>JAWZSL010000029.1:0-2903750 GCA_034769285.1 Lutjanus argentimaculatus | reverse complement strand
TTTGAAGCTGGAATAAAATAGACCCTTGCTCTGTGGATTATGCACTGATGTGACTGAAAAAGTGCTTGGAATTATGTTTTTTTAAACAAATAACTTAATTTCATATTGTCTGTTTAACATGTTGAATAACTAACGTATACATTCTAACCAATTTTTGAAAGGTACACAGAAAATAAATAAATAAATGGTGTAATAAACATCAGCATCAGTTGTTCTGAGTATTTTAACAGTCATAGTCAGTCAATTAGGGGCTGGTTGTAAAACAGTAATCACAGCTTCTTACACCTGCCACAGAGCATTTCTTGTCTGCATGAATGTTCCCCATTGTGCTAACTTAAGTCACCTCAAGCATTGTTTTCTGCATTACGTGGTCTATGGAATAGTTTCCATATGGGTACATATTGGTAAACATATATGCTGATACCAATATATACATAATAGGCCCATATCAGGCCAAATATCGTTGGGGCTCTACTGCTTTTTATATTGTTGCACTGTTTTTTAGTTTATTGATGCATCCTGTCTATTACACTGTGTGCACTGTTCTACACTTTTTATACTATGCTTATTGATGTCCCCTGTTCTCACATTCAAATTAGTGTTGTTAGTATCTTTATTCTTCTTTATTGTATAGTCTTTTTTTCCTTAATTATTATAATTTCTTTTCCTGCCCTTTCATATCTCTGCTGCTGTGAGACTGAAATGTCCCCATGGGGATAAATGAGGAGCCACCTACCACCAGGCACAAAATTAGCATCAGTCAAATGCTGATAAAATATGCAAGTGGCTGGTGGATTTGCTTCACTCACCAGCCAAAAAACAT
Organism: Lutjanus argentimaculatus; assembly: GCA_034769285.1. Classification (NCBI taxonomy): domain Eukaryota; kingdom Metazoa; phylum Chordata; class Actinopteri; order Lutjaniformes; family Lutjanidae; genus Lutjanus; species Lutjanus argentimaculatus. Next base: position 2,902,927 of record JAWZSL010000029.1, on the reverse strand, counting down.
CTGAGTGACTGGTACAATTTAAGTTGGAGGGCTGGGCAATATATGAATGTCATATCACTATTGTGATATTAGACTAGATATCATCTGATATGGCAAATAAGTGTTGTTATCAGTGTTGCCTTTTCCTGGTTTTAAAGGCTGCTTTACTGTGAAGTGCTGTCATTTTCTGAATGTACTAAACTCTTCTAGGTGTTCTATTATTTGCCCTCACCCACTTAGTCATTATATCCATATTACTGATTATTATTTAGCAAAAATCATTGTTTTTTACTTTGTACAGGCACCAATCACCCAGCTGTTGCTACATTATATACTCTTAGGTAGTTTAAGTCTTTTAAGTGCATCATATGTTTACACTAACTGAGAATTTATGGTAGCATATGTTATTTTAGAGAAAATATGTTTATTGAGATATGTAATTGTATAAAGCGGACTAGCCCAAAAATATGAAGATATTATATTAGAAGCTTTAGTCACTACTAGCCATTTGGCTCTTGGACAGAAAAAGTTCATTTTGCACCCTGCCTGCACCAAGTATTCCTCTTCAACTGTGCAAGAGAAATTAGGAATCTTCCAATGTACCGTACACATAAATTAAATCAACTGAATCTTTTTTTGTCATTAAAATAACTGTGTTGAGTCTAAAGAGCTATTTTTCTACTTTTGTTGATTTCAGTGGACAAGGGAATGTGAAAGTTCTGGAAGTAAAAAGCAACACTCAAGCACCTTGTGAGGCAACGAACAAAGAGGCCTTTTTCTCAAGAGTGGAATCCTATTCGAATATCCTTTTACTCATTTTGACTGTTTGACCCAATATGGGGCATCTATGTTTTTTCTGTATTATACAACCATGTGATCATAAAGACAGCACATGTTATTCTATAATTTTGATGTTTTTCATAGTTCATATCTGATGAAACTTATATGACCCACATGGAAAGTGCTTAGAAATCTACTGCAGTAGTCTACTGAGTAATGATGAAAGTGATAATATGTGTTTTGTGTGTGGGTGAACCTTTCCTTAGCATAACACTGTTTGAAATGGGCAGGCAAACCCCGCATACTGTCCCCCCTGATGTGTGCCAGATACGGCTGGATTAACGTTGGCTGTGATATGCTCAAGTGCTCCAGCTGCCAGGCTTTCCTCTGTGCATCGTTGCAACCAACTTTAGACTTTGAAAAATGTGAGTAAAACTTTCAAATGACACAAAAATACAATGTCACACTTTATGGCAAGGTTAGGCTAATGTTGCCGTCCTGGCAAAAATTAAAGGTCAAGTAACTTTCCCTCTGTCTTAAATAGATGAATCCCGCATTGCAGAGATATCAAGGCAGCTTCAGACGCAGCATGAAAAGTTCTGCCCCTGGCCTGACTTTCCATGCCCAGGTAGGAGCAACCATTTTGTATTGCATATGTATAACAATATAAACATCTTTAAAATGACTGCATTCCAGCTGAATTGGACTTGAATTATTCACATGATGGTCAAGGTGAATATTGATGTCATTTCAGAGCGGTTCTGGCTGGTTCCAGCCTGTGAACCTTCAGCACTCCTCACTGCCTTCTTGGAGCGCTTCCAGAGCGCCTGTCTCCTTGCACAGCAGCTGCCAGCCATGAAGCCGGAGCAGCTGAAGTCCATGGTGAGGCAGGAGAGAAGTGTTTTGTGGCAAAAATGCCCTCTGAAACATTAACATTGTTTGTATTACAGAAAGGACTTAAAAGAATATTTCCAGGAGATTATGGAAAGCATAGTCAGGATGCTTTGTAGAATAATGTGAACTTTATGTGTAGATGTAGTAAAAAAAAAAAAACATTTTCATTTTTTTGCATGTGATTAACGTCCACTGTTTCCTTGCAGTCACTGACTGAGGATGTCGTCAGTGTTATGCTGCAGCTGATTGAGGAAGAACAAAAAAGAAAGGGAGAGACTGCTTGTTCTGAACCTTTGGCTGTCCAGGTGGCTGCATGCATTGTCTCTCTCTGTGGCTGGGCTGCAAGGTGAGATGAAACATTTATAAATGTTTTTATGTGACATTTTCTGGTACAAAGAAACTGATATTGCTATAAATTAGAGGAAGAACACATATTAGCTAATTTTGGATGTCAAATCCTTGATGATGTGCTAGCTGCATTTAAAAAAACATCCAATGAAGGGACAGGGAAGGTCATTCAGAAACTGAGAGAAGCATGACACAAAATTAATTAGCACTCCTCTGTTGATCAATATGTCTGAGCTCTGGATTTCTCTCTCTTAGCCCAGCTCTGCACGCCATGAATCTGCCCATCCTCACCTGCTCATATTGTATGCGCAAGGTGGGCTTGTGGAACTTCCACCAGATGGAGGGAACAGGAGGCGATGGAGATGCCTCACCAACCACTGTAGGTCCCTCTGTTCAGGCAACAGGTCCTGCCTCAGTAGCCACACATGAGGGCCAGGGGGACCAGCCTGCTTCTGCCTCATCCACCCCTACTACAACTCCATGTCGCATGAAGCTGAGGAGCCAGGACTCCACCCGCTCTGACCAGGCAAGCTTTACATACATGTACATATTAAGGTTAAGCAGCATTAATTTACTGTATGTATACCAGAGGCAAATGAAGTCTATGATGTGCCAGGTTGTTTTATTTAACATACACTGGTGTGTGTTACAGGGTGAGGGAACCTCCTCCCCCGTGGGTTTGCGCGCCCGTAGCAGAGACTCACCAAGCCCCAGTGAAGAGCTGCCAAGTCCTTTGACCAGAGGGAAAAGGCCCGCGACTCGCAGTAGAGGACAAGGGGACAACTCAGGGGGAGATGGCGTTGCCAGCCTGCAACAACCGCCTAAACGCCTGTGCTTCTCAGCAGTTGGTGGTCCAGTAAGAAATAACATTACTGCTGATTTAACCTTTTTTTGCAGTTTCGTTACAGAGCAGGACTCCATGTGCAGAGGGGAAGTTCACATTTCTTATACTATGCAGCCTGGTCATTAGGACACTGTTTTCAGAACAGTTAACAGTTATAGCTTCAGTTTTTTTTAACACTTTATATAAGATAAGACTGTACAGTTCATCACATTAGAATCACAGTTTCAATTCCTCTATGCGCTCTCATTCTTGCATGACACATTAAGCCATATTTACATTCAGGAGGTATGCTATGTTGAAGTCACTGCTCCCGGACTCTTTAAGTAGCTCCAGCAAATGACGATAATGGTGATGAATTGTTCACAGGTAGAAGGGCCAGAAATTGTACTGAAGTGACCTGGTTTGAAAGCAATGTTTAGTCATAATCATAGCACAGGGAGTTTATACATTTATGCAAACACACGAAATATTACCACATAATCTCACCATACCTGACAAGCTTACCTTTGCACAAGGAGATCACAGATGCTGTATCTTTATCTTTCCCAAAGAATCATGAATCACAATTATCACTTTATCCAGTACTTTACCTAATTCCAGAGTTTGTATGGGTGCTGCAAATCCTTGAAAACACTTGAATCTTAATGTCTGTTTTCAAGGATTTGGAAAGTACTTGAAACTGCTCAAATTGCATTTGCATTACTTTCCTAATAAATTTACTGCATTACTTTCTGCCTTCATTTCAGCTGTCTCTGATCAAATAAAGGTATAAAAAAAGCCCCCCAAATATTCTCAAAAAGTATGAAAAGGGCTTTAGCATTACAGATTTTTGATTGGCTATTACAAACAGCTTTTTTGACCTGCTTCTCTCTTACTTCAGGATGGGCTCCTGCATAAGAATGCATTTGACCCCCTCGCCCAGCACAGAGAATTGGTGCCCCTGGATCTCTGTGAGAAAGGAGAACGTGGATCCAGGGACAGTCTCTTTTTTTGATGGAGGCGCCGCACTTCATCAGCAGGGCTGGAAGGCTGCTCTCGACCTCCTCGTGCCCATGAAGAAGAACTCTAATACAGCAGGAGGCAGTCCAGCACTGGCAAGTTGAAAAGCATTCTCAGCAAAAAATGACCACATCACATCCTCCAAAAATCTGACATTTCCTTATTCTTTTTCCTCCCAGGGTCCTCGTGACAAGTCTAAAAGGGTGTTTTCTATATTCCGTCAGTGGCAGGTATCCTCCTCTCCGTCTCAGTAGACTGTTTCCATCCGAACAGCATCACAACACTGAATTGATGAACTGACCTGCCCTCTTTTTGTGGTACAGGGTAGTACCAACAATGACAGGAGTGTGAGTGTCACATCATATCAATTGTATGCCATCCCGTAAAGTCGTGTTTACATTCAAGATGTTTCTGGAGGGAAGGGAAGTTGATTGTGTCTTTAGGCAAATGAATGCGTGTCTTCTCTGTGAACAGTGAAATATGTGAAGGGTGCCTGTGTGGCATTAAAACATTTGAAGTCTGTGTTATGAAAATTGGGATGTGCAGCCTACACGGGCCTTGTATCATGTGTACACATAAGTAGACATCAAGTATTAGAACACATCTCAAATTGGCCACAGGCAAGGCATCTACAACAAACCTCACATGAAGTCTGCTTCGGTAGTCCTTCATGACATCACGATGGTCCAGCTTTCTGTGGAATATAAGAGACAAGAAGTCCCTGATCGTGAGAAAGGGCCAAATGGCTTGACACTGGAAAGGCTATGTTTACCTTCAATGTATGTTAAGTCATTTGCGGGAGCGGTAAACATTAACCTCAGATTAGCAAAAAACAAAAAAAAAACTGTGAGGAAGTCTTTTTGTGTGTGTGTTACTGTTGTGGATATGAGTTCTCTTTTAAAAGAACAGAATCCTTTTGGTAGTGAAATGTTTGTTTTCATTTAGTCAATGCTAAAATCCTGCTTATTGCAGGAAGGTAGAACCATGTGCCATGAACTTCCAATCCATTTTGAATTAGATTCAGGATGCCTGTACTATCTTTATGCCTTCCTGTGACATTTCATTGCTAATTCAGTCCTCTCTATTCTGCATGTGCTTTTATCTCTATAGGATTTCCTAAAAGTGTTTAATAAAATCCTCTTCTGAAAGTTTGTTTCACTCTGCATGTCTTTCCTCAGGCATTTCAACGAAACAGCACAAGTATTGACTCATACTAGGTCCCACCCCATTTTTCACTGTGCTCCAAGCCTGGTGCCTCGGTCAACTTTGTCCTTTCCTCACATATTAAGCTATGTTAGCAAAACAATAGCTTATTAGCTAGCTAATGATTGATATAGAATAGTGTGCTGATAACATTAGCTAACTTAAGATGTGAATATACGTCCCCTAGCAACATCTTTTAGCCAAAGATTTTGAGTTTCTTTCAGCTAGAATAGCTTGCACAAGTTATTAAGTACAGCAACAGTAAGTAGAAATTGACTGAGATACGAAGCGAGCTCAACTTTTATTGGAGCACAGAGTGACAAGAGACAGGATTTAGGAAGGGTCAATTAGAAATTGATATTGTTACATTGTATATACAGGGAAAACATCCAGTACATTCAGGTATGGCAAACCTTTTAGCTCCCACTGATGCAGGTTACACAGTGACTGACTTCTGAGAGGTTTCTCAGTGATTTCACGTGGATATTACTTGGGCTTATTAGCTCATCTATTCAATTTGTTGCTATTATGTTGTCTTTCAGTACTCACTCCCTGGCAGCCATTTTGTTGCCTCTAAGACTCTTAATCTATTTGGCTCGGGGGGATGACAGTTATACAAGCACTGTATGTTCCTTAGAGTTGTCTGTTTACACAAATGATGGTTTACTTTATTGAATTGCAGCCCCGGGACTTGATTATCTGTGAAAAGGAACCGCTATTATGAAAGCAGGTATGTGGCTGTCCTTGGAGCATTGGTATATTTTTAGCCTGGGTTGTACAAGTAAAAACATTCTCTTGATTTGGTCTCATTTGTGTGCTGTAATTCTGAACATTTTTGACCTCTTAAATCTCATTTGGCTTCTTAACAGAAGAATTTAGCTTATTTAATCCATGTCCCACTCCCCCCCAAAAATAAAGAACTGTGTTTAGCAAAATTTCTCCCACTGGTTTTATCTTTGGGAGAATGTTTTCCTCCAAGGAATGTCAGCTGTGGCCAGACATTTTGAGGTGTATCCTCTGGCAACTGACATTGTGGAGAACATGGAGGGCAGGCAAACCCAAGAGAGAGCCAGTGCCACAGCAATGAGGGCAACCTTTTGAATTGCAAAATCCCAAAGAATGTCTCCAAGGAACAGTTTGCCCCAAAATCTAAAAATACCTTTTTTTTCATTTGGCCTTTAGTGCTATTTAGCCATCTAAATAATTTTGGTGTGAGTTGCAGAGTTTTGGAGATATCAGCCATAGAGATGCCTGCCCTCTTTTGAGTTAAATTGAACTAGATAGCACTTGGCTTGTGGTACTCAAAGTGACAGAGATGTACGTTTGAAAAACACAAAAGCAAAGGTTTCTTTCTAGAAATTATGACCTGGTTATTCAAGATAATCCACAGACCTTGTGCACAGTTTCATGTAGGAACTACTTTCTTTGTACCATAGAAAATAGTTTGTAATTGACACTGCTCAGAGAAAGGACTCTGTATTAAACATAAGATTTCTGTATGGTTGCTCTTAATGCCTGCCATTGGGTCAGATTTTCCTTGAAATCAGTTGAAGTGAGCCTGTGTTTACATTTCCCCACCCATAGTTACAGTGAGTTGCACAATAGCTAGTTTAAAAGATGTAGGAGGAGACTTTCATTTAAGTATATTTTTTTTATTTTACATTTTGTGGTTATTACGGTGGAAACACACTGCTTCTGTCCACAGGGACCTCCACAATCACACAATATGAAAGTTCCTTGTAGTAGCTTTCACAATATTGCTGTTGAGTTTTTCAAAATGTATGTTTTTTAGCACTTTAAACCCCACAAGCTGAGTGCCATCTGATTCCATAATATTCAAGACAAGGCAGACACCTCTGTCTCCAAAACTCTGCAACTCACACCAAAACAAACTAGATGGATAAATTGCACTATAGGCCAGAGGAAAAATCTGTATTTTTGAATTTTGGTAAAATGTCCCTTTAATAGCACTGTTTGTTCTACATCTTGATTTTTTAAAATATTATTTTTAAATTCCTAAACAGAAAATAGCAGCGTAAAACATGAAACATGAAATTTAAGCCACAAAACCAAAGGTTTTCAAAATAAAACTACAAAGATGGCCATTTATTGTGACGGTTGGTCGCACATATATGACGTCGTCCGCGGAGTGATCCCAGCTTGTCAGAACCATGGTCAGAACGCTGAGAGGCAGTGATCAGCATAGGTCTAACGTTAGCTCAGCTGCTCATTAGGACAGCGAGACATTGAAGTGTGAAGACGTTTTGCGGTGGACATTCCCGAAAGCAAATGTTAACTTTCGGATAGTACGGTTTGCTAGACTGTCTAGCGTTTCGGAGGGGGAGCTAGCTTTCAGTTCACTTACTGGTGCTCTGCGGTGGAAATAGCAAAAAAATGTCGTCTCCAAGTCCGGGTAAAAGGCGAATGGATACCGATGTGGTGAAACTGTATCCTTTTCTGAACATAAACAACAAGCCTCTCCAGTCGCTGTTTAACCAGCTGTACGTGGTGATGTGAGCGAATCCTTTTTTTATTGACGCTGCTTCTTGTTTGTCTTGGTAACCCGAAGCAGAAAGAGGTTTTCATTGTGAATCGCTGGTGTTTTTTTTTTTTGTGTAAACAACATTTTGCTAGCAAAGCCAAGTGTTAGCTATTTCTGTCCTGCGAACCATCAGCTGTATTAGCTAATCACGTCGGTCCTGTTAGCATTTCCCCCCCCCCCAACTCTGTAAGCATATATATCTAACACGAGCGTTAGCTTTCTGTATATATTTGAAAACGGTTGGTAGACGCTAACGTTATTCTGCTTTTCCAGGAACGTCTTTCATCTTTGCTGCACCACCAAATAGACCTGAATATATAAACACCTTGTGGCAAATTGGTTTCTTTGTCCAGCCTGTTGTTGTCAGGGGAGTTAACAGTCAAACTGCCCCTTTGACACAGGAGCTTGTTTACATAACGTGAGGCTAACGTCAACTGAAAACGCTGCTGTCTTTTGTTCTGCTCGTTTAAAAAAAAAAAAAAAAACGTTGGCGTTGTTAACAGCTTGTGTAGCATTCGTGATGTTGTTAGCTTTGCTTTGTGACGCCGCTAAAGGGGTTTTTTTTTTCTAATTGTGTTATTGCATCTGCCACTTGAAATGTTACCTCGTTACGCTGGTGAGCTGGCTGGCTAGTCTGCTGGTTAATTTCAACATCAAAATGGCCACCTGATCTGTGCGCCTCACTGTACTTCAGTGTCTGCAGGCAAATGTGTGGAAGCCCAACTTGAATCGTGTTAAGAGTGGTTGCTGTCTGTTGTGTGACACAAATATTAGATTGGAAGTGAGAATGGCAGCTGTTTTAAAGTGGTACGGCAGGTGTCATGAGTCGTTTTCACTTGAAGTTTTAGGCAACAGTCTAGCTAGTGTGTTCTGTTTTTCAAGTCCTTGTCACCATGTTTACTTTTGTTTGTTCAACTTCACTTAGGGATGACAGGAGGGAGCTTTTAAGAATGAACCATAGCAACATATTTCCAGTCCATACAAGGTTCTGGAAGAACGGTATGAATAAGTAGTTTTGTTTTTGTCCCAGCACAGTGGAAACCAGCTTAATGATTGGTTAGCCTGTTACTAGCCGGAAACCACAAGAGGGAGGGACTAAGAACAGCTGATGGGATGGCTGTGCAGCTTAGTCAAATATGGGGCTAGAACTGGGCTGGTCAAAACAAACCAAAAAACAAGGGAAGTTGTCCCAACAGGGTCAATGTATTGGTTAAAGGGGAAAAGTTTAAAAGTCTTGTTTATTTGATCTTCTCATTTTTAATGAAATTGAAGAATTCTAGTTATTTTTACTTATATAGACCTGTTATATTGACTTATGCAATATAGATTCTGCATTTCATAATACATCCTGCCTCGGCTCATACCATCACATTAGAGTTGGAATATACGTTTGGAACTGCATGTGAGGCTACAGTTAGCTAGAGTTCTCTTGTTATTTTGTCCTCTTGCCTGTGGCGTTTTGTTACATCTTGTAGCTTGTTTGAGCAAGTTTATGCTCCCCCCACTCGACTCCACTTATGTGTAGGCTATTGCAGCCATGACAGAGTGGTGAAGCAGACAGAACAAGAGTTAGGGATTGCAGCACACACATGCTGCCTTGCAGTAGCAGTGAGTACACCCCCTTCCTTCTTGAGCGACTTGACTGACAGGCAAGAGCAGGTTTGCTGTGTGCCACCTGCTCAATTCCATACAATGATCTGTGTGTGTTTTACGATACCATGGGTCAGCAGTGGTCAGCAGGTGTTGAGGGAGACAGCTATTTGTGTTTAAATGTAGATCTACAGAAGTGAGATTTAGTGGCTCACATCACACATGGGTTTCCTGCTGACTTGACTGTCTTGTTGGGTCAAAGTAGGGAGGGCTCCAGGTTACTGGTATGGGAAACAGTCCCGTCCTTCTGTTAGTGTCCCTAGAGCAAAACTAGCAGTAACAACCTCCTCTCTGTGCTCCCTGTCCCTGCGTCTGCCCCTGGTGTAACCAAAACCTGAAACTCACACTGCCTTTTAGACAGGAGCAGCTTCTTTCTTATGGGCTGACACTGAGAGCCCTCACGCATTAATTTGCTGCGGCCACGGAGAGCTGAGAATCTAGAGCGGAGGCCATTAGGGAATTCATGAAAATGAATGTCAGAATGACCTCAGCATGTAGTATCAGTGAGTTTAAGCTTTGTCCTAAGCCAGGCCGATGGATGGTAACCTGCTTTTAACAAGAAATGTACAGTATTTATGTTTGCATTCCAGTAGCCTTAACTCTTTGTACTGTTCAATGAAATATAGTCATGGAGAAGGCAGTGTTTGTGTTTGTCTACACTGACTTTACTCTGCATTTTTCTGTGTTTCTTATACTTTCACACCCCTTATTTATAAACTTATAGTCCTGACTAGCAAGAGACAACTTGTTTATTGCCCAGTTCTTGTCAAACTGTAGTCCTAAACCTTAAATTAGTGTCATCCTCCAAGGACCTGCATTACTTTTGACCACTTGCTATTCAATCTTGCCCTCGGACATGTTGCTTTGATTTTGGAACATTGTGTTCTTGAACAAGAGTCTAAGAGTGTGTCATTTCAAAGTGCTTTACATTCAGCTTGTTGTGTGGGGTTGACTGCACATACTGTGTAGGTAGTTGTGCTATTATTTGCATGTATTCATCATTGGTCTACTCGCTTTACAAACGCTTTCAAGCAGTAAGCTGCTGGAATTTGAGCACAGGTAGATTACAAAGGCCTAAGCCTTTTTTGAATGCTAACATAGGCTCTTGTGATGTCTGGCCTATGGATACTAATGCAGAGAAGAATGGTACAGAAAAGGAACTGTGTAGAATTATCTGTACACCAGTTTATATTCAGTAACAACCTGAAGAACATAAGACATATTTGTATAATGTCTAATGTGCTTTAATAGTTTTTATGTGTTCACAAAAGTGATACATGTTTAAAAGATTTCCAGGTTTTTCTAGTGAATTTATTGATTTTCCTGCTGAAAAAGGCTGTCATTTATCATCAAGATTCTTTTGCTTGTCATCTAATAGATGAACAGTAACACAAATATTTTGAATTTCCATTTAAATTAATCAAGGTTCAACAACAAGGATTGCCCAGTTGTCCAGGGCAGGTAAAATGCCATGCTGGGATCATAAATCTAGCAACTCACCTACTGGGCAAAAGAGAAAAGAAATTAAACTATTAAACCACGGGATAATAGATTCTTATTTAAAGTAATGTTTCATGCAGAAATGGCAGAAAATGCAGAGATTTGTTGCTTTTCTTTGTTTATTATCATATTAAACTGAATATTTTGGGGTTTTAGACAAAAAAAAAAAAAACCCAGTAATCTTTGAAGACATCAACTTGGACTTTGAGAAACTGGGGTGCACATTTTCACTATTTTCTGACATTTTATATACATTGCCACCCTAGATTAAACATGGCAATAAACTTTGGTTGTTGTTATTTGATAACCGTGAATAAATAAAACAATTTTTACAGGGGCAAGTAAAAATTGACTCTGGGGCAAGAGGATTTCTGACCCACTTGCCTGACCGGGCAAGTGAATAGAAACATTAATGTTGCACCCTGAGATGAACATTAAAGTGTAAACATTTACCATTTTTTTCACATGGCTTAATGTAAAGAAACATACTGCATTATTTATATGATATGTAATTAATAACATCAAGTAGCAGCAGCAGAGTTTGAGACTTTCTATCAAATCAGTAACACTCACTTTGTTCATCTCCTTGAAAAGGCACTTCTTTAGTCGTTGCTGCATTGTCCTCATGAAGTGTTTACCTTTATGACAGCAAGAGCCTGGAGAATGGAGATGAATATGTTCATATTAAATCTCATTACATCAAAGGGGGCATTTTTATGTAGACAAAACTGCATTTCAGCTGTAGTTTTTGAGCATTCAGTTGCTGCTGGAAGGTCTGAGAGGCCCCAGTATCCATCATGATACCTGGCATCAGTACCGGTGTATATATGTTTTTATCATTTCAGTCCAAATCGGCTCTTGTGTTGTGATGTTTGTGCTTTCATCTTTCACCTTTCAAGGTGAGTTTGCATTTATAGATTTACTTCAAGGATCCATTTTTCTCCCTGAAGTGACAATTGAGGCAGTACCTGGCCTTCAGTAATCCTCATTTATTCAGTTGTCCACAATCAGGGGGCAGGTTTCTAGGGGCAGTGTCCACCTCCTCCCCCTTTGCCTTGCCCACACACTCCCTCCACCCTCCCCGAGTGGAATACCAATCCTGAGCTTTATCTGCTCTCCGCTTGGTTTTTCGGCCCCATTGTGGCCCTGTAACATGACATCCGGACAGCATCAGCAGCGGAGTCTTTTGTGTTTCCCGTTTACAGAAGACCCTGTGACCTCCACCTCCCGCTGCTGTGTCAGACCATGTCACGGGCAGCTAATCTGCACCCAGTGCTATTATTGCGGGACTGAAGCAACTAGACGCAGTTTACTGTAGGGAAGGAGCCAGCAGTTTTTGGACTGAGAGATTGATTGAATGAATAGGAGCATGATGAACCCATGACGAGAATGGGGAAAGCTCTGGTCTCGTGATGGAGAAGCAGAAACTAACAACATGCTTTGTTATGATGCTGTAATAGGAATAACTTTACAGTAATGCACACAAAGAAGCTAAGAAGGTTATAGAAAATGGGGAAGCCACAGAACTGTTTTGCATTATGCTGAAATAGTGTATACCTTAGTAAAGCTGCAACAATTCATTGATTATGAATCCATTATTAAATTTATCTCCAACTATTTTAGTAATCAGTTAATCAATTTGAGTATTTTTTAAGATAAAAAAGTCTAAATCCTCTGATTCTTTTAAAGAAAAAATGACAGTTGTGACAGTAAAATGAATACTTGGATTGCGAGCAAAACATTTGCTTGGACTTTGGGAAATACTGATAGACATTTTCACCAGTTTCTGACATTTTATAGACCAAATAACTAATCGAGAAAATAATCAACAGATTAATTGACAATGAAAATAAATAATAAAATAAAATAATGTTAGTTGCAGACCTAGACCTATATAAAGGCACATGACTAACAAAAACACAAAACAGATGTTGCAGTTTATACACAGTCAAATTATATATTGTTTGAATGGGAATCTACAGTTTGTTTGGTGATGGGAGTTCACCTCAGCCATGTTTTTTCATCTACTTATTCTTGCTTCAGTAGGCACTGAACATACTGTTAACCCTAAAGCCCAGTTATCACTTTTGTAGAGCATGTTTATTGTGGCTCCAGGTTAATATTTAATCTGTAGTAAGAAGCTCAAACACTGTGAACAGTAGGTGGGCCATTCCCTACACTGTCTTAGACAGTCAGCCTGTGATGGTATGGAATTAAGAGGGCTGAACTGAGGTATTCGTGGTGTCTTGAAGTCCTGGGAATGCTGATAATACTGTATAACACACCTAAATTCAAATGGTGTTTTTTTATACAGTGAAATATGTATAAGGCTATGTCCAAAATTCAATACAAATATGCTATTTACTTTTAAACAGTGAGATTTTTTGGTATGTTCAAAGTAAGGATGTTAATGATTAATCATTATTCAGTTAGTTGCCATTAAGAATTCAACCAATTAAAAATGCCGACCAAGAAGTGGCGGTGATTGTGCCTCTTTTCACATTGTTTAATCTGGCAGAGCCATTTGTTGAAGAAGGAAACTTCAACTTCAACTTAAAATGCAGTAAATAATTGCATTTTGTAGCTTGTTAATTATTAATGATTAATCTATTTTTAGTGTTTTCAACTATCAGTTAAGGAAAATGTACAAAATTTGCAGCCCTAGTCCAAAACATTAGTATGAAACTAGGTGCATACTATTTCTGGAGAAATGTCACAGTGTGCAAGCACTAGACACTGCGCTGGCAGAAATATTCCACAATTCAATGCAGTAGTGACGACAATATAACAGACAAGGCAGATAGCAATCAAGGCTGCTTTGGTGTAATGTCAGTAACGCTCCAATTTAATTTAGTAAGTAACGTTTCACTTTGTTAGGCCGAATATATTTTTCAAATTGGTTTATTGTTGACATGGGTTACCATGGTTATGCATATTCAACCAGCAAGGAGCTTATCACAGGATGTGATGTCATAAGCACTGATTAATGTGTCCAAAAAGCTACATACTAGTGTTTATTTACACAAAAGTATGTTGAACAATAGGATACATTGGGTGTGTAGTGCATAGTATGTGGTTTTGGATGCAGCGTGTTTCTTAAGATTTATATGTTGTGGTTCTTGAGCTGTGTTCTTGTAATTGTATAGGACAATAACATTTTTCTTCCACTCCCTTTTGTCTTTTGCCTTTTGTCTTGATCTCTTCTTTCTGTCAGTGTGGCAGCTTAGAAATACCACTGTTTCTCGCGTCTCTCTATCTCCATCTTTTTATGATTGCTGAGTGTACATACTGTACAACCTTGTCTGCATCCATGCAAGCATTTTTAAAAATATGCTACATCATCCATCTCTAACCAAGCTCTTGCTGTTTTTCCTTCTTATTTCTTCATGAGTGGACATAAGGTAACCTAGTACATTGTGGATGAGGCCCCTTCCAGTGGTTGGGGGGGGAGGGGGGGGGCACCTTGATTGACAGTCCTGTTTTGGGGTTCCAGGAGCAAGGCGTCTCTGACAGTAGGAGATTTGAGGCCCTCACTGTTAATCCCACAGTGCAAACAGTGAAGCTTCCTGCACGCATGGCTGAGTTCCCTTACAAAAACAGATGGACTGAAGTTCCTCTCTTTGTTTCGCATGATTTTTTTTCTCTGGCACTGGGAAGCTGCCTCTGCCACTCACGTGCACTCCTGCTTTAATGTGGAAAATCGAAGCAGTGACGATAGGCTAATGACATGTTTGGTCATATGTAAGCATATGGGCCAGTTAAACTGTACCCGGTTGTGTTCTATGTATGAAGCAAACAAGTCTTATCAAATAAGTGCAACCTACACCATCCACACCCTACACTTGACTCTATCTGGTGATCTGCCTCTGTGTGTCTGGATCATGTTGATAAAATTAGCTGTGTATCTGTACAGTGAAATTCAGGTTTGTTAGCAATTTCCTCATCATGTCAGTTTTGAAATTCGGGGTTTTTTTGTCTTTACAACAGACAGCAAATCTGGATTTGCTCATTAAACAGTTGCCTCAGATTCAGACCATTGTTTCTCCTGCCCCGGCTCAGTTCTGTGATCATTAATAAACATGTCGTTTGTATGTACATGCACGGAGCTAACACGCGTGCATACACACGGAGACTCTGCTTTATTGCTGTAAATAGACTGTTGATTTAGTGAAGGGCTGAGAGGAGGAGCAGCTGAAGGATTCACGTTTGATTGCAGTGGGTGGGCTCTCATCTCTCACCAGAGAAGACAAAGAACTTAGCCTGTGTAGTACTGTGCCGCTCCAGCTCTCACACAGGGAGGTAGCCATCAGCTAGCATGGTATACACATGCCTGTGTTTGATGGAACCCAAATCTGCTTTGCAAAATGATTGTAATATTTTGGGCTATTCAGCTATTGAGCATTGAGCTTTTTTTTTTTTTTTTTTTTTTTTTTTTTTTTGAGGTAGATTTTAAAAAGTAGATCTTTATTTTGTTTCACTGCTTGTGCAAATTGTAGCTAAAAGATAGCTTTTAGATTTATGTGAATTTTCAAAACAGTTATTATCATGTTAGTTGAAAAGGGTTTTGGCCTCAGGGGTGGATGGTATACATCTGTCTTTACACATGTATGAGTGAGCTGAGAAAAGCATGCCTTATTAACGCTTAAGCATGGGACCAGGACTACATGTTGGTCTACCTGTTACATAATCACATTTATTTACAAGTTTTATGTGGGCTTTTTTGTTTTTTTTCCTTTGTAGTAAATGTCATAACTACAGTTCGAGATGTAATCTTTTGTCTTATTATGTGTTAAAATGAGATTGATCTTTTTAATTTTCAAAGCAGAAATAAAATTGAACTATTCATAGAATTAATTTACTTCCCATCTACCATCCAGTGAGTCCATCACCAGACATTTACATGTAGATTTGAGCGAGTCTGGCCTCTTGGGCCATATGTCCATTGATATGTAAAACCCGCTTCAAGGTTTTCTTTCACGCAGACCGCACATGCTGGCACCCAGTGCTCCGTCAGTATTTAAATACTTCATGTGTCAGAATGAGTTGGGTGCTTCGAGAGCACAGTTTAAGCTGAGCTTTGCAGATAACACTGCACTTGAGATGTCAAAAGGTTGTTAATTTAGACTCAACATTTTGAACTAGATGTCAGTATAGTAAAGGAGAATGCTTCTTCGTTTTTCTGAAAACCAACTAGCCAAAACCTGTAAATTCCAATACATGAGGCAGGAGCATATGTCCTATAAACACTCCCATTTTCCCCTTCAATTGAGTCTGGGCCTTTAATGGCCGGCTTATGGCGTAGTTAATAATCGGCAGCAGTTGTCAGTTCAAGCCATGAGCTGACAAGTTGTCACGTTTATGATATTAATTTAACTATTTAAATATAGATTTTTAGGGCACGAAGCTTGGCTGCTTGTCAAATATTAACAGCAAAAAGGGTAATGACTCTGAATGTGTCGAAAAACCAGAAAGAAGACTGAACATTTTGTTATTTCAACATAGTATAACTTGGCACACAGTGTTTAAAACATGGGAATAAATAACTTCCAGCCTCACAAAAATAAATACTATTGGACTTACCGACACTATCAATGATGTGTACTTGCAAATTAATTTGCTAAGTTGCTAAGTTGCTAAGTTACAAACTCGCTCCCTAACCGCTTCACACCTCCTGTTCCTGCCTGAAATGACCGAATCTTCATCGCCCCGAAAGCCTGACTCATTGGATGCACACTACGGGTATAAGCCTGCTATTGATTGCTTAGTTTCAGTCAGCATTTCGGCATCTGCTATCTACGTTTTCAAAGTCCTTAGGAAACAACAACAACCTCTGAGCTGCAACCCACACTGAAAATGACAAATTAGTGCCTGGGATGCTAATGGTATGAATGTGAACAAGCTAGCAGCTATAACCTTTTCTTTTGGGGGTGATTTTAATGCTGGAAGGCATTTTCCCCTATAGCAAAATGTGCATGTGTGAAAACAGACCTCTCTTCCAGTGCTAAGCACTGTTTAGAGAGGTCTGGCTATGCAGGACTATTATAGCCATAATCAAGAGTCCAGTTGGAGCACTGTAACATTAAATCAACTCAGGTGCTGTATTCCATGTCAGACTGGCCTCCATTGATAGCAGAAGCTGTATCCCAAAGGACCGCTAACTTGCAAATGACTGCTACAGTACAGTTAGCACAGTGTGCTAGAAAAAAAAAGGTCTGTTGTTGCAACAAGCCCCCTGGCCTAACAAAAGGCACAACTCCCGAATGGAATTTGAGGTTTTTTTTTTCTGCAACCAACAAATAAATTAAAAAATGGTTGACTGTGACTTGTGGCACCGACGAACGGTTAAATCAACTATTAGGGGGCAGCCCTAGTCACCAAGTTCCAGTACAAACCAAGTGCTGTGGCACATTTCTCACTATGAGTCTAAGCCTTATGACTTATAACGAGAAGAATCTGAAAACTGACCATCTGACCAAAAATTTTCAGTTGATTTTAGTACTGTCTAGTTTAATTCCTACGATCATTTGTTAGGCATCATTCGTTGGCAAAGTGAAAGTTTTGTTGTTAATTACAAAATAGTGGAAATATGGTTGGGCAAAAGTCTAACTGTTAAGCACCATATTGACTTGCACTTCATATCATCTAGAAAATGCTGAGGAGCTCGTCTTTTTCTGACTGATTTTGCTGATACTATTTACAGCTTTTCTTCTCTGTTCACCCTGTCCAAACTTGACCCTGGTGTCACTCTGCCCTGAGGCATGTCACTAATTCTAGCTTCAGCACCGATCACTGCACCTTATACAGCATGCTGGGATAGTCATTCCTCACTTTGTGGTGGTTACAACACTGGTACATTCTAGACTGTAAGATCATCTCTGGCAAAATTTCTTACTAAAAGCTTTCCTTTTTGCAAAGCATTCATAACCTTAGGTTGCAAAAATGACTGCAATTGAAGTTCCTTTTATCAGAACAGAGGCTAGCAAAAAAAGCCTGCTCTACCACAGTACTTTATCCTGGAATGATTTGCAGACCAAGCTCAGACTTGAGACCCTTATCACTTTTCAGTTATTTTAAATTAAGAGTAACGGATTTGTTGACTGCTAGCTGCGGTAGCTTCAACTAATAGCCACATATCTAATATTACTGCCTGAGTAATGTGCTTTATTGTATTGTACAATACAATATATTAGTATCAATAGTATTTTCTGTCATATTATTCTGTTATGATCTGATGTTGTTATTCCTGCTGTGTGTTAGATGCTACTATTTCAAAAAGTAAGGCTGTTTTTCAGGATTAATTGTCAATGTACAATTCTGTAAGATCAATGAAGCTTATGTTGTGGGTTTAGTGATAAGCAGAGGTTAAAGTAAGTTAATGTTAATGTGTTGCTTTTAACATGTTGACCTAAAGAAAGCTGCATGTCCTAAAACCCCCACATCCCTTCATATGTTTGTAGACGCCAGTATAGTGTTTTATAGTATTCATAGTTCTGCTTAAATCTTAGTAAACGTGAGCTTTATCATGACTATTGTAGCCTAGTCCTTGAAAGATTGGACCACTCCTTGTGGCTAATTCATTAGTTTTGCTTTCACAAAGAGCAATCATGTGTGTAATCTGTTTATAAGTACGTTGTTATACAGGTTATTAAAACCGTAGATTCCCTCAGCAGATCTACACGGCTTTGGGGGAGATCTCTCGTATCTCTTATGTGATATGGGCAGGAAAAGGAGGAAGTGAGAGCAGCTGGCGTGACCGCAGGCCTGTTACTATCATACCAGTGCACCTCTATTCAGTTATCAGAGCCAGCCAGGACAGCCATGAACAGCCAAGACCCCCTTGCCTCATAGCAGAGCTGAGAACAACCAGGCCATACATTCATAGTGAACGCACTAAGCTAAAAGGAAGCGTGGTTGTTGCAGAGCTTGTCTAAATAAGATTTTGGACCGTGAATAACTGGCTGGATGCATAGCATTAGCTTGTATGAGTCCTGCACAGTGGTGAGCACCACAGTGTACCAGTGGCTGCCATACTTGTAAAGAACTGTAAACCAATATTTGTTGTTTTTTTTTGTTTGAGTTCTGTCAGGCTGGCTTATTGATTAGCTACGTTACCCAAAATAAAACTTACTTTGTGAAAATGAGTATCTCGGCTTCTGTTGCTGTGATGTTTTTTTCCTCCCACTGTACTAATTTTAAGCAGCTTGTCAAATATAACTAGCTAAATTTATCAAACTGATTGACTTTTGTTGGTTTCACTCTGATTTAGCCCTAAGGACTTATTTAAATCTAGGGTGCAACAGGCAAGTTGAATGTTTATTCACTATTAAAAGCTTTGCAGACTTAAAAAAACTATATAATATCAGATTGGTATAGGAAGATGCTTATTGTCATGTCAGTATTATAATGAAAAAGTAGTATGGAGCCATCTGTAGTCTGGATGAATGGGAGCTGTTGTTAAACTTGGACTCATGCCTGGTTCATTCTCATTTTCGTCCCTTTTTAGCTCACCACGTATTCACAGGATTATCTATCTCCTGAGTCAGTGAGCTGGGGTTTGAGAGGTTTTCTGATGGTTCAGTTAGGTTCCAAATCTGCATTCAAATTGAGTAGAGACTTAATGAGCAATAAAAGAAAGTAAACAGAAGAGGGAAAACGTTAGCCTCAGTGTGAGAGACAGAGAGGGAGAGTAGAGGAGTGGGTCAGTGGGTTTGGCTGGTGTCAGCTGCTGGGGAAAACGGTGTTTGTTTGGTGTTGAACTGATTAAATCACACTTGCACAGCAACACCGTGCCTATCACTCGCTCTGCCTGCTGTAGCAGGATGGTTGCTGTGCTACAGTAGCTGCCTCTGTTTTCAGGCCGCCAAGTGTAGTCGAGGTCATGCAGTAATCCTGCTTGTCTGGGTGCAGTGCACTAATACATAGAAAGTTTAATGCACAAACATGGGCACATTTACACACAGGCTATGTTTTTGGAAGAAATACTGTACATGGATGGATGAAGATGTATGCTGCCAGAGACTGCAAACGAACAAACCTTCTTACACTCACTTTGTTGTTGGTTTAATGTTTGTATTGACTTTATTGTTCCTTAGCTGTACAAGGCTGGTTTCTATTAAGTAAGAATTCTTTCTCTCTAGCTTTTGTAGTAATGAATGTAAGCTTGTACATTCCTTTTGGTATTCTATATTGTATCTCTTTTGGTGGAGGAAGCCTACACATTGCTTACACCCTGAGGACAGCTGCAATGTTTCCTGCCTTTCATCTGCAAGGCCTTTGATTGTATATTGTCGCTACTATCTGTGTGTGAGGGAGGAGAAAACGAAAGAGAGGTCGCTGCCTTAGAGTTCATCATCTCTAAAGAAAGATGTGCTCTTAAACAAGTTACCCTCTGCGGAGGTTAGAGTGTTTCTTCTGCCATTTAAAACAACTAAACTGACAAATTAACATCATCCAATCCCTATACATGTTTTCACCCCATAGTGTCTCTCTATCCAGGGCAACACTACTGTTCAGAGCAAACAACAGCTATTTGATGTCAGCATGAACTTCACCTCATGTACATATACAGTAAGGCATCTTACCCTTCTGAAATTGAAGCTGTATTCCCTAGTGGCAGGAGATGACCTAAGAATTTGCCTTGCATCTGATGCAGGCTACTTTATAGCCTCAAACCTCTGAATATACTTGGTATATTTATTATATGTCAATAAATTCTGCAATAGACAGTCTTTTGGAGTTATTACATGTACCCATACGCAGACGTGCCAAAAAAAACGTATCATTATTATTGCAGTATTGTTAAACTAACTGCAATCGTTCAAAAAGTACTGATGCACACACTGAAATAATTTAACCAAGTTTTATCTTGAAAATCTCTCAAGGCTTTAATTTGGAATCATGTCCGTTGCAATGTCAGTGTTTTCACTGATACAAAACTGATGTTTTTCATGCTGAGCCTGTGACTTTTGATAACTTTGGTTGATGCTGGACTGTATTTGTAGCAGCTTTTTCAGCAAGTGCAATAAACAAACACACTTTTCATGCTAATTGTTGCAAATTTTGCCATGAGTTATTGTTAAACTGGTAATCGCTTCATCTCTACTGCTCCAGTACTTGAAATAAAAAAGTTGTGGCTTGCCAAGTTATGATTTCTTTTGTGTTGACAGGTCATCATCAGTGTGTGTCAAACCCCCCATTCCCTGCTCTTTATCCCTTTAAAAACCTGCCCCTTAACAATTAGAAATTCTTATTGGCTGCTTTCTAAGTCACAGTTTATCAATTCAAGTGTTCCACAGAGCTCTTAACCTGGCCCCACTCTATTCTATATTTACATTAATGATGTCTCTTTATATTTTGATGCATTATCTTTATACAGATGACACAGTTCTTTGTAATGCTGCCTATTACTGCTCTGTCTAAAGTCTAATTTTTGCCATGTTTCAAACAAAAGCTCTTCAGAACAAAACTGCATACGCTTAAGTCTTTGTGCTTTTACAATGAAAAAATCCCTGCTGATATTGACCTGTCAATCACCAGGGAATCTGCGTTGTCTATGAACTATTATAGCATACATTTTCTTGGTGAAGTCAAGTCCGGACATGGGTTCTGTCCATATCAGTATGTGTCTATATACACAGGCAAAATCATCATCATCGGCCTGCAGTCCACAGCAATGATGTCATTCATATCCACAGATCTGCCTGCCAGGCCAGATCAGCATTCACCAGGCTGAACTCTTTTCTCTCATTATCTCTGCATCACTATCCCTCTGTGTCTCCTTTGGCATCTCTCTTTCCATGTTTCTTTCACTTTATTTCTTCAACAGCTCACTGTATCATCTTCTCATGCTCTCTTCTCCCCTGTTTCAGCCCTCTGCTCCATTGGCTGACCTTATTCCACCCTCTCTTTTTATGTTCCTCTTCCCCGCTGGCTTTTGGGGGGTTACAGACTATTAGTGTCTGTCGGGGAGGCTTCTTAGCTTTGTTTTCCCAGTGTGCAACACAAGCACTGCTTCTTATGTTCAGTTTTTGATGGTCTTCTTCTGTGGTCAGTGCCATTAATAACTGGAAATTCTGCATGGTGTCCCTTCTGTTATTCAGTAACCCAGTGCTGTCTCAATGTCTTTAGGATTGTTTGACATGCTGCCTTTCCTGTTATTTCAGCCTAGTCTGCCCCAGAGCCTCTGTACATTCCCTTTTAAAAGGATTACTTGAAGCTGGAGGTGTCAGCAGGTGGTCAGAGTATTGTATTCTGATATGTAAATAACCTAAACTGGCTAGCAGAGTCAGTTATGTCTTGGAATTTGATTGCACAAGATGTACAGATGTCCAGCATTTGATTGTTATTTGATTATTTGACAGTATTTGATTGCTTTGTTTTTTTCAGAAATTGAGTATAAACAAAAAAATCAAGTGAGCAAATAAGAAGCTGAAATTTTTTTTTTTTTTTTTCTTCATTACATCACCCTGTTGATGAAAGCGTAGTGTGGACTTTTCCTTCCCCTCGTCTCCTCAAAGGAAAGATGAGACAAGGAACTGCTTTGAAACTAGCCAGTGCCTCCCTTTTGCCAGATCAACATCTTCTGCCTCAAAGAGAGAGATATTCGAGCATATTTGACACCACATTGTTTGACAGAGTGCTGTTTATGATTCCCCATCATGTTTGTTTTCCATACTTAGAAGGGGGTTGGTCAGGATGGGCTATTTTGATCCAGGGTCAGACAAGGATAGCGGCCTGGATGGACCAGAAAGAAAACAAGACAAGTCTAGACCACAACTGTAAATGCTATTTACTGCATATTTTTACACTTAAGCATTTAAATGTGCTTTGTAAAGTTCAAAATCAGGATAATATTGATCTTAGTGCTTGGATAAAATTTTAAAGAGGCTAATTGGTAGTCTGAAAGTACACAGCGTTTTCAAGTGTGTGTGTTTTCAAGCTACTATGTCATTATATGTCATAAGTCTTGCAGGGAAATGGTGTTAACAAAGGAGGCCATGTTCCTGTTGCAGTTCAGGGCTTTCTGAGATACAGCAATGAGGATGTGTGTGTATGTTCTTCTGGATTGATTGGACTCTGTGTATCAGATTAGAAGTGTGTGTAAAAGGATATTGACCTCATGCTATCCACAGATTATGACTTATCTATACTAATCCAAGGTGGGGGGATGGACAGATAGTCGTTATGCTGGGAATGGGGAAGAAGTTAATGCATAATATTGATCAAAAAGCTGTTGTTAGGGGTATATTTTCCTAAAAAATGTTGAAACTGTTTAATCCTGCTTAGGTGACAGTGGGTGTGTGAATTCCCATTGATTAGGGCTGCACAATTAACTAAAATGTTATTGTAATTGAAATATGGCCAAGTATGATATTCAGATCAAAGCAGTTGCAATTTTTTGACAAAGGAAAAATGTTTGACAAAGCAACATTATAATTAAGTACTGTAGAGCCGCAGAGATGGCTTGGCCTACAAATTTCCTTTTAGGGTTTTTGTTTTGTTGTGATTTAGGTTTTGTATTTCAGTGATTTAGGTGAAACCAGTTTGCCTTCCCGTCACAATAAAATATATCATGTCACCTCTGTTTAAAAACCCCAAACAAAAAAACTCTGCAGCGCATAGTTAGAATAATTGGTATGTTCTGTATGTCCTGCCTATTTAGTTTGGTGATCGCCCACATATCTTCCTTTCTCTTTTTGGCTGACTGGAGTGACTGACAGCTACACTCAATACATCTTCTACCCCATCAAACAGTTGGGAATTTTACAAACTCTACCAGGAACTCCCTTCTGTTTTAACAGACCTGCCAAACTCCTTCATAAGGGGGAGGGAGCTGTTGTTGAGAGTGACTTGCAGTTATTTACTGGGTGGAAGGAATGAGTGCTTGGAGCTTTGGGTCTCACGGTATGAAACAAAAGGCCAGTGGATTAGACCATTGTGTCATGATGACATGGAGGATAGCCAGAGTCTTATCAAAGTGAGTTTATAGTTTTGGGATTGGCCTCACTTACTTAGGTCCAGTGTGCAAGATTTACAGGCATTTATAAGTAGAATATGGTAGAAATGGAATATAATACTCATGAGAATGTTTCCATTAGTGTTAAATCACCTGAAAATAAGAATTGTGTTTTTGTTACCTTAGAATGAGCCATTTTATATCTATAGAGAGTGTGGGACCTTCCATGGTAGCCCAAAATGGTCAAAGGAAGAACTAAATGTAACACTTAAATTTAAAAAAAAAAAAGTTTTTCATTTACTACTTTTATACGAAGTATAACAGTGATGCTGCTGAAATAAAATTCAGAAAGACTGACTGACATGTTTTTGAAAATAAGACTCATGATCCCATCTCTTGCAGTGAATGATTCAACTTTTTCCTATGGTCTAGTGTTGGAAAAAAACAAACAAAAATTGCAATAAATCCTAATACCACATTGCAATCTTAAGAATCGCATTACATTTTGACCTGGAACCCAAGCATTGTGATAGTGTCACATTGGGAGATAAGTTATTGTTCCAGCCCTACCAAATACTGGCTCTAGATATGGCCTTTTGCGTGAGAGTGAGATGAATTGTTTACAATCTGCAAGCTCACCGCTAGATGCCATCAAATCCTACACACTAGTCCTTTAAAGCGTATATTCTATATTTTGTACACAAATATTCCCCAATATTGGTGTTGGCTGAAACCCTGTATTGGTGGGCCCTAGTTACAGTGGCTGATGACTCTGACGTTCCGCTTAAAGCCCAGCAAAATGTATGTGTGGTGCATCATTTGGAGGGAGGGGCTTAGTGAGGTGATATGAGGCTGCAGAGAGAGGCGGAAGGTTTTGCATTGTGTATGTTGCAAATTGCCTACTGCAACTTCTAATGTGTATGTGTGCTGTTGCTATGGTTTTAAACAGGCAAATCTTCGAAGACCACACCCGTATTAATATGAGTAACCTCGGATGCATATGATTTTGTTTGTATGTGATGAGTATGTAACTTGTGTTCACATCATTATCAAGTGAGTGTAACAGTATGTGAGAAGTCAGTCGGTGCAATATGAGATACTCCCTTTCCCCACCTCATCCCACTTTCACATGGTGTCACTATGGTCACATGAATATTTACAGGTCTCTACGACCCCGACCTTTGCATTTCTGCATACTTGTAATTTTGCTGTCTTGTAAAGTGACCTCATGCTTCACAGTATCTTGTTAACCCATAAGTGTCAACTAATTGTGTGAAAGGTAAAAATCAAATTATGCACAGAGAAGCCAGGTCTTCTCTGGTTTCTCAGTCAGTATGGCCAATGTCAGTTAGTCTGCAGTATAATCGGTGTTGATTCAACCCCATTAATAGCTTTTTCCCCTCCCTCTCTCACTGCCGTCTTCTATAACATAACACACACAGTCCATACCATCCCCCTCCTCAGCGTCGCTTCTCTCACTCATGTGGTTGTACACAGACTGACTGACTCACACACCAGTAGTTTCACTACTGGTTAGGTGCAGAGATGTCCTTACATGAAGGGCAGAACTTGGTGAGCTGCAGAATGCAAACATAATGCTTGTAGTCTGACTGGAGTCTCCCTATTGGCTAGTTGTTAGCTAGTAGTTACTAGCGTGCTTTAGATAAGTATTGTCTTCCTCTTGTTAGTGGTCATTTATTCTGCCTTTGCATCAAAGAGCCTCCTTGACTCCAACACGAAACAGAAGAACAGAGAGGTTCCTCTTATGTCTGACAATGACACATTTCCTTGTCGAAGCCAGGGATTCAGTCTGCTCTTCGCAGACTCAACCAGAGCTTAAAATAACCTCCAGTTTGATTTAACCCTTTGGGGGTCAGCACTACTGCTAATGGGATACACACTCAATCAGGATTGACAAGCCAGCTGCTACTGTGGGGCATGGAAAACTGATTTTTATCCCATCTTTCCTACGTTCTGTTTCTAATGTGGTCTGTCATTCTTTTCACTCTCATTTTGTGATAATTTTCCTCCTTCTTTTACACTTGTTTATTTTCTCTCGAAGTCTCGCTCTGCTTCAGTGTTATTTCCTGTGCTTTTCGCCTCTGCTCACATGAAAGGGAAATCATTTCTCTGTGATGATTTTGTGTTAGAGCGGAGATCAGAAATAATCAGAGCACACACACATTATATAGCTGTAATGTGGGATTTGCCATATGATTCTCTGAATGAAAATAAGCTAACGTTCTTCAGGGTTTGTTATTATTGTAATTATGTCTGTAACTGGAGTTGCAGAGGAAAACACCGGATGACTATTTCCTCCACTAACCATAATAAACTTCTGTGGTAGATGATGTGGGTATATACAGATTTTTTAAACCTCAGCCTATGAATAGGTTTGGAGGATAATCATATTAAAACATAAATAAGGTAGTAATCACAAATTAATCAGTTAGGTCAAGTGGTCTTTTCTTTTTTTGGAGCATCAAGATTCTTGCATCCCATTAAAATATAGGTCATGAGCTAATCTGGTGTTATTATTCATCTCATGCTGTAGTTGACATCCAAGCATCTGTACACCAGAATGTTTACAGAATCTACATTATCTGCAGTCTGGAGGGGGTTAGGCTCAAATTATTTTGAGAGTTTTGCAAAGGAAACTGTCAGACACAGTTTTGTCACAGCGCTTCTCTTTGGCTGGATTGTTTGCTTATTTGGACTCATAAAGCCACTGTGGTCTGACTGAGGAATCTCCCATAATTTAATCTGAAATTAGAGTGAGTCATCTCTGCTAGTGTAAATTATGTAGAACAGAATTACATGTATGTGAGATTTACGTGTGTATGTTTCAGGTAGAGGGAGATTCACCACTTAAGTCTCTGGAAACTAGGGTTGGGCCAGTGGACGATGACATCGCCCATCGCAAGGGCCTGGCAGTCATCGACCACTGAGCCCTCTACAATCGTAACATCGTGATTTTAAAAGCCCTCTCTGTTTGAGTTAGTGTGTCCCCTCAGAGTTGTTACATAAGTTCAGAGACAAAACAAAAAGAAGCTGTTGCTGCTGTTCATTGCACTACATCTACACGGATATGTGGTGCTGAGACAAAGACCCTTTTAGACCCAGTTATGAAATCACCATCGACTGTGACGTTTCACTGTAGACATTGTCATATGGCAATGCAGTAGCCCAACCCTACTGGAAGCCCTATGCCTTCTAACTATGTAATTAAGAGTCGTACATACATAATAGTGAACATGTAAAAGTATTCCAGATTAGTTTTAAACCAAATTCAAAACATTGCCATTTATGGTTTTGTAAGCGGACAAACAAAAATTATGCAATGAGTTCCGCGAACCAGTCATAAAAAATCTGCATCAATTGTTCCACTCAGACAGGTGCAACAAAACCTCTCTGCTCCCACTCTTTGAGTCTGAGCCATTTTAACTCGCAGAACATGGGAGTTGTTACTAACTCTCATGTTCAACTAAATAAGTTGTTTTATATAATCCTTCTGTAGTCTAATGTTCAAAGAGTTTTGTGAGTATCGGTGGTAATAATCAGGCCCTCTTTGTAAGAAGATGGTTTTCTTTACTTTGTTTCACTTGTGCATTATGTCCAGGAGATTTATTGGAGAGTGGCAGAAGGAAGGAGGCCTGCATGGTGTATGAAGCATGGCTGAATATGATCTATTAGCTAGTGTGAGTGTTGCTATTGTGGAATCACTGGCCGGCATGCTTCACATTCAGTGCGGGGATAATAATTCAACGTGCAGAATGACAAATTGGCATGAAGCTATCGATTGTCATTGGAAGTAAGTCTCCAGGGCTAGGGGTCAGAACAGAATCCAAGAGTAATTTTCCTACATTGATTTGTTTTCATTATCTGTCAGAAGCTATAATTTCTCTCTTTAGTTTTCATAACTCTGTATGATATGAAAGAATGATGCAGAAAGGAGAAAGGTCAGTCTACTCGTGTTTTCCTTACAACAAAGCATGTGATGATGTGTTACACTGGAAACAACTGCAGCTGAATTACCATTTCACAGAGGCCAAATTGTTAGTGATCCTGAGTATTATTGAAAAAATATCAGGTGTGTGTGTATGTGTATGCAATCATGTGAAGGTGTTTTCCTTAACGGCCTTTACAGTATTGAGAGCAAACATGAAGTCACCATCCTCAGTGGACTCAATGAATTTGTAGTGAAGTTTTTTGGACCACAAGGAAGTAAGTATTTCTCTTTTCTGATTCAACAAAGGTAATTCTTTATTTTTAAAGCAGTGTAAATGCCTTTTTGATGACAATAAATATGAAAAGCTTCTGTCATTTAAATTATGCTGAAAAAGAAATTAGAAACAATCATTTCAGCATGACGGCAGACTGATTAACGTTAATCCTCAGATTCAGGTAAGGCACAAAATAACTATTAGACATGTCAATAAAACAAAGGTTTAACTTGGCATTATTGTGCACAAGCTTGTCAGAATTGTAGTTCAAAAACAGGACAAATTGTATTGATATTTGTAGGATTTTCTGTTGTCACTGGTCCATGGCACAGACATGGCGTTTTGCGAAGTACCCATCTGTGCCAGTCTGATGCACTGAGCACTGGAAGTGACCAGTTTCCCCCCTTTTCATACTTACTAGGTCCTGACAGCACTCAGATTTATTTGTTTTATTTACCTTCAGTTAATTTTGGTTTACATCAATAAATTTGGGGTTACAAAACAGAAATAAGCTTTTTAGTTTGAAAAAGACCTCCGCTTAATTTTAAATCTGGATTCACTCATTTTAAACCTTGTTTTGCTTATCACTGATTGGAACTAATCTTTGTTGGTGCAACCCAGTCTTAGCATATCTTTTCCTCTCGGTTAAAAGATATATGAAACGAATGAAAATTTATGTGTCCACCACTTGGTATCTTTAATGTTCTTCCATTAATCACCGATGACCAAATGTTTAAAATGTTTAAAACGAGTTGTAAAACCAAATTAGCATTGCTATTAACAACGATAATCGGACCACATCTCATGTTTAGTTTAACGCTAAATAGAGTGTGATGCTGTCCTGAGGGCAGCCAGCACAGGAATCTCAGTCATTCTCTTGTTAAGAACATAAAGAGAGGTTCGTCACAGCAGGCCAGGAACATAAAATGGATTGAAACCAGGCCTGAGGCCACAGAGTGTAACACAGGGGAGCCAGACTTGAGGGGAATTTGGATGAGGAGAGTGGCCTCATCAGCAGGAAATACTCCTTCTGTATGCTGTTCGCAACATCTGTTGCACTGAAACCACTACCACTTACGCATCAGTAAAGAGAGGAAGTGGGCGTTTGACCCTGTTTATGATGCCTCAAAACTGTGCCAAATAAAACGGCACTGTTGTCTGTCCACATGTGTGCGCGCACGCGCTCACCACCATTCATCCTCAACAAGTGTGTTTTCAGTCATCTGTGGTGCTTTTCAGTTCCAGTACAGCACATAAGGGTCCTGTTACACACAGCTATTCTGGGAGAGCATCACACACACACCTGCACCATCTCATTCTCTTCCTCTTTGATGTCAGTGTATTATATGAAGCGATTTGGAAGAAGAGAATTCTCCAGGGCTGAAATACATTACTGCATAAAATAAAAGAAAATGGCAAAGAGAAAAGTGGTTATGTGTGGCTCATTTCTCAAGTGGCCTTCGCTCTGTTGTGTTTCTGTGCAGAGGAGAAAGGAGCGCAGAAAATTGATATAACCCTACAGTATCTAAATCCACTGGAGTGCATGAAGGATGGAATATGATGTTCAATGGCATGAAAGTCTCTCCTCTGTCCTCAACAGTGTTCTGTCATTATGCTTTGTGTCTTCTCCTCATGTACAGCACCGTATGAGGGAGGCGTGTGGAAGGTGCGAGTAGATCTTCCTGACAAATACCCTTTCAAATCACCATCAATAGGTAGGGGCTCTACCATTGCATGAAGGATTATAAGATCACATTTTAGGGGTTGACTGTCCTCATTTCTGCCTTCCCTTTCAGGATTCATGAACAAGATTTTTCATCCCAACATTGACGAAGCGTAAGTTGATTTCATGATTATCTGTTAATACCAGTATTTGTGTCTGTAGTCCTTTTTAAATAGACATCCTGCAATACTGCTGTGTAGAAGACCCGTCATTACGCCAGCTTTGCTTTTTTACACTGTACCAAAGAAGGCGTTCTGGAAGCAAAAGAGGCCTGACGTGTAACACAACAGCATTGTGTTCCGACAGCAATGTGGGAAATTCCTGCCTTGAATTGGCTATATAATAGGGGTTAATGCTTTTCATTTGTTTCTGTTACTTTGAGACTACAATGGCAGTGTAGACTATTGGCTTATTGGTTCTTAACATTCATGAAAAGTTCATCTAATGACATTTGCTTGTTGTTATTTTGTAAAAAACTGTCATAATGTGAACTAAAAACATAATCTGAATTCATTGATGATCCACTCCAGACATGTATTAATGTGTATATAAATTGCTCTACTTTGAATAATAATTTGTATCTAATATGTGAAGAAAAAGGTTAAATTATCATGTTAAAATATCTGAAATAAGATCTACTCCTTCTCAGTTGAAAATCCAGATTCTGTAAATAGGCCTATAAGTTGAACTGCTGGACAACGGGTATTTTCCTACCTCACTATTAAGTCAATTTTCAGTGTATGTGCATCGGAGGCTTCAGGTTTCCACATCACACATTTGGAAGTTGAATATTAGACCAGGACTGATTTCCAAACTCGTAGGCCCACCCTTAAAATTAGTTTTTTAATAAGCACAGACAGACATTCCACTTTGAGCAGATATTTGTGAAAACAACCTCTCTGTACATAGACCATTCTGGAGGGAATATAAATATTTCTGAAAGTTTATTTTTATTTTGTCTTTTCATATTTTATGGCAAGTTCTAGGCTATGAAATGATTGAAAAGATCCACACTGTAACTTTTATATGAGCCACGAGTTTTGGCACAATGTATCAACAGCAGCAATCACACAAATATTGAACCCGGCCAAGCTCTTTGTTTCTCTGGGCCTGTTAATCCACTGCTTAGAGGCCAGATCCTCTGAAGGACACCGTCCATGAAGGTTGGTCTCTGGGAAGACTTGATGGACAGGCTGAACTTGTGCCTCCTCCCAACACAAGTCAGTGGTGACTCACAGAGGCCGAAAATTCAGGCACTTCTCATCAGAGGGTTTTACATTTATCAATAGGAAACAACTGACAAAGTGTAAATACCATTGATAAACTGAGCAAGTTCCATGACGAAGTTGTGATGTCTCAATTCAACACACAAATGGACAGGTAAACTGTAAATACACATCAGTTTATCTTTAAAGGTCCTGTGTGTAAGACTTACGGGGGTTTATTGGCAAAATATGGCAGAAATTGAATATTATATTTGCATGTTTTCATTAGTGTATAATCATCTGAAAATAAGAATTGTGCTCTTGTTACCTGTCAAATGAGCAGTTTAGATAAAATTGACTTTGACACCTGTGCTGTAAGTCGTTATGATGAAAAACTTTATCAAAATAATGACTCTAATTCTGATTCTGATTCTAATTATTTTTGTGTTAACAATTATGAAAAATGCATAAGAATAAAATCTTAGTTAAAAATCATTATTTCAGCAGAGTTAAAATTATTGTTTTATTTGATGTCCTTGCTACCCTGGCGTTTGCCCTTTGTGTCCCCAAAAAATTACATCTTAGGCACATTTGCAAAAGGACCAGCCTTGTCGGAACAGTTGTATATTATCAGTGTAGAAAGTGGACTTGAATGGATCCAACCACAGAGCTGGGACACATATTGCACACAGATTCCCTCTGACCTCTCCCCTCTAACTCTGTTTTCCTCTGGCTTTCCCAGGTCAGGGACAGTGTGCTTAGATGTCATCAACCAGACATGGACAGCCCTTTATGGTGAGTAGCCCCCCACTGCCTATGTGCCCATATTAAGTATCCTCACTGGGGGTCTTTATTATTATGTGCCAACAACTTGACACAGTGCCATCAACACCAAAAAGTTGACTGCGGGCCCCTCGCTAGCAAGTATGGGCACATTAGGCCATGATTGTCCCTAATCTACTTACTGAGGGGAGAAGGGAACACTAATGAGGTAATACCCTCACTCAGCAAGGTCAGAAACCATTCAACCTTCGACAGGAATGATTTACTGTGTGTCAGCTGTGAGAGACAGTGACATGCTCACATACTCCCAATGGCAGCGATTGTACTTGCTGTTTGTCACCACTTGCTCTCCTCACCGTTGCTGCGTCTCTTTCTGCTGCTCTGCGTGCCCCTGTGCCCTTCTCCCTATTTCCCCATTAGATTCTCGTTACACACAGCAAAGATAGCTGTTGAGCAACGTAAATGGCTTCACAGTAATATCCCTAGCAGATGTTTCAGCATCCCTCCCTATTTATTTTCACTGATGTTCTGGATATGACCCTGAGGAGAGTCTTTAAACCCTAAATGGTGTTAAAACAACTTCGTTCAAAATTAACTCTGATTCCAGTGTTCTGATACAAAGAAGACAGTATTTGTTATTACGTGAGGTAGCTTGTTCTGGTTTTTATCTAGAATCGATTAAAAACCTTGCTAGATTTGTATTTGTGTGATTTTACCTTTGTTTGTACTCATGTACAATGCTGCAGATTTTGTTGTGTCGAGTGTTTGAGGAAAGAAAATCAGATTGGACAAACATGGGAAGAATAAGCCAATCAAACAATCATTGTCTGTAATGAGTGTCCACAAAGCAAGAGGGAACAAAAGCACCTGATTAAATCAGCTAAACATGATAATACTACACAATAGAGTGTAGGGAAGTGTTTGTTTTCCCAACTTGAATGGACCCAGTGGTGACACCTAGGAGATGAGAGCAGAATTGCAGGGTTTTTTTCCCCTACTAGGCCTCAGCTTTCTCTCAGAGCTGAGGAAGCTGCTGAGGCCTGCTAGCAGAGAGCTAGTGAAAGGGATTAGTATGGTTCTAGTCTGTGGGTCAGGCTGAGGATTTTACATTTGTGTTCTTGTTGCTAGCATAAACACCATACAACATATGTCTTTGATCCTTTTATATGATCGTCACTGACTGACAGGTGGGTAAATTGATTATGAGCTTTCCTGTGGCCAGTTAACAGAGGCAGCAGTTTTACATGAGACATGTAATTGGCTGAATATTGGTTGAGCGTTTCTCCTTGGCTTCCTTCAGATTAGTGGTTGGAAGGAGCCTGGCATGAAACGATCAACAGATTATGCAACAGTCTGATTATTCATTTCTTTCACTTGGTAACGTAATATTTTGTCGTCCTTCTTCCCCAGATCTGACCAACATCTTTGAGTCCTTCCTGCCCCAGCTGCTGGCTTACCCAAACCCCATCGACCCACTGAATGGAGACGCAGCTGCCATGTACCTTCACCGGCCAGAGGAGTACAAGCAGAAAATCAAAGGTTCAACCTAATCAAAATCTGTTGGATGTAGATCTCAGATTCCTCTAGAGTCTTAGATTATTACACACCTGAAAATTTAATATCTGACAGAATATACTGTGTTGTTAAAAAGTTTGGAATAACCTGCCACAAAAGCTGTATTCTGTACAGTTAAGTAGCTGAGAGGGCTACTCCATATTTTTGAACTGTCTCTCATGCTTTTAGGTTGCACAAACTCCTCTTTACAAATAGACTGACAATTGAAAGGGCAGAAAAGTGACAAAGATAACTCAGAGCAACAGTTAGATAAGAATACAGGAATACACCAGTCATTGGTAAAAGAAATTGGAAGCTTAGCATCAAAATCTGTGATTTTAAACAGGAACATGTTTCTGTTTCTGTGCCGGGCACAATAACGCCTGTAACAAGCTGTAATTAACATGTGGGTTGCTTTAGCAAAGCTATTCTTAAAACTTCAGACAGTAATAGAAAGATGGTTATATTTAGAACGTGTATTTGTCCACCATCAATAAAAACTTTAAAGTAGCAGAGACTTTTATTTTGACAAACTACTTGCCTAAGAGCCTTATTGCATTATTTCCCATTATATTTTGAACTGTCACCTGACGCCTGAATTTTGTTTTTTCCTTTTCATAAATAAAGTCATTTTTATTATAAATAGATACAGAAAGGCACAAATTGGTGCATAAAAATCACCAGAATGCAGGTAATTAAGTGTTTAATGCTCATAATTTCTTAGGGGAGGACACCTGCTTAATATATGTTCTCCCTAATGTTGAAATGAAACCTATCTTGCTATGAACTGACAAATTTAATTGTTTAATTACATTTTAATTTGTCGTTGAAGGGTATCAAAGGGTGACTGAATGAAAGTTTTAATCATGGAATCATTCTTCTTTTCGAGCCAAAACTGTTTCAGTGTCTGAATAATACTGAATATTTTATCAGTGTCAAACTCGTTGTTGAATGAAAGAAGAAAAGCATTAACTTAACAGGTTATTCCAAACTTTTGAATTGTAGTTTACTCTTAAGTCATCTGATCACTATTCATTCTCAGTTTCTCCTGTCTGACCATGCTCTCTTTTCCCCTCACAGAGTACATCCAGAAATATGCAACAGAGGAGGCTCTGAAGGAGCAGGAAGAGGGGGCAGGTGACTCTTCATCTGAAAGCTCCATGTCTGACTTCTCAGAAGACGAGGCCCAGGACATGGAGTTGTAGTGATAGGAGGGCTCCCCCATCCCGCCCCCCTCCTTTAACCCCCACAGAGACTATATTTGATTTCCTAACCATGAGAAAGCAGACTTATAATATTCATATTTAAACAAGTTGATTTTTTTATTATTATTATTACTACTAAACAAGGATTTTTATGGATATCTAGCCTTTTGGTGTGTTTGACACCCCTCCCATTCTGTAGCTGTTTCTCCCTACACAGACGTCGCGATTGCGCTCACATTCTCTCCCTGTCATCATCTCCGCATTTTAAGGTGTGTCATGTAGTCGTAGGCAGGAAACGTCTCCATAAACATCTCATCTCTTCACCCAAATTTCACTTTTTAAATTATATATTTCCAGTTTGACCTGAATCCTAATTTCCTTTCTTTTTCCACAATGCTAACTGATTCTGACCACTGCAGAACTACTTAGGTCTTGCTTGCCTGGGGTTGCAGCTTTACAATATTATCCTGTAGTTTAGACAGTATTTTTAAGGTGCACAATCACACATGAGGTGTCTTAGCACACTTTGCAGAAAAATACAAAAAGTGTAGTGCCAATAAATCAACTCTGAATGCCTCCTAAGCATATCTTTTTCAACATATTGATTGAGACATGTCATTTTCTTTAAATTTGGATGCTATCTAGACATGTTACTTAACTTTTTGTTACTCTTGTTGACCTGCTGCAGCTGCCTGTCTACATGTGCCGCTGTGCAGTGCAAAATAAATGCTTAATGAGGTCAAGTCTTGGAAAGTAAATTAATTAAACACATGTCTCAGTACAGGGTCAGTGACAATGTGGTGACAAAGATGTGTTGAGTGCTGGTGTTGATTTGTGGAAGCTGCATAATCTGCACAGCAAAGGCAAGACGAAAGTGGCTTTACTCAGAGATTCTGGTCAGACTCACTTGGTATGATGGGATCTGAAAACAGAGCAGAGCTACCCTTTAACCATCTGACCATGTATGAATTTCATAATTTTAGGAGGAATCTCAAACACATGAGCACCAGACATTCTCATTGTGCAGGATGCCACTGTTGTACAATCATCTGTACAAATTTCTGTTAGTGTTAGTGGTCAGTGGCAACTTTTTTAGAAAAAAAAAAGCACCAAAGTCTGTTTAAATTTTAAGTAAAAAGCAACAAAAATGGTCATATGGTTATCGAGTGGATCTGAGGGGAAAAAAAAGAGATTTACTGAAGATTCAGGTTTGTGTAGTATATCGGTCCTCCTCACATTCCACTGTTACCTGGAGTTTGCTCCAATGCATGCCCTTCATATTGGTCTGACCTGTGGTATGTACCCCGACTGCATTGACTGGATTCCCACGCTTCATGTCCGCCTTTATTGGATCACTAGTTTGAAGAAGATTATAAAATAAGAGCCCAATATGTGACATTTTAGGCTTGTAGCAATTTTTCGTTGATGGGGATTAATTTAACGTTAATTTCATGTGTACAGATTTGACTTATCTAAAAAAGAAAAACTGGCGTTGTTGAGATGTAAATCCATGATGTGTGGAAAGAGATTGCAATCGCAGCTTTGATTTTTTTTTTTTTCCTCCCCCCTCCTTTTATTTCTTGTACATTTTTTGCCCGATGGGAGGGTCAACATGTTTGGATTTTTTTTTTCTGTATGTACAGCATCTACCTTGTACAGTGATCTCTGTAGCCTCATGAAAAGTCAGTGTTGAACCCAAAACGCTGGCTGAGTGTTGCTTGTCGAGGCTAACATGGCAGTCAAACTACCTAGAGAAACCTTGCATTGCAGTAAGAATCACTGGTTGCTTTGTGGCAGATTGTGGATCCTCGAGTGGAAGATTCGAGGCTGAATCCTACTCGGGAGGTCACCTTTATCACCTCTGATTTTGACTCCCTCTTCTGTGCCTCATCACAAAAAGGAATCATTGAAGAAATCCCCAAAACCTTATTTCCAAAAAAGCCGTGAAGGTCAAAAGTATCTAGGAAAGCACATTGTTTTTACTCATCCTACTTTTATTCTCCTCTTCCTGCAATTTGATCCTGTGCAATTTGTGATTCCACATTTTCACTCTGCGTTGCAGATAAGGGGAGTGACCCAGGGCTTATGTGAGCTAACGTAGGATTGTTAGACTTTTATGGCTCAGGTTTGAAATACAGTTTGGTTGTATCTTGCATTGTGATTCACATTTTCACTCGGGACGTATCGAAAGGACGGAAATCATGCTAATATTTGTTGAACTGTGTTTTTTGACATGTCAGGATAGTTAGTTTTGCTGGGTGTTGACTTCAACTAAAACAACATATGCTATATGGCTGTATTACAGATAGAGTTTAGCTAGTTTGGTATACTTACCTGATAAAGCATTCACTGCTCATCTGATTTTTTTAGTTAGTGTCTGTTGTGTGGTTATATGTAAGATACTCCATAGACATGCCTGCTTGTCCTCTTCTCGCAGATTCAGAGTTGTACAGATGAGTGTGAGTGATTTCAAACTAGGGTGATGTTTGACCTGTAGTGAGCCTGATAGATCTAACTGTACAGAAATGAAAAGTATGGTTCAGCCCTTCTCTAAAGATACGATTTCAAACATAATTCAATGCTCACAATTATCCCCACAATGACACTTCCTTGATTTGTTTTTAATTTCTAATGTTTTCCAATAAGAGTTTGACTGTTTGAAGCTATGGGATAGTAATTTCTCTCCTCCAGCCCCCTGGGGAAGTTTTGAATGTTAGCTCGAGGTTAGCTTCCTGCAGGATGCAGCCATTTTAACTGTTGCAGAGCTAATGTTAGTGATATACAACAAGGCAGTATAAAGCTATGTGAATGTTTTACATGTGTTCAGAGTGTTTGCGGTGACGTCTGTGATCCACATCCACTCAAACTGATCAAACCTGCAAACTGACGATTCCTAATTCCCGTCCCTTCTTGCACAACCTCAGTCAGCTTTCAACTTTTCTGTTTCCTGTACTTAGACAAGAAAACAAACAAAAAAATAGATATGCACTGTGTTGGATTGTGAGTTGGCAAGAATCTGGCAAGATAAATATCACAGATACAGGGTTTATAATTCAGTGTATTGTGATACTGTAAGCAAGTTGATATATTGCTATTTTTTTTAACTCTAATTTTAGGAAAGCAGTCAATGCTATAATCTGAGTTTAAAATGCAGTCAGCACATTAAAAATGATGAAGAGCTGTCAGGGGTTTAAACACTACACAAAATGAACCACTGCCAGAATTTTTGCATGTCACAATATCACAATACAGTGTTTTAACAATCGATACAGTATCACAAAACATGATATCGCTAGCTCAAGTGTATCAGTATATTCATACATCTCTGGCCATGTTCTAGGCTAGAAGAGAAAAACACATTTTGAAGATGGTTAAAAGATGTTGCTGGGGGACCTGTCAAAGCGACATATACCCTGTGTTCCAAATCCCATTCTTTTTCTTTTCAGTGTGTACTGCATTGGCCCTTACAGAGTATGCACTGTTGTATTCAGTATGCATACGATTGAGACATACTGTTTCCTCCTAATATTGAACCTTGAACTTTGACCCTCTTGCTCATATACCAATCACAAAGGATTGTGGGTGAGAATTGCCAGAAACGCATGCTGGCATCCATACTGCAAAATCCAACCCATTGCAGTAAGAACATCCTGGTATTTTTGTTAGCTAATGTTAGCAAAATGCTACTAACTAGGTATCTGATATACATCAATCGTTAGCTGTCTAGTTACATCTGATAGCTATTGTTAGCTAATTTTAAATGTTACTATTTGTCACTTTTACAGGTCCCCAGCAGCATCTTTTAGCCATCTTCAAAATTTGGTTTTCTTTTTGACATAGATTAGCTGAGCACATAGCATATCTAAGTACAGCAAGCAGGAAAAAAGAACATTGACCAGGTTGTATCAGGTACAAAGTTTGCTCAACTGCTATTGGAGCACAAGAACATAAAGGGGTGGGACTTAGGAGGGTTAAATTGTACGCAGATCCTTACTCTCACAATTGGCTTGATTTTTCCCTCGGCTGCCTATAAATGTGGAATTATTCATTAAAGAGATCTCCTTTTTTGTTTTTAATCTTGGTCATCAGGCGCCACTTTTGTAAGTTATGGTTCAGCTAAATAATCACAATGACAACTAGGTTTTCAGTTTTTTTTTAAGTAATTCATATAGGAATTCTAGTTTTACTTAACATTTGTACAGTATTGTACTTGAGTGCTGAAAACACAGTATATCCAAGCTGAGAATTGTAATAAAATAGCACACAATGATGCAATGGTGCAACAGGGAACCATTGGTATTTTTGTCAAGACTCTTGTGTTTGGGTAAAGTGATTATTTGCATCTTCTGGGCAATAAATTGATGATCTACTCAGCTGTGGTGTTGCTCTGGTAAACATGACAACCCCGCACATACTTAAATAATTACTGCCTTTATGTTCCAGGTTGTCTTCAACTCAAGTCAAGAACTTCAAATCTCATACCAGTGAATGATTATGCTTTCCATTGCAGCTAAAATTCTAAATTATTTTTGAAGAAGTATGGAAAAATGTTTATTGTGCTTTTATTTAATTTCCTTTTGGCTTTCTCCCTTCCACCTCTTCTGCTCTAAGGTGTACAGATGTCTTAACTCCCCACAGTTTTAAACAGCAACTTCAGATAACCACATTAACACGATGGGATTGATTGGGGGGCCTCACATTTCTACCTGCAGACCTGCAGAGAAAGACCAGTTCAGAGCCACAGCCCCACAGCCGTACTCACACACTCCCCCACACACCCTGCCGCCGGACACAATAAGGGCGAAGGGCCTCAGCAAAGCGAATGGACTGTTCTCTCATGAATCCATAGACAGGACGTCCAGGGCCCATTCTCTGTTTTATCAGCACAGCTGCAGAGAACCAGCACCCTGATCCTGTAATATCACCTCCCCCCATGTGTTGACTGTGTCTCCTTGTGCACTTGCATGCTTCTGGTGTCGAGTCGAGGCTCGCTTGGTGCACACCTCCCATTCTGTCTTGTGCTCGTGTGGATTTGTGCCCTGTGCTGGCCTATACTGCTGCCATCAGGGGATTTAGCAGGCACACACAGCATGGAAAAATGGCAGTTTTTTTTTTTTTAATAGAAACTATGTATTTGTTACCTAGTGTGTGATACTTGAGGGTTAAAAAGTCAAAAGGTTTATTTTTTGTTTTGAAAAGTCCATCCTTGGTCTTATTTTTATCACCCTCTTTGCCCTCCTTCTCTTGTTTTTTTCTTTGCATTGTGAAGTGGGCATGCTTGTCAAAAAGACAAAATGCTCTCTATTAATAGGCTTATAACCTCATAAATAGTTGTGTATAAAATAAACTGTTATAACTTCTTTTTTAATAAAACATTCAATGTGTATAAATGGTCTTTGTCTGAGGCTTATGATTCTCATGTTGCAAATTATTTTATGAAAGACCTCAAAACCTTATTGCAGAAAACATGAACAGCAGATGTTGCATATTATTCTAAACATATCTACAAAGATGAATTAAACTTGTCCCAAAGATTGCACAAAAATTATGATAATATAAGAGAAATTAATCTGAAGTATAAAAGGAGTAAATGCAAAAGCCAGTGTCTAATAGAAAAACAATAGAAAGCAATCTAATGTACATTTTCACATTTTTTTTTTATGCAGCAAGGGTGCTTTCAAAGGGATCTCTCTTTTTTTTTTAACTGCTCTAAATTTTAATGCGAACTTCTGTGA
This sequence comes from Lutjanus argentimaculatus, assembly GCA_034769285.1. Classification (NCBI taxonomy): domain Eukaryota; kingdom Metazoa; phylum Chordata; class Actinopteri; order Lutjaniformes; family Lutjanidae; genus Lutjanus; species Lutjanus argentimaculatus. Next base: position 2,862,805 of record JAWZSL010000029.1, on the reverse strand, counting down.
GCTTTTTTTCCCCCTCCTTTTCCTTGTTTCATACAAGTTGGAACCTGTGGGTTGTTATCTGATAAGATAAATGTCTAAATCTTCCTACATGTTTCTGTGGGCGACTTTCCAGCGAATTCCAGTTGTTAGATGGCTTCATGTCCTCTGACCACATTTAAGGTGAACAAAATTATTACACTTAAACCCTTAAACTCATATATTATATTCATTTACAGAATGATTCACTGTATTAATGTGAAGACTGATTATTACATTCAAATCAAAATTTATTTTATTTTTTTGTTTGCCATTTTAGCAGTGTTTTAAAATTTTACAGTTTGCTTTACAGCTGTGCCATAATGCTCATATACATTTTTAAATATGTGGACAATTACACAGCTCAGTATGCACCAGCACTTGATACTTACATTGCACAAAAACATCTATAATTTTCTGTTTTGATGTTTTTTTTTCAAATTCTTATTTTTACTGTCATAATAATAGCAGCCGGATAATGTTGAGAACAAATTGTTGTTTAGAATAAAGTACAAATTGAGTTTCAATTTTATTCTCAACATTTCGACTCCATTCTTATTTTTTGCACATTTTCGACTTTTCCTTGAAATGCATATGGCATATGCCTGGCACTGATACCTGTGTAACTGCCAGTCATCATTGCTCTTTGTTTGTTATATATTTTTTATTAAGAAATATGGCACATAATAAGAAAGAACAATGTCAATTTAGCAATACAGACCATATTTAAAACAGAAATAGTTATATTATCAAAATCCTGTGTATCTCAAAAGATTTAAAGAAAGATGAGCCATACTTTCTGCCTTCAAACACATGAAAACAAACAAAAAAAAAGACTTAATGACAACCAATGATTTTAAATCTTTAATGTACCAAAAACTGTCATCTTTGACAGGACAAAATAAGTGAATAATTGCTATATTGCTTTTGCTATTTCTTGAGCAGGAATGCATCATGACTGATACCAGGCTGCCCAATATTAGAATCAGATTATTACCAGGTAGGTTTTCACACACAAGGAATTTGCTGCTAACAATAAGATAAAAGTCAAGTACTGTAAGTCAAGAAGCATTCATAGAAAACTGACGATAAAATGTGAAAAAGGGGTTTTCTAAATCCAAACCAAAACCCTTCACTTTCTGTTACATAAGTATTACATCATGTGTTCCTCATATGCCTGTGATAGCTGCTTCTCCACAAGGTGTCAGTGTGACACTACACTTCAGCGTGGAGTCTCTCTACAAACTCCATATCAGTCAGCTTGTACAAAATGAGCCTCTGTCTGTATGATCCCTGTGAGAGCTGTGAAACTTGAGAATGAGGTGAGAACCTCAGTGCTCCCAGACTGAACTGAATGACTACAGCCATCCAAACACACACACACTGCACTGTTTACTGAGTTTTCCTTCAAAGCCAACATTAAAACTGTGTTTTAATTGTATTATTACAGCCCACGACATTGTGTGAACAGTGTCTCACCCCTTCAAAATGCTGGTCGGGTTTATATAGCATTGCATAAGTCTTGTATACAGCGGTGATCTGTGCCAAATCTGCTAAGCATCTGAGCTTCTGACTGGGGTTTTATTTTGAAGGGGACATTGGACTGTGTGAGATTAACCTTGCTGTGAGGGCAGCCTCCTCACATGCAAAGATGCATGCAGTTTCACAAGAGAGCCAGATGAGGGCGCTGGCTGCCTCGTCTATCCACCCGGCTCTATCCTTAGCTGAAACCCCCTCTGTATAATCACAGCAGGGGAAAATAAATGCTGTGACATAAGGCTGTTTAATCCCCTCTCCTCTGAAAAATGTATTCTGTCACGCAGCAATCTGCTCGCTCTTCCTGTCTGTCTTTATTTCTGGAGCAGAGCTGAGACATAAAATTACTCTCCAGTTTGAGATTTCTTAGATGTTTGGATGAATGAGCACTGTGGTTATGCTCTTTGATGCTTCTTGTTTGGTTGTATGTTGTAATATAAGCAGAAGAAATTAAAGCTCAGGCTGCCTAGTCCATGTTGCACCCTTTTCATTCTAAAGAGTGGACAAAATACCAAGAACATCCCCCAAAATTAATATAAATTTTGTGAGCCATGTGCTTGATCTTTGTTTTTGAGACCCTTTAGTCCCTGCCTCCTTTTCTTCTTTTGCCACGCCACCACTGCAAGTAAGAATTTGATCTTAATAGGTAAAATAAAATAAAAAATAAAATAAACTGTAGTAAGACTTTGGACTGAATTTATTTGCAGTATATTATAAAGTGCTGTGTAATCTTCCTGTATACGCACTTATGCTTCTGTACTGTACATCCTGTGCCAGGCCACAAGTTCCAGCACGTCCGCATCAGAACCCCAGAGGGTCCTCAGCCTGGCCAGGAATGTCAGTCAGGTGATCGACACGTGTCTGTTTTCCAACACAAGTAAATGATTCTGGCGATACTGTGGACACAATCAAAGGAGCACTCCAACATTTTTTTTGTCAGAAAATTTGAGGTCTTGGATGATCTAAATTATTTTCTCCATCAGATCACATTATACAGCTGTTTTAACAGTCAACAGGAATAAATGTGACAAATAAACCAAATTTATTTGTAAAATTGGTCCACATCCCTGGCTGACATCACTTTCTCATTGATGGTGTAACTAAAGTTTTTACTTTGGAAAAAATATGTCCCTCTCATAAACCACCTGAGTTTAGAGTTCGGTTTAACAGTCTGTCCACTTGAAAGACCAGTGAGAGCAGAGGGTATTTTAACGTTAATAATTCACATAAATTACGCTGACTTGTGCTCTAATATTGAACCTTGTATGCAGCACAAAGTGATGTAGGAAGTCGAGCTAAAACCAACCTCTTATACACTTCAGCTCGGAGTAAATCAGCAATTTCTGATCAAAAGTGAGATTGCGCCCTTCTGGTCCAGACGGATAGGTCCAGGGCTGAATGTCACTACTGACCCCACTTAAGTTATAATGATGAAAAACTAGCATAGCCATTTTCAAAGGCCTCTCACTTTAAGATATCTGAATGAAGATGACTTCCATGGGTACCTGAGTCTCTCCCCTTTGCCGGCATACATGAATTTGTGCTAATCCCATGCAGCGTGGGGCAAAAACCATGTAATTTTGCATGCACCATAAATGTATTATGTTCATTTGCTCTATTTGAATATTTATGCATACTGAGGTCCCTAAACGGCATTGAAATGTCTTAATGTAACTTGTGGATTCAGTGAATCTAATTGTATTCATGTGTGATGATGTTAGTCCCCATAGTGGCCATTTGACTGTAGTGAGTCCATTTTTTGAAACTTGCATAAATTTTTCCATGGTGTTCCCAAAGGTCTTGGTGTCTTAATGTGGTGTTTTGGATTTTCTACCATTTCTATCAGTTCTTGAGTTTTCAAAAATGGTTAAATTTTGCACCAAATCTGTGTCAAAAACGGTATCAACCCAAAAACTCCTGCAACAACTTATCTTGAGACAGGATACAGCGTGAGAATGACCATCATATACGTAAATCATACTTGGTGTTCTTCACTTCAAGTCCAGTGTTTGAGGACTATTGTTCACAGCAGAATCTATGAGCTGTAAAAACCCAACCCTCTGTTTTCACCCTGCTATCCTGCATCAAAAGAGGAGGAGGATGGATGGAGGGAGGGATGGATGGAGGGAGGAGAGGAGAGGACGAGGCTATCTGTCTCTTCGCAGTCCTGACCTCCAGAAGTCCAGCAACCTGAGAATCTCAATGAAATATTTAAAGCTTCTGTTTTATCCGCAGTGCGTTGGTCAAGACAAAACTGTGGGCCTCCATGACTAATGCCTGCTGTCTGATTGGTCCTCGCCGAGCAGGGTGGTCAGGTGACCTGTGCCGCTGTGGCCTTTTAAGGCATTACAATGCCCCGAGGCTCCACATTAGGCTCATGGGCTGTCTGCTGCAGGTTATGATCAATCACTGTTGGCTGCGGTGTTTTCCATAGCAAAGCTTTTAGCAGTGAATCTACAGTATGCGTACATTCTTTAATGAAGGCCAAAGTAGTTCAGTATATACTCAACTATACTCAACAAAAATATCAATGCAACACTTTTGTTGTTGCCCTCATTTTACTTGAGTTAAAATTTAAAAAATCTAAGACTTCCTCTGCGCATGCAAAAGGTTTATTTCTCTATGCAGTTTGATCTTGAAAAAAGACACACACAAAGCCCTACTTTGCCTCTGATTGGCTAGTACTCATTGCCTTCACTAGTTGGGTTGATTAGGTTTGGACTTGCGGAGTGATTGGTTAATATTAGGGTAAGAAATATCACAGTAAGCCAACCACAGGCAGGAAAGGGCAGGTCATAGTAACCATAGCTCAGTGCCTAACAACTGTCTTTTTTCACATAGGTTTACAGATATGCACATTTTCCCCAGGAGGGCAAAGTCATGACTTGCCCAACCCTGCCTCTGATTGGCTTACCCTGATATTTTTACCGTGACTCTAACCAATCACTTCTCATGCCTAAACCTAACCAACTCAACCAACAAAAGCAACTGCCAAATCAGACGCAGAGAAAGGCGGGTCATGACTTTGCACTCCTGGGGAAAAATAGCCATAGTTCAGTGGCTAATGAATGTCAAGATAAACCTGCACATTTTAGAGTGTCCCTTTATTGTGACCAGTCCAAGGCACACCTGTGCAGGTATCATACTTGATACATGAGTTTCTGAGACCTCTACAGCACAAATATAATCAACACATTCCTGAAAAACCTGTTGTATGCAATCTGAGACATGTCTTCTGCTCTCTGGTGGATTACTGGTGCACTGCAGGCAGCCACTGGCCTGTGAATGCAAAATCCAACATGGCTGCCTTCTGTGTAACTCACATGTTTGGCAGGAACATCTTTGCTACTTTAAAAAAAAGTTACAGTAAGAATAACAGTTATATTGTTACTAATATTTCAATATTATTATTTACAGCCTACAAGTACTTAATATTACATTATTTTATCGTACAATCTGTTGAAAAGGTGTGTATTAAATATGATACAGTAGGTATAATTTATTTATATATATTTATTTACATATAAATAAATATACTAATTAAAGACTGACATGTCATTTTAAGATACACTTAGAGAGGAAATAGAGATATTTATACAGTACAAGTTTTGATATGCAACCTACTTTCATTATAATCACTTTTATTAAAGAATTCAGAATATGTTGTTCCTGTACCTGGGAAAAAACAAACAAACAAACAAATCATTTGAAATATGCCAAATTTTCCAAAAGCAATGAATACTATTTGTTTTGTAAATGTAAATTATTGTGATCAATGATCACAATATTTTTTTTAATATTCTTTTTCTGGCAATTATTCAGCCAAAACATGTTGCCAGACGTAGATTTCCTTTCTTCTCTTATGTCTTTTTCCCTTCTTTTCTATGCTACTGGTGATCTGACAGCCCGTCAACCAATCTGGGTGAACCATCACCGACACACAGGCTCTGTGTTGGGTTTCTCAAGCCGGGGCTGGATGGCAGGCAGTGGTTCTCTCTCAGGTTACAAGCTCTGTTTCACTGGCAAAGTGGGGGGTGGATGAGGTGGTGGTGGTGCAGCAATAGCAGCAGCACGCAATACAATGATCCCTGAGTCTTTACTAATACATGACCCACTAACTAACATGCCCCCACCCACCCATCATGCTGTAACAGGGGGACCAGAGCATGAGAAGACAGCAGAGACACTATGCTGCTCACTCCAAAACAATCTAGAGGAAAAATATGTATTTTTGATTTGGGGGTGAACTGTTCCTTTAATATGAAAAAAATGTTAGCATTTTTTTTTACATCACATCTGCTTTTGCAATATAAAACATCCCTACAAAAGACAGTCAGTTGTGACATGTGTGGCCTTATTTCATGACCTTATTGTCATCTTTGCAATGTTTTTATTTTCCTCACTGATGATGCTGCATGTGCTAGGGCATGTAAATAATCCTCTGATCACTGATCCTCTGCCGAAGTAATGCCAGTTGGAGCTAAAATGTAATTTTATATCAAGACAGTTATGGACATTTTTTTCTAGAGCTGCAGCATTTAGTCAATGAATCAATTCACTGTCTACTATTAAAGGTAGAATCAGTTGTATTTGTCCGAGCTGTTCGTAAACGCACCAGAAAGATAGTTGATCGTTGTGTCTTATTCCCAGGACATCAAATATCTACATTTGGTTTGATAAATCATCCAGAGTGAAGCAAAATAATGAGAAAAATTAGGAAATACGGGCAGAGGGCAGGATCTCTGCAGATACAGCCACCACCACACACTTCTAGTGGGTCATAATGTTTATATCAGTCCATACACTGTTAAGGAAACATTTCCTATTGTGCCTTTGAATGAACTATTTTGATAATTGATTAATCATATGGAGTCCCTTTTTAATTAAAAAAAGGCCCAAATTCTCTTGAGTTCAGCTCCTACAATGTGAATGAGTAAAGTCAAATGTAAGTAAACCAAATATCTTTGGGTTGTGGACAAAACAAGACATTTGAATAAGTCAGCTTGGGTTTTGGAAAACACTGATCAACGTTGTTCTTAATTTTCTGACATTTTTTGGGCCAAACAACCAAGCAAGACTGGATTTTGGGGGCTGATGCCAATCCCAGTATTAGAGAGTAAAAAATTCTGATACCAATACATTCTTTATAGAGAACATAATATACAGAATTTAGAATATATACATTAACAGATTTTTTTGCAATGATCCTTGGAACACTTATGACAAAGATGTGTAATGGAAGCAGGATATTTTACAGTTTAACAGTAAAATTCATTGTCCAAAATGATATCAGAGCACTGAAACAGTAAACTTTCTTCAGTATTTTTGATCGTTATAAATGATTATAAATAGAAAGACAAACATTAACCCTGAATTAAGAAAAGGGGATCAAATATATATAAAATGCTGCCTATAATATACCAGACAACACATATGCTGATATCTATACAGACCAATATCGCTGTGATATGCTAATATCGGGCTGATAATATCAGTTGCCCGATATATCTGTCAGGTTCTACAAACAACCAAACGATTAATTGAGAAAAATATTAATCAATAATGAAATTAATCAATAGTTTCAGCCCTAATTTTTTCCCTATATCTTGTTTGCTAAAATATTAGCCACTTAAAGTTTGTTTTTATATTCTTGTCATTTTATTGATTTTTGTCATGTATTCCCAATATTTAGAGATCTATATCTGCTGAATAATAATATTTTTTGTTTACCGTGAACGTGAATGTGTCAGGAGAGCTTTGGCTCATTGTATTCTCTATAACGTATCGCCTAAGAGAAGATTATTAAATTCTGCAGAATGATATTTTTCAGCTTTTTTTTTTTTTTTTTTTTTTAGATGAAATGTGGTCTCAGACTCTTCATTTTTCCGTAAAGTGATCTCTATTGTTGCCATTTAGTTTTTCCTCTGGAGCAGCAGACTGAATCTTGCCGCATTATTATTTCATCCAGCCTCCTATCATGTGGCCTGGAGCCCTTCACGGGAGACGGGTGGCGGCACAAACGCGCGGCGTCCATCCGATCCCTCCGCTGGCACCTGTCTTCTTCTGGCTCCCGGCACGACAGCACAGAACCAAATGAGTGTTTTAAATATTCATCGAGGTCTACTCATCGTCTCCTGTACACGCACAGATGATACGCGGCTCCGGTTTCAGCTTTTCCAGGTGGAAGCCACGTCAAAGCTTGGAGACTTTGGGCTCCTCGACGCAACGGCGGATTGATTTCACGGCCGCTATCCACCCTGAAAGGAGTGTAACCAAACCCAGCCCCATCACCTCTAAATATTAGACGAGTTTTGTCCACCTAGTTATCTGCCTAATTATCAACAGCAGGTAAATGGACTCTGGAGGGGCATGGGTAGAGCTCGCCCTCATATATTAGGCATCCTAAAGTGAAGGGGACATACCTGGGGCTCTCACTTCAGCAGGGGCCCCTTTGGTGCTGCGACTCTGCGTAAAACCAGGGAGGAGGAGGCTCAGGAGAGGAAACAGGCCCCCATCAGGCCAACTTCAGGTTGTATGGTTTTGATCAGAAGAGTTTTTAATGAACAAATAGGCAGAAAATAACCATAAAATATGTGATAACCATATTATTATAGCAAAGGTATTTTTTCCTGCTTTCCTCGCACAGGAAATGTTATGCAATCTGCAGCAGGCAGTAACCACTAGTGCAGGCTTTAAATGCAGTATTTGATAATCATTAGCCATCTGGACGTGGTCATTTGATCCTGCAGCATCTCGACCCAAGAACTGCAGCCTCAACAGCATCAGCCGACTCAAACTAATCCCGCCGGGATGCATGAAGGGGGGGCTGGGAAAAGATACACGCGCCAAATAGTCTATCTGTATGATGTGTGCTCAGTCAGTTTAATATCTGAAAATGCAGCGCAAGCCATGTTCTACTGATCATTAATGAGCTATCTAATCTTCTGTTTAGTCCAGCAATTAGACAGTGGTCAGTTTGATGGTGCAGCCGGCTGGTCGCCCAGTTTTCTAGCAGAATTCAGGATAAAAACTGCGGAATATAAATGGTTAACTTGTCATTTAGGTCAGTTTCTCCATCAGTTTGATCACATAGCTTGAGATTATTACTCTAAGTTTTGTGAGACACCTGCACCTTTTCATCATTTCTTCACCATTTTGGAGACTTTTTTTTATTTTTAAATTTTTTGGATGAAATCTGGTCTCTGCCTCTTCATTTTCGCCTCCATCCTCCTCCTCATCTTTTTCATCAGCATCTCTTTTGTTGCCATTCAGTTTTTCTTTTGGAGCAGCAGACTGAATCTTGTTGCATAACAGATAAGATAAAAGGCACAGATAAAAACCGTGAAATATAAATGGAAGGGTAACTTGTCATTAGGTCAGTTTCTCCATCTCTCGCCCTCTTTCTCTCCATAGAAAAAAAAAAAACATGTGGTCTGCGGGTGCTGGTAAGGTAAACTGTGAATTTTGATCTGTGCTTAAACCACAGGCCTGCAGCAGGCCTCCTCCTGCTGCCTGTAGGGGCCTTTTAGAATTTTTAAAAAGAGAAAAAACAGGTATAAAGCCTGTGTCAGACATTGTAATGTATTACAGTTGCAGTGATTAATCAATGAATCAATTACTTATCATCTATCAGATTAATCAACAACTATTTTGATTGATTGTTTGAGTAAAAGTCCCTGATTTCAGCTTCTCAAATGTTAATATTTTCTAGTTTCTTTACTCCTCTCTGTCAGTAAACTGAATATCTTTGAGTTGTGGTCAAAATAATACTTTTGAGGACGTCACCTTGGGCATTTTTTCCCACAATTTTTTGACATTTTATGGCCCAAACAACTAATCAATTAATCGAGAAAATGATCTACAGATTAATTGACAATCCAAATAATCATTAGTTGCAGCATGCAGTAAATGTCTGAAGAGGAACATTAGAACTTACATTTAGATTCAAATATAAAAGGGTGCAACAGAGATCACTAAAATTGCTAGTTTTGTGTATCAACGTTAAAGGGACTTAACAGCATGAAGTTCAGCTCTGAAAATGTTCAGTTTTCAGTATTTGACCTTTTATCTGTAGGCCTAATTTAAAGGTGCAGTGTCTCTTTTATTAGCGTTTGCTCTTATTTAATTGAACAAACACAATCAATCTCTAAAATCAAAGTGTAGAAGTAAAAATCAAATACAATTAGAGCGATATGGATGTCTCAAGTGTCTGTCTTTTCTCTGGTTAGGACAGTCTAAAATCTAAACGGGGGGTTGGTCCAAATTATTCGTCAGGAAATCGTTTAATCCGGGAGACAAAACCCATCCTCATCCGCTCAGAGTGCTGCAGTCCCGGGGCTAAAACAGCACCACTTTTAAGGTCTCCTCGTCGTCTCCAGAGAGATCCACCTTAAATAGACTGGAGAGCCCGGCCTACCCCGGGCCGTGAACGCAGCAGAACAGGAGAGACACAGGCAGCTTGGATTATTGCTTTGGTGCGGGGTTAGATGCGTGAGAATGTGTCTTTTTCGGACACAGCCTGAAGCAGGTGGAGGGAGACTGCATGGAGGCTGTTTGAGTCCCGCTTCCAGAAAAACGTCCACTGTGAGGAACACAGGTACACGCCGGTACGATTTGTACCCTCTGATGACATGTCATTTTAAATGGTAGTGTGTGGTTTTTCACTGAAAAAATACATTTAAAACGTATCTGCCGCACATTTAAAATTATGTGGAGCAATTTCTCACTGGGGGCCAAATTTTAAAGTGCACACATATGTAAAAAAAATTTAAGTTAAAATATGAAATATGCAGAGCTGCAATGATTAATCGATTATGACTTGATTATTAAATTAATCGGCAACTATTTTGATTATTGATTAATCCGTTTGAGTGATATTTAATCAAAACAAAGTCAAATTTCTCTGATTCCTGCCTCGTAAATATTAATATTTTCTGGTTTGGTTTTGTTTTTTTTATGACAAACTGAATATCTTTGGGTTGTGGACATTTAAGAACGTCATCTTGGGCTTTGGGAAACACTTATTGACATTTTTCACCATTTTCTGACAAAAACTAATCGATCAATCCAGAAAATGATCGACAATGAAAATAATCATTATTTGCAGCTCTAGAAATATGTTAGAAACATGTAGATAGTGTATTTTAAATGTTTTGAAATCAGAATATCAAAGCATTTGCACATTTTGGGAGCTTCAGTTTTATTCCCAACTTGTTGTTGTTTCTCTGTGCGTCTGCGCCTTTAAAAAGGTGCGGGGAGCACCTTTCTTTCTGCCAGTGTGCAGTCTGGACGCGCAGGTAAAAGGGAGGAGGTTGGGTTTGGAGAGGGAGCCGCTGGGAGAGGAGAGGACAGGAGAGGAGCAGCAGGGCTGAAATTGACATTTGATACTCAGGAAGTTCAGGACGCCGCTTGGATTTCTTTTGTTTCATTGTAATTCTGCAGTCCTGCTGCTGCGGGCAACACGGAGCGACCGGAGGCTTGTTGTGTTGCCTCAACACTTCTTTTAACAGTGGAACTCTTTTAAAAGATAATAATAGCTTTAAGGACTAAACTAAAATGTCTGATGGTGTCCGACTACTTCAGTGCAGTTTGTAGCTTCAGGTATGGCGCACAACGATGGACTCGGAGGAAGGTATGAACTACTTTTAATATTTTACACTTTAGCTCCAGTTAGACTATTAATTCTGGGGTTTTATAGCTTATAAATATAGTCAAGGAGGATTACGCGTCAAAAAAGGGAAAACATTTCATTAAAAAGTGGTTGTTGCTTCCAAAATAAAGGGATGTTATGCCATAGCTCACTCATCCTGGAAAAAAAAAAAAAAAAACATGCCCTGCAGGTCTAGATTTTAAGATTTAGACCATTTAAAAACAGAAAAAAAAAAGATGAACAGCAGTATGGTAGGCCTAAATCTAATGCGTTTATTTTAACCATCCTCTGGTTTGAGCCACAAGTAGTCCGAGCAGGTTGGACTCGGTCGGAATAAAAAGAAAAACAATTACAGAATTAAAAAAAAATTCAGCTGTCCACCATTAATCCCTGTAAATTAATTGATCTTGTAGCTATTTTAATATGTTTTATGTTCGATCATGTTGGAGGTTGTTGGTATGTCTCATTCACATTGCACCTGTTTTTTTTTTTTTTTTCAACTGCAATAAATACCAGTGGGAATACAGTCGAAGTACCACGGTTTTAGCAGCCTAATCCTGCGGATTAATACTGAGTTTGGTGTCTTGTGTATTTTTATACACGTCGACAGAGCACGACCAGGATGTATATATAATAATTATGTGGAAAAAGGGCAACATTTTAACAATAAAATGTTACAAACTGTAGGTTATTAAATAAAAAAGTCGCCAGACCTAAAAAAACATCGTAATGAACTCGCTGTAAGTCCGCATAGAAATAGAATAAGAGTCATTTTTATCTGATTTTCACTTTGCTCTAAAGGCCTATTTCTCTTCAAACGGTCGTCACATATGTCAGGTTGCATGACTGATGGAGAATTGAAATCGTGCTGCAGGACTTAAGAGGAGGTGATAAATCCTCCTGAAATAACCGTGAAGTTGAGGACTTGTAGACTCCCTATTCAGACAAATGCGATTAACTGAAGGGGCTTTGGAGCTGCTCTGAATTAACGATGGCACAGACAAAAGGCAGTCCGGCCCGTATTAATGGTAACATTTCAGCAGAATAAAGCGTGTTGTGCTGCTTAATGAAGAAAATTGATTAATATTCTCTAAACACCACTAAAGATGAATGATGTGGCTGTCATATTCAGTATCTTTTTATTAATCTTATTTTTCATCTTTAATCTGCAACATTGTGATAATTCTATCAATATATTTGTACAGAATCTTTTAAAAAATATGTCATAGTATTATTGTTTTTCATTAAAAAGTAAAGTAGGAAATTAGGAGCGCTTGACAGTGTAAATAGAAGCCAGATAATTACTGGTAATGTGCAGAAATATATAAATTTTCACATAATTTACTAGATTTCTAAATTATCTCAACGTAAAAAGGGTGGGTCCAGTTTATATAGGCTAATGCAGATGGGCTTTGTATTATGACAGCTGGCTCTGATGACACATCAGAACAAGATGACTTTGTATGTCATCCATTGACCAGATAACTATCCAAACAAAATTAGTATTTGACAGAAGGATAGAAAAGAATAGACAATGCATAAACAAATATCCTTATAATAATATGATTATAATCTCTTAAAATAAATAAGTAGACAAATTTTAACATATAGATATTATGCACTTGTTTTTTCATTTGCGCTGCTGCCTCGTATGTAATAACACAAAACACAAAAATATAAATCAAAGTCTCCATTCTTAACTAATTAAGGTGGAAAAACAAGACATGTGCAAACCTTTAAAGGACACAGGTTCTTTTCTACTTGGCTTTTTAGTGCTATTGATTTCTTCAGGAAATGGCAATGGGAGTCTTGCTCAGGGAGCCATTTGGGCGTCTGAGGAATCACTTAGTACATGGTTTGATCGCAGGAATCAATGGGAGCTCCGCGCACTGCAGGGCCCAGGGTGAAGGAGCTAATGGCTGAACCATAGGGTGGGGCGTCTGAGGCTGAGGTTCGCCTCTCCAGTTCGGATTAACTGCAGCAAAGCAAGAGACTTCTGACAACACATGTAAGGTCAGGAGACGGACTGAAGGTTATCACTCGACTGCGGTATTGCGCATCACAATTTGTGTGGACTTCACATTGAGCTGTTAAAGTGGCAGAGTATTTATTTCTGGTAGTTTTTGTAAGAGAGGGCCTTGCATGCTCACTGGAAAGACATTTTGAAACATTACTTTGGTGCAGTGTCCACATCAGACTCTGATGGCAGCCATTTTCTGGGATTTGTGGCTCACAAGATGAGAGAAAAAAAACAACTGGCTCGCTGTAAGTCCTAAGACATCATGCTAAATCACAACACAGCTTTGATGGAGCTCATATTTTCTGTTAGCTGGCAATTGATTGACTTTTACAGGGAGATGTACTTCCAAAAGCTTGGTATAGATTAAGAAGAGGTCAGTGTGTTACTACAGCAGAGCAGAAAAAGGGGTTTAACTGGCACCAAAACTTAAAATTAGGATATCTAAATTATATGATACATGCTATGATTTTAAAAGAAGTAATCCAGAATTTGTTTAGTTAAAAAAAATATCTTTCTCTTTTCTTTCTAATATTTTTTTTCTTCTCGTACAAAATGTTTCCATTATAATCTGCAAAGATTTCCGTGTAAAGGAGGTGGCAGCATGTCTCCAAATAACATTGACGGGAAAATGTAACAACACTAATCTACAGAGGGAATTAAGAGGTCAAGTTTAGGGTGTCACCCTTTAAACAAGCTGGGGGTGCAGTAGGGGGAGGGCAGAGCGAGGACATAAAGAGATTACCTTATAAATATAATAAACCATGAGGGCCATGTTTGTACCAACCTTTCAGACATTGGTTGCTTTAATAATTGAGCGTGAAAGTTCAGTTAAATAATGTTTATTTCTAGAGCCGCAATGAGTTGTTTTCTCTGAATTTCAGTCTCTCAAATGTGAATATTTTCTGGTTTCTTTAGTTGTATATGACAAGAGCCTGAATATCTTTGGGTTGTGCACAGAACAAGACATTTGAGGACGCCTTCTTGGGCTTTGGAAAGCAGTGATCAACATTTTTCACCATTTTCTGACATTTTATGGACCAAACAGCCAATCCAATCCGATCATAATTTATTCATTCCTGTTTTATCGTGTTTTATTGAGGACAGTTTTTTGGTCCGCAATCCCAAATTGCTGTACAATGGTGTTACTTCAATTGCCAAATTTTATAAGCAAAATATGCAACATTTTCCTAAAAAAAAAACAAAAAAAAAACAACAATGTATAGACTCAGTCAACTTCAGTCATCACTTATAATCCACTAGAAGTGTGAGGCGATGGCTCTATTTGCAGAGACCCCACCTGTTTTTCCTTATTTTGTCATTATATTGCTGTGCTTGGGACACTTTGCCAACCAAAACATCAGGATGTGACATCCTGGGAATGAGACTCAACAATCAAGCATCTGTCTGGGGCATTTGCAAACAGCTCGGACAAACCATACTGATTCTACCTTTAAAATATCACAAAAATCATCAAGTGGGGTGTTTTGATGCAGGATGTGTAGGTGAGATCTGGGCATTCAGGGTTTGTATTCTTGCTGTGTTGCTTCAAATGAAAACCAAAGTATTCAACTAGGAGACCACTTAAATGATTCAAAAATCAAGCCAGAATTGTCACAAAAGCTACAATAATTGGTTATTTATAACCGTATTACACACAGAGCAGTCACCTTCGTTATACAGTAGTTTGATCAGATGTCAACCTTGACTTTCCTTTCCTAGAAATCTAAAGACGGCACCTCAGGTGATTAGCGGTGAACAATTAGACGAGGATGTTTTTCTCACTCCACGTAGGATTGACTGGATTTATATTTAGTTGCCCACTTTGAGACACAGTAGCCTTTGACCTGTTACTCAATGCGTGGTGGATCCATCCTCTGCAGTGCGGTGCGTCTCGTGTGAAGCTGCGTCACTGCAACACCGCGGCCATATTGACGGCTGTGGGTGCTCCTCTTCCTGTTTCACATAATTTCTTCCCTTTGCTCCCTCCCTGTCTGACTTTCTCTCTTCTCAGGCTGTTGTTTCTGCTCTCCTTCGTGAGGGTCTGAGGTCTAGTTTGCATAGTTTTTGCTTCGCTGGGCTGACTCTCCTCACAGGCTGACTGGCTGGCCTGGGTGTTGGGGTGATAATGACTCCTGTTCTGTGTATGGCACTGGTAGAATTCACTGTGAGAGCTCACTATCAGTGAATTACCATAGGGCCATAAACAGAGCAGAGAAAGAACCACTTGATGATGCCCGTCCATAGCAGCTTGCTGTCTCTTACTTGGCGGTTGTACTCTCCTCTCTGTCCTGTGCTTGTGGGTGGGGTGAATGTGATGTAATGACTCCAGTGCAGTTGCATGAGTCTTGCTGGGTACTTTGACATCTCTCTGTCCTGATGTGCTTCTATAACAACAGCTGCTTGCATCTGGATGCCCCTGCAGCCAATCCTCTTCTTTGCCCATTTTGGCACTAGCACATTTTTGCTTCTGTATATATACTTTGAGCAATTATGTGTAGTGCCAATATAGGAAGAGACAGACTGCCATCGCTTTCGCACAGTCGAGGATTTTAATCTTGTTCATGTTTTGGTGTCTCTCAGTTACAAATTGCTCATGATTGACCCCTGAATTCACCCCTCACTGTCCCCTGCAAGTCATTTTCTCATTCCAGTTGTCCTTTCATGTAAATACCTGACTGTACAAGAATTTTAAGCGGATGCGAACCCAATTTTTGGAGACATACAGACTCTTATATGTTGGTCTCAAACCATGACCAAGAAGGCTGTTTCCAGCACAACAAAGCCAAAAAAACAATCAGTTGATTTTTCCTGGAGGGGCTGCTTCATATCAATCACTCCACGTCCCGAGAATCCATGTTTGTGTTCGCTCATGTGGGTCTGAAGAGGCCCAGCAGCTCTCTGGTGGTGTTTGGCAATGGTAGAACTCACACTGGTGAGGTAGATGGATCCGGTGGTTCTAGACTTGCCAACTACTGCTTGAGAGCGCCCACCAGCTAAAAAACACTGCAGAGACAAAACCAAGCGGAGAAACATCCTAAGGACGTTGAAGTCAGTCAGTGAGTGAGTGAGTGAGTGGCTGATGGTGGTGAAGGGTGGGGTGAAACTATGTTCCTCCCCTGCGCACCCCAGCCTCAGAGCTCCAGTAACACCTTGAAGGACAGGTTGCACAGCGGTCAGGGCAAAGAATGTACCAGGCATGGGACAGATGTTGTTTAAAAATGTTAGGGACACTTTTCAAGACTGGTGAGCTGCTTCACGTAAAATTAGCAATTAGCGGTTTGCCTTCTTTATATATGGAGGTAAATGAAAGCAAAGGATTTTTGTGCATGTGTATATTGTGTCTGTTTGTAACGTATGGTAGAAAAACATTGTACAAATAGGCTGTATAAACGCCGCTAAAAACAAGAAAGAAAATGAATCAATTTAAGTGTTTTTGGAAACCAGTTTCAATTGCAATCAATGCAAAATTGTCTGTCAGTACATCCCAAGATGTTACCTTGTACATTAATTTCTCAGATGATGCTGCCTGCTTGTTAACCATCATCTATTCCAAACCCCAATGATATCATAACATAAATGGAGATATACCTATGGAGGCAAAGGATTTTTAAGCGTTGAGACAACTGAAATGTGAATAGTGCAAAAGATAACAACTCAAAACCCAACAACAAGAACAAGATATATGCATAATATTTAGTCAATTCTGCATAACTTTATTTTATATAGTGTCTGTTTGTAACGTATTGTAGAAAAATATAAAATACATATAGGCTGTACAAGATGGTATCCCAAACAACAAGAAAGAAAATTAGACCAGAGTCAAAAATCAATTCAAGTGTGTCTTGAACCAAGTGTTTGCATTGCAATCGATGCTAAAAACATCTGTTAGTGCATCCTAAGATGTTTTTCAGATGATACTTGGGATGTGAATTGATAAGATTTTATTGATAGCAATACCATTATCGATTCTGCTCATGGGTGAGATTCTTTATCGATTCCTTTATTGATTACTGATCAAATTACTGTATGGAAAAAAGTGGGCTGACAGGTTTTCAGCATCAGTGCAGCTGTTCTATTATCTATGAGTCTGAACACAGAGTAGAAAAAAGGTTCTCTGCCATGACTCCTTCTTGTTGCACAATTACCAGCAGAGTAGATGCATTATTAAATAGTTATGAAAGGTGTAACTATCAGAAGAACATTGATAAAAGGAATTGATAAGCTCAGAGGCAAACAATTCCAGCGACTGTGACGATCTGGAGCTGGTTCTTAATTGGAAATGGTTCTCGATTGCCTTCTCTATGATGATACTGCATGTTAACTGTCTTCTACCCCAAACCTTAATAATATCATAAGTTAGTTGTTAGTGATCAAACTTTTCATGCTGAAATAAGTACATAGTGAAACAAGTTGACAGTTTGTCAGTGATACTAGTTTGGTAATCAATTCATTCATCATTTAAGTCATTTCCCGAGAAAGTTTCAAGGTTCTCAAATGTGAGTATTTGCAGCAATTATCTGTTTTATATTTCTGCCATTTCAGTCTTCGGTTATTCCATCTTGGAATCTTGTTGTTCAGTCCGAATTTTATCATAATATGGCAATTTTCATATTACAGGAGGCGCAATATTTGTTAACCATAATAATTCAAAATGTTTTTCAATGAAAATGAGAATAGTGATGTAATTATCATTGTCTCTAATATTGCAAATCAGATTGCAATTGCAATATCAGTTAAAATAATAGCAATTAGATCAACTTTCAAAATCGTTCAGCCTTGTTGTGAGGTGTGTAAGCTACTGCTCATAATGGCCCTGATGAAGATCTAAGTCTTCTATATTTTAAATACATGTTTCCATATAAAATAAAGACATTTTAATTTTGCACAAAACCCTCTGATTGCTTTTGAGGGAGACTTGCATTTCATATTTTTGATGGAGACCATATTTCATCCTTGCAATGAGCCCTTTAGAAGATGGAATAAACACTGTTCACCAAAGAGCACCTGTATGTGATCACCACAAAAAGACCCAACGGCGGTTCTACTCCATCATCAATGTCTTTGGGATTTGGTCTGTAATAATTAATGTTTCTTTAAAACAAAACAAAACAACAACTGGCTAATTCATAATGAAGATAATCATTAGTTGCATCGCTGTGTGCATTTAAAGGACCAGTGTGTAGGATTTAGAGGCATCTAGCTGTGAGCTTGCAGATTGCAAACACTTAGCCTCACCCTTCCCTTCCAAACTTGTAGAAGAACCTCCTGTGGCCATGAAACTCAGGAATAGTATGAAAGGCCCTCTCTAGAGCCAATGTTTGGTTTGTCTGTTTCGAGTAACAAAAACAAATGATTTTTATTTTCAGATGATTATACCCTAATGAAAACATACTAAATATTAGATTCCATTTCTGACATATTCTGCCCATAAAGCCCTGTGAATTGTACACGCTGGACCTTTAATTGAAAGAAATGATGGTATGTAGTTTCCTCCATGATGATAATGGATTCCTCTGTCCATCAATCAGTCTTGTCCTCAGGTTTGTGCAGCTCTGCAGCATGAGAGCAACTCACTGGTCGTATAAAGGTTCAGCTATTCTGCCTTCAGCCAACCATCAGGGGGGTTCCTCTCTTAGCTCTGTGGCATAATTGGCAAACCGTGCGGTGTCATCTTACCCCTCTCTTTCAATGCAGCCTTTTTCCCTCCTCCCTTCCCAAACGAAAAGGGTGGAGAGCGAGTGGAGTCTGTTTCTCAGACGCTGGTTTAGTTTGTTGCAACAGTTCATTGAATGATATGGCTCAAAAAGCTGCCACATACTGCGCTCCATATATCTGGGTCAGGGTCTGCTAATGTAGGTGACAGGGGGATCTGGGGATTAAAACCTCTTTATCTGCCGTTGCATAAATCCTGCTTTATAGCCCACACTTCAGCTTTAGCTAATATGATTTGTATTGTTACCAGTTTGCCTGCAGGCTACACTTTTAGAAATATAGGTTCTAACTAGAACCATAAAGGGTTCCTCAGTTTGTCCCCATAAGAAACTCTCCTTTTCCCTTTTTGGTTCCTCATAGAATCTTCTATAAAAGTGCCACTTGTAACCCTTTCAGAGTGTCCTACATAGAACCCAACATAAAGGATAGAACCATCTGTGAAAGGTTTCACCCAGAACTCCCTATGAGAGGTTCTAAAGACAACATTTCTACGGTGCGATGGTTCCACCCAGGACCCTCTCTAGGGTTTTTGTCGAGAACCTTTCCACCGTCTAAGTGTGCCAACAAGGAGCCATGAAGGAGGTTCTGCCAAGAACTTTTTTTACTCTAAGTGTTTTATCTAGAACCCACCCAAGGAGTTCATTTGAGAACCTTTTTATATTCTAAGGGTTTTATCTATAACACATTCAGGGGATTTGCAGAGAATGTTTTTATACGGCAGTGTTTTTATCTGAAACCCACCCAGAGGGTTCTACCAAGAACCTTTTTATAGTCCAAGGGTTTTATCAAGACCACATGCAGGGGGTTCTACTGAGAACCATTTTATATTATGATACAAATACCTCTTGACAAAATAGTTCTTCAATCATTTCAACTATTCTTGAAGAATTATTTCTTAAAGAGGGATCTTTGGATAAAAATGGTACCTAATGGAACCCTTGGTCTTACAAAGAACCCGTAACAGACTTGTTAAAAAAAAAAAGGTTCTTCAGTAGCAAATGGTTTTAGGTAGAACCTCAGCCCTTCAGGAAGACCCTTTTGGAATCCTCATTCCTAAGAGTGTAGCTATATTTGATCTGCATGGACGTCGTTACTGGACCTGTGCAGAGGCTCCGCTGCTTTTGTACTGGTCGGCCATTAAAGCAGAAAGACAGTAGGATAAGTGTTGAGATTGTGGTGATACACAGACTAGCTGACATAAAAGAGCTGTTATTCATTGGACAACTGATTGAGGTTAACTGTGGTTGTGTCTCATGTTACAGAACATATCACGCACATATGACATGTATAGTGTGTACATGCTACTGCACAGTGAGGTCTGTTCTGTGCGTGCACCTGCTGACTTTTATCTCTCAGATGACATCTTGTTTTTTTTTTAATCATACAAATTCTCTTATCTGTGATGCAAATAAATACTTTCAAAAGACTGATGCATGTGTCAGACTCCCTCTAACGATCTTCTCTGCAGCAAAGTGCATTGTGGGATAACCCTTGTCAATGTGAGGCCTTCTCCAGATGGGCCGAGCGGCTCAGGTTACACCGCATTTTTCAGTGCCCCCTCTATCCCACAGCCCCCCTGGCCTCTTTCTCCATCTCTCACACACTCACACACTCTCTCACACACACACTCTCACACACAGTTTCCTGGGTGGGTAGAGTCGGGCTGAGACAGTGCTTCGCCTGTGTTCTAATGCAGGCTACAGAGCATTAGTGAAATGAGATTATCATCGTTCTTACGCAGTGTCTGGGCTGGAGGTGGACAGAGGTGTGAGCTGAGAAGGTGAGGATGCCATTATTAGACTATTAGACTACATTATGGGGAAAGGCGCTTCATCAGCAAAATGTCTACTGATGCTCAGGCTGCAGGGGAAACTCTGCATAAGGCCCAGATGTGTGGAGAGCCATTTTGTGCTTGTCCTTTTTAAAAAAGAAAATATTCATTCATTCACAGTTTTTATGCAGTTTCACTGATGAGAAAAGTGTTCCCAGGGGCAGATCTAGAGAAATATGCATGGGGTGGTGATAGGCATACGACAAAAACAACATAAATAAAGAAAACACAAGACGAAAATAGCATGTAACAAGATGTAACAAATCAAAAACTAGGTAAAAGATGTGACCAGATGAAAACGACACAAGAAATGTAACAAGACGAAAACAACATAAGATGGAACAAGATGAAAGGACATAAGAGATCTAACAAGACAAAAAAGACAAAGACAAAAACCAGGTAAACGTAACAAGATGAAAACTACGTAAAACTAACAGGACAGAGACGATGTAAAAGACATGACAAGACAAAATGACTTAAGAACAGACAAAAATGATGTAACAAGACGAAATTGATGCAAAGATGTAACAAAATGAAAATGACATGACAAACAGTAACAAGATGTGACAAGGCGAAAACACTGTAACAAGAGATATCAAAATGAAAACGAGGTAAAAGATGTAATGACAAAAACAATGTAACAAAACATAACAAGACGTAACAAGATGAAAATAAAGTAAAAGATGTAACAAGACAAAAACCCTAACAACATCACAGGATGAAACGAGACAAAAACAAGGTAAAAAGGATACAAGACAGAAAAGACAAAAATAACAAGACAAAAACAACATAAAAGACATAGCAAGACAAAAATGATGTAAAAGATGTTACAAGACAAAACAGAGGGGAGACTCTATACTTTGAGTACATTTTAGAGACTTTTCACTTTAGTAAAGAAATTGAATCAGTTTGACTTTTACCAGTCTTTTTTTTTTAAATTTTTTTCAAATCTATGCTTACTCTTGAGTAAACATTGTGTGTACTTGCAACCTCTGCTGACCACTAACCACTCAGGCCAGTGGGTCAGACGTTGGGTGGATTTATTTTTCTGAATGGTTCAACAGGGACAGATATACGAACATTCATCTTTAAGGAGCAGCGTTTCATTCCTCAGGTCCATCTCCTCATATGAGAAGGCTGTTTTTTTTTTTTTTTTAAGTCGTGACCCAACCCGATGCTCAGGACGAGGGGTAGGAGATTATCTCTTGTTAGAGCAAGCGGGGGCTTGGACCAGCAAGCAGTTTGTACATATGTGTTCGTGCCCGTGTGGAAGTGCGTGTGTGCATGTGTGTGGGGGTGTAGGGCCTGGGATGCACGTATTAAGAAACGATTAGTGGAGATTAAAGCTCTGCCCTAGAGTCTGCCTGCACGACTCCAGGCAACAAGAATGACCAACCCCTCCCTTCTCACCCTGCACTGACCCCTGCGGAGCCGGGGCCACTGAAGCCCGGCTACATCCCTGTTCACCGGCTGTGGAGAATCGATAGTGTTGCTCAGTGATCTTCCATATTGCATCCAGGATGGAACACGAGCACGGCCTGGCTGCCTAGATTGGATGGTTTTAATGACATCCAATCAGGTTCAAAGTCAGTCAGATGGATGTGATGATTGGTAGAGTGCACTGCGGTGTGGTGCACGATGATGTAACTTGTAACAGTGTCACGCAATGCAGCAGCACAGGCTCCTGTAAAACATGATGGATCTGAGGCCTCCATGAGAGCCAGTGCAGGTGAAGTAATCAATCAGTAAATATGTTTTCACCAACATTTCAACAATGACTGGTGAGGAATTTAATTAAATACATTTACTTGACTACTGTATGTAAGTACAGTTTTAAGCTACTTGTACTTTACTTGAGTATTTTTTTTCATGCTACTTGATACTTACTTGGGCCAATACCAGTACCAATACAAGTACTCTTAGAGTGATATCGATGCCAATCGAGTACTTCATTCAATACATTTTTTCAAAGGCTCTTCTATATGAACAATGCTTGTGGCAATTGTCTGCAAGCAAAACCATACAAGTAGTCTTATTTTTTTTTTCTAGATCTGGGTACCAAAAGGATTGAATGCAGGTATCGTTCGACTGGAGAAGTTTCAAAACTATTGAGTGATAGGTTGTCTCAATCGATACTTTTACTGTAGTGGAGTATTTTGCGGTGGTATTGGTACTTTTACTTAAAGGACGTAAAAGGATCTCAAAACTTCCTCCACCACTGAGTTTTATAATGGCATTTGTAAAGAAAATGTGCAATATTGGTTGTAGATTGGGTTAAAGTGCTCATTTTGTGAACAGTGGCAACTTTTATTTGGTTCGACGCTTTTTCTAAATGTTGCCAGAGAGTATCAGGGCTGTGAGGGAATAGGTTCTACTACAGGTTGATCCCATAATACTATACTGCAGAGCCATTTAGGGAAAAATCTAATATATAAATCCATATCATGGGCTTCCTTTTAAAAAATCTGTAGCTGATGTCTGAACGAATTTAACTATAAACGGTGGATCAAATTGCAGTTAATTTACAGATGAGGTCTTGTTGATTTGCATTGTAATTAATTCTTGCTCTTTGTTTTTGAATCTTTTGTTTTGTCTTCTTGCTTGACTTTATTAATTTGTTGTTGTCTGAGTGTTTTTTCTCTTCTTTTCTTTCAGTAGTTATTGCCTCAATTAGTCTATTGCTATTATTATGTATTGAAAAAAGCGATTAATATATTGTGCAAAACAGACAAAACAAAACAAAATATCTATTGTAATTTAGTACATAATCCATACTGCTTACAAATATTTTAGTACATAATTTTGGAATGAAACTCTATACAGTTAAATTAAAATTTAAATTAACTTAAATTTATCAAAAAAACATTTATAATAACTGAGCTGAAGGTATTTTAAGACTGGAGTTGGCTGGAGTTGACAGCATCTCTTTGAGTTCTGCCCTTATTGAACCTGTGCCATTTCATAACTCAGTTGTGTTCAGCTTTAATGATATAGTGAGAAGGTTTCAATGCACTTTGTGTAAGTGTGGCTGAGTGGATGGATGGTGCAGAGAGATAGTGAGAGACAGAGGAGGAGGAGGGAGAGGCTTAGGTACCATGAGGTGTAGGCTTTTTTTCTAAGAAAGCATGCTAATAAGGCCTTCTTAATCTGCAGTGACAATGTGATGCGCATGCGTGCCATGCACACACCTACAGTGACTCAAACTCAAAGTTTTCTGCTGCCTACAAAGACCCGCAACATGCTGTTTGAGTGTTTTCTAGCTCACACAAGGGGTCCAATCTAAAAAATGACAGGAGGGAGAATAAAACATAAAACAAGAAGGAAAATGGGATCTTTTCATCTGTGTGAATGCAACCTGGTTCAGCTTTAATCTGGAGGAAGAGCGGGATATACACTGACGCCTGATAGATTAAGGCCTGAACGCTTCTCTCTCTGTTCTACTCTGCAACAGAAGGGCCCGGCTAGCAAATCCCAGGCTTTAAAGCAGAGGAGGTTCAGGCAGCTTATGATGTAATCATGGCCCTGTCTGTCACGGCAGGGAAGGTGGGGGTGCTGCAGAGGAGAGTGTGGTGGTTAGTGGGTTTTATGGCAACTATATCATTGAGGGACAAAATATAGAGAAATGTGGCATTCCTCAAAAAGGGAAGATACCGTTGTTAAGGCGTCAACTGTGAATATCATGAGGTCTGATATAAAGCTTCCTGGATGTATCTCTTGCTAAAATAGAAGAGAAGGGATGCACACTTCACAAATTCTGCCTCCCTCACTATAATGTTGCAGTGTTGTAATAGTTCAGATGTAGCAGTGTTTCACTACACAGCTATAAGTTAAAAGCTGGTGGTTATTTCTATCAAGGGCTCATGTTAGCAAAGATATATAGCTTTTAACTATCCTCAGTCTGGGCTCATTCCCATGTTCCCATAGTCTAGTGTTCCACTGCTCTAAATAGCACATAATGAGTTAGGGCTGGACGTTAGCATAGAACAACAACTAACCATTATATTAGTGTCAAATAAACTTAGCTGTAGCACATTAAATTGCTTGCAGCTGGATGTGTTTGCATCTTTATCTGGGATTTCCCTGCATACTTTACTATTGGATACATAGACTGGATATGCTGCTCCAGACATTATGTGCAAATGTGATAACCCCTCTGAACGCAGAGCAAGACTTAAAGCTACATCAGTAATTTTTTGGCCTCTTTCATCCAAATAAACTGATAAGCGCATTATCAGCTATGAAAGTTCATGATGTTATAATGTGTTTGCTTACAAATTAAGCAGACAGAGCAAAATTAGCGTTAAAAGGAGAAATCCATCTTTCTATATTTACTGTAATAAATCATAAAATTACCTCAATATGTCATCAGAGATCAAGGAAACGTTAAAGTGAAATACTCACTTCTGAAGTAACAGTGCTCATTTTTTCACACGCAATTGCAACATATTGCTCCTTTAATTTTTAGTGATTTATAGTGACCATTGGGAAAGTGCAAGCCCAATATCAACAGTTTAGTATCTTATTTGCTGAATACAGCCGTCTACAGCAGTTGCCATAATCACCCTGACAGCTGCCTAGCTGGAAGAGCATTCCCCTGCTGCAGTGATAGCAACCGCTTCCCCTCTGCTGCCTTCACGTCATTGAAGGCAGTGAATTTCTGCACAGTGGTGTGAAAATGCTTATCAAACCAAAACAATTAGCTGAAGTTGCTCAAAGGCTTTGTAGAGCTACAGAGGTGCCCTTATCATGTGTAGTCATTTGATGTTTTATGCATTGATTGATAATATACTATAATAAAGACAGAAACAGAATGAATGGTGAACAGCAGCCATTTTATTGGACTTAATTTTTTAAATAGTGGTGAGAGTTGAACCAAATGTTACAGCTGCATTGCACTATATTGATTCTTGGCAAGCAATTTTTTTGTTCTTGTAAGAATTAAAGAAATGCTTTTTTCCATGTTTGCATCACAAATACTGCAGCGCCTGTCCAACTGTGACTTACAAAGTGATGCAGACCACCGAGTCCTACGTCACATACAAAGGTGTTCATGTTAAAAAAATAACATACCAAGGGGTGCTCCTATCCATGCACTGTAAAGAAATGGATTTGGTAGACAAAATGGCTGCTTTCAGGAAGTCAGCTTAGCAGTCCAGCAGTAAAAAACACCTTGATGTATATCCTGAGTCTTCACAAATCTTGGCATGTGCGTGGACTACAGTACAACAGCACAGGGAAAAGCACACAGCAAGATTCCAACATAATATTTCACCATCTCATTGAGAAATGTCTGGGAGTGTCTACAGCTCAGACGCTGTTCTGTATACTAACATTGTTTCAGGTGGAAAGAGTAAAATTTAGAATAGTGATCGAGGGTATGGGAAACAGAGAGTGATTTCTGACCATGGCACTGAATTGTAAATGCATACTGAAAACAAAACAGCCAAACACATAGACGACAATGAAACTCCAGAACAGTGATAGATAGTTACACACTCTGAGTGAAGCAGTGGTGGCTTTCCTCCCGGGCTTTTTGGTTCATCTTTGTTTTAAGTAAAGGTTTATTGTAAAGAAATAAATACTAAATACTCAACATCACAGAGCTAAAAAAAAAACAAAACCATGAAGCTAAATGGGAGAAAAAAATATACCACCAAAAGCAATATCTTTACATAGTAAACACAATGCATTGATAACTCACTTCTTTCACTTCCCCTGCAGATGTACATTTAAAAATATATTTGACATTGTACACAGCATGGTGTCTTGGAAAACAGTAGGATAAACAAATCTCCAAGGTGGCCGTTCAGTGCCTTCTACTCCTTCCAGGGTCGTTAATGTCACTGCTCCAGGGTCACAACCTCCACCGCTTGGCCGTCCAGCGTGACGGTGTTGTCTATGCGTGTGGCGACAGGTGCCATGGCAACCTGGACGGGCCGGTTCCCCTGGGCGAGGCTGGTCACAACAGTCTGGTACATGCTGACGGGGATCTGGACCAGACCTGAGGAGAAGGCGCAGACATACTTTGGATTTAGACACGCAGCATCAGCACCATCAACCTATTTGTGTTAAGGTGGAAAGCTATTTTGCTAATCTCAGATATCAGATGTAACTAGCTAGATAAAGATGGATGTAGATTAGCTAGCTAGCTAGAAATGTTATTAGAGCACAGAGGAAAAAGGGGTGGGACTTAAGAGGGGTCAACTGACAGGAAATAAATCAGGAATCATTTTGACAACTGATCAATCATTCAAGTCATTTGTCAGTATCAGATTTAACTTGCAAATGAGAGAATTTGTGGATTCTTGTATAATTATATAATTGCAAATTGTTTTTTTTTAATTAATTAATAATTTAATGAAAAAAGCATATAAACATGTTATTTAATAAGAGGTAATCTTGTCGCTGAAGTTTTGTTTGACACTGTGTTGCGAGGCAGTCGAGCTCAGGTAGTTGTCTGTGACAGGAGGCGGCCATGTTACAGGGACGGCATTTCTAAACAATGGTCCGATTGAACGTTCTCAGCGCGCTTCCCCCATGCCCAGCTGTGTGTGTGTGTGTGTCTGCCTGTAGGGATTATTGCTGCAGTCACGTGGGCCTCTGCCCCACCCTGCAAGCTGTCACAGTGTCACAGGCAGGCAAGAAGGTCAGTGTATGGGATGGCAGAGGCTCATGCCCGCTCCCATTACTGTGAGCAGAGTCACTGTGGGGACATTAAATGCAGCAAACAGACACGACCCATGATGATACTCGGCTGCATTCAAATTTATTCATCTTTCATGTCTCCCAGAATAAACTCCGGCCCCTTTTGTCAGGTTAGCTTGTAATTGCTGGCCCTCGCTAAGCCCACTCGCCGGTGATTTGTGACAGGGTTAAGTTTTGCTGATGCAGGTAATTGCGCGGGTGGTGATTATGGTGGAGGGCTTAGGGAACGGGGCATTGGCCTGGCACGACAACGTACGCACACAGCACAGTTACTAAGTGAAGTGCCACTCAAACAGAGTTACTTAGACGTTAAGGGTCGCGTTTGGTGTGGCTGTGTGTACGTATAAGTGTGTGTGTGTGTGTGTGTGTCTGTGTCAGTGAAGGGTCGCTACACAAGCCAATCAGCAGTGTCTGGGCCAGTGCACTTCAAACGGTGCTCTGCACTCCTGTGTAGCACTACAGTGATTAGCTAAGGTCAATAGTCGGGAGAAGGACTGTCTTTGGCAGCTCCATTAGTTGTTTAAGTGCAGCCAAATGAGTCCTTATGGTTTAGGAAGCAAGATGTCAGACAACAAAGGCTGCACATGTTAGATTTGAATAACTTTCATTTACATTAGTGTACAAATGTGCAAATAGACACCAGCACGCGGTACATATTTTTGCATTTTGTAAAATATGGTGCAAAATCTGCTTTCTGTTAAATTTATACAGGTAGCTTCCATTCCTTTATTTAGGTACATATATATATAGGTCAGATATATGTGTAGTGTTAATGTAAGTATGTATAAGTGTTACCCCTTCACTGGTTGTTGTAAGCTGTGTGTAGGTGTATTTATACACATGAGTATGTATGTCTAGGCATGTATATTCATTTGCATTTATTATAGTGACTCAAAGTGACTATTGCATGTGCTTTTTGTGGGTCATTATTTTATTGTTACACTTTATCAACCAGTTCTTATAAATATGTTCTGTTTCATTACATCTATTCACTGCTGTATTGCTGATTCTAGGTCTTTTGAACATTTTTACACATTCTAATACTGCGATAGTACTAATAACGGTGACAATTTTGATCACTGTAATTGTGATGTAAAATTTTCATACCGTTTCATCTCTATCTATACGTCAACTGCAGAGCAGTGATTTGAAACAAGAGACAAATTTGATGTCAAGTGAATGAAAATTGTTCTTGTGTTTATTTTTCAGGTGTGAATGTAATGCTAAGCGAATCAGCTTTAGTGTTTAAATATATATATCAGATCTGTGCTGTTCTTCTAATGCAGGGCGTGAACAAAAAGATGAGGAGACTGCAAGTGTGTGCGTGTGAGAGACGGAATACACCTGTCTGAATTCAGAAAAGGTCTAAATTCATGTAACATGTGTGTATGTAGCCAAGCAAGAGAACCTGGGGTTGCGTGCTGACAGCCGGCCCAGTGATTAGACCATGGACTGATAATGGAGTGATCTGTCCTCTTAAAGGAGGCCCCTGAGGGACCTGCTCATGCCCCAGGACTATTGTACTTGGTGTGAGTGTGTGTTTATCCCTCTGTGGCATGATTAGAAGGAATGATGAATAAGAAAAAGACTTGCTGTCTGGATAGAACTTCCTCTTCTGTACCGTTATACTATAATTCACTTGTTGTATCATTGTATTGATTATAAATTACCATGATTCAAGGCATTAATCAGTAAAAGAAATGATTGAATTGACTTGTATCAGCGGAAGTAATAATCAATACAAAAGGATAATGATAACAATAATAAATACTGCATTAAATAACAATGTATCAAATCATGATCTCTAAATTTTATTAGCTCTTGAAATGAACTTGCAACTTAAACAATCAAATTGCTATTAGGTTAGAAATAGATGCAGTTAATTATAAAGGCAGTAAGTCTGATTTGACATTTGAATGTCTCCATATGTTTTGATTCCCCTCTTAGTTTCACTTGTATATTATTTATAGACTACATTTAATGATCAGCGTCAGATTGACTGCATGCCCCCTGATGTCAATCATTGACAGAGAGTAGCTTTACGGTCCACCCTCAGGATACTGACTGTATATATGCTGGAAATGGTTGTTAATGCTGTTCAACGAGGATGTGAAGATGTCATTACAGACTGGTCCAGTCCCAGTGGACAGACACACACACACTGCCACAGCAGTGCATGCAGTATGCATGGAAGGAGGTTGGCGACAGGGTCATGAAGCTAACTTATCATTAAGAGGAGGGAGTATTGCTACAAGACACACACAAACACACAACACACCATCTGTCACATCAGCACAGAGTAGATTAGAGTGTAGGAGCTCAGAGGTCTCACCGCAGTGCTGCTGAAGGGAAGCTTACACTTAGTAAGACTAATTAGAAATGCCATTGGCTGGGGAACATACACACATGCCAATTAGTGAAGATGTGAGGCCAAAAAAAAAAATTTGATGAAAGAATTCAGTTTGCTGTTATTGTATTTCCATTTGTCACACATTTTTGGGAGATCACCGGGGTCACAAGTTACTCTAACTAGTAAACTACTGAGTATCTACTCCGGGGGCTGCAACTTGTGACTTCAGAGCCACATGTGGCTCTTTTGCCCTTCTCTGGTGGCTCCATGTGGCTTTGACCACAACTTATATGGAAATGAATAACAGGTATTTTTTGATATCTTAATTTTTATCTGCATTTTTTCTAGGCCTAAATAGTCCTTATATTCTCCAACTGTAAAAATGCCCAGCCTGTATAACAAATAATAAAAAATGTCAACTTAAATGTGTCATAGCCTACATCTATTGCTCAGCACATTTTCCTCTAAATTTCACCAGTGGCTAGACTTGAGTCTCCCTTGACTAGCTATTGATCCCAAATCCAAAATAAGAAACATTTCAAAGCAAAATAGAGAAATAGAGAATTTAATAGTTGCAGATCCAGCCAAGTTGTTTTTTTTTTGTTTGTTTTGTTTTTTATTTGTGCAGGGATGGACACTAGTATTTTTAAGTGCTGACTTCCCTACATTTGGTGGCTGAAGTACCTTTTTGGTGGTCCAAATGTAACCATATATAAAAACAATGCGGAAAAGCAATTTAAAGCAACTTAGCACAGCTTCCTTAACTGTGACATGAGTGTTTTTCCATGGACTGTGATGTGTCATTGTTTTCGATGACAAAATGAGCTAGATTTCTTGGCTAGCAGAGGAAACTGGTGGCACATAATCCAGTTCATTATGCCCTTAGATATATTACATTCTAATCTCTCAAACTTCTGTTTCCCTTCACTCCCGATTTTTTGTTAAGGGTCGCGTTAGCAGTTTCAGTAGGCTTAGTAAACCCAGATCAGTTGCTAGCAGGCGAAGAGTAGTGTTCATTGCTTTTGTTTCATGCTGAACTAAAAGGTGCAAAGGAACTGGGATATTTTTGGATGTGTAACATTGTGTTGGGAAAGCTCTCAGTATGGGGATGAAACTTGTTAGCCGCAGGTGGCCACTTGCATGGAATGTTTGGTGGCCACAAAGTACCTCTTTGTTATGACAGCAATGAATTCAACCGCTAAAGAAATTTCAGTGATAAAGTTCTATATCACACTGGCAGTTAATATATTCAGCACTTGTGCTGATAAAAAGAAAAGGCTGTGGGTAACACCTGTAGGTGATAAGCTATTATTTCATAACATTTCAGATGTGCCAGCTCGCTAAACTGTAGCACTGTAGGTTTGTAGTGCTGTCAACTGTATTGACTCATACAGAGAGGTGCTATTTATCGACAGAAATGGGGTGAACAAAATAAAATAAACTCTGTATGATGCAACACAGTTCAAAAGCACCACAAACTGCAGCCTCCAAAATCATAAGAATAGTATATAAGTTGAGTCAACACCTCTCTAAAACAACTTCAACCAAAGCTGAGCAATATAACCTTCTTGAGGGGAGGATTTATTGCAGGATTGTTGTAGTAGACTGTCACTAAACTGTCAACTGTTGCCATAGAAAATTACAAAAATGACCTTAAACCACAGTGTATATGACTCTATGCAGATTTTGTCATTTGAAGTGTATTCTGCATGTTGTCTCAGTCATGTTTATGATAACGTAATGGATGAATATATACCTGTGGCATCTTGAACCCCTGCCAGTGCCCCAACAGCAGCTGCCGTCTCTGCCAGGACAATCTGCCCTCCGCCTTGTAGAGTGGCCTCTGCCAACGTCGCCACAGCATGGGCTGCTGCCTCACTGCAAAACACACAAACACAGTTAGACAATCAAAATAATATTGGTCCCCAACTATTTAGATAATCGATCAGTTGTTCTAGTCATTTTTGAAACAAAAATGTCAAATTTTGGCTGGTTCCAGCTTTTTAAATGCAAGGATTTGCTGGTTTTCTTTGTGATTTATTGGTTTTGGACTGTTGGTTGTTACAAAAGAAGTAATCTAAAGGTGTGACTTTGGGCTCACTTTTCACTTTATTTTTTTTTTTGTCATTTTATAGATGAACCGATTAATTGTGAAAATAACTGGCAGATTAGTTGATAATGAAAATAATCATTAATTGCAGCACTAAAAAAGGGCAAATAAACCCTTAGAAATTTTTTAAAATACACAAAAAAACACCCTCATATTCAGTATATTAGGCTTCCAGAGTACACACACTCATGCACACACACATGGTTGGCTCAGAAAGACAAGGGTTATTAGAGTGATGTAGGGTGAAGAGGTAGGAGTGTATAAGAGGCTTTTCTAGTCTGGACTTATGGAGAATCTGTCACATCTTCCTAAAAGCCAGGTGCTGCAGGGTCTAACGAAGCAGTTTTATTAACCAGATCTATCCAGTGGAATTACCACGAGCCTATTACCACACCAGCTTCGTTATGAACTGTTTACAGCTTGATTGATAATCACATCTGAGACTGAATTACAGACAGACAGATAAAGATAAGAGGAGGAGGAGCTGAGAGAGTGCAGACAGAGACAGTAAGCGGTGATGATGCATTCACACTGCGGCTGTATGTCGATGACACCCAACTGGATCTTGTTTGTTAGTTGAAAGCAGTAAAATCTGGCAACATTGGTATTAAAATGCTTATTATCATTTCTTGGTTGAGACATATCGATTTTAGATCATTTTTGCCGTCAATCGTAGGTCGTTTTTCTGTTTAGTGTTTAATGCAATTTAAATGATCAAAGTCAGGCAATTAGCGGAATTTACTAATGACCGTGGCTGATAAATTTTGAACCACCACGATACGGTGTCATTTTGGGTCACAATGTCAACACAGCAAAAAAAGACAGCGAGAGAAAGAGGCTCTAGTCTCCCTCTGCAGCTGGGGACAAAATGTTCCAGAGCCTGTGGAGCAGAGAGCCCAGAGTAGCTTAGCACACGTAAACAGGAGAGGGGAGGGAAGAGGAAGGAGGACTCAGGTGGGTGCAGGTAACAAGCCCCAATGGGACATACCCATACACATCTGAAATTACTGCCTTGACACTACTAATGCAGTGAAAAAAAACAGCTAGCTAACATGTCAGCATCTCAGCGAGTCTGACTGATAAATTTGGTAAGTTAAAGATCTTTTAGATCGTTAGAAAGAGAGATCACAAGAAATAAAGCTGTATATCAGGATGTGGCTATAGTTAGCTAAAAGTCTACAAGACTATCAACTCATTTTATTCATGAGGATACTTTCAACCTGCTGTATTTATTCTTGTGCTGTAAATATATCCTGCAGACGCTCGGCCCTCCATGGGAAAAGATCCCGTTGTAGATCTCATCTGAATACTATTGTGTGTGGCTGATTTCCCTCCAGAAAAACATTACAACAACAACAACCCTTTTACATGCTTTACTACTAGAACTGCTGCATAGCGGGGTTTCTGCAGGTTTCAGAAAGTTAAATTTAAGACGTTTTAAGACCATTATGAATTTTGACCTAGTTCATGTCAATTCTGGCGAAAGAAAGTAAAAATGTTTTAGCGAAGTCAGAATCAGTCTGAAACAGTGCACCTTGCAGGAGTTATCATTGTTAGTGCAGAGTGGGTCAATATTAGTTTCATTTTGTAGTTTTTACGTGACCAACACAAATTATTCCCCAAAACACACTGAAAAGCCAGACTGAAGTTAATACAACTTTAGAAAAATGTTAACTTCATAATACAACCAAATATAAGACCTGTCAAACTGTATTTAAGACATGTTAAAGCCTAAAATTCTGATTATTTTAGTCCTTTTTAAGGACCTGCGGAAACCCAATTGATAGTAATATCTGTAGACAGCCTATTACTAAGAGTAGTATACTGTATCTTCAACTCTCACAATCTTTTAATTATAGGTTCTAAGTGTTGTTTTATGGGTGATTTTATTTCAGACTTTAACTGACATAGTCACACGGCTAAGCAAGCAAGCCTCCGGCACTAATGTTTTTTTCTATGAACAAAATTATATTGAGTCCTTATTAGCACACGGAAATATGTAGTTAACAACCAATTTAATGGTCGCACACCTTTGCACGCTGCCTCTATAAAAGCTACTGGCTAATTAATTAGATGCTGAACCAGGATGAGAGGCAGATGACTTTCATCTCCAGGGGACCCCGGTGACCTGCCCTGTCAGTCGTCCCATTTTTATCCAGTTGTTAGAGCTGCCAGAGTAATTATGGATTATTCGTAGGCTCTGCAGTGTTTGAGGACTGTGTCAGTGAAGGAGAATCACTAAAACTTTGAGTATGTGCATATTTCTTGTTTAAAAAAATTGGGTAGGCAATTCTACGTGCAGTTGAACACATTCTCATTTATCCTTTAGTCACAGTTTAAAAAAAAATATTCGGATTTTGCCATTTGGCCCTGGATTGTTGCATCATGGACATTTTCTGTTGAACAGTAAAGTCATTGTCACACTGCTGCTAACTGTGTTGTAGCTGCCATTATTTAGTTAGCTCAACTAGCCGTCCTATTAGACTGGGACACAGCCTCTGAGACTGATAGTTGCCAGTTTCATGACCAGAAATACAGCAACAAGGTGCTTAACAACAGTTCTGACAAGGGAAATGAAGACAGAGACAGGAGGCATGAGCAGTTGAGGATTTAGTTTGGATGTTCAGATGAATTTCTGTCACATCAGAAATTTTGGTCGGCTGTTGTCAGCCTCTTGCCCTGCTGAAGCAGAGCAATAAGTTGATTACCTAAGGTTAGCGCCCTTTTTGTCACTGCACCTGTGTGAAGCGGCAAACGGAGCATCTGAAAATGCCATGGCAACAGGATGTATCATGAGGACAGATAATACGGACAATAAAACATAGTTAGCAACCCAATTCTCTCTGCAAAATGGAAAAGCCATACTGTCTATGTCTTCACACCTTGCAAAACAACTTATTCACTTCTCCCATCCTCACCTGTTAAGAGCCATTGTAACGGTGGCTCCGGGCTGAATCTCCTGACTCGCAGCAACAGCGGCTTCAGCCAGTGACGCTACCGCCTGCGTGGCCTCTGAGGCTTGAGTGGTTTGGATTGTCATCTCGCTGCCCTGGAGGGTGGCCCAGTTCTGTTCCACCTGGAGAGGAATGATAACGTTCCATACAAGAAGCAAACAAGGATCAGCAGGGCGGCGATAAAGACTGTGTGAAAATGACTGTTATTGGATTGTTGGTCTTCCAGCTTGTGTTTTAATTTAGTGGTGCTGAATGGACAGCTCCCATTAAGTGCACTTCACACCCTTCACTGAATTTGCTGCATATGTGTCTGTGACTCAGCCATTAATGGCACTTTTCCTCAACTCCTCAGAAGCTCTATCAATTTATGCATTTTAGGAAATAAAGAAGTGGTTAATTAGGAAATTATTATTAAATTCAGGCAAGAACTGTGCACACAAATTGTGTGTAAATTATACAGAAGTAACTGCTGACATACTGCCAGCCTACAGAGCAGCTTCTTCCCTCAGGGGACTGAGACTCCTTAGTTTATCTTCAGCACCCCACTATACAAAAGGCTTTGTTTTATTTTAATTTCCATGACTTACAATTATTAAACCTAGTGCACATAACTGTTGTATAAAACACACACTACAACTTAATCTCATTATACAACCCTATGTTGTAAAATAAAATAACAGTCTTGTGCCTTGTATAAAAAAGTGCTTTAAAGGTATGTGCTGCTTGCATGTGGATGTTACCTCTCCATCAGTCACAGTGGAGTAATTGACCTGTGCCACCGTAACACCGGGCAGCTCTGATGCATCCGCCAGGGTGGCAACTGTGTGTCCTGTGCCAACCTGAGGGGGGAAAAAAAGGGTGCAATCACAAATACTATTAAGTATCTGACCTCAGATTTAAAAGGTGCAAACCTCAAGACTGCAATGATCCCAACAGCGACTAAAACGTACCTGGATTAGCGAGACTGTTCCATCTGGGTTGTTGATAGTCTGTACCACAGTTTGTGAGGGCACAAGGTGAGCGATACTCTGCGCAGTGGTCAGGTGGTGCTGGGTGGTGGTTGTCGTGGTTACCTGTTGGTCTTCAAATGCATACAACAGATCCTCACGGCCGTGCTGCTTGTAGCAGTTCTTGACGATGGTCCGCAACGCCTGCGTCCAGGACACCTGGAGACACGTAAATGCAAGTAATATATGGGGAATAATTCTACAGATTGAACTGAGGACTACTGACACTGAACGCCACATTAAAAGTTTTAGTCCCACAATTCACTCATGGCAAAGATTTAGAGGAGTGTGTCTTCAGACAACAGGTGTAGTTAGTGCCATTTTGGGAAATAATGTACAAAATAGACATGTCATCTATTGGAATATCCTTATTAACTATTCTGCACCAACTATATAGCAGAAATTGAGGCTTGAAGGGTAACATCAATATTTTTCAACCCTATTTTCCCATGTCCAAGAAGACTAATGGGTCCAGCAATTTTTGAAATTCGTCCAGTATCATGGGACAGCACTGCAGCCGGCAGAAGTGAAACTGAGCTACAGCATGATCCCTCCAAGCAACTGCAAACCATTAAAGTAAGAAACAGAGAAAGACTTTTTTTTTTTTAAGAGAAAGAAGATATGTTTTGTTCAAACAGAAAAAGCTGTTTTATTGCTCTTGCCAACCTCACCAGACCCACTTTGAAAAACTGTAATTTTATCATTATCTTCACTCAACTTTTCACATTTAAAGTGGTGGATTAAAGGTTTATTTCGACCAAACCAGAGTTGGCAACATGGAAAAAAGAACCAAGATGTTTTTGGTGATTTTTATTTTGTTCCTGCTGAGTTTGAATGGTGTGTTTTATGATGATAAAAGTACAGTTTTTAAAAGGGAAACAGGTGAGTTTGGTGAGAGCAATAAAACATATCTTACTTGTTAAAAAAAGGACTCTCTCTGTAGCAATAATTGCTGTGAAGCTTATAATAACAGTTTGAGTCTGTCAATGGCAAAAATAAGCAATTTTTAGTGGACATACTTTAACAGTATGCAGTTGCCCGAAGGGATTACGTTGCAGCTTATTTTTTGCTTCTACCACCTTCTTCTACAACCTGCTTCTACCACAAAAACATGGGAAAATCCAGGTTGAAAAATACAGAACTTACCCTTTAATAAAAACAAATATCATTGGAGAAAGAATGCCAAAGGAAAACAGTATTTCCCTGCAAAGATTGACAAACTACTCCATCATTACATCATCCATATTTCTCTCACCCTCTGTTTCTGCTCCTCTGTGCGGACGTCACTGCGGACGTTGGCCCAGGGGATGTCCTCAGGCCACCACACCGGCTTGCAGCTCTCCTTCCCCCAGCCAGGCTTCCCTCGGCCCGTTGAGTACTTCAGCATCTCTGGGATGAATGCTCGCAGCTGGGCCTGGAGCGAAAAACAGGACAGAAGCATGGAGTAAAGAGATGATACAGACAGCAAAACTCTAAAGCGGAAAGCTGCAGTGTCTAACACACACACACACAGAAGCACACACGCCCTTGAGCAGGCAGCAGGAGGCACGTATCGATCGGGTACCTGCTGCAGGCCGGGTGCTGAGGTGGTCAAGGCCTGGAAATAGAAACAGGCTTTCTAAAAGGAGAACGATGCGATCATGTTTATTAACAGACCAATCTATGACTGTGGCTCCAGCCCGACGTGTCAGACAGACACCACAGGAACATCAGGGGTGATCCAACAGAGTCCAGCAGTCAACCTGTCCCAGCAACGGCTCCAGTACACTCAGAGTGGGTATTAACAAGGACAAGCTGCTCAATTTTGTTTAAAAAACAAATAAAATCAAACAAAAACATTAGATTAACTCAAGTTATTATTTCATTATTGTGGGTTGATTGTATCAGTGAGTGCTTGTTCACTATATTTGTGTGTGCCATTCACAAACAGTGAAGGGAGTCCGGCTTCTTTAGTGCAGATCGTTAGAAATAGAAAAGCATTTGTCTGGCTGTTAATCAGTGTGTGTATTTTCAATCTAAAAAACTGCTACAAAGAAACGATCATACAGAAATCTGGGCGAACATCGTATTTTTTACATGACCTCCTGTAGGAGTCTTATCACATTTTAAACATGTTGGTGATTTTCCAGTAATAGACTGTTCTGAATCCCACTGATAGACAAATATCTGGATTGATAAACCTGAGTTTAGCAAATCCAGTTAGCAGCCGGCCGCTTAAAATCAGTTAATTCAAGAGCACTGAAGTTACACTCAGTCGCCAGTTTATCTACACTTAAAAAATAAATGAGGAGAACTAGTATTAGCAAGGTGTACTGAATGAAGCTAGCTCACCCAAAGAGAGCTGACCATACTGTATTTTTATTTGCTTTTGAGTCACTACAGATTGTGATGCTTTGTCAGCCATGTTGCATGTGAGGCCACTAGAAGTTTGCATTGTGTCCCACAGCACGGAGAGGGAACGAGTGGGGGTCGTTATCTTCCCTGCATGCTATTGATCATGCACCGGCATACGTACTTCACGTGCGGCAGTGAGCGCCGCAGCATGTATATCTGCTCAACGTCACATCAACACTTCCAGCACAAGCGCACACTCACACTGACAGGCTGGGGTGGGGTTTAGTGCCAATGTCCTCAGTGTCCTGGTAATATGCAAGCATCACCGGGGGATTATATTGCACAATGAGGCACTGCAGCGTCTGCCTGCCTTGACATCACGGGCTAAATTTGGTTCCGGGAGAAATAAATCCCCCCTCCTCCCCCACTTTAGACCCCCTTTTCCAACTCACAACCACAAACCACCTTATACATGGCTCCTCAGTGCATCACAAAATGGATCTTGATAGAAAATGGACGTTGGCTGCAGTAAAGAGGCTTCACCTGGCGTACTGACAGAACAATTTGGATTAGCTGCAGAAAAAAAGGACTTAGTAGCAAAAAGATGCTTGCATATCCACCTGTAGCTGCTCCATGTGTGGATGTATTGGATGCATGTGTGCTAGGACAGATGGCCTAATTACAGTGGCTAGTGAGTTAAGTGGCATGTTGTCCAAGCACCCACACCCCCCACCCCCCCAATCCTAATCCTCCAAGCAATGGTCCAATCAGTATTTAGGAAGGCAGCGAGGTTGCCGGGTCCCTGGCCCTAACAAGGCTAGGGGGTAATTATGGGCTCAGGCTAGACCCGGGATCACCTGCTACAGATGCTCCATCTATCGGACTGGCCAGGATGTCTGCCTGCGTCACTAAACCTCACTTGGGATTTCTTCTCTGTCTATGTAAGGCAATAACACCTCTACCGATTTGGATCAGGAGCACTAAACATGACCGTTTTCATACTTTCCCTTTCTAATACCATTTTTACACCAAAATTAGCACGTATATGCATATTTTTTTAAAAATATGGCTAGACCCGCTAAAATAGACAATTGACCCTTATTTCCATTGGAAGCAGACCTGTTTGCCTTTCTGTTTTTTGTTTTTTTTTTGACGTGTGCAGGGACGCCAAGAATCAGCTCTTATCTTTGCAGGAGAGCAGAGAAAAAGGCATTTTTAAAAGTTTCTGTGTGTTCAGCTCTGAGTACTTTCGTAGCTTCTAACTGACCCCTGTGGTTTGAAGTTTAGTTTCCCCCCTGCATTACTGTTTGTACTTTCAGTTATCAGCTTTATTTTACTGTTTCATGTTCGCTCTCAGCTGAATAGGGGTTGTGATAAGTTACTGCTGATAAAAAAAACCTATTATTTCCTGACTTTGCTGCTTCATAATAAATAAAACAACAAGGGGCTTTAATTGTGAAGACTTTCTAGGAAACAAAATGTTTATCTACCGTTCAGATGCTCAACTAAGGACAAGATGTCAGGCTGATGCACAGTCAAACCGAGTCAAGCCAAGCAGCACGGGTGTAAAAAGGAGCAAGTGTAAAAGTGTAAAGGGGACTTAAGGTTGATCGACCTTCCCCAGAAGGACCGGACACATCCAGTCTCGATACTTGGCACACACATACCTGTAAAAACACCAACCCCCACACCTTTCCACCTGGCTTGGCCACGCTGAGTGAGGCAACAGGTTACTCATGATAATCTCATTCTATAACCTCCAGAAAAACAAGCTCCAACTAACACCTGCCCTCCGAGGACACATCTGGCCCTGGGATTGGCTACCGAGCTCCCGGGGTTGAGGACCTTGTCTCTGAGGGCCGCTGTCATGCTGGCTACTCTGACGATGATCCAGAGACTGCGTCAGCAGCTCTGGGAAGGCAGAGTAAACAAGCCAGGTTCCCTTGGGTGAAAGGAGGATTCAGGCTGGTGCTAATGTTGCAGCGAAAGGCCGACGAAGAGCCGTCTGCTCTGCACATCCTCTCACCGCCTGTCCAGCAAAGGAAGAAGGCCTCGGATGCAGACACTACCAATGCATGATGCATACTGTGTACCTGAATTATAATGTCGAAGTTCCTCTTTGCAGGTTTCCTACACCTTATCCAAAGTCAAAGTCAAGCACATTTAAAGAATTTTCAAGGTGCATTTCAAGTTTTTCCAGTACCTCACAGCTGTCGTAAATTCCATATTTATATCAAGATCTTGGATATTTAATTTACTCACCACGTTATGATGCATGTATTTCCCCTATATTAAATCATGCTTCAGAGATATGGAGCTTTAAAGAATGTAAAATAGCAGACTCTACACAGAATAGACCTCCATGCTGTTTTTAGGTGTTAAGTTTGCTCCTGTTTTGGCTGTTTAGGAAAACATGGATTGGGCAAAAATGTGAAATGATGAAACTGTGGAACCTGTTGCTTAATATGTTAGAAAACAGGGTCCATAAGAAGGTTTTATTTTTGCATAAATCATACGTTTCTCCATGGGCTTAAGAGTTTCATGATATTTTTGAGGAAGATGAATTATAATATATCCATAGTACTAATTTATCATGTTGCATGACCACAATTAGAGGAAAGTTACTTACTAGATTTGAGGGGTTCAATGACATTTTGTTAAAACTAAAATTATTAACATATCTTCAAATCAAGCACAATTATGGCCCTGACTCTCATGTGACTGCTTATGTGCAGTTTTTCAAGGATTTCCTGGACCCTGTCTTTACCCAGGAAATGAATATTAAGTATTTTACTTTACCACTTAAGTATCTGACAAATAATTACTCATCAAGTGACACTGATGGAACTGCAAAGACAGTTAAAGTTGAGTGTTTGACCTTGATACACATAGCTAGCTGAGCTCTCGCTCCCAACACACGAAACACAATCTGTGATTCTGATTTGTTGCCAGCTGGCGCCCTCTGCTGGGAGCACCGTCAGTTTCTACAAAGTGACAGCTGTTTAGTGCTGGATATACACGGTTCCTCTACATCAGAGGTCTGGACAATAACAGATTAGTGAGTATGAGCCTGACCTGGGTCATCTTGTCCACAGAGACAGGGATGCCGTCAATGGTGAGAGGGGGCAGCTCGAGGCCAGCTCTCCACCAGCAGGGGCGTGTTCAGCCAGAGCGTTCTCCAGATCCTCCAGCATCATGCCCTTATACTTCCTCACCTGGATGACAGAAAGACAATTGAAATACAGTGTTTCAGTTCAGTGCTGGAACTATTTGTTTTTTTGATATTATACTGTATCTAATAACACAAAACCATTCTTGGACCTAGGTGAAACCACGCTTTAGGGAAAACTGCTTTTAATGCTGGCATATTTAACATTCATGGTGTTACAATGCATTTCACAATGCCAGCAATTCTGTTGGACTTGAAAAGCAGTGTATATAGTTTGGCAGGGGCATATTTTGAGTTCTGTTTTGGGACAGTTTTATTGGCCATTGGGTTGGTTTTGGCCTGGTTAGATTATAGATAATGAAAATGAAAATTTTATCTTGGTGGCATCATGTGGAATGGATGATTTCCTTGTAAGAAGAGGCACAGCAGGCTACACAGCAGATGTAGTGTATAGATGTCTTTTTTCATAACAGCCATTATGACATGAAATAGTAAACACAGCCGAACTAATTAAGGTTCTGTTCCATTCAGGTCAAACAGAATCAGCAAACTGCTATTGTGCATGTTGGCTCACTGCAAAGGCTCTGCCACAATAAAGGGAACAGGATTAGTAAAACTGGCAACATCTGTGTTTACCATATTATTTCATATCAATATGGCAGCTGTGAAAAAGGTCTATTGAAGTTGCATGGATCAATGTACCTTTGAGGTTCAAAGTTCAAACCTACGAGGGATGTACAAGAACATCTTTGGCAAGAGCGCAGTAGCATGTTGCATTAATTAAGAGGTTGGATGATTTTTAAGTTTCACTGTGCAGCAGACAACTGAGTTCAACCTGTTGACCGTAACACTCACCACATTCTCCAGAGGAGCAGCACCAAACACCTTGAACACAGGGTTTGGTTTGGAGGGAGAGATACACAATACAATGGCCTGTTGGCCCACTCTGGTGGTGTACTCATCCAGGGTGGCTCGCAGTTTCCTGTAAATACACACAATCCTTTAACACACGGTTCTGATTCAGACTAAATGACCTCGGGTACTGGAAGTGATGTGATGTCTATGTCACTGTAACTTTTGAGGAAAAGTACTTATTGATATCTTAAGCTCACCTGAGCAGACGAGTCTGCTGCCTCTTGCGGATGGAAGGGTTGGATTCAAATATATGAGGCCTCTTTCTTTTCTTACCAGTTGCCACGGCAGCAGCAGCTGCCATGCCTACTGGTCCTAAGAGACAGAGAGACAAGGAGCAAGTTTGACTGTTAAGAAAGTATAAAAATAGAGGTAGTAATCAGGATGAAAACACTTCATAGATTGTGTCTGAATGCTGTTTTTTCCTTTTTTATTTGAGCTTTGAATAATTATCTTGAATGCATGGCCTACATGGTTATTATTCTGTCTTCTTTTTTGATTCAGGGTGTCTACATGTAAGAGCAAGTTAAATGTAAGACTTGATAAGACCTTTATATAATAAATAATAATAAATAAATATTTAAGACCTTCCCAATCAGAATTTAATACTATTTAAGACTTTTTAGAACCTGGAATCACCCTTAGGATTTGATTTGAAAATAGGATGAAGGAGGTTTAAAATTAAGCTAAATTGAAATTGCAGCTCACTGGCACCATTTGATACACTGACTATTTAAAAAGGGACAAAACAAAAAGGTGCTGACAGGAGGCAATATACAGAGGGAGAGTGGCACTGCCTCCTCAAACAGTCCACTGGCACCACCTGCTGTTCAGTTGAAAGCATTACACTAAACTCAACCTTTAGAATTAATCAGAGACAGGATGGAAAAACTTCTGCTAGAAAACAGACGGTCTTGTTTGTATGACCATTTTTGAGACAAAAAAAAAAAAGCAAACTCCCCAATTCAATGTAAATAATTAATAATATCAACACAGCCAAGACAATAGAGAACCTCACAGAATATTAAGGCCAGGCATGGTATTCTAAGCTAAAGTTAAGACTTTCTAAGACCTTTTTGACACCACTTAGAATAAAATTTAATGCCAGCGTCACAGCCATACCTGTAACAGTATTGAAGATGTATTGGATTGTATAGATTTTAAGCCCTGGAAAACAATTGATTTTAGTGAAACATTTTATTATAATACTCACATTCATATTGCCTACACTTAACACATTCATATTTTGGTTTGTGCTGCCACTTTTACAGCACTTATCAGTTGTTTTTCATCACTAAATAATTATAATCCTTTTCTCAATTTATAATTTTTTTAATTAAAAAATGAAGACCAGCAACAGTAATGTTTACAACAGCAATCTCAATATAAAAACTCTAAATAGATAAAAAGCCTTTGAAAAGACAAGAAAAAAATTAAGACTTCTGTTCATGAAATTCAGTACTTTTGAGATTTTTAAATCCAATACTTTTTAAATACCTTTAAGATCCTGTGGGTCCCCTGATTCTTGGATGCAAATAAATACCACACCCACTGATTTGGAACCACTAAATGCAAATTTTGTCCTCCTGGGTAAAGTCTAAATTTACCTGCAGCAGCCAGGTGGGCGGTGACCTCATCAGTGCCAGCTGAGTTGAGGATGTCCGTGTCATCATAAGGATCATCATCTGGTGAGGACGTTGAGTCTTCCTCAGCGCTCATCATGGAAGCTTCAGTAAAGGTGGCCACATGTACCTACACACAGCGATGACCCCAAATAGAACGGGTTTAAATATCACTTCACTCACATCTGACTGAGGTGTTATTGTTCCTGCTCTAGTCTAACAACCTAACTAGCTGGTAAAATAATGGGACTACGAATGATGACCGTGTACACTTTTTAGTTATCATGTGTCTAAGTGCACCTGCTGGACCTGTTGGCTGACGGCGCTGGCCTCGATGGTGGTCATGTGTTCCGTCTGGTGAACGACGTGCTCGTCCATTATTGGCCACCTGGTCTACACAGCTGGATCCACGGCACAATGACTGAGAGACAGAGGAAAATAAGTGACATAAGATAATGACAAGAAAGGGTTTACCCCCAGATGGGCCTGAGTAAATTCCATTTATTCAATATAATAGCACAGAACCCATATGGGAGTAATTCCTGCTGTACTTACTATTGATATACTGCTTAGCAGATGCAAACTATTGCATATTTATAATGATGTAACATGTACTACCAGCTGTCCTCTAGCTTTCATATTGACAGATGTGGTCAGAACCACGGCAGCAAGCCTAGGCCTACACCATGATGATCACAAATAAACTCAAACTTATGATAGAAATACAGTATGTAGGGGGGTGGTGCAGCTCTTTTTGGGAGAAAACGTGCAATATTCTGGTGGAGGACATCTGTGCAGTATCTTGATGTATGGCATCTATGCAATAACTTTGTGTCTGGTATTGTGCAATATTCTTGGTGTTTATGGATCTGGGAGCGATCTGTGAGTGACCTGTGAGTGATACAGTAGGTTA
Organism: Lutjanus argentimaculatus; assembly: GCA_034769285.1. Classification (NCBI taxonomy): domain Eukaryota; kingdom Metazoa; phylum Chordata; class Actinopteri; order Lutjaniformes; family Lutjanidae; genus Lutjanus; species Lutjanus argentimaculatus. Next base: position 2,817,966 of record JAWZSL010000029.1, on the reverse strand, counting down.
ATAGTAGTTGTGTGCTCGTATGTTGCCTGTGTGATCTCTCTCTCTCTAAAAAAAAAAAAAAAAAATCTCCTAAGGGACAATTAAATGTAATTGAATCTAATAATTGGACTGAAATCAACACAAAACTGATCAGAATTATGGCATGGTGCTTTAATCTGTCAAGACAATGGATGTATTTTGTGTATTTAAGTAAACTTGATTGCACCAGAAATGCAAATTCATGTAATTGTTCAGACCTTCAAACTCAAGCAAATACTGCTGCAATGCACAGCTGTCAACATCATCATCATTTATTCTCAGTCAAAAATAGTCTATATCTATAGTGTAAAGATATGTTTGATAGTCTTGTCTGAGTGCACTGACTGCACCACTGTTGTTCTGCCTCTAGAGGGCGTCATACTTTATCAATAGAGTTTCATTAGGTATAACATCACTGTAAATTAAGGATGACAATAATGTTATATCAGTGTGTTAAATCAGATCATACAGGAGATGATTTGCAATATATGCATTAAACACATTAATAGATATTCGTCTGCACTATTTAGATACATGCCATGTAGTTACATATACAACTGACTGACAGGGAATTTCTGACAGTAGAAAAATAAGTAAGCAAGGAAAGTGTACATGCAGTCATAGTTTGAGGCAGTGAGAGTGTCTGCATATCCAATGGGGCTGAACAATGCGCAAAAAAATGATTACAATTATTTATCAGATATTGTGGATACCACATGAGTGAATGAAAAAAATGGCAGCTCTGGCGATCTGAAGATTGCACTTGGCCAAATTGAGAATTTGATAATATTTTGCTTGACTGTTCAGCCCTACTTGCATCAGTGTCTAGACTTAGTGATGTCAGTGACATAAAGAGTTCAACAAACGCTAACTTTTGCCGTAAATCCATGATTGAAGTATGTGGAAGCACAAATGAAGCAAACACTGAGGCAGTGTGATGGGTAATGCTCACTTGACTCATGGTGACATATAATCAGATGCTATAAGGAGGGAATGTTTATTTGAATGGGTTTGTGCAGTACAAACTTGTTTTCTCTTTGAAAGAGACTTGGACAGGAACGTTTTCCCCACTAACATAAAATAATAAAAAATACAGATGATTAGGTTTTTATGCATCCATTGCCTCTGTACCATGAACTACATGGGCTGCAGCTGCTGACAGGATCAATGGATGATAACCCACTCGACAATAACATTAATGTTAAATCATGTCATGGTCTGCAATGAGGTTGATCTACAAAGCACATAGTAAGTGGGCATAAATACCCGCGTTACACAGGTAACGTTACTGCTGAAGCGTTACACTGCTGTAATATTAGCCGGCTTGCCGGGTCGGTTGACAACGACAGCCAACCCGAGCTAAGCTAGCACTGTCCTACATTAGGCTAATAAGCTAGCTAGCTAACCATTTGGCGGTGTAGCTCCGTCAATCTGAATGGACACTGACTGTGATCGAGACGAGCGGCGGTTTTGTTGATGTCTGAACACTGAAAATAAGTGAATTCAGTGTGCAGTGAAAGGTAAAGCTCGGTACCGCAGCTGCTAGCATTAAACCCGCGCAATATGAAAGAAAACAGAGCGCTACAACAGGCCCAGCGGCCCGCGTCTCATCCACAGCTGTTCTACTCTCTACCAGCTTGTTGTCTTTACGCGCCTACGACTCGATTCCCCGCATAAAGACACACATGCATCATAACACAGCTCCAGTCAACATCTAAACAATCCGCATCTTTCACCCCGGCGCTGCCGGGTTCGATGATGCGGCTGCGCCGGGGCTGAAATAAATGGAGATTGCGCGGTAGGGCACTAACCTCAGAGCGGCTGCGCTACTTCGGGCCTGCGCCGTACAGCGGGGATGGAGCCGAGCTCTAATGGAGGACAGAGGGGAGCCAACAGCGAACGCAGCACACACAGCGAGCAGACCGCACACAACACTGATCTGCACTAGTGGTGCCTTCAGGTGCGCCTGCTGAGCGTCTGTCACCCAAAACTCACAATTCATACGCATTCGGATGCGCATTTTGAAGCGCTTTCTTTCACAACATGGCAACAAAAGCAACTCTTTATGTGGTTTAATCTTTGTACTGGTTTTGTTTAGTTTTTTTAATTTTTAACATCGAGCCCGACCAATACTGGATTTTTTTTAATATTGATTTATTTAATTAAGATTATTGGCTGAATACTCTTTATAGAGAATATGAAATACATATATAAACATAACATTTTTTGCAATATTCCCCACACTTGTGGCACAGTTAGCATCATTGTCCAAAATGACAACGGGGCACTGAAACACTAAACTGTCACCAGTATTTTGAATATTTATAAAAAAACGATTTAATAATTCTACTGATATAGACCAATATAGATGTGATAAGCCAGTATCGGTTGCCCGATATATCGGTACGAGTTCTACATGGCATCATACATGGGCAAATGTGATATGAAAAGTTGGGGGAAAAAACAAACCCAAAGGATACAGAGAAAAACAAAAAACAAAATATTGATAAACTAGAAAAAAATTAACAAAAGAGGTGGGAAACACATTCAAGTGTCAAATATCTTGCGTCAAATTCATTGTAGAAGTGTATTTCTTGTTGTTTATAATCTTCATACCTCAAAGTGCTTCTTAAATATAATCCTGAATGACCCAAGCGATGGGCGAGACCTTGTTTATTGTATTGTTTATTGTCACTGTTTGTATATGATGATGTGCCAGCAATACGCATCAGAAGTGTAAACTGTTTTATTACTGTACCTTTTTTTTTTTTAGATTTTAAGCTTCTATTTATTGTTTTGTGTAGGGAATTTCTGTAAGGAAGAAAGAAAAAAACAAATACACAGAAAAAGAAAAACTTAAAGCAAACAAAATGTTTTCCTGTTTATTATTATTTATCTAAAAGCCATGTCAAATATTCACCTTTCCTCTCGGTGAAAATCCCTTTTTTCTCACTATAAGTGCTTCATCACATCTGTCAGTAAGGTTAAGTGGGATGGTGAGTTTTTTCTCTTTCCAATTTAACTAAATCGGTGCAAGTGTTACGGAGTTTGTATTTATGTGTTTCGCATAATGCACTGAAAACACGAAAACACTGTACGGTAACCGTAACGTTAAAGGCTATATGACGATGGCATCATTTTCTGATACAGTTTCCATGTTTTCATTCCCTATATTTCACGTTTAGGAAACCCCTCTATTTCCTTCTCTGTCATTCATAACGCTTAATCGAAATAGATATTTCCGTTTTTCCTGAACGCCACATTAGAACTGGCAAACCACGCCCCCTTCCACTCACACTGAACTCATCTGCAGCAGGCAGTTAGACCGTCGTTGTGGTAAAGTAATTAAGACAATAAATGAATAAGGTTAGAGTAGAGTTTAGTTAGGTTTTGTTAAAAAAAAGCTTCATTTAAATAAAGGAAAATGTAACTGCCAGAAAAGAACAACGGACACTGGATCAAAACAAACTTTCCAAGTTGCTCCAATTAGCAGCACCTGTGTCATTCAGACACACTAGATTCCCCTGAAAGGTTAGTTTAAATACTTTGTTCGGAAACATTATTCAAACTAACAAAATATGTGGCATATTTATTCTAGTGATGCTTTATGTAGAAGCGTGTTTCTTTTAGTTGGCCTACCCTCACTGATAGAAATGGAGTGAACCAACCTGTCAGTTTACCTCTCTATGGTACTCAATATGATGCCAGTTGTTTTTTTCGTAATATTTTTTTTTTGTCATAAAATAGACCAAGTAAACATAATTTAATAGTAAGTGAACATGGCCTCCAGAGAGTCATGTGACAAATTAGATTGGATTAGTTTTCTTAGGGTCCTGCCTCTTTTTTAAAGTATTGCACCATGATTGATAATGCATTGTGTGAATGTAAAAAAAAAAAATGGACATGTTACCCAGGCAACGCTGCATAGAGGGATGATGCAGCACAGTTTAACAGAACCACAAATTCATGTCTCCAAAATGATCGTAAATAATCAACGCTTTTCTAAATCAGTTTCAACCAAAATGGATTTCTTTCAGATCTGTTGCATTAGACTGCATTGTTTGTCACTGGGTGTACCTACTAAATGGGAAAATTAGTGTTTATCAGGGTATAAATCACAAGTTTCATCACAATACAATATTATGTTGATCTTTTGGACAACAACACAATATTTTCTGCTATCATAAAGTCGTAAAGTCGATGGGTATGATTTTGATTTGATTCAGAGGAGAGATCAGTATGAAATACTCATATGGCCATATAGTGACAGAAGATGAAGCTACCACTCCTTTCTTCTCTGATTTAGGCAATAAAAGAAAAAAAAAACAAAAAAAAAACCCACAAAAAATGGTAAATTATTGTAACTGGCTAAGTGCAGGAAAGTTCATTTTGAATTGACTCCACTAACACACATAAAACATTGTTTAACAGCAGGAACATTTCACAAAATGTCCATCTAGATTTTTTGGTGTGAGTTGCAGACTTTTGTAGATAGTGGCCGCAGAGATGTCTGTCTTCTCTCCAATATAATGGGACTAAATGGCACTTGGCTTGTGGTGCTCAAAGTGCCAAAAAAATACATGTGAAAAATTAAAAACCAGTTGTCACTTTCCAAAAACTGCTGCTATATACTGTGTAACTGCATTTAGCAATGGTGGAAGAAGTAGGCTACTCACGTAAAGTAAGTTAAGTAAAACTTAATAAAAATACCCACTGTTACAAGTCTGTTGTTGTATTTAAAGGAAGAATATGCAGGTTTTGTCAGATGCTGTTTGTAAACTCACCAAAAAGATAGTGGATGGTTGAGTCTTATTCCTAGGTCGTCAAATGCTGATGTTTTAGTTTGGTACCACATCCCATCCACAGCAAAATAATGAGAAAACAAGAAAATAATAAGATTTCTAATGGATTGTAAGTGATTATTGAGAGGGATTATTTTTTTTATATGAGTCTATACATTGTTTCTTAAGGAAAATCCTGCATAGTATGCCCCTCGGTAAAAGTACAAAAGTATCAACATCAAAATATGCTTAAAGTACCAAATGTAAAAGCACTCATGATACACTATATTTATAATAGCATTTAATGGTGATACTCAGATCTTTCACTCAAGTTAAAGTACCAATACCACAGTGCAGAAATACTGTGTTGCATAAAAGTTCTGCTTTTGAAATTTTACTTAAGTGAAAGTGCAGTATTAGCATCAGAATACACCTAAAGTACCAAAAATAAAAGTACTCATTATGCAATGGCCTATATCTGATGCTATAAATCTCACCCATTTTGTGCTCCAAACAGGTACAGCAGGTGTGTTGGACAACTTTCAGTGATGCTCATGACAGAAAGGATAGAAAGGTAACTTTCTGACAATTTCGTAGCTTTCATTTGCATTGTATAAACAGTAGTATAAACTCTGAAGTTTTAATGCTCCACTGACACATCACAGACCAGGAGCCACACCTATAAACACACCTCAAGGGGGCAGCATTGCATTGCAAATCACACTTGGAACTCAGCCCCTCAAGTTTGTTGTAACAGGAGATGGCAGTGAGGCATCATTGATGCGGCTCTCTGCAGGTGCCCTGGCGTGTATTCAAGATGATGGATGTTTTACATTAGTGTGTGGTGACAGCAGCTTATGTTTGTGTCTCACTAAATGTCAGCAAGTATCATATTCAAAAATCTGGCAGGAAAGGCACAGAGTGTGACGCCACATTTTACAGCCTCCATACTGTGTAACTGACCTTCATATTACACTCTTTCACTGGTATGCCTCTGTCTCTGCTTTCAACATCGGGAGAGAGGATACCATAATGTCTCCTAATACGACATGATCAACAAACTACGGTCAACTGTGGTTGAGAGTTTAATTCATTTTTCCTCTGGCCTGTAGTGCTTGTTTATTCAACTAGATTGTTTTGGTGGGAGTTGCAGAGTTCTGGAGATATTGGCCACAGAGATATCTACCTTCTCTCAACTTCAACTTTATTATGACCTCAGAGGGCAAATGTTTCATAAGCCACAAGAAACACAGCAACAGACAGCACAACAGACAATAAAAAGTTAAAAGGGAATAGTCTTAACATGCATCCCTTTGAACAATACAGCACAAAGGTTAAAAAGACAACATCAAACACATGTCACAGTGAATAGTACAAGAAAAAAAGTTTAGAAGACATTATCAAACACATGTCACAGTGAAAAGTACAAGACAAAAGTTAAAAAGACATTCAAACACCAAGGACAATGCAGATGTTAAGAGACACATAGTCAAAACAGTAAAACACAGATCACGTTAAGTTGTGGACTAGAATAAAGTGCGCAATAGCTTACAATAGTGAAGTAATGTTTGAGTGCCTATTATTTAACAAGTTAATGACTGCTGAGATGACTGAATGCCTTTGTCTAGATTTGTTTTAATCCGTTGTGTCTTAAATTGTACCAGAGGGAAGAGTATGGATGGCATGGAGTCTCCACAGGACGAGTCTATTGAAAAGTTCAGGCAGACCAGCCCGTCAACCCGATTCCTGTCACCTTGCTGCGCTGCTTCACGATCCAGCTAAGAGGTTTTTTTGCTTTTCACACTTGGATTTCAGAACCAGGAAATCATGAAAAACACAAAAACAACAGGATAAAGGTTTTATAAAACATGGTCATTAGTGTCAACATGACCTCAGTTTCAGGCGTTGTTGGTCTTTGGTACAGAAGACTTCATATTAGCATCAAAGCACAATTTGTTTGTATAATGTAACAAGATGGCACTTGGCTTGTGGTGCCCAAAGTGCTAACAAATGCGTATGAAAACCTCAAAAGCAATGTCTCTCTCCAGAAATCATGACCTGGCTACCGTGGCTTCATGTAGAAACTATGTTCTCTCTACCATAGAAAGATGCATTAAGATGTATTTGTTGAATTTTCTTTGCAAAAATCAAGCTTTTGAATATACTGTTGGTCCTGCCTTTATATTTTCTGATTCTGATAATTATTTAAATATTAAATGTTTTGGTAACTAACTTGCATTTTGGTCTATACAGTACATAATCTTAGCTGAGTCATAGCTACTTATAAGGTACTGATTTAGCATTTGTTTAATTTATTTCTCAAGGGCACTGCAGTGGCAATCCATTTCTGTTGGGTAGGTGATGGTGTGACGTAGATGGAGTGAAAAGCAGGAGAGTGTTAATGAACCAAGGTCCTATTATTTGGTCCCATTCTGTTTTCTCCTCTTGGGCTGTGGTTGGTTATAGATAAGGCTTACAGCCTGGGGGTCTGGAATCAATAATGGATGTAATTGGTGAGGTGGAAGTGAGGATAATTGAAGGTAATTGTGTGGACCGTCACAAGGCTTGGAGAGAGGTCAAGACAACGAAGGGAAGTGGAAGGTGGTAGGGATGGGACAGAAAATGATTTTCTAGTCTTACTATACTTACCGTATATATATATACCATCTTCATGAACTCCTCTGTCTTGTTAACATGTAACGCTTTCAAGCTACAGCAAGACAAATATTTTAGGTAAAAACAAGATTTATTAACCTAAATCACAAAATGAAAAGAATTAAACAATTAAGACTGAACTGAAATGACCAAACCCACTCTGGAAACAAACAGAGACTAAACTAAATTAAAAATGAGATAAAAATAAAAAACTAATGAAGAGTACAAAACTACAATAACTGTGATTAGTAAAAAGCAGCACAGACCAGCTGGGGTGGTAATCATGAGCGTGTTGTGTACAGTTTAGTTACAGATGTCTCATGACATGATTTCTGAATTTCAGAGTTCAAACTTGTCTGAACAGTTGCTACCATTTGGAGCTGCAGGTGCTACATTAATTTTAAAACTTTGTAATTCCATCTGTATAAAGTCTCCTGGGTTTCCAGCTGAGCTCCAATCCAATACAACTTTGTTTAATTAATCCATTTTTTAATTCATATTCAGCCACTTTATAAAAAAGTTTTTGGCCTCAGGAGTGTAAATGTAGACAGACAGGCAGTGTGGTTGCATTTCGGTCTGTTGGATGGGGTGGGGGGCCTTAAGAGACAGAACAGGCCCTTGCAAGATGAATGACCCCGTTTACCATGACTATATATGCCCTTCAAAAGGCAAACGCATGACATGTTCATTTGTTTTTTTAAATATTCAATTATATTCATTTGATTTCTTTTTTTTCTTTTCTAGTTTTGTCTTCTATAGATATGCAAATGTGATGTAAAACACACAAACAAAAACACTTCCTGATTATATTTCTTTACTTTTCATTAATGCAAATTTAGATATTAAATAATATAAACATAATAAATTATATTTTATAATAAGACATGTAACAGTTTTATTTATTTATTTATTTATTTATTTATTTTATTCATTCCTCTTCATCTTCCCTGCAGTTTGCTCAGGACCCCCCATTGAAAATCATGGGCCTAAGTAACTCATGAAACTGTTAAATCTAAAACATTGTTGGTAAAATATTTATGGGCATGATGGTGTGTTTGTGCGTACTTCATAACTAGTAAGTAGCGTGTGTTGGGGCCTATCATAATAACATGCACTGGGGTCTGTCATAACTACCTCATGCTACTGTTTTGCCAGCTCAAAAATTGTGGTCCAAAATGAGGGCTGTTTTTCTCTCTCATGAGCACAAGCATGTTATTGTGCTGCTGGCTGCCAATGAGTTACACTGTAGCACATGTAGTACATTTGGGAGTGTACTGTTCAATGCATTCACTTGTTTGTCCAAATCATTTCAGCCACACAAAATTAAAACAGGCAACTGTTTAAATCTATAGCCACTAGGGTGCAACAGCTTAAAGTCAAAGTGTATATGTTAACTGGCATACTCGGCGTTCCTTTGGTAATGTGTACCACCTTAGATCAATGCTGTGTGTGCAGTCCAAAGAAAATAAAGAATACTGACGGAGTAAATTTATTTGATTATCAAGTAAATTCCTTTCCACAAGGTTGTTGGCCTGCAGGAGTAATACAGTTCATTGAGTAGAACAGGTGAAATATTCTGCATGATCAGCAGGGGGCACTGCAGTACCATGCAATGAACTAAAACTAAACCGCTGTACAAACTTTACTGCTGCTCTGCAGAGTCATGCCCACTGAATGATATGGCACGTTCATTCATATTTCACTCTGAGAACATTCAGAGATTACTTCCATCTCGTAGCTCGGGGCAAAATTAATCCAAGATCTATGTTATCTTTCTGTGGATGATATCGAACTTAGGGTGGATTTTGCAGTTGAATTTACTTTCAGTTGCAGAAAGTAAATTTATTTTCTGTTCGCAATAAATAAATGAAAGGATGTATCTAGTGTAACCTTGAAAGTACCAAATACATTTTGCTATTGTACACTATGTGAGACTAACAACATTCCAGCAACAGTACAGCTTTCTTTGACAGTGTTTTTTACTGCTTCACTTAGAGTTGGCATACAGAAGTCAAATTTGACTCCTGAATAAAGAGCAGTCTCTGTATACCAAATGTTGTTAGAACCTGATCAATATTTGGGTTTTTATGACTGACACCAAAGTGAGAAAGAATGTTGTCCATCCAATTATTTTCTCAAATGTGTGCTAGAGGCAAAATATTTTGCAGCTGAGCAATACATTTTGTATTTTTAAGCACTCTGCACCACCATCTGCTTGCCTGTGATAGGTTACTTTACCATCTTATTTCCTGCAGAGTTGCATAAACAAAAGTCTGCCGCACAAACTGTTTAGTGATGAAACTGTCTCTTAATTACCTCAAGTACTTTCCTTAGCATACACTGATTCTTTTTCATATTTAATGTTTGCATATGGGCCAGAATACAAACACTGATAAAGTGTCAGTATCACCAACTTAAAGGGGCAGTTCACCTCAAGATCAATCACACAAGATCAAGAATACATATTTTTCCTCTGGCATGGAGTGCTAGTTATCCATCTAGATAGTTTTGGTTTGACTTGCCAAGTTTTAAAGTAGATGGCACTTGGCTTGTGGTGCCAAAAAAAATACATTTATTTATTTTTTTCTAGAAATCATGAACCTAAGATAATCCACAGAGCTTGTTGTTAGCAGTTTCATGTAGCAACTACTTTTTTTTCTGCAGTGGAAATAAACTTAGTACCTATACTAAGTAGTTCCTGCATGAAAAATTATTCATATGGTACAAAATAGTTCCTACATGAAAACCTGTTCCTATGGTAGAAAGAAACTAGTTCCTACATTAAACGTGTTTCCTATGGTAGAAAGAAAGTAGTTCCTTCATGACAAATAGTTCCTGCAGTGGAAAGAAAGTAGCTCGTACATGAAAAAGAGTTCCTATGGTTGAAAAAAAGTAGTTCCTCCATTAAAAATAGTTCCTATGGTAGAAAGAAAGTGGTTCCCAAGAAATATTCCCAAGGAGACAGAAACTAGTTCCTACATGAGACTCCTCACAACATGATCTGTGGATTATCTTGAGTAACTGAGTCAAGATTGCTGAAAAGAGACATTGCTATTGAGTCAAATGTACACTTGGCACTTTGAGCTTGACTTGTCTCCAAAACTTGGCAACTCACACAAAAACAGTCTCGATGGATAAATAACGCGACGGGCCAGAGGGAAAATATATATTTTTGATTTTGGGGTGAACAATCCCTTTAATATCACACTCTGGATGTTTGTTTTTTGTCTTAGTCTTACCAGTCATCATATAGCCTATAACAAACACAAACACATTTCTAAGAGAAAACAAGGACTTTATAGGTGAATGGGAGCAGGGTTTGGATTGACTAACTAAAGCGTGAGAAATTTTAGGTGAGTAGGTGTAAACGCATTGATAGAACATCAGTCACCCGCTTTGATGTCTCAGCCAAAGGTTTCCAGGTGATCACACAACTTCACAGCTCTCCTGTCATTGGCAGGCTCAGAAGTAGCCGCTCCCGCATCCCTCCCCGTAGATCCCAGTCCCTGGAGGATTTGGTGAAGGATGTTGGCAGTGATGAATGCTTTTTGCTATTCAACTGGATATGAGATTGGAAGTGCTTGTGCTATTTCTCTGTAACTTACCGATTCAGTTGGAAGGGAATGTGGATAGATGGGGAGCATTTTGAATATGTCACATACATAGAAACCAGTGAGGTACTTGGTATTGATTCCATAGTTTGGCTGTATTTTTTCTGATTTAACCTTCGTGTTTGAGTTTCACTCCAACCATCTGCTCTCCTACTTTCCTGCAGTCTACTTCTATTTTTTCTTGTAATGTATTTTCTGTCCTTTCACTATCAGCTGTGTTTTTTTGAGTAAATGCAAGATGAATACAATGGCTCAAAACAGAATAAATGCAAGAGTTTGAAAGGGAGTCAGTACACCAGTGTATACGACTTGGGAAGAGAGGAGGGAGAGTGTTTTCATTACAGATAATCAAGTCAAGGCTTTGCCTTTATTCTCCAAGCACAGCCTGTTGTCAATAGAAACAAGAGTGTAGAGAGGGTGATAATAAAGGGCAAGGAAAACAGGATAAAGGGGAAAGCAAGCAGAAATTGTAAAGAGTAGGCAGAGTGAAACTATCAGTGAGCTGTCTCTCTATCAAGTGTCTGTCTCTCCTCCTTCATGATGTCTTTCCACGCCTAATTGGAAATGAAGTGTAGGTAATGAACCTGTTTATAGACTCATTACTACAATATTCAGCATTAGCAGAAGTTATTGTGGACATCCAGGACACGAGCTGTGGAGAAGAGAAGGAAATTAAATATACAAAGAAGGACAATAGAGATTCATGGAAGGGAAAATATCATTTTCATGAATCTGCATACTTTGATGTACAAAGACGTATCACAGGTGCACTTTGATGTCTCTCCACACATGCTGATTGTTGTGACCAAGATAATTGGGCCCTTGTCGACTTGTGTTGTGCCATGAAGGCTTGGTTTAGCACCTGCCCATGAGGGGAGTATAGCCTCGTAAAGCCAGACTACTGTACATCTTGCAAGCTCAGTTATTTACTGCAAGATTGAACACCATGAGCAAAGCAGAAATTGTGAGCTCGTGTTGCCAGGCTAAGGGTGACAAGACACCTTGTATAAGCCACTACTAACTCTCAAGAAAGGTGACATTTCACTCCAAGGACTGACAACAAGAAAGAAAATCATCACTCCCCAATCTCTGCTGTGAGCTTAGTCCATGCTTGCAGGGGGTGACATGGTCAGATTATCATGATGAGGATATTTTATCATTATTACTGTTATTCCAGCAACTGTGAGCTGTATTCCAACTACATAATACAGCTTGACTCAACTCGCTTTTGGTACTTCCACTTCATTTTCCATTGCAGATAGCACTCCCTTAATGTAGGTAGAGCTGATCATCATAACAATGCTATAGACCCTTTTTGAGCCAATGTCATGTTTATGCCACGGTGTTAGCTGGAAGCAAAATAAGGAAAAGGAAAAACTGGAGGCAAACACAAATGACCTTAGAGTAGTAGGTCACATAACCAAGAGAAAATGTCATTTTGCTGTGTTGTTGGGCCAGAATCAAAGCTGCAAGTGGCTTAAAATTGAGGTTTTATCTATACCAGCTTCCACTGCCAGTCAAAAAACAAAGACAACAATGATTAAATGCATTAAGAAGAAAACTGGGAGATATGTGCCAGCTGTGGTAAAATAAACAAAACTGACTCACAAATTGTCAAGAAAGGAAATATTCTAACACCCGTTTACATTAATAAACACACAAATACAACCAATCACTGTCTGAATTTAAGTTTCTCTCTTTTTACCAAATTAAGACGAGCTTTAATTTCCTCGTTAACTCCATAAAACACACTTCATTTAAACTTACAGACAGAAACAAAATAAAACTGTAATAACATACCCAACTCTAGTTTGGTCGAAATAAATCCTTAATTCACCGCGTTAAATATGAAAATACTCTGGCTCTACAGGTTGTTTTCACCTCACTTGTCCTCCCAGCTCGGTGCACCTTCCTCCGGTTGGTGGGTGTGCAATCACCTAACCGAAACGGTAGAAATTGATTGAGCATGTATTGGTCAGCCTACCATTGGTTAATGTGAACTTTTTCAAGTAACACTCATGGTTTTGTAGAGTGAGTAAGTTGGGAAGCAACACACACACACCACAACACACACACAGTTGCTTTGGTCTTGAGAAGCTGCAGCCTTTAGTCACTGACAAACTGTAACCTACACTTTACATTTACAGCCAGATTGACAACTTCACTGCTCACTTTTCCCTCTGGTTCACTACATTCGCCATCACTTGCTGCTTGGTTTCTCCCTTGACCACATGCTACGCACACATAAAGGAGATGTTCTACTCTTATAACACAGAACATTGAAGGGAAGTGTTCTCTTTACATGTGCACTTAATTGACCACAGCATGATTTTGTGGGCTGCCATTTTTGAATGAATAGAAAAATTGTGTTCACTATTGATGGTAGGTTGACCATTTAAAAATGCCAGGCTTGTGCAGGATGTCCCTTGTTGTGTGACCAATCAATGGTCTGCAGTGTTTTCACCTTTTAGAAGCAGCTTGCTTGGGACCTCAACTGATTTGATACCCAAAAAAGGGACCAGGTACCGTCCTGAATGGAAAACAAAAAAACGAGTCGAGTCAAGTCCACCCTGCAGTGGAAACACAGCTGAGGTGGTTGAACCCTGAACAGACAGATCCTTGTGGTCTGACTCTATCTGTGTTGCCTGGCATCAGATCTGCACAAGATCACAAGAGTATCCGAAGCCTCAGCAGTATGTTCCCAAAGCAGCCAGTTAGATTTTTCACTTGCTGCAGTAGTCTGGTGGTAAGCCTAGTTGAAATTCCATTTACACAACAAATACTCAGCATGAAATTCTATTAGTGACAAACTGCGCACTAATACCATGACCTTAATTCTTGTCATACTGTAATATAAAACATGGAAATAGATTCACCTGTTTTAAGTTGAACAGCCCATGGTTAAATGCTTGGCAGAAGTGCATATTTTGACGCCAGTGAGTCACTCTGTCATACTTAATAGCACAATGTTTTCTGTTTGACTTAATGAGCTTCATTAAGTTCTGACTCAATACTCTTTGGAGTTTTTTTTTCCAATGCTAATTCACTAACAGGGACTGCTGTTTTCATGCTGGGTGCTTGTAGAGTAGAACAGTGCCATAAAGCATCATTAGATTCTCCGTGAACATGTGTGTGTGGTCCAAGTAATATGTGTCTAGATGTGTCACAGCACTTTACTCCACACTTTTGCCACCAAAATAGTCTTTCTTGTGTTTACAGTATCTCCCAAGCCATTTGTCCTCAAGTCTGCTTCACACCACAACCAATGGCATTATCTCAGCCAAGATTCCTTGATGCTGATCCATTTGAAGCGAAAGAAAAAGAGCTGACGAGAGGCGAAAAGTAACTCTGTTTTTTAAAGGCCAGCCACTTTCACTGTGCGTATATGTGTGTGCGTGTGCTTGTGCTGTCCTTTCTCTAATTGACCAGCTGTGGCTACGTGCTCTGCCTCCTTAAAACCCCCATTGATCCCATGGCCGTTTCACAACAGGCCTTATTGCTTTGCTTGTACTCTCCGTTCCAGCCGTCCGTAACACCTCTGAAGAGGAGGGAAGGAAATTGTGGGGACTCTGATTGCAGAGAGAGAAGTGCAGGAGAGAGGGAGATATTGAAGGAAGCAGAGAGTCAGCTAGGGAATAGATGATCAGGAAGGACAGTATGAGTGTGTTTTTTATGAACCCCAATCCCTTATGAAAACAATTTACATTATAGATTAAATGTGATATTATATAGACCAAATCCCGCTTCAGGAGCTTACTTGATACAGTGTGCAGGAATCAATAAAACGATACCTGCACAAATGAATTACTAAAGATTTCCAATGATAAGAGCAGCATGCAGAAAAATGGCCCACAGTTTGGCGTTATTAAAATGTAAATGTTCCCACATTTCTTGAATGTCAAATTCACTGACAGTAATATAGGCTAAGTGGAGTACATTAATATGTCATCTAAAATAATTGTATGGCTGCCTGGGAGTCTGAAATGCATGCAGCATAACCTCATGGTCTGGGTTGGAGAGCTTTTTGTCACACCTCTTACCCCTGTCTTCTTTATGCCTTAAAAAAAAAGAAAAATCCTTTAAAAACAAATAAAATTGTTATTGCCTTTAGCTGTGAGCTAAGGTCACAGAATGTTGTACTTTCAAACTTGGCTAGCTTTGAATGCAAGCTTAAGCACATTTTCAAGGGGAGAAACTTGGGAAAGTCTTGGTTAACAGAATTCCATCCTCTTTATAATCGATGCAAAGATGGCACCCTGCCAAACATCCCACACCTCTGAGTTCCTCTTGCTCCTAATATTATGCGAACTTTGACCTTTCTTCCTCCAGGACTCTTCTTCGGGGTTGTGGGCCAGGGTCAAGGCCATTAAACCTGGTTTAATTAGCTGCTGAGCCCCCCTCTGTTGAGCCCCCCTCTGTTCACCCCCCCACAGGTCCATGGGAGGTCTGAAGGTCCAGAGTCAGCAAAGTCAGAATCCGGTCCTGTCAGCAACCTTCAGAGATGGTTTGAACAGTGTTTCTGTAGCGCCTTTATCTTCATCAGAAATCTGGCTGATAGATGCTGCTCCCTGTTGATGGGCAGTCATATATTTGAAACAACTTTGTTTTTGTTTATTTGTGTCAATCCGTTGAATTTTCTTATTTAAAAACGGCCACATTTTCCACTTTGGCAATTTTTTTTAGCAAAAGCCTGTGATGTATGTAGACAGCACAGGAAATCGAAGGAAAAATGACACACACACTTGCAGCAACTAGTAATTTCAGTAGCACTTTATAATAATCATCAATAAATGGTAATTTCATACTTAATTAAACTTAAGTTACTAGTTATTGTACTGATAGCAAACAATGAAAAGATAAATATCGTTACCAATAATTAGTAATGCTAGAACTGGTCATTTTATCATTAGTTTGTGTAATATAAAATAGTTTATAAATTATGTATTATATCAGATCTGATAAGAGACGATCACACTCACATTTTGATTAACTTAGTAAACTAACAGTTTGCTAATTACAATTTTATATATTATATTAAGTACTTGTTAATGAAAATCCTTACATAGAGAGATTGACCAGATACTTGTAACATATTTGTGAATGGTTAATCATTAGTTTGTAAACCGTTTATAAACATTATCAATAGAATACCTTACATATGTAACTTACTTGTGTTACATTGTGTACTTTGACCTCATGCACTTTATATACTTATTTTAACCCAAAGCATGAAGCTTTCCTAAACCTACCCAAGTTTTAATTTTTAAACTTAAGGAAGCAGATTTGTTGCCTAAACCTACCCGAGTAGGATTTTTTTTTTTTTTTTTGGCTGTAATTTACAGGCAATTTATGGAGCCCTGCATGCGCAAAAGTAACACTAGAGGGGTAACTACAACGTCACAGTTTGAAGTGTAGGGCCACTGACCAAACCGCCGTATTAAGAGAGAATGTGAGAACATGTCTATAAACATTATCCAGATGTTAATTGAAAAGTTGCAACTAATACTTTGTAAATGGATAATAAATATTGTGAAGTGCATCTGGAAGCATCATTTGGATGGTCATTATAAAGTTGTAACTGATGTTTATAAAACTTTACAATTGCTTGGTAAATTGTTTATAAAGCATATATAAAATTATTTGAATGTTAATAGCACAATAACTATTATCTTAAGTTTAATTAACAATAATTTGCCTTTTATTAATGATGGTTATTATAAAGTGTTACCGGAATTTCATATGGTGTGTGAGTGGGTTATAGCTTGTCTTTCTCATATTGGTGTGCACAGCATATTTTGCAGATTTTTCTTTTCTGAGTCTTTTTCACTTTTAGGATATCCAAACACTTCAGTATACAATTAATGCTCTGTATTTCATATCAGACATTCCACTTTGTGTTTTTCAGCAGCTGTGTGCCAGCAAACAGTGGCCAGATTGGCAGCATTGTGCAACCTGCACCAAAAACAATATACAAACCCTCTAATTGTATCATAACAGGTCTTTAGGTTTACTTTTCCTGTAAGCCACATGGAAGTGTAGAGGGTTGAGAACATTGGTTGGTCAGTTTGTTTTGGTGTAGACTTTGGTGTTCTTATGCGTGTTAATTGTGTGCGTTGTGCATGTGTGGATGTGAGAATGTGTCTCATTAGCCTGTGTAGCCTTCACACTTTAAAGACGACTGTTGTGAGTATAGCTTTCTGAACTGAAGTAGATACAAAGTATGCTAAATGTGAGTAAATTCCTCTGCCTCTGTATGTTTATAAATGCCCTTGAGTACACACTTATATTTGCTTCTGCAGAAATTGTGAGCTATTTACTACCTACATTCATGTACCAATAACTTCCACTTGAGATTTGATGCTTCTCTCATGCCCTTTTTACTTTAGATTTATGCTTTGTGTCTGACTAAAATTCATTATACACTGTAAATGTTAATGTCACCTGTGTTCTGAAAGCACTTGATCAAAATTAGCATTGCAAATGACAGAATCTCTTATGCATTGATCCCCTTCCTACATGTTTAGCACAGGAGTTTGTTCTACCATGTCTTACTCTTGCGAGTCAATGCATTTTTAATGTGGACTTATTTTCAACTGAATAATTTAGTGCATGGTCAGCAGCAGGGGTGATCCAGAATCTATCTGATGGGCAGAAAGAGTACAGGGGGTATATCCAGCTCAGGAAGTTTGAATGGGCATGAAAATGCATAATGTAGCACTATAGGTACTTACTACAGGTTGAGTCTATACAGAGTCACTTTTGATTCTTACCATATAGCAAGGGCTGTGGCAGTCTAATATACTTGTTGTGATTATTTTGTGGGATTTCTGTAATATTTTATATCATGATACATATTTTGGTCTAAATAACCATACTAACTAGTTACTTAGTCATGTCACTGATTCTTCATCTAAAGTAAAACTAATGTCTGCATTATACAGTCTTAAAGGACCAGTGTGTAGTATTTAGTGGCAGCTTGCAGACTGCAAACACTCTGTCTCTTGTCTCACTCTGCCCTCTCTAGTGTGTAGGGGAACATAAACTGCAAAAAGGCTAAAACTAGGGCCATTGGTAGGTTTCTCACAAGTGTGAACCAACTGTGACGTCTCCCATTGGTTTGTGGACTACTGTTTTGAAGACCCGATGTTGTGACGCAATGTAGTAACAGGATATTAACAGAATATTGATCCATATTTGATCAACACTGTACAGTTTGATCTGAGTTTTGTAAGGCTGGACTGGACAGACTCGCTGAGAATGACTTGTCAATCACAAGGTAGCCCTACCCTAGGAAATACCCTGCTTTATTGTCTGTTTTGCTCTAAATGAGACCATAGTTTACAAAATGTACATCATGCTGTACTGAACAAGACTTGAAACTAGCAACTGAGTCCTCAAACTCATTAGTAAACTGTTTACTGAAGTAATCAAGTGAGAAGTACAGTCATTCTGCCATAAGAGTACATACAGTTGGACTTCTTTTGGCAACCATTGTAGTCGCCTCTTGCTGGCCATTAGAAAGACGACAAATTTAAGGCACTTTCTCACTGGTGTGACTTTTCAAACCTAGGAGCTACATCCACTATTTGATTTACGGTCTGTGGCTTGTCTGTTCTGGGTTATTATACAAACATGGCTGTGCAACATGGTGGCGTCAGTGGAAGAGAGCCCGCATCCTCTGTAGATATAAACAGCTCATTTTTAAGGTAAAAAAAAACACAGATTTTTTTAGGTGATTATAAATTAATGAAAACATACTTATGAATATTATATTGCATTTCTTAAGCTTTAATGTACAAATAGCGTGGGCTGGTTTATTTTCTCTGACCCAGCCCCCCTCCCAGCGCACAGACAGGACAGTATTCATTTGTTTTATTGCATTAGAGCATTATGTAAATATGTACATTGCCAGTCTCTGGAGGGAGAGTGCACCGATGGGGCTGAATAGAGCATCCAAAGGGGGCAATTTAACAGCCAGCGATGAATACCCGCTAACATATGTCAGCTTGTCACACACACAAGTGGACATCAACATCATCATGCAGGAGAGCGAGTAGACCCATCTGCGCCAGGGGTAGACCCGGGCATCCGGGGGGCTCCGTCTCTTTCATTTATCCACGGCTGGGCGCTGAGTATGAACGCAAGGTTTGTGAATGGCCTGTTATTAATGAGGCCTCATTCGGCGCGAGCAGACACCCAGGGCTGCTGCTTAGTGGCGTGCCCTCAGCCAACGTGAATAACAAAAGGCAGAGTGGGATCATTAGGCCCCCGGACGCCCGAGGGGTCTGCCACTTTAATCACGTTTGCGTAATGAATGCAGCTGCTGTGAATCACTGCTTATTCATAATGTCTCCAAAATGCAGTTGTAATGTGGTGTTAATGTTGCTTCTGCCCTGCCAGAGGTGGTGTGTGTCTGTGTGTACGTAATTGAAGAAATTGAGATGATGTCGGCTTTTATTACTTGTGGACAGTGGCCCTTGTGTTGGTTGGATATTGTGACAATGTTATGACAGGGCCTAAGGTCATGTTAGATTGATCATCACCCTGGGATTTCCTCACTCTACCCTCATGAGTATGGGAGATGAAAATTTACTCTGGAGCATCTGTGAAAGTAAAATGTTAAAATAGGCTGTGACATGTGAGCATATGACTGGGGGCTCTCAGAATAAGATCTAATAGTTAAGTGACTTCTAAATATGGCCATAGATATTCCGTAGAAAGAAGTATCAGGTTCCGGAAACACTTCATTTTACAGGACCCCAATTTCATGGGTGGTAATTAGCAAGCAACATCTTTGAAATAACCCCAACATTTACCCCAAATTTCATAGATAATTAAAAAGTAACGTATTTGACATTGTACACAGTACTTATTCCAGGAATTTTAAATATTTTCCAGAGATCAGATCAGTAGTGATACAATTTAATCAACAGTGAGACCTTATTTATATATAATATTCACATCAGGGCACCGGGGAATGAATCGTAACCCATTACCTCACATGTAACTTCTGCGTAAAAGGCATGTAACTGAATTGTTACAATTCAACTTCCAACTAGTTTCTGTAGAACTACTTCTGTAAGCAGGCCATTAAATTGAGGGGAGTTGTTATCACAGATTTCTAGCTAGTTGTTGCCTTACTTCTGCTGATGATACCTGTTTATGTCCATAACTCACTTCAATTGGACTGCTCAGCAGCTATTAGATAGAAATTACTTGCTAATTATCACCTGCTTGCCTTGAAATTTGGTGTAAATGTTGGGGTAATTTGAGGGTAATTTCAAATGTTACTTGCTAATTATCACATATCACATATTTAATGAAGTGTTACCCAGGTTCCTAATATTAGGTTTGACCTAGAATCTTACTTCACTTGCTTATTTTCAGAACATTTTCTTACTCCAGACATAAGCTCCCATGCCTTCGGCTGAGAGGGTAAAAAGTATGTTTTGAATGAATCGTTTCACTTGAACAGACTGATGATTAGTGTGATGATTTTGCTAGGTTCAGAAAGAATTTAATGACGTGCCTAGTGCCGAGTGATATGGACAAAATCAAATATCACAATTTTGCAACAATATTGTGATGATTATTGGTGCTTTCACAACTTTTGAACACAATGAGATTTTTGATAATTTTTTGCAAATAATTTCAGAAAATGACATAACTTTACTATAAAGTGGCCTTTAAATGTATCATATGTAACATTTCCACATTAAAAAGGTCTAAAAACATCAGACATGTTATATTTTGTTGAGTTGTAGATTATCTCATATCATGATATCAGCACTATATCGATGTATTGCCCAACCCTAATTGTACCTGAGAATACTATCCCATTTCCTCTTTTGGCCATCATGCCACCCTCCGGGGGCTGTGTACCTACCACCACGACACCTCATGTCAAATGCCAAGATTTGTATCCTAATGCTTGGAGTAGATAACTGTGTTTGTCTGCTTTCATGTAACCTCCATAAAACATGTGTGATCAGGTGCCAAATGAGTGACCTTTTCCCATTTGTCTTCCTCTGAGGGGGCTGTGTCTGCTCCAAGCGTTTTCCCCAGCTGTTGGGCTTAATAAAGCGCCACTGGAAAACAGCATGTCACTCTCTCATCTTTTTGATGTTCTCACTATGCCTTTGTACTAGTCTAAGCAACAGCGGGTGTCTCTACATGCCAACAAGTCTCGAAATAATCTAAATTAAAATGGCTAATCTTGTGATTAGGCCAGCCCTGTTGGGCCACGTACACTTCAACGCATCTGTGCCTCAGCCTCTCCTTTTCTTTGTCTTTATGGTTATCAGTGGAGCCAAATGGTGCCAAAGGGATTTGGAGCAATTGTGTGCTGCCCTTGAACATTGTACATTAGTTTTTAGAGTATAGTGTTGATCACTGTCTCCTTTGAGGCCATTGTAAATCTGCTTTCTGCCCGTGCCAAGGCATCTGCCTTCTCACTATTGCAAGTTAGAATTAATCCCCAGAAGGAGGCTCAGTCTTAAATAAATCAGAGTTGTGTTCGGTTTGAGTCCTCAAGTACATCTGGACTGTCTAAAAGATGGAGAGCAATGGCCGCTGTCCCAAATCCCACCTTTTGTAAACCACAGACACAAGACGCAAATGTGAAGACGCCTGCTGCATTTTTATCTAGATTTCTGTCTATTTGCATATGCATAGGATGAATCATTGTTGTCATTTTAATGAAAGGGGAAAACTCCCTCACAGGCAAATACCACAAAAAGAGACCATTTTGATGGCAGACATGCCTTCATGATCAGCTTTAATAGGCTATTTTACTGGGAGCCGCATCGAAGTGGAGCGCATTAAGAAACAGCTTAAAGTGGCTCATAAACTGCTTGGATCCTCCAACGCTTGCTGTCATCATTATCGTCATCCCAGACAGACAAAAAGCATTCAATTTTGAGTATCTTCTGCCCTCATCATCCCCCCTCACCCCTCTTCCCCACACAGTCATTTGAGATTTCTGGAGCCAGTTGTGATGTTCATCTGGTTAGCGTGCTAACTGATCTTAGTGTTTTTTCTTAATGTAGTGTTTTGTTTTAAAGAAAGGCGCCTTTGGGTAACTAGCTGACTGGCAGGTATGGCAGAGATGGTCTGTCTCTACTAGACTGTGACCAGACTCATTCTTAGTGTTATCTCATCAGGCTAACCTTGTCCAACTATAAAGCACGGAATCTCTGCCTATATACATGCACATAACTTGTCTGTTGCGAGGGCCGTTCAGCTGATGTACTTCAAATTTAGCATGTGTGTTGATGGGGACCATCATATGCAGCCTTGAATTTGGTGCGATTTGGACACGTGACACATTCAGTATTAATACATTCTAAATAAACAGGTGAACACGCTCTGTGCAGCAGTGGGGGCTGGAATGCATTGACGTCATCGATTATGGCACGTTGTAAAGAGGGCTGCACCCAGTCAGAGCATGATTCCTCTGGAGAGCAAGCTGCAGTTACGCAACTTTGCCATCAAAGCATCATCACCACCATCAAATAACTTTATGTTTACTTATTCTCATACACAGGAATCAAACCCAGGTCTCCTGAGTGAAAGTCCTGTGCTTGATTGCGCCATCCATCCACTCAACCTTCCAACTAACTTTCTTGGCCCTTATACTTCTCCTGCCATACTTATTATGTCTGTTAGGGCATGCCACCTAACAACGGAGGAACATATGAGTCAGTATAAGCTGCTTGCACTTTTGACCAACACTCATTTTTCTGGCGAGGACAGTTGTAGAACGTGCCACCACCTCTCCCTCTTTTCCCTTCAGCTGTAGTATTAAATAAAGATTCAAAATACTACTACCACCACCACCACTACTACTACTACTACTTTTAATAATAATAATAATGATAATAATAATAAAAGGGTTGCTGTGACAGCTGCTTAATGTAAATCCACACTCCAGAAAAACTGAAACCTTTTATTTTGCTTGTTTGTTTGTTGTTGTTCAGTCCCATGGTCCCCTGAGCCTCACCATACTATTGACAGGTACTGCAAAAGGCACACAGTGCCTTTGCAAAATAATCCTCTGTTGTGCTCTGCTAGAAAAAAGGAACTTTGACAGTTGACAAGCCATTTTATTTTCTTGGAAATATAGGTTTCCAAATTGCAGCATGTAGCCTACTGCTTGTTGGATTATTGGTATTGTGCGAAAAATGTATATATAGTTGAACTTTTCCAGCCAGAAAATGACTGACTTTTAACAGCCTGTTGTTAAATATTGGACAAAGTGTAGCAGCAACAACCTAATAGAAGCCTGCATGCCAAAAATCCAACACCTCTCTTATGCCAACACACTTTATTATTCACTGCTGTCCACGGAATACAGATTCCGACTCAACAACCGTCTTTTGGTCTTTGTCAGACATTTCTCTGTGTACTGTTCTCAACAATCTGTCCTCGGCTTATTTAGAAGCACAAATGTGAATAATAAATAATGAAGCATTACCATTTGTCAGGTCAGAGGTGGGAGAAAGCTGAGACGTAACTTCTTGGCAGCACTAGCAGAGCAGATTTAGTTTTAAGACAAGTGTAACCATCAGGCTGGAAGGGGAGTAATAAGGGCCTTCCACTGAGGCTAATAAAGTATCTTAGTACCATGGACAGTGCCAGTGGGTACAACCTCCATCCCTCCTATTGAAAATGGCATTTATTAAAAGTTATTTATTAATGACAATGTTTCATTTATAAAAAAAATATATTGGCAGAGAACAAAATGGACAGAGCATATTGTATGCTTTTTCTTGGTGCATATAGTCTGCTTATTATGAGCTTCATAACCTCATGCTATTACTCTTGCTGTGACAGCATAGCACATTTGCACACACAGCCTGGATTCAGACCAATAAATTGCTGGATTCAGACCATTAAATT
Source organism: Lutjanus argentimaculatus (assembly GCA_034769285.1). Lineage (NCBI taxonomy): Eukaryota > Metazoa > Chordata > Actinopteri > Lutjaniformes > Lutjanidae > Lutjanus > Lutjanus argentimaculatus. The sequence goes on along the minus strand of JAWZSL010000029.1, from coordinate 2,794,001 downwards.
GCTGCCCACATCTCTAGTTTTTGCAACAATTCAAATGGATAAACTTAAAAATGGTATAAAGTTAAATAAAATAGCAATTCAGTCTGATTTCAGGATAGAACACACAGAGTAGCCGACATAATTAGGGCTGCAACTAACAATTACTTCATAGTTTATAGAAAGGAAGTAGTGGTAGACTGATTAATTGGGCATTTTGGGATGCATTTTGTGCTCAGGAGGCCAATACACAAAAAATGTCTACGGAAGTATCTGCAGGCAGCCTAGTCAGTGTGGCTGCTGTGGAACAGTGTTAGCCCTTGTGAGTTTTGGGAAGGTGGTGAAAAAGTTTTTAACACTACCATAACGCTCATGCATCCTGCTATAAATGCCTAAAAATCCTTAGTCACCAACATCTTATCTTTTCTAAAGTGAAAACATTTCTCTCATCAGAAATGCTAGCAAATCTTATCTAAAACTGTTATTGGCTAGTGTTAAATATATGTTATAATGTACAGAATAATGCAGTTGAATAAAGTTGTTTCTGACATGCTGCACTGTGCTTTCCCTTAAATACCAGTCATGTCCTGAAAGCATAACCCAGTGTGTTTTTCTATTTAATTAATGAATAAAAATTAAATTTAAAACAACATACTGGCTAAGATAACCATGTATATTAGACTGTAATGTGCATAGAATAATGAATTATACATGACTTCTCTTTGTTTTGATATCAGCATTATATCTCGGCCATCAGCTGCCCCACACTCTGCATATTTGCATCAGCCATAGAAAAATTGTCGACCACTAACAAAAAGCTACAGAAATTACACATTTATTATAAAAAAAGAAGCAAACCATTACCACTGTTAATGTTTAGTGCTCATTTAATGATTTCTGTGATCAATGCTTTGCTAGTTGGCAAGTGATGCTGGTGGTTTGTGTATAAAGCACAAGTGCCAGTTAAGTGTGATTCAGGTCTGGTAGAGGTGGCAGACTGATTTGGATCGCAAATAAATTATGGTTTGTTTTTTTTAGATAAGGTCACCAACACATGAATAGTGAGTAATTCACTGGTTTGCATAGAGCATGTTTTATGTCCTCTGATGTTGTTGAGCTGATTTAATTTGACTGAATAAACCCTGCATTGATGCATACAGGTGTGCTTTTGCACTATTAAAGGTTAGTGTGGTTTTCCACTGCATGTACTGTAGGCCAACAAACCTCTGTGTTCTTAATCTGTGATCGATGGCAACCTCACCTCATATTCACCTCTGAGACATGGATGTATAGAGATGAAGTGGACATCAGAGAAGCTGGAGGTCATGTATGGAGATAATGGGATGTAAACAACAGAATGAATTACACACCGAGTATTCAAATTAAGCTGACTTTAGGATGTTTAAATCACAGAAACATTCAGGAAAATGTGTGGAAGCTGCTTAAACCTACAGAGAAGGACTTGGTCAGCAGGAAGGGCCGTGATATTTTCAGAAACTAAGGTTAGTAGGCAGTGAAGATCCATATCAGCTGGCTCAGCTGGAGTATTTTGCCTTCTATTTCCTAACCTGATAGTGAACTACCTTTTTTTTGCCAAGCCCATGCTGAAGACCTTACATTTTACAAAGGTTTGGAAGTTTACAGCCTGATGTTGTGTATATGGGTGCGAGAGGCATTGTATCAGCTTATCAATTACATGTATATTATGAAATCTGATGTTGCTGATCAACTAGTCTGGAGTCTTAAGCTGCCCTCACATGATAAGAAATTTGCTCTTGGCTCACCATTAGGAAGAGCGCAGAGAGACAAATTGCAATAATGTCTGCCTGGCATATAAACAGCTAAGCTGACTTGAGCGCTGGGTTTAGCGAATTTCGTAAACACAAATCTCATAGCTCCATCTGACTGCTGATAATTCACCTTGCATTATCTTTACTGACAAGATCGTGGTATGTTTTTAATGTTGTGTTATAGAGATTGGGGGATTTGGGGAACTCTCCATTTCCCTCCCACGCTTGTTGGTGTAACTTCTGGTCACATCATCACGTACAGCTGTTATCTTTTTGGTTGCGCCATGGTCAAAGTTGAAATAATTTGAACTTTGAACGCAGTGCTCTGTGGCGATTTTGAGTGGTGGGCCATGCCAAGGGTAGTGTCTCCTCCTAGTTGGGCGCAGCTACTCTCCCCATAGGAAAACAATGGCACAGCCAGAGTGGTTTGTACCGCTGATTATTTGTGGGCACCTTAATAGTCTACCATTGCAACTATTTGGATCAAAATGCCTCTTTCAAAAATTAAAATGTCCCTCTTCACCATTTTATTTAAGAAGTAAATTGATGAGAAACTAGTTTGTTATTCTTAGAAGCTTAGAAATGGTTGACCAAAGTTGTCCATTATGAGCAACAATAATCAGAAACAGCTGGTTCTAGATCTGGATTGATGCCATGCTGAGAAAACACACTGTTCCACAATTATTTGTCATTGTGTAGTTGAGTTTTCACATGAGACAACTGAAATGAATGAAAAACTGAATGATTCCTATGACTTACAAATTATAAGGTTAACTACACACTGTATATATGTTTCAAGGGGAGACTAAATAGATATGTAAAGGTGTGTGGACACATTCATTTGTTTGTATCTTCAGGGAAAGCTCTATGATTTTCTTCTGGAGATTCATTATTTTCAGTTTAGGCCTGGCAGTAGTTTACACTGTAGTATTAGAGCATCTACGAAAAGACAAAGAGAAAACAATAACACAGAGACAGTAAGCCATGGGACACATAAATAATTTTGTGCCTCAGGAATGAGGAGAGTGTGCACAACCAAGTGTTTACAAATCTGAACAAATGGGACGATTTGAGCTTCACATATTCTGCTATCCAACATTTGGGTCATTAGGTAGGTGTATGATCTGGGTTTGTTTTCCGTAAGGAATTACCATACAGACAGCCAAGTCTGTTTTCTCTGATGAAAACAATGCATAATTTGAAGGAAAATCATGTATTTATGTGCACTTACTATAGCTATTATAGAGGAATGATGATCAGATGATGAAAGTGTTTGAAGAACAAATGCACTTGACATCTTAGCCAGAGTCAGCACTTTATTGCAGACATTAACTGATGTGTTTACCAGCCTAGATTATCCCCTTGTAGTATGCCTACTTTTATGAAAGTTGTGTTTAAAAAAGTCAATCTTATACTGTCCCTCGACTCAATTTGCATGTCCATTTGCATTTTATAGATGTCACATTTTCATTTACACACTATACTTAGAAGTTAATCTCCACAGGGCTGGGAATGAGATAGCGACATCCGGCTTGCTTCAAAGATGGCAGCATGTAAGCGTTGCCACCTGAATAAGAAGTATGTTAAATATTCACAAAACTTCACGATTTTCCAGGTTAAACAAATACACGACATTACGAAGGTGTATAATGATGGCCCATCTGAAGCTTTAATGCCTTAATTCGGTCATCACTGGAAACAATCGCCCTTGTGTGCCAGGTAAAATGCTAATACTATCTGTATGTGTGGTATGATACTCAGCATGTGCAAAGGAAATGATGAGCAGACAGAGGCAATTATACATTATTCAATCTTTTCCTCTAAAAATAGACACCCACCATCTGCTGGGCCCTTGGAATGAATCCCCGTGTACAGTATTTTGTAGATAAATATCATCAGCCAGGAGAAGGTGCTTTGTTCATTTTCTAATCCAACTATTGTTAATTGGTAACTAAATGAGAGACGTGACCTTTGTTTAAACCCCACGTGTTAGTACAGTACCTGCATGCGTGTCTGTGTGAGTGAGAGGGGGCGACCAAGGGAATGAGACGTGAGAAAATGAATGATGCCAAGGTATAGAAGAGGCTGAGATGAGGAGAAATGGAGGGAGAGGGCAACTTTTCACTTGGCCCCCATCCAGCCCTGCATATCAGCTGTCTGTTGAGCTTTTTCAAAGGCAATTTATTTTTAGATATTTCAAAAACTCATTTGAAGGCGATTTTCACTCTATGGCTGCAGCCCTCGCCTTCAGCCTCCTCCCTCTGCGCCAGTCTTACCCCCCTCTCGTGTGGCACCCGATGTGTCGCAGAGCCCATTCCTTGGCAGTCAGCACAGTTTTGATTTAATTCTGAGGGCCATCTGTAATCCCCTGCAGGACACAGAGGCCCGTAGCCCCGCACACCAAACCTCTCTATCTCACTATCTATCTGCCTTTTTTCCCCCTTGCTCTCTCTGGACCCTACCTTTTCTTTCTTCTTCTTCACTATCAGCAGCCCCCCCAACCACCCTGCTACCCCCCCAGCTCTATTGCCCCACTGTGGGACTGTCAACACATCTCATACATGCAGGGATAATGGGATTGCAGAGCGCCAAAGACTGACTGCAGGTATTAATGGAAAAAAGACATGAGACTGAGAGCCATTATTACGACTAGAATGCATCCACGGTCAGCCTTGTTGTTTGTATTTAAGTAGTAGGTCATGTTTCATTAAACACTCCAAGGAGTCATCATCCTCTAATGTAGATGTCCATCACCATTTAGCTGAATCATCATTAGGAAGCATATTAAAGGCACTGTTTCCCCATAAATTGATTTTATTTTGGCGATGCACCCAAATAGATTTCCTGACATTTTTGTACTTTATTTGTTCCATTTAAAAGTCAAGCTTGGATATGTGGTTAAACGTTTGATTGAATGTATTTAACCATATGAGGAAGAATAGCAAAAATGTTGTCTTATTTCTTCCCAAAACATTATAAGTTGTTATTAATGTTGTCAAAAGAGAAAATACTGATTATTATTTAGGAAAGTTACAGTTAATTTGCATATTGTATATAGAGGAAAATTTGTGTCTGTCTGTCTTTTCAAAACTGATAGTGTCATACTTTAAATTAGTACACATGGCAAACATGGACTCAATCAATAAATCATTTCATCTATTAAAACCGTATAGGTGGAGCTGTGTGCTTGTGACTGGGGTCACACAGGACCCAAATACATTGATATTATGAAAAAGCACTAATTAAAGCAGAAACTGAAGACGATGATCTGAAGTCATTATGAACAAACTGATTGCCAAAGAAAATTTTAAATGATAGAATAAAGCACCTTTTAGATATGACAGAAAGTATACCTCAGGGCTCTGCATACCTGAGTCTGTAGGATTAAGGTTAATCAACATAAATTAATCACATAAATTGGTCTATCCAACCAGAAGCTCCACAGCAGCTCAACAGAGAGAACGCTCCACTAATTTCAAGATCTTTTTGCATGGGGAACCCTTGAACAATTATGAGTCAATAACAAATTAAGCGCAGGTTGAGCTTTATCTAGTTCTTTGGTCTGTGAACTCAGGATTGTGGATTTGTTTCCATCAGTTTGGATCAAAAAACATTATTTAAACTGGTGGTGGATTGTTATGGGTTTTTCAGTGGCTGATGGCGATAATTGGAGAGCAGGCCTATATATATAATGGCGGCATCAAAACAAAGAAAAGTCTCATGTATAACTCCATTATTTTATGCACATTACAATCTAATATATGTGGTTTTCTTAGGCTTCAACATGTTTTTAGATTTTTTTATATTAATTTATTGGATAGAAATATACATTGAGTCATGCTGTAGATTTCATCAGAACATGACATGAACATATTTAAGGGAGAGCAAGGTACAGTAGGTCAGAGGTGATGTCATTCACCTACATTATTCTATACATTATAACATAAGGAAATTTAGGCAAACGCTTACAGCAGGATGCATGAGAAACTAACTTTTTTTACCACCTTCCCAAACTCACAAGAGGGAGAGCTAACATCATTCCATATCAGTGACACCTGCAAAGCTGCCTGCAGATATGTGTGCAGACATTTTTTCTTTATTGGCCTCATGAGTACAGGCATTGGCCAATTGATCGCTGTATTACTAACTTAAAAAACACTACCTATAAAATATGAGCCTTGCATTTTAGAGAAAATGCCTCTGTCTGGGTTAACATCATTTCACAAAGTGCTGTCCCATTCCTTCAATGGCATTTAGAGCCCTTGCACTGGCACTGACCACACAGTTTCAGTCTGTGATTTCCAGTGTTCAGAGTGGACATCTGGACTGGGCCACTGCCTCTCCTCCTGCTTGCTGTGCCCTTCCAACTGCACCAGATTACAATATTTTTGATAGGAGTGAAGATGCTGCGCTAGTCCTAGAACTACATCTTTGTGATCCAACTACCTGTGATGTTTCACATCCAGTGTGACATCATTCTCTGCCATCTAGCACGATTGGTACTTTTGGGAAAATGTTGAAATAGGAGTTCCTAGTGCTTGAAACATAAATGTCAGTGTTCTGAACTCACACAGAAGTTTAGAAAGCACATATCTGCTACTGAAAAGTTACACTAGTCTGGTGGAAATATCTTTCCTGGACATTGCTCTTCACAGGCTGATTGGAACTTACCCTGTGAGTGTCTGGCTGTCAGGGTAAAGCAGTTTGGCGGTCGGTTGACTCTGTAAGCTCTGGTCAGAGATAAGCACCTGGCTGGAGAGCTTTTCCATTTCCTCCCAAAGCACCCAATCAAGCAGTGGCTGCAACTCAGCACTAAAGAGACCTAAATACTCCTCACTCTTCCCGTCTCCCTCTCCCCTGTGGAAGTTTTTCCAGGCTCCCGCCCCTTCTCTCTGTCTTTCCAGTTCTTTCAATCTCTCTTCAAACTCTTGCGCTGAATATCTCTCACTGTGTCTGTCTCTTGCCCCAAAGAGCTTCCTTATTATTCCATTCAGTGCCTCTTAGAGGTCACATTGTCACTGTCAAATATTTTATCATTTCACCAATACTCAACCTTCCAATACCTTTTAGTGGTCAGAAAATATCGAGTTTATGACAAGACAGGCCAATTTAATCCCACTTGTGGAGATTGTGGATATCTGCCCAGCTTTGGCTGACTGTTGAAGAGGTAGCTAGGGGTTGTGACACCGCTGTGTGTGTTAATTAGAATGATCAAGGGGCCATGGTGCCTGTAATCCTTCATAGCCTGATTCAGGCAGAAATGTCTCTCTTATGCCTCTGACTTTGCGCCCTTATCAGTTCCTGCATAGTGTTTTTAAATATACTTGAAAAAGATATTCTTTTTGTTTAAGTAATGGGAAAACAGTCACAATTTGTCACATGCGCAAGTTCACCAGTATTGATCTACTAGCCTATGACAGTTACCAATTGTAACTTCTATAAATAAAAAAGCAGGTGGGTTTGAGGAGGATTTTGAGGCTTTGAGATAATTGAAATATGGAATATGCAGAAGCTCTCCAGCTCAATATCAGTCAGATGGCTGTTTTTTTTTTGGTTTTTTTGGTTGTTTTTTTTGGTAAATTGAGTATGAAATGCCATCTGATTGTTTTTTAGATATGTTTGGGCTTTACACATAATTGCATTGAATGCATTGATGAATGGGAAAGCAGTGCTCAGATGAGTTTTTCCCTCTGTGTTTTCATTTTTAATTATTTACCCTTCTGCTAAACCATGGTGACTACTGAACCATAAAGCCCCAATATTTCTTTTGTTTGTCATGCTAGATTTCTCTTTTTCCCTGTGTCTTAGTTGGCAGAACCAATAATGTTTAGACTAGGGATACTTTGGATTATGTAATGTAATGTAATTGAAGGAGGCAGCATTAGACCAACAACTCCCATGTTTTGCAAGGTAAAAATCTGGAGAGAGCCATTTGGCCTATATAACAGCAGTCAGAAAGGACTGTATGACTGCAAATTGAAGTGATGAAAATGTCAGAAATATAGCGTGAACTTAAACTGATATTGATTGTTTTATTTCTTTTTTTTTTTTAGGTGGGCATTTTTTTAAGTGGCTAAAATATTTTTCCAAACTGGGGACGTGGTGACCGGCATCTACTGTAGACACACTGACTATATATGTACCTCATACAACCTCACATCAAATAATCTGAACTATCCCTTTAAGATGAGATGCCCTAGACTTAGGTGACATTTTTAAACTTCCAAAAAATGTATCTTCTATCATCCAGTAACAAACAAATAACGTGTTATCCAAAATGGAGATTAAATCCCATGACATTTCCTGTTCTCAGCCTGATTTGAATTTAAGACGGACGCACTTCTTTTAACCCCTGTTTGCATGCATGTCCTGCTGTCTCCTCATCACTCTGTCCCTGTCCCTTTTCTCCCTTTTTCTTTCTTTTCTCAACATCGGCAGGTGATGGCTTTGAAAGTGCTGAATCAGCAGTGCCTATGATAGGCTGGCTGGATACTTTGTCTTGCTTGTGACCTTCGCTGCTCCTCTGATGTCCATAACAAATTGCCCCAGGGTATCAGCATGATCATGCAGTGGCAACACAGCACAGGAATAACAACAAGCTTAACCATGCTGCATTTTGGGTGTGTGTTGTTACAGCAGCCAGATCATTTTTAATTACAGTGCAGAATGTCTTTTCTTTTTTGAAAAATCAACATGTTCTTGCACATTTCAATATTCCTGCCCGTTAGACCCAGTAAACTGATTCTAAATACCTCCTGCACGTGTAAACATAACAATTATTAATTACTGAAAAGCCTACAAAAGCTCACGTTTGCTTTTCTTTGGCTGCAGGCACAATTTTAAATTACAGGTGTGTGTACATTCATGATTGCCTGTCGCCTCACCTGTTTTTGTTCCTCCCTGTACAGTAGCCAGTGGCCTCAGTTATTAATGTGTTTAAATATGTGATTCATTGAGTGCAAATGGCCTATTGGTCAAGCTGTAAGTGGCTGTGTCATCCACGAGTGCTGCAGGGGTTGTAATTCTCTCTCTGTTCAATACACGCTCTCGGCCCCTTGATGAACAAGCCGGTCTGGGCGATTTGCTGCAGAAGCAGGATTTTATAGGTGGGGTGTTTACGTGTGTGTACATGTGCGAGTGCAGGCACATTTAGTAGTTAACACAGATACGTGTATTTAAGAACGATTGCACTTCCAAACATCATTGATGGGATCTCTCTCTGTGTTTTGAGTCATTAACCCACCATTTAAAACTGCTTACACATACAGCAGTGAAGCACTCAAACACTGCTAGTCCTTTTATCCAGACTTGATAGGCTTTTTCATAGTCAGGGTCACTCACATGGACCTATGAGGCCCCATCACACTCTCAGCTCAGCATGATAGATGAGGGCTCTTATTGTTGAGCCAAGCCAGCTAGCACCCCTGCGCCCCCTCCCTAAAATGTGAGCCACACATACACTATGGTGCTGTCGCAGCATTGCATTGGCACAGACTATTATAAAGTTCCAAGGGCATCGATTCAACTCTGCTTCATTAATATGTATTGGAAATTATTTTCCACTTTGTTAAGGCAAGTCTTGCTTCCCTGAAGGTTAGGTCCAGTGGGAGTGTGCGCACGTGTGTATAGTTTGAGCAGTGCCAAATACAGTAGATTTGTAGTAATCGATGTACCATGGGTGTTCAATTCTTGCTCAGCAGAAAAGGAAAATGAATTATGCTTCTTGCTACTCAATAGCATGTTGTTCAGTTTATGTTCTCCATTGTAAGCAACCCACAAAGTTTGGTAATTACATTAGCATTCCCCTTAAGATTGATATTTCAGGAGAAGCCGCTGGCTCATACAGGATGACTCGACTGCCAGTGAAACTTCAACTCAGACTTAAGATTAGTTCTCAGAAATGAATTAAAAACCTGGTGTTGAATTATACATTATAATTGCACTGTTGTTGATGGAGATGTCCTGATCACATTTTTGACTTTAGGAGTCTGCATTAATTGAAACTTCTAGCTGCTTTGTGTCTGAGTTCACTGTGTGTTAGGACCCAATAGTACCCAGAGTAAATAAACATGAGATTGGAACTGGATTGGACTTAATATAAATGCTGAACCAATAAAAAATGCTTTGATCAGCCCCCGTCTCGATTGTGTGGGTTGGCCTCTGGTTGATGACACCCCTTTTAAATAGAGTTGGTTCTGATAACCTGTTCCATTTTGGATTTAATTCCTGGTTAGCAAAATACCTGGATTATTTAAGCTTACTCCTCGTTATTTTTTGTTAGCAAGACTATTGTTGAAAACATGCAGGCAGTGTTTGGCTTCTTATTTATAGAATAGAATATTCATAAGTATGTTTTTATGAGTGTATAATCACTTGAAAATAATAATCATTGTGTTTTCAGTACCTTAGAACAGGGATCTTCAAAGTCTGGGACTGTAGGCCTCCCCTCAGCAGGCTTGGAAAACAGCGTGCCTTTACCCCCTTAGTTTACTTGATTAATTTCACTCAATTTCTGGATGTCTATGGAGTCATGATTATGTTATTTGATCCCATCCAACAATTGAGCCAAGCCTAATAATGCTGTTTTACATGCCTTCAGACTACATGAAATACATAAAAACGTCTTTCCTAGTGCATTTATTAGATTCTGACTTTGGGAAAAAGGGTAAAACAGTAAAATTCCCCAAAATCGTATCTCTGGACTATATCTTTAACCAAATCACACACACTTGGGCTATTTTTGACAACTAATTTTTTTTTTTTTTTTTTTCAGTTCCATTCACTGAGCCTTCCCCCTTGGGGTGGCCCGCCTCGCACTTTGAAAACTTCTTGACCTTAGAATGAGTAATTTATATCTACAGAGAGCAGGTCCTTCTCTATTAGAGGCCACCATGTTGCACCACCATGTTTTTACAGTAGCCCAGAGAAGACAAACATTGGCTCCAGATATAGCCTTTCATGTTTTTTTTTCTCACAAGGTTCTCTTACACACTTGGAAGGGGAGAGTGGTAGGAGGCTTTTGTAATCTGCAATCTCAACCCTAGATGCCTCTACATACTACGCAGTGGTCCTTTAAAATGACTAACGTCAGCTCAGCTGTTGCTAAATAATATTAATTCTTCAAATGTTCTCTCTCCAGGCTGCTGCCAGTACTCTGCCAAAGATTGTTTGTGAGGGAAAAGACAGATCACTCAGTTGAACTACAAATGCAGCTCACTCTTAAAGTGAAGGTACAGAGCCTCTTCCCTTGAGAAATGATCAGCTGATCTGATACAGGAGAGTCCCACTTGTTTGGATCAAGAAGTCTGTGAGAAATCAGGTGTAAAATTCAGTATCTGACAGCTGATATTTCAGTGTGTCAGAACAATGTTAATCAATCAAAATTTATATCTTTTGCTGCTCAGGTTGTGAAAATTAATAAGGCATAATGTTTATTAATTTTCGTTGTATTTCCAGCTTCTCACCCAACAACAAGTGAACACGGATCTAAACTGAATCTTTGAGTTGCAGTTATTAACTTTAATTATTTGCCAATGTTGAAAGCTAATCTTAAAGGGACAGTTTACCACAAAATCAAAAACAATATGTATATATCTTGCCTGTAGTGCTATTTATCCATCTACACTGTTTTGGTGTGAGTTGCAGAGTTTTGGAGATATTGGCCATCGAGATTTTTGCCTTCTCTCCAATATAATGGAATTAGATGGCACAAGCCATGTGTTGCTCCAAGCACCAAAAAATACATTTGACATTCTAAACCAATTTCTTTTTCCAGAGACCATGACCCAGTTGGCCAAAATAATCCACAACATTGTTATGAGCTTTCATTTAGGAACTACTTTCTTTCTCCAGTAGAATTTACCAGAACTACTTTAGAATCGACTGGATCTACTTCATACATGAAACTGCTCACAACAAGGTCTGAAAATTATCTTTGTTTGTGCTCCAATTGTATTTGAGAGAAGGCAGACTGAAAAACTCTGCAGCTCACACCAGAAATATCTAGATGGATAAATAGCACTACAGGGCCAGGGGAAAAACATGTGTTTTTGATTTTGGGGTTTATTATTCCTTTAAAGAGATTCATTAAGGATTTGGATTTGATAAGCAGACTTGATACTAGATTTTGATAAAATGCTATCAAACCCCAACCCTGTCTCCTCCTTCCAAATGTGGAAAACCAACCCTTTAACCAGTTATCTTGTTGTTAAGGTTTTAAATGCATTACTACCAGTGCAGCAGTAGTGCAATTGCAAGTTCATTAAAAAGGTTGAACTTTTATTGAGTACCATAATGTTCAAATTCAATTCAAACAAACCCCCATACCACCACGGGTGTTTAATGTGACATATTGTACGTCTAATAACCTCAATCAATCACTTTGCCTCTCTTCTAATAATACTCCTACCGTATGATGGATGTAGGCCCAGGGCTCCCCAGCACTCTTAATTCTTTGTCTGATTAGTGTTAATCATTGTGTGTGTGTGTGTGTGTGTGTGTGTGTGTGTGTGTGTGTGTGTATACGTGTGTGTGTGTGTGTGTGTGGCCATTGTTTCGTTATGGGGCATAGTATCGGCAGCCCTGGCACAAAGCTGGTGTCGTTGGGGAGCTGGTGATACCTGGGGCTGATTTGATTAAAGCCAGTAGATCCCTTTCTAAGGCTGCTCATTACACCAGGCAACTAGGGACCCAGTGACAAGACCACTTAGCATATATTATACCTAGGTAGTGGGAGATTTGGGTAAAGATTAATTAGTGGGTGGGGGAGTGCTGAAAAGTTCCAAAGAGAGATAAAAAACTTTCTCATAAAAGATTCCATAAGAAGATTGAGCTCATGTTCAAGACTTAGCAACTATTAATGTAATTTTTCATCTTTACATATAGTTTGCCCTAAAGGTATTATAGACCTCTTGTTGATGAAATGTCAAGTGTAATTTTAATGTGGCCCATGTTTAAAATATGGGCCTTGGATGGATTAATGGAGTCCCACCCCCAAATCGCAGTTTTCACTCCCTGGAGCAAATGAAAACACAGCAACCTGCATTAGCATTATGAATATACTCCCAGATGTCTAAAATTAATCCACAGAAAACGCCACTTAATTTTTCAAAAGAGCAGGAAATGTTTGCCTCTTTTTAAATTGAAAATATCATAATGAAAGATTTTTACTGCAAAAGGCATCGCACACATTTACACACCCCCTCCCTATGTGCAGGCTCATACATACAGAAGACGATTCTCCCTCCACATCCTTTAGAAATAAGAGATTTAAATGGAGGTGTCAGCGCTGGGAAGATGGATAGGTCTCAGTTAATGTGTTTTTTCTCACTCGGTAGGAATTAACTCCTCTTCTCAACTCTGGCTCACCCGGGACGGCAAAGTAATGAACCCTAAAAGGAAAGCGCTGAGCATGTTTATCTTTTTTCCAGTGTCTCTGCTGCCACAAACCCAAATTCCTTGACTCAACCCCATGACTTATTGAGGGGCTCAAAGCTCAAAGCTCAAAGCCAATTTCACAAACATGTCCTCCATCTCCTATTTACTCATAGGTGTGTGCATTGAAGAGGGAAAGAGGGCTTTAGTGTATATAGGTTAAGATTTGTGTATAGCGTGTGCCTGATTGTGCAGCAGTGCTGTGGGGGAGTGCATATACAGAATTTGCACCTGGGGAGCTTTACTCGTCTTACATAAAAGGAGAAAATCAAGTGTGTTTTGTTAGTATTGAATCTAGTATTCCATTCCCCACTAGCTGACCAGTTCGTAAAGCTGGGTGATGAAGCTAAAAAAATCTCATCTTTTCTTTTTCCAGGCTTGTGGATGAAGATTTAATTGCACAAAGATGCTACAAAACTAAAACATGATTGAAATATTTATATTTTAAGCCTTAAACACTTTGTGACTCGGTGTGTCACGATCAGATGCTTTGCCAAAGTAAAGCACATGCATCCACGCAGGGCAGGAACTGAATGTCTGCTCACAAGTTCATCTGCTCCTACTGATTGTATTTCTTGGCAAGACATCTGCCTAAAATCTTCAGTTTGTGTTAGTGTCATAAAGATAGTCTAAACAAATTAGAGTGTGCACAATGTTAAGCCCAACTCTTATAGATAGAGAAAATACAAATCATGTACACATCATGTAAATGTGGAGACTCCCTCTCTGAGATGTCATTGTTAGACTAACTGCTTGAGTCCACTGGTCATGACTGTGTCACGTCACTGCTGCGCCATGGCCTCAAGAGCTAATCGCAGCCATTCCACAGAATGCTTGTGATTCCACCAGACGTGCTGCAGCACATCCCAGAAGCTGATGTCGGCTTTGCTCCGTGGAGAATACATGCAAATCTGCTTGATGGCATCCACGTCAAGCTGCACAAAGCAGATCAAGCAAGCAGGAAGTCAGACACAGGAACAGAATAGAGAATCTGGTGGTTTTTTTCAAAATAAAACACCCCTTGCAGACTCCTCCCACCTCCCCATCTCCATGTTATCTCTGCCTCAGACTAAATTAATTAATTGCATTTCCTATACCCACCAGTAGATGGAGCATGTTCTTCCACCATACTAGCTACTTAACATCACATTATTGATGTGGACAGAGTTGCGAGCGGATCAAACTTTGGTGGTGATGACCACATCTCATGCTTGGAAAGACACAATAAATCCAATTACATGATGGGAAAAAAAATAAATTAAAAAAATTAAAAAAATTTGAAAAATGCTCTTTTGTCCAATTGACAGTCCAAAACCCAAGGTCTCTTCATTTAATGTCATAAACGACAAAGAAGTGTAGCAAATCCTGACATTTAAAAAGCTGGAATCAACAAAATTTTGACTTTTTGCAATGAATAATTGATTATCAAAATAGCCAATTAATCACCAATTGCCAATACATTTTCTTTTGATCAACTAATCTATTAATTGACTAATTGTTGCATCTCTAAAACATAACCTGTTTGTCCTCTCAGAAAATATTAATTTGTTTGTGTTTGAAAGGCAGGGGTTTTCAGTGCTTATGTCAGGGTCCATGAATATACCATGTCTGGATGGAAACCAGTCACCCATAAGACCCGTCCTCCAAAAGCTGAGGGCCTCTTCTCCTGATCTCTGGAGGAGAAGGGTCCCGTTATAGTCGGCACAAGCCCACAAAGCAGCGCCTGACTGGGCTTTTGTCCTCTGTGTCCCGCCTGGATATGGTCCTCTGCTTCCCTGCTGTTTCTCTCTCTTAGCTTGACATCCGTGACAATTACTTCAGGCCTTGGGGAGAGGATGCAAAGGACATGTGCAAGGGCACAAATGAAGTTCAGAATATATAAATGATAAAGACTTAAACTTTGCATACGTGCAGCACATGTACACACGGTGGTTCAAAAGTTTCACTACCAAGAGCTCTTTTGTTAATCGTTTATCAAATAGACCTTTTTTCACAGCAGCCATGAAATAGTAGGGTAAACACGGGTGTTTTCAGTGATACTAATTAAGGGTCTGTTACATTCAGGTCAAACAGTCAGAGTGTTGCTATTGTGCATGTTGGTTCAGTGGAAAGGCTACACTAAATGGAATGTGACCTTAATTAATGTCATTGGTAACACCTGTGTTTATCCTACTACTTTATAAGTATGGCTTCCATGAAAGAAGTCTATGATAATACACATCTTTTATCATGCATTGACACATTTGCATGGAAAGTCAAATTTCAAAAATCATGAAATCAATTAACAATTAAAGGCATTTCTTAGTTTCTGACTCTGTGTTGGGAAAAATTCCCCAACGCTGTATCTCTGAACTATGTTTTTAATCAAATGACTCATATTTAGGATATTCTATGTGATCTCTTTTTCATGACTTATAATAATAATAATGCATTATACTTGTATAGCACCTTTCAAGACACTCAAAGACGCTTTACAAAAGAAGAAAAGATAAATCAAATCAAAAGCAGAACAAAAAAACAAACAATAGATAGAACAAAACTAATGTAAGAACTAATATAATATTGTCTCACTTCCATTCACCGAGCTTCTCCTGAAACTGTTTGGAGCCCCCCTGGGGAGGCCTGCCTCCCACTTTGAAAACCTCTGATTTGAACAAAATAAATCCCCTTCAACCAAATAGCAAGCTATAATGACATGCCTTTACAAATGAGTGGAGCTGAACTGAAACATGATCTCCCCATCCCTCCCTCCACCCCTCTCCTCACTCTGCTCACAGTTCCACACCTTTCCTCTGTTTGCGGACACATCAGATGGATATCGATGTTAATTAGGCAGCTTCCAGCTAACAAGTCAGATGCTCAGCATTATCTGACCATCCATTAAAATTGTGTAAAGTGCCCATTGAATATTTTTTCCTTCAAACGAGATATCTATCCATCAGTCTGTGTCAGCTATTGAAAGGTGAGTAATGAATAGCTTCGACAGGTAACCATAAATAATGCAACACACTTTATCGAGGGGTTGAACTCAATCAAACTGCCTGCTGTGTAACCATACCGATTGATCCACTGCTGAGATTATCAGCATGTCCATCCAATGTTTGGTTAAAGCTTTTGCTAAGCTCTATCTTGGCTGTTACACAACACAGTACATTTGTGTGTGTGTGTGTGTAAAACAGTTTTACTATTGTTCAGAAAACTGTCTGTCGTACATTCACATTGTAAGCCACAGATAATTTGTTTTTAAAGGCATGTTTAAAGTCTTGCTTTCATACAGTTTAAATAACTTTAATAACTAACCTGTCAAAGTGTAACACTAAACAAGACAGTGGGCCAAAGTGCAGACAGGCTGAAGCAGAAAGTGCTCGAAATGTATTTTAATAAAGCAACTGAAAATACTAAAAGCTAGTTGCAAGGTTGGCAGGTACGAAACTAGAGTCCAAAATAAACAAATCCAGCGAGGGAAAAATGGGAAACACAAAGTCCAATATCCAAATCTGAAGTCCAACAAAATGCCACAAAGGCCTGAAACACGGGTTGACAGAAAAGGACAACAATGGACTGACACCGGCAGAGAGGAACACAAGAACTAAATAGACAAAGAACTAATCAGACACATTTGGAATAAATCAGACACAAGTTGAACAAATGGAAATCAAAAAGAGTGGGAAAAGGACAAAGACAGAAAATAAAGTCATAAGTAATTTTTGAACAGTAGCTTCTTCTTCTTCTTCTTCACAAGCAAACTGATAAAACACCTAAAGAATCAACACAATGCAGAGTTCAAGTAGTTTGCTAATGCTAGCAGTGGGAAACAACAACAACAACAGTTTGTTACATTTAGAAAGTGAGAAACATCTGGTGAAGATAAAACATGTTTTTAAGTCATTTTAAGAACTGTAATGGCATTATGTTAAGTACTCATATCAGTACTCTGTATCAGCAAGTACCCAAAGGTAAGTACTTGTATGGATCAAAAACCTTGATACTTAATCATCATCATGCTGTATAAGTAATTTGTTTATTCTAATCAAGTGGTTCCCTTCAGTGTTCATTTTGTGACATTTCATACATGACAACATATGGAAAACATTTTAAAACTATAGTAATCCTTGCTTTTTTAAATTTACTCCCATGGCACTTTGCCTTGTGGTGACCCATCTGCATGCACATTGAAATCATGATGGGAAAAAGAACAATATTCTCTCAATCAAAAACATAGTATCCACAAAAACTACCCAAAACAAGCTGAAGAGATGCAGAAACAGTCAATAAAATTAAGCAAATCGTGAAGCTGTCTTTTCCATTACTTTATATTCACATAATAAATATACAGATGTTAATTAGTTGCATGAGAAACAAGAGGAAAAATCATCCGTTTGTACTTATCTCTTGACAAATGTGGTTACTATAAGAGGTTTTAACTGTAGTATGGTATGTAGTATGGGTATTGTAACACGCTCACTCTTTTTGGTCACAAACCCGCTCATCGACTGGCTATCACTTTTGCTGTTCTCACCAACTGGCATTACTAGAGGTCGTAATCCACAGAAAGTCATCTGCCTGTGTTTTCTATTATCTATATTGAAAATTGTGTCTGCCAATTGCACAAAATCAATCCTAAAAAGTAAAACATTCATCTGCAAAACCCCTTTTCACATTAGTGATATTGTTCTTTCATTACACTCCTGTGGTCTGTGGATGTGCCACAGCCATAGTTAATTCCACAGGATGATAGCCAGACTCCGAGCCTCTATTTGATTATAATCCATTTCCCTCATCAAAGATCAGCCCCTCTGATTGCTTTTTGCTGTGTTTGACAAGATTAAGCCCCATTTTTCCCTGTTAGACATGAAGATTGTGTTAGATATGGTGATGCCTACTGGAGATTTACTGTATTTGAACTGCTGCACTACTAGCCACTACAATCTGGACAAATAAAGTCAGGCCAGGCCTGATATATTTCTATTTTATATATTGTGACGGGGTTTAAAAGCAAGGCCTAATGTTCCCTTCCAGCAAAAAACAGTATGCATTGTATTATCCTCTATTTGTGGAGAAATGGTATGTCTGGATTTGGTTGTGTAATGAGCAATTTCTGCATATCAGAGCAAAACAATGATTTTGGAAAGAGGCAGTATTTGTTTGATTATGAGAGTGGTTCAAGATGGCAGCGAACAAATTCTCCTGTAAAAAGTTTGCATTTGCCTGAACCTGGTGCAAAACAACTGTGTTAGCCACTTCTGACTCCATATGTTTACAGTTAACTGAAGTTGCTTTACATGATTAAAGCCCTCTAACAGCTGCCACGTGAGACACTGCCAAGTCATTAAGGCATTTCACCCTTAAACTCAATTAAACCAAAACTGTTGAATCAGCGTATTCAGTTTGGACATTAACTGTGAGTCAGATGAGCCCAACCGGATATGTACCGGATATGTACCAGACCATGTATATCATCCCCCACTCTTTCACCCCCTTTCCTGACCTACCTTCAGCTGTCCTGTCCAAATGAAGGCATAAAAAGGTCCCAAAAACAATAGAATAAAATATTTTATTCCTCCTTTTGCTGGGGACCTCCTACAACCCACATAAGAAACCCTTTTGGTCCCCACACCCTGGTTTCAAAACCACTGAACTACCATACAGCATATGTGAAATGATCTGATGGTCTGTCTCAAGCAAATCCATTTATGGACTTCAGCTGCTGTTGTAAGAATACTTTATTATGTTATTGTTATTCATAATGTTTGAATTATACACCTGATACTATCATTAGGTCTTTTCAAAGGAGCATTCTGTATTACTAATGCCAATCTTGTGGGCACTCCGGTGCTTGAGCATCCACTAAAAAAGGTCAAGTACCCCACGGGGAATGTTGCCAGTGAATATTTAAATACTGCATGAATACCAAGGTATGATATATATTTTTGTGAATAGGGCCAACTTGTATGTTTATTTTGGCCACAAGCGGGATTTTGATGGAGCTGTTTTCCCCTTTTGGATGAAAGTAAGGAGACACTTTCAATTCAAAGTTATTGTCATTAACACTGTGCAGGCATGTTTGAGTGACAGACGGCGCAGCGCCGGCGGCAGTAGCAGCACACAAGAGTACAGAGAAACAGAAAACGGAGGAAAGTTACGGAGGCAGTTCACTGTTGCCAGAAATGAAACACGCGAAATGAAATGCGTGTCCTAATGAGATGTATTGATATACTAGTGCTGCATTGATTTTTTTTTTCCCATTCATGATCAGCTTTTCACCGATACAGGCCATCTGAACCGATGCATTCGTTTCTTACACATAAAAGTCCGATGGATCGGATGCATGAATGAATTGTTACACCCTTAGTTTTAATAATAGTTGAGTTATGTGGTGTTAGCAAGTTCTAACTGGGTTTTCAGGATGGGAGTTGTATGGTGAGCTTCTCCATGGTGAAATAGCAATTGTCTGGAGTGGCTGTGAGTGTCCATGCATGTTCATGCACACAAGTGTGTGCTTGTGGTTGAACACCTACAGGCAAAAATATAAATTGTCATTTATGTTCTGTATGTAATGTTCTCTCAACAGCCAAACACATGTTATTGCTTATTATTATTGTTTGTAATGAGGAAGAAATATACACAGGGCATGTTTTAGAGATGAAAAAACTATTTAATTAGATATTCATCAAAAATGGTTTGTGAAGACAGAATTCATCACAGTGCACAATAATAGCATCTTATCCTTTGCTTTTTTTATGTTGTAGAATGAAATGTGTTGTGTCACTTGTCACTCACACCACAATAATCAATGTAATCATTGAATTAATAGTATTGAACAGCAACATTATCAACCCCCTGCTGGTGTATTATTGTCAGTTTGTTATATGGAACAAACACAATTTATGTAGCTGCATAATGCCTCATATTAACAGAGGATTTTAGTTACTTTGGTCAGAAGTAAATATGTAGAGGCTGTTGAAAGCAGGTAGTTTGGCAGGGGAAAAACATCCAGGCAGACAAAAACAGTAACATTTAGCTTGGCAGGCAGCACACAGAGCTTGAACTTGTGTCCTTCAAGCTCTAACAGGATAGCAGTTTTGTAGTAATTTGCATACTAGCTGATCTGCATTATGTGTGTGCATTCTCATGAAAATGGCATGTTATGGTATGTGTATATACACGCAGCCAAATTCATATACACACCTTTACACACATGTAGACACAAAAACCTTTGACCCTGTATTTTAGTGGAACATTGAAAATGATGCATTCCTTGTCTGCAGTGTCATGTCCCCATTAAGCGTATAAATGGACAAGGACTATTGTTTCTCTGGCAGACATCTTGCTTTGCTAATGAGCTTTCTATTAATATCTTATTTAGGACATTGCATATATTTTTTTAATGACGTTTTGCGACACAGGTTACTACAGAAACCTGTCCTTAACCAGGTTACCCAAAATCCAATAGTGTTTCCCTGGTTCATTTTAAACCCGCAGTGTCCAACTGGAAAGTAAGCTGTTTCACACTTGGAGGAATGTCCAAATTCTATGATTTCAGCTTTTTCAGTAAACTGCATATCTTTGGGTTTTAGACAAAAGAAGACATTTAAGGAGCTTGAGCCTTGGAAAACAGTGAGCAACATTTTTCACCAGTTTCTGACATTTTATGAACCAAACGCTGAGTGATAGAGAGCACATAAAAGCTAACAAAAAATAAATCCCTTCTGTGAAAACTTAACCGCAGATCTTTTTACACCCTACACACCAGCTATTTAGTTAAAATCCACAGCATTGTATTTTGCAGCCCCCATTGCTGTAAAGTCCCAAATGTGAGACAGCGCAATATGAAATCATGTAAACAAAAATGAAATAAGTTGCCTTTATATGGCAGGAAAATAAAAAGGTCTTTTGTGATACAATCAGGTGAACTTTGTGATGATGAACTTGAACTGAATCTGTAGTTTTCAGGGGTTTACTGCATATTTGTAGCCACAGGCTATGACTGCAGTTGCCTGGCGACTTTCTCTTCGTACCACTCACCTCATCTCTGACCCAGAAGCCCCAGCAGTCACACAAAAGGATTGGCTGAGATTACTGTGCTCCACTGCATCAAAAACGACCTGCCCAGGGGCAAATTTGATTGGTTAAAACACGGCATCCATGGCTATTTTCCATGTGGAAGAATGGAAGCCCACAGCAATGCACCAGCGGAGCAGGTTCATAATACATATTTATACCTGCAGTCTGTGGAACATTTATACCTTTACACTTTCATTTATGTGTTGCTTCTTATCTACTCACCCTGGCTGTGTTTTCATTATGTGGGCAGATTTAGTACTCTTGTGTATTTTTACGATTTATGTATCATTTTTTGCTCCCTTGTGGAAAAAGTCAGAATTAATGATGGACGCAGGGTGGCAAAGGAAAAAGAAAGTGACGGCCATAATAGCAAACTTTTGAAAGACTTCCTTTTGCTTGATTTTCTTTTTTTTTTTATTGTTTACAGAGAAAGTATTTTACTTGCACGGTTACTCTCATATTGCATTGCAGCATATGGTGTTGACAAACCAAACAAAGATAAGCTATTTTAAACATCACTGGCTCTTTTGGATGAAATTTTAGTGAAGTTTAGTTTATATTCTTCCATCATATTATTTTCTTTACTTCACTTTCTTTGGCCTTTTTGGCTTTAGTGGATCAGAGCTATGGTGGATATCATTTAGATTTTGCTGATACTGTGCTAAAACGATACTTTTAAAACAGCATTGGTGCCTGAATGAATACAGAAAAGAAGCACAAAATGATAGTCTAGGATGAAATATTACCATATTTGCTAACCTGAGGAAAGGCTGCTGTCATCATCACCAGTGCAGTCATCAGACACGTCACATCTTGTGTTTTTTATCTATTCTCCCCATCTCTGGGGCCATGGATGCCCACACTGCTGGCTGACAAGCAGTCAAGCATGGTGCATCCCTCTGCTTTCAAGTGTGTCCTGCGCATCACCAGATGCTTCCCCCCTTTTACAAGCAGTTGTCTTTAAACATTTGTTGGGAGTGACGCCCGGTGTTGGAATTCATTTGAGTAAAATACAGCCACACTAATATGTTTAATCTTGGCATTTTAACTGTGTTTATGGTAGTTACTATCTAATGGAAGACTTCCTCCCACCAGAGCCATGTACAGAGACTGTTGCTGTAATATTAAGTAGTGGTTTAGTGATGCGTCTATAATGTCGACATGAGAGGGCAGCTATTTCAATCGACAGCTCAGGCTTGTGTCACTTAAGTGAGGCACCATAATCTGCTTTGTGATTCGGTCTGGTAGGTTCTGGTTGTGTAGGAACCACTGCCATATTGGGCCCTTATCAGAGTGGTTAAGCAGCTGCTACTAGCCAAACGGTATGTAGAACAACACAGACAACAACAGTCTGTGGACAGACACTGATTGTCTGCTGAGAGATTTCTGTACTGTGGTATTCTTTGGAGGGCATCACCATCGTACATAGTCACTGACGCCTATGTCATTACCACAGCAGCCCATGCAAATACAGTAGGTTGGTGACCTCCGGACACAAAAATCATAACGGTGATGACAGTCTGCCGTTAAAATCTTATTTTGAGAGACGAATCTGGTTTGCTGGCAGTCTGAACAAAGCCTATGATAACTACTAGAGGGACTGAACCTTACCCCTGAACTGTGCCCTGTGGAGTAACTTACAATTTGATGATGAAGTAAAGGTGAAGTGGAGACTCCACACTGAGAGACACTACCACAAGACCGATCAAGGTCTTGAATAAAGCCACTGTAGAAAAAAAAACAAAAAAAAAAAAACCAAGGGTCATTATGGGCCCTTTTGAATAAAATTGTAATCATACACTGATAAGATCACTGCAATTTCCTGTTGGTTCATGACCTGTAAAACAGTCCCTCTCTGGGTGTAACTCCAGTGCTAATTGGGGAGAGTTTAGGCAGGAACAATTATGAACTGTGCAGTTATTAGTCAAATTGGATATACTGTAGAGCAATAATGCATCTTTTTTGTTGCAGACAGAACCTCAAAGGCAGACGGAGTGATTTGCGGCGCTATAGCTTTTTGACTGACATCAAATCCCACAATGGCGAACAATGCTGTAATGGCAATGGAAATCTTTGCAGATACAATTGCTTGCCGCCATTATGCACCAGGGCCTCTTTTGCTTTTGTGGAGAAGACACAAAATTGCTATGTTATTATCTAACCGTTCCCTCCCTCCTCTCATCATCTCTTCTTGAATAAAGTTGCCCTGAGAGCGAGATAAGCGGGGAGTGGAGAAATACTGCCGTTTTTTCCTGTCTTTTTAAGATACCTAGACAAACCTGTGTTGGTTGTTAAGAGGAGTGATGAGGAAAGTGAGTGTGTGTGTGTGTGTGTGTGTGTGTGTGTGTGTGTGTGTTTGTCTGTCTTGTCTATCTGCAGAACAGGGGGGTGGGGGATGGAGAAATGCATTTGGGCTGATTCTTGAGCCAGTGATCCAGCGGAGATTGAAGGGATTTCCTGTTCTGTATGTCGCCTACACAGTCAACCCTTCTTACCATCTCTGCCGTCGTTTACCTCCATACTTGACCCCCAGCCTATCCAAATCCTCTCCCACTCCTCTTCTCACCATTTGCAGTCTCTTTCCCTCCCACACCATCGCTGTTTTCCTCCATCCATTACTCCCTCCCATCATCATCCGTCTGTCTGCTTTCCTGACTCCTCAACTCTCCTGCTGTTTTTCTACTCTTTCCTCCCTTGATTTCACTTGTCTGTTTCCTCCTTCCAATCACCCCTCGTCCTCCCTCCCTTCATCCCTTCTTTCTTTTTTTGAGTCAGTCTATCCACACCCCAAGGGAGAGGTATGGGTCTGATGAACATGGAGAGCCCGGAACAAATCAGTCTATCGATTTGTCGACGTATCCCTCGCTCTGCCCCTCTGATCGTCAGCAGAAAACAAAGTGTTTATTAAGCGAAACCTTCCCAATCTCCCTCTACCCTGCACCCCACCCCTCACCGCTTCACAGTCCCCCCTTACTTGGTAATGGAGAGCCTGTTTCTGTCCACCCAGCTGAGACCTGTCGTGTCTTCCAATTACATTTCCTTAGCAAAGTCGCACTTGTCAGGGTTCCTAACTTCTGCATTTCTTCACCTTCTTCCCTACCTTGTCCACCTCTACTGCCAATTTAAAGTTGGCCTGTACTATTTCTGAAGAGAGAGCACAGAGCCTGCTCTTATTTATGATGATGCACTGCAGCAAAGTAGAGCCACAAGAAGGAGAGTGACGTGGAGTAGAGTGGAGTGTTTATCAGTCATCTGCAGTCTATAGGGCTTAAATTGGGCCTGAATTTTGTACGGAACGATTGCATTATGGGTTCTTCTGAAAGGGCCTGAATTTGATTGAAATGGAAAGCAGTGCCTTCTTGCTCTGAAAATACATCACTGCTGATTAGATTATGAAGAACTGCAGGGGTGGAAGGGAGGGTGTTTCGGAGTGGTGGCAGATATGAGGGTGAAATGCAAGCAAAACGCGCTGTGCTAACAGTCGAGTGGGAAGAGAAGGGAAGCATTAGGAATAAATAATGGTGAATGAGAGGAACAGGCAGACTGCAAACAAAAGAAATTCCAGGATCTCTTGATCTTTCGTTCTCTGGTTGAAGTAACCTCCTATCAATATGGTATTAGCTGGAGTCAGAGGTTCTGCAGCAGAGCAGCCTGCCTTTACTTTGACAGACAGACAGAGCAGATCCATGCCATTCCCAGCCGTGGGGCTCCCAGGCCTCGCATAATCAATCAGCCATTAATGGAGTAAGTGGCTGTGGAGGGATATTAAATGTTAATTGCTGTAAGGTATTGATAACACCCATTGATCTCCAAGATAATTGCAATCAGTGAAAACAAAGATACATTATATGAGACTAAGCCCCTTTTACCAGAAGCCAGGGCGAAACAGTGATGAATGGACATATGGATGAGATGTGCTTTTGTTGTGCACATATCTTGGTGGTGCATCCTCATGGGACTATTTTATAGCAACTCCAACTTAGTAGCATTCACCTGCAGGGATGAACTGTGTGGTATTATCTTGTAAATTTAGACTGACAATTGACAGTTGGCATAAATTTTGCCTATCAGTCAGGTTCCTTTAAATTAATTTCCTCCTGATTGAATCCTGTTTGATGAAAGAAACATTTTCATTACTGTATTGACTTAATTAGCAGTAAAGAGAAATACTGTAACTGCATTTTTAATTGTGCTGAAGGTCAAGTCTGCCAGGCTACAGTCAAAGAGAGGAACAGAATAGAAAACACATCTCAGTTTTCATATAGGACAGAATGTGAGCAGCATACAGTAAAACATAGACTCTTACACTGCCTTAAGACTGAATTTTTTTAACACTGATAATTCTGCATGAAGGTGCAACAGTATGAAAATGTTATGCATACAGCAGAGGTGTCAAACGTATGGCCCGTGGGCCAGAACTGATCCGTCAAAGGGTCACATCCAGCACACTGGATGGCTTTGCAAAGTGTCCAAAATTGCAGAGCAGTCATTAAACTCAGACCAGAATTCTGCTTCTCCAAAAAAATAGTGAATAATTATTGTTGTCAGATTTAAAGATATTGAACATTGTGCAAAATATTGCCAGTAAGCAGCTTTAATACAAAATAATCAGTGTCACACCTAAAAATCAATATTGGAATCCTGTTGCTAAGGCACTGCCAAAGCTTCCACTTTAGTTGGTTTTTATGTGGTGGTGCAACATGAGTACACAGAAGTAGAAATGCAAGACGAATTAAAATAATTTCTAGATCTTGGCAAGTTGTTGGAATCATACAGAAGTACAATACTATATTGTTGTTCAGTTCCAAAACATATAACTGTTTTGTGCATTTGTAGACCTGCATACCTGTAAATTATAGGTCCTAATGCACGTGTAATGACAAGGCAAAACTGAGACATTCTTGAAACAGTGTTGAAGTCTTACTCAGACTGGTCCATGAACTAAAATGAGTTTGACACCCCTGGTATATAGTTAAAGGCATACATCTGCAACATTTTCCTAAATAAATTAATGTTTAGATTCATCAACATAATTCCTTTTATCATCACTTATGACACACCAGTGTGTGGTGATGTCTGTATCTGCAGAGAGCCTGCCCTCTACCTCATTATTTTGCTGTGCTTTGGACATAAACCCAAAGTGTCGGTATTTGACATTCTGGGAATGAGACTCAAGAATAAACTATGTTCCTGGTGCGTTTACGAACAGCTCAGACAAATCCTACTGACTCTATCTTCCAAATCCCTCAGCAATACCCGATATGCAAATTGTAATTGTTATCTATTGCAGAACAAACAATATATTTCAGTGTCTGAATATCCAGAAACACACAAAATCGTTCCTGTTCAGCTGTGTAGTCTAAAGATGATGAAAAGAATGCATAACTGCATGATTATAGAATTGAATATACTGTAAACATACTGTACAGTTGAGGGGAAGCTTTCTGTCTTCTTTCTCTTTTTGTGTCTCACTCTCTTTTTCTTGTCATTTTACCCAGAGCTGGTCCTGACCTTTATGGGGCCCCATGCAAAATTGTTCTAAGGGACCCTCCTAACTGACCAGAGAGCCATGTAAACCATTTGCCATTTCCACACAGTCACACCTGACACCCCAGTGCTCCCACTACAGTCCTCCCTCCCTTACAACAGTTTGCTTCATCTGTTGGTCAAAAAATAAGTAGATCTATACAGAAGAGAATGATGTACAAAAAACAAAAAAAAAAAAAAAAAAATATTTACTGAATAGAATATTTTGTGTAGAATCAGAAATTAAGTGAATATTGATATTAACATAAATAAGAAATTTTAGGATATATAAAATATAGAAAATACTAAAACATAACACTGAGCTTTGGGTCTGCTTCCTGGTAACTAGTCAGTTAATTGATTTTAAATTCAATATTTAATCAGTCATCAGTCAATCTCAGTCCATCATATATTAATTCAGAGTTGTAATCAGTACATAGTAACTAAGTACATTTACATCAAGTACTGTGCTTATTTTGTACTTGAGCTTCATTTTATCCAACTGTCTACACTTCTGCGCTACATCCCAGAGGCAAATGCTGAACTTTTTAATCCACAAAGGTGAAAAGGGGCTGTTTTCTGATTTTTTTAGATACATGGTTTTCATGGGACAGTGCTGCTACAGACATTTGATGGTCTTATAGACCATTATGCATTGCTGTAGATTAAACCAGCCAACAGTGGGTTATAAAGTACACACTTAAAATAACACTGACAGGGAACATTTTACTGCAACATCACTATTTTTAGTACATTTATCTGATAATATTTCCATACTTTTACTTCAGTAAGGTTTTGTGAATGCAGGACTTTTACATGTAGTAAAGTATTTTTACAGTGTGATATGAGTACTTTTGCATTTGTAAAAGTTCTGAATACATTTTTACACTCCTGGCCACCTCAGAGGAGAAACATCAAGTCCATATATTTTCTGGACAGACAGACAGACTGGTCTCCACAGAGGGTATCTTTTCTGAGCCACAGATTATAAACGCCGCTGCTCACTGGCGCTCATCAAACGTGATGAATAGTTGTATTTCATTCTCACTTCTGTCAGACACAAAGTCACAGAGCAGCCCTGGATGTGGCTGTAAGCAGGACACAGACAGACAGACTGCAGCACAGCTAACATCAGACAGACAGGCGGGAGGAGCATCAACTTAATGTTTCTTGATGATTGATTGATATCAAACTTTGAGAGGACGAAACACAAGTTTACCTGATTACAGTTCAATCTGTTCCCTTTTGGGATATAATTTTGTCTTTAGTTCTGCTTCATCCTCTCATCAAAGTTGTAAACACTGATGCTCACTTTGACAGCAGGGGGAGGCGGGGCCCTTGCATACCTCGCGGGGCCCTACGCAACTTGCGTACTGTGTACATAGGGAGACCGGCTCTGATTTCACGTAATCTGCCTCCACATTGCCTCTGTACAGTCTCTGTTCTCAGAAGACATCTGCAGTGGGTTTGCTGGGAAATGCTGATGTCCATAAATGACTTGTTGGGAATAGGAGGAGACACCAGCATCAGTCAGTTCATTATAGATTAACCCTTCAGTGGAGTGTGAGGTCGATCAGAGTGCAAAACAACAATCTACAACCTCCAATCAAACGCGAAGAGTCAAGACTTGGTGTTTTTGGTGTGAGGGATGCATATGCCCATGCGTGTCTCTGTGATGAGGTAGGCTGAGGTGGATAGAGAGTTGCGGCTACTCCCAGGCCACCTGAGAGGAATTGGCAGGCTCTGGTGAGGCATCGTGTCAGAATGCCTGTTGAATAATGCATGGCCTCAGAGCAGTTGGGCTTTCTAATACCACATGACTCTGAGACACCCCTCCGAAGATCAATAACACTTAGAAGCTGCTTTATAATGAAGGAGACACTAAAATTCCATCATCAGGCAATTAGTTGAACTCTGCCTCCTATTCCTCACCCCTCCTCACTCATCTCTCTCTCGCCACGGCACAACAGCGGGCAGGCACATCATTTGTTAAGAGAAAGTAATGTAGAGACAGGTTCGCTTTTGACAGAGTGTTTCTCGGAGGTTGATGAGGAAATTTGTCAAAGCAGTTTGCTGTTTTTGAATGCCAGAGTTTAAGAATGAGGGCTGGGATTCCTCTCTGGAGGTTTTTGTTTTTTTGCTCCGTCTTAATGTGAATCAGAGAGAAAAGGGGAGAGAAATGTACAGCGAGAGTGTGAGTGCACACTCCCTGATGTTTTCGCTCATTTCTTTGACATTTCCTTTCCTCTTTTCCCTGTTGCTCTTAAGGCCTGGGGCACATGTAGTACCACTTCTCCCTAAACTCTGGTTACATATCACAAACATTACACTTAACTATGAATGGGGGTCCTCTTTAAAGTATAGACGCCAGTAAGTAAACCCTGATAGCGAGTCCAGTGGCTACGGGCAGGGTTGGGTGTATGTATTGGTGCACACACTCCATTAATACCCTCTCTTTTAGGACTATGCTATGTGGTCTGTGTGGATGCATATATAATGACTCAGACTCTGCAGACAGGCGCGTTCTCCGCTCTACTCCACTGGGAGGTCAAGGGTCAAGAAGCGATAATGCAGTGTAAATGTACTGGCATGGGATTTGGAGTTCATTAGAGGTCCATTATAGTCTTTGAGTGACATCACTCTCTCAGGGAGCAGGAAGAAAGAAGGAAATGTGCGATTCATCATGAATAGCTTGTGTTGTCTTTGGTATCAGTGTTTTATGATGGATGATCTCGGGTCAAGGGTGGGGCAGCAAATTATGGTAAAACAATCATTTTGAGATTATTTTGACAGATATTGAGATAGTGAAATTTTCATTTTCTCTGAAAAAAGCTATTATATTAAAATCATGATGTGACATTTGTTGGAGTCTGTACCAAACAGACATTTTCTTGCATTTGGAGAACAAGATTTGGAGGGCAGGGCATCTTTGCCTTCATTATAATGCTGTTTTGTCACACATTTTACCTTTGCACACTTACTTTTTTTTACAAGGACAATTTTGATCCCCTCTTGGTGGGTCAAAGAAGGCCAGAATTTGCCTGACAGATGAAGATCTGAGAGGGATAAAAATGTTGTCATTAAAATTACCTTTTTTCTTTGATGCTGTTTCTGATAGGCTTGCACCCACTTGATGTGCATATAATTGCTCTCGCTTTACACATTTTACCTTTATCAAAAAATTGCCAGTTCTTATTGCACTTTTTACATGTGTATATACATATATATATATATATATATATATATATATTATATATATATATATATATATACACACAATATTCATATATGTAAATAACTTTATGTATGTTTTTGTACACGTGTTTTCTGAATGATCTGTCAAGTACTGGTGCTCATAGAGTGGCTACTAAGGTCCGATGTGCCGTCTACTTTTGTCACTTTAGCTAACTTAGCTTTCATTATACACACACATTAGTTTGCCTCATGATCACCTTGATCTTGCACAAACTGTGAATGGGTCATTCCCGCCATTGCCTCCACAGTGCCTCAAGCGCTGAAAGTAACATGTGCGTGCTTGGTATAAATGCACCAAAGCAATTGCTGATAAAAAGCATAATAATTTTGGCATTAAAAAAAGCCTTTAGGCCGAGATTTTTGTTGAAACTTTCAAAAATGCAAAGGCAAGACTTTAAGACCAGTAGTTTATACTGCAGGGCCAGCACTTCTGTTGCCTAAGAATATAGAGCCCTTCTTTGCCCCCTCCACAACCTCCTCACCTCTATCTTCATTCATTTTCGCAATCAGCATCTGCAAAACCCACCGTTGTCATCTACAAGTACCCAAATTTATTAGGCATGAGCAAAGAAGGAGGGGAAATTACCCGTGTGGATGGTGTACCAGCTTAATTTGGACCAGGGCCAACATCTCATTATTCATCTTCTTCACTGTTTATTGTGGTGCGGTCAGGGAAAGAGGTGGAGAGGGAGCAGTGAGAGGAGTCGTGGAGTCATCCAGGGCTGCCTGGTTTTACAGGGGATCTCTTCTCTTCGCTCTCTGGGTCCTGGAGGTCAAGCTAAGCCTCGGCCGCCTCTGTCAGTCTGGAATAATAGAATAATGGCATAATTAACTGGCAAGAATATTTTGCCCTGGGGACGAGCTCTGCTGCTCCATTAGAAGAAGCTGGAGCCTTGGTCCTGGCTGTAATTAGGTCTCCATGGGTTCTAATTGTCCTGCAGTTTTAGAGTTTAAATGGTAGCAGTCTGGCAGAATGGGATCTGCAGTGAGGAAAGTGGAACAACTTTCACGCACAGACACACTCTCTTCTGTGCCTCAGGTCCAATTAAGGCTGTTATGGATAAGGAGTGGATGGAGTCAAATATTAGTGACCTAATGTTTCACCAGATAAGTGTTGGGATGAAAAATGAATCATTAAGATTTTGATATTCGATTAGTTTGTTGCTAGACAAAAATACTGGTTCCAGCTTTTCAAATCTGAATGTTTGTTGCTTTTCTCTGTTTAATATCATTGTAATTTCAATAATTTGGGGTAGGGATGCATGATAATAGGGCATTTATATTATCATGTATTATTTGATATTGAAATTAAAGCTGAAAAAACAGGTAATAATACAAAGCCAAGCTGCTTTCATTGACACAACATCAACACACTCTGATACAGTAGGTGGCGCTATGCACCTTTAAAGTTGTTTTGAGATCTGCCAATAAACACAAAGAAGGTCAGGCTGCAGATAAAACTTTAATCTGCAGCCTCTCCATCCACCCAGCCATCCATCCATCGTGGACCTTTCAGATTCTTCATTCAACAATTCAACAAGAAATTTTAGATATATGAGATGTCTACTTTGGGCTCTTGGAAAATTTGATGGGTATTTTGCATTATTTTATAACATATGTAGTGAGGCTTCATATAGACAAAAGTGCTACATAAAAAAATTAGCTCATTGGATCTGTTA
The DNA here is from genome assembly GCA_034769285.1 of Lutjanus argentimaculatus. NCBI lineage: Eukaryota > Metazoa > Chordata > Actinopteri > Lutjaniformes > Lutjanidae > Lutjanus > Lutjanus argentimaculatus. The sequence continues at coordinate 2,762,278 of JAWZSL010000029.1, read as the reverse complement.
GTCAAACCAGCCTCACTGAATTGTTTTCCATGGTCTCACAGGAATTCTAAACAACACTTCCCATCCAACACAGTGAGTGAGTTGGGACTTTTTGGGACTTTTACACCTAAATGTGACTCGCAAAACAATGATGCATCCCCACCTCTGCATATTTGTTTTAGTGCATTTGATAGTTTTTTACGGGTGCGTAGCCCGTAACCCAATACTCCAACTGACCAATACTCCGACTGCCCATTTCACACACACACACACACACACCCACACACCCACACACACACACATACACACACACACATCGTGAACGCATGATGGATAAAGCGCTGTCCGCGGTGCTGAAACAACGCCCGATCAATACACCGTACGTCGCATTTAGAAATCAGACAAGCACTTATGATCTCACTTCAGCTATTAGTTTGTTATATAAAGTCGGGCTGATATTTACGGAGCCTCAAACCTTTATCAGCCGTCGGTGTCGGCCCCAGTGCCCTCCGTTTCTCAGGTAGTGGTTCTGGTGGCTGATCTTGGGACCCCTGCTCTTTGTTTGAATTATGTAGCTAATTTAATATTAATGTAAAGACCCTTACTGTTATAATGTGTAAGTAACTGTCTAGTGGAAAGGGGCAAAGTAATGATAACTGGTAACTTCGGTCGGAGAAATGGGTGGTCGGAGTATTGGGTAGTCGGACTGATGTATGCTCCCCGTTTTTTACACCTTCCAGTTCCTGAACAGAACAGATGCTGAGCAGCTCCCCTGTAGCTTCTGTTACCTCTCCATCAGTTTCCACCACATGTGGACACCTTATCTGGTCCTAACAGCTTCTTAACACAACAGAAGAATATGTGTCTGCAATTGTCTATTGACTCTCCGATGCTTTAACAATGCCTAAGCCAGCTAGCTGTAGCTCCTGCACCACACACGGCTCTAACTGATCTCCCATTGAAAGGCATAGGGGTACATATTGGTTTTTCATACAGCCGCTTGCACTGTGCTCCACTGGATACAGAGCAGTGCTCTGCTTCATCCCCGTTTCTGATTTATTTGAATTTTCATCACCTCAATTGATCGAGACCCTTTACTCAAGGGACAAGGATACAGACTAAATGACTATTGACTACCAAATGTTTGAAAAATGCATTTGTCAGACCACCAGTGCTATTGATGAGGGTGTATTAAAAAATGTATCTGAAGAATCAATGAAGAGGAAGGAGAAAGTCCATAGCAGTAGACTACCAGCCGAGTGCCTTGCTCTATTATTTGTGCTCTGCTTATATTCCTCTTTTTCTTTCTGTCTTCCTTTTGTCTCCTTGTGCTTATGTGCTAACCACTGCTGGCGCATTGCAGTAAACTAGGGGAGGTAGAGTAGTAGGGTGTGTGTTGTCTGTGTGTGTGTGTGTGTGTGTGTGTGGTGTGTGTGGGTGTGTGTGTGTGTGTGGAGTTGCAGCATCGACAAGCATCCGTGGCTTTACTGTCTCCATAAATCCCACTTACCCACTGCATGCATGCACACGCTCCACATCCACAGACACTGACCTTTTCTTACAAATTCTTCTTTTTTTATCTCAGTGCAAAACAGTGAAGATGAATCACACTGGAATGAACATGTCACATTCATTCCTTCGGGTTATTAATGAAGTTTGGAATAGCAGAACATTAAAGGGATAGTTCAGATAGTTCGATGTGACATTGTATGAGGTACTTATCGATAGTTAGTGTATTACCTACAGTAGATGGCAGTCGGCACACCCCCAGTTAGGAGAAGCAGAGAGGGGCACCAGCATGGAAGCTAAGACATAAACTGCTGTGGACAGGGTCAGCAACAAAAGGTATTTTAGCAACTTAAAAAGTGTCCACCTAAAACAAATCACTGTCAGTTTAAGTGTAGTCTCATGTAGAATATTTTGACTGCTTTACTTTGGCATCAGACAGCTTTTTCTGATGGGGAACCGCCATTATATAAGCCAAACATCACTCTCTCCAAATGAACCAAACTCCATAGGCAAAATCAGACATGGTTGGTGATATTTGGCTTGTATAATGGTTGTTTCCCATCAGAAAAGTGTCTGACAGCAAAGTAAAGCATTAAAATATTCCAAAATATAGCGTATATCATTACTGCTAATACTGATTTTGTTTTTTGTTTTTTAGGTGGACCCTTTTTTGCTGCTGACCCTGTCCACAGCTGTTCTTTGCTTAGTTTCTGTGCTGGTACTCCTCTCTGCTTCTCCTAACTGGGGTCCTGGCAACCGGCATCTACTGTAGCTAATACACTGACTATCAGTAAGTACCTCATACACTTTGACATCAAATAATCCAACCTATCTTTTGAACAGAATGGTTTAAATAAAACACAGAAGAATTTTTTTGTTACTTGACTCTGTGCTTTCAGTGTTGACAAGACTTCCACGAAGAAGCAAGGAAAGCCATGAATGCCTAAAAGATAAAAAGAATATGGATTAGCTTGTCCTCAAACAAAATCAATCTCTTTTAAAGGCAGTGTCTAATATTCTATCGTCTGAAAACTTAATGTGAGGTAGGAATCCATTTCCTTTGCATCACAGGTATAAAACCTGAGAATTTAATATATTTGCCTTACAATCTTAACAGGATTTGAACGGCCACTCCTCCTCACATCCTTTTTTTTCCTCTGACAACCTGTACATTATCTTCATTTTGTGTAATATTTGAATTTGCAAATCTTGTTTGAATTGTGGACCATCAGTTTCAGTCATCCGTGCAGAAATGTTAGCTGTCTGGGAGCTAGCTGTACAGTTTGATGGTTGTGTTTGCTGTAGGATTTTAACATCCTCATTTCATGACTGGCTGGACTTTATAGAGGAGATGATGAAAGGTGCAACAGTCTACACCATCTCGTATATCACATCCTCCTCACACACACACACACCACACACACACTCCTTGCTCTGTCTCTGTCTATCTCCCCCTCTCTGTCTCTATTTTATCTCTCCCTATGAGCTGGCATACCTTCCAACTAATGCTCTGTCAAGATCATTAGTGAGTGATGGACAGCTTTTGATGTATGTCATCATTCACTGGTTGAATGTGTGTATGTTTATGGAGTGGAGACGCTGTGTAGAGGTGCACAGTGACCTTTGACGTTTGAGAGCAGAAAATACAGGAGGCTGGAATGATGATGGGCCTAGATGAGAGGAAATAACTTCGCAATGGGTTTGATTTTGTTTGGCCTTTATTGCCACGGAAGAAAATGATGGAAAAGAAATGGTTTTGGTAATATGTTTGTAGTGCTTTGAAGTAATATTGATAGTGTTGTTTACAGTATAAGTGGAAAGCCCAGTAGATGAAATAACCAACTGCCAGAACTGAAGAGGAAGGTCCCATTTATGCCCAATGTTGGCATCATTGATACGTGCCTGTTTAATTATTTTTATCATTAAAGACTTTATATGGTTTGTATGGCTTTCCACAAGGATATGGAGTATCTGGTGGGAAAAACAGCCAGGATAGGGGGGCCAGGGGTATGCTTACCCAGAGAAAAGTTTGGGCTGTAAAAGTCCAAACTTGGTGGCCTCATGAGTTTGCCTATGAGCAATAGTGCATGCAGTAAGTAAGCATGATTTAAAAACATCCAAAAACATTCACTTTGTTACACACAAAGGAGGAGAAAATTACTCAATAACAGGATAACCTAAAGAGATATAAACACAAAAAAGTTATACTTTGGGCCATGCTCTCCCCAAGATCATTCATGTATTTGTTAAGCAGCTGGCGCTTATAGAAAGCTTTGTATATATAATGCTCTCTGATTTTAAATAAATAAATGCTGAGCGAAGGTGCAAAGAAGTCTCAAAAGCACTGGGGAGCTGATTTTTGCCATATGGGCTGTTGTCGGAATTCTTTGTGTGACTGGGGTATAATGGTGAAGGGTTTCAAGTGTAAAATCCAGGTCAAGGGGACTTCTGAGACTTAATTAGGGGACAAAGCGAGGACTTGAACCTGAGCCTGCTTATCTCAAGGGTGGGTAGGTGAGTGATTGGGGGTTCATAGGTCAAGATGCATCACTTCCTTGCAGAGATGGGTGTGTGTGCGCATGTTTGCATGTGCGTGAATGTGCATGTAACTGCTTGTGACACCCAGTCGGCAAACGAAACTTGTCTCAGTGATGAATGGCATTGTAAACATTGAGCTGGGCCAAAACAGTCCCCTGGAGACCATCCATGTTTGCGTGAGATCAGCAGAAAAAGCTCTTATCGGGCCTATTACGGTCCTTCCCCTCAGCGTGGAGATGGTATGCGCTTTGCATCCTAATGTCCTAATCTATTCTTCATTAAAGCTTAACGCAGCAGTTAACGCGCCCTCTGATAGCATCACACTGTGCCCTCGCAGCAGCACAGACGAGGCCTGCGTGCCACTGATAAAGTTTCCAAATGCAATAGAGATGGCTAAAATACGGCTCACAGAATGCCACCTCGGGATGCCGGCAGAGGCAACTGCCACAGCCTCCACACTGTAGATACCAGATCTCATTAAGAACACTGAAGTGTTAATTTTAAGAGAGAGTTCTCCATATTTCACTTGCCTCCATAATTCAGAGAGGATGCTGACGTTAGGAGGGCCCTGTCATGAGGTGCCATGTGTTCCCTGGTGGATGGTGCCATCTGGCCTGGTTTACAGCGGGCTGCTAAGGCCACCGTGAGGGCTCAAGCAGCTGATGTTTAACTGGCACCGACTTGAACCCTAAACCAGGCGGAGTGTGTGTGGGCAGGAGCACTCCCACACCTACAGTCTGTTAAGTTGTACTGTCTCACTATAACAGATGTGGGAGTGTGAGTGCCAGCATTTTGCTAGAAAATACAGGACTACAAGGGACATATTTATGAGCAGCATGCCAATACAAAGTCTCAAGTCTGTAGTTGGAAATAAATAAATAAAACTGGAACATTTAATTGGAAATGTTCATCAATTTGTCACCCATCTCAAGTGAAAGAGCCTGGAAAAAGTGGGAACACAAAGAAGAGTACGATGTAAATCTCAGAATGAATGAATAATGGATTATGTAGTGGGAAAAAAAAGATAATGGGGAAAAAATGAAGTGAAAAGGGAGACAGATGATTGACAATGACAAGTAAGATAATAGAGAGAGTGATCAAAATTCACCGGGCTCTCCTCTGCATTCAGGCAACAAGCCCATTATGCACAAACCGATGAAGACCGGGCCGTTGATAGCCTACAGGCCCTGAAGTATTTCCCCCTGCACAATAACACCTCAAGGAGCTTGGTGGCCGTTTTTAGTTGGAATCAGGGATGAGTTTTTAATCTGTTATTATTTTTTTCATTTTGTATGCTCCCTCTGATGCTTGCTTCATTTGCAAATTCATCCAACTTTCAAAAATATGCTGCTGTCAGGACAAATACTTGACTCAAGTCTGATGCCTCTCCCACTGTCTCTCTGTAAATGAGCTCTCCTCTGCTTTTTTGTTCCTCAAAACAGTCAGAGTGGTGATTCAATGTGTGATTGATGCCACCTCCAACATAATAAGAACTACTACAGCATTAAAGTGCTGTAGTGCTTGTATCAGTCACTTGCTGTCTCAACCTCATAATATAGCATATACTCCTAGAAATGAGGGTTCCAAATGGGTTTCTCCTGAAGGGCTAAGGCTCTAACAGAACCATTTGCTTTTGTAGAACCCAGAAGGTTCTTCAAAGGTTCTTTGTGAAACCACTGGTTTCATTAAGAACCCTTTTTTGAAAAAAGAGTTGTTCAAGGATTGTTGAAAGCATGGGTGTTAAAAGGTCCTCCTTTATATATATTTTTTCTCATTAAGTGAACTTGTTATTGAATGTTTTCTCATCAATGGTAAAATGATTCTGTTAAAGTGATGGATGACCACAGCAATCAATGGGATTCAATCATTTTTGCCTCAGCTGCAGAGTACAATATGGTTCTTTGTAGAACCCTCAGAAGACTAGAAAGGCTATTTTTATATCCCCCCTATGCAGGTTTTAGGTGAAACCCTTGGAATATAAAAGGGTTCCAGTAGAACCTCCTGGGTGGGTTCTGTATGAGACCCTGGGAATATAAAAGGGTTTTCTTCTTGAGTTCTTGGTAGAACCCCACATGTAGGCTCTAGATAAAACCCTTGGTTCTTGGTAGAACCTCCTAGTTGGGTTTTATGTGAAACCTTTCTTGGTTCTTGTTAGCCCCCTTAGAAGGTGGAAAGGTTGTAGATAGAACTGCCATGGAAGGTTCTGGGTGGAACCACTAGAACTGCTAATAGGGGGTTCTGGGTGGAACCTTTCACAGATGGTTCTTGGTAGAACCATCTTAAAAAAGCTCCACCTAGAAGCCTTTCAAACATTCTACCAGGAACCAAAAAGAGTTCTCCTATGGGGACAAGCCAAAGAACCATTTATGGTTCTAGTTAGCACCTGTATTCCTAAGAGTGTAGGTATTTACAGTAAATGAAACAACTACATGCACTGAACTTGTATATGCATAATATGAAATCAAAGAAACAAACATTTGTTATATGACACTTTTTACAGTAGAGACCTATATATACATGTATATCTATGGAAATATAGTATTTGAAATTCTCGTTGTGCTTGTTCTTCAGGTTGAGGTCAGCAGTCAGGGTCAGGACAGCAACTCTGAGGCTGTTTGGGATTCGCTGACTTGTTCTTCTGATGCGGTGAGAATCAAAATGAAAATTCCTATTACTCTGTTGGGGATGAGACATGTATTGTAACCTACTGACTCTTTCTGGTGAGTCCAGCTCTCTCAGGGTACAGAAGTCATTCATTGCTGTTCAGGAAACAGTTCTGCACTTCACTTACAACTTTTGTTTTTGTCAGACAACTCTTTCTCTTAAAAATGGCATTTTTATACCACCACTAATTTGCATCAGAAAAAATGTTTTGAAGGAAATGTGAAACCACCCAGGTGACTATTTTGACAAACTTTATGTAAATTTTCATACTGAACGTTTCTGCTAAACATTCACTGATTATGTATTTGTTTTTCCTGCAGTATCTACTCCCGGGAAGTGAAACATGATTTACTTTCTATGGTTCTGTTTAGGCAGCACAAAACCCTTGATTAAAGGGATAGTTTGCCCAAAAATGAAAATTCGGTCATTATCTACTCACCCTCATGCTGATTGAAGGTTGGGCTTAGTGTTCTAGTCCACAAAACACTGCTGGATGGTGAACACGATTTCAAAGGGAGGGAGAAATTGTGGTCTTGGGTAAATATTGAAAAATTCAGAGGTGACACAATACAGGATATTTTTTTGTTTACATATTTCTTAGGAGACAGGGTTGGGTCAGAAGTGTCCATATCTAACAACATCATTACAGGACAAGTGTGTAGGATTTAGTGGCATCTAGCAGTGAGTTTGTAGATTTCAAATGAATACCACTTGCCTCACCCTCCCCTTCCAAGTGTGTAGAAGAAATTATGGTGGCTGCAGAACTCAATAGTAACATGAAAGGACATGTCTAGTGCCAGTGTTTGGTTTGTCCATCCAGACTACTGTAGAAACATGGCGGTTCAACATGGTGGCCTCCATAACCTGCACCCTCTGTAGATATAAACAGCTCATTCTAAGGTAACAAAAACACAATGATTCTTATTTTCAGGTGATTACAATAAAGACATATTCCATTCCTGCCATATTCCTCCAATAAATCCCTCTAAATCTTACACACTGAATCTTTATGGGTAATTTATGGTATAAAGTACAATGTAGGGGCTCTGGGCAGTAGGAGTTATGAGAGGGGAGGAGAGTGAATGGCAACCCCCTTGTTAACCTGCCATCCCCCCTCTCCATCTCCTAGAACTAGAGAGAGTGCAGGGGCAGAGGGTTTGTTTAGTTCAATATGTTAGTCTAGTCTGCCTGACCCATTGATTGATTATCTGATTGAGGTTTGTGCCAGTTGGATCTATGGACCCGACCATAGCCCTGAAGTATCAGTTGCCTGACTGTGATGTGTATTGATAAATCCATGGTGCTGTCCGTGGTACTGAAGTAGCTGAAGATTTGTAATTGCATCTATGTCTCTTAATCCTGTCATTCTGTGGATCTTGGATCTATAATATTTTCTAAACTATTTGTACCTGTCTGAAGAATAAAACACCTCAAAGAAGGGGATGGAAAAAAGGAAAGAAGTGTAGCTTGCCAGCCATTACATCACACTTGACACCATATAGACAATGTTCTAAAGAAAATTTTGAAATGTAAATGACATTTGTCAGGGCATAAAACTAATGATCTGTTGATCTTTAAAAACCCAGACTCAATAGTCTAACAATAGCATTGCATCCTGAAAAATATGGTATGATTGCAAAATCAAATTGTGACCCTAAAATCGAAAATCAAATTGAATTGTAGATTTGGAGCATCGTGACACCCCTGTTAAAGACCCACTTTGTGATTTGCATAATGATGCAAAGGAAGTAAATTTCAAATTAACTTGACGTTTAAATCACATTACTTGTAAGTATTGTTTTTTATCTACTTTTTAGTCATGATTTTCAACCCTTCCTGCTATGCATATATGTACTTTTACAGTGTGTTTTTCTAAGTGAGTGTTTATTTAACTTGAGACCCAAATGAGACATTGTTTGAACCAGAAGCTGAATAGTCTCAGTCTTTTTCTGTTGATCACTAAACACTTACAGTAGATTGGATTGAAGTGCCTTGCTCAAGTGCACCTCAGTAGAAGTTGATGGAGAGTGTTAATCATTCTCTTTCTGTGATCAGATTTACTCCATATCAAACTCTCCTAACTTTATCAGCTGAGGGGGAGAATCCATCACAGTGTCATGTTCTGATTCAGCCTCAGTATCATTGATTAATGTAACCAGAGATGCGGCTTCTCGCCCCTAAATGAGTTTGAGATTGACACTCCAGTTTATTAGGCTCTGTGCTCCAACTGTGTGGACCAGTGGAGTGTAATTAAAGCTCTCACCCTGGCAGCCATCATAATACAAGCTACCACTCTGCTGTTGTGCTGAGCATAGCATAATATTTCACACATGTTCATGTATGAGCACATACAAAAAAACACCTTTTTTCTGCTGGTGTAAATGAGGCTGCTTGAGCACAAATGTGTAATTTACCTTGTTGGATGTGACACTGCAGCCTCAAAGAAAAGGATTACCTGCAAGATTTGTAAGGTGGACCTTGCCTATGATGGGAGCACGTTGGTAATACAGGAATATTTGAAGAGGAGGCACATGTGGATGATGTGGACTCTGACTCACCTCAGTAAGATAGCTTGTTAGCTAGCTTGCAGCTGAAAGTCAAGACAGCTCTGTCTATACCTGCATGCAGGATTCCAGCATTAAGAACAAAGCTGTGCTCCTCTCTCTTGGTCATGTCCTGAAGGGAACCCTTGATTTGCAAAACTCTGTTGAGATTTCTACTGTTCACTTTTGCGGTCCTTTGCGGTTTTCTGGGGTTCCCTTCTAGACACGATCCACTCTGTGTCCTTGTTTCTCACAAACTTGTATGAAAAAATTTATAACACATATTTTTAAGTTGATTAATCATTTGACTATCAAAATAGTCATTAGTTGCAGCCCTAATGTGATCCTAATTTAGAGGTACAACTTTAATCTTCCGCCTCCTTTGTTTCAAAAGGAGAAAAAGAGGAGAATTTCCCATAGTTGGTTGAGTATCATTCTTTTGTGACTTCATTTTTTATTATATAGGGGTGGCTTGACCTCTTGAACCGCATCTTGCCCTGGAAAACAAAACTTTCTCTTTTGTGCATGTAATGCACTGTTTTCCACTCAACTTTCTTACTACCTTGTCAGAAAATAAAATACAGAAATGTATCATCCACTCTAATTTTAAATAGATAAAAAACAAATGAGCAAAACATATATGTGCAGAAAGATGGAAAAAGTTGAGGGTTAGCAGGGTAGAAATATTGGTGACAAATCTTAATTTCAGGCATATTTTACATGCTAGACAGTGCTGTTCAACATGTAACATAATGTAGATTAGATTTATTTATGTAATACAGCAAGCAAGCAACTTTATTGATATAGCATATTTTGTACACAGGAGGCATTCAGTGTGTTTCACATAACTGAAGCAAAAAGGAATATCCAAATAGTAAAATGCTTTAAAACACCAAAGTCACACCGAAGTCAAACTATAACACGAACTAACTCCTACAACTCCCGTGTCGTGTGGTTAAAAAGACTGGGCCTGTCCATGGAGTTTGGTGGTTGGCAAAAGAGCAGAGATGGTGGCTTCAGTGCCCTGTTGGAAAACACTGTCTGACAGCAAAGTAAAGCAGCAAACATGTTCTAAATAGAGCATACAATTAAACTTACATTTTTTTTTAGGTGGTCCTTCGTTTAGCTAAAATATGTTTTGCTGCTGCCCGCATCTACAGCGATCCACAGCAGGACATTATTTACTTTGACTCACTCCATGTTGAGACTCCTAAGGCAGCTGTCAATCAAATGTGAGCTAACATGCCAATGCACTCTTGAAAAATGGTCTAAACAGCAAAATTAGCTGTCTGAGAGGCTTTAACAAAAACAGTATCACTAGAAAATAGTTTTATGATACAGATAAAATAATAATGGAGGTAATGCTCATGTTATGGCCACACTGATACTGGAGATTTTTAGGCTGATACCGACATCAGCGTTTTGCCTTGCATTTTTTGGTGGTAATAAGGATGCATGAATAAGGTTGAACCATTATGGTAGGGGTACCTGGAATTTAGTACCAGTACACAAGGGAATGTTTTTTTTTTCATTACTTTACTCTGTCTTAAAAAACAAAAATATAATTTAAATTGTAAAAAAATAAGTCTGAACTTCAACATTGTTGTTTATTTCAAACATTTTATTAATTTAGAGCATTTTACACAAGCCCGTCAGTCTGTCACCAGGGCATCTTGTGCATCTTGGAAGAAGCATATGTGATATCCTTCTCGTTATGATGTTGTTGTTGGAGTTGTACTTATAGTGAACCAGCACTGCAGTGTATACATGCTGCAGTGCTTGCACAGTTGGAGTATTTCCTTGTAAACCATATGTAATTTATGTGCTATTGGTTTCATGGTTTGACCAGGTGTTTCATCAGGTTTTGGCAAATTTGGCACAGATTGATTTAATGTGAATTAGTATTGGTGGTACTGATGTAATTCACTTGGTACCCTTAAACGTACAGAGGTAGGTGCCTCACCCTATGCATGAATCAATGGATGGATGGAAAGGCTTCTAGAGGACATGGTGACAGAGCGACTCACTGAATACAATAAAGAATGCAAAATAGGGTTAAAGACTGAAACTAGGTCGGCACTGTAAGTAATGTCAACTCTGCGCAAAAACAGTTATTTGGCATGTTTCCTGTTTTGCTGCATTAACTGTAATTGTTGTCATCAGACTGAGTCACACATCACACCTGTTGCTGTCTGGTTAATCATCATCACTTTGCGAGCTGTGTCCTCGGCCTTGCTCCAAGACCTCATAGTTAATATAACATTGAGTGTTTGCATAAGGTATAATGGCTGAACACTGAGTTTGATTGAAGCGAACAGAGTCAATAATTTAGTAGCGTAGCACTTCTCAAAAAACTCCTTATAACTGAGTGAATGAGCTCTGAACTACCATTTTATGTCCAATTACCTCCTTGCTAAGTGGCTGTTATGACATGCTGTTGAGCACCTGTGGATTTTCTTTCTCTGAGCTTTGAGCCGTTGAGCTTTGACTCTAAATCAGACTTCTATAGCTGTTAGAAATTGGATTAGCTGTTAAAGAGGAAAAGTCTAGGACTTTTTGGCATCCTGTTGTGAAGGATGAACTTTTTGTCCCTGAAAAGTCACCAGCTTTCTTTTTTATTTTTTCCCATGGTTATAAAAACCTTTCACATGAGAGATTTCTTCACAGGAAATGCTGCGATGTATGTGCACTGATGGAAAGAAACAGCTCCACAATAATACAGCACTTAGGTGTGATACCTTTAGTAGGGGGTGCCTCTAATAATGGCTCGAGGCTCTGTGTGCTTGAAAGTTGATTTCACAGTTGTTAAATTGCGTCACAGCACTCCAAGCTGAGAATATCTTGAGGCAATGGAGCCAATGCACTTATCCCTCCGCTTGAGAAAAAAAAAAAAGCATCCCATCTTCCAATTCTTCAATCTTTCCAACTTTGTGAAGAACTTGCTCATCTCACTCTTGTTTGTCTCGGAGAAGTGATAAATTACCGGTGGTCTGTCTCTAGATTTATGACCTGCTGTCTTGCCGTGTGGCATTATGAAGTTGGAACGAGTGACACAATCTAATATTCTATACTTAAATGATGAATAATGTCACACACACACCCACACGCAGCCCATAGGTATCAAAGCAGTGGAATATTAAGCATGCCCAAACTCAATTTGAAACCCACCGGTGGGAAAATGGCGTTTCTAATGGAGGAGGGGAGGCCATCAGATGTGAGGGTGAGAGCAGGCTGATCAGAGCTCTTTTTCTGTGGCACTGCCGGCACTATCAATTTGAGATGGTGATTTGGGACGGCGACGGGTCGGCCTCGACAGGTAATCTGGTACAGCCATTAGTGCCCGTTAAGTGGATGGGTCTCAGTGTCACACCTTGTCCATCAGTCCCTATTGGTGAAACATGGACTTTTCCATTTCAGGGGACGCTCTCTTACATGTCCAATAGAGCCCTTTCCCACCTCAGATCCTGCCTTAGAGCAGGTAACCACATGGCGATAGTCTGGCAGAAGTGCTGACACCCATAAATCAACAACAGAGACTAATGTAGTGTAAATGGATGAACTGACCTGCCACCACCAACCCCCAGCCCTCTGTAAAACCACCTCCCCCCTCTATCCAACCACTCAACCACTCTGATAAGGGGCCATGACCCTGGAGGGGCCCCTGATTGCAAGGGGTAATTAATGCTAACAGGGACATGTTCATAAAAGGGAGAGGAATAATAGAAGACTTTAATATCCTCATCAGATAGGAGGAGATGAGTGTCTGTGCTATGATAAGGCTTGATAGTTCTCATACACAGACAAAGCCAATCTCTTGAATGGAAGACACATTGATTAATTATTTAACCACACAATGTTTTGCGAAATCTGCATTACAGTGCACTTAAAGGTTCAGTATATAAGACTTAGGAAGGATCTATTGGCATTATATGTCAGAAATGTTTTTATTAGTGTATAATCACTTGAAAATAAGAATTATTGTTTTTGTCACCTTAGAATGAGTCCTTAACATCTACAGGGGGAGTCTGACATGTTCTACAGTAGCCCAGAACCAACAAATTAAACACCAGCTCTAGAGAGGGCCTTTCTCATTTTTTGTGGCCACCATCGGTGCTCCTACATGCTTGGAGGGGAATGGGGAGGGTAGTTGGTTACAATTTTGAACCTCATCGCTAAATGTGACTAAATCCACACACACAGAGATTTGGTCTGATCCATTTCAGTGCACTGGTGCAGTACTTAACGCTTAATGGTGAGGGCTGGGAAAACCGTTTAAATGGAGTATAATCTGTCAGTCAGCAGCAGCAACCGCGTAATTGTCAGCTGACAAAACGTCAGCCCAAGGTACTAAAGCAATGGTACTCTCCTACTTGACAAATAGTTCCCAGTATGGACAGTAATGCTCACAATCTGATTTTATGCACACCTGTATGACATTCATCAGTTCTTGTCTTATATATCTCCCTTGATTTGTTTGTGTTTGTATGGGCTATGTGGTCGAGGTAGGTATATACGCTGCTTTCGGCACTCTGCATACGCACTGGCCGAAACACTGTTTTAACGGTTTGAAAACTCCACCTACTCTGCACACTGCAGGCGTACACCAGCATGGAAATGCTGCAGACCTGCTTTCAAGCTTTGTAAAGCTTTGCAAACTTTGTAAATTCATGCAAGTTCCATGATCATACTTGCCAATCCCCCCAATTTTCCCAGGATACTCCCGGCTTTCTCTTTTCTCTCTCCTATTTCCTCCTTGGATCACAATTCTTCCGTATTTCTCACGATTTCTGACAAATTTTCACAACTTTTTTTCCTTTCCATTATCATAATGGGTTTCTGACACTGTACAGCATGTATACTGTATGCCTTATATAATTCTAAAAGTCTGTTGTTATTCTGTATTCTTTCCTGAGAATAAAAAGTAAAATTTCAACATTAAAATGCTGTTGCAGTAAACCTAGGATTTTGTTGTTTTAATTTTTTAAAAGTCACCTTTAAAACTTTTTTGGTATCCAGATCCTCGTTCATTTTGTGGTCTCATGGTTGCCAAGTGTGGCCATGATTAGTCAAACAAAACAAAAAAAAAAAACAACAACAAAAAATACATTTACAATTATAAATAGCACAGAAAGCTGGTTGCAAAAGTACAGTAATCCATCATTGTTAATGTGATGTTGGCAGTGGAAAGAAAGAGAGAAAGAAAGAAAGTCATGACCAGGCTTTGAACCAGTGCTTTTTGAAAGTTGTTCCTTAAATATTAACCTGCACTTTAGGGACACTGTGAGATGTGAGATTTACTTGTGATGAAGTAGTTTGATAAAATACTGAAAATATTCAGTTGACTATCATATGGCAAATCCTGGAATAGGTGAATGTTTGCCATGTTTGTTTGAAAAATGACTTAAACCGTAATTCTACAATTCTTACAAAAATGATTTAATTTGGTGTGTTCTGGTACCTCACTTAGAGTGTGCGCCCCATGTACTAAGGCTGAGTCATTATCGCTGTGACCTTGGTTCAGTTTGGCCCTGTGCTGCATGTTGTCCTCTTTCTCTCAACATTTCTTATTCATCTTCACCTGTCCTTTCAAAAAGCCAAATATATACACATATATATACACATTCTTTTTCAAGATTCACCCAACTGTTAAGTTCCATCACACCCTGTTCAGCTGTGTTTTGAAAATCTGTTTCCAACCATTCCCAAATCCTTAAATGCCAAAAAAAACAAAAACAAAAACAAAGTGGGATGACTTTGTCAGCTACACAGAACAGCTACAATGAAGGTTAAATGTTAACCTTGTAGAATTACAGCACATACAAAGCACAATAAATTCTAGTAATCTTCTTTACCATGATCTAATTTGCTTTAAAGGCCTTTATCAGAAATGTACATGTATCAAATATCTCAACAAATCACAATCAAAGCACTGGGAAATACTCCATAATGATGTTAGGGAACAGCACACATGAGCAAAATCTCCCATCACACTGGAAGTGACCTTTAAAGGTCAAAGTATGGGAGGGTAAAGAAATCAAATCCTAATAAAGCTCATTGACTTTGTGCTGCTTTTTGTTTAAATAGTACTTGCAATGAAAAGGTTTCATTCATTCTGCAAGCAACGCAATCAATCAGCGGCCAGCAGTGCATTAATTTGCTGTTAAAGCTGAACAACCAGGAAAACCCAACTAGCGTGTGGATGGTTTACAAGTTGGTTGGCTCAGTAAAGTTGGCCATGTCTGAGAGTTGTTCTGTCACTGGCTGTCAAACAGAGCCTCCAGATTTTTGGAGTTCTGTTTCTCTGTGTGATATCAAGTTATTAACAACAGTATTCATTTATAAAAACCATTTGAAACATCCTGGTTTTTAATTTCGAGACAACAGAAATGCAGATCCAGGAAATAATAGGCATATTATTTGTTGAGGTTGATATTATGATTATTTCTTTCTTTATTCATTTTTCATAGTTCTCCAACTTCCTGTTCCTGTTCTTGTAGGAGAAATCTGTATCTGCACTCCAGAGTGTGTGTTTTCAGAACAGTGGGTTTTTGTTTTCAGGATATCAGGTTTAGCTTTACACCGACAGACAATTAACAGTTATAAAACAGTTGATCAACCTACAACCTTCTCAGCGGCAAAATGTGATGTTGCACTCGTCTTGCACTCCTGTTCAGTGTCGGGGGGGGGGGGGGTCTCTCTGCTTTTCGTGTTTAATAAAATAAGATAAAATAAAAGTAGGCAGCTGGCTTGACCTAGGCATGAATTTTCTGGCATGAATTGTCTTTGGCAATCAAAGCTTGAATAATATATGTTCAACTGTAAAACAAATCACTAGATATCCTTTTATAGAATAAAATAAAAATAATAAAATAAGATAATTAAGATATTGTCACAGTCTGGTACAGTATTAACACTTTTTTTATTGTGGTATTGCGTTATTTGATGTAACTGTATCTTTTTAGAAGTAGATATTTGAGGTACTGGTGAAAAATCCAAGCTGAATGTTGCATCTGGGTGCAGGAGCTCCGCAGTCTCAGATATTTTGATTGTTCCTCCTCTGTGAAGTGCATGCTTTCAGTCGGATATACTGGCTCTATATAGCACAATGTGTGTTTGCCACTTACAAGCTTCATGTGTATTGATGAGCAGGATAAAAGGCTGCGATGTATCGGCTTGTCAGACTGCAAGCATGAAGTTAAAATGAGATACAAATGTTAAAAGGTGCTTTGTTCGTGGAGAATAAGGGAAGTGATGGCAATCACACCCTTGATGAAACAATTATCCTCCTCTCAGTCTGCTGCCACAGCTGACACTCTGAGGCCAAGATGGGAGCCGGCATCCCACTGTTC
Organism: Lutjanus argentimaculatus; assembly: GCA_034769285.1. NCBI lineage: Eukaryota > Metazoa > Chordata > Actinopteri > Lutjaniformes > Lutjanidae > Lutjanus > Lutjanus argentimaculatus. The sequence continues at coordinate 2,745,696 of JAWZSL010000029.1, read as the reverse complement.
AACTCTCTCACCTCCTCCATTTTTCTCCTATCCTCCACTCCTCCCTGCCTCATTTTTTGTCCTCTTTTCCACCTAGCCATCACTGTAATTAGTGCTTCTGTCATTTGCCCTGACATGGGTGTGCACATGTTAGTCTGTGCATGTGTGTGTGTGTAAGAGAGAGTGTGCAGAGTGTGTGATGGGGGATAAAGCGGAGTAGCAATAGGTCGACTTCCAGAGCGATCGATTCTCAATTGCCGTAGAAGCGCTTTCCTCCTGTTTTTTTGCCAATTCAACACATGATTAAAGCCGGCGGGGCAATTACCATTCATCTGGAAGGAGACAGGAAGAACAGGCCCTCAAAGAAATGTGAGAATCAATCCATTATGAGCAGCTCTCATCCTCCTCCTCTCCCTCTCTTCTTTCTTTCTTTCTTTCTTTCTTTCTTTCTTTCTTCTTTCTTTCTTTCTTTCTTTCTCCCTCTCAGCTCTGTACCTAATCTTCCTTCCATCTCTTTCTGCCTCTTCTTCTTCTCATTCTCTTCTTCCATCTCTGCTGTTATTTCTCACCTCCTCACTGCTCTGTTTCTTCGCCCATCGTAGTCTAATTTATATCTTTCTATTCCCCTTTCCATCACTATCCTTCCTCATTGCTCTGTCTGTGTTCTCTGTATCCTTGGTCACCATCATTACTGCCTTTTGGTCTCATTAAGACACTTTTCCTTCTGCCAGTAGCAGTCTCAGTGTTATGCCTCCTCTGGCTCTCTTTTATTGGCCCTTTATCCACCAAAAGGGACTAGCGACCCTGAGATTTGACATTTCTGTAAAGGAACAGTTTTATCTGAAATAACACCTTGTAAAACTTTTGTGAAAGCACAAAATACTTTAGATACCAGCTCACTTAAATTTTATGCAGGTATCATTGTGATAAATATTGATATATTTTGAGTGGAATCTTTGTAAAATTTTCTATCGAACAACCAAGGAATAAAAAAATACAGTGTTGAAAGGGAGGTTCACTCACAGATGGGTTATTTTTCTTGTATATGTACAGAAACAGATAAAGCAGCAGGGGAGAGGACCTGATGTACTTGGCAGGACAGATTGTAGTCAAAGTGTCGTAACAACAGATCTGAGCAGCATAAGATATGAAACAAGTGGTTCACTTTCAATTAAAGGAATTTAAAGTCACATTTTCATCATTTACAAGTACCCTGTGAAGTTTTTGACCACTGTGGTTTGAGCAATGGTTTTACAAATGGTAGGGATGAATAGTAGGGACCGATTTGTTGAAGATCGGTATCAGCCTTGTTTACTGCTATTGCTACTGCTACTCGCAAATAAGATGGCCTTTACAGATGTGTCAGAACAAGTTTTGTTGGTTATTTGTGGTTGGACTAAGAGAACAGTAGCGAGCAGCTGCTGTTTTGGAGAAGAAGCCTCTGGCAGGCTGACAAAGTGCCATGGCTGACAGGGTGCCATGTTTTTAATAATGAAGATTTCTTGGTTTCTGTGGCACAAAAGAGGAAATAAATAACAACAAAAACAAAATAAACTGCCACAAAAAGCAAAAAACAAAAAAACCTTGGTATCAGCACAGAATTAGCCCTGTTGTATGAAAATGCAAATCCCCTGCCACGCCAAGTCAAACAGAGTCAAGCTGAGCCATCACATAGGTATGGAAAAGGAGCCATGATGTATTCAGGCGAGTAACAGTGAATGTGAACATAACTGTCTTTGTTTATATAAAAGCCCTACATTGTGCTTTTAGGTTCTGCAGATAACATCATATTGTTTTTAAGACATTTACAATGACCAGAAAATGATTTTGAGATTGCATTGCATTGACAGAACTTAACAGTTACCATACACAGGGGGTAAGCACTCTCTTTTCTACATGCATTTACTGTAATCTGTCTGCTTTTCCTCATATGCAGTGGCACAGCCATGCTAGTTATTCGTTATTTCCTGTGCAGCCTGTCTGTCAGTACTGTGCATCCAGAGCTCATCAATTGTAGATATTTTGTTTCATTAAAGCTCTTTGCTCAGATTGAGAAACAGAGTAGGATGTAATATGGGAAATGAGGATTTGTACACGCTTTGTAATTGCTTTTTTAAGTGGGACTGTCCTATAGGTCTGGCTTGTTCATAGAGAGAACCGAGGTCTCAGGTCATTAAACCCGGCAAATAATGTGGCTGAATTCATTAAGGTCTGATGATTGTTGATGGCACGCGTGGGTTGAGAATAGACAGAGATAAGGAGAGGTCTTGGTAATTGGAGTTCTTTAGACACCAACGCCTCACCTATAGTTGGAGGAAATAGGATATAAAATTGTCTACATCTGACACACATACAAACGCTGCTTCACACACACACCTAGAGCACACTGACATATAAATTTAGAAAGGCATACTGTAAATACACACTCACAAATATCAATTGAGCATGAGGAAAATATATGTTACGAGTGGAACAGCCCTAAAAAATCAGCCCATTTATGATAATATAAAAAATCCAATTTGCCGCCGTTCCTCACAAGAAGTGATAAGCAGTGGGTGCGTGTGTGTACATCTCCACCTTTGATGGAAAGGTGACAGCTGGACACAATCCAAGGCCCGAGAACTTGGCTCTTTACTCCAAAATCACACATCCGCGTCCTTGTTCATCAAAACTGAGAGGTGTAGACTCTCTTCCCCGACGCAGCGGGAAAGCGTGACTGATTGAAGTTGATTTCCCCTTGCAGAGCTTTGCATCGCAGCAGAATGACGAACACGCTAAAGACGGTCGAGTAGGCAGACGTGGTCGGGCTGATAAGCAGCAACTCCACCCCCACCCCTCCACCGCTGGACGAGGTCCGCTCCACAAAGACTGTAGAGTTGTGATTATGCTGTATACTCGAGTGGAGGCAAGTGAGTGGTCAGCTGTGGTGTGCATGTGTATTTGATCATGTTTTCACCAGTTCTGCTCACACACGGACATCAGATCCTGGCCTGAGATGATGACATTTTGAGATAATGATCTCTACTGGATGCCAACGCACACACACACACACACACACACACACACACACATCACCACTGTGACACATTACTCAATCTCCATGAGTTAATTAAGCCTTAATTACAAAGTCAGCCAGCCACCATAACCATGAATGTTACACCAAATATAATATTTTCATTATTGCAGCAGTATATCAATAGAAGACACAATTAGGGCTGAACGTTGTCCCGTGGTTTCTTAATTACTACTTCCCGGGATTATATCACTAATGCCCTTCACACCATGACTTAATTTTGATTTAAGAAAATATAACTGCAGATATTTATTCAGAAAAGAGTGTACTATATTTTCTCTGTTCTCTGTTCTGTTTATAAAATTGAAATATTATATTACAATTTCATAAAATCATGAAGATAATACGAGTCATTAATGTCAGCCATAGAGAATAGTTTGATCTTCTGTTTGTTGGCTCATCTTTTTACCAGCTCTGATATGTTTGGGTGAAAACATTATGTACTTTTCTAAGGTAATTAGTGTTTGCGGTCATATAGAAAAAGAATCTGTCGCTTTTAGCTATTTCATCAAGGATTTTTAGTTATGGGAATAGTGTTGAAGTCATTTGTTAGTAATAATGCCACGACTCTTCTGCACTTGTCACCTCACTTTGTTGGCATTTATTCCAACAAAATGTTTTGTCACACAGGTGGATTGTAAACCATTTTAGCATGAAAAAGTAAGTCTAAAATAATTTAATAAGGGCATCTCACACTCAGACTGCGTATTTCTTACAGCTGTGGTAGCCTTGATACCCTAGTCCATTATATAAATTTTATTGATACCACCTTTTAAATAATGTTGGTAGCATAATTTCTGTTTGTAGAAAAATGTCCAAAATTGCTGAAACCATATAGTTTCCATAATCTTTCCCTTTGATGAAGGTAAGTTTTTGTTTTCGAGAGGTGTTGAATCAACTTTTGATACTATGACCACGAGTAACAAAGTAAGAAAAAATCCATTTCTAGTTCAGTTTCTAGTTCTAGACCTTATTTGCTGCTGATCTTTCAAAGCATAACCAATGAAATTACAGCTGTATGTGACAACGTAGCCAGAAGTGACCATAGATGTATAGAGGACAACACAAGCAGAGGAGGGAGAGAGGGTCAGTTCTTGAAGGGAACCTCAGACATGCAAAAGATATTTCCTTTAACGTCTGTACAATGTGCAAATACAAATCTCGCGAGAAGTTCACAAACCATGCGTTCCCTTCTAGACACGATGGAGAATGATGGAAGAAAAGTGTTTCAGAGTTCAGAGCTCCCCAAATTATATATCACAACATTAAAAGCATACCACAAACTCACTAGTAAACGTAATGCATGCTGAAATGTCAGCTATCACATTGGGCTACAATAGTTGTAAATCATACATTTACAAACTTAAATTTAATGCCAAATTACCTTAGCTGTTTGTTTACCAGGCATGACGTATCACGCTGTGCTTTGCCTCTCTGTGCCCTAACTCATGTTGAGCCCAGGACAAATTTCTTATCATGTGGAGAAAACAGCAGGAGTAAACTAGATATTGAAAGCATCCAACCAAAAAAAACCTGACTTTCTTCCTTCAGGCCTCCCCTCAAAAACAACTGAACACACACTTCTGACTACTGATGGAGGAGTCTGCAAGAAAGTGTTGGGGAGAAGATCGCAGTACATCCTTGCCATCGCTAACTGTATCTAACTACCTCATGTTCCATTCTCATGAAAGCTTACACCTAACATTATCATAATGAACTTAAACTTAACTTAAACGTAATGTTAGTTCTCACAGCTGCAAGTATTTGGAAATTTGGCTTCACTTTCTCTGCCATTCCTGTGCGACTAGCTTGCTAGAGCTTTAGCAGTATTTTTGCCTAGACTTGTGGAAGACTTCGATCATGTGCAAGTGCACGAGTGCAGAGTGTGTGTGGGTCACCATGCAGGCACGCAGGCCGAATAAAATTATTGGATGGGCTTATTACAAGCCTGCGACAACCACAGATTTATTTTCCCTTTTTTGTGCCAGACCATTTCAACAAATATAAAAAATATGCTCAAAATACAGTATCAAACCCAGCGTTAATGTGAGAGTTAATGTTATTGCCTCTATGTTTTTATCAATGTTGAGTTATGGTCATGAAGCTGACCACTTTTGGCCTATGACATGATGTGGAAGTAAGGATTTTTAATTTAAAATGCAGGTAGTCTTTGTGGCTACTTGTGTTGACCATCTCTAAATGTAACATAAAGGGGCACCCCTGTAGCTCACCTGGTAGAGTGCGTACCATATATCCAGGCTGAGTCCTTACCGCAGCAGCTCAGGTTTTAGTCTAGCCCTGGGCCTTTGCTGTTTGACCCTGCTTACTTTCTCCCCCGTTTTCCTGTCTAAAAAATAAAATATAAAGTAATCTCAGGAAAAGATTAAATCGAAAGCAACTGGACTTGTTTAAAAGTCTTATTGAAGACGTTTCACTTCTCATCCAAGAAGCTTCATCAGTTCATGCCTGTCAGACTAGTCAGAGCTAGTCTAACTAAATGGTGGGAACCCCAGGTATTTAACCTCTGTGGATGTGTTCAAATTCATGAGTGCTCCAATCAGTTTAACGACAGTCGTTTGGAGTTGTTGATCACTAGGTGTGACCCGAAACCAGGTATGAGTGACATTCGTTAGAGACAAAGGACTGTGGACCACAGTCATTAGAGTCACATGAATGTGAAACACTGTTGTTTTTGGAGGTCAAGTTGTTGAATTTCCTGGGCAAAGATGAAGTAACAGCATTGTAAATAGGAGAGAGGTTGTGTCTCAGGCCTCCTCCTCTGTTTAGAGTGGGTTTCTCCATTTTGAAATATAAAAAATAAAGTAGAAAGTAGAAATATAAAGTAGAAATAGCAATCCTCAGATCATCTTCAGGTAAAATTTTAAATTGTTACACTTTTGGTGGCATAATTTTCCAGGATGTCAGCAAGAAAAGCTCACTCAGTACAATCATATTATATTTATTTATATACTCTGCCACACATACACACACAACACAATAAAACATGGAAAACAAATAATTCTGGACTTAAGGCCACTCCATTTATAAGACAGCCATTAACATTTTCTATTCTCCCATGTCTCTTTAATTTCCCTCAGAATGCTATTCCACATTGCTTTGTGTGCCTAATGGCAGCCCCAAACGATTCCTTTGTCCATCAGCAGAATTACAAATAAGCAAGTATCACCATAAAACAGTACATTGCCTCCATGCCCCCAAGGCAAGATAGCAATGAAATTGATTGATAATCGGCGAATAGGATCACAGAAAATATGATCTCTGGAAATTAACAAGGCTATTGTATCAACACATTTTCTTTTCATTAGAGTCCAGAGTACCCTCTATTCTAATGAATTGCCGAGAGTAAAGCGTGCTTTTTAGGTGGCAGACCTTGGTTGGTTATTAATCATATAAATGGCACAGTACCAATTAAGCCCCACAGTGCAGGGCGTTAAGGCTTTTAACTGGCCCCAGATTACCCCGGACCACTCCACTAAGAACCTTTAATTACCATCCTTGGCCCTAGTCAATGAATACATCAATGTGTGGATAAATTCATAGAGCGGGCTACTTCTGTCTAATTGCCATGATTGACTTTTAGAGGAGAGTTATTTCTCGACAAAACTGTGTTTATGGGAGAGTGAGAATATTAAGTTGTGCAGACATTTGCATTGGAGACACAGGAGAAGAGACAAAAACACAGATTTTAGTCAGGCAGGAGCAGGGCTTGGAAGGTTACTTTAAAAATGTATTCCCATACAATTACTAATTACCTGTTTAAAAAACGTAGTCAGTAACCTTATCTAAGAATCACAGTATGAAAGTAATACTTAATTACCTTCTGTTTTAGATTACCTTAATACCAAATATGGTCAAAATGATAGAATGTTGTATGTTTGTTAAGTTTATTGTTGGTCCAGTTAAAACAGTATTATGCATATTTAAATGTATTTACGCTATTTACACTTAACACTGAACTTCAGGTAAACTGACATAAACTCATTCCCACACACCATCCTGGTCACCAGCATCACCACCTACAGTTGCAAAATGTTTTGTAGTACTAGTATTGACAGGTTAGCAAACTAACTGGATTTTTGTGTACTTAACATTAGCAGTTGGTCAGTGCTAACATCAGTGGTTGTTCTGTGTAGCTAAGGTTAGCGATTGGTCTGTGTAGCTAACAATAGCGCTGGTCTGTGTAGGCTAACTTTAGCAATTGTTCTGTGTGGCTGACGTGAGAAGTTGACCTGTGTAGCTAATGTTGGTGGTTGGTTTATGTAGCTAATGTTAGAGGTTGCTCTTTCCTGTAAATGTTTCTTAAAACTAGACATTGTGTTCTTGGATTCATTAGTATTTTCACAGCTGAAGCAAAACTTGCACTGTACTATAATGTTGTTCCTCTTTGCTGATTTGAAAGACAAAATAATGGAGAAATTTCCACCCAGAAAATACTAGAGGCCATGATAATGTATTGACTATAAGATTAGCTGGTTTCACTGAGACCAGAAAGGTGTTGTGAGACTCAAAAGTGTTATAATATGTGCACATTGCATAGTGTTCTTTATTTTAAAATGTATTTTAAATGGAAATCCTGCTAATGATCCTCATTTTTACGAAATGTATCTGTAATCTGATTACGTCTTTCTCCCGCAACTGTAATGAATTTCAGTTATCTTTTTTTGTAAGTACGTAATTGCGTCACATGTAATCAGTTACTCCCCAAGCCTGGGCAGGAGTCAAGGTCAGAAGAAGATTTTGAACTTCTCTGTTGCATTAATGATTGGCAGTTTAACTAAATGTGAGCAATAAGAGGAGAGCTGTTGTGTAAAATGAATTCATAAAAAGCTCAGCGTGGTTGTACAGCAAGTGATGCTAATCACTCTTTGTGTATATCTCATTAGACCAGACGGAACTAAACCAAACCACCATCCAGAAACAATTAAATTATATGCATGCAAAGTGAAATCATTTGTCAATTATGTTATCTTGTCATTTCATCCAATAAGGTTTGGATTCTTTTTCATCATGCTTCTCTGTTGGTGTGTTGCCAGTGCCTGTCATAATTCTGACGATGACTTGTCACAAGACGAAGCGTCCCTTCTTACGGAGCTCAAGATATGTCATTAATTAAAGAGAAGAAAAGACCCTGACAAGGAAATTGAATTAATTATATGTTTAAGATCTTGGAAAGTAACAAAATGTGGTAAATTTCTCCTGAGACTGAAGATATGGTCGGCTATCATAAGTGAGGAATTTAATTCAATATTAGGAGCTGCTATAAAATGATGATATATTTTCATGAAATAGCAAGGGAGAGAAATTAGAACCATTGAGAAAATGTGCTGCTGGAATTCAGTAGAATGCTTTTGTCGGATGAAATCATTTCATCGAGAGTGGCTGGCTTTCCCCTGGACACACATGCTGATTTGAACTTACATACTTTATTTTAATTGGGTTTCAGGATGTGATAAAACATACTTGGCACATGAAAAGATGAGTTGGGGGATGTTAACATAGCCGTAAAATTCTCTGTACTGTCTATGTTCTGCATCAGGGGTGTCAGTGACATTGTCAGGGGCAGCGACCCATTTTTTTTCTTTTTGAAGGGGACCCTCAGTCACATTGGTGAATGTGAAGCACCCAGTGTGAGGCTTCATTAAAAAAACTGGACAATGATTTACCTTTTGCAGTGATCAGCAACTATAAAAGAAATGGTCTCTATAGGTGTAGGATGGAGACAATACAAGTACAATAGAATGGGGATTAATATTCTAAAGACATAAAAGCAATGATACATATATAGATGTATTTCTGTAGTTCTTACAAAATTAATAGTATTTTCATGAGCCTACCTCAATGTGATTACTCCTCAAACATGGGAAAAATCCATAATTATAACTAGGTACTTAAATAAATGCTCTCAGACCTTGACCAAGGAGGCAGTTCACTGAAGAATGATGGTTAAAGTCTATAATTCCAGAAAGGTAATTGCAGAATGCAGTCCTGAAATATAAGTGTAAATATATAAGTCAATATCAGTATTGAAAAGATTCTGATACCCATCCCTAGTGGCCATTCTGTTGACCACATGAGAAGCTTTGGCAGCCCAGATGTGGCCTGTGGTCTGCCAGGTGATAATCACTGCATTATGAGATAAATAAAGATGAATCATTATGACAGAGACGTGGAAACTATCCAAAACTGCTGAGTAAATCAACTTAATCATGATACACTGAAAGAAAGTGCACAGGGGAAGAAAAATATGCTCCTCAGCAATGGCAGTGGCCACAACAGTGGTAATAATTATAATAACTATAATTTGTTTTATCCAGAAGGCCAATTTGGCCAAAATGAGCCAAAGGGCAGCAGCTTGAGCTACTCCAGCAGCTACACTTTAGGTCCCTCTTTTGCACAATGTATGCAAAGTCCAACCTACACCTGCACTAAGAGTTAAGTGGCACATCCTCAGTCGTACAAATCTGGTGCACAAAAGCCTGTTTACAAGCCTGTATCTCATGAGGCGAGTTTGTTTTTCATTGGCTGTCAAAGTTCTCCTTCTTTGCCTGTTGCAGTGAAACCATGTAATGCTATTAGTCAGCTTTTGCATTTCAACACTGTGAGGGTGCTTCAGAATTCTTCTCATGATGTTTTTCTTTCTCCCTGAGCTCATCTTCAAGGCTCTGGCAGCAGCTTAATTTTCACTATCTGCAGAGCCATGGCCCCTTTGCGCTGTTAACCGATACACTGCTCTGTCCCAAATATGTTATTTTGAAAAGAATTTGAGCAGAATATCTGAGAAGCGATGGCATTGTTGTCACATCCTCTTTCCTAATTGCCATCTTCAGCTCAATCAACCATGTGTTTCACTATTCAGCTTGTTGTTCGTGGGTCTGTCACTAACAACAAATGCTGTGCTCAGTCTGCGTCTTTTTCTGTCTTTTCACTGCCCTGTCATATACACATCCACAGACATAAACACAAGCACGCACATTGTCATGAACACAAGCATGCACAGACACACCTTAGATAAACACACAAAGACCAGCTGCCTATCAGATTGGAACAGCTGGAATAAACACGTAAAAACCGGCGCGCTAAGAGGTTGCAATCAAATTCTGAGCACCACCAAAACAATTGAGGAAAGGATCTGATGAACAGATGGAAAGTCAGGCAGCTGACTGCATGCTGCTCAGTGTGAGCCAGACTTTGGGCTCCACAGTTTTATAATATAGGATTAGTCACAATGGAAATTGCCATGAATGTTAAGTAGCCGGCAGTAGTGGAATAAGAATTCATGTCCTAAAGTAAAAGAAGCAGAACCACAATGTGAAAATACTGTGTTATCATAAGTTTTACTCAAGCAAAAAATATCTAAGTATGTTCTGCAAAACATATAAGTATATTCAGAAAAGTACCCATAAGTGAGCCCACCATTGTTATATTATGTGTTACACTATTACTAATAATGCTTTAACATGTAAGCAACTTTTAACAGCTATAGCTGCCGGAGATCTTGTATTCACTCAGTATTCACTGATGACATTTTATGTAATGACTAAATTGTGACAACAGTTAAATGAAAAAAATATTGACAAGTAAAATTACAAAAGAAATCTCTCAATCTGTTCATTATGCCCTGAGGAGTAAAATAAAGCCAAAATAGAAGATTACAGTAATAAGCCATCTCAAATCATTAATAAATCTAGTTTAAGTTTAAAAGTGCATTCCTCATCTTCAAAAGCAGCCTGTCAGGTTGAAAGAAGAGAAAAATTAATTTTCTAGGAGGGGGCAGCTTGTGTATAAAACGTGCAGAAAAAACACTACCAATTTGAAGACACCTGAAAACACACTGTCCTGTCGTGTCTTACCTTTTCGAACTAAGTTTAATATAAAGTTCTGTGTGGATTCATGGCACATTGTTAAATTTAACAGAGCCAAACTAAGCATCTACTCTTTCTAAAAGATAATTTACTCAAACAGAGACTAACTCATTTGGAAAACATTTAATATATTTCAGTATTAATTTTAGTTCCATTAAAAGTGAATAAACATGATGTTTCTCAGATAATGCTCGTCTGCCTTAATGACACAGTTTACATATTTTACATAATATATAAAAAGGTAATAATCATTATCAGTGTCTGATAACCAAAATGACACATCAGTATTGATATTCTCAGCCTAGTTAACTAAACACATAGTTTACTTCTCATTGGAAATTTTACAGCCAAGAGAAACATCCTTCAGGAAAATCCGTCACAGTATCATCAGTGTGTCTGAGAAAATTATGACTAAAATATTGACTAAAATTAGACTAAATTTAAAACTGACAAAATCTTGGCAAAACAAAACAAAACAAAACAAAAACAAAAAATTTAATTGTGACTGTAACTTATAGATTTCAATTTTCAGTAAGGAACTAAGACTAAAACTAAATTAAGAATTCTTGTCAAAATTACCACTGTTGACTAGTTTAATCTATTGTGTAACACAGCAGCATTTACAATCTTGGTTTTTGGTACATGCACCTCGGTACATAAAATCATGATCTGCAAAATAACTTTCACGTTTTCCACTGAAGTATATCAAGTAGCATAAAATGGAAACACTTAAAATACAAATACCTCAAAGTTATAATTACAGTACTTCAATGAAAGTTATGTTCCACTGCTAGTAGCTGACACTGTGTTGTTGTTGGCTGCTATATGACATGCAGTAATCGGGGCACAAAGCCACAAACATACGCAGAATTACACACACGGCAACTTACAAACACAGCTACATGTGCAGTCAGACACATTTGCTGAGCGACCAATTGCATGATTGAATGGACATAGCCCTGTAATTACAGACTAGGACAATATGTCTGCTGCCCTCTGCTCTCTCAGACTCCCTCCCAGTCTCCCTCCATCCGTCCCCAAAGTCACTGACCCGTTGGCTTCTATGTAATGACCACTGAAACGGGTCATTCTGTCTTATTGACACAGCCATACCCAGCCTGGACATTATGGCATGTCAGTAGTGGGGATCACAGTTCCAACAGTAATGACTGCTGTTGTGGATCACTGTCCCAGTTAATGACCTCTGCTACGGGGTGAGGAAAGTGTCTGTCTTGCTGCCGGTGTCCCTCTGTCCATCTGTCTGTCAGAAAAACTCCAGAGGTCACGGCCTGTTCCGGGAGACCCGCTGACATTAACAGTGCCTGCAGTTATGAATGCTTTCATTCACTCATTCACTCATACATGAAGAAAATCAGACACACAACAACCCGGTCATGGGCCCCATGTCCATTAGTGTGACATGGATGTTGACCCACCCCTCCTTACTCCCTCCAGCAATCCCACATATTGGGGGGCTGGATCACGGCCCCTGGACTCAGTGATTCGCCAGGCGACAGATGGAAGGGACACATGGAGATGATGTTCGGCCTTCCATTACCACACACATACACACACACTCAGCCTCAGAACGTAGATATATGTGTTCCATATAGATGTGTTCTCATTTTACAGGCTATAAGGAAACATGGAAGATTTTTTTTAAGTTTAATGCAAGTAAAATAGGCTAGATTCATGACAACACAACATTACTATGGGGATGGACGAACATTGTGTTTAAAACAGCTGTGCAGTCACATTGTTAAATTGTAATTTTCTTGATATAAGCATTCACACTACAAGTAAACTCATTGCTGCCCTGCCATCTGGTTACGTTCTGAGTAGTGCCAAACACAGAGTGCTTATAGATTCAATAAAGTGGTGACACTGTATATAGGCTGGGCATGATTATGGACAATGACACAAAAACCAGCCAGGTTACAGGGTATTAAATGTTAGGCAAGGTGTTTCCAAACTTTTCCATGTCAAGAACCCTCACAAAAATGATTCACTTTAGACCAATGGCCTCAACTTGAGGGGATTTTGTCTTAAAGTCTGTCTAAAGTAAATGCAGAGATATTAGAAGATAGTTGCTGAAACTACATTGTACTGAATTGTGGAGACTATTAAACTGTTTCTGTGTTCAGAATTTTTGGGGCAGACCTGAAATCACGGCTCAATGACATAACATGATTTGTTTGATGCCAACTGACTTATGAACAAAAGGAACAAATTGATTTTCAGGTAGGTTCTCTTTAAGTTTTTTTTTTTTTTTTCATTTAAACATAATTAAGTCTTTACAGTCAATCGAAAATCAGACTAGGATCATTATAAATTACTATCAGCCAGCCAAAAGGCCAACCCTATTTCTTCCCTTTTTGTTTCTGCTTCCAAAAAATATGATAAAAGTTAAGACATGAGTTTTTCCTACAACTCACTCAAAGACCCCTGTTGTTCCCCAGTCCCCAGTTTAAAAAATACTTTAAGTTACTGCAAATATATAAAGATATAGATAGTCTTACATACAGTGGGACCTGTTCATCCATATCTCTGACCAGTTTCATTAAGTAATATTTTGTTGATTACATAGTTCAGGTGAAATTAAGCATGACAGTCAAAAGCTGTATGTGTATTCTCATTAATAAATAGAAACACAGCAGCAGAGATATGCAAGGGATAGAGAAAGACAAAAATGATAATAAACAAGGAAAAGCTAGGAAATACAATAAAAGAATAAAGATGTAATACTAATACTAATGTAAGAATATGGTGCATTAATCAATATGCATCAATCAAGTATGTAATATAGCATAAACATAAACAATATGCATAATTCAAATATAAAATGTGAAATGTATAAAATAGTGCAAACAAACAGCAGTGTCCCTGTAGTGTAGGTGGTACAGTATGAAAGCCTGCTGTCAGTGAGGGACAACCTCTCTTCATTCAGCTATATAAAAATTCCACAACATGGGAGTTTTGTAAACAGATGTTTTGAAACTTTAGCAAACCCCTCAAGGAATTTATAGTCTTAAGGGATACATATTACTAGGAAATGACAGAAAAAATAAATATTGTTGGGGCATTATAAGTGAGCTGACCCTTTGAAATGAGCTGATTTGTCCTTTGGTTTTAGACAGGCTCAACATATCTGTGCACCAGCAGATTGTGGTAGAAATGTTTGTTTTCCAGGAGCCGTGATGTTGGAAAGCGTGCGCAGTATGTTCAATATTATGAATATAAAATGCAATGCTATTTCAGTATATTCCATTTTACTGAATTGAGTGGCCTCTATCCCCGGAGGGTTTGAATTAGGAATGTTCCTTGGTATCCAGAAACAAGGTTACCACTTAAAGGTAGCATCTCTGAAAATGCTTGCATAGGTCCAGTGGGAGCAGAATTTTGATGAGGCTGGAGAGAAAGAGCATAATCTCCTCAATTTCATTGTTTTCCCATTTCTACATTATTTCCATGAAACACATGCATCTCGAGGCCCTGCTCAGAGATTGAATGTGGCGAATGTAATTCTGTCTGCGCTCCCCTGGGCGTTGCATAGGTGTTAGTGACTTGACTGACTTTAGCCTGCATGCCTAAGGCCCTGATGGGATCTGTGCCACCCATGTACCTCATAATCTCTCTGGAACAACACTGTCCCCCAGCGCAAAGTCTCTATCTGGCCACAGGAAAGGTGTGTGTGTGCGCGTGTCTGTTAATGTTTTTGCATGTATTTGTTTGGCTGTCTGGCTGAGTTTAGGTCCCATTCTCTCAGCCAGGTTATATGATTGACTCCTGTCTAACCTTCTCCATTTTCCTACTCTCTCTCGTCTGTAAGATTGGATTGGTCAGTGTTTACAAGTCTGTCACCATGGAAACAAAAGCAGCTTCTAAGCATCTCCACACCCAATTATCTTCCTTCCTCAGGCATCTCTCTGCACTTCCTCCTGTCCCCAAACATTTCTCTTCAATTTGATACTTACAAACACATCCATACACACACACGTATTCACACACATGGTGAGAATATTGTGGGAAAAGTGATAAAAAGAATTCACGCCAAATAAACTAAGTTTGTGTCTCTAGTTTTACCCTTTTTTTTTAAAGAAATGTTTTCTAATATTGTTTTCTATTAAGTTGTTTCAAAGCGATGGTTTGTGCTAGGATAAATTACTGAAGTCAGTCTGAAGTTAGACAGCTATTCATCCTTTCAGTGTGTAAAAAAATGTAAAAACAACAGTATTATGTCGGCACACTACAGTAACAGAATGTGCACAGTTGATTGTGTGCCAGAAACAATAGTTATGAGTGTAATACAGTGAGTCAAATGATTGAATTGAATAAAATGGCAAAAATAGATTACCAAACTATGAATGAATCAGAAATCTAGATCACAACAGTGGCAGGTTATGGAAATTCAATCGGTTGTTTATAAAAAAAAAAAAATAATGGAAAAGAGAAGAGACTTTCACTAAAGTTTTCTAAACAAAAATAGCAACTTTGGCATCAAACTCTTTAGAAATCAAGGGGAACGTTTGTCTCTCCATGTTTTATGAGGCTGACATTTTGACATTGGATGATACAGATGGCGGTTGAGGTTACTGCTCTGAAGCAAGACGATACAAGCCGGGTCGCTGGTTCGGCTGAGATGCAGCAGTTCTCTCCTGGCTCTGCGGTTGGTCCCCATGGGTCATCGATGGTGGGGACCTTTCCCTGAATTTGGCTGATCTTTCAGACTGCAGGCATTCTGATTAAATTGACTTTTGTTGTTGTTTTGAGAGGCTCAGGGAGGTGTTCTCTTTGTCCTACTACAGGCAATTTGTCTGTCCAAAGCCTTCACCTTAGGCTGGCTTTATACGGTGACATTTTCATGCAATAAGTTGCAGGTTTCAAATAGCAAAACAAAATAAACAAAATTTCTATGCAACTTGATGACAGTTGCATGGAACTGTAAATTTTCTGAACTCTCATGCAACATGATTTAATAGTTTATTTCACTAAAATTAGCAGCCTTTCCATTTTTGTTTCTTATTTTGTATCATCTTCTCACTGGACAACATCAGTTTGGATGTGCTGCCTGCTTTTTCTTCTGGCACTGTCTGGCTGCTTTGTTTCATAAAGCTGAGTCAGAGAATAGGAAGAGAGCTGTGCATGCATTAATGCTTGATATACTGGCGGAAAAACCATGACCTACTGGCTACTCAAAAGAGAGACCAATGGATCATTTCACACTGTATTCAAGGAGCTTGATCCAGTGAGCCTCCAGTGAATGCGTTTACCCTTTGATTCAAGGAAAATAAATAAAAAACTCTGTGTTTCCACTTTCTGGCATTGGTGTGCAACTGTAGCTTGATAAATGATTGTATTTTAGGTGACAGCTCTTATTCTCATCAAAACTTTGTAATACGTTACCAACCTGACATGATCTGAAGCATCCAAAAGACCACCTTCTGTTTTATTATGCGACTCAATTGCACTTAGTTTCAACCAGCTTAAGTTGTGTGGAAGTTTCACTGTGTAGAACCAGCCTTAGGTATAGAGCTGGAGGCTGAGCAGATGTTTCTTTGTAGACTCTAAGTTATGTAGTAGAGGGTTATGATCATAGTCCATTTATTTATAAGTTCATATTCTATGCTTTTCTGTTTAAAGGTTTTATGCTCAATATTTTTGTTATTGCTTAATTGTTAATAAACCATTGAGTCGATTACTACCAATAAGCAATGTTCTTCCTTTCCTCTTACTAAGGCTTACACAGGCTCAATTACTCCAAAGGGAGAAAGTATGAGATTTTATCTGATGTTTAACTCTGAAGTTTTGTTTCTACCTTATGAACTGTGAAATTTTCTATTATTGTGGAGGTGAATGTGAAGTAGCAAGGTCAGGAGGAAGAGGAGGCATTAAGGTGGTGGATAGCAGAGAGGCTCACCAGGCAATTATAACAAGATTAAGAAGAGATTTGAGATGTGAGAGATATTGTACTCGCATGCTTATGCACATAGGCAGACCAATTTTGCCCTCTCCCACTCGCTCTCCCACACGTAAACACAAAGCCCTATAATTTACTTTGGCATATGGAAAAGACAGAGCTCGCTGGTTGTCTTTTTCAGGCGTGCAGCACCACAGAAGCCAGACAGACAGTCACAAATACAGGCATTCAGACAGTCGTGACAGGTGGAAAAATATCTCCACTCCTACTCTGTCCTGTTCGCAACAAGGCTGTGTGTTTGATGTTTCCCCCTGCCTCCCCCCTGGGCTCACACTGGGCTCTTCTGAGGGCCATTGCCTTGGGAAAATTTGGGAGAAAATTGGCTAAAATTAGAATATCTTTTTATGGTAAATGCACAAAATCATCATAGCAACGGGAGTGCACAGAGAGGTGCATGCTGATGGAAAATGACTTGCAGGATACAGCGTTGTCTTTTTGAGACACATCCAAGTCAACAAGACCAAGATGTGTCTGAAGTCTTGATAGGAACATTTCAAGTTAGTTAGAATTCTTCCCATGCATAGGCGTAATTAAAGGTGTGTAGCTAAGTAAAGTCTGCCTTTTGTTTTCTTATTTATTCATTGTTCTCAAATTTCTAGGGTCAAAATATGAGCCATAGTTTTTGTTCTTAAGTGTCAGGTCAAGTCTTTAGAGGGCCAAGGGTTAAATCTGAAGTCTCAAGTCTTGGTCAAGAGGATATCCGCTGAAACGCAGTACAGATCTGATATCAGTGCTCTCTTTGACCAATTTAAACTCTATACTAGGGCTGTGATAATAACTGCATCACCGTAATACCATGCTCATGTGATGCTTACCATGGGGTTGAGCTCATTACCCTCATTACCACAAATTTTATGTTGAAGAGTCAGTCTCATTTTATTCCATTGTGCAATGTGTTTTTGAAATGTGAGCTACACACACAACAAATCAGGAACACAGCCGCTGATTGGTCGACACTCATCCCAAGGCATCGTGAGATTGCCAGTGGACAGCTAACAACATACTAACAACAATGATTTTCAACATGGAAAAATGGATAAATGACCACAGATTTGGAGACATTAAGTGTTGGATTTATTATATGGATTTATTTTACAAAGTCTCCAAAATGCCACAGCTGGTCAAGGCTGGATTGCAAAGCTTCTGAAAGGGGTACAAATCACACTGGTGATCACGTTGTAAGCACACATGTATGGCTATTGTTAGCCTTTCCTGCTCAGCGTACTTTGGGGCTGACCCCCTTCACTCTTCTAGAAGTTGAGAAATCACAGACGAGACTTTATTTGAGAAGGTGCAGAGATTACAAACTCATGCACTGTAATCTGTACTGTACATTTACTGCTTGACAATTTACTGCTAACCTTTTCCTCTGCTCTGCGAGCAGCACCATCACTGTCTGCTACTCACTGTCTATCCCTTGCACGTTACTCACACACTTTACGTAGTGCCCTATTCCTTGAAGGAACTATGCTTTAAAAAAGTCCAATAAAACATAATTATTTGGGCAGTTGTGGTAAACCGCCATCCCACAGGAGTGCATTGCTTTTTCACTGTGCTCAGGAAAAAATCAATATCATCATAACCCTACTCTGTACCTCAATAGGTGAAATTTATTATTATGATATTTATGTAAAATAATATGAGGCCAGGGATTGCTGTGGCGTTAAAAAGTGAGTTGGTGGCCTTCATCCCCAAGGGTTTGAATTACAAACTGAGCTTTATTTTTTCTTTATTTTTTAAATTACATTGACAAAGAATCTATATTCTTAATGTGGATCAGTTATGTGTGATCAGTACCAGATCTGCTTAATATCAAAGGTCTGATTCCAATCTGGCAGATCAGATAGGTGCATCCCTATATCATAGATTATTCAACTACTAATAAATCACCATGGTGATTATGGCAGCTATCTTTTTGGTGACCTGTCATGATGCAAGTTATGTTAGCAATGTCATTAACTGAAATTAAAACAGAAAAAAATAAGAGATAAAAGAAACAGCATTAGTTAATCAATTGCACTCTGCAAGTGTCCAGATTGCCTGCAATAGTAGATAAAACAAAAATGCTGAGAGATCTAAGTGTCTCAGTTTGACCTTTTCACCTCAAGTCAATTTTTCAGTGTTCATCACTTCTACAGCCCATCGCTGAAGTGTAGTGTACGCACATTGCCAACATTTGCATTGAGCAATGGCTACATTAGCTCATATCTGCAACCTCACCAGCCATCAGTCAATTAAAGGGTTAATGACATGTCACAGAAGAAGGTTCGGTCTTGGTTGGCACACACGACTTCCAGACGACCAATCTTTAATCTAACCCACTTAAATATGCATGAGCCCTCCCAGTGGGGCTTTAATGGCTGGCCCTTAGTTCCTCCCCCCATCTAAACCCACACCCCCAACCCCCGTCTGACAAATGAGATGGTGCACCTTGAGTTACCAAGACAACACTTTGCTCAAGGTTCTGTGAAATAGACCAGTGAGGGCGGTACTTGTCAAAAATGTCTTGGCTGCTGTCAGAAAGCCTCTCCTGACCTCACATTCATAATGATGGTAGTATGTAAATATCACACACACACCTACTTTAGAATTTGATGCCCACTATAATGAGGAACTATGTCTTAATTCACATTACTTGACGGGTGCAATATGGATTTCCTGTATGTGCACTGAAAGTCCAGCTACATGCCCTTACCTCACATTCATCAGTCAATGTACGTAAAGAATGTTAACATTGTAGGTGTACTTTTAGCCAACTGATATGGGATCATTGACTCTAATTTTCAAGGTATCAAGGTAATTTACTTATCATAATATCTAAAAGGGTTGCACAATGAAATATAAGTTGTAGTCCCTTCAAGCTACATGCACATAGGACATTATATTGGCTGCAGATTTAGTAAAATTTAGTATATATATTGATATTTGAGTTTGAAATGAACAGAAAACAATACAGTTGATGCCATATATGTGTTTTTATACAAACACATGAACGCAAAGATAATACCCCATTTTTTTTAAAGACATATTTATTATTCTGCTAATTATTGTGTATTTTACTCTCTACCTTTATAAATGTATGTTTACTAGATTTATTTACCATTTGTACTTCCTGTGGTCCCTGTGATCTTTCACTTCTGAAACTTTGTCAGATTAGTTGCATTGCCGGTACTAAGCTTTACTTTTGTGAGTTAGGTTTGGGGCCTGGCAACTGGTGGTCGCCAATAAGTTCACACTGATGCATGTGACCCCCCCCCCCCCCCCCCTCAGTTGGAAGAAGTGTGTAGCCACAAAATTTCTACCCTATATTTGCTCCATCCTAAAAAAAACAAAACAAAACGCAACAAAAACTAACACACAAAATCCAAAAATTGATATATTCTTACACATATCTTTCTTTTTAGACAGCTGTACACTTGTCTTTTACCAAACTAAGCTTTAATTGCCTTTTTAACTCACCATAAAAGATGCTTAATTCAAATTCGACAGACAGAAAGAAAATAAAACTTTCCACTGTTCTAACAATCACCAGCTCTGGTTTGGTCAAAATAAACCCTCAGTTCACAAAGTTAAATATTCTGGCTCTGTGTGGCAAGTTTTGGCTTCAGTTGAAATGCTGATTTTACTCACTGCATTCCCACAGAAACAATTAGTTCTTTTGTATATTCCCTTGAGAAATAAATGGTGTGATCCTTAAGTATATGACTAAATTGAGTGAGTGTGTATATCTGTGAGTGTGTATATCCGAATGAGAGTTTGTCTCCCTCGCTGAGACCATAAATTAGCTAAATGAAATGACACAAATCATCCCAAAAACATCACCCAAAAAAAGCATATATATTTGCGTAATTCCCCATCCCTATTGTGAATCCAATTTCCTTGTTATTGTGCTAATTTATTTTCTCTGCAACCTTTTACATTTCTACTGTTTATTGTACTTAATCATTTTCTAACTTGTAAACTCTGTTGGTACATATCTTGCCTGGTTCAACACTTTCAACTGCTTCCAGTGAAAACTTTAAAGGCCAACACCTTGTATTCAACCTTTCTTTATTATGTGTTTCAAGCTCATTCCACAGCTTGAAACACATAATAATCCACATGCATACTGATGGCAGAAGACTTGAAGGTTTGAAAATAATGGTTAAAACTACAGTTGTGGGCGGACGTTTAGCTCAGTGGGTAGAGCGTCCGACCCATGTATGGAGGCTGTTAGTCCTCTGCAGTGGCCGCTGGTTTGACTCCCGCCTTCGGCACTTTGCTGCGTGTCATCCCCCCTCTCTCTGCCCCGTTTCCTGTCTAATCTCTGGCTGTCCTATCTAATAAAGGCAAAAATGCCAAAAAAATAACTTAAAAAAAAACAAAAACAAAAAAAAACTACAGTTGTAAATGTACTTTAATCTTTATTTGCATAGCTGGCAACATACATACACGATAAATGTCATGAGCCAATATCAGGCAATAATATGGCACCTGTCGACATATCGGTTGGGCACTCATCAATGACTCGTGTTTTCAAAGTAAAGATTGCCACATCTGTTGTTGGCACTGTGTTGAGTATGTAGCCTCGCCTTGATTGGCAGACACGTCTAGACATAAAATGCTTTTAAAGTGGAATCACAGCCTTTTCTCCGACTGAAAGTAGGAAGTTATTATTTTAAAAGTGTGTGAACACATTTCCTGTGCTTTGATTGGTCTGTAATGATATACATTTAAAAGCCTGTTTGTTGAATCACTACACTATACCCTTCCACACTCCTTCAGCCCTCCCTCTGCCTTTCACTGGTGTCCCTAATGACCTGAGAGTATATTGTTGTCTAAAGGCATTTCTCTGATTATTTCCGGATCAATTGTGAACATATGGATATCCTGGGAATGACAGATGCATGGCCACTCAGTTATTGTAAACACGCCAATAATATCAATGATGGGAGGCTAAACAGCAGAGGTCGTTTGGATTGGCTCTAAACATGTCAATAATGTTTATTTAAGAGACTGGACTGGCCAGAATACAACCCACTGTTTCTGCATGGATCTATTTCAATGCATAGATGGAATCAATGTGCAAGTGAGCTTATGTAATTTGAGCATGAAGTGAGTGGTTTGCCCTTGCTTTTTCAATTTTCACACTGACCTCACACAGATCCCCACTAGAATTATAATGGTAAAAGTGGCACGGCAACCATGCTACAGAGTAGGGGACAAGTCTCATTGCACTTGGGAAAACAAGGTCATCCACTAACCTTCTGTCTCCAGCCACAAAGTAAATACTCAGAGGGAAAGACCACCATTACTGGCTCCCCAAAGGGGGTATCAAGTCAATTCCCAGCGGGCACACATGCAATCACACACACATACAAGCAGCCCGCAGTGAGATGAGTTAGAGCTCTCCCTCCTCTCTGACACACTCACAGTCACCGGCATGTCCACACTCCCCTCAATCCCTCTGACCTCACCTCAATTAGCGGGAGACATCTTTGTTTGGGTTGCCGAGCCTAATTAGCATGGTTCACCACAGAGCAAGTGCTCTGCAAAATTCATTTATCAAAGGGGCCTGGGACAATGCTTCATGTCACACCATTAGGATTGCAATCTCTCTCATCATCTCTCCAGCTCATTTCATGAAGCCATTTGACAGTTCTGAGCGAGGGAATGAGGCAGGGAGGGAGGGAGGGAACGAGAGGGGGAGAGCAGCATTATGGAGCGACGGATGGAAGGTAACAGCATGTAAAACAGAATGCTAGAGAGAGGATGCATGTGGATACTGAGCGAAACGGACAAATCGTATTAGCAGGATACGCGAGGAGGAGAACGCAAAGACGAGAGGAAAATGAGTGACAACGTTTTAGAAAGTGGCAGATGGAAGAAGAGAGAGTTGAATAGATTTTGTGGGAGACAAATAAATGAGGAGGAAAGAAAAATCCTCAGGGGTGTTCATATTGAGGCCACTTTGAGTCAGTATGGGCAGTTATGTGTATAGACAGTGCTGGCAGCCTGAATCTCTCCATATCACACCTTCCCCATGAGAACACAGCTTAATGGGTCTTTGTATACACACACTGCCTATAGAGGCCACTGCAGCCTTCAACATGCATCAAATATTCAAAGCATCTTCTGTTCTCAAGACACACACAGACACCCTCACGCACATTTTCTCACAGCCTCTAAGCCATAAATGTCAATATAGAAAGCAATGCTGGCACATCTCCCTCTCCACTGCCGTCTGTCTCTGTTTTGCTCCCTCCTTTTAGTAAAAGGGAATTGTTTATCTGAATTGCTAGAGGATATTGTGAATCATTTTTCACAACATTATCATTTGTTATTTCTCACATGGTGTGCAAATTGATGCATGGGTAAGAGAGGGGATGGGGGGGCGTACAGGGACTGAGGGAGACGACCATCAGACCATCAATCACCGTAAAGTAGCCCACACTGACAAGTAGAAGGTCTCTGACATTTTTGACTGACTTGATTGATGTGTTTTTGAAGTGCGGGGGGAGCCGGTGTCAAACTTCCTTTCTGGCACAGAGCAGATAGATCACACATCACACCGCAGCGCTCGGCTGAGGTCAGTGATATACTTTTAAACAGCGTGCGTGATTCTACTTTACCAGCCAGGAGGTTCCCAATGAAAGAGAAGGTACAGACCCAGAAATGTGAATAGTTTAACTGAACATCTTCATTTGGATTCTCAAAAATGGGTTTCAGTTTAATAAATGTGGACTTTGGCATGGGTGCTATACCTGTTTGAACAATGACAATTGTCACTGTTTGGGCTTTTGACACCCTTTGCAATGCTTAATTAACTTTGTCAAAGTGAACTTTATGCTTCAGACTCGCCTAAAGGTGAGCTCATTACAGTAATTAGTCATATGCTTCACACTGTATGAGTAATTTGAGATATGGTGCCTGATCTGGCCACTGAACTGTGAGGCTGACTTTGAATGTGTCTTTTTCAAGTTGTTTTAACACAGAGGCTTTCAAAGTGGGAGGCAGGCCTCCACGAGGGAGCTCCACAACACTCATCTCAACTCGTCACATACTGACAATTTGACTTTGTCCCTCAGCATCTGATTCTGAAACACAAAGTACCCTTTAGCAGCTGTAGCTGTTTTTAACATGTGATTAAAGCCACACAATGGCCTTTTAGCATTTGATTAACACTGTGAAAGGGTCACAGTTAGATTTAGGCACAAAAACTACTTGTTTAGGTTGAGGAAAAGACCATGTTTGATGTTACCATACCTACGTTACGTTATGTTGTGTTACGTACGTCACCCAATGTCATTGAAGCGACTCACAACACAAAATGCATGTGGACTTTTCCCCCCTGTATACCACGTCAACATTTCGTGACGTCTCATACAACGGCAGATGGATTTACATTGAAGTCACTTGAAAAGCCTGGTGCGTAGGTTTTAGGCACAAACGGGCACCGCCCATGTCTGTGTGAGTCACTGAGGGGCAGTGAGAAATCATCAGTATCTGATGAGTTGGGAGTGAGACCAGACTGGGCTCCAAACAATTTCAGGGGAATCTCAGTGAATGGAAGTGAAAAATTGTTATTCATTTCAGACATACAAGAGTTTGGAGGAATTTTACTGTTTTTCCCACTTTTCCAGAATCAGAAACTCATAAAAGCCTTTGGGCAGACCCTTTTTTAATGTATTTGGTGTAGTCTGAAGTTACAGCAGTATTAGGCTATTTTGGCTCAATTGCTGAGTCTCAAAGGGATCACATAACACAATCACATGATCCTGTAGATTTCCAGGAAATGAGAGAAATAAGTAGGTAAACTAAGGGGGACATCTTTAACTAAGCTGTGCCTGTGGGGAGGCCCACAGTCTCTGACTTTGAAAACCCTTGTTGTAACATCAGTCAGCTCCTGCTTTTAGTGTGGTGTTCTAGCAGAAGGTGAAAAAGCAACCTGTTGCTATAAGTGTGTGGGTTTCCCAGGTGAAACATAATGTCATGTTTTCTCTCAGTAATGTGTTGTACTCTACTGTAGCTTAGAGACTCTATTGTGGCATAGATGTGACATTCAAACCATTTCAGCTGCTATGCACCATTAATATGTACATTACTTACTCTGAGTTTGAAAGGTATTCATCCATACCTTGAAGGTCAGTTGTAACTTCACATTCTGTTAATCATTTTTGTCCATAGAGCCTTAGAGACAACCTTTTTTCACGTCATAATATATTGGCATTTTCTTTTTTGTGTGTGTTTGTATATATGTGTGTATATGAACGAGAGACATAGAAAAAGACAGAAGCAAATGGTGGGGATATAACTTTTAAACCTATATTGAATTGAATACAAAAACAAGACAAGGTGTGGACTGCAAGAAGGCCAGTCTAGTACTCAAATTATTTTACTACGTTTATCAGTTTGAACATTAAATATCTTATGTCTGGACTGTATGCAATTGAAAACAAGTTGAAAAGTATTTTGCAAATCATTGCATTATGTTTTTATTTACATTTTACACAATGTCCACGATTTGGAGGGGAATTGGGGTTATAAATTGATAGTAACTCTAACACACAAAAAGGAATAACACTGAAACAAAAGATGGAGAATGGTTCAAACTTTTATATTTTGGGGCTGAATAACTTTCAAAACAAGGTGCATAAACAAAATCAAGCATTTATCACCTGCCACTGTTATTGTGCAACATAATTATACTGTAGTAACAAGGCAAACTTGAAAATGCCTATCACCATCATTAAACGTGTTTGCTGGCAGGTTGTTGTGGAGGGAGACATGAGTTCATTTTAGTCAGATATACTTAAGAATTACACCATTTATTTCTTGAGGGTGTTTCCAAACAAATTAATTGTTTATTTGGGAATGCAGTGAGTAAAATCAGCATTTCGACTGAAGCCAAAACTTGTCTCATTACAAATATGTTAGTCATGCTTTGCTGAAGGCTTTTAGATGACAAGGAATTGTGTAAGCATGGATGAGGCTATTTATCTACCAACAAACCCAATGAAGCTCATTATTGCAATGTTTTGGGCAATTGTTTTTGATGGTCTGTCACCCTTTTTGCTCTTTCAGTCTTGTTCATAAAAGACTTAAGAAAAAAGTGTTTTTGATGTCACTCTCCATTAACTGTTCAAAATATTAGAGACATGATAATGTTCTGATACTGACTTTAATTTTATATAATACACATTGTCTTAGGACGGGTTCACAACGGGTTTGTTTAGTCCGGTTGAACCAAACCCTGGAGTGTTTATCACCTTGGTGTGGTTTGTTGGTGCTCTTTGAACACCGGACACAAACTCTGGCGTGGACCAAACAGCTGCCCTCTGCTCCATGTTGAAGAGGTCGTCTCAAACTGATGTCAAATGAACTCTGTGAGTTAATTACTGGTGTGAAGACCATCTGAAACAATCACAGAAACCAACCACATGTATGTGTCATTATTCATTATTTAAAAAAAAGATTTTCTCCTCCCGGTGAACTAGTAGTATGTCGACTGCCATGGGACAAACATGGTCTCACTTATTTTATACCGGTTGTCTTACCACATGTTCATATGTGCGGCCCTCTAAAGTCTGCAGATATGTGCTCCATATCAACACCAACGTGAACAGAACCTGACTGTGCTCTGTGATGTCTGATATCCAGATAGAAATTGGGCTGTTTTTTGTCTTTTTACTCACCAACTGGATGACCTCTAATTGCATGTCATTTCCAACAACTTGTGTTTACTGTTTCTAGACCATTTGAGTTTTGCCTTTGTGAACGTAAGGAGGTGTGAACCCCTCCCTTAGACTTTAAGAGTCGTCTTATAGCTAATGTGTTTCTATCTACATGGCTACTTTTGAATTTGTTTAGATTTAAGCCAAAATATTATAGGGTAGTGATTTTTATGTTTATATTTGAACATCTATATACAATGTACCCACTGTTTCAGCAGTTTCAGCCTCCAACAAGAGTCTACGAAATGTGTCATGAGTTACGTTACGTGAATATATTTAGAAATTATGCGCCTTTTGTTGTAGGCCACTGCCATGCCCCCTTTCGCCAATGCATGCGAGCAGCCATATGTCACTTCCCCTGACCATGCTGCATTTTGGGTGAAAACAAGCTCTGTTAAAGTGCCAAAAAGAGAAGACTAGTGTCATTTCCATGCATGTTGGCAATGGAATTAGTTTACCAAAACTCCACAGTGGACGGACCACTAAAACAGCAAACTAGTGTCTTAAAAAGAGACAGATCGCAGAAATACATCACCTGGAGATTCGATAAGGCACTTGTCAGTTTACACCACCCCAGCCACTCAGTGGAGTCGTTCTTCCACTTTGATGGAGACAGACACTCACCAATCCCCTATTTCTTTTGTTGTAGTGACGCCGATTGTTGATCAACAAAGACATAGCATGATTTTTTACCTGGCTGGCTGGGGAATTTGGGCTCGTAATAGCTCAAAAGTGATGCTGTTTTCTTATTTTATTCGTTTAAACTGACAAACACCTTGGAATTTGTATTGACCCCCCCAAAAAGGGGGCGCAAGCATAATGGTGGAGCAAAGTACCCGCATGGGTTGTTCTCATCTATGAGCATGAACAGATAAAGAGCGCTCCTTTGGCTCATCATGACCAACCTACCACTAAATCTCATGTGAGTGTTTATTTGGAAGTTATGCAATAGATCACTCCCATTACCACATCCCTTTTTAGCCAAATGGCATGAACACAAAAGCTCACCTTCATGCACACCCACACACAGACTTGACCTCCAAAATTTCAGTCTCCTAGGCCCTCTTTTAACCTAGAAGTCTAGACTTCTTTAGAAATTCAGTGCTGACTGGCTTCAACTCGACAGTGCACTACAAATTGACTGTATTGCGTATATTTATTAGGAGTGAAAAAAAGGGGAAAACAGGATGTTTAAGAGAGTCTGCAGCTTAAAATACTGTACTTTACAAGGTGTTAAAATCGTACCAGCTGGCCAGAGAATTACAGTTTTCTTTTCCACTTAGTATGTGCCATGAAGTTCTAAAAATGAGTAGAGTCATATTCTTTCTTCTCTCCTGAAGCTATTTTCTCTGGGTGCTCTATTTCACACCGTTCTTTCTCTCAGTGTAAAGGGTTGCAAGGCAAGGTGACATTTGAAAAGTGCATTTCCCTCTCCGCTCCGTCAATCTGTTCTTTTTCCTTACAGACAGCCCCCTCCATCTGCACACTGCCATAGCATGCACACAAAAACTCACATTACACACACACACACACACACACATACCTTCTCTTTGCCCACTGACAATGTTGTCCCTGGTTACCACCGGGGCTCTGTGTGTTTGGGAGACCAGACTGCGACCTCTGGACCCCCAAATGACACTCTGCCTGGCTGCGGTGTGACCCGAGGGCCCATTAAGAGTCAAAGCCAACACCAGATCTGTCACATACACTTCTGTGACGAGCTGTTGGACATAGCAGTGGCACCTCGCGATGACAGGTTGTCAACACCTGTGTCAAGATGATCGATTAGCAGATTGAGTCCCAAAACCTTGTCCTTCTGAGTGCTCTCCCCTCTTTAGACTGATTAAATCGGGGTTGCAATCATTTATATTTCCTCACGCACAGACAGCAGGTCTGTTTATCTCCCCGGTGACAAAGTTTTGTTGCACGTTTGGAAGTTAATTGCTTGGCTCATTAGCTGTGCGTGTGTTTCAGTCTTGCAGCAACGGGGGATTTGATATTATCTTGTTATGGTGCAGTGTTTTACAGTGGGAGTGGTGATCTCTCAACCTGAGGCATAAAATGGCCTGAGTGCTTTGGAAAGCCCGGTGTGATCTGTTCATTCTCCTCATTCATTTTTAATGGCCTTTGAAGAGAACGCTTGTTTTCCATCACCACCACCATTTTGGCAGCGAGGTAAACAGATGGATACTGACAGTGAGCGAACGTCTCACAACAAGTGTCTCGCTCTGCCATATCTCCTCCTTGACAGAATACAGCAAGCCCTCACCCAGTTTTTCCCCCTGCAGGTAGCCAGTAAAATGAACGCAAGACATTATAGGGATTTATGTCACACTGAACTGGGAGGAAATACCAGTATGAAGTTGAAAGCTTTTCTACTGCAGTCACAAATAATGGAGCTCTACTATACATTTGTTGCAGTTGGTGGTTCGGAAAGCTCAGGTTTTTATTGCTGCAGCTTCCTTTTATACTCTTAGAAATAAAGGTTCCAAAGGAGCTCTTCCTAAAGGGCTGAGGTTCTTCTACCAAGAACCATTTGCTCCTGAAGAACCCTATTTTGAAGAAAGGGTTTGTCAAGGGTTCTTTGTAAGATCAAGGGTTCCATTTAGAACCCTTTTCATCAAAAGAACCCTTTTTGGAAGAAAGAGTTCTTTAAGGATATAAAATGGTTTTTGTTAGAACTCTTCGAGTGGGTTTTAAATAGAACGCTTTGAATATAAAAAGGTTATGTTGGGTTCTAGGTAGAACTCTCTGAAAGGGTTCCAAGTGCAACCTTTGTACAAGGTTATACCAGGAACCAAAACCAGTTCTCCTTTGGGGACAAGCCGAGGACCCCCTTATGGTTCTAGCTAGCATCTTTATTTCTGAGAGTGTATAAAAGAGACTTGTTTTTTTCAGTCTTAAATGTTTAATAACTTGAAAAGAAACAACTTCTCTCAACTGTCTCTCTCTCTGTGTGTTCTCACTCTGTTTTACAAAATTCAGAGTGATTCGCTTGTCATTTAGGTGACATTTGCTGGTAAAGGCAGCCAGATGTATTTGTAGCTTCTTTTCATACTGACAGACACAAGTGTAATAATCACTGCTGCAGCAACGCCATTGACAAATTGCTGTTATTGTGACTTTAAATGCACACATAAACAACCATTTCATTAATCACTTTCTGCTGATGGCTTTTGATCAGCAGAGAGAGATTGTGCTCAAGGACTTGTTGAAGGTCGCTGTGTGCAGATCTGTGATTGCTGTGTAAATCGATTATGGCAACACCTCCCTCCAAGGATGCTGTCAGAGAGCCAGGCTGCTCCAAGCAGGGCTTCAGAGCCAAGGGCCATGTTAAGAGAGGAGGCTATTGAACGCTGACTGCATACATCATAGACAAGCACAGAAACGCACAATTTACATACATGTGTTGAATATGACCAACACACATACAAGCAAGTGTCCTTATCCTCTTTAGTTTACATTAGCATGGCGGAATGTAATATTATGTAGTCAAGCAGCAGTGTTTATCATACACACACACACACACAGCTGGCCAAGATAGTACAAGCAAACTGTTTCTGACTGGCTTCAACAGGTAGTATTGATATATATTATTATATTATTATATATTATCTTTGCAAGCCACAACAGTGGCATGATTTAGTAGATGACCTTTAGTAGATGACCTATATATATAACCTGCAATAGTTATTCGATTTTTAATATTTACTTTGAGTTAATTGACTATTCTAATATGAAAGGGTCACTCATTGTGTCAAAATTACAGACAACACACAATCAGTGGCTTTTTGGTGCTTTTTAGGCTATTATGATTTATTCTTTTTGGTTTTATGGTGCATTTACTGCATGGTTGAGTTGCAGCTCCTTTTGTCAAACCCTACAGGCAGCCATTTCCAGCAAACAAGCTCACATAAATCCCTTCCATGCTGCATGTACCAGAGACCCTCATTTTTTGAAAGTCCAAATCTTTGAGGGGCTAGTCCAAGTCAAGTCTCAAGTCTTTGAACTCAAGTCCAAGTAAAGTCTCAAGTTTCTTATGGTTGTAATGAGTGTTCTACAAGTGTTCTGGTCTGTGTAGAACACATCTATATCTAAAGAATATCAAGTATGTACTGTATCATCATCACTCCTTATGATAGTTTTAAACAGGCTATTCTAGCACAGTATGAAATTATTCCCAACTACAGCGGCATGTGTAATGACACATGCTCATATACACCACAGTCACGCAGCATGATAGAATATCTAACATTCTCCAGAAGGAGATGAAGAAACAAATAAAGCCTACAAAAGCCTAGCTTAAAGTTATGCTCTGTGCAGCACAGCTAAGGGCAGCCCTCCATATGCCAACAGACAGAGGGAGGGCTTCCATCACCTGATATCAATCACAAAACATTCAGTACAGAGTGAGTAATAAAAAAAACAGGAGACATCCCACAGATAAAAGCTAATTACTGAACAGGGAGAAGACCAAGAAGCTGCCGTCATTCCTCCATGCAAAGCCAGGGAAAATTATTTTGCAGTCACGGCAAAGCATCACTCTGAGCAAAACAAATGCTCGCTCACTCTTAAAATATTCAGCGAGCACCAATCTAATCAAGCAAGCAAGCTAATGTTAGATGGGTGATGCTGAGCTATTCAGGTGCATTTTCAGGAGTCTGATAAAGTTTGATGTGGTCAATCCAGCAGCCTTTATCACTACAGATGATGCATTCAGCTGTTCTTTTGTTTGGGCCTTCTGTAAAGTTATAATTTTATGTCCATTATAATTTTATATTGCAATTATATATCAGGGCTTTTGATGTTTTTCTACCCGCTAGTGCCTAAAAATCAATTAATACAGGTTTGATTTTGAGTAATGTGATATGCATCCCCTTCTGACCAGCAGCATGTTTTCTCAGTTGGCTAAAGCATTGTGAAATTGTTCTTTTAGCTCCCTTTACTTTCCACCTGTTGATGGCTGTGAGTGTGGGGCAGACAGAGATGTGTTTTAGGCCAAAAAAGAGGGAGCACTGATGGATCACTGCAATGTCCTGCTGACAGCCTCAGGACTGCTCCGGCCAGGTGTACTCTGACGGTGTCCTGTCAGCCACAGGCTACATTTGGAAAAGAGATGGATATGAAGAGGACGTTGAAAGGGTGAGGGATGTAACGGGTGTGGGGATTGTGAAGGTAGAAAATTAGAGGTTGCTTGAAAGAGAGAGGCATTTAGAGGGACAACAAGAGCGACGGGTACAGAGGGAGGAAGAGAAGAGAGAGCAGAGCCAGGTGAAGTTGTGTTCAGTCTTCTGAGGACGGATGTGGCTGTTTTGTCAGCTCCTACAGACTGAGGGTTATCTGTCTCCCCCAGCTGTGCCACCCAGCTGTCACACACTGCTATGCTCCACTCTGTCCTGGCATCCTGGCACTCGGCTCACTCTGCCCACCATTATCTGCCTGTGTGTGTGTGTACTGCACATTTGTCAGTCCTCACGGTTGAAGATTATTAGCATGGAAATGAGCAGGTTCAGGTTATTTATGCAGCGTGATCCAATATGAGAGTCTCTCCATGCCCTTTCCCCCGTTTCCAAGACAGTTGACTATCACTTTAGCTAGCTTCCAACCCACCGTCCCTTCATGTTCTTCTGTCTTTTAATTAATCTGAGTCTGCGCATGATAAGTTTTCTTTTTGAGGCAGTCTTGGAATCTTTTTGCAGTCATTTCCCAATGGAAGCCACATGCCTGCTCTAGACACCAGACCAATCTGCAGTCCCCACTGCTGCTCTCACCACCCCAACCCCGCCGGGTAAGAGCCTCAATTACCCAGAGCATATCACCGCAAACAGCCACTTTGCAGCCAACCACCTGTGACTCGGACTGTGGGAAGCTTTGGCTGCGGCGTGGCTGTGCGGGGGGAGAACAGCCAAAGCCTTAGGCTGGCTAGCCAACCATTGATTAAGGGAATCAGTATTGATTAAGGGAGCAGGGGACATCTGGAATGGACCAATTTATGTCCCCACATCAATTATTCAAATGGCTGGTGCTGAATTGGATTAGAGGACGATCTTCCTGCCATCGTTTCTACCCCTCTACAATCTGTACCCTCTCAGCAAGCTGTCATCACAAGTCTCCCGACAAGTCGGCTGCTTGAAATTCAAACTTTGAGTTTGTTACATGCACATTTATTGCATATACAACTGCTGCATACAAACCTAGGAATAAGAGTCCAAAAGGGTTCTTCCTGAAGACTTTAGGTTCTACCCAAAACTGTTTGCTTCTAAGGAACCCTTTGTTGAAGAAAGGGTTTGTCAAGGGTTCTTTGTAGGACTACAGGTTCAATTCCGATTTTTTCTTTTTAATATAAAGAAGCTTTTTTAGAGGAAAGAGGTCTTCAAAGATTGTTGAAATCCTTGATGAACTCTGCTGTCAAGGGTTCCTCAAGGGTTCTTTGTACCATACTATGAAATGGTTCTCAGAAGGTGGAAAGATTCTGGAATGGGCTTGTCAAGGGTTTTTTGTAAGACTAAGGGCTAATTTTGTCAAAAAGTGTAGAGTCATATAAAATATAAAAGGGTTCTCTGTAGAACCTTCTGGGTGCGTTCCAGATAAAACCCTTGGAATATAGATGGATTTTTGATAGAACCCCCTGGGTGCATACGAGGTAAAACCCTTGGAACATAAAACAGTTCCTGGTAGAACCCCCTGCGTTGTTTCTAGATAAAACCCTTGGAATGTAAAAAGGTTGTTGGTAGAACCCTATGGTCGTTTTCACACCTGACCAAGCGGACTCGGTTCGATTGGGGAGCTGAAAGTCGCAACATTGTTGCATTTATCACTTGTTTCGGTTCTGCTTTCACACTGTGATTTCTGAAGCGCACCAAGCTTTCTGAGCAGCATCACGTGGTTGAAAGGGCGCTCGTCGATTGGACAAAGTAGGAGGGGAAATCCCTCATGCTTCGTCACATTATTTTAGGGAATGCTACAACGTTAGTGAACGCAACTGTTCCTATAATGCTATCGTAGCTTGTCAGGGATTGATTGTTATTTTTCTAACTTTGACGATCTAACGTGACAACATATGAGCTCAGAGTTTAAGGACTGTGACTGTTGGTAGTTGTGATTTGATTTTGCTTAAATATGCCAAATTGTGAATTTATGGGTTATTGTTGTTCAGACAATTGAGCTAAGCTAGCTAGCAGCTGCTAATGTCAGCGCTCACTTGTTGCCATAGCAACAGTAAACATTCACGTAAGGACTAATGAGCTGTAAATAGAGATGCAGAATCAAGCTATATTATAAATACAGATGAGATACGTTGTATTTTAGCACAGAATACATGATTTTAGTAAACCTATAGAAAATAATTTGTTTAATTCACATAATTTACCATTGAATTTATTCGTACGCACTGGGTATAGCGTCACTACGTATATTTGGTCCTGTGTTTGGTCCGGTGTTTGGTCCGGTGAGCTTTACACTGCATACGAACCGAACCAGGGTTCACTTGCAAGCGAACCAAGACCCACGTTTTCAGGCGGACCAGAGTTCGCTTGTTTGGTCCGCACCAGAGTTCAGATGAGCTTTCACACCTGCCCAAACGAAGCGGACTATCCGAGGAAACAAACTCTGGTCCGTTTAAAGCGGACCAAACAGCTCTGGTGTGAAAGCGACCTATGTGTAAGTTCTTGTCAGCATCATTAGAAGGAGGAAAGGTTCTGGATAAAATCCTCAGACAGGGTTCTCGGTGTAACCATTACACCATAAAAAGGTTCTAGTAGGGTGTTTTGGGTGAAACCTTTCACCGATGGTTCTCAGTACAACCCTTTATGTTGGAGTCGAGGACGTGAAGCTTTATAAAAGGTCCTACCAGGAACCAAAAAGGGCTCTCCTATGGCAACAAGCCAAAGAACCCTTTAATGGTTATGGTGTAGGGAAAATGCTAGGACAAGCCCTTGTTTTTAGCCTCCGATCGGTGGCTGATGCCTGTAGCCGGCTGCAGGCCCACATTGTGTTGTCAGATTTGTTTCTCAGTTTGCCCTTCTGTCTCTGTGTTGACATCTTGAGGGCTTGAATGCTTAACAGAATGGCACAGCCTGGTTAAGTCTGGGCCAGAGGGTTATTCATATTCATAATGTTGGTCCTGGAGAAGCTGTGAAAACGTGCGCGGCTTTGTTCACGTATGCTGTGTTTTTCTTTTTTGATGGGGGTGTGCTGTATTTGTGTTAATCTCTGTGTTATTGTGCCTGGCGGGATTCTTCTTTGTGTGTCATGCAGCAGTTGGCCCTCAGAGATGGGCCAGCACTGAGGCCAGCTGATGGGCTCCTTTCCATTGTAGACAGGCTAACATGGTGGGAATGAGGAGAGTGACTGAGCCAGGGACAGAAGCCCACAGGTGGCTGACTATGATAGAGGGCTGCCCTTTGTCTGCTGCCCCACTGGAGCAGCTCACACAAACACTGATTCTTTTGACAATGATTGATGAATGATTTATTTTTCTTCAGATAGGATCATGGACAGTGTTTGACTCTGTACTAAACAGCACAATATAGTCTTTAACATTTAACATTTTGATTTATTCATATTAATTTATTCTACAACATACTGTATAGGAGTAGTGACACAGTACATACATAACTAATGATATTCCTTGTATTTTTCATGGCAGTAATGCATGGAAATAAAGTAAATGCCATCAATTATCTGTAGCTATTTCCCTTAAGAGAATGTTCATGTCAACTGAGAAGATGATAAGCATGAAAGAAAATTAGGGATCCAGGCAATTGACATTGAAATGATCAGTTGTTTCTTTTTTTGTTGGACAAACAAGAGCAAACAGGAAAAAAAGCAATACCATTACACAGTAGCTAGAACAACTGTGCTGGCGCAGAAGTGTATTTACAAATAGAAAATTTGATCGCGTGACATATTGTTTTGAATGTAGTTGTGTAGTTTGTAACTAAAGAGTGTTTTATAATGGTTTGGATTATAAAACACAGTCACAATGTTGAGCCAAATCAATTACAGTCTGAAAACCATATCTTCCTCCTATAGCGTTTCCATGTTTATGCGGCAGAGGAATTTTTGGAATCATACCTGTGTGTTGCAATGCTGTAATCCAGTATTAACAGGAAAAACATGCTGGACATCTAAGCGGACAATAAAGTAATAATAAATTCAATGTACTGCTCAACCAGATAATCAATTTACTGTGTTGTATAGGCTCACACAGCTCTGGTAATTCGTGTTTCGATGAGAGCATATGGTGCCGGAGCCTGGGGAGCAAATGTGCAGTTTAGAAGGAATTGCATGGTTGTTATTGATTAGGAGCCGAAATGGGGGACAAGATTTGTGGAGCCCATAAAGGAAAGACTTCAGAGCATGTAGTGTGTGTGTGTCTGTGTGTGTGCGTGCGTGCGTGTGTGTGTGTTTGTATGGGGAGAGGCAGGGTTGTGTAAGATCAATGGCAATGTTTAGCATAACAGGACTTGTCTAGACTCAGTACCGTGCTGCTGATTTATCATGTGGTGGTGAAGAGGAGGTTTCAGAGATGTAGTTTGATAACAGTCTGGTATCATAATATGAACGTAAATAGGACCCATCACTTTGAGCATTTTCACCTAACATTCCCTTCTCATAGAATAAGCAGAAAGAGCCCTTTAATAGGCAGAGGTGGGAAGTAACAGAGTACAAATATTTGTTACTGTACTTCAAGTAGATTTTTCAGGTATCTGTGCTGACTGGAATTTGTATGTTGTACCCTCTACATTTTCACTCAAATATCTGTACTTTCTACTTCTTACATTTTCAAAACAGGCTTGTTACTTTAGTTTCACTGCAATTAAGGGGAATTCGTGATTGTTTTTATTTTGTGTCATTGCTCACCGCATTCTTAACATCAAGACTGATTTCAATCTGGGTGTGTCTTTGTCATGACTAAGGTTGCAAATTGTGTGCATTTTCCTTAACCGATAATTGAAAATGCTAACCATCAATTAACAATTAATAAAATACAAAACACGTTTTTCTCTTTTTTTTTCTGATTTCCATTTTTCTTTATTTTTCCCCCTCTTTTTCTCATGTTTTACTTTTAAGTTTTGTTATTCAACAAACGCCTCTGCCAAACAAAATATCAAGTGACGTGTCCATTATGGCCATTTCTAGACTAGTAGAAGATGAAGGCGTACTTTATTAATCTCTCTTGGGGAAATTACTTGTTTTCACTCGTTTAAACACACACAGGCACAAAATGCACAAACAGGACCTATTGACATGCATCAATGCAGAGTGAAAATGCTGCCACTATTGATTAATTATCTATTAAATTTTAACAGTGATTAATCAATTATTTCATCTTTAAGTTGTAGTTGTCCTGTACCATTATTGAAAATAGGTTACAGTTATTATTACATGCATTATGCTAGCAACATTTTCCTGTTACCCTGAATAACATAATGTCAATTTTAGCCACCCTCTATGTTCAGAAAAAAAGGCTGATATATACCAAACAATTAATAACAATTAATGTTGACACTCTATAATGATAATGCAGTGTATGCTTTGAATCCCTTAGATATAGTTATACAGTGTTAATATCCAATATAATACCAGTATCAGAAGTTGCAAAAAATTACTTGTGAGCTTTTCTGGTGTATTATTTCTTTTTTTTTTAATTTTATTTGAAGTTAGAATGGTTTAAGTTTAATATTCTTCAAATTATATTAATATGATGTTCAGTTCACTTAGCTTTGCACAGACACAGCTGGTAGAAATGTCCTTCAGAGGGCTACTTTTTACTTTAATGCTTTTAAACATATTATATTTCAGAGCCTGTACTTTTTCACTTATACTTGGGTAACAAAGTTGAATCAGTACTTCTACTTTTACTGGACTTTTTTTTAATACAAATATCTGTATTTCTGCTTTAGTAAAGAATGTGTGAACTTTTGCCATGTCTGTGAATATGACTCAGATCCAAGCATGTACCCTGAAGAATAATTATCACACACTTGTTTACACTCATTGATTTAACTCCAAGAGACTCACATGCCTTGTCTCTGCTTGAAGGTTGCTTCAGTGTTCAAACTCTTTGTTCTGAAACCTTTTGACAGATTTTTATCTTCATTCTCCATCTGTAGTGTTTAGGGTGTATCTGGCTGTAACACTGAGTCTGTCTGATTTCTTTCCCGCTCTATCCCTGCCGCCACCAGCAACACAAATGTTTACTAAGACAGAGCAGACGGAAGAGAATGGACGAATATTGGTAATTGCTCCCATCTGCTTGTGTGCAGTTGTCAATATCTCTTGAGTCCACTGCTGAAATTAGACCCGACAACCAGTGTCCAAACTGCACTCCTCGTCATCAATCCATCCATCCTGCCAGTCAGCCAGTCGACACCGCAGCCAGTTATCCACACTGACAGGAGCCATATGAGAAACCTCACTCAAAAACTCAAAATCACAGGTGCTAAGCAGATGTTTTAATAACAGTATTTGGCAAGGACAGAGATCAACTGAGATTAATAAAATGATTTTTGGCAGTGTTTTACTGCAAAAACCCAAACATTTTAGCTCAGTTTTTGAAACAGTAATTGCCCAGGAACAACTGACTGTCAAACTGTTTGTGAGTCATTAGAAAAAGCTTGAAAGCACTTTGAACAGTAAAAGACGAGTGAACTTTAAAAGGCTGTAACCTTTTGAAAAAAATACAAAGAGCAAAGGGAGAGATGATAAAACAAGACTTGGGCTTTTTGCACCTACGACAGTTTGACATCTCGAAGTCTCAGATAAAATCCCATCTTTTTCCTCTGCCATCTTCATGCTCCACAACCAATGAGTTGGGGTGCTGTGATCCATTGTACTTGGAATTTGGAAAAAAAAATACCTCTGACATAAAAAAGTAAATTGGAATAGTCATTCAAGTTGAAATTCCAAGTTGGAGACTGGTCAGATCCATCTAGCCCGAGGTAGCTGACATAAACCTGACTTCAGGACAGTATGGCAGCTCACACAGTGAACATTTCCAGCTTATCTGTAGTGTTTGTGTTGTGAAACATTCTGTAAGAACTGTACTATCCATTGCCATTCAGTTAAAAGCGAAATCTGTAATATATCTTCTGTACTAAATCATAATATGACCATGATATGTCATCAAAGATTAAGGAAACTTTCTAAATTGAAATACTTGCTTCTCTGACAATAATGCTACAGCCAGCATGTTCTCATTTCTATTCTAGCCTGTAACTTGTTTGCCTATTCCATGTTAAAGTTAAAATTTGTGACGAATGTTTGCTGAATGAGTAACTGTCTGCTTATGAGT
Organism: Lutjanus argentimaculatus; assembly: GCA_034769285.1. NCBI lineage: Eukaryota > Metazoa > Chordata > Actinopteri > Lutjaniformes > Lutjanidae > Lutjanus > Lutjanus argentimaculatus. The sequence goes on along the minus strand of JAWZSL010000029.1, from coordinate 2,706,773 downwards.
CATTTCTTCCATTTTTTTTCTCCTGTTAGAAGATTTTTATAGGAGAGTTTTTCCTTACTTTTTCGAGGGTTTGTAGAACAGCGGGTGTTGCACAGAGGCAAATTATCATTTGTGATATTGTGCTATGCAAATAAAATTTTATTGATTTGATTCCAAGAAATCATTAATAATATTTTAGAAGTAATAGCTGTGTATCAATTGAGCAATATGTTAAAGGAGTTTGGCAGGCAGTAAGACAGCCAATGAACTCAAACTGCAGAGTGTGCATTTTCAGAGCATTTGGCTTTTGTTTTCAGGAGGAGGAGGCCGGGGAAACAACTTACTTTGACCATACGCCGCACATTAAATAGGATTTCAACCTATTTAATATTCCGTCTAAGGCTGTAACTTGCTATTTGGACTGCAGTACTCATTTTTGGATGTGCAGTTGCTGCATATTGTATTGTATTCTTGTTGTTTGTGTGACTTGAATTAACTAAATAACTAGAATTTGTGAATCATCGTGTAACGTAGCTAGTGTTGGTATAACAGCACCTAGATAGAGTAATGTTAGCTTACGCCAGGTAGCCGATCACACAGTCGTAAAAAAGGTGTGAATTTAACGGGGTAACCAACATTTCTTTCGTCCATCTTGTTCTCTTTGATGTTTGAATCCTGCTTTACACAGTGGTTCAAGAATTACTAGAAATACCGTTGGTTCTGGTGTTGGAGCTCGGTCCCTGCACTGGAGGAGGGCCTGAGTCTGGAGTCAATCAGATAGACGGGAGCAGAAATCGTAGAAATTGCCAGCCTTGAAGGTCAGACAGACGTAAACGTGGAGGAGCTAATAATGCTGGTGTCTGAGTACTTGGAGCTGCAAGGGAAAACAGTACATTCTACTTGCAGAACCAATGATTGAAGCTTACTTTGTTGGAGAATTGGGGGAATACGAGCTATGTTTTCACTACTGGTGCCAGTATTGAAAATTTTTTAACCATGTCCAGCCCAAGTCATTGTAGCCTTGGACCGCAGTGGCAGCAGCTGCTATTAAAGACATTTTTCTTTTCAGGGTAACACTCTTGTAGGTAAGCAGTTATCAGGGGGGTTACCATGCGGTGATGTGAAAGGGCCTTAGGAGATACATCACAAACATGAGACAGATCGGCACTATTAGCCACGCCAAACCATTACTAATCCTGAAGTGTTTTTATACTCCACGATAAGTGAGCTGTATGTGCAATCCTGTTTTTTTCTGTAACATTAGTTTCCTGACTGAACCTGTTACTCAAACATGTCTTTTTGTGAAAGAGAACTTTGCCACAGTGGCTGATAGACTGATATTAATCTTTTGAATTGCTCTGCTGACAGTAAATCTAATACTCTTGTCTTGAAGATAAGTCTGTTAAGCCGAGGTGGCCGGGGGATGAATATGGGTTCAAGTCCCCAAAGCTGCAGGTTCAGCCTTATCGATTATCCAATCCCGTAACCCCACATGCCCTCTAACACTGATTGCCAGCGAAGCACCAAACTCCTCTCTTCTCCTTTTCTGTGCATCACTCTAACTCCATGTGGACGGACCTTCTAATCTTTTTTTTTCTCCGTGGCCACATCACATCAGTGTGTGTGTGTGTGTGTGGACATGATGGCAGGGCGGGGGTCTGAGGTGAAAGGGTTGCGGTGATCATGGGAGTGTGGAAAACCACCCCTGGTGCGAAGCAATCACAGCCGGCTCTCTATCATCCTGCCCCCTCCGCTACCTCCATCCAACCTCTCCCAACCCATCACCCCTCAGAGTTGCCTCTCTCCTCCCTTCCATTATTCCCACCTCACTGGTCAGAAAATTAGGGTGACACTTGGCGGCCCTCGCTCCTCTCCCTACTTCTCTTTCTCGCTCTCCTTCCACCTTCCCTCTTTCTATTTCTCACCCATTACTCCCAGTTCACTGGTTGGTATATGGAGGGTGACACTGGGCCAATTCAATCTCTCGTCCCCGTCAGCCGGAGTGCCGCAGCCTCCTGTCTACGGGCATACCTCTTCAGCATGTTGTCACTCTGTTTTCTACACTTCACACCTCCCCTGCCCTCCTTTGCAACACAGAACTTTCTATTTCCTCATCTGTCACTCCTGTTTTCCATTTACTTGTCTTTTTTTAGCTTACCTCTGACTTTTAAAGTCCTCAGTGTCTCTGGGAAGGTGTTTCAAGATGGCCTTGTTGTGCTGAGGTAGTGATAATGCTTTGCTGTGCAGCTGCACTGGTTGAAAAAGTCAGCCGCAGAAGCTGTGTGTTTTGTGCGATAATGAAGCTGATGGGCCACTTACAAAAATCTGAAAATTAGTACATTAAAGTGCATGTTTTGACTTGCTTTGATGTATGATATTGAATAATGTGGATTGTAGAGTAAAATAAAGCCATGTGTTTACTGCAGAACTACAGCTAAGCTTTGTAGACTGATATGTGCTTAGAGGCAGGGATTTCCCTCTTTGATTTCCTGAATGGCTTCAGGTCTGCTAGATTGGCTTCAAGAAGAAGAAGCTTATAGGTTCAACTAATCTTTACCAATGCTGCTGTTTCCTAATTATTTTGGCAGTGTGGATATTTGCTCTGCCTTCATTATAATGACTGGGGTTACATCATGTCAGGAAACACCTCTCATTAAACCAGAGAAGCTTTTGTAACCTGCCTCTTGACAATATAAATAAGATCTGTGGATTTACCCCATGGAGCTTATTTTACTGCAACTCAGATTAGGAGTTAAGCAGCATTTGCATCAGTTGGAGTAGTAATAGGCTGAGTTAGAGCCAAACACAATGAGAGGTCCAGGCCCAGTGAGCCAGTCTTACTCATTAATTAGAAAATCCATCATCCAGTTTCTAAACACCAAATCCAACTTGGAAGATAGATAAAATGGAAAGTTGTCAAAGTTGGGAAGATTTATTAAATTTACTGTATGATGTACGTTCAGCCCTGCAAAATCCAATCCTGTTTGTTTCTTTACACATTCCTCATTAAGATAAGGAGAAGGAGACCAGTTGGGCTGAAAAACATAGTTTAGGAGATGTATAATGTACATGGAAACTAGCTGCACACCCAGTCACACCTGGCTCCATAAATCTAATATCTACTGCTACTACCCACTGCTTCTAACAGGACAACTTTGTCTTCAAGTGTAAGTCGATTGTAGAAGATTTGTGGGCCGTGCTTTATTCATTCTACTCCCAACTTGCAGGGATGTTTGTTTTTGCCCTGCCCAGTACAAAGGGTATGCAAGTTATGTCACTTTCCCACGGTAGCATGCTCCCTCAGATGGACTGAGTGACAAAATCATCCTGAAACATGGCTGCCTTTAGTAACTGCACCAGGAGTAAAACAAACAATTCTTTGCTTAAATTAAAGGCAGTTGGACTCAACAGTGACCCTTACAACTTACCAAAGAAACAGTGGTACATGGAAATTGACATGTAGCCAGGGATTGGGTTTCCTGGCATTTAGATGTACCTATTTTTGATGCCAGGGAAATACACAAAGCAAATAAGGCATACAAAAGCCTGGTTGTAATGTTACCTCAAGGGCAGATTTATTGGAAAGATCCATTTGATGAGGAGACCAAAGGATACTGTGCTTGCTGGGGGTGGGTGGGTGTAACTATCAGTGACTTCCGCATACTTTGACATCACATGCGTACCCTCTATACGATGGTTTTGTCACTGGGTAGGTAAACCACTTTGTAAGACCTTAAGCACTATGATGACAATAGTTTGGACTCAGTTGGATGTCATGACTGTGTTGGGCTTCTGTCTCTGCTCTTAGAAAGTAGGCTTACAAGTACAACTGTTGGATGCTTATTTACATACTATTTGGAAATGTACCCGTTGAGCCAGGCCTTTTCAGAACTGGACTATTCAGTGTATGCACTCAGAGCATGACTTCCCCTGTGGAAAGATTTATTCCAAACCTTGGTTTCTTTATCTTCCCCAGTGGTACTGTGGGAAATCAGGGCATAGACTGTGAATTAATTGGATGAAACCATAATTTGAATCATTTGGATTAACACTCTAAAATGATTTGGGCCATTATGCATCTAAAAAGCAGAGGGGTTTCTTTTCATGGGAGAGGTCTTGTCCTGCTACTGCATACAGTACAGTATTTGTTCTTGTCTACCCTGATGTGCAGTTGACAGCAGAAAGAATAATTACAAATCTCAGACTACAGTAGAAATGGCTCTTTGTTATGCATCTTTGTGCATCTACTCTTTTTTTTGCTCTGTCTGGCACCAGACAGTAGGAGACCTGAGATGGCCTCAGAATCCCTGAACACCCTGTCTGGCTGACGTAGCACCTGTCACTGGGATGGAGAGGAAAATTAGAGCTATTTGGCAGCTCACAGTGTAGTCTGTATGTGCAATCGGCATTCCAAGAATTCAGAGCTATTGTCCTGCTTTATTTGCCGCTGGTTATTGCCTTGCTTTATATCACTCTGTGCATAAACAGTGTGTAGGTAACATAAGTCTTGGACTTGGAAAATATGGCCACACCAGTTAATTTAAAGCCCTTGTAATGCCTGCTGCACCCACACAAGTGTTTTCAGACTGTGTGGCCGAGCACAGAGCCTCCCTGCTTGACAGACAGCTCTCCAAGTCTCCTGTGTTGGTTTTGTTGCACCTGTTAGGGCAGAGAAACTTAGTCATTCAAGATTCTTTGTCAAGTTTCTGTTGGATTTTGGTGACTTGAACAAACTGCCGGCATGGCTCCACCCACAGTTACCCTGTGAAGAGGTCTTTGAGGTTGACTAGCTATTTAAATATTTATCAAGTGTGCATCTTGCAGGAGGCTATGTGTTTCCCAGTGGAGTAAAGGGCACGTCAAAGTCTAAATCTGGCCACTGGTACTTTTAGATTCAGGCCATGGAGAGATTTAAGTATCTTTTTTCAATTTAAACCTTGATATATTTGTAGGCCTATATGTTTCAAATATGTTTTATTGAGCTAAAGAAAGATATACATACAGTAAACTGTGGTGTCAGTGCTCATTTTCACAATATAAAAGAATTATAAAACTATAATAATAGTGAGTACATCAACAGATATAAAGCAGATAAGTGTTTACCTTCTAAAGGTAAAAGGATTGTACTTGGTATTGAACACTATCAAAAATAAACACATTAAATTAAAAAAAAAAACAAGAGAGAAATAAATGTGTATATAGAATCTGCATATAAGAGTGGGAACATAACTAGTCTAAGAACTATAGTTATCTACTTTATCTTCCCTCTTATTCTTACATCATTTTCTAAACGCCTTCCATTTCCCTGTCCACATGTGTATATATTATGGCTGCACAATTAATCAAACTGATAAAGGTAATATGTGTGACAAAACAGCTTTATAATGTTGTACACTAATGCTTCAGAGATGCCCTGGCCTAAAGATCTTATTCTCCAGATGTAAGGAGTTTGGTACAGACCCCAACAAATGTTACATTATCATGATTGTATTTATTTATTTTTGTGAAAATGAAAATTGTGAAGCAAAAATGATCATTCGCACTAATTGTGAATCATATTGCAATTATAATATCTGCTAAAATCATTCATTTTACCATATTGTGCAGCTCTAATATATATAGTATAATTCAAATGCAGCTGGTGTCAATTAGCCTCCAACATGACTGCAATCTGCAAACTGACACAAAGAACAAAAACAATTTGAAATGCTTGGTTTCATAATAAAGTTTATTCTATATTACAAATAGTATTTTGTTCTTGACTGCAAAATAGGAATGCATTATATTTACATACACAGGTATACAATTAATTATAACAAAGTTAGAGAAGCTCGCCTTATATCCCCCAGGTTTCGTCTTTATCTCTCGATAAGATACTCTTTATCTTTCAAATATGGTCTAGTAAAAGTCTTTTCTAGCATGTTTCTGTAACACCTGCTATAACACTGAGCTAGGAGGACATTTTTAGTTCCTACAAAACGTTTGAAGGTGGAAACTTTATCTGTGCTCTTGGCAACACAGGGTGGCTACTAGCAGACAACCTTTGTTGCAGGGGAAGGGGACGGGGAGGCAGGGAGAAATGAAAGACAGGATGTTACACCGGGGGGCAGATTCACAATGACAGTCCAGGACTCTCACCTTGTGTTATTCATTAACACATGGCTGTGAGGGGAAACTTTGGGTATCTAGACAGAGTATACCTTAGCTACATGAATGAAAAAGGCTCTTTGAAATTATCTAAAGATGTTTCAGTAGTATGTTTCTTCTGAATTAATCTTCCAGTCGCTAAATCAATCCTTGTTCCCCTCATTTTCCAATAACAGATATGAATAGTTTGATATGTTTACTACATAACTTGTCCAGCAAACACCTTGTGAATGTACCCCTCCAAGTTGAAACAACAGACATTCATCATACTGTATACCTGCAGACAGTAAGTAATGGACAATGACGTGGATATCTCACATACATTTGACACTAGGGCTAAGACAGAAACAGTCACTTGCCAAACTCAGTCTTAAACATAAGTCTACTATTAATCCTAATGTGCCTGTCTTATTACAAAGCTGTGTTTACCTCATCTGTATGATGAATCACATGTATACATTGTTTATTCCAGGTGGTTTTCAAGAAAAAGGGATAGTGACATTTTGTGACAAACTGATGCAGTCTTTGTTTGCTTTTTATGAAATGAACCTTTGTTGCACAACATCTATTTGTTTTCATCTTTAGTTATTTGAAAACAGGGCTTCACTCAGAATCTATCTTTTCTGTTGTGGGCTCGACTGATGGAGAACAAAAAAATAAGCAGTTACCATGATGAAATAATCAATCTAATGCAGCAGACGACTCTCAAAAAAAGATGTAATAGCAGCAAAGACAGAGCAAGACTCAACTTGCATCTTCTGTGTACCAAAACTAAAACCCACAGCTGAGACACAGCTGTCACAAAACACTGATGGCCTGCGATGAAGGGACAAGAAATTCAAAATGCGAGATCCATAATCTTCAAATGAACAGCTGGCTTGTAAATGACTTTAAAGTCCCTAGTAGTAGTAGAAGTATATAAATATCTTTGAGCAAGGCAGTTCCATTTCATACCATCCAAATAGGTCAACATGCAAGGGTATATAATATCTGTTTTATTTAGCATCTAACACTTCACAAAAACCATGAGGGCATGAGGTTCTGCAGGAGGGGGTTGAACTGGATAAAGGTTCCACCTTAAACGAAAGTTATAGTTTTTATTACATGAACAATCCACTTTTCCATCTCGATTCTTCCAAGCAAAAGAAAGATAAAAGAACACATCCACATCATCATTGCAAGGCTTAATTTTCTTATTTTTCACTTTTTTTTAAATAAGTTTCTTAAATTGTTTACGTTTTACATGCGCTTAAAAAGCCAATAAAGGACCCAAGGTGGACCTAGGGCGGTCTTCACACATTCACATCACCACATGGGGCACGTTGTCAAGGCAAAAGAAAGGGCAGAGGTCAAAAGGTACGGAGGGCGCCTCCATCATCTCTTTCAATCGCTCTCTCCAACAAGTCTTATCTACTTTCTATCAGTTTCTGTTTATCCTGCCGTTGATGCTCACTTCTTGTTCTGTTCCTGCTCTGCTTTATCAGATTTTTTCTTTTTTTTTTTCTTCTTTTTTTTTTTTTGAGGCTTGGAGAAGGCTGCCCCCTGCCGCCACTGAGGACAACTACACTAATACAGACAAGAGCGCCTCAACAGTTACACACTCAAGAGTTGGGGTTTTGCCGTATGCAACTAGCTACCATCTCCAACGCTTGTGCAAAACAGAAAGGAAAACTGGTAAGTCAGGAGCTGGACACAAGGGTGAACGGTGTGCCGAGAGCTGGAGAGACCCGGGACGATGGAAAGAGAAAGGAGGATCAGATCACCTCGCCCACAGAGCCTCTCACCTCGACACACTGAGGTCAGAAAAATCACACAGGTTTCTTAAAGTTCCAGTCACAATGTTTTTTTTTTTGTCCCAGAAGTGGTTGTCTTTTACATAGTCCTTTTTTGTCAGTTCCTCAGTGGCACTTTACAAATACATTTTTGACCGTTTTGAAAATTTTCAAGCTCCTTTGGTTTTTGGCTGACCGACTAAGTCCATCTTGTTTGATTTCCCCACACAAAAGTCTTTTAAATAAGAACATCCTGGGAAAGAAGTGCTACTCTCACAACAGTCAGCCATCATCTGGCTACACTGTATCCAATCATTCTTCTTATTTTTAACGATCAAGCAGTTTCTTACCCAGTACATTTCAGTCAGCTCTTCCCTTTTACCCCCCTCCAGGGTTGGCGTAGATATCTGGGCAGTCAGGATCTTGGGCAGCTGCTGATTGTGTGTGTATCTGTGCATGAGTTGTGTGTGTGCTTTGATAGACCGTCGCAGTGGCGGCACAAGATTGGAAATGGCGAGAGCCGGACAAAGACTGCTCCTGGTGTTTGGATTAGCAGTCGAAACACTGTCTTCCAGAGTTGTTTGTGTGCTTCTTAGAGAGGATCCAACTTGGGTCGGGGCCTCCGGGTGTTTTTGTCTAATAGGTTAATTTTGCAGTAGCCACATAAGCCAGATGGAAGCAGAAATCATGAGCATTTTCTTTGCAGTAAATGTACGCTGGGCAGGGAGAAATGTGCGAATGTTGCAAAGGGGGTATAGATTGGGGGATGCTCTGGTTTGTAAAGTTTTAGTGTCAGTCACATTTCAATAAAGGAAAAGTTCAGAGAAGCACTAATCCTTCCCCACCCCCCATCAGTCTTTTTCTTAAATACAACTCCAGCTACATGTAAAGAACACAAGAACATTCTAGGTTTGCCTGGACTCGCCCCAAATTTCGCAGATATGTATGCTTCGTTTGTAGGTACAGTGTAAACTTGGCAAACCATCCTTGCATTAATTTTCTTCAGAGGTGTTCATTTGGCTTGCAGTTGTTTCCTCTTGATTCCGTATATTGAATATAGAACTACAATAAACTGGACTCTAGAGATGGTTTTAACTATCCTAGTTTTGAAAAAAAGTTCTCAACAAAATGGACACCCAACATCGTGGTTTTTAAAGAATTACCTATCAGTGTAAATTCTTGAAGGCAACATAAAAATGTTTTTTCCCCTCTTTTCTTCCAGCAGGGGGACTGAAGTATGCCAATATGGCCAGCTTTCAAGCAATCACCCCTCGGAGCTCTCCCTGTGGCGAAGCTGAGGGATCCCCTACATTGCACTGTGGGAGACGCCAACCTCAGCCCCGGACCACCCCTCAGATATATTCAGGTAAACTAGTCTATGCAGCAGAGTGGATGAGGAAAACAAAATATTTTCTCAGGGGAAGAGGAAGCAGAAAAAAGGTCAAGGAAGAAGTCATCTTTGAAAGGCGGAGGAGGGAGGAAGTCACATGATGAAAAAGATGGGGACAGGTCTTCGCTCAGGCACGGCTCGGTTTCTGATGGGGTCTCTTCCCAGTGCGCCCTGGGAAGTGCGGTCCTCAGCTCTCCAGACTCATGAAGGCCACCACCTGCTCCAGCTTGAAGGCCAGTCTCTGTTTCCTGGCTGCATCATCCTGCTCCAGCGCACACACGATCTGTCGCCAGGACAACGAGTTAAACACAGACACAAACATATTACTAAAAGCACTCAACCTAACCAAACTGCAGTCAGCACTTTCAAACCTGGTACTTCATCATAACTAATATAAAGACATAATCAGAACTGGGTAGCAACAAGCTACATTTACATTTACTCCATTTCATGTACTCATGAGTCTGGTAATTTGATACATTAATTTGAAATGCAAATAAAACTTTTTGACTACTAAGACATGCTGACGATATTAGTAACTTATTAAAAAATAATGCAATGAGATCTGAGGTTTCACAGTACAGATAAATGTGGGCTCACGATTTGACAAGCAACAGGTCACTGTTGCCCTTTTTTAACAGCTTATTAATATTTTATATAAGTGTTTACAACCTAATTAATAACCTAATTATGAACCATTTATAGAGGTAGTCTTATTGTAAAGTGGTATTAATTCTTTGCGCTGCATTTATTTATTATTTCATGCATTCATGATTCATTGAGGCAGGTGGTCTCAGGTTTGCTGCTGTTCTGTTATCCTAACACAGCCACACCTCCACATGACTCTGTTTAAAGCAGCATAATGTCTGAAGCTACAGCAGCAGCAATATTATGGCTTTCAAATAGTGCTAACAGCTAATATTTACAGACAAATCACCAGCGCTCCTGCTTTCTGCTGTGATGTAAATATTCAGGGTAAATGCTTTCATACTCTAAGTCAAGTATGTATTTTGGTGAGTACGTTTACTTGAGTAGAGTTTTTGGCTGTCTCTGGCTATAACATGATGCTCCAATGTGTTTAATATTTTATTACCAATTTAAACATTAACTCTACAAACAGTCAAAAGAATACTCCACTGAACAGATATATTTTGACATTGAATACAGAACTCCATGTAAGCTTGAAAGGTGGCTCAAAGTCACAACAGATAAAGTATCAGAGGAAATACTTTAGTTTACTTTACTTTATACTTTAGTTTCTCCCCAGCAGAGTTAAATACACTATCACCTACTTGTGGGGCTAAACCATTACAGGAAATAGAGCATCAATCAAGTTGCTGGCGAGGCCGCAATTGTTTGGACATTGTGATGCTTTTTTCTGTCTAGATGGATGTTGGAATCCATTGTAACTGCTGTGAATGAAAATTGACTACAGCTGCCATCCTTCAGAGAGATGCAAGCTACAAACTTTTGAAAGACACCTTTCAAGCCTACATGGGGTGGGTATTTCAGGCATGCAGTTTCCATCTGGGAGGTGAGGAAGATGTCCACCTAACTTATAAAATTGTCCTCTTACTGTCTGTCCACTATAATCCAAATATGAAAAGAGAACTGATGACGATGCATTGACCTTTGAATTGTATGTCAACATCACTGGCATATTGGTTTGGTCAAGACTGGCCTGTAAGAACATACGAGTACATGGGGGAGTTGTTTTTTCCAGGTAAAAATCTCTGTAACTTCTACATTTCTCAACCAATCAGACGTCATTTATATAATCAAGGGTTCATGATTTACATGTAGTAAGTTATGAATAAAAAAAAACTTTTCTTCCTTCTCCATGTAGACCATAGACCTTTGAATATAATATGACTCACTGAAATCAGTTGCACAATGTAAACATTACAGTGATTTTTAATCAGAAAAACAGCATTTGTTCACAGGTCAATTTTGATCAGACCAATCTGGCAGTGGCGTTGTCGTATCACAGCAACAGGCTGAGGCGGTCAATGCAGCATCTATGGATATGTGTCTATATATGAGGCTTTTCCAACTATATATATGAGTGTGTTGGGCCAGTACACAGCCTGAGAAGACTTACCTACTCAGGACAGAAAAACTACATCAACCTCCTCTGCATGTTATATGCATATGTTTGCATATGTTTTATGCAAGCTTCTCTTTGGCTTTCTCTGTGTCGAAGCTTTTATTGTTTCACTCGGCTACATTGTAAATGAGGTCTCTACCTCAATGTATTTCCGAGTTTAAATAAAGGTTGAATGAATGAATGAATGAATGTTTTTCAGGAGAATTTTTTTTTTCAAATTCAAGAGTCAGCACATTATTTTGTTAGTCTACCCATTATTAAAAAAAAAACAAAAAAACCCAAACAATTTAATTACTATGTTCTTTGTTAGATTGACCTAGATTAGAGCTACAACAATTAGCCAATCAAAGATAATTGCTAACTATGTTTATGGTCAGTTAATTGTTTCAGTAATTTTTCAGGCAAAACAGTCAAACAACATTTGCTGGTTTCAGCTTCTTAAATGTAAGAATTTGCTGCTTGTCTTTTTTCATTCATGATATTAAATGAAAAGTCTTCGACATCTTCAAATTGCTTCTTTTGTCTGATCAACAGTTAAAAAGCCAATTGAGCTCTGACAAACTGATGAACATTTTTTACATTTTTGACATTTTCTAAAGGATTCATTGATAATGAAAATAATTGTTAGTAGTAGCCCTAATGTAGATTTTATAGGAACAATTTTCAGTGGAGTATCCCTTTAACTCTTCTTAACATAAAATCTATGGCATCAGAGGCTCTGAATTCTACTAAATGTTACATAACGATGACACAGATATGTGCTAAGTGTAAGTCTTAGTATGACATACCTCCTCAGTGTATTTGCCCACATAGGAGTAGATCTCACTGAGAGAGCTCATGCTGTTGAACTCGTTCATGTGCATCCGTGACTGTTCTGCCAAGTAGGCATTCATGTCCTGGTCGCTGATCGCTGGCATCTTACTAATGTCGGAGTAATACCTGTTGAGAGGAACAAAACAAAGAATTAACACGTGTTAGGACTACATTTACAGCTGAGAACCTTGTTAGAAAAACTGTTAAGTGATTTGGGAAACATTAAACACCCAGTGCTGTGTTTATTGTAGATAGTGCTGCTGAGCTCATTACTATTTGCAGTGGTTCTCTGAAGATATGTAACTAATGCATGTAGTACTGCGGCAACAAGTGTGTTGCATAGTAACATGACTGAAATGGAGTCATACTAAACACTGACAGGCCTTCGATTTCAACCTTGAACAGCACAACAGAACGCATCCACTGCATTGAGGTAAGTGTAATCAGTCACTGTCAGCAGCAGCTGTGTTGCCCCTATCAACTATGTTAATTAAAGCTGGTTATTTACATATTAAATTCCTGTAGCTGCAGCCGCTCGAGGACAGGCCCAGTGTTTGGCTGGATAATTCTGGGCATGTGTGAGCGAGAGATGCTTTTGCCAGGAAGAAAGTCTTCAGAGCAAACTGAGCAGAGGAAAAAGGCAGGTGGGTGTTGCTTATAGCCTTTGCGCAGAGGTCACACACACATCAACACCTGTTCAGTGCTCGAGGGCAGTTGTAGGGAGCTCCTAGCAGGGGATTGTTAGTGTACAGACCAGGTGTGCTTGTTTTAGGAAAAAAAAAAGGTTTATATAAAAACTAAATTCTATGCTTTCAAAACGTGACTGGAAGGAAATAACTGTGAAGTTAGTTGGAGTTAGTTAATGAATTACTATTTTTGAGCTGTCATCTGTCTTTTTTGTGTCTAATGGGACCGATATGCTTCAATTTTGCAAGTGCAAGTGAAGAGAAATGCAGTTCAGCTGTCAAACTGCACTTCAGTCCTGCTTGAAATGCAAAACTGCAAGCCAGAGTGACTATTTAGACTTCATCTGGTATAGACAAGGTGTTGTACTAAGGCATAACATTAAGTCTTTGACCAATCTGTGAAAGCTGTGGAAAGCCTGAAGTACATGACAGTCAGCACATCCTAAGTTTGAGGAAACAGCAAGAATAGGAAGCTAAGCAATAAACAGTTGTGGACAGGGTCAGCAACAAAACATTATAGCCACAGTATCAGTTCAAGTGTATGCTATTTTTAGAATATTCATCACTTTATCTTGCCGTCAACCTTTTCCCAACGCTAAACTGCTGTATAAAAGTCAAATATTGCTCTCTCTGGACTCCACTGGTAGTTCCTTGCAGAACACAGGAGTTTCTGATCTTCTGCTAATTTCAGTGTTTTAAATGGTTAGTTTGGATTCCCCAAGTTCACACAAAAACAAACTAACAGATCGTTCCATTAAATAATTACTTAATTAATTTTGGCAAAGGAGTTTGGTCGCTTTGGAGAGTGATAGTTCACTCATGTAACGGTGGATTTCTGTTGGTAAACGTTCTCTAATGGCAAGGTAAAGTGGTTAATACATAGCTTACACTTAAATTGATATTGAATTTTTTATAAAGACCTTTTTGTAAGGTGCTAAAATATATTTTGTTGCGGAACCCGTCCCCAGCAGTACTTTGCTTAGCTTTCATGCTGGTACTCCTCTCTGCCTCTCTGAACTGAAGGTTTGCTGACTGGCAAATACTGTAGATAACACACTCACTATGGATAAGAACCTCATAAAAACCCACAAATAATCTTAATTATATCTTTAAAATACAAGTTTTAAGACGTAATACATACATATAGTCCTAGAATGTTGATAAGATCTTCCGTTCAAATGTACTTGTATACAGTAATAATGTCAAGATCATCTTAATATTTCACCCCAAATATCCTAATATTTTTCCACTGATGAATTTACAGCAGTTTCTGCCAAATAATAAATATCCTTTAAAAACAAGCAGCCTACAGAAAATGTTTGACCTTTATTACATACTTGCAACAAGAGCTGCATCATCTTTAAAAAAAAAAAAAACAGTGTTAGTTTTGGAAATATACTGATCCATATGAAAACAGTCTTGTAAACAAATATTGTTATGACAGCTGTGATGGATCTGTCATTGTCTTGAGACCATCAACTCCCACATCAAATTCGAGGCAAGTGTCAATATCTCACTTGCCCGCTTCACTTCACAGCCTCAAATTAATAACATCAACATAGTGCAGCAAATAAAAAGCTCTGTGGGATATCATGGCTCTGTGCATCTGCACCAACTCCGAACCCCAAATCTGGAAAACAATTAAAAAAAAAAAAAAACTAATTAAAACTGCTGCAAATGCATACTTATCCAATTGTTAACACGTCATTTATTAGTGTTTCAAATGTTTTTCTTTGTAGATTGACTGCAGCATGGTAAAAACTCTGAACACGCAGCAGAGATTTCCTTCCTGAGACAAGTTTCCATTAGCCTCCTCACCAGGTAAGGACGTCCTGTCCTTACAATTAAGCTGTAGCATATAGGAGACAGAAAAGGAGGACATCTCCTCTGTACATCTACATTGTTGCAGTCTTCCTTCATAGCTGCTACATTCTGCCTTTAAAACCTCTCCCTGGCATGACCCTCACTGTGTCATGGTTGGACAGCAGAGTGAAGCGGCACTAGATCCACCCTCAGTCATTACTATATTACTGAGGCTTTTCCAACTGAATAACACAGCTCCACTGGGGTGCCCACTGATGACGGTGTTGCTCCGCCACACTTGCAACGCAGGCATGATTTATATAAACTACAGGACAGTGGGATGCTTCTATTTACAGCCATTTACACAAACAGCATTTCTGGAAAATGCCAGACTATGCATGTTTGGCCTTAAAGAACAGTGTGTGCACACCCAGCTCTGACTCAACCCTGTGCACGAGTGCTTTATAGGGACAGTTCACCCCAAAACGAAAAATACATATTTTTCCTCTTACCTGTAATGCTGTTTATCCATCTAGATTGTTCTGGTGTGTATTGCCAAGGTTTGGATATATCAGCTATTGAGATACTTTTGAGCATAATGGAACTAGACAGCACTCATCTTGTGGTCCTCAAAGAAAAACTCAACAGCAGTGTCTCTTTCCAGAAATAATGGCCCGGTTACTCAAGATAATCCATAAACCTTGCTGTGAGTAGTCTCAGGTAGGAACTATTTTCTTTCCACCAAACTACACCCACCAACCATTTCACCATGCAGACTGAAGCATGCATGTAATCCTGAAAGAAAGCCTTATGCTCGTGACACATGGGATCCACCGTTCTCTCAGTTTTCTTGGATCTATAATATTCTATGTATAGCTATACATAAAACATACAGAACCAAAGGAGTCGTTCATGAGTTGGTTTGCTAAAGGCACCCCACCCCTACTGTCTACTGTCTACTGTCTACAGCTGGTGTTTCCAAAACAATCTAGATGGATAAATAGGCACTACAGATAAGAGGAAAATATGTATATTTGATTTGGGGGTGAACTGTCCCTTTAATCAATAACTAAATACAGGCTAAAATGTCAACTTGTACAGCTCTCTACAGTAGCAGACTCTATCCACACACATCATTCTGCTTACATTATGTAAACATATCTGTATGAATCAGCAGAGGACCCTCACACTGCAGACACACACAGGACTAATGAGTACAGTCCTGAGCCTGAAGCTCCTCGTTTGATTCCAACCATTCAAGCAGTGCACATATATTCTCATCCTGAGGTTTGCCTTGTGACCATGCTACTGACACATAAATACACGGCCCGCTTCACACTAGCCCATCTTTTATTCAGGACATCTTTGCCTCCCCTACTGACAAATAAATTTAATAAAACTCTCATTTTAACAAATTACTGGCCTCTACTGCCTGCTACTCTCAAAAAAGCTTTCTATATTTTTTTCTGCCCCCTCCCAACACACTGACTCCTCTGTACTGTAGATCTCGAGCCGTGGGCGCTCCCATCCATTCCAACTGTGTTGTAATTTGGATTGTGCTTCATGGCCCATAGATCTCAGTGCTACAGTTGCATTGTGTGTGTGTGTTGGAATGAAACATGGCTAATGCCAGTTTCCTGATGTTTTCACTCACATAAGAGCCCACACACACACATACAGATTTCCTCCCTTCATTCAACCAGTGTTCGCTGTGTACATTTCATTGACAGCTCACCTCTCCACCCAGCTCTTGTAGCTGGGAATGTCCTTGGCATAAAGCAGCTTGTTGGAGGGTGAGTCCTTCCCAAGGCGGTGTTCTGAGGTGGAGCAGGAATCCATGAAGGTCTGGGCCACCACAGACAGACAGGCATCTGTGATGCTGCTCTTATGTATGTCAAACACAAACTGGGGGTTCTTGATCACATTCACCCAGAAACGCAGAGGTAGGCTGTAGGGAGGAGGAAAAAGACAACAAAGTAGTTTAGAACTTTTACTTTTTCTTTAAAGCCAAATAATGGCATGTTGCTGTGCTATAGCACATCTCCATTCAAATGGGTTTTCCTGAAATTTAAATGTTCAGTATTTCATATGCCTACAATATGCAAGGTGAAATTACTGATTTTGCCTATGGAACCTGTTTGGTTTGGAGTGTGATGTGTGGCTTATATAATGGCAGTTTTGTGTCTGAAAAGGCAATCTGACAGCAAGGTAAAGCAGTGAAAATACCATAAATATAGCATACACTTAAACTGAGATTGATTTTTTTTTTTTTTTTTTTTTTTTAGGTGGACCTTAAGAGGCTAAATTATGTTTTTCTGCTGAACCTGTCCACAGTAGTACATTGCTTAGCTTCCTTTCACCAGTACTCCTCTCTGCATCCTCGAACTGGAAGTGTGCTAACCGCCATCTGTTGTAAGTTATACACTGATGATCCATAAGTACCTCATACAACCCCACTTCAAATAACTGGAACTATCCCTTTAATATATTCTGCTGTGTTAGGCCTACTGTTATAAAGTACTTCTTGATTGATTGTTCACTTCCAACAAGAGTGAGAACAAAGAGTGTAAAGTAAAACAACAGTTTGTGTCCAGTTGAACTGCTCTGAGATTAAGTCCCTAAATGCCATTTTTATATTTGCTACAGCCAGTCAGGCAATAGACATGAGCATATTATGCGCCAGAAGGGGGACGAGCATTCATTCACTTTGCAAAGCTAGTACACAGGCCCTGCTGTTGCCGATGTGCTCTATTTGATGTGTGTGCTCAATTCAATAAAGCCTTTATCTTTAAAACCAGGTGGTGGCTGGCTCTCATTTTTTCCACCAGTGTCCAGGGGTCCTCGCTGGGGGCCGCACAGTGACACAGTTCATATTGCCTTGTTTGTGCAAGTGGGTCCTATTTTGTGCCTGTCCAGAATAATAAAAATATACAAGTCTGTTTATTTGCTGGGCTTGTTTCTGCCAAAATGAATAGATATAGGGCCAGCTTTATCTGTGTGTTGCAGTGAAAGGGCTCAGGTGGTATTAAGAAAGAGCTGAGTGTTACTTGGATCTCTGTATCTTTACTGTTCTCTGGGCTATGCGCTTTTAGCTGATGTGGCAAAAATCCAACAGGAAAGACACTGCGGTCTAGCCTGCATATGAGTTTCTATGTGTGGAACAATATCAAAGGATGAGGTGGAAAAAAAATCCAAACTGAAATGCAATCATTTAAATACCACCAGTGCTCCCCCACCATCCCACCAAGCATTTATCCGAGCACAACCACCCACAAAGTCATTCAGATGTACAATCTAACAAAAGAGGATTTGGACTGACAGGAAGAAAAAAACTCTGCATTATGACTTCAAAATTAATCTAAGCAAAGAATAGAGTAGGATTAGGTGCAGGGATCAAAGGGATATTAACACCACTGCTGTGCCCCCTTGATTGTTGACAAACTGCCCCAGCTGCCCTCTGCTTTGAGCTATGTGCTGCTCCGATGGGGCAGAATAAAATGATGACATGATTTAGTGCTTTCAATCACCATATAACATCTACATATCATCTTTTGTGTTGAAAATAGCCACAGAATTTCTTCAGCAGTTAACTCACGCAGAGTATTTTCAGGACTCTGATGGCCATGATCAGTCCTTTTGGTCAGGGATTAGGTTAAATATCAGCTGCCAAGATCAAGGGCGTCTCTGATCCGAGAGGAATTACGCTGGCGGAGTCAGAAAAAACCCTTTTATTAAAAGACTATAGCTCTGTTCATTGATTTAGTACAACAAAGTGCATTATATAGTAGAGAAAAAACAGCATGCGTACCCACTACTTTAATAGGAAGCATTTGATAATATAAGCAATAGTTATTACCATAGTTTTATTTACTAAATAGTGTTTGGTGTAGGCAAAATCACTTTCATGGATCAGAGTACATTGCCCATTTCAAAGGCATGAGCACTAATGCAGTGCTAGAGCGTGTTAGCCAATTTATAATCAATTCTGCTAATCTTTACCTTTTACTTTACCAAGCTGACTGACTAGTATTGACAAAACTTTCTAATTGTCAAGCACCAAGCAACTAAACTTCAGTAAGGTCTATTTACTGAGCCTACTTCTAAATTTTTCAGCAGGCACTAGACTGCAAATGAAGACAACAAAAAGAACACGCAAGTGTATCCACACCAACTACGTCTCCCTGCAGTCCCTCGGTAGCGTGCACCGATTGACACTTCGAGCCTCTGAGTCGTCCCGGTTGTTGAAAACAGGCCTAATGAACTTGTTTGCCATTGGCAGGCAAAGGGTCACAGATGTTGTGATCCAGGGCATCCCATTCGAGGCATTACAGCCCCGACAGGGAGCTGACCAAGGCTGACCTTTTTCACGCAGCGACGTAAGGTTTGAATTAACGGCTTTATAAAGGTGACCTGACTGGGCATTGTTCCAACTGGACCTCGGTAGGCGAGAAGACACGACCTTTCATGTGAATGGGAAGTTTGAATCCACCACTCAACAAGCTGTGGACAAAAAGGCCTTAAAAATAGAAAACTTTCTGTAAATGACACACTGTACAACTTAATAATATAACAAGCTAATTATCCTAACCCTAAAAGTCCTGGTGATACAGTTTACAATCTGAGTGGGCTGGGATTGCAGCATGACAGCAGATAGGTGGTTATCTGCATGCAGAAAAGAGGAATGTGTGTGCCAGTTTTGCACAATAATTAAAATTCTGTCTGTTGCACCCCGACATGACAAACACACGGTGCAGACGGAGACACACACACATGTGAGCATCGAATACAGAGGAGTGAGGATGAGAGGAGACGCTGACACACTGCCGCTAATCCAAAAGATACCATCTGGAGATGCTCTAGGAGCCAGTGACTCATGCCTGCACACATTTACTGTACACGCATACAAATACACATTACAATTCTGTCACACAATGCAATAAAAAGTAACATTTTAACTGAATATTAACTTGCACAATTACATTTTAGACACAATGTTTTACTTACATTAGTGCTATTGCTATCATTAGACTGCTATAAAGAATAAACTTGGATTGTAAGGGGTAATGGATTATTTCCAGGGCTAGAATAAATCCTGTAAACCATTTTTAGGTCTCTTTCAAGTCTTAGGCCACATTCAGACAGAATCAGGCATTGGGGTGATAATGCCAGTCCTCTGAGTCATTCTGAATGGGGATATTGCCTTTAGGTTGCGGCAGTGGGGGCCGCAGGGAATGCTAGGAGAAAAAAAAAAAAAAACTAGCTGTGTGTGGTGGAATAGTTGAAATGTTTAAGTTGTTAAATGAAGTCAGTAACATAATCCAAGCAGGCAGTGCTTCTGGACCAATCAATGATAATCTCTCAGTTATGTCCTAACCAGCTTCAACGTCTGGGTTTGGTTTGCAATTTATGTTGCAAAATAGTGACACCAAGAAACTTCTTTCAGTCAATTTGTTTGTCAATTTGTTTGAAAGAGAGAGGAAGAACCTGCACCTGTGGTTGTGCAAGTTACAGACTGAATGAGGAAAGGGGCCACTGTTCTTAGCACAAATACCTATTTATATATTTCATTTCCACACTGATATCAGCAATTATAGATAGAAAAAATGTTTACCATCTAATTTAAGTATGGGTTAGCAATCAAATTTCTCTTAATAAAGCTTCTGATGGTATTTTTAAAAAAATGTTGGTAATGATATAAGAAGGAAACTTGTAACAATATAGGCACTGCATCTAAACATCTAATCTAACATGACGGCAAGGATGTACAGTGATGGCGGGGAAACCCTGAAAGAGAGGTGGGGGTAGCAGCTGAGTGTTGGGGCTCTGGTTGAAGTTAATGACATGTGTGATGACGATAGGCCTGGTAGGTTTAATGGGACAGGGCCCCAGCATAGGAGGGGCACTGGCATTATTATTCTCTACCATCAGACAAAATGAACGCTTTTGTTGCAGCCAAGATTGCACTCTTTTGAGACGATTAAAGGTTACGGGTAAGCACACACAGCGAGAAGCAAAAAGACACACACACATGCGCATCCCACACAGATATCTGTGGTGGCATCAGCACAAACTGTTGTGTGCAATCTAAGTGGCTTTTTGTGATGGTATGTTATGATAAATTGCTATTCATTCACAGCCCTCTGGTGAGAGCCCATTCCATTAAAAGTCTAATGTAAGAGCGACCCGTTGTGCTCTCGGAAAACACTTAACAGACACTGCAAATGGCCCAATAACGCAGACACAGGAAAGGACCAAAATTAGGACCATAGCGTAAAGTAAATAATATTTCTCCCCCTTCTTTAGCTTCTCCCTTCCAATTCCTCCCTCCGTCTCTCTATTTGTCCCTTGATGCACATCAATTTTATCCTCCTATCTCCATGGTTCCCATGGGCCTTGGGCTGAGTGATGCATGCTGGGATCTTGGCAGAGGCCAGAAGGCTAATGAGATATTAGTGTGTGTTTAACTCCCACTGAGTTCACTTCCCTTTCTTCACCTTTTCATTTCTCTCCTCACTGCGTTCCGGTGCACTGTTGGTTATTTAACCCCTACCAACCTCTTAAGGTGGACTCACAGAGGTCACTATGGTCTAAATTAATCAGCAGATATTAATTTAGAGGTGCACTTCCTCTACCTGGGAGCATACATTTGTCACTATGGAGATTTCCACAGTGACAGGCGTTTTTTGGCCCAGTTATCCATGATAATAGATGGTGAGTCTTGGCAGCCAATTGGATTAGCCCCTTGTGGTTGGCTTTAATGAAGATTACACGCCCCTGTGGTTAATGGATATTAGGAAGGGAAGAGGCGTGTGGTGAAGCTTGGCACTGACACAGGGCAATACCAGAGCAATGCCATGTGAAATGTGCCAAAATGTACTGATTATGTCTGCAGTGCCTTAAACAGTGCAGAAAGAAAAGGCCACAAACTGAGCCAACAGCCCCACACTGTTGAACAAATAATCAGTTAATTCTTCTGTCTATCAAAGAATCAAGGAACTGGCTCACCAGTTTCATGACCAGAGCCCATTCTGTCTTTTTTGTGTGCTCTTTTCTGTATTTCCAGGCATGTGTAGATGCTAAAACTGCTCAACTCACCAGTTGCTCTTCCATGTGTGTCGGACATGCGGGTCATGGATGTTGTGTTTGTCGGCCTGCTCGTCCAGGAAGTCAAACATGTATTTGATGGCCAGTGGCAGGGCGCTGCCTCGATGGGCTGTGCTGAAGATGGTCTCAAACAGGTCATCCACAAACTTCTGTAACGTACCCTACAGAGGAGGGAGAGGGGAGATAGAAAACTTATCATATGAAGGCCTAAACCAGGTATTTTATCACAACAAAAACAAATAATAGTGACAAAGAAGAATGATTGTGAGAGGTCCTGGGTTCAAATCCTGGACAAGCCCCAAATTTGACATGACCTGGGGCTTGGGCCATGCCAACACAGGAGAGACATATCATTTAAACGGTTAAAACAAAGGACTTAACAGAACGACTGAAAATGCCGACATAACAGAGGAGCAAAATGTGTGAGGTGTGGATGTCAGTGAGATCAGAGGGGGTGTAGTGTGTGTGTGTGGAGGGTGAGAATGGCATGTGAGTGCTGAAGAGTGCATTAAATAAGCATAAGCATAACTAAGAAAACTTAAGGATGCCACATTATCATCAGGGGCGCCCGCACATAAACTGGAATAAGATTACAAATTGTTTATGATCTTCAACATTTTTTTTACATTGTAATTACCACAGTGCCTGTATATTCACCTGTGTTTTTAATTTACCTGCTTATTTATTTTATGATTTACTATACCAGCTGCCGAGACTGTATTTTCTAATTTAATATCGGAAACTTTGGTGTCAAAATTTTGTGATTAATGTGACCTTTGTGGCCTGTCCGTTTCCAGGTCTCCATGATGGAGAGGAGGCCGTATGGCTCAGGTCCCATGGGCGACACCTGAAGTTGTTCGAAGTCCTCATGGATCCACATTCTTTACAGTATTTACAATATTATGGATCAGAAGTCCTGTCATCAAAATCTGTTTTTATTGCAACTCTGCTGTTGCAGGTGTTTTTTTTGGGGGGGGGGCAGTTTTTCCTTACTTGTATGGACTGTAAAGCCTCTTGAGAAAAATTGTGGTTTGAGATATTATATAAAAATAAAGTGACTTGACTGACCATTTTATTAATATGTAGTGTTTGTTACAACTTGAAAATCCCAATAAGCATATTATTAAAAATAAAACAAAAGCAATAATAGTGACTTTTATGCAATATGAAAATGCACAGAACAATACAGAGATATTACAATCTCAGCATGTTAAGTCAGTATCTATACTGAATGGGAACCCACAGAACCAGTAAATAAGATTGTCACTGTCTAATACATTTTGCAACATACCACTGCCAACTGTTGTCAGAGAGACTGGCAAAAACTTGTGTATATTTTACCTGTGTGAGTTTATGAGTTGTGCAGTGCATGTCCTCTAGCTGCGATGTTTATGTGTGACTCCTATCTCACAGCCCCGGCCTCTAAATCTGCTTGCAGCTTTGATGGGGGAAATTGTTATTTCACAGCTGACTTTTAATAATATCTGGGAACAGGAGGCGCATCTCCTAAGCCTCTTTGTGCTGCCGGATTAGCTCCCACACTGCACCATTGACCCTAATTTGATTTAATGTTGGCGACTTTAAGGAGGAGGAGGAGAAGAGAGAGGAGAGACAGAGAGTGAGAGAATCTAATCCTCTTGTAAAGAATGAGCTGATGGGATGCACGGGAAAAGGCGAGAGCGAGGGGATGGAAATGAAACGACAGAGGTTTCCTATCAGGAGAAGAGGCCATTGAGTGTGGCAGATGAGGTGTATACAGGCACTGGCAAATAAAAATCCAATTTGGGTTGGAGCGGGTGACCGAATCACAGAGTCAAGAGAGGTAGAAGAGAGTGGGAGGAGAGAATCCTGTTAGTCCAACAATCATGGCTATAATTCTAATGTGGCCCACATTCCCGACAGCTTATCGTTTTTCTATGAAGATGGAATCTCATATCTCTTTATCAAGCCCACGTGCCGTCCCAGTGACACTCCGCATTAGCTGCCAATGTGCGGATGCATATATGCTTGTGTGTGTGCACATACTAAAACCTGCATGTGTGCCTAAGTGCTGTGGCATTTTACGTCATCATCTATCTCAAGGGGGACCTCTGCATCAACACTGTCATCATCAACAGGGTTCTCTTGTTCCCTGGTGGAGCTGAAACTGCCAACACACCCCCGCCTCCACGACCATCTACCCCGTCATTAGGCTGCACTCTAAACACAATGTGTCATCTGGATGTTATGATGCCGTCTGCCTCCATGTTGAAAAGCGAGGAAAGCAAATAATCAGAACGGCGGGTATGGAGCCCAAAACAGAAATAGAGAGATGAAGAAGGATACACGATGAGGTAGAGATGGACACACACACTCTTTGCCTTCCTTCCCTGTGCCCCTCTGCTCTCCACACACATGAACATGCCCCGTACCCACACTCAGTCAGAGTGACACTGATGGAGCTAATATGAGAGACGTCAGCAGCGTTGCCAGGGAGAGGTATTTATTGGCAAGGTGAAAGCCAAACGCAGTCAATTACACTGCCTGTCTGCCCAATCATTTCTCACCAAGAAAGATGGCCGGCCAAGATAAACTGGTTATTTCACAAAAACAATCCATCTGGAAAGATGATGTGCTGTCTGCAGTCAGAAGCCACCTTCCTGCTCTCTGGAATGGGATAATGGCAGGGAAATAGAGCGGCTCACAGAGGCCACGAGGTGATGTGTGCACATGTGTGTTGGTGTGTGGAGAGCTATATGGTGTGTCATGTTGACAACTGCTCTTCCTCCCCTCCTACCTTCTGTTATGTCTGTTTGTTTATTAGTTTCTCTCATATGTGGCTTATCATGTCCTGTTTCACAAACACTGTCATACCTCTCTTGCCCTGTTGTCACTGTCTCAGTTATCCGCTTTAATTGATCGCCTGATTTTGCTCATCTGCCCACACATCTGCAGTCATTAGTTCGCCCAAGTATAAACAGAAGGAAGTGATCAGTTGTTTGTCTGCTTAGCCTGTGATGTCTGTGTTTCAACACATTTTGTTGCATCCATGTATTGTTGGCTGATGATGTAACTTTTTAAGGAAGAAATAATTCTTTGTCTTAGAAATAAGAGGTTGAAAGAAATAAAATGCACTTTTTTTTAGTTCAATACATACAGAAGGTTTTCCAGTCCAACTTTCTTAGTCTGGTATGACCAGTAACTTTTACTGGCTAATGCTAGCTAATGTTTAACTTTAAAAACTATAACTTTATAGCCACTGTCCATTTTGATGAAGAGAGAGAAAGACAAAAGACATATTGACTCACCCTCCCCCTCCAAACATGTAGGGGAACCTATTGTGGCAATGAAACTCGCAAAAAAACGTGAAAGGCCCTATCTAGATCCAGTGTTTGGCTTGTCCGTTCTAGGATACTGTAGAAACAAGGCAGTGCAACAGTTTTGGCTACACAGAGTCAAACCATGCCGCACTGATTTGCATTAAAATGTGCCAAGCTGTGTCTAGTCACATCCAAGATGGACCATCTCCACAATGGGCACAAAACGTGCCCAACCTATGACAAGCTCCTTTCTCCCCCTCAAACAAGTGTGCGTTGCTAGACTTAACTCATTTGAGTGCAGAAGAGCAGACAGAAGGAGGTTTACAAAAGTCGCTGTGTTCAGCTCTCAGTACTCTTGTAGCTTGTAAATAAGTCTCTGTGGTCTGAAGTTTAATTTCTCTCCCTCATTGCTGTTTGTTTATTTTACTGTTTCGTGCTAGCTTTTGGCCACATAGGAGTCATGTTAAGTTACCACTGATGTAAACAACACACATTTCATTTCATAATAAAACTTTTTAAATAACAAAATAATCTGGGACATTTATTGTGAAATATTTGCAGGAATGGAAGTGTTTATTTGCCATTTTACAGCCATTTAACCCGACCTAAGTTCATCTTTAGTTAAAAGACACACCTTCAAGCAGATAGCCCTGTTGTAATGGAGATGAAAATCCCTGCTGTGCTGGGCTGATGTGCTAAGTCAAGCTGAGCCAAGCCAAGCCAGCACATGTGTCACAATAAACAGGCTATGGCAGACACCATGGAAGAAGACCCCTCTGTAGACATAAATGGCTCAGTCTAAGATAACAAGAACACAGTGGTTCTTATTTTCAGGTGATTATACACTAATGAAAACACACCTCTGAACATTCCATTCTATTTCTGCCATATTCTGCCAATAGATCCCTGTAAATCTTACACACTAGACCTTTAAAGTTAACTTGGTTTTGTCCAACACTGATCACTTTAAGTACTGATTGTGAACCTATGTGACATATGAGTTTCATGTGGTCAGCTATTACCCTGTTGACTGTATGTGTTTACTGCGTTGAGGCACTCCATTTTAGACTCCTGCCAATGTGTATTTACATCACATACACAGAACTGAGCCGATGTTCTCTTTGTGAACTGCTAAACAAAGGCAGGCAGTGGATCAAAAAAACAAACTGAAATGTTCCCGAATCAAAAAATTACAGCCTGAACACTTTTCAGATCATAGCCTCTCTCTTTCTTTTACCTTCGCTGTACGGCTCTGTCTACGTCTGATAGAGTGGATGTCTTGATGAAAAAAAGAAAAAGAGGGAGGTGGTGGGGAAATTTGCATTCAGCTGTTGGATCAAAGTCACATTTCCCTTCAAACCAAATTAACTGTTTTTTTTTCTTTTCTTTTCTGGGGGCCATTGTCGCGAGGCACATTCAAAGAGACTCATTTTATAGCCATTTCTATTTTTGCCTGATCATTTTTTTTTCATTACAGAAACACCTTCACGATCTTCATGGGTCTTTTCTTCTTTACCCTTTTTGATATGCTGCCGCGTCAACGCAACAGCAATGAAAAGAGAAAACAAACAGAAATATCTATTTTCTCTTTCTCACCTGAGGGGATAGAGGAATACATTTGAATAATCTTTTCCACTGAGATGACTCATCCAAAGTAAACATGAATAATTAAATAAAGTGAGGGATTTCTGAGTCATAGTAACACAGGGTGAAGGTTATAATGACCTTTTAGCCTTTCACCTGCTGAACTGCTTCAGGAAAAACCACATACAGTAGTTAAAAGTGTAACTGTTTTTGCTATAAATCATATGCCCTACAAAATGCAACATATCTGAATAAAGTTTGAATTTAGGATGAGAAACAAATCATCAGTTAGTATGCCCCAGTACCAACGAATAAACGAACATCAAATGTAAGATTGGCTCACCTTGGTAGCCAAAAGTCGTGTCAGGTAGATCTCTGAGACCATCTTGCTGCCGCGGTCACCCTCCTTCTGGTCTCCATGCTCATGGTTCTTCACCAGGTGCCAAACCTTTACCCCACTCTCCAGGTCAGGAGTGATCATGGGAGTGCGGGAACGCAGGCTGTCAGGACTTCCAGTGTACTTGATCATATTCTCTGTGAAGAAAACATTTATTAGTTCATGTAGTGCTCATAGTCCTGATGTAAATAACAAGGTCAGAAAAACACAATATCTAATCAGTGTTTGTTTTCATCAAGCAGTTAAACTTCCATTGGTTTGTGACTATTATGTAAAATGTGAATTTATGAAAGGGACAGTTCAGTTTTTTGAACTAGGGCGGTACTTATCCATAGTCAGTGTATTACTTACAGTAGATGGAGGTTGGCACGCCATCACTTTCACTTTGGAGAAGCAGCAGAAGTATCGTGTAAGAAGCTAAGCAATGTAGTGCTGTGGACAGGGTCAGCAGCAAAACGTATTGTTGCCTCTTTTTTTGTCAGTTAAAGTGCACGCCGTATTCAGCATTTTGGCTTTGCCATCAGACAGCCTTTTCCCATGGGAAACTGCCATTAGACAAGTCAAGTATTACTCTCTGCAAACCAACCAAACTCCATGGGTGAAAATCAGTAATTTGGTGTTTTAAAAGGTTAGTTTGGATTCACCGTAGTCACACAATAACACTAACATTATTAACCAGCTGATTCAGCATATCTGAGCTTCCTACAGCAGAGCTTCTGTTGCTTCTCCAAGCTGGGGTGTGCCGACTGCCATCTACTGTAGCAGCTACACTGACTGTGGAGAGGTACCTCATACAACCCCACAAAAAATGCAGACTCTCCTTTTAGCATTTATTTACACCTTAAAATAAAAAGCTGCATTTTGTTGGGTTTTTCCTTCCTACGTCTAAACACTGAGAAGAAACAAGACACATCTAAAACTTAATCAGAGCAGAGTGTGAGGAAAACAAGTAGAAAAGAAAGCAAACAAAAAAGCAGTGCAAACACAGAAACAAAATTTAAAAAACACCCTAAAAATACGAGCCTGTCGCTTCACGGAAGAGGCAGAGAAAGCCATAACCTGCATGTCAGCTAGAGAATACATTTTTTTAGGGCTTGTGGCTTCCAATTTACAGGTCTGTGAGATTGGATATGAAACTTTTAGACAGTGTGCATGGTTAATTTTTTATGCCTTCTTCTCCTGGGGATAAGACATGGCATCGCCAGGCTGACACAAAATCGAACAGGTGTCAGACGAGATGAAATATGTATGGCCCACCCAATGGCCGGAGTGGCGATGACATTTCCAAACACATGGCTCAATGAATGTTTACACAGTGTGAAAAAAATTGATCAGTGGGTGCGGTTTGGAGAGAGGAGTGGGAAAAAAAAAGTGTTTTTCACCGTGACAGAAATCAATCTGTCCAGAGAGAAAAGCAGGAGAAGAGAGTTCAGGGAAAAAGAGACAGTTGGAGATATCAGATACTGAGGCTGTGAGTGTGCGTGTACCGCTCAAAGTCCAAGTCCCCATGAAACAGAAATCAGAATGCTATTCGCTTCTGCATATTTGCATGCTTCCTGTAAAAACAGGCAACTATGGAGGGACTTGCTGCAGTGCTTAATATGCGTGTGTGTAATGCTGCACAGGTACAGCGCAGCCATTCATTAACCAAGCTATTCACAGACTGGTAGCTCCCAGTGAAAACAGTGAGACTGGGACGAAACACCTCCTCAGAAACCGATTGAGGTTTGACAACAGGGACTATACTATAAAGGCAGTTTGCTTGTCAGGTTTGGCTCCTGGCACCCCGGGGCTGAATGAGCCAAATCAGTTGCATGCCTAACCGAGCTAACTACAGTTTGCAGTTAGCCAGCGTAGCAACAAGTAAAGCTATCTTTCCATCTGGAAACACTGAAAATTACCTCTGTACTGTATTCCTTGTCTGTCTCTAAGGCCGTGTTCACTGGGAAGCTGCTGAGCCCTGTTCTGTTGCCCGCTAACGGCAGCTACGTTAGCAGAAACTCTGAAAAACTAAAAAGCATTTTCTTCATAAATTGTGATCCACTTTCATCCAAATCAGTGACTAGAGTCATTACGTTATGTTGTTGTACAGTAATGTTAATCAGAGAGGCGTGGCCCCCAGCCCATCGTATGCTCCACGCAGCTAAAGTTAAGTCATTAAATCAGTCCACTGAAAAATGCCTCACACATTTCATCTCGACTTTAATTACAGTATCATCAACTAAAATGTTTGTCTCTTCTATAGAGTGCTCCAGTGAGCAATATTTAACTGCAGCTTTGTTTTAAAACTTGTGTCAAGTACTCTTCAGGGCTGGTTTTGGATTTTTTCAGGGACGCTGTTTTTCAGGCTGTGTGGGGGCAAGAGGATGTGAGCTGGGTCTTTGTATACAGGAGAGTGGGTAGAATATTTATTTTGTGTTAATTATTTATTCAGAAGTTAGAAAGCTGAGGGTGCTGCGGAGTCAGGGATACACAGGAGAGAGATTTCTGATTCTATTCTGATCCAGCTCCTCACAAAGGAGGTGTTATTTTTCTGGTGTTTCTTTTTTTTCTCTTCTTGTGGTTTTTGATGGAAACATTACATCAAAGACACAAAGGTTTCTCCTTTCATGGTCTGACTCATGATGTTACACAGTGTTTGTCTTAATCTCTCGACTTTTTCCACAACTTTCTCCTCTGCTCCACTCTCCCTCTCCAGCTCAGCAGCTATATTATATTCAGCCTTGTCTCTTTCTTCGCTATTTGGCCATTGTACTTAGAAAGAGTTCAAAGTCACTCTCAAGTACCACGCCGGTTGTGAAGTGGATCACACTTGTGTTTGAAGTCAATCCTTTAAAAAAATTGTGGAGGGAGATATTCCTGGCGTCCTCCCACCTTCCCTTTTCTGTTGCACCTCGTCCTATCTGGTCTAATTTGGAGCCCAGAGAAGCGAGGTGAGACCGTATGGAGATGAGGCGATGCTAATAATGTGGCACCACATTTGATGTGTCTGAAGTGTTTGCGGACACCGAGGCCGGCCCTTTGATCAGCAACTAACTTGATGGTTTCTCAGGTTCAAGGAGACATGGAGCAGACGGACAGGCGGAAAAAACACTGGCACATGGAAGTACTTTGAATGCTCAAGAGGCCACAACAACAGAAGAAAAAGTCCATTTGGTCTCTTGTTATGTTTGAGAAATCCTTTCAGCTACTCTAAACTGTGTCTTGTCTTTCAAGGTCTGTCAGTGCTGTCATGCAGGGTCCTGTCAATGCTCATCACCAGATATTAGGTGGGAGCATCCACTGCTCAGGATCATTTAGTTTCCACCTGTGTTTTTTAAAATTCTTTTTTGAGTCTATTTTTGCTTTCAAGGATCATTTTGAGATGTACATGACCTGGCACCTTCATGACTGAAGCCACAACAATTTAATTAAATGACATACTTTTCCTCTGTACCTGACAAGAGGTCCATGTTGCATTTCTTTTTGATATTAAAGGGTAACTTCTGTATTTTTCAACCTGGCCCCTGTTTTCCCATATTTTTGTGACTAATGGGGACAATAATTTTTAAAATTGGTCCAGCATTGTGGGAGAATGCTGCAGTTGGCAAAAGAGGAACTGAGCTGCAACGTCATTTTTAAGGGCGAGTACGTCCACTAAAAGTGCTACAGAAGTTACCATTTAATATGAAATAATAACTGTGTTGCAAGTGTTTTGAAAGATGTACATGCAGTTCCAGTATGAGTATATGAGAAAGTGGCTCTCTGACCCAGATACCACTGACACTTAAAGATGTACAGAAACAGGTTGGCTTACCATATTTACTTGCAGAAGTTCGAGACACAGTGGAGTTGTTTACTGAATTGTATGCTGTAACTTGCTTGGGAACCAAGGCCATTACTGCATTATCAGGTACCTGAAAAACAGACATATTTTTTATGCAAATGGCAAAACAAAACCCCTTAGCCAAGATCTTATTTTTTCATTTGTGCATATTTCTAACACAACCAATCAGAAAACCCATAGATCACTGTGTTGGTGTCATTTTCTATATTTTCTCTCCATCTATTCTGGTTTCATGTGGATAAACAGAATATCTTATTACCCTTATGTGCTCCATTCAGCCCACACAGACATATGATGACTGACAGGGGGGAGGGAGAGTTTAGCAGAGCATCGTAGAGGCCTGTGTGAGAGGGGACGTCCCACAGTCTCTATTCAATAATACCTTTCCTCTAGGGCTGGGTGGTGTGTGAGTGTGTGTTTGGGAGTGTGTGTATGAAGGTGTGAAGAATCAAGCAGCGTGCGCGTGTCTGTGTTGGTTTATGTGTAAATAAGTGTGTGTGAATGAATGAGTGAGCAAATTGTGCGCTCCTCCTTCCCCAGTCAGCCAAACAAGATTCAATTAACACAACTGGGATGTAGTCTGTCCCAGCCAAGCACACACACACACACACACAAAATATACCCCTATTCTGCATAATCTGGCTACCCGTACTGCTGCAGGCTAAGGCAGGGTTAATTGAAGTGATCTCTATCAGAGTGTGGGTGGATGGGACAGGGAATAAGGACCAGGGGCCTTTTCGTACATACATCTGTGTGTGCGTGTGTGTGTGCGTGTGTGTGTGCGAGCCAGGGCCTTATTAAGATTGTATCATTATTTCATCCAGTCACTCAATCTGCTCCTTACGCATAATACGTTTATATTATTGTAAGCAGGAGGCCCACAGGGCAGATCTTGTTATTCCTTTGTGGGGAGCCCCCCAACTCTCCAGCAGCCTTAAGCATGTTCCCTGATCACTGCTCTTACATGTTGAATGGATCTAAAACGAGCAAAGCACAATGGAACGTAATGAAAAGGAGGAGTGGCATTTGGGGAAATAACATTTGCAGGAGGGGATAAAGGCAGAAAGCAGCATGGTTTCCTGAAAAAGAAGAGAGATATGTCCCTAATTATGGGGACACAAAAATCTGATATCGCAAATGCCAAATTGATGTGATGTTTTCCTGAACAAGAAATCAAACTTTTCAAAGTTTGTGATGCACACTGTCACATTTTAACTGAAGGCAGAGTGAATGGGTTTGAGTTTGACTAGTGGCAGATCAAACCAGATTAGTTTAATAAAGCAGAGCACATGATTCTATTTAGTGCGCCTGGTCGGTCATATTAGCTTCTAATAAGACAAACAATATTTGGATAACATGTCTGGAGGACATCCCTAATATGGTAACACATCTACATTGGCATCAATCGATGGATTTGATTAGTGGAGCGACAAGATCTCCAACAAAATGATTTATACGCTTAACCTTCAAACTGAGGCCAAAATATCTCAGTGAAATTAAGTTATAAAAACATGAGTGGAGTGTGGAATTGCAGATGTCCTTGACTTAACTCTGAATGTGTTTGTTACATCCGCTCCTGTCCTCGCCCCTTTGCTTAGACTATTGACAAATTTTGAGTGGCTGGGAGTGTTTTCTATATTGTTTTTGGGGTCTGTCAAGGATAAGATGCTCTTATTTCCAGGTCTAAAAAAATGAATTAACTTCTGTATTCATTATCTTATCTCCGATTTGAATCAGCTCCCTAATCCATTCCATCCGTGCCTCGTACTCATCGAGCCTGCTGACACTTGCTGACACTGACATTTAATTTAGGCGCCATGCAAACTGCACTTGGAGGGGACATGGCAGCTTACTTTGCTGTTTGTATTATTAACAGTATAGTGACAAAAGCAGGTCTGTTTTTTTCCATCCAATCTCCTTCTGGTTGGCTGGATGAACGGCTGCTACTTGAGAGGCACAAAACACCTGCTGAAGTATGTGTGTCTGACACTCTGCATATAGGCTGTTTGTTATTATTTTAAAGTTGGGACCCAAATTCATGTATAACCTAGAAATGTTGGACACAATGCTGTCTGGGAGACACAGACCAGATTGGCATAAATTTCACAGATAATTACTATCTACTATCTATTAGAGCCTGTTAATAAATGTGTCCATTCCGACCTTACCTTGTGCTATTAACTGTGCATTTGTGTACCTACATACTAAGGTTGGGTGATTGGATGAAGATATCGCCAATTGCCGATGGATGGGTTGACGACGGCCGGTTGGAAAATTCTAATATATCGCCCAACCCTACAGCATACAGTACCTTGTGTGTCTGTGACCACTGATGTGTCTGTTCTGTACATGAAATCTATGCCAACACTAATCCACATCAGAAAGAAGATGACACTTAACCAGCATGTCAGATTTTATCTCAAGCCCTCTCCCCCTCTCCACATGTAAGGGATTACCTTCAAGTGTCAGTGTTGTTGGTCACTTTCCTGCCTTGCCCTGCCTCATTCCCCCTCACCTGACAGATAACTTGTGTTGGTGTGTGTGTGTGTGTGTGTGTTGGGGTGTCCCTGTCAGCTGAAGACTTGCACAAGTAAATGGTGAGAAAAGTGCTTTGACTGAATTGTCCATTAGATAGTTTAGGAGCTTAGTGAAGATCATCAGGTCACACAGTCTAAGAGGAAAAGGTGGAGGTGAGTTGAGAGGGCATCAGAGACAGCTAGGCAGACCGTAAATAGAGACATGATGGGATGTGAAATAAGTAAAACATCCAAGACAAGTTCAATCAAAATATCAGGCCCTTGTGCTTAGTATCTAAACATTTTCTTAAGGTGTCAAAGATGCTTTTCAGCATTCAGTTTGTGTACCTTTGCTGTGGAAATGGGATGAAAACAACTGTACTTTTCTTGAAAGAAGATGTGAATATCTTCAAATAATAGATGTTATCTATCTATTACAAGCTCCAGAGGGCCAAGTCTCTGCAGATAGCCATCTTTCTTTACTCATTTCTGTGTGAGATCTAAAACTTTACAAACCCTTTGTACTTCTAAAACTTCAAACTTCAACAGCTTTGAATTTTTATTAAAATAAGTTGCACATTCTCTTCTATGAGTGTCCAACACCATAGACAAACATGGACCCCAAGGAAACGTACTTTGTCCTTTAGAAGTAAAACTTTTTATCTTTTAAATTTTGGGCAATATAATGAGTTTAATGGAGGTTGCAGTTGTCTATATTTTATAATATAGAGTCATAGTTTTACCTGATAATGGGCCAGCATGTTCAGTCTCTTCCAGTCACCTTCGATCTTTGTTGTGACGTCCTCATCCTGCAGGATCATGCGCTGTCCTCGGCCCTGACGCCATTCTGCGGATGCAAAGAAAAAACAACAACAAAAAAATCAGGATGTTATCAACCATATTCATGCAACAATACTCATTTGGCAGTATTTACTTTTTACTCATATTTGTTTTCTCTGGCAAGGAGATTCTGTTTTCACTTTTTTTTTTTTTTTTTTTTTTTGCATCTGTCAAGATATCTCAAAATCTTGCCGTGATGTTTGCTGTGTGGAAATGGCTTTAATGCAAGAAACAATGGATTTTTGTGGTTGTCATAATGTTGTATTTTGCTTTTGGGAGACAGTTGTGCTTTTTTAACAAGACAAATAAACAGTTGGTTCTAAATCCTTAAGGTATGTTTGCAGTGACAATCAACATGTTTAAGTTAAATTTGAAAAGAAATTATGTTGGATGACTGAAGATAAGAAGAGTTTGAAAAGTTTTGATGGCTCGTCTCCTTGAAAACTAGTTGTCACTATCTCCATCTTCATCGACTGAAGTTTTTCTTCAGAGAAATCATTTCACATTGTCGTGAAAAGCCTGAATAGAATCTAAAAGAGGACAAAAACACAAACATCTTATGAGTGGGAGTGGTAGAGAAAGGCAAAGTGATGTAGAACCAGAAGAGAAATGGCACATGTGAGAGACAGTAACAAGAGGCGAGTTGAATTAATCACCCACTCTCCTCTTTTTTTTTTTTAGAATAAAGCTCTCCCTCTTAACTCTCCATCTCTTTGGCTGGTGCGATCAATGGATGTGATTACAGCTGCATGCCCAGGGCTTGTGTACTTCCTTTTCCATCTGCAGCACTGGCCCTTATGCTCTGCTCTCTGAAGGTGCTATTGGTCCCTGCTCTCCCCTTGGTGAACCCTGTCCACTGCCCTCTGCCTAGCTGCTCTTACAGGGTTTTAGATCATTTTCCAGGACATTTTCAGTGATGATCTATCTGGTATGAAAGATGGTAAGAAAGTTTGATTTAAAAGATGTACCATCTCTGACTATAACTCATCTATGGAATAATTTCTGACATGCTTAGAAATTATGACAAATCAGTCATAGAATAATGCAAACACTACCACAACTTTGCTTACTGACAAATCTAGATTGTACATACCTCAATGAACAATTCAATCTTAGAGTTGAGTCTGCTAGGATTATTAGTTGCCACTAATACTTTAGCCCCTTTACTGTACTAACTTCCTAATCAAACTTTTCACAAACATTTCCAGTGTTTGAATGGGAACCTTGTCTTATATTATTGTGAGCTTTGGCAGAAGCAGACCACACTCATATCCACACCAACAGGACATGGAAAAACTAGAAAGCCCATTTCCATTCTTTTCAACACGTAACGCAAAGTGTACGTGACAGTGTCTTCCATTTACACAACACAACAGCATTTACATGACCTTACGACCAAATTACATCTACCCTACATACACACCAGGCTTCCCACATCTGTGCAACCTCAGCACAAAACAAAACAAAAGCTTTGATAGAAACATCTCACAATGCCCCGGCAACATTATCATAAGTGAAAAAGGAAAGCCATCTCGAAAACAAACAAGGCAGATGATTCCTCTATTCTTTCTGCAGACATCATGGGCTTTATGAATACGTTATTGTGTCTCTGCCTCCCTTGCTGTGCTTCCCACTTGAGTCGGCCACTGTCATCTCCTATTCTGATCACAAACAGGAAAACAAAGCGGCAATCACTGTGGTGCATGATGAGGCCTGTCTTTGGAGGATCGACCAGAATTGTGTTAGCATCTGAAAAATCTGCAGGAAATAAAGATTCTCCTGTTGTTTTTGTCTATACAGTACATCTTCCCATAAAGATGCAAATGAGCGCCCGTCTCCAGTCGAGGCTCAGTAAACAAATGAAGGAATGAGAAAAAAAGGAAGACAGAAAGGAATAAATAAAAGAAACCCGAGCAAACTGAGGTGTCTCCCGTTCTTAAATCCAGTGGTGCTCCTCAGCAGGAGGAGAACAGTGTGTATAGACTCACATAGAGCTGAAGAGATAAGGGCTTTAGGGAGTGTATCGAAGCTGATGGTGAAGAGAAAGGCTGAAGGTGACTGTTGTTCTCCACAGAGATGCATGACACACATTTGCTACCAGCAACATGGAACACAAAGACACACACATACACACACAGGGCCCCAGTTTCTTTGTTCTCAGGCCCCATCGCCTCTGAAACCCTGCGGGGAACTGTGGATTGCAGCAGAGGGAAATTAAAAACAATATCTGGGATAACAACACTCGTGGCCAATCTGTCTCAGGACAGGCCTGCCACAATCCCATTATCCTTATCAACCATTGCAATCAGTCTGTGTGTGTATGTGTGTGTATGTGTATGTCAGGGATCATTGAGAACAACTGATATCACCTGTATACAAAGAGCAAGGTAAAAGTGTGTCAAAATAACAAAACAATCAGACAGAAGACCTGTTTCCACCCAAGCGTTATCATCAAAATAAATATGCTAATTATAACAGCGTGACTTAGAAATTAAAAAAAACCTACAGGTCTGGAAAGATTTGTCAAACATGTGCTCTGTTTATAAATCAGTGGTCACCTTGGTTAGAGGTGATGGGGGAAGCAGGGAGCTAGGGATGCTTGGGTAATTTTTGCATCTCATCAATTTATATAAAAGTATGCATTTATATTTATTTAGATGTAATTTGTATGTATCTTCCTGGTGATGTGTTGATGGATTGCGACCGCTAATGTCAGTGTTCTAATGTCAGTGTTGTGGTTTTTATATGATTATTTTTTATGTGCATATTACTTGTTTTTCATTTGTTGTGCTTGTTTATGTTGTTTTTATTATATATAGTGGGTAATTAACGGTCTAGTAACACACTATTTCTAGATGGCACTGTCCTATATACAGAAGTGATGGATTGATGAGGGGGTAGAAGGCAGTGGGTGAGGATAAGAGATGAAAATATGCCTATGTAAGAGTGTGAGTTTGAAGATACTTGGATGTAAGTAGAGATGATGGTAACATGCAACCTATTGGTATACAGATTAAAATATTTTGATCTATATTTACAAGAAAATAATTTAAGAGAAGTGTTGTAATAACTGGAACCTTGCCCAGTAAACTTAAAGTTATAAGTTAAGCTTTATAATTAAGTTATTAATTAGGTTAGAAACAGATTTTTGTAAATACAAATAATTAATAAACAATTATACATTGTAATTATAAATGATAAACAAGTTATAAGACTTACTTACTACTAATTAATCTGACTAATGACTTACTACCATTTATAACTTGCAAAATGGAGTCTTAATGTAAAGTGTTAAACAGTGCATGCTAAAAAGGTCCAAGTAAACAATATTGTCAGTCTTTGCATATGAATCTTGTGTTTTGATCTGTTAATTTGCAGGGGAAGTAACAGCAACAGGTCACTGTTGCCCTTTTTCTCTGATGTGTTGTAACAGCTTATTAATGATTTATAACGTATTTACAACCTAATAATTTAATTACAAACCATTTATAATGGTAGTCTTATAGTAGAATGGTACTGATATTTCTTCTAATCTGTGCAGCATGTCAGATACACAATGTAAAAATGGCACTGAAACAAATATTCAATTCCATACCCATGTTCTCTCATGAGCTTGTATTTACCCATTCTCTCATGTTCACAGTCACAGAAAAACAGAGCGAGTGGCCAG
Source organism: Lutjanus argentimaculatus (assembly GCA_034769285.1). Lineage (NCBI taxonomy): Eukaryota > Metazoa > Chordata > Actinopteri > Lutjaniformes > Lutjanidae > Lutjanus > Lutjanus argentimaculatus. The sequence continues at coordinate 2,668,840 of JAWZSL010000029.1, read as the reverse complement.
CTAACTCTCACAATATTCAATTCTCTTTCGTAATAAAACAATAATAGAACAATACATCCTGCCCAAAGGGGGCCATAAAACAATTTTATCCAGGAATGTCGTCAAAAGGCTAAACCAATCTCTTCACTTAGCTATCACACAGGCAGATTCCCCATGGTATGCACTCAGCCCATCTTAGATCCAGCATTGGTTATAAATATGCTATTACGAACACACAACGGGGGCTTAGAAAATCCATCTGGCAATATTAAACCATAAAAAGCATTGCACATGGTGCAAGACAAGCCTGTAGGTATCAGCAGACAAACAATAATGGTTAATATTGTTATGCTCACAAGCACAAGATGTACCAAACCCCCTGATCACTAGCTTTTTTACAGAGAAGGTATATCATTGCACCCTCTCCTATCAGCGGGCCCTTAACGTAATTAGCAAATATATTAGATCCGAGTTAGATGCAACAGAGATACCAAAGAAATAAAGTTAAACAACTCAGAGAGAAGGAAATGAGAAAAAAGGGAAGAACACTAGGAAAAATGATTTTGTAGGCAAGAGATCACTGAGCGTCTCAATTGATTAGCTGATCAATCATGTGACTCAGACGCTAGTCGGCAAGAGAGTCAATCGATGGGAAGTTTGGGGAAGGGGGGGACCAATCTCAGACATCTGACTGAGAGAGCCAGGAAGTCAAGTCTCCCGAGGTTGAAAAGAAAGCTTCTTCTTTATATCTAAGAAGACTTGTACTTTTAAAGAGGGGCTGGGAGGGGTGGGGAAGCCTTTGTAAAAATCAATGGGTGTCTAAGTTCAGCCTGATTCTCTCTGGGCACAGAGATGGGAAATGCTGCATGGATAGAAATGTTTTGACAAGCTGTAGGGTAACTACAGGGATGTGCGGGAGCAAGACCTCTCATCAAATTACAACGCTGACAGAATTATAAATTTAAAGGGATAACCTGGGAAAACCTGCTGTTATACAAGCCAAATATTGCTCTCTCCAAACCAACCAAACTCCATTAGTGAAATCAGTATTATTAAAATCAGTTGTATTAAAATATTAAAATATGTACACTTAAACTGACTTTTTTTTTTTTAACTTTTTTTTCCAGGTAGGCCTTTCTTAAGTGGTTAAAATACTGCTTGTTGCTGACCCTCTCCACAGCAGTTCATTGCTTTGCCCATCTGTTTCTCCTCACTGGGTTGTGTCAAGCAGCATCTACTGTAGGTTATACTCTGATTATCGATAAGCACCTCATACACCTCTACATTAAATAATCCAAACTATCCTTTAAAGGCACCAAAGATGAGTTTGCCATTATTTATACATGACTGGATAAAGATTTGTACCTAGGTCCATGTCGGAGGCTTTTAGGCGGTGGGAGTGTGGGACATTCTTGTAGATGGCATCCAGGATCTTCTCCTTCACTTGGCTGATGGTATCACAGTTCAACACCTTCACTTGGATCTCTGGGCTTTTCTCATTCTCTGGATGAATGCAGTTCACCACCTGGAGAAGAAACACACAAGACTGCCACTGTGACGGGGTGGTTGGGGGTGGTGAAACATTACCCATTTGAATGAAATACAGCTTTCATAATATTTCACATGTAGGAAATGTTTTCTGGGTATCTATAGGAAAGGATTCTTGTTAAATTTTCAACTGTGGTAGTCAACCTGGAAAGATAAAAGCACCTTTTCTTAAGTTGATTTTGTGAGATGGATACACTGTAATATAGCCAATGCATGTTTAATCTTGGCAGAGGTTTGTGTGTTTTATGTTAATAATGTTGATTGCGCTGTGGATTGGTACTCAGTGGAACTGCAATAATTTTGTGCTCGCCAAAGGGTCTGTGAGAGAATTGCAGGGAAAAAAAGACCATTCAACAGGGAAAGTGCTCTTTCCTCAGAGCTTGAGGAGAAACAGCAATGCGCTACCTGAATTGATGAGCAGTAAACCAGCTAATTATAATATTATTAGGATATTCATCAGTTTTCAATACTGCCTCTAAGTGTTGGATGGAAATACCCGAATTACAAGATTAACAGAAATACACATCACAATTGAGAAGGCAAATGTCCCAAATGTCTATGTCTACAGTGTACATAAAATTCAAGCTTTACTTTAAACACTTGTATCTTTAAAGGCATACTAAATAGGATTTTTCTCTTTAAATCATCACTTATGACCCACTAGCAGTTAGTGGCGGAGTCTGTATCTGCAGAGACCCTGCCCTCTGCCTGTATTCTCTTATTTTCTCACTATTTTGATGTTTGGGATGCTTCTGGGCATAAAAACATAGTGACCAATGTTTACATCACTGTCTCTGTCTCTTTCTTCTGCTGTCTGTCTGTGAGAGCTGCAGAAAGCGTTTTCACACATACACACACAGGCACAGCAGACTAAGGACGGCAAAAGGAGGAAAGTTCACTTTGCCAACATCCACACAAAATCCTGTGTAGCGCGGAGGTGTGTGGGTGTTCTGTGTTTTGTCTTCAGAATGTAATCGCTGTCAAACAATCAGAACATAATGTTTTATTTATTTCTTCACTGCTTTGCTCTCGCTAATGCCGCTCCCTCATTTCATTCACTCTCTAGCTTTGTTGGCCAGTGCTGTTGTATCTCTTCCTATCTCGTTCGTTGAGCCGGGGAGGAGGGGCCAGTTTTGAATGGTGTGTTTACAAAAAACAACAAATTCAGCATATTCTACATCTAAGTGTATTTTGTACACTGCTTATTTTTGTGAAAAATGGGTAGTCATCAAGTATTGGTAATGCTGTTGTAAAATGCCAATCTCAAAGTAATTGCCAGGAAGTTTTTTCAGATGTATGAAAATTTGCACTCCCAGATCAGATCATAGCGCACAAACAAAGGCAATACTAGAAAAGACTAAACAGTGTCTCAGTTTCCCCTGCTCAAAAAACACATCACAGCGGAGGGAAGATGACAAAAGACAGACTTGGGGAATAAACGAGAGGTTCCAGAAGGAGAGCGCTTCAGCGTCTCTTTGCTTGTTCAGACACACACACACACATGCATAATCTTTTTTCCTCCTCATGCCAAAGCCCGCTCTTTTCCCTGACAGCTCCGGTCTCAACAGGAAGTGAGGTCGCCACTCCTGTGCCCTCTGCATGTCAAGCGTGACAACGACAACTTTATGTCCCGTTTCTCATCTCATGACCGACAACCCATAACCACCCTTTTTCTCTCCTCTTGTCCCTGAAAGCATATTAAGTGTCCCCTTTTAGCCCCTGGACCCTGGGGCAGGTGAACCCCGTACCAGTGTCTTGTAGTCAATCTGTTGTCTGATGAGCTTGTCTTCGCTAAGCGAGTAGCGTGCCTCTCCTGTGATAGAGTCAATGGGGCCTTTCTCCATCTGCTGCTTGATGGCACAGAAGAGGGAGAAGAGAGGTTCGCCAGCACACTCCTGCAAAGAGAGTTGGAGAGACAGAACAAAGGAAAAGTTTGAAGGGAGGAAGAAAACTTTGAAGCCATGTCTGCACTTCACTCACTGTCAGCAAAGTTTAATAATGTCTAAGAAAATATCTATCTAAAATGTTGCAGTTGCTTTTTGTAATGTGCTCCAGACAGCTTTGCCTCCAGAGTTGCTGAGCAAGGCTTGTCCCAAACTCTATCGTTCCTTTAAATTAAAGAAAATTGTACCACCTATCAACGTATACACTTTGCTGAAATGAAGTCAGAGTTTGTGAAAGATTTGATGGATAAACACTGAGAAATGCCATAAAAGTCAGACTCTTGAAGCCACCCCCGTCTTCCCCTCTGAAAACACTGCTGTTTATCAAACAGAAGGGATTGGCCATTTATCATTGTTTTTATTCTCCTCCCAGCTGCAGTAAAGGGATGAGTGGAGAGATGGAGGAGAAAAACAGGACGTTTTTTTTATTCAAGGTTGGAGAGGAGTGGTGAATTTTGCTTTTAGTGAATACTGGTGCCCTATGGAGTAGGACAACTGATTTTCTAATGAATCTTAAAAGGCAGTTATGGCAGGAAGATGGGCTTTTAATGGAGACTGGCACAGAGGAGGAGAAGTAGTATAATACAGGAGAAGTAGACTTTTGCAACCTCATAAATACATGGAGAATTAATGGATGTTTGTCACATTTACTTGCCATTACTTGTGTCAAATCAATTCACAAGTTTGAGAGTAAAAAACAACTATTAACGATCAGTGAGGTTACAGTGGGAGTCATGCAAGAAAATTCTATCTTTTTTTGTTATGGTTCGCCACGTTAGATTCAGCAAACGCTCCTAACTTCAGATGTGTAAATGATCCACCTGTGCGTATCTACGTTCATGAGTACCGAAATATAGCAAAATTAATGCCCCAATAATACCATAATAGGCTAAACATTCTGCTCCAATGTCAGGAAGTGTCCATTCATGAAAAAAGCACCAAAGAGTTAAAAGAAGAACTTTATGAGTCCTGCTTTTGGAGATCCATAAAGAAAAGGCTTTCATTTTAACAGTGTCAGTAGTGGAACTGAGGCACGTGCTAAAGCCAAGGAATGGAAAAAAATAACAAGCTGTTAATGATATGTCACCTGAGGGTTGTGCTGCCACTGAATTGAAGAAGAAATGGTTCGATATGAAAATGGTTTAAAAAAAAAATTAAAAATTAACACCTTGTGGTATGCCTCCACCAGTCAAGTGTCAAGTTTACATCAGTGTCTGTCCAGACTCATATCATGTATTTAGTAAATGCAGAGTCAAGGGGGATAAGGTCAACATAGTTATGAAGTGTAATTTATATAGTTTTTTAGACAAAAAATTGCCTCAAAGTAATGGAATATATAGTCTATTAGTACAGGAAACTTAGGCTTGGAAAAGACAGGCTAATTGCACTCCTAGGTCAGGACCACTGAGAGAAAATTAAAAATATGAGAAAATAGGTGAATGCAACAAGATCTCCTTGATCACTTGTACAAATCACATAAGATCAAACCTGTTTGTTTGAGTAGTTCTTGGACAAGGTTCATTGGTTTCATCATCCTGGTGGAGGTCAGAACTAAACTACGTGTTGTATTTGCTTCCAGGAGGTTAAAATGTTCAGTAAGCGGAAAACAAATATTAAAGAGTTACCTTCAGAAACTTGTAGAGGAGGAACGTAAACCAGTTGGTCAGCATTTTCTCAGCAACAGACTCAGTCCTGCAAACAGACACAAAGCACATAATGAACATATGATCCCCTCGCTCTTATTACCATCATAAATATTCAACACCATCATCAAACATTCTGCTAAAAATGATGACCGCTGCTAATGAATAGGCTTTCGTTACACAAATATAATTGCAAAGACATGAATTGAGAGAGCCTTTGCACATGCTATATGATGGCCTTTCAGACAATCTTTTCGGATGGCTTTTATGCTCAGGCACGCCAAGGGCAGCTCGTCTACGGCGGCGGGGATTTTAATATGAGGCAAAGCAATTAAAAGCCTTTATTTGATCCCAGTGGATTGATGTCGTTAGGGGCTGGAGCGGCTCTGTAATAACACTGGCCTCATTATCAAGCACTCCCTTGCCTATTCACTGGACTAACACTCGATCCGTGTACAATGGAAAGTGAATGAATACATCTCCCTCTCTTTCTCCGCCTGGCATCCATGCTCCACTGGTGTGGCAAAATGGTATGCGTCTGCGTTTGAGTGTGTGTGTGTGTGTGTTGACCTGGGCCAACAGTGTGATTGATCCCGTGTGAATGGCTAATATGCATACATAATAACAACAGCGGTGGTGGCGAAGGGAGAAAGAGGAGAGGCGAGGATCGGATATCCTTTGACAAAAACCTTCTTGACCAGCAGCAGGGGTGTGTGGGTAATCTGTCAGAACACCCCAAACACACACATCCATGCACCCCTCCTCTCTACTTTCAGTGAGCAACTACCATAGGCATCAATATTTCAGGATTAGTGTCCATTGTGCGTGTGTGTCCGTGTGTGTGCAGGTTTTGCCCTGTGTTTCAGCTGCCACCTGCAGCCCCTCCACCTTCCCCCATTCATACAGTTTCTTTAAGGGGCTCCACACTGAGGCGTGAGGGGGGACATGATCTCCGCTGTGCCAGTGGGCCAGCCTGGCACCCCCCGCCAACACTGGCACAACACCTGGGGGGGATTAACTTCCTGCCTCTCGCTGTGCCTGCGCTTTCATTTTGCCGCCCCTCCCGCCCTGCCTCCGTCCACAGATCCAAGGGTCAACAAGGTCACTTTTCATCTTTTCTTTCATGTGTCCTTGCTGTCTTCCTCCCTCCCTCTGGCTGTGCCCACTCTGGATCCTGTAATCATACACACTTCCAAATCCTCTCCATTTCCACAAATGTAGCCCATCTATCAAAGGGATGAAAGGAGCATGGAAAAAGTAGGAGGTGCACCGGGAAGGAAGGAGAGAGGGAGCAGTGAAAAGGGAAAATGAAGAAAAGAATGAGAAGAAATGACTTGGCTGAGTCTGCCCTTCCCTTTTCTTTTCTTTATATGTCCTTTTCCTAACTCACTTCCAATAGTTTTTGTGTGTCTGTGTAAGTGGACAAGTGTGCGGCTGTTTTAAGGCTAGCGTGCAAAAAGCACAAATTAATCCCACTGCGTATGTATTCAGAAATTACCATCCATGCTGACTAGTGTTTATTATGTGTGTATGTGTGTGTGTGTGTATGTGTGTGTGTGCACACTTCTGGCAGCGGGCGCCGGCCCTGCAGTAATAAGAAGTCTTGGCACGACCACACCGGTTTGCTTATGCTCATTCCTGATCACAGCACAGTCTATGGGGAACGAGGATAAAAATGGAACTGTGACGGAGCTGCTTTAAGATCTAACGTTAACATTTGGTATTACAACTTTCAAACAATCTTCTCCAAAACTCTCCTCAGCTGCTACTCAAAACACACAGCACAACCTATGTTTGGGTTAATGCAATGAAATGTGCTGTGGCGTGTTGGCATGGTCAGACTTGCCTACTTGGCAGCCAGTCAGAGGGGCAGTGGGCATTGAGACTGATCTAGAGCGGAGGGGACCTGGCAGTGCTTAGTTCCCCCTGATTACTGAGGTAGGGTTGATGGGAATCCATGCTTCATCACACATTTAACATTTTGGTTCACTGTAGCTGCCAGTAACATGTATTTGTGTATCTAAAAACTGTTACTTCCTGGAGACTGTGGATCTTGATCGTGGATGTCAACATGAAATCTTACCAGGTGGCCCTGTAGCTCAGTTGGTAGAGCATGACCTGCATGTACCGAGGCTATCAGTCCTCTGCAGCAGCCACCGGTTTGACTCCCGCCTGCAGCCCTTTGCTGCATGTCATACCCTCTCTCTCTATGCCCTTTCCTGTTTGCTCTTCAGCTGTCCTATCAAATAAAAGCAAAAGCCCAAAAAATGATTTCCCATAACAAATGTGAGGTATCTAGGGTCGAACCAGTACTCGGCTGGAATGATTATACAGTACAGAAAATGCACTTGTTACTAATGTCATTGGAGTAAAATGTGTCAGTATCTGGACTTGTGATGAAGGAAAATCCTCACTGGGTAGTTAATATGTTATAGTGTTCATTGATTCACATTGATCTGAAGCTCAATAAATATAGCAACTTAAAAAAATCAAATATTCAGGTTAGCTCAGTCAACTTCTGTTTAAGCACCACCACATCTGATTAAACCCTACCAATTCCAAATTGACTACAGATACAGATAATTTATTTGGTTGAACAGATACAGATAATAGTGTACTCGTTCACTCGTTCAAGACCCATCATAAACAGCACATTATGGTCACAAATGTAAAAACTAAGAAATTCAAGAAAAGAGTTAAACTCAAGACTACCTTCTCATAAAAAGGAGCAGCTGTATTAACCAAACATGTAACTGCATCTGAGAGTCTTCCCCAGACTTTAGTCACTGTTAAAACAGCACAGCCTGAAGTCAGAAATCATTTCCATTTCCCACTCTGGCTCCTGGTGAGGAAGATTGGTCATCACATGTGTCAAACAGTCTCACAGCGACAGCTAGCTGCTGACACCGACTGCAGACGTTTATTCTGTCTATTACTCACACACAAACAAACACAAATGGTCTTTCAACAGGGATTATCATTACAGTTAAACAAGGGGGCCTTAACCCCTGTGTGGTGATTGTGTGTCTATGCTGGAGCCAAAATAGGGACGCAAGAACATATTGGGATTTCATCTACTGACCAATACAAAAACTGATATTTTGACGCATTAACTGCAGCCAAAAAACTTAAGGCTATGGGCAGGCTGTTTAACTCTGCATGATGGGAAGAGGGGTGGTGTTAGGGTGGGGAGGTGAGGGAGAGATGGAGCAATGGAGGGAAGAGAGGAGTTAAAGGAGGAGAATGCAGCAAGGAATGCGACAGATGGTTGTGGAAGGCTCTAGTTAGTTAGCTTGCCTGGTGGTTGTGCTTCAGCACAGGTTGAGATGGGACAGATGGAAGGATGTGTGTTTGTGTGTGGAGAGAGAGGAAAGACACACACACACATACACACACACATACACACACACACGCACACACACAGATTTCTTGGAAGAGGAGTCAGTGGGATGCCGTGCTCAGATGCTGTGCCAGAGACACCCTGCTCACGCACTTTAAGCATTGATTTAGCAATCAAGAAAACAGGGGATGGGGGAGGGAGAGGAGGGGAGGAAGAGCTGAGAATATAGATTGAGGGACCGAGTATAAGAGAGGAAGAGAGATAAAGATAGTGACGATGTGACACGAGCTGTGCAAGAATCAGAAGTGAAGACAAATAGAGGAGGGAGCAGTGGAGAGTGAGCAGACAGGTAGTGAAGGAGAATAACACTGAAAATGAGCAAACATGGAAAGAAAGAACGAGAGAACGCACAGAACAAATTAAAGAGAGAGAAGAACAGAGGGAGGGGTGCTATCTTTCCGAGACAATATGAAGCTTCATCTTCACAGCCTTATGCCTGCGTTTCTGGGCTATTTTCAGCTGCTATCCAAGGACACGCCAGTCAGCCCACACTATGGGTGGCGTAGCTTGCTCACACTGCCTCATCACATCTGAAATGCATGCTGGGATGTTGAAGGACTAATAGGCGCACCCGAGGAGGAAGAATGAGATGAGGACAGTTTGATCAGTGGCTATCGCAATTGCGTGTTTGACAAATGGGCAGTCGAACTGGGGTGCATTTGTTGTAAACATGTGTTCTCCCTCCAGTGCTGGCTGAAAGCAATGGCATTTTCCCAAGGTTCCCTTCTCATTCTCCCTTGTGACAAGGAGGAAGGGAAGGAATGTGGAAACTAGTGCTGTCATGATATCAGATTGTCACTACACAATTATCAGAAGAATTTATTGCCACTGTGCCCCCTAAGTCTCGCCTTATGCCCCTCAAAATATGATCTGCCCAGCAGCCACAGAGGCCTTGATGCCTGCACTGACCCAGCTGATTTTGCCATTCTTTCCTCTCTTCCCTGTCATTACGGACACCAGCTGTCTTTTGTTCTGATGTTGATGTGATATTAACTTTGTTTGATCACAAAGCCTGATGTTACTGTCAGTTCTGCGGTTTACACTGCAGACTGGATTCTGTTAAAAGTGACGAACATCTGTATTTTCACTGCACTGCTGTCCATGCGCGGTCTCACTGTATGGAAGGGCATTTCTGCAAATGTGATAAAAAAAAGATCCTGTATGTCATTATACATCCAGATAATGACTTAGTATCCCAAAATAATGAGAAACCTTCTCAAAATAATGAGAAACTTTCTCAAAATAATGACTTGGTATCACAAAATGAGAATGAGAAACTTTCAAAATGATGAGTTTGTGTATCAAAATGATTAAATAAAATCAGCCTTGACCCGTAAGTTATTTCATTTTTTCTGTGGACTTATAAAATAATTATCTTATTTGACGGCCTCGCTGCCCTGGCAACACCAAAGGCTAAGTGCTCTTGCCCCTGAAATAATAAAACTACTATAAAACTATTTCTTTTTTAAATATTATTGCTATCGTCAATACAGATATGCCACAACACTAGTGAAAACAAAGTGTTAAAGAAGACAGTTTGTTATATTTGGACAGCGCTTGAAGAACAGTTGTTGGTTAGTCTCTGCAGTATTTTTCTATTTCTTTAAAAATTTCATCCTAAATTCACAGTCCAGTTCTGACATGACATAAATCCAAGGTAACTGGGTATAGCAGAGTCTGTACACTGTACTGGTGGCATGTAAACTAAGTGATCAAAGAGCTGAGCTCACTACTACTCCATGCCTCAGTAGTCAGCTTTCCTCACATGGTGACACAGCTTTAAGTGTCTCCATTGTCCTTGACTACCTCTCCCCAGCCGTCTCTGCTGTACACGCCATCTCTTATGTTGTATCTCTTGCCAGGATCAGCGGTTACTCCATTGTTTAGTGGCTGCACCATGCTCAGTGAGCTCTGGCTGCAATTAATCATGCCTCCTGCCCAGACAGCATTAATCTCTCTCTGCATCACCAAGTAGAGTCTAAACAGGTTTTCATGAGCTGAATATGCCCACTGTCTTGTGGAATGGCACAGCGCATGGCATTAATTTCTGTCCTCTCCACATTAAATATATGCTTGTTGTATTTATGTGTGTCTCTGTCAGAGACGAGCTTTTAGCCAGAGGGAGAATCAGAATGAGAAGAATAATTGAAATTAGACGGACAAATTAATTTGTGACATGCCTGTCAAATCATCTGGGGGTGTCAAGACTTGACTGACGACCCCCAAGCAAAACAACATATACAATACCATGTGCATATATGCATAGACATGCATGCACACATCACACACATACACGACAGCTGTGAGGAAGCCGGTTTACTCAAGTAGCCATAATCATCACATTTACCAAACACCGCGGGCAGGAAGCATAATCACATACAGTGCTGTGTTCAAGTGCATGCCATTAAGACCTGACTACAAATCCAAGCGAGGATTGTGATTGTGCTAGAGTGCAAGCTTTCTCAGTCTCACTTTCTCCCCCTTTTTCATAAATGAGTATTTTTTTCCCTCTTGAGCTATTTGAAATTGGATTCACTGCTAATTAATCATAATTATTTTGCTAATGATGTGCATGGCAATGCACTCTGGTGTCTCTGAGAGGGAGCCAGCAATTCAAGGTCACAGGAGTTAATCCAGACATGTGACAAAGAGGAAATACTAAGAAGCAAATCCTGTCCTTTATAGTAAAGGGTTTACATTAGGCAGTACAAACCTTTGTCTTGATCCCTAACCAAGCATTAAATCATGGTTTAACTTTAAATTCTGTTTCATCAAAATGTTAAACTAGCATAAAATTCAGAAAGATTAAATTTAAACATCTCTTTACACCCCGTTTAGTTTTTTACATTAAACCTAGATTAAATTTTATTCTTTCTAAAGAATGGGATCCAGTATTAACTTTAAACTTACACTTGAGGAGGTTTAACTTTTAAAATATAGATGGATTGAGCAAAATAATGAAGTTCCTCAAGGAAAGTTAAGGGACAAACTCTGAGTTAAATGATATGTCTCTTCTTTCACTCTAGCTGATCTTTTAAAACAGTCTGCCAGTTGCTGCCAGGCAGTCTCTCTGTTCTGTTTTTTAATTACTTGGCAATATTGCTCCATTAATTCAGCCAACAAATTTTTCTCAGAGGAGAAATTATAGCTTCTCTGCTGAGCCATCATGAGTAGTCTAACTAGGCTGACTGACTTTTTAGCTAGCTAGCAAACAAGATAACATTTTGTTAACTTTTCAGTTAGCTATCAGACAATATAGCTTAACGTTTTTAGTTAATTAGCTAAAAATGTAACCTTTTGTTTGCTAGCTAGCAAAAATGTAATATTTTGTTATATTTTTAGTTAGCTAGCAAACAACAGTTTTTCTAAGGAATCTTTTATACTTACTGGGTCCCAACTAGGGTTGCCACCCGTCCCGTAAAATACGGAATCGTCCTTTAATTGACAATTAAATATTGCGTCCCGTATTGAACCAATACGGGACGAGATTTGTTCCGTATTTTCATAAATGTCCAATACACATGTCTGTCACACACACATCAACACTAAATCTAACAATAATGAACAAAATAAAACACAGGAAATACTAAGGCCAGCAAAATTGTCGTGGCGGGATCTACGTAGGACCCCCAGCTCCGTGTCTGTGCCTGGCTGCCTGCGTGTGTCGCTGTCACGGTTGCCTAGAGACAGACACCACACACCGGCGCTGCTCACAACACCCGCGACCTTTTAAAAATGTCCACTACACCCGAACCTCCACCACGTCCTCAAAAGTGAAAACACTTGCAAAAGTACAGACGTGAGTGGGAGAGGCACATCCTTGGCGTAAGAATGTAAGAACGCAGAAGACCCAAGAGTCAGTGTCACAGTTCTTCATACCCCAATCATCTCCTTAGACTTAGACTGATGTCATGATTGATTCAATTTCCTATCTGGTTGTGCTTTTGACAGATGTCAGTGCATGGGCATGGCCTATTTTAGTAGACTATTGTGGTTTGATTGATTGTTTAGGATGTTGAGTTTTTAAAGTCAAATGAATGATCATTTATTTAATATACTACGGTAGTATTAGCCAATATAAATATTATATATGGCCATTTAAAGAACAAATCATACTAATGGATTAACAGTTAATAAATAAATAAATAAATATTGTTAAGAGAAAACGTTTATTTTTTGAATATATATACATTTCCTAGATTAAAAATGTTTGTAGAGCTTTTTGTGTATTCTATGTCAAAATGTTTACATTTTTGAGGAATACAGTGTTCAGTGATCATTACATAAATTCTTTTATTTGTGTGGTTTAACTGTTTGGATGACCTGACTTCCTTTCAAGTTTATAAGTGTTTTTGTTTTTTGTTTTTTGTTTGTTTTTTCCTCTTTAAGTAAAAATGTCCCCAGGGTTCACAAAGAGAGTCCCTACAGCAAGAACAGTTATGCACTTTAAAAGTTACATTAAGTTCTCAATTTATTTAGTTTATATTTTAAAAGTTCATTGTTGCACACTCCACACAAACAGATCTCCTTTAGATGCTAGTGCTACTGCCATGTGGTAGATCATACAGTATCTCATTAACTAGGTTAATTGATTGTGCAATAACAAAGTTGTGTGCATATCCTCATTGTATGTTAAATAGGGATGCATGTAATTACGGCTTTATGTAGCCTAATTAACAGCACTTTATATGCAACAATGTTGCACAATAAAGAATGTGTTCATTGGTAATAAAGCATTTCAAGCTTTAAGTATGACTTATGAAGTATACTTAAATATATATATATATTATATTGCTTTCTTTTTTATGTTTATTTAATTAAATTTAGCTAAGAAAATATTTCTATACTGATTATTAGTTGCTCAGTGTAAAATATTTAGCACAGGGACTATGACTTTTTATCAGAAGGGAGAAGAAGGAGAGAAATTGGGCTAGAAGCAAGCCACTACATCAAAAAAAGTCCCTCCCAGCTGTGTAACTTTAGGCTTTTGTAAGATAGTGGTAGGAGTTCAGTTAAACTCTGCACTTCTTTTTGGTGCCTGCTTCTCACCTGCGGAGCAGTAGTTTGGGGTGGTTCTTGCTCTCGAGGTTGCGGTCTATGAGGTCGGACAGCAGGTGCTTCAGGACATCAGTGGCGTACTCCAACTTGCTCTGCAGCACTGTCATGATAAGTGAAGCCACGTTGCCGCGGTCCCTCATGGAGAAACCACGCTGGGCCTCCAGAGTGCGAATAAAACACAGCAGGTAGACCTTGTTGTTAATGAGCTGGCCGAAGAGCTTCAGCCCCTTCTCCACTTGCTCCTGGCGGTATCCGGGCACCTGTGAGGAAACAGGAGAAATGTTCACTTTGACTGAGACACATTAAAAATAACAAGGAGGGAAGAAAGTGCAGATTCTGTGTGACATATTCAAAGCGATGACCTAGTTAGTCATAAGGTCGTTTGAATGTTTTATTAGCTCTCTGCCTTAGATCACATTTACAGATATTAACAAAAGCTTAAACAGTTTATATTAAGGTGCTTATAATAAGCATTAGCTAATGGGTAAAAAGGCCCTCATAAGTGTTAGTAATAGCATCATAAACATATTTACTGGTAGATTATAATACATTTACAAGCACAGATAAGAAACTTGTTAACAGACTCCTTAAGAATGTTAATAAAAACCTTACAAGTTTCTCCAAATCGTTTCTAACAGAATTACAAATACATTTATAGAATTGATCTAACTAAACTATAATGTCATTGTTAAACTTACTTGGCTTTTGCTGTTGCTTCTTAAGATTTCTACATAGTTTATAATGCATTTATTAGCAATTAACTGTCCTTTTTGAGGATATAAATTCTCAAGTGGACAATGCTTGTTAAGGCTAATACATCATTATTAGGCACTTGTGCTTTTTAAATTATTTTTTATTATTTTTACATTATTATTTCCAGGCTTAGCCTGTGACAGCTGAAGAGAGACAGGAAAGGGGGAAGAGTAAAAGGCTAGTCAACCTTGGGCCACTGTTATAAACAATTATAAACAAATATAACGCTTCTAGTTAATAAACTGTTAACAAGTTTCTTATAAGTGCTCATAAATGTCTTATAAAGTAACAAAAAACATGTTTATGATGCTATTATTAACACTTAACCTCATGTATAGTTTTCTCTTCTACTAGTATGATTATCAGTTAACTCATCCACCTTTATAAATAAGGATGGAAAGCTGAGACAAATAGAGTGAGAGGAAGAAAAGAGAATCAAGGGAAATGAGGAGTTTAACATCTTCAAGCTTTTGTTACATTCAGTCTGAAGGTTGAGAATAAAGGCAGGAAAACACTGAGCCTCACGAGGGAATGTTTATTACTTTGATGGCGCTGTGTTCCACACTAATGCGAGTAGAAAGGCAGCGCAGTGATGTGAATTCCCCTCGTCTGAGCCCAGATTGTCCCTGCACCATTTATACCAGTCACTTACCGCACATGATTCTTTTCTCAATTTTTTTTTTTTTTCATAAAGAGCACCTATTGAGATTACCTTTTCTTTTTTTCTAATCTGTCAAGAGCACTCGTGGTAAGACAGCATCTCTTTGTACCCAATGCAGCTGTCAACCAGCATATGTTCCGTCTTTTTACCTTTCCTGGAGGAACCCCTTGTAATCTGCTGGGAGCTATTGTTAAGTTGCAAGTCTAATTTCATACCGCCTGACAGGTGTGTACAGTGTTCGTGTGTGCACGTGTGTTTTTTGTGCATGTACAGTATACAATATGCGAGTGTGTGAATGAAGACACACAAGGAAATCTGGAAAAACTCTTGAAAAGTGTGCAAGTGCTGGCACATAAACTGTGACTGTTTATGTGTTACAGACCCAACTAATAATATGTACAGTATCATAACACAAAAAATTTCTGTGTCTCTTAGGATAATGGAGAGACGGTGCATAAAAGCAGCAAAATGTCCTGACGCACACAAAATCTCCATGGGAACACTGGAATATTTGAGTTTGGCAGGTGGAGCGGTAAAACGACAACGACAGCTGAATTGTTTCTGTAAAGATTAAGAGGGAAGTGAAGAAAATAATGGCAGAGAAAAAAATCACACAAATGCGGAAAAGCAAAATGGGATTCAGGTGTAAAGTGAAATTTTTGGGAAAAATAGAGGGAAAGGAAGTTATTTTGACTGCTAAGAATAAACCGTAACAGTTACAAGGAACAAATAAAATGTCAGGCTTTATTGAGCTGACACATGCCAGAATATATTTTCCTTTCTTTCTCTACACGTTCTCATTTTAACTGAATGCCTGGTATGTTTTGAGATATTTCAGTACTAAGCAAACTTCCTCTTGTTTCAGTAAACGTAGACAGACTTTCCATCATCTGTGGTGTTTCTAACTATCTACAGCCCACGGTCAAAAAACTTGCCTTTAAATTCTCCGACACATCAATAACAATTAAGCAGCCATCAAGTGCGTAAGACAAGCCTGCTGCTTTTTTCATTAGGCTCCTATTCCGCATTATACTCCTCATACAGTTCGACATTTATACCAATTAAAACATAATTAATATTGCTTATTACTGGGAAATTCTCATCAGGGATAGAGTGGCCAACCCTGAGGGCAGTGAAATGGGGGTCCATCATTCTCTTAATGGAACAAGACGACCTGCTCAATTATGGCTGTCTATCAATGTCACCACTGGGGATAAATGACTTGATTTTTTTCTTTTGCTTTTCTCCCGCTGATTGACTTTTAATTTGTTTTTGAGGTGGGGAGAGAAAACGGCGCGGTGTCTCATATCGTTTGAGTTATTAATGAGAGCGCGCTCCTGATTTGAGGGCTGCCTTGTTTGTTTTTGAAAAAGTGTTGTTGTCGGCCGTCAAAAGGTTTTTGTTTACCAGACAGCAACACAAACAACATCGGCGTCAATTTCACCTACTGTGACCCACCACATTGTTAATTTGTTTGCTCATTTTGCTCCCTTTTCAAATAGGGCTAATTGCATTGTGATTGTTATTTGATAGAGACTGAAGAACAGGTACACAAACTTATTATAGGCTGTATTCAACTGGTAGTAGGACACTAAATTGACTGGGAAATTAGTATCAACTTCCTCTCTTTCAAGAATTTCTAAGAAATACTAATCAACACAGCTGTATTTTTGCCATGTCACAAAAAAACTCTCCAAAATCTGACACCTGCTATTTAAATATTATTAAGTCAATTTAACAAGAACTGTTTCAGCCAATTACAGGGTTTCATTAAAACAAATACTGACTCAAACCGTGTATACTCCACATGTAATATAATTTGAATACCAGTGAACAATTCTAGCATACCTCCAGATCTCTAAGTACAGGATGTTCCTCTATCCCAGGGAAGAGCACCCTCATGGTGTAGGTCCTGTAGTCCAAGAAGGGGATTCCTGCTCCATCCAGATCACTGGTCAGCTCATGGATGTCTGTCTGGAGCTCTGCAAAAGCTGTTGGATAAACAAGATACGAAAAAAAGTTTTATTTACTTTTTTTCTATTACAAAAAAAGTTGCTCATGATAGTATTTTTATGGCACCTATGATCTCAGATATTTTACAGTCAGTTAATCAGTTTCTTACTGAGGTGTGGACTCACACGATTGGGACTTGAGTCAGGCTTGAGTCACAAACTTAATGACTTTAGACTCAACTTGATAAAATCAAAAAAGATTCCACATAGACTTTAACATCAGTAACTCGTGCCTTTACTTGGACTTTAGCCTTTTGGCTTGAAAATACTCGATACCTCCCCCCAAGCCCAAAGACTAAAAAGTTATTTAAAAGTGTGCCACAAATCAATTTATTCTTCTTCCCCTGACTACATCCACTTTGTTTTGAACCAATATGACAGCTGACTGTTACTGAGTGCCGGTTGGAAAAAAATGATACCAAAAATAATTTTGTTCAGAACAACAAGGTGGTCAACAAAAACAAATTGCAGTACGCAAAACATGCGGGCTGGAAATAACAAACGGAGATGCAACAACTTCCAACTTTGTTTGACATTTGAAGTTGCACAAAATAACGGTAAGTTGAGCAGAAACCCTAATTTGGTGAAGAGCACATTATGATTTGTTTAGGACTCAAAACTCAACATTAAGGACTTGAGAACTAATTTCGGACTTGCCTGTCTCAGTTTGGGGCTTGAGTACATGGTCTTAACACTTACTTGTGACTTGCAACACAATGTCATTAGTCGATTAGTTGAGTCCCACATTTGGTTTCTTAAGTATAAAAATACAAAATGACAGTTAAAGTGTTTGCATGAAGTGGTAGGATACTGGCATTACTGAATTCTAATAAAACAGTTTAGCACATACTCTATTTTTAACTCACTCATCAACAAGTTCACTCTGCAAGTGTCACTTTTATTTCTGTCATATCTGATAAAATTCTCACAACAAATATAGGCCACTGTCAACTTTTAGTAAGCTGAACAGAGTTATAATAACAGAAGACTTTTCACAATATAGAGATAGTGAGATCTGACAGGCTTTTTTTCTATATGAGTGTGCTTATTAAAACTGGGTAAATAAATAATTTAAAAAGTTTAGAACATTTCCAAGGTAGCAAAGTCCGCTGGATCTATTGAGGAGGAATCGCTTGAAATACATATAACCTACTATACATCAGCATCACCCTCTTACCCTCTTTGCACTCCAGAGCCACACGTGACTCAAGGTTGTCCATCTGCATCTGCAGCCTCTTCAGGGTCAGGTCGCTCTCTCGAGACTTGCGCTTGTAGGCGATGAGCACCACCACGATGATAAGGATAAGCGAGGCACCGGCTGCAGCGATGCCGACGATCGCCGTGCTGCTGATCTGGCTGTCGGACGTGATGTGGACCACACCCGGGGAAAACTCGATGCCACCCACACGTGCCTTGTGATAGCGAAAGATAAAAGGGACAGATTAGGGTATAGTAGGGATGGTTGCAACTGGGGCAAGTGCAACAAGTCTTATTCCTTCAATCAGAAACATGCTAGAGTGATGACGTTCATACTGCACATGCTTGGTTAGACAATCTCCCAAACAGGAAGACAGAGGAGACGTTCAACGTCTGCCGCTGCATTTACTGAAAGAAAAAAAAAATGTTTTGGAGCTATCAAAGTAATTTTGTCCTGAAGATTTGTATGAATTAATCAAACTTTATTTAGTTTGAATCATTTTGTTGACTTCTAGGTGACACGGTTAGCATGTGTCTAGGTCAATGTGTCTAGCTAGCATAACATTGTGTTACAGCACTCACTAAGCTAAGCAGTTATGTCAAAACAGACCACACAGCAGTATTTTTTAATATAAACAAATGACTGTGGGGTACATAATACCCCACAGTTCACTAAAATACAAATGCACATGTTTAATAAAAGTTTGTTGAATTGCAAATTATTAAATGGAGAGATTGAATAGCACCTGTAACATCTGCACAGTGGCTCACGGTAGGCCTGTGCTCTACTCATAAACAAACAAAATACCAACTTATCTGACAATATTACTAAATAAAAAACATATATTATAATAGTATAGTAAAACAATGCTAATTTTCAGAATACAATACTAATTGAGACAAGAAGCAAAGTTAGTGATATTTAATGTATTTTTAATATGTTGCAACCATCCCCTGATCATGCCTCAACTGTCCCCATGGTTGGGGTCTGACTTCTTCCTTTTAAATAAATATTGTGAACAACCTGTCATATGTATTCATCTTTAAATGGTATGGCTAATTAGCAGACAGAAGTCAGTTTATGATATAAGGATTGGCCTTGTCCAAATAGTTTTTGAGCAACTGAGAGAAAAGCAAAAAGTGTTGCAACCGTCCCAAGTCTCCCCTATATTTACTGCAAGTACATAAATACACAATTTGCTTCCTCGAAACGCTTTCATAGGGAAGAGCAATATGATAATATCTTACAAGGCAAGTAGTTCTTCATACCAGAGCTATAATGAGAGAAGAGCTTCATTTAAATATCAATTAGCAATTATACTTGGAAAAGAATCAATAATTAGACCCATAGAAAAGGAGAAATAAGTGGCAGTTAAACTCATGAGGAAGTCCAGTGTTCTTCAAGGCATTAACATTACAAATAGTTATGAACCATGACATAATACTCACTCTTAGAATAACTTTTAGGTCTATAAAGTATTTCTGTGTTTTCAAGATCAAGATCAAAACTCAGACAGACATATTGATTTGCAATTTAAATGTGTACACTTCTGTTTATTTGTGCCTCCACTAACTGTTTTACAGTAATGTGTCCGTCTCTGTCTCTGACGCTAGGTTCAGGTGGTAACATCAGGAAGCGCTTTGTTCAAAGTGGTCCCTCTTCAAACCACAAATGGAATCTTTATTGAGTTTGCCGGTGCCCTAATCCTTCTTATTGAAGGCTTATTTGTTTGTCTTTTGTCTGCTTGTGGGCAGTAACAGGAACCACACAGCTGATTGGATTAGAGCCGTAGTCTGTCTTGAAGTGGACAAGAAGATGGATAGAAAGCAACACAAGGAATGTCCATCTGTCTGTCAAACTGTCAATCGATTTGTAGGTCTGTCTGCCTTCTCCACCATAGCCTGCCTATCTGTTATGTGTCTGTGTCTCAGTTGTGTGTGTGTCTGTGTCTCTCTTGTCTTTGTGTGCATGTGCTGTGTCACTCACCAGGACCTTGTGTCGACCTGTCAGGTTGGGTGACTCACAGAGCAGCTGGGTCTCCGACACTGTTAACATGCAGGGCTTCTCACCAATCAAAACTGTGTAGTTCAGCTTCCCATTACCGCTATTGGTTGGTGGAAGGAAGTTCCGCCCCTGCAGGAGAAAATTCAGGCATAA
Source organism: Lutjanus argentimaculatus (assembly GCA_034769285.1). Taxonomy (NCBI): domain Eukaryota; kingdom Metazoa; phylum Chordata; class Actinopteri; order Lutjaniformes; family Lutjanidae; genus Lutjanus; species Lutjanus argentimaculatus. Next base: position 2,648,488 of record JAWZSL010000029.1, on the reverse strand, counting down.
TAAGCAAGTTAGGGGTCAAACAACACATTGATCACACTGCAAAATTACAGAAATATCAGGGTTCCTACACCTTTTCCAAAGTTAGATTCTTAGAACTTTTAAAGAAGTTTCAAGGTGAATTGTCAAGTTTTCCCAATCCCTTACAGCTGTGGTAAAATACATATTGAAGCACATGTGTAAAATAATTATTTCACTTCCTCATCACATTAAATCAGATGCTATTGTGCTATAAATAACCAAAATTACATTTATTCTACAAAAGGTAGACAAATTAAAGGAAAACAAACAAAGTTTCATGTTTCAAAATGTGTCAAGTGTCTGTAAATAGTCTTACCATTCTATATAATCTGACTGAGCTGATTTCAACTTATTTTGTGTCTTTATCAAAAAGCAAACTATTCATTATGGTACTGATTTATAATGAAAATAATGCAATCACAATTTGAAGGAGATTTTAAGAACTTGATCCAAAAACTTTATCCATCAAACCTTGAAAACAGCACATTAAAATTCAGGTGTTTTCAAGGTTTTACAGCATCCATACAAAACTTGAAATATGCTGTGGTTATGCTCTTCAGCAATATAGACACATATGATTAGTACAGGCAGAGCTGTCTGTCTTTAATATTATTCTAACGCTAGACTTACAACAGGAACACTGACAGTGCGTTTACTGGGATATTGAAATCAATATCACTATATTAAAAAGAACATTATTCTGATATTGATTTTACAACATGTAGTCAAAGTCACATAAAATAATCAATGTGTCATGACTTCACGCAGGTTCTGCTTTATTTATTAGTTTTTAAAGACGATTTGACCAGAATCATTCATTTGGACAACTAAATTTTGTAAAATGCAAACAATGCTCATATGATCATGGATTATACAGAACGATTCCAATGAAACTCAATAACTTACAATCAATAAATACTACAGATGTATCAGTATATTGAATATCACAATATTGCAATAAAAATGTCTCAACAGCTTTATTTCATTAAAGAGGAAAAGCAGAAGCACTATAGTTTAAAAGGAAAAATGAATTTTAAATGAACAAAAAATGCTGTGCACATCAAATGTCTAAAAGGACATTTTGTAGGTAAAATTCTAAGCAAGTGTGCATAATATCTGCCATCCTACCTTCAGTATAATGGGTGATCCAGGTTTAAGCTCCAGCACTCCAGACACACTGAGTGGTTCGAACTCAGGATTGGGGTAGTAGATAAAGTTGGTGTTGTTGAGGGCCATCAGAGCCTGCACGTCGTCCAGTTTAAAGCCAAACTCATCAGGTCTCTCAGGCACCTCTTGCTGCCTGGCCAGACTGATGGACAGCTCTGGGGCCTGGCACAGCATGGATGTCGGGCTGAGCACCTGGCACAACTGTGAGGGAACAGAGAGGGACCGGAAAAGTAATATTTATAAATGAACACATCTTCTGCAGCAGAGAAATGTTGTAAATTGACACAAAAATAAACCTAATTATCAGAAAATTATGCCTAATTTTGTCATTTGCAATGTGCTTTTCATCTTACTGCAACGAAAGATCTGACATCCTGGCACTTGAGCATGCACAAAATTTTACTATGTGCCATCACATCCCATCAACAGTTAGTGTGAATCTTTTATGCCACCAGTTTAAATTTCACTGAGCCCACTGGGGACTCAATTCAAACTGGAAGCTCCTCTATTTCAAAAAGTGCAAAGAAGAACCTGTTGGAGTATTTTCCTCAAAGAAAGCCACCAAATGAGATGTAGCTGGAGAGCGTGTGTGGAGTCTCGCCACAATCAGGCTTTGATGTGTGAAGATTCAGGAGTGATAACTAGGTCTTACCCTTCCTTCATTACCCTCCAGAAAGACACCCTCCACCCTCTCATCAGTTCTTTATACCCGGTCTCGTTATTCTTCTCTGTGATCTTTTCTTCTCTCTTTGACACATTCTTATTCTATCACTCATCTTTTTCTATACCACTTTACTGCTCAATTACAGTGTCTCTTACATCTTTTTGCAGTGTTTCCATTCTTGTTTTGTGTTTTTCTGCATTTACCCTGGTCTTTTACTTGTCATGTTGTGCAGTTTAAACTCATCCTTTTTATTATTTCTTTCCTCATTTCCATAAGGCAGTTTTATAAACAAGTACAGACTGTCCGATCTGTCATTGTCATGCCACACACCCTTCAATATCCCTCTAACATCTCCATTCCTCTCTGTCTGTCTGTCAGGGCATTGACAAATCAACTACCAGCACAGTCCTCATTCACAGACATTTCCGTCTCATTCACAGACATTTCACATTTCCACGGTAACCTCTGCCATGCATCCACTCAAACTATTGCTTGTTACACTAATTGGCTCCGGGAACATCAAACTTGACAAATCCCACAAGGTCCCACACTGCTGCAGGAAGGTAACTACAAAAAAAAAAAAAAAAAAGACTCTTGAACAAATGTTTCTTAAAAATTCTTTGGATAATAATTTTTGTTTCCCTCTCATTTAGAGCAAAACTGAACTGTGTGAGATGGAGAAAGCAAGATATTAGGGAATATTAAATTTATGTTGGCTCAAAGTACAACCCTTGTTCCAAAAAAGTTGGGACTTTGCGTAAAACATAAATAAAAACAGATTGTTTCCAGCGCACTGTTCAAAAGCCACCATCTGTGATTGGATGGTGGTGCTACGTATCACATCTGCGAAGGCACCATTATTGCTGCAAGGTACATACAGGTTTTGCAGCAATGTAGGCTGCCATCTAGACAACGTCTTTTCAGGGACGTCCCTACTTTTTTCAGCAAGATAACGCCAAGACACAACAATAAAGTTTATCAGTTTGAAGATCAGATATTGTGTCTTTGTACTGTATTCCACTGAATATAGGTCGAAAAGGATTTGCAAATTGTATACAACGTCTCAGCTTTGTTGGAATTGGGGTTTTACAAGCAGCCTGTACAGTAGCTTGGGACACAATGCCCTGTACAGGCATATGTGAGCACAGATGTTAAACGTGGTGGCACGGTCATGCTCAAATGGACCATGAAGATAGCATTACCGCATTTTCTTACTCCCTCTTCTTTCAATCAGATCACAGAGACCCTTGTATGGCTTTATCTTTCCTCCCCTGGGTAAAAGGGGTGAATGGAGGGTAAAAGAATTTGATAAGGGTCGATCTCAGTGGTTTTTAGTTCGCTGTCAAAACTTCTCTATTGTTGCAAAGGTGTGGAGAGGAATGACATCATCCTCCATTAATTCAATTGCTACCTGTTGATTTTCACAATGCCCTTTTGGTGTTCTGAGTTTTTTCCTTGACCCATTTACCTAAAAGTGGCACTGAGGCATTTAGTCATGCTCTGGAAAAGAGAAAATTACCCTGACATTCACTACGGCTGGCTTCCTTTGGGACGTCTGGCTGACAAGGAAAGTTAAGGACTCAGAAACACCGGTGCTGGTAAAGGTATCATTTACTCTGTGTGTGTGTGTGTGTGTGTGTGTGTGTGTGTGTGTGTGTGTGTGTGTGTGTGTGTGTGTGTGTGTGTGTGTGTGTGTGTGTGTATCCTGATTATGTTTTAATTTAATTCGGTCAGGCAATTTAGGATATTTCTGATCACAGGACCAAAAACAAAAACATATATAACCTATAAGAAAATATATACATACGAATAAAAGTTACAAAAAAAAAAAAAAAAAAAAAAAAAAACATCCTTCAGGTTTTTGACCTTGGATTTATTTTTACCAAGATGAACCTCAAGGCAGCTTCTTAAATTGTCTACATTATTTGTGTTTGCAATTACTTACATTGAGTGTCTCATGGTTGTTATACTTGGCTCTGATGAGCGGAGTCTGAATGATGTCCAGGTTAGTTCCTGTCACTGTCACTGGTGTATGTCCACTGTGAGAGACAGAGATATTGACAACAAGGTTAAAAGGATAGTTCAGATTGTTTTGATAGATGGTGATATTACGAACTGGAAGTGATATTGCTTTAGCTCATACTGCTGGTGCAAAATTACGATGCTGTATTATCTGGCTGTAGATGCTAAAAATTGTATTTTTGCTTGGATTTCTTTTTCATCAACTTGCCTCATTTGTCATTTTTATATGTTTCTTACAAGCGCCTGCTTCATTGGGATATCTCTACCCACAAATAATTTAACAGGGTTGTACCATACCTGTAGATGCTCCACTCAGGCTCTATCTTGGTGATGGTGGGGTCTTCCACATACTCAAACCGCAGGTCTTTCTGGAGATGAGCCTTGTCTATGCTCACAGACACGGACACGTTTCCATAGCCATGCAGGGACGCATGTGTACGGCAGGTGAGCCACTGACCACCCCTCCTAAAGTGATAATAGGATTATGATAGTTATATGAGTCAGAAATTAATAGTATAGTTATACACAGTATAGTTAAATAATATAGATTTAATTTATCCAACAATTTATTACATTGCGTAGACAGTCATCTCCTTAGTTGTTCTCACATTTGGTGCAGATTACATGATAAAAAGTGATTTAAAAAACACTATTTATCTGGTATTTAGAGTGGTTGCTTAAGTGGACATGGATAAATAGTTTATTGACTGAACTTGGAATTGTGCATTGATCAGTGAAAAGTGGTGAATGTTTCTCAATAATGCATATTATTTGTAAGGAAATGCCATTTCCATTTGATTCAAATATTATATTAACCAAGCAAAAAAAAAAATCACCATTGCAAATTTAACAGATTGAAGCTTTTTAACTGAAAAATGATACACCATTCCTTGATCACCACCATTTTTCCTCCCATGAAGTCAAGAATCATTATCTCAGTTTATGAGGGAAAAATGATGTAGAAATGATCTGAGAGCTGTCAGATGGGTTTACTTACTGTAGTTTGACTAACATTTAATTGACTGTTAAAAAGTGTGCCTCTGGCTTGTTCACCCACTAACCTTAGATAAGTGCATGGCTGGTCCTTAAACATGATTGACACATTGCTCCCAGCATCGAGGTGGCTGCCAGTGATGTTGACAATGGTGCCCCCAGAGACCGGCCCTCTGCTGGGCTTCAGGTTGATAATCCTTGGGATCTGGAGAAGGGGCGGAAGTTGAGAGGTCACAAATCAATCGGGGGTTAAATTAAGGTTAATTAAAGCTAGGAAAATAATTGCTGCATAATCATGAAATTCTTATGCTCAAACAATAATAAATGCTCAAGAGACCATAGTGTAAACTGCATTATAGGAGCAACATGTAACAACTGCCTATTCAAAAATGAGTTCGGCAATCCAAATATGAGTTGGAACTATAGATGGTATATTAAATAGTTTGAAAACGTCCCTGCTTTCCCAGACAACCGAGAAAGTTAAGGCAGGCTACAAGAACACTGCAGGAGCGCAAGATGAGTGCAACACGGTAATTTGACAATAACAAGTGAAGTTGAGTCCTTATACTGTATGTTGATCAGTTGTTTATAACTGTAATTGTCTGTAAAGCTAAGCCTGATATTCTGAAAAAAAAAAAAAGCCCACTGCTCTGAAAACAAGCTCAGTGGCTGCCTGCCTCTGCCTGCCAGACTCCATTTACATATTGCTCAATTTAACTATCTATTTAAAATACTACTCCTTCTAAAAAAATTATTAAGGATTTCTTATGATTTATAAACAGGCAGTCATTTGGTGAATATTAAGCATATTAAGCATTAATTGAACTCTAATTAATGTGAAGAGAATGGAAATTTCAATGTAGCTGTAGCATTGTTGTCAGAATAGCAAGTATTTCAATTTAACACGTTTCCTTAATTTTTTGATGACACATCTTGGTCATTTTATGATTTATTACAGTAAATTTATTACATATTTCTCCTTCAAATGCACATGGTGAAAGAGGTTAATCAGTAAAGGTGAAACAGAATCATGCAGTATTCAAAGTATGGGGCAGTATTATAGAAATCATTAGAAATAGATTTTGTAGGCAAAAAGTTGTGTTTGCATTGTTTATTTGTTTTAATTTATGCAAATACAAACAGAGACAATCTGTGAATAAATCAAAATGTTTAACTTTTTATATTACACAGCTATACTATATGATATATTCATGTTACTATAACAAGTGCTGTATGTTTTAATGAATAATATATAATGGTATTCTTAGCAACAGTCATAACTCCTTTCTACCTCAGTGATAGAAAAAGCATTTATAAAATTATAGGTTGAAACACAAACTAGCTCCTGTATGATTGGACTACCCAGACTATGCTACTGAATGAGCATTCTCAGCTAAATGTGTTAATGTATACCTGCAGTCATGTCACTTACACACACTATACTGTGGTGGAAAGCTTTCAAATTAAAGTGACACAGCGGCAGCACCTGATGTCATCCACTGGAAGCTGGGCATAAAGTAAATCCTCTTCTAGTTCATTTGCCCTCCTTATAATCTCATCTCCAGCCTGCTGTGTGCTGTGACATCTAGACCTAACATCATATAATCCTGTGCAGGGACCCCATTGAGAAATAAACCTCGGCCAGGCCCATTAATAGATGGCAGTAAAAATGATATCACTGTGTAAAACGAGTACATAATGGCAACAACTGCAAATTTATTTCAAAGTGTGCAAGTGTGTGTGTGTGTGGTGTGTGTGTGTGTGTGGTGTGTGTGTGTGTGTGTGTGTGTGTGTGTGTGTGTGTGTGACTGATGCTGATTAATTGTGTGCAGAGTGAAGTGTTGAAAGAACAAAGCAAGTGTGTTTTAATTGTTCATGTCAGAGCAATGTTTTTATATCATCAGTGTTTCCTTCTCATTCTGCGCTCATTAGTGACTGTCAGTTATCCCTCACTGCTGATACACACATGAGAGGAATGCTAAGAGGAAGACCCTCGGTGAGAACCACGAGAACCATGTCGGATCACAGCCAAATAGCACAGGGGAACCATTATCTACATACGGTATTAACACAGTAGGTGAGAACACAGACCAACAACCAGCAAGGTGCTAACGTGCAGAGGGTGACATATGCAGCATGAACGCCTTCCTGCTCATATCAGCAAAACACGTTATGTGATGAATCCATAATCTAGAATCTTTTTTAACCATCAAATAGTCAGGGGAAACCCTACACCACAGTGATGGAGACATCAAAAGTGCTTCGACCAGAGGAACTTTTCTCCTGGGACTAGGAACCTTTGGTGGAACTGTGTGATTTTGGTGAATCCAAACTGTCTTTTCAAAACACTAAAGTCCACAGTAACACAAAGTTACAAAAACAAGGCAGCAGTAAAACCAACAACTCTTGCCCATTCGGATTTTGTTGTGTTGTTCAGAAAAGGTTGTCTAATGGCAAAGTAAAGCGGAGAAAATATTCTAAATATAATAATAATATATATGTTTTGGATACTGTAGTGTGTTTAAAAACCCACTGATAATTTTGTCCCCTTTTTTGCACTTGGGGAATGTGCACACTGACAACCACTCGCTATTTAAAATGGCTTGTCATTGACACGGTCTGTTTGCCTGATGAAGTGCTAGTTCCAAAACATCACAAATAAATGTTATATTGCAAGTTAGACAATGCGCGGAAGTCTTTTTGCAACTTTTTGGTGCACTTGAACCTCTCTTAAGCACCTGTCTCATCTAATAGATGTGTCAAGTGTTTCTTTGTTCTAAGTTTTTTTAAAAATCTGCAGCTGCAAACCATCTGTTTGCTTTTTGTTCATTGTACTTTGAGACATATGCAGTACATGGAGTTACAGAAGAAAGCATACAACACATGGGGCAGTGATGAAGTCCAGGCCTTATTAAAATTTATGCTGAGGATGAGTTTGTGGAAATCTCCTGCAAGTTAAGCAAGCTGATCATTGTTCACACCAGGAAACAGTGTCAGGAGAGGCTGAAAAACCACTAAAAGAAGTCAAAGTGAACTAAGACAAAGTTACATGTTAATGCAAAGAGATCAAATATCAAAAGAATAGACTCACCACAAAATAGTAGTACTTGGAGGACTTTGCCATGAATTCTGGTCGGCACTCTCCAACTCCGACACAGACCTGCACGTTCCCAGTATACTGGCTCTTCTCTGCTTTCCCCATCTCACACACAATCCTGCAAAGACACATTGGCATAATTGTGTAATTAAAAAACAAACATATGGAATACATCCGTAGACATAACCAATATACAGTATATGCTACGCACACACAGGCAAAATGCCTATATGAAAACCTTTAGAAAATCCTGCTGCAGTTCCAGCAAAGGCAGAGCAGATTATGTAATAAGAATGGACCTGAACCTGTGTTAAAATCTCAATAAAATAATGTATTATTTGGCAGTGACTTCACCTCCCGCACACTGCCAACTTGTGGGAGAAAGAGGAAAAAGTCTCTATCCTTTTACATATGACCTCAAATCCAGCTTCCTCTTCTGCTGGGTCAGCATTTGCGTAGAAAGTGCTGGCACACAACTTACTTTCTTAGCAGTAGAGGCACTGGGTTTGTTGATAAGCCAACTTTAAACTAGTTTAAAATAATTTGATAGACGGCACCTGTAAGGAACCAAAGCTCTGGATTTAACCTCCTGAACTTTCTAAAATGATTACAGGACTTTGTGTGCTAGTGTGTGTCAGTGCCTGCGTGTGTGCGAGTGTGCTACTATGAAAAATGGAGGCCTGAGTTGCTCTTTGCTGCCTACAGCAGAATACATACAAGTCTCTCTATTGCTGTGACTTGTAGTTAAAGAGATAGTTTGGATTATTTGAAGAGGGGTTATATGAGGTGCTTGTGTATTACCCACAGTTAAGTTGGCACAGGTTTACACTATATTTAGAGCATTTTCATTGCTTTACTTTTCCATTAGACAGACTTTTCCGACAGGAAACTGCCTTTACATAAACCAAATATTGCTCTCCTCAATTTGACCAAACTCCAGTCAGCAATTTTACCTTGCTAAACACAGGAATTGCAAGTCTACCACTGCCTCAAAGGTTAGTTTGTTTGTGTTACTGTGTGACTTCAGTGTTTTAAAAGGATAGTTTGATTTTACTGAAGTGACACAATAACACGAACAAACTAACAGATCAAGGTAGTGGTAAATCAACAACTCTAGTGTTCAGCAAAAAAAATGTGCTTTTGTCTATGGGGGTTTGCTGGTTTGGAGAGGGTGAAATTTGGCTTATATGATGGAGTTCAACATAAAAATTATTCAAAATATAGCACTTAAAATGACACTGATTTCTGTTAGGTGGACCTTTTTTTTGCTGCAGAGTGCATGGCACCAGCATCTATTGATAAGTACCCCATACAACCCCACTTCAAATATTTCAGATTATCCCTATAAATCAGACTCCAGTTTCTTCTGGTCCAAGGATTAGGCTAAATTAGCATTTGTTTACTGGTCATGTCATAGTCTCCCTCACTCTCTTTAACTTACTCACCTTTGCTCTAACTGCCTTAAACACACAAACATGCACACAAACAGCCTGAGGTGAGTACTGACTCATGATGAGTTGGTCATGCTGACTTGTTATGGCTCTGCCGACTGGGTAACACAGGTAACACAGTGTTGACTCTCTGTGTGACTCAAATGTCTTGTTCCCTGTAGGGCATGAAGTGTTCAGCTGATTTCAATGGGATTATGGCAACTGAAGGGAGAGCAGAAACATTACGCTGAATTCATGATTTAACTTTGCTGCTCTTCCAAATTACAGTTTGACATCTCCCAGTGGTACAAGTGCAGCTGGAAAAGACTATATTCATAGATATTAAGTACGTTTTATTTGACAAATTGGTGATTTATTGTACAGAAAAGCTCATTATCACCTGTAAGTATGAGGATATGTGCTATTAATAGCTGCTATTAAGTCTCTGCAGGAATGTAAATTGATACTCATTGAGGATATGCTATTTCTTACTTAGTGCTGCTACTTATATTCAGTCATTAATGTTTAAAAAGTGACTTACTGCTCAGCAGGGATGTAGCCTTCACGTATGGGGGTGCAATCCACTTCAGCCACCTTCACGTTTCCTTGGATCTCTCTGAACTCAAGTCCCAGGTTCTCACCACGGATAGTCACGAGTGTGCCGCCCTCCCTGGGACCCCGAAGAGGGGTGATCTGTTGAAATTCAAATTTAGACTGGTTATTTTGGAGATTCTTTTTTCTAAACAACAAGCATTTGTTAATTGCACAATGTATTTTGCTGGCCAATAACATGTGACTGGGCAGAAGATGACAAATTAAAAACCAAAGTCCTTAAAAGGTTAATGTGAAATTGTTAATGAGTGAAAAGGATTACTGAAAAATGCGATAGTAAACATACTATGAAAACACATATGAAAATATGCTATATCAAAACCGATATCCTGCCTGGTAACTTTTACTCACTCAATTTATGGAAGACAGTAACATGGACTGCTGCTAACACACATCTCTTTGAGTCCTCTCCTATTAGGACTGGTATATTTTCCTCATCTGGTAAGAAAACCTTTCCTTATCAATTCAATTGTTAAACATGTGTTTCTGTAAGATTTTTATACTTTTCACATTTGGTGAGGAAGTGTAGCCCTGTTTCATGTTCCCCGAGGCTGCAGTGAAAGCACAGTCTGCTCAGCAGGGAGCCAGCTTTTCCAGAGTCTCCCTTTTCAAGGCTGTGCTCACTCAGTCTGTACTTTGTCGAGGTCTTTGAGTCACCATGCTCAAATAATCTGCTATGATTTACTGTTGACTTACGATTGAGATAGCATTGCATTTTGCTCTATGCTTTTGTTTATGTTTGCCAATAGGCAATTTTGTTTTTACCATTTTGCAATTTGATTGAGTCTTATTGGTGATGGGTTGTTTTCCTGAGGTGTGTAAATAGAGCAGGTTTGCAGCTCTTGGGACTGCAGGGCTTATCAATGATACAAGAGGGGTCATTTAGATTGCACTTGTCCATTTTGTATACAGATCTGTCTTTAGCTTTAAAAGCCATTATTTTGAATTAGAACTTCATTTGCAGCTTATCTATAAATAACATATCAAACAATTTGGAGATCCACAGCAGTGCACAGTTTATTAGCTGCAACCAGCAGCTGTATAGGTCACTCCTTCAGTCAGTCAGTCGGTCCACAAGAATTCCCCACCCTTTGGCAGCCACAGTTTTCACCTTAGGTGGCTGAAATTTGGCATGGAGGTCAAATTTAGCCATGCCCTTTTCATAATTGTTTCAGGCACTTGAGGGAGTCATTAATGGACTATTTTCATTGGAGACGGTTTGCCTCATAGCTGGTTATGAAGTCATGTAATCATGAGACAATTTCTCAAAGTTGTGTCTAAGTAGGAATGATTGTTACCTGGTGTCGGATAATGAACTCATATTCATATGCATATTTTAGCTAAAATGATAACTAAAACGCTGTAAGATAAAAGTGTTAGTAGTCAGACTACAATGTTCCTTCTTCTTAGTTCCTGTGAAAGGCCCTCTGCAAAAAGCAACATAGAAAGCTCAAGTTTAGAGGAAGAATGAGAGCTATACATCTATTTTCAAATTCTTTGCAGATAAGATAAGTGTTTTCTGCAGCATTCACACATTATGTAACTCTGAGAAGAAAATTATTCTGCTGAAGGGTTGGAGGAGGAGGAGGGGGAGACGGCTGCAGAAAAGAGACAATAAACGAGAAAATAACAGCTCCAGTGACAGCTAAAGGGTCAAGACTCAGGGTCAAGGGACTGTCATTTCTCAATCCTGTATTCACTGAAAACCATGACGATATATTATATAAGATTAACTTAAAACTTGGCATTGGGTGACATCTTTGCAGTAATCACAGTGTCCTTTGATTTATCAGCAGCATCTCTCATTGTTGATGAGGCGGTTCCAACATCCATCAGCACTTTACTCACACAATTACTTTTTGGCCAGCGAGTGCGTCTGTGTGTGTGTATTTGTGTGTGTGTGTGTGTGTGTGTGTGTGTGTGTGTGTGTGTGTGTGTGTGTGTGTGTGTGTGTGTGTGTGTGGTGTGTGCGTTGTGTGTGTGTGTGTATGTGCACATCATCAGGCCGGCCCCAGATGGATGGATGTTAGAGACGGACACAGAATAGTCTGTTCCTATCCGTCTCTGCCAAACAGAAGTCCTCCACGCTACATGCTGCAGACCGGGGCCCAGCTGTAATGGTGCTGTGTCACCATCCCCCTGAAAAATAGTGATCCCAAGGATTTTCACTGAGGCTGAGGCTCTCATCGCTTCTCTGCTCAGTTTATAGTTGGCAGCGTGACCCCTGCGATGTTCACAGGTAGAGTACTGAATGAGTATGTGTTGCTTTATCTAATGGCTTGAAGCTCCTGCTTGTTGGAGCATGATAATCCTTGTGTTACTACCACATCTGCATCAAACTATTTTAATTTGGCTATCTGATTATTTCTGAAGTGAAACAAATTGAAATACTGTAGCTGGGCTTGAAAGAAACTAGCCAATCGAATGACAGACGCGCGCTCAAGCCAGGTCATGCACAACACAAGTCCTGTGGCTGCCATGTGGGAGATATCGTTATTGTATGGTTCAGCGTCTCTGATTAATAAGGCTCCCTGCTGATATCTTAATGGAAAAAAGAGCCTTCTGGGAACGCGGCTACAATACATGCAATTAAAAAGATTGCACACAATGCGTCGTGGCTCTCCATTTATTAGCAAAATATGGAGGATGGAGAGGGAGAGAGACTTAAAGAGAAATAGTGAAGGAGAAGGAAGAAGCAAGAGAATCAAAGAGAGGGAGAGACGCAATGAGGCGTTGATTAGATTTGTGACTTTGACAAGATAATTGACGGTTGGGTAGAGGCAAACGCTTAATCACTTCTCTCTCTCCCTCTCCCTTTCTCTTTCCATCTTTCTATGTGAGTCTCTCCCTCTCATATTGTTGATGGGAGATGTCATTATAATGAAGCGTATTAGAATGCATTAGGGCCCCGGTCGTCTTGGAAAAGTCCTCACTCCTCACCCACTGACAGTTTTTATGGGGGACGTGAGAAGGCTGCAATATGTCCCTGCTGCAGCCTCAGGGATGTGAGGAGAAATACAGGGCCCATCTCCAGGAATAAATCCACTGCTCGGGGTGAAGACAAACACTAGAGTGGAGGAATGATTGAGCGCACCTCACTGATCCTGACGCTTAAGTGCAACCAGGGACAAAATATCATCTCATCGCCTTCCTCAAAGTTGATTTCATTTTGCCAGGATAAGAATAATCATGAGGGTTTGGGTTATCGATGAGTAGAAGATAAGGTAATTAACTACACTCTTTTGGGGATGCACGTGTCCAAAGATTTGAGACTCTCCTGTGTCTAACTTGTCTGATGGGCCTCCTTTACTTCATTCAGACACTAGAATTTCTGCCTCCCCAACCAGTCAAGTTGCAGTTTACATCCGTGAATTCCAGACTTATATAATGTATGTAGTGAAGATTTGACTTTTTTTTTGCTAAATGAAAGTTATCACAATATTGAAATGTATGATTCCAATGAGAAACTGAGAAAGTGAGTCTTCATGGAGACTGGAGACTTATAGATTTTTTTTTTATTTTTTTACAGAGGAAGTACTAATAAAGAGCTACAAGTGTTTTTGTAGAACATTATGATGTTACAGTGAAGCTGACCTTTGACATTTTGGGTATAAAATATCATCACTTTATCATTTTATCATATTAGATATGTGAGTGAAATTTTGTCATAATTACTAGATGAATTCTTGAGTTGTGGCTGAAAACATGTTTTATGGGGTCACAGAGAAATTCTGTTCAGGTGCTCCCGAGATTTTGCATCCATGAGAATACAATGGACATGGACCTTTGACTGCCAAAACATAATCAGTTCATCTTTGAGTCCAAATGGACGTTTGTGTCAAATTTGAAGAAATTATGTCAGAGCATTCTTGAGATATTGCTTTCATGAGAATGGGACAGCATGAGGTCACAGTGACCTTAACCTTTGACCTTGGACCACAAAAATATAATCAGTTCTTCCTTGAGTCCAAGTGGATGTTTGTGGCAGCTTTGTAGAAATCGCATCAACGCATTGTTAAGACATCACATACAGACACCCCAAAAACATAATGCCTCCTGCCACAGCGCAGAGGAATAACAAATCCAGGAGAAATTGGAAAATTGTGCTGTAAGCTTAACATGATCTGTGGAGATTCATGGTGCATTCAAGGTTACGGGAAACAATGGGTATACGGGTGCTGCTTTCAGTGAATCTCCACTCAGGTCAGCTACTTATCTGTATGCTGGTCTATATAGGATGATGTAGAGGGTGGAGACCAGAGAGGGGATTATCCTTCCATTCCTGTACCCTCTTCCCTTTCTCTGTCCAAACCCATCACTCCCCAGGACACCAGAGGGGATTCCCCCTTCTGTCTTTTTTTATCCACGCTTTGCTTCATCCCTTCATCTCTAGTCAGTCACCATCTGCTCCTAACTCTCCTCCTCGGGAAAAAGGATGCAGAGAGGACCTTTCATCATATCCATCATGGGGGGAAATGGGGAGGGCAGAGGGGTCTTCTTTCGCCCCTTCAGCCTCATGTGACTCTATTCTGGCTCAGTCTACTCATCCGTCACCACCTCTCTTTCATGTAAACCCAATCCATCCTCCCCGCCCTTCATCTGGGCATCTTGACATCCATCTTTGCTTTGTATCCTCTTATCCTTCATCTCACTGACCCTTATTCCTTCTGCTATTGCCCCTTTCATATGTCTTGCACAGGTCAAGTCTATTTGCCTCACATGGTGTCTGTAGTTTGCAGGAGCAGAGAGGGTTAAGTGGGGGTTTGTGTGGACATCTGTGCAGAGCTGATTGATAAGTAACAAGAATGGAGATGATTTGTCTCTTTCAATGTCTTAAAGGTGCGGTAAGCGATTCTGGAGGAAGATAGTTGATTGCTGAGTATCATTCTTAGGATGTCAAATACTTATGTTTTGGGAATGAGACTCAACAATCAATAAATCTTACCAACCTGTGATTGATTCCTGTTATAGGACAGATTTTCTAAAGCCTGAAAACAGAGCTAAAAGGAGGATTAGAAGTCTAGCTTTCTCTCAGACCACTTGAATTACATTATGCTTGAAAGTTATTATAGATCTTTTGCAAAATGGCAACTAAAATAAACTGGCCACCCCTATTTGAGGCCGGTCCACACCAAGAACGATAACTAAAACAATAACTATAATGTTAATGATGTGAACATACACTGTGATGAACGATATTGTTCTATAAACACTGGCAAAAGCACACATTTTGTGTCCACAGGTGTGTCAGCAGATTAGGAAAATGGATACTAGTGACCAGAAGGTGTTTTTGTTTTTGCGCAGACAAACAAGAACAAAATGAGAAGGATACGGCTTCATGAAATTCTTCAAAGATGAGAGGAGTTGGGAGAGTCCAACACTCGAGAGAGTGGTGTTATTTTTTGGCAACAAAGTTTATTCATACTTTCGTATGAGTCATCAACAATTTGATGGTATCCTGGCAATCATCAAAGAGGATATCAGTAAGGACCAAACAAACTTCAAAGGCCCCATGAGCACCAAAGACCATTTCATGTGTAATTTGCAGCCTGATATTATGCTATATAAGTGTTTAATAAGTTGTAGGTTATGTCCTGTAAATTTGAATGCACAATATGTTAAGTTCTACCACTGGGTGTCTCTCTCACATTAAAACAATTTAAAAACAAACAAACAAATCATGGAGTTATCTTCCCTTAAAAAAACACCACTGTCTATGAAAATCTATCCAACATAACTCAAATACAAATCATGTTAATGATGAGATAATGTCTTAAGTTTTATTCATGTTACATATAGTAATGTTTGCTGACTTCCATCTTCACTCTCTGATGTATCCCACACATCCTGTGTTTTCCCGGAAGTCATAGACACTATCAGCTAATGAGGAAATGCATCCTTATCTTGAATAAACAACATTTCTCTGCATTTGAACATTGTTGGAAACATTTGGGATAATATAAGTACACAAATAAACAAAATATAGAACATACTGTATGTCTGTTATTAGACATAATATAATATGATATATAATATGAAAAAGTTAGATATTGCCTTAAAAATAAGTTTTTGTTTGTAAGAGAAATAAAAAGGCCAGTTCACGTGATTACTTGTTCAAACTTTTGGTGAGAGAAATGTGTAACTGCGCTGCAAAACATATCGTTTCTCACAAATGCTGTCAGACTGACTAGCTGCTGGTGACTCACAGCCTCACATGCCATTATGTTGAAATGATCAACAGCCAACACTCTCTGAGGTGATGAGTATTAGTATGTCCATCAGTGCACTGCAATTATGTGCATGTGTTTATGTGTGATCTCAGAGTTAAAAGGCACCTGCATTAATGTTGGCATTGTTTGACTAATGCAGATGCTTATGTGTGTGAAATATGTACTACATGTGTGTCCCACCTGTGTGATCCGTGGGTGGGTGCACTTGCTGTTGATGCCATTGTGCTCCAGCCACTGGTTCTCGGGGTGGGAGCAGTGTTGCTTTAGGGTGCAGCGGTTCTCTCCTTTACACCAAACGCACCCAAACAGCGGGTCTGCCTTCAGACACAAACCGCAGCTTCCACGCTGGGCGTCGCACTTGTACAGATGGACTGTGGAGGAGAAGCAGAGAGAGAGAGAGGGTAAGGAAACGAGTGGGAAGGAAGGGAGGAAGGTGACAGCAAAGGGAGAAACAGTGGAGAACTCCAGTGAGAAACCTTTGTACAAATGATTACAGAACGGCAAATGAATGCAAATTTATTTTGTGCAAAAGCCTCTAAAATGATGGACAAACACTTCAAAACATACAACAAACTAAAATTTGGGTTGTTTACCAGAATCTTTCCATGTCTGTCAGCTGCTGTTTGAATATGCGAACAACAAACCAAGCATTTTGAAAGCGACATTCGTTGATATCTTTGTCTCATTATCTCTCCATCTATCATCATCTCTATATACTCCCTCCTCCCTCCCTCTCTCTTTGAGTTTCCTACACTGCTGCCTTTCGCCTCTGCTCACCCACCACAGATTTAACATATCATCTCCATGGCAACCGGCCAGCCATTTTCTTTTTAATTGCCATTAGATGCATGTGTGATCTGTCCATCAAATGATGCCCTAGAAGCTGCTTCCTCCACAGGCAAACAAAGGTAGGAGGAGGGCAGAGGCGGATTCTCTTTCTCTAACTTTTGTTGCTTCTTTGATTTTACCCTTATGCTCAAGGATATGTTTTGTACTCCGTATTTGCCTCAGATGCACAACCGCAAACACTCACAAAAGCTGACTATACAAACTTTGCCTTACAGCACCGTGTCATGTTGGCATATCATCTGCGTTTTAACGATACGCTTCTTATGCCTGACTCCACTGCCTTTGGTTAAAATGAGCTGTTTTCCTGTCAGAGAACTACAACCCCCAGCATGCTGCTGTTTTCCTACCCCAGCATGGATCACTCACAGTGCTTGATCGCCAGTGGCCAAACTGAATCAAGCTCAGCAGCTGAATACTTAAAAATTCAGCACTGAGTTGTCATTCCACATTATACCGTGAGTGGACAGAAAAAAATGAGAAGCAGTGAAATATATCATATGCTATACCTATTTGCTCTCAATAATCCAGCCTGGAATAATCATTTAGCATTACTTAAGTTCATAATTTTAGTTTAAAAGAGCAATGTGTAACAATTGCGCACCTGCAAATGAGTACTGCAGTCCAAACAGTGGTTTGGAGCCTTGAGACTGTATATTAAATAGATTGAAATCCTATTATATATACAATAAAAAGTTGAAGCGACTTGTTTCCCTGGCTCCCTCCTCCCCGAACTCGAGGAAGCTCAGCCAGGCTGTAGGAACACTGCAGGAGTGCAAGACAAACCCATTGTTGTAATTTGACAATAACAACTGACTATGGGTCCTACACTGTAAGTTGATCTAGCTGTTCATAACTGTTAATTGTCTGTCTGTAAAAGAAAAATTTCAAAGGTGGACTGTATCGTTACTGTCAGAGAAGTGACTATGTTGTATGTATGTTTCCTTAATCTCTGATGGCATATCATGGTCACTTTATGATTTATTACAGTAAATACATTACAGATTTCTCCTTTAATTTCTGTTATTACTGGTTGTTTATTAACATTGTTTCATTCAGCGGCATCTATATGTTTTTCCATTACTGTTCTTGTGAAATTTATGCCAGCAAAGCACATTGAATTGCTGAGATGAGAAAAATGAAATGAAGGGAGGAGGCGGAGAGGCAGTGACGGAGATGGATAGATCTCCCGACTCTCAGAGAGGTGTTGACAGAGCAAATAAGAGAAACAGCCAAAAAAGAAATAATATTTGAGAGCAGGAGGCAAGAAATGTAATTCAGAGAGTTGGGAAGAGACAGACAGACATACAGACAGCAGTGAAGAGCAGGAGAGATGTATAGACAAATGGAGAGAGATGGGAGACCTACGGGAGGAAAGCGTAAGTGAGGATGTGTTAAAGTTAACCACTCCACACGGAAACATCAGGGGATGGATGCTGCACCTCAGCACACCGCCCGCCTGTTGCCATGGAGACCGGCTCCAAGGGCAACAATGGGGAGGCAGTGGCTTTAATGTGTGTTTGTGTCTATATGTGTGTGTGTGTGAAGTCAGAGTTTATAAGAGACTACGTCGACTATGTGTGTGTGGGTGTGTGTGTGGTTTCTTATGATACTGTGATTCATAAGTGTGTGTGTGTGTGTGTGTGTGTGTGTGTGTGGTGTTGTGTGTGTGCGTGGTGTGTGTGTGTGCATATGCATGCTTGTGCATGTGTGTACACGCTCACCTTTGTTGTGGGCGGGGTTGTCGATGCTGAAATCTCCGTTCCAGATGACGGTCAGCTCCACGGAAGACTGCTCATCTCCATCCCATCATAGAAATACTATCACCATGGCAACCAGCGAGGGAAAGAGGGAGAGAAACGAGGAACAGAGTATGTGAGGAAGACAGGGAGGGAGAAGCTGCTGAGCTACTTTAAACTGTCTATGATCTCTTAAGTCCAAAAGGCTCAGGTATCACAATACTCCTTTGAATGCAAAACACATCATCAACAGGTGGCTGTAGACACACGTGAACTCACACACATGCTGTATTCACAAACACACCAAGCATTTTCAAAGACAAGATTATTTTTTTTGGTTCTGTAACACTAGCAGCATGGAGGGTTGCTGCTAGAATCATAATTTTCCGCTAAATTACAGTTTCCCTCCTTCACTGCTCAATCAAAGTACAATATTTGGATTGTACTGTGATTATGCACACAAATCCCACAGACACCTCCACACACACATACACACACACACATACACACACACTCGGAGTGATGAAGATAGACAGGAAGATGAGATGTTATTGTATCAACAGACGATTAGCATCAGGACCAGCATAAAGCCTTTTTCATGCTAGTCTTTCATTGCTGTCAATGTATTATTCAGTCGGTGAATGGAGCATGATCGCAGGGATGGCTGTGTAGGAGAGACAAAGTCAGCCTCTTGTCTCATCTACCCACTGTCTGGCTAGAATAGGAAAAACCTTCAGCTGGAATCAGCGTGTGCGTGTGTGGCTGTGTGTGTGTGTGAGAGAGACTGAAAAAATATTATGGCCACTTTTATAGTAAAACTTTATAGAAATGGGGCGTTTTTATAGAGATTGTGTTGGTGTGTGGCTGCGTGGTGGTCGATGATGATGTCCCACAGAAGCTGGCGAGTAAAACACACACGCACACACACTTATGCTCACCGATGTGTTTTGACACTGCACTGAGGAGCTGTTGAAGCGTAGCGCAGGAACTCTGTGCTCGTTTCCCCGGATGGTCAGCAGACATTCATAGCCCCTCTGTCCAGACTGGGGTTGGGGGAGGTTCTTTGCCCGTAGCGTGATCGGCTTCACCACGTTGACTGGCACAAGGATCCTGTCTGCAGGTAGCAACTGGGGACACCCCTGTCAGAGAGACAAAAAGACAATGAAGGATTATTGTCTAACTGTGAGTCCTCTCACCGGGTTTAATCATAGACCATGTATTAAATAGTGGACAGAGCTTCCAGGTCTGAAAAGTGAAGCCAATGCGGAAGTGCCTTAAACGTGAATTATTTCTGTACTCTTTATAGCAGAATCGCCCTACTTCTTTCTTAATTTATTACTTCAGTAACATTTTCATAACGAGTTTATGGCCTCAATTGCTAGTTTTAAGTCTTCTTCAATATAGCATTATGCTCATTTTGTAGATTATGGTCCCATTTAGAGTAAAATAGACTATAAAACAGGGTATGGCAGGGCATGTCTACCTCGTGATTGTCATTCTCAGTGAGTCTGCTCAGTGTAATATGCAGGGCTCACAAAATTCAGATCAAACTGTTAAACTAGACAAGGTCAATCAATTATAATCAAGATTCTGTTATTCTGCTTAAACTGCTTTTATAAACATGTTTTAGTGCATTGTCTAGCTGTAACATCCAGGTGGCTGCCAGTGAGTTTCTAAGGGAGCCTCCCCAAACTGTTAAAGTAGGCAGTGCTGATCAAATATACATCAATATTCTGTTACTACCTTTCCTATTTCTCACCTCAAGTGTTTTAAGAAACATACTTTCATGTACACTTTTAGTTGTAACAGGAGAAAGATCACGACTAGGCAGGCCACCATTATTTCCCGCTGAACAGATAAGCCAAAACCAAGCAACACCCAACTTGCAGTACATCACCTACCAAATCCACACTCTTGCTGGTACGGCGCATGCTCTGATTGCAAAAAACAAGATGGCGAATCCCATAATGCCAAACTCGAGGCCTCAAATGGTAGTCCACAAACCAGTGGGTGATGAAAAGGTTGGTTCACACTTGGGTTTAATGCATAATTAATGTTAGATTAATTATGCTTGAAGTCATTTTGCACCACATTCTTCCATTAATTTAAAAGGAAGCATGGTTAAATGTTAGGACAAACAGTATTTGAGTTCAAATTTAACAAATGTAAATATGGCACTTCATATGCCATACCTCATATGTGATGGATGAAAATTTGGACTACTTACAAATACCCAACTGACTGACTTGAGCACTGCTTTATTACATTGCTAGTGATTAGAACTCTCTTTAAAACATTTTTTATTGCTTTTGATGCCCACATATCAGTTTCTATTTAGAGACACTGAGGATGGTTGCTAATTGCACTGAAAACATTCCAACAACACGACTGATATGTACTGTAAACTCAAAGAGCCATCAACAATCTCATCATTTAGTTCATTAGGTACACTACTGCACCAACACTGGTTTAACTGAATGACATTACCACTTCAGCTTGTACTGTATTCAGTGTTTTAGTGCTTTTGTGATTTGTTCATATCGGGTTGATATCAGCTGAGTCTCTTGGTTAGACAGTCCCAGGACCTGCTCACACACACTGTGACTGAAGGGTACTCCACCATCATTATCCACAGGATGGCAGCATTAATGATATGATGAAATAGACACTTATACAGAAATGATATGAGCTCTCAGTTTGGTTGTTGTGCTCATGTTTTTGTTCATGAAGAAAAGATGTCACTGGTGGATCAAAATATTTCTGGCTGATTATTTCTGGTTGATTTCTGCCTGTGCAGTAATTAGGCAAGAAATGAATGACAGAGCCAGAGACAGAGGGAGATGAGTCACTTAGCAATTGGAGGTCTAAAATTAACAGCCAATCAATTCAGGTGTGAGTAGCAGCCTAAATATAGAGCACCTATTACTTGCCTGAAAGATGAAGAGGAAAGAGGAAGAGGTGGAGGACAGGTGTAGAGAGGGGCAGAGATGGAGTGAGAGGAGAAAAGGAGATACAAACAGTAGAGGACAGATACACTCTTAGAAAAAAGGGCTCCAAATGGGCTCTTCCTGAGGGGCTGAGGTTCTACCCAGAACCATTTGCTTCCGAAGAAGTCTTTTCCAGGTTTGTCAAGGGTTCTTTGCAAGACTAAGAAATCTTTTCATCCAAAGAACCTTTTTTGAAAGAAAGAGTTCTTCTAGGATTATTGAAATCCTTCAAGAACCCATAAAACCCTTTAAATATATAACGGTTCTCTGCATGGGTTCCCTAGGAATATAAAAGTGGTTCTTGCTAGAATCCTGTGGATGGGTTCTAGGTAAAACCCTTAAAATGTAAAGGGGTTCTTGGTAGAAACCCTTGGAAGATAAAAAGGGTTATCCATAGAACTGCTTGCATAGGGTTTAGATAAAACCCTTGGAATGTAAAAAGGGGTCAAGGTAGAAACCCTTGGAATATTAAGGGACTCTTGGTAGAACCCACTGGGTGGGTTAGAAAGTGGAAAAATTCTGGATAGAACCCCCAGACCCACAACCTCTCAAAAGGGGTTCTAGAAGAACCCATGCACAGATGGTTCCAGGTATGGCCCTTTATGCTGGGTTTGAGGTAGAACTCTCTGAAATTATTCCAAGTGTACCCTTTATAAAATCTACCAGGGGAAAAAAAGGGTTCTCCTATAGGGACAAGCCCAAGAACCGTTTATGGTTCTAGTTAGCACCTATTCCTAAGAGGGTAGAAGAAGTTGGGGGAAAAGCAGTGGCAAGAACAGGTGAGTGACAAGCAGAAGTGAAAGGTGAGGAGGAAAGTAAAGGAGGGTAAAGATAGTAAATAGAGAACAGCACTTCTCTAAACTGTTTCATGTTTCTGCTGAAGAGTGGTGGATAGAGAGAGCAAAATAGGCAAAATGAGAAAGAGGAACAACAAAAGAACAGAGCTACTGAAAGAGGTAAAAAAAATACCATTAAGCATATGCGACAGGAGGAGCTTTAGCATGTCAAAGAGGCAGAAGGAAAGAGGGTGAAAAGAAGGAGAGAAGATAAGGTGAGCCCCCGCACGTTTGGAGCTGGGGGGGAGTGAAGCATAGCGCACGTTGAACTGGGTGATAACACTTGTTTGAAGTTCATTAAAAGCCACTTGATTGGGTTAGGCTGAGTGACTGACTGGGTGGCTGCGTGGTGAGAGAGCGAGGGGAACACTCTGTGACACTATTCACAAAGTCATTATAGATAAATGACAAACAGGGTGAGCGAGTTCAGCGGTGGAGGAGAGGAAGGAAGAAGAGGTGGTGCGTGCGTGTTTGCTCTCCCAAATCTCATTTTCCTAAGAACGAAGGGTCGTATTTGGAGAATGAAAATGAGTGGGAGAGCAAAGAGAGATGCAATCCATTTTTAATCACATCTCTTCCAGTTAATACACTTGAACAATAGGGACAATAAATTTGATCTGGTTTGTGGAAATGAAGGCATAGGAAGCACTGGAGTATGACTTAACATGGTGACTAAAGCTGAATCTTGAGGACTGATCTACAGTATACTGATAGTGGCATATATACAGACTAACACACATACACAGACTTGTGTTATTACACTTTATTCATGGGGACCTGACATTAATATAATACCCTTACCCTTAAGCCGGTATTATACTTTTCTACATCAAAGAGTCTGTCAGTGTCTACTCAGGTCTGCGTAAATTTCGTCATCAGAGTGAGAACGTGTAGGCTCCGTGTGGATATCTGCATACCCCCAACTTGTGTGACTGTGCAGACCATGCAGCCACAACAGATGCTGGTCCAATGTGCATGTGTGCAACATGTCCTCCAATCAGGCTCCATATAATCCAGCCTTTACCCTATTCTAACCCTAGCCCTGTAACCAAGTCTGTCCATCCATGCATCTGTCCATCCATCCATTTTTTTCTGCTTATCCGGGGTTGGGTAGCATTGGGGACTAAAAGACTAAAGCCTTTGTGGGTCCAGCATTTTGGCACCCACAAAACTGGCTGGGCCCCTCAAGTATCGTAGCAGTCGACAGGAGGATTGGTGCAGTAATGTGGACATTGTACCAGACCATTTACCAGTCGATCTACGTTCTAGTCCTCACCTATGGGAATGAGCTTTGGGTAGTGACCAAAAGAATGACATTGGGATAAAGGGGCTGAAAGTTTCCTTCGTAGGGTGGCTGAAGCTCAGACATTCAGCAGGAGCTTGGAGTAGAAATGCCACTGCTTCATGTTGCCAGGATCCAGCTGAGGTGGTTCAGGGATCTTATTAGGATGGCTCCAGGGCACCTCCCTTTGAGGACTTTCTGGGCATGTCCCACTGGGAAGAGACCCTGGGATAGACCCAGAATGTGCTCGAGGAATTACATATCTCATCTGGCCGCTGAATGCCAAGGAACCCCCCAGGAGGAGCTGGAAAGCCTGGTATACCCTGCTTGGCATACCACCATTCTGACGCAAACCCCACTCCTGTTTTTGGACCCCACAAATAGAGCAAAACTTCAACTGGGAAATACACAATCCATTTATCCTCCTCCTGACCTTCTGCTTACCACGAGCTGGCTATAATAATGCAGACTTTGCAACGCGATCTGACGCTGAGGCAAAGCTGGTGTTTTGGGGCTAATACCATACATGGTATTGGATCATTGCATGGACTTGTGCCCTCGTAATACCTGATCCTGCATTTTAGGCAGTATTGGGGGCTTTTTCCGATACTGATGTTGGTATGGGAACAACCATAGTTTTTTTTTTTTCGAAACCCTAAACCCCCAAACACAAAAACTACACTTTCTTTCACATGTAAGTAGATTCAAGGTTAACACACACACTGGCAAGTGATGGTGTTCACAAAAGCACACATACACACACTCATATATGCATGCAAACTCATACAGAGAATAAAGTACAGCCTTGGAATCTCATTACAGTATAAGATAAATGCCACAAGTCGTCAGAGCCAGACAGCATCTCTTGCATCATGTGCGTTCATGACAACATTTCATGGAGAAAACTTCAAAAAGTAAATTCCAACAGCTGCTGATGCCACACAGATGCTCACATATGGTGTACACTATTTCACCATTTCATTAACACCTTCCACAGTTCTCTTTACTACCCTGACATCAGAGGTTTTTTTTTTTTTTTTGCCAGCCATCTTGGGTAAATAATCTTACATAGTCACACACATAAACTCTCATACATCTTTCACACATACACAAACACACAAAGGTTTTTTTTAACCCCATGAACTAAAAAGCCCTGTAATTGTGAAGTAGGCTTCCCTCGCTACTACAGATTGTACACACTCACACAACTACACACTGTCAACCTTGCCAGGAGTACAAACTGTCATTCTTCATGTTTGCTCGAAATCAGTGAAGTCTTAATTCTCTTTTTACGTTTTGTGACAGAAACAACAGCTAAATATAAAAGCACAAAGCAGATGCCTCACTTGCTGCAACAATGAAAAATCATAGTGTGGCAGGGAATCTACAAGCGTGTACACTGTTCATACTCTGTTTTTTCTTCTACTTATCTCAGATTTTTCTGTTTGTATGTATACATAGACACTCAGACACACTAATATAACACACCGTGATCATTGCCAGCAGTCCCTGAGGCCAAGTGGGCTTTCAGCGGTTTGGACAAACACACGTGTATATGCTAGTTGGCTACTGATGCTGGTGGTGTTGGCAGTGATGCTCGCTGTCGCCTGTTAAGATTTATGTCAACATTAAGTTGATCTAATGGCAGTGCGTTTATTTCCAATCCCCACCCTCTCAACCCCCAACGGCTGGAGTGCGATAAATAACAGAAGAGCAAATGCAAATCACTGATACATGCACACTAGCCACATCCTACATGTACGTACCCACACACACACACACACACACACACACACACACACCCTGTAAATATGCACATACTGTTGCCTTGAGTTGTCACACAGAATACGGGACATAAAATTCACATCTCTTCACTCAATCAGGCTCCATGCTGGTGACTGCTTGACTCCTATCAGAGGAAAGCACATTATGCTGATCATAGAAACACTTTCATTTCAGGGGGACTAATTATTATTTAAAGGGATATTTTGGATTATATTTAGTGCAGTTGTATGATGCACTTTGACGTAAATTGATCAGTGAGTGTATTACCTACAGCAGATGGTGGTCGACACGGCCCCGATGTGTAAGTAGCTAAGCAGTTTACTGCTGTGGACAGGGTTAGCAGCAACATGTATTTTAGCTAATTAAAAAAAGTCCTTAAAATCTATATTAGTTCAAGTGTACACTAAATTTAGAATGTTTTCACTGTTTTACTTTGCCATCAGACAGCCTATTCTGAGAGGAAACCGACACAATATAAGCCAAATATCGCTCTTTCCAAACCAACCCGACTCCATAGGGGAAATCAGTATTTTTACCTCTTAGAACACCAGATCTGTTTCTCTACTGCTGCCTCAATCTTACTGTTTGTTTGTGTTAATATTACAAAATGACACAAACAGACTAACACATTGAGGCAGTGGTAGACTAGAAACTCCCATGTTCTGCAAGGTAAAATCACTATTTTTGCAAAAGGAGTCTGGTTGAGGAAGGGAGAGCAATATTTGGCTCGTGTAACGGTGGTTTCCGGTGGTCAGAAAAGGCTGCCTGATGGCATGTAAAGTGGTGACAATATACTAAATACAGTGTACATTTAAAATGATATTGATTTTTTTACATGGACCTTTTTCATGTGGCTAAAATATGTTTTGTTGCGGACCCTGTCCACAGCAGTACACTGCTTAGCTTCCATGCTGGCACCCCTCTTCGCCTCTCCAAACTGGGTGCGTGTCAACCAGCATCCACTGTTGGTAATACACTCACTATGATAAGTACATCATACAACCCCATTTCAAATAATCTTAACTCTCTATTTAAAATATAAGTTCACTAAAATTGCAAAATAAAATAAAAATGAATTTAAAAAGATTTGGGATTTTGTCACTAATCTCCAGTAGCATTGCCATACAGTTCTTTATTTCTGTTTGGCACTCACATTGTCTACAAACTACATTAGAAAATGCAGCATGTGTTTCCAAAAACAGAGCCCCAGTAGCTCTGAATAATCTACAGACCTAACTGTAAACAGCTTTCATTATCACCTCTAGTTTTCTCGTTCCTCATGACAACTACTGACAGCATGTTAAGTAGACTATTTAGAGTAACATGGAAACTGAAGATCTTGCTGTTAAGTTTTCACCATAAATGACTTTTCATTTACCTGGAAAAAACCTGCACAATTTGATCCAAATTGAGAAAGTGTGAAAATGTTGTAATGTGAGTGAAACCCTTTAATGTATTTTCTCATGACTGAGGAAAGAGATAACTCTTCTGTCAGTAGGAGGCGAGAGAGACTACAAATACACTCTACTGTAGATGTGACGCAGACTATTTAATGCATGTGTTTATGTGTCTTTGTGTGAGGATTTGAACTTGACAGTGCTGTAGTCATGTAATCAAGGACTTGCACTAGGCAAGAGAAAAGTACTTGTCAATGGCATGACTCATCATATAACCACATAATAAGCTCTGACTTCTGCAAACCAAGTATGTGCCTCTCTTTTTTCTCTATATAATTATCCATCATTCTTCTCTCCATCACTGACTCATTGTTTTCTCTGACCCCATCTCTGATTCTCTGTCATGCTCGTACTTTATCCCTCCATCTATTTATCTCTTTCCAAATCCAGCCTGTGCCGTTCATCCTATCCTGCTCACTGACCCTTCTCATTTCTCTTATCAACTCCCTCTCACTGGTTCTCTCTCCTCCTCTCCTTCCTGACTCCTTTTCTTCTCTGGGACCTACTTAGATCTGATAATTGGAGGCTGGTGGGAGGTGTGAAGGGTGGAGATAGGGAGAGTGACAGAGAGTAGGCAGCGGAGTGGGAACTGTGAATGTAAAAGCCCTTGGCATAGTTTGAAGCAAGGGACGAGGGAGGCTGAGAGAGAGAGGCCCATAATTATAGCAGTGTAAGGTGTGAAGATGAAGAGGATCTTAAGTTTTCATACCATACACGTACACACACACACACCTTGTGGTTACCAAGAACTCCCCTTAACTGGCCTCTGTTTTATCATCTCGTACAGAGCCTCGGGCAAAGACACTCTCCTGCTCTGTGCTCAGCCTCCCTCCTTCCCTGCTGCTCCTCACCTTGTTTCTATCCCACAGTTCGGTCCTCACCAGCAGTTTTTTTTCTTCCAAATTCCTCTCCCTCTTTTCTCCTGCAATTTTTGGTCCCTCTCCCTGCATCTCTGTCCTTGCTTTTAAAGGAACATTACAATTTATTATAACTTGTTTGTTTTCTTTAACAGTTGTGGCCAACATTCTACCTATTAAAGTAAGACAATGACATTGCCATAATTAAGTCTTGCAATGATCATACAAACAACTTAAAAAGATTACTAAAAACCTATTTATTGGCAGGTAAAAAATATAGTTAGTGCAGTAAGTGAAATGTCAGTAATAATCTGTCATTACACAGGAAAACTGTGTTCATGTACAACTACAGTAAAAACCAACCCAATCCGGCTCTTTTGTACTTTTCATGCCTAGACGAGGCAAAATGTGACACTAACACGCCTTGGTGTGATACTGTAGTCAAGTAAGCAATAATAAATATGCAGCGTGAGGTTACACTTTAAAAAAAAACAGGTGACGGTTGCAGATTGGTTGGGTTTAAGCAGCAAAGGTTTAGGCATGGAAAACAAACACCGGTCTCCTGAATGAAAGTCCTGTGTTTGACCCACTGACATACATATAAAGATGGAAAACATGACTGCTCCCAAAAAGAAAAGCCAAAACAAGTCTGTGAAGTGTAATGTTTATAGACAGTTTGGGTAATAATTTTACAGCTTGCCTTACTTCTGTTTTGCAGTAAATTCACCTACACTGGAGGTTTGTTTTTAACCAGTGAAATCGTTTGACTGACTGAAATCGTATTCCCAAATCTTAGCAACTCATGTGGTGCTAACAATATTGTTACCGATAGGACTGACAAGACTCAGGTTGAATGAAACTGTGTAAGATCCATTTGCTAGAGCCATTTGATTATGAAGGTTTTTCATTTTCCCTCATTTGGTTTAATTTGCCTTCATTTTCAATTTCGACATATCCCTTTGCTCTTTACTCTGCAAATACTCAACTGACTCCTCAGCAGCCGATGCCTGTGTATGACATCGATTCATCTATGAATTGAACCAAAGCACCTCTCTCTACCATTCGTGTCTAATATTGGCAACTAACAGCTATTACAGCTGGCATTTAGCTTCTTTAATATAATTATCTTGATCACTTGATCAATAACTTCCTGGTAAATAAACTCCCAGGCATTGATCACCAGCACAAAGACAAGAAGTAGCTAATGCAAGGATGTGCTGAGGGGTAGTGATATGTATTCA
Organism: Lutjanus argentimaculatus; assembly: GCA_034769285.1. NCBI lineage: Eukaryota > Metazoa > Chordata > Actinopteri > Lutjaniformes > Lutjanidae > Lutjanus > Lutjanus argentimaculatus. Next base: position 2,619,225 of record JAWZSL010000029.1, on the reverse strand, counting down.
GTAAGATTAATATTTTGTTCTTTCTACCAGCTGAATATATTAGGGAAAGGCTTGGCAGCAGCTGAGGATATGAACATGCTGTGTTGAAGACAGAAGAAGAAGAAGAAAGGGAAATATCCTCCTGTGGTTTCCATCAGACAGAGAGAACAGGAAGTGTCCTCAGTTTCAGCTGCTCTAGGTGGGGGTATGTGTGCGCTGTAGGGGTGAGGGATGCAGTAAGAAAAAGTGATAAATATGCAGGAAAACAAACACTGTTTATTAGACAAACAGCCTATTTCACATAATCAATGCAACTGTAGTGGTCAGGAATAACTTTTGGCTATTTATTCAGTGTAGCAAAGTGCAGCTGCATGCATGCTCTTTGTCAGTGAGGCTCATCAGAACGGCTAAGTCCTTGAGATGTGTGGAGGGCAAACAGGGACGTGGCCTTGGTTAATGTGCCAACAGGCAAACGTCTGATCCGAGTGCCCATATCATTGCTGGCATGAATAAAAAGGCACCCACTGTACGCCCAGGCCTGGCTTTAACTCTGTCCTGCCATGCATACTAACAACAAGCTCAACCAGTAGGGAGATTTCCCTGGCCTCGATCATTAGCATAGCGTTAAGGGATTATTCAGATCGCTGCCTGAAATCCCTTAATTGTAATAGTACACAAAAAGTCATTTGCAGGCAGAAAGAGGCCATCCCATTTCATAAAGCAAAGTTGACTTGTTGCCTTTCGTGAAAATTTGGGAATGATTCCATGGATAGTTGAGCGTGTGGCTGCATGTTCTTCAGCTTATATGTGTGTGTGACTAAATTATTAATTCAAAACGGCAACCAAATATCTGGCAGCAAACACATGACCTTGGATTTGAGGGGTTAATTAAAAGCAAATTAAAAGTCATTAAGCCTGCAAAACACCTGCTTTTTCTGAAACAACACGTCAAAAAAGGGAGATGTCATTAATGTGCAAATACCAAATCCCCTTCGCTTTATTTATGGTTTTCTTTTCGTCAGCAACACAATGAGAGGATTCACACATTATTATCCTCAGTCAATATTGACCAGCAGCCCTGAGTTAATTGGAAAAGTAAACCTGCAAAGACTCAGGCTCGGGCCTGACTAAGCAGAAGGTTCAAAAGGATAATGGAAAAGGCGGAAAAAGAAAATAATATCATCTGCGCAGGTTGAATGGCTCGGGGGAAACATGGGGTGGAATAACACAATTGAGAGCAGACTGCTCATCAAAGGAGGCAATCTGGCTAAGCTTGTCCCCGGCCGTCGTGCGGCGTCTGCCAACCCAGACATGAGCACTAGTGATCTTCATCATAGCTCACCTCAGGCTAGGATTAACAGGCCACTAACTCCCTGTAAAAGCCTCCCCCTGAAAACTACCATGATTTGGCAAGGTACAGGCAGGGAGAAACTGCATGAAGATAAACACACACATACACATAAAAACACATAGAAGCACGCTGATACACACATACTGTACCCCACCAGAGGTTACACACATGCCTGGGCACACACCCAAGCCTTCCTTTACGGTACCTGCTTGCTCTGCCCCGCAGGCCGCCACTGTGGCAGTGACTCTAAATCAGAGTGAGACCTCTCTCCTAGGACCGGGGCTGGGCGGGTTGGGGGGCATTAACTGAGTGTACCCCATCCAGTGAGTGGCTTGTCCTCTGCAGCAGAGCAGCCTAATTACGGTGGGCTCTGCTTCGACGGGAATAGAACTGGCTGCCAATACTATTGATAATTCACACAGACTAAGCTGTCGCAGGGAATAGGGATGGGCAAGAGGAAATGGCTCCGTTTTATTAGTTTCCACTGCCCTTTGATGTGCAGTCAAGAGCGAGACATGCCAAGAGACTCATGCCAGATGGAAGCACTACAGCCGAAAGGTGTCTCAATCCTTTTAACATAACTCTTTTTGCATGTGAAACCTAGAATGATAGCTATTAGTGTCACGTAGCCAAACATTTCCCCTCAATTTATTTCACCATGTTTTATTACTGAGCTGGCCCGATACAACGAGGCTGGCTGGAGCTGGGCGGCTTTAACAACTGTGGGAATTCTTGGACATTGTCTTAAATTGACTTAATGGGCAGTTTGATTGTCTTTGAACCTTTGGGCTCAACCCTCAATTGAGGGTTGCACTCTAAGCAAAGTGATGTGGGTGAAATACTGGCCAACTTTGTAGCACTATATGATTGACTTGTGCCACTGTATTTCATCCCAAATATGTTCTGTCCTGCTGAATCAGACCACTGCAAAGGGTATTTTTGTTAGTTTTCTGCTTCTGTACTATTTGTGTTTTGTTTCAGATGTTTTCTTATTTCTTCAATGATTTATTTTAGTTTATTATTTTTTCCCCTTGCTTTTAATTTCTCAAGTGGTCACTGCCGTTTGTTGTCCTATGCTGATGGTTTTTTTTTTTTCATGTATTCATATATTTGCCTCTGCACTTCCTGCTGAAAAAGGAACAATCAATAAATATATTGTTTAATAAAGGAAAAAGGAAGGAAGGAAAAAGTAAACCAAGTAGAGCACTTTTATTGCCAGCGCTGGCTTGGGACTCACCTCAGGCTTCTTAACTCGGCCCTCCTGGAAGGAACATGTGCGAGGGTCGTGGGTACAGTCATGCCTGTATTTACACCAGTGGCACTGGTAAGGACTACTCACACATGACAGACACCTGAATGGACAGCAGGGAAGACAGTGCTGTAAATTAGTAATGAACAGCAGCAAATACACCAGAGAACAGAGGCTCAATATTCCTACTGACTTATATATACATTACAATTTCCAGCAGTTTAAGAATCAATGTCAGTTTTTTAATCAATAGGAAGGGATCAGAATTATGACACGCTAGACAGAAGTGCTCTTGAAAGCTATAAGTAGAGAGAACAGATTCGAAGAATGCATGAGCTACTAGAATTTATAAGCAAAAACAGAAACAGTGAAAATGCTAGAATCTGAAAAATGTAAGATCCTACAAGAAACAAAGGTAAATGTGGACAGCACCAGAGAGAATTGGAAAATGGAAATGGAAATAAAAATTTAGGAAGAAGATTGGAAAAGAAGCATGTTTCAAGAAGAATTTTCAAGACAACACAATCAAAATATTGGGAAGAATTCACCTGTAAAATTAACATGAGGCTCTCTGCAACACCAAAAATCCTATCAAAATACAGTCTATGAGGCAGTGCTACAGTGCTTTTTTTTTTTTTACTTTTGTCCAGAATTTAAAAAGTTTTGGGTGGCAATTCAGGAGAAAGCCACAAGAATATATCATTTTAAAAAGCCCTATAACAGTCCAATATTGTATCAGGTATCATTCCTTCAGAAATGGAGAGGGAAGGAGATAAGTATTTGTATAAAATGGTACGCGTAGCTGCCTTAAAGAAATTACACAGAATTCGGATGGATGTCAAATCACCCTCTATGAATGCATGGAAACTAACAGTTTCAAGAGGTTCAAGAAATGGAAAGAATCATTTCCAGACTGAGGAACAGAGAAGATGAACAGATACGAAACTGGTGTAAATGGGTCAGGGAAATAGATGGACTGAAATAGTAAAATTAAATTAAATTAATTTAACTGTCGGTAGTAAAACTTATATACGTGTCAAGACAAGACAAGACAAGCCAAACTGAGTGTGTTTCCTCTGTCCCAACATTTTTGGAATTTGTTGCAGGCATCAAATTGAGAATGAGTGTATATTTTCAAAAACAATAATGTTTATCAGCTTGAACATTAAATATCTTGTCTTTGTACTGTATTCAATTGAATACTAGTCAAAAGGGATTTGTAAATCATTGCATTTTGTTTTTATCTATGTTTTACAGTCTCACCTCTTTTGGAATTGCGGCTATAATATGAAAAGAAAGAAAGATATAGAAGTAGATAGAAACTTACGACTTGTGCACGCTACAGTTGTAGAAAACAAAGCTGGTATTTGCAAATGCCAGGCCTGTCTCCTTGGACTTGAGATAGAGCTGCACAATTTGGTGGTCACCTGAAGAAAAACAGATCATAGACAAAATTAATAGACCGATACATAAAAGTAGACAATATGTTTTGTATTCAGGCAAAAAGAGGAGAAAAAGAATAAGAACTAGAAACAAGAAATGCTTTTGTTTTAGAACCCATCTATTGAATCCATTACTGGCATTTTTATTCAACAAGCAGGTGAAACAAAACAGTATTATGATGGTAATGGTTGCATGTCACAGCTACTTTTCCAGCATGAGCAGTGGGTCGACACTTTTAAAGAGCCCCTGCTTGTATGATAAATTTATTCACTTGTTCACATATCCTTTTTTTGGTGTCGAGTCACATTAGATTTTCCCATGAAGGAAAGATGACTGCACGGCTTTGAGCCACAGGTGCTCAGCCTGTTGCAGTACCTTGAGAGAGGAGGAGAGTAGAAGGGTTTTGTTGGGTTAAGTCTCCCTATCCTGCCGCCTTACAAGAGACAATAAAGTTGGTGCACACACATTTCCCTTGGGATGGAAAATATTCCCCCGGAAAAGTCTTTGAGAGTGTCTTTGACAAGGTAAAGGGGGAAGAAGATGAAACAGAAACAGTGTGTGTGTATTTGTGCGTGTGAGTGTGTGCGAGCTTGTGCCTCATCTGTATTTGGTGTGTCCTTTTGTCTGGCCCTAATGAAGGAGTTCATGTTTAATTCAACAGCATATCCACGCATCTAACTACTCTCCTGCTACACTACCTCTGTACCACTCCCTCTCATCCCCACTCTATCTTTACACACAGGTCTCCTCTCTTCCCTCCACACTGCAACTCCTTCTTCTTCTCCCCCGTGTCTCTCTCCATCTCTCTAACAAAGAAGGAATCATTCATCAATCACGGTAAAGCACCGCTGACAACGGATCTCTCCTAATTAGGCCACCTAAATGTTACCTTGAAGCTTGCTAACACTATCTATCCCTCCCTCTTTCCTCTCTCCATCCATCGCTCTTCCATCTTTTTTCTCTTTCAACCAAACTTAGACTAATGAGAACTGGTAAAAATGGAGGATGAAAGGTTCAAATATAGGCAGAAATGTGGAATATTTTCACCCACCTGAAAGAGGAAATGGGTATAACTGCGAGTGTTTTCGGGTGTGAGGAAAAGACGGAGCTAAAGATGGGGAGAAATGCTGCACGTCGTCTCAGAGTACATATTTACACGCCTGTTTGCATGACTGCAGCATCACCAGCTTTACATGTGGTTGAAATGGCAAGCATTAAACAAATGTTTTTAATTCCCCAAAGCACCCCCAGGCTCCCTGTCAGCCTTACATCTGTACATGTGTGCTGTCTATCTGTGGATTACTTCATTGCAGTGGTGCCGTATGTTTGTTCAAAGCGGCGTGTGTGTGTGAAGCTTCTGTTCATGTGGGTACACTGAGTAAATTGAGGGAAATGTGAATATTTGTGCCTAAAAGGTCTCTGCAGCACTGTAATTTCATGACTGTCTGCTCAACTCAGCTCTCTGCACTTAAGACTACACTTATCTAATGTTTGTTTTTTGGCTCAAATGTCTATAAAAAATTTCATAGATAATGTTTTCGCAAGTGCCAACTAAGTGCTAATATCATGAGAATAATATATTTTATTAGACAGTATTTATTAGATGTTATTAGATGTAATTAGGGACACACTACAACAAAACTGTACTGGAAACTAAAGTGAAATCATATATCCACTACTTTCTAACTTTAAAATATGTGAACTAGATCTACCAGGTAAAGGCCAAAATTATAAAGGCAGAGGAATATTTTGTCTGAGTTATTGTAATACTGTAGGCAGATAACATGATTTGATGAAAGAAGAAGTCTTGTCACCTCTGCCAAATGTACAGGACCAGCCAAAGAATCTATATCAAGTAGCAGATATGTGATATTTCACTTCAGTTTACAGTTCTGGGTCTAGTAAAGAGCATAATGCTGTCTGATAAAAACACATTATGTCTAGTTTTTGTCTAATTTTACACAAAGTACAGCTTGATACGTCTTTTTAGTATACTGTAAAATAAAGTGTGACCTAATTTTTTTTAGTGCTCTGACATCAACATTGATGGGGTCTCAAAAACATGAATGAGCATTCCTTTGTGTGTAAATTTTCATAATTGATGGATCACCATCTTTTTCTGTTGTATTTTCTCTTTTCATTCATTATTCATCTTTTCTTTTCGTGGAAGTATGGAAGGGGGTGGCATCTTCATTATCTCAACATGGGGACACAATGAGTGCTGGTGATGAAGGATCGCCTGCCTGGGGACAGGCCTTCCCAGATGGGAGCTTTGTTCAATTAGACCAGGCTTAGCCGACCACAGAGAGGGGAGGTTAAGAGCAGGGGAATTAGAGAGAGAAAAATACATATTCCCTCCTCTGCTCGTGGAATGAGGATCATCAGAAATTTTTCAGCTCTTTCCCCCCTGAAAGCAATGGAAACAGTGCCACTGTCTGCAAGGACTGTGTACTCTCCAGGCACTAAATTAGCTGAGACTACTGTAGTAAAAACACTCAGTTGTGCAGCTTGATACTCTTTTTTTTTAACTGAGGTTAACTGGGGTCCCATCACTCCCTGCTGGAGCATATCCACACAGAGAGAGGGTGGTAAATAAATCCCACAGCAGCCTAATAAGTAATGTTCATTCAATTACTAAACATGTCCTAGGGCAGTGCTCCAAGGCCCACTGAGTTGCTGATGGCAACAAGAAAACAAAAATTCATAGAACACTCATAGCCCAAGGACTACCACGGCTGAGGGGAAAACATCCAGATGAATGAGTGTTTCCTTGACAGATATGTATGTTTGAAAGTAGTTGATGCTGGAAATTCTTAATATTACAAATAATAACATTTTAACACATTATCAGCAGGTGCCCTACAGATTATCACAGCTGGTGTTGATCCTGTGTCCACAGAGACAGTTTCTGTATATGTTCATGATGCAACCATCAAATCAAATAACAACACTGACAATATTCCCACTAAGCTGTTCACATGGCTAATGAAAATGAATATTCCACCAATATTCCCATTACACGCAGCCTGATTATTCTCAAGTGGAACAGCTGGAAGTGTTTCTTCTTTAAATTAAAATGGGATTTTTTCCAAGTTTTCCACTGGTGGCGGATTTGCTCCACCATGCAGACACATCTTCCAGTTACGCAGTTTGCGCATATACAAAAACTTGTTGAAATGCAAATTTTTCACAAAGTTTAAAACTAGGACATGTTTTCTCTCTCTGACCAGAAATATAGGCTTTTCTTTTGAGATTGCATCTCTACCCCAGCCTTGCAAACTCTTGGCAAGTTGTTCCTTCTTTTTTACAATGCACATGGCTGACCATAAACAGGCAAGAGGCATTGTGTCACAAACTGTGGCCAATTGAGATGAAATTTTTCCATTTCCATATTTTGCTGTATATATGTCTAAAGAATGCTCCTAAAACCTGAATAATATTGGCATATCTCTCATCCTAATTGGAAAATTTTATATTTAGAATATCTAAACTTAATATGCTGTTACATGACCCTTATCAAATTCAAAACATTATCATATTCGGGGTAATAGTCACTGTGACATCCACTGCTGGCTAGTATGTAAAAGTCAAGTTTCTTTTGAGCAAAAAAGGTGCAAATAGGTTGTCCCTTACCTTTGTCAACAATAATACGTGGCATCTCTTTCTCAGCAGGGGAGGAGCACTTGATCCGGTTTCCCTCCACCAACCCATTCATCTCAGCCAGGTCCTCAAAGGTGCAGTTGACACCCGCAGAAAGTTCTGGGACATTATGGGCCTCCAACACCAACTGCAGAGACAGAACAAAGAAAAGATGTGTCAAACAATATCAGCATTCTGTGCGATAATACAGTAAATATTCACTTGACAGTAATCACATTGACTGTTACTGTAAGAAATATGATAAAAGAATAATGAAATGAGCTCATGAAAGTGATCAGTAGCTCTGATACTCTTGTGAACCATAGCAAAACAAATTCAATTACTTTTCAATGGCTTCTCATTCATAAAAGCATCCCTCACACAATGGAAATCACTGACAAAGTGTACTTTATTATGGTTAGAATTGGCCCCAACTGATATTACAGGACTGCAGCGCTCAAACTCCCACATCTGTGAGTACTTCAGATCAGTTTTGGAGCCAATATGTTCTTCAGATTTGACTGTAACACAATATTGGTGATGGAGAGCACAGCTGCACGTTCTGTGCAGAGTAAAGATCCATCTGCAAGGCGGTCAGTGGCCAGAGAAGCCACAGGGGGACTCTTGAATGAGAGATTCAGTGATTAGATGCATCCTGCCCAGACATCCAAACAACATTAAAACACTCTGATGCAGAAAAACATACTGTAGATTGACTCAAAACTGAAATCAGTGCCATCTTAATAGCCTGTATCTGATGGCCACAAGTACGAGTACCTCACCTTGCGGCATCAATGAGCTGTATGGATTTAACAGTCCTGACTCTCTGGCTCAGTGAGAAAAGATGTGTTTTTATGGGAGAAAGTGAGAGAAGCAATAAAACCAGAAAGTCGAGGTAAGTGGAAGGATGGGGAGTTAGAAGAGATGGAACAAGCCAACTGAATGTAGATGGGTGAAACAAAGTGCGTGATGAAAAGAGACTATGGACAAAAGGAGGACAGAAATAGCAGGAAGACCGAGGGTGTAGAATGACACAGTGAAGAATGGAGGAGAGGAGTAAAGTGCAGGCATACAGTACAGGCCTGCTGGACAGGGAAGGAAAAGAGGAATCCTTGGGAAATGGAGAATGCAAATCTTCCCTCTTCATTTGAAAATGCTGTGTAAGCTATCTTTGCACCTCAGCAAAAACTGGCTTTAGGTGGAGCAAAAGGGAAAAAGAAAAAAAAAAGACTGTCCTTGAATAAAAAAAAGGGTCGCAGAGGCAGGTGGAGTGGGGTCAAGACCAATATATACATATTGATGGAAAAGCGTGTCCGCTGTAGGCCTTGGTCTGGGCATTGATTTGAGGCGCAGTCCACAGTACACTTATGATGTGATGCTGAAAGCTGCCTCAGTGGCAGAGTAGGGCTGACCTGCGCTGTTTTTATATTGCTGTTTAATGAAAAGACGGCAGCGCCGGTGTGAACAGATACACAGTTTCCCACATAAGATGCACGGTGCACGACTGGGCTTCTATCTCTTACATATCCTCTTTCTCATTCCCTGCTCACGCTACCTCTCACCTTCTCCTGCTTTAATTTATTTTTCCTTTTAAGAGAGGAATACAGGCAGACCTTGAGTTTCCTCAATTACATTTAGAATAGTCACGGCCAAGTCTAGCCACAGCAGGGCTGCATAAATATGAAAATAACCTACTCATGTTAACAAAAATATCTGCAGCACACACATATGCAAATGCCCTCCTGTAGTTTGCAAAACACCATATCTAATGCAGAGGATATGTGATGATGGGCACTTCATGTTGCCTTGGTGAAAAAAACAGATTTGTGACAATTTATTCAAAAGCTGATGCCAGAAAAGACAGTGTTGAAAAAAAAACTGAATTGACTGTATACCCATTTACATTCTGCAATTCAGTCATCTTTTGAACATGTGTTTAGAGCTGTTTGTTGTAAAAATGTTTCCAATCCACTTTTTTTCAGTTCTGCTCGGAATCCAATATCTGAATCAGAATATCTGCCAATACCGATACTATATAAATATTAGGACTCTCTCTCTCTTTTTTCTTGATTTATGATCATTTCTGATGACGATTACCATTATCATTGTCCTTATCATCATTATTATTATCATTATCATTATCATCATTATTATTATTATTAGTAGTAGTAGTAGTAGTACTAGTAGTAGTGGTGGTAAGATTAAATAAGGTTGAAAGTGAACTTCAGTCTGGAAAGTTTGTGTAGTTTGTGTAATGTAACTTGTGTAACGGCATCTACAACCATTGTGAGTTGCTGTAGGATTCTGGCTTGCACAATTTCCCATGACGCATTGCTGAGAGTTTAAGATTGCTATTTTATGTTCCAAACTGCAAATGCTACTGTTTGTTTCTGTTTGTAATGTGTTTGAACATGGGGGTTTATGGTGGCTTATGTTGGTAACTGTCATTTTTGTGCTCTTTTTTTGTTACACCATGGTTGAGGTGGCTATTATTTTTTTTTATTATTATTTCTTCCCTCCAGACGTTCCCTCATATTACATGCAAATGCACAGCAGAGGTGAAAAGTACTACACAGCACTGCTTAGCATAACGTTAATAGATGAGCATTTTGTGGCAAATACATTGCATCGTGGAATTTAGATCAGAAAGCAGGTCAGTGTTGCGACACTGATACCCAATGAATGCCTTACGTCAATAGACCTCAATACCGATCCAGATTGATTCAATCTCTACTTTTTTTGTAGCTACTTGAAATGATGTATAGATATACACAATTCCTCCTGGAGCTTTTAGTTTACTAGAGGACACTTAAAGATTGAATGTAAATGAACATAATAGCTTGTTTTATTACATTGGGTCTGATTTTTGCAGTGGAATGTGTCTGTTGCTCTTGAGAATGCCTTGGCTTATCTCTCCAAACAAATATTTAATAACACAAAGGTCAAGTAGGAGCCCCGTCTGTCTGGCAGAAGCCTCTGCCCTGCAATCAGTTGGATGGGAGACGTGTGGCATAGCCTTTGGGTAAAGCCTGCTCACTGGGAAAAGGTTAAACACTCTCTAAAGGCTCATACACACACACATACACACACACCAAACCCATGAATATCATTAGAGTGAAGCAGAGGTGTACCTCAGAAAATCAACACCTCTCATGTGACCCTTAGAGCAAACACGGATGGAGAATAGTCATTCAGGCTTGACCTTAGAAAATCATATTGGATATTTATGCACTCTGAGATACAAAGCCATTTCCAGACCACCATTAAGTAGGAAATGGGAATTGAAATGTGACATCGCTTAAGGTGGTTAAGGTCAGTGGGATTTTCATAACATTCATTGTTACAACCCTTAAATAAAATGGGTTATCTTTATTTCAACACACTGAGTTTTGATAAAGAAGAAAACCTTGGAACATGTAGAACAGCATGATGTGTTTAGGCGATGTCAAACTTTTCCTGAGCCTGTAGCAAAATCAGACACCTTTGGGTGTAGACACATGCAGACACACAACTACACAACCGCTTAAAAACATTAAAAGCCATTTGTCCCTGTCACAGTGAGAAATAATTATCAAATTACATTGGGCCTTTGGTGAAGGTGAAATCTGGAGCAGTGCAAGAGGATAAAATGAGGAAAGAGCTATTTGATTAATTTCACCCAAAGGCAACAACAGACTGTATTTTAAATAGTGGACGATAAGGCAGAGTATGCTTTAAGGCGGGGCTACCTTGTGATTGACAAGTCATTTGTCAGTGGGTCTGTCCAGTGCAACACACAGGGCTCATGAAAGAAGAATAAAACAATGCTCAACTGGAAGAATCTCAGCTGACTACGGGGGCTTCAACTAATGATTCGAATTGTTGACTGTCTGGGTAGCCCTACTCAGTTCAACATGTTTTTAGAAACATGTTTTGGTGCACTGTTAAGCTGTAATATGAGAGATCATGAAAATGTTTTCAGAAATATATTTTACAGACAAGTTGTATTACATGGTCTGGTTGCAAAGAATCAAGATGGCGACCCCCATAATGCAAAACTCAAGTCCGCAAACCAACAGGTGACGTCATGGTTAGTTCAAACTTAAATGCAATACAATCCTACTCAGCTAAATAAGCAGAGTCATTATAGCCTGTATATAGCAATATAACCAAAACAGAGTATCATGCAAATAACGCAGCACCTGTATTATATTAGATACTTTCACACCAAATATGAATGCAAGCAAAGACTGTTGAAAGGTCGAGAAAACTATAGAAAAACAATTACCCAACCAGTGTTTGTATTTCTCCAATTCCAGATATTTTTGCTGCAGTGTATCAAAGCTCCTTGCACACTAATCAATACACTTAAACAATCAAAAACTATTCACACCCTTTAAATCTGGCAGCTGTTTTACAATGAAATGTCCAGGGGAAAAAAAGTGCTGCATTTAGTTGCCAACAATCACAATAAATGCAGCTGAGCTAAACTGTGCTGTTAATGATTGTTGACATTTGTTGGGAGAGTATTTCACTGGACAGGATGGGAAGTTGAGGTCAGGATTTGAAGGATGCGTGTTGGCAGGCGGTAAAATGATGTAAAGCAGGATTACAGAGTTAACACTGGCTACTAATCAGTATCTAGAGCATAATTACATTGCATTACAAATTATGCTTGAGTGTGTGATATTGTCAACCTGCCAGACAAGATTTTCTCACTAGAAACACATTTGGCCAGACTCAATTGTTTACTGCAATATGGCTCCACTAAAACAAATACTTGGTGAAGTGTTGCTTCATTATTGAAATAAAAATATATTGAAACACCTTTCATTAAAAATTGACCGCATTTTATCCTTCAAATGCAACAAGAATGAAGGCTGAATGAACCTGGTGGCAGGTATTGAGATTAACTATATAGAAATAGCCAGTCTTTTCACTGATGGTCTTTTTTGCCCATGTGGTTCATATGGAGGCATCAGTATTGAATTGAGACTGTTTCATAACCAGTTAAAAACTCCTTGTAGTACTGTGACTGTGGCAAAGTGCTGGCACTGGGAGAGACTCGCTTCCTACAAACAACCCTCTCATCTCATCGCATATTCAGAATTCAGGTTACCCACAAGGCCACCTTCCCTAAAAGAAGGCTGGTGGCATTTTGCAGGTGATAACTCTAATAGCCGTCAGTGCTGAAAAAAAATGTTTAAATCAAAAAAACAAATCAAACTGTGACCTTAAAATTCAAAGGCAAATCAAATTGTCGATTTGGAGAGTTGTGACATCTCTAATTTGGAGGCTGCGCCTTGATGTTAGTGCCCGGACTGGTACACAGCCTTCAAGACCACTGGAGGCCAATTTGACGACAGAGAATACAGTACTGAGGAGATTTACAGCGGCTCTGATCAGGACTCAGATTCAGGATAGGCACGAAGCGGTTAAGGAGCGAGATTCTAGTGAGTTAATTTGTAAGTATACCTTATCCATCGTGTTGATAAGTCTGTGAGTATTTGTTTTCATGAAGTTTGAAGTCATTTATCCTGTAATTTGAATGAGAACTGTGTGATGTTAAACTGTGTTGAAATAAATTAACAAGATGTTCAGTCTCCTTGCTGGTTGTTTCGACACACTCAGAATCATTACTGCTTTTGCTGTTAGTATTTATCAGGCAGCTCACTCTGTGGTCTTTTTAAAACTTATATTTTAAAGGTTCATTTTAATGGCTTTGTATTTATTATTTAGAACATTCTCGTGCAGCACTGGGATTCAAAACATTTTCTGATTCTCCACCAAAAAAATATTTAAATAATTAAATAAATATCATAAACATGCAACGACTAGTCGACTGGCTTGAACTAAAGACTGCTAGTCATAAAGGAAATTCTTCAGTTGGGGGTAGCCCAAGAATACAGGTCATTGTTTCTTTTTTTAGTGCAGATGAGGAGTAATGTCTTTCTACTCACCGTGACACTAAACTGGGACACTGAGATGTTGTTTGGGTGGACACTGAGACGCACACACTGCTTGATGTCTGATGCAAAGCGACGGGGCTCTGATGAGCGCTCGCATTTCTCCTTTCTGGTGCACCTGGAAAAAAAAAAAAACACAAGAGAGGGGGTGTTATTCACGGATGACAAATGCACATACACACATATACGAATCTAGTAACCTGACCAGGGCTTACCCCTTCCCACCTGTTGGCACCTGGGAAAAAGAGAATGCCCCGCCACTCCCTGACAGACGGAGTTAGACACATTTATCATATTTCCTCTATAGCAGTGCACCAGCTACAGTGGCCAATGAATGGAAAAGCCGGTCTCCAGGGGGTGGGAGCTGTGGCATTTAAAACAATGGCTGCTCTATGTGTGGAAGTGGAGCCGGTCCGTTGGGAAAGAGGTAGGCCTCGTCTTTGTAATGCTGTCTTAATGACTGGCATTCATGGGCAATGCCAAGTGCAGGTGGAGATGTGAATGTTGGTGGGGGTTGGGGATGGATTCCTCCACCTCTTAATACCACACCAGGTGGTCTAATCCAGTCCACTACAGTGGTTTGGGGAGTGGAGGACTGAACCCTTTGTGCTGTAAGAGGAATTTACTGGCTCCTGTTTCTATCCCTTGACATACTGCAGAGTAACTCCACATAGTTTGAACATCTAAATGGGATTGTAAGAGAACTGCAGTTCATTCCCACCGCACACTTACAGCACAGTGTAAAAACTAAAAAGCTGAGAAAACTCAACATTTCAAGGCAACTTACGTCTAATTACATATCAGGTTCACAGCTAACTGTGAACAATAATCTAAAACTCAAAGATTCACAAGACTTAACTTTTTTTTTTGCAGTGTAACTAAACTGCAATTCATTCCCACCAAACACTGGCAGCAACTAAAAATTTCAATGTAACTTACTGACTTTTGAGCTCAACTCTTCGGTTGGCTCAAAAACATTTTACCAACTTACAGTATTTTGTTGAGATAACTTACTTTTCGTCTTTAAATAAACTTGAATCTTTGAGTTTTAGAAATTCCCAAAAATTGTATTTTCGAAAGTGAATAATAATAATATTAATAATTAATTTTCAAGCTCTCAAATAATGACCAATCAGGTTCACAGCTCACTGTGAACAGTTTCTAAAATACGCACTTTTTGTTGTTGTTTATCTAAAGAAGAAAAATAATTATCTCAATGATGGATTATAGGTTGGTAAAGCTTATGTTTGTTTATCCAATAAAGAGTTTGGGTTTGATTCAAACTCAAACGTGAAGGCAGTGCTTAAATTCTGAGTTTCTCAGCTGTTTTTTATATCGTCACATCAGCAGCACCTCATATCTCATATTGTGCATTTTATTTTATAAAATATTAGTGGCACTCTTCATCGTATGAGTTTTGCTAATTTAACAATGAAAGTATCAATATTGAACTTAACTGTAGCAGTTAGTAATTATTTATTTCAAATTTATTGTTGATATCAGGTTTCGCCAAGAATTAATTAATATTACAGCAGAAGTTGCTGACTAACACCGTGAACAAGCGGTGGCCTACACACACGCTATACAAGTTGATGTCAGATGTGCTGCAGTGTGTCTGTCTATATCTTGCTAACAGCCACATCCAGGGCTGCTCTGTGGTTTTGTGTCTGACAGGATTGAGAATAAAATACAACTATTTATCATGTTTGATGAGCACCAACGTTCAGCTGCGTTTATAATCTGTAGCTCAGAAAAGAGAACTGTGTTGTGCCTGAGCATGTGTTTATATGGCTGCACCTGCCCAGACAATATATGGATCTTTTACTTAAGCAAAAGTACAAATATCACACTGTAAAAATACTTCACTATAAGTAAAAGTCTGTCTTAAAGGGGGAGGGATTGTAGTGGGAACACTGGGATGTCAGGTGTGACCGTGTGGAAATGGCAAATGGTTTACATGGCTCTCTGGTCAGTTAGGAGGGCTGCTTAACAGAATTCTGCTTAGGGCCCCATGGAGGCCAGGACCGACTCTGCCAGTGAAGCTCTAAATTGCTGAAAAATGTATGTTTGGTGAGAAATTCTGAGAGAATTCAACTGGTCCGAATTGCAATATAACCTCAACCTTCTGCTGTCTCCACACACACACCCACAAAGTCTTGTTCTCATCTAATCCCCTCATAAACTTATGCAAGTCCCCTATTGATTTAGACAAAAACTTGCTTTGCAATTACCAACCTGGCAAATCCACAGAGTGCCCTAAAACTCCTTTAGAGGAGGAAAAGTAAAAGACTGAAAAGAAAGGAGGAAATCGTAATGAACGCAAGAAAGAAAGACTTTCGAGGTGGTTGACGTCTGAGATACAGTAATACCTTATGCAGCAAGAAGCTTTTTATCCTGAATTGGAAGAGATTGAGGTAGGGTGGGTTTTGACCTGACATGAGTATTGTAAAGTTAAGCGGCCTAACGTGCCGCAAAGAAGACAGACATGAAGAGAAAGAAAAGAAATAATCTGTTTGAGAGAGGAAGAGAACAGGAGGAGGGGTAAATAGTGCAGGAGAGAGGATAGAGTGTGTGGAAAAGAAAGCAGAAGAGAAGCAAGATTTAAAAGGAAGGCAACCATTGTTGGCTTTCTGTGAAGCTTTCGCTGCTAAGCCGGTTTGAGTAGGGGTTTAATCGCTTTGAGTTCCTTTGTGCTTCTCTATCACTCCTGTCTGTTCCTCCTTTTCTAGCACTGATTTAATAAGACCACGTCGTATAAGTACCCCCAGGCAAACAGCACACACAAAATCCCACAAATGCACACTTTCACCTACAAATATACATGTAAACATACACTCAGTTTGCTTCTTTGCACACCCACAGGTCTGCTGTTTACATACGGAAAAATAACATCGCAAAAAAATGCTCAGCAGGACATTTTGTGTACATGCTCGCCTTGTTTGTGTGTGAGTATTTGTATAATGATGCTTCTCTTTGTGCTCGCTCCTTGACTTCACTGTTTTGGTTTGAAAAATCGCAAATTTCATGCCAAAAAGACTAGCAGTGATGCATTATTAGCATTTACTGGCACAATCTCCCTAAGTGAATCATCACTATGAGTGACTGAATCATTACAATTGAATTACAAATGGGTGAGTAGAGGTTTCTGCCATTCAAATCTACTTCTCCCTCTATCAAATACACACAGGCTCACACACAGTAGATACGCATCTATCTGCTTTTCCCTTCAATATCTTTACAAACAGCTACATTTATTGACACCTGAAGGACTGTTGAGTCTTGAGAGTGATATAATAAGAAATTGCAAGGGACTAAATCCACACTTATAATGACAAATGATAGTAAGCTCCTAATAAAGTAAGAAGGCACCCAGTTGCCCTCAGGTTAGCTTCAATCAAATGCTGTCATACAAGTCCAGTGTGTGTAAGGAGATATACTTCAGGAGAAAACACCCCCAGCCATGAACTAACATTTCTTTACTTACAGTCTTTGTTGACAGTGTAAATGAGATGCTATTAACTGTGAGTCACTGTTAATTATCAAGGTTTTAGTTTTGTTTTGTTTATGATCCTGTGAAGAGTCTTTGCCAGTAGAGTTGGGTCATGTTCGGGCACAGGATGACATGCACCAACCCACCTACAAATCAAGCACAGATCTTTTTGAATCTGACCCTGAACTAACTGACTTACTCATGTTTTAATTGTTTCTCAGTTACATCAAAATTGAATGTTCTTTTTTTTAAAAAAAGCTATGCCTCTATTATTTTATCCACATCTTTCCATGGCAGTATAAAGCACAAATGAGACTATTTTATTTTTTCACTTTTGTGAGGTTACATTTGCTGCTCCACTTGTTTCTGCGAAAGCTCATTTAACATTATTTTATTAGTCTTTCTGGAAAAAAAAGAGTTTTCATTGGGTTTACTTTGCATATTCTAAGACAAATCAACATCCACAACAGCAGTAGTGGATGTCGATCATACCTTGGTTTAGTCCGTATCTATAAAATACACCAAAGCACTCTCTCTTTAAGTCATTTGTTAAATCATTGCCTTTCTAATCTTGTCTAAAAACCTCTTTGCAGTCAAAGGAACCTCACCGACCCTGGCCTCAAAACCCAACATGGCTGCTCCACACATAAACAACACTTCTGTTTTTTGTGACTCATTAAATGAGTCGTAAACACAGCATTGTCTTCTGTGGGCATGTTGCTATGGCGCTATCAAGGACAAGTTTTTTTCCGTGTTGAAACACAGTCAACTTGGATGTGACATCATTCCGAGCTCCAACTTCAGTCTAACTTCAGTCAATTATATCTGAGTGTCTGAATACTAAGTGTCTAAATGTAATCATTATATAATTCCCTCAAAAACACCACAAAGGAACAAAGAAAGTAGTGTCAATGGCATGTACACTACTTTCTACTGACAACCCCACAATGCAAAAATACAGTTGAGAAACTTTATATCTGTCAGGTTGATGTAAAACATGTAAGTGTCTGAAATCTCAATTTAGTGCTCACTGCTGAGTGATCTATTGAGTGTCCATTATATAAGGGAGTAGAGCGTGAGTGAACAGGGGAGTAATTTTGGACACAGCCTCAGTTTCACTTCGTCAGTCCATATGGCCCAACTTTATGACATTGTCTCTATGAAACGTTGGCTGCTGTAAATAACAGTGGGGGCAGTGAGGAATGGAAGGATGTTGTTAATGTCGATCTCACACCAAATAACATTTTTAGGTTAGGATTTTATGTGTGTGAGTCACAATATATAATATTTATGAGCAACAATTATGCCTGAGAAGATTTGCAGCCCACAAGTTTTATCATCAGCAGGGTTTTATATGTATCTTAATACAGTTACAAGCCAAAAAGACATAATGAAGCAGTGTGAGTTGATGAGTGCAACAGCTAAACCTGGCATCACTGGACTGGGGCCTGTTAATACATTATCATTAGAGAGGGTATACCACTTGCTCTAAGAAGTGGACAGGGGCCAATTTGTTTAGCTTGTTATGCAAATGTACAGTGAAGATGGAAATTTTAATTTAAAAACAAACAGCCTTGCTCTCCTGCAAGAACATCAATCTGAAGAAAAGGCCAGTGATCACAAAGCCTTATGAATTAATTTCCTACTTTCACTGAGTATGTGTCTATATTGGACCCTTCTGCCATACTGCCTCAGATTCTTTAACCAAAACAAATTAATTTACATTTACAAAAAGGGATATCATATTGTATTCACTGCTATCATTAAATGTTAATCTTGGAGACTGTGATGTATGCTAACATCAAATATATTTATCTTTTAAATAATGACTTCATGTAGGATTCCTTCACAACAGGGATCAACAGCTGGCGGCCCACAGGTCACATCTAGCTGCTAAAGTTTCCCAGCCCAGCCTGCCGAATGGCCACTGCTGAAAGTATTGCAAAAATTCTATATTTGCGTATTTCTAATAGGGTGTCTGTGCCGAAAACCACAGAAGAATGGCTGTAGGGAGTTACTAGTCATGCTTATTGGACATTTATAACTGCTGCAATTTCACATTAAAAGCATTCAACTGCCAAAAGCAGTGAAATAGTTTTACAGACTTTTATTTTGATATACTCATAAGAAATGCAATATCTCTGAATAAGTTCAGCTTTACCACTGTCATTCATGAAAAATGCATCTGCAAAACAAGACAATGCTCATTTTAGGCATTTTTTTTGACAACAGGCCTGTTTAGAATACTGCAGGGAGTAATGGAACAGGAAGGAGCAGCCACAGTTAGCTTCTAGATGAAGAGCACAGGTGACAGATTGCACACCTGCAACTAACTTTGCAGGGAGGTAAAAATTACTTTCCCTTTTGCTGCTGACGACCCACTGTTGCACAATCAGATACTTTGTTCATAGATGAAAAGCCATTTTGGCTGACTATTATCAAAATGAATTCTGTGGCCTGTAGTATTAAGCCATATTTGCTGTTACTACCGTAACTACAGGTGTCACATGCACAAATAACAGCGTGACTGCATAATAGCATTAAAACAGGTTAAAGTTGATTCATATTTCCTGCCAATCAGAGCTGCATTCTGCAATTATGTTTCTCTAATTACAGATTTTAACCATCACAGTGAAAGTGCCTCCTTGGCGAAGGGTCTGAGAGCATTTTCTAGTTATTTAGTTAACATTATGGATTTCTCATATTTTCAGGTGTTTGAGTACCCTGCCTACATAAATGTATTTTCTTTAATTCAAAAAGTCTGGACCCCACAGTGTTTGATTAGAAAAAATCTGACCTTTGGCCCCTTTCAGTGTTTCAATCCTGACTATCTACAAAGATTATGTATTGTGGTTCTTGGTGGTGCACTCTAGCCATACACAATGTTTGCAATGCAAACCTTTGCTGTATACATTTCTTCACAGACTTGTGTTGTGTATATTTGTTATTAATAGAGGTGGTAGTGCAAGCCAGTGAATTGTATTGCAGCCACCTGAATGGCCTCTGTTTATCTCTGGAAGATGTCATATAGCTCTGCAGGGACTGTAAGTTTCATCTCTTTCTCAGAGTCAGAAGGTCACAGACTTGCTGGGCAGGATGAAACAGCAAACAGGTCGAATTATTAGCTTTGACATCCCAGACACGGGCCATGCAGGGACTGTGACTCAGTGGAAGAGGGGGGCTTTTTCTTCTCTCTGAATATCTCTACCTCCTTTCGGGTTGGACAATGGCACTGCTGCAAAAAGAAACACAGAGTTTTCTCATTCAATTCAATGAGACCACTGCAATTGCACAGAGTACAGGGCCTCCACATAGGGCTGCTCCAACAAAGCACAGGGTGTATCGGTGAAAAAGTGAGTTAACTCTTTTTTGGTGGCACAATGCAATGTCATCTGTTGACATACCGTTTACCTTGCAAACATTGAGACAGGAGAAAATTGCAGTCATGCATTTTGGTTGAAAGCAGGATGGGCTATTGATGTTGGCATTTACATCAATTCGTTATATTCCACAAATAATCAGAATAATAGCCCAATTGTAATAAAACTGCCTCATGTAAACACCTCAATCGGAAGAGACTGGTCCAAGCCAGCCTGATTGGAAGGAATTTTCAATCGGGGTGAGAGGGGAGGTGTTGGTGGGAATAAATATATTCTTTCTGCACGTCTGTCCCATGAGGGTGTAGGTGTTGAAACAAGTTTCGGGGAAACATGGTGGTAGCAAATAGATATGGTCAGTACTGGATACAACTTTTCTGTTAGAAACCTTAAACGATTTAAAGAGGCGAGTATTGTTCCCACGATACAATGTGGATCCATCTTGAAAATTACATAGTGGAAAAAAAGTGTCCATGTAAAGAGTTAAGTTGGAATTTCTAATCAGAATGATTTCAATCAGATGATGAATATTATCCACCAGTTAATGTTCATTTTGCTGTATATTCTGGCAGAAAAACGTATTGTAATGTTAGTGGGTAACACCAGATAACATATGCATCTTTCTTTAAGAAGTGGTTTTGAATCCTGATGAATTTCTCAGCAGTGTGTAAGATATGTACCTGTATTGATTTGGATTAACCCAAATGTCCACACCACTGTGCAGGGGAATTTATGTGGCTGCTCTGGCTGATTTGGGGCTCCTGTGAAAGGATATTGAAGATAATGCTGTGCAAGGTTTAGCTGATGTAAGAGGTGGGTATTATCAGAGCAAAGCACTGGATAATTGTTTTCAATTACTATCCAGACAGACCTTGAAAGAAAAAAAGATTGCATCGTTTGTAACAATATGAAACAATCCCACCCTTTGTAAACATCAAAGAATAGACCATTTAGAGAACCACAGAAATCAAAGCGATTTAGATTTCAAATAACAGTCATAAAAACTGGCTGACTGGGGCTATCTTTTTTTTTTTGTGGAGAATTAGATGTCCAACATCTATTCATTTGGTTAGTAAACACTGCTGTTGTGCAGAGCTGTTTGACTGACTGGCAATGACACATTATGCGAGAGCGAGCTGAAAGGATTAGATTGGCCCTGAATGGAAACTAATCTGCACCCTTGTTTCTCCCAGCCTTTGATAAGGTGACACAATTAGAGTGAGACTGAGAAGAGGGCAGAGAAGGATTTTTAGCCTCTGCAATTGTTGCTGATGAGGCTGTCATGGCCATTCAAAACTAGATGGTCTTTTGGATAATATATTTCATCGCATAACAGTCATCATTTAGCTCTTTGGCTGATTTAATTGACTGCGCTATTTAGAATACAAGATATTGAAGAAAAGTCATCAATCAACATTAAAGGACCAATGTAGGATTTAGCAGCCTCTAGTGGTGAGTAGGCTTGGAAGGTATCAAGGTATTATATTATACAAGAGTATTAAGAACCCTGTCAAAAATGCTCCTCTTTCTATTATCATTATTATTATCATTATCATAATTTCCGCAAGATAAACTAACAGTACTACCTGGTAAAAAAGAAGAATGTCTCTGTTCCTATTTGGGAGCATTTTGGATTTAGTCCAGATGATGAAGTTGAGCCAGCAAACGCTGCAGTCTACTTATTGATCCGATTAGCGTAGGGTAGTGAGTGCATAACAGTTGAGTGCACATGAGAACGCCAGTGGAAGAGAGTGATGGTGAATGCGAGCAGTGCGGAGGTAAAGATGAGCAGCGACGTTATCAGTCTGGCAGTAAATATACAGTTTGTGTTTCAGTTTGTCAGGGAATAAAGGCTGCAGCTTTTCAGGACCAAAGCAAAGCTCAAATGTATCTGTTGTTTCCAACTGTGGGAACTGTTTGCTACGATGATTTTATCCCCATGAAATATTACACGCTGGAACTTTGATTGTTGACTTCAAATGGGTCTAATTCACTACAAACTGTGTAACATGCATGATTCTAAAGGATCTTCAAAGAACTAACCTTAAACTAAAAAAATGAACATCACTGACAACTCTCTTTGATTCATAGTTTGTGTCTGAAATGTGCACCAGTATCATAAGAGATACCCTGTAAATGACTGAAAACTACATTAAAAGAACAAAGAACAAAGAGAGCAAAAACTCTTGTTGGGTAACTATGAAAAATACACATTTAAAAGGAGAAACTTTAGAAAAAGTTATGAATGGAGCACAATGTCATGGCGATAAAATATAAACACAACAGCCAAAGTCAGTATCAAAAATACAGCATTCTTTGGTATTTTTAAGGCACAGGGACAAAGTATAATTCCAGGCTTGATCCCTTGTGGCTGAAACTAGTCAAGTATCAGTGGGGTGCGGGTTGCAGGGCTCAGGGGAGCGTATAGAGAGAATATACTAAAGAGAGGGTGCAGATGTATCTGGCCATGTGAGACTTCAGGTGTAATGCATATCTAATGTGAGGCCTGGAGAAGGTCAAGCAGTCTGGGAAATGAAAGCTATTAAATTCTCGCAAAACCGCTGTCCAGTCCATCCTCTACTCTATCAAATGCTCATGTCACTGGAGGAAACAACACATGAACACACGGTGCACGCGCGCACACACACCACACACACACAACACACACACACACACACACACACACACACACACACAGACAAGTATATAAATGTATAAATACACTAAAGATACTCAATCTCATACATACATGCAGGCATATTGCTGCACACGAAGAAAGAAACAAAACCTCCTTTGTAAATTATAAGGTTTGTTTTTAAGTATTTGTTGTATACTAAACAACGGGGTTTCTGCTTTCACAGAAGTGTTTGTGGTAAATCAATGCACAACAAACAGGCACTCTGTAGTCCAACTGCAACCCAATTACCATACTACCCATGCATCATCAGACACCACACTATATGGAATCCTATACATACTAATAGCCTGAGCCTGTATAAGGTACTGTAGAGCAGGAGCTGTGTTACACAGACTCACCACATCACACACATCTACATTCAGCCTGGCTACATCCTCTCACTCGCACATGTGACTACACAGCAGACACACACACACACACACACACACACAGAGCAGTCAGTGTGTCTTCTTGAGCTATCATTAAGAGTGGTGGTCCACAGAGCAGAAATCTGCGTGGAGGGGCCAGTGGGAGAGTCATTACTTGGCCCAGTGGCCATGACCCTGTTACTGCCGTTTGTGGACACGCACACACACATACATACGCGAATGAACACACACACACACACACCCACACAATCTGTGTCTTATAAGCCCAGACCCAAAGACAGAGAAATTGCAGACTGGCCGCCCCCTAGTCTAGAAAGCCGTCCCCTTTACATGCTAGAAATGCAAGAACACCGGCTAAGCGGAAAATTACACGGTAACACTGCTGCTGAGAGTTTGCACAGGGAGCCACATGATATAAAAATATACAGAAAAGTGTGTCACTAGAAACTGAATCTGAGTAATAAGTATTAGTGTATTATGTATTAAATTGCTGAACCTGAGTAATTGCATTGAAAACTGAATTTGAATAGCATAATTTGAAATTGAATTTATCAGTTGGAACTGAATTCCAATAAACCTTTAACTGAATGTAATGATTATGTATTTGATCATTTGGTAAAAATGTAACTCTCTATACCCCCACAGTCAGTTCTCACAATTCCAACCCAGTTATTTCAATTCAATTTCAGTTTACTCAGACACATCCAGTCATTGAGGAAGAGCAATATAGGGCAGATTCACAGAACTCATTTAAGACCAATGAACACCTGTGTTTTTGCCATTTCCTTCACTCTCATTGATCCACAGACTTGTAAGGATTGATGCATGTTGAAGAATGCAACAGATCATGTGCAAAACTTAAATAAAGTAATTTTTCCCCAAAACAGCTAAAATGATTTTTTTATATTAAATGGAGAAAAGGCTTTAGGAAGAGAAAATAATTGTTACAGTATGAAAAGGAGTTTGGTAAATCTGCACACGTTTGCTCTTCCTCAGTGACCGGATGTGTGTCTCAGTGAACTGAAATTGAATTTGCAGAACTGAATTTGAATTGTGAGAACTAAATGAAAGTATATAGACAAGGGTGGATATTTCATACCACGGTTGGTGTGGACAATATACATGTAAATAATAAACAATAAACACTGCAAGACGCTGTGCTGCTGCCAGAGGAGCACTGACCAAGATATCAGCATGCATGGCAATAAATCACAAAGTAATAGATTTGTGTATGTTTCTTACTTTCCCCCTGATGGTCGAAATAACTCACTAAATTTTCCGTTAGTTGCTTAATTAATATATTAAATATTTTGGCAATATAGGCAGTGGAACTGGAGTTTAGCAGTCTAGTTGCACACTTTTCTGCCCATGTAAAACGATCTCTGAGAGCCTGATTTTGTCCATAAAGTTCCATAAACACTGTAATAAAATGAGAGCCATTAGCACTTATTATTTCCAACAACCTCCATAAATCCTATATTCCTCACTCACGCACACAAACACACTAGAATAGATGGTGATCGGCAGCATCAATCTGGCCCCGCGGGCAAACAAGCAGCAGATGTTTCTTTCTGCTGTGACTTTTGGTGTCTCACACTCCACCACGCAATTTTAGCAGCTGTCAAAAGCAGTGCCACCAACTTCCTTCATCTCTCTTTCTCTTTCTCAACACGCACACACAACAAACAAACAAATAAACAATCCCCTGGCAGCGCTATCTATTGATGGGATGGTGAGGCAGGCTTATTAGGCTGTTTATCTAGCATATGTGATGCCAGTGCTGCCCCCGAAGATGCCATTAGGCCAGGTTCTCTATATTAAACAGCTTTATCTGTCTGGCTCAGAGCTATGTTGGTGCTTGTGTGTGTGTGTGAGGGGCAGGAAGGTTAAAGAGTGTGACAACAAAACAGATGTCACTTACAAAATTAGCTTTTATGAATTATACTACCTAAATTGTTGAATCATTTTGTTTTATGATTTTTTCCCCCTGAAAACAAGGTAGACAATTAAGGTGCATTTTGTTGACACAAAAGAGTGTGGAAGAGGCACTATCATTATAGAAATGATAATTTAATCATCCAGCCAACTACACTACATTGATACGCCTTAATTACATACACTTATTTACTTTTAAAATGTTCATGGGAGTTCTAAGATTGCTTATTCTTCATATTAAAGATGACAATATGAATTACCACAATAGCTTAGATGTGATAAGACAGACAAAGGATATAAAAGCTAATACTGGAACACTTCCAAACAGCTCATATATCACTGTCCCATTTATTATTACATCACACAATCTGACCTCACTTTCATAAAATAAAAGCCCAGACACTGACAACAACTGCATATCACTGCAGTGCATCTACAGTATTATCCCAGGGTATTTGTGAATTCATGTCTCCTGTTTGATGATGTTTTCATAACTGCCCCTCGTGGGTGATAGTGCAGGGCACTGGAGGGCTGCTTTTCAACCAGTCTCAATAGTGCACTTGGCTTTTATCTTCCATATGGTCACTGTGTTATGATCCTGCATGTGTGCAGCTGTAAACAGCAGCATATGATACTATTGATCCAGGCAGTCAATATCCAGCCTGTTGAGTTTAGGTGTGTTTACTCACAGCTACAAGGCAGTCTGTAACTCTGAAGGAGAAGGCACACTGAAACTATACTTTTTATTCTGTACAGTGTGGTGGAGAAGAGGACACTTAGGGCTCTGAGGTATGTGTATACACGGTACATAAGAACTGATACTGATTTATTGTATATATACACTGTATAGCATAACATAAGACTATAACTTGTTTTTTTTAAGTATTTCATAAATTTTATATTAATAGACGTCAAGAAGGATTTACCAGAGGTTTTGCAAGTCATAAGTAAGCCTCAAGTCTTCTGCACTCAAGTTCCAAGTCAAGACTGACAAGTCCCAAGCATCAAACCTTGAGTTTTGATTCCTAAACAAACTTCACCGAATGTAATGTCAATTTAACAACACAATCTTTTTTTAAATATTTAATATACATTTTTAAAAAATGCCTGAAATGGATATGGCTAAGATTTTAGCACCAAATCATTAATACAACAGTATTCAAATAGTATTGAAAGAACAATAAAGTTGCAACTATTTTGATAATCTGTTAATTGTTTCAGTCCTAACATTTGCTGGTTCCAGCTTCTTAAACATGAGGATTTGTTGCTTTTCTTTGTCATTTATGATAGTAAATGAAGAGTCTTTGGGTTTTGGACTGTTGAAGATGTTACTCTGGCCTCCAGGACATTGTGATGAGCGTTTTTCCACAATTTTTACGACATTTTATAGACTAATGATTAATGAATTATTCATGAAAATAATCTGGAGATAAACTGATAATAAAAATAACTGTTGATAATGATAATGATAATGATAGATAATGCAATTTGGTTAAAAGTTGCAGGGTATAAACAAAAAATGTCTGGTTGTTACAATATACACTAAAAGTTGTTTCTTTTTTTTTTAAAGTGTCCAGCTGGTGCATAAATCTATAGACACATACTGATGACATTATATTATCTTGGCAAGCATGAGTAATCTCACTGACGATGCTATCTGATATTATTACTGAACAATCAGGGGGGATTACTCTTGGATTACACTGTATAACACAGTTATTCTATTTTTACTGCGCCACTGTTGCCATAGCACCAGCTATGCGATGGGACATGTGAGGTGACTTGCATGAGTACCCTCTCCCAGAGCTGCTCTCCATCATAGTCAGGATGAGCCATATGTGTGTGTGTGTGTGTGTGTGTGTTTTACCCTCATATCCTCGACTAGAGTACCTGCTGCTAGAGTCTAATTTATGCTCTTCACTGGAAGATTTCTCATCCCCACTCTTTCTTCCTGTGAATTTATGTAACCTTTCTCTCTCTCTTGTCCGACTCACCCCTCTCATCGTGTGGAATACATCACCATTTACCTTCACTTCCTTTGGCTGTCAAAGCATCTCTCATTCATCCTCTCTGTCTCATGTCAGCCCCTGTGTGTCTGGTTCATGCTCTGCCGGACAAAAGCAAGACACCTTCCCTACTGTGAGTGAGTGTGCATGTCCATTTTCAAGCGTCTGTGTTTCCCTGTGTGGTAGGGTGACAATAGGTGACAGTGAGCAATGGTCCTGACTTAAAAGTGGGCATGCAGCTGTTGTGTATGTGTGTTTTGTGTGTGTGTCTCTCTCCATACTATGCTGGTGACAGCTGAGAGGGAACTGGGAGGTGCAGCACTCCGTTCCGTCCTGATGCCCCTGTCACTTCTTGGCCTTGTTCCCTTCCCTCAACTTCCTTTAGCATCCAGCAAAAGGTGCAGGGTGGGGGTAAGGGGGGGCTGAAACCAGTCACCCATACTCAGGGGATGGCCATCCTCCCCTGGGCACAGACATCAGAGCCAAGTGCCATGGATGCAAGGATCTCAAGATCAAAGAAACAACTTTGAATAAATTTAACTTTGAGAGTTGACCAAGTCATTTTTAGTGCTGTTCCATACCAAATCCAGTTCCTCCGCTTTGGGGTATGAGGCTGAGCAGTGCATTGTCATAGTTGCAACTAATTTTATGTAGTAGTGTTAGGGTTACACATAAACATTGATAAACAATGTTGGATTAAGTATTTAGGATAATAAAGTAAAATAGAATAGGATTCCTAAAGTTAACTTTCTTCTGTATTACCAAATACAGAAGAAAGTTAACTTTCTCAAGACCTAACTCAAGACTTAAAACAGGACATTTCAGTAATAAAGTCCCAGATCTGTAAACTGGATCTTAGAGGAGATTAAAAGTGCAGAACCTCCAGAGTGGAGGTGCATGTGAAGCCTAAACTAAAGTCGACTAATTGCCAAAGACATCCCTTCGTTCAGAATCTATTAGTGTCTGGATATGTTGATATAGTCCAGCTGTTACCCATACAACACTGCACTCTGTCAAAATAGCGGCTTTTGTGATTTTTATGGGTAGACTGTTGCTTTTCTTAGTCATCTAATGTTCTTTATTGACCAGAAAGCTTCTGTTTTTTTTATATCTCTTGTTCATCTCTCTCATTTCTTTTCCTTTTATTATTTCCTGTTTGTCCTTGTCCTTGCATTTTTGCTCTGAAAGTACACTAATTAAATTATTTTTCCACAAGGCAAGTTTATATTTTATCATACTTTTGTCTGTATCACAAATAAATTAACCTTTTGATATTTGTAACTTTTGTCATTGCTGGTCCTTTCAATGATAAACTAATTTTAAGTGTATGAAAGTAGTCAACACCATCACTACTGTGCATTCAAACGGGCAATTAACACGCATTAGTTATTATATGTGGAGACTCTGCCTACTCCCTTCTAACTTGGCCCCTGAAATAAGCTCACAGCTAATGTTTTTTTCCTTAAAGGTCATTGGCCTAATGTTAGAGCTCACTCTAACATCAGTGAAAAAAACTTTCTTTTGGTTTAAACAACTCTTTTCTCTGCCAACAATATGTTTCAAAGCACTCACGGCTATCTCCAGGGGGAGGTTGTGGTCGCCACAACCAAAAGCGAGTCCTTGGTAGCATGCTAATTGTGGCGCTGCGATTTAATTAGCATTAGTGTGGCATACCGCAGTAATGAGCACACTGAGGTAACGGATGACTGTGACACAGCGACAGGTAGCGGCGGTGCAGAATTAATGTGAGAGAAGAGAGAGAGAGAGGGAAGAGAGAGGAAGAGAACCCATTCAACAGATCTGCCAATTAGCTTTTCTCTCTGAAAAGGTTATTCATTTGACAGCACCAAAGATGTCTTGGGAAAACAAAGGATTTAGAAGACAAGGCGCTTTGCAGCATGACTTGCAAGTTTTATCAGCCATTTTGTGTGTTTACTTGTGACTTCTTGAACTTTTTTGTGTCCTAATGAGCTTGTACCAATGTTTGACAACTGTTTATCAAGATGTGATGGTGTGACTCCAGAATACAACTTCGTCAAAGCATTTGGATTTGTCTTGTCCTGTTTATTTTGATAAATCAGAGCGCTACCACAGTAGCTATATGGGTCCACTGATTCATAAAGTCTCCCTTGTGTATTACAATTTACCTCTAGAAGTTTACTATTGATTGTATAGACAGACCTTCTTCTAATGAACTGGGAGAAGGCATTTGCCTGTGGCCAGTAGCACAGATGACTTTACTGTCCCTGTTCCACTTCAGCGAGGAGGGATCGATGTTTATGAGTGCTTGGAGAAAAGAAGAGAATAGGAGAGTGATACGGGCAAACACGCTTCTGAAAACACAACATACAGATCATGTCCACTCATATGCACAAGAAGAAAAACTATAATAGGGTTCAGTGCACTAAAACACACATCGAAACTGATGATAAATAAACAAATACATACAGACTGAGTGGATCTGAAGGAAGCACAGATACAGAAATTTCTGCAGACAGACAAAAATATGTTGTATGATAAGCCTGCTGGAGATAGAATTTGATATGAATGATAGTGAGGAGAGGAAGAGGTTAGGAGGAGAAAAAGAAAATGAAAAAGTGAGAAAAAGTGAGAAAGAGAAATGATTTCAGCGCTCTGGGAATATTACTTCTATCGCAGCCAAAAGCAGAGATTGAGATATGTCAAACCAATTATTAATGAAAAGATATTGCAACATTAGCACCACTTGTTCCAAATTGACACCGATATCACAGAGTAATGTGAGATATTCTCAACATCCATGCCAAATATGATGACATTCATTTTGACAATGCTACTTCTCCAAATATGGTTTCCAATCTGTCTGGCTGTCACGCATGACAGGCGCGTTGACAGCCTAGTTAACCACTTACAAAACTGACAGCTGACAGACTGGCATTAAAGGAGGTAACATATCCATAACGTAGCTCTAACATTTCTGGCATATTGGCACATTGTAGATGTGCCCCTGCTTAACTTAGAGGGGTTGAAGTGTGGATGGAAACCAAACAGAAAAAGGAATATGTCATGTCAGACTAGCATTAAGAGTGAAACACAAAACTGCGTGTTCTGCTGTGTGGGACAACAAATAACAGAAAATTAATTCAGTTTTTTTTTATAGCAGAAAAATGACTTAAAAGTGTCTTTAGCATAGTGTTATGAGACTATGATTTCTAAAGACTGCCCTTACTTGGTCTAGTCATATTTCTCGGGCTGGGTATCGTTCAGATTCAAATTGGTTGTAACAATACCGTGAAAAAGAAGAAGCAGAAGAAGAAGAGGAAGAAGGGGAAGCAAAAGCAGCAAAAGAAGAGGCAGAAGAAGAAGAAGCAGAAAAAGAAGAAGAAGAACTAGCACTAGCATTGTTACATTCTGGTGAATGGCAAGACATTTTCCAATACCTGATGGGATTAAGGCAATTTCGTCAGAGGTATAAAAGTTAAAAGCACACAGCCCTACATATATCACACAATTAGGATGCTATAATTGAATATGCAGAATACCAGAGAAGTCAACTGTTTTTATCCATACAATTTTGTATAAATACTGGGGTAAAGAATGAATATCACATATGCATAATATCAGCATATATGTATGCTAGGCCTACACTATGCTTCTTCTATAATCCTGTACAGGCAATCTTATGTAAGAGTCCTCTAAGGAACTCTTCTTTGATTGACAGAGTATGACATCCCATGTCAATGGTAAAAGAGTGGAAAGAAGGGGGATATGATGAGAAGGGGGGCTGATATGAGAGAAGACTTTCCTTTCACCTGCCGAGCTCGACAGGCATTAGCATAAGTCGTGCATCTCAGCAGAAGAGCAGCATGAGTGTGATAGGCCCAGACAGTTTGGTTGACAGGTGAGGCTTCAGGTTTACTCGAGGGAGGGGGGATCTGACACAAAGTTTTCCAGTGGGCTTTAAAAAAATACACATAGCGGGCATATAGGATATACAGCTGATTGGATAAATAGGAGCATATGTCTATAAATGAAGGCATTTGCCTTTCTAAATGAATGGTCAGTGTTTGTCAAGGACAATGGCTGCAATGAGACACACACACATACACACACACACACACACACACACACACACAGGTGCACCATCCACTCCTGTTGATTTCCTCCCCTGTACTATTGATTGCCTTTCTCCTCTTCCCCTGGTGTTCTCTCTAACAGCTCCTCTCACCGATCTATAAAGTAAATAAAGGCAATGCTGATAGAAAGAGGGAGAGAGGGAGAGCTTGCATCCTGTTTACTCTCAGACCAGCGAGGTGATTTCAAGGTTGATTGGGAACAACAAACTATCTAGAAGAACACTTTGAAGATGAACCCCATGCTATCCTTCCCTGCAGCACCCCTCCTTCCAGCACAATGTTAGTGTGGGTGGGAGAGTGTCTGTGTGAATTCTGAAGAGTTCTTGTGTTTTGGACTTTTTACTATATGTTATTAAAGATGCATTGTTTCAGCCTTTGGTCTGTAGTCAGTGTACTCGGCAGGGTGCCTGTTTTCACATTTTTTATTCCTCGTAGAAATATTTTTACCCTTGGCCAAAAGCATTTCACAACATAGCATTGCACTGAGTATAAAGACAAAAAAACTATACTCCATTATGATTCACAAAACATCCATCTGTTGTCCCTTTTTCTCCACAGCAATGCAGACGGACCCTGTGGGCATCAAGTGCTCATTCAGTGGATTTCCCTTTGGCTACTTTCTGTAACGTCAGGTTAATCAATTCAAGCTACGGCTGAGCAGGATTCCCGGCCAATCACAGAACCGGAGGCGAGCATAAGAGGATTTTACGCTAGTGGTTTATTAAGCATTAGTGTAGGAAAAAATGTTCAGAATGCACTCGACATACAAGTGGATAGTAGAGTCTGTTGTTTTTGGGGTTTTTTTGTTTGTTTTTTTTAGTTATTCAATTACTCACAGTTTTGAAGGCTCCGAAGTCCATAAAATAAGAATACAAGTTTTTTCTTTTTTTTTCTTTTTATTTCAAGTATTTCTTGTTGGTATATTTTAAAATATAGGTACAGTGCAAGAAGTATTTGTTTTTACCTGAAAGGGCTGACTCAAAATTTTAGATGACTGAAAAGAGAAGAAGAAGAGACAAGTTGAGGTATTTTTGTAATGATTCAAAACAAATACAGATTTCCTAATCAAATAAATGTGATATTAAGTCAGTTGTTTTTGAGAAAAGATGTTTAATACATTGTAAGAAAAAAAAGGTTTGGACAATGCAAAATTTCAAGGAAACTGAATGTAATACATTCAAAGTTTCGGGCTCAATCTCAAACTTTTAAAAGTTTTTTAATAAACTAAAAACAAAGTTTTGCCAACCTATTATCTTTAGTTGTGAGAATTTACTTTTGACTTGAATCTTTTTGTTTCAGAAAACCAAAAATTGATCACAGTGAGCTATGAACCTTTTTTGTAATTATCTGAGTGCCTGAAAATTTCGTTATTCACTTTCACTTGAGTGATGAGTGACATACATTTTTTGTTTCTGTTTTTTTTTAACTCAAAGATTCAAGTTTATCCAATCTCATTGTGTCAACAAAACATTTTTAGTTTGTTTTTTTTTAAAGGTTTTTTTTTTTTTCCAAAACTTAAGTTGGGCTAAAAACTCAAAAATCTATTGCAGTATATGCCTTTAAATCTTGAGTTTTCTCAACCTTTCATTTTAACAGGGTATTTTTAAGTTTTTAAATGAACCAAAAAGTCTTCAGTCACAATGGCAAACATTTATAACATTTAGTAGAATTATTAACTTGTAAGTATAACAGGGTACGAACTGAATTCAATACTAACTTTCAACACGGTTTGCAGTGTTTGCATCATTATTAAAGCAACCATGGCTTATTTTAAAGTGTATTAGAGACACACAGCAGGTTTTCATATATCTACCTCTACGTCCATCTAAAATCATTCTGTTTTATTTGAGTCACTCCTTGGAGCAAGATAAATAAAAATGTTACTCTGCCCAGGTACTCAAGTGGAGGTGAGAGGAGAATGAAGGACATGGGATGAGTATTTGTATCCTGAATATCAAATAATTAAGTTCGTACTGGATATGTTGCATTTGTTATGGCTGAGGTGTCTGGAGAGAAGGGCTTTGGGTCAGGTATGAGTGTGTGTGCCCGATTCTGTGTATGTTTATATGTGTGTCAAACCAGCTCACCAAGGACAGACTTAATGCCTTGTTAATTCACAGTCACACTATCTACCTTGCAAGATAGCACTTTTCTTTCTTCAACTTTCTTTACCCTTCAGCACATTTAAACGGCCGACTTCAACAGGTGTTGAATATTTCTCCTCAGAGGTTTGGGAGAGGTGGAGAGGTGACAACTATTAAGAATGTTTAACACTAAAGGCCAGCACACACTAAAGGAGTCTGATGCTCGCGTTTTGAAGAACACCCATTGTTCTAAATGGCAGAGCATGCACTGAAAGCATCTTGACCTGTGTCAAACTGCCTTCATGCTCCCACTCCGAACTTGTTTCAACTTTGGAGCATCAAATGAGGACCAGAGCGTTTTCTTCTGCAGCTGCAGTATGTGTTTGGGGAGAGTTAATAAAATTTAAAAAAGCATGTACGTGAGGAGCGAGAGCTGATGGAGCTGCAGCTCCTCCTGAAACCAGGTAAAAGGTTAAAAAAAAGGCAGCCCTCAGCAGAGAGAGAGGGAGGGAGAGGGACAAAGTGTGTGAATATGGACAAATGTGTCAACATAATGTAAAAACTTTATATGATCATGAATCATAATGTTACTGTACAGTTCTGTGGTGTGTGATTTTTTTTACTCCAAGTCCGTTTTGTATTCTTTTGAATACTTAATTACTCCATGCTGATTAATTATAATTAAGAGGGAGGAGAGAAAGGCAGTAGAGAGGAGCGGGGGAGGGAGGGGGAGCCTGTGTGTGAAGTGTCGACTGATATAAAAACTTTTTTTGATCATGAATCCTGATGTTGCTGTACAGTTCTGTGGTTTAATACCCGAATACAAAAACATTAATATCACACACCACTTACTCAGGATATAGACTGATTTGAAAAAAGGGTGTGGACAATATTTTATTAAAGAAATTAACTATTAATAATCATACTAAAGAAATAAGTAGAAGCATAGAAATAATGATCTTTTCCTAAAATACTGCAGTGCGCCATAGGAGCTTCAATTGACAGGCATCATTTACTAAAGTGCTCTTAATTTGAATTTATTTATTTCTCTTGTTGCCACTTCATGCACCTTCACCGTTTAATGTTGTTAGCTTTACCTTGTTTTAGCCATGTATTCTTCCTTTACTGCTACCTCCAAACTTCCTGGATGATTTTAGTAGTGTCTTTTCTTATTGGTATGTAGCACCACTGTAAATGAGGGCTCTCCCTCAATGCGTTTTCCAAGGATTTAAATAAATAAATGAAGATGATATTTTCACTAAGACGGTCCATATGTCTGTATAGACATTTCCTCTTTGGATGTTTACAGGACCTGCTGGGACGCACTGTCAGGCTGTGAATCAGGCCTGTTAATGATCTTGCACCACTACTGACCTCATGTGACGAGTCATTAAATAAAGGGGACACGGGGATGGGGTGAAGGGATACATACACATCTCATTGTGCATTTTCATGTGTCCAGTCAGCCAATTACTGTGTTATCATCCTCAAGAGAATAAACAAAATTGACCTGTAGGGAAAAGGTAACATATTATGCAGAATACTGTATATATGAAAGTTTGTATAATATGTATGCACCATACATTTTGCACATATATTTGCATGCTTGTGACTTGCACAACCAGAGCACATTCTGTATAACATTCACTAGGTAGGCTGCTGTCCCCATCTTCTAGTATAAGATTTCACAGACTGTACCATTGAATTGTATATGTAAATCAAAATTTAATCAATTTTGTGTGAGAGAGAAAAAGAAAATAGGTAGTAAGGGAGAAGCTTAGTTCAACTTGGAATATTTTGCTCCAAAAGTGTTCTGAATTTGCAACATTAGCCTAGTACAGGGTACCAGGTATTGCTAAATTGACCAACATAATCAATGTTTTAATTTAGGTTAGGAGAAAACTACTTCAGCACCACGGACAGTGTCATGGATTTATCAATACACAGCACAGTCATGCTACTGACATTTCAGAGCCATGGTCAGGGCCATAGATTCTAACTTGCCCAGAGCTCAGTCAGATAAAGGATCAATAAATCAGGCAGACTAAACTAACATATGGACCTAAACAACCTCTCTGCCCCTGAACTCTCTCTGCCACTAGGAGATGCAGAGGGGGGGATGGCAGGTTAACAAGGGGGATGCATTTTGGTCATTTTGCTGAAAAGGCAGGATGGCGTACCGCCTCATCCTCCAGTCAAATCACCTACTGATTTCAGGTGAAGCCTACATTTCGTTACACAGGCAAAAATGTAAACCTTTGAGGAAGTTCACTTAGGCCAACAAGGCTAACAAAATATACAATCACAGGTGCAGATTAACAGTGGTTAATATAACAGAGAAAGACATATATAACAGCAGACAAATAGGAGTATTTAAAGCAGGAGAATAGAGTCCTGCCCTGTGGTAAGAGGTGGCACTTAGGGGGGCTTCTGTTACACCAAGACCCTGTTAAGAATTCACAAGCTGGGTGATGGTGAGCGATGAGGAGGAGGGAAAAGTAAACCTGTGGTCGATCAGTCTCACTGGGTTGTGCATTTTACGTGTGTTTGTGGGTCTGTGTGCCTGAAAGGTGGAGGAAAAGCAAAACTGCATACAACACGCACACACTCACAGCCTCACACACACAGAAAGCACACCTGTAATCTCCCTTTCTGCCCTTGTGATGGTCAAACACCTAGACACCCAGGGATCGGCCAAAGTGGCATTTTGGTTATTTTCTCCCTCACTCTCTGGGCTCTATTCTCGTTTTGGCGACTTGACACTAATTCTCTGACAAGAAATGTGTGTGTGTGTGTGTGTGTGTGTGTGTGTGTGTGTTTGAGTCTACCTGTCCCTGTGTGTTTGTGAGTGAAGAGTGGGGTGAGCTGAGGTGAGCCGATTCTATCAGGCTAAGTGTGACAGGCCAATCTGTGGCCACCTATTTGCTCTGACTAGGAGGATGTCCAGGGTGTTAATGGGTTTGTATGCACAAAACACCCCCACACACACATAAAACTGAACATGCATTCTCATGTGAACCACATTCTCATACAGCTGCACACACTTAATATTTGATTTATACTGCAAGCACATTCCAAGTGGCAAATATCTGCGCGATGGCTGCTGTTGTTTACACTGATCTTACTACTTTATTTTTGGACATACACTTTCTTTTAATTAAATTATCTGCTAGACTACACCATATGGTTGATTAATGTTTGGTTAAAGAAGAAATCTATAATATATCTACAGTAATAAATCATAAAATGACCATGATATGTCAGCAGCTTCTCTAACAACACTACAGCCACGGTGTCCTCCTTTGAAATTTCTATTCCTGTCCATAACTTGTGTTATTGTTTGCCTGTTTCATGATAATTAGTGCTGAATGTTTGCTATATGAGTAAGTGTCTGTTTATGAGTTGTAAGAAATCATAATAATCTTGTAGAAGGAATTGATGTCTATAAAGGTTAAACTGAGCAAAATGTTAATGGAGTCTGGCAGGCAGAGGGCAGGTAGTCACTGACCTTAAACTTCAGATTGTGTATTTTTCTATGGAGTAGTGGGCTTTTGTTTTCAGGATAATAGGCTTTAGATTGACATTTATAAACAATCACTTGTTATTGTTAAATTACAATATTGTGCTCGTCTTGTGGTCTTGCAGTGTTTCTGCAGCCTGCCTGAGCTTCCTCGAGTCTGGGGTGGAGGGGCTGGGGTATATAACTCACTTCAACCATAGTTCATACATTAAATAGGATTTAAACCTGCCTAATATACCATCTATGGCTCCAACTTGCTATTTCGACCACTGTGCTTATTTTGGGATGTGCAATCATTCCTCCTTTAATTACAAAGCATTTAAAGAGGGAGTTCAATACAAGAAACTGTGACAAATATGAAACTCTGGATTGATGCATTACACATTCAAGCATAACTGTGTGTGAGACTTTGCCTCTAAACTCTGGTATGTGACCCATAACCCATCAGTGTGTGTCCTCTGTCTGCTAATGCACCCTCTACCCTGGAGACCTCAAACACATTCACCCTCTATTTCTCCTTCCTTCACTCTGCTGCACACAAACTTGCTCTCACTCTTTTCCCTTTTCAGGTCTCTGTCGGTTTATCACATTTCACCCATTTCTTCACATCTGCCTTCTCTCAGAAGTTTGTATGTAGGATGATCATCCTTAGAGCTGTCTTTTCTTTTTGTCCTTCTCAGAATTTCCTTGTCTATTCTCTACTAGTCTGCTCCCCTGCCTCTCTCCCTTTGTCATCTCACCATTCAGCTCTTATTTTCTTATTCTATCTGTCCATCTTCCTTCCTACCTGAGTTTCAGTGTGCATGCTCCTCTCACACTGCTTCCATGCCATCCCCATGTTCCTCTCACACTAGCAGGAATGGTGGGCCTAAATGTACTCGGTCTCACTCGCACACTCTCTCACATACACACTACCTAAGGGCTAGCACCAACACAAGAAACCAATTTTCAATTTACAGTGGAGTGGGAAATCTCCCTGCCCCCAGCAAGCACTATCTTCTACTCCAATCTTGAGGGACAAGGGTTTGACAGCAGCTGGAGTGTGTGTGAATTTGTGTGCATCTATGCGTGTGTGTCTGTGTGAAAGAGAGAATCAGGCAGACAGACAAGCTTAAAGGTAAAGGGAAAAAAATGAAGAAAAGAAGAAGAGTGATTTGTGGTTAATGAAATAATCTCGGATTTATCTCATTTAACAGCTTCCAGTTAGTCACAATAAGAGAAGCTATCATTCTTCTCATGTCAGCTCCTGAAGTTTGGAGTGGTGCCCATCAGGGGCCTGGCAGTGCCGGCCAGTGTCTGTGCTCTCACCAGGCTCCGGTTTCAGGGCTGGTAAACAATGCCAGTGGTTAGGTTTGGTAATGGATCCAAGGGGGGTGCTGGCACGAGGCCGAGCCCTAGGAAAGCAATCTAAGAGTTGGCCTGGGTTGGCTGGAGAAGTCCCTGAATGCTCAAGGGCTGCAAGGAATGGAGTACTGGGCATGTGCCCAGGCGTCATGGAGGTAGGGGAGGCTAACAACCCGATCCCCCCCGCCCCCCCCCAACTCCCCGAGACTGTCTGGTGTGAGTATGTTCAAGGCTTTTTGAATGAACTGGAAGGAAGTGAAAAAATATAGTGTTTGTATGCATAAAAAAGAAAGAAAAAAGTACTGATGTGCGTGTGTGTTTGTATAGGTGTGTGTGTGTGTGTCACATCTCTATGACAGTTCAATTAGTACTCACATGTTGTGCAGGACACACCAGCCACAGTGGGGATCTCCTGATCCGAGACACTCACTGCAGGTTGAGTACTGACCGCAGGCCTCCACTGGCACCCTTGACAGCTGCAGCGAAACACACAACAAGGATTAAATATGGTGAAGAGACATTCAAAGTTTACAGAATGTATTTATGAACTTCACTGTGTCGATACATATTGTTGATACATTTCCTGTCATTTAAACATCTTGATGCAAGATTTTGCTTTTTTATCCTTCACCCATGAACAAGACACAGTGCATACATAAACAACTAAGTAGTATGATCAGTGTAGATGTTGCTGATCGGGGTTTGTATGTCCATACATATTCACATATACAGAACATACTAATCTATACATGTGTAAACATACACATAATTAAATGAAAAAAGAAAAAAAAGAGTAAAATACAGAAAAAGAGAAAGGTTAGGCGTTGATGTTTCAATATAGAAATAGGCCTACTACTGCGACTTAGGTGTTCTTCATTAAATCATTTTCTCAAAGCATGATCCATCTAATATTTTCATTCGTATTGAAAATGTATAGTCTGTCAATTGCCTTTACTTAATTTAAAGAAAGCCTGCATTTTCCCCAACAACTTTTCGTCCTTGTTAATTTTGTAAGAGACTTTTTCTATTCCATATACAGTATGTCCTCTAGTCTTTTCAGCTATCTGTTTCCTTGGGAGGTTCCACTTTTTTCCAACCTCTTGTTTGTTTGAGAGCTATTATTCTCTCTAAAAAATGATCTTACTTTTGTAGGCTTTTAGGATCTTTTTCCAGAAGTATTTTGTGTTTTCTTAGCAATCTTATGTGGAGGAAAATATCTTTGAAGTTCCAGCTCTACTCACTGTCAGATATAGTTGTTTTCAGATCATTCTTCATTTATCTTTAATACGGCCTTGGTTTTGTTCTCCTGAAGAATTTGATAGATTTGGCTAATTGTGTTACGGCTTTGGTGAGTCTTTGCTGTGTATCTCGTAGGGGTTGGAGTGCATTTGTGAATGAAATAAATATGAGCAAAATATTAAAAGGAAACATTACCACAAGACAGACAGAAAAAGTCAAAGGCAAGAGAAAATGAATGTTTCAAAGAATTTAAGAATTGCAGTGTTTGGGTATGTCATGGGAGGAATTTGAATTTGATGGAGAATACATCAGCCTAAGAAAGGTGGATCTATGCTAATAAATAAATGGATTAGGGGTATCAAAATACAGTTTTCAGTTATTTTCCAACTTACAAAAATCCTCCTCAGGTTAGGCAAGCATAATTAATTTCTATTCCTTGCGCTCCAGTAATGCTAAGAGGTAACACAAAACCTTAAAAATAGAGTGAAAATAAAGGTGTACAGGGAGTATGAATAACACATAACAGTCAGTTTTCATGGTCAAAAGCTGTGCCTCTAATTTATTACAAATGTAGAAGAGTACTTCAGACAACCTCTGCAGAATAGGACTTGTTTCAGATTCATCACCAAGTAATTGCAGGTGGGGTTTTCAACAGTGATAGCTGCAGTCTTTACTCAAAACACAGCATATCTTGCTGCAGAATTATACTTTGCATTATGGATGATTTACACCAAAGCAACATTATTACCATCAATGTTTAAGATAGCTGTAAATTGTCTCTATTCAACTTAATTGCAGGTGTGATGGAAGATTCATATTTTTCTTAAAGTTTGTTAAAAAATCCAAATATTATTTCTGTTTCACGCACTATTCAGACCCATATACACCTGTACTGCAAAAACACACTCGCTCTAACCCTAATATGTTAAGTGGTAATACAAGTATTTTGTATCAGCACTGATTTTCATGAAAATGTAACTGCTTGACAGCTTCCTCCACTGGCTCCATATGGCAAACTTGGCCACTTGGGAGAGCAGTCCATCTATTATGATATATAGCCCTGCCAATTCAAACTGGCATTGACTGGCACTGATTGGCATGGGCCTTGAGTGACCGAGCGCAAAGGGGCAAAGCTGAGGTAGAGCTCAGTCGTCGTCCCCCTCGTCTTGTCGCCATGGTAACAGCATGGTGCAATAATAGGTGTTGCTGGCACTTTTGATTAATGAGCCGTCATTGGTGGATGACCGCTGTCACTCACTCTGCTCACTGATGACAGCCGGGAAAGAGAGACGACATCATCAGTGTGGGCTGATATTGGGTTATGATGACAGTAAAGTTTTGTGTCTGTGTGTGTGTGTGTTTGTTTGTGTGGGTACCTGAAATTTCAGTCTTGAAATGCAAGTTTTAGATGTAGGTAAACAAATCTTTTGCCTTTCTCTGCCTTATTCGTAGGTATGTTGAAGAAATGTTTCCCCATGATAGATTTCTTTCTCAACACAAGACATTGGTGTCTAAAAACCATACTGATAGGAAAGAGGCAGACAGAGAACAGCTACATCACCTGGGTCAGTGCGGGCGGGGTATCAGGGCCAATGTGGCCACAGGTTTTATATTTGAAGGACATAAGGCCAAACCATGGCCATCGTAAAATTCCTGCCTTGCTTTGCAGTAGAAAGAAGTGGAGAAATATACATACAGAGATTTAGGTCTGAGGTCAAAACATGCAATGAGTACCAGTGTAGCTTGCTGGGGAAGAGGTGAATCTAGTGCCAGTATGGCAGTGATGATGGGCACTGATGTAATCTAGGCAATTTTCAAATCACTTCACAGCTTCAGTGCACTACCTCCAGTGGGTGCTGAGGATCAAATTCTTTTGGATACTAGTGTCTCTTTATACTGCCAGATATAAGTGATGCAATTATACATGTCTTCGCAGCACATTTTACTGACTAAATTCCATATTTGAGGGTATGAAAAAGACCGTAATTAAGCCGTCCAATGTAGGGCATGGCTGAATGTAACAAGAGATCAGAAACGGCTATGCGTAGTGGTATCTCTAAAGTGCAGCCTGGCACTGACGGCGCTTCTCTCTGTCGGACGCACAGACTATCACACAGCACATCTCTGCTTCTCTCTCTTCTCTCTCTCTCTCAAATAAAAACACGCCACGTGCTACAATTTTTCCCAAAATCATGGTGGAAGTCATACTTCAACACGTGTGCATACAGATGCACATGGACTACAAAGACACACGCTCAGACACTGACATGATGTAGATATTCTAAAAACACACCAGTACATCATTCTGTCTGTTGCTCTCTACATTTATGTCTCTTCTGTGTATCTCTGCAAGTACTATAAATAGCATACACATACACACACTGACACAGATTCACACACAGCTGAATGAATTCAGAGGGGGAGTATCTCCTTGTCAAAGTCAAGAGGAATCCTGCATGCTATTACAGATTAAAAACAATGCAAGTGCATCTTTGTGTGTAAAGCATGTATGTGTGTGTGTATGTGTGTGTGCGCCTTTGGGGAATAAAAAATAAATCAGCTGGTATGTTTTGCCCTCCCTACTGTGTGGAGCTGAATTTGCATTAGGTAGATAAACGGAATGAGTTTGAGATGAAATCAGAGAGATAGTGGTGTGAGTGTGTGTGCACATGATCAAACTCAACACTGATCCTTCCTTGCATCTCACATGATAGATTCCCTCCTCTCCTGTCACTCTCCACCAATCCTGCGCCTCCACCACTGCCTCAGCCCACTGCCAACTAAATAACCTGTTAGTCACTGAAGAGAAAGGCCATTGTGTTAGCCTATGGAAGGATTTCAGCTGCCAAAGCCTTATCATGAGAGTGTATGAAACCACAATCTCCCTGGGTTCATGTTTGTGTGTGTGCTTATGTAATCTATGTAGCCATGTCACCGCATCGAGTGGTTTGTCACCTCGTGATCTGCCATAAAAGCTAAGCACCCAGACAGAACTGTAGCAAACAATGCCACCATATCTGAACGCTTTATAATTTAACACTTCATCGGCAGCAGATAGGACGATACACACGCCACCCACATGTACACACACATACAAAAACACACACGGATTTAGACTTTGGAGAATGGAAGGGACCTCCTGATGCCTATCGAGGCCTCAGATGCCTGCATCTCGGGGAAATGGTTTTCTCCACAGATAAAGCACACACACACAAAGACAAACACACACCACATTCAGAGCAAAAGCGATGGCTGCCAATGTGAATCCTCTGTTCCAGAGCGCGGATCCTGATATCATTCATTCTCCCTCTGTCTGTCTGTCTTTCTCTGTCACTCAGACGCTCTGAGGTGTGTAAGATCATACATTCATCATCTCTCCAGAGCCTCCATTTTCTATCCGGCGCGCACACACACTCACAGTCAAGCAGGCAACACTTTTGTCCCCTCTTTTATCAAAAAAATTGAGGGATTTGGTGGCTAAACGACCCAATGCACCCCTTGTCTCTCTCATCTCGATATCACATTCATTTCATGCAATCTTCTTCGTGGGCTTTGCCAGAGGGGCAACCATTACGGCTCACTGTCTCTCCACTATGGCTGCGCTATCATATCAGCGGGGATAAATACAAAGGATGGGGTGCGAGGCAT
The DNA here is from genome assembly GCA_034769285.1 of Lutjanus argentimaculatus. NCBI lineage: Eukaryota > Metazoa > Chordata > Actinopteri > Lutjaniformes > Lutjanidae > Lutjanus > Lutjanus argentimaculatus. Next base: position 2,575,795 of record JAWZSL010000029.1, on the reverse strand, counting down.
TTATAATTCCCCTCCTGTTTCAGGTGAGAAAATGACAGCCATTAGACCCTGCTACCTCTCTTCTTTTCACAATAGGGAGAGATGGAAGCTGCTAAATATAATCCTGCTTTTAAAAAAGGCAAAGATTACAGATGTACTTGATGTCTTAATGTGTAGAGAGAGAGATGAAGACGCACTTGATCATTTACTGCGGTGGCACAATGGTTATCAAATTATACATGCAGTATATGTACAGTCAGTGTGTGTCTGTGGGTGTCAAAAGGAGAGAAGGAGGAAGTGTCTTTGCTTTAAGTCTATTCAGAATTTCCACTTGAAGATCTTCATCACTGCACTGAGGAGATGATAAAGCTCGACTTTGTTTTTCTTTCCTCTTTTTCTCTCCGTCACCCCTCCTCCTTACATAATGCCAGGGGCCTCCGAGTCAACCTGCAGTGGGAAAGTGATCATTTAATAAATCTGCAGAGACTTTTATTATTAACTAATTCTTCTGCCTCGTCTCTGTTCTCCTCTTTATCCAAGTCTTTTCCTGCCCCCTCCACTTGTAATTAAACAGGGATTTCACCTGCAGCCAAACTCCACCACTCCAAATGAACAGAGAGAGGGAAATTAAAGTGATAGTCCAATCCTGCCTTACAGCCTGTAGGGCACGCTGAACTTGTCTTATCTTTTCTCTTCTTCCCCCAGGCTAGTTTCGTCTTTTTCTCCTTCCCCTGGTGTGAGTTTGTTCATTAGTTTGGCACAATGCTGCCAGTGCATCATTACTAGCACTGGCAGGGAAGCAGGAATTAATAAGAAATAATTTAACTAAAATATATGTAATGCAGTGTTAATTGGTAATTTTTTAATATTGTAAGTTAGCAATGTTGTGTGCATGTGTCAAAAGAGCTGTCTCCAATTAAATATCCTCAAGTTATGCAAGCTAATCAGCGAAAATCATTAAATCTGCTAAAGTGAAATCATTATTCATATAACTGACAACGGATAAAAAAAAAATCCTGACCCTCCTGACCAGCATGTCTTATAAATGGAAACAGGCCTGAGACCCTCAAGCAAGCAGCAACTACAAACTACAGTCTATAGGGCTAAATGAAACCACACTTAATTGGTTCTACTCTTACCTCACCGAGAGAACTCAGACTATTGTTGCTGTTGCTGTCAACACATCTTACCATCAGGAATGAGTTGCCACAGGGGGCACAGGGGTATCCTTGGTCCACTGCTGTTCACTTTGTACATAAATAACATAATTCTAATAAAACAATCCTTCAATGTAGAGCCACAGGTGCCACCCCAGCCCGACCTTGAACCATCTTCAGTCTGCCTTTGATGTTTTTCAATTAATCACAGCTTTAAATGCAGATCAGACAAATGAGATATTATTCTCCACTTCCAGCCGGTAACCATAATTATCCTGCTATTAAAAACTTACATGGCACTCATATTGCTCTGCTTGAGTCTTACAAATATTTGAGAATGTGGCTTGACAGCAGACTTTTGTTCAAGTTTTGTGTAAAACATTTGACCCAAACATTAAAAAAAAACACAAACTGGGCTTCTGTACAGAATTATGGGATGTCTAATCTCCCTCAAACCATAGACCGTCACGTCTGTCCTTGACTATGGACATATTTTGTATTGCCATTCTGCTCCATCAACACTCCAGCAGTTAAACTCTGTGTTTCACAGTGCATTATGTTTCATCACAAATACCAAATTTCGTACTTATCACTGTTCTTGGTATCACATGGTTGGATGGACTTCCTTACAGTCGAGAAGAAATAGCCATCTCATGATATTCAATTACAAAGCTCTACTACGTAACACCTCCTCTCTCATCTAAAACTAGTAACTGCAGGACACGGTCCAGTAATTACCAAACCTTAAACATCCCTCATGTATGCACTAATGTTGGCATGTTGACTAGAGTCATACTTGCATTACACTACACTACTCTTAGGAGACTTCAAAGCTTTATTATCTGATGTTTTATGTAATTCTTGTAACTGTTTTTATTAATTCCCTCCTAATCCTTGTAAAATAGGAAAAGTGTATTTTTTGTTTTGGGGCCTCTCTTGCAAAAGATATTTTAATCTCAATGAGACTGCCTAATAAAATCAAGGTTAAATAAATAAATTACAATATTTCCATCAGCTTGTAGATAATACACAGTATATACTGTCCAAGGTAATGTCAGTGTTTATTTATTACAAGCAAGGAAACAACAATCTATTTCTTCTCAACTTCACCTCTAAATTTCTGCTCTGTCTCATTTTCTTTTCTATCTATCACCTAAAGCCAATAATTCTGTCATTTACTCCTTCATTCATTTACTGCTACCTCTGTGTCTCTTTCTTGTCCACCTAGGTGCCACCTCTTCCCTCTCTAGCTGGTTGGAGGACAGATTGTCATGGGAGTCAAATGAAGCAAGGGACACATCAATGACCCGCTGCCTCGTCACAGCTGACGCGCCGCTCAATCCGTCAGCCACCAACCAACGGTATTATATCATAAACTCAGTTAACAGAGCGGGCCGGTGGCTGCGAGTGCAATATTGTTTTCATTTGACGTTCTCAGAGGTCAAATGAGAAAGCCATCCATTGCGCTGTCAGGATTGTCAGCGCATGACAAACGACTCGGATACAATCAATCATTTTCACTTATCTTTCCATTCCAAAGAGGGTAAGGCCCCCCTACACACACACACACGAAAAAAACAGCTAAACAAGCTTGAGGCAGTTCACTAATAACAGTTTACAGATTAGAATTTCCTGCATGAGGCACACTCGGCTATATTTTTACCATCTGTCATTGCTGGTATGTCTGTGCTCACCAAAAAAAGCAAGCTGTAGCATGCTAAGCTCAGCAACAAAACTTGCCCTAACACATGTTAATGTTTTCCCATTACACTGTCAGCTGGAGACATGATGGATGTCAAGGTAAAGTGCAGTTAAGGTGTGTGGGCTGAGGTCTGACCCTCCGGTGCACAAACAGGATTTGCATTTAGTCTGCCATTTCTCCCACTGGCAGGTAGAAGAAGTGTAGCAACACACACACACACACACACACACACACACACACAGACTGTGGTTAATTCTGCATAGGCTCCATCATCTTGGTCTGGGACATAGCCTGGGTAAAAATAAGCTTGTATTACACAGACAGAGTGCACAGTTTGGACTGATTCCATCAGGTGAGACACTGACAAGAGATGCTGATGATGACTCACATGAATGCCACATTGTCTCCAAAATATCTGTCTTTTATACAGTATAAAGGCCTTATAGATTCACAGCTATCTGCAATTGGGAAAGAGAGAAAAACACAGATTCAGAAATACAAAGCAAGTGAGAACAAGGGAGAGAACACAACGGTAGAACTTCAAAAAGGGACTCTGAGTGAGCCAAGAGTTCACTCCAACCTTGTCTGCCCCACTTCGTTGACATTTTTCAGAAGTGTGTCAGGCAGCAATGGCTGCAACATATCAGCTCTGTTCGCTCGCCTTGTTAGACCACAGCAGCCTGCAGCTAAACTGGGACACAACATAATATGCACATCTAAACACCTTCATAACTCACAGCCACACACTGGAGGGGTGAGGAAGCCACACTGTTAAGAGATGTGGTAAAATGTTTCCCGCTGATAGAAATTAAAGGATTCTGGTATTAAACGTCTTTGATGAGATGCGAAGACGCGATACTTCCACAAATTGGCTTGTCGGATTTCCCTCAGGGGGTTCAAGACAGAAAAAAGCATTTGACTTTGAACGATCTCACCCCACTATAGTACACACTTTCAATAATTCACACTTACAGATCTGCATTTGCCATGCTGAATATAAATAATTTAGCACCATGAGTGTGGCAGTCCCAGCACTTTCGAGCAACAGTTTATATGCAGCATGTAAAAGTGGGTATATGTTGAAAAAAAACGACTTGAGCAAGAAAACCATGTAGGGACATGTTCGATAAAATCTAACTCATGACTGATGTAACTGTGTCTGGCAGGATGAGTTAATGTGTTTTGCTGGGTTGCTGGAGGGGACTGGTATGGCTGCGGGAGCATTGGAGGCTGGATTATATGACTAAGGCACAACAATAACAGCTTGAACTGCCCCCAAATGTCCTGGAACCCATGTCAATTCTGAGCACAGCCAGACACGGAGTAATTTACTCTGCAATCAAAATCATATTCATTCAAATTACTTTCTCATGATCGGGTCCAGAACAGAAGTTGTTTACACTACGTTCCATTTCACTGCTTAGACACTAAAGATGTCACACTGTAGATTAAAACTAGATTCAAGTAGTGATGCTAATTCATGGATTTGTGCATTTTTTTCCAAGAAGAGGCATAATTAAGCATTATTGTGGCATCTTAATTGTGCTTACACAACTTGTGATACAATTTGAAAGATCTTCTGTTTTTTAATCTTCAATCAATAAGTCAAGGACTTTCCTACATTGATGTTTGTTGTTTTGCAATAAAAATCTTTCACTTCTCTCTCTCTGCTGCCTCGTATCACTCCGCTAAGCCCCTCTCACCAAACCCACAGGTTTGAACATCACCAGTTGCTCTGTAAAACCTCATGCCTCTTGGGCTCATTCTCCACGTGTGACCTACGCCAGGACCTGGACCTCTAGCCCAGATCATCTTCCCAAAATGACCCTCCATATCTTTGAGGCCCCAAGGCAGAGTGCCCAAGCAGCACTAGCACTAGCACCTACTAAAAGCAAATGCTTATTTAGTGTCTGATTTTTACTTTTAATTTATATGCTGAACTAACGATGAAATGATTCCCCACCTCCGCAGACACCACCACATTCATTCTACTCAGATTTTCTCATTGTGGCTGACAGATGAACCGGTGTTAACAGCACAGTTACACAGTACTAGAGCACAGCGCCAGCTCATATAACAGTGGGATTGACCTGCCCCTGTCACTCAAACACCAACCCCAACATCCATAACAACAGCCCATTCTCTAATCTGACTGTCCTCTTTATACCAGGACATCTATTTAACCCACTAATAGGATGACTCGTTGTGTGTGTTTTGTGTGTCTATGTTAGAGCATGTGTGCGAGTATGGGAGAGTGAGAGAGATCCAATTAGAGGACAGCCAATCACTGGATTAATGAGAGAGTAGGGATGACAGATTACTCTGCTAGTGGGGACTGGTGAAGACATGCAGGAATGGAGGGTTGGGGGGATGGCATGGGTTAAAAATGACAATGTGCAGCAAGAGAGGGTTAGAATTGGAATAAAGATGGAGAAAAAAAAAAAGGAGATGAAGAAAGAGGAGCAAGGAACACAAAAGGCTGAATCCTCATTCGCTTTACAAATCCCCTTAGAAATGAATAGGGGTTGTACGAGCAAAAATCTATAATCCTGAAAGAAAAACAAACCTAACAAAGACGACACAGTCACAGGATGGAGGAGAGAAAGAAAGAAAAATAGATTGGAAGGATGGAAGAGGAATTTAATGAAGGATGAGAAAAATACAATGACTGGGTTGTGGAGAGCATTTTTCGCAGTGTGCATGATAATGCATGGGTATGTGTGTTTGTGTTTGGCTAGCTCTCTCTTCTCTAATGAGTGTATAATGTGACACAGACAAGCAGGGTGCAGTGTGACTCTCAGCGTGACGTCCCTCCCTGCAACTGGAGTTATACCTCTCTGTCAAGGTGTGCCAGTGGTCATAGTAATTTATTTATAGTTGATTACACATATCATTATACAGTCATGCATTATCAGACTCTTTCAGTCTGTATAGACCCAAAGTAATCATGTTCATATTCTTTTATTTATGGATGGAAAGATGATATTTAAGTTTGTACTGAAAAGGCTTTGCTAGTTAGATCACAAAATACACGTTTTTCCACTGATGAATAAAAAATTACTGAGCTGGGCAGTCATTAAATAGCCTGAGTAATTATGTTTACTTTCTTTAATTCACTTTCTGATAGAGAGCAATGATTGCAGTGAGGACAAGGTCTGCATTTGTTTAGCGTTAATGAAAGGCAGAAGATTACGGAGCTTGTCTCAGCTTTGTTGTCTTTACCATCAACTGCTGGGATCAGAAATATAAGCAACTCAAGCTGACCAATCACAGCAATGATGGTCTCCAATTTGTCTTGGCCTAATGATCTTTAACTTAAACTTGCAGCCTTTGTATCCAGTATAAGAACATAAAAAGCAGGGTTTCCTCCAGCTAAGTGTCCACTGAACAAAATATGGAAAAGCAGTTTGTCACTAAAATGAGAAGAGCTGCAAAGGTCAGTCCACCTTAAGTGAGCCTGTGCCAAAGTTGTCTCTAACTTAAGAGATTACCCTCTTCATCAGCAAGCAAGACACAGATGTTTGGCTTCCCTGCTGTTTTTGGACAGCACTGCTACGTTCACAGCTAAAACGTCACACTCGCTGACACGCACAACCTACGCACCAAGTTATACCTTAAAGGAGTTTGCTACAAGTTTGATACAAGTCTGTCGCTTGTATAACACATTTCAGTTCAAAAACATTGTATAAATTTTTTTTTTTTTTAAGTAACTGATGCTTAGGCCTGTGCTGGGAGACAACCTTTGGCCTTGCCTTGCCCCTTGTCTCACTCTCCTATTCCAAGCATTTCAAGAAAAACTACTGTGGCCGAGAAACTCTACAAAATGCAGAAGGGCCGTATCAAGAACCACTGCTTGTCCATTGTGGACTACTGTAGAAACATGGCGGTGCAACATGGCAGCATGTTATGGACCAGCATCCTCTGCAGATATAAATAAATCTTATTTTAAGGTGATAATACACTAATAAAACAAACTATAGATATTATATTACATATCTGTCACATTCTGCCAATAAACCCCAGAAAATCTTACACACTGGACCTTTAACATCCTCTCTCTGTCCTGTACTGTACTCTCACATCAGCTGGGATCCAGAGGAGGCCTGTCTGTTGGGCCTGGCAGCACCAATCTCGAGGAGAGGGTTTTGAGGCTAAGAACAGCAGGAGAGGAGCTGTATCGACCAACTCTGTTCTCAGCCTCCTGTTGTGGGACCCCCCTCCTCTTCTCTCTTTCTATCATGTGTTTCCTCTTTCTGTATTTCTCCCATGTTCCATTTATCACTCTGTCTCGGAGTGTCTGGGTCCCAGGCCCCAGAAACAGCAGGTGGCCCTCTGCTATCGACCAGTTCGAGGTGCTTTAATAGCGTTTGCCACCACTGGGACTCAGGAATGTGCATGTGTGCTACCTGTTATGCCAAAATGTTGTTGTTGCTATGTGTTCTCTACATTTGAGGTGAAGTGATTTGTGCTCCTCTACAGTGATTGCAGACACTTGGAAATAGTGTTGTGTTTAACAGTAAATCAGGACAGGTACTCCTGACAACAAAGCAGCATTTTTCAGCTGTTGCATTGAGGTCTTAAAGGAGACCTTTTCTTATTTTCTTTCATATACTGTTATAATGTTGGTTGTTCAAATTAAACTTGCCCAAAGTGTCAAATAATGAGGTAAACATATGTAAAAGTAATCCCTGTGAGCAAAACGCTCAGGTGTCAGATGGCACTAAATGCAACATTTCTGTCTACTTCTGATAATGGGCTAACGCTGGCATGTGTGGATTTATTTATATGGACGTCCTCTCTGCACAGGATTATGTTTGTGTTCAGCTTGTTTCACAGAAAATGCTGGTTTTGGTTTTGAGGGAGTTTGAGGGACATTTTGATTGTGAATTATGATGAATTGTAAATTAATCAAATTCAGTGCCTGTAGCTATTTTCCAAGCTAAGGTGGTGCCCAGAAGCTCTGGGTGCTATACTGACCTCCCTCTGAGCTAAATAGCCAAGTTAGTGGTTAAAATAGCCTCTAACAATGAGTAAAGTTTTGCCCATCAGAAAAGCTGAGGACAAACAGTCAGAGGACATCACAGGGAAGACCAGAAAATGTTTTCTCCATGAAATATAATCCAGTTTCACCAAAATCAGTGAATAAAGTATACAGTAATCAGTGAGGCCTGACGGCCAATAGTAAAATGGCTTGTTTCAGACAGAAGGTGAATAGAGGGGCTGCATAAAGAGTCCATATACAATAAATAAGGGTGTTTTTTTAACTGTAAATCATACAAAGCTCCTCTTGTGAAATCCCATAATGACAATATAGAGTTGCAACTGAGCATAATAGTCCCCCTTTAAACTCAGCCGAGTCTAGAAAGCAGAGGCGTATTGTGCTGAAATGAGAAAAATACCAGTATTGGTCATTTAATTAAGGAAATTGTCAAATATTGGTAATAATCTAGTAGAGATGTTATGATCAGTTAACAAACAAATCAATAAAGTATTTCAATGAACTGGTGGTATAAAACCACTCTGAGCTGTATTCACTCTTATTTTGTTGTCTACACCCTTCAGCAGTAAATGAGTGTGTCTTTATGTGTGTGTGTGTATTGTCTTCATTAACTGCACTCTATATTTGTGTGTATGGTAATTCCCAGATGTTCCTCCTAAACAGTTAGTGGAGGTCAGCCCTCTAACTAGGCTAATTGACTAATTACTACGAAGGCCTAACACACACACACAAACACACACACACGGGACCACTACTGGCTAACAAAACTCACTTGGTTCACTCACTTTTTTTTTCAATATAAGCTAATTGGCATGCAAATTAAAAATGCTAAATTGGTAACACGATGTTGGGCGATAATAGCGAGACATAAAGGAATCCAACATAATGGGAAGAAATGGGAATTAAGTATTTCTAACAATTCATTTGTTATTCTGTAATATCTTTTGTAAGCCCAATTACACACACTGCAATCCAAAAGAGAGGGAAAAAAATTCTCACATTGCTGGCTAACAAATTTGTACAAAAGGTAATTAGATGTAATACGATGCCATGACAAAATAGCATCCTAAATGTCCTTATTCTGTTAACTTGTGTCTCTTCCTCCCTTCGTTTCCTATCCTCTGTACAGATGGAATCACTGAGACCTCAGGAGAGGCAATGAGAGCTGCATTTGAAAGGGCACCTTCAACTCACTGTCTGTCTGATATTTAAAGTGCTATCAGGATAATCTGGGCTCTTAAAATGTGCATGCATACACACAAACACATTGCACTACACATTAGTAAATACTGACACTTTCATGGTGCCAGAAAGGTCTATAATCCTCTGGAAGCTGCAGACAATATACAGGGGTAACTAGGCTATCGCTGCCAACAAAACACCAGTGGCCTTCTGTGATTACGGGTGGCAGCAGATAAAGAGGTGGGAGAGAGGGTATGATATGCATATTATCTCAACTTCCGAGCTTTGCAATATTATAACAGCCACATTAATAATGAACAATGAATGGGGCAACACTGAACTGAAAAGAGAGAGAAACAGCTTTTTTTTTTTTGATTGATGAACCTGTCTTTAAGTGATTTGATTAGTAGCCCTTTATTAGGTTTGATGAAAAGATAATGCTTGTGTTGAATGGTAAGAAGTCTGCGTGTTTACGGTTTCTGTGATGAATTAACTTCTGGAATCATGACTCAGTTGGACTGATTTCCTTGTAAGGACGACGAATAAATGAAATAATTTTGCAAAGGTCTGGTTTATTTTTCGAGAAAAAAAGGGACTAAAGGTTCAACACTTTGAAAGATACAGTGATTGTGTCCTCTGGTGACGAAACACAGAGTCTGAAAAAGACTGGTCTGAACTCAGTGACCAACTGGAATTTAAAAACAAAAAAAAAACCAAAACAAGACAAACAAACAAACAAAAAACGGTCCTGGCATTTATGACATACAGCAGCCTAATTTCCAAACAGAAAAATAACTCTTATTTCTGAAAAACCACACTGAAATTGGTCACTTTAACCAAGAATTTGTTCTATCACAAAACAGATGAATCAATTTCAGGTATAAGGCTGGCAACGCACCGGTACCCAAAATTGTCCACCCTTGTCTTAAAAGATTATAAGATGAGGAACTGCACTTTTAATTAGGCTAGAAGAAGAAGGCCTCGTTATGAGAAAATAAAAGAGCTGACAACAACAAACACAATGGAAGCGAGGGCTGCTACAAACAACATTTCAGCTGTACATCATTATCCACATTCTTGAATGGATTTCAAATGGCATTAGGCTTTTTTAATTCCACTGCTCCATCCATGCCAGCTTTATAGCTACAATATAACCACTACTTTATAGCTGCACTATAATCCACACTATATCCCACAATAATTCAGGTTTACCCTCATATAGCCTAGTTAGTACGCACAAAAAGAATTTGCTTTTCTCTGCAACCCTATCGTCCGTGTATCACTCATCTGACTCCAGCTTCAGGATCACTTTTTGAGTTACCGCAACTTATCTATAAGCATGAACACCTCCTTATGTTGGTAAGACGTCACTTGATAGTCAAGTTAGCAATAAGGACAACATGGGGAAAGAAGTTAGACTATTTTTTAAGAATCACATAAAAGCCTGGCAGAGCTGAAGCCTGTCTTAGTGGACACTGGGTGAGATGCGGGGCATGCCCTGCACAGGTTGCCAGTTCATCACTGATTTGACACACAGAGACAAACACACTCAGGCCTTCCTCCACAGGGTAAGTGAAAAGCAATAAGATAAAAACCTACATAAAACCTATACTGACTCCTTAACCCTCTTAACCTGCCCGTAGGGGCAACAAGTCACCCAACTGGTCACAAAGTTACTGGTCACTTGCTACAAATTACTAGTTACATGTAATTAAATTCCAAAATAGACAGAATCGTAATCCTTTAAGGTTACTGAGAAAAAAATATGTAATGTAATATGTAATTGCGGTTACTAATCAAAGGGGTTGCATTTGAATATTCTTTTCAGGTTGCCTGATCTGCACTCTAGGAGGTCACTGAGTGCACTCCTTGAGTTAATAAGTTTTTTTTATGCAATCAGACATTCATCTTTTTCATTTTTGAGCAGCCCAGGAGGCCAATAGCTCGGGCAGCCCTTCTGGCATTTGCCGACCTTACCAGATGGCCAGTCCATCACTGCATGCACTATTTATCCTGACAATGTTTAGCTCAGCGTACACATAACTCATTATTCCCCGACGTACTGTATGACATAAACATGAACAGTTTTCTTCTGTACATGTATTAAATATAATGGAAGTACATGCTTGTGGCTGCATGTCTTTTAGTGTGTAATATAAAGAGAAAGTGAATAAGTATCACAGTGAGTCATGGCTGTGCGTGTGTGTGTATTTATGTGAGCGCAGTATGTGTGTTACTGACTTTCCGTGGTGCTACTTTAGAGGTGTTCACAGTCTCTCTGTGTCCATTACATAGAGTGCTGCTATTTCGCTTCACATTCCATGTCATCAAAGCTACTAAGAGAGGTAGTGTGTGCAGACACACACACTAACACACACAAGTGGACTGAGACCACTCTCCTCTCTCCCGATAATTCAACACATTTATTCATTCCAGCTCTCCCCTCACAGTCTGTTTCTGTAGAAATACACGGTCATAGCATCCAACAGTCCATCTAATCCTTTTCTCTCCTCCAGCCAGGCTGTAATGAAATCCTCCACACTACACCAAAGGTTATTCTACCCTGTGACATAACAAAATGATAAATGCCAGTGGTTATGATATTGAGTCAGCAGGGGGGACTTTTGATGTGTGTGTGTGTGTGTGTCTGTGTGTGAGTGTGAGTGTGTGTCTGACCTGGGTCTCAGACATGACATAGAGGTAGTGGTGGTCAGAAGAGAAGGCCATGTCTCGGAGGACGGGTCCATTCTCCACCGCTTGCACTGTCTCATACTGGAGGGCACGAGAGGAGCCGTCCACCCGGATCTGGAAAAACACAGAAGGACATTAAGAATTAATATATCTAATAAACCCTAATATTTCTAATTACTGTAGTGCTCATGTTGCTTCTCAGGTGTGACAACAACAACATTTAAAAAACATACCAAACCTAATATGAAGCAAATTTTCAAAACAGTTTTACTGAATTAGTGCCAACTGCATAGAAACTTATGAAACTTATTCATTTTATTTTACAGATATAGGAAAAAAAACAACTGAAAATGCAAAACAACTACTGTATCTCAGTGTCTTCTCAAGTAGCTGCCAGTTGGAGGGGTAGACGTGCTTTTGTCAGGGGCAGGGACATTTTTGCAATGGGTTTAAGTTTTGAATTATGTTATCAATGTTATCCTAGAAGTAGTGAAGAGTACAGAATTGCCAGCATTTAAAATGAATGAAATGGACTGAGCTAATTACAGGGCTGGAAATATAACATGGAAATAAAGAAGAACTGAGGTAAAAAAGAAGCAAAGTGAGAAAGAGTAATATTGCCTTCCTCGAGGAAAGACTGGGTAATGGAACAAAGGTGGCGTCTAGGACAACAACATGTGCAATTAGGAATCAAGGTATCATTAAAAAGGTGCTTTTGAACATTATTATTGGCAAAATTGCCCATCTACCACATACTGCCTCAGGATTTTAACATGCATCATAGCTCTCAGTGCTGTGTCTGAGAAGCTCATCTTTCTCTATCGCAGCTTCAGCCATTCAAAAGTGATTACGGTAATTAGGCATCTGGGCAAGAGGTGTGGTCTGTGGGCCCCTAGGTGTGTTTACTCAGCAGAAAGTGCATGGAATTGGCCCCACACACACTTGGTGGCGTGATGGAAGTGTTCTGGGGTTGTGCCTGAACATCTGCTTACATCGTCACACACACGCGCGTATGCACAGGATGTGTTCCAAATGATCCTTTCTAAATCTGGTCCTCTTGCTGTAATTTCCCACTAACACACAGTTCTGACACATACCTACCCCAGCAACTTTCAACACCCAGTAGAATACAAGCACGCACACACACTCACAGACCCGTGTGGGTTTGCAGACAGGTGTGGAGCAGGTCTTGTTAAAGTTGTGATGACTCTTGGTAGTTCTTTGTGCTCTTCAGCACTTAAGGGTTCGCAGGTAACAGGCACGAACGGGAGATAATTGGACAGGAAGCAGATGGTCGAGCAGACAGGTGAGTCACTACATGATTAATTATAATACGCTGATGACAACATACTCTGTCAGCATATCATTAAGAATACCTCTCTGCTGGCCCGCCTTAAGCTGACGTCTCCTTAAGGTCGAGACACCTAAACTGTTCTAAATAAGCAGACTGAACCTTTGAATGCTGCTGTACCAAATGAAAACAGAACTACATTTTTTGTTTGGGACAAAAATTAAAGGTGTAATATAAACATTCAGCCTCATTAGATGGCAGTAAACAACTATTTACATGTAAAGATACTATAGTGGAGTAACAGCCTGCTGAGTGGTGAAAAAGTTACATACTTTATCATATTCATCATCACTGCCTAATGTCACAGAGTGGTCTGAGTTTTAGGGGCTCCGTTTCCAGGCAGGGCACAAAATTGCAGCTCCTTGGTTACAATCTGTCTCATATTACAGCTGAACTGTACGCTGAACTATGTTTCTGAAAAAAACGGCGAAAAATAAGTACTAATCTGACAGTTTGATCTGGGTTTTGTAAGCAATTGTCTCCAATTATCTTTTCAATTTTACTGAGTAAAAAAAGTTTGCATTTGTTTTGTTTTGGGATGCCGGTGCTCCACAGCGACCTCTAGTGGCAGTAAATGTCACTTATAGCACCTTTATCGCAGTGGCTTTATATAGTTTTTCATCTTCTTTTGTTAAAATTTATTGTTAAGGAAAGATCAAATAGTCACATCAAAATTACAAAAGAGAAGGATGCACTCACATATGCAGGGAACAACAACTCTCTATAGAGTCTATAATATCACATACTAGAAAAACAACCATTATACTTCAGTGACTGAATGTCAGTATCTCCAGGCCTGAACTTTATTCTGCATTTTACCTGAAACCAATCACCAACTATCAATGTAACTTTTCTTTGTCTTTGCTTTGACAATCAACTATTGTGTAGTAAAAAGAGAAACCTAAGTACACAGGGTGCAGTTTATGTCCTGCCCTACTCCCGCTGCTTCTACTGATATCCAGTTTCACAACATGACATTTCTTTAAACAGGCACCATCTTTCACCCTGATTTCACCCTGCCCTCCCTCCTCTCCTTTGTTTCTCAGTCATTCTTCCTCTCTTACTTTGCCTCCTGCTTGGCTTGTGAGTGATCTCGATCTCAAAGGACCTTGAGTTCTGTGTATCAAAGCCGCACACACTTTCACTGGGAACCATTGTATGCACTCGGGTCAGGTGCAAAGAAAAGAACAGAAGGCGAATGGGAGAGAGGGAAAGAAAGAAAAGAGGGAGGGAGGTAGGAAGAAAGAAACTTCCACGCGAGCCGGGGCCAGATTCAGCAGGTGGGGTTATCTAATCTGCCCGATCGGGTGAGTTAATTTGAGGCGCGGTAGGTGCATTTGTGCACAGTACACAGCATGTGTGTGCATGTGCATGTATGCGACAGTGTGTATGTGTATCAGCTTACCCCCCACTGTACATGGAGCCAATTGCTGAGCAGAGTTAAGGAGCAGATAGTCTATGGCAATGGCTGAATATAGAGTTTTATTGTGTTGGGACAGATCCACAGTCACCAGGGAGCAGAGGGGCTTCAAGGGGAAGCTCCTGTATATTATCCCTCAATCTGACCGCCAACAAAACAAATGAGCCACCAGGGAGTGCACAGCATGTCCGCAAGCATGCAACACTGGCTGGTTGAGTCACACTGGGACTGGAGGGTAACACGTAGGGGAGACAGAGAGAAAATCAAAGACCAGTGGACTTATATGTACAATAATTGGCACATACAACGTATTTAATAGCAGTTTTACCCTTTATGTTTTTTTTTACCAACACAGCAGGGTCACCCTGGGCTTGTAGATTTTAAAACAACATAGAGCAGACTCCATCTCCTCTAATATTAAATTCTGTGCTTTGAAGAAATAATACTCCAAAATATCCACCTAAAACAGGGGTGTCAAATGGGGCCAAAACCGGCCTGCCAAAGGGTCCAATTCAGCCTATTGGAGGACTTTACAAAGTGTGAAAATTGCAGAGAAGTTATTAATTCTTGCCTGCCAAAGAACTGATTTTAAAATACTGCTGCTGGCTTATAAATCATGAATGGTTTAGGGCCAAAATTCATTTCCAAACCTCTGCTACATTATGAACCATCCAGACCTCTCGGGTCGTCTGGGAAAGGTCTACTTTCTGTCCCCCAAGACAAAACTAAACATAGAGAGGCAGCTTCCAGTTTTTATGCAGCACATATCTGGAACAAACTCTAAGGTTCTTGATTAATATTGTAATCTTCTTATAAACTGAAACTTTTACTTTCCAGTCTTGTCTTATTTTCATTTTTTATTTAATGATTTTAATTGTATTGAAATGCCTTTTTTTAAAATGTTCCTTTTACAGTTTGTCTCGATGCCTTTTACGTTTTTATTCAAAGCACGTCAAATTGCCTTGTTGTTGAAATGTGCTACACAAATAAACTATTGCCAATTATACAATAAAATGCATGCTATCCCTGATTTATATTGTTGAAACACTTGCACTTAATTTTTCTTAAGACATCTCGGGCTGCATTATCTGTTTTGCAAACACCTACTGTAACCCTGTGAATATTTTCAGACTGTTTCACAATTTGGAGATGTTATTTATAGGTTATTATGGTGTGGTTTGGTCCCTGATCTAAAACATCTATAGTATTCATTAAAAAACAAAAGAAAAAAGAACTGGTGCATGATTATTATTACAATTAAAAGAAACACACCATTTAAAAACAAAAAGCCCACTCAGCATAGACTGAACACGACCAATACCTTAATTCCCTTGATGAAAAGCCAAAGCTAATAATGATTATGTTGTGTTATGAAATGACTAATCCTAGTTTCATTGTCAGCAAGAGTAATTATTAATATATCTTTAAGTAATTTTTTCATCAGCCTAAAATCATTAAGGCAGCTACAGTGGTGCTAGCCAATATTATCTGATTCCTTTTCAACAGTAATAAAGTGGATTAGCTGCTCTATGCTAAATGGATTACAATGCTAATCTCTGCTATCACATTAGCACTACACAATAGACATTCACTGCCAGACAGACTTCATTTTGCCTCAGAGTAGTGGGAAGGTGAGAGATGCATTAGGCCCACACATTAATGCACACACACAAATAAGTGTTCACACAAGCACTTGCATGTAAAGAAACATTGGCATTTCACTCTCTCTTTTTTTCTTTCACACACTTACACTCACACATGCGCGCACACACAGCCCCGTCTGGCTGGAGCTACTCATATGGTAATGACGGATACTCGAGGGAGAGTGGGGAGAGATCCTGGCACTTTTGACTCACAGAGGACACTTCCTCAGCCCTGCAAAATGTGTGTAGTAAACAGTCCTTCAATAGCTCTGTCCGCATTTGTATACGTGTGAGAGAAATCCATGCCACACCAGAGATCATACAGACAAAATCCTGGTCCTCCATAGAGCAACCAACCTGGACATTAACTGTGTCCCCCTAGTGGCTGTGAGAGATAACTACACCAACACCATCACTGGAGGAAGAGATTTAGACAGTGGCTTCTGCAGTAAAAATGCAGTTTATATGCACCTTTCTCTGTGATTTTTACCATCACAAAAACATTCAAATATCTATGGAGGTTCTATGATTTTTAAAGCTATCAAGACGTTGCTGCTTCACTTTCTCTGGATCTACCATGACAGAATGTGAATTACTTTGATTAAGTCATTTTGGGGGTATTTGTGCTTTTACAAGTATCTTTTCAAGTCATTTCTACATAAGTATGCATTACACTATGTAATCTACTTTACTTTACTTTTAAAATCATAATTACAGTACAGTTTGAATAAGAGATGACAATTTCTGACAAAACTGCGGGTGTGAATATTGGCTGTTGAAAGCTGACACTAAACTGCATTGCTGGCTTTAAAAGTTTAATAAGTATCACAAATGTATGAAAGATTTTGAATATTTTAAGATGTACTGAAAAGCTGATGCCAAATGGAATGCTGGCTTTAATAATTTTGCACATAGTTGAAGGAATATGAAGTGCTGTAAAAGTGGAAAGGGTCTAATTTATATGAATGGGATTAAAAAGTTGAATTAACCTCATAATGTATTAAAGATGTGGGATATTATAAGGTTTGAATGGAGTTTCTGGCTTAAAGTATGAATGAGTAGAGAACAATTTGAATTAATATCTGCATTTTTCTGGCCAATTTGATCGCAAATGGGCCAATGACAACAATGACATATGGACGGGGGAAAAAAAAGCTGCAGCAGGCACAGGTTTGTAGAGGTGACAATCACTGAATTTTGATTGAATGCCTGCTACTGATAATACATTAACATCAATGGTTTAAAAGTAACTAATACTCTGAGTAGTTTCTGAGAAGTATTTTTTTTATTTTAACACCAGTAGTTTTACTTGTAGTTGAGTAATATTTCAGTAATGTAACAGTATTTATACTTGAGCACAGATTTTCAGTACTCAGCAACTGTAAATGCATCACAAAAAACAGTTCCAGTGTTACAGCGCAGAGAAAAACAAATGCAACCCAAATTCAACCCCATGTGCAGATGGTATTACTGCTTTGAATCTGTCAATGAAAAATAATGTGCCCAAAGTGACTATCTCCCTCTCTCCATGGGGCTAACAGCTAGCAGAAGGTGTGATAGAGACAGGGAAGCCATTCCGGTGTGAAAACCACAGGAGTACCCTCTCTCAGTTTCCTCGTATTGGCACCATGTGCCACAAAAGCACATGGAAACCACCACACTTCCTCTGGCTCTGCGTGGAGTCCATCTTGAAGCAGGTGAAAATGTAACGCTGGAGTCTTTATTTTATTATACATATGCTGTTTTACAGAAATAATATAATTGTAAGACTTGTGCTTGTTATGTTCTGCAGTAAAATCAATGTAAGCTATAAGCAACAGAAGAAACATTCAAGTATCAAGTTATTACAGTGTCAAAACATGGATTGCTTGTTTTGTCATTGGCGGAATCCCACAGACACTTTACATATAATAATAATGTCAATAATGTCAATAATATCAATAATGTTGTTGCCCCCCAGAACCTTCCTTTGGTCAGAATTGCCCTTTCAAATTAAGTACTTATAGTTAAACACCTGAGCACCTCTATTGATTTTAGATGTGTCATTATGTAGAAACTACTTTACATCAAGTGGTGAGATAGATTGTCCACATTTTAGGAGGAGACTAGTAGTCAATCCTCAGGAGACATTAAAAAATACTGCTGTAGTAGTGATAGTGCAGATGATGTGGCTTAGTGCTACCCCCACTGCGGAAGCAGCATATGAAAGTGTGCTTCCTAAGACATACAATAACTAAAGGGGGGGAATGTGTGTGTGTGGTCCTGAGCGATCGAATGATTCTGTCCTTGCCCACTATGGCATGGATTTTGGGGTGGCAAAAGGAAGGCTGGTCACACAGAGCTGCAGTCTGTTAAGCATGGCACACACACTAACACGCCGTGGCCGGAACACACACCATGACCAACATGGTGCTGGTGGAAGCCAGAATAAGCTGCTGACTATAGTATCACTATGGTCTGACAAGGGCCATGCAACCACAGTGAGGTGAGTGGGCTGGAGCAGAATGTCATCCAAAGTCATACAGCACGCTGGGAAACTTAAATTACCACAACACTTGTGTGAGGAATTCCACCAAATCTCTGAAACGTGCACAGGCAAACCCAGTCTCAGTGCCAGCATTTCTGCATCCAAAAAGGGTCATGAACTTTTTTTTTTTCTGCTGGATATGAGAAAATAATAAGTATTGTTCCAAAACTTACAAAACAAATTACTTTAAAGACTGATGTGTTTAACAACCAGGGCCTTACCGTATATTGGTGTTGTTGTTCAATGCTAATTGAACAACAATGTGCTAATTAATTTAAGTTAAGTAGGCAAATGCTGAAACAACTCATTGTGAAGTGCCTCAGATTTCTTCAACAATTCTTAAAGTGGGTAGATATTTGGGTTAAACTCTAGTCAACCTGTTGCTTTTCCCACCTGGGTTAAATTCCCTGATCTCAGCAACAAAACTGTCTGTGTAAATGGTCAAAACACACAAACAGGAGCACTGTTATTATAAGTTTGCTGTTTATTCAGTCATAAGGTCACTTTGCTGCAAATCTGTAGCTTAATCAGGACATTCAAAGACTGGCTAATACTATTACGATAACAGTAATGATAGAATATTTGAGTTGAATTGTCAATTTCAACAAACTGGTAACATCTTCCAGTGTTTTTTATTTTGAAAAGCAGGTCTCCTGGGCTCTTCTTCTTAAGCCCTTGGGTCCCTTCAGTGTACAAGATAAAAATCAGAAACATTTTGCAGCGGCAACAGCATAGCCACATGCCAAATGCCACTGTAACCCAACCTGCCACACTTTGCTCAGGTTTCGATCCTCTTTGTCGAACCACAGCAGAGCGTTAGGCATTCAACCAGGCAAGGCAGGACATGCAATAAGAGGCTAGAACGAGAGACAGCCAGACAGACAGACTGGAACAACTGTGAAAGAGACAAGAAGAAAGGAAACAACGTATCGTCACTACATAATGGCAATGTGTCTCTCCACGCATTCTATTCATACCGACAGCAATACAATAGTGGCTGTCTGATTGCCCAAATCTGGCCAGCTCACTGAAACATATGGCAGACAGAGAGAAAGGAGGGAGGGGGGATGGAGAGAATAACAGAAGGATAGAGGGCTAGGAGGCGGACTGGATCCATCTCTCAGTGTCAATCAATGCCAGGACAAACCCTCTTCTTCCACATTCAATGCCTCAATATATAGCTTTAGGCGAAATGGACTGGTGCGAGACTAGTGGGGGAGTGTGGATGATTTGACATTAATCTCTGGGTATTAACGAGGACGTGGCACACTAATGTGGGATGCCAGGCTGGTCGTGTAGCATTGCTGGAGCAGAGAATCGCACATGATCCGCTATTCATCGCCAAGAGTTATTAGCGACAATCAAAAGCAGACAGATGTAGCCAGAGAGGAAGGCACTAAAGTATGTGGTTTCTAAAACAAGTACGACAGGTGACACATGAATGACTAATGGCATGGTACTTCTACATGTACAATGTCTTTTGGCATAGTATTTTACATTTTATGACAAGCTGTAATAGGGACATCTTGCAGTTATCCAAAGGTATGACATCAACTTGAGGCTTTACTGCTTACTTTATGGAAGCAAAATATTCATTTGGTTCATTAATGACACTTTCAAAATCCCCCCCTCCTTTCTTTCCTTCCTTCCTTCTTTCCTTCCGGCTCAGCTCCTCTCTATAGGAGGATGAGTGGGCAAAAAAACCCCACAGAGTGGAACTGAACTCATTCTGTGCTTTTAATTCACTATTCTCTGTTTTATGTTTGCGATTAGGCATATCTGCTACACAGCAGGATTTTAATTAATGCGTTTCCCCGGATGCCTGCACTGTGAAAGAAGGTGCTTTGTGGGTGCAAATCAGGGAAATGTCATTGTTAGCAGGGAAGTAACTACAGAGACTTGCGTTGGCAGTGGCAAAACTATACAGAATTTTGACCTCTATAATGGCCCTCCTGTTGGGTTTGGTTTTATTGAGGTTAATCCTCCGCAGATGTTTTATTTTGGCAAGGTTGTTTCGGAACAGGATGTTAAAAGACACTTCCAGAAAACCTCCTCAACTCTGCGCTGTGAGATTAAAGTGGTATAGCTAAGACAATGTGGGTATTAGTGGGTGGCCCGAGTGTGACTGTGTCATGGCAGCAGCAACACAAAGTAACTAAAGCCTGCAAACTTGATTCCAAATGCAAGTTAAGTCTCTACCATGCAAAGTGAAAGCCATTTATCAACAAACTCCACTGACTTGTCTGGTCCCAAGTATGTCTGAGATGGACTAATGCAAAGTGAAAAAGTGTGCTGTGGTATGATGTGTCCATAATTCAAACTGTTTTTGGAAATCATGGACGTCATGTGTTCTCAGTTCTCAATAGCTTACTGAGAAAGAGAGAAGTTGATGTAGTACAGTGGTAAACATGCCCCTATCACAACGTTTTTTGTCACATGTTGCAGGCATCGAATTCAGAATGACTGCATAGTTACAAAAAACAATGAAGTGAATCAGTTTGAACATTAAATATCTTTTCTCTGTAGTGTATTCAATTAAATATAGGTTTTGCAAATCATTGCATTCTGTTTTTATTTATGTTTTACACAATGTCCCAACTTTTTTGGAAATGGGGTTATATTTCTGGGTTGTATAAGAGTATATGTAAATATGCATATCAATAACTATATAAGTTGTTTTGTTTCATTTCATTATATATTCTATTCTATTCTATTCTATTCTGATTTTAATTATCAGTGTTATATGTGAGTGTGGCTTGAAGGGATTAAAACTTCATTATCACTATACAACACAAGGTTGCACAATGAAAAGAAATGACCTTGATAAGCAGCAGCAACACAAAGCAGCTAAATAGAAAAGTTAAAGAAATACAGAAAGTCAAAGGAAAAAAACAAAAATCAATCTTTGAGTGAGCCTGTATATGTGCACTAATGTTTGTTTCTGTTTGTGCTTCTTCAAGTCTCCACCACCTCACATCTGGGATCTGACACTAAAGCAGACAGAGCCGCAGGGGGACCCCTGGCTCAGTGACTGACCGTTGTGGCATTAAAGGTGTGGTACCTGTTAGCCTGCAGGTCCACGCAGCCTACTAATCTAACCTTATCCCCCTGCTGAGAGATAGACAGAAAAAGCAAGGAGAGAGGCAAAGAGAAGGACAAGAATGTTATTGTGAGGGATGATGGTGTTGGACGTGAAAGGGGACAAGTGTCTGGAGGCTTCCTAACTCATTTCTCCCCCCTGTTCCTCCTCTACTCTCTCAATCTCCCCCATGGCTTCAAAGGGTGAGTGACAGGTCTCCCTGCTATCATTCCCTTCACTGCTGAGCTGCCTTAGAGCAGTGTGACCAGGCAGGGGGCTCACAGCTCAGCTTTTGTTACTCATTTCCCTCCTCTGCTATTGCTTTTGCTCTTTTTCACTCTCCCTCTCTCCCTCTATCTCCCTCTGTCGTTCTGTCTCAATCTGTAAGTCATGAGGTTGACTAAAATACCTGCAGGCTTATGGCCGGTTCAATCTTGAGAACATTTGTGACCGCTTGACTTCTAACAACTCACTCACTTCCTCTCAAAGTCTTTTGTGCTGGTCTTTTCAAATTTCACTTTCTTGGTATGTTGGATGGAGACTCTATACCCCTACTGCTAGAACAATGTATTTTGGATGTTGTCTCCGGTTCATTCTCTTTTGATTGTGCTTACACATTTTTAGACTGAAAACCCTTCACACTCGTCGCTGTCAGATGTGACCGGAAATAAAAAGCCTTGCAGACTTGATTGGATGTTGGCATATGGTTCTTGATGGGACCCATTTTTTTCCGGATAATATGGGAAAATGGCCGGCGCTTGATGCTGTAATCTATGTGGAAGTGGACAGAAAAGGCTCTTCTATCAAGTGAATAAGACAAATCACACACAAATATATTCAATGTACCCGGTGAAGAGCAACAAACCTTGCTTCGTCTAGACAACTGTCCCTTTTCTATTTCTTATTCAACAACTGCTCCATCTCTTTTTTCCTCTCAGTCCCATCTTTCTGTTCTCATGGTCTTGCATCATTTCTTTGGCCATCGATTTTTCTGTTTTGCCATTTTTCCTTGCAATATGCATCATTTATCACTTTTACTGTGCAGAGAAGATGTCAGAGCTCATCTCTCTCTACACAGCCCCTCTACTCCTCGTCCCTCTTTCCTTCTGTCTTTCCCCATCCAATTCCTCTTTCTCTGTCTCATTAGAGCCACAGCGGGGTGTTGGAGGTGACAGGTAGAGATCTCCTGACAGACCTCATTTAGTGCAGACAAATACCTGGCCTGGCTGAGAAAAACCCATACGTACATTTCTCTTTCAAACCAATTATTTCCTCTACTGTTTTTCCTTTCTTACCCGTTTTGCTGCAGTGATAAGAGCTGCTGTTCCCGCAATCGCTGCTGCAGCTACTGGCTGGGCCTCAAGGACTCCACAGAGGCAGTAGCATAATTTGTGCGCACATCACCACCTGTGTCTCTATTAGTGGTGCAACCCGGTGGCAGTGCTACAAACTGGTGTGCACCCCATTATATTTTGTGACCAGAGGCCACTGTGTGAGAGCTAAAAGGGTTTGGGAGCCATTAATGAAGTCAACATGCTCCCCCAGAGTAGTGAGGGCACCAAATCAGCCTATTGTGTTGAATCAAGACTTGGCCTTTCAGCCGACGCAGCGGTGGACAAACTCAGAGCTATGGATGCCATTCATTTGGAGAAGTGGAGCCGGCAAACTGCTTCAGCAGGTCCAATTGTATAAATGGAACCCCTGACTATAATCACGTTGAGATTCTAATAAGGGGTTCTGTGTTTTGTGTGTGAGCATGCGTGTGTGTATTTGACAAGTGAGAGAAAGGTTGTATCACAGGTGTCCACACCTGTGAGAATTATAGCACCCAAGAAGCTGGACATATGGCAGAGCAAGGGGTGGCTAGCTTTGATGTTAGAGGAGCAGAGGGAAGAGGAAAAAGATGAGATGGTTGAGGAGCAACAGATGGAAAGACATGTCTACCTCCATCACTCTCTTTTTCCCTGTAAATGAGACCAGTTCCCACTTAACGATCCATTTATTTTGACAATTTGCTACAGTATATGAATAGTTGTGTTGTAGTACATGAGATTGGTCTTGATCCCATTCTTAAGAGCACTTTTTGAAAGACTTGGTGTCGCATTGGAATCTACCGCATTTTCGGACTAAAGGACTTTATTTCAAGACCAGTCAAGACCACAACTGAAAGGATATTACAAAACTGCCTGTGCATTGTCTGATTTTATTTTTTAACATCAGTACTGTGATTAGATGTAAAACCTCCCGCTTCAAATGCAACCAAAAACATGACTCATTTCTAATTTGAAGTTTTTGTTTCTGTTACCAGCTCTCAATCTGTCAGCCCTCGCCACCCTCCTTCATGTGCAAGACAGTGACTGTGGGTGACAGGAGGAGAATCTGTGGCTGGCTGGGAGAAGATGTCAGCCAGATCTTTTGTAATAAAATTTGGTTAACCACAAAGAGTGTCAAAACAGTGTCCAAAACACAGCAGTGTGTAAATTCTGCAGTGCAACACTGCTGGGGCCACGTCAAACTTTTATCAGCACTTAGAAAACCATAAAGCAAGGTAAGCTAAGTTTAAATGACGCTAACAAAGCTAGATAGCTAAAATTAGCAATCTGCCTCTGTACTTTCAAAAATCTGTTCACCACCTACCGAAAGAAATTTAGCACATGCTAGCTACACATGTTAGTCTGTTTTTAGTCTTGACTTGGTCCTGCCCTGCCTTTGTCTCACCTTGTCTTGGTCTCAACTTCTCAAAGTCTTGCTCTGGTCTTGGTCCTGATACACTCTGGTCTTGGTCATGACTTGGTCTCAGTTAAGGTGGTCTTGACTACAAAACTGGTAATAAATATCACACCGACTTGAATTGAAATGAAAATGGGGTACTTTCTATCACTATAAATTTATCACTATAAATGTTAGTATATTTGTGTTGACTTGCATTAGTGACCACAAATTGGAGTTGCTAATTATCCACTTCTATGTTTATCACAACACTGCTCCCTAATTTCCCTGCCTCCTTTCCTCCCACATTCACTGGCATGCTGCCTTAGAGAAACTTTCCAGCCAAAATCTCTTCCCAAAGTGTACAGAGCATATGTGCATGGAAGCTTGTTTGGGAAGTTGGTTAGGTCCAGGCTGGAGACTGAAAAAGCAAAAGACCAAAAGTCCCACATGTATACATGCAACAATGGAAGGACAATGATGCCCGTTCTTCCACTGAGTCGTAAAAGTAAACCTAATGATACTTTTATTAGTTGGCCATATCCTGCTTCCTTAATTGTCAATCAGCAATTTAACCAACCATTGAGGATAATGAGTAGAGGATCTGTTTGTTTCCTGAGCAAAGGAGAAAGAGAATCACTGACCCGGAATAATCTAAGGTCATAATTAATTATAGGACCCACAAAAATAGCAATGTTAGAAAAACCTTAGATCAGCCTTACATGGAACACGGATCTAGTGCTCCTCAGGTACGTCAGATGGATACGAGCTCTCTTTACATAGTGGTGACAGACTTTGATCAGCAGTCACAGGCTCATCTCACAGACACCCCAACCATGACCTTTACCCACTCCTATGTGAGGCTGTGATTCACAACACAATAGCATTCTTTCATCTTAACTGCACAAACTCAATAGCCTTTTCTTGATTGGACCATGCTCTTCTTCTCTAAATGTCAATCAGCAGTCGATCCAAAAATGGTAGCGAAGAAGGGCCAGGTCCCCAAAGAGATGTCTAGGTCTGATAATAACCTACTGACAGGCTCAGATCAACTTTAGCCAAGGTGAAGAGATGACTTTGAGAACTCTTTAGTCCCTTTTTACTCTCAGACTATGCTTTGTTTTAGTGGTTATCTATCTCTTTTCTTTTACTGCTTATCAGTCTGTCCTCTTCTTTCTGGTCAATACTAATTTTCAGCTTGTTTACCAGGGAAAACAGAGCAGTTCATTGACTTCAAGGGTGTGATTGGTTTCCTGGGAGATAAGCACAAATACATAAATACACAGAGACACGTGTACACAAACATATGCTCATACACACACAAAGACAAGGCCAAGAAAGAGTCAACAAACATGAACTTTTAAATGTTCAGCCACAAATGTGGAAAAGAAAAGTGTAGTAAAGACATTAGGAGAGGAGGCAGAGTGTGAGTGTGTGTGGGAGTGTGTGTGTGTGTGTGCGTGTATCCAGGTGTGTGAATAATAGATGGGGAGCTGAGAGCCAGACGCTGTCTGAGAGCAGACATCACCCTGGATCCCGTTACCACACACTGCCATCAGAATAGCTCTGGAGACACAAGCACAAGCACCCCCACACACACACCCACACACACCAACGCACACACACACACACACCAGGCCCAAGTTAAAGCATTAATACACATGCACGGGGCCATACACGTGCACAGTCCTCTGCACACACAGTCTCATACACAGTGACCTTTCTGCACCCCTGTGCACTGTTCCTCAACACAACACTATCTCTGTCCTGTGTCTTTGCTCAAGTGTAATCACAGAGTTGAATAATATGATCTCACAATGGGAATTTTAACTATTTTAAAAGTCGAGTACCCTTAGCTTGGTACTGAAATGACTGAATGCATCTTGTTGAGGGAATTGAATATTAAATGTGAAGTTCTCAAACCTATCTCATTTGTATTTTAGATTGATCTCATAAAAGTTATTAGTGTCATTAATGTACATTTTATTTTGGGGCTTTTGGGCCAATGCTGATGCCAATACCAATATTAGGGAATGAAAACATTCTGTTAAACATATCAGCAAATATTTTTTATGAATGTAGAATATTTTCATAAACACCCATTCTTGGCAAGTATTCCTAAAAAGTGGTTAATACTTGTAACAAAGACATATTTCACAGTTTAACAATAAATGTTATAGTCCAAAATGAGATCAGGGCACTGAAACAGTAAACTTTCACCAGTAATTTTAATAAATTTAATAAACTATAAATAGAAAAATACAAATAGGGCAAAATAAGGGTTGCAAATTTTGTAAAAATTAAAGATGCTAATAATCAATTAATCCAGAAATCATAAATAATAAATGAGATACAAACCACACTTGTTTCCTTATTACTAAAATGCCTCCACAAGCCAAAACAATGTTAAATGAGGGATGATTACTGCCATTTCTAGACTATTGATTAATTGTCGATAAATACATATTTAATTGGTGAAATTCTTATTGGCAATTAATTGATAAATGAATTAGAAAAAAGGATCAAACAATCTGCATTATGTTCTGTTAAAAAGAAAAGTCACATATCAGACAACATGTATGCCGATAATTATATACACAGATATAGCTGTGATAGACCAATATCATGCTGATAATATCAGTTGACTGATATATATTACAATAAAATATTAGAAGGAAAAAGTTGACGAAGTACACATTTATCCTGAAAGCATGTTATAATATTCTACTGGTGTCAGCCTCTATGGTAAAGACAGACTAGACTCAGTACAGAGTGGTACACACATGCACGCACACATATTAAATCTATGGATCACTGACTGAAGCTGAAGATCACACACATTCATGAATTCATGAATTACCAATGGCTTCTCCTTTTGGACTTGTGCAGATTTGTGTGTGTATGTGTGTGCACCTGAGCTTGTATACGGGAAGCATTCATTGCCTACCCTTCAGTTTTATGTTGTGGTGATTTATGAGGTACCTACCAAAGTTTCTAATTAAATAGGGAAGCACCTCACAACCAATTCCTCAGAGATAAGCAGGTGTGTGAATTTCTGTGCTCCCTCCTTATTGTCTGTACAAGTGTGCATGTGTGTATGTAGTCTGTGTGTATACTCTCTTGTTTTCAGCCCCAAGGGCGCTGCCTTTTTTTTTCTCTTCATCTCTCCTCTTTGCCTTTATTCCTTTATTAAACAGACTGGCACACTCCCTCTATTATACCTGTTTTCCCACTGAAGTGAAAAATTGCATTGCTTGCATAGCAGGGGACAGAGAGAGGGAGACAAAGAGACGGGCAGAGACGGAGCAAATGAAAACAAGGAGAGTGAGGAGGACAGCGAGAGCGAGGAATAACACTGCAGTAAACCCTCGAGGCATGTGCGATAGTAAGGGCAATCATTGGAGGGAAGATGGTGAGACTGCGAGAGAGCAACAAGACCAAAGGCCAATGTCCACTGAAAATGGTTTGGATGCATTCCATGAAGGCTGCCCGTGTCACAACAACTACACAACTGGTTGATATGATGGTTTCGATATCCACCAGCCGCAGGAGCCTTGGTACTATAACTTCATGCATTTAGTTTACACCTACATAAATGCTACTGAAGTATTACTGTATATTC
The DNA here is from genome assembly GCA_034769285.1 of Lutjanus argentimaculatus. Taxonomy (NCBI): domain Eukaryota; kingdom Metazoa; phylum Chordata; class Actinopteri; order Lutjaniformes; family Lutjanidae; genus Lutjanus; species Lutjanus argentimaculatus. Next base: position 2,547,734 of record JAWZSL010000029.1, on the reverse strand, counting down.
ACCCACTATGAACATTAAAAACTCACAAGAAAGTAGCTTCATATGCCTGTTAACCACACATATCAGCCAGGCTCATGTTTTCATTTTCTGAAATATGTCTGGCCACCCTTCCATTCAGACAGAATTTCACCAGGTCATTCCACCATTTCATCAGGTCGGCCAATCACAACCATTTATGAAATATGGGGCGGGTTCTATACAATGATTGACAGAGGAGCGTCACTGGACCAAATCTGAAAAGTCAAGTCACGCTTTTAGCAGCTCTGATTAGTTGTAGGTCGATCCAATTGCACTGAGTTAGCAGGTCCTTCCAGCACAATGCCTCAGGCAGGAAACTCAGATAAAATTGTCCAGCAATGCAGTGCTGATCAAATATGGATAAAGATTCTGTTAATGCATGAAATATTTCTCAGCTAAAATGCTTTCAGAAAAATATTTTAGTGTATCATTTAGCTGTAATGTGAGAAAGGCTGTAACCAGCTGTATACCCCACACTCCCCATCCATGCCTTTGTTTTACTTTTTAATCATACAAAACACTTCACTGGCCATTCTAACATGCATGCACACAGACCAACACTACTGATCCAATGACTGTCACACCTCATAACATAGACACAAACTATGGGCTCGTCCGAGATCTGAACCCGGGCTCTCTTGCACCCCATGAAAGAATCATACTCCTATAGTATCAGCTATCACATCACATAAAAAAAATCAGCAAAATCATGAACAAATCATGTTTATGGCCATGCTTTCTCATAGGATCTGAGTTGCTGCCATGACATCACTGCTCAAGCTAATAATTTTTGCAGTGGACATTCGCCGTTTGATAGCACTCAAAAAAATAACAAGGTGAGGAGAAAGACCAGAAATACCACATGTACCCAAGAGAATTACACCAGCTCTCTTAAGTCACTTCTATTTTCTTTTCTCCTCTCGTCCCGTCTCATTCTCACTCCAAACATCCACCAGAGGCAAACACATTAATCACAACACAAGTTCATTTCTACGCCTCCTTGTATGTGGTGCAATACCTCATCCTGAATTATGTCTGACACACTGGAATTGTATCATTAGGCTATGGCCCTACTTAAATCTTTATATAGCAACAGGACTTGTCAGAGAAAAAAATGACTATGATGCATTAGTCTGAGTGACACTTATTACAACGTAGGTGGTAGGGCAATTTCTTCAAGTTTTCTGATATAAGACAAATAATACATTCCATCCATTTTGCTTTCAAGAGTCAAGAAAATAATTCCCAACCTGGGCATGAACCCAATCTGTAAAATCTTGGTCTGTGTATTTTTTTCTAACGCATTCCCTCTCCTCTACCAATGAAGACATCACAAGTATAAGCCATCCTTTCACTGACTCCATGGGAGGTTTTTCTAAAATTAGCGCTTCTTTATCAAGGGAGCACATTAGAGTTTCACGCCCATGCATTATGCCGTAGCACAAAAGCAGTGTATTGTGCATGATAATGGAGGCTTCACAGTGGGAGTCAAATAACTTCACCCCATAAATAAATGAGCGTGTTGTTTCGGGATGGTTGGTTATCTAATCACAAAGACGAGGGAACAAATAAAAGGAGCATGCAAGCATGTTTGAATACAAACGATACCTTTACTACTGGGTTTGTATGTGTAAGCATGTAGATGTATCAATGTGTGTGCAATTACACGGACTCAAAACACGGAAACATATTAGCTATTGTAATGTAAAACATAATGAACAAACACACAATCAGACAATGCAGAAAATTCAATTCTGGGTTGCTATTAATCCTAATGTGTCACAGCACGGACTCATAACTTGAATACTGTTTCCATTTTTCTATTCAGACAGTTGATTTAAAGGGATAGTTCTGATTATTTTAAGTGCGGTTGTATGTGGTACTTATTGATCAGTATATCAGCTGCAGTAGATGGCGGTTAAAGAAGCAGAGAGGAGTTCCAGCACGGAAGTTAAGCAATGTACTCCTGTGGACAGGGTCGGAATCAAAACCTATTTAGCCATTTAAAAATGGTCTATACAAAAAATCAGTACAGTTTAAGTGTATGCTGTGTTCTGAATACTTTCACCCTTTACTTTTTGTGCCTTTATTTGTTTGATTATTTGATTTGACAGGAAAGAGGGAGAGAGAGAGTGGGAGAATGACATGCTATAGGCAGGAGTCATACCCAAGACCGCTGCAGAGGACTCAGAGCCTCAGTACATGGGACGAAAGCTATAACAACCAACCCTCCAGGCCACCCAGATATCTCTCTCTTTAAACTAACCAGACTCCTTAAGAAAAAACAGTAATTTTACCATGCAGGGCATGGGAGCCACTGGACTACTGCTGCCTCGGTCAATTAGTTTGTTAGTCCTGTTGTGTCACTCTGCTGAATCTGAACTAATACTTTAAGACACCAAAGTCACACAGTAACACAAACAAATTAACCAACTGAGGCAGTCTTAGACCAGCAGCTCCCGTGTTCTGCGAGCTAAAATTACCGTTCCTCCTTAAGGAGTCAGGTTGCTTTTGAAAGAGCGATATTTGCCTTAAATAACGGTGGTGTCTGGTCGGAAAAAGCTGTCTGATGGCAAGGTAAAGCAGTGAAAATATATTAAATATGGCCTACATTTAAAAAAAGGTCCACCCAAAAAATAAACATCAGTTTAAGTGGCTAAAATACGTTTTGTTGCTGACCGTGTCCACAGCAGTCCAGTGCTTAAGCTTCTGTGTTGGTCCTCCTCTCTACTTTTCCAAACTGTGGTTGTGCCGACTGACATCTACTGTACGCTACACTGACTATTGATAAGTACCTGACACAACAGTTTAAGAGCATCTAATAACCACAGTTGTTCTCTGTCGTGGTTCTAAGTCCCACTCTGCCTCGTCTCTTCTGCATCCTGTCCACCTTTCTTCACCATCTTCTCTCCTTCCTCTTTCTCTTATCTTGTAATCTACATCATGTTTTCACTGTCTACTTATTCTGCCCTTTTACAATGTGACATATCAAAAGTATGACGAGCAAACAGAAAAAAACAAGTGTCCCTGTTGGAGCAGAGCAAGCCTGAATGACAGAGGGAGAAAGAGGAAGAGAGGGAGAGACAAAGAGGAGAGATTGAAAGGAAGTGAGACAGATCACCTGCAGAACGTTCCGATAGAGATGGCTGTAAGCTGCACTAAAACTTGAAGACAGATAAAAGTTAATTCTTTCTCTGGGAGAGACAGAAAGAGAGGGGGAGACGAGTCTAAGAGGATATTTGGTGAATGGAGCCTGTCAGCTCACGTTGTGCAGAAATCCTCTTATACCTCAAAATTTCAATTAGGTGGGGAAGCGTTTTGCTGTGGTGCGCTTCTCTCATTCTGCGCAGGAAGTACAAGGTGCATGAGGTGGGATTTGTCACAGCAGCGACAGGCCTGCTCCACCTACATTATGATTCAAAGAACACGCACACAAACACACGCACACACAAAAAGAGCTCCCCCTTCCACCTGCCAAAGCCATTTCGAGTGACAACAGTGGTACACTTGATGCTACTTCAGTGTTCAGTGAGCAGTGTTGCAATTGAGTTTGTTCCACTGAAGAGGATCTGAAATTCAAACTCCACAGGTTTGTGTTGGGCTGCTGTCATCTGTATGACAGCTACAATTACACTATGTGTCAACCTCTCCAAACGACACTGACTTACAGTAATTACAATGCCAAATGCAGCAGCCCATTTTCATGGGTTGTTTTCATTTAATCTCCACCTTAGTGTTTTGCTTTCATTTTCCCTTGCTTGTCACCGTCGCCGTTACTATCATACACAATTTAAAAAGAACCAATACATCCAAATTGACCATATTAAAAGTAAAATTAAGGTTTACATTTCTACATAGTAAAAGTAGTTTCGGCCATATTTCTGGCTGTTAAGATCTGGTAGAATGGAGACATTACTTCAACAAAGTCTCATGGGGCAAGAAAAATGGACGGTCAGAAAGTCAGAATTTATCATCAATCTGTGACTTTAATTAATTTAATACTAAAAATAAGCCTTAATCCCTAATTTGACAGGGAAACTACAAGTAAGGAAAGTTATGTTCCACCACAGGAACTTTCCCAAGGGATGAGAAACTTTTGGAGGAAGAGAATTTCTTAATTATTCTTATTTAATTAATTAATTTGCCTAGTCTTCATCTGTCTTTGGACTGTGGTGGAATCGTTCTTTGCTCTTAAAGTTCCAGGTACTTTGGCTGGAACAACAGCTTAAGTTCAAAAAGGAAATGTCCCACATCTCAACAATTAATTTGTTGTGTACAATGTTACCGTAATGGATTTTTACAGTAAAAAATAAAAATAAAAATGTAGCTGTAGTTTCCAGAACTTCACTGTAATAAATACAACAGAACTGTTTCTAATATTTATATTGTATATTAGTTGATGATTTTATAGCTAAGGTTGGTTCCATATTTTACCATAAAAATACAAATTAATTATTAAAAGAAACATTTTCCCCATATAACCAACTTGAAAATTCCATGGTATAAATAACAGTTCATGCCATGAAATATAACAGTGATTTATCGTGCAATTAACAGTCTGTAATAAGAGTAAGTAATAAGGGATATGATATTAAAATTATTGCTTTGGCTTATATTTATTATTCATTGCATTTCACTGTTACAGATAGCATATTTAATTTAATAATTTAGATTTTGTTTTTTATCTGTAAAATCTCCAGGCATTTTTACAGTGTAAGATTTATTGCCAAAACTATGGAAATAAGATGAAAGTTGGAATAAACTTATCTTATCCTTTAAGGTAAAGCCAAATATCTTTTCATGGCCATTTTCCCCACATCTCTAACACATCCCACTTCCAGGTAAGTTTTCCTCTTTTCTCCATCCCTCATCCTCTAACTATCCCACCTCTCTTCTCCAAGCATTTACCCATTTTGTCATTAATTCCCTCAGCGTTCTTTACAAACTATCTGTCTCTTGTTACCTCTGCGTCCCTTTTCTCCAAACCCTCTCTCACCCACTCTTTTACTCTCTTTCTCTCCCTATCTCACCCTTCAGCTCCTTTCTTTCCCAAAACTCAATCCTGTCCTCCTCTTCCTCTCACCTTTCTCCCTGCTCGCTCTATTCCCAGCTTCCCAGCTGGCTTTCATCTTCCCCAGGTTAGATTACTGTAAAGCACTGCCTGTCTGCCAGCATTCCTGAAAGCTTTTCATCTCTGCTCCGATTCATCTAGGGAGACAGAGAGCGCGGGAGAAAAGGGTGAGGAAGGGAGAGAGAGAGAGTGAGCTGTGTTGTGCTGCAGCTATGGATTTCAGAGCCTTCAGTGGTTAACCTGCACAGCACACTGCACTGGCTGATGGGAAATTTCCCCACTGGTCTCTTGGCTGTCTGTGAAACGCCCACTCAGAGCTGAGAGCACACCTCACTGGGGACAGACACAAATGTGCACACACATACACGCACACATTGGCAAAAGCAACACACAAACCAAGGCACTATAAACATAAACACACAAACCACTGTAGTCTGAACATACATTACACACATAGGAAACTAACAAAATGCATAACATTAGAGTAAAAATAAAACCAATAAAATTGCTCAAAAGACAAAAGAAAAGGAAACTAAATAAAACAGAATATGGATTCACTTCAGTACTTCAAACATAAGTACACACACACACACTTTTTCACCAAGCAGATCCACAAATCCAAGAGTGCAGATCTCTTTACAACTTAGTGGGGGACAGAGGTATACTGAGAAGGAAATTTAGCCCTACTCCCTGCTGCTTTATGCTCTTTCCAGGGTTAATTTTTAGATGCAACGCCAGCTCAATTTATGTGAATTTTAACATTAAAATACCCTCTGTTAATGGCGGTCTTGAGTGGGCAGACTGTTAAACCAAACTCCATTCTAAAAGCAGGTGTTTTATGGTAGGGCCATATTTTTTCACATTAAAAACTTTGTTACACCATATAAGTGTCTTTTCTGATTCACTTCAATCTACAGCCACAGTTGGCACACGTGTCATTTACTAAGTAAAATCATTAACAAGCCTGTGATGAAATGTTGACCGGGTGTTTTTAGCCCACAACAGGAAAGTGATGTATGCGTTTCAGACCACTGAGCAGGATACGAAAACAATCAAAAAGTGTTGTGGATTTTTTTCAGAGACTGATGGGGACTAGTCTCTTCTGTCCCCACCTCAGATCCTCGCCCGAGAACAAATCTAAAGTGTATCAAATTAATTCTTCTTGTGTTTTTTTTTTTTTTTTTTGTTTTTTTGCACTAGATTTGAATGTTTAAACAGTTAAAAGTGGAACTGTTTTGGCAGCGTGATAATACACCTGCAGATGTGTTTATGGTGTGACTGAGTCAGATAGGCACCACTCATCTCCACACAACACTCTGAAATTTACTCAGCCTTGAGAGAAAGATTGCATGAGATGTAAATGCAACAGAAAATGTGCCCAACTGTGTGCGTGTGTGTTTGTGTCTTTCGGCCCACATACATGCATTGACAGCTTACAAACAGCAGTACAGGTTTAATTACAGCAGGCCCTCCAGCTGTTTATTGCTCTGCTTCGGTTGTGTGTGTGTGTGTGTACTTCGGTGTTGACTATGTCTTTTTGTGCAAGTGGGTTTGTGTGTGTGTCTTGCTGTGGAAATGGGGGGACTGTGTCAGTGGGTGAGTATGCAGTGTAGCAAAATTTATGTATGTGACTGCAAGGTTTGGTTACAGAGGAAACAGCATTTATACAGCTGTGTGTGTCTGTGTCAGAGTGTCTGTCTGTGTAGATAGCAGCACATGTGGAGATTTAAAAACAAAATGTGCTTTCTTTAACCATGTTTGAACAGCAAATCCAAAATAGCCGCCACAAATGTCTTTCCATTCTGCATTTAGTGAATCCTCCTACGGCTGTAATTTTTGACAAATAAGCTCAGTATCTGGAGTAGAAGACAGACCAAGACATTCAACTCAGGAATGACTGATTTTAAAATATCACTGGCCCTAGGGCTGCAAAAGAAAAACATTCTGTTGATTATTTTTGAGATTAACTGATTTGTGTCTAAAATGTTGAATGTTGATGCTGAAATGTTCAAAAATACCGACGCCCAAATTGAAATAATAATTTTATGTTTAAAACCTCTCAATGATTTGAAAAGGCATCATGCCCTTTATGATTTCAGTGTCTTCAAGGATGCAAAACAAACCCATGCTGCTGCTGTGCTGTGTCAGGGAGATTGTTGCCAACTGTGTTTTATGCTGGAGATGCAATGAGTTTTTCAAACGAAACAGTAATTGTTTCGTCCCTAGTCAAGTCTATAAAATGTCAAAAAATAATGAAAAATAACCATCACAAGACCCATGAACCCAAGCTGACACTCTCAAATTGCTGCACTTTACAATTATATAAAACAAAGAAAAGCAGCAAAATTACATTTGCATGAAAAATATGTTTTAGGAAATTTATTGTCAATTCATTTCGTCAATCCACTAATCAATTAAAGGACCAGTCTGTAGGATTTAGTGGCATCTGGCAGTGAGCTTGCAGACTGCAAATACCTCCCATCACCCTTCCCTTCCAAGTGTGTAAGAGAGACTACGGTGGCCACAGAACTTGCTGTGATACATCAGCGTCGCCACCTTATTGAACTCTGCAAGACTTACCTGTGAACAAATACGTGTGAACGGGGAGCTACATTTTTTTCCGGATAAGAAGCACTAGAACATTAATATTTCTTAGCCAATTTACAGGAATCATCTTATAATCGAGGGTTCATGATATACACGGAGTATGAACTTTTTTTTTTCTGACTTACTCCACGTAGATCATGAACCCTTGAATATACAAATGACTAATTTAAATTGGCCGAGAAATGCAAATGTTATAGTGCTTTTTATCCAGAAGAAAATGCAGTTTGCTCCATCTTTTTGTATGTGTTTACAGTACAGTTTTGCATGGTCCAATGTGGTGGTGACGATGGATTATCTAAAGGCCAATGTGGCATCTATGTATATATATCTATGGTTCTGGACTACTGTAGAAACATGGCAGTGCTTCATGGTGGCCTCCATGTAAGAGATAAAACAGCTCATTCTAATGTAATGAAAACACAACAATTCTTATTTTAGGTGATTATACACTAATGGAAATGTACTTAGAAATATTACATTCCATTTCTGACATATTCTGCCAATAAATCAACCTAAATCTTACACCCTGGACGTTTAATCAAGTAACTGCTTGGCATTGACCACTAAAAAATGTTTGCAAAAACAAGGAAAACCATACGTCCCTTTATCCACTTCCTCTTGGGCAGTTTTGTAAACAAACCTTTGTATTACACAGAATGTGACAGCACTTATGCCTTCAACCTAACTCTGCAGTCTCCTTCAGACACAGACACACAGTCACATCCAAATCTCATTGTAGCAGGTCTATCCCTATGATGGCGCTGTGTGATGATATGGTGCTATGAAGCATTAGGGGCATCCCTGCATGGGATATTTATGGACCTGCCAGTCTTCAGCCCTACTCACAACTCCCACACCCTTTAATCTTACTGCTGTCATCTACTGTCACTGCCTTATGACTATGGCCTTGGCTAACTGCCAGCCAACACATAGGCACTATTTGTGTGTGCTTGAGAGTGCGAATGCGAGACTGTTGAAATACAACACCATTGTATAGCACAGTAGAGTACAGCATGTCAGTCAAATGTAGGCCAGAAGTGACAGGCAAAAGTGCTGCTCTAGTAACAATGCATAACCTAAAATAAATGCCGGGATCGTATACAGACAACAAACAAAAAAAAATGCATGCCAAATCACAGCCTTCACTCCCAGTCCAATCCTTGTCTGTATGTTAGGCACAACACACTAATTTGGCAAGAAAACAGGGAGAGACTCGAGAGAAATAACAAGGGAGGGGTGGGGAGGATAACAAAACTATCCTCAAAGCAGTCCTTTTACACTCACAAACTGCACTGAATTAGCAATTTCTGAAAATAATAATTCTTTAGTCTTTGGCAGAATCTACCGCCCCCACACAGAAAAATGGAAATTGCACATAATGAATACATTAACATGTATGTCATGATAATTCTTATAATTACCGCTAACAGGATGTGGTGCTTATTGCCCTGAATCATCTACAGTTTGCTCAATAGGCCCTCTGAGGCTGTTTGGTTGCTGTCCACATCCTCTGTGTGCAGATTCTCTTGAGGCAGATGAGTAGGCTCAATGAATGAGTGAATGAAAGAAGTGATCAACAGTCTGGCAGAATCCTGCAAGCACTCACACACGCAGACAAAGACAAGCGCGAGCTGTACCCTGTTATGATAAGCATTTATAACTAAAGCCTTCCACAAAACAGCTAATTTGTCAGGCTCTGTGGGAAGCTCATTGTTACTCAAGAGGTGATGTGAAATTGCTGTGATCAGCCAAGAAAGTAATTATAAAATGAAACATCAACAATAATGTGCAAAGTTGGAAAGCAGCACTCTGCGAATTCTCAATAATTTAAATGAATGTAAAATAAAGAATGGACACTCTACAGTTCAGAGTGCTAGCTTTTTGCGCTGCTTGTGCAGCATTTGATGAACTTTGCAGATAAGGATAAGTGTCAACTATGTATATATGTATACAGTAGGTGGTTTGGCAACATTTAACAGGAGGGATGGATCCGTTTTGTTTCATTCATCTGTGACGAGTGAACCCACTCATCAACAACTCTTTTGGTTCTGTATTTTTTATTAATAATACTCAATCAACATTGTCGAGGTCATAGATTCTTAATCGCACCAACCTCAGTCTGTGAAGGTTCAATGAGTTAGGCAGATGAGACTAACATATTCAACTAAACAACACCTCTGCCTCTGCACTCTCTCTGCTAGAGGATGCATTTTGGTCATTCTGCTAGCAACAAGAACAGCATCCACTCTCACCTCCCTTCAAATGGCAACTGTGGTTTAATGTATATAAATCACAAAATATGGAAATGAGGTTTCCACCTGACAGTGACAAATATAAGTTTTGGACATTATTACATGTTAATTTAAGTCACTGTAAGGTACAAAACAAGTTCACAAACTTAGCATAACTGTGGATCATTGCCACTGTGTTAAACAATTTTGTCAAACGGGGGGAGTCAATGGCTCATTTTACCCCCAATGGTTTAAATAGGCTGCTACACATGTACAGAGCAACTTATTTTCTGATTTTGTACAGATCAGATCCAGATGGTAAGGCAGGATTTAAGTTAGCAAGAACGAATGACATTTCTATTCCTGAAACCTGGACCAAACATCCATGCTAATTTTACTAGATAAGTTGTTTCAATTTCCATCAACCTGGGGCATCGAGAGTAACTATTAATTGAAAGAAGTTCACTTTTAGTTTGCAGTAAAATTCTGAAATGTAAAAGTTCTCCCCTACTATTTTTGTATTAAATTACTTTTTTATGTCATAATTCTGACAGGAATGCTTCAGTAACTGCACAAATCTAAGACTACCATGCATAAAATAACTGCTGCACACATTAATATAGTCCAAACAGAAGGCCGTCAGGGTCTCCTCCTCAGAATGGCAGCCGCAGGGCTGAATGTTCCTCCATTCTACCAGCCTCTAGAGTGGGTTAATTGCACAGTCTGGAGGGGAGTGCTGCCTCAGTGCTTTAACTTTGGACACAGACAGATGGGTTCGCTCACCCCTTTCCTGTCTTTCTCCCCCTGTGGGATGAAAACTGAGCATCATTATCTGTCGGGAAGTCTTCAGGTGGACCTGCTGAGCAAGCGGATTGACCAACCTCATCCATTTTCCTCCTTACGTCTTTCCCATTGTTCTGGGTGTGTACAGTTACTGGAACTAATACAGCCTAAATGGTAAAACCAGTACATGTAACACTAATTGTGTATTCAATCAATTGCTGCATTATTAAGTTGCTGGCACTGTGGTGCTTAAACTGCAATCAATACATGCAATTAATACCACAAAATATACCGCAGCATTTTTGCTGGCTGTACTGTGTGGTAATAGTAAAAGGGATTATTGTTGTCACTACTCAGCTGGCCTGTGTAGTGTCAGTCTTTGGGGAAATTAACAGCATTTCCCTGTTTTCCTCCCGCTTTGCAAGCCTGCAAACTTAATATGAGTGACTGAATGACTTTTGCAGTGTAAGACTTTGCTGCACCTTTTTGGCCTTGGGTGAGCAAAAATTCACTTTTAGAGAAAAAAAAAAAAAAAACTCCAAAATTATTTACTGATATGCTAAACATGGTCCTTGGATATAGTATTCATAAAATATTCATTACTGTTTTAAAGGGAAAATTTTGATTATTTCATGTGGGGCTGTATAGGGGACTCATCAGTAGTCATGTATTACAACCACCGTTATATAAGCCAAATATTGCTCTCTTTCTCCAAACCAACCGAACTCCATGGGTGAAATCAGTAATTTCCAGAACACAGGAGTTGTTGGTCTACCACTGCCTTGATCTGTTAGGTTGTTTGTGTTGTGCTGATTTCACCCATGGAGTTTGGTTGGTTTGGCAAGGGCAATATTTGGCTTATATAATGGCAGTTTTCCCATCAGAAAAGGCTGTCTTATGGCAATAAGACACAAATATTCTAAATATAGCATGCATTTTTTTCGGTGGATCTTTTTTAAGTGGTTCAAATACGTTTTGCGGCTGACCCTGTCCACAGCAGTACATTGCTTAACATCTGTGCTGGTACTCTTCTGGTTCTCCAAACCAGGGCTGTGTCAACCAGCACTTGCTGGAGGTAATACACTGACTATCAGTAAGTGCCTCATACAACCCCACATTAAAAATCCAAACTATCCCTTTCCAGTTGCTGAAGTTCAGGCAAATAACTGCAGAAACATTTCAGCATGTTGAACTATTTGTACTTAATAGAAAATGTCTCTACTGATGCTAAATAGTATGAGACACAATTTGATGTTTACAAATCTAAGATCACACTCTGCGGGGAGCTGTGTATCACTCAAGCGCACATACACTCAAAATCCCCATGAACCCATTTCCGTAAACTGTCCCATTTGAGCCCTATCATCTCTATCTCCTGGGGGCTATGTATTTTAGCAACCCCAGTCTCAGGCCAGGAGACGAGAAGACTCTAGGAGGGTGCTGGTAGAGGATTAGCTTTCCTATCCTCCTACAGCTCTTTACCATTTTAATGAGGCAGGGCCAGAGGGTCTTTCTTCTGCCCCAGCCAACTGTGTCATAGTCTGGGCCTGGGGACGGAGAACGGCTGCAGGGGTTCAGGGATGGTTCTAATACAGCGCAGCCATTGTACGGGGAAATGGAGTGAGATATGGCGCTGATGAGAGGGGAATGAGGGGAGGTGTGTGTGTGTGTGTATGAGAGAGAAACAGACAGAGACGGAAGTATGTGGGTGTCGTATATGAGTGTGTACGCACAAACCTCAATGGTGTCTTCCTCCAGAATAAAAGAGTAATTTAGGCCTTTCTATGGGCCTACCTCCAAAGCTCCCCTGGTATGCACCCCGATAACACAGAGAGGGCACATGTGGATTAACTCTCTATTGAAGGAACTGTAATTACCTGCTGATATGAATATTATTATTACTGCTGGGTAAAAACCTGACAATTTTCCTTTCAAAAATCCACAAAACCAGCTCAATGAATGGTAAGGGTTAACTAAGCAGGGGAAAGAAATTGGGTGGTAATACTTTATTTGCAACATCACTTTCACAAAAGACAACGAACATCTGGCCAAGTCAGTGGAAGGACAGCTGTCTGCCACTGCATTATACTAGGATTAAACAAACACACAAATGCTTTCAGACTATTTTTGTCAATAGACCCCTTTTCTTTTTGTAAACATTATAACATTTTTTGTGGACAGAGCTTAGATGGTGGCAAAACAGTTCCTAAACATATTAGCTAACACGCTAGCTAGCAAATTTTGTTGGCTTATTTCTTAACAATGGCTGAAGAAAATACAAGCTCTTCTACATATGAACAATCACTCACTCTCCAGGGACCACGAGTGTTACTGGAAAAAATGAATGGTAACAAATTAAAGCCGACTGGCAGAATGTGGTTTGGCATTTTCTTGCTGAAATAAGCAGGGACGTCTTTGAAAAATATGTTGTCTGGATGGCGACATATGTTCTCCTAAAACATATAGGCTGCAAATCATTGCATTCTGTTTTATTTATGTTTTATACAGCATTCCAACTATTTGGAGCTGGGTTTGTACTTCAATTCTAGCGCCCAAAAACACAGGAAGATGACATTTTCACTTGGTTATGTGGCCTACTGCTCTGATGTGATGTATGTTTGCCTTTAGTTTTTCCTTCACCTCTAACTAACACCATGACGCAATCGTGACGTAGACTCTGAAAGGGTCTATTTCTCTTTAAATTGCCGTCTATACATCATGTAGTGGATATACTCAACCAACTGTAAAATAAAGCTTTTGACAGAAAAAGACTTGATGATTCACGACACTGTAGGACAAGTGTGTGCCACTGTATTCAATATTAGTAAACTGGGTCTGACATACACTTCCAAAGCCACCTGGGGTTATGTAAGGCAGATGTCTACTCAGCTCTTTAAAGGAGGACAAAGCTACTGCCACTGGGGTGAGAGAATGGACAAAAAGCCATTGGGCTGCCATAGGGCTTGACAGGGATGGACAGGGGAAGGCAAAGGGGCTGAGGGCTCTAGTGGTGTGTGCAAAGATCAAAGGTGTGTTGTGTGTTTGTGTCTCTAGCGTGCTCATGGATGCGCATGTACTTGTGCGTGATTCCATGGGAGCAAGCATCCAATGACACCTCAAAGAAATCTAGACTGAAACAATTTTTCAGATTTCACAAAAACCCCAGGGCAAAACAAAACTGCAGCGACGGCAGGGGGCCTGGGCAAGTCTGTTCTATTGGACAAAAGGCCTGTCAATCATCACAGGGGGTCAGGAGGGTGGTCAAAACTCAAATACAGGCACAATGGCTCTTTGGGATTTCACACTCACACACACACTGAAAGAATGCATGGCTAATCAACCTTGGAGGAGGAAAAAACACAAATAACCTTGAACTGATGTTCTGTGGGTGTCAGTGATAAAGGGTTTCATAAAAAGAAGGAACTAGACCAGCCAAAGAATGCTACTGATGTGAATGCGTGCAGCCATGGCTATTGAATTGGTTATAATGGAGGAGACCATGAAGAGGAGTCATTGATACAGGCTGAAGTCCACTTCACGGTGGTTTTGGCATTGAGAGGGTGAGACTGAGAACCATTTCACAGCCAAAGACACTTGGCCTTGGGGCAGAAATGCCTATGGAGTAGGGCTATGCTCAATGCTATGACCTGAGGGCTTCAAGGGGCATAGCACACAATCATTACTGTCACTAGAGCTTGACAATGACTTCGGCTTTGTCTGTCTGTCTCAATCTTTCTCACGCATACATTGGGTGACCTCAGACACAAGTGGCAAGCACCCATGCCAGTCAAAGAAACCCTGCTGTAGACATATCCTGAACCTATAACACAGCTAAGACACCCACCTCCTTTTTTCTGCAATTCTGTCCTCTTTTCCATATGCAGTCTTCTTATTTCCTTCCCAATAACCTCCTATACTTGTGTCTCTTTTCACTACTTCTTATTTCATACTCCCTACTTTTGTCTGCTATCCTCTACCAGACCTTCCACCTTTATTCTCCTTTTCTCTCTTCAACAAGGCTGTTTCCTCTATGCTCAGGCCCTATAGTCCCAGGGCAGGCTAAATCACAGCCAGCCACAGGCACTAAATAAGAACAAACACCTCTGCTTTACCTGGACAGCCTCCCTGAGGGGACACTCAGAGACTAGAAGACAGCTAGCATTCTCTCCATTTCTCTCTGTATACCCCCTCCCCAGCTCCCCTCAATCTCAGCACCGTGTGTAATTGAAAAACATCAGGCCCAAAGGCCTTTACTTTCTCGACTAAAGAAATAGGGCGAATGCCTCATAGGGAGAGGAAGAGAGAGGGAGGGCGAGTGAGAGACACGGAGCAATAAGGCAGTCACTATAGCTGCTACCTGGGTTGTGGATGCACCCAGTGGAGGGTTGTTTTTAAGGAGAAAAGGGTAGCAGATGAGAAAAAAATAACAGAAATATGTCAGTGGTTTTCAAATCCGGGTCTGGGGACACCTAGGGTAGAACTCTGCCAGGGGGTCCATGAAAAGATCTCAGATTCAGCCATTTAAATGATCATGATATGAAAAATAATATTTAAAAAATGATTAGATTAGATTTAATAAAAACTTTATGGTTCAACACATATCTTAATTTATATACATCATAGATATATATCGTTAGAATGGAATTATATCTTAATACATATATAGGGAGGACTTACCATTAGGCACAGGTTGGCAAAATGCCTTAGGCCCCAAGCTACTAAGGGCCCCATCATTTTTTTCTTCTTCTTTTTTTTTGTAAACAATTCTGCTTAGTATGTCTTTTAAAAAAAAAAAAAAAAATCAGTGGATCAGTGAGTAAACAGACTATTAAGCAAAGCAAAGCTACCTATACAGTGCTGAAAAAAGGAGGAGGTGGGAAGATACTAAAAGACAATACCCACCCCAGCCAGAGCTTGTTCACTCTGCTGCAGCCTGGCAAGAGATACAGAATTAACCAGGCTACAGAACAGTTTCTTTCCTCAGGCTGTGAGACTGTTTAATTTGTCCTCCACATTCCACCACAAACAAAAGTTTATTTTTAGGACTTATCATTTATTCAAGGATTGAAAAAGGGAGAGAAAACAAGAGCTCTGGAGGGCCTCACGCCTGTGTTTGCCTTAGGCTCCAAAATGACAAAATCCACCCTTGAAATACATACTGGATATAAATCTTTCACATTAATTGAGCAGAGGTGTAAAAACACGGGCTACATCAAATTATTCCAAGGGACATACATCATGGGGCCCCTTGTAAGGGGTCCTTCGCTGAGAGAAAATTGAAAACCTCTGGAATATATAATCTAAAAGATCTGAAGGGCATAAAGTTGCATACTGAGAATTTTAATTTTTCCTGTATTCGGAATTTTCCTTGTGAATGTACAATATTAAGTGGAAATGGGAGAATATGTGAGAAAGTTTTGAGATCAGTCAGAATCTGAGCTGTTATGCAAATATACTGCACATAGGCACACATGGTAAGTAAGAATGTTGCTTGCAGGCCACTGGGAAAACTGCATTGAGTGAGTGGCAAAGTTATACACTGAGACATGCATTATGAGATTTATCTATCCAACTTGATACCAACTTGTGTGTTTGAAGAAATCAGAAGAAACGGCGAGTGTGTAGAGAAAAAAAGAGAAGATGTGCTGCGGGTGGTTTGAAGGATCCTCTATCCTGCTAAGTTGTTTGATTTCAAACAGCAGGTGTGTATTAATCCCCCTACTGACAGGACACAAGCAATGTGGCTCTCTCCTCACTCCATTGACACACATACAAAATAATCAGAGGAAAGTTCACCTGTCTCTTCAACAGAGAGGACACACGCAAGATGCCGTACACGCACAGCCACCTTGCACAACTTTTAGTCAAGAGTCAAATCAACATCAGTCAAGTGTGCGTATGAATACATATGATGCCAATGTGTGACTAATTATTAATTTCTTCCTTGTGTATTAGTGTGTGTCACTGCTCCTGCCTGACTGCTTTGCATTCTCATCTCTTCCTCTCACGTGGTGCACACAGATGAAAGCGGGACTTGTGTGTAATTAATTGGATATGTTTGTAATTAGGGGGCGAGAGAGGGAGAGATGCGTGCAAGCCTCCTTTTGTTTTGTCTGTTGCGCCTAACAACAGCACAGGAAAATAAAAACTGATTACACAGAACACTAATTACCATGGAATTATCCCCCTCACTTCACAGGGTTAATTCTTATTCCATGTGTATGTGTGTTTGTTCGTACGCTCAGACCCATGCATGCATGCACACACATGCAATTTGTCTGTGTTCCCTGAACATGGATACGGACAGACACTTTGGTTCTACAATCAGTGTGTTATTGACCATTCACCTGATCAGACAGCAGCATAAACTTGGGATGGAAGTTAATGAAATATTTGCTTAACAAGGAAGCATCTTGCTTGTTTGTTGGTGAAACACAGTGTGACACATGTGCTGTCAAAATGAACACAGCTGAAGACATACAGCTTTGCTTTCAGACAGGACACTCACTAATGAGCTTCAAGGTCCACGGATCCAACAATAACTCCTCAAATTTACTCTCAACTTTGTTTGATCTTGTTCAAAATCAAATATTTATGGCATCTTTCAAAATATTTGAGAGCCAGAATCAAAGACACAGCACAGCAGATGGAATATAGGGTGACCAGATGTCCTGAGGAATTCAGGACAGTCCAAAATTACAAGTAGTTCCCGCATCCTGTACTGTTTGTCCCAAAAATTAACCTTTATAGTAATAGATAATATGAGCAACATATGAATGAATTAAACTATTTGATCAAATCACTTACATAGGCTATAATTCCTGCTTTATTAAATAAATGTCCTGTGGATTTTTGTAAAATACATCAGTAGTTATGATGTGTTTTGACTTGTGTATTGCACTGATTAGGCTATCAAAAATAACAGATTGTTGATGTCTTTCAGCCAGTTTAAACCAGATGACGGAGCGTGCAGCTGTGACTGCCGGAGAAATTTGTGATAAAAAATGTGTTTGTAATCTTATCTGCTGAAAAAACATTTGCTGAAAATGCTACATATACCTGATGCTCCTCAAAATTGTGCTATAGCTACATTTTAACCCTTCTGACAAAACACACTCATCCCCAACTCCCCAGTTTCACCCATTCTCATCTGGTCACCTTAATGGTATATCTTCCATCAGCAGAAATAGACGACTATGGAAAAGTGAGACTCAAATTGAGAGCCGGGCTGCAACTAATGTTGATTATCATTCTCAAATAATTTGTTGGTTATATTCTTGAATAATCCATTAGTTGTTAAATGGCTCAAAGTGATTAATCAATTATCAGAATTGTTGCTGATTAATTAGTTCACAACTAATCAATCAATCAAGAGTTGGGGCTCTAATTGAGAGGGTAGAGGAAAGAAAACATCATGGCATGACAAACTTTACAGCAGTTGGGGGCCAGAAAGAGCAAGGAGGAGAAAGATAGCGGCCTTAAATTCAAGTAAGTCTTAAGAGATACCTTTTTAAAGAGCATTGTCCACATAAAAACACCACCAACTTTAAAAAATAAGGTATGTCTTATATCAGGTGTGACACAAACACTTCTCATATAGGATTTCTTTTCTTCCAGCTAAAGCAGTCTCTTCAGAATGCTGCAGTGAATGAGCAAGGGACGGTGAAGTCAGGATCTATTCATAAACAAGGCCAGGCAGCTATTCAAAATGGTTCAATAAAGGGCTCTAATCGTACTCATGTTAGTCTCAAAAGTCAAGCTCTACTGCTGAATAAGCACAGCAGCGCTTTCACTCTGCCTGCTTTCCTGTTATCTTTGCCTTTTGCTAAGCAGGGAGAGTTGGTAATGAGTTGGTTGGTTTTTTGGATTGTTCTGTTTATGTGCTGTGTGTGTGTGCGTGTGCCTGTTGAAAGTACATATTCCCACAAACATGTGTGCACACACATCACTTCCAACTGTGCCTAAAATGCCATCTGATTAACAGCCCCGGTTTTTTGCTTGGTGGCGTTAATAAGCTTATCCTCTGGCAGCTTTTATACAAACAAACACAGACGCACAACCGACACCAAGAGAATAACTATAAAAGCATTTGAGGCTTTTAGAGTGAGCTTCTATTGGCATGGGGCAATAAAGAGGTCTACACACGCACGCACGCGCGCACGCACACACACACACACACACACAACACACAACACACACACACCACACAGCACAACAAACTACACACCACCACACACACCACCACCACACACACACCATGATAAACTGTGCTTTGCAAGAGCCAACACATTATATGATAAATAAAATCTGAAACTTTCTGCACATTCAAACTGCAGCAGAGATGATAGACCATCTGGTGTCATAATTATAAAGTATTTTCACCTCACTGTGGGTGATAAGCTGTGCAAATTACCAAAAAGTTAATCCATCTATCCATTCATCCATTATCACCACTTCTACTTTGGAGGGTTGCAGAGGGGGCTGGAGCTGATTCCCAGCTGACAATGAGTGACGGGCAGGGTACACCAAGACCATCCACATCTACGGGCAGTTTGAGTCCGCAATTAACCAGCATGTCTTTGGACTGTGAGAGGAGGGCCCGAGATAAGAACACAAATACAATGATCAGCCACAATATTAAAACCACCTGCCAAATGTAACACTGTGTAGATCCTCTCGTGCTGCCATAACAGCTGTGACCCGTCAAGGCCTGGACTTCACAAGACCTCTAAAGGTGTCCTGTGGTACCTGGCACCAAGACGCTGGCAGCGGTTCCTTTAAGTCCCATTGGTTGCAAGGTGGAGCCACCATGGATCGAACTTGTTCCAGAAAATCCCCCAGATGCTCAATCAGATTGAGATCTAGAGATTTAGATGTCAAGTAAACCATACACATATCATACCTAGACACTGCATTGGCCTTAGGGTCAGATTTCAATTGGCCATTTTCATATTTAAGGGATATTTGACATCCTTTGAAGAAATTAATGCCTGTACATATTTAAGGGAGTAAATTACAAATATAACAAGTCACTGAAATTCTGTTGAGAAATGTAAACATTACAGTGTGAAAAATGGCAGCTCTCCTGTTTATATACATTTGTTCACAGGCCAATTTGTGCTACAATAGCTCCTCTGTAAGATTGGACCAGATGAGCTAACCTTCACTCCACACGTGCATCCTTGAGCCTTGGGGACTCATGACCCTGTCATCTGTTCACAGGTTGTCCTTCCTTGGATGACATTTGGTGGCTTCTGAAGATGCTCTGACCGAGTCATCACAATCTGGCCCTTGTCAGAGTCACTCAGATCCTTTCATTTGCACTTTTTTCCTGCTTCCAACACATCTAAAGAACTGACCGTTCACTTCCTGCCTAATATATCCCATTACTTGACAGGTGCCACGAGATGTAACGAGATGATCATTGTTATTCACCTTAACCATTAGTGGTTTTAATGTGGTGGCTGAGCAGTACATATTTACTGGGGTGATACAGTTAGATGATACTGGCACAGACTCATGTTCCTTATACAAACGGCTTCAATCCCAAGTCAACCATAAACATCCTTCCCCACATTTATGCACATCTTTTTCCCTCTATACTCCTCCCAATTCCTTTTCTGTATGCATGCCAAACTAAACAGTGAAGCCTCAACAACCATGCAAATAAAATACAGGATATACAGAAATGCAAAGCTGAGCAGACAGATGACAGCATGTGCATCCAAAGCATGTGCTCTCTGAAAGCAAACATATCTGTTGAATCTATTTTTCAACTGAGGTGGACCTGAGCGGGGACACCCTCTTCCCCATAGATTACGAAAATGGAAGAGTGGATCCCTCTAGACCTTTCGCTCTTTCTCTCTCTTCCTCTCTCTCTCGGTCCTCCTGCATCCCTCTGTTGCATGGCTCAGCTCGCCCTGTGTTACCATGGCAACAAGGACTGGTGCAGCATGGCGAGGACTACGGAGGGAGGAAAGAGAGGAAGAGAAGGAAGGAAGAGTCCACCTGCAGTCCCCCTACCAGCAGCAGAAACCCTGAGGGAATCTAGCCGGAGAGATGAAGAGACAAGAGTTCATCCCCAACTTCCTGTCTCATACATTTGTCCTTCAGCATCAACACTGACTTGTCCTCCTGTCTCTTCCCGTCTTATCTCAATCCTCTGCTCCTTTATCCTGCCCTCCTCTTCTTCCTTTCCTTTCTTCCCTGCAATCTTTTTTCTTTCAACCCCTTTCTTCCTCTTTTTTTTCTCCTTCTCTCCCTCCTTCATTGCGTCTGTCCCTCCCTCCTCTCCTCCTTCATCCCCCCGGAATGAATTAGTAATGACAGTGGTTTGGTCCACAGTGGTGAAGGAGAATTGTAATTATAAAAATGTCAGTCCTGGTTATGCCAAGAGAATGAGAGAGGAGCCATTACTGTCTGTGACATCTGTACTTTGTTGGAGGCATGAAAGAAAGAACTAATTCTGCTTCGTTTTATTTAAAGAGCCATATCTATCAGTCCTATATGTAACTAAATAGCTTTAAGAAATAAAAACACACACAAAAACACCTTTTTACATGTTGTCATTGTCATATATTTTTATGCACTGTCACGTAATGTCTGAGAGAAACATTTAGGCAGGAAATGTCACCTTATGACATTATGTGGCAGCAGTAAAATTGACTGTTGGACCTGTTGTGCCTCAGTTTATTCTCACCCTGCACCTTATGCATTATATCATGGAATATTCATAGCATTTTTTACATGTTTCTCTTTTCTGGTCTTTCTTTTTTCGTACAGTATGCACTGGAAATTGACACTGTTTTCCTGGAAGACGTCATAAATGATAGTAGGTCATTTGATAGTCTGACAAGAAAGAATGAAGTGTTCTAGATATCACAGTCTCATGACGATAGTGGGTATAACTAGACTTTTCTTGTATGGGCCAAAATCTTGAGTGAAGATACATCTCCCAAAGAGTCAGAGCCAGAAAACACAAGGATCAAGCCCCTGCACTGGCAAGCATCCACAGTGCTGGTGTGTCTTTGAGAATGATCCTGAATACCTATCAGCTCTCCGAGCTGCTGCTGTACTGCTGAGCATCTGGTGTGATGAAGCAAAAAGCCAATAGATCCTTTTTCTGTTCGTAAACATTATGATGTTTGTTGTGGGTGGAGCTTAGGTGGAGGCAAAACGGTTCCCTAAATGTGTTAGCTAACACTAGCTAGCAAGTTTTGTTGGCTTGTCTCTTATAGATGGCTGAAGATAGTATGAGTTCTTCTCCAGGACCTCAAGTGTTACTGGAAAAAGTAAACCAATGGGAGCAGACTGGCTGATCTGTATACACTCAATCGATGGATGGACGATTTTTCTACAATTGTCGATTGGCCGATTAGATGACTATATCGGCTATCAGCAATTGGCTGAGTGCATCACCAGTTGGTATTTTGGGGCCATTTAAGGGTGATCTTTATCATTTATTTTTGTGCTCAGCAGCATAGTCCACACCGTCTGGGAGGACGAGTCGACAGGAAAACAAAATAGTTTGTAAAACCAGACCACTTTCACATCTAATGTGAGAATTATGGATTTATTTCAACCACACCAGAGTTGGTGACTGTTACATTGTTTGATTGTAATGCTCGTTTCTGTCACTTGACTTTAATTGAAGTGTGTTTTACAGAATTAACAAGGCAATTAAAGCTTGTCTTAGTTCGATCAAATAGAGAAACTTGAATTTAGAAGGTGATCAGTTGTATTTTCGCTTGGTTATGCAGTCTACTACTCTGAGGTGATTTAGTATTATAATATTATACATAATTGTCAGCATCATATCAAAAAGTTAAAGATGTTTCTCACACTGTCAACTTTACTTGCAGTATACCAAAAACATTATTTCATGCTTTGATAGTGATAGAACATGCAGCCTTATCATAACTATATTGTTATGATATGACAAGCTTATATGGCTTTAGAAGCAGTGGGGACTAATAAAGTCTATCCGTATCTTCGCCGGTCAGAGTCCCAAGTAAAGGCAGAGCTGTCACACTGATGTAACAATCTGACCTGAGCAGGGCCGAGGTGCCGAGACTCCCATCAGACCGATAAAGATGTTCATAAAAGGATTTATATTGGCTGTCACAGAGTGTATAGATTCTTATCAGGCACATATAGATGCAACATCCATGCACACACACGACAACCCACAGATACAGATGGAAGAGACAGTCACATCACACAACACACACACACACACACACAACACACAACAACACAACCAAGTTCCTGCCCCATTCATCTTCACTATTTATGCCAGCAAACCGACTGTGATCTGAGTGATCTCACCAGCTGATTCTGGGGTATTGGATGACAAGAGGAAATCACATAGAACCCAGATATGATCAGATTCAGGGACGTCCTCTAATGCCTCGCACCGAAACACAACTGGATCACGTTTTGACACATAACACAGGCTCCCTGCTTATCCCATCATTACTGCAGCTCACATTCCCTTTGAAAGACAACATAACCCAATTACCAGCATCCTGTTTTTGACAAAAACAATACATGAATGTGTGACTGGTGTGTGTGTGTGTGCTTTTGTATCTTGATATTTCAGATAGGTATTATTACACTGGAATGGATCCTGCTGAAGGTCACACATCTATATCCTGTCGTACAACATATCTTGGTTCTTTATCCCTCCAGCTTTAAAGACATTTAGACTGTCTGATACTGTCTGGTATCACATTTAATAAAAAACTGTCATCACTCATTGATTTTTTTTGTAGAGGAATATAATATGGATTCAAGGAATTAACGTATTGCAGAGATGTAACCTGATTGATAGATTCTTAGCCATTATCACTTCACTCTTTTTGCAGCAAACATGATGTTAACCCAGCAATACCATATCTTCTACCAGTATGCTGACACTGTAGGATTAAAAACATAGACTGCATATGTGGATTGTAGAGATTTAAGACACTTTTTAAGGCACTTGCTAATGGCCAGCAGGGGGCAACTCCACTGGTTGCAAAAAGAAGTCCAAATGTATGTAAGCTTATGGGAAAACAACTCTACTTATCAACTGATTTATGAATAAACAGTTTCCTAATGGGTTCATGGTCTCAATCAATAGTTTGAAGGCTACCTTGTGATTGACAAGTAACTACCATGTCTCAGGGTCTCAGTCAGTGATCCAATCAGGACAGAGGTGGAGCAATGTGTATCGTCCCCAGCTCCATGATCTCTTCCATATACGTCCACTTCTGGCTCCAAAAATACCAAGATTGCAACAGCCATAATACCAAACTCCATGTTTCAAAATAGCAGTCAAAAAAAGGTGACATTAACATGGATTTACACTTGATTATAAATCATGTTGTTGATCATTATAAACTGCATTTTAGTCAAACCTCAGATAAACTTAGATGACATAAAGATTGAATAAAAGGAATTCATTCTGGGTTTTATACCTAAGATTGTCATGACAAGAGTGTGTTGGATACTACAGTGTACATGTAGATTAGTATTAAAAGACAGAGATGAGTTAAACTCCTAAAGTCCATCACTGTCATCTTTACTGTTGTGTTATATAACAGGACGCAATAATGAACCAGTTGATTAGAATAAATGCAGTGTGGTGGAGAAGCCTTTTATGACTGACGTTTGTGCCTGTGTAAACATAATAAAGTAAGCTTGGATGGAAAGATGGAGGGATGAGGGGTGTTATGGTGCAAGACCCAGTCATTAACAGAATCCATTAGTGCATAAATGAACAGTGGAAAGAATACAAACAGGAAAAGCTAATTACGATGTACTGACTTGATACAGCACATGTTGGTTTGCGTGTCTGTGTGTGTCAAGTGTTTATGTGCAGATTAATATGCGTGTCCACCCACTGCCATGTGTGTTTCAGAGGCTTACAAAAGTCATAAACATGGCATTGCTGAGCGTTATCAGGCCTCTCTCAAGGTTGCCATGCGCTACTTTAATTAACACACACTGCCAGAGGGAGGCTCCACTGATACAACAGCAACACACCCAAATTCTCTATCAATGTTTCTACAACGTTGCTGCAGGCAGGTAGTATTTATGCCGTTCCCACAGAGATGCACCGGCAATAAATCAATCTGAAACAAAATCCAGGCACTTCATGTGGAGGCACGCTGATGAGAGAACTTATAAACCAGGTTTAACACACGGTTCATGAGGAGAGAGAGTCGGTGTGTAATCCTTTCAACATGCCAAAGAAACGTTTCTTTTTTTAAAAACTTCACAATTTGTCAAGGTCAAGTGTGAGATATACATGGCTGCAAGTTCTTCTTGTTTGCAACTTTGAAATGCAAAGTATTTTAAGATTTCTGATCTGTTAAAGCCAAAATGGTTGCTTTTGAAAATACAGTAGCATTTTTTTTTCTTCCTCTCTGTTTAGAGTGTTGCTGCTGATGTCTGAAACATGTCCTTGAGCAAAGCAGTGTGTAAGGAGCAGGAGATAAGACCCGTCTGTGCAAGCACACCTACAGAATCCCTTTTTCATGCTATAATGTATAGACACACAGCCAGACTTTCTCTCTCTCACACAAACACACACACATATCCATGCACAATCGTATATGCCAGATACCAGATATGGTGCTTTGATTCTTTACCCTGCAACAAAATACAGGCAGACTGAGCCATAGAAAGCACCAGTAAGCACAGCCCTGATCACAAACACTGACCTGCTGTGTTCCTATCACATACACACACCGGTGCACAATCTGACTCAAGTAAACACACCTCTGAGTGAACGCACAAATACAAAAACACCAGCAAATGTAATCTCAGGAGAATACATGCACAGAACACTAAGTTGTTCTTCTGATAGACACACCCCAAAAGACAACGATCACAGAGCTAGGACCCACTGTCGCACCACAAACGTAAGAGACTGCTTCAAAAATCTGGCTACTGAGTGAATTAGAGGATCAGAACATGTGATCTATTGTAGCTGGGCTGTGGAGACATCTCAGGCACTCAGGGTATATTTTGCCCAATTTATCAGGTGAATACGTGCAATTGGTGTATTACTTTGAACTGGAGGAGACCATATCTGATGCAAAAAGAGGTGGTATGTATACATTTTAGGCTACATTGTACATGTTTGATCAGACAGTATAACATCCAAATCCTTCTCCCATGCCAGTTTAGTAATATTCCATGAGGGACTAATATCCCATATTGTTTCCCTCCCTTTTCCATAAGAGTCTAATTAACATAGCATAACAGCATCTGAAGAAATGGTTCTTCGGATAATTGTGATCTGTCTGCAGTGTTTCAAATGAAACAAATGTGCCTTCGATAAAAAGATCACCAAGAAAAACCAAACCATTCCTGTGCCATGTTTGAAAGGCAGCGTCTGACTATTCCAGCTTCACCCTCTTGAGTCTCTCATTTCCCACTGGAATACCCTCCCTTATCTCCCTATATTCTGGTCTTCACTCTCAAAGACACATGCAGAAAACATACTGCAGAATGCAAACATGTGTAAATACATATTCCTAGCATTTAAGAGTGACGCTTAAATCCAAATCCCTCCTCAATTAATCTCCCTTATTTCCTTTCAAAGTTTGCCTCTGACCCAGTGCTGCCTCTCTGTCTTTCTCCCGCTTCCCCTTCCCCATCAAAACCTCCTGTCCCTGATGGCCTCGCTCTGTTGTGCTCCCCGACACATGCAAGCAGAAGAAGCGAAAAGCAGGAAAACATAAATAGAGAGAAAAAAAGATAAAGAGCTCCTTCAGAGTTCAGAGAAACAGTGGAGGAGAAGAAAAGGAAGAAAGGAAGTGGGAAAAAGAAGGGAAGAGGAGGCAGAATGTTGTACAAAGCAGAGCCTACAACAAATGTACAAAAAACACTTTAAACTACAACAAAAACCTACTGTACTTAAAATACCAGTGAGCCAAATAATTAACCCTCTTAAAAGCTCTGTCAAAAACATTTGTTCATGTAACAGGCATGTCATGAAAGCATGCCGAGTTGGATTAGGGAAACAAGACGGGCAGTGAGAAAGATAAAAACAAATGACAACCTTGATGAAAAGTTAAAGTAAGCAACAAAGGTAAGAACAGAAATGTAATTAAAATTAAGCCAGAAAGGGTTGAAAGACAAATCAATGAGAACCAAAAAGAAACGGAGGCGGATATGCAGATTGAACGTGGCAAAGCATGACTGCAATGCAACATACGATTCTCTGGGCCAGTTCATAAATAGAGAAACGGAAGGAACAAAGGAAGGAGAGAGTGAGTAGAAAGAGGAGAGGAGAATAGAGGAGAGGAGCATCTCTCCTCTAGTGCTGAGTCCCCATGTGTCTGACAGTCCAATGGATGATTTATGGCGAGCATTGTCTAGCAGTGTAATTGGCCGCCATGTTGGCTCCCAGTGTGGGAATGAGAGCACGAGAGAAGAGGAGATATCTCAGGACTTGTGTGGACTATGTCCAAATAGCAGCAATCTACAGAGAGAAGTAGAGGGTAAGGTGTGCAAAGGCTAACAGGGAGAAGAGAGGGATGAAGGAGGTACAGTGAGTGGACAGACAGTGGCTACACTAACAAAGGCTGAGTGTGGCAGAAAATCTTTTTAATTATTCTCTTTCAGTAAAGGTGAAACAAATGAACACAACCACACATTCACATAGAAAGGGTATTGCTCTGCTCCACACACAAACACAACAAACACATGTATATGTAAGGGATAATGCCTGACAAGGTCTCAGGAATTAACGGACAACATGTAGGCCAAAACTGTCCAATGCGCACACTGTTTATTCATATTTGAATTGAAATGAGTATTATCCTGCTTATACCGTGGTCCCCAACCAAAGAAAAGAAAGACCATTCATTTATATTTTCACAATCAAAAGTTTTTCAAAACTCTGTTTCCCTACGACTTAACAAGAGGAGCTATTTCTAGTCCTGTTTGGCTAAGCTATGAGGCAGAAAGCTTCAAAGTCAATAATATTGTGTACAGTTGGCAAACTGTAAATATAGTTTGACAGTATGTTTAACAACAAGACAAGGTATCCAGCCATGTCATTGTCCCCAAATCAATATCAATATTTCCACAAACTGAGAAGCTATGTGTAATGCTACTGCCTGAAGCAGCAAGTTGAATAGCGAATGGGATGTGAAACAATCGCTTATGTGATATACAGTACGAGTAAGATCAGAGAGGCAGTGGACTTCTTGAAGCTTGTGTGTTACAGTCACCATCCTGTTGTGTTCACGGGAGGAAGCACTCAGTGTTGTAAATAGGTGTACTCTTTTTAGAAACCAGGTGTGCTGCCCATTAATGTAGAATGGTGAGCAGACATTTTCACTGAAACTATAGTAGATGTCCAATATCAGGGATTAATGGATACCCTGCAGCCAATCACAACCGAGTACTCACTCAGACCATGGTAAGAATATATACATATATATGGATATATAACAGAATATGTCAGAATGTGTAGAGCTTGTCATCAGCCTATGTAGAAATCATCCCATCAAAGGCCACAAATTGATGTTTATTTTTCTTTTCCCACAGTGCACAAAAACTGTGGATTGGTTGGGCCAGGTGCTCAAAAATTAGCTTTAATAATCCTACGGAAAATACCTATGGAAATAACTAAAACCGGAACAGGACCAGGAACAGTAACTTTGAACTTAGGTATTCTACTCTGTGCTTATTCAAACTAATGTTTGGTAAGAGAGCATATGTCAGCTGATGATCTAGCACTGTGTAAATAGGTGAGTAACACCTAATCAACATGCCATCAGTGTCCAGTGACGTATTGCAGTCGTGTTCAAATTGAAAAGTTTATTGCGTTCTCAACAATGAGATCACCGCTGCCACATCAAAATGAGGTCATACTACTGATCGTGATTTAAGATAAAGTGCACCATGAGACAGTATCTACCCCCGAAGGAGAGCGATTTTCCCAAAGAGGCCAAGGTTAAAACAATATAAATATTTTACTAGTCTTCTTAGGCCTGGCTTAACTTTTCAGTTAGCAGTTAATAGTTTCAAGAGTTATGCTGCAGTAATATCAGACATCTGCTGACACCAGAGGCCATGTCCCTTGGGTCCAGAGTCTTTTTTTTTCACCAACATTTATTGAAAATATGTAAAAGAAAGTGTTCTGGCCGTTGCTACACAAATTAAAATGCTCTCTTTAAAGCAAACATGAGCCCTATGAAGACTTTTTTGGTTTCATTTTTTAAGTAAGCAATGGCCATACAGAGCCAAAGAATTCAATTCGATTACGTGCTGGATGCACAGCTTTAATTAGAAGGAATGGGCCAAGATACTTGAATACCTCATCCAGTGTTGAATACAGTCTAGAGATAGACTAAAATGACTTAATACAGCATCAGTGGAGCTGAAGAGGTTGATTCTTTTTGGATTATATATATTTACATACATTTTACTGTAATGAAAGCAATCATTTTCTCAAAGTAGGTCTCCCATTTGATCCAATTTTGTAATAGGACTCTTCATATCCAAATAAATGATTGAGGATATTCAATCATCTACTTGTCCAAGTGGGCAGCCATGTTTGAAGTCAGTGCGCGTTGTTATGTTGCTCTGATGTGTAAATAACATTGTAAAAAATTTGAGTGCTATTTGGTTTGGTGTTTAACTGATATGGTCTTTGAGGAAGACATCAAAGGGTCCTCTGTGTCTTTTATCTTCCCATCCTGGAACTGGTTTAATGCACACACACATCCACCCACCTCTCCACATACACACACACACGCACACACACACACAGGAAAAAGAGAAAGGAGAGAAAGACAACTGCACTGTCATCTGAAGAGCCAAGATGGATAAACTTCTATCTCTCTCCTCTTCTTCTTCTGATGCACCTCCACCACTCCCTCCTTACTTTATTCCCTCCCTCCTCTTTTGTCTCCACTTTTCCCACCAGCGCTGGCACTCAGTACAGAGAAAACCGTTCTCGCTATTTTCTGTGTGTGAGCGGACCGGGCCAATAACTTCTCTCTTTAATGAGCGTGTCGTGTTCCCCTGCTCTGCTCATTCCCCAAACGCACCCTCTCAACACTGGCAGCATTCTGGGAAGGGGGCTGATTTGTGCGTCTGTGTGCATGTGTGTGAAGAAGAGGAAAAGGAAGTAGAGGTATTGACACTATGTCAGTTATCCTTAAATAAGATGAGTATCTCAAAATATGGCTTTATTGAATTGGGTAGGCGGCCAAAAGATCTTATATGGCCTGCAGTGTCTTGCCAATAGGGTTGCAAATTTTGTGCATTTCCTTAACCAATAGTTGAAAATGCTACCAATTCGATTAATAATTAATACGCTACAAAATACATGTTTTTTCTCTTTTTTTTTTCTAATTTTAATTTTTTCTCATTTTAAATTTAAGTTTCCTCATTTAACAAATGCCTCCACAAGATAAAAGCATGTAAAATGAAGCCATTCCAAGATTATCGATGAATGCGTTTTTAACCGGTTAAATTCTTAACAGCGATTAATCGATGAATGATTAATCAGTACCATCCCTACTTGCCGATGAGGTGATGAAGCCTGCGAAAGGACTTTTATGAGTGCCCAAAGAGGTAGGTCTGTTTATGTCTTTTATCTTTTTTTGATTTTTCCTTTGATATTTTGTTTAGGTACCATGCTACTTGCAGCTAATCAAACTGATGTCACTTGCAGTTTCTACGGTTTTTCTGGGGTAAAAGTATCTTAATTCATGTCTGATATCTTTCTACTACCTCTCTCTTCTGTTCTTCTTCCACCTAACTAAGACTATAGAAGTGTAAAATATAGGCTATGTAAAATTAGGGACACACATGAAGGGGACCCCAGTAGATTTTCCATCTGGTAAAGTGAAAAAAAGAAAAAAGAAAAAGAGAAAATCTCTCTGGATCGGGCCAATAACTCCTCTCTTTAATGAGTGAGTGTCATGTTCCCCTGCTCTCCTAACTCTCCAAACACAGCCTCTAAAACACTGATAGCTTTCTGAGGGATGTAGCGATGGAGGGAAGATGGATTAGAAGAAGCAGAAAGAACATAATGGAGAGAAGCGAGCGCAGAGATGGGTACAAATACATTTAAAAGTGCGTTGCTAAATAGTACAAATACTTCCTCATCAAACGTATACTGATATGAATGAGATATTATCACATTTTAGATATCCTCAACATGGATCTGACATTAACTCCCTTACACTGAAAGGATGGGCTTTGAAGTGGCCAATCAGGATATCGCGGAGGGCGGGAAGCTGCAAAGTTGGGGCTACATGCTGGGTGGTTTCAGCTTATCCTCACCGAAAAACGGCCGTATAGGTCATCTGTGCCATCAGCTTATTTCTGTTTATTGTTAGGCAGCGACCTTTAGTGGGTGAAGTAATTATGACGAAAGCAATAATAAGAGCGAGGGAGCCCACGTAGAGTGAGAAGGAGAGTGAGAATAATGAAGTGCTGGATGAAGGAAGGAAAGGAGGAAAATAAAGCTAGAAAAGCAAAAGTGAACTGAATAAAAGGGAAAAAAGATGGAAGACAGATGCACGGAACTAAACCAGACATCTTCAAATAACCTGTAAACTAAAGCTGTGAAAGGTTTGGCACAAACAGCCTCAGACACACACACATACTCTGTGCATAAATGCCAGCCACCATGCCACACACACACCACACACAAACATACACACCACCAACCACACACCACACAACACACACACACCGTACACCAACAGCCTGGGGCTACACCGTCAATCCACAAAACCCTTCTCACCAAACCGTAATCCCCTCAACCTTCCTCCCTCTAGCCTACAGTGATTTCCGAACCCTCCACTGATGTTGCATCACTGCCGTCTGTCTCAACTGCTTGATGACATCACAGACTCTCCTTGAGGTATAGATCAGTGAGTATCGTACACCAGACGCTGGTTGTTTACCACCAAAGCTCCTTACAACCCAACGCTGGTGAAAAAAAGTTGATTTGCATAATGGCCAAGCTATTAACTCAAAACAAATCAGCCTGTTACCATTTGGTGACCCTTTGCTATTTTGTAGGCAACAGAAATATGGTATGTGAGCTCCCATAAAAGAATAAAAGCATAATTTTACCACAAGGTCAAAATATCAACCAATTACAGTTAAAACACTTTATATGGCAAAAGATGTTACTTTAGTGTGTGCAGGTAGAATTTTATTGAGAAAAAAAGGATATAGAAATAAAGATGGTAATAGCCTATTATAGAAATTGAGACAACAGCTGCGAGCCAAGCACACATCATACAAACACACACACAAACAAAACACACATAGACAAAAAGCACATGTCCAAAACGTTCCTTGTCTAAGCAGCAATGAAACCTGTTAAAAACTTTCTGCCGGAAGCAGGTGTGGATGAATATTCATGAATGGAGCGACTATCAGCTTGCCTTTCCAACCACTATTGTGTGAGTGAGTGAGACAAGCTTGTGTGTAAGCGTGTGTGTGTGTGCGCGCAGCGCACGCTTCTGTATCTGTGTTCTCGTGTAGGTGGAAAAAAGGGCCATTGCTCAGAGAGGGACAACTAAAGAAAGACAGAGGATGAAAACAAAAAGCAGACCAACTGCAGCTCTGAATATTCATAAGGTGTGGAGTGACTCACAACAAATCAGCAAGAAAGAACAGGACGGCGGTTTTGTTCCGCTAATTCCTGTTCGGTCAAGTTTGATATAAGCTTGGAACAATATTGCACGACATGTTCAGTAGTTGTTTTATTTTACAGCATATAGCTGGGTGCTTCAAAGCAGGGGTGTTCTGAAGCAAATTATAGATCTCTGTGGCAGCTACGATGCATTTTAATCATTATAAGTTTAATGAACATTACCAAAAAACTTCAGTAGGTTAGAAAAGAGAACACTGCTAACAATGTTTGCACTAAACCTTTCGGGGGATATGAAAAATCTACTATGTTGATAAAAAGGACATGTGACCAGATGCAGAAATAGAACAGACTAAAAGGTCAGCCAATGGCCATTAAAAGGAGGATCCTGGTTTATTAGCTTGGCTCTTGATTTTGCAGTTTTGACCATAATTTATACTATCTGGGATAACATTTTACCCACCAAAGCAACTGCTGTGATTTGGGAAAATGGCCACATTGCTACAACAAAGTGTGACAAGGCAAGAAACACAAGTTTTCAGACAATCAGGTTGTAAACAAGCCAACAGTCTAGTCAGATTAAGTAAACCGCTTTATTTGGAGGTGAAACCAAAAGTGAGGGCACCGAAAATACAAGTAGCCTACTTCACATTAATATTATTTGTACGTTGTAGGGGATGGCAAACACAAATCCAGGTGAAATATGGTCTAAACGTGAACGCTCTATCAGCTTCTGCAAATGGAATTAAAAACTTTTGAACCTATTTAACATTTTTTCAACGGTGACCATAGTTGTTTTTTAAATGTTCACTGTGAAAGAGAAAGAAGAGAAAGAAAAAAAGAGAGAGTGCCCCGGAAAAATACTACCCTTCACCCATTTTTTCCATGTCTTTGACATATAATACAAATATAGACTTGGAAAGTGCAGTGAAAGGTGTCATGTTGCTGGTATGATGTCGACATGATTAACAGATCATTTTCACTGTCTATTTCTGCTGAGAACCACACACGTGACATGAAAAACAAAAAGGCGAGATGCCGAATCTCTAGATGCTAAACTGCTGCACTCATGGCTCATGTGGGCAGTGTGGCCCGAGTTTGTTCATGTCAAGGACAACCACAATAAATGCACTTAGACCATGGACCCCAGTTTGGGGATTCCATCTTGGGGAATCCCTTCTGAGCAAGTTTTTATTTTTAGGTTTGAACATAAAGTCTTCATAGTCAACTTATGATCAAACTAGGATCACTCTAAATTACAATAAATAAAAATGGTTGTTGATTTCTTTCATTGTTGTTCTAACAACAAATATGATAAAAATTAAAATATTAAATTCCTCCATTTGCTGGGGACCCCCTATAATCCATTCAAGGACCCCTGTTGTTTCCCCAACCCCAGTTTGAGAACCACTGCTGTAACCTGTTAAAAAGTGGCAGGCAGGTCAGTGTGGCCCAGATGTTAGGTTTCTTTTTAATCTACGTTGCCACTTTCTCCAAACTATTTGCAGCTGTGTTTATGGCAAATTACAGTATCGTTGAACTGCTAACTGAAAAGATGGCTACAGCTAAGATATGTAATAAATCATATTCTTTCAAGGAAGCAAGATTAACACCAGCTATATAAACAGGCAAGGAATATGGTAAAACATACAAAGAGCCAGTGTATATTAGCAAGCATGTATCATAGATACTATGCTATATTCTCTTTTTGTCTGTCTCTCTCGTACGCACACATACACACATCTGCTTCAAAGCCTCCTTCTACTGAATGGGGAGCTTTATCAAAACCTGGCCTCTGAAAATGTGAGGGACACGTTGCCAAAGGGCATACACACTGACACACACTCGCACACAGACACAGACATGCACACGACCATACTAAAATGCTGTCATGCCACAGTAAAAAGACGAAAAGCACATTTTCTCAGATCGTAGTACATTACCATGGAAACACTTTTCAACAGCTGGTTTGCATGCCAGAACCATGTTCGTATTCACCCTACATAATTTAAGCCCCATTTAGATGAGCTTTGTCCACTCAGTGATCTAGCGGGGGCAATGGCTGTCAGTCCATTTCTCCATCCTGCTTGTAAAATATGTATAAGAGATGCTCCGCTGCAGATGTTGCACAGTGGACCAGTAATTTTGGCGAGTGCTGGAAAGGTCCAAATCTCCCTGTGGCATGAGGTGCAAAGAGATGAGAATGGTAGGAAACCACTGAAGAGGATGATGGGGGGGGGGGGGATAAGTGGAGAAAATGAGTACAAAACACACGAGAGACAAAGAGCAGTGAAGAGAGGATGTGAACTGTGAGGAGAAACAGAGAGAAGAAAATCATATTGTTTCACCCACAGAGAGAAGACGCTAAATTATTTATGTAATCCTCTGTTTTTCCCTCCAATCAGTTAGGATTGCACTCTTATTCCAGAGGGCTTCGGTAGAAGTCCCTCCTTCTGAGGAGATTGAGAGAAAATCTGAGAAGTGAGTGCTGAGTACTTGACATGATTGGCATTTTAATGCGATACTGAGATAGCTGTGAGACCAGCAGCTCACTATGGTTTCAATAATAATAATGATAGTAATAATAATGGCTTCACAGTTGGACCCACATGGCCAGGGCAGAGCACTAGTGGAATCTGCTGAAGCTATTTATTTCCATCTTTGCTTTGGTTTATTACTAGCCTTCTTTTCAGCTCAAACTGTTTCCAGAGGTTTTAGAGTGCTGTGTTGTACGAGAAAGTAAATAAGCCATTACAGGAGCTGAAGGGATACTTTTCACCTCTTATCTCATAATGTTTACGAGTCCCTTGAATCACAATGTCTGCAGGCTGCCTTTCAACTCATCTAGTTGTAGATGTTTAACTGCACCTCCAAAGAAATTCATACAAGAAATACATGCCATTACATGCCTTTTAAAAACTAAACTTGATATACTTCCAGTAACTAAACTTCAATAACACTTTAATTATTCTTCCAGTAAGAAGTGATTCATGTTACAAGTGCCAATGAGCTATAAATCAGTGAACCTATGACTGCTGACTCTGCAGGCACAGTTACCTCAAGGCCTGCGAGTGTGTATGGTATGTGCATGAGTGTATGACCTCGACGTGTCTTATCTTGTCAGTCAGGATAGTATGACAGTAGAGAGATAAACAGTGAGTCAGCAACACCCTCAACGAATTTCAATCAGGCCAGATGGGCTACTGCTGCTGTGTCATGAGAAATATGCAGACCTGCATTCACCATGAAACAGCTACACAGCTACTGCAGACAACAGGGGAAACTGAGGGAAGGAATGGACTGCACGTCATAAGAAGGTGATCATCTGACCTCAAATTAGCAGATTTTTTAAATAGAGCTGCCAATATACAGGGTCTGATACTGGACACATTTGATCATAGTAACATGTTGCTCAGTGTTTATCTTGTCACAGTTATTAAGTCCAGTTCCTCCTGAAATCAGTATTTCAGTGCATAAATCCATGTATTTCTTAAAGTGTTTCTTATTAGGGCTGTGCAATATATTGATGTTATATCAGTATCATGATATGAGACTAGATATCATCTCAGATTTTAAATATTATATCGCAATATGGGTTAAGTGTTGTCTTTTCCTGGTTTTAAAGGCTGCATTACAGTAAAGACATGTAATTTTCTGAACTTAGCAGACTCTTCAGGCTGTTATATTATTTCCCCTTACTCAGTCATTATATCCACATAACTGATGACTGATTAAACATGTTAATATTTTGTAAAAATACTTTTAGTCATCCCTAAAATATGATATTTGATCCGCGTCGCTCAGCCCTATATCAGCTGAGCAATAAATTACGTTATCACGATTAATGTGATATAAACATGTGCAATAAAAACATTAAAAGACTGCCTGAATCTTAATGAATTGATCATTTAGAGCAATCAGATGAAGCCCCAGTTTAACATCAGCTACCAGTGGATCATTTAAATAAAGATACAAATAAAGAGTCTCCTCTTCTTCCCACTGTACAAAACTAAAGCCAAAATATCCTGGATATGAGTCTGCACAGTAGTGATCAGGGTTGGAGCCACGGTATTGACATCCCACCCATCCACCTGCCTGACTAAATTGCAAAGCAGAGCTCAGCTGTCAATCATTATGTGAAACCACCTTTTCATTGCATCAGATAACTAACAAAGAACAAACTTATTAGAAAAATAACAAACATCTGTGTGAAAGACCACAAACCATCTTTGGGAAAATTTTCTTTGACATGTACTGATTTTTTTAGTGTGTCCCATCTCCCATCTACAAATATGGAGGAGGCAGGATTTATGACCTATACTGCAGCCATCCACAAGGAGACGACCAAGATGTTTTGGCCTCACCTCATCTTTATATATGTCACTGTCAGCACCGCCCAGATTATTTGGTGTCAGTTTAATGGTTACTGCAAGGTTAGCTAGCACCATGGCTGAGAAAGGACAGAAGAGTGAGAAAAATGTTGTTAAATAAGACATTGTGAAAAATGACAGCATTTCTGTTTTTTTTGTAATTATTATGGTGTTAGGAGAGACAGTTGTGTTATAAACACAACATGTAAAACATGCCCAACAGTTGTGGCTATTCGATGTTCTGGAGTCTATGTGAGTAGTGCAATTATTAATGCAGAAAGACATAAGAACTGTATAACTGATAGGCACATTTCTATATTTGCTTGTTTATCGCAAGTCATATCGTCACGGCAGTACTGAACAATGTTACAGCACATCACATTTTTTCCACATATACCTCTGAGCAATGAAGGATAACTCTACATTCTGAGATGTTTCCATTCCGTTTTCAATCTCTACTTCTAATCACCCATCTTCCATCATCTCATCTTTTTTACCCCCTCCTCCAGCTGCCCGGCCTGCTGTTCCAGAACATTTCCTACAGGTAAAGAGCGATCGCACCAGCCAATGACACCATGCTGGGACATGTGGCACTTCTGCGGCTACACATCTCATCTGCCTAAATTAGCATGCATTACACCATCACATGAGTAGTTAAATTGTGTGGGAGGATGACGGTGTTCACTAGGTGGGAGACAGATAGAGAAAGATGCAGGGAAGAGATCGAGTGGCTCCGTGTTCGTGGAGGCAGGTGTTGCCAGGTTGGATTGGAAGGGCTTTTGAGGAGGGCACAGCAGGGGTGAGAGCAGCTGCAGAAGGCTAGTCAGGCAGAAAGAGCAGAAAGAAGGAAGGGTGGAAGATTGTAGAAAAATATATGATTGAGACTGGAAAAAAAGTATATCCAGGCTAAGTTAACGATAAGCAAAAAAAAAAAAAAAAAAAAAAAAAAGGCTCACAGGCTGTCCTGCTCACTTGCTTTTTCTCTCTTGACACCATCACAGCCCTCTGACATCACCTGACGGATTAAGTGCTTTTCATCTCGTGGCAGGGTTTTTCACCAAGAGACAGCAATTGAAAATCTAGCTAAAAAGTCCTGTTAAGAGCTTAACAGCCTCCTTTGTAATGGGCGAGGAAAAGCGCTGGCTAAAAGGTCAATAGGCTTCCACTTAAAATCTTGATGATAACGGCAAGACCGACAGCACACGCTGGCATGATAATTCCTATGGTGACCCATATTGCTTTCTGAACGTATTTATCCTCAAAAGCAATGCTGCTGAAGTTAAAATCACATTTACATGCACACACTCTGACAGTAAGAAAGAAGAGTAATAATTTGCAGTATGTCCAGTATAGTGGATAATAACAGGGGTTAAAAACTCTATGTACTTAAACACAAGGCATTTTCAATATATTACTTCAAAAACACACATTCACGCAAAGGTAATTTTCCAATAAGATTCAGCAGTACACCATCATGCATACCAAAAGTTTCTCAGTTCAGACAAGTCTGTTGTCAGCTGAATGTCAAAATGAATTCTGGGGGAAACTGTAAAACTGGGGAAACTTTGCAAAATCTTTCATATATATATAGTCTCTACGTCTCATATTCCTGCTTTCTGCCATGTAGGGCAACGCAACAATACTGAATGTTCACAAATCACAGCAAAAATAGTGCAGTGTTTTTTTCCCTGTGATTGACAACTTGTCTTACACTATGTATGCATATAATTGAAGTGCAACAAAGCTGACACAGCTGGTAAGTTAGGCAGGTTATAAATACAGGGGGAATTCTTTGTGATTTTGACCCAGATGTAATCAATATCAGAGAAGTCAGGGATTCATTTCAAGATTCTGTGTATCCAGATGTAAGCTCTTTCTGTCTGTCTGGACAATACAAGGTTACAAGGTTCTTTTCATTTTGAAGTATTTTGGGGGGTGCTTTGTTTGCCTTTATCATGATAGCACATAAAGTCAAAAACAATACTAACACTAACAGTCTACAAACGAACTACTACATACTAACAGTCTAACAGCCTGCAGAAAGAAGCTGTTCTATTGTCTCGTGGTATGGTAGCGGATACTTCTCTATCTCTTGCCAGGAGTCTCACAGCCTGGGGGAAGAAGCTGTTCTGTTGTCTGGTCGTATGGCAGCAGATACTTCTGCATCTCTTGCCAGATGGTAGCAGGGTGAGCAGACTGTGGTGTATTATTTGGGGTTTGCACAGGCACCTCACCTCACTTATATCTGATGCTCGGCAAAATGAGTGGCAATGATGTTCGAGGCAGTTTTAATCACCCACTGCAGAGCTAATGATACTTGAACAAAAATATGAGGCAGTTTAGAGGGACAACCTTCAGTGACAAAATCATGGTGAGATACACATTTCTAACAGAAACACAAGCAAGGTTGTGTTCACAGCATAGTAGTATATCCATCACCTTCAGATCAACCAGGGCAGCTCTGCCAAAAAGGCTAATGATGATCATTACGTGACACCCACCTGCACAGCAGCATGGGAACTATAGTTTCTTAATAGTGGATAAATGGAGAAAATAACAGGAAAGCATTATTAAGTTATTAATCTTGCCCATTGACTGTAAAGACAGATTACTGTTGGCAGCATCAAAGCAACTGACATCTCTGGGGTAGGGAGGCATGATAGGGTCATCATCGCCAGAGAGCAGTATGTGAAATGAGTGAGAAGATCCCTTAAAGCGCGAGTGGTTTTGTCTGCATGTCTCCATCTAGGTCAGTGTGGGACCACATGAGTGGCTGCTTACATAATTGAGCTTTGCGTTTAATGTGTTTGTGTTTCTTGTTTGTGTTTAGAATGACTGAGCAGATTATGAAAATTTCATCACTGCTTGACATGTGAGATTGTGTCACATGACAACTTGCTGGGAAAAATCATCACCACCATGGAGAGCTAATAAAACTGCCATTAGTTCCAAGGAGTGGAGAGTTACTCATTATGAAGGAGGATGTAAGAGACTTTAACTTCACCGGCAGCTTGTGTAAGACAGTGTCTGTCTGTGTGTGTTTGAAGACAGGAGAGAAGGAAATGGAGATGAGCACAGATGTTCAGTAGA
This sequence comes from Lutjanus argentimaculatus, assembly GCA_034769285.1. Lineage (NCBI taxonomy): Eukaryota > Metazoa > Chordata > Actinopteri > Lutjaniformes > Lutjanidae > Lutjanus > Lutjanus argentimaculatus. Next base: position 2,507,936 of record JAWZSL010000029.1, on the reverse strand, counting down.
CTTGATATGGATTTTTTCAGAGTTCTCAGTGTGCCAAATGCCACTCTGCCCACACACACAAACAAACTTAAATTAGCACACATCCAGTAATTTGCTGTCTAACACAGAAAAACATGGTATACATGTAGATTTTATGAAAGCGATCACTCTCTAAACATAAAACATTAAATAAACATTTGCATGTGCACATGCACACACAAACAAACACTAGCGCTGCCACTAAGAGTCCCACAGTCATTACAGAGCCCTCTGTGGACCTAATGTGTGGCAGGTAGTAAACACTGCAGACAATGCATAGCAATATCTGCCTCAAGCCATCTTATTAAGGTGTGTGGGGCTAACGGGAAGCATAGGGCGTAAAAAAGCATCATCATTTGGAACCAGTCCCACTGGATCAATACAATCTAACAATTCCTGACCAAACACATGCATGGACTGTTTAGCAACACTGACCTACATCTAGGCAAGAGTATCGATAGAGCTTTTATTTAGCTCATGGAAAAGAAATAAGTCACGGAGCGACGCAGGATCTTGGCTGTCTTTGCAAACTGTCTGCTCATGCCTCTAGCACCACTGTTTTGTGTGCTGCAAAAGTATAACAGGTACAAAAAGAGAGACAAGAAAAACACAGCACAGAGCAGCGAGATGACAGAAGCCCCAAACACACCAGATGCTAAGCTAGCGGTGTGGTGCCTGCTGTGCCAGCTGAAAATTGATTAAAACAGCCTCTGGCCAGAGGCAACGGCCCAAACAGGATGGACATGCAGGTCACACAGGACAGATACACACACACCTGTGCAAGATGACATGGCCTCACATTAATTTTTTGCCTGTAGTGCTCAGTCAGCACGTGGAGGCAAGGCTGACAAAAAAGATGAAGTGGGTGCAGCAGGAACATTTTGACCTGGCCCACCATAAGGTCAAAAAATTGGACCCCCAGACAGGCTGGAAAAGTCTGGGCACAGACTGTACCTGTGTGACACTTTAATGTTATATTATAGTTGTGCACCTAACTTAACAGAGAGAACAAACCCAGTGCATCTTATTTTCTTATCAACTGTCTTACTACCACAGCAAAGCAGTCCAGTGCTTAAGTAACAATATCTTAGATGACTGCAGCATCCCTTGAATCAGCACTTTCAGCTTCTGCCCTCATTGCAAAGGTACAGAATCCCATGTGCAAAGAAAAACATCCAGAAAATATCTTCATCGGTAAGGGCAGACACTTTTTGAAGCCAGCCTACTTCCTCAGCACACAGCACTTCACATCTTTTTTTTCTCCTCTTAATCCCAACTCAGCCCTCACTAGTGAGCACCTGTGCCCCTTTTAATGTAACTTCTATTGTGTATCTGTTTAAAATGTTTTAGTGTGTCCTGTTTGGATGTGTATGACATGTGTAAGTCTTTGTGACATGTACTGCTTTTAAACAGCAGTTTCTGCACATCTAAGAAAATACAAATTCCTGCCTTTTGCACGCAAAGGGAAGACAAAGTGTTTTCTATTCTATTGTACGGTATAACAGTAAAAAAAAATACATAAAACTGAAACTGAAAAGTTCCTGTTGTTAAGTGACCAAAGGAAATGGTGAAAATCAGCTACTAAATCAACCAATTTCATCACAACGGTAAAGCTAGGGATCCATTCTTAATATCACAATCTTAATTAAATAGAAAATAAAAAATGCTTTAGCAGGATCAAATCTGCTATGAAAATCTTTCAATGAGTCTTAAATTTGTGGTATCAATCATCCAATGAGGGTAGATGGCACTTTGTTAGTAGACCTCGAGAAAAATGACTTAAATTTTCAACAAAATAAAACTAATTCAGCATCTTCATATAACGATTAATTGCTCAAAATGCTCACAACTGCTTGTCCACACAGTGGCACAGTGTGGGTGTCTGAAATGTGTTTACATACCTTGATATTGGCAGAGGTCCATTTCAAAAGGTGCACACAAGTACAGGCAACATGGGAATATGGAAGAAAGAGGGAAAAGGAAAAATATATTAGTAAAATACTGACCGTGAATAAGAACAAAAATACACAATAATCCATTTGGGCAAAAAATTATTAAGACTGGCACAACAAAACAACTCAAAAAAATGAAATGCTCAATTTACACCACATAATAACCACATATGTCAAACTAATTCAACAACATTCCGCAGGGGGTTGTTTGTGTGAAGCGAAAAAAACACCCACAGGCTGAAATGATCAAATTTGTCAGGCAGTTTCCGCTCATACCCGGAATCTAATTTTCTTCTCCTCGCGCTAACTCTCAGCCCCTGTTAGCGGTGACAGCACCCACACCCTGTGCCATGTTGTGCCAGTGAGGCAGGCTGGCACAGGGCTGACTGGCGCTCTGCAGTACTGTGAAAGTGCAGCGGCACAGTAGCAGCCTCAGGTTAGAAAGATGTGATTCATTAATCAACACTCCCCGCAGGGAATAACGCTGCCTGCTGGCACAGCCTCTCTTTCCATTCTCCTCCACTCCCCTCTGACTATCCACTGGACAAACAGCACAATAGTATGCTGTATACATAAGGGTATGCATGTACAAAACACACCGGTATGTATCCCACTTGTAATTAAACACACTTACACACACACACATGCCCACACACACATCACACAAATAATATTCATACTTTTTGCCTGAGCTTTGTCCCCTGAGGCTTATCTGTGATAGAATGGGCTTGGTTTGGGGGACTGACGAGGCTAGGAGGATAATTAGTTGAAAGCAAAGAGGGAATTTTTATCTGAAAGCTGCAGATTTCTCTTACCATCCCGGCCTCTTTGGTCAACCGTTTACATTCACTTCCCGTATTCGTTTAGGTAGCAACAGTGGTTGTATTAATCACTGTCAGCCATAATAGGCCCTGAAGTGGCCAGTAATTGCTGTTTGTGGTGTTATGTACGACATTATACAGGTCCCCTGTGCTGTTCTGTAAAGGTGAGGGCACCTTTTCTGTGATGCTTTTACCAAGGAGACCTTCAGGTATCACTTTCCTTTACTAAATCCCCAGTCGATTAACAGTAAATGAAAACAATTTACATTTTCGCTAACATGCTCTTTTGAGAGAACAGTAAATTGAGCTAAGCCACTCACTGAGGATGTAGTGCTTCCTATCAATACACTGAGGATGAGTGTCTGGCGCTAAAAAAAACTCGCACATGCCATTAAATGCCCTAAGGTTCCCAGGCTCTTGTTAAGTGCTGGTTTAGCATCATGAGTAACCATGCAGTCTGCCCCACGGAGCCCTCAGACAGACACTTTAAGAGGACAGCCTTGCTGGGATTAGAGATAAAAGACCATAACTGTGCAGCCAAAACACAGTTTGATGCAGTGTGTCTCTCACAACAGTCTTAATGGATAAGCCCTAGCAAGAAACGGAGCTGAAAAATGGCAATAGTTCCCTCTGCAGGTTGGAGATGAGTCACTAAGGATACACAACTTCTGAAATTTTGAGGTTTGTTTGAGATTCAGGGAGGAAAAACAGCACATAAGAGCAGCTCGCACTGTTTCTGAAAGAGTTTGAAGACTGTAGCACACGGGAGCTGACTGCAAGTGTGTTTGGCATCGTGTTTAAAGGACAGAGAAGCTGAACAGAGGCGAAATGTAAACAACGGTCAGACCCAGTCCAAACAGGCTTTTGTCTCGGGCTGACAGGAAGTACTAACTCTTCGCTGTTTAAAGCTCCGTCCGTGTGTTGAATGTAATTTGTGGGGATGTTGGCTAACATTTAGGCCCCATCAGGCTCAAGACAGATGGGTCTTATTTCTAAGGTACCATTGACTTTGATGTTTGGGTGAGTTATACCTTTGTCTCAGAATGAAAGTCCAGATGGAAGATGTCTAATACCAGTATCAATAAAAGGGTTTGGTACTGAAACACAGTGCGAATACGGTATCAGTTCCTTTACAACTGGTACCCGCTGAACCAAATCACAACACAGATTATGGTGCCTCATTTCTGTGCCACACACCTGAGCTGTCAATTGAAATAGTTGCCCTCTTGTGCCGACATAACAGATGCAACACCGCACCACTAGTTAACATTGCGGCAGCACTCTCTCTACATGACTCTGGCACCCAGCAGCTTTTTGTTAGCTAGTAGCTGCGGAAAACACTGTTCAAAGCTAAACAGTCAAAAGTGGGGCTGTAACAAATGTTTAAAACAATTCTGTGTAAAGGGGGAGAGCATCTGGCGACACATGAATATACTTCAAAGCAGTGGGATGCACCATGCTCAACTGTTTTTGTGACCCATGTCAAGCACATCAGCTGGCAGTGTGGGCACCCTGCCCCTGGTGACTGGGCGCAAGACATAAAACACTAGATGCAACATGCCATAATGGCTTGACATTTATATCAGGCACCATTTAGATGCCAGGAGCCTCATTTATAAAATGAACTTACAATCAGTTTTGATCTCAAGTATGACCTAAGCAGAAAACCATGTATTAACCATGTCGTAACCATGTACTCTGCATCAGCTTTATGACAATGTGATAAGAATTATCAGTTAAAGGTGTGAGAAATTATTTGCACCACACTCTCAGGCTTGTTTGTCACCCCACCATTTAGTCCACCTCACTGAATTTCTCTTCTGGTCCATGACTATTCCTGACTGAACCCTCATTTGTGCTTCATTATATGAGGGGAAAGTGTAGGCTTTTGTCTAGTAAATAGCTTTTAATTTTTTTGTTTTTAGTCCAAATGAGTGACCTGAACAATAATACCTAATAGGATAAAACCACATTCACATTTCTCTAATACAAACTAAAAAGCACAAACAATAACCATTAACGAACTAATAGCCATCTGGTTTTGCCTGACTGCACAGGATATTGAGGTGGAGAAGCCGTGTTCAGAGAAGCAGGGGTGTTATCAGCTGTCCAGCTGGCTGTGACCAAATAAAAGGGCCAGACTAATTCTGCTAAAACAACACATAAATTGCCTGTCCTGTTGGCCACCAAAGGGCACTTCTAGATGTCAACTGATTAGTGCAACCCCCACATACTTCACATTAGACCTGCTTTAAAGGGACAGGAAAATCCATATTGAAATCCCCAAAGGATTGTAAGGCCATTGCCAAAAGGAGACACTGAGGAACATCCGTCCACCCCTCTCTGCGCGCCCTCCATCTATCATAACAGTACCACAGTAGGTCAAGACCCTTCTCATAGTGGGAGCAGGTCTGATACACTGGGAGCCACTTATTTCATTATCATATTTCAAATTCACATTTCCACAACATATGTGACCACCCTGAGAATACTTCCCCATTTTACGAATTAGCATTTAAACCCTGCAAACGAGATAAGAAGGGGGGGGGGGCGGTATGGAGGGAGAGAAGGGGGAGTGAAGAAACATAATAGTGCATGAAGAAAATTATGGAAATTTTGATTAAGGTTCAACAGATGGCCGTCATTTAGATGAGCCACAGCTGACATTTCTGTACCGGGGGAAATGGGTACTGAGACTGGTTCTCCTAAAATAAGGGCCAGCACTAAGTAAACACTTGGAGGAGAGGAGGATTGTGCGTTTGCGCATGTGAGTGTGAGCATGTCTGAATAAGTGCACGGCTGTGTGGTGTGTGTGTGCCCCTACTTCACATACTTCAGGGAGCAAGAGAGGCTTAAGCACTTCTTGTATTTGTCTGCACACTGCCTTCACACACTCGACAATGACTCAAACTAATTACCTGTAGAATTCACAACATTATTTCACAGCAACTAATGGCTGCTCTTAATATGCCGGTAATTACCTGTCAATAGGATATAATTGACAGTAACAGCAGCAGGCCTGAGCATGAGCAGAAGGGAAATTAGTGGCCACAACATCACGAATTTTACAACTGGCAGACATGGAAAATATTGAGCAGTAAAGTCTGGGCAGTGTGGATTTTATTTTCATTTTTCCTCTCTTTTCCCCCCCTCGCTTCTGTGTTAGCCAATTGAACATTAGTGGTCTAATTTGCAGTGATTTTGAAGCGCCCCAGTTCTAAAGACTGCTGTTTAACAGTACTGTCTTGCATCATCCTCTCTGATCTGTAAAACTACACAGGGGACCCCCGACTACACCATTTTATCTTCTTATTTTAGGTGGTACACTCTTAGAAATAAAGCTGCTAACTAGACTCTATAGGGTAACATATAACCTTTCATAAAAGTTCAACTTGGAATTCTTTTAGAGGGTTCTACTGAAACCCAAAAATAAAAGGGTTATACCTCGAACCATCTGTGAAAAGTTCCACCCAGAACCCTGATGAGGGGTTCTACTGAGAGCCCTTCAATGACAATATGGTTTCACCCAGAATTTTCTCTGGGGTTCTATCCAGAATCTTTCCACTCTTCTAAGGGTGCTAACAAGAACCCAGCCAGAGAGTTCAACTGAGAACCCATTTATATTCTAAGGGTTTTACCTAGAACCCACCCAGGGGGATCTACTGAAAACCCTTTTATATTCCAAGGGTTTCATCTGCAACCTATGCTGGGGTTCTACTGCAGAGTCTTATATTCCAAGGGTTAAATCATTGGAGAACTCTTTCTTACAAAAAGGGTTCTTATTGGAACACTAAGTCTTACAATCTCAAGTATGTACATAACTGTATTTCATGGTGCAGTCTTATTATAGCCTTCCTATAGTATTTCCTTTCCTTCTAAATCCTTTTCACTCCTCTCTTAACACCACTACCTACTTTTCTCACTTCACATTTCTGCCATTGTTGTTCTCTTCGTCAGCCTCTCATCTCCCTCTCTACTTGTCTTTCTGTTTCTCCCGCCATTGACAGCTCCCACAGTTTCTCTTTGCAATGCAGCAAGCACTCTCCTTCTCTTCCCTCTTTCACAATCTGTTAGCTGCACACTCTCGCTGCCTCACCCCATTATTTATTGATCGGGGATAGGGGGAGCAGAGGAAGGGGCTGTGTATGGGGTCTGAGCAGTATTTCCATAAAGGATATTTAAGGCCGTAGCCTCACAGTTCCTCATCCACCATCCCTCGAAGACATACCGTGGGGTCATAGGGCATCATGAAAGGAAAACCCAACCCTCATGAAATATGGACAGCTTATAAGAGCAGCAATAGGGGGGTCAGGAGGGAGATGGGGGAGATTTAGGGGTTTTTGCTGTGGATTTTAAGGGTGAGATTTGGTGGATATGTTGTAAATTTCACAGTAAAAAAGACATAAAGATCTTATATTCATTCAAATCTGAGTAGGAGAATGCACTCAGTCCCCTCACTCTCTTGCAGACAGGCTGGTTTAAGGGCCACTCAAGCCCCCCATTCTCCTTTGAATAAAAGGACAAATGGTGCACCTGGTAGCCCGGCCGGGGAGCGCTAAAATTGAAGCGACATTGTATGTCATTAAATTCCTCCACACCATCCCAGACTCTGCTGATTCAAAGGCACTGCCGGTAATGGGAATGGTATATGTGTGTGTGTGTGCGCGTGTGTGTGTGTGTGTGTGTTCTGAGAGAGCCCTGTAAAAGGTCAGAGATGGTACTGCAGTCTCTTGTCAGCATTTATGGTGAACGGTGTGGCAGGAGAAAGAAAAGGTTGGTAGTATCTTTTCATTTGGGTTTCCCTGGGAAATAGCTGTGGAAATGAGGCTGTGTTTCACGGCTGTCTTCACAGCACAGCACGCGGGGAGACGAGACAGAGAAAGACAGGCGCTAGACAGAAGAAGAAGAGGACATATGCAGAGGGAAGAGGCTGTTGATGACCGATGGGACAGGACTCTGGTGTGAGTGGTGTTTGTTGTGGGGCATGAGTGTCTCACGAAGGCCAGAGCACCACCTCAGCTACTGCAACATGACACAGATGCCAGCAAGCAGATAGACATGCTGAACGGAGGGATACAGAGGCTCTGGATCATGAACAGGGGGCAACTAAGGTTAACTAACACACAGAAACACTAACTGAGCAGGACAGCCAGAAGGACACAACAATCTAGCATTGAGTAGGTAGAGGACAGGGACTAAACACACATGGGCTAATGAAGTGATGTGCTGGAGTGGAGATGGGTTAAAACAAAACTGCATGTAGGGAACAACATATTAGCACACAGACATATTAGCTGGGTAGTTTGGAAATCACTGAATTTGGGAAGAAACACAGGGATAGGCTGCTGCAGTGAAAGAGACAGATGCAGGCGAGGCAGCAACACGCTCGCTCACACTCCCCATTGGTTTCTGTAAGGTCTTCCTCTCCAGTTACCGTATAAATGATCTATTGGCCATCATTTAGCGAGGCTGCATGTTAATCATTCATCATGGTAACCATTCAGTATGTAGGAGGCTGTTAGCTGGCTAGCCAACCTATGTGAGACAGAGAGCAGAGGGCTCCCTATGGGACTCACTGGAATGGAGAACAGCCATGGATCATCCTATGAACATTAATCATACTAGCCTAGTTCCTAATACAAAGTGCAAATATGAAGGGAGTTATGGTGGGGTGTGTTCATAGAAACTATATCTACTGTATGTAGGAGGGCAAAGAGGAGAGCATCAAACAGAAACATGTATTATGCTAATTAATGTTCAAGTGCAAATTATAAAAATCCTCCCACACACCAGTGGCCCCAAAACAATCATGATGCCATTCACCACAAACAACAATACACAGATTGCTTTCTACAAAGTATACATTATAATACATGTCAACTGTTCAACATGTTTCAACTATGCAAAAACTTTAAACTTTATCATTTCAGTGCCCTAATGTCATTTTGTATTTTATATTTATTAATAAAAAATACCGGCAGATATACCAAGATCTGAATTTTCTTAGTTCCTAATATCGCCCCCAAAGTTCTAGAATCTGTCAGGCCCTGGTTAAAATAGACTGTTAACCACATGTTCAAATACCTTTTTGCCAGAAAGCGCTGAAGGCTAACTTCTCCCATGTGCTTCATGAAGTCATGATCGTGCTCCCTTCAGTTAAAGTCTTATAGATCAACATGACAGTACTACAAAATTGTAAAAAAAAACCAAAAAAAAAAAACCAGTCACTGCCTCGTTTGTACGTATCAGGCTTTCTGAATGTGCAAAAAGCTGAGTAGCATCCCAATCATGCAATTGTGTATGTGTATGCTGCTGTGCGTTGACGCTGACAGAGAGCAGACAGAGAACACAACAGTGTTAACTGCAAGCAGGGGACCTGTCACCTGATGACAAGGGATGAGGGGAAAGAGAGAATACACAGAATACAGAAAAATAACAATATGGCAGATTTTTTTTTTTAAAGTGCAAAATGGGAACACATATGAGCTACATGCAAGTGAAGGTGAGCAGGGGAGGGAGAGAAAAATACAGTTATGGTTAGGGAGAATGGATAAAAGACAACAGCAGGCCATCTGGTGTGTGCATGAGTGTGTGTGTGTGTGTGTGTGTGTGTGTGTGTGTGTGTGTGTGTGTGTGTGTGTGTGTGTGTGTGTGTGGTGTGTGTGTGTGTGTTGTGCATGTTGAGCGAATGGGCTCTTAGTTTGTTAAAAGTATGTATATGAGCAGTTACGGTCTCCCACTCACACAGCCTCTGCTGGGATGGAGAGGACGCTATTACCATACAGCAGGCGGTGGACATGCTGGCCTCTGCAACCTTGCACAGTGGTGGATGGCGTTAGTGTATTTGGGGACACACACACACACACACACACACTCACGCACACACACACACACAATGTTCAAACAAATACACACCGCTTATGCTCCCTTGGGAAGCCACCTCAAACAAATGGTTGACCTGAGTGTGTGTGACTGTTTGAGTGTATTTCAGACATTTAACTTCACAATGTCTAGGTAATAAACAGTAACAGCTGCAGTCAGTCCTAATTAAATACCTGTGCATCTGCTCACGGATCTGTCTTGCTTCTTGTGTGTTGTGTTGTGCTTTGTGAGTAGGAGGCTGTGCATTTCTCTGTGTCTATGCACCACTGTGTCACATGCTAACTAAGAGGCTGAAGGCCCAAATGCACTGAAAGTGCCCAACGTGCATTTTAAAGTACACCTATTGTTTTAAATGGCTGATCACACTAGAAAAGCGCATGAGGCACATTAAACTGCCTTGATGCTCCTACTCTGACTGGGTTTAGATTTTGGAGCTTGAAATGAGGACCAAGGCTGATTTTTAGCAGCCATAGTACATGCCTGGAAAAAGTTAAATGAAAATAAAAATGGACATTGGCATGGACCTGAGAAGTGGATGCTGACGGGCACCACTTAAAACCAGGTAAAAAAAAAGAAAAGTGTGAGGACTCAAGCAGAGTGTGTCTTTCTGATCATTAATCCTAATGTTACTGTACAGTTCTGTGGGTTATTACTGAAGTACGAACTACACTGCAAACTGGGTTCCCTGTTAACAGTGACAGACAGATCTCCATTATATGAAACATCTGTCGGTGTGCTGCATTATTATGAACTATGATGAATGGTCCAGATGCTGTCTCTCCCTCTTCATCTCCTTGGTGTATGTTGTGGTTCAAGTTTGCTGTCTGCTATAGTAAAAAACGTTCTCAGACTGTTGTAAATGGTTGTTAATGAACAGGTTATCCTGGCTGCCTTAATACATAACACATGAATATTGCACACCACTTAGTATGATGTCATTATATAAACTGACCTGAAGATAGGCAAGAATACTTTGCCAAAGGAGACAATATTGTACAAATAAGTTGTTATTATTATTAATAATAATGATGCTAAACAAGTAAAATAAATAAAAAACCTTTTATAAAAATACTTCTAGTTCTTCTCTAGTGTTGGTATTTCAAACCTAGTGTCTGTAGTGTGCCAGTTATCACATTCAGTGCATTTGGGCCTATAATAATCTTACCATTTATTTCCTTTATATTTTCATCCCCTCAATTGATATATCAATGTGTAATTAATTTAAACTCTCCCTGATTGCATACTTTTTATTCAATGTCATAAAAGATATGGCCCACAATGGGTATGACCTTGACTTTTAACCAAAAAACTGGAGCCATTACTGTCATCATTACCATCTATAACCGAGTATGAAAGGAGAAAATAAGGCTGGATATAAAGACATAGACAAGAGGAAGAAGAGAAGAAGCCAGAAGGTCAGAACATTAATCACTTTTGGAACTAGATAAGAGAAAGAGAGCTTGATGAAAGCAACGCGGATGCTTCTGTTGTGATGATGATGAGGAAGATGATGAAAGACCGCAGCGGACACAGACAGAGCTCTTTGTGTGTCATCAATAGCCGCCAATGTCCAGTTTCTAAACCGTATCAGTCTGTCTGTCTGTCTCCATTCAACTCATCACCTTCCCTCAGGCTACCTCGGGCTCTAAATTGAGGTCAGATGTCACCAGTGTGTGCGAGTGTGAGCGTCTGTTCGTGCTTACGCTCGCATGAGGACATGCAGCAAAAATGGAAGCTTGGGTCGCTACGTCCTACGCAAACATGCACAAAAACCACATGAGAGGAGGCAGACGCACCCAGCTCATCATGCCTGGGGGGGACAGTCGTATTTGACCCTGTTAAATATTTACTGGCACTGCTGTCATCAAGTGTCCAACACACTTCATGATGTCCATAATATCATACAGTCTGTCTGTCCTATCTTTGTTGTATCGTCCCCTAGCCGTTTTAATAGAAGCCTGTCCAAAAGCAAAATTAATGAAGACGTCCTTCGTGTAACAGCTGATATCCACAGAGTTATATGTTCATGGTATACATATGACCAGTGAAACCACTCAATTACACAGCTGACAGACTCCATTGTTTGGATAATGGTAGACACAAGTCATGGATGCATAAATGCAAAAGTCCCGCATGCGTCTGTGTGTGCAGGCAACCCAGGGGTGACACTCGGGGCGATGCCTCTCACCTCTCTATTGTGTTTAACCCCTGACCTTTGCGAGTGCTACAGTGTCAGAGAGTTAAATATGTCTAGACCACTTACTGATTGCTGGGGTCAGAAGAAAAGAGTCAGCCTAAGGACATCATTGACTGAGATTTATGAATGACAGAGAGGCTGAAAGGATGTTTTGGATATTGGGGTAAGGGACTCTTGAAGAAGTTATGGTAAACAATATCTGGAAGGTTACAGTACCTATCAGAGTGTCCATGTGTGGATGTTCTTTTCAATTATTTAACAGTAATTTGCAGAAAATGACATTTTTATTACTTAATCAAGTCATTAATTCAGAGTCAGAAAACATGAAATGAAGCTGTGCTTATCAGCTCTGAGCCAAATCAGTTCAACAGCGTTTAAAAAACATTTTTCTTGCTCGACGGGAGAGAGGGAAAATTTAATCAGTAAATGATGAGCAATTGATCAAATACAAATTTGGAAAGCGAATCTGTATTGGCTTTAAAAACTGGCTGCAAATGAGGTGGACAACGTCCAAAAATATCCATCAAACTCTGGCAAACACAAAAAGTGAAAACAGAAAATAATCAAACTTTCATAGTTGGACGGAAAAAACAAGCTGCAACACACCTGCTGTGTTTTTGCTTCATTTTTATGATGGAGTGTGTGCTGCAAGGCAGTAATCTACATAATGTAATGGAAACTGACAAAAGGGCTGCTATAATGTGATACCCGATCTCTGATAATCTCTCCTCTGTGTTTAGGTCATCTGTATTGTGTCAACACAAGCTTAAGTGTGGTGTGTGGTGTGTGTGTGTGTGTGTGTGTGTGTGTGTGTGGTGTGTAGGGGGAGGGTTGGGAGTTTTGGAAATCAATAGTTGTCATGTGCTGAGACAGATGCTAGGCTACTTATTGGCTGGGATCATCAATCAAAACACACTTGAGTCCATGAGGCTCTGCAAACCATAAAATAGGGGCGCTGTCCCATGAACCTCCTGCTATACCCCAGTGTTTATGTGAGCATTTTTGAGCGTGTGCGTCAAGGTTATCATGGTGAACTAAAACTAAACAGTAAAACTGTGTGAAAAAAGCATTCTAGTTCACTGAAATAAAAGTAAAACTAGCCTAAAAACAAAAAACTACCTGGTGCAATATTGTGTACTTCAATACATCAACTAAAATAAAAACATACAGGAAATTTCTTTAATTTTATCATTTGTTAATTTGATGAGATGAGATGAGTTGAAAAAGATGAGATGAGATCTATTGAGTGCACTCTTCTAGTTGAGACTGGGATGTTTACATAACTGTGAGTCAATTGCCTTCACAAAGCATTGTGTTTGTATTGAATTGCCCATTCTGAACTTTTTAAATCTTCCCCTGACAAATAAACCGCATATTATAAAAAAAAAAATAAAACTCATACTGAAACTAATAAAAACAAACTAAAATTAAACATTGTTAAACAATCAAAACGAAACTGAAACAAGCAAACCTAATCTAGAAACTAACTGAAACGAAACTGAATAGAAAACAAAATTTAAAAACTAAATGAAAACAAAAAGTGATGAAAAATGCAAGACTGTAATAACTCTGGTGTATGTTTGGATTGTGTATGACTTTGTGCGTACTCAGGATGGAGAGGTGGTCCTTTGGTATTTCACATTATTCCCATTACAGATGATAAAGGGCACTTATAAATCAAAGGAAGGACAATAAGAGGTCCTGATATTTCAAACACACAACATCTGCTATCAAGGGAGGAGCACTTTGCCCTACAAAGCCCCTCTCCCTCAAGTGTTGGGGTCTTGAGAGCTCGTAGGGGGAGGAGGAGGTGGGAGTTGGGGAGTATGAAATATGGTGCTATGGCACTAGTTAGGCGGTTTGCCATAGGGATGCTCTCTCCGGCTCTTATTCCATCTTCCACTCCATTGTGGGATGTTGTGTGTCCTAGACCAGTCAATACCCCCACCCGTCTCCCCGGAGGGGCGCCCTTCTAAAACATGCATGAGTTTATGAGCTGGGAATGCGCCACTGGAGGCCTGTAGGGCTTTTCGAGGTGGTGGAATATCTAAAAGCTAAGTGAGACCATCTTTGCAGGATTAGGTCTAAGGGCTTTCCACCTCCCCTCTAATACTCTTTTAGTGTTCCTGCACTCATCTCCTCCTTCTCTTACCTCTTTTCTCCTCGCTTCCTCCCAGACAGACATATGCCTCTATACATATAAATCAATCCTAAAGCCTCAACCCTTGGGGCAGGTATATCCTCAGATCCAACCCGTTTAGTGTAATGAGAGAAATTCCCATGCCCATTGTATGAAGCTTAAATTTTAGTCACTCCATCAGGAACGATACAATCCCAGCATGTACTGTAAAATATGTATTTCGAGCTAGAAGCTGGGGGCTCATCCCTCTTGATCTCACTTGTTGTAGAGCCTTATGAGGCTTTTTAGATTTAAATTAAAAATGCTCGATAATCTCTGAACGCTGTTTGAAAAGGAAGATGAGGAAAATAAGAGGTGGGTGGAAGGTGGAGGGAGATTTAGGCCAATGAATGTTTGATGAGCCCAAATGGCCTGTAGTGTGACCCAGCTGCTGAGGGCCAGGTGGGCTTTTAGTGGAGGGCACAGTGCAGCTGAACAGAGTTGGAACAACTAGAGGAAGACAAACACTGGGACGGTATTAATTTCGTCAACTAATGCTTTTCTCCCTAGATTTTATCAGTTACATGTTTTCACTGACAAAAACTAGATAACTTAAACTAAAGGTACATTTATTCTGTTCTTTATCTAAATTCACTTGAATGAGTACTTTGTTTACTTTCCACTCACAGAAAAAGTTGTGGATCAATGCCTCGTCATGCCTAATGTGCACTGTCTGCAATCCTTCATATTCAAAACTGGGTCTCGGTACCAGAGCATAGCTGACACAAATCACCGCTCAACAGTAAATGTGGAACAAAGAGTGGGAAGAGAGTGTGATATGGATAGATGGATGGATGGATGGATGGATGGATGGATGGATGGATGGATGGATGGATGGATGGATGGGCAGCCACAGCTGATGGAGGAGAGAGGACCCCCTGCCTACCAGCACATTAATCATTAACATACGAAAAAGCAGGAACGAAGGCAGACGGAATGACGCTGAAGCCACAACAACACTTTACATGCAGTTTCCTCATCAGAAACATGATCGGCACCACCAACGAGAAGAAGTTTTTCTTAAATTAGACACGAAGAGGAGTTGTTTCTTTTTCAACTATCTCTCACTTCATCTCATCAAACCCTCCTACTTCTTTTCCTGCTTCCACCCGTGTCTCTTTCACACATTTTCCAATACCCTCACACTCATTTCTTTCTATTTGTTGCCGCTTAGCGTCTCTTGCTATGCACCTCTCCCTCCTTCTTTCTCCATCACAGACAATGATGCTTAGTGAATATTACACTCATCCATCCTTCTTTTAAGTGCCGCCATTATGGTTACCAGATGCACTTATGGCTTTTTAGGCCCCATTGATTGGCACAATCAATACGTCATCTTAGGAAAGTTTGGAGACACTACATTAGAGCTCCCAGACGCTCTTAAAGCTTTAAGCAGTAATTTGTATGGAGATGGGTGCTAGTTCATTATGTTAATGGTCAACAGCAGGTGGGTTGGGGTGGGATCTGAAGCCTTATGGCTGCTCCTGGTGTTTTAAAATTGTTTTCCACAGACTTACTGTGGTCAGCATTCTAAACATTAGTTTCTCTTTTCAGGCCTTGCCACCACCATTAGGGTCATAAATGTTCATGCAATCATTATTGTCATAACTGTCATCACTGTATTATTCTATTCATAATGAGAACCACTGCCTACAAAGTGGCCGGGACATTTGGTTCGATAATTATATTAACAAGTGCAACAAAACAGTGAGGAATACATCTTGTTGGCTGCTTTGTGAGGTTCACCTAAGGTTCAAGGTTTATTTTTTAATGCACAAGGGTAATTTTGTTTTCCAGGCAGCAGATGCAGCATCCGGAAGACGACTACTTACATCAAATGAAAACAACAGAAATTCATTAAAAATCACAGAATATAAAATAATATGCACATTTCAGCACTGAAAACAGCACATATTTAGTTCCCTGTGTCATCATCATTTTGCATTACAATAATTCCTGGCAAAAACGCTTTCCTATATCACTTGATTTTGTACCTGGAGGCCCTAAACTGCCAGTGAAAGATGGATTTCACTGTGCAAGGAATGCATAAGCCTCACATTGATTCAGTTAAAACTCACCTATAAGCTTCCTAGTCCACTTAGCAATTCAGTCAACAGAATTTGTGTTTATTCAGAGACAGGTTGGCCTCACAGTTCTGACTATTTTCCTCCAGATGTTTCGTTCAACCTACTGCCACCATCTCTGTTTATTTTCTTGTGTGTTTTTCTATGCTGGTGGTTGTCCTGTCCCCATAGGGATATCCTAGTAACATAAATAGTAACATACTGGTACTTGATTTAATCCAATAAAAACTTGATTATGTATTTTACTTATACAATTATTTATTTCATTATTTATTATCTATTTCATTATCCGGTTTATTTTATTACTGTTGCTATTTACATTATTATATTATTATTTTTTACAGTATAGCATTCTAATACAATGCTAAGTCAATTAACTGGTTAGCTGTCAACTATCAATTTATTTTGATGATAAATGTTCAAATTGTCTGATTTCAGCTTCTCAAATGTGAATATTTTCTGGCCTCTTTACTCATCTATGACAGTATACTGAATATCTTTGGGTTGTGGACAAAACAAGACATTCGAGGACATCACCACAGGCTTTGGGAAACACTAATCAACAATTTACACCATTTTCTCACATTTTTATGGATGACACACACACTCTTGCTTGACACTGTGACCCTGGTCATTGAGGAGCAGATGTTTTGAGGTGCTCTTGTTTAAAAACCACAGACTCTTGGACTCTGTGACAGGCAATTTTCATTCACCCTCATTCTACACCTATCTTTTCCTTTTTCATCCATCCCTCTGTCCTTCTCTCTCCTCACACCCTCCCTCTCTTTTGCTCTTCTCTAGAGTCTCGATGAGTAATTGCTCAGGGCTTCAGAGAGAAGGAGGGATGGAAAGAAAAAAGAGAGAAGAGGGTGTATGGGAGCACATATATATGAGAAACAGTGCAGGAGTGAGGAGAGGTTGAAATGAGGAGGATTTCGTGTGTGTGTTGGTGTGTGTGCACTGTGGAGGGTATATGTGCATATGTGTGTATGAGAGGAGAGAGATTGTGTGTATGTGTGTGTGTTTGAGGCACAGTGGGATCATTGATCTGCTGAAAGTGCAATGTGTGTGCTGAATTAGAGGAGCAGGCACAGGGCTTTGAGCTTGTAAAACACTCCCACAGTTATAGCTCTTAGCGCTCTCTGTCTGTCTGTCTCTCACTCACACTCACACACACACTCATAAACACGCACACTCATACACACAGATCTATATTTGGGTGTTACTTACACTATCCAGACTGAGTGTGTGAGTGATTTTATTTATGCCTCATCTGCGAATAGGTGACTGTGTGAGGATATCTGCAGCTTTATTTGGACGGAGCAAACCTGGCTGCTGGGAAAAGGATGCAACATTTTATGTAACCTCATTGTAAGTGAAGCAAGTGAGTCAGCAAATGACTGAATACTTTCCCTATTGAACTTTTAGTTTATAGTGTTAGCAGCACATTTGCAGACCACAGAAAAGACATTACCAGTAATAGTTTTGGACTTAATAGGTTTGATGGTAAATAAATGGGTTACATTATGGTATGACTGTGTAGTACAAACCATGTTAATCATAGAAACGATCTATCTTAAAATGCCTAAGAGATATTGTGAAATTTAAAAAAGCTTGGCCCCTAAGACAGCATAAAATAACTCACTTCATAATAAACACTTCAAACTTTAACAGTCCCAACTGAATGAACAATGACTGGAATGATTGACAGATTGAAGAAATGAACTTTTGGTTCTCTCCTCCTTCTTCATTCAGCCCCCAGCCAAGGCGTGTTCGCAGTGTGACTGAGCAGAGCTATGCAACTCCTAATGGACACAATCTGTCTGACATGCATGTGCAATCAATATTAATTCTCTTATCAGAGACCCAAGCTCCATCCCATTGTTCAGCCATTCAGTCACATGTCACCTGCCTCAGCCTGATTGCGAGCCTGACATCCCAGATTATCTTGGCGGCCAGTAGGAAGATAGCAAAGCAATCGGAGCTTATCTGTGGTGTAGCGTAATGCAAGTGCTCGACAGCTCAGACTGGCATTATGAGGATAAGGGCGTTGATTTTCAAATTTGTGAATTCAAAAAGCATGGGAGGGGTTTAACTGTGAGGACATTTCATAGTAACAATGGTGGAAACTATAGTGATGATGATCCTAATGATGACTCATTCCTCGTTCCTTTCTTAAATGTTGAAAAGAGCTCAGGTCCATAACTGTTCCTATCAAATAGGGCTGCAGCTAAACAAGACCTTCATTGTGGATTTAATTTGTCAATCATTTTCTCAATTAATTGATTGGTTGTTGGGTCCATAAAATGCCGAAAAATGGTAAAAATCACATGGTCTTGCTTTCCCAAAGGCTAAGATGACATCCGCAAATGAAATGAATGAAACTACATTCACATTTAAGAAGCTAGAATCAGAAAATTTGGATTTTATTTTTCTTTAGAAATGTATCAAAAATTAATCAAAATGATAAATTAATTTGATGACAACTAATCAATCAATCGACTAATTGTTGCAGCTAGCTAGCTGAAAGCCAAATTTTGATACTATCAAATGTTAGTGTTGTATTGTTTTAAACATGTGGGATTAAAAAAGTATTCAGGTAAACTATCGATATATTGACAACTTTAAAGCAAATGTGAGGATTAGAGCGGCAATGATTAATCAATTAGTTGTTAACTATTAAATTAGTCTCCAACTATTCTGATAATCGATTAATCAGTTTGAATCATTTTTGAAGGGAAAAAAAATCTAAATTCTCTGATTCCAGCTTCTTAAATGTAAATATTTTCTTGTTTCTTGACTCCTCTGACAGTAAACTGAATAACTTTGGGTTGTGGACAAATCAAGACATTTGAGGACATCATCTTGAGCTTTGGGAAACAAAGACTGACACCACTTTCTGACAATTAATCGATCAAACAACTCCTCAATTAATGGAGAAAATTGTCGACATTATAATCAACAATGAAAATAATTAGTTGCAGCTTTAGTGAGCATGCGTGTGTGGGTGTGTGTGTGGTTGCGTGCAATGTGGGGTTAAGGAAAGTGTGTGTCTATGAGGGAGGTGGGTCACAGCAGCATGACACAACATCATTTATTCATTGGGGAGAGTCGTGTGTGTTACAGCTGGGATGCACATGCACTCCAAATAACACACACGCACTCAGACACTTCTGGAAAACAGACAGAGTCCTATCGACCAGCTGTAACTCTTTTACTGCAAGATAACACACACACACAATACAAACAGTGATGAAATAGCCATAATATACTGGAGGAAAGTTATAACAGTGAATACAAGTAAATACACTGTGTGTGTATGTGTGTGTGTGTCCGCTTGCAGTCTCCCCAGCCTTCACTAAGCTCTCAGGTTGATCCATTTAAAACACAATGGAGGATTACATTCTCATCTGGCCACTGGCTTCAGCCTGCACACAGAAACACTAAGGCTTTAATACTACCTTGGCACACAGTGTGTCTGTGTCTGAGGGAGTGTGTGTTTTCATATGTTATGCAAGCAACACAAGTTACAGCATACAACTGCGCGTCTATCACTGTGTCTGCGTGTGTATCTGTGTGCGCAGGAGGCTCAGGCCTGTCATGGCGAGGGCAGGTTGGGGGGGATAAGACCCCTCTCCAGTGTGGAGTGGTTGTGAATTGGTTTTGGCTCCGGGCTAAATCTCCTCACAGACACCTCTTCGTTTTCTCCACAAGACCAGAGAAGAGACTGCTTTCACTCAAGCCTCACACAACACATCCAATTCACTGTGATTTGAGCCAGTGCTTGGCTAAAATGCAGGTGTGAATGTGTGCAAATACACACAATGTCTCTCCCTCTCCATGAATTTTTCCTCTCTGCTATCTCATTTCCACAACCACTGAATTATTTTCAAAACAATAATGGACCCCCTGCACAATAACCCCCAAGCCTGCGACTCATTCTTCCACAACCAAACAACAGCTTAACCATAAACCCCTGCTCTCACACACACCACACACACACACACACACACACAACACACACACACAAACAGTAACCATTCCTACGTACCCGCGCCCCCCACAAAGAAGACGACAGTTGCAGTCTGTCTATCCGGCAGTATTCAGGCCCCTGATTAAACCAGCGCTTATTGGTAATTAAACACTGTGCTTTGTGGCAGTATCCAGAATGCTGTAAAGCACTCCACCTCCCCACCACATACACACACCCACCCCACCTCCATTGGCACTGTGCCGTCCCCTCCTCTCCTCTTTTTCTGCCTTTCAGGGGGCCGCAGGTGGCACAATTGGCAGTAATGTGTTCTAATTGTTGGCAGCGCTGCCCGGGTAAAGATACGTAGTGGGGAGCGGGAGCTTGGCTGGTGTAGAGCAGGAGGCAGGAGGGGAGGGAGGAAGGGAGGAAGAGAATGTAAGGAAAAAATGGTTGAGGATATATGTAGAAGGATGGGATTAAAGGAACAAGCAAAAGTGACATGCCAGGCATAGAATTAGAGGGGGAAAGGTGAGGATGTGGCGTGAATACTGCAAGCAGAAGCGGGCAATTAACGGCAGAGGAGAGTGGAGAAATATAAACCAATAGAGGCTGCTGTTCCTGTCGTGTCCAAATGTTTCCTTCGCTGTTGTTGTTTTTCAGGCAGCTTCGAGAGAGGCTCCCCTGGGCTGAGGCTTAGCTATAACTGCAGCAGAGACAGACACAGCGTGAGCTGCTGGCTTCATGTAGTAACAGAGAGGTTAGACACAAGCCTAAGTTGCTGAGCTCCAGACCATATAAACCCCCAGGGTTTTCCAATTCACTCTACGTATATAGAAATGTCAAGGAGTGAGTGGAGTGGAGCATGGTGAGTGTAAACCTAAGGCCAGTGAGTTTATACTGCAGTATAAATTATCCATGGAAGTTTTATTTCTCTACATTACTGATCCATATAATGCCATAGTATTTCAACCTATATACACTTTATAACAAGACACATATTACCAGAAAGAAAAATCATATGCGAATAGCCATCTTTGCTAAAATATCACTGTAATAGGGATGCTCCTGGCAACTAATTTCCCTTTCAATTAAACAGGAATGTTAGTTTAGACAGTTGACTGGTCAACACTCAGAGAACAGTGAAAACTGAGCACAGTTTATAAATCAATAAGGTTAAAAATTGTCTGGAAGAAAATTGTGTGTATTAAGAGCCATTTCAAACCATTGATCACATTCTTCAACAACCAAATCATATCTTAAATGTAGCTGAAATGTTTGGCACTTTGCGCCTTGCATTATGGATGCTGCACATTTTCCTACAAAACATGACAACAACTCACTAAATGCATTATCTTTTCAGATGAAGCAGGATCACAGTGTCTGTGGGTAAACAATAAATGTCATAATGATTAGCAGAGGTGGCTAAAGTCAGCAGTACTAGCACAAACAGCCTACTCTTTTTTTATTTTTTTAAGATTATTTTTTGGGGCTTTTGCCTTTATTGGGACAGGACAGCCGAAGATATGACAAGGAAGGTGGGTAGAGAGAGAGGGGATGACATGCAGCAAATGGGCCGCAGGCGGGAGTCGAACCGGCGGCTGCTGCAGAGGACTGACAGCTTCAGTACATGGGGCACACGCCCTACCAACTGAGCTATAGGGGCACCCCAACAGCCTGCTCTTTTTGCACGTTAACATCAATATGCTTGTGCTGAATGAGGTTACACATTGCTCTGGTCAAGTGTTTATATGCCACTTTCTTCTGACACAACTTACATTATTTTCATTTTCTTGATCAAAATACTGCCAGACGAGATGTCATCTGTCCCACTTTCCGCTTTCCACCTTGCTGAATTACAACACCTGGCCATTTGCACAGGGAGAGGTGGGCTGTCATCTGCCAGAGCTGTGGCAGGTGCTGTGTAACATCTTAGAGGCAACAGTTAACAATAATAAAATGACAGTAATTAATTTAGCTGGTATTTCTGGTGCTAACTGGCGACGGTAGCAACATTTCATTGTTAAAAATCCAGAAAATCAACCTTCATTAACAAAAACTACATGGAAACAGACTATATGTTGATGCCTGAAACGCCTGTTGTTTCATCATCTGCGATACAGATGTTGGATTTCATAATGGAACATCAATTTCAGGTCAAAACGCTTAGCAGCAGGTCTGTATTTTCAGTCTCCTCTTCAATGTTTCAGCAACAAAAACAATGCTCAGATGCATCAATACCATGACAATGCCATAAAATAAAATGAGTCAGGGCTCATTGAGATTCTCTCCAGGTTCCGTCTATTGTCTATGTGTGTATGTGTCAGGGTGTGAGAGTGACTCAGCAGCTCTCCCATGGCGCTCTGGCACCTGTTCTTCAGTGCTCATCGACAGGTGTTGCCATCCCCCCTGAATGTTGTTAACGGTGGACTAAATCAGATGGAAAGGCAGAGTGACAGCCACTGAGCATACGTAGATTTGTCTTGAGACACTGAAAGCCAGAAATAGTCTTCTTAGACAATGTGGTGAGAGCTAGGGATGTCACCACGTTGGCAGACGTACTGTACAATATTTCTACTTTCATACCTGGCATTGAGATTGGTCTGTATAAATATTATCAAAGCTCAAATGACTAGTACACTCTCAAGAGTAACAAAAGACATGGGAGGATGAAATCAAGGTCACTGTGAGTGTATGGTCTGACTCTTATCCCCGTGGGTGCCTCGAGGCCCAAAAATAGGTTATAAAATACACTATTTGAATATAAAAGCGTGTGGTAATGGTGCTCACAATAGCAAAGATACACATCTGGTGATCAAATTGTAGATTTGTCATGAGACACTGAAAGCCAGAAATAGTCTTCTTAGACAATGTGGTGAGGTCTACTGATGTCACTTATACATGTAAAATATTTCTACTTTCATACCTGGCATTGAAATTGGTCTATATAAATATTATTAAAGCTTAAATGACTCGAGAGAGTAATGGGAAAGATGGGAGGATGAAATAAATGTCACTGTGAATACATGTTATCCCTCTTTTGACATCTGGATGCCCAAAAATATGTCAAGAAATGCACTATTTGAATATAGAAGGGTGTGGTAATGGTGCACACACCAAGCAAAGATACACATCTGGTGATCAAATTGTGTGTACATGCTGTATGTGCGGCTGTGTGTGTTGGTCTTATCTCTAAAGGCAGATAGGCAAGTGAGAGGGGCTGCTTCACACGAAGCCACGTGGATAGTCACACACCCAATCATGGTTATCTCTGGCTACACACACACACACACACACACACACACGCACCTGCCATATTGTACGCATGCATTCATGCAGACCTGCGTGCACACACACAAACACAACCTGTCACAGCTTTCTCTCTCGCTCTCTGCAGTGGCTGCTCAAGCTGTCGGGTCATCTCCATGCAGGTGGAAAACTTTGAGCAGAGACAAAATCCACTGGAATGAAAACTGCAGCGAGCTTGTGAGAAAACACTCCACACTGCAAGGCGCTGCTGCTGCATTACCATGGCAACGGTGAAGAGAGCATGTGTTGGAGTCAGAGTCTCAAGGTTACTCAATCTCTCATGTTTTAATAATACCACTCCCTTATGAAAGGAATATTACATCCCTTGTAAGTATGATGAAAATACATATCAGATCTTTCCAGCCAGTGTATTTTGTCCAATGAACACGGAGAACCTGCCATCAAGGTTAAGACAAGGAAATGAACTGCACATATCTTGGTTTCATTAACCAAGACTCGAGTTGATGAGGCCTGATTTCAGACTATTACATGGGCATACTATTTCTGGCTTGGCCTATTTAAATGGGACAAGATTGGTCAAAACCACCGGTGTGTTTCCTCCTTGGAATAGACCCGAGCTGGGAGGAGAAGGAGGAGGTGGACTTTTCGAGCATAGTAACCCACCAGAAACAAAGATGAAGAGGTTGAGGAGGATGAGAACAGGAGTGGAAGTGCGGTGAGGAATCCATCAAAACAGCACAACAGCTTTCCACGGTGAGAGTGTGCCCCATATTTTTCCCAGGTGTTCATGTCAGAGGTGAAGCAGCAGGTGAGCGACTGGCTCTGTACCGATGTCTGTGGAGGCGGGGTCAAGGAAGCCCGCTGGGATTCGAGTTTTCCACCTGATCCATCTCTGGACACACATGTGGCCTACTGAAGCCGATGACAGTAGAGCTGACAAATGGCATTCTGCACGGAGTTAATGAGGGAAGAGCAGATGTATGCTGTCCCTCTGGAGATACTCTGTGTGCAACTGCATGTGCCTCGGATACAATTAGTTGTGCATACATGTAATATATGCATGCTCACACAATACAATAATTAAGAAATGACATAACAGATAAATATGTCAGTCACATTTATGCACAGAAAAGCACACACTATAGCAGGGGTGTCAAATACATGGCCAGCAGGCCGGAGCCAACTCACCACAGGGTCCAGTCTGGCCCACTGGATGACTCTGCATAGTGTGGCTATTGCAGAGAAGTCATTATTTCTTTTTCTTCTCTTTTAAATGCACTGCTATTCCTGAATTGTCCACTGGAGGTTGTACTTATCTAATCAGCAGGTCCTATACTGGATACACTCTGTGATATTACACTGTCAAGCATAAGCTACTGTTGATGCATGAACTGCCACTGGAAAAATGTGTTTGTGAAAAGGAGAAAAGTAGACCCAGAGTGTGAAGTTTTCCTTAAAAAATGAACCAGATACATTTTTTTTTTCAAAGAGGTAAATGGTTAAGCCAGTTTGTTTGGTTTGTTCACAGCACCTTTCATCGCTCAAGGAATATAATTGCAAGGACAACTGAGAACAGAAAATAAATGAATTGTTGTCAGGTTTTAGGAAACAGCAGTCTGTCTTTAGTTGTAGCCAAGAGATCAGCAATAAAGCTGTGAAAGCTAGCTGCTTTATTGCTAACGAATTAGCATCAGCATCAGAGCCTCTGAGGGTGAGTTTGTGAAGACAGCATCATGCTGAAGACTGCAGAAATCGTGTGCCTCGGCATATGGATGGTTCATTAATTGTGAACGTTTTCAGACTGTACTTGCACTTCTTTACACCGAAAGAAATGAAAAAGTTGGATGTTTTTATTTAGAGATGATTATGCAAACGTTTTACTGGTCCAGCTCACTTGAGAATAAACTGGGCCGTGTGAGGCCCATGAGTTAAAACGAGTTTGACACCCCTACACACAAAAACAGTTTTTTTTCCTGTACAGCAGAACAAACGTGCAATGTTCACTGTCTCTCGGCACCAAGTGCATGCCAACACATTGTCATGTTAGCAAGGTGTTTTACACAGAGGCATGCAGTTATGGCTCTCCTTCCGACATGAAAGACACATGATTTTCACATGCTTACCCATTTACATATGTGCTGCATAGAAAAGTATGGCCTGCATCATTTATAACTTCAGCAGGCCGCATAGTATAATAATAATCTAAAAGAAATATGGCAAGCTGCACTATATTCCCTTCACTTTAAATTATTAATCGGTAATAATCTTTATGCAAGACAAAAATGAAAACAGAGCTGAAGAATGTTAAACAGGTTATAACAAACATAAATTTGTTGCTGTAAAGGTGGTAAGGCAGGGGCTACATATAAGAAAGCAGTTACTTTACTGTCTCAGTTAATACAGCTCAGTTTTCACCTTTCCTCTTCCCCTCAGTGGCACACTGTCACTTTTCTTCTGTCGTCTCGCTCTTTTCCTGACTACATAAGTTATTGTTTTCATCGACCCCTCTTTCTCCCTTTGTCTCCTTCATCTGGAGCACAGATGAGAGACGACTATCATGAGTTGTGTGTGTATGACTCTGTGCTCCGTATCTCCAGTCTGCTCTACAGTGTGCTACACAGCAGCCGCTACCACTGCAGTGCTACACCACTCACTGACCCTTGACAGAACCTCTGCAGTGCTCGCAGAACCCACTCTGCAATACATTCATGACAGTTAAGAGATTATTTTAACCAGAGTTACCAGTCCCTGCTGTAGTACTTTTAGAAGTTCTGGCCAAATTATTGTGGCAAACTCAATTAAGTTTCCAGAGCTGGAGGGACAATGAGCATTTATTCTGACAAAGACTTAGCCAAACATGCAATCGGATCCTGACACTAGGACTGGAAACAATTGCACAATTATTTTGAATGTCTCTGTGATGTGATGACAGGTCCAGTGTGTAGATCTCATGACCCCATCTCCTGCGACCAGTGTGATGGTTGCTGGCCATAGTGCTTCTGATGCCAATCTGGAGGGCTTCCCGATCACTGTCCATGGTGCTGATCTGACTCTGACCCACACATACCGTGTGAGCTCAGTCTGCAGGTTACTGAGTCAGAAGTCAACTTTTGTTGATTCAGTAGACAACCCAATCCTCTGCCTTGAGTTCTGAGTAGAAGTATTTAAAACTGGCCACAAAACTTAGGGCTTGGTTGCACCAACAAGGATTAATTTTTAAACATAATTCAATCATGATTTAATTTAAAATGATGTTGCATGAACCCTTAACATTAAGAAAGATTGAATTTAAACCTTTCTTTAAAACTCAGTCTAGTTTTTACTCTAACTTAAGTTTCATTCTGTTGTACCAAAACATTAAAGTTTAAAATGTGATCCAGTATTAACTTTAAATTTACACTTGAGGAGGTTAAACATATAAAATGGCTGTCTTTTTGAGATGGACTGACTAAGAATAATCAGGTTCCTCGAAGACTGTTATGTCAGACTTTTTGTCTAGCTAGCAAAATGTACCATTGATATTTTGTTAGACTTTTGGCTTACTAGCAAACAAAGTAATGTTTTGACTTTTCAGCTAGCTATAAGAAATATAACATTAATATTCTGTTAGCAATTTGACCTGCTAGCAAACAGCATAAAATTTGGTTTACTTTTTAGCCAGCTAGTAATACAGAATACAGAGCTGACTAAGCAAAACATCTCCATGTCAACCTCTATTTAAACTTGGACTGACTAAAGACACAACAGCTGTTAATTATGCCTCAAGAACTCTGCTTAATTTTAAATCTGGATTTATTGAATTTTAAAACCATTGTGCTAAACTCTGAATACAGTTATTCTTAGATTAAACTAATATTTGTTGGTGCAACCCAGTCGAAGTGTATTGCCCGTGTTTTCAGGTCTTGCACCGTGACAGGGTTGGGGCCACTAAATTAGAATATGGACCATGTGGACTGTGCAAGATCTCAGTGCTGTTACATGACTATATTTTATAGCCCAGCTAAATGTAGAAACACTGTTCATTTGATTGCATCCTCAATCAATCAGTCAGCTGTTACCAGGCCCAGTCGTAATATACAGCACTTCGTCTGGGGTATAAGTGTGCTTTTAGACTCTTGTTTTCCTTCCTGCAGAAAAAGCCTTGAAGAGAATTGATTTAGCACACCAGTATACACTCTTCTTAAGAACCCACATAAACATTAAAAACTCAATTTTGAGACTGTGAAAACATAAACAAAAATGTTTTTAGCAGGCAAGTTTTTAAAAGATATTTTTGGCCTAATTAAGCAAACGTTGGTGGTGGCGCATCAGAGCATGAACCACTAAGACAGGCAATTTCACTGCTCTCTCCTCTCTTCTATAAACTATTAATTGATCTCCGGGGAGCCTTGCTGTTTAAGCTGTTCAGAAATATAGAGAAGTCTGTACCACAACCTTTAACAGAGAGTGGGAAACACCCCCATGGGTAAAAGAGCTGCTAGCGTGGACCCGGTCTGAGTAACCAACCAACTTTGTCTCAGCATTGCTTAATGAAGTTGTTATCACATTTGTAGATCCAACTCCAAAGTTGTCAAAGGATGTCAAGTGTATGTGATCTCTTTTAACTTAAAAAAGGGTAGAACTATATTTGAGAGAAAAACATATTTTAAGTAAGATCAAAACTTTTTCCCTCGTTATATGATGTCCAGAAAGGCCTTGATAACTTCCTTCATAAATTTCGGTTCAAGATCTGGTTATAAAAGCAAACCAAAAATCATTACAACTTTGGCTAATTTGGCAGAGGATTTTGCCCATTTAAAATTCAGATGTCTCTCCGCTTATGAATGATAAATAAGGACTGGGAGGTTATCATCAGTGCTGCACTGGTCCCTGTGAGTCCATGAATGTGTTTGTTACATTATTAATGATATTATAATATACCATCTTTTTAATTTAGCCATGTTCTAAGGGTGGCGGTATTTTAAAAGTAAAGCAGGAAACACTAACCTCATTAACGGTGAAGTAAATATGTAATTTGATAAGTTTATGTGCATGTGTGAGTTTATACTTCTAACTGCCTGTATGTGGGCTCAAGCACATAAAATGTGTGTGTGTGTGTGTGTAACCCCTCACTGGCAGCATCAGCAACAGAGGTGGGAGGTAAACCAATTCCATCTGCTAAGAGATGCTCATGATGTGTGACGATGGTGGGGCCTGGAGGTCCACAAATAAAGCAGCCAGCCTACTCGCCTGTCACAAGTAACAGAAAAGTGACGCACCACACATCACAAACACAAACTTACACACACTCATAACAGACAAATGTAAAAATTCTTATTCTTTTTTTTTTCCCCCTGCAGCTTATGTGCTTTGGCTTTCCACATATGAACACTCAAATTCTGTCTCTCCCGTTGCTTTCTGAGGCTGCATTTCCAGACAAATCAGTTGTAATAACAGGGGAGAGCGGTGAAAGGTGCCGTGATGTAACAAACAGTAAACAAATACAGTGGAACAAATCACTGTTTGTCTCAACACGACGGAAAGTTGACAGAGCAGGAGACCACAGGAGAGGTGCAACTTTCCATCAGACAGAGAGGGTGTGTGTGTGAGTTCATGTCCCTGTGCGTGTGTGTGTGTGTGCAGGAGGGAGAAAGAGAAAGGGCTTGGTCACACCTGCAATCATAACAAACTTCAATTCATTTTAATGGATTTGCCAAGATCGGTAGATTAACTCATGGATATGAAGTGAATTCAAGCATAGTTAAATTTTAGTGAAGAGGGAGAACTAGGTGAACTCTGATATGCAAATTTGTGCCACAGACAAACTGCAAATCATCTCAGCAGTGATGACTTTTGAGGTATCAGACAGAAGTGGAAAGCCAAAAATGAAGGAAGCTATTACAGTATACAATGTAGTGACAAATCTCGAAGATAACTTCCAATTTCTGTTGTTTTTTTGCGATAACGCTAACTCGGTCATGCCATCCAATTTAAGCCCCGGCATGTCAAAATGAAAAATGAAAATGAAAAAAAAATGAAAAATGAAATTAGCCACAGTCAATGGTAGCCACTGAACAACCAGTAATCACAAAAAAAAGGCAGTGATTCTAGCACTGTTTCAGCTTAGCCATGACCTAAGCATGTGCAAATAATTATGTATGAACAACTGCAAAACAAAAATGATGCAGCAGTCTGCCAAAATCCTTTTATAAAATCTAAAAAAGAAACATGTAATATTGCTTTAGAAATCATTACAGTCTGGTTTCAAGACTTTTTTTCCCCTATTTTTTACAATATCAAGCTACTTGATACATTGTTACATTCTTAACTATTATTAACAAAAGAGGGTACATGAGAGGGAGTCCACATCTCTCTCTCTCTCTCTCTCTCTCACACACACACACAAATGCAGCAGCCACACAGAGTGGATAGTTACCCATACACAAAAGGCATAAAAGTGTATACATGCTCCTCAGCTATCATCATGGAATAGTGGATGTTGTCGTCGTTTAAAAGGTGCTGCTCCTAAACAGTACATGATCAGGCAAGTCTATGATTCATCATCATCTACCATGGGAAACATGCACACGTACTGCAGCGATAAACAACGGAAGAAGAATCCCCATAGATCACTAAGGGGAATCTCGCCTGTGCGTGTGTATGTGTGTGTGAGCTTGTGTACACATGTGTTACTATCCCTTATCATCCTGGGCATCCATCACAACAAGCGGCTGAATAATTCAACGCTACAAAATAAAAGAACATCCTTGTGCATGCTGAAGAATAAATGGCCTCATAAATGATGAATGAGAGGATGACGAACCAAAAGGGTTACTATAGTGTAAGCAACTCTCAGTCATTTTCTTATTTGACACTGTGCCTTTGTCCACTGTGTCTGCATGTATATGCACGTAAAATGTTGACAAACAACAAGGTGCACACAAACATACACATAAGTGGATATTATACTCTACAAAGCTTTTCTATTTCCCCCGAGAGGTGAGTTACAGCACAAAGCAGCTGGGAGTTGGGCCAAACAATTTTCTTTAACACAACAATAGCAGTGGTCTTGATACTTAAATGTAGAGAGGCACTGCTTATTTAGAAAATATGTGATAGATAGAAGAGAGTCATGACAGAGTCAGGGGGAAGACAACAGTGGGAATGGAAAAAGAGGGGAGGGAAAGCAACCAAGAGAAGATTGGAAATGAAAAGACAAAGGCAATAAGGAAAAAGCAAACACTGGGGCTTATTGAAAGTGCCAGGTATACAGACACACACACGCACACATGCACACAATCATACACACACACACAAGGATGGAGATGTAGCATATGTCTCCAGTAGTGCCAGCTGGAGACATCTGGTGCCAAAACTCTACAGGTCAAACCAAGTGACATGCTCCCTGAGGCGTGGATGGGAGATTGTGTGCATGTGTGCCAAATGATTAAAATGGTCATTATGTTTAGGATATAGTATAGAACACACACACACACATATGCAGTTACAAACACGCTTTCAAAGAATCTAAATTGGATGTGAATTCAAAGTGCGACATGAACAACAAACAAGCAAGAAAAGTGTGTGTTTCATTCTTTGTGTGATAGAGCACAGATGTCCAGCAGAGGGGCGAGATGAGAGGCGAGAAGGATGGAGGAAGAGAGATGAAGTCTGAAGTCTAAACTTCCTGACTAGAGGCCTGGCAGCTTCAAAGGAAACAGCCAATAAGACAAAGCTGCAGCCTGGAAAAAAATAACTGACACAAACAGAACAACATTCTGCAAGTTTACGGCCCATCCTGAACACTGCTGTCACGATCATTACACATACCCAGTTTCAAGATACACAAACCAAAACATGGTAAACTATGTGGTCATCGTTAAGCCAGTGGCCATCATTAAACAGCGAACGACATGAGGAAATATATTCAGAAAAACAATCTTTTTTTTGGCACTGCCTCTTGTGATATACAGTATGCTATAAACTAGTGTTATAAAATGTTATGTAAGGCTATAAACAAGAGAAAACCAGTTTAGAGGCTGACTGAAACAGAAGAGAACTGAGGGGGGAAAAAAAATGCTAAGCTATGGTAAATTTGCTTTATCCTCCACTGCTGCATTGCTGATATATTTCTGCTGTTCTTCCAACAAGACAGCCAGACACAACATCGACCAGTACACAATGTCCTAAAACTTGATTAGTGAGAGTTATTATCAGTGCATTATGTTCTGAAATATGATTAGTGAGAGTTATTATCAGTGTAAATAATACAATTGTTTATCTATTAGAAATATGCTGTTACAAAATCCAGATGTTGTGTCTGCTAAAAGACAATGGGCCAGTCTGTTGAAATTAATTTAATTCACACACAAAAACACATAATTACAACCATCTTTTTGCGTAATGTGTTCTGTATTACATCTATGCATGAGGGATAACTTGGCAGGAAACTGGGGAAAAGGCAGAGGGAGGGTCTCTACTTTGTTGAGATTATTCCCCCTCACACATCCACATAAAGTGATGTGTGTATTGACTAAAGGAGAGACCTCTCTGGAGTAAAGAGTAAGAAACCAATCTATGGATCATGATTGACCCAGCCTGAGTCCCGCCTCTTTATACTCTTCGTTCCAGTAACAGTTGAGCAAGCTTGATATTCTGTCAGCTTTCTCCCTTCCTGTTTCTTTTAAGCGCTCAACTCATTTATGTTGAAAAGAAAACAAATTTTGAAGATGGCTTATGTTGCTGGGGGAAAGCAACAGAGTCTCATCTTAAGTTAGGTAATGTTAGTAAAACGCTAGCTAACTAGCTTGCTAATATACATCAATCATTAGCTAGCCAGTTAAATTTCATGGCTAACATCGGCAAAATGCTAGCCAGCCAGCTAGCTAATTTATATCAATCATTATCTAGTTTTGCGAGCAGTAGCTATCAGATACAAACAGATAGCTCTCTATGGGATCATGATTAGAGGGATCAACTGAAGGTGGGATGTCAAAAGGCTATCACAAATTCAAGAGTGGCTGGCACTCTGAATACAACGAAACACACACACACACACACACACAAATCTGGAGACAGGACACAAACTAACTGTAGGTCACTTTGGGATGGGTGAACAACACATGGAGCAATTCTGCCAGAACACATCCTGAAAACCACGCTTGCTGTCCCCTGGGAAAAAAAATATACAGAGATCTGGATTTCATCATTCAATTCCAAACAAATGGCAATCACTTCTATACTTCGTTCTTACAACAACAAACTCAGACAGCACAGCTGTTTTCATAATGCTAAACCACTCCACCCATATCCCATCGCAGCCTGCTGTATTCTATTCCTTTTCAGATTCGAGCAGCTTGTTATGCCAACAAAAACCATCAAAAAGCTCCAAGATATAGGCTATATTACTCTTCAGTGTGTCTGTGTCGCTCAGGAGTACTGAAGTAAAACAGTGCTCATCAAGCTGTAGAGAGTTTACTGTAGAATTAGCATTGGCTCACAGCTTCCAGTGCAAACAGACAAACACAGAAACAGAGATATGATTGTTATACTGGTTGTCCAGCATTGCTCATTAGGGCTGAAGAGAGATACACTGGCAGGGCCCAATCAGGCTCGTGTGGGTGGTGTGTGTTGTGTGTGTGTGCATGTGTGTGGTGTGCACTCGCAGTTACAGCTGTATTTGTGTGTTCCACAGAAGTCTGTGTGCTCATTAGACTGCCTGTAGAGAGAACAAGAGCCAGTGTCCAGAAAACACACACAGAAACAGAGAGAGAGTGGGGAAGGGAAAGATGAAGAGGGAGAGAAAAGATAGAGGCTGCAATTAAATCAAAACACAAGAAAAGAGATATACTTAAACTACATTCAACAACATGATCAAAAATACAAATTAAGAGCACGGCTACTGAAGGCTACTTAAGACAACATATAGCAACATCCCATTTGAAACATGATTTAATGTCTAATAGAAACTAAATAACAAGTACTGCATCAATCTTTAGTACATACATACCCAAAGACACGCATAAAGACAGTATATCTGACAAGAAAACCAACCTAAACCCCTTATTAGGCTAACCAGTGCCTGGTTGCATAAAACCACTAAAACGAAAGGTGCCTTGGAAAAATTAGTTGCATAAAACCACAATAAGGATTACCTTAGGATGTTGAAAGTGAAAAACCTTTCATCTGTTATTCCCTTCATGCGCAGTGAGAGTCCTCAAAAAAGTTTAAGGGACTCTAACAGTCTCTTAAGAGTGAATTAATGGTGGCAAGATATCTCAGTTGGTAGAGCGTGCGTCCCATGTATTGAGGCTGTTAGTCCTCTACAGCGGCCGTGGGTTTGACTCCTGCCTATGGCCCTTTGCTGCATGTCATCCCCCAATCTTACTGTCACAGCTGTCCTATCAAAAATCAAGGCATAAAAAGTCCCAAAATATATTTAAACCAAAAAAATGAATCCATATGTGGAACATCAGACAATTGCTGAATTAATGGTGATAGAATATGTGCAGCTACTTGTATTGCCAAATATTGGCAGTTTTTGTCGACTCCTGTCTGCCTATCTCCTTTCTTGCTGTCACAGTAATATTTTCATATCTCTTCCTTACTTCATCGACAGTTCATTTTCACAGCAGATTTCTGATACTGATTTTGTCAGTTACTTCTTGCCACATCTTCTGCTTGTGTATTTGCTATGGCTGAAATAAATATACTTTGGATTATGTGCTTGTGCTTTTCATATTCTTCAAGAGAGAAGAACAACATTCTCATCTTCTGTCCAGTTTAGCTTTCTTTTTCTTTTTGTATTCTCTTTGTCTGTTCTGAAGAAGCTAGCTAACACGAGCTGTATTGGCTACACTAGTGAACAACTGACAATAATGTCATTTAGTAACATTAAAGAATGATGTGAGTGAAGTGAAACCATTGTTACTGAAGTGCACATGTGCTGTAGTATGACAGTAACCACCACGAAAGACTTAGTCTAAACACTTAGCCAAGGAGAAGAGGCTTTATGCAACGCTCCTGAGTGAACTAGCCCAGGGAAATATTTTGCTTAAGTAATCTAAATCTGAAACTTAAGGTGGTTTATGCAACCAGGCACAGACATTTAGACAGTCAAAACAAATCAAACACACATATAAACACACATTCAAACAGTCATGTTCAGTTTATCATTCAGCACCAGTGACCCTGTCCTTTGGCTCACTGCTCACACAAACACACAGCAAAAACTAACACAGCAGAGAAAAGGGCAATGTCCATCTCTTGTCCTGACCATCATGACCAAAGCATTCAGCAGCCATGCCTGATTTCTCATTAGTGCTCAAAGCAGATTGTCTGCTTGAGAAAAGAGAGGGGAAATAAACAGAGAAAGACAGAGACAATCTTTTATATATCACCTCCTGTCAGTCTAGCCATTTTCCAACCAAAGGCAAACTCATGCATTTTTAATACCACTCCTGATTTTCACCTCTTCACAGACTTTGTTTGTTTTTTTTTTTTTAAATATCTAAACTACATTCAATTTTGCAGCATTTTCTGTTTTATGGTATTTTCTGTGTTTGGGACAGGACTGTCACACACTAAATTGGAGCGTTTGAACATGTGAATCATGAAGAAAAATTGTGTAACATCTGAGTCACCAAACTGTTGTAGGTCACCCAGAGGTGAAGCCAGCTGCAGTGCAGCGTTGTTATGCTCAAAGTTTGGGATTTAAATCTTGCACAGACTTCCAATTGAGGATATTACAATGTCATTGACTTTCAAGGATTAAATGATGCATGCATGAGAAACATTGAGTAAATATAGTTTTAATTAGAATGTGCAAGTTCATTATTTTTTTTCCCTTCTAAGTTCAGTCGCCTTAAACAGAAAACAAATACATTCAGGAAGAATTAGAAGACCGTGTTTGCAAATGAATTCTCAATTATGTGGTCTAAATCTTCCTCAAAGTTATTTTTCACAATCAGGAGAACAATGTAGCATTTTTAGCTGAGAATGGTGTTGAAATGTAATTCCTAACTACATACAAGATGATTGGAGCGACAACGTAATACACCTTCACACGCGTAAATAAAATCTCAATTTGCATTCAAATCCAACTTCAAGCTCAATGTTTTCAGATTTGCATAATAAACATGTCTTTGCCAATTTCACACCTAACCAAAGAAATTAAATTTGCTTCCATTCATTTGAAAAATGTTGAGATATTCGTGAATACTAATTTCGCTTCTTTGAAATATGAATATCAACAGAGTGATGCCTCTGGATGGCAGTTTTCTTAACTCACTCGCCACCTCTACTACAACTTAGTTCCATTATTACACAGCTTTGTTAGGATCCATCATCTTGTTGGGGTTTATTTCAGAAGGATAACCTGCTCACTGTACATTATCCCTTACATAACAATCCAAGATGCAGTTAACAATAGGGCTGCATCTAATGATTCTTTTCATGATCAATTAATTTGCAGATTAATTTCACAATTAATTGTTTAATCATTTACTCTATAAAATGTAAAAAAAAAAAAAAAAAAAAAAAAGGAAAAATGTCGACAATTCCCCAGAGCCAAAAGCAATGTCCTCAATTTGTTTTTTTTGTCCAATCAATAGTCCAAATCCAAAAGACTCTTCTGTCAAAAATGACAAATCAGCAAATCTTCTACATTTGAGAAGCTGGAACCAGCAGATGCTTGACATTTTTGCTTGAAAAATGACAGAAACGATTAATCGATTGTCAAAATAGTTGGCAACTAATTTTTCTCTCACAAACTCTTTGAAACACACAAGCATGATGAAACAGAAACAATGCATCAAAAACATCACATCAGCAAAGTTTTGTTAACGCTCTCCTGCTACAACAACCAACCACTCACAATGAGACTTTTAACTTCTATTAGTATTGAGCGACTAATGCTCAGTTTATTAGTTTTAGTATCGGGCTTAAATTGCATGACTATTAGATTAAAATAATCTTTAATTATGTAGCCAACAGGATAAGTACAGTGGGGGACATGTTAATGATACGGTGAACAGACGGCACCATTGTCATTCCTGTCACTGAGAGTGAGTAAGACGGAGGGAAAGAGAAAGGAAAACGAAAGGCAGAGAGAGGAGAAAGAATGTGTGTGTGTGTTGTGTGTGTGTGTGTGTGTGTGTGTGTGTGCCCACACCCATGTGGGTTAGAGCCAGTAAGCACATTTGCTGAACCCATCATTAAGTTCTCTCCCCTTGTGGTTGGTGTCAGGGTCTAGACAGGGAGACAAAGCCCGGGCCTTTCCTCCACATGGTACCCAGGGGAGAGGGCAGAGGCCTGGGGACAGAGCTGGGGTGGGACAGCATGTCCTGGGTGACAGCAGGGAGGGAGGGAGTGGAGCCAAGAAGGAAGGAAGTAAGATGGGATGGGAAGATATATGCAGACACAGATGAAACTACTGTATCTTCCTTCTTATTAAGAACCAGAGGAGGAGAAAGGGGTGCACACTTGGCAAGCTGGTGTAGGGGGGGTAATTAGTGAGGGAGACACACGTGTCCCTCATTGAAGGGGTCCCCTGGGTGGGGAACAGCTCAATCAG
Source organism: Lutjanus argentimaculatus (assembly GCA_034769285.1). Taxonomy (NCBI): domain Eukaryota; kingdom Metazoa; phylum Chordata; class Actinopteri; order Lutjaniformes; family Lutjanidae; genus Lutjanus; species Lutjanus argentimaculatus. Next base: position 2,471,011 of record JAWZSL010000029.1, on the reverse strand, counting down.
TAGCCAGCTGCAGGTAGAAGGGGTGGTGTGTGAGTGGAGTGCAGGTGCCAGTGTACAGCTGCACTTTTACCCTTTGCACTCGGACTCATTAATTCTTTGCTACATTAAAAGGGTTACTAACACACATACAAAGAGACACACAGCTCTTTTGAACACCGGCTGCCCTCACTCGCTGTCTGAACATCATAAGCAGCACAGACACATTGAAATTGAACTTCATTGTGTGTCTATGTACGTGTGTGTTTGAAGGAAGCAGATCAACCCCTACAACGTTGCTTATATGTTACTAATGCTTGCTCTGCTAAATGTGTTTGGGAGGTAATTGCTGTAATTTGATGTAATTACTATCTGAAAAAAATGTTGCAAGTGAATGTATCCAAATACACAAGAAGGATGTCAGAGTAGGTGGTTAAAAAAGCCAAACAAAACAAAACAACAACAAAAAAAAAACAACAGATTATTGAGACCAGAGTTTGGGTCCTGCATCCTAGGGGTGGGTGAGATCATATCTCAAAGTAAAATGCTTAACTTAGCGCACACATATGAGTTTATAAGTTGCTGTGGAGACATTTCCATCAAAAATAACAGTTAATTCACTGGGTCTTCACTTCCTCTAATAGTGTTTATGTTGTTGCATGCAGTCAAAACAGAGAAATTGGCCTGCTTTGCTCATAATGTTCCTTCCACATCTTTATGTTTCACAGTCTCCATAACCAGAGTCAAAGTTAGCAAGTAAACAGTACTGGATGTAAACTCCAGTTCTACACTATGTGTGTAGTCCTCTATCCACATGTTCTCGCAGCCACAGCACAGAACATTAGTTTTTATATGCTAAAACATTTATTATGGTGAAAACAGTCCATGTTGTGGCAAAACATGACATCAGAGACAGTGATGAAGCCCTACCATTGTTAGATTTAAGCCACTAAAACATTTGGTCAAGGTTAGGGAAACGTTCTTATGGCTGAAGTCGGTGTCGACATTTTTCAGTATTTAAGCCAGACCATTGTCTTCCCTTAAAGGTGCAGTAAACAATTCTGGAGAATGATAATTGATTGTTGAGTCCCACTTCAAAGCCGCTTACTCCACCTTTAACTCTCAAGGTCAAGTGTGTAAGATGTGTCACTCAAACAAACTGTCACTGATACTTTCAATATCTACAAATAACTATAAATAACAACAATAATCTGACTCTAGTGAGGAGAGGTGTTTGCAGCCTGCTTACTCACAGATAGATGTCACTAAATCCTTTTGCACTGGTTGCCAAGTGTTTTGAGTTGCCTAAACATAAACATAACATTTTTCATCCTGCTTGACTTGCCAGGCTGCCATTCAGTTACAGTTATGTTGATTAAAAACCTAATCCTGGCAGCATTACATTTTCTACTCAACAAATTTGCTAATGTAAATCAATTGTACAGTATATGAACATAATGTTTAGGAGACAGGAGGTGGATATGCGAGTTGGTAATAAGGGGTCTCTAGTGGATCTGGTTGGCTCGTGCTGTGCTCTGTCAGGGAAAACAGACAGACGCCTGAAAAGAAGGAAGGAAGAGAAAGAACGTAGGAAGAGAGTTGGGGGGAAGGGGAGATGCTTGGTTGAACAACAGCTGTTGGGATTACTGTTTAATAAAAGCCGTCATACGCATGCACTCCCTCATGCCCCCCTACAGAGCAGACCAAAAGGCATTGCTGTGCGGAGCCCAATAACCTAACATCACAGTCAGCTCACCACCCCCAGGGACCCGACGCCAGGCACCTCATACCACGATGCCAGGCCCCCGGATCTCCCACTAGGCCTACCATGCCTCCGGGCGCCGTATGTGTGTCTGTGTGGGTGTTTTACTTATTATCCGCCTATGCATATGTTTATATGGTGCATAAGTGAGTTATGGACCTCGAAACCAGCGCGTACATGTGCAGAATGGGTCTTTTTAAGAGGTGCGTAAGAGTGCAAGCTAGAAAGACATGTGTATCCGCATGCATGTGTGTGTGTGAAAGTCTGTCTGAAGATGGAGGTGTGTGTGTGTTGGGGTGGGGGGGTGGTCATCAGATAAGCTACCTCATTTGGGCTGCTTCAGGAGAAGTGAAAGGAGCTGTGGGGAGGCTTTCATCTCTGAGATGGAAAAAGAGACAGAATCAAGATGGAGTGAGTGTGAAAGAGGATGAGAAGGCGGGAGAGAGGGTGAAGAAAAGGGGGGGTGAAAGGAGGAAGAGGGTGAGATAAAGAATGAAAAGAGATAATCCAAGAGGATGTTTACCTTGGTCATGCTGGCAGAGGACAAAAGAGGCCACCAATATGTGCTGCCCCCTACAGGGCCACAGGATATTGAGCAGTGAAATAAAAAGTTTATTGGAGAAAACACACGTCGAGGTAACAGCGTGCGAGACCCATCGCCATCTCTTTCACAGACAAACCGCTTAATTAAACATGAGCTGCACGAGTGCTGTCTGTCTGTATGTCTGGATATACGAACGTTATGTGTGTGTGTGTCTCCCGTGCATTCATCTGGTCGTCGTCATAGAAAGCACAAGGGGGCGATTTGCAAGTCAAATTCAGCATTTAATGACACGGGAAATCATCTGAATTTATTGAAAGCCAGCATGGAGAGGAAAGGGGCTTGTTCAAGTTTCAGATCAGAAATGCATAAAATTGCCACCCCTCTTTGCCTGCAAATAGAGCTTTGAGTGCTTCTGATTTTAAATGATGGGATGTGTCAAGGTGAATGTGTAGCAGACTGATAGCTCGGGGCTCCCTGGGTGCGATGCCAGACTACATTTGATACAGATTACAGAGTTGAGATAATACGACTTTATAAAGTACTGGAAGGAAACTACTGCATGGGCTGAACTGGAACTGTTTAAGTGAGTTTGTCTGTTTATGTTCATGGCTCTAGTGGAACCTGCAGTGTCTTTATAGCATATGTGGGTGCTCATCTGGAGATATGTTTCTATGAGGATGAAGGAATTTTACTTCATTTTGCCTGGCCTGAACAGGAGTATCAAATACCATCCATGTACATACAATCACACCTCTAACAGTGTTAGGCAACTTATTTTCAAAATGTATACAATATTGATGTATAACATTTCATATTGTGCGATACCAATATTTTCTATGTGCAATGGAGTTATTAGTTTATTGTTTATTGCTTTTTTTATGATGCATCTTCCTATTTTAATATCCCTTTTGCTGGTGTAATACTATAAATTTCCCCAGTGAGGGATTTATAAAAGTTTTTCTTATCTAATCTTTTCTTATTACTGATACTGTCATTTGAAAGTAATAAGTTACTTTACAGTATTGCCATGTGGAGGAATGCATCACACTATTTTTGCACTACTTTCCCAAAATAAATACAAAAGTACAACTATACATATACAATGGAAGAGGGTAATGTTTCATAGCAGTTTCCCCCACAAATGCCCCCCATATTGAAGGATTTATGGTAAAAAGAGGTTTCAGTTGTTCCTTCTGTCACCTCGTCTTTAAAGCGCATGCAGGTTTGCATCTCAGCTGTGATTTAAGTCTATTTTTTGTGTGCAAATGGTTGATGGCCAATAAAATGGAACTGGACAAATGTATCTATACGATTTTGCAACTTCTGCATTTAGTGACAGTCTCATATGTGTTATGTGATGCAGTAACTTTAATAATATTAGATACATTCCATTGATAATGTGTTATATTACTTTGTTACTGCTAAATCGAACATATTACTGTAAGGTGTTATTTTTGTTGCATGTTACCCCGAACACTGTCCTACTGTCCTATAGTCACAAATAAATTATTAATGGCAAGAGAACCACTGCACACTGAATAAACATTAGAAACACTGTAAACTCAACCTCAAATTGTCAAGAAATATATGGGAACAATACATAAATCAAATCCTTGTAAATCACTCCAGTGACCAAAGAAACTGGGAATTCAGAATAAATCTCTCCAGGTAACACAAGTAGAGCTGAGCTCTGTCCTCAGAGAGGTTAAGGACATTGGGCATCCAATTAATAAGTAATACAGTACAGCTAAAACCACAGTTGTTAAAATGCTCTGCCATGGCAACACTCATGTCAAAGCGTGCTGTTGCCAGGCGAGTGCCTTCCAAGAAAACTGTGTTTAATGAAAGGAAGAGAGAAACAGATACAAGGTGGGAGAGGGGGGGGAGGGAAGGCAGATGTTTGTTATAGTCTGCATCCATCATGCTAATTGGAAATAAACAGGAGCTCATTGTTTGGAGAGCATTAAATCAACCTCTAATCAAGTCTCGGTGTAGAATGGTAAAGCTTCGCCGCTGAGGACATTTCCCACAGAAATAACTTTAATGGCTTTAAATGAGGATGCCCGTGTGTGTGTGTGTTTTTGTGCACACATCACCACATGGCTGATAACCTTTTATATTAGCACAAAGGGGGCGAATTGGGAATGATCTCACCGGTGAGTAATCGGACAGCACTTGTCTCCTACGCATACAGTATATCATCAAAACCTGCAGTAGTATAATGAGGAAAGACAGAAAACTTTGACAATTAAGAAAGATTATGACAAAATTTGAACAAATAAGAGTGACGAAACGGATGTCAAGTAGTCAATCTAAAAACTACAGACTACAGTACATATTTTAACCACCTAAAAAAAATCAGTATCAGTTTAAATGTACTCTATATTTAGAATATTTTTAACTTTACCTTGGCATCAGATTGCCTTTTACAACAGCCATCGTTATACAAGCCAAACGTTGCTCCATCCAAAGCAACCAAACTCCATTGGCGAAATCAGTAATTTTACCTCACACAGCATGGGAGTTGTTGGTCCATCGCTACCTCGAACAATTAGTTTGTTTGTGTTATTGTGTGACCTCTGTGTTTTAAATGATTAGTTATACAACCACACTTCAAATAATCCTTACCGTGCCTTTAACAGGGACACAGACAGGAATGGGTTTGAACAATTGGACACAGTTTTATTCAGTTAAGTTTGGCCTAATACATTTCTATTTATTAGGTTAGCTCATGGTATTATTTCCTCACCATGTATTTAATCATGATTTGCATAATGTGTGCTATTTGTGGCACTTAAACTATAAACCACAGGCAGCCAACCGTTAAAAGGACAAAATAGATGCTAGAATCAGAAGGCAGAGGTGCAGAGAGCATCAGGCAGCTAGACAGAAATTGATGCATACAGACAGGCGCCACAGAGGAGAGCAGCACGGAGAGATGCAGAGTTGTTGATCTCATTAAGATTAATACAGTCAGACAGGAAAGCAACCACAGAGAAAGAGAGGAACAGAAACACTGAGGTGTAGCTTTAATGGGATCAATAGATCGGTCATCAGTGCAGGGTCAGTGGCCGTGTCCATGGTGACCCGTCCCTCACTGGCTGGATGACTCACATCAGGAGTCCTCAGCCCATGCCTATCTCGCTCGCTCACATGTCCCTTATTTCCCCCCTTTCTCGTCATCCCCTCGCTCGTTCATTCAGTCTTTTCTGGCAGGCTTAAGAATCTGTAATTCACCTTGATCTTATTCTCCCCTCCACTCCCTTCCTGGCGTCCCACTGACTCATCTCCTTCTGCTTTTCTTCCCACCATCTTCCACCTCCAATCCTGGTGACAAAATAGCCCTGACTTGAGTGTTTTGTACCCAACTGCTTAAAACAGCACATGTGCTAAACCACCACTTGGCAGTCTTTTTAATGAAGCACTGCAGTGACAACAAATTCAAAAGCTGCACCAAATTATCAGTTGTTGAGATGTCACATAACAGCACACCATGATTTTCTACTGAAGGGAGAAAACATAGTATAGTAAAACAGCACAATTTCTGTGTGATATATTTTTGGTTTATGTTGCTTTTGTTTTGTTTTTTTAAGAAAAGTAAGACTTTCTCACTTTCAGGGTTGGGAGTAGTCTGTAACCTTTCCATTGCTTTTGGATTACCTCAATACACAGTACGGTCAAATTGTTGAGCCAAATAGAATGTTTCATGTTCGTAGTTATTATTTATTGTTTGTCCAGCAACAGCCACATTTAAATGTATTTTGTACAGTATGCTATTCACACTAAGTACTCAAATTTCAAATAAACTGACATTATCCTTCACACTTATTCCCACACACCATCCTGGTCACCAGCATCACCACCTACAGTCCTAAAATATTTCTCAGTAGCAGTAGTAGTAGTAGTTGTTGTAGTATGAGTGGTAGTAATATTGACAGGTTAGCTGGCTAACTGGATTTCTGTGTAGCTAATGTTAGCAATCTGTCTGTGATCTGATTAGGTCTTTTTTCCTGTAACTGTAATGGATTACAGTCACCTTTTCTGTATCCTCATTAAATAATCCTGTTACATGTAATCTGTTACTCCCCAAGCCTGCTCACTTTCCATCGACACACACTGCTGAGCCAATACCTCACTTTCTCTTTTGAGCATTTTGTAACTTGTAATTCCAGTTGACATAAGAGCGTAGCCTCGTGTCCTGTTGACTGAATTATTCACCACGGCTCAGTAGGGCACGCTGCACACTGTTACCTAACCCTGCCAGAGACACTGTCACAGCACCGAGAGAGAGAATAACAACATGTGTGAGGGTGGATTGGAAGGGGAGGGACATCAAGCTTCACACAGGGGGAGATGGAGAGGAGTATGGAGATGAATGGGTTGTAGAGGGAAAAACAGATGAATGAAAAATGAGCGGAGCACGGATGTGAAATGGACTGAAGAGAGAAAAATAGATGAATGAGAAATGAGGGAACCTGAAATGCGTGAGGAAACAAAGGAGATGCACTGTTTGATGGGCATTATGGAAGACTGGCAAATAAATAAAAAGGAGGCAGATTGTAAAAGTGGGAATGTTAAAAAAGAGCCTTAAATAGAGAAAAAAAAAAGCAACTGGGAATTGTGATAATGTGAGTGCAGGTCTGAAGTCACAGAATATTACGTCCAAACTGTTCAGAGAAATAGAAACCCTTTGCCTTCATCTCCAATAATAGTCTCTCACTTGTGTATTGCACTCTATACTGAAGCTGCCAGTTCCCCTTCGCAAAACAAAGCCCCAAAAAATATCACTGCCAACACATGGCACATGCATTTACAGAGCTGTGTGTGTGTGGTGTGTGTGCTCTAGCTTCCATAGCTGTGGGGAGTGAGGAGTTCAGCATGAATAATTGAACATGGGGGGAGAAGCCTGTCGTCCAAAAAGCAAAATGCCAACTGCCAGGCTCATTTTATTTTAGAAGAAGGAGGGGGGGGGTCAAGGTGGGGTAAGATGATGAACAAGTGAGGGAATAAAAGAAGATACAAAACACCCAAAGCACACAAGTTGTTGCGTTGTGCACACAAGCACAACAACAGCTGCGCTTCACCGCTCACTCTTTCTGCATTGCTCATTGGACAAACAATGGTATTATAGACAACAGCAGGGTCACAAGTCAGGGGTCAGGATTCGGGAGGTCAAGGTGAGGGTTGAGGTCAGAACCATTTTGAAAAGCTCAACAATAGACTGATACTATATGACCCTGGCTGGATAAACACATGCTCCTCATAATTGATCTTAACACAGAGGGGAAACCAAAGCCAATAAATAAAGATAATGTTATTGTAGGATGGTGGAGTCACTGGTTCAGTGACTTTCTAAGTCTCCGGTCATGATCTATAGCCACTGCTGGGTAGATCGCTGGGTAAATTGATGATTGAGTGAGTGTTTCAATAATTCAAATTATTTTATTACATTTTAGGAATAAAGTTGTCAAGAATAAAAGACATACACAAGGCTCACAAATGAAATTACACAAAAAAAAGGTTGAAGAGGCAAAAAAATAAAACCCATTAGGGTGGGAGTAAAGACAGTCCCTCGAGGATTTTACAGGCTTTTTTTGGGATTGTTGCAGACTTAAATAGCTGATTTCACAGAAGCTTTTCTAAAAAAAAAAAAAGTGTAACGCATGTTGCAATGTTTTGGGGCCTTTTTTGCAAGGGCAAGGGAATATTGCAAAAAAAAGTGTATATATATTCTTATATAAGTCATTAAAAATCAAAGGCAACTTGTTCCTGTGAGAATAAAACTGCACTCTGTTCTGAGTGTTCTAAGTAACCCTATCGAAAAGGTTCAGGATTAAAAAATTCTGACAAAATATACTTTATTTGTAAATGAAGAAGTGCACCTGGGGGATTAAACACAGAGACACAAAATCTTTTTGGAGCTCAAACTCAGTCAAAACAACCAGCATAAAATTATAAAAGATAAAAGCACACGGAGCACTGATAAGTGTCAATAACAATGACAAACGTTGTGTTCTTTTCCGTACCTCTGACAAAATAATAGATTAATAATAATAATCATCATTATTAATAAAAAGTTGTTCGGTTCAATCAGACACACGTATGACTGTGAAGATTGGTGGAACTCATGGGATGCTATGATGATTAGTCAAATTTGCAGAAAAGCTGCGGTGGTTGGACAAAATTGCGAGGTCTTGCCGAGTTCACGGGGACTGGTTGAATTTGTGCTAATTGTTGCAATCACAACATCGCCAATTTTCTAGAGGGATTGTAAAGGACAACAAAGTCAGTTGGAAAGCCAGTCGTTTTTAGAATTACATCCCTTATTCACCCCTGCTGGGAGATCACAGCTGTCCTGCAGTTTTATCTCCATGCTCAATTTTTTTTTTTGTCTTTTGTAGGAGGCATCAACCAACCACATGCAGCACATTAAGTCCACAATATCTGTCTCTCTACCTTGGCTTTGGTGGTGGCGAGCTTCAAACTCATTAGTCCATTTTGATAGATAAGAGGCTTGCAGTTGGAAAGCCACAGCAGCAGTGGGTTTTGTGGGTTATAAAAGCGATGTAATCGGGTTTTGGCAATAGAAATCTAAGGAGTTTAGGGAGAGGAAGACTCACTGATTTGTGGATTTGAATTGGATTGAGGCTCGTTTAGAACCAGATCTAATGTGGCAAATGGCTGTAATCTGAGGAGTGGCTGTGTATGAGAGAATAAGACGGGGAATGGAGACAGCGTGAGTGACACATGATATAATACTGGGGGAAAATATGTGAAGCTCACCGTTTTTGCAGACGTTCTGCTTGTCTCTTTCTCATTCTCTGTCTGCCTCCGACTCATTTTCCCGACACGATTTCTGTCACCGAATCCCACTTTCTTTACATTTGTCTTTTTGTGTTCCTCTTCCCGCGCCCTGCCACCATGCTCTCGTCTCATTTCTCCATGCTCATCCACACGATTTTTTTCCCCCAACCCCTTTTTTCCCCTCGCAGTAATCCTCTCCTCCCATCCCTCCTTCTTCAACTCTTGCTGTCAGATCTCTCTATCCACTCTAGGCAAATTACACTTTTCAGATTACACCCCAATTAAAGGCCCCGTTGGTACTCTGTCTGCATGCTGCATCTTGTCTCTGGAAACAGAAAAATGAACTGTGTCTGCGGTTGTGCACGCGTGTGTGCATGCACAGAAAAAGAGAGCTATCTAAAATACTAGCGGCTGAAAAAAAGCATATGTGCGTGTATGTGTAATCGCAGACGGCAGCCCCCTGCTAAATCCCTATTAATGATCCTATTTACACTTGTTGCCAGATTGATCAAAGTTTAGCAGTTGTGTGATCCACAGTCTTTTCATCTCAGCTGGTTTGGGGGGGCGGCGGCTGCCTGTGTGTGCAAGTCTGTGTGTGTGTGGAGGGTTGCAGGGAGGTTGTTAGTTGGCACAGTATGGGGTAGTTGGCACAAACAAGGGCAAGACGCCATGATATAAAGGCAGGGAGCCGGGTGGTGTTGAAGGCGTTTAAGTAGTGTCTGTGTAGTGTATGTGTGGGGGTGCTGGTGGCTGGCGGAGATCTGAGGACTATAGAAAAACAGACAAAATGGTCAAGGCCAACAGGTGCAGCAGAGCAAAATCATATATCCTGGTGAATGAGCTACAAATTGGATTGCGCTGCTGTTTCTGAAAGCATTTTTCTCACTTGATATTTAAAGTGGAAAGTGGAAATCATATCATCAACGTTATTTAATATAAAACATGCAAGTGTCCTGGACAGTTTTATCATTTTGCCTTCTTTTATATCTTGTGAAAAGGAAAAAAAAATCCAGCACACTGAAGAAATGTTAGCGTTATCATTTTCCAATACACCTGCATCTGAGATAGCTGGATGTGTGAATATCTGCTTTGAACAAATTGCCTCAGTTTTTTGGGGAATCATATTTTTCCGGTCAGTATGGAGCAAAGCTATAATAACTGTGATACTGCTGCAACTATGAAGGAGAAGCCAGTAAGAGACATGACTCAGAACTGTAGCAAATTCAAAACACTTTGTTCCTGCAAATCAGTGGAAAATCCTGCTCGATAGCTGCCAAATTCCTCGGAAATTGACCCAGAATGTAAAGGAACCAACAAAAGCATTATCAGATTCCTACAAAGCAAACACACATATGTTTCCACTGGCCTCTAGGGTCTATCTATATTCATCTAAATTGTTTTGGTGTGAGTTGCTGAGTTTTGGAGATTATCAGTCTCGATGTCTGTCTTCTCTTGAATATAATAGAAGTAGATGGCACTCTGCTTGTGGTGCGCCAAAAAACAGTACAATAAACTCAACAGCATTCCAGAAATCATGACCCGGTTGCTCAAAATGATCCAGAGACCTTGTTGTGAGCAGTTTCATGTAGGAACTACTTTTTTTTTCCATAGAACAATAGCACGTGAAACTGCTCACAGCAGGGTCTGTGGATTATCTTGAATAACTGGGTCATGATATCTAGAAAGAAGCACTGGTACCGAGTTTTTTCTTTTGTGTGTGTGTGTGTGTGTGTGTGTGTGTGTGTGCTTTGAGTACCAGAAGCTGAGTTTCATCTACTTCCATTAGATTCAAGAGAAACCCGACATCTCCACAGCCGATATCTCCAAAACTCAGCAACTCACTAAAACAGCCAGAGGAAAAATATGAATTTTTGATTTGGGGGTGAACTGCATCTTTAAGCTTCTGTATGCCAGTAATGGCACATACAACTGAATTTTAAACATTTTTCTTACCAAATTCTCCTCAAGTCATCTTTGACTTTTCTTTATCTTTGAGTTTTCATTTCTAACCAAGCCTCGAAAGCAAGCTATAGCTGCAAGTTGCTTGACATTATTCATGCAAAAAATGAACACTGATTTTACTTATAAAAGCCTGAACACTATATAAATCATATCATCATATCACATTATATTAAAACCTAACTTTCTCCCTACTCGCTGTCCAATTCCTCTATTCCTTCATCAGTTCATTCTTTTAATACTGACCTCTTTCTCATGACCATCTTTCTCTCACTCTCTCTGCAAAGCTCAGTCTTGTTTTTAAATACTCCTCTTGTCTGTCTTTCGCCGAATACGCTTTCCCTCCTTCTCTATTTCTCTCTCCCCAACTCGTCTCTTCTTGCATTGTCCCCTCAGGTCTTTGCCTTGTTAATTGTTCCAAACAGAGGGAAACTTTGAAGTCACTGTCCCGTAAAATAATATTGCACTCATTTGTTTACCGCCAGAGCTTTGGCCTGAAGCGGCGCAGACAGAGATGAGGTTTGGGAGGGAAAAGAGATAGATGACATGGAGAAACACAGACAAAACGGGAGGCGATGAGAGGAAACGAAGGGGGATTTTAGCTACAGAAAGAGCATAAAGATGAAAGGATGGAGGATGGTAAAAACAGGGGAAACGATGGCCGGGGTGTTTTATAGACACTCTCCTCCACTCAGCCCCCTGGATCATTCATCACCCGGACAGAGGCCCTAACAACATACACACTGTGTACATACACACATATGCACTCACACAAGATCTCTTCCATTGTCTTTATGGGTGTTCATTTTCTGTAAAAGCCTTTTTCTTACTGTGTTTGATTCACCACATCCACAAACAAGCATAGGCTTGTGTAAACACACGCACACACAAACAAATCCATGTAATATGCAATAAGTCAGTTTGACAAGACAAGCTAAGATTTATGGCATACTACTCTCACAGCAACTTGTTTATATTCGTGCCCGAGAAAATATTTAACCTTAGCTAACCCAGCTCTTTGCTTGTTTTTAATTGATGATAAAAGACTGTATGGAGCAATATTAGAAGAGGAAAGACTTTTTTGCTCTATATGTCCAGTAAATATCACTCTTAGTGAATTTAGCAGCGTAGAAAATGTGACTAATTTTATCAATAATGTATATTAATGGGACAGTTGGGGTTATTTGAAGTGAGGTTGTGTGGGTAGTTCGGATTCAGTGAAGTCACACACAAGTTGTAGGCAGTGGTAGACCAGCAACTCCCATGTTCTGTGAGGTAAAATTAGTGATTTCGCCTATGGAGTTTGGTTGGTTCAGACAGAGCAATATTTGGCTAATATAATGGCGATTTCCTGTCAGAAAACATCAAAGTAAAAGGGTGAAAGTATTTTAAATATAGCGTACACTTAAACTGATACTGATTTTTTTAGGTGGGCCTGTTAAGTGGCTAAAATACCTTTATTTACTGACCCTGTCCACAGCAGTACATTGCGTAGCTTCTGTGCTGGTACTCCACTCTGCTTCACCTAACTGGGGGTGTGCTGACCGGCATCTACTGTAGGTAATATACTGACTATCCAGCCAGTACCCCATACAACCCTACATCAAATAGTCCGAACTACCACTTCAAAACGTGATAAAAGTAATTCCTCTGATTAGAGATTAATCACATGGGGACGGTCACAGTTCTCCCTACCATCGACAGATGCCCACTAAATCCTCCAAGTCATGCAATTAATCCAATTCATAATATGAAAATGTGGAGGCCATCAGGAAAATCTTACCCCACAGACAGCAAGAGAGGAGGAGATTTTCTTAGGCCTGCAAGGAAATTTACTATTCACTCCATCACTGCCTATTCACAGTCCTATTGGCATGCAAATTTGCCACTGATTGACATCAATCATCTCCTTCCCCTGTTCAACGGTGAGCCCACACTGCTGGCGCTGACATTGAGTGTGCCCACTTGGATGATATAATGGTGGCGTGTGTTTATGGCATCTGTGTGCAGACAGACTTGTAGAGTGTGTTAGATTACATTGAGCGGTAATACTTTTAATGGATGGGCTGGGAAGGTCACAGACTTACCTTTGAAGGGACTGAGAGTGAGGGAAACGACTGCCGACTGACTGCCAGACAGATAGAGAGAAGGTTTGTGTGTGTGTATCTGCCGTGTGCGGACAGGACAGGTCAAGAGATACAACAGAAGTCACTCTTGTATAAATAGCTGCATCTCAATTAGCACACAGCCCTCCCCTTGACCCTTACCAGCATAGTAGCACACTGACAGCGGCAAACAAAACGTCTATCACTGTTTCTGAGAGAAACAGAGCATACTGTGTGCATCTGAATGATTTATGATACTGCCTATGTTTTGTTTTTTGGTCTTGTATTGTATATTAATGCATGAATATGTTGTGGGCAGCAGCTGACTTGCAGCTGTTGTTTACCTCAGCTGCAGCAGAATGCTCACACTTCCAACTTGAATATGCATAATATGACACCGCATAGTGTACAAAACAGAAGGCCAAATTGTCTGCGCTAACTTCCCCATTGAGCCCCACAGAATCCCATAATAGTAGATAAATAGTTACCTAGCAACAGAGCCCTAGCAACAGCAGCAGTCTAGATATGCTATCACTGTACAGGAAACTCGAGGGGAGAAATGCCTCCACTTTCAGCAAAGCAGCCGTTTATTAACAGAGGGCCCAGGGAAAACATCAAACTCCACTGAAATGGATCCGCCATATCAACTGTAATGTAGACACAGATCCTTTTCCTACCGTATGCCAACACAATGAAATCACCTTTGATGAGTTAGTGTTCAGAGCTGGCTCAAGTTTCTGTTGACACACAAACACACACTCATACAGCTGCAAGGGGATATATCCAAATGAGATGAAAAAGGGAGATTGTGGTCTGTGAGTGCAAGGCAGGGCTGCAACAAGTTCATAGCTTGAGGTCAATATTTTTTTTTTTAACTGCACTGAGTTGAGCTGCAAACACAGAGGAGAGTCAGTGAAAAGAGTTTATGGAGCATATATTCTGTCTATTTAGCCACAGGCCTGCTTGCCAACAATAACAAAAAGACAAACACTGCTTCTTGTCCCTATTTTCCCCTAGACCCCAGTAGAATCCTCACTTAAATGAGAATTTTCCTACTCTCTAAAAAACACAAAGAAATTGACAACCACAAGTTGCTTCATTTGAAAAAAAAAAAAATCCTACTTAATTTGATACAAAATGTGACATATCAAAAAAAACAACAGAAAAATCAACAAGTAGCACTAAAGCAGCTGCAAGCAGTTGTGATGAAACGAATCTCACTGGAAATCGCTGGGTTGTCAAAGTAAAAGAGAAATGTAAAAGAGAAATGTCCCACACTTTACCCCTCACAGCTTTGTTTTGAGAACAAACAACAGTAATGTGGCAGTGGGAAGTGTTTTTGGCAACTCATATCAGAAAATATACCTAATGTCTATGTTTCCCCCCAGAAAACACAGTTTATGTCTGGCAGTGAGAGTCAAGTGTGTCCTGCTGTTTACTGGCAGCAAGTATGTGATAACGATAAAAAAACCTCTGTCGATTTCCACAATGGTAGTGTAGGTAGTGTCTTTACGAATACGAATACGAATACGAATACGAAATACTTTATTGATCCCCAAGGGGAAATTCATTTGTCTGTAGTCTCATCTATTTGTATAAGAATTATAGAGTCTGATGGCAGTTGGTATGAAAGATCTTCTGTATCTCTCTGTCCTACAACGAAGAGAGAGAAGCCTTCCACCACCATTATTTCTTTGGTCCATCAAGGTGTTATGCAGTGGATGATCCATGTTGTTTAGGATGGCCTCCACCGTCCTCATTGTGTCTCTCTCCACAACTTCCTCCAGAGAGTCCATCCTTACTCCGATCACAGAGCCAGCCTTTTTCACAAGCTTATCCAGCCTCCTTGCTTGCTTTTTTCCCAAACTTCCTCCCCAGCAGACTGCAGCATAAAATAAAACACTTGCCACAATAGACTGATAAAACATCTGCAGCATCTTACTGCAGATGTTTAGAGATCTGAGCTTCCTTAGGAAAAAGAGGGCGGCTCTGCCCCTTTTTGTAGAGTGCATCTGTGTTAAGGGACCAGTCCAGCTTGTTATCCAGGTGTACACCAAGATATTTATAGTTTGTTACCACCTCGATGTCCACTCCACAAGTGTTCACAGGCTGAAGAGGGGCTTGGATCGACGAAATCAATGACCATTTCCTTTGTCTTTGATGTGTTTAGTATGAGCAGTTTTTATGACTCCAGTCACTGAAGGATTTTATCAATCCCTATATTCAGATTCTGTCCATTCCTTATACAAGCTACAATAGCAGTGTCATCTGAGTATTTCTGGATGTGGCAGGACTCAGAGTTATATTTAAAGTCTGCTGTATACAAACAGCAGACAGCTAATATATTTGGCTAATATATTTGGCAACTTATATGATAAAAATTGCTTTGTTTATATGTAGACAAGTCATGACCCAGTCACATTCCCCCCCCCAGAAAACAGCACCAATCTCCGGCAGTTAGAACTGGGAAGGTCCCGCTGTTTACTAACAGCAGGGTTATAAGTCACAGATCTCAACGCCGCAATGCTGCACTTTCTGGCTACTATTATTGATGACAACTCAAAGTATACAACACAAAGCTCAGGACTTTTTTGGGTGTTTTAATACACTGACAATAAATTTAAAATGATGGGCGCTCCCCTGCTAACAGCAGTGGTTGTTTACACTGGACAACAAAAGTAATGTCATTTCCTTAAGATTTTGCATCTTTAGATTCATGACCAATTTTGGATGTATAGTATTTGCTGAATTGCACTCTATTAACAAGGACTGTATAGATGGCCTTGAGCACAAGTACATATCTTCTATTAACTGCAGAGTACAGTTTGGCAAGCTCCAGCCGAAGACAAAATGCCTTTTTTCTTTCAACTGATGAGTAATTTCACTCCTCATCCATAAATCAATTATGTATAATCCCCTGATACAGAGAATTAGTGGCCATTTAACATGAGGAAGCTAAGTGTTTGAGTGTGTTGAGTGTGTGCAAATGAACACACCCATGTGTGTTTATGTGGGAACTAGGGTGAGTGATGATTTGCTTTAACAGAAAGAGTTATTCTGATGTAAACATGCAATTTTGGACTGAGGACAAAGTGCTGCACTGGAGAACAAACTTGAGTCTCCACAGGGAGCAGCAGACCATGCATGTAATGTACCGGGCTACATAACACTGAGTAGACGTTCCCACAGTTATTATTTGCCATGGTGCTGCAGCAGAAGCATTAACAGTTCAGTTCAGCCTGGGTTGAGCCACTTTTATCAAGAGAGTTGACAAATGTTCTCATGGTTTACAGCCTATTTACTAAATCATCCTCAGCATCTATCTACTTAATAAGAGAGGTGACAAATGTATTATTAGAAGAATTTAAATATATAGCTTCACACCTTAGCTGTGACTTTTCATAAAACACTCTTTTTGTTACAGAACTTCAGTTTTAGAAAACGGTCCTTTTAGAATATTTAGAGATGCCAGAAATAATAACCAATTATGGGATGAGCCCAGAGTGTATTTATTTTGCTTCTGATGGGGGAAAAGTAAAAGAAAAGGGAGCACTGGGGTGTACAATCAAAGAGTGGAAGGAAATAAAGGATAAGATAGAAGAGCAAGGGTACAAAATGTATCTTCAATATCATTTAACATATTCATAAGCAAAAAGAAAACTGCTTTTTATGAGTCAGAGCTCTGGAGGGCTCTCACACTTTTGCTGGGATTCTTCTGGGACAAATGAGGCCTAAATAACATTTTCCTATGAGATGAGAATGCACCCGCCATTTCTCCTCCTCATTTGCTCGTTTTGCTCATTTTTCATACCATCCAACATACGCCACCCCCACCCGCCATCCCTCCACCAACAAAAACTCCCAAATTGGCATCACACGCTCATTATTCAAACCACTGGTAGACATGTTGGCCCTATGTGCAAATCAGACAGGAGTAGCTTATCCAGCAGCTGCAAGCTGGCCTCATGATCTCGAGCAAGGTTGGAAAGTGGAATCAAAAATCTTCACTATGTTGCCGTTTCAACTGGGGTGGGTTGCAGCAACAAGGATTGATTCTAAACCCAATTAAATCATTGTTTAACTTGAAATAATGTTGCATCCAGCTTTTAAACTAAAATCAAGATTTTTCTAAACCTCCCTTTAAACCTCAGTTTAGTTTTTACTCTATGACAAAATTAAATTTAACTCTAAAACTTTAAACTCTGATTAAAGATGTGATCCAGTATTAACTTTAAACGTGTACTTGAGAAGGTTTAACTTTTAAAACTTCTGCATTTTTGAAATGGATTGAGCAAAATAATCAAGTTCCTTGAAGTTTTTCTCAAAGGAGAAATTATAGCTTCTCTTCCAAGCCATCATAAGCAGACTAACTAGGCTAACTAAATTTTTTGCTTGCCTAGCTGGTGAACAATATAGCACTTAGTTACACTGTTTGCTAGCTAACTAAAAAGTCAACATTTTTGTTTTTTACTTTTTAGCTAGCTAGCAAACCATGTAATGTTTTGTGACAGAATACAGATGGTGCATACGAATGGGGTCATGTTTACAGTGTTTAAGAGTCCATATGAACACACCCCCTCATGTCACATTCACAACATCGTGAAGTGAAATTCATTAAGTAGTGTATACAAATTCCCATGTTAGAGTTATGAGTTCACAACAAATAGCAAGAGCAGCTGAAAGTTAACAGCTTTCCTTCCTCTTTTATACTAACCTAGCAAGGTCCCAGCAGCATCCAAATGTTTTTATTTACTTATTTATTCTTTAAATTTGGGTAAGCAAGAATCTCCATATTGATTAAACCCCATTTAATTTAAATAAACTTGGTTTTACTAAACCAAGATAGATTAGAATTTTGCAGAGTTCTGCTTGATTTTAAATCTGCATTTAGTCAATTTAAACTTAATTTTGCTAAACTCTGATTAGGTTAGATTAAATTAATCTATATTGACTCAACGAAGTCTGGGAGCGTCAAAGGAGGCAAAGCATGGTGCAATATCAGCTCACTGGGAGATTATTTGACTGAAAAATAAATTAACCAATCAAGTGAGGAAAGCTGCAAGGGGTAAAACAAGGGGGCAACAGCTCCTTCTCGTGCTCTGGCATCCATCGTTACCTTCCTGCTTTCCTGTTTCTTCATCCGTCTGGATAGAAGTGAGCGGGACTGATGTTTCTATTTCAGAACGTGTCTCCCTTGGTGTGTCTTCGTCGGCCAAGTCTGTAGCCCACGCTGTGTGAAACAGGGCGCCTGCCAACACGTTCTAACACATACAGTTACATCTGTAGTGTGCTAAGCCGCCAGGGAATCGGAGCCTAAACTGTAGGGCATTGTATCACAACACAAGGTACTAGTGAGAATAAATAGAGCTAAAGCAGCATCCACCTCTAAATGCACACTTAAAATGTGCTGATGATGCAACATGATGCAAGAATGATGCAGGTTGTGTTTTTTGTGTGTGTGTGTGTGTGTGTGTGTGTGTTTTTTTGGTGTTTCAAAAATGCTCTTTTCATTTACAGAGTTGATTAAAAATCGAATGTAAAATTGCAATCCAAGCAGGGTTTGGTAACATATGAACTCCACTGGTCAAAACAGTTCCTACTCAGAATGCCCAACACTGTTTGGGTTTTTCACGTTTGCGAGACTGACAGCTTTATGTGGCTGCAAAGCTTATTGGACAGGACTTGGAGCTGACAGTTAAGCTGCTATTGCAGACCAGGGCCAAGCAATGACGGTGGCGGCAGAAGGAGAGGAGGACAGTGGTTTGGTTGGTTTGCCAGTTGTAGGAGCGGGCAGCTGAGACTAAACGGCAGTAATGGCCTAACGAGGAGAGATCTAGAGAGCCAAACCAGATGGAACGGCCACAGCCACGTGCCTGCCTGGCAAAGCGCATGGCTTGTAAGCCAAACACAGACACAGACAGAGATTTACTACAAGACGAAGACAAAAAGATGGGAGCAATGTTGAATTGAGACGAAGGGATGTCGCTTCTATCTCAATTTTATATGACGTATTTAATGCATTATTTTCTCCAGTGTTTACTCAATCTTTTCCTCTCTTTGTGCTCTTCTCTACATCCTCTCTCGACACAAAACCTTTCCTCTGATTGATATTCAGCACATTCGGTGACTAAGCTCTTTCCCCTTCCTCTATGTGCTAAGGGCTTAACTTTAATGAAAGGGGAGAAGTTGATTACATATGGGGAGCAAAAACTAGGCCTCCATCTCGAGGGAGGAGTGTAGTAGACGAGATGCTGCGCTGAGTTTTAGTCAACAATGAAAGCAGACAGAGAAAAAAGAGATTTGGG
Organism: Lutjanus argentimaculatus; assembly: GCA_034769285.1. Lineage (NCBI taxonomy): Eukaryota > Metazoa > Chordata > Actinopteri > Lutjaniformes > Lutjanidae > Lutjanus > Lutjanus argentimaculatus. The sequence continues at coordinate 2,451,556 of JAWZSL010000029.1, read as the reverse complement.
CTTGGAGGGGGGTGTACACATCAGCGTGTCCTTGGAAGTCAAATTTCCCAGGGTGCTCAAGTGTCAGGAATCAAGGACGTGGAAGAAGGGATAAAAAAATATCCATGATGTTGGCTGTTTAGAGGATTCAGGCAGGTGCTACCGACACACTAAAATACGCGTGCTGCAGACACACACACCTCTCAGCAGTTTGTGGAGCTGCAGTGCTACTGTGATGGCTAACCTAAATCCATCTTTGACTATTACAGCAGTGAGCAGTGACTGGACTGAGGTTGTGCTGGCAGGCAACATTTCCACAGATAGGAGAGGAACACATGGTATTCCCAACACTTTGTATCCTTTTGCTCACAAAAGAGTCGTGTACTGTACTCTACAAAAAGGACTGTCTTTCTCTCACAACTTCTCCCACTGGATCATTTCCAATTTTGTTTTGAGCTACATTAGAGGGAGTAAAACAGGAAGCAGACACTAATAGAATCCCTTACTAAACTTATCTGACAACTTCTCTCACATCATGCTGGGCGCCTCTGCTCTCATTGTATCTTCTATTATAGTGATGAATGTTTATAAGAACTACATACACTGCAAATGGATGAACAAAAACAGCACACACACAGAGTAACACACTCCTCTGTCTGTTTTTTAATCCATGTCAAACAAACCTCAAGTCCAGTCTCACAGCAGGGATGAATATCAAGCAGGAAAGAGCTGGCACTTGCTGAGAGATGGAGTGAGTGAAGGAGAGAGATGGAGGGTGGGTAGTGATTGCGTCTCATGTGCACCTCCTCCAAAAGGAGTCACCGACAGTGTGTTTTGAGAGTGTTTGTGCTAGTGATTCTGGGCTCAGGGGGTGCTGCTCTCCTAAAATACAATTAATGAAGTGTTTCACTGGCTTCGTCCCTGGCTTTGAGTTGGCACGAGTTGATTGGGGAAGGGGGGCTGGGGGGGCGCAGAGAGTTGGGGCTGAGTGTCCACCACAAAGAGCCATACTTGTGGACACAAATGAGTAATTAATAGCTATATAGTGCTCATCAGGCAGAAGAGGAGATATGTAGTGAGTTAGCCATATCCAGGGTAGACTTGGACACGTTATCAGCGAACATAATGTCCTCAGAGACGCTTACGTCCACCTTAAAAGTAAATACTAGTGACCTAAGAAACTAAGCTAATAAGCTATGCGCAAACAGACTAACCTTCAACGCTACTGTGTCTTCATCAAAGTCAGAGTGGACAGAGATATGAGGCAAAAAACATGTAGTCATCTACAAGGTTTCTCCAGTCCCTTTTGCTCCCAGAAAGTTTGATGTCCTGAAATTTGAAGTCCTCAAGTTGAGAAGCACCTGATTTAGGACTAGTTGATTAGTCAGAAAGAAAATCAACTGCCAGCTATTTTGATAATCAAATAATAGTTTCAGCCATTTTTCAAGCAAAAATGTCAAACATTTGCTGGTTCCAGCTTCTTAATGCATGTCTGCCAGTAGATTGAGAGTCTTTGGTTTTGGACTGTTGAATGGAGAAAAATTAAGCAATCTGAAGATGTCACTTTGGGCTCTGGGAAACTGTGATGAGCATTTTCCACAATTTATTGACAATTTATAGACTAAGTAAGAAGTGACAGATAATTGGCAGATTTAACGTTGGCCCTAGTTGCTAGTACTTGGAGATTAAATGGATCCTTTTTCCAGTGCTTTTCTGCTGGTTTAAGATGTCTGGTGCACACAGTCAGGTTTTAAGTGTTAGGGGTTTGTGAGTAACTACATGAGTGTGTTTCGAACCCATTTTTGTAAATCGCATGCATGGCTGGGTTTTTTGGATGCCACACCTTTCATCCCATCTTGTGTGAAGGCGAGAAAGAGAAGGGAGAAGAGCCTTGACACAGACACTGGTAATGTGTCTTAGTCTAGACAGTGATGAGGACCCTGGGTGAGCTCTAAGCTACATACAGATTACAGAGGTGTGAGGGCAGCAGACCACACCAGCCCACAATCAACATTTTAAAAAGCTGAGGGTTTTTTTTGCACCAATTCTATCTCATTCCTTAAAAACAAGGAGTGTCTCTAACTGCAGATTGGCAATTACCATTCTGTGTGTGCAGCAGGGGGAAAAAAATCCCATAATCCTTTGGGAGCGCTGGTGTAGCTGAGATAAAAATCCACTTATTAAGGTCTGTGTTGAGGATGGGAAAAGAAAAGGGTGAAGAGAGAGGTGAGCGGAAAAGAGAAGACTGCAAGGATAGGTGTGCAAGATTACAGATGTTAATTTTTCTTCCTCTTTTTACTCGCCTCTGCTGTGTTTTTTTTTTTTCCATAACACTTCCAGCCTCTCTCCCTCCTTCCATCTCATTTATTTACTCTCTCCATGTCTCTGCCGTCATTGTGTCGATGAAGCAGCTTCGGTACCTGAGGCACACTTCAAAGTCTTGATGTCAGACAGACAGACCCAGGGACCCTTTTAAAGATGTTTACGCTAGCATCTGCTTAATGGGCGAGTCAGAGTAATCTAAATCGCAGCTCACTGACACTGCTGCAGCTACATCAGGGGGTGTGTGCGAACATGTGTGTCTGTGAGATGAGTAGGAGGACAAGCTGAGCGATATAAGAATGTGCAAAGAAACCAAAACAAACAAACAAAACAGGTGCTGGAGGATGCAACTGATGTTTGCAGAAGACTTAATACATGTGGTGGCTAATAAAAGCTTCAAAACACAACAGAGAATATAGCAATATGCACAAGCAAACATATGGAAAGGTCTCATTCAAATACACCTCCCATTCATGCAGATTTTCGACTTAAATCTACCTGCAATTGCAACAGGTCTGACTACGCCCACGCACATGCAAACAAACACAACCCACTCAACAGCGCACACACTTCCCATCTGCAGTCTCAGAAGTCTCCCTTGCAGTTGAGCCTAGCTACAGAGTGCAGCCTCCCTGACTGGCTGCTGGCATTTACTGCAGGGAGGAGAGAGAATGACCCAGTTGTGAGGCAAACTGTTCTCTGCAGAGGGAGAGAGACAGAGAAAGAGAGAAGGGAGAGGTGGAGGAGAGAGAAAGGTGTGTGGGGGCACTTGTCATCCCAAGAGACCCACAGCGTACCATGATTGGCTACAGGCGTGCAAGGAAGGAGAGGGAGGGAGGCAGAGGGCTCACCTGCAGTGGTGTGTCCTCTATAGCTGCACAGACTCAGCCATAAATCACAGGGACTCGGAGAAGGGGAGGTAAGTTGGAAAGAAAAGGATGGCGGTATAGAAGAGGTAAAAAATGAGAGAAAGAAGGATGAGTTGCTTCTAGGAATCCAGAAGAATGAGAGTTATTGTAGAAATATGGGTGCTACAGTGCATGCGCTACCACCGACACAAAATGGGGAGAAAATGGATCTGCTTCAACCAGTCATCCATCAATGATTTTGAGAAAATCCATTCCATAAAAAGTGATGAAAGTTTGTGTAGAGTGGAATGAAAAAGAAAGAGAGACCTAGAGGACAAGGAGAACATTACTTTGTGTCTGATAAACCAGCCCTGGAATGAAAAGGACATAAATCTTCACTTATCCTTGATCATCATAAACCTTAAAGGGACAGTTTGGATTATTTGATGTGGGCTTGTATGAGGCACTTCTTGATAGTCAGTGTGTTAGCTACAGCAGATGGCAGGCGGCAGGGCCCCAGCTGGGAGAAGCAGAAAGAAGTACCAGAAAACTAAGCTATGAACTCCTGTGGACAGCAACAAAAGGTATTTTAGCTACAAATAAAAGGTCCACCTAAAGGAATAAATTTCAGTTTAAGTGTATGCTATATTAGAATATTTTCATCACTTGACTTTGCCATCGGACCACCTTTTCTGATGAAAAAACGCTGGTCTACCACTGCCTCGATCTGTTAGTTTGGCTGTGTTATTGTGTAACTTTGGTTAATCGGAAGTATTCCTTTAAAACACCAAAGTTACTCAAATACACAAACAAAGTAACATATCGCGGCAGGAGCAGACCACCAACTCCCATGTTGTGCATGGCAAAATTACTGATTTTACCTGGAGTTTAGAGAGAGCAAAGTTTGGCTTGTGTAACGGTGGTTTCCCTTCAGAAAAAGCTGTTGGTGGTGAATTAAAATGGTGAAAATATTCTAAAGATCGTGTACACTTAAACTGATTTTTTATAAGTGGCTAAAACCTTTTGTTGCTGACCCTGCCCACAGCAGTTCATTGCTAAGCTTACTTGTTGGTGCCCCTCTCTACTGCAAGTAACACATAAGTAGTACATATTTTAAGTACCTAATACAAGTCCACACCAAATAATCCAAACTATCCCTTTATGTTATGGCTGTAAAACTAAATAATATGCATGCCATAACATAATGATGGTGTGGACATGGCAGGGTTAATGCTGGCCACCCATCCACTGAGCTACACAGGAACACACTGTGTGATTAGCTGCTAGACACTGTATTGATTTTCTACCGCTGGAGCACAAATTAACAATCACCATGCAATGATTTGGTTCTCGCACACAGGCAAATGCCAAGGCATGAAACAAAATTGAAATGATAATTAATACACTGTAATTTTGTTGGGTTGCCGCTACTATAAACTTTTTTCTATACCATTTAATTAACGATAAATCACTTTTAGGAATTGTTAATTAAGCATTGGAGAGCCCATGCCTTCACAGTCTGCTACACAAGAGTAATTAATGCCAATTCAGGCCTTCTTCCAATGCGCAGGAGAAAAAAACAGAAGCAGTGAAGTCTTCCTTCAGCAGCAGCCACAGAGGGTGATTCTTAACTGCTCAGCCACCTTTGACATGAGTAGAAGTCTGAGTAAATGTGTAATTGTGTGTGTATGTGTGTGGGAGACAGCTATGTTTGGAGTGTTTCTCTGTGGTTACCTACTCAACGATCCATCTGTAGAAGAGAGAGAAAGCTTGGACATAATTACATTCCCATTTGCTGGCTTGACATAGACTTGATATGGCTGAAGAATGTTAATAGTGATGCTAATTAACTGGGTGAGCAGATCTAGGCTTTGAGGGTGAGCTTGACAGGGCAAGGTAGAGAGAAAAACTCAGATGTGTTGTGTGAGTATGAACATTTGAGAGATGTAACTAAGCAATTACCTTAAGTCATCTAAAGCATGGCTGTGCTGTCAAAAGCCTTTGTCAGCCCAAAACTATCCAAGTGTACATTTGCAACAGGAATATTTTAAGTATATCTGTGATGTTTGTAGAGTTTAGTCCAGATTTTTCAGTGTGCCTGTGCATATGCATACTTGCTTATGAGAGTGTTTACATGACATCTTCAGAGGCAGCGGCTTTCATTACAAAGCCAGATTAGTGAGTAAGGCAGCTAACTTGTGGGTTTAACTCTGGCTTTGCCAGAATCACAAAGCTGGACCACTTTTAAAAGGGAAAGATGGCTAAGCCACCCGGGAGCAGTCATAAGACGATATCCAAATGTTAAAGCAGCCCACCTTCTGATCAATCAGCTGGCAGAGAAGTGAGTCATCGTCTGACAGATTGACAAGTCATAATGAGCAGAGAGGCATTAAAACAGATCAGTGGAATAAGTTTGATCTTAATTGGTTCTCAATTTAGATGATGCTTTGATGTTGACAATGATAATAAATAAGTTTATATAACATGCTCTTCATGTGTTGATGTTGCCAGTGATCTGGTCTGGTGTCTGGTCGGTTACTGTATTATGAACTCCAACCCTTTCAAGTTATATAGCTTGTTGATTAATGTCAGATTAACAGCATCAGTTGTGAACATAGATCTATCTATTAAATCAAAGACAATGCTTCTGGGCTTTAAAAGTTAGGCCAATGTGGAAGTGCTTAAAACCTGTATTCTCTATTCTGGTCAGCAGGTTGTGACGCCACTGGTGGCAAAAAGATGTCAGATTGTATGTACCATTATAGTGAAATGACACCACTTCTCACTTGAATTATGGCCTTAGTAAACAGTTTCTTAATGATCAGTTTGTTTCAGTCGCTAGTTTCAAGTCTTCAATACAGCATGATGTTCATTTTGTAAATAATGGTTTCAATTAGAGTACAATAGATGATAAAGCAGGGTATCCTTTGGGCTCCATGTAATTGACAAATTAAAGTCTTCTCAGCGAGTCCATCCAGTGTAACACACAAGGCTCATGAAACTCAGATCAAACTGCCAGACTGGACAGTATTGATCAAAGATGCATCAAGATTTTCTTACTGCATTGCCTATTTCTCACATTTTTAGAAACATGTTTTGGTGTACTGTTCAGGTGTAATAAGAAAAAGATTGAGACTAGGCAGCTGCCATTTTGTGTCCTGTTTCCAACAGAACCTCCCAAAATTCAGATCAAACTGACCAACTAGGCAGTGTTGATCAAATATGGATCAATATTATGTTACAACATTGCCTAATTCTTGCATAAAATGTTTTCAGAAACATATTTTAGTGTACGGTTTAGTTGTAATATGAGAAACTTTGTAAATAGGCAGGCCGCCATTATTTCCTGTTGAATGGACAAGCCAAAACCAAGCACTGCCCGAAATGCAGTATGTCACCCACCACCTCCACACTCTCGCCAGTTCTGTGCATGTTCTAGTTGCAAAAAACAAAAATGGCGACCGCCATAATGCCAATCTCCAGGCTTCAAGACTGTAGTCCACAAACCAATGTGTGACATTACAGTTGGTTCACAGTTGGTTGTGAACTCGCTTTGTGATACTTTTTTATCCACAGTCCCCAGTGTTTGTGAAGACAGGTAACTTAAGGAGAGCCTGACTAAGTCAGTCTTGCTTTGAGACACGGGCCACATGCCCGCCTGGCATAGCCATCTTCACTGAGCAGCTTGTAAACTCACACAAGCTGCCAGCTTTTCTCACTGGACAGCCATACAGCAACATGTTAATTAGAATAGAAAGAAGGAAGGACAGAATGATAAGCAAAGGAAGAAAGAAAAGCAGACAGAAGCCAGAGAGAGTAGGACGTTGTGAAGCTATAAAGAGGCAGAGGAGGATGAAGAGAAATGAATAGAAACAAATGAAATGGTAGCAATGAGGGGAGGGAGAGTTTGGTGTTGCAGCTTGTAATTCACCTGCCACTAGATTATGAAATTTACTGTCCTCGCAACACTGGCTGATATCTTAACATAGCTGAGACTACATTCCCCACTATCTGACACATTGATGAACAAGCTGCATGAATATTTAAATGATCCACAAATTGAGCATTTCCCAGCTTCACGAAGCCAACCCACAATTTTTGCAGCTCAGTGTGGTCTGGTAATACTCAGCAGGCATGTGCTCAGATTACAGGCATTGTTAATGTGTATGGACCAAAATTACTTTGCAAGTGCTGGATCAGCCTCATCCAAAATTCAACATTATAAACTCCACAAAAAGAACGACTGCATGAGAGTTCAAAGGTTTTCATGTTATATTCATGCCATGCCAACACACAGTTGATTATAACATTCTTAACTACGGCTGGGTTATATAGCTCAAATATGTATCACTGTAAAATGTTTCTTTTTTGTCAGTATAGACAAATAGGCTTGCAGGTAACTGACTTGATAGACTTGAAAAAAAAAACCTGCCATACTGGCGAGCTGACCTGCCCTTTAAAGTCTTTGTGTCACATGTTGGTCAACTGAACAACACACATGTAAAATGATTGGCTGTTTGCATGTCAATCGTAGCACAGTCCATTATCAAGGGATATGACAGGCTTTTTATGGGCCAGGGCATATTTGTTTTGTGCTTTCATGGCAGTGTGTATTTAATGCATTTAAGTGAAAGTGTTCAATGTTTTATTGAAATTTTTTTCTTATTGCTATTGAGGAAGTGTTGCCAGTACATATCACTATTGTTTTATTGTCTAGGCCTGTTCTCAACAGTCAAAACATGGCAAGGTTGCAGCAGTCTTTCACTCCACACATACTATTACACAAAAGTAATTTGAACTGACAAAAATACTGTTCACCACCAAGGTCTAAGAATTCAGAGGTTTTCAGCTGGAGTACTAGACGAAACCATGTGAACTGAGGGAAGAAACGACAGGCGCAAATTATTCTCCGCATCAAAGCACAAATTCCATGTTCCATGTCAGCCCTTTGATTTGTTTATGTCCCCAGACCTTGACTCATCGTTCTCAGCAGCCAACCTTGTCTTAACCCTGAGCCAGCAACACATCAGAGTCAACTACAGTTCAAACTGCCAGGAAACGGAAAGATCAGACTCAAGTTAGTCATTTTCTCTCTCCAACTCCTCTGCTGGCTCGAGCCTTTCAACTCCACGTACACACTGCGGAGAATAGCCACTCAAATCACTCACAGCTCAATAGGCTGCCACATACTGGTACTCTTCTCAATAGGTGCAGACTCACAAGAGTGAAATGAACATCAAACTCTATTTCACCACTCTCACCCTCTCCTCCCATCAGACTGTCTCCCTTTACCCTTTCTCGACATTCTCTCCATCTCTGCGGGTTTCACCCATCATTCTTGTGCACCAATATTGCCCTCTACACTCTCTGACACTCTCTCTTTTCTGTAGCCGTTCACCCACTCTCTTCCTGCTTCCCATTTCAAAAAAGATCTGTGTAAATAAAAAAAAAAAACCCTGATTCCTGCAAGCCTCGCATCTGAATACTAATTCAATTTCATAGGAAGGTCGGAAAAACGTTAAAAATATCCAGCAGCGTAACATCGAGTTGACATTCTGAGGTACTTTAATTTCACTCTGACTAAGAGCTGCTGCAGCTAATCAGCAAGTCAGACCAATATAAACAGCATCTAGGCTGCAGCACTACATGGACCATGATTCATAGCTGGAGGCTCACCTTTTGCGACAAGCTGCAGCAATACAAGAGCTTAAAGCAAATCGAGTGGCTCTGACTTTGTGTGTCTATGTGTGTGCAAACACGGTGTCAACCTGCAGTGAAGCAGCTGGTTACCAAGGTTGGTTGTATGTGTGTTTGTGTGTGTGTCTGTGTGTGCTATTGCCCTGCTCAGCCCCTGGCAGCTCATCAATTATAAAAGAGCCCTGGAAAGGAGGGATAAGGCCGAGCTACAGCAATGGCATCTATAAATACACACCTGAATGACACACCACACGTGAGGTGAAGAGCTATTTTTTGCATACGACTATGTATGCACACACATGAAGGTTGACAACCCAACACACTGAATGCACAAGCAATGTCACCCACCATATCAGGGCACTTTGTGTATCTGTCGAGTCAGGGAGGCAGGGTGCACGGTGGTTGCTCTTTGCTAACCTGAGCACCATGTGATACTCTGTCTAAATCAGAGGAGATATTGCTTTCCTCCTCTTCCCTCATGTCTTTCATCAACTAAACACTGTCTCGCTGAAAGGCCAAATGGAAAGTTGTGTGTTGAGACGTGTGTGTGTATAAATTCCATAATGGTCTAGAGGACATGCTTTATCACTCCCTGGTGGCCCCTTGCTTTGTACTTCTACCTCACTCTCTGTTTCTATGTCCCTTCACCATTACATTTTTTCTCTTGGATTTAGGGCTCTGATGACAACCGCATTACCACGGTCATGTGATGCCTACTGTTGAACTAAATTTTTTTTTTAAAGTTATATTTTTGGGCTTTTATGCCTTTAATAGATAGTACAGCTGAAGAGTAGACAGGAAAGGGGGTGAAGAGAGAGGGGATGACACGCAGCAAAGGGCCACAGGTGGGAGTCGAACCAGCGGGCGCTGCAGAGGACTAACAGTCTCCATACATGGGGCGGATGCTCCACCGACTGCGCTAAACAACCGCCCCGAAATTTTATATTATAATATTTTATGATTTTATTTGAATCTCATGATCCATTAATACATCTATGGATCAACTCTGTCACAAACAAGTCAAGAACACAGCCTCTGATTGGTCAACAGACCAATGTACCATGTATCCAAAAAAAAAGACACTGCAGTTCAAGACTGGATTACAAAGCTTATGAAAGGGATATGATCGCACAGGAGACAAGGGTGTAAAGGTGCAACGCTAGCTTTAGCCTTAGGTTAGCGTTAGCCTATCCTGCTCAGCTTACTTCAGGGCTAATCCCTTCACTTTTCAGCAGATGGGAAATAACAAAAGACACTTTTCTTGGTCTTGAGAAGCTATAGCATTTATTAACTGATACACTGCAATCTAAACTTACATTTAATGCCAGAGTGACAACTTAAACAGCAAATGTCAAAAGTATCGAGATATACAAGACTAACATTTGATAGTATCTAAAGTACCATTTGGCCTGCAGCATAGCAAAACCAGACAGTGTTCAGTGACTTTTTCTGCACTAGCACATATCATTTTTTTCATACTGGTACTGTATCAAAGTTTAAAATTCTGGTATCTTTGATCCTAAGGTTGCTTGTTTGTCTTTTGTATTTCCTTATGTATAATGCTTACTGAGGTGAGATTCCTTTTTTTAAGCCTCTACGGGTTTTTTTAAATCTCACCTGCACAATTTGCTTCTCTTCTTTCTCTTGTTGGTGTATTTCTACTGTGCTAAAAAAAAAAGTATCATGACAAGCCTACAGCCCTACTTGGATTATTTAGCCCTTATCTCTGCATCTATTTATCTCTACTGTCTATATCTCACCCTCGCCATGTGTTGCACATTCAATCTCCCAGCAAAATATCCCTCTCTGCATCTCTCCATCTGTCTTTTCTGTTTCGCCATCGTGCACCCATCCATCCATTTAACCGTCTCTATCTTCATCTCCTCCTTGTCTTTTTTTCAATTCTACATCGGTTTCATCCTCCAACCCCTGAGCCAAGCCCAGTTTGTCTCCCCACCACATCTTCCATTTCTCATCTCGCTCCCTCTCCTCCAACTCTACCACATATCCATCTACAAGCTACGACTTCCTGACTGAATTCAACATGGACTCTGCCTGCTGCCCAGTCAGACCGCCTGGCTACTGGACGAGGAGGGTTTTTGTGTTTTGGCAGCCGGCACGGCAAGTATTGTGGGGATTGAGACCGCACGATGCAACCACTACCTTCTGATCCTCTTCCCAGGCCATTACTGGACTTCACTACTCATTAGCTCCTGCCATTTTCTGCACATAATTGACTAATATATAACGGAGACTCATATGCAAGCACCACACACACTATTTACCAACTCCCTAAATCTAGAGGAGAAACTGGACTTTGGAAGGGGGCCTAGGCAAACATTGCGCACCAAGCAATTACCAAAGAAGATATATGTAGAAACAATTGCCCAGGTAACAATGGTGCAGAAAAGGAGCTACGAAAAGAAGCATGAGCTGAAGGGGGGTAACAGGGGCTCCCATTTACTGATTCCCCTTGACAAGCCTTTCTATCTCTACAACAAACAGCAGAGCAACAGACACCCGTTAATGCAGCAAGACGAAAACATGACCAGATTAATATTGTGTGTTCAATCAGCCTTATAGCTGTGAGGTGGACAGCACCTGTCATCGAATACCGGCCCACTATCATCAGATCCGATCATCCTAATGTGCACTCAGTCCATTGTATCAGCATGATGTGTGTGCAATGCTGCAAGCTTCCTGGGAATTAAAAACAGAGTGTCTCCCAATATACTCTCAGATATGTGCGTGTATGTGTGTGTCTTCCCTGCCTTCTATACATTCTATCCTGCGCGTGGAACAGCCTGTGCTACCATGGCAACTCACGACTGAGCTTGCTTTAGTGTGTGCTGCTACGCTAGCTGTCGTGGGAGCAGCAACACACACACACAGTGCCAAGGCAACTACTGCTGAGGAATACTTAACAGTATGGGAACATTGACATTCTGGGAATACTGGCTGCATACAGCAGCGGTTTAGACCACTGGCGAGAGTGAATGGACTACAGGGTGGGGTTGTAATGGCTACTGGCCAGGGTGATAGTAACAGTGTGTGCGAGTGTGTGCACCTGTGTTGAAGAGTGCTGTGTTGTATAGCAAAACAAGGGTGGGGATGGGGCTTAAAAATCATAAACCACTGTCCACGCACACACACACATGCACACACGATGCCTGCACGTCCTAAAGCATATTTCATCATTAGCTCTAAGCAGTTAATCCTCTGCTCCACTGACCACGGCTCAGCTCAGCCCATTTCAATAATCTGCATCTGGGGCTAACCAACCCATCATACACACACACATGCACAGACAGGCGCACACACAAATGCAAAACAAGGACACAATCAACTCACAAAACATATGGGACTGGTCCAGGGCAATAAATATCTCAAGTAAAAGCTCTCACACCCACATACGCGTATATCTATCCATCCATAATCTATTGTGCCGACAGCAAAGCCAGTTAGCAGCGCAGCTCCTGTTCATTTATTAGACAGGGAAATGCAATGTTAATTATGATTGTACTAAGCTCAAAAGAAAATAATTGGGCACATATTTCAATCATTGTGGTTCTACAATCTAAACTATTGTTAGTTGATTAGATTGCAGGGTATAAATTGTCACTAAACATAAATCCAGTCGAATATTTTACCTTAAACCTACCACAAGGAGTTTCTAACTGGTTATGAAACAGTCTCAATTTAATAATGAGGCCACTGAACAAGCCTATGTTCACATTTTCCCAGGCACAATCACAGTGCGTAGCACATTAGCCAGTTAAAATGAAGCAGGAGGAGATTTTTATTTCCATAATCTTATTTTTGATGTTATATTTTGTGATTTTTATGGTGGAAACATTGGGCTAAAATGAGGAAACTGATGGAATATCTGTACAGTAAAGGACTATAAAAACATAAATAACTGTCAAAAGGAACACTAAGAAAAAAACAGTAGTCTGGGAATGACTGTGTGGGTGACGCTTGTGGTACTGAGAAATAGTGAAGATAGAGTGAGACCTCTTACTTTCGGTGCGCTAAACAACAATTAGCCCGTTGGTGCTAACAAGCAACACAAAATTCATTTAACATTAGCTGTCTATGTAGATGAGCTGCTGGTGGCTAAGAAAAACAAAACAAAACAAAAAAAAAAACACTAATCCCTTGTCTCTAGACGTGACGTTAATGTGTCAGACAGGGGTCTCAAACTCAAACTGACTTGGGGCCACTGCTGATATGGTCTCATAGGAGGGCCACTTCAACGTCCAATTATGTCAAGAAAGCACAATATTTCTGAAAATGTACTTCTTTATTTCCGCTACTAATTACTATCATTATTTCCATTACATGTATTGGACACAAACTCAACAACTTATCTGTCACTTTGAATTGTTCTTTAATCTCCCCGAGGAAAATGGCTAGCTGAGCATAGTCAGTTTTGTCTGGGCTTTCATCAAATGACAAATTGTGTTTTTATTTCAATTGTATATGAAGCAGTAGTTTAAGGCAGGCAGCGGAGCCTGAAAATGGCACCCAGGCCATCAGAGACCCCTGCCAATCACCAAAATTATTAAACCTTGGTACTTAACACTAACACTATGAAGTTTTTTAGTATCTTTAGTTATCAGTATCCACATATATCCTTTCAGAGAGGTGATACAGAAGAGAATGTTGGCTTTTTACTCATCCAGTAGGAGACATATATTTAGTTTTGCTACAAAACTTTCATATGAAAACACATTTCATTTATGCAGTGGTGTGAAATGATTATCTGTGATCTCCATCAACTTTTTAAATACCTGAACAGTCAACCTGAAAAAATTGATATATTCAGTGGAAATTGTCATTTAGAGAAGGGATGACCGGGAGAATCTCATTTTGAAGATTTCAGTTCGACATGCGCAGCGTGAACAGGAAGCATGGGAGCGGCAGTTAACAAAGAGTGACACGGGAGAGGAAAACAAGTGAGTGGAAACATTAAATGAAAGAGAAATAGCATGTTTGCAATGAGGAGGGCAGCAGACAGGAGAAATGATTACTGTAGCTGGAGAGAGCTGTATGGCATGTGACATATGCGATCAAAATTGGCAGAGGTTGAGTCAAAAGTGAGAGTTTGACCTTTCCCCTCCCCGACAACAACCATTAACCATTCAGCGTCGGAACTGACATGTTTCTTGCTCATGCTATCTCCTCTGACAACATTAAATGACAGATCTCTCTGTCTCACAACAATTCCTGCAAGCTTCTCTCCTCTCCTTTAAGAAGCTAAAGCCTTGCAAACTACTATTCATTCACCTCTCTGTCTTGATCTCCATTTCTCATCTCTGCCATCTTCCTTGTCACCCAAATTCTTTCATTCTTTCTTTATGTTTGCTGCTTCTTCTTCTTCCCTCGTCTCTGTCTGACTGGAACAGATTGAAAAGTGGTGACTGTAGTAGTGAAGAGGAGAACGAATTGTCACAACCAAAACACCCTGCTCTTTGCCCTTTGGCCAAATGCTGACAAATGCTCTGTGGAAAAGATGTTTTTTCCCCCTCTGTACCATCACTCCAGGAAGCATTCATTTGCCTGCTTTTCTGGCAGTGCTTTGTATAAACTGCCAATATCTAGGACACCGAAACACACACATGTATCCTCAGCTTCTTCCTTCCTTGCTCATTTGTGTGCCTCTGCTTCTGTCAAGTTCAAGGTTAGCTGCTCATTGTATTGAGCGCCAATGCTCCCCCATCGGGACAGACAGAGTGTAGATGCATTAGCACCTCAGCAGGTGGCCCTCAATCTTATCTCTTCCCTCTCTTCACACCTCCCTCTCGTCCCAGAGTCCACCTCTCCATCCAGGACCCCATGGAGGTACCTGGTAAGCCTTTGTCCAGCAGCTTGTGGTGTGAGGGTCTAAGTGTTCACTGATGCATGCATGTGTGCTTATCTCAATACATGCAATCGTGTGAGTATCATGCATATGTGTCTGCACAGACGCGTACCTGTCATGCTAATGTGTAGCCTGACCAGATGACCATAAACTAAACCAAAGCCTGCAGGGGGTTAAGGCTTTCCCCTTGACCTGCTGCTGTGCACTGACCTGCAGTAAATGGGTTTAAACCTTACCGAGCCATAGCCTTTTATCTCCATCACATCTCCATCTCCTAAAAGCCACAGACCAACGCACACACAAACTGACCGACCGATGGACGGGCTGACAGAAGCCATATGGTCCATTCACTTCCAATGGCAGGAGGTAGTCATCAAAGAGCTCTCACAGCAACTCCACTCAGCCATGGACAGATAGACGGAGGGAGGGAGGGAGATGAAGGGAGAAGGAAGAGGGAAATTATGAGAAGAGGGCAAACAGAGGTGGAGAAGAGGGAGGGGAAGGGAAGAAATAAGAGGAGGAGGAGGTGGGAAGTGTGGTGAGGAGTAGAG
Source organism: Lutjanus argentimaculatus (assembly GCA_034769285.1). Classification (NCBI taxonomy): domain Eukaryota; kingdom Metazoa; phylum Chordata; class Actinopteri; order Lutjaniformes; family Lutjanidae; genus Lutjanus; species Lutjanus argentimaculatus. The sequence continues at coordinate 2,436,296 of JAWZSL010000029.1, read as the reverse complement.
AGGAAGAGACATGCTATCAATTCAGAGGAGCTAGAAGCGAGGTGGAAATAAAGGCACGGAGGAAAAGGCATGGAGGTGTACAGACCATATAAGCCTTGTGTGTGATGTGAGGTTTTAAGCCTTGCATGTGAGACAGTAAAGGCCAGGCATGGCAGCAGCTGTGGGTATGTACAGAATACTACTGATTCAACAGCACTGCCTGTTTTCTGCTGACAGGAGGGTGTTATGAAATTCAGCTTAGACTGTGTCAATCTGGACTTTACACAACACAGCCACTCGGCATCAGAGACTTCTAAGGCAGGGGCTGTGTAGACTCGTGCGTGTGTGTGCGTGGTCTCATACTACCATCTTTGTGAAGATGGACTTAAAACTGGTAGACTATGAGAGCAAAGTGAGGAAATTCTGCCTGGTTCTTATTTCTTCAAAGGACTGTTTGAGAGTTGGTTTAAAAAAAACATTAATGAAAGTTCAATATAAAAATCTTTCTCTCATGTTTTGCCTTTATTCTTCTTGGTGAATTTCTGTAGTTTGTTCCCAGGCAAACCTTACTTTCAAGCTTTGCTGTCACTTTTGCTTTCCCACGCCCACATCATCATTCTACTCATCTTTCAGAACAACTATACAGACACACACACCCCCACCCTCCCCCCGACCACAATGACTGATTCAGACAAATCACTCAACCAGCATCTGGGTGTTGTGTTTAAAGGGAACCCTAGATTTGAAAAACTCTTGCAAGATTTGTGCTAATTTCTTTGTTGTTCACATTGTCAAAACAATTTATGTTTTATAATGGGACAAGGCTGTGGTTAAGATATCCTTAGGTTTAGGGACAAAAAACAGTTAAGGTTAGGGTAAAGGAAAGATCATAGTCACCCTCGCGAGATGGGGTTCCCATCTAGACATGACTATGTCTAGACTCCTGAGAAACATGACCTTTTTCCTTCATAAGCCTAAATTACAAGAGTCAAGTCCAGTCTATTTTATTTATGTAGTGTCAAATCAAAACATAAGTTATTTCATATAGAGTGGGTCTAAGATTTCCCACCATGAGCAACCAACAGTCTAAAACCCAAATGACCCAATCATAAATTATCATAAATGCCAAAGAAAAGCAGCAAATACTTACAGTTAAGAAGGTAGAACAAAACCTAAACCAAATGTTTGACATTCTTCTTGAAAAATGACTGAAACAGTTAATCGATTATCAGAATAGTTGGCAACGTTTGTTTTGTTTTTTTCGATTGACTTATCAATAAATCGACTAATCGTTGCAGCTCTAATTTTAAAAGGCAGGAACCTCAAGCAGAACCAGGCACATGATGGAAAGAGAAGATAGATGAAGACTCAACGTTAATGGAATCTCATCGCCAAGTTCTATCTCAAACATTGTTCTACAAGCTCCAGCTGATCTGTAGTTTAGGTTAACATTAAGGTTAAGCATGTAGTTGTGATAGTTAAAGTTGGCTTTAGAGGCTAGGGAATACATTATGCTAATTATGGCTCTCATCAGTATAGAAGTACGACCATGTCTGTACAGGCCTTGCATTATACTAGCGAAATTTTACTCTCATCCCCATTACATAAAACGATTTCACAAGCAAATTGAATTTAATTCACTCAGCTTCCTGCCTGGCTCAACTTCATGATGTCATAAACGTGATGCCTGTAAACACTAACATTTAACTCAACTCAAACACCACTGCATTAAAGTCCATCCATCCACTTCTCTTTTACCGTAACGCTTGTATTTATTTAGGGTGACGTGTTAGTCACAGCATCATAAATAAACGCTGAAAAAAAAAACAGAAAGAGTGAAATATAGTGAGTGAGGGAAGGGAGGAGGAGGGAGTTGAGGGATGGAACAAGTAAGGTGGAGAAGTGTATATAAATCAACATCCATTAGCCGAGGGGTTATAAAGTCACTGATGAAGGAGGTGGACTGAAGCTCAGACCTTTTATTGTCTTGTTGTTGTCTTTTATTGCCTGTGATGTCATCTAATGGTATACAGTTAACGACAGGGGAGGAGAAGTATGTACATGGGAGGGGAGGATGGGGTTGTAATGGGGCTGTGTGTGTATGCCTGACTTGACACAGGATATTGATCACCTTTTGTCAAAGACGGTATGCGTCAGTGGGGTTTCTTTGGCCGAACGCACCATATGTGCACAATTTGATCTTCATTGATGTTGAGTTTGAGTGAGAACAATGCCAAAAATCCTGCAGACACGATTCTCTCGAGTGCCAGTGTGTGGTTTTGAGAGGGATGTCTGGAGAAAGGCCAAGGGAAAGAAGAAAAGCACAAAGGAAAAAAATGTGTATAAAGTCCTGAAGCAAAAACAATATTCAGAAAACCCTGAAAACAACTTGAAATGCTTTTAAAACTCAAAGCAACAAAATTTCCGCTTCCTAACTGGCACTCATCATCACAGATGAGCAGTAGGTATTAAATATGATTACATATTTCCTCTGTTTGAAGCATCTGCCTACGTGTTGGTTATTGTCTTGCAACATGGAAAACTGCTGCCTCAACCACTTTGCTCCTGTGTGGAAGAAAAACAACAAACACAGGCAGAGGCCCATAATCACCAAAAACAAACAATGTAAAAACCAGCACTCTGGCAACTCTTGACATCAGTTGCTTGTTCTGGCCTCAATCACATTTTTGTTTAACTTTCATCTTTCTCTCTTTGACTGCTCCACATACAAACAACCAGTCTTCCTCACTTCAAGACATGCATTTCAGGAATATAGTCCATCATTGTCCGATCTCACCCCTACAGCTCAACACTCCTCTGCTTCCCTCCACCCTCCTTCTTTCCTGCTCTCTGTGTAATGCCGTTTTCCCCAGGCCTGTGAGGCTCACTGGCCTAGCCGCCCCAGAATTCGTCTCAGTCATGGCCCTGCGATGTATATGTGTGTGCAAGTGCGAGAAAGCGGGCGTTAGAGCACAGGAGCTACCACCATTCTATCACACCTAGCAGCAGTGCATCATCCCATTAGGCCAGTAAAGGGCTGCCACACGGGGGAGAGCACAGGGGCACGGGGAAAGTCTAAGGTGGAAGTCACAACACGCCAAAACCCAGCTTATCCAGTGCTGTTTAACTCTGAGGGGACAAATCTTGTTTAGCCAAGGGCTTTGCTGTCACACAGAATGTGACATGTTTTTCAAGGGAGAGACAGTTATGGTAAGAGATGTTCACTGTGGCTGACACTTCGAGCTGCAAAAAGAATTCACAGGTCATATTAAAGCCATGAGAGACCGTATCCCAAAATGACAACAAATGTAATAATAAGATAGATTCCTCTTTATACATTACCAAATTACTACACAAAAATGTCAAAAATTATAAATTATAAAGAATAGAAATGCCATGTTCGTGGCTGATAACAACACAGCCACCTTGAGTATCTGCCAATACCAATCAGATAGTTTTTCCCCCTCTCTTACAAAAAGAAGCACATTGAATTTGCTTGAGAAAAATTATTTGCTCTATTTATTATTTGCTCTGATCTAAATTAGCAAGATCATTTTTCTTGTAAAAGGAATTTCAGCTGTTTTGTTTACACGAAAAATGATCTTATTAATTAAGAAAAGCAAATCACTTTTTTTTTCCACATGAAAATTATCTCATTAATTCAAAAAACAGAGCCTTTCTTTACACAAAAAAAATCTCATAATTCAGAATATTTTTTTACATGAAAAATATCATTAATTTAGACAAAGAGACCAACTTTTTTTTTTTTACATGAAAAATGTTCAATTAATTCAGAAAAACAGAGCAGGTGCGCTTGTCTCAAGTTAGTGATGTATGCTTCTGTACTAAACTGTTTACAATACATTTGTATGGATGCACTATTTTGAACCTGGCCATACAAAAAAAAAACATTCAAAATGAAATTGCTTGTGCCCGCTTTGCTTTTTACTTCCTTGAGCTTAGAGTAACCTCACACGGCTGGCATGAACTGTTCACGTGACACATGCTGCTCATCAGACTAGCCTTTTATAGAGATATAGTAAGTTTTTCCCCCCAATATCTGAGCCAGTGATTTTGGCCAGTGCCAGACCTCTCTTGTACTGACACACTGTAGCTGCGGCAAACTAAAGATCTTAATAAATGCTGTATTTCAAACTATTCTGATCCCTCAATTTGCCTCAAGAAACAGATAAGAAACTTTGTCTAATCGATTCTGCAACATGCTGATCTGTGCTGTCTAGCAAGTTCTGCAACATGCTGATGTGTGCTACAATCTGCCCCCAGGGCTCTGGATTTTCTACAAGTCCAAAGTGAAGGAAAAGTACAGCGGATACTCCTGATACCGGGTGTATACAAGTGTATGTGTGATATATGGTGCAGTGGATGAGGAGGATGTTGAGAGATACCAGATAGGCTTGGCCCTAGAAATAAAACCCCCTCTGGGGTTCTCCTGATCCCCTCTTCCTCACACACACAAATTCTCTCCACAGTGAAGTACACACACTTCCTCCTTTCACTCTCCCTCTTTCATGCAAACACACACACCTCTTCCTCCTGCAAATACAGCCGACTCAGCTGATTTGCCTGAAAGTCAATCTGCCTTACTACTACTATCCGTCCTCCAATCCAGCAGTCCCTAATTCCCAGCCCTTACTCCACATTCTGAAAGAGAGAAACCAAATCTCTGCCTTCATCAATCAGCCATCTCTGCAACCCTTCTTCCTACATTCCTGCTTCTTACCTTCTTGACTCGTCCGCTTTTTGTGCCCACGAAGACCAGCGAGTGGTTCTTGTAGACGTAGGCGATGACAGAGGTCATTTTGTCAACAGCGTCGGAGAAGAGAGGCTTTCCACGCACCATCTCAGACACGCCCAATGGCGCGTTCATGTCGAGGCCGCAAAAGTCGTCGTCGATGGTCAAGAGCTGCAGTGAAGAAGAGGAGGAGAGATTAGCACATTATTGTTATGGCCCCAGGGCCTCTGTCAGGATTTGCTGTTTTGTTGCTGAGTTTGTTTGTCTTTCAGTGTGCTGGCTCCTGCTGAGGTCATCAAGGAATTGGAGGCAGCTGGCCACTGCTTCCAGGTTACATAAAACCTACGTCATCCTACAGTCTAGCTGCTCCTTCTTCTCTGGAACCACATCACGTTGTTATAGAGTGGTTTATTTTCTTCCATAGTTTATTTAGCCTTTGGATGGTTTATTTGGTATAACCTTAAGTTAACCTGACAGAATGCTTTTCCTTCCATTGTTAAAATCAACATTTTTGTTACATTTGTTGAATTAACTTAATCTTTGTTAATTGAAATTCCTTTCTTTTAGTTGGTCCCTTACGTGTAGTTCTTTTGTTTGCTAGGTCTCAGAACTGCAGCCGAATAAATTGGGGGTCTCGTCCAGGATTGAGAATCAGACTGTTACCAGTGTTTAAAGGTTGTGTTTTGTTGCTGAAGCATTCATTGGTGCCATGTTCTTTTGTTGTGCTTTTTCTGTGTTGTGAGTTTGTGTTGTCTTTCAGCGTGTTGACTACTGGTTGAGGTTGTCAAGGAATTGGAGGCAGCTGGCCATCGCTTCCAGGTTTCCTGACACCACATCACGTTGCTTTAGAGTGGTTTGCTTTCTTGCATAGTTTATTCAGCCTCTGTATAATTTATATGGTATAATCATAAATTCTCCAGGGAGAATTCTTCTGTTTTAGTTAATCGTTCCCGTGTACTTCCCTTATTTGCTTAATGGGGGCTCGTCCAGGTTTGAGAATTAGGCTATTAGCAGTGTTCAATGGTTGCTTTTGTTGCTAAAGCATTGATTGGTTGTGTTTTCTCTAGTTAATGTGGAGCGCTTTGTTATGAATCCTCTCCTAGATGGGCTATTAATACTAAATACAAATGTTTTTACTACAGGTTAAAAGGGCACAGTTTAGCCCAACACTTCATGAAATCTTCTCTTGGATTTAGCCGTTTGTCACAGAGGTGCTCAGGGAGGAAGATTTGAGGTAAGCTAAGCAGAGAGTCTAGTAGCTGTACAAAGCATGATTGTCCAGATACAAACCTACAAGTGACCTGATAAAAAAGCAAAGATGAGCTCAAGATAAATGAAAATAAGAATCAGTAGTGTGTCTGAGATTATTTTTGTAAGATGTACCTATAGTTATGGATAGGGCTGAGGTCAACAAGGGAGAAACAGTTTGGATGTGAGAGAAAATGTGTGAGGCTTTGTATGCTTTGTGCGTCTGCTGGTCCACATGCAATAAACGGCAAGTGTGGGAACAAGTAAGAGAGAGATGAAGATGGAAGAAGACTGCAGTCAGGCGCTTGCTCTGTAATAGCGCCAGAGGCTGCTCTGTCAGGCACAATTCCCCACCGTCCACCCAATACAACGGCAACTGCAGAATTGCCAGTGCGGCAAGATATCCAATGTGAAATGATTCAAAGTGAACTGAGTGAACTAAAAAAAAAGAAGAAGTGCTGCATCGTCACACTGAGGCAAATCACTGCAGTGCATCTACGTATATACAAAACAGTATTAGCTGTGAGACTAATACAACTCTTGATGGAACCTCATCTGTTATGCTCTCTGTGTGGACATGCGGCTGTGATTTTGTGATTAAATACAGATGTGTGTGCTTCATGTTTTGGGCCTCTCTACATTTTGTGTTTGCATACGTGCGTTTTATCCCACAGGGGGGATATTCATACCAGTCACTGTGGGCAGAATGACTTATGGGTTTTGATAAGAGAATAATGGCGCCGGGGATTGGTCATTATTCTGTAGATATGGATGGATTTGAAACACTGGGTTTAGGACTGAAGCAGGGACTGCTCTTGATTAATAGCTTAGCAATGTGGTGGGCTGCTGTGGGGAGAAATGCCTGGGCACTAGACAATGCCTTTACTTTCTTTCAAAATTCACAGAAAACGTCAGGAGTAAGGTGAGATAGCGGGTATGAGTTATGAAATACGGGCATTAATGTAATGACTTGATGAAAAGCAATTGCCTGCTGACTGATTTCAATGTTCAAATGAAGCCCTTGTAATACATTACGTGCAACGTTGGTCTGATATGAATGATTGGGCATGCACTGGTTCATAACAGCTAATTAATATGGAAAACACATGGGTAGCTGAAATTAAATTAATGTCTAACAACAAATGAACATGTCAGGTGAAACAAAACACGAGAAAAGTCTAACTTTAAGCTTATGGAAAATTGCCTGGGGCTTACACAGAAACATCCTAATCTGCAACCAAAGCTTCAGAGGAAAAAGGTGAACAGGCACCAATAAGATCTTGACTTTCATTTGGCTTTAAACCTATTGAACCATTTCAAATCTTCAGTTGCCTAGTGGTTTGAGCTGTCAGAGGTGGGATGCTCTGGGGGGCAGAGGCTCTTTCAGTTTATGTCTTATTTTCATTTTTTTTTTTTTCGTCCTGGAAGTGCACCCCCTGGGCTCTCGATCAATCCCGCGAGCACCAAGTGTCTCCTCACAACCTTTCACTAAAGGCCATCATCATCAGAAGCCTCAGACTGAGCCACAGAGGAAATATGAGGTCTGCCTTTCATTAGACAAATGGAACACGCTCGTCTGGGCCACATTGAGCTTTAGGCTATAACATGGAGGGTTATATGAAGTGGTATGAATGATCGATAGGGATGACCTGAATTTGGGTCAAGATTTGTGTCATATGGTTGGGGGGTTGAGATGAGGACAAAAAGGAGCAAACACAAGACAGATAGAGGAAGGAGAGATGATAGATAACAATGCAGGACTGAGAGTAAACAAAGATGAATAATGCTGCACAACAAAAACATATTAAAGTGGACCATTTTTCCTTGCCTTCTCCCACTGCGACCTTTTCAGAATGAGCTGTTGTCAAGAACACACTCTGTGTCCTACAAGTCTTGTGGTGGCTCACTGCGAGATTAATGGCGCTCTGATGAGAGCCAGGGTCACTCGGTAAAATCACAGTGAAATATCACTCTGGTTTGCAATGTTACTCTTACCTTCCTTTCTGAGTGACAATTCAAAATCAAAACAATTCTTCTTTCCTTCTCATGTACAACAACAACCCAAAAGATGGTCACGACTAAGGATGGAAATCTCTTGGCACCTCACAATTCGACTCCGATTCAGAAGGCAACAATGGAATTATCAAATGATCGATGTATCATGATGCATCAAGATTTTTGATTTCTATATGGATTTTTTTTCTCAGTATGACTACTTGCCCTTTTTTTAAAAATAGCATATCTGTAATGATCCAATAATTAATTTAGTTACACACAATTTGCATTCAGTGTGGCTCTTGTCCGGATAATTTTTTTATAGAAGCCAAAAATGCTTCCATACGCTTTTCAGCCAGGGGCTGCCAGTCGGATGTATTAACATGCAGTTGCTCATGCTCACCCATCCTCACCAAAACTCAAGAAGGAGCCTAGCTTACACACGTCTGTTAGTTCCACCGTGCCATTGGTTCAGCTGTAAGGAACGTGCAGCCCATTATCACAAAATTGTTACAGGTGACCAAAATGTTTAGAACTGGGTTTCAGGTATCCGTTTATTGACTTTTCTGCACTGATTCATAATACTCAGCAGAATCATGATGCATCTAAGAATCTATTTTTCTCCTCCCACTCCTAATCTCAACTAATGTCCACTTACTTCGGTCACCAGTAAAGCTGTTTTTCTATGCATTTTGTTAATATTACTTGCTTTTGCGACAGAAAATAACACCTTTTCTGTGTTCACATCGGTTATGAAGGAGCCTCCTTGTAGCAGAGTTCAAAGGTTAACAGGGTCTATTAGAGGCAAAATGGAGTACTTTGTAGTATTTGGGGCCCCGATGATTGAATGCTGGCTCAAAAGATAATAAAGGTGCAGCCATTTCTCCCAAGATTGATTACTTTACCAAAAAAGTAAAAGTGGTTTTCATCATGAAAGAAAAAAAAAAAAAATCACATTATCTGTCTGCTTCTGTCAACACGCTCGTGTGTGACTGCGTAAGTGTGGGGAGATGCATGTGCGAGAAGAGGATGTTTTTATATGTGTAAAAATGTGTGTGTGTGTGTGTGTGTTTTCATCTCTTGTCACTGACACATGCTGTATTATTTCTGCTGGTTGCCAATCACTGCCGCCATCTCTGTCTCGTATTCGGCAATCTAATGAAATATACTTTCATTCTGTCAGTCCCTTTCAGGAAGCAGACATGTTTTCATTACGCCACCACCAAAACATGACATTTGTAGTTGTGATGCCAAAGCGGCCCTAGTCAGAATACCAAGTAATATCAGTGTAGCCTTTGACATTGTCTGCCAATAAGACACTGCTGTCACCGCTTCTATCACATTTTATGCACCCTTTCTTTCTCTGAACCCATCTCATTAATGCATTTTCAAACTCAGAGGGTTGGAACTTTTTGTCTCTTTTTCTATCCACCCTTTCTGCCTTAACTTCTGATGGCCAGTGCTTTGCATGTTGTCCAAGCACTGGCAAACACTGACTAAATGTAGACCTTGAGGAAGATTTTTCATTTCTTTCTCTGTCTTTTACATTCCAAGGATCTCATTCATGAGAGGTTTGTACGCACAGACTTGATTTGATTAACTTCGGCATATACACAAATTATGAATTCTTGAAGGACTCGGTAAAATGTTCCAAGATATTTGCAATTAGGAATAAAATTGTGGTGCCAACCCCTCACACAGTTAGACAAATTGCACAGACCACAAAGGACTGCTGTCTTTAACTAAGATTATTTGGGCGTTTAATTTAGGCTCAATCCTCACAGTTTTTCTTTCATTCCATTTCTATAAACACATTAAAGTGAAAAAGTATGGAAACCAGTAAATAGGCTCAGTACCTTCAAACACCTTCATCCCTGTGTACCATTAGTTGTATGTGACAAGTTATAAGTAATTCTTACATGGCTTTGCTAAATATTTGATTCTGATTGGTCGACTACAGCATTCTAAGGTCTGTTATTTCTGTATAAAAGCCTTTTGCTATGTACAATAGACCGTTGCTATGGACGCAGTTCTCTCTCACAGACTCTGGAAGAGCATAAAAATTTAATCCATAAAATTATTTCTAAATTAATATTTTGAGTCAAATTAATAAGTAACCATGTAATGAGCAGATTATGAGCCTATTAAGGCCCCTCCTCCACTTCGCATCAGGGTCCTGCACCAATAATGACCTACTCACTGTGCATTATCCATTACTTGTTTACTTTATTCTTTATTGTTTAATTGAAGCCATAACAGTGTTAACCTTTAACCTACAGAGAGGTCTTAATCTGATCAACACTGATTGCTTCTGTCTCCAACTATGTACCAGAGTAATCGTGGTATCTTCCTTATTAGAGTTAAGTTCTCGCTGAGGAAACACCCCTGTGTAACCCTTGTGATTATTTCTCCCTACACATGTACACATCTGAACATGTGTGCAAGATCAGAACCACTAGGTCACTAACAGCAACCAACATCTCAAATGATTTGTATTTACAAACTCAATTCTTGCTCAGGTCTGGTAGGTATTCCAGCCAGCGTCCCACAGCGTAGCAACAGAGGAGAAAGACAGGGGGTTCCTCCCTGAAGACGGAGGGACAGGAGAGCAGAGTCTCTGTATTTGGACAGAGGCCAGGCACTGAGGCAGAATCAGGTCACTCTCAGCCATATCCATCTCTCTGCTTCTGTTTGCCTGCCAGCACCAGCACAAAGAGAGCTCTCTTCTGGACTGTGCAGAGGGATCAGCAGATACAGAGTGGAGAGAAAGAGAGGGGGCAGTGGGCGCACGCGAAACAGAGAGAGAGTTGCTCAATGCGATTAGTGGGGACTGAAAGAGATCCGCTCTCCAACACTCTCTGATGTATGGCCTAATCTGGGCTTGTAGTGTTGTGAGGGCCTGTTCCATTGGCTGCAAGTTCACGAAGTTAATGACACACATTAAACCACTGAGACACCGCGCTTCATGTCGCTGCCTAACCATAAGAGGCTCCGAAGAGTCCATTTTCTTGCACTTTTTAGCCATTTCTTCTATCTATTTTAATATACTCCATGCATCAGCTTTAATGACTTCCTTCTCCAATCCATTTTACCATGCTAATTCTTCACTTTGTTTTCTGTTGTTAGAAGTCTTCATGTAGCAATTGTTGCTTATGGTTAGCTTGTCTCGCTGTAGACTTATTGGTAATTGCATGGGGAAACCTTTCTCAGAAAGAAAGACTGGAGGAGTAAAATGAAAAAATAGATCCTTGTAGTTGCTCTTCGCATAATTAGCCACTTAAATATCCAGTATTTCCTCTAGACCCACTGTGCTAAATGACCGACCTGCCAGGATGATTGGCGGCACTCGAGAATTATGTCATGACTAAGTGGGTATGCAGTGTTCATTGTAAGATATAATGTCAACATTCAATTTAACTATGCTCAAACATTGGCTGTATGACTCCTGTAGCAACACTGAGTCACTGCATTCATTACTTCAGCTTATATATCAAGATATGCAGGAGCATGTTTAGTTCACAGTGATTAGAAGGCATCTACAGTATGGTAGCACTAATCCTTTAAAGGAAGCATTTACTAGATACTGAATATTTATTTCCTACATATAAAACATTTAACTTAACAAAATGTTTAGCAAAGATTTCACGATGGCGGTACATTCTGCAGGACTTAGACTTAATCCATTTTAGCTAAGTATACCTCATAACCTGGCAAGTGAGTGTGCTATTTGAGGGTATTTGAGATGCAAACGTAATGGTTGGATATGTCAACAGCCTGACTTAAATACTCAAGTTTCTTTAAATTAAAATTAAGTTCAAACTCTACTGGAAGCTTGTAGCTTTTGGAGTGACAATGTGAAATACATGTTATTGTCATATTCTCAGTGAACCAGGTCCTCTAACAGCCACCTCTGTGCTGGACCTACTGTGGTGAGTTATGTAAACTGTGACACTCTAGCTAAAACCTTTGAGTATGCAAGTTTAAATTAAACTCTACCCTTGATTTGTTAGTGTGCCAGTGAGTATGAGTGTGTGCTTATGTGTGTGTGTGTGTGCGATGTGTATCAGATGGACCACTGACTACTGTGCCAAGATGTAGTCTGTCTGACTACTGATCCGTGGTGCCCTCCATCACTCTAGCAACGCGTGACAGAACAGACCATCACACACACACTATAAAGTAAACACACACACAGTGAGATGTGCAGTGCACTCTTCCACTTGTGTCCTGTCTCCCTAAATCATTTTCCTATTTCCCTCTTCACAAAAAGTGTCTGTTTTGGAGACTGTCCAACCTTCTATCCAATTGAGCCATCTGAGGGCTCATCTGCTTTTACATGTTTGCTTCAGGAAAAAAAGAAACAGAATGAGTGCCAAAGGAAGAGAGAAGCCTCAGCATCAAAGCCCCACTGGTCAAATGTTCTTACAAACACACATAATTACTTCTGATTTCACATGTACAAACATATTACCAGCAGTGCAAGCAGCAGTAAAACATTTCTAGGATGAAATTTATATGCAGTGTCCAGAGATTAGTTGAAAAGCAAATCATGTTGGGCAGGTCAGTGTGGAGTTATGATGAATGGCTGAGAGAACCCAATATATGGGTTATGGGTTATGCAAAATTTAGCATCTAGTAGTGATGAAACGATTACTGGTTTCACGATAAACCTCAGTTTAAATTCCCAGCTATTACTATTACCGTTTCAATTTTTAATTAGCATTAAAACCATGTTTTTTCACACTTTGCTAACTTTGGTTGATGCTGGACAGTATGTACCATGAGTTTTTCAAAGGCCTCCACACACAGGCTTAACATGCAGTGTAGGTTTGCATCACTGAATACACTGTCTTTGCAAAGGACATGATGCCATTTCAAATCACTGGGAGGTTTTTAGGTTTTCAATATAAAAATTGTGAAACTTTGGCACAATTTAACAAAACTTTGATATTACTGTCAACCGTGATCATTCGGTCACTATAATCTTGAAATTAAATTTTCATAGTTTCATCTCTACAATCTAGGGGCCAACCTAAATGCTTCAGAACAGCAAAGCTTCTACCATTGCCATGGTAATCATCATCCAGTATCCTGTACAGATATTTCATATTAGAATGCTTAATTTTTTTGTCTTGTTTTTTTTTTTTTTGTTTTTTGAAGAGAGGGAAGTGTTGCGCTGGCTGCACCATAAAAGTCTACTCTGAGGAGAGAGAAAGGGAGTTCCTTTATGGCATGTAATTAGTCTCAAAACCCTGTGCACATAAAAATCAGGCATGTGCATGTGATACGAGCACACAGAGCAGTATCTAAGAGCGGGATGTCATCCTTGCGAGGGCTTGCACAAATGTAGTTCTGCAAGCACAGGACTATGATGAGCACTAGCTCCACTCTCCCAACACACTAGAGCTGGCCAATATAGCTAAAAATTTATCATAAAATAAATTGTTTTATTTCAGTCAATAAAGAAAAATACTGATAGTTTTTAATTACCTCTTTTTAATACAGACCAGGAGAAAAAAGATTTAATATAACCACTTCATTTTTGTATGCATGTGACTCATAGCACACTGCATTATCAAGGGATATGATGAGCCAGAGCATATTTGTTATGTGCTTTCTTGGCAGATTGTATTTAATGCATTTGAGTGAAACTGCTGAACATTCCATAACAATTTATCATTGCTATTGATGAAAGGTCTATAGACAATAAATATCGCTATTGTTTTATTGTCCTGGCATACTACACCCTCCCAAGCCGACTTGCTGATGCCTCCCCTCCTGTCCTCGTCTCTCATTAGACTCATAATTACAGTAATAGCAAAACACGTGTGAGTAAATAATGACCAAAGTTTAAGGACAGCTTGTGCCCCCCGACCTCACGTCTATTCTTAACATGGTTTATGAAAGACAGGAACGTGAATTATTTGTCAGTGATAAAAGAGAGATATTATACTTGTGAAAACTGCCTAAATTGAAAAAAAAATTTAGTGATTCTTCTTAAAATCAATGTGTGCTTTATTGTCTTGGTAAGAGCACAAGCCACTGTGAATCTGTTTCTGATTGCTGGGGTTCAGTGCTCTGTCATTTTGTTATGGCATCCGCGGGGCATTCCAAAAAAGAGAGCTTTTTTTGCAGCACTCTGACTGAATCATGCTCAAAATTCAGTTTGAATGCAGAGTACAAGAGCTGTCACAGAGTAGATTTAACTTCCCCTTTGTATGGCGCCCTGGGGACTGTTTCGAAAACCAGTCACAATGATTAGAACTGAAGAAAGAAAGAATATATATATGGGCTCACACACGCAGGGCTGGCTCAATGCTCCGCGGTCGTGTCATTCCAGGGTAGATGTGCCATCAATCTTGGCAGATCAGTGCAGTTATAGAATGCAAAACGGAGAATGATAGTCCGAGTTAGTGCACATTCATACTAAACAATGCTGGAAACGCAGCAGATCTGTGTGTATTGAGTGTGTATGGGTATACTAGGCTGTACACACACCTCTCAGGGTGTGCCTGAAACAAAGTTGATTTATTTGCGTGTTCTGTTGGCAGGTTTCAATGTGAGGAGGCAAGCTTTGATAAGCCTGTGATATTTTGTTAAATTATGTTTGCGGATGCTCGCACCTGCCAACCGTTAGCTGAGCAGCCTACAACAGATAATAAATATTGGTTAGGGAAAACAATCAAATCAGGAACTAACGGAACAGCATGACGATTTTGGAGAGAAACTGAGACATCACTAAAGCAGAGCCAGGAGAGGGAGAGGGTAGGAGAACTTCAGAGACAAGATAAGAATTTAAGAGATGCAGACATGGGGGGAAAACGAATTCACAAACCAAACTAGGAGCTGAAAATAGAACTTACCATCATAAAGAGAAAGACATATCAGATAACTTCCTAACCTCAGTTCAATCTATCGCAATTCAATAGAACAGCTTTCATATTTTCTTTCTGTCAATGTTGTGTCAGAGACGATGGTGCAACTCTGTGGTCACTTGTCAAGATGTAGTTAGTGGTGGAGTTTTATTAGGGTTTGTACAGCTCCATCCATATCCAAAGTTCTGAGCTGATACATCATAAAAGAATTAGACAGTAGGAAAAGAGAGACAGAGCACACAAAAGAGTTTAAGAGCCAGACAAAAGACAGAAACAATGGGGGAAAGAAATGGAGGAACCCAGTTCAGTCAGTGTTTTCAGGTACAGGCCAGTCAGCAGAGTATAGTGAAGGAAGCGGGAGACATTTGTTTAATCACAGAATAATGATATTGTGATGGATTCTGACCTTTACCAAGTGGTATCATGTATGGAGATTTAATTAGCGAGCCAGCCAGCAAGCAGGATAGCGGATATGTGGATGGAGTGGGGTGAAGTGTAGGGGGGCAGAGTCTGGATGTTCTTAATGAATCCACTAGCCTTTTCCTTCCTGAGGATGTGGCCTAGACTGACTCATCATCAGCAGCAGCAGCAGCAGCAGCAGCATCAGCCGGCTACTGATTAAGCTCCGCAATCAGGAGGAGGAGGGATGGAGATGGTCAGCACTGTGGCAGACAACACCGTTCAAAGGTTGGTCAAATATAGAACAAAACATAAGAAAGAAAAGGCGTTAATAACATGAAAAATGAGCCTGGAGGGGAAGACAGAGAATGTCATATTGGAAGAGTTCCTTTCAAGTGAAGGATGAAATGAGGGGAGGCGTGAGCACGTGTGTTGGGAGGACTGTGGGAGAGATCAAGAAAAAGACTCAAAGAAACAGCGGCCGAGTAGAATAATCTAATTAATTGGAGTGAATTCAGAATGTGAAGTCGATAGCACATGACAAATGTGGAAGAATAGCCCGTGGCATGTTAGTTAATGACATGTAATTAATGATCATTAGCAGAAGGGATGAGGGGATGGCCGTGGCCTGTCAGGGACTTACAGGCGACCTTGTAATTTTCCTCAGACAGTACTTTGCTGTGTGCTTATGGAAAGCATTGTAAGAGGACATAAAGGAGGGGGTGAAAGACAGACTCAAGGAGGGGGAGAATAACAGAATGAGAAGCCGGAATGGTGGCAACTATTTTTATAAGAACATGAGGAGAAGGACAGGCAAAAGGAGAAAAGAGCAGCATAGGCAGTGAGCAATGAATCAAGGATGAGAGGGAAGAGAGCAGAGAGTGAATTTATTGCGATCCCGCTGTTTTGTTGTTCTGTTTTTTTTCTGCTGACACAGTGAACATGTAGGGAGCAGGCAGCGTTTTTTTATAGGTCACATGCCACTTCACAATGATCTATGGATGCAGGCCCTTTGCAGACTTATACTGTTGAGCAGGCATTATGTGGCTCAGCCAAGCGTGGCCATTTGGGGGAGAGAGGACGCATCCACCCCTCACTCCCTGCTTTTACCATCCATCCTCCGTACTACTCTCTCACCCATAATGCCACTCTCTGTGCCTACTTTTTCTTCACAACTTCTCCCCCCTTTCCATCTCTCCCACTCTGACTGAAAGCCTCTTAAAGATGGTGTAGTGAAACAAAGGTCTGACAGAGGTGAGTGTTTATACCGTCATACTCAAGCCTGTAAATGTGCTTGTGTCCTTGAACATATTTATACCTACCTTGATGATCTGATTATTTCTCGAAAGCATTAGTATCTCAAAGTGTTTCAGTCTCTGATATAACCCTCAATGGTGGGAAAATTAATCACAGATTATGAATGACTTCATATTTTATTCAATCAATTAAATTTTTGAAACATGAATGTGTGCATATGTGTGGACATGAATAAAAAAGAAAAAACTTTATAAACGTAGTAACGCGGTAACTCAGACACATCCTCAAAGTGGACGCAGACCACTGCAATTCCCTATACATGAGGTCCTCTTACAAAGCTGCAAGCTCAGAAAACCCCTGAAGTGCTACAAAGTGGAAAAAATACAGGGAGAAACATGCTCCTAATATGGGCCAGAGTTACTTTAAGCAGTAAAAAAAAAAAAATAAAAAATAATAATATCACTGAGCAATGAGGCTATGGAGGTAGTGAAATAGTTAACCCAAACTTTAATTGGCAGTCAGGTCGGCTATTGCTCCGCATTTTTGGGCAATGCAGCAATCCGTGTCATAGGAAGGCTTCAAAGGGCACAGAATAAGGCAGCTAGAATTATACTGAGGTGTGCGACACCCCACTGATGAATACTTAAACTTTAGGGAGGTTGACTCTGAACTACACATCAACGCCTTTTCAGTTTATGTTACATACATCATAAGAAGAATCCACAAGTTATTCCTGATTGATTTCATTTGGTGAGAGATAGACACTTACAACTACACACACAAATTATGTCTTGCTAAAGCCAGAGCTTTGTATAAGAGCATTTCTCTATCATGCTCATCAAAGGGTGGAATAACAACTGACACCACCAGGGAAATGCCTGTAAATAACAATAAAAAATAATACAAGTTATTGTATGTGATGCAGTAGAAATATGATGGTGATATAGATTTCATTGCATATAAAGTGGGTTTCCTGCATGCTGGATACAGGACTTGAATTGTTGTAGTCTATTTGTACAAATATTGTTTGTTTCTGTGTGTATCTATTAAGGTGGTGGTTTAAAGTGTAAAAGAGATCCTAATAAAAGATCAGAATCAAATCAAATAGGACGGGTATCAGTACTCGAAATCTTAAAAGTAACGACTGAATAAACCCAGGGCCAAGTAGTATTTCAACTTCTCTAGTCAAACATTACTTGCATTTGATCCTTTCTGTACCCAGATCTACAGTAGAAAAAGGTGACTATATTCATGGTTTGCGCAGCCAATCACTGCAAGCATGGGATATGTGGTTGGGGTCAAGTTGAGCATCATGTGTCTGACGGAGTTGGAAGAGCTGAGATGCTGCCAAAACACTGGAAAGTATGGTTAAACTACACGCTTGGGGTGTTTGATAAAATAAATGCATGAAGTGCAGACGGATTAGATCAGGAATGCTTCAATTCACATGATGGGTATTGAATGAAGTAGAAGAAAAGGTAGAAGATGAAGCACTCTCTTGTTATCAGGATCACTTTAAGGGTACTGGTATCATCATTTCTTAAACAATACCCTGTCCTATTGCACACAGTATTTAAAAAAAAAATGATTTTGAATAACTCCAGTCTCATGAATAAACTCATGCATACCTAGTCCACAGACAGTATATGATCATCATATACATATACATTGTCTGGTTTTACACAGCAGCATTTTAAAATACAATATTCATTAGACTGAATCTCATCCTTGATCCAAAAACAACCAATTTTTATTGAGTCTTCAACATTTTTTTGTGGGAGAACTGACATAAAATAAAGCAAGGTTGTGTAAGAGAAGTGTAAGACTTGTGTAAGAGTTGTAAGAGAGTGAATAAGACCCTTATCTGATATTTATGTGGTTGTGTGAATTCTCAATTAGACTGTCTTATGAGTGCAGAAACCCAAAAACGACCCCGACTTGCACAGACTTCGGAGCAGTCTCGTTTGGTTATGTTCAAGAAAGAGCATGAACATGTGTCTGCACATGTACTGTGTGTGTCTGTGGTGGCTCTCTACACACATGGGAGGGAGGCACAGATTGGATAGGATGTGAACGATGAGTTTAAACTACATTTCTGATGATATCGGAGACACGGCGCTCCCAGTCATGCATCATTTAAGGCAGCACAGGAATTAATCAGAGACTAACAACCAACCATTCATAAAAAAAACAACCATGGGATATTAGAAAGACAACCATCCATCACAGACACATGCAAGATGAGATGAGAGTTCGCTCACAACTCTACATCTTAACATGTTTCTCATTGTGAAAACACACATAGGAAATATATTATGGCCTACATTTCCATCTATTAATTTACTAATGCTCAAGAAATAGGCCTCTGATTTATGTGTGCGTTTGCGTGTCCATGTATTTATGACTGTGACGAGATTCATATGATTTACATTTTAATAAATCACTTAATTAGCCTTTCCTATGCCAGTTTATTTATTGGTATTATTCTCCTTTATCAAAAGCCTCACTATGGCTTTAAAAACTGCCTTCTCCATCTCTGCAGCAGCCATACTTAAAAAGTGTGGTGGCACGTGTGTGTGTATGTGTGTCACAGCTCATCTATCTCCTGCAGAGTCCACCGTCACTTGTTCAGCAGGGTCTAATTTATGCGGTGACGGTGGCGATACTGTGGCGCATGCTGAAATGGCATCATTCCTCAGCGCTAACCCCGGCGTGCTCCCTCACACTTCCTCTCCCTGCTGACAGCTCCACCCTGGGCATGATTTATCAGGCCCTCAAGCAGCAGACAAAGGCGCCCCGGACCGTGTGCCGCCGTGCCAGAGACAGATTAATAGATAAACACTGCGATTCCACAACCAAACACGAGAGAGGGTCAACTTCATAATGTCTCGAGATAGTGCATGGCTAAGGTCACAACAATATGGACCGAGCAGCTGTGAGCGCATCAAATTTATGTTTCTGAAATATGACCATGACCGAGCGATGAAATTCTTGTTACAAGTATTTGTGGCAGTATAAATTTTCATTGTAGCGCCTGGAGATAACACTGAGCCTGAGTGAGGACAATATTACTTGTCGTTCCAGTGATTATATTTCTTGGTAAAATATTTGTATTTTTGTTCAGCAGTGCATTAGTTCAGTCTTCTTCCCTAATGATACAAAGCTCACGGATGTTGAATTTTTGTGATATTTCATAAAGTACATTAGAGCTGCAACAATAAGTCAATTAGCTGTCAACTATTAAATGAATCCGACTATTTTCATAATCAATTAATCATTTCAGTCATTTCAGTAATCATTGTGGCTTCCAGCAAGTTACACCAATCATACCAGTCCCCCATGTAAATGTCATTCATGAACATCTCAGTGAATTGACTCCATGGTTTATTATTCAAAATTTTTTTTTTTCATTTTGTCACAGATACTGACAAGAAAACTGAGTTTGTCATTGTTATTGAGACAAAAAATAAATTCTAAAAATAAAAATCACAGCTTTTATTGCAATCTACGCTACCTCCCACTATTTCACTGCAAGAACTCTAAAAAACATTGCGACATGCATCAGAATTTTTTAGAAAACCTGCCATGAAATTGGGCATTTTAGGCCACAACAATCTCAAAAACGGCCCAAAAAATCCTGGAGGGACTGCTTATTGTTTGAGAAAAAGTGAGCAACACTTTTCACCATTTTCTGACATTTTATAGACCAAACAACTTATTGATTAATCAAGAAAATGATTGTAACTATACACCTTTAACTGATCTGTACACCGAAACAGACAGTCTGTCGTTTTAAACCCATTATCTACACCTCTCTGAACTCAAAATTGTCAAGTGAGCATGGTTCATTTAGCCATGCTTGCTACAATATGTTGAGGAACATAATAACTGACGAATGCACTCTAATCAAGGTCATTTTGTATTTCGTCAGGTTAGCAGCTCTTATTAATGACATGATAGGAGATCAACAAGAAAATACATGAAACAGCTTTGGCTGCTTGTGAGGATGGTCTAAACACGCAACACCCAATTTAACCTTGTTTTTTATGTGCACAAAGTGAGAAATCAAATGAACTGAATCACTGAATTTGTAATGCTGTTATGGAGAATGGAATTATGGTAATTTGGCTGAGCATTCAGCTGCATTGTTTAAAGGGTGAGCGGATTAAAAGAGGCAGTGGATGGTTAATATCTCATCCTAATGTGATGGAGCATGAACCCACCCAAGAACATAGTGTTCATGAAGGCCTCCCGCAGTGCACCCAAGCTCATTATAGTTACATGTGGGGGAGCCTTCACAACTGATTTTCCTCCAGAGATACTCACCTGTAATGTCCCTCAGTTAGAAACAATAAGAAATCATCACTGTTTGGCTTTTCAAAATACCCTCTTTATATATGAACCGGTTTGATAAATTTACTTTAAACAGAGCTGCTCAATGCCTGCTGTTCTGGTAGATTAGAGCACAGAACTACGTGTTACATTAAATAATATGTGTATTGCATGTGTGCGTGTGTGTGTGTTTGTGAAAAGTCATGACTGTTTGCTGAAGGACCTCTGTGATTCATACTTTTTGAAAAAGCTTAAAAAACCTTTTTTTTATTATGTTTTTGAGTCATCACATTCTTGTGAACATGATATCTTGAGAACACAAATAAAACAAAATTTCTCAAGTTTGTAACAAATGACTAGTTGGACTCAAGGATGAACTTATTAGATTTTGGTTGTTAAAGGTCAAAGGTTACTGTGACCTCACATCCATCCCACTCTTATGAATGCAAAATCTCAAGAACGCTTGGAGGGAATTTCTCAAGAATAGGATACTAGCAGTGGTACAGAGTAGCTAGTTACAAGTAATGAAATTACAAAATAAATGTAATTGTAAACTGTTACAGTAACTGAGAAATATAGAATTATGATCAAATTACAGTTTCTAATCAAAATGTTGTGATTACAAACAGGTTACATCCAAATATTCTTTTTGGATTGCTTGGTGGAGATCTGCACTCCATTGAGAGCACTTTCCTAGTTTTATGTGATTTTATCTGTTATTCTATGTATACCTTCATTTATTATTTTATCTTTACTTTTTAGCTGTTATATTTGTTTGATGACTGTGATTTTGTACTTGATTGTTTTCCTGCTCTTTATTTTTCCTTGTTTGTTAGAGCCGTTTTGAAAGGTGCTTTATAGATAAAGTTATTATGTATGTTATTATTCTTAGCCTACTACTTGTGCACCCAACGCATGTGTGGAACACATACAGAGTATAATAATAGTAATAACAATTAAGTATATTGTATACTTCCCCAGCAGTGTCATTAAACTTGTGACTGTGTGTGTAACAGTTGCACTCACCGCACTGCTGCAGGGAATATCTTTGACTTTGAGCCAAGCCAGGTCCAGTGTGCCCTCTCCCTTGTAGCACGACTGTAGCCTCTCCTTAATTTTCTCATTGATCTTCCGCAGAGAGAAAACACACAGAGCAGAGTCCTGCGAGGCCTGGCGTGGACGCCTCTTTTGGCCTTTTGAGAAGACGGCAAACAGGACGTCGTCATCTGGTGCCACATCTAGTGAGCGTGCCAGGATGGCACCAGCTTTGGACAGGTAGGCTGCCTCGAGTAATCGGTACTCCACATTGCCACTGATGCATCCGATAGGCACCTCCACGTAGGAGTTGAAGGCAGTGTCTGCCTTGCAAAGGCGGACTATCTTGGAGGTGTAGACCTGTTCCCGACCAGCAGAGGAGGACCCAGTGGTTGGTCCACCCCCCATTTCAGGTTGTAAAGTTAGGAAGTAGACAAAGTTCCCACTGGCAAAGCCATAAATGTAGTATATGTCAAAGTCTGGGATGACAGTGAAGGTGTCTGAAGGGATCTTAATCATAGAGGCCACAAACTCATCATGGAAGACATAAGCAAACATGCCATCCTCCTCCGAGTTTCTGGCCAACTTGCGGCTAGAAATGGTAGGGAAGTACTCAGGCTTGCCATCCACTGCTGTGGCTACAAACAGCATGTCTGGAGAGGCGTTGCCATATGACACAATGACGCCAAACACAGAGCCACTCTCATTGACACCAGAGAGGTAGTGTTCCTTCTTGTGGAAGGGCTCTCCCAGTTTGAAGAGGTCATCCAGGCGGAGGAGTTTGCAGATGCCCTGGTAGAGGCTGCCACATGCCAGCAGCCGGTTCTCCCGATAGTCCATCAGAAGCATCTTGTTGACATTGTTGGTGAGCGTCAGCGGCTCACTGCAGGGCTGGACGATACGTGGCGGGTAGCACTTGCGGTTGTCTTCATCCGGGCCAGTTTCGTGAGACACCTGGACCTCCAAGCCCGGGGACAGTTTGTATATGCGATTGACGGCTCCCAAATATACATTACCATTGCGATAGTCCACCGCAAGATGGTTGAATGTCCACTCTGGGTTCTCAGCACGAAACGATGCATACTCCTCCTCCTGAAGGGATGCTGTGATCACCTGGGAGGCAGCACTGTGAGCCTGTGGGGCTTGCACCACTGTTTGTGATGTCGCAGGAAGTGCCAGACTAGACAGGAAGCAGCAAAGAAAAAAGCAGGTCCATGTCCTGGTGAGGGACGTCATGGCTGTGCTGAGGCTGGGAGCGGTGAGGACAGGGAAGGAGGCACAGTCCAGTACTGTCGGCCAATCAGGATTAAGCCTCTCTTGAGGTGGAGCACATTATGCACCTAAAAAGAGAAGAGACAAAATCCAGTGAAAACCAGCAAACAAATTAGTACACATTCAAGGCAAATGTCACATGGTATTGTTAGATATACATTATGGATATGAGGACTATTACATTCTAATTTTATCTGACACAGATTAGAGCAGAGCATCATTACAAAGAATAATGAGGAAAACAGGTGAAGAGGCCACACACTTGAGACTCTAGCACAATCTATACTTAGAAAAGAAGTGGGCTAGACAAAAAAGGAATGAGGCTGAGGCACAGCAGAGGTTTAAAAGGCAGTGTGTGGAGAGAGAGAGAGCTTTAGCCAATAGGATCAGTCCATGGATTGAGGAAGGGGACAGAAGAGGAGGAGTAATGCATTGTCTCAGAGGAGGTGATCAGCATGGCTCTGCACCATCTCTCTGCATGGACCCCTGCCCCTCTCCGCCCCTCCATGCCTTTCTGCTCCAGCCGCTATGCACCTAATTGATTCTCCCCTCGGAGTAGCAATTTGCATGCTTTGGCGATTTCTCTCTTTTCTCCCAATAGGGCAGCTCACCTGCTGACACTGCTAGCAGAGAGAAAAGGACCTTCTTTCTCTCTTACATACCTACACACACACAAGCATGCATATATACACACACACACACACAAGGCAAGAGGTTTATGGGCAGAAGAGGAACAATTAGGGAGGAAATGCAAGTGGTTGCAGAAATAAGCTTCCCTATAGTCCTTAGGTCATTTGCAAAGACTCAGCATTACACATGCAAACACAACAGACAGGCACACACACACAACTCATGTAAAACCATGCCAATTTAATGAAAATTTTGCATGTGGTAGGTACAATTGTTACATCTCTACAGTCAAAGTGCCTCAGCACACAATATAACACACAGCAGCACAGATTATCAAGCGGAAATGACAGCATTTCCTGTAAACATGGTGCTCCCCTGTGTGTGTCTCCTGCTCGTTAGGGCTCTCCTGTGGCAGGCTGGATGTTATGACAAGTGGTGTTCACCTGCGTAGTACCCAGGTACTAGTTTTAAGCACACACACACACACACAGGATAAAAGTCCTGCAACATGAACACAAATAGCTTCTTGCACTGGAACTCCACAGTATTACTCTAGTGTTGGCACCTATATCCAACTGAAATCAAATGCAATCATTAGCTATGTTTACATGGACAATATTTCTTCAATCTGGCATGATTAGAAATTCCAGCCTAACTGGTTACATGGATACTAAATAAAGTGACTCAATTAAACAAGTGAGTTTGTGGGCTATCAATCTGATTATTTGTGGAATTTATGGATCATGTAAAAGGTAGTAGTCATATAAAAATAGAATAATCAGATATTTTCTTACATATACCAATTTGTCTTTTATGAAAAAAATACAAAAAATAGGTTTTGCAGCCGTGACCTAGGTATTTACTTGTTCCAAACAATATAGAATTGTGTATAGTGCTTGCAATATGATCAAGGAATATGTAAAAATAGTACAAGTAATACTAACATTTTCTTCTCAAATTCGATTTCTAACAATCTGCACGCAGTTGTGTGAGAGGTACAGGGTGAAGCAAGCAAAAACTTTGAAGTGTCACTCACAGTAAAGCTAAGCGAGAGCTTGTCTGTCACACTTAATGCAAATCTCCAGCAGCAAAAGAGAGTTTTATTGAACAATGTCATGGTTGTGTTTCTGGCTCACAGCAAAAAATAAATAAATAAAACAAACAATGTAAAATAAAAAAATAAAATAAGAAAAAATCTAATATTTTCATGGTGTAGCCAAAAAAAAATTACAGCAATTATTTTTTTCACTTCATTAATTTCAGCATAACATTCCAATTATAATTTCTGCCATCATAATAACTTAGGTCCATTGTTTAGAAGGTTTTTCCTATGATCACTTTGAAAGCTAGAGCCCATAAATGGTGGCGCTACCTGACATTATCCAGCCACAGATCTCATCTAAGGTTCATATCCAAGCAATCACAAGTTGTGGTGGTGTCAAACGCAACCTCACTGCAATCTTACCAATCTCCCCTCCATCTCCTGGCAGCCAGAGAGAGAAGGAGAGAGAAAGAACAGAGCACTGAGCCTCTCAACACATGATAAGAGGACCAGAGAGGATGATGAGAAGGATAAAAACTGATACAGAGATAGAAAAAGGTGACGTGTGCTCAGATGTGTGTGTTTGTGCATGGATGAGTGTGAGTCAAAGAGCGATCATTGCCGAAGCTATGATGAAGGCGGGTGAAGGGAAAGAAAGGGATAGACAGGCTGCAGGCAAAATAATAGAAACAAGGGCTACCCCCTGATAATTGGCTAAACTATTAGTCAGTGAGAAGAGTCTTAGTTGACTTTTCTTTTATATAAATAACTCCTCAAACTCAATTTGGGAGCTGCCTTGTCATGAGGCCCAGACTAAAGTATCAGGGGATTGTTGCAACACAGACCTTCTCTCTTGTAACACTGAAGTCACCAGCACACCGCTGCTAAAAAAGACACAGAAGGAACAGGAGAGGTATGAAGCAGTTGAGGAGTGAGTTAATTTTTAATTGTGCATCATCCTCATGTTGATAAGTCCAAGAGTAGTTGTTTTTGTGAAGTTGAAAGTTATTTATTCCCCTGTCTTGAATCAACAAAATGTTTGTTGTGTCATGTCTTAGGCATGGGACCAAACTATCAGGGGATTGGATTGGAACATGAACCTTTTCTCTTAGCAAGTAACATTAAAGTCACCAACACACTGCTGCTACTGTACATTAGCTCGTAGCTCAGTTAGTTGTCGACGGTGGCCAGTTTGATGTCATGATTGGTTGTCTTGTGTTTCTTCCTGTTTTGATTTTTTTTTTCCGCTCCTTACTTTCCGTTTAAGGTTGTTTGTAAAGTGTTTCATGATGACCCTGATGCAGGCCAAAGGTGAAATGGCCTGAGAATAAAGTTGTTCAAATATACAACAAATGATGCTGGAGTTTTAACTCTTTGAGACGTGTGATGAACAAAAGCACTTCTGTAAGGTTATACTTTGTTGAAATAAATTAATAAAATGTTTAGAACAATGTTTCCTTGCTGGTTGATCCAATATATTCAGAATCATTATCGCTTTTGTTGTTTAGTATTTAATAGGTGGCTTGCTTCTCATCCCAAAGACATATTTAAATAGTTAAGTTAATATCAGAAGTGTGCAACGAAATCTTTAGTCAGGGGCAGCCCAAGAACAAACACACTGTCACAAAATAACACCATAATTAAGAGAAATTCACTGACATACTGAAAAATATGTTATATTGAGCAACTAAACCTCCAAAAACGCTGTTGCAAAAAAAAGTCCTGAGTTAAAATCAACACATTTGGGAGCCTGAGGAAAAACATGACACTAGATTCACTGAATTGGTATTTTATGCAACAAAATTGCACTGAAAGGTTTCTGTTATTTTGTCCACCCACTAAAGCGAAAGCAAGTACAAGAGAGAGACAGTAGAGCGAGGGCTTTAGAGAAAGGAGCTGGAAGTGGCTGCCGCTACTTGAGGAGTAATGACGGGGCAGTGAGCCCATAATGTTCCTCTAAAAATAAAAAGGGGAGCTGCATATTAATCTCACATGGGGAACAGCACTGGAGCTCCCACCTCTCATTTACCTAGCAGGAGGGACGGCCATAACAAAGCGTTGCTCTGAAATTCCCAGACAACTTTATTCAGCAGTTATTATTAATAGAAAAGGAGACAGAGAGGAAGGAGGGAAGACGAAAGGAGACTAAAGAAAGGAAAAGAACAGTGCGAGACATAGTGAGAGACAGAGGGAGAGGCTGTTATAGCACCTTCACATCCATCTATCCTCGTGAGTATAAAACACTGCTGCACTTAAACACAGCTGACATCCGAAACAAAACAAAAAAATACTAGGAAAAAAGGGCTCCCAGCAGCCTCCCTTGGGAAATAAACGGGAGTTTTGCGAGTACAAAATACTAAAAACTCTGAAAGGGAGAAAAAATTATTCCCTCATCAGTGGTACCCTGCAATGGCAGTGTGTCTGCCACATGAATCTGTTGGTGAAATGCAATTATCCTCCCTGACGGGGGGGCAAGCTCGTTTAGTTTCTGTTTGCCTTTGCCTGCTGATCATCAAGCGCCATTAATTAAAGCTTGCTTTGGTTCTGACGATTTATACATCACACACACACAGACACACAGACAGAGGGACTGATTATCCTAACACATACTTTATCTTTATCCAATTGCATGCCATTAGAACATGCATGTTTGCTTGCCTGCTGTTATACATGCATATTAATATAAGGTGTGATATAGGTGTAAATAAGGAAAAAGTGATGACTTTCGAGAGCAAGTGCAAATTATGACATGACAAAAAAAAAAAAACTATCCACTTAGTAAAAACACATTTCCATGCTCTCTCTGACTGATGAGAGATGCAAAAGGTAGAGAGGGCTTTAAGTTCTGTGACCTGAGTGTGCAGCTACTGCTCTGGGCGAGCTGCCAGATTTACTCAAGTATCAAACGCACACTCACACATTTACAGTGCCATAGACATCAAAGAGTGCTAATGAATTCATGATTAGCACCACACATACACATACATTTCCAGTATCGCTAAAAACTGCGGGCAAAGACGCTTGTTTGTGTGCATTATCTCCATCTGTGAGACTCCAAACTGAAGTTTTCAGTCTTTGGAAAATAATTGGGAGGTTTCTATTTTTTTTCCCGTCTCGTTTTCTGTGTTCTTAAATGCTGTCAGCAGCAGCCAGCCGGGAGGAATCACATCTAACTGTAAAACTGCAGCCTAGAAAGGAGAAATAAACTGCATTTACATTTATAAACATGTGAAAATTCAGGATATCCTCATGTTTGCAGGAGAAGGGAAAGGAAAGGAGGGGAAATGAGTGCAAAGGAAAGAAAAGGAAAGAAGCAGAGCAGTGGAAAGGAAAGGAAAGGAAAGGAAAGGAAAGAGAAATAACCCCTGAAATGTGCTGGCGGATGGATACGATGTGTCCTTCCATCCTAAACTAGATGACCATTTTCTATTCTGTCTCTCACACACACATTTAGTCTGGCTGGCCGAAATATTGCTCAAAACTTCAAGACAAGACACAAACGCACAGTTAGGTTCAAAGATCAACTGCTACAAATTGCCCTGTTTCAAAGTATTTTGATGCTGCAAAGCTAATTTCAGGGACAACAGTATTAGGCAAAGCTATTATGGATATGTCAGGAGCCATTTTTGCTTTGGCAAAGATTGTGTAATGGAGAGTCGAGGCCAGACATGACAATTGGAAGAGACACAACAAAAAGCACGCCTCGACAAAATAATCTCCTGCTATTTATACCCTGACGGAGGAGAAGGCATTTATGTTGAAGAAATGACTTGGAAACGAAAAAACTGTCAAAGTCCTTGGTAAACAGCTTAACTTCGCACAGTGTAAAAACATTTAAAAATAACCATCACATTCAATAAAAACACTATATGAGTCAAATGGGATTAGGAGATTATGAGTGAGTAAGACGTGGGGTAATTACATATAATCCTTTATATTCATAAAGAACAGACAGATTTTTGCACACTTATCTGAGGTAATCTGTCACGGGGTGAAAGGAGGTGAATGAATGACAGTTGCTAACTCACACAGACAACAATTAAGGTGACTGCATAACAAGTAAATGGACCTGAATGCAGCACAGAACAACAATGATGACAAAGAAGTATTGTTTTTTTACAGCTGAAATAGTAGGTAAGTTACAGTGGGAAAACCTTTACAGTCTGGTTTATTTGGTTGGTCACTACATTGTTTTAGTGGCAATTAAAGGAGCTACCTAAAATTTTGGTGTTCACTTATGACGCCCTACATGGTCAGGATCCACAGTATATTATGGACTTTCTGCATCCCCGCACTATGAGTCAAACTCTTCGCTCCTCCTCTCAGGGTTTTCCTCTGACACATTTCAAGCCTTGGGGGAATAGTCTCCCAATAAGCTTGAGATCTTTGGACTCTTTGGAAAGCTAAAAACCTGTTCAGCATGTAATATGTTATATTGTAACTGTGCCTCAACAGTTCCCTGTGTATATTTTCTAGTGTTGTATCTTTGTCTTATTTATTTGATTCAATTTGATTTTATTTGATGTTATTTCTTTGACTGCGAAGCACATTGTGACTGGTGTCCGTGAAAGGTGCTATATAAGGGAACTTTGCTTGCTTACAGTGCACTGAAATGATATGTTTTTCTTTTATTTACTCTAATGCTGTTTGGATTTTCTTTTTTCCTTGAGAACAAGGGCCTTTTTGTGGCTTTTGCACCACTGCAAAATGGCATTACCAGCCACTTCTGTCTATTACAGGCATGTGTCTTTCTGGTTGACATGATATCAGTTGGCACAGGTCATGCTGGTGGATTGCTGTTGTGGTACTTTTAAAGCTCTCTTGCACACTGCTTCAGGCTATGCACCTGCTCATATGAGACTGCTAAACTGCCACCACAAGGCTGGCAGCTTGGCTACATCTCTCGTAACCTACAGCTTGTCAACTCACTGGTGACCATGGGCAGTTGGTCTGACATATGATGAGTCCCGAGTGCTTTGGGTTGTGGGATCTGGGTTTTGAGAAGGAGGAGGAGGAGTTGGTGCTCAACAATTAATTGAAAGACTATCAAAACTGCATTATGGCCACATTGCAGGTGCAGCTTTTATGATATAGGAAAAATCGTACATCATCATACATTTGGGCGTGTCATTTTCATGTATGAAAGAGACTGTTCCACAAGGAATTTTTGCTATTTGGAATACAACAAATGCACCTTATAATTCCAAGGTGGTGAAATGTGTTACATAACAGCATAAGAAGACATCTTCGTTTGATACAGACTCCAACAAATGTCACATCGTCATGATTTTTTTTCATTGAAAAATTTAAATTCTGATGCTAAAATTATCATTCCCACTAACTGTCAATTATATCGCAATATCTGTCAAAATAATTGCAATATGTTGTAATCGTGCAGCCCTAGTAGTCATACTAGTAACACTAGAAGTAGTAGTAGCAGATCAGTATGAGACTCAGCAGGGACTGGGAGTTAGAAAAGCGCAAAAACAAGCGAGTGAGGGAGCCAGAGAAAGACAGAAAGACACTGACACAAGCAGACGAAGAAAAAGAAAACAAGCAGACAGAGATGTGTGTCCCAGATCAGTCGATGTACTGAGTGGAGTGGTAAAGTCCCCCCCCCAAACCTCCATCCACCCCCCTCTCCTGCTGAGCACTGGCACTGATCAGAGGAATAAGCGTCACTCTGCATCGCAGCCACACACTGGGACTGGAGGAAAACACAGTCTCCCTGCACTCACCCAGCATAATCACAATCACAAATGCACACAATCACACATACACACACAGGCTCGCCAATCTGCACAAACATCCAGACCACCACACAGCAAGACACACACTCCAACTTGACACTTCTGCATAAAATACACACAAACACAGTGAGCATACAAAGCAGGAATGCCCCCTCAACACACACCCACAAACTGGCATTGTACCTTGGCACCAACAACAGTACATTATGCCCCCCCACTACAACACTGGCAAAAACCAAATTAAACTAGAGCAAAGTAAACTGAGGCTTTTTCAGCTTGCTGGTGGCTGGGGAGAAAAAAAAGCACAGGCCTCTGCTATCCAAGCATGCTGCACAAGAGAAGCTGTAGCTAAGAGGGAACCCGAACAACAACACATACAGTACAGTCTGCCTGCCTGCCTGCAGGAATGAGAGAATTAGCAAGGGACAGAACACAGGAGGATTCACCACTCATTATTACCATTCTGACAATCTGAACATTCACACTTTCTCCCTCACAAAAACCCAATTACTTGAGAGTACAGACAAGGATGTACACACAAATTAGCATTAAGTCTCCATATGAATGCAAACACATAAACACACTAATTCAGTGCTGTCACAGTGATATGACTCAGGCTAAGCTAAAACACAAAAATGCAAACACCCTTAACACGGACAAACATGTAGTAGGTCAGCACTCTTTATGGGTAAAATTACAATTTCCCTGATTATCTGTATCGGTTTCAAGAAACAAAGTTATGCAATTTCACTTTGCTTGCCTAAAGAAGAAATATGCAATGTATTTACTGTATTAAATCACTAAACTACCATGTTATGTCTTCAGAGATGAAGGAAAAACGCTAAAATGAAATACTGGCTTCTCCGACAATAACGTTACAGCCTGCATGTCCTCCTTTGAAATGTCCATTCTGGTGCTGAACATCTGTTTTGGTTTGGCCTCTGATTCTCCACAATGCCCAGTTCACATTTATTCACTCTACATGGAGCTAAATTTAATACTGAATGGTCCCTGAATGAGCAGAATTTTCTCCTGCTTCAGCTTTTTTTTTTTTTTTTTTTTTAGCTAGGTACGACTCACTGTAACTTTGGCTGGGAATATGTAAACATACTCTTCCAGTCTGCATGCTAATCTTTTCATCTTATTTCATAAGGAAAATCTGACGGAATGACAGGCATTAAGAATACTGTATAGAAATAAACAATCTTCACACTGATGGTTTGCTTATGTGAGTCATATAAAGGCATCGGCATGAAACTGAAACTGTTTCATAACCAGTTAAAAACTTCTTGTAGTATATTTAACATATACTTTTATTTTTTCTGGTAGGTATTTGTAAAAGTACCAGCTGCCAACAATTGTTCTCATTCTTACTCAATAATTAAAACAATTACTTTTGTGGGCAGATAGCACCCATTTCAGGGGAATGACAAACATTAACAAACAAATCAATGTGGCTGAATGCTGTTGTTATTAAGCTCAGCAAGAGAAAATTAAGATGTAAGAGAAAGAGTAATTGCGTACGCACAAACCTGTAAACACACAAATAGACAAAACCTTAAATAATGATGGAGTGATCAGGTCTAACATGCCTATCAGGCTAAGCTAACCCCTGCTGATACACAAAACAGATGGCACACTCATCTCTCTCAGGAAGGCAGCAGCAGAAGAGAAAAAAGAAGGACAGAGAGGATAGAGAGAGAAGGCGGGGTGTCCTTGGTTACATCAAGACGTGGATTAGCAGCATGGATTACTGTCACCAGATACCCTGTCTAGATCGGGGTTAGGAGGTCTAATCCACCACAGAGCTGTTGATATTATAAAGAAAGCCTTTGGATTGTACTGTCAATAGTGTACATATCATATGAATGACAGAAAACTGACTGAGAGACTCTGACATTACGTACCACAGATGTAGCAATCAGCCCAACGTTTACAAGCACAAACGCGCTGCAAATAATACATTATGTTTAATTATTTAGGCAAGTATTGAGTTTAAAATCCGTACCTACAATTTTCAAGGGAATCCACCCTTGTTCAGTCCGTTAAAGAAAAACAGCTTATACCAGACAGATTTTGCTTCACAGCCATTGTAGTAAATAAACCATGTTAAGGAGAAACAATGCCCCGGACCACATATCTTCAGTTGTTTACTTTGGTCTAACAAGAGTTTGGTTCATATAGATTAAAACTACTGAAATCCGTGCAAACAGTGGCTTTAAAAGTTAAGTAAAGCAATCATCAAACAGAGCAATGATACTGACAACTTTTCAAAGACCCAGACTCTTTTAAATTGCAGCATTTTTAATTTTTCCTACAACAGCCTGGCATGAAGAAAGATCAATGTCATTGTTACATATTTTGGGTGGTGCAAAGGAAAATTGTTTTCAGCATTTTCAGCTTTTGTGTGTGAAAATAGGGCTGAACAATTGATCAAAACATTATTAAAATCACAGTATGGCTAAGTGCAATATCCAAATAGCAGGAGCTGCAATTTTTCGATAAAAGGTAAAATGTGTCACAACATATCATTATAAATAAGAATTGCTGTGCTACAGAGATGCCCTGTCCAACAAACCATATTCTCCAGATGTGAGGGAACATGCTTGTTTAGTACAAACCACATCAAAGGTTTTATCCTTTTTTTGTGAAAATGGACAAAAAATTACCATTCCAACTAAAATCATGATTCATATCACAATCTCTGTCAAAATAAAGGCAATTTTCATTTGATTTTTTCATTTTTTGCATATTATTGTTCAGCCCTATTTCAAAAGTAGTGCTTGTGGCTTAGCTAGGTGCCCCATCAAACACAACTGACATGGTTTGTTTGTGGGAAGCCAGTGAGGGACCACTGTCCATGTTGCTCTTCTGGTGGAGAACCCTACTGGTTGGTCAGGGTTCCTCAGCAGAACAAGGTGTGATCTCAGTGGGATTAGCATTAACATTTTGACATATTACACCCTCCTCACCACCAGGTAAGGAAGTGGCGAGTGACCAGACCTGGGTATTGGTACTCAATGCCTTTAAAGTATCGACTGAAATAACAGAAATAAGTACTATCAAAACTTCTCCTGTCAAACAATACCTGCATTCAATCCTTTTTTGTAAACAGATCTGAAAAAACGACTATTTTTATGGTTTTGCTTGCAGCCAATCACCGGAAGTGTTTTTTGATTTAATGCAAGGTGTGATTAGCCACAGTAGCGACAACCTGTACAGTTTGTGGTGTGGGGAAGTTAAGCAGTCCGGAGTTCAGTGTGCTGAGATGCCATTAAAACATTCAAAAGTGTGTTCACACTACACAGCTGTGGCATCTGACTAAATACATGCATAAAACGTGCAAGGATTATGATGGGTTTTGAAAAAAGAAAGTATCAAATGAAGTATTGGTACTGGTATAGTAATTTTTTAAACAAGCAGCTACTGTATTAAAGCCTTTTTGACCAACACCAGTTTCATACCAGTTAGCACACCTATTTTTGAACCATTAGGAGAATTTGGACCAAAAATAAATTGGTTCCAAACCCAAAAGTTGGTTCCCAGTGGAAACAAAAGATAGCAGGTTTTCCTAAACCCTGAAGTATGAACCAAATTGAACCACATCTACATATCTACAGGTTATTGTACGTTGTGTAATGCACTGTGTTGATGACACATCTTTGATTACAATGGTTCCACTCAAAACTGGTGGAAACTTGGGCTTGTTTGCTAGATAACACCAAGTTTCCAAGAATCTTGAACAGAACCAATTCAAGCACCAGAGCTAATTTGGATGAAAAACACTACATATGTGTCGAGAAGTAACGTGGTTGTCCACAAACTCCCGTGACAAAAGTGGGAGTTAGCAGCAAAAGGGGGCAGAAATGCATGAAAAGAATGTGTCCTGAAAAGATACTGTATGAAAGATGCATAGCCAAGCATAGTGAATCACTGATCTACTATAAGTGTGTCAAGCATGAACACAATTTCTGTGTCACACATATTTTCTTGCTGTCTATCTGTAGATCTGTCTGTCTCTCCTTTCCGCTCTCTTAAAGTGAGTCAGAGCATTTCAAAGAAGGGGTCTAGGCAAAGATCCAACTGGACAACCCCTCTGGATTTTAGAGAAATAGCTGACATCTGCCCATCCCCTCTCCTCGCCCAATCTCTTTCATTTTTTGCCACTCCTTCTCTTTCACCCTTTCACATCTGAGACTTACTAATCCTCTTTAGTAGGATGAGGTTCAAACGCACTCATTTTTCTAAACACAAGCCACTTCAGAATGTTTTCTGAACAGAAATTATCAACTCTGCTTTGCGTCTTTGGTTAGTATCGCTAGTGTTTTTCCTACACTGGAGAGAGAGGGGAATGTCAGAGTCCTTGAGGTAGGTACCGCACTCAAACAGTCCTTGGTTCCAAAGTAAGGTCACTCAAGCACACACCACACACACACACACACACACACACACACACACACACACACACACACTCTTGGCTCGGGCTGGGCCTTTGTGCAGCGGGTGCTGATGCAGGCTGAGATTGGTGGAGTGTGTTATCATCAGAGCAGATCAAGAGGCTCTAATGTCATTAGGAGGACCGTTGAAGAGCCCACTGGCCTGCCGTCAGCGCCTCGTTCTGATTGGGTTAGACTGCGACCAACTTCCTGAATGGGAGGGGCCTCTGCGTTTGACACAGACCACACAGCAGTGACCGGAGAGGGCCATTTACAGGGTGAACTTAATGAAGCTCCGGATTCAATTAGATTGACTGAGCCCAGACTAAGACACACTCATCATTGAGCATTAGGGACTGTAATCATACAAATGATGTCAAGAAAGTTATTATGATTGAAAGAGCTTCATCTGCAATTATTAATTTGCTGTATACATAAAGAGTATAACAAACCAAGACACAGTTTGATGGAGAAAATATGTAGTACATTTACTGTACAAAATCATAAATTGACCACGATATGTTATCAGAGATTAAGGAAGGATGTTCTCTTTTGAAATTTCCAGGCTGGGCCCAAATATTGTTTTTCATTTCCGTTTCATCTGTTTATTACAGCTAGAATTAAAGCAGAATGTTTGCCAAATGAGTATGTGTCTGTTTATGAGTTGTAAGAAATCATCAATAATCTCTTAGAGGGAGTAGATGTTTCTAACGGTTAAATTGAGCAATATGTTAATGGAGTCTGACCGGCAGTAAGGCAGGCAGTGGCTGAACTCCAACTCCAGAGTGTATATTTTCGGAGCAGTGGGCTTTTGTTTTCAGAATGGACAGGCTTACCTTTACACTGACAGACAACTGCAGTTATACAGCTCACCTCATCCATAGATTGTATATTAAGAAGTGATTCAACTGATCTAATATACCGTCTATGGCTCCAATTCGCGATTTGGACCGTAGTCCTCATTTTTGTTTTATATTTCTCCCTAAAACAAAAGAATGTGTAAAAAAGAAAAATTAAGCTGATTGCAACTGCTGCACACTTAATTTTGGCACCTTTTTGACAAGTAATGCTACAAACAATCGCTTTCTAAGATGGAGTGTTTTCGAAAAAGCTTAAAAATTCAAATGTGATGCCGAGAAGAGTGGAGCACAGCTTTAATATTTCCCTTTAATCTATATTTAACGAGAAGAACACATGATATATTTTGTGTTAACAAAGGAGATATCCTCTCGATCATCCGTCTGAACTACCCTCTAGTTATAGCCATGTTGTGCCGCAGAAGCTCGTTCGGAATCAAAAGGCAGGGATATTTTGCTGTAATTACTATAAATGCAGCCAAGAATCCTTCTTAAATGGTGTTGCTAGGCACTGTCTGACAGCTGCTTTCATAGAACAAATTCAAAGCCTCTAGCTCTCTCTTCTCCTTTTCCATTTCTCTTCTCTCTCCCAATTCCCTTATTCCCCACGCTAACGGGCAGACAGGAATGCAGGGCCGTGTAGACAAATCAGCTCTCGCTTCCATCGGCTGCCGACTGGCACCATCTTAAGTCCCAACACGTTCTCCCTCTCTTTTCTCCATCCATCTATTCTTACTTCCCTGTACCTCCTCTCCTTCCAGCTCTCCCTTAGCTCCTCATGACAGTAGAATTCCTGCCCCCCTTTGCTGTCTTCATCCCTCTTTGCCTCCCATAGCCTTTCTTTCTGTCTCATCTTTGGTTTCCAGTATCTCTTTTTCCTCTCAACAAAGTAATTAATTATGAGTCGTAGTTTGCTTGAAGCAGGAATGACTCTGGATGTTTTGCTGCAGTATGAGAAACACTGAAACGAGACACGTCAGGGTGGTGTGCTCTGTGTGTACGCCTGTGTGTTTTGGTCAAAGAGACAGAAATGGCTTTGCTGTCTGTTACCTTCAAGGCAGGATTTTGCTGTGATGCTGCTCAACAGTTATTATGGAAGTGCTTGTGTCTATCTGAAGCACAGCCTGACTGTTTCATGCACACAGGCAATATTACAGTATGCAATATTACAATTTTAGCTCATTATAGATGCATCAATATCAGCATATATGTTGGCTGATACAAATTTCCACTTGGGGACAATTATGTTTACTGTACTCTACTGATAAGGACCACAAATTTGCAGTACAAGAATGTCAACGGTATGTTTGAAGTAATCAAAAAAATATTGCCACAGCTTTAAATTGTCATGCTTGTATATGTTATGTATAGCAATTGTCAGTGGCACTTAATTTAAGGAACATGTATAAGACTGTCATTACACTGTCATAACCATGTCGTAAACATAAAGGAGTCAGTTTATGCTTATGACTGTTGTCATTAAGTGTCATTCGGTCAGTTTTACTGCAAGCTGCCAGTGTTTGAAATGTTTTAGTAGGAACTGAGACATTAAAATAAGCCAATAATGTCTTTGTTATGACAACTTGACATTAACCAAGACAACTTTACCTGTCAGTGTCTTAGTCATGACAACTTGAGTGATCGGACTGAAAGAAACTGTTTAGCTTTATGTTTTATCCTTACATTATACTGTCATATGTGGATGGTTTTGACACTGGCTGACATGAGACCATTATAAGTGTGTCATGAATATTGCCCTTAACTACAAGTAAAGTGGAACATTTTGGATTTGTAATAAAGATGTCACTAAGTTTTATTACATTACCAAATGCTTTTGTAAGGTTCTCATTAATAATTTCCTGGATTTCAATTAAAGCGGTACCATTTGGACTTGTCTTTATGAGGCCAGTTTGACATCAGAGCACAGTACCAAGGTGATTTAACAGACAGAGTTGCCTGATGGACAGATATCGATTAGCAAGTATACTTGTGGCTAAAGCGGGCCAACAGCTGTTTGCTGTTATCTGTAGCTGGTGTGAGCTAGTTAGCTGAGTTAGCAGAGGACACTAGGATGCACACAACCCCAGCAAGAAAGCCACCTTGGTACTGTATTCCCCTATTATCCAACTGGCCAAGAAATTACACTTAATGACAGTCAACAGTCAACAGTCACAAATTGATATTATTGTTCATTGCCTCAGAAATCCAGTATCAGTTGGGCTCCAATTTGAATCAACAGCAGGTTAACAAACATGTTTTGCTCAACACTGACAACTGTCACACATGCGCACAAAACTGCAAACATAACCAACAAATTCTTCTAAGCAGGCATCCACACCCATAACGCAGGCATGGTGTGACCTCTGAGGTTTTAATCTTCATGCAGTCAGGCTCGCTCAAATTGTGGTAAGACTTGATTTCTAGCAGAGGTGACAAGCTCTTCTTAGCTCTTCACTCTTCCCTGTCCCTCTTCCCTTTTCCCTGCTTCTCTCGCTCGGCAATATCCAAGCATGTCAGTGCCACTGAAGCAGTTAATAAATCAGGAATTATAACACTTCATTTTGCACACAGCACACTTCAGGCCTCTAATTATAACAGTAGAAGTTCTGTGAATGGGGGAGAGCACTGGTGAAGCCTCCTGACCAAGGATGGAAGGAACAAACAAGAAGCAGATGAGACAGGAGGTTGTATGTTTGATGTAGAAACTAAAGCAGTGTCTAAAGCTTTGCATTGGTACTTCTCATTTTGAGTCTCCCTTAAGGCTGGATAAAACTCCTGAGCAGATGCATACACAGACAGCTGCAAACACCACAGATGTCTATTAGTTCTCTTTATACTACTTTCTAGAGTCAGTTTGGAGGACCTGCTCCATACATGCACAGTGGTGTCCGTAATGACAAGTGAATGAACAAGTCAGCGCAGTCACAACAATTTGGGGCACGCGGATGTACACACAGAGGCTATGCGTGCACCTTTTGGTGATGACATTTACACTGCACAGACCCGAGCCGACCCTCACAGATGCAGAAAGTATAATACCTGCTTTATTTGGATTGGCTCTCCAAAGTACAAGAGGAAATGGTTAAATAACTACACTAAGAAAGGAGATTTGAGGCAATCAGGAGCCTATTGCAGAACATAAACCACAAACAAAGATTAAGTCTAAGGTGGGGAAAATCTGTTTGGAGAGATAAGGGAAAAGTAACTGTCACTTTGCAGAGTAAAGTTGTTGGGACGCCACTATGTCTGACATTAATGCACAATCAAAAGGGATAGGTTGAGGGCAAAGGCATAAAATTGGGCACAAAGTGGGACTCAGAGGCTAGCGTATGAAATTCCATACTAACATTTTATGCTAAAACAGTATGTGAGATTTTTTAGCATGTCTGAATCCTTTGTATGAAATCACTAGTACACAATAAATATCCCACATAATTAAGATTTCACTTTGCCAGTTGGAGATGCAAGCCATGGTAACCAGTGAAAAATAGCAAAGAGGTTCTCAGGAAGTGATGTGATACATGAAAAGATATATACTATCATTTATTTGCACAAAAGTGGTACACATTTTGGGTATGTAGTGCATATGTGATTTCAGACGCATGCTGAAACAATGAGTGTGAGCAGTGTATGTGGGTGTAGTCTACAAAGACAATAACAACACATGATGTCCAATTAAAAAATGGGAATGAACCAGACTAACTAAGCTAGATAACTTATGTTATGCTAATTTACTCAAAGACAGTGGGTGAAAACTTGAACGTGTCCACGCTTTTCTCCTCTGCTCTGTCTCTGCTCTGCATGCAGTGAGTGTAGACACTGACAGTCATGACAGCGCTGCTCATTAACAGAGCCAGGCCAGCTTTCTTACAGAGTCCCAAGCGAGAAAGAGAGAACAAATATTTCACATCTGACATTTTGACATGTCATTGCTAGAAAATCACAGGTTTAACTAATAACAATCATGACTTTGTTGCATTTAAGTGCTCCACTAAGCCATGCCAGTTAGGTAGGTCTGTGGAACTGGAACACATACTGTAAATGCATTATTAATGTTATTAATTATTCTCATGTCCCTGTTATGACATTCCAAAATGTCTCTAAGTAGGAAAACTCCTTTAGCAGGGCATGCAGACACAAAACTCCCACACACATCCAAAAGCTCAAAGCGTAAGGGGTGCAGAAGAGCTGGATATCTGTGGTCCACGTTGAGACAAGCCCAGAGACTACTTGTCCCTTGGAGAAAGCACATGTAAATACCCTTAGATCTAAACCACTGGCCTCATGGAAATACCAATACAAAAAACAAATGTGTATGGATTGTATTCAAATGTGGCCACACAGAGAGAACAAAGAAGCCCACAGAACTGTCAAACGGCCCACAACAAATCAGTGACAGAGTCTTGCACAACAGACATTTCTATTGTTTAACTAAAAATTACTTTAACAATACTTCAGGACAGCTGTAGTTGCCATGCCATGGACTTGGCATCTCCTCAAAGTAAACCTTTTAAAGATTTTATGTAACAGTTTCCACCCTTTCAATTTGCCATATGAGAATCGATTATATTACACAACACACTCAGTTTCGCAAAATAACCCTTGCTGTTATTAACATCCAGTATCATTCACTGCACTCTCAGACATCTAGACATTGATAATGCTGTCCAAATGGTGTTTATTTCCAACTCGCTACAGCTTGTTTGGCGCTAGAGAAAAAAAGAAAGTAACATTATCTCCTCATGCCAGAATAGATGCTTCTGAACTCACCCATTGGCTAAATCAGATTTCTGGCTGAATACTGTGAAAAGGATCAAACTTGCCCCAGTTCAGATGTTCTGTCATGACAAATGAGGCTGTTGATCATCAACCATTAGCCACACAGGCAGTTTCAGTTCCCTGTTACTCATTCTTTATAATCTATCCATGTTTGTCTGTTTCTTCCTTCTAAATCCTTTTTTCACTGACCTGTCTGTATCTGCAGATTTCCCCGTCTTCCTCCCTTGCTGTTGCTAAACACAGCTAAAGCAGACTTGACCTGAGAGATTAACTTCTGAGACATGAAAGCTTGATAATTTAGAAGGCTTTGAGGTGATTACAATAAAACGCTAAACTGCTGCTTTAATTTTTCTCTGATCCCTCACTCAGTTTCCGTTTCTTTTTTTAAATACTGTGGCTTTCAGGTGTGTGCCGGTCTGTGAATATGTGTACTGTGTGTGAGGTGTGCAAGTGTGTAACCAACCGTGTGTGTTATGCTGTGCTGAGCTCAGTACAAAGGACAAAGAATAAACAACTGGACGAAAACAGTCCTATTAATCCATCCCATCTTATCCCATTCCATCACACACACACACATACATGCACCACTGAGGAGCAACATGCACATCTGTGAGCCTCATCAGTGCAGCAGTTGATTTGGTTTGCTCGAAGCGAATGGATTACAGCTTTCCCTTATAATCCACAGTGGTGATGAGGAAGAGTCTTAAAGATCTCAGCTCCTGGTTTACTACGTACAGCTGGAACGAGGTCAGTCAGCTGGCCTGTAGTGCCCTTTTAAATTGTTGTTTCCTTAGTTTGTGTACTTCACATTTAACTGCCTTCACTTGGTGGGCCTTTTGTAAAACAACAAGGACACTCTCAGTGTCACTGAATACAATAACAGTTCAAACTACAGCCTCACAAATTACCTTAGAGTTGAATCAACACATCATTTGATACAGTGGCTATGTTTACATGCACAAAACCTTCAGTTTTTTTGCAATTATTCTGAAAAAGAATATTCCTGCTGGTTACATGGACTTGTTTGAACCTGCAAACACAGCCTCTTTTATTCATTTAACCACATTCTTTAAAATGGCTTGGTTGGTGTTGAGATATTTGTCTTTCATAATGTTTAAACGTGGGTGCGTTTCTCTTTCAGAGCAGGAATGTGGGTTTTTCTTTTGTGAATGTATCTTGCAAACTGTTGGCTAGTTGGGTTGTTTCCAAGAGACCAAGCTGACCACAAACAGGCAAGAGGACATGTGTCACAAACTGCAGTAAAAACCCAAATTGAGACACATATTCTGAACACATTTTGAATACATGTGCAAAAAACAAATAAAACCTGAATAATACCAGCATATCCCACATGTCTTAATAAGAAAATGCTCCATTCAGAATCGGGCCCAATTCAGAATATCCAGATGGAATATTCTGTCTACATGTCCTGTTTGCCATATTTTGAAAAATAGTGGAAAATCAGTGTGCATGTAAATGTAGCCACTATGTCAATAGAAAACTGAACACTGCACTGGGTTTTACTGCTGTTCGTGGTGCTCTGTTGTGTTCACAAGTAGTAGACACAGCTAACAATTCAGTCACAGTGCTAGTGTCTAGTAGCAGAGACGGTGATGCACTGTCATAGACTGTACAACACAAGCATGTCTCTCATCTCTCCTGTACTTCAAACTCCGTCTAGCTCTAAACTTTGCGACTGCCTCAATTAGAAAGAAAAATATAACCTCACGTCCAACTTTCCTGACTCGCTCTGTCATACTTTGTCATCATGTTCACATGCCCATCCAGTGTAAATTACCTACGCATAGGCCATGTGGGATAGATGGAGAATGTGGGACATGCTAGTGAAGACAGAATGTCGACACCTGCAGAGACTTGCAGCCCTGCGGTAATGGTCTCAGAAAACTGAAAAATGAGCAGTTTGACAGGATGTGTCAAAAGTGCCCTTCCAGCTGCTGAGATATCCCATTTTTAAACACATTCAGCAAATGGTGCTGTATTATAACTACTGCCTGAGAAAGAGCAGAGACAGAGACAGAGACAGAGACGAAGAAACAGCTGGTATGACAAATGAGCAGAAGCTGAGAAGTGGATGTGTCATTTCTCTAAAAGGTCAAAGTAAAAAAAAAAGTGAAAGTCAAGGATCGATGCTTTCATATTCTGTAGTGCTGAGAAAGTTAAATATCACTAATGTCATTAACATAGAAGAATGGTGATTAAATAATAATGTGATAGAGGCTGCACTTTAAAATAAACATCTTCACATGCCATTCAAATTATCTCTAAACATGAAACTAATCTGCACATGTGAAAAAACACTTTTTATGTGATTCTTCTACTGTCTAATGAGGAACGTCTGTACCATCTAAGCCACTAAAACTAGTATTGGCATGATGCCAATAATTGCCAATAACCTGTCAATAATTATAGTGAAGAATCGTCTTTGGGCTTGTTATGAAAATGTTGACATTTAATTGAGGAGTCGAACGACCCACAATGGTAGTGATTCATACAGCAGATGCCTGGCAAATGCATGTCCACCGAGGGGAATTTAAATTAAATATGCAAACCTTTCATATAGATGCTGCAGCCTACACAATGGAGATGACGGCGGCATTGCTGAGGGTAATTCACACACTAAGACACAGCCTATATGTGCACCTATATATCTTCTCTGTACTGTTTGCTGTGCTTGACTGCAGAGGGAAGGGTCAGAGCTCAATTGCTGCTACAATAAACTGGGGGGTCGACGGAGATGATGCCCTTGAACTGGTG
The DNA here is from genome assembly GCA_034769285.1 of Lutjanus argentimaculatus. Lineage (NCBI taxonomy): Eukaryota > Metazoa > Chordata > Actinopteri > Lutjaniformes > Lutjanidae > Lutjanus > Lutjanus argentimaculatus. The sequence goes on along the minus strand of JAWZSL010000029.1, from coordinate 2,392,882 downwards.
AAAGCATCTAAGCAGTATATAAATACAGAGGCATGATCTGAAAAACATGATTTAATAAAGAAATATTGCATGCTTCTCAAACCACTGGTTGAAAAAATATCTAATCTACTAGATTAGTTAGCGCCGTGATCATGGTTACAGTGGCCAACCACTTGTGTGGAGAAGAAGCTTTGGACAGAATCATTGCAATACAAATGTTATTTAAATAATTTACGCACAGCAATCAAGTTGTCTATGTTACAGCATTCAATTTAGGTCTTTTCATACAATATATGGGGAAAAATATACCTATGGCAATTCTGTTTTTTTAATCCTACTCGCACGATACTTTGCTTTGTGATAACCCCTCTGCATACCATCATACCAAGTACATACAGTAATTTATAGGAATTTGAAACGCAGATGTACTGTATTTTGAAACAGTCAATAAAATCACATAAATAGCAAAGCTGTCAATTTCATTAATTTACATTTATGTAATATATATACAGATGTCAATTACATGGTAATCTGCATTAGAAATAAAGAGAAAGAAAATCAAACATCTGGATTTTCTAGTGTTTTATGTAAATTAATCATATTCAAAGAATGATTAAATGTGTGGCTATGCACAAGTTTAAGGCAAATGTCTTTTCAGCCATAAATCTGCGCCACAAGCCTAATGTCAGCATCATACTTGGTCTGTGATATCCTGGGGCACAAAGAGGCATCTGAGAGGAGGAGGGAAGAGAGGTCTAGTGGGACGAGGGCCATGATTAAATGATTCACAGACTCATAAATCCACTCTGTCATCATTCTGGAAGAAGCTACAGACTCATTCACACTTTCTATCGCTTACACACATGCACACACAGATTACAAACCACAGGCTGTGTACAGCATCACAGGCACAAAATCCCCACTGCTATGGGCTCCCTTTGGCCTTGTATACTAACGTCATACTGCCCACTATAGAAATATGGCAGAACTTATTTGCTGCGTTACATGTAAATGCACAGACTTCACTTAGAAACTAGAGTAGTGTTGTAAAACAGGTTTGCTCTATGACTGCTGCCATTGGCTGTTGGATATGGTGGGTGGGCTAAGAAAGCCACTAAACAAGCAGATCTGTTAACAGGTGAGGGAGTTGTACTGTATGTTTTGCTACAGAACAGGTTGCCAACTGTACCACTTTCACAAATTTTTGGTTGTGGTTTGCTTGTGCCCCTTTCCATCCAAAAAGTAATCACTAAATAAACTAGAGTAGTTCTTACAAAGCAGAGAGAGTCACACATGAAATGGGCTGTTTGGCCAACAAAGAAGAAGAAAGGGTTGAGCCTTTATGATGGGTTCATCTGATGTGGGATGAAATGTGGAACTCGGAGAGATTCCCATGTGAACAACTTGCAAGTGTTAATGTCATCAAGATGGCTGTATGATTGTCGAGTTGGTCGTGTAGGGATGCTGTGCTAAAGGTCGGGGGTTTAAACACAATAGGGATGAAACGAAAATCAGTTTCATGATAAACCGTGATAAAATACCAAAGGATTGGTATTACTGTTTCAAAGTTGAATTACCGTAATAACGTGTTTGATTAGGGTACAATCAATACGAGATTTAATTTGCTTTGAAAAAAAAAATCATGTAACTGACACCAACATATCATGTAAACTCAAGGATTTACAAGAAAAACATCCTTGAACATCAGCTGGAAATATGTGTTTGAGCCATTTCACAAACTGAGAGGTGGGTAAACTGAGTTCAGGCAGGTTTACGCTCCATTAAATGCATTTCCACAGCCCCTCACTCCCTCCCCACTGTTTGTCTCCCCTCAAACTTTCCCTTTCCCTTTAACTCCATCCCTCAAAGCCTATGGCATAAACACATCAGACAAGCTTTCTAGCCAGCCGTCGTTCACAGTGGCGAGTGAGAGGATGCAAATTGTTATCCAGCGTTTTACCCCTCCTCTCCCTCTCTCTCTCTCTCCTCCTCCCCTGCGTTCCGTCTCTCCACAGTTGGTCATGGCCGTTTTTATACTTTGATTTTCTGCAAGCTTTACCTCATCGCATTGCTTTTCCCAGAGACATGGAGAAAAACCTCTTACACACACCGACTTACACATGGACAAACACACACACACACACCACATAACTATCTGGTTGCCAGATTTGCCGGTGGGCCCAGAACAACCCAATCAAAGCTCAGCTGGAAGGACTGCCATGACAATGCAGAACGGATGGACACAAAGGAAGGGGAGGGTGGAGGGAGGGATGAAAACCTCTGTCAGAACTTGTGCTTTCTCCAGCGTTACATTTGTAGACTCAGAGAGAGAGAAGATGGCCTTTTTGTGAGCCAACAGAGGGAAAAAAAAACTCAGAGGGAGGATGCTTGATGCAATACAACAAAGTGCCTCACCTTTCCTCCTCTAGTCTGTCATCTGGGGGATTGGAGTAGTGCTGATGTCTACAGCAACTCCCAGTGCTCAGTGTGGGAGCTGGCAGAAGGAGATGTATACTCAGTACAGAAAGGCTAGATTGCAGCAACAGCCAAAGACGTCGTCCATATAGATACTACTGAACAAGACTGTTAATTAGATTTTTTTGCTATCGTTCCCCTTTATGTTTTGCAATAAAGGTAGAATAAGCATGACTTATGAGTTGCTGTTTGTAAACACACCAGAAGAGTCATAAGCAATTTTTTTCTATACCCTATTCTATACCCTAAAAAACACTTTGGGGTGTCTCCAAATCCATGATTCAAATTGACTTTAGATTTAAAAATCACAATTCAATTAAATTTTTTTATTTAAATATACATTTTTAACACTGATGGCCCTGCCACAGTTAAACTATTGAGTCTTGATTTCTCTTGATATCGAGTCTTGAGTCTTGAAGATTTTGAGGTCTTTCACATTTTTAAATTCTTTAAAAAGAAAGTCTATGGTATCCAGTGAATATAACTGCCAGCAAGCTACACTCTGTCATCTATGAAGTGTTGTTTTTTTTCCTTTGGACACTTGCCAAAGAAAAAGTAGTGGGAGAATCATTGATTCTGCTTTGATTTTGATTAGTAAACTGGAAGCTCATTTTGATCATTTTTTGATTTAATAAAGGTAATAATACTGCTTTTCCAGCAAAGTTAACCTCAGTTTTTGCCATTCTCTAGTTGCCAATTGTGGAATTTATTAGAGTGTGACACACCAAAGGCTCTGACTGATTGACATCTTGGCAAATTTCTTTCTCACCAGCACTCTGGGAACTCTGGCCCTGATTTGCCAGTAAACATGGCATCCATTGGTGAGGCTGGTTATACAGGCGATTTACACAAATATGAATATGAAAAGGTATGCCTTAAGATTTTGGCTTGCCCCTTGGTGTGCCTTGGACACAAAGAGTTTGAAAACCACTGAACTAAATGATTAATCAGAAAAATAGCCAACAGATTAATTGATAGTAATTGTTGTAATTGATAGTTGTAGCACTAGGGTGAAAATCTCAAACAAAATGGGTAAAAGACTGTTGAACAGGGTAGTATGAACACCAAATAAACACCAAACTACAAAAGACATGAGTCACTGTTCTCAAATAAAAAACACTTGCGTGTGGTAGAGCTCAAAGTCGAGGCAGTCTAACAGTCATGGTAATCAGTGCTGAGAATGTCAACAAGTATTGGTGCTTTTCTATCACTGCAGATAAAAATGTTAATGGTGAATACTCTGAGTCAAGTTACTGTCATATGAAAGGTCAAAAGTCCATCACCGTATCAACCCATCATGTCTGTTTAGTGCCTCCTGCCATTTCTCAAGGCAAGCACAGCAAGGATTTCTGTGGAGGGGTTCTCAGTTGACAAATCATGTTGCCATAGGAACACTGTTAGTTGCGTGGGTGGCAGGTAAGGATGGTGTGTGTCACTATAGTGGAAAGATTTAATAGGTCCTCACTACACTAAGTAGAAATGCATGTTTCAGGAGGTGGCAATAAGCTTTCAGAGTTCAGATTATATGATTCTGGGTGCTAAAAAAAATCTTCACAACAGAGGAGGGAGCGAGAAAGGATGACACAAGTCGAACATATGTGTCAGATTTGAGGGATGATATCACGTGTGAGTAAACACATCCCGCAGATTGACCAGTCTAGAGGTGAGACAGAGGGGGAAAACTTTCACGTTCCAGTGCAGTCACCCTTTTCCTTTCCAGTTTAATCACAGCAATCAAAAATCAATACCCGTCAGTGATGAAAGTCCGAGGCTTTAACCAGAATAACAAATGAAACACGTTTTTATTCCAGGAGAGCAACAAATTTCTCCCCAGCACTTGGCAAGAAGAGTTGGGCCCTGGCTAAGAGTCAATCACTGCATTCGCACAGACACAAGCCATTCCAAATCCCATCAACAGAAGAAAAAAAAAAATACTCAAGAAAGGCAAAATCCCAAACTCAAAAGGGAGTAGCACACAGAGAGAAGAATAACACGAAAACCCAGTGTAAGCCTTGTTAAATCTCTCTCTGTAACATCCCCAACATTATGCTGCTAGACTATGATATATCCTGAGGGGAGGAGGGGAGGGGGGGACAGGAGAAGGTGGGGTGATGTAGGGAGGGTATTACAGTAAAGCAGATCCTTCCCCCACCCGCCGCCTTCTGGCTATAGCGCGGCAGGGTTCCGCTCTGAGCCCGCTGTTTCACAATTACTGTGGTAACGCTGCATACTGATGCCCCCTGACACCACTGACACTCGGGCCAGACAGGAAGTGAAAGAGAGCGGACAAAAAGAGTGTGTGGGGGTGACTCAAGAGTGGTGAGACATATCATTAACTCTGATCATCCCAACAGAGGATCCCTCCTGCTAGGAAACAATATTACACTGTAAAAAAAAACATAGTAATCAACATTCTCAGTATATTTTCACAGTCAGTACTACTCAAGAGGGCCATTCCTATGGGGGTCTTGTCAGCAGCGCTACACTTCAGAAAGGACAGCAAAAATAGTCATTCTGCATAGCAAAGTATTGGTCACATAGTCTTTTACTTGCAGACAACCTAATAAAAGCTGTGTGTGCAAGCAGCTACCAAAACCTTTTAAAGCAACACCAGTGTCCCTTCACTTATGTCTAAGTGGTGGTGTTTTGAGTGCTTACAAAAGTCAATGACCTCTTTTAGCACCTAGTGCCGTAAGTGCTAATCCTCTATTCAAGTCGAAACAAGTTTAACTTTTCTGAAATACAGCACTCATCAATGTCAACACAGAGCTCCTAAAACCAATCAATAAGGTTAAAGCAGGGCTGGGACTGGGTTGGAGTGTCAAGAGCGAACATACTACTGTCAACAAATTGACATTAACCTTCTACTACTGCTGCACACCAGTGGAATCACTGCAGAAGTAAGCGTGCATCTGCTCATGGACAAGAAAGTCGTGCTTGTGACAGCAGGGGATGTAAATATTAATGCCGCTCTGCTCTCGTTTGAGCTGTAACCTTCGTTCTGTGCAGTGATATAGTTTCCACTGGCAGGTGTAGTTTAGTAGATGGAAAGCAGTTCCTACATGAAACTGTGTGCTGTCTGTGGGATATCTTAAGTATTTAGGTAATGATTTCTGGAAAGAGACATTGCTGTTGAGTTTTTTGGAGATGGGACCTATCTGATCCCATATCATTATTGGGGGTTCATACCGACGTAATTCAGTCATCTGATCTGGACTAATTTCACTGGTCAAGGCACCAATCCATATTCCATAGTCTTAAGTAATAAGACTGCTGTAAGTAAAGCTAAATGAGAGATAGAAATCATGTACTCAGTCAATTCTATACAATCATTATGGGTACACGTCCCAAGACAGCACAGCATAACACAGCTGAAGTGAAGAAATGCATTAGTCACTTCACGGTTACAATTAAAAACAAGCACAAAAATGATAATTAGCAACATAAACCACCATGTTCTGAACAAACACATAACAAAAAGTAAAAAAAGTTTTTTTTAAATGGCAAACTTGAGCTGAAGAGCTATTAAAAAAAATACAAAAACATCCCTAGAGTTTTTTGGCGCTTTGAACACCACAAGCCGAGTGTGATGTTGTTCCATTATATTCATCTCTGCAGCCGATATGTCCAAAATTTGGCAACTCACACCAAAGCAATCTAGATGGATAAATAGTACTGCAAGCAAGTGTAAAATATGCATTTTTGGTTTGGGGTGAACTGTCCCTTTAAGTAACATACTATCAAGACATGGTTTGTTCCTGCAGAGTCACCGAAAGTAGCCTTTGCTATTGAAAGAATGGAGTGACCCACAAAACGCTGAAATGTTACAGACAGTGTTTGCCTGAACAAAGACCCTGTGAGATAAATTACAAGCCATCAGAAATACAGAGCTCATACAGTGATTGTAGGTTACATGATAAATATTGAGTGCTTTGTGGTATTGTCTGATATGGATTACTAAAACGTGTGTGCACGCATGCATGCGTACTTAAGCATGCGTGCCCATGCTTCTTTGCGACAGACAGGATGAAAACAGAATTAGGGGCCTAATCCTTGCGTGGACTTAAGGCGCCGCGCGGGAGCAAATGAGAAAGCGCGAGAGAGGGGAGAAAAAAAATGCCCTAAGACCGTCTGCAATTTTCTCATCATTTCATGCATCTGAAACAAAACTAATTTACTGCTTGTCATGCTCGGCTTGGCACACACAAACATAAGAGCCAATATGCGCAGCGTGTCACCTGCCGCTGCATCAAAGAGAGCTGTTTATATATCAGACTCATGGCTCCATATGAATCATAGAGACCTGCGAGAAACACTTAATATGGTCTTATCAAAAGGAGCAGTCTGGCAAAACCCACTGATACGTTGGTGCCTTTCCACGTCTACCTGATTCCCATCTAAAACAGCAACATCCCATGTCTCCTTCTCACTTTATATCCTGCCTCATAGGTCATTCCAATGTCACAACAGTCGGGACACACTAACACACGCAGATAAAGTTATGTGCTTGGCAGCTTAGAGTGAAGCAGGGAGATATGGGACGAGAGAGCTGGAGGCAGAAACAGTCAGAGGGAGAGGAGGATTGAGAAAAAAGATGAAAGCAAGCATGAGAGAAGGCTTGAGGGAGAAAATAAAATTGGTGCAACTGTGATATAGTAGCATGTACATGTATTGGGCCCCATTATAAAGGCACGTGACAGCTTAATAGGACTCTGGCTGCCAAGAAGAAAAAAGAAGTTCTGAACAGCGGGATATGTGCACCACACACACAACACACACATATTCACATTTATATATTCTCTTTAGGCGTCACACATATGCTGAGTAAACTATTCAGAGGCGAACAAAGGTTCTCATTAAATTGGACGTCGTGACGGGTATTGATTTCTCCCCGTAGATTTCACAACGCCTATTGTTTGGAGATCCTCGCTTCAGATCTCTGCTGTCATTGCTGTGGCAAACATCAATATGCAGCTCTGTGGTGCATTACCAAAGGGTTAATTACATACTTGTAAGCAATTACTCTCTTAATGTAGCATAGAATCCTCCCCCCAAATTGGAATTTAGATCAAAACCATCAAGCCGTCAGTCAGTGATACCATCTTTCTAATATAGCGTCAACTAAAGCATAACAGACTTTGAATCTTGCATGTACATCACACACATAAGGTTTGAAGCCGACTCTGAGGTCAAGTCCATACAGACAAGATAACAAAGACAAAGGTTTTATGTGGCAAGTTTAAGCCATCATCAGCATAACACAGAGCAGCAGAAATGGCAATCAGCACAGACAATACATAATTGCAAGGTCGGAAGCAGACCTGAAACGATTAATCAACTACCTTGTCAACTACCTTGGGAAACACTAATCAACATTTTTCACCATCCTCAACAACTAATCAATTAATCATGAAAATAAATTAAAGATTAATCAATAATGAAAACAATGATTAGTTGCAGCCCTACAATATATATGGCAGGAAAAACACTTACATAATACATACAAGTACATACATTCTCATTGTGAAATGAGAAATAATAATAAATTAGTCTGTGTATAAAAATGTGCAAAATGCACATTGGCAAATCACAAAAACGGTATTTGTCTATAATTGAGACACATAACATGTACAATGAAGCTATATGACCCTATAAGCCCAATTAAACTTCATAAAACATCATTCAAACAATGTGATGGTTAAATTCGACCACAAAATCAATTAAATGATCCAAATACTTCAATTTGTGGGTGCATTTAATCAGTTTCGTCTTGCTGATTTGGCATTTGAACTTCACCTTACAAACTGCCATTTCTGCTGTTCTGTATGACACTGATGATGGCTTTGTTATGGTTTTCACCCTTGTGATACCCAGTTTTTACTTTGAAAGAGTCAGTCAGTCTGGATGATTGGTTTTACTTCCTGTCTTTGTTCATTTCTCACCCTTTGCTTCACCTGCGCCTGATTAGCTCCTCTCTTGTTTAATGGTTTAGTTTTCTTGGATTTGTTTTATTTGTATTCTTTGTTTGCTTTGGATTTGTTGGCCTTTTGAAACTGATCTCTGGTTTAGCCTGCTCTGAAGCATAAGTCTGTTGAAGATTCTTTATTAAATTCTGTATTAGATTCTTTATTTACAATAATCTTTATTACAGAACTTTGCACTGCAACTGCTCTGTCCTGTCTGTAGTTTTAGGGCTGTCATCTTGTTTAGTTACCCTGCACAACACATATTACAACAGGTTTGAGCTGGAACACATTCTCTTTTGTTGCCTCAGTGTCAGTTTGTTTTGTTTTCTATCCTTACCACGACCCTGCAGCCAAAAATGAATAAAGATGGGCAGTTTGTACATGCTGTTACTTTTCATCATATTTTATTTGGCAAGTTAAGGTCGAAGACAACTGTAATTTGATGACTATAATCCAAAATGTCAGGCTGTACGATAAATTGTTAAAACTCTCATCCCACCCAAAAAAAGAGTTATGATTTTCCAAACAAACCAACACAACTCATTTAACTGTGGAGCTGCAGCCATTGTTCAAGAACCATTTGTCCAACTGTCCTAAAATATGGGAGACAGATTAGGGTAGGAAGAACAGTTGGTGACACGAAAATACAATTTACAATCTTCTCCGTGGCGTTTGGTGGCACGGGAGAGGAAAGGGGGGGGTGTCTAATTGGACACAAGCCTGCGTCTGGTAGTCCTGTCACAGCCCAGAGGGGTTTAACTGTGTGTGTGGTTGTGTGTGTGTTGTGTGTGAGAGAGTGTGTGTGAGTGAGTGAGAGAGGAAGGGAGAGAGACGTCAAGTGAGAAAGAAGAGACGAACAGAAAGAGAATGAGAACAAACAGAGAGCTCCATTCAGGTCTGATCCACAGACACATCATTCAGTCTGACATGACGATACATCTCTGGGACCAGTAGTATTCGTATAGGGCCTCGCCAGCCAGGCCAGTCACAGATGCATCATTCACACCCACACGCAGACACACAATCACACGTCTTGCTGAGTCTTTCCTACACTGCTACCAGGCATTTATATCACTATGGAGAATCTTTCATTCATAGTTTCCCCCTTGACGTGAACACATTGCAAAGATTCTCTATGGAGCTTATTCATGCAAGTGTACCGCCCCCAAAATGTAATGAATGTCTTTACTGCCAAGGTTGGAGTGAGAGTTTATCCATTAGCGAGCCATAATATTGACAGGGCCGCGCTCTGCAGGTCCAAACTCCAGCCTTGTAGCCGTAACACTGGCCGACAGACAGGGGGTAGTATGTCAATGTGAGGTGCTTACAGGCCGATAAAGGCTGCTGTTCCAATTCCTATAGGCAGGCCTTGATGGACAGCACACAGAGAGAGAAGCAGAGAGGGAGGGAGGGAGGGAGAATCGCAAGGGAGGGAGACTGAGTAGTGCCAAGTGCTCTTACAGCCTTTAAGAGTTTAGAACTGAGCTTGAATTTGGTGAAAGGACAAGGAGGCAAGATAAGATAGGATTATCAAACTGCTCAGCGACTAAATGTTTTTCCCTTGAGACCTTGACGGCAGCACAGCACACACACAAGTACACGCACCCTTTAAGAAGAAAAGCGCACAAATTGGAACATTCAGGAATGAGTTGAGATGCACATTAACACTGAAAAACACACAAATGCACACAGTCTACAGAGCCCATCAACCACTGTCACACTGACTAGGTTTGCCACGATACCAGAATTTTAAACTTTCAAACAATGCTAGTATTAAAAAAAACATATTTTATTGTTTTAATGTGGTATTGAAAAAGTACTAAAGTACTGATACTTCTGACAACCTTAACACCGCCACAGACAACCACAGGAACTTCAGCCTGCAGTAAAAAAAAAACAAAACAAAAAAAAACAAAAAAAAACTCTCCTTTACTTTTACTATAATTAAACAATAACTGATAAACGCCACACCAGCCAGCTCAGGCTGTACAATTATTTTAATTATCAATTAATAATCTGATTTAATCATTTAGTCTATTAAATTGTGAAAAATGCTCATCACAATTTCCAAGACTATTCTTTCATCATAAATGACAAACAAAAGCAGCAAATCCTTAGATTTAAGAGGCTGGAACCAGTGAATGTTTGACATCTTTGCTTGAAAAATGACTGAATCAATGATCAAATTAGTTGGACACTTATTTTCTTTCAATCGACTAATCGCTGCAGCTCTACAACCAGCATTATCTGATGTGTGCTTGTCCAGTTTGTTTCCATCTGTCCATCAAAAAGCCTTCAGCGTGACCTGGGTGCCACTGCAGATTCTCTCGACAAAAAAAAAAGCAGGAAATCCAGTAATATCACAATGATTTCCCCTACCACCCCAAAGCACATCTAAGCTAAATGCTATAAAACATCTTCTTTGAATATATGCTTTTATAGTTTCCTGAGTGAAATGTGTTAAATATGTGAATAAACATATGGATCTTTTGATTGTTTATCCAATAAACACTCCACCATACATAATGTTACTCTCCCCTTGAAACAAAATCAAATGTGAACAAAAGCCTAGTATATAGGCTCAATCTATCCACTGCACCAGCCTGTGAAGCCACACTGCCCCTCATGGTTTCTCCAGGATACAGCCTCGTCCCTGCAGCCACACTCTGTTGAGTGTGGACTAAACACAAGTGTGTAGGCGTGGGATTGTTAGACAAAAAAAAAACCCATAACAACTTAAAATGCATCATCTCAGTGCTTGCAACATATTTCTGCAACAATGATAACACAACGATGTACATTAAGTATAGAGTTAGTTGAAACAGCATTTGGAGGGGCAATACTGAATTGATGCATTGAGTGTGGAGTGCAGGTGGATAGAGGGAGGGAGAAACCGGCAGAGGGGCTCAGAGTACTCAGTGTGACTGCTGTACGAGAGATCTGCATTTTGCATAGGCTGGAGCAGATGCTTTCTGTGCATGAGGTGCAAGAGAGGAGGGTGAGAGGAAGGAAGGAAGGTGAGGAAGCAGGGAGCAAAGGAGCAATAGAGAGACAAAGTATAGGGTCGCATTTGGGATCAGAGACCGACATAACATTACATGCGTGAGACTACAGCAGCGTGTGCACTACAGAGGCAGCCCTACACTGTTACTTCCCTTCGCTTAAATGCCTGGAGATCAGCTCAAGCTCCAACAAACCATCCCATTCAAGTGTAGATGACACTGATGCCAGAAAATGACACACAGATACGCCGTGCCAAAGGGGATGATTAGCCTTCTGTACAACTCGGATGTAGGCAAAAACCAATGTGTTGATAACAAAGATACTGTCTCTGGAACAAATGCATCATTTTAAGGCGGTGTTGACCGTAACACTATCTTAAACATTTAGCATTGAGGGAAAATTACTCATCATTGCTCATCACCACGTCTCTTGGCACACTTCATGTGGCGTGACTCCAACACGGGGAAAAGTGCGGAGCAATCAAGAGGATGGTGATCTACGTGAATTTTGTCTTTTCAAATGCCTCTAAATCATCTGAATAAATGAAAGAACCCAAATTTGTTTAACTGAACTTGAGCCTAGTGAGAGAATCATTTAAATTCCCTCTCAGTATGTCACTCAAAAGTCTCAAAACAGTTAAAGCCCACCACAGCTGGGTTTATAATCTACTTAGTACAGAAGGACATGACTGACATTTATGAAAATAGTGAAGTACATAGGCACAAACACAAAAATTCACACTTAACCTCTTTACTTATGCATCAAAGCAAACATCCTTCAAAAGAACAACTTTAACCTGAAATAATACACAGCATGTGACCCTAAAGGATACTACCATGACTTAAGATAAAGTCACATTAAACTCAGTAGCCAACTGCATACCAGAGGGAGTAAGTCCATGTAGAAATTAGTCTCATACAGCGTTTTCTGTGAACATGAGTATCCCTAAAGTCAAGCCCTGCGGTCAAGTTCAAAAGCTCCGAGAGGGGAGTGGAGTATCCCAGTTATCCTGGAAGCCACACGGGGAGAAATGCTTCTGTTAATATCAATTTTACATCATGCAAGGCGCGATTTCAACTAATTACAAGACAAAGTTGACATATCTACTTATTGAAATAATAAATGTTCTATAGTCTTACACTGGCTACAGTGAGATGTTTAAAGGCAGAAATATTTGAATAGTAAGGACTGTGTAACTGTGAACCCCAATATTACCAAAAAAAAAAAAAAAAACATTTGGAAAGATTCTTAGTACCATTCATGCTTGAATAGTTTCAGGCTACATATAATCATTCCAACGTGGATCCCTACAGATGCAGGACATGCTCCAAAACTGCATGAATTAAAGAACTTTTCTAAAAGGAACCACCCTGTGTTCATCATTCAACCTTTTAATTTCAATATGTCACGAAATTACAGCTGTTAAGCATCCTGGCAAAACCATGTGGAGTAGAATATCTCATAGTTTTGTCCATTTCCATGATTTACAGCCGAGCCACGACTTAAAATCCAAATCGCAGTCCAAGAGTCTACACACACGCCACTAAATGCAAGTCCTGTACGCACTGGGTTTATCCCCGAAGGCACTGCGTAAATCCGACGCGGAATCCCCGACAAATCTTTCAGTTTTTCACCTTCAGAGTTTACCGCTGCGAGAAGAACAAGCACAATTTGGACATGCAGCTCTCTCATGAAGGGCATGGATCATATGAAGCGCCAAACAGAGGGAATCCAGCCAATATAAGGGTCCCAAGTAGAGAGAAATAGCAGAAATGGCATGTTTCTGCAGTTTCCCCCTGAGCTAGTTATACGATCCAAATGGACAGGTTCGGAATGAAACCCGCCCGATCGCCCGGGGTGCGCAGAGCAGAGCGGGCTTGGCGCAGCTAGAACAGGTGCAACACGCCTCCATCACCTGGCTGCATGGTGCAGTGGCAACCTCACACCCAAAACCTGGCTATAACGGCACCAAAAGCACTCTAAAAACAGTCCTGGTAGAGCAAACTAACGCTGTGACAAGCCTCTTTTCCTTACCTGTAATCTATGCAGATATCACTTCACAGCCGCATCGACACTGCGGATAAGAGGCACGTCCAGAGCAATCCCCAACTCCTTTTACTCCCCCCAAAAAATGAGAAACGCTTAGAATAATGTTATATCCTGATCAAAACGGGCTTGTCCACTTTAAATCCCCGGTAGACGTGGAGATAGAAGGCGATTCCTGCACGGGAAAAAGAAGTAGCAGCAGACTTCCAGCATGCAGCATCCCCGATCAGCAGGACTCTACTACGCCGCTCTGAGCTCTCTGAGACCCGGGAGCTGCACCTCCCATCCCCCGGCGAGGACGCACTTGGTATGCCGTTGGAAAAGCCGCTGCGCCGTATGGGATACCGCAGGAGGCTGTGCTTGTGTGCGTGTGTGTGTGCGTGTATGTGTGTGCGTGTGTGTATAGATGTGACTCAGTGCGGTGCTCCTGCTCAACTGAGGTGCTGAGGGTGCTGCAGCGGAGTGCGAAAGGAAGAGAGGAGAGGAGGGAGGGACGGAGGGAGGGAGAGAGGAGCGCTGCCGAGGAGTTTGCAGCTTCGCGGCGGATCTTGAAGCTCGGGAGGGACTGAGTAGATGGCGCTTCGCCCGTTTGCAAAAAGCCACTGTTTTTTCTTTCTTTTTTTTTTTTTTTTTTAACCAAGGATCTTGACTCGCCCGCAGTAACATCTCGGGGTCTGGAGGGGGGCTGCGTTTGGGTTGCATTTTCTGGCAAATAACCTGAGCTCCAGACAAAACAATAAACCATTTATTACCATAATCACCATCATTTTTGATCTTTTTTTAAAGGCAGAGACAAAGTGGCAGATGAAGTGAGACAATTCCACTAGTGTCTAATCCACGTGGATATTTAGTGTCAGCCACTTTTAAGCAGAAATCTAAAAAGTTGATTCAGATTTATCGGTTGCATCCTTTAACTGATAATTTTCACATTAGAAAACAACAATATGACTGTGAGATTAAATAGAGCTTATGCTTTGTTAAAATAGAGGTTTATGCAAGGTTTTATGTAATGCATCCATCCCGTTGAGAATGGGATTTGGCGATGCCAAAGGGGAATTTACACAAATACAGCTACAATGCCGGGGTGAAATGATCAGATCATCGGATTTGAATATCTAATCGCAGGATCATTTAAAGATAGAGATTAGGCAACACAGCCGACATAATTACGACACTTGCATAGTTGTAGGGGATTAGAATCTGCATTTTTGTTCTTTGATGATCTTTTAACATGCTCCAGGAGTGTATCCTCCCCCCCATACATTTTTAAGCAATTAATATTCTAAAAGGACTAATTATGTAATCATGTCTTTAACGAAATAAGCGGTGTGGGGGCACAGGAATAATGTCATTTTCAAAAAAATAAGCTATTAAGCCTACTCCTTATCTTCATGTAAAGACAATTCAAAACAAATCCATCAGTTTAGACTAAATATTGCGCACTATATTGAGACAATGTTGAGGTTTCTTTTATTTCCATCTCATGAGATAACTTCCAGATTAAATAATATTAGTCTGGTATTTCAGCAGTCAACGACATGATAAGAGTGTCTGGGGATTTGGCAAATGGCTCAATAAAAACAAAAGAATAAAAAATAAAAATTAAAAAAAACTTTGGAATAAAAAAAAGTGAGCATGCGCCCCCCCGACCGTCCTATATCCCTGAACCTCAAAGAGGCAGTGCGGGCTCAAGAGGGGGGTCTTTTGGGAAGGCATCCGTCCCTGCTGCTGCAGCATCCTCTCCCTCCCTTCGTCCCTCCTTCTCTCCCTCTCTGCTCTCGCTTCCTGAGAGGGTTTCCACGCTTTTGAAACACTGCATCAGAGCCCCACCTACAGGCCAAAGAAACTTTACAGCCACTGACACTGACAAATCTAAACTGAGGCAAAGTGCTACTGCTCTGCAGCTCTGTGACAATTTATGGCCACAATTCACAACAACTTTTTTTCTTATACAAATGTTCATACCAGCTGTACAAACCATAAGATACAAAAGTTACGCAATAAAAGTCAACCCAAATAACCACATTCACTGGTGGGAAGTATTATGACTGCTCAATATGGTAAAAAAAAAATATATATATATTTTGACAGATATTGCCATTGCATATGATTCACGATTAATGGTAATGATCGTTTTTGCATTAAATCTTTCATTTGCACTAAAAAAAACTGCTAAATTCATGATGATGTGGCATTTGTTGAGCCAAATAAACCTGTTAGATCTGGTGAAACAAGATTTGTAGGCCAGGTCATCCCTGCAGCACTACAGTACTTCATTACAATGCTGTTTTGTCACACATTTTTCCTTTATCAAAACTTGCAGCTTCTGTGATATGAATATTGCACTTGCACATATTGCTGTTTCAATAATAATTCAATTAATTCTACTGCCTACAAGTAACTTCAAAGTGGCTTTATTGGTATGACTATAATAATTTACATTACATTTATTTGATAACTTTGATAACAACAATATTGTACTTTTTACTCCACTACATTTATTTGATAACTCATAGTTACTAGTTACTTTGCAAATTCAAATCATTAATAGAAATATAGGCTGAATCAACCTAATTAAACATTATACACAGAAATTTGATCCAAATGAAACAAAACAGGCTTTTCAAGCAATATTACAGGAATACTGGGCGCACCAAAAGCCCAGAAGTGGCAGCATGCTACAGTTTTAAAGGGTGAAAAAGAACAGGAAATAGTAACTGTAACACTGCTGACCGTCACCAGCCTGGCTCTATAAGAAAGATTCCCGACAACCACCAACTATAACATTTTAAAAACCTTTCTTACCTCGAGCTGCCTGTCAAATAAGTAAATCCTGGCGTCCAAACGCACCTACAGCACGAATTTAAACTTAATTTAACGCGTTAAAAATAATAAAAAAAAAGCGACCTCATGGTTGTAAACAGCAAAGGAGGAGTCACAGCACCTATTTACGCCAGTTTGGAGTCACGTGACTGAAATCTCGCCCACCTGTGTAGTCTTTTGCTTCAATGACCAAAAGCACACAGTCGAGGCTCCTGTGAAATAAATATACACCGTTAAATTACCACATGTGAACAGATAGTGTGTTAGCAAAGCTGTAGATCTTACTGCATTGTGGAAGAAGATTTTTATTGAAACAAGTCCTGATAAAAAATCTACCCGGAGACATATCTTTGAAGGTTTTACTTTGCCCTTAGGTGTTTTCATGTAGGCCCATCACATATTATGTATCTGCTTGTTCCGACGCTTCATTGAAGCTGTGATGGCTATTAATGGCATCACTGATACATCCAACTGAGATTTAGAAGACTGTCTTCTATCCAAAAAAAAAAAATTTGGACTTGCTTTGGTACGTTTTGGCAGATTGTTCTTCGCCGCTGGAGGAGTCAGACAGAGCCAGTTTTTGATGAATGGTTAAAGTTAATGAGAGATATTGCCTCTTTTGAACTGTTAATTGCGAGGACTAATAATTACAAAGGGAAGTTTCATGAAGTCTGGTCTAATTTCTTAATGTACATAAAGAATGGAACATAAAGGAACAAAAACATTCCTACCTTCTTGTACATATGTGGTATTTTATGTTATTTAGACTTTGTATTGCATTTTATTTGTAAAAGTGCCTTATACTCTCTTTTGTTCTAATCCAGTGCCAAGATCTGGTTGGGTTTTTTTCACATTTGCCTCTTCAACTGTTCTTTACTCACTTACTGTAATCTTGTTCATGCTGCATTATACTGTGTATAAAATAAAAAACTTAATTAAGTTTTCTGTAAAAGCTGACACTGGGCAAAAGGCAAGCTACACCCTTGACAGGTCACCAGTTCACCACAGGGCAAAAACCTGAATTAAATCCAGAGGAGATATTAAGTCTTGGGTATCTTTGTGTACACATTTTCCTATGAATTCAGCCTTATACAGTTGGTGTTCTTGGAAACTTTGGACTTCAACCAGAATTTAAAATAAAGTTCTGTGGGTGTGAAATCCTTGGCCAGATCAGATAAGTTTTTAAAGATGGACCCGCTGGTGCGACTGGAAGAGCACTCTGCTTCTTGACAGGGTAACACTTTATAGCTGTTTAAAAATCAATACAGAGAATGGGCTAAGATGGCTTTTGTAAACAAATAAATACATGAAAACGCACAAGAAAAGATTTTTAGGTCCAACAGTCCAATGTCACCTTTGAGGAAGACTGACCTCTTGTAAATCAATTCACACAATAAATCAACAATAGATGTGTTTTGGGGGTGGTCTCTATTTGACCAAATCTCTCTCTTTGACAGGCCATTGATTTCAGTATGTCAGATCTGTGTTCATTTATTATACTTTAGTCTGTCCTGGCAGACTCTGGGGGGTATCTCGTGGAGTCATTTGAAGGGTGAAATGCACAGATATCAACAGACCAATTGGCTTCATTTAATTATTCAACACAAGCACAGCGCTAAATCAACAGTCTGTTGATCTCAATATCAGATAGCTTTCAAAGCACAGCAAATCAATAGTGCTGCAATCTACAGTGACAATAGTCATTCCATGAAGGGTCAGGATCGCATGACCTTATGAAATTAATGTTAAGGTCACTGGTCCATCCATGAGTAAATCAAACATGCTTGGATCAAATGATAATGATGGGTCTGTATAATTATGTTTTATCATTGGCATCCATCCTATCTATCTGTGTGCTGCATGAGCATAAATTAACTCAATCCAAGGACGCCCAGGTTTGTCTTGAAAGCTTAAACACTCAAGATTTTTTGACTTTCTGGCACACTGGGTTGAAAATATAAAGATCAGATAAGTAGAAGATTTACATGCAGGTCAGGGAGGGCATTAATGATAAATATTGTAATGTCCATTGTTTTCCCTGATCATAAAAACAATTGAAGGTCATCTTGTCTATACACTATACACATAAGGGGTGCACAGTAGAACGATCTGTTAGTACAACTGTTAAAAGAAGTAAAAGTAATTCACATTTATATATTGTTTGGAGATAAATCTCAAAATAAATATTGTTTGCTATATAATTTGTTTTCAGAAAATGTTTCCTTACTGTCTTTGCTTCCAGCTCAATACAAGTTTACAAATTGTGAATTGATATGAGGGATATTTGTAGGTGTTGGCAAGACAATCTAATCACAAGTTGTTCAGTTGTCATCCAATTGTACGTGTTAAAATTGTAATTCTTTTAAGCATTTTAAAGGGACAGTTCACCTCAAAAATCTATTTTTTTTTCTTATGGCCTGTTGTGCTTTTTATCCATCTAGATTGTTTAGGTGTGAGTTAACAAGTTTTGGAAGTACTGACCACAGAGATGTCTGCTTTCTCTCACATATAATGAAACTGGCACTAGGCTAATGGTGCTCAAAGCGCCCAAAAAAAAGACATTTGCAAAACTCAACCATAATGTCTTCTTCCAGAAATCATGACCCGGTTCCTTAAGAGAATCCACACACCTTGTTGCAAGCAGTTTCATGTAGGAACTATTTTATTTTTATCAAACTGTGTCACCATGCAGGAGGAAGCGCGAATCTATTCAGGAGGATGTCATTATTGTTTGCGCTGTCATGTCCATGAGTCTAGTTTCATCCATCTTGTTCCATTGTATTCAAGAGAAGACAGACATCTCTGGCTGATATCTCCAAAACAATCCAGATGGATAAATAGCAGTACATGTAAGAGGAAAAGTACATATTCTTGATTAGGGGATTTAAAGACTTCTAGTCCGTGTTGGTTTAAAAATTGAGCTCAAATGCTCATTCTTAACCGTGGAAAGACCAGTTGGCAAAACAATGCCCATTAGCAGCTGTTGTGGGCCTTTTATTTGTATCACATGATTTTCCTCAGTAGATGAGGTTTGTCCAGTTGTCATGGGATTGTACAATTGTGTAGATTTCCATTTTTCTGAGCATTTTGTCCAAACTATCTCAAAAGTTGAGATGAAAAGTTCATTCTTATGGTTATTCCTGGTGGGGCATGTTTTGGATGCAATTAAACACTAGATTTAGACTTACAGCACATTAAACCAAGATATATATATGGTTTAATAAAGAAAATAAACAAAACATCAGTAAGTGGTAGGGCCTTCTCTTACCAAGCCCATCTTGCCCATCTCAGAGAGGGTACCTCAGTTGACTCATTCAAAAGCAAACTCAATACACATATTTTCACATCAGCCTTTGGTTGATTAGTCAACTACTCATGGTTATGTATATGTACTGTACATTACTCTTTTGTATATATACTTGTTGTCTTATTTCTGTACCTTTCATGATGCTTGTTACTGTTCTTTATTTTGTATATCAAATATTGTATGTTGCTTATCTTATGCCCTGTAAGTTGTTTATCTTATGTATCTTGTGTGTTTTGTGTGTTTATTGCAGTTTTTATTACATCTACAGCCCTTTGAGGCGTGCTTTCTGATACTGAATTATAATAAACTTTGACTTTACTTTATCCAGCAACAGGATTTCTACTGATACTGATACAAAAAAACACATGTTCATTTTATTTAATTAGAAGTATAGTGACAAATGGTAACAGGGCCTGCCAGGTTATTGTTATACATGTGTTAAAGGATATATTTCAACAATGATATATTTAGAGTTCAGTAAATCTGGCTCTGCTGCATGAAAGCCTGCATCTGTGAGGGCAGAGCAGGAGACAAGGATGCTAGCTAGGTGCTTAGCTCTTTATTAAAATGCACTGACCAATCTGACTTCCCCATTTGTCTTGCAAATGAGATGATGACTTATGGAGGCAACATGAATAGCTTTGATGAAGCCTCCTTTTTAATGCAGTCAAGTGGGTTGGAGGGAGGCGCGCGTGTGTATCTGTGTGTCTGTGTGGATCCTGTTGCCAGCTGGCACGGTGTTATTTCAGCAGCTCTCCTCATCTTGCCGAAAAAAGTGCGTGTGTGTGTGCGTGTGTGTGTAGCTACACATAAGCCTGCGTCGCGTCACTGTGTCCTTTTGAATTAACTCGGTGAACCCCTTTAAACACAGCTGTACATGGTTTATCTTAAGCCTGTGGGGATACTCAGATCACCCTACAGTGGTGCACTGTTCCCGGGGGTCTTCCCCTTTCCCCCTGCAAGCCCCAACCACACACACCCTACACATACACTGTATAACACACATAATAGACATTCATCACACATCTGTCAGTGTATATCCCTCAATATAGCAGGCTGCTAAATCACGCATACAAAGCGTGTATATATCCGCTTTATGGTCAATTTACAAGTCATTTCTGTCCTGGGGATGATAATATTTATGAGCTGCCAATGGTGACGCCGGATTTACTGTGTCCATCTTCATAAAAGTGTCTGCCCATTCCCTTCACTCTCTCAAAGGCTTATTGCCTCTTGGTTTAAATCACACTGAAACACTGGATATGTCAGTCTCATCCATGATATCTCATTTTCGTAGAAAATCTATTAGTGTGTCGCTGAGCTAATGAAGTTTTATGTGCTGTATGGACGCAATGAATGACACTCTGATATCCCATTGATTTGGATTGTAAATAGGTTTTCAATTTTCTGTCTGTTTTGTGGGCTACTGGATAGTAAATTATATTGAAGCTGACATTTCTGTATATCTCGTATGTGCGTGTGTGTGTGTGTGTGTGTGTGTGTGTGCATGGGCGAGTGCGTGTGGCTGGATGGACGGGTGTGTTGAATGTGTCACTCAGTCATATAATTAGTTAGTTTGCATATTGATGACTTACTGCTCTCTGTGTAAATGTGTGTTTCAGTTTTTATTCCATCATGTCCAGCGTGTGTTTATTCATCCATGGATCATCTCCATCAGCCTCCCCATCAGGCTAGCAGCTGCCTGTCTGTCTGTCCATATAGCTGTGTGCATGTGTGTGTGTCTGCAGCAACACACTCCAGGGCCAGGTGAGGCGGTGTTTTGCCAGCCATCTCTCCAGAGATCCAAGCTCATGTCCGTGGAGATCCAGACCGAGGCACCCCCACCGTGCCTCTTTCTGTCCCACCAGAATTAAAGTGTTCCGTTGGGATGGGCGGTGCAGATGGTCAGGGGGTTGGAAACTGGGGACACATATTATGCATTCAAAGAGACAGGGCAACCAAAAGTAAAGTTACACAATGAAATCAGGCTCAAAGTTAGCACACATGTCTTGGTATTGGAAGTAAAAATAAGTAACTGAACATAATCCAGGTTTTTGCAGAATCATTTAATGTGTATAATTCCATTAAAGATACTGACAACACAACACAATGATAGCCATCTGATCACGGACATGCAGGTATGGTCTGCGCCTGTGTTACAGGAAATAATTAGTAAGAAGTATGTATTTGCAATCCAAACAACATTTTGGAGAAGCAAGCAAAATTAAATTGCGATCTACATGACACTAAATTTGAATAAACAGCATCTGGTGACACTTTATTTGAAGGGGTGTGCATGAGACTCTCGTGACATCCAGTCATGACCGACGGTGGCCAGTTTGACAATAAGGAACACAGTACCAAGATGGCAACCCGGGGCTGAGTCAGCTAATTAGGCAGCCAGCTCCATGGCTATCTGAGCTAACTAGCTAACATCAGCTACAACAAGTAAATGAGCTACCCGCTATCTGTCCATCAGGTAACTCTGTGAATCACCTTGGTGCTATATACTGTTGCTAATTGGCATTTATGATATCGTTATGACAAGTCAGAACGGTACCAGGCAACTACTGATGACATTGTTCAGTTAAATAAAACTTAATTACATCTTTATGACAAGTCCAAAATTTGCCACTTTATTTGAGGTCAAGGAAAATAACTAACTGACTAAATTACAATAGTTATAAACATTCATAAAGACTAATGTATCATATTGCATTACATCATATCGTACCAATTCCTTTCCTCCTTTAAACAAAATGTTACTAAGTATTTTCACTTGCTCAAAATACTAATCTAAAAATATGTCAAGTAAAATGTTGGAACCAGCTCTGTATTATTTTCCTGTGCTTCGCTCTTCTTTGTTTTGTCAGCTGGTGTGCTTTTGCATGTGGAAAAAGAAGACAAGAAGCGAAGGTGAAAAAAAGGGGAACAGATGCTCAGTGATGGCCCAGTGGCAGCCCGGCAGCCCACTGTTGGCTTGGCGTGTCATGGCCCCAAGTCCTTTTTGCGGCCAACAAAATGATAACAGTGTCTTTGTCTCTTTCACAAGGCAAGGTAGACTGATAAGGACCAAGCCAGACTGTCCAGCATGAGAGGGCACTTGTGTTTCACTCATCTATGCTCTCTCTTTTTGTCAGACACACACATACAAACACACTGATGGTTCTGGGAATGCATTGCTGTGGTTTGTGGATATAATCTATTGACAGAATCTTTCACCAACTTGACCAAGAGCTTTCAGCACAATATGGACTGGCCTCATTCCATATCATGCACTATCAGTATTCCTCTTTCCATTTCCCCTTTGGAATGCATCCATTGACCATGTGTGTGTTCATATCCTCTATTCGTAATAGCTTTATTTTGTGGGCCCACGTCTTTAGATATTCAAGTCATGTGATATTTATCTGTCCTGATATTCTTGGCCTAACTGAATGAATATTTCTAAGGATGTTTTCGTGCATGTAATGAGTTTATTTTGGGTCCTGCAGTGTGACCTGCAGTAAAACCATCTTCAAAAAGCGGATATAGCCATCTGCGCAAACTATGCTCTGCATACACAAACACGTGTCACTTAAAATCAATCTGACATGTGTCTGGATACATCATGTTGAAAATTCAAAGCCAGGAAAGTTTCTTAAGGACGTGACAGAACAAGCACATCAGTGACCCAAATGCAAGTTTACTGCTTTAAACACATGGATGGAGAAACTGAATGATTAATCCTCTTTACCCACAGTTATTTGGTGTGGCTAAAGAAAATGGAAAGGGAATACCCCAACTAACTAGAACCATAAAGGGTCCTACAGCTTGTCCCCATAGGAGAACCTTTTTTGGTTTGTGGTAGAGCCTTTTATAAAGGTCAAGATAAAGGGTTATACCTAGAACCATCTATTAAAGGTTCCACTCAAAACTCCCCATGAGAGGTTATACAGAGAACCCTTCTGTAGCGAAATGGTTCCCACCAGAACCCTCTCTGGGAGTTGTACTGAGAACCTTTTGATCTTCTAAGGGTGTTAACAAGAACCCACTCGGGGGGCTTGACAGAGACCCCTTTTTATATTTGTATTCCAAAGGTTTCATCTAGAACACACCAAGGAGTAGCCACTGAGAAGACTTTTAAATTCTAAGGGTTTTTATCTAGAACCCTTTTATATTCCAATAGTTTTATATCGAACCTCCATTGAGAGGTTCTACAGAGAACTTTGGTGTAATGGTGCCACCCAGAACTCTCTCTGGGGGTTGTATCCAGATCCTTTCCATCTTCTAAGGGTTTTTATTCCAAGACTTTTGTCTAGAACTCATCTAAGGGGTTCTACCATGAACCCTTTCATATTCCAAGGGTTCTATTTAGAACTAACCCAGGGCCTTTGGGAACTCTTATTTCTTAGAGTGTACATCAAGCAACGTTTAGTTTAAAATACATTAATTTTACTATGTTCATGGCATTTAATCTGGAATCGATCCATACATGATGAGCACCAGTATTAAGATGAGGAAGGAGGAATACGAAGCAAAAACATTAAATTATCCACAAATGTTATTTTCACTCTTAATTGATTGAACACAGAGGGAACACATTTACATTTTAAATTGATCATTGTCTTCCAAGTCTGACGGAAGAGCTGTAAATGGTGTCATTATGCATGCATGAATACATGTCATAAACACACGGTGTCATTGCACTCTGCCAGAAAGTGCTGTATGTGTTACCATAAGCAATGAGTGACAGACTATATCATATTCATTTTGCATGCAGGTTTTGACAGAGGGACTGCTGCACTTCGTTAACAAACAATAACTGAGAATGCTCTGGCGTGTAGACAAAACACCACAATGCTGCTGCATTACGCAATATTTTGCACCAAAGCGACGAATATATGAATGAAGACAAAACATCATATTGCTGTAATCTGTCAGCACAAGAACACAAACATACTATGCAGACAAAAAACATCTTTGATTTACAAAGGAGCTGTGCGAGAGCACATAGTAAAATGCACCCAAACAACACATCCAGGCTTGTTTGTCAAACAATATTCAGGAGAGCATCTTTATTTAAAAAAAATAATAATTCAATGAATACCCAAGATGCAGTTGTTTGCACGTGCAGTCACAGTCACTGAAGAAATCCCTTTTAATGCGTTCGTCCTGGATCTACCCCGCCTTTGATAATCCTTCATTGAATCGTTTGTACTGTGGTTGTAGTAATACTTTATAATCCCTCTCTGCGTTGCTTGTGATGTTTCTACAATAAAAAAATAAATAAATGCAACACAAAGTACCAGGCACACACACCAGGACAGTATACAGTATATGTACAAGCTTGTCTATGATAAGGTCAGAGGAAAAATTCATTCTGATCATTCCACAATGACACTACAGAAGGAACAAACTGTTCAAACAGTCTGTAAGCCTTTGGTGAATAGAGCAGAGGTAAATGAGTATATTGTGACATAAAAGCTGAGCCTTTCTTGCCTTACCAAGCCATTCCTTTTAAATTCCCCCTCTAAAGGAACTGTAACTCGATTTTTCAAAGCAATTTTACTTGCAGGTCAAGAAGATGTGCAGCAGTAAACGGTGAAACTGGTATTTCAGTCGCAGTTTTGTCCAAATAAGGGGTTAGAAAATAGCTTCATCACAGCTTTCATTGCAGAAGGAATTATGTAAACTAGTATACAATACCTGCCAGAACCATCCAAACCACACAACAGTTTAGTCATGGGCATCTGATGATACTGGCACCAGCATTCAACAAAAATACAGACCCATATTTGGTACACCTACACAAACAAGAGACATGCATACAAACACATGGAGACGCGTGCAAATCCTTCGTCCCCAATGGAAATGTCATCAGTGCACAAAGGAAAGCAGTCACACATTAAGGATATATGCTGCAATGCAAGGCTGATGTGGAGGGTAAATGCGTGTAAACATTGTTTTAAACACCTTTCAAATTGTGAAATGGCTTTACAGCAACACTTCCTGAGCATTTATGTAGACTTTACACCTGTTAGTGCGCTTAAACTGGGTTACCTCTCCCTGTTTTTCTTTTTTTTTTTTTTTTTTTTTTTTTTGCAAATTCTACAATTGTTCGCTTTGCTTCCACTGTGAGCACAGAGCAACTATCAATCCACCTCCCACTTGTGTTACACAGGAATTCAAACAAGAGAACCCCCACACACATTTGCTGGAGCTGAGCCGCAGCAGATGAATGAAAGATCCCAAAGTAACCAGCTATCAGCCATTGTATGAGGGCATAGGACCAGTGTGTAGGATTTTGTGGCACCTAGTGGTGAGTTTGCAGATTGCAAACATCATCTCACCCTCCCCTTCCAAGCTTGTTGGAGAATCTAAAGTGGCCAGAAAACTTGCAGAAAGAGCAAAAGGCCCTTTCTAGTGTCCATTTTGAGCTACTGCAGAAGTGTGGGGGTGCAACATGGCCTTAATGCCAGACAGGCACAGGACTTTGACCCAGGAGGCCAGGGTTCAAATCTTGCATGAAACAAAAAGTAAGCATAGAGTTATTTAAAGTTTTGAGTAACTTAAAATTTATGAACATGATGCACATTGTGTCACTTCCATTGTGTGAGGGATGTCACTTCTGTCACGTGACCCACAAAACATGATTATTTTAACCCAAACAACAATCATTTCTTAAACCTAACTATGTAGTTTTATTGCCGAAACCTAACTAAGAAGTTCCTGTCCATAAACCGGACCAAACTGTGACCGTTTTACAATGTAAACCATGTGTGTAATGTCAGGTGACTTATATGACATAGTTAAGGTCCGGTAAGCCTGTCGCTACTGGTTCTCTCTACTGGTAATATATGTTGTTTTAGGAACAATTGACAATAGACCTTTTTGTCATTTAGTTATGTAGATGTGTTGTATAAATGTCTCAGCCTATGCTCACAAAAACACAACTGATCTTATTTTCAGGTGATTATACACATACTGAATATTATCTTTCATTTCTGCCATGTTCTGCTAATGAATCACTGTTAATCTTACACACTGGACCGTTAAAATGACTCGTATTTAAAACAAGTGTCATGGTGCTAGATATGCTAAATTAATTACTGCTTTAGCAGATATTTTTTTAAAGACACATTTTGTAATACAAATGTCAGACTGAAACCTGCCACAGCTCCCCAAATGACTGACAGATCTTTTAATCCAGGGACTAACACTAAACAAGGACTGTATCTAAATGATTAAAGTTTCTGATGTTGTAGAAGAGTTGGTTACATCAGTACTCATTGAGAACACGGCAGTAGGTTTGGCCAGTAGTTTCAGTTCACTGCTCTGTTCACTCATGTATGTGACAACCCCGTCTCCTAGAAATAACATTTATACACTAATTACCCCTGCCAAGGAGGTTATGTTTTCAGCTCGGTTTACTTGTTTGTTTGTTTGTCTGTCAGCAGGATACAGAAAAACTACAAGCCCAATTTTTATTTAAGTCAGTGGAAGGGTGTAGCATGGGCCAAGGAAGAACCCATTATATTTTGGAGCGGATCCGAATAATGAGGCGGATACACAAATGATTTTTCACTTTCGTGAACACTGCAAGATAGGTCAATTGTAACACAGGTGTCCATGGCCAAATGGACTCAATTTGTCGCACATGCACAATCCCATCATAATGAAAGTGGATACTGTGCCACGAGTAAACATACAACAAAACATAACAGCCACATCAGACATCACTGTAGACACAAATGCAGCAGGTACGTAAGGAATAAGTAATGTCTGAATTATCCACACTGTTTTTTTTCAATTCAATTTTGGGCCAACCAAAATACATGATCTTGGTTTAATACAGAAAAAGTCTGCAATGTACGAGACATAAGTTGCATATTAATGTTTAACTGAAGCCAAACTTTTTTTTTTTTAACCTCAATCAAAGTACTCTTGTTGACTAAATCCTACCAATATCAAGGATCAGGACAAAAAGGATGTTAAGCTGGGGTACACCTGCAGGAAATCTTAGCATCAAAACACTTAATTTCATGTTTTCTGGTAATTTTTTGTGCCTTTTTTGCATCCGTTTAAATGGAAATGTCTGTATTAATGTAAATTAAATATAACGCAGTGATGCTCTCAGGAAAGTGGAAATAAAAGTCCTCTTCTTCATGTTTTTATTGGGGAAACAAACATTTTCTCAGTATTGAGGGGTAACCAAAATCTACACCAATGACCATAAGAATTGTGCTTGATTTGAGTTTGTTTCTTGAGATAGATACACAGAGACTGATAGATCCATCTGTCCATTCATCATGGTCCTTCATCAGGCCCACAATAGAGTAGCAGAGATAAGCTTTATAAGCTTTATACTCCAGTCCAGCCGCAATGGACATACTGTGCACTCGTCAGAATTGTTGCTATTTCAAAAGTTCAACACCCCATACACAACCCAGTCCTGACATCTTGCAAAGAGCGTGCACATTTCCTCGCACATAAACACACACATGCACACAAACACACAAAAGAAGAAGTGGATGAAGGGGAAGACTTCAGCGAGCTGACAAGCCGAAGATTAATCCGTCTTTCCCAGCCAGTCACTCCCACTCCCTCCTTCCTCCCGCTTCTCTTTCCAGCCTCATTGTTTTCAATAAAGTGTCAAGACTGGCCATTTTATAATCACATTTGTGACTTGGGATCTGGGATTCAGATGCAATCAATGTCTATTAGAATCACAGAGTTATTGATTGAAAGAGGAGAGATGGTGTGAGCGATCTTTCCCATTTCCATCCTCACTCTCTTCCTCACACGTATTTACATAGTGCCAAAGATGAGGTCGCTATATTCTAGTCTACAGGTTGCTGGTACTTTACTGGCAGTAAGGGGAGCATCTTATTAAGGTAGGGGAGACCAGGGACAAATGTAACAGTTTGCAATTTAAACACACTCAATTCCTTCAATCAGAACCAAGCTAGAGTGATGATGATTCACTCTGCACATGCTCAGTAGGGTTCTCTCTCTGCCTGTGGAAGAGGAGAGGGATCATTTGACAGCAGAAGTTTTCAATGAAAAACTGATTGTGAGGTATGAAGTTTAGATGACTGCAAATAAAAACCTACGGAAATTTTATCTTTAGGTTATTGGTTAAAAGTGAACATGAACAAACTATACTAATATAGGTGTTGCTTGCTAGCATACAAGATTTTATTATGGCTGCCAGTTTGAGGGTAATTATAACACTGTGCCATTCTTAGAGTTCATAGCAATACCCTGTAGCCTTATACGGCTGTTTCTCTGGGTGTGTATGTGTGTGTGTGTGTGTGTGTGTGTGTGTGTGTTGCATACAGTAGTGCTTGTCAGCCAGGGTCTGCAGCATTTCCACAAGGTGACATTTAGGGGACAGTTTCACACACTGAGGATATGGCTCCTTTAACTGCTGTTTATCACCTGCTTCTGGAAACGTCACCCAACCTTATGATAGCTATAGATCAGGATACATGTGTGTGTGTATGTGTGTGAATCGGAGAGAGGCTGAAACTTTATTCTATATTCCTTTTCTGTAGGCTTTTTTTTTTTTTACTATTGATTATTAATGTACTTACGTTAATGTTATGTTTTTTAGGTTTTAAGGAATACAGATGATATCTATAGGATGTGTGGTGTATGACGCCACTCCCTTGCAACAAGTCAACCTTCATGTTGGCCAATTAAAAATAATAAAATGACTATAAAATATAAGTATTAAATATGAAATAAGTCAATGATCTTGATGAATTAAGTTGAGTTATTTGAAGAGGTTAATGTTGAAGGCCATCTTCTACCAAAAGAGAGCAGCATTAATGCCAATAAAGCCTTTTTGATTTAAGAAAGAAATAGCTTGTGGGTGTAGCAACTCACCCACACCAGGAATTATTCTCCATCTTGTTATGGGGAATTTGTCTTTTCTCATCAAAGGTCAGGTTAACCTCTAAAGCGGCACAGATTGAGCTGTTAAGATCCTTTATATTTGCTCAAGGGCACTTCTGCATGACTCAGTAGCCGTGCTTCCATTCAAATGTGTTGCAAATTTTAACCGAAATTCAAGTAAATTGGATGAAGAAAATGGGAATGAACGTTTGTTCCCATCCACTGTGATGATGCAATTATTAGGACGTGTCACTGAGGTAAGTAGTAGTTGGCACCATTGCAGAAGAAGATGAGTCAGTCAAACCGCAAACGCTGAAAAACAAGGGACAAAACATAATGGAAACTCAAAATTTTTGTTTGCTTCATGTATTAATGTGAGCAAAGATACAAAGGATCTGTGTGGCATGATCACTTATATATTATGGAGCTATGGGAGCAATGAGGAGACTGTCAGAGTGTCATGTGAATTAAATGTTTGCCACAACAGAACTTATTTAAATTCAGTTGATATTTTCTAATGTTCAAACTTCAAAATAAGGAAAAAAAATATGTTGATAGAAACACTGAAATAAATACTGACACACTGGCCTCAAGTACAGCTCTTTCAATGCAAGTTTAATTGACACTGGGTTGCCAGAATTTTGGTGAAAATATGCTAATTGGATTAAAATGTTATCGGTGACACACAATGGACAGAATTCAGTTTGTTGTCAGATTGCAGCGAAAATTGTGTTTCATGAGAGGTGAACTCCATGACAAAATAAATAAATAAATAAATAAATAAAATAAAATAAAATAAAACAGCTGCAGTGCACCTAATCTCACAAAGAAACTATTTTGAAATTGAAAAAAAAAAAAGAAGGAAAGTGGGGATATTTTTTCTGGCCTCTTTGAGGGTTAAGACTTCAGTGTTAAAGCCACCAAAGTTCTTTAGAAAAAGTAATAAGTGCATTTGCGTTGCAGGGGACAACATGGGAGAGCTGGTCTATTGTGGCCTTGTTTGGTTAATTTGTTTGTGTTACTGTGTGACTTCAGTGTTTTCAAGGGGTAGTTCCAGTTAATACAAAAACACAAATTGATTGAGGCAGCAGTAGACCTGCAACCCCTTTGTTTCTATGATGCAAAATTGCTGTTTTTGGACTCTGGTTGCTTTGCAGAGAGCGATATTTGGCTTGAAAGTCGTCACAGTTTTTATTAGATGGGCCTTTTTAAAATATGTTTTGCTGCTGACCCTGTCCACAGCAGTACATTCCTCAGCTTCCACAGATACTCCTGCTGCTTTTCCAAACCAGAGGTGTGTCGACCGCCATCTACTGTAGGTAAGACGCTGACTATTGATAAGTGCCTCTTACAACCCCACTTCAATAAATCCGAGCTATCCCTTTAAGGTTAGAATTAAGTTAGGGAAAGGGTTGGACTTTGGCGTGTATTGGAATGGATAGGGTTAAGATTAGAGGCTGATGGGAATTTATTATGTTGCTGAGAGCCCTCACAAGTATAGGAATACAAAAATGTGTGCGTGTGTGTGTGTGTGTGTGTGCACCTCCGTGTGTGTGTGTTAAACAGCCTCAAGTCCCAGGACAACTCATTAAGTGTGTAGTCCTTCCGTAGAAGAATAAGGAGAGCCGGACACTGTGCTGCAGTCTGCACTCAGCATGCCAGTCACACACAGGAACCCATGTGTGTGTATCAGAGTTACAAAAAACATGGACTAGTTTTTTTTTGCCGCTCACTCACATTCACATTCTCTTGCACACCCAAAACTACAGACACACAACCACACACCCATGCACACACAAAACTTACAGAGGCTGACATGGATTTATGTTCCCCACTGCTCAAGGAGACAAGCCTTGGGAAAAGGGACAAATTCAACCAAAGAATAGGAACACCCATTGTTCAGAATGACACAAACACACACACACACATACACACACACACACACCACACACACACACACACACACACACACACACAAGAATACACACTCTCACCCTTAACTGGAAAAGGCTTATTGACTGTGCAGTGTTTTAAAGCAGACGTGTGTGTGTGAGAGAGACTGTTGATTTAGTCACTGCATGCTACTGTGCACTGTCTCCTTAATGGAATAATTGAGTTTGCTTCTATTGACATATGCAGGCATGTAAAAAGAAACACACACACACACAGTCTTAGAAATAAGGGTTCCAAAAGGGTTCTTCCCGAAGGGCTCAGGTTCTACCCAGAAACATTTGCATGTGCATCTGAAAAAACGTCCTCTGAAGAAAGGGTTCATCAAGGGGTTCTTTGTAAGACTAAAGGCTCCATTCAGAACCCTTTCACCCACAGAAAACTTCTTGGAAGAAAGAGTTCCTCAGGGATTGTTGAAATCCTTGACGAAATCTTTCTTTGTGCCATAATATAAAAGGTTCTCTGTAGAATCCCATGATTGGGTTCTAGATAAAAACCCTTGTGATATAAAAGGGTTCTTGGTAGAACTCCTAGTTTGTGTTCTAGATAAAACCTTTGGAATATATAAGGCTTCTCAGTAGAACCACCAGTAGAACATTCTCAAAAGACTTCAGCCTAAGTAGAACCCTGTGTAATGGTTCAAGGGGGAACCTTTATAAGATGTTCTATGACGAGACAAAAGGGCCCTCCTATTGGGACAAGCCAAAGAACTCTTTATGGTTCTAATTAGCACCTTTATTTCTCAGAGTGTAGACAAACATGCTCACACTGATAAATACTGATGGACAGACAAATCTACATTCACTGTGATCATTGATAAGAATGTCTCGGATTCATGTTATTTGAATGGAAATGAAGCATAGGATTATGTTTGGTTACTGTCTTGGGGTGAAACGTGTGTGGTTCCATGAAATGGAATTTGTGGAAGTGATTTGTGAGACGACTGGGGACAACGACTTTTTAATGAGCGTTTGTTTGATTTGGGAATTGGAAACTGGAACGTCTTTTCTTCATGCTGATTTGCTCTGTTTAGTAATAAAGTAAACATTGTTTATGTGCACATGTGTTTTTTTCCTTTCTTCTATCCATTCTTCTCTCCTTTCTGTACTTACATTCTCCTTGTTTCCTTTTGTCTAACCTTCACGCTTTATCCAATATTTCTAAACACGGAGAAGAAGATAAGATCTTAACAAAACTGGAGACAGTAAAAAGACCGAGGGTAAATGAAGGAGAAATGACATGAATCTTTTGTGCGGCTCTCATTCTCTACCAATCTCCCTCTCAGTCGATGAACGAGAGAGCGGAGGGGAAAAAAAAAAAAACACAAAAAAAAGGAAAATAGGCTGTGCTCCTCCATCTTTCCTCCAGCCTCCTGACAACTCCACAGCAATCGATAATCAATCCCTAATCTCTCTCATCTCTCTCACCGTCTCTGTCTCTCTCTTCCTCTTTTGCTTCATCCTCTCTTTCCTTTCAAGCCCTTCCATGTCACCAGCTAAGATATTGAATCTACTGCGGGGACACGCACAGGGCCCCGCAGACCAACACAAATGTTGTTTTTATGCACAGTCTCACAGCTTAGGGTCCGTGTTTCTTGGCTGAGTTAGCTTGCAGAGTGTAGCAGAAAACTCACAGTCACATTGCTAGTGAGGTATTCACAATGCTTGCTGTTAATCAACATAAATATCAACCTTACTGAGCTAAGTTGTACAGCTATTATTTTATCATACATAAACAAAATAGAGGCCGCACATTACCTGAATGTTGGACGTGCATAAAACTAGCAACTAGCACCAACCTGGGAACCAGACGAATCTGTCAAGTTTATGTTTTCACTTGCAGATTAGTTTGGTCCCTCTTCTTTTTAGACAGAATTCCACTAGCTTTGGATCCAGTCAGGCCATCACAACCGTTTATTTAACATGAGGCAATTTCTATATGGTGATTGACAGAGGAAGCGCCACTCGTCCAGATCTGATGTCACATGTCACACATTTTCGCAGCTCTGATCGGTTGTAGGTCTATCCAACTGTGTCCAGTAGGCAGGCTCGTCACTCAGCTCACACGGTCAAACTCGGCATTTCTGATCAAATATTGATCGAGATCATGTTGCTGCATTACCTATTTCTCAACTAAAATGTTGTCAGAAATATTCTAGCTGTAATATGAGAAAGATTACTACGAAGTGGCCGCCGTTTTGTGTCCTGCTTGAAATGAACAAAGCACCACTACATCACACGTTTCGTCGCTCTGACTGGTTGTTGGTCCATCCGTTGTGTCCAGAGGCATTTTGGTCTGTGTGCTGCTGTTGATGGCACCCCTTGGAAATCAAAAATGAATTGAGACCAGACTAATTCACACTTGCCTGGCTAAACTAGCGCTAAACCTCACACTAATCACTGACAGTTTCTTAGCCATGCACAGTACATTCCAGGACAAAAACACAATTGTTATCTTTTATACCTCTACTTATTCCTCAGTTTTCGGATGCATTAAACAAATTAGATATAATTTCTTAATTAATGAGCCCCAGAAATGCCAGTAGGCAGATTTTCTTATCTTTGGACAGCACCAGGCTCTGTTTTCTTTGTGCTAAGTTAAGTGGCTACACCTTCATATTTACCATACAAACATGAGAGTGGTATTGATATTCTCAAAGGTTTTGGCAGGAAAGCAGTTAAATGTATTTCCCAAAATGTTGAACTACTTCTTTAAAAGCAGATTGAGCTTTTTTTTTTTTTTTTTACATCTTTACACACAAAATATAAAATAGTGATCCAACATGACAAAAATACAAGAAATACAAAGATTACAAGACTGAAACACAGTTTGAATCTCCCCAAAATTTAATTAGTCTCCAGAGTGCTGTCCTGTGCTGCCCTAGATTTGATTGATGTTTAATTCAAGTGTCTTTTAAGGAGAATATTATAATTACACATTGTCATATCCCAGGACTTAATCTCATATCGGACAGTTCTACACCTCATGATTTTGGTTCAATGCCAACGTTTAGTGTCAATGCAGGGAGGAGTGTGCCTTTTATGCAGTGAGGTGCAAGTTGGGGTGTTGAACAGGCATGTAGCATGTCGGACCCCAACCAGCGTTTGCCTTCAAACACGTGTTTTTGATGCCTGACCTCAAACATATCTGGGATTTTGAGAAAGTCCAGAGAAGAACTCCTTTACACACAGATAAGAGATGCACACACGCACACAATCTCTCTATGGTCTATAATGTGTGTGCAGTGGCAGCCTCGCCTCGTGTGCAGAGTTTCAGTGAGGCAGAAACAGTCTCCTCAGTGCCTCGCCCCATGAGAAACTGCCGCCGCACACACATACAGCCTTTATATAAGCCACTTGAATGTAGAAGCAATAAATCTACCTCTCCTCCACCCTACCTTCATGTACTTTCACAGGTGGCTCTTGCTTAAGGAAATGTTAATCTTGCCCACATGGACATGATAAAAAGAGAGAAGAGAGATTAGTGGTTGAAGGTAGAAGGGAAACGAAAGAACAAAATGGGAGACAAGCGACGAGGGATTGAGGTTGCCAGAGATCGAATTGCATTTAATCCAGCTGCTTTTGTAACCATATGGACCCCTGCTGGCCTGTGATCAAACCTACCATCTCTTCTGTATGTGCTGCCTTACTCTCTCTGTGTTTCATTCCTGATTTCTTCCTCTCAGTTTCCCAAAAGAGCTAATTGAGCTAATATGATATTAAATAAGAAAAAGTGAGGTCAGAAAGAGAGGAAAAGGTGAGAATGTATCTCATGTCGGTCCCTGTGTTATACATTCGGAGCACACTGAATAAGAACAGTGACTCTGTTAATGGTAGCCACCTGCTGTTCTGGCATGTGTGTGTGTGTGTCTGCGTGTGTTTTGTCCCCTGCTGTGGTTATTGGTGTCCCAATCAACACCTGTCCAGCTGCTGGCTACACACTCAATTGCTCGTGAAAAAAGGATAAATAAGGAGATAATACTATTTAAGCCGGGCTACATTCACATCTTGTAGGGGTCTATTACTCCATGTGTCTGTGTGTAATGAGTATTCACCTTCAGGTCAGTGTGCATCCAAAGAAGCACATGGCCGACTGCACACACAAGCAGTCTGTGCTGTGGGATTGAACCGCCGCATGCTACAAACAAAATCTTGTGTGTTTTCAATGTTTCATCTTTTTTTCCCCCTCCTTGTTGGCTCTGTCTTCCTTTAAATCGCTACATTTGAGAAATAATTGCATCTCCTAACATGAAAATGTGTTTGAAAGCCTCCACAAATATAATCCTGTTAGGAAAATGCTGAATATTTTGTTTACTTCTGCCTAAAATCTGTCATGCATGGAGTTGAAAAATGACTGCAATTAACCTTTTCAGCATCTACAGTATCAATTGTTTCATGCAGGTTGCAAATATACCACACAAAAAATACCAGAATCATGACCTCAGTGTCAGTGGAGAGTAATGTAGGCTTGTGCAACAGGTGGGACGCAACCCAAATGCTGCAGGCCAGAGAAGGACCAAGCCATTGTGTTGTGTAACATGTAAGTCTCAAGTCTTTTGCACTCAAGTCCCAAGACAAGATAGGCAAGTCCTGCGTCAAGTCTCAAGTCAAGACTGACAAATCCCAAGTCCTAAACTTTGAGTTTCACGTACATAATATGCTCTTCACCAAATGTAATTTTAACAACAGAGCCTTCATGTGTCGTTCTTTGTGTAACTTAAAATGTTGAACAAAATTGGCGGTCACCGTCTGTAATTTCCGACCTGCACATTTTGCATCCTGCTATTTTTGTTGAGCACTGTACACCCAGGACTGCAGTCTCCGCCATGGAGAAAGTTCTATCGTGAAGTTCACAGATGACACCACCATCGTCTGCCGAATTTCAGCAATGATGAGACTTCATGTCAGGAGGAAATCAACAGTCTTGCAGAGCGGTGCACAGAAAACAACTTACTGCTCAGTGTTGCCAAAACCAAGGAGCTGATTGTTGATTTTTGGAAAAAAGGAGGTAAAGACACTCAGCCCTGTCTACATCAGTGGAGCTGAGGTGAAGCAGGTGAATAGGTTTAGGTTCCTGGGAATCAGCGTCACAGAGAACCTGCCATGGACATCACACATCCCCACTCTGGTAAAGAAGGCTCAGAAACAGTTGTATGTCCTTAAGAAAACAAAATTCCCATCCCCAAGTTCTTGTTACCTTCTACAGAGGAGCAATAGAAAGCATCCTGACTGGAAACATCACAAACTGGCATGGGATGTGTGTTAAAACTGCTGAGAACATCATTGGTGCTGAGCGTCAGTGATATCCCACCCCAGCCACAGCTTGTTCACCCTGCTGCCATCAGGCAGGAGGTATACAGAAGTATCCTCTGCCATACCAGCAGACTGAAGAGCAGCCCCTTCCCTCAGGCTGCAACACTGTTTAATTCATCCTGAGCACTCCTCCATGTAAGGTAGTTCATTAAAAAGGTTTTATTTTATCCCTTCAACCAATCTACTGCATATAATTTAAATGTTGTTTTTTATGAGTACCAAAAAGGGAACTACATCTGAATTTTGCTATACAATTCTGTTGGATAATGATGAATAAATCCATCTTGTATCTCGTAGTTTTTGTACATGAATAAAATGAACTTTCTCATTTTTCCAACTGGAGCTGAGTAACATAATGTTCGCTCTTTATGCTTCTCTCTTGCAACTTGCTCGGATGCTGTCAGAATGGTTCAAACAAACTGGATCTGAGGAATCTGAGGCCGTTTTTAATCTTTGGGCTTGGGGGAAGGTATCTTTTATTTTCAAGTCAAAAGGCTCAAGTCCAAGTGAAAGTCACAAGTTATTGCTGCTGAAGTCAAAATCAAGTTGCAAGTCTTTTTTTTATTTGATAAGTTTCACGCTAATGTCATCAAATTTGTGACTCAAGTCTGATGAACTCGTCATTTGAGTCCACAGCTGTGCTGCAGGCACAAGACATATTTATTCTAATGAATGCAGGAGCAGGTGGCCAGAATCATCATTGCTAGATGAGTACTAGATGAAAATTTCCTTTGTAAAAATATATATGAAAGGGCTTACTGGGCTTATGTATGCATGTAAATGCACTGTCTTCCCATAAACTGCAAAGAGCACTAAATAAAGTTTTGTTTGTCTGTTATTCTTGCAGTCCTTCTTTTATAAACTAGTTGCATAGTCAGTAAATAAATTTAATCTAATCACCAGTGACATAAAAACCAGCCATCCCTAAATGACCTGATCTGTAAACAATGACAATATCACAGTTGTTATGAAGTCTGACATTCCTGCATCTGGTTTTGTATCTGTTGCTATGGGAAAGGACATAAATGTAAATAAGAAAAAGCAGAGCACGATCTGTAACGTTTTTTATCTACTTTCTGCCCTGAGGTCGTTTCCTTTTTACTTTTAAATGTGTTTAATGTTTCCAGCTCAAATCTTCAAAAGGTGGCTTATTAAACAGCTGAGGAACCGTATTTGCATTTCTGTAGATTACAAAAATCTAAAAGGGCTACATGTGTGTTATTCTCTGCGGGAAACAGAGATCACAATCTCTGCGGGATCAGGCAGTAATGGACGGAATTCCTACCAGAGCAGGCAGGTTGGATTGAAAAAGAAACAACAACAACAACAAAAAAAAAAAGGAAAATCAGTCCTGCACAGATCTCTGAAGCAATGACTAAAACATCAAAAAGACAACTTGAGACTGAAAATACTTTTGCACCTGCTCCCCCTCCTCACTCTTAAAGTGAGCAACACACTGACAGCAGCCTTTCAATTCCGCCTTCACAAGTGGGATGAAGTATGAGGAGGGGCGGGTGGCGGGAGTCGCCACAAACTCTATTTGGTCCCTTTCTGGCTTTGTTCCACACGGTCCCACATCTCCACTTATTTTAAATTCCAAATGTAGGCACTTAAAACTCAAATCTTTTATTCATTGGTCTGATTGTGAAACACGTAGGTGGTTTGAAGTGCTTACGGTCACTTCCCAAACGGCATTTAGTGATTACAAAGCAGCGAGACAGAGTGGCTGCTTTCAATCATGCTTATTCAATAACTCTCTTTATTTCTTCTTCTCTCTCATTCACACACAAGCACATACACACATCTAGAGCCGCGTATATTTAACGATTATGACTCTCACAGTCGCACAAACTCATACACACACATCTTAAGCCCTCACTCTTTGAAATAAATGTTCCATAGAGGTTCTTCCTGAATGGCTGAGGTTCTACCCAGAACCATTTGCTTCTGAAGAACCCTTTTTTGGAGGAAGGGTTTGTCAAGCGTTCTTTGTAAGACTATGGGTTCCATTAAGAACCTTCTTCATCCAAGGAACCCTTTCTGGAAGATAGAATCCTCCAAGTATGGTTGAAATCCTTGAAGAACTCTTTTGTTAAGGCACTATAGTATAATAGGGTTCTGGGTTGAGCCCTGTAGGTGGGTTCTAGTTCCAAGTTGAATTTTTATAAAAGATTCTAGCAGGACCAAAAAAGGGTTCTCCTATGTGGACAAGCCAAAGGAACTTTTATGGTTCTAGTTAGCACCTTTATTTTTTAAGAGTGTTTAGCAGGATAAGATTTGTGATGTTGAATTTGTTTTTTTTTTTTCAGTCAGATGCATAAAATACTTGCTAATTCAAAACCCTGCACCGTGATGTCTATCTTTCTGTCTTTAAAACAACGACTGCACGCTTTCTTTCTGTCACAAACCCTCTCCTGCATCAGATGGAGAGACAAAAAACATGCACATCAATTGCCAGTGTAGAAACTCAATAGAACCCATCATCATCCTAATGCAATTCATAAACGCACACTCACAAAATATAGTACTCGTGATTCTCAGCATGACATTACAGACCATAAAAATGTGATGTGTGTAGTATTCATTCGGTATGTTGTCATGGTGACTGCCTCTCAGCTTTCTGTATGGCAAAGAAAAAAAATGCACTATAGTTCAAATACAACCGACATTTTAGTTACACTTTTCACTATTCTGTGCAGGGAAGTCTAGAGAAATGGAAAGAGTCAAAAGTGCAATCTTGCAATGAGAAGTTTGTGTGTGTGGCTTTACACATATGTTGGAACTGCATATTTAATCCTGTGCGAAGAAAGAAAAGCTCATATACAATGGAAAAAGCTCCTCCATAAAATAAGAGTGGATCAAAGGGAACAAGAAGAGAAACAGATGGAGCGGCTCAGGGAGAAAATAGTTAACAATATATATAGTTCTAACTGCCTCAACAAGAGGTTAAAAGTAAATCATGTAATTACTGGAAAAGCGTAAAATCAAACTTATGTATATGGATGAGCACATTATTCATTTATGCCATGTGAATTTCTGCATGGCATGCAATTATTTTGTGTTTTTTATTTAAAGGTGGAATATGCAGCATTGTTTGTAAACACAAATTTTTCAAAGATGGTCCCTCCTCCCTGACATAAAGTGTGAATAATGAGAGGCTCATCAAGAGACATTTATGCTTAACGTTAGATATGCATACACATAGGCATTACCCAAAGACTGCCACCCAGAAGTAGAACACAGCAAAATATGAGAAAATAAGAAGATACAGGCAGAGGGCAGGGTCTTTGCAGATACAACACCACCACACATTCTAGTGGGTCATTAGTGATGATATACAGAGTCTGTACATTGTTTTTTGTTTTTGTTTTTTCGTGGAAAATGCTCCATATTGTGCCTTTAAACACTTTAGTTTTTGTTATCTTACCACCCCAAATTGGATCCAAAGTTTGCTAAATTTTACAGCAAATTATTGCAACATAATACTGTAGAATAATGCATTCATAGCCGATAGTGCACAAGAGGCTATTGCTATCCAAATGAAATAATTAGATTGGATGAAAACAGTGGAGTACCTTGGGCAGTGTACCGGTGCTGGTTGAAATTAGGGTTGGGGAGGCTGAAAAAACAAGTCCATGCAGGAACTCATTCTCCGAACATATTAAATTGAGAGAATAACAATGACTGATTAATGGTTTTCATTAAAGCGCCACACCATAATAATTTTCCCCCAGAGCAGAAGATGTTTATTACCCCAAAGCACATGTCATTAGTGTAAGGTTCTGGTGTCTTAAACAGAGAAATTCAATTGGTGATGCTGAACACAAGTAATAAGGAGCTGTAGCTGTGCTGATACTGATGCTGCAGATAATACTAGTTCACCTCTGGATAGGAGGAGAAGCTGTTATCCTCTGTGTCCTCTACAATTAACCCACAAGCGCTACAAGTGCTGAGCTATCCACGGTATATCCTGCAGTAATGAAACCTTTTCCCTCCGGCTCTGTGCGAGTACGAGCAAGAAACAATTCAGGTCATAAAATGATGGTCAGCTCAGTGTGTGTGTGTGTGTGTGTGTGTATGTTAGAAATAACAATTTCAATCATGATATTCAGTCAAAGTGCTGACACAAGCCAAGAAACACCCTTTAGTGTTTATAGACCTGCTTCTATTACCTTACCACAATCCTAGAAATGAAGGTGCTAACTAGAACCATAAAGGGTTCTTTGGCTTGTCCCCATAGGGGAACCCTTTTGGGTTCCTGGTAGAACCTTGTAAAGGTTCACCCTTCTTACTTAGAACCCAAAATAAAAAAAATATTCCTGTGAAAGGTTTCACCCAGAAAGCCCTATACAGGGTTCTACAGACCACCCTTCCATGGTGTGATGGTTCCACCCAGGGGGTTCTACTGTACCTACCCCTATCTCAATCTACCTCTATCTACCCCAAACCCTTTTATTTTCCAGGGATTTTATCTAGAACCCACCCAAGGGGTTCTATCAAGAACCCATTTTATACGACAAGGATGTCATCTCAAACCCACCCAGCGGTTTGTACCAAGAACCCTTTTCATTTCCAAGGGTTTTAAGTAGAACCCACCTAGAGGGTTCTACCAATAAGCCTTTTTACATTCCAAGGGTTCCTACCGAAAAAAGCTTTTATCTTCAAAGGGTTTTATCTAAAACCCACCCAAGGGGTTCTACCGAGAACCCTTTTATATTATGGTGCAAAAAACCCCTCAACAAGAGAGTTCTTCAACGATCTCAACAATATTCTTTGTCTGTCTTCCAAAAAGGGTCCTTTGGATGAAAAGGGTTCTTAATGGGACACTTAGTCTTACAAAGAACCCTTGACAAACCCTTTCTTCAAAAAAAGCATTCTTCACAAACAGAAGACTCAGAGTAGAACATCACCCCTTCAAGAAGAACCCTTTTGGAACCCTTATTTCTAAGAGTGTGCAACTTAAACACAATGAGCTCTCCACATTGATAAGATATTACCCACTGTCCCCTGGGGCTATCCAAACATACACACACACACACCTGCAGGGTTAAACTCATCCAAACGCTGATAAGCCAATGTCATTCTCACAAAGCGTTAACACAGCACCATGTCTGCTCCATCAAAATCAATAAAGGCCCCGGGGCGGGTGTTGCGGCCATGTTTAAGAGCAACAGCACAACACCAGCAGCAATAATAACCATGTTAATGAGCTCCAGTGAAAGGTCAAGGCTAAACAAAAGAATTCCTCCTTATAAATATTTAAGTGTGATTAACATTAGCAGTCCTAATTAAGCCATCAGTCTTTGCCCTGTGAAAGGGCCTTTGATTAGTCAACACTCAGGACGCCTCACTCCACTGAAGAGCCGACTCTGCAGAGCCTGATGGGGAAGACGTTGAGGAGAGGGTGTGCGTGTGGGCTGGGGGAAGAGAGAGTGATGTTTTGTTTTGTTTTGGTTTTGTTTTTTTTTGTTTTTTTTCCCCCAACTAATAGCAGGCTAAATGTGGATAATGGAGTAAACCCAAATTATGAAATTGAGCTGAATGGTCTCCTTGCCAACAGCTTCATCTTAGTTAAAACAACACAATTTCTGGCAGAATACAACAAGTTTCTACCCAAAGATCATCA
The DNA here is from genome assembly GCA_034769285.1 of Lutjanus argentimaculatus. Classification (NCBI taxonomy): domain Eukaryota; kingdom Metazoa; phylum Chordata; class Actinopteri; order Lutjaniformes; family Lutjanidae; genus Lutjanus; species Lutjanus argentimaculatus. Next base: position 2,350,513 of record JAWZSL010000029.1, on the reverse strand, counting down.
GAAAATGGGATGTGGGTAGTTGTTATTTCATCATGGGAGACATTGTTTTGAAAGGACTGATTTTAATCATTGCTTTGCTGAGACCACCTGGTCCCTGCAGGGCATTAGGGTGCATTGGTTCTATGATTTGGGAATGAATGAATTTATTTTTATTTCTATGGCTTATTACTTATTCACCCAATCTACTGTATATACTTTTTATATAACATTTGTTTTTGTGAATAGCAAAAAGGATGGAGTAGCAGAATTAAAATTTAACCTCATTATACAGCTAAGTGTTGTACAATCTTAAACTAGTAGAGTGCAGATCTGCACCGAGTGTAAGCCTGGAGGGGATCATGCGATTGCTTCCGAGTGCATGCTGTATGTGTATGTAATCAACAGACCTGGGAGTTCGTTCGCAGGTGATCTCAAATACTACTGGACACAATAGGCTATTTTTTTGTGCACATTCATGATTGTATGCTGAAGCACCTCTGTAATTTATGTTTATTTGAAAAAAACCAACGACAGCCGTGGCCACAGGCATTATGTTTTCAGATCATCCCATTCTTATGAACGCAATATCTCAAACACATCAGTGTTTGACCAGTTGGACTCAAGGATGGGGGGATTAGATTTTCATGGTCAAAGGTCAAAGACCTCACACAACATGTCTTTGGACACAACTCCAGAGTTCATATTCTAATTCTGACAAATGTAATCTATTACCGTTATTGAGAAAGAAAATATGTAAGTAAATCACAGTTACTAATCAAAATATGTGAGTGGATTTTGCTCAGCTGAAATCAGCAAAGACCTCCAACATTTAATTTGTTCAAATAAATTCTGAACAGTGCAACAGCACACTTTTACTTAAAAAAGTAAGGGGGGCATCTTTCTGGGAACCTGGGAAACGCTTATGGACCTCTGTGCCACCAAACCTGGTGAGATGTGCTTTGATTCTATGTAGAAAAGAGACATACAGTATGTAATGTGATGACCATAGTTAAATTAGTATTTATTTTGATTTTCTTTTTTAAAATATAATCCCAACTATTTTGTATTCTGTTTCACTTAAGTCACTATAATAATTTTATTTTATTCCTAATATCTGTGTACTGCTCAGGTATGTAAATGATGAAAATAAACAAAGAAATGTTATGTAAAAAACATTGGTAATTATGATCTACACATAGCGACAAAAAGGCAAAGGTTAAATTTAGTTCTTGGATATGCAGGAAACCCTAAGACCCAGCCATGTATGATGCAGCCGGGGAAAATGTCATACCACAGAATACCTGCCAAATTGCTTTGCACAGTGAGCTCAGACAGTATTTACCATCATATTAACAGATGTTAGTCTGTGGACACCACAGCGCTCAGTGGTCGGCACTGTCACCTCACAGCATGAAAGTTCACACATCAGATGTGGACCCCAGACTCCTCTGTGTGGAGCTTTGTGTGTTTATATCCAGTTTTTGATTTACTGTTACAGTCCAAAGTCATGCAGGTCAGATAAAGTGGAAAGTGATGAATGAAAACAAGCCCTCTCTAACAGATCGGATAGACGTCTGAATATGATGAGTTTTGAACAATGACGTATGAACAATCAGTACTGAATCTTGTTATTTAGAAAAGACCGAAGCCACTTTTTCATAAGTCTTTGTACAGTCTGTATTACCATTGTGCACCTTTGCCAAACAGTTAATGTCACCTCCAAAACTCACTAAAACCCCCAAAACACTTCATACATGTCTCAAAATAAGCTCAGTAAACAAAAACACTGGCGACAGTTCTCATTCAGAAAGCACACATTCTCATTCATAACACACTGACGTACAAAACATTAACAACAAGGGACTTTTATATTTGAAGTTTGATTGATTTATCAAATAAATCAGTGCTTCATATAGAATAACAATAACATGTATCGACCGTCTTTTTTTCATATCTTTACGTTTCTATCATTTTGAGTAATAGTCATTAACTTTTGAAATTCAGAAAGTTGAACATTTAAATTACTGAAATTCCAGTGCTGCAGTCATACTGTAATTACCGAAAATGAATGAATAAATAAATAAATAAATACAGTACTGAGTGCCGCCCCTTTCTGTTTGGTAAGAAGACTCTGTGTTTGGAATGATTATCTTTAATTTGATTGTATATATTCTGCTAAGACTTTCTGTATATTTTAACATGGTAACTACAGAAATGCATGAATTTTGGTCCATATAGACCAAAAAAGAATGATGTGTGTGTGTGGGTGTGACACCAGAACACTGAAGCAGATACATATTATTACTTTAGATTATATGTAACATTTATATTAATTTGAAAGCTGCCATAATGGTCCTGGCCTGTATCTTCTGGATATGGAGTTACAGACTCATGTGGGAGGCAAGAAGCAATTTTGAAAATGTATGCCGTCACTAGTAATGGGCACACACGCATGTAACACAATCAATCAATACAGCACCAAAGCTCATTTCCAAAATACAATACTACAAATCACATAGCTGGATGGGGTGTTGACCATGTGTTACTCTCCCCTGGGCTACACATAGATGTTTGTGTGCGTATATTACTGATGATGACTCCATGATGTCACTATCCCAATATGACCCCAGCGCAGACATCAAATGGAGATAATCATGTTTGAGTGTGTGTCTGGGTTGAGAATGCCTCGAGGCACCTTACGCAACCGTTGGGGACAATGAGGTCTTCAACACAAGGCGGGAGTGTGTATGCGTGTGTGTTGTGTGTGTGCGTGCATGTGTTTTAATGCGCAATAGCTCATGTTTGCCCTGCAGGCCTTTGCTTACAGTGTGAGAGGGTGCATGTGCATGAGATAAAGTCATATTGTAAATAATAAATAATGTGTCTGTATTCACCTTCTGTCTTTGCTCATATTTGTGCAAAACAGTGTGTGTGCTGGTGTTTGTGTTTAACCTTAACTGTATGTGTTTATTTACTAAAGCATCGCACATGACAATGAAAATGCCACCATAAAGTACATTTCAGTGTATGCATGTGTTTGTCTCAGAAGGGACAGAAGGCACACTGTATTTAAATGGGCACCGGTCACCCGAATGTATTTGGCTTGTGGACAAAATTAACAAGAGAAATGCCCCAGGCACAAGCTGCACACCACGTCGCAGGCAAGCTGCAGCACAAGTTGTAAGTGTAAAGTAATTTAAATCCTCTTCTGAAGGATGAGAAAACATTTTTTACAGTTGTGGGGATTAGTCTAAACTGGCTTCTTGCAGGTCACGGATGGATAGGCTTATGCAGGGCCATGTAACAGGTTTAGTAGCCAGTAGCTTATGGCGTAGTCATATGCTTCTCTAACATGTAGGGAGTATCTAACCTTCACATGTGAGTAACTTCTCACTTCTGGACATCTTAGTTAGCCCTAAGGTCCTCTGAGGCTGTATCAGCTGATAAAAAACACACAGAAACCTGCTGTACACATAAAAGTGCTTTTATTAGCTTTAAGTGGTTGGATTTTCTATACAAATAGCACCAGGGTTATACCATAACAAAACTGCAGGGTGATGTGGTCACTGCCGTACTGGCACATAGGCAAGTGTAAGGTTGGATGATATTGCAATATACACCATGAGATGACAAAAGTTTGCCAACTGGTAGAGATTTTGCTGTTACAATACAACATTTAAAGGACTGTCATTGTGAGGCCTGGATTTCCTATTCTTTAAATTAGGTCAGACATTTTAATGTCAAAATTTCTTCAACATAAACAAGCCTAGCATATAGCATATAAGCACAGGAAAAGAGAAAGTTGGGTCAATTGGGTTGTTCCTATGGATATATTAAGGAGAATTGGATACAGGGGGCTACATTCATTCCTATGAAAGCTGCTCAGTGGTGTATGAAGCCAAAAAAGTCATGTCCCAAGTGCAAAACCAGAGACTGACCGAGCAGCTAACATCAGGTTTATCCCTCCGCTTGAATTTGAATGGGGATAAAATGATAATGTGGCTCTTCTAGACTTTCCAAATGTTACTGGGCCAAATGGATCAAAAGCTGATAGTGAAACATGATCATTTTGTGGCAGTTGTGAAGCAAAACGTGGATGGGAAAAAGTCGTTTTGTGCCACTGTGCATCACGTGATGTTATGGTATGCTTTGGCCACTATATCAAATTAGCTTCAAAGCTTGGTGTGCTTCCTTTAGGCTTGGTTCTTCCCAAGTGCAACAAAACCCCAAATTTTTACATTCAAATTACTATACCCTCTAATGGTTATATAGAATATGACAGGGGCTGGGTTAAGGAGAAAGAGAGGTGACGCTAAACTGGTGAAACTAAAGCACCAAAGTGCTCAGAACTTTTAGTCCAAGTTGTCGTCGGTCCATCTGTTGCATGCTTTCCTCTCTAACAATGGACAAAAAACAAACTGAACATTGAAGCATAATGGAAACATTGGTACCGGTTAAGGTTCAGGATACTCCTTCCAGAACCTTAACCAAGTGTTTATTATTGACACCATGACGAGGAAGGTTGCAAAAACTCCCAGCACCTGTAGCGACCAGCTTACCATGCCACTGGTCTCTAATGGAATTGCAGTGCATGGTGGTGCACTACCAATGTAGTGACCACATTACCATGCCTCAGTACTACAATATCAAATCAGGTCCAATGACATTGTGGCTTAATGGAAAAACTAGCAATATACTGTAATACAATACAATGACTAATGACTACTATTATGCAGCTGCACAATTTCCATGGGGAAATAGCACAAGAACAGTTAAACATGATTTATTAACTGTGCAGCTCTAACAGGAAAATCCAAACAACCGGCTCCAGTTACTTTTTATATAAAAACTTGAAAATCAACTTGAAAATGCAGCAGAAAAAAAAAATCCTTTGTGAAGGAAAGGTATGAAATGTCAAACAGAAACAAACACAAAGTTTTCATTGTCAGAGATGGAGTTTTTTTCTCATTACCAAACTTCTATTTTATTGTTTTTCTGACTTCTGCCTTCCAGCAAGCCAATTCTTTAGTTGTGAACCTCAGAAAAGAGCAAGAGATAGATTTGTTGCAATATGGTGAGCCTTGTCACTCTAAAGAACACAGACACACTTTAAACCTGCAATCTGTTACTTCCCTCACATTAAAACGAAAGCCTGTATAGCCTGTATTGTGCCTCTGGGAAGTTATTTTTCCTCTCTCAGTAAAAATATCATCAACAGATCAGATAACGTGATACCCCCTAGAGACAGATATTTATAGACAGCTGACTGATGCCCTATGACCTAGGTGTCAGATGGGTTTCTGTATTCTACATATGCAGTTAAACATTAAGTTTGAAGAAACCGAAGATTGACTGGCGTTACCCGCCTTGGTTTTGTCACTTCTTTCAGACCACAGTGTCCTGTGATGGTACAGGGACTTAACAAATCATATGACATGTACTTTAACATCCTCTATGTGAAAAGTATTCTGAAGATGTTCTAACATCTAGGCTTGTGGGTATTCAACAAAAAACATCTCTTTCCACCTCTCTACCTCCAACAAGAAAATGCAATAAAGAAAAAAAGCAAAATTCCCTTATGCCCTTTTGTGCCTTTGTTTTATACAGGAGGAGCATAAGGTGCATGCAAAACATTTGAAAACACTTGACCAATCTGCATCAGATATTATTTAGCTATTTAGCAAGCAATAGTTATTTTTGATCATGCATAAGGCACATAGGTCAATTTGCTGTGATGTTGCTGCAACACGCAGACTTTACCGAGCGGAAAATAATACAAGATGTTTTGCACAAGAAGAGGCGCACAAAGTAACTGTTAGCATAGATCACATAGGTGCAACAGGTTGGACAGGATGCTGTGGTTAAGTATGGGCTGAAGCTGCTGTGGCAAACGCAGCTGCTAGCAAGCAACACCTCAGAAAGTTTCAGCACAAATTTATTTTATATATGAGTAATTGCAAGTCTGTTTGAGTGGATTGTATTTCAGTGTACTGGGTTTCTATTTTTCTGGTCACTGAGCTTAAAATCCATCAAGGCACCATGGCACTTTTTTTTGCATGTGAAAAGATTTTTTTCCTGTTTAAGCTCATGTATGATAAAATAAACAAGGAGTAAAACTGTCAATTTCCAGTTTTACTTTACATTAACGAATAGTTTGATTGCTTTAAGTTTGCGGATGTGTTCATGGTCTTCAAGGTCATCCTCCTCCCTTGGCGGTCCTACTGTCTCCTCAGCAGCAGCTCAGGGCCTCATTACCGCTCACTTTATCTCTGGAGGGAAACTGAGGGTCAAAGCCAAGCTCTCACTCACTGCTTCTGTCTCTATTCATGCACACACACAGCCGCACGCCCAGCCATGAATTGCACAACCATAGCTGAAGTCAAATCATTTATACAGCTTTCATGGTATACATCAAGCAGATGCATTGTTACCTTCTTTCCCTCACATCATTATTTTTAATCTTCGAACTCTTCCTCTCTTTTCCTTTGCTCATATTCTGTCACATATCCAACACATAGTTCTTTATCTCCGTAGCTTTTTCACACCAGGGCAGACAGCCTGTGATTTATACATAATTAAAGCTTGTTTAATTGACGTATTGTACTTGTTGTCCTCATAACAGAACTATTACCAATTACAAAAGCTGTTGCAGGGTCAAATTAACCTCTGGCAAGACGAGAAGCACTTAAACATACTTATGCAATCTGTTTTTTCATTGATTTACGATGTTCATATTTAGCTGCCAAGCCATTAGTACAAGATACACTGTGTATTAGAGAGGGATAGAGAGCTCTTTCTTTCTTGCCTTTTCTGGTCTTTAATTAAAACAAAAACTCTTAGCATTAGGTCATGGTTATACACTCCTACTATCCCACTCCTCTACTTTGCTCACTGCTGGTTTTTCATCCTTAGGTTACCATGGTGATACATAATTAAACAGGAGCAGTGATCATTTAAGTCTTTTACATAGATCAACGTCTTGGGAAACACCCTAATGTACTTCTATACAAAAGTTAAATACGAATATTGATACCAATCCCATATCTCTTTAACGAGCAGCTGGTTAGCTTAGCTTAGCATAAAGACAGGAAACAGCAAGGGGGAAACAGTTAGCCTGGTTCTGTCAAAGGTAACAAAGTTTGCCTACAAGCACCTCTAGAGCTAACTAGCTTAATTAAAAAGTTATACCTTGTTTGCTTAATCGGTACAAAAACCAAAGTGTAATAACTTCTGATCCTTTTTGCTTTGTGCTCCAGTAACAGTAGAACAACCCTGGTACCCAGCAGAACCTGTAAAAATCTAGGATGATTTCCTGTTTCCTTTAAAGGCTGTTAAAGCAAGACATTTATAGTCATATCTTAGTTAATGTTAAGGCTTGTTAGGTAGTCGATTATTGACGTAGATTAGCTAACTGGTTAGTTGACGTTTTGCAAACATTGGCAAACAGATGTAACCAGCTAGTTAACTCATGTTTTGTTAACATTAGCTGTCATATGTAACCAGCTAGCTTTCAACTGATATTGATTAGGCGAAAGTTGGCTCAGATTTCCACTGGGTACCATTTGCTCAACTGTTATTGGAGCACAGAGTGAAAAGGGAGAAGACTTAAGGGAGGTCAGTTGGGTTTTACAGTGGGTTATGTGTCAGACTATTTCTTGGCCGAGTAGTACAGTAGTAGTCACTGCTCCCAGCAAAGAAATAGTCCAACTTTAGATTTGTTCTCTTTGGACAGAGCCAGGCAAGCTATTCACCCCTGTTTCCAGTCCATATGCTAAGCTAACCTGCTGCTGGCTGTAGCTTCATGTTTAGTAAACAGATATGGAAGTGGTGGTGATGACACCTCTTAGTTTACAAAGGCTAACTTTAGGTAAGAGAGTAAGAAATGTCAAACTTTAAGCTTTAACAATCCCTTGTTCTCTATCCCAAGGTAGAGAACTTTCACTGCAGTAAACTGGCTTTGGCTCAATAACCACTAAAGTTTGATTCAGTCCAATGAGACTTCCTCTGCCACTGAGCAGCTCTGCCTCCAAAAAGTGTTTGCATGACCAAAACTTCAATCTGCCAAAAAAAAAAAAAAAAGGTAAGGTAGAACACTTTCTAGCATGGAGCCAATAACTCACTTCCCCAGCAGCAGAATTTCTAGCTGCAATGAAACAACCCTTTATGGTGCCAAACAGACAGACACCAGCACAGACTCAGAGAAAATAAGAGAAGAGGGGCAGACTAAAACAAAAAAAGTACAAATAAATAACAGCAAGAGAGAACAGCAGAGGGGAGCATGAGGGAGAGGGAGCTCTATAAATTGTAGCCCGGTGCAGGGCTGCGGGGAGGCCGAGCAGCCTGATGAATAGAGCCATCAGCCTAAGCAGAGGCTACAGAGCAGCCTGCCATCTGCCTGCCCATTACTAGAATAGAGTGTATGACGGTCTACTCTCATCTGCAGGCCCCACTGGCATCGCTGGCAACCAAGAACATTCCTGTGTGTGTGTGTGTGTGTGTGTGTGTGTGTATGTCTTCACTCCGGCTGAAGTCCAAACGGGATGAACTGTCCTCGCCGAGACAGAACCATAACCACGTTTTCATAGTGTCTCCTCTTGTGTTTTTAATTGTGTGGGTGAATGCATTTGTCAAGCTATTTGAAGCATATTGTGTCAAACTGTGTGTGCGCGCGGACACACAAGGAGGCAAGGGTGGCCCTCAGAGAAGAGTTACAGCAGCGTGGCAGACGCTTCACACCTCATTGGCAAGCAAGGAGAGCCAATCACCGCCAACAGATCCGCCCCTCAGGCTGCCGGCCTATTCCTCAGTATCCTTGATGAGTTAGAGAGTGAGAGAAAGAAAGAAAAAGTAAGAAAAGGAGCAGAAGGAGAGTTAGACAGAACAAAAGAACAAAAAAAAAAGGAGAGTAAATGCAAACACAAGAATGGGGAGAGACTGTGCGGAGAGACATTAAAAAGCACAAAGAGACGCACAGACGGATAAGAGCCGGAGAGGGAGTGTGGGGAAAACTTTAAAGGGAAAAGCTATTTTTTCTTCAGAGAAGGTCATTAAATCAAATGTGATTAGTCATCATGGTGGAGGATGTTGTCTTTTGTATTGCAGAGTTGAGTGCATTCTGGTGCTTTTTTTTTTTCCTTCAGAGTCAGCTTCTTTAGAGAACAGAGGCAATATAGGACTGAAATATCATAAAAGCACTGAAATGAAATTGTAGCTTTATCCTAATCTCTTTATACAGTCCAAGACAGGAACTGGTGTCGGTGGCAGTGACAAAGTCTCGCTGTTTATACACAGACAGATGGTACAGAGCACATATAGAGACAGTTACAGTAGGTAAAGTTACCTACTGTACAATATGAGATAAGTACGATGAATGGAAAGATACTTTATTTCCAGAGGTTTTAAAATGGGTTAAGAGAAACTTCTGAACTGTTGATGTAGTGCAGATACTTTAAAATCATGTGTGAGGCTTTGAATTAAAATATTTCTGTGGTGGTCCGATAGGTGGTTGCAGATATCCAAGGCGGCTGAGTGATCATCCAGTCGTTCTCTCATTTGTATTGTATGTGTGGTTCTCCGTGCATTTGTTATCTCTGCCAAGCGAAAGCCGTTTGGTTGGGTGTGCGTGTGACACACTTAACATCTGTCTGTCCTCCAAAGTGAAGTTGCTGGTATCAAATGAAACTATATGGCCTAAGGAATTGCCCAGCAGGTAATCCTAGCTTGTCGGGGCTAATTAACGCTCCAGAGTTTAGCTAAATTTGGCAAGGCTAATACTGGCATAGCTATTTTTAAAGGGGTCCCTTGTCCTCTTAAATCAAGATACCTGAATGAAAATGGGTTCAGTAGGTACCCAACAATCTCCCCGTTACATGTCTGCTCACTTTATGTTAATCCCATGCAGTTTGGGGCAAAAAACACGCAGTTTTATCCATGCAGTATAAATGTGTTATTTTGCCTATTCTAAAAACAGTTTATTTCAGTATTCCTGCATACTGGGGTCCCTTAACAGTACTGGAATAGCATAAACCGGATAGCAGTGGAAAGTTGAGACTCATGTGAAATCAATGAGCCCAACTGTATTCATGTGTCATGATGTTAGTCCCCATAGTGGCCTTTTTATTGTAGTGAGACCATTTTCGAAACTTGAGCACGATACTTGTTACTTGTTGAAATTAAATTCAGCTTCTCGGGGGCAGATCTAATCAGCTCTATGCCGAATCATTAAACATTATCTGAACAGCCACAACTTCCTCTGGGACACGCGGGCTCCGACCTCTGAATAGGCAGCATCAAGTGTAAATTATTCAGAATTTCAGCTTTTATGAGTTTCTTCCAAAATGTAGATTTCTATATCTGTTATATTGTTGTAAAGTCACCCGGTTGTTGTTGTGTTCTAAATAACAATGTCTAAATTGAGGAGTTTGGGATTATTGTCTTCAGATATTGCTTGGTTACAACACCATATTAAAACTACTATACCACATTAAAATCTTTGTATACATCTAGGTAAGAAAAGTGAGACTATACTATAGTATACAAAAAGAAGCTTTATTCAAAACTTTGTAAATATCCACTGGCTGCATCTGTCAGCTGTGGTGGCATTGCAGTAGATGTTTCACCATCTGTTGCCCGGCAGGGATCTGCACTCTTCTAGTTAAAGTCATGAATTTGTATACCTCATTAAAGCGTTGTGCAAGTTTTTTGTGGTGGATAGCAAGTCACAGGTAAGAGATATTAACAATGTTACCAACCTTTTCCTGCTCGATGTCGCCGGTGAGATGGACTCTGATACCGTGTTAATGAGATTAGTTGGCTGGATTTTAACCACACTCCTCTTTCTGCTGAGGGGAAGTGGTTTCATTATTGCTGAATTTCCCCTGGGACGGGGTGCAACACTCTGAATGTACCCCACATTTTCTTCCCAGACTGTGCACGACTGTGATTTTTCTGTTCTAACCTGAAAAGGCTCCCAGGTGTGTCCAGTCAGTGGCCAATCCCGAGACGAATCTGTCCTCCACATGTGACAGCAGTGCTGACCTTCCCATGTCTTCCTACACATGTCCTTATCTATCAAACTGAGAGAATTATCAAGACAATCTGCGTTGTTTTGAGCACAGATGATCATGAAAAAGAGGGCTGGCAGAGGAAATGATGTATCCTGCGTGTCTGTGAACGTGTGAGTCATGATAATGTGGGTACCTCATTTATACATGGCAGACAGACTGAAGAAACAATCAGAGAAGAATACTTTGGCACAAGAAATTTGGACAACACAAAACAGATTTTCCTAAGGTATTAACAACCTCCAAGAGATTTAACAATTAAAATGAAGCTGACATGGAAACACGCAAGATGGGAAAAGTCTACCTACCAGACAACCAAAAAGGATACATGGAAAACATGGTAGAACTTTTATGACACCTATGTCTATAATGCATTATAATCTGTTGATAGCATTTTATAATTATAGTTCTAATAATACATAAATATGAATGTTAAATAACAATAATCATGACACATTATAAAGCATTTTCTAATGATTTATGAGCTCAAATATTATAATACTTATACGTACACAAGGCCTAACCCCTAACCCTTAAAGAATGGTCAAGTAAAAAGAAATGACTTATAGTAGTAGAACATTTATGAACACAAAAAGTTCAACTTCAACAAACGCCCAACTTTATAAATGCAACATTAACTTCATAATTCCATTTTTAAGACCAAAATTGGATTTAAGACATTTTAAGGCATTAAAATCCAGATTATTGTATTTCAGATGTTTTAAAGATGTGCAGAAACCCTCCTCTCAATTTGATTGGGAAGAAAATATTCTTGATTTGCTTAGCAGCACATTTGAATGATTGTTCGGAGGTCACGCAGATTTGATGAATAGATATTCCTGAAATGAGATTTGTGTTTTGCATCAGTTTGTTTTATAACCTGATGTTTTTATTTACCCAAGTTCCTTCCTGTGAAAATAACTAAATGAAAGCCAAATTTGATTCACCTTCACATGAAATATCTGCCTCAGTATTTCGAATTTTTGCTCTCTCGTTGCTCTCCACCACCCCGACTCTGCAGCCAGCGGCCTTCGGGACCCCTCAAGAGCTCTGACACAATTTGACTGCTGCCTGTTTTCACTTCAGTGTTTGGGAGCAGCTCAGCGCTCAAGGACATCTCGGCTACACTTGTTGAAGTCACACTGAAATGGAAAAAGTTTTTTTTTTTTTTCCATTCAGCTCACTCTGTTATTATGAGGACTTTATTTATTTTATTAAACATCAAAATCTCATTACCTCTACCACCTGGTAAATGGAAGATTATAACAGTGGCTTCAGGAGGCGTGTATATAAATTCCATCTAATTTAGCACTACATTAATTTTGAATTGCATTATGGCCTTACCTAATATGCTGTTTCAAGAAATACATCAAACTAAAGAAGCTCTCAAAATGCTCCTTCTAGGTGACTTTCAGGGGATAGTTTGATTTTTTGATATGAGGTTGTATGAGGTACTTAACAGCAGTCAGTGTACTAACTACAGTAGATGCTGATAGGCCAATTAGGAGTTAGGAAGCAGAGAGGAGTAACAGCAAGGAAGCTAAGCAATGAACTGCTGTGGACAAGGTCAGCAACAAATGCTATTTTAGCCACAATTGCTCTCTCAAAACCAACCAGACTCCATGGGCGACATCAGTCATTTTACCTCAGAACACAGGAGTTGCTGGAATCCCACTGCCTCGATTGGTTTGTTTGTTTGTGTTATTGTGTGACTTTGGTGTCATAAAAGGACAATTCGCATTCACAAAAGGCACACAACAACACAAACAAACTAACAGACGGAGGCAGCAGTAGGCCAGCAACCTCTGTGTTCTGTGAGATACAATTAATGATTTTTCCTATGGAGTTTGCTTGGTTTGGAAAAGGCTGTCTGAAGCAAAGTAAAGCTGTGAAAGTATTCTAAATTATGGCGCACACTTGAGCAAATATTGATTTCTTGCTTTCTTTTTTTTTTTAGTGGTTTAAACACCTTTTGTTGCTGACCCCGTCCACATCAGTACACTGCTTAGCTTTAACGAGGAAAGAGCACTAGCGACTCTCCATATGCAAGTAATTGTTGAACTTCAGGGTTGTTGAGGTCGTGGTGGAGGCCTTGAAAGCAAAAAGGTAAGCCCCATGTTTGGATCTCATGATTCTCTAATCATCCTTTGATTATATTAGATTGGATATAATCTCATTACAGACAGAATACACCATTAAATCACTTATCTTGGCTTGGAGGTACTGGGTCAGATAGAGAAGCTGTGCAGCTTGTGTCAGAGAGTCGCAGAGGGGAAAACAAGTGGTGAAAAAAATTGGCCTTGGTCTGCTCTGTGCAGAAACACCTGCCATGAACTCCAATACCCATTATCCCCAGCCTTTAGAAAACCCCTCCAACGCGACGCACACACACACATTCACAGGCTGTATAATAGAAGTCAACCCCTCACCCCTTCGAGACTCCAAAAGTCAAAAAGCAAAAGGACAGCTGACTGACAGAGGGGGATTAGTCACAATGAATCACATGCTTGCACGCACACACACACACACACACACACACACACCCGTCCTCTCTCGCTCTGTCCACCACACACACTCTCTTCTTCTGATGCAGAATTAAGATAATGTCTCCTCTGCGATCACCTGCCTCCACATCAAACCCAGACTGTGTCCCTCCGACGTCCACTGACAGTGTTACTGCATAAAAAAGGGATGGATGGCTGCATTACTACTCCACCCACACACACACATACATAACAGTGCTGTCTATCCAGTTAAACCCAACCCAGAGAGTCTGGCAGAGTGCAGACAGCGTAGAGAAGCCGTCTCCTCCAAGGCAACATTAGCCTGGGAGACTGAGCAGAGAAGAAACACACTCCAGAAAGGCAGAAGCGATGCAGAGAAAGACAGAAATAAGTTGATAAGTATAAGAAAAGAGGGACAATCAGGGGATAAGAAAGTGTTACAGTCTTAAAAGTAAGGGTTTAAAAAAGGGGCTGATGTTCTACCATAACCATTTGATTCTGAAAACCCTTTTTTGAAGACAAGACTTGTCAAGGGTTCTTTGTAGGACTGAGGGTTCCGTTAAGAACGCTTTTCATCCAAAGAACCCCTTCTGAAAGTTCATCAGGGATTGTTGAAATATTTGAAGGACTCTTTCTTCAAGGGTTTGTCAAGGGTTTTTTGTACCATAATATAAAAAGGTCCTCAGTAGAACCCCCTGAATGTGCTCTAGATAAAACCCATGGAATATAAAAAGGTTCTGGGTAGAGCCCCCTTTGTGGGTTCTAGATAAAAAACCCTTGGAAAATAAAAAAGTTCTCAGTGGAACCCCTGAGTGTGTTCTAGGTAAAGCCCTAATATAACGTTCCTGGTAGAACCCCCTGGGTGCGTGCAAAAGAAAACCTTCAGGATATAAAAAGGGTCTCTGTAGAGTGTCGGCACCCTTAGAAGGTGGAAAGGTTCTGGATAGAACCCCCAGAGAGGGTTCTCGGTGGGACTATTACACCATAGAGGGGTTCTACCTCTAGAACCTCTCATAGGGGGTTCTGGATGAAATCTTTCACAGATGGTTCTGAGTATAACAGGTTCCCAGGTTTCCAGGTTTAAACAGGAACCAACAATGATTTTCCAATGGGGACAAGCCGAAGAACCCTTTATGGTTCTAGTTAGCTTCTTTATTTCCTTATTTTCTGCTCTTTCACTGAACACGCACACACACATACATATAGCTATATAGGGAAAGAAACATGGAAACAGAGAGAAAGATAGATGATGAACCAGAACATCTGGGACGAATATTTCCCCCCCCCGCGCTTCAGTCCCCCTCTCTTGGGCTCATTCACTCCATTTGGCAAAATGTCGTCGTGACAACATGAGGGCCGCGTATCCATCAAAGATGTACAATGCTTGCTGTAATTAGCATAAAATACACACACACTCAAGAGAGACGGAGCCGCTGAATATTTATGGAGAAAAGTTCAACAATAGTTCCTGCATTGTTTCGTCTTTTATTTCCTCTGATCAGACATCGTCACAAGTGTTGGTCTGGATGAATGCTCAATACGCACTTTGTTACATTATTAACATAACACAAACTCACAGGAACAGATGCAAAGAAGAAACAGATGCTTACATGTGCAGTTTTGTACAGGATAGTGCCGTAGGAGCAGGGAAAACAATGATTTTAAGTGATTTATGGACAACAAAATAGGACTGACTTTGATTAGTAAAAATAGACTTGTATTTTCCTAGCAGTGCTGGAGTGAGATGGGTGCTGTAACAGAGGTGTTCCGCTTTCTTGTGGTGGTTTTGGTTCATTTTTTACTGTCCTTGTAGCGGACCAAGCTCAGGCGTGCTCAGTCTCGTGGGTCCCTGCTGTTGCTCCAAAATGGCCAACAGTGTCACTCCATACATACTCACAGGAGAGATAGACAAAAGGTAAGAGAGGTAGGGAAGGAAATAAGGCTCTAGGGGTGTCTATTTCTCTCGCAGGGTGCTGTGATCGGTGCCTCTAGTCTGGTTCGGTTCGGATCTCCACAGGGTTTGGAGGGTGTGTGTCTTGGTGCTGACTCATTCCTCACTTTCTCTGCTCCAGTTTGGTCTGTCTGTCTGTCAGTCGGTCGATAATAAGTAATCCCACACCATAAACTCGTCATTGCTCCCTCTTTCTTTCTGTCTCGTACTTAACCCCCAGTCCTCATCTTGTTCTGCGGGCAAGAAAACGGAAAGAAAAGTGCATCAGAGAGACGGAGAGGCAAATAACAAAAAAATCTAAATAGACAAACAAACAGAAGAGAAGCATATTATGTCACATGGGAGAGACAAGACAGAGAGAGGAGGGCCTGAGAGTCCAATAAAAAGGGAGGAGGATGGAGTGAGTTGGACCCGAGGGCAGTGGATTCCATGTTAGCGATAAGTGCAACCACAAATCCCCAGCAGTCCCTGTCAATAGCCATTTGAACTGGCCTATCGCAGCTGATGCCACTGGATGAAAACTGCCTAAGAGGAGAAGAGTGCAAGAAAAAAATAAGGAGAACAGACAAGGGACCGAAGGCAGGGAATTCAGTAGACAGAATGTAAAAAAGAAAAATATATTCTTGCTTGTAGACCAACTTGGTAATGGTGCTGTGGATGAGGTGAGTTTGTGTCTGAAACATTTCATTCCTGCAAAGGGGTTTATTTTGTGCAATACTCATCTATCCATGAAATGATTATTGACTAAAACAGTCTACTACACTGTAAAATCCAGGTTACGACAAGGGGTAGATCACTTGAAGGATAATTCCAGATTTTTAAGAATTTGGGCCTTGTTTTTGTAGCTCTGGACATCATTTCTTTTGGTTATGGTAACACTGTATATTCAGTAAAAAGGAAACAGGGCAGTGTATGGTGTGCAAGTGAGGGAAAGCGAGCCTCAGAGTGTGATCATGCTGCTCATAGCAGAGCAGAAACTTAGTAAGTTGTCACTCTGGCAGTAAATGTACAGAACAGGTTACAGAGTGACAATTAATGAATGCTGCAGCTTCCCAAAACCAAGAAAAGTCTCATCTGTTGTTCCCCAACTGTTTCAAAAGTGAAGGCGGTTTGCTTCAAAGTAAACTGTGCAGGAAAGGCCAACTACAGCAGTACCTGTGTGCCTACAACATTACTGATTGAATACCTTTCAAAAGCTTTGCAATCCAGCTGTCAACTTTAGTGGGTTTTTTGGGAGATGTGGTAAAATAAATCCATCCAACGTTGAATGCTTTTTGTTGTTTTCCGCACATTGTTGTATCAACTTTTCCATGTTAAAAACAGTTGCTGTCGTTAGCATGTTGCTAGCTGTCCACTGGCAATCCCATGATACCATGATCCCATCCAATCAGTCACTCAGTCAGTAGAGTGAGATGATTGTGTGACTGATGATCTCAAACATCCCACCTTTTCAAGTGGACTCCGTCTGGTTCTTTGGTCCGCACCAGGGGTTCGATTGACAGCTTTCACACCAGCCCAAACTAACCGCACTAAACGGGCTACAGTCCCCAGACCAAATGATGCAGGTGTGAAAACTCTTTAAAGTCCAAACACCAAGGGTCTAGTCTCCTTAGGTATTTGTGCCTGTTTTTTAGGTGCAGATTTGACACACTCTGGCCCAAACATGTGCTGTTTTTATCAAGCAGACACACCAGGCTGGAGTCGCAGTTCATGTGCCATTTGTGCATATACATTTAAGGTCCAGGGTATAAGATTTACAGGGATCTACTGGCAGAAAATGAATATAATGATTAGGTTTTCATTTCATTTCATTAGTGTGTCACCTGAATATAAGAATCGTGTCATTATTTTACAATGAGCCGTAAATAGTAGGAAGAGACATGTTAAGAGGTTGATTATGCGTTCTGCTATGTGTGGCTGTCATTTATGGCAAGAAATATATCGGCCTCTGAAAAGGAGGTGAAAATATAGCGCAGAGACAGCCACAAGAAAGTCTATATTGAGAAAACCAACACGTATTAAATGCAGGCTTGTATATAATTAAAAACTGAAACAAAAGTGAAGCAATTAATCTAGAATTTAAGAACACAATATCTGATATCTCTAACAAAAATAAATAATAGACAGTTGTTGTGAACTGTATTTGTCAAACTTGAACGTGAACTTGACCGGCAATGAACTGTAAAATCTCTGCAGGTCCGTACTGCAACTAAACTTTTCTTTGTTTTGTTGAGACTGTATTTTCTGAGCTCAGTGATCTCAGCGAAATCCCACCTCTGAGCTGCGTCTATGAGCTCTCCTTCACTGGCACGTCTGGAGGGCAGTACGAGGTGCAGTCCATGAGCTGACTGCGAGCTGAAATAATGACCTTAAGCTCCCTATAAAGCTCCATAAAGCCAAGGGGAGCTGCAGATTTGGGTGATAATTCTCTTAACCGTCAACTACTACATTATCACAACCCCAATTCCAAAAAAGTTGTGAAGTTTTGTAAACCTTGAATAAAAACGGACTGTTTTAGGTGAACTATCCCTTTAAACATCATCACAGAGAGGAGAGATGGCCATAACATATATATGCCAGCAAAAGCAAAAATATTCAAGGTTTACAGACGTCTAAAAATATATAAAAAGGACAAATTAAATCATTAAGAATACTGTTTGTTCTATAATTCTGATTGAAATGTCAATATCAAATATGATGCTGAGGGAGTTATTGGAGCCAGCTCATATTCAGATCCATGCAAACACCCGCTGAAACCACAAACAGGGATCTAGCTCGGCCCTTTG
This sequence comes from Lutjanus argentimaculatus, assembly GCA_034769285.1. NCBI lineage: Eukaryota > Metazoa > Chordata > Actinopteri > Lutjaniformes > Lutjanidae > Lutjanus > Lutjanus argentimaculatus. Next base: position 2,332,230 of record JAWZSL010000029.1, on the reverse strand, counting down.
AGAGTAGAAGTGAGATGGAAGGGTCAGTCTAAAAAATGAAGTGGAGAAGGAAGAGATAGGGAGCAAGAGGCGGTCATGCGGCGAGAATATGGAATGAGGAGGCAAGCGGAGGATGGAGAGATCGGCCTCCATGATAAACTCTTTTTCATGGAGCGGAGAGGGAGAGAGAAAGAGACTTTATCTGTCCTTCGACTGCCTCTTCCTCACAGTTTGCTATCTGGACCTGTTAAGTGCTGAATGCATTAGAAATGTGACTAGGGATGAAGGGATAGTGGATGGAGGGAGTGAAGGAGGAATGGTGGCAGGGCACAGAGGCCACAAAAGAGAGTGAAAGTGGGTCTAAATGTTATCACCAACTGTGGCGATAAGAACGCTAATTATCAGTGACAAAGGCTGGGCTGCTGACAACGGCTCTGTCTTGGTTGACTCCAGTTGAGGGGTCAATATTGTAAAAGTAAGATTTGGGGGGGGGATTTGGGATTTTTATCCCCAGTGAGATCTTGGACATCCCTATCTATATCTCAGTTTTTAGTGGAATTTAATATTTGAAGGGGAAGGACGAAGAAGGGGAAAGAGATTTTGCTGTTTGAAACATTCTGAGCAACGCTATCAAGTGTCTTTGACAGAAAGGGCAAGGAGATGAGAGGCGGCTGTTTAGAGGGCACGTTTGGATCTTCTGACCTCGAGAGGTCAAAGTCACGTCCTTTGACATTTGTTCTCGGTGCCGCTTCCTGCTCGGCTCTGATAAAGCCATGTAAACATCCTAATCATGAAGCTGCATCAGCTCAAATCAATCCTACTTCATTCCTTCCCCGCTACTTTGTCGGCTATGTAATTCTGCATATTATTCCTTTAAAGCCTTATCACGGAACTGTGTTTTTTTTGCACCTAATGACTTTAAAAGCAAGTCTTAGACAGATAAGCGCAGACGAACAGGAGTGTGCTGTGATTGCCGCAGGGTGATAAACACAAGCGGATTACCATATCGTCTCAGGCTTGCTTGCAAACAATTTACAACATCATAACAGCATCCGGACTGTGAACGTACCCTTGCTGAATCTTGACGAGGCTACAGGTAGCTTTCTTAAATGCACACACACACACACCACTCACACACATGCACACAATGAATAAAACATTGTGCAATTTACATGATGTATAGCTTAAAAATCTGCCGGCATCTGACTTTTAGATCTAATACTAATACCCACGAGAGTGAGCGAGAGACGCAAAACTCACTTTTCCTCATTTCCGGCAAAACAATGCAATTGTAAAAAAGAAAGAAATCTAATAGAAAAGCTCCATGAATGTAAATTGAGCCTTGTTGGGGCCGATGGATGTTACATACAGCAAAGTGAGAGCAGGGGAATCAAGTTAATATCAACCTGAGTGACATTACTATTACCATACACTCTAAGAAATTAGGGCTCCAAAAGGGTTCTTCCTGAGGGATGAGCTTCTACCCAGAACCATTCGGAAGAAGTAAGGGTTCTCTAAGAGTTATTTTGTAAAACACCATTAAGAACCCTTAGTCCCTTGAGGAAAGAGTTCTTTAAGGATTGCAACAATCCTTGAAGAACTCGCTCTTCCAAAAAGGGTGTAATAATAATAGAATCCAGTAGCTGGGTTCAAGATAAAACCCTTGGAATATAAAATGATTCTGGGTAGAACCCCCTGGGTGTGATCTAGATAGAACTCCTAAAATATAAACGGGTTCTCGGAAGAACTCCTTAGGTGGGTTCTTGTTACCAGCCTTTGAAGATGTAAAGATTCTGGATAAAGCCCACAGAGAGGGTTCTCGGATGGAACAATTAGACCAAAAAAGTTTTCTCCTTTAGAACCTCTCATAGGTGAGAAGTGAAGCCTTTCACAGATGTTCCAGATATAATCCTTTATGCTGGGTTCTAGGCAGAACTCTCTAAAAGGATTCCAAGTGGAATCTTTATAAAAGGTTCTGACAGGAACGAAAAAGGGTTTGCCTACAGGGACAAGACAAAGATCCCTTTATGGCACCTTTATTTCTAAGAGTGTAGAGTGTGTCACCGGAGGAGACAGAGGGAGTGAAAACATTTGCACATGGCTATGAGAGGGGAGAGATCCAGAGAGGACAATGGTGTCCAACTAGCGGCGGCTACTCCCTTGGTCTTATTACATTAAAACACACACAAGAGCAGCCGGGGGAACGCCTGTGTCAGCAGGTATTATGGAAAGAGATCGTAAGGTTTAAACTGGCTATTTAGAGGGAGTTTTATTCAGGCGCCAGTAGTCCAGTGGAAATTATATTCTCCTGTCTAAAAGCAAGGAGCCAGTGCATGTAAATGGATGCTACTATGTATGTGTGTGTGTATTATATTAATTCATTTAGACATTTAAAAAGGGAATAGCTGCTCTACTGTAGCTACCATCTATGAGCCCAATGACGTATGCCGTAGCTAAAACACACATGGGGCTACTTTACATCAATTCAACTGAAAGCTACACTACAAGATTACGAGGTGCTACAACTTACATATCATGTATCCATGAGGGTGCATGCACGTACTTGTCGTTCTTTTCAGAGGAGAAAAAATGCATTATTTTGGAGGGTTTTTGAAGGGATTGTTCTGATTATTTGAGATGTGGTCTATGAGGTACTTACACGTAGTAAGCATTGCCTACAGTAGATGCCAGTCGACATGCCACCAGTTTGGAGAAGAAAAGAGGGGCAACAGCACAGAAGCTAAGCCATGAACTGCTGAGGACGGAGTCAGCACCAAATGTTCGCTATGTTTAGAATATTTTCACCGCTTTACTTTGTCGTCACACAGCCTTTTCTAATGGGAAACCACTGCTATATAAGCCAAATATTGCTCTCTCCAACCCACCAAACTCCACGGGCAAAATCAGTCACTTTACCTCACAGAACTTGGGAGTTGCTGGTCTACTGCTGCCTTGATTTGTTTGTTTGGGTTACTGTGCGACTTTGGTGGATCCTAACTAACCTTTAAAAGCACCAAAGTCATACAGCAACACAAACAAACAAACAGATCGAAGCAGTGGCAGACCAGCAACTCCCTTGTTGAGCTGTAAAATTACTGATTTTGCCCATGGAGTTTGGTTGGCTTTTGAAAGAGCGATATTTGGCTCATAGAATGACAGTTTCCTGCTGGAAAAGGCTGTCTGACAGCAAGGTAAAACAATGAAAAACTCTACATATAGTGTACACTTCTAATTGATACTATTAATATTATCATATTGATTTAGATTTTTTTCAGGAAGACCTTTATGTAGGTGGCTAGAACATGTTTTGTTGCTGACCCTGTCCACAGGAGTTTATTGTTTAGCTTCTGTGCTGGTGCTCCTCTCTGCTTCTCCACCCTCTACTGTAGGTAATACACTGACTGTGGGGAAATACCTCATAGAACCCAGCATCAAATAATCTGAACTATCCCTTTAAGGATTCAAGTATTTTCCTCACGTGCAAGATTGCACACAGTGAAATTCTCATTCATTTCACTTAACAAGGATGCAATATACAAATGCATAATACACATATGCAAAACATGCTAGTAACAAGTGCAGAAAATAATGTCCAAATGAAATGAAAAGTATATCAAAGAAATATGGCTAAGGTAAGTAAATATGCACCTGTTTGGCGTTGTTGACACACTGTAGATATTGGGCTGCTATGTTGGAGCAGTTGAGGGTTTTTCCAACGTTCCCTTTGTAGCATGCGAGGATCTGGCCCTGCAGGTCTGCACACACAGGATACGTCTCATACCGCCTGCAGGAGTGACAAGGGGAGAGAAATAGTGTGAAAATGGGGAAAATGTGGTGTAAAAGTGGTGGGGAGGATGGGGCAGGAGGAACAGTGTGAGGGATGAGAGTTAGAGGAAAGAGATAAAAGTGTAAAAAAGGAGCTGAGTGATAAATGTGTGAGTGAGAAAAGAGTCAAAGGTGGACAGAAAATGAGGAGAAAATGGAAAATGCACAAAGATGGGCAATGCGGAGGTACTGAGAAAATAAGCATGAGATGTACTGAAGAAATCGAGAACAAGAGAAGAGGGACAAAGACATATTGTTTGTTTGGAAAATGAGCAAATCGATGGTCATTTCTATCTCAAGAGAGCCCACTGAGCTATACTGCAGTCGAGATTGAGTGTGCACCCTTTGCCTTTTCTATTGCTGTCATTCCAGTCTAAAACACCTGAAGCAAGAATCAACACTACTGTATCTGCTATAAGGAAGGTCAAAGGTCAATCCAGCCTCCATAACCTGCCGCAATGACCATGCCGATGTGTGAATTACAGCATATCGACAGAGTGCCAGAGGGGTTTCTAAAAACAGACAATAAGAGGTGTCAAATAAAGCTTCCTACAATGGCTTCAGATTCGTCAGTGCCACGGGAGTTAATGGAAGAGAAGCTAGCTCGGCAAATCAATGTGTAATGCAGAGAAAATGCTAAAAGGGCACTGATTTAATCTAGAAGAGCAATAAGGCTGACTTGTTATAAAGTGATGATGATAATGATGATGAGGTTAAAATTACAGGCAAGGTAAGTACACCTTCCTGGTAAATTAGCCCTTGTTCTTATGTCTAACCACTAAAAACCCTTTAAGAAGGCCCTGAAGGAAGAGAGTATTGATCACTTTACTGGGCACCAGTGAATCCATCCATTGATGCAGCACGGCTCCCTGAGAGTGTCAGCCATTTACATACTGGGTAGCTGTCACCTTGGACTACTCCAAATGGCAAATACAATCTTTGCGCATCCAGGAGGAGGTTCCTGTTGTAGACTGTGAATGCTAATACGTCTGGTTATAGGATACGCATCACTAGCTTTGCACGCTCAAGACTGTCCTTGAGGTCTGCCACGGTTTTGGTGCTGCCGTCTTAGCAGGCATGATCCAGATGCTAGCAGTTCTAATGGTAGATGCTACGCTAAACTTTAGTGCATATAAATGGGACTCTTGTGTTGGATCCTTTAGTCAGTCTAAGTAGTGGGATGTACCACCAGCTCTGCTGCTGTGCCCAATGTTAACTGCTTTTGTCTGTCTCTTCACACACCCCATAAAAATCTATAATGATGACACATGCACATGCTAGGGCTATTATGCTAATGGTGGTGTCATCGTTTTGTTCACACCAGTGCTCAGGACACTCCATCTGCTTCACTAAACGCCTAGTATAAGTGTGAAAGAGATTTTGCCCGTCAGCAACTCTGGTGATCTCAAAGGAATATTGGGGGTGAGCCGAGCCCCTGTTGTCACAATCAGATGTTTGATTTGCCCCCTGGAGTGGGATACAAAGCAGGGGATTGCTCGCCTGGGTCATTACACAGGGTGAAATGCAAGCAGGAAGCTGGTGCTGTGGAGATGTGTACTTATGTGCATCACCAACATGGTCATATTTGTTAGCGAGGCCGGAAAAATCTATAGTCCTTGTAAGTGCAGGTCAGTGACAATTTATGACATCTTCAAAGGAGCTCTCCACACCTTCAACAACTTCACCAGGATTGTGATTAATCAATACACTTCATCATTCACTATGAAATAAAGTGCTGTTCTGAAGGCCAAACAGGGTAAGAAATATTCTAAAGGTAGTGAGGAACAGTTCTAAGCATAAAAGTAGTCAATTTAGACACTTAAAAGAATAGTTTGACATTTTGGGAACTGTGCTTATTCTGTTATTATACTACTCTCAGGTCTGTACAGTAAATATGAAGCTATATCCAGGAGACAATTAGCTTAGCTTAGTCAGACACTGAATACAGGGTCATTTGTTGCCAGACACAGTTAGGCTGTTTACACCTATCTTTGACATAAGTCCTCAGTGGTGCGATCTCAAGGGGACTGTGCACTGAGGACACATTGAGATCTGGTTGCTCAGACCACAGAAATGGACAGTAAACAGTAATATATAGTCCAAGTGTTTCATTGCATATATGGCGGGGAAGTGAGATCAGATCAACACTCGAGATGCATCTTGAGATGCATCTTGGTCTGCCTGTGACTGGATCATCCAAGATGTAAGCAGCTTCTTTGAGTCTTATCATCACTGTGAACCGTAAGACCACAAGTTGTCGTTCTTCCACGTAAGTTTTTGTATGTACAGATAGGTACTAGTAGGCAGATTTTGTCACCTTGGTCAGAGCCAGACTAGTTGTTTTCCCATTTCAACTCTTTATACTAAGCTAAACTAACCAGCTGGTGGTTGTGATGTAAATATTTACTGCACAGAAATGGGAGTGGACTCCATATTCTCATGTAACTCTTGGCAAGGAAGTGTAAGCACTTTTCTCAAAATGTGGAACTATTTTTGTAAAAATGCACTGTGAGTCCTCTGCAGTAGCTGTGGGTTTAATTCCAGCCTGCAGTCATCTCTCTCCCCCTTTCCTGTCCAAACTTCAGCTGTCCTATCAAAATAAATGCATAAAAGGCCCATAAAATTAATAATAAAAGAAACTGGTTGATTCCAAGATAGGTTTACCACTTTGAGCACAGACCGGAACATTATGCTGTTGGCTGTGGAGAGGGTTCTGCATTTGTGGATCCATTGGGGAGAAATTCAGTCATTTGCTAGGAGGCATGACAAGGCCATTGCTCTGCGTCAGGGTATTGAACGATGACAGCAGCGCTAGCAGAAATCGCTGCCATCCCACTCCTATGGATCCTGGTGCTCATTTATTACACCGCCTATGGGCATCTACAGGGACGAGACGAGCCACATACACCCACTAATTACTTTCTTAAGCGTTCGCGTTAATGCCAGGTGCATCCTGCTGATACAAACCACAGTGTTTATCACCAGTAATGGCCTCTGAGAGAGAGAAAGGAGGACAGAGGAGGGGAGAGAAAGAGGATGGGGGGGTAGAAATGAAGAGCATTTCTTGATGAGGAGCTAGACAGTGGTACTTCTATTTTTGCTTGCTCTTTGGTTCTCTCTGCCGGGAAGGGGCTGAGACAGTGGTTGAGTTAATCATGGAGACAATAACACTGTCACACACACTCCGTGGCGGCACGCTGCATCCTCTATCATCTATCATTAAGATTAACATTAAGTTCCTGCCACCAACCACACAGAGCTGGTAGGGAAAGACGACAAACCTCCCTCCTCCTCCTCCTCAGTTTTACATTAGGTGCCCTCATGTCATTTACCATAGGTGACTGCTGTAGTGCTATGCAGCAGGGTGAGCAGATGCAAAAACGATAGGCATGTCATATTATGAACATGCTATAAACCATAACCACTAGAATATTACCCTTTTTACCTCTAATATATGAAACCATACATTTTTAGCTCAATAAAATAAAGTCATATATCAGATCAAATAATATACTTATGTAATGCACTTGAATGTGGTCATTTCAATGCTCACCAATGCTACCTAAAAAGAGAAACTTATGTTTCCAAGTCACTTCTTGTCCTCAGGTAATCACCAAACCCTTTCAGGCTAGTTATGGAAATATACTTATTGTTGTTGTACTCGCTTCAGGCAAGCTAGGGGGAATTTTGATCCTTGGATTTAATTACAATTTGCACCAACAATACCTCCCTATATAGCCAATGTCATATACCACGAAAAAACAATACAAACATGAAGTTATTCATGTTAAACTCACGTCAAGACAGGTCTAAGTATCAGGAGTAAAATGCTGTAGAGTGGATACATAGTAAATTCCTCTGCTGTGGGAATCAGAGGGTATAATTATAAATATAGTCAAAAACAACAATGAATCACCCTTTTCCCACGTAACCTGAGCAGTAAGGCATTCATAAACATAGAGAGTGTATCACATTCCCAAAGCAAAACCTCTTTTTGGCTATGTTTTAATGATTAACAGGAAATGAAATAAGAGGTAAAGGCCAGAGGTATTTTAACTTTTTTTCAGCGGTTTGGCCCGAATGTAGAATTTGACTTTTGGTTAACAGGTTTTACTTTTGACCCTTTTTTTAATGAAGCAATTTCTAACTTATAACCTCTCATCAAAGGGGGCATGTCTATGAGCTGTTAACAGTTCAAATGAAGGGTGACTCACCTTCTCTGAAAGTTTAATTTAAAATTTTTTGGAGGCTTGAGGATGTAAAACTATACAGAATTTAATAAAGATGCACTGAGTGATCTGCTGGATTTCAGCTTGCTCGGCCATGAATGGCACACCAGCTGAACTGTCAGATATTCCAGGTACTGTTCTGGTCAAATTACACACATGCATTGCACGGTGGTTCATGTCATGTGCACAGCGACACAGACAGTCATGTCACAGCTATAGTCAGCTGCTCACTGACACACACGCACATGCTAGTATGTTGTTGGTGTTAAGAGCTGGGGAAAGAAGAGAAGGAGAGACAGAGGAGTGGACATGAGTGCAGGGGGCAAGAAAATCTGAGTGAAGTCAGGAGGACAGAAGAGAGGAAAGGAAGGTTGAAAACAGGAAAAGGTGCAGAGGGAAAAAAGGAGAAAGCCTGGCAATAACCTGGAGTACATGATTGTATAAAAGACATTACTACATGGGCTTGGGAACACTGGGAAATTGTTGAAACTAAAGTTTGTCACTGCATCAAAAATGCAAGCTAAGGCTGTATAATGCAAGGTGAAAGCCAAATTGAGCATCATTCAGAAAGGCTGCCAACTTTTGTTTTCAGAAATCGTGGACATCGTGTCCTCTGGGCTGAAGAGAACAAGGACCATCCAGACTGTTACAAGCACAAGTTCAAATGCCAGCATCTGAGATAGTATGTGAGTGTGTTAGTGCCCATAGCTAATTGTCACATCTGCGAAGGCCTCATTAATGCTGAAAGGTACACAGGTTTTGGAGTGACATATGCTGCCATTCAGACGACTCTCTTTCAGGCATGCGCCTGCTTATTCTGCATTTGTTACAACAGTGTGGCTTTGTAATAAAAGAATTTGGGTACTACACTGGCCTCCCTGCAGTCCAGACCTGTCGCCCATGAAAATGTGTGATGCATTATGAAGCACAGAATACGACACAGACTGCTGAGCACTTTTGGGGAAAATGTAAAAGCTATTTGATAATCAATGTTTTATTATGAACATACAATTTATTTTTTCATTGAAGCAAAGTTACAAAAATGTTTGTGTATGCTGTCAATTAGAATTCTTAGAAAGATAGAAAATCAGAATTGGCAGATCAGCTTTCAGGAATCAGAAATCAGAACTGGATAAGAAAATTGCAATTAGTGCATTTGTGGAATTTAATCGAGAAATGCCTCAAAAACATTTTCTTGTAGCAGAATTTGTTTTTTTTTACTAATATTTGGACCCCTTATATTCATCTTGTGACCGCCATCCAGGGAAAAAAGCACTCTTGGTGACACTGCTGCTCTTTACTCGTACATTCACCACCCACACATCAATCAACATGCACAGATAAAGACACACACTTGCATGTCAGTTAACCACACATACTATTCACAAGCAGAAATCCCAATGCTACAGTATAAATGTCTACATACCCACATCAGTAGATTATTTTACAGGTTATAGAAGCAGCCATTGCCAATAAATGCCCCCCTCACACCCACTCTCTCTTTTTCTCCATTTTTCCACCATCTCTATCTTCCCTTTATTCCTCTCTCCTTTATTCTCTCCCTCAATCCCTAGAGGTTCATGGGATATTTAATAAAACCCCATGTGGTGTGAGACACTGAAACAAATATAGACATCTAGCCAGATACAGTGGGTTATTATTTCCACTATAGGTGTGAGCGTGTGTGAGTGTGCTGCACCCCTGTACCCCGGAGACAGTAAATCTAAACAGTCATATAGGGGTCTCGCCTCGTGCCATCAGTAGCAGTAAAGGTCTCTATAACAACACCTTATCCACCCTGCTGCACACACACCAAGCAGGTCCCTATTGCTTTGATGCACTGATAGTAATGAAAGGGAGGAGTACGGTTGGTTTGGATATCTACATTACAGTTTCTCTGCACTGTGTCATAAATCACAAAGCAGAGAGATGAAAAAAGAAAAGGGGGGACAATCCATTGAGAAAAGACGCTTTATTAGAGAAATGGAGGCAGAAAAGAAAGCATGGAAATGAAGAGAAGTGGAGGGGTGTCTATGGTGATAGAAGACTTGAGAAGAGAGATGTAGGAGAAGCAGAAGAAGAAGACCCTCTACGAAACACTCCTGAAGCTCTCCGCTCACTCCTTTTGTAAAGTTCTCCTTTAGGAGAGAACAGAAAATGAGGTTGAGAGGAGGGGCAGAAATGATATGAGAGGGTGAATGTGTCCCATTTAACATGTAATAAAGCAGAACAGATTACCTGCTCACTCCCTCTCACTGTCTGTCTCCCTCCTCAAGGTGTCCCTATATCATTTAATACAATCCCTTCTTTCAAGCCTCCCGCTGCTCAAGTCAGCACATTCCCATGGAGGGGACACATTCGAAAAGCTTTATTGCTTCGGCTACATTCCTCAAAGAATGTATTGACCGCAAGCTGGAGGACGTATTGAGATCGATGTTGGGATTTTCATACAATATGCATGTGTTATGCCAATAGACTGAGCGAGTATCAGTGTCAGTGCATTTTTCAAACCAGCATATATTGACCATGACTACCATCTGCTGTAACAATGTAGAGCTGTGCAATAAAATGACATTCATAGATCTCCGTTAAGGATACAACATGCTCCAATAGTTGAACAAAGTGTGGGACGCATGTGGAAACGTGTACGTTCATCCGTCATAATTTAAGATACATTACAGAACACAGACACACGCACACACTCACAAGTGCCCAAAGGGACACACAGGCGTACAAACAGACACTGCCCATTCAAATACTGGACAGCATTAAACTGTCCCCTGCAAAAAGAAATATTGATTGCACAAACTGGCTCCAGAGGAGTGCTGCAAAAGTTTTAACTCCTTCTGCAGTAAGAGCTCTGCTTTCTTCCTCTAAAATGATAACATAGCGAGCAGTAGATGAGCAATTATAAATACAAAGTGTCTAGAGCCAACTAAAACATCAACACAAGATAATAAAAACCCATGAGTGTGTTAATGCAGATTAATACACAAACTATAACATGTTAAAAAAAGAACACACGTGCTAATCAGTTCATCATTGGTGGATAGGACAATGTGTTTTTCCACATTAAAACTGTGGTGGACAGTTTATTTTTGCCATTATTGGGCAAAAACTCCATAATAACCTTTAAGCATATTCAGGGTTCCTACACCTTTTTTTCCAAAGTGACATTTCAAGCACTTTAAGAATTTTCAAGGTGCATTTTCAAGCTTTTCTGCACCACCTGACAGGTGTAAGAAATTACATATCCATAAATACAGACTCAAAATGATTATTTCACTTCATCTCATCAAATCAGATGTGCTATAAAAATTGTTTCATGACAGCATTTTACAAAGGAAAACACCACAAAGTTTCATGTTTAAAAATGTGTGACCTGTCTGTAAGTGGACTTCTGGCATCTTACACAACCTGTCTTTATCTAAAAAGCTAACTATTCAGTCAGGTAGCGATTTGTAATACAAACAGAAAGCAGTTTCAAGCAAGTATCCAAAATCCAAGCACATCTCAAGTTTTGCGAATTCAAGTGTTTTCAAGGATTTCAAGTACCTGAACAAATCCTGGCCACTGGTCATTTCAGACAGAGGGCATTCCTATTGGCTGTTCTACAAATGCAGATGTGCTGGTCGCTTCAAAAGGTGAAAGCCTGATTCAATTACAGAAAATCCTACAACTTGTGATAAATTTCCAGTGCCTCCTTTGCCTACAATGGTGTACAGTATACAACACGTGTGTATGTGTTTGCACATGTGATTTTTATGTTTTTTCTACTACACAGCCCAGCTCTACACGGAGCTTTGGGCTATTTAACAAACGGCAAACAGGTATATAATAACAAACAGAGGTGAGTAACTTTTATGGGGGAACGGTGGCTGTGTGTGTGTGTGTGTGTGTGTGTGTGTGTATGGTAAAGCCTCTCATCCTGCTGTTAGACAATGTCGCTGTTGCCTCTGAAGCCTTGGGCACTTTGCCCTGGGCTGCAAAGCGCTGGAGGGGCATCACCGACAAACACGCCGCAGTGTGAAGGACTGGGGTTGTGGCGAGGCTCATGTTTTGGAGAGCTGTAGTTTGGTGTGGGGTAGGTGGTTTACTGATTGAAACCAAACTGCTTCTGATAAGCATTTAACAAAAAAAAAACAAAAAAACTAGTTCTCAAATGAGAAATATAATGAGCAAGAACTCCTAAATAAAAAGCAATCTCTAAAAGTGACAGCTTATTCAAACTTGACCAAATAATGAGTGTCTGTATCTGTGTTAAACTACACTAACAGAATGAGCCGCAGCAATCCAACGATAAAAGGATATAACTTAAACTCTCACTTTATTACAGTTAAAAAACTATTTTGACGTCCTGAAACCTCGTGCACTGTGCACAGCTGGTGCTAATGACAATGACGCCGTGAACTGGTGCCAATTTATCAACAATTCAAAGCCATGGTGGCTCACATGGGGCAACACCAACCACACAGTAACAGAATACAAAATGTTATATTTGGCTCCTACACTAGAGAACAAAAGTATAAAACAAATACACAAACACATATTACATCAGATATTACAAATATGTGGCTACAGTGCGATGTTTTTGTTACGAATATATTTTTCAAGTTGATATTATTGCAGCAGATTCTGGGAAGCTGTTGCTCTTCTCTTTTTATGGGAATGCTATTCATGTAAAAGCTATTTTTTTAGCAAGCAACCCCATCACAGAAAGAAGCCATTTGGTGTGCTATCACATGTCTTTACTAATGGATTTATCATTCTGTTATGATTAAAAAACACTTGACCACACCTTAATGTCTGATTTTGTTAGATTTAGCACGTTGTCAGTATTTATTTTGCCCACACATGAAAAACACACTCACACACACATACAAAAGCATAACATACTGTAGCTCCATCGACAGTATAGATTACGCCCGCCTGCCACCAGATTGAGTTCCCAATCACCACATTGTCTATTTATCATCATTTGGGTCCACTTAGGGGTTAATAGGGTTAAGAGGTGGGTGCCTGTTCCCCCTTAAAAAGCCCTCATGTTCTCTCTAGTTAAGGCAGGCGTCAGTACCGAGGGGGGTAAATAAATACAAATGATCCAGTTAAGGAGAAAAATGACACACATTTCGCTCACGCTGCTTTTTAAAAGCAGACCTGAGTGACCCCCCACAGTGAAATCCATCAGCATGGATAAGAGATTGACTGAGAGAGAGTGAGAGAGAGAGAGAGGGAGAGAGGAAGGGATGGAAAAAAGAGACAGAATCAAGAGGGAGGGATAAAAGACTGCCAAAGAATGGAGGGAGAGAGCGTATGAGTGAGTGAGCAGACGATAATAAAGAGGGAGTGAGTGAGAGAAATTTAAATTAAGATAGAAAACACTGTTCCTAAGTGAGCAGTGAGGGAGACAAAGAAGGATGAAGAAGAAAAAGAAAAGCAAGTGTATGTCCTTTCTGACCTCTCTTTACAAGGGGACTGGTGTCTGGCCTCAAAGCGAGGATGACGAACATGTTTGAGATATGACACACACATATCGTCCCCTTGGAATTATAAGGGTTCTACCTGACATCTTTTGCCAAAATTGAGTCATTCACATATTCTTGTTCTGTGACAACTTATTAACATTATGTCTGCAAAATCAAACTCAAACTTGGTTCTATAAGGTTCTAACTATGAAGCCAGTCAGCACTAGAGCCATGAGAGTCACGCAAGCAATATTTGTAAGAAAACTCGAGATCAAGGATTTTATTGATGGTCTCGTAAAAGACAACAGTACAAAGACCAGGCAAGTTCAGTCTACTTTTCATTGTTTTAGGTCTTGCTGAGGAGTTTATTTTCATCGTTAGCTAGCTCCCACGTTAGCCAGCTAATGCCAGCTTCCTGATGTTAGTCTGGCAGTAATGCTAACATTAGGAGACAGCTCTAAATGATGATCTAAAATGATTAAAAAGACTGAACTTGCCTGGCATTTGTTGTTTACGAGAATGTCCACATTTAAATCTAAATTTCTCATACATATAGACACTTTGTTACATAACTTTTATAGATTAAAACAAATTATAAGTCAACTGTTTGTGTTCCTTGAAAATCATTGCTTCTTTTCATGTTTTGCAAGATAGAACCTTATAATTCCGAGCAGAAAATGAATTCTTAGATTTCGAAGGTTTTATCTGCATTTGAGAAAAAACCCATTTACAAATCTGACAGTATAGTACATTTAGAGTGTCTGTCATTATCATGTATGAAAGAGACTTGTTCCAAATTTTTGGCATTTGAAATGCACAAACTTTGCAGCTGATATCTCAAAACGGCTCTGAGTTCACATAGCATCTTATATTTCCAAGGTGGTGATACATATAAATATCATTCTGAAAGATGTTCGCTGATTCAGGAATTCTTATTTGTGAGAAACACCTTGAAATGACACATTGCTCGATTAGTAAATATGAGGTACATATTTTCAGCGTATCCAAGAAATGCTATATGTCTGTCCTTTTCTGTTCCATCATTCATGTCATTTCTGTTGTTCACTATATGAAAACCTCCCCAAACAATACAGAAAAGCAATAAAAGCTGTGAGTGGGTTTCCCAACCATTTCCACTGCAAAGTCACTAAATCAGCCACTAAAAGGTGTGTTCGTGCATTGTGTGTCCATGTGTGCACCCACGCAGGTCTCTAGAAATTGTGTGTGCTTTTTACAGGCAGCACACTGAAGCTCTTAAGGCCCAAAGAAGAGCTTTTAAAGCAGTTATTGACTTCTGTCTCCTCAGCTGACCACCATCTTGTCCAAGCACACGGGTTGCCTAGCTACAGAATTGAGGTTCGCCCTCACCTGACCGAAGGGTCAAAACGCTGCTCAGTCTGTCCTGCATGTCCGACTGCTACCTCAGAGAGAATCACCTCTATGACTACAGCTGAAGTACTTTGCAATAACTTGGCTGCTAAATTAATTCCTGTCATTTTTAGTAATTAAGTGCTGCTTGGCTCAATTAAACATCAATAAATCATTACTTCATTAATTTTGGGACATCAGTATTATTCCCTTAAACAAACAGGAGCACTGCCAAGAAAATGGAAAGCCTCTACCTGCCTCGACACCTTATTTACATTTTGTAGCAGCGGGGTGGATTTTGTAGGAAACCTGCTGGATTTTCTCCAGCATATTTATCCTCTTCAGTAATGTGAAAGATAAAACAAATGCACAACGCAATCGTCCTGCAATGCTTTGTTGCAGGGCTATGTCTTGGATTGCATTAGGTTGCACGTGATTTTCCTGATATTTTTGTCCATCCTTCATAACAAGAAGCAATGGTCTGTAGAGAATTAAGGAAATGTGGTCTTTAAAGAGGCAGAGTGGGTCGTCCACTGATCACAAGTTTGGCAGTTTGATCCCTGGTTCAACCAGTTTACATGTCAAAGTATCCTTGGGCAAGTTACTAAACCCCAATTTGCACCCTGGAGCTGCACATAGCTGCTCACTGCTCCTAGGATGGATTAAAATGCAGAGATTGAATTTCACTACACGTTGTACTGTCTTTGATTGTGTAAGTGAAGTTGGTTTTCTTCTTCCTCCTCCTCTTCCAAAACTCAAGTGACACCACTGCCAATAAACCTGACTGTAGTCTATGTTTACTGTAATTAAACCCAAGTATTGCAATCAGTGTCTGACAACATTATGGATAAGATCACTACCTTTTTTAGATCTTTATTAGAGAGTAACGTATGTTTTGTTTAAGCAGAAACAGTGGTTTTATTGCTCTCGCCAAACTAACCAGACTGTACTTTAAAAAGCATGTAGAATTGGTGTGTAGAGCCAGAATATTTTCACATCTAGCGCGGTAAAGTTAGGGTTTATTTCAACCAAACCAGAGCTGGTGATTGCTTGAATAGTATAAGAGAAGCCACGATATTTTTGGTGAGTTTTATTTTGTTTTTGTAAAGTTTGAATGACGATGAGAATGACTATGTTAAAATTACAGTTTTGCAAAGGGAGTCTGGGAATCGTTCGCTTGGAAAAACACCATTTCTCTGTAGTGATCCTTTCCACAAAGTTGCCAGAAGCTGTGCCCGTCAGTGGCAAAAACAAGCATTTTTGTCGACGGGTTGAGAGTGTGCAGTTGCCCGGAGGGATTACATTGTAGCTTAGTTTTGCTGCTGCCAACTGCAGCACTCTCCCTAAACACTGGACTAATTTTTAAAAAATCGGTGTCCCCATTAGTCATTTAGACACGAAAACATGAGAACATAGGGTCCTGGTTTGTTCTGTTCCCCCAGTGATGGTATGCCAATTCCCTCTCACAAATACACAACACTGTGGCATGAAACAAGTTTGAAAAATACCAAAGTTAAGCCAAAAATTGCAATTAATTTGACAATGACATGTATTATAAAATGCTGCATTGAAAACTTAACAAGCTGCAACTTAATTACTAAGTAGTTTACTAATAATAAAACGCATGTAGATACATAAATAAGCAGATGAGGAGTTATTTAAGTTGTTTATGGTTATAAGGGGCTGAAGAGGGATGAGTGGGCTCTACTCTCCCCGACATGGGATGGAGAAGACACACTGCCAGGTGTGGTCTCTTGACCGAGAAAAGTACGACACACCGGTGTTATGAAGAAAAACAACAAACCATTTACATTCAACAAGTTTTGCTTCACGCCCCCTCATTCCACCTTTGAATGTGTGTGTGTGTGTGTGTGTGTGTGTGTGTGTGTGTGTGTGTGTGGAGAGACGAAGCGAAGACTGCGGTGCTGTTATTGTCAACTGGATTAAATTAAAAAAAGATTTATTCAAAAGAGCTAAAAAATAAACAACAGACAAAGGGAGTGAGTGTGTAGCCTGAGGGAGGAGAGGAGTGACAGTGAAGTGACAGACTAAAATGAGATTTTATTCTCTATGGCCGACTGTATGGAGAGGATGTGGAAAATGTGCGGCTTAGACACACACGTGCGCTCTCAGACGCAAACACAAAAGCGTGAAAACACATAGCCTTTATTGATCTTATCACAAATCTCACCATCAAGGCTGAAAGCTTAGAGGAGTCCAAGTTTTTGAGACCTGAGAAGGGGGATGGAGGCATAAGAGATGATGGTCTAAATCCTTCAGCATTACACAGCCTTGTCAGACCCACCCATTCACCATCATAAGACGTCCCTGTCCCATCTCAATTCTGCAGGGACCCTGGACAAACAGTGACAGTGACCAGCCTCAACAAAGAAGCCCAAAGCCCCACCAAAGGTTAGCACTGACAGGAGGCTTAGGACTACGCCACCGTTCTTTCATTCTCCATTCCATCTTTTCGCATAATCTCACATCTATCATTTTCCTCCATGCCTGTCAGCTCGCAATTCAAACCAAAGCCCCATTGGGTCACTGCAGCCAGTCAAGACACCGCACACATATATTTCAAAGAAGATATCCACGCACACCTGCATACATGTGAGCGCAGTTGAATTCATTCATTGTCTCACACACACACGTGGACTCTTACATACATGTGGTGCAGTAAAGGTCACACATTCAGTGCTGGACAGTGTGATAATGCATCAGACTTGGATAAACAACTAGTGGGGAAGGTGGCAGGATATAAATCAGGCACAGGGAGACATGGACTCCTTTCCACAGGCGACTGGGAACTCTTATCTACGGTCAGTGTCATGGGGAAAGTGAATAAAAGCTTTAGTGCTATGTGTATGTGTCTAACACACTGTCTTAGTACATTATCTGTTACATGTTATGTATATGTAGTATATGTGGAGGAACTGTCCACCAAATGTCTATGATTCATGGATTTTCTAAAGATGTATCTAGGGCTGGGAAGATACACTTCAATTTCCTGATTCGATGCTACAATGATACTTGGGTGCTGATTCGATATTGCTAATCATAGTATTGTGATTTTGCAAGTACTGTGATTGGAGGCCAAAAAAAAGTTGAATCATGCACTTCTAGAGACTGTATAACATAATGCATATTTTTCAAACACAATGCACAATCACAACAGTCAGTCTTTGAGTTTTATTTCAGCAGCACCATTGCTATACTGCATATACAAGTAGTAAATACAATACTTTTTGAAGTGAACTTTAGCTGTTCCTGCTTATCAAGATAGTGCCAAAATAATAAATAAAATGAGATGTTAGCCAAAATGAAAGCACAAATTAACAGTCATGAATGAATGAACCCACAGTTAGAAATGTGAAATCAGCAGCTATCATTTTGTTTCCACAGATCAGAGGAAATATAAAGTATGTATGTTGTTTTATGTATGAATGTTTATGTAAGCATGTGAAGTTCGGGTTGGATCGGTTGGTAAGACAATATCATAGCGATCACAATGCTAATTTACGTTAGCACATTATCACTCAGTGTGAGTAATTCATATAAATGACAAATTAAGAGAATCAACTTTTTTCCTAGTTTTATCCATATATGTTCACACTCACTTCAGATAATAGTGTTCATGTGTCCATAATTTTTTGTGGTAAAACGATAATAATTCATGTTTAGTTTGTTACTGTTTAAGTCTTCGGTTGTTTTACCATGATTTTCTTATTTTATCATCACCAGTTTTTTATATATGAAATGTCAGGTTTATGTTTATCAATTAAACGTACGTTTAGAAGGAGTTGTGTGAGTAGTCAAAAAACTACATGAAGTAAGTGAACCCTCAGCTATATTGGTTAAGTCAAGCAGGTAATAGATTCAGGTGAAACACATTTGGGTGCTTAATTAATCAGTTAAGCAGACCAATCAAATGACACAACTTTAGCGAAGGGTTTAGGCAACACAGACTAAAAGAGAGAGGAAACCAACCAAACCACTGTAGTGCCAAGGCATGCCCACATAGATCAACAATGCCGAGAGGAAAGGAGATATCCGAGGACATCAGGAAGAAGGTAGTGACAGCCCATCAGTCTGGGGAAAGCTATAAGACCATCTCCAAAAGATTCCAGCTCCATCCATCCACCATAAGACAAATCATTTACAAGTGGAGGGCATTCAACATGACCGCAACTCTGCCTAGAAGTGGACGCCCATCAAAACTATCACCAAGAAGCACCAGAAAAATAATAAATCAGGCAAAGGCCAACCCACACATCACCTCTAGAGAGTTGCTGACCTCTCTGGCAGTATCTGGAATAAATGAATTCTCAGGCCTATCAACAAATTCAGTTTTGTGAGATAAACCATGTTGTTGCATAAATAATTAAAATACATCGTTTTTTTTGAGCCCACTGTGGTCAGAAAATATTCAGATTGTCACAGCCCTGTTTGAAGCCTTTGTGTTTTCCCTGTGTTAAGCTTAAACTTGTTAGACTTAAAATTACCAGCCTGCCCCCGTTCTGTAAGCCTTTTATATTTTGTCTTTGTATTTTCAGTTGAGTATTAAATCATTTGAACAGCACCAGATCTGTATTTTGGGTCTGTCCTCTTATTTCTGCTACACCAAGTTTTTGAAGCAAAATATATTTTTTTTCTCATATTAGTAATGTTATGGCTTCATGTGGAAAATCATAACTGTGAGAAAGTTTGAAAGATATGTGTATGTCACTTCATATGTGTGTGTGTCTTTTTGCGTGTTGTGGATGTAATGAGGTCACAGTGATGCAGTAACGTTCTGGTTGGGAGAGCTCCATCATGCTCTGGCGGGAATACTGCAGGAGAACAGCAGGGAACAGCTGTACTGCACACATACGCAAACAACCACACACACACACACACACACACACACACACACACACACAAAATCTCATACTGCACACACACACGCTCAAACACACACACTGTTCCCTCCCTTGAGTACCTACCTCTCACACTTTAATTTATTTCTTTCAACATCGCCAAGGAAAATGACCATGCGGTACCACTGCAGTGAATGAAAAATTCGCACACCGGCTACTTGCTGATAAATAGCATGGCTAACTTGTTTATAGCTCAAACCATAATGAAACTAAATTTGCCCAAAAAAAGGCAAGACTATTACTGATACAAGGGAGACATATTGAAGAGGATGACAGATAAGTGAAATCATCTCAGTGTAATTCAGTTGACTCATCTTTTGCTAAAAATGTCTTGTCCCAGTTCATGTACTCACAATTCTGTTTCAAATCATTTCCCAAATTGACTGTTACTGAGCATAAGAGTAGGTGCCTCATACAGCTATGATGCATACATTCCTCCCAAATTCTGTCCATCTTCAGACCAGATTTTTCAATCTTGTTTTGATCTGAAAGTCACAAAGTAATAACAGTTTTGTCCCATTGTTTCAATCACCGCACTATTGACACACCGCACTACTGACATGCCAACTGCAGGGCATGGCAAGAAAGCGCAACAAAACTGCTATGTTCATTTTTTTTTTGTGAGTCTCTGCCCTTTTTATTTTACACTTCAATGTGTTATATCATGAACCAATGCTTCAGAAAATTCAACAAGCAATACAAGGGCCAGTAACAGTTCAACCTCAAGGATGGATCAATACTGGTTGTTTGCTATGTAGTGTTTTATGATGTTTTACTGTTTATTTCACAGGTTAACTTGTTGGACTGGCGTTAGCTTGTTGCACGACTAGTGTGGTTACTGCCACAGGCTGGGGTGATGTTGGACAAAAGTTGTAAAACTGAGGGACACTCAAGAAAAACTGTAAACGTGAAGCCACGTTTGAAACCAACTATATAATGAGTGGTAGTAGGTCGGAAGCCGGTAACTGTTTTTTCACAGTGCTGGAGTCAAGACCACCTAAACGGAGACCAAGTCATGATGAAGAGCAGAGTGTATTGAGACCGAGACAAGACCAAGACTTTGAGGAGCTGAGACCAAGTTGAGACCAAGACCAGGTACAGAATAGCTGCTAGGGGTGACAGCTACTTAACAGTAACAAAAATTCAAATTAGAAAAGCATCAAGTTATTGGTTGCATTTGAAGCAGGAAGTTTTACATCAAGTCAGTGATGTTAAGAAATAAACCAGAAAATACACTGGTCTTCACAGATCTTGAAGTAAAATCCAGTGTCCTGCAATGGTCAAACTGCAGGAATTCATTTGCAACATTGTGTAACTATGACTAGCTTTAAAAGTTGCCTGCTGGGCAGTGAGGTGACGTCCACAGACAACAATACACTTTGTGTTACTGCACCAAATTTCCGCATTTATGATAAATGAAGCAATTTGCAAAACCAAACAAAAGAACGTTGGTAATACCACATACCACACTGCTGAGCCAACCTAAATAACCACAGGGGAAATTCCATCATTGCCAAAGTCCTGATTAAAAGTTCCAAAAGCACATACATGGATGCTATAACCCTTGACAGACAGCCTACTCTGGTCCCACACATCTTCTTCTCCACTATAATGAACCGTAGCCTAATATAAGCCCTAACACTAATCAATCCCTGGAGTACTATCACTCTCTTTACAGTGGCACTGACATGAGCTAGAGTGGGGAAATGAAGACATTCTAATAAGAAAGATGTCATCTCCCACACTTTATAACATCCTCACATTAACATATCAAATGTTAATTCTATCAAGTATGGATAAGGCCCCGGCTTTTCTTTCTTTTTTTTCTTTTTTTATCTCTGGGGGACATTTTCAACTTTGAGGAAATCAAAAGCCTGTGAGAGACAAAAAATATTTCCTTTTATTATTCAACAGAGGCCACAGATAGCATCTTATCTCTGTAGGGTCTCTGTCATAAGAGAGAGAGGAAGAGGCAGAGAGCTTTGACGAAAGGCACGCGTTATGTTTTGCAAAAGATGTTCAAACATATGAGTGCAAACAAACATACACCATCATGCTTGAACTCACACACATAAACAAGGATGGGCCAAACACGCCCTGTTAAATCCAATTAACCCTCAGCTCTGATCCCCTCAATGCATCCTTGCCCCTGCCTTGTAACACCAGACCTTCCCGCCATTTCATTAGTGCAAACACACACACGCATGCAGAGATACTAAACCCCGTCACAACGCTGCTAATGCACCTCCTATAATCCAATCAGCCAATCACTGCTCTTCATGCAAAGGCCCCAGTCACATGACTGGCCGCACATTAGCCCGTCGTTCGCTTGCAGTTAGCACTGTCATTTGGCACTAATGTTATTCCGGTGGATTTTTTTTTCCTTTAATGTGATTTGGGAAGTCTGAGCTCCGGCTTCCATAAGTCTAGCGCTAAACCCCCGGTGGGCTAGGCTAATCAGTTTCCAACATTTCTCAGGGAGACAATGATCCCAGTGTTAGCGCTGGCTAATGACAAGCTAACACAATTAGCCTAGCCTCCCTGGAGGAGAGCTCAGAGCCAGGCCCCATTCTTGCCCCACCTCCCGCAGGCTCCTCATCCACTTTCTCTACATTACTATGGAGCCTAATGGCCTCTTAATAAGAAGACAGATGGAACACGGATGGGGAGGGATTCTGCATCTTCTTGAGTTACATATATGTGTCGGATATGTGCTACATCCATGACTGCTTGGACGCTTAATATTACCTCCTCTGTTAATAGCTTCAGTGATGTAACTGTTCTTTTAACTGTGAGCTGTGGCTGTAACATTATGTAGAGCTCAAATGGGGATACTAGTACCAATAGAGGTACATGAGATTTTTTTTTTTAAATATTAAAAAATTGTAATTTAATTAAATTGTGACTAGATCCGTGTAAGTCATGACTCTCCAGCACTGCTAGTATCCTATTAGACATTTGTGTTAATTTGATCATAGTTAACATATGAACTCTTGAGTCATGACCAAAAACATGTTTCATGAGGTCACAGTGACCTTTAACAACCAAAGATTTAATCAGCTCATCCTCGAGTCCAAGTGGACATTTGTGCCAAGTTTAAAGACATTCCCTCAAGGTGTTCTTGAGATATCAACCTCACAAGAATGGAATGACCCAAAGACACAATGCCTCTGGCCATGGCTGCCGCCAGCATGGGGGCTTAAAAAGAGGGTTTTCAAGGTTTTACGCTTATTTCTGGCAGAGATAATAAAACTGTCTAATAAATCAGACACTGATAGCACAGCGCAGTACTGTACCTTTTAATATAGGCTTTTTGTTCAATCAAAAATGTTTTATATTTTTGTATTAATTAAAACAAATAAGACTGATTTAGAGCATTGCACTATAAGAGTAAGGACCATATACACTAAAGTACTAGATGCCAAAAATCTTAAGTTCTTTCAAGACCAATGGTCAGTAGGTTGTGATATAAAAAAGGGCAAAACGGTCAAAAATTATGTGGAAGCCAATGTAGGGGTTATATTATACTTTGTGTCTGTGTAGAAACCCATGTAAACCCATGTAAAAAAACTGCTACAAATTATTTGATAATCATGTTTGACCTCGGTCTGGTTTAAGATAAAGTTTCACACAACAAATGACACTCTTCTAACATTGAAAAACTAAAAGAGCACAAGAAAAGCCCAGTCAGCTATCATCAGCATGCTATCAGGCTTATCAGTGAACCACATCATCAACATCAGCTAATGGGACGAGCTAATGGGGTCCTGATTGAAAGACATAGGTTAGAGTGTGGTTAGCATAATTCAATAGTGTGTTCACTGGCCCACATGGACTTCTAATCCTCAGTGGATACATAATTTTAGATAACACACATGAAGTCTACCAAGATCATAAAAAAAATATACATACTATATAATAAAACAAATAAACAAATAAAACAGGCATTTTTGTGGAAAAGGGTAACACTTTATTTGAAGGGGTGTGCATAAGACTGTCACTAGTCCAGGAAATTATTCATGACAGTGTTACAAAAGTGTACCTAATGACATCTTTATGATAAGTCCACAATGAAGCACTTTACATGATGTCAAGCAAAATATTCATGACAACCAAAAACCAAAACCAACTACATGTAACAGTATAATGTAATGTTATAACATAAAGCTTAACAGTCATGGTACTGTCATGGTTATGACAGTATAATGCACCCCACCTCAAATAAAGTCTTACCAGAAACAAAAATGAAAGGTCTATTTTTTGAGGTAATCATTAAGAACAGGTTTAAAAGTTGGTGGTATAAGATTTAGAGCCTTTGGTCTATTTGAATTGACTGCGTCTAAACTTACTTGAACTTGGCATTCACTTGGTCGGCAGCTTTATGGTAGTTCTCTGTGGTGACCTTGTAGAACTGTGCGCTCTGCAGAGAGACAGGGAGAGAAGCCTGTGAGTAGACAAATGCATGAAAATTTTTGCAATCTCTTATAGAAAATAGTCCATCCAAATTATTCACATCTTCCCAGCTTTTAGGTTGAAGCTATTTAGGTGAAAGGCAACATTTCAGCAAAGTGACGCCTCTTAACTGTTCGGATCTGATATGGTCTAGTACAGTGCAGCTGAGCCTACACAGCCCTGCCTCATCTACCACCACTCAAACTCCATTAAAACTTAATGGAGGGGGATATTAAGGGCACAGCTCTATTACCAGCTGGGCTTATTGTCCACAACATGGAGGCTAACTTTGTCATCTGTTATGTATATAGGTTGTAAGTGGGAAGTATAATTGAAAGTGTAAAGTCTGCAACGATGAAAAAAAATCACATCTTTCTATTCTGTTCTGTTTTGTGCGTGTGTAGTTGTGGACCATGCTCTGTGTGAGAGTGTGAATTATAGGTGTGTGTTTGTGCTTATCCTCTGATAAACTACTGCTGTAATAACAGGCAGCAATCCTGTAGGGTCAGAGGGTCGCTAGTCAACAAGGTACAGACCACCGGTCATAATCCCCCGGTGACCCATAGCAAATGAAGCCATAGCAGGACCCCTCAACCTGAATTACCTCCTCAAACACTGCCGTAGAACCGAGCTCCTATACCATTTATACCACTCGTGGAAAATCTATTTTGTCAGCCCTCTGCGGCTGCTCTGCACATTTATGATCAAACGGTGAGAGGTTGTAAAGTGTGATGGACGGCTTGATAGACAGTCATTTGAGGTGGGGCTGACAACTTATGGTCGGTTGGTCGTTATGCTCTTGTCAAAACATTTTCTCATTGGTCAGACAGTCGCTGGTTTTACTGTTAAAAAGGGGAGAAGCGCGTCTTAATCCATGATTTTCAGGGGGCGCGACATATGCAGACCCGTTGTACTTGAGTGACAGGTTATTTACTGAATATTTACTTGGCTCCAAACTAAGTGAGACCATGTCAAAGTACTGGCACTAATTGCTATACTGCCTACCAGCATTAGAGGACAGAAGAGCTGAAGGGATAACTTTATTTTTGATGACCAAACATGTGTTGATTTTACCAAGTTGGGCTGCTTTATCAATGAGCGTGAGCCCATAACAGTTCAACCTGAATGATAAATCAATACCAGCCTTCTGTGACCTGACTTTAAACTTGAAAGCTGAGTTTTTACATGTTTTATGTTGTTTCATGTTTATTTGTAGGTTATCTTGTTGAATTTGGTGTTAGTATGTTGCTGCTGTGTCTACTCCTACAGACTCAGCGGATATTGGACTAATGTTGTAATAGTGACAGTCAGGAGAACCCGAGTTAACATGAACCCTCCTTTAAAGCTGCACTAGGCTGGATGTCAGTAACTGTTTATTCATGTTGCTTTTTAGTGTAAGTTTATACTGCAGCGCAAGCTACGTTACAGGATGTAACGTTGTAACAGGATGCCAGTGTGTCCCTTGTCACTGTGTGTGTATTTGGTGTGTCTAAATTTACTTGATGGACATGGCTTGAAGGCAACAATACAGCTACATGTGAAAAAGAAATGGTCAGCCTGCAAGAATTCATTTTCTTGGCAACGCTGTGTAACTTTGATTAGCACCCATTTATGCTTCAAGGTAGAGTACACTAAGTGCAGTAGTTAACCAACTGATTGGTTGAAGAGTAGGTAGAATATCAGCCCACCAAGACTGACTACAGCCCTAGAATGAGGTTTCATCTAGATTAGACAAGGTCTACTCATGCTAACGTTTTCCTGTGAAGGGCTCCAATTTAATAATAGTAATTCCTACTCTGACACTTCCACCAAAAAGCATAGTTCACAGGAGTACAAAAGTATTTCCATGACACATCAGACAGATTAGAGGTTTTGTGCCATTTCCTGTTGGATTAATGTTGAGCTACACAATCAGGCCGTATGATGAAGTGTTGAGTTAAAGATCTCTCTGAACAACCTGCTCTTGCAAGTTGATTCCTGAGAACTTTTAACAAAGACTTTGACAAGGGTTAACAATAGTGTTTTATAACTAAACTTTCTATCCAATCATGGCCAAGGCCTGACCATAACCTTAGGCTGAGGATTTGTTACATTCCCAGGAAACCAAACACTTAAATCATCTTGCATATATTACAGTAGAAATGTGACAAATGTGAGCCTCTTGGTCCCATCTGCCCCAACTTAACCTCCCGGCAGGGAAGACATTCATCATAGTTCAGAAAAGATCAATAGGAATGAACTGCACTGCTGAAAAGATCAATAGTCATGTGTTGCAGAGCTAAAAGAAGATGAGACATGACAACGCTGACAAAAGGTCTGATACAGATTTGAGTCCTCTTCATTTGGATGGACTCTTACTGTGAGGGTTTGCAATGGATTTAGAGTCCTTCACTTTTTCACACTCTGGAGAATTACAGACATCATTTAAAAGTTATTTTTGACATCTGACCGCTCTTTAAAACACCACAGACACTGTTTTAGATACACAGGGATGTAACAGTAGCAAAAACTCAGGTTACGAAAATACCTCCAAGAAGAGTCAACGATAAAATATTTAGTGGGATATTAAAAATCAAAGAGAAATGACAATTGAAAAATGTCTATTATTAAATAATAATCTGATGTGTACAGCATTTGCTGTGCATATAAAATTTGTTTCTCCTTTTAACTTGAAGTGGTTCTGCTTTTCATCTTTAATAAAATCAAATAAAAGTTGCCAGCATTGACCTAAGATTGAAAATAATAAAATAAAGTAATTAACCATGTAATATAGCGGTAGATATCGTCACAGTCTGGTATAGGGTTGCACATTTTCTTAACCAATAGCTGAAAACACTAACAATTGATTAATCATTCATTTTAATTTTTTTCTTGGTTATTTCTCTTTTTTCCTCATTTCAAGTTTAGTTTCCTGATTCAGCACCTGGCTGTGCAGGACAAAACAATGTCAAATGAATTACTGCCATTTAAAGACTTCTGATAAATTATCATTAATACATTTTTAATCAGTTAAATTCTTTTTGATTTATTGTAACATGGTGATAGCAAATATATGTATTGAACTGAAACAAAAAACTACTTTATTTATGTACATTTAGACCCTCTGCTATGACAATTCAAATTTAATAGATGCATTTCTTTCCTTTGATCACTTTTTTAAGATGTCTCAAGCCCACATGTCAAACTTAATTGATTGGAAATGATTTATGTCTATGCAGGGTCACATGTCCCATGAATAATTAAGTCATAAACTCCAAGAAACCCTCCTTACATGTCCAAGACACAAACATGTTCATGGATGATTCTGTAGGAGGTTTAAAATTACTGTCAAAATTTGTCACAGGTTTAACAGTAAAGATTGCCTTCTTGCCTGGGGCAAGTAAAATGCCACAACATGCAAATCAATTGGCCAATTCACTTTCCCGACCTGGCAAATGTTAAAAAAAAGAACTAAATCATTTGCTCTTCAGTTAATCATTAAAGTAATTTGTCACACAACTTTTGTCTTCGTTGTTCTTTGATAACTGCTAATAAACAAATCTGTACAATGGCAAGTAAAAATTTACTTCGGCCAAGTAGGTTTCTGAACCACTTGCCCGACTGGGAACATGAACAACGAACCCTGTATTCAGACCGCTTGCTGTGAAAATTCAAATTTAATAGATGCATTTTGTTTCTTTTGATCATTCTTGAGACATCTCAAGTCCACATATGTCAAATTTAATTGATTAGAAATGATTTATGTGTATGCAAGCTCCCATGTCCCATGAGTATTTATTCCATGTAGTCTAGGAAATCCTCTTTATGTTGAAGATAAATGTTCAGCGATAAATTTGCAGAAGGGTATAGTATTACGTAATGTATGGTGTTTATAATAAATTTGTTTTCACAGTCATTATTGGCGAGACTGATAACATAAAAAAATCCTTCCTGAACTGTATAAAGAAAACAAAATGTGAAAAAAAGGGGTCCGTAAACTACCAACCCACTGCACTTGGCCCTCAGGCAGACATTAGTTTGTATGTAAAACACTATAAAGAAGTATGCCCAAAGTTTAAGAGTTAACTTGTAAGCTCATGCTGTATCTGTGCCCTCTTGGCCTTGAATCAAGTGGTTTTCAGTGTAGACAAAGAAACTGTCAAGAGCTGAGGAAAAGGATTTAAAAGAGAAGCTTATTCACAGATAAAACGACTAAAAAGAGATTTTTGGGCTGCTAAAGAGGCAAGAATAAGACTTCTCCTGGGTGCCGAGATTGAGCCATTGGAAGAGAAAGAGAGAGTCAGAAGGAGCTGGATTTGGGTCTCTGTCTAGAATACTAAGTATGAGGTAATAATACCTGGCTAAATGGCAGAGCTGGCACTAATCAGCACACTAATCCACCAGGGAGGACAAAAGGCCATGTGTGACAATGATTGCAGGACCACTTACAATACAAGCACACACACACAAACAATGCACGTGCATTCATGCTGACACCTACACACAGAAGGTACTAACACACACAGCATGGGTAGACGTGCGGACATGCTGCCAAAAGCGTGTACACAAACCCTGGTGGCTGGATATAAACAGTTGCACACACAGTCACACACACTTGCTCACCACCAGGCAGAGAGGAGTGTAATTTGTGTGATTACTGAGTGGTCTCAAATTGTGATTTCCAGCTGTTGCCCCAACTGATTTGAAGAGTAGCCCTGACCTTTTGTTAGCCCAAAAAATGAGCTTGGTTTGGCTGAAAATACTCCTCCCTGGACTAATAAAAAATCTTTTTAGAAGCTGCAAAACACAACTTTGTTTGCTGTCGACCAAATTTTTGTAAACATATGAAAATAACAGTGAATCTACAAGAACCTGGTGCTGGGTATACCCCATGTGCAATCAAGTATATACCTCTAAAACAGTGTTTCTGTTTATTTGCATCCTATTTACTCTTCTTGCTTTCCACTAGGATTTTAGCTCATCTGGAGCCAAACAAAATGCTGGTGGGGGGTGTCATAGACAAATTAAGTCATTACTGCTAATGCACTGCAGCGATATGGAGAAGATTGAAGCTGCACCCCAACACAGGCTCCAGCTCAATTTAGAGGAAAAAGCCTCCAATTTTTAATGAATAAAACAAATAACTCCCTGTACTGATGGCGTCTTTCTCTTATCTGCTGCTGAGCAGGAGGGCCGAAATGGGGAGAAACCCCACCATGGCCAGCATTACGGTTCTGCAGAGCTAGAGGAAATGAGACTTCTGCTGTGCAACTCACTGCAACTTGCTCATAAGGAGAGCAAAGAGGCTAGTAAACATTTCTTGAGCCTGTCCTGTATACACAGAATTGACACAGCCCTGACTAAGACTTGCCTAAAGGGGCAAGACAACATTCTAGGGTGGAGGTGCACTGATAAAACTACAACTATCAATCTTTGCCATGAACATTTTGAACTCCTAAAAGGACTTTTTGTCAAAGCCTTCCATTACCTCTAACCATGTTTTCAGACAGAGAACAGTGGTTGCATACAAAGTCATTGAACAGTGATCAGATGTGAATTTACCCAAAGCAACACAACTTGACAATTAGGACTTTTACTCTTACATGTGGTACAAAGTGCAGGGCAACAGTCATTGCTAGTTTCTGACTGACACATGGGTGTGTAGGTCTTAAAATGAGCTGTGTTCAGGTGCATTGTTGTGCATTTCCATCTTGAGGCAGCAGAAAGTGAGTGCACCATTGACCATCAAAAACTTGGTCTAAAGTCAATGGTGCTGTGTTTTCCTGCTATTTAAAAGGTGCATTATCCAGGTTGTCAGCAGCGCATACAAAGGTGGGTTCACAATGCACTCATGCACACAGGAAAGCGCATATCATTGCATGTGCTGTCAAATAGAGTTGTTGATGGGACAGATGATTGGGAGGTGGCAGACAAAAAGGGTACATCGACCAAGGACCACATTCCTGTCCCTCAGCGAAGGTGAATGCCACTGTAAACTTTGCTCATCCCGCCAGGCTGTAACAGACATCTGTAGTCTCCTGTCAGGTGATTTGGAGACTAATGCCAGCTGTCCATATGCACTTCCCATTGCTGTCAAAGTCACTGCTGTGCTGCGTTTCTTTGCAAGTGGGTCATTCCAGCATCCCTTGAGTTCACACACGAGCTTATCCATTTCCTCAGCAGAGAACTGTTCATTTCTCCAACTTGCCAAATTTAAAATAGGAATGCACCAGGTGCAGGCACACCTGGCTTTTAAAGCGAATCAGGGATGACTCTCTGATTTGTTTAGTTTTGTGGCTCATTGCAGATTATGCACCTTCTAACTAGCAAAGTGGAGTTAGACACACCCTAAATGCCACTGACTTTAATCCATGTGCTAAAGAAATCTTAAATAGAATCCAACGACTCTGTACAAGTTAAAATTATTTCCATTTGAGCAAAAGCTGTGTACTTATGGGCCTTATGGCCTTTATAAATCTACTTCACACACATACGGAGGTGAGAGTAAAAAGAAGAGAGACTGAAGGAAAATTACAGGAAGAACTGGAGTTTCTGGTGAGTTGAAAGATCAGTCAGAGGCTGAGCTTTACACAAACTAAAACAGACATACTTCCACACACAAAGTTGGTGTGTCCAATGCTATTTAGCTTACAGCTAACATCTGTGCAGTGTGTCAGTAAACTGGTTATTTGGAGAGAATAAACACAAATGTCCTGTGGTTAAAGTTAAGCCAAAAACGAAAACATAAAAATGACACATTGTAGTGTAATGGGACTCTTGGCCGGGCTCAGTCAATTCCTGGAGTGTCCGCTGCTTGCTTGGCAAACTAACAGATTTCGTTACCTTTGGACAAAGCTAGCCAAGCAGTTTCCCCATTTTCAGGCTTTGTGCTAAGCTAAGCTAACCGGCTTTTGGCTGCTGCAGATTCATATTTATGATACAGACATAAGAATGGGATCAATCTTCTCATCTAACACACAGCAAAAAAGCATACAAGCATATTCCCCATGATGCCAAACCATTCCTTGTGTTTTTATGAGCAATTTTAAGTTTTAAAACTTTAAATTACTTTTTTCTTGCAAACCACCAGATGTTCTAGATATATAAAAAAATAGGAAAACTTTCATGGCTAAGTGAAATGCATTCCATCCTCATTCTGATGCATGAGGACAGGAAAAGAGAGACAACTTTCATAGTCTACTAAAATACCACCCCAAACTATGGCCTAGAAATTTACTTTTAGTCGAATCAACATCTCTGTGACTGAGCTTTATAAGCTGACATTTGAAAAAGTTGTATCTCAGCATTATTATTTTAGCCCGTGGAGGGTTGCTGCTGTTTTTTAACATAAACGAATGTGCAGCTCTGTTGTTGTGAAATCACCATTCCTTGAAAAGACTTCCCGTTAAATCCCTGTGAATCCCATCATGCGGCTATAACAGCAAACAGTCTCAGACACAATAATTCAGCACTGCAGCACACTGTCATGTCTTCACTCTGGATTACTGTGACTCCAGTTATACAACTCGCAGAGCCGGAGAGGTACTACATTGATCGCTTCATGGTGAGAGAAACCGCTAAAACATCTTTACTGCTACAATAAGGCGACAAGACACGCAAGAAACATCTGTTTTAATTTTTGGATTTAAATTTTTAACCACAAGCAAAATGTGCTTAAATTTTCGCTCCACTCTCCAGGAAGAGACACAGAGGGCGTAAGACTGAAGGGGAGAGGCTTAGAGAAATGACAGACAGAGGGAGAGATGAAGATAGCAAGTCAGACACAGTGACAGAGATAGCGAGATAGAAGCTATTACTGTTTTTTTAATGCCTTTCCTCCTGTATGTCTTCCTTTCACAGTGCTGTGGAACTTTGCTATGAGATGGCAATTGCTGCAGTGATTGTCCTCCATGGGAGAGCAGAAAAATCCAATTTCATCGATATACAAGGCGAAAAGAAAGATAGGGAAAAAAAGAGAAGAAAAATCTCGTCTGAAAAAAAAAAAATGAAATTGAGGCATGAAGAAAAAAAACACCACTCAAAAAAAAAGGAGAGATATAGAGAGACAGATGTGGCGAGGAGGAGGGGCTGGAAAGAGACGTGGTAGAGGAAAAAAAGGGAAGAAAAACATGGGCAAGTTGATTGTTAAATATGAGATTGTTTTACAGCAGGGCAGGTATTGAGTGAAAATATAATAAATATATAGATATTGTTTTCAGGGGCTATTTGGTAGCTGTGGCCCCAATGAGCGGCAGCAGCAGAGGCAGCAGGCTGAGCTGCCTCGGAGCCTGGTGATGGCCTGTCACTGGAAGCCTCTCTGATGAATGGCCATGTTGGATTGGAACAGACGTGTAATATATATCAGACTTATATTCTCTCTCTCTCTCGTTCTTCTGGTGCTTCTTTCTGCTGGTGTGTGTGAAGATGCTGGGGGAATCCTGAGGTAACACGAGGGCCGGAGGGCAGATGGAGGGAGGGTGAAGAACGTGATGGGAGATAATATTAAGCTAGCAGTATACTCTGAAGTGAAATCAAATTTACAGTGTTCTCACTGGCAAAATGGAGGGTTTGCAACCCATAAAAGAGCAGCACAGCATTTGTCGTTTACACAAAGCATGCGCACGAACATGAATATTCAAATCAGCCATGTGATCAAAACAAATACTGAATGCTAACGCTGCAATACAAAATCAAGTTTCTGTGTAAAATTTTTACCTGGAAATGTTGGTTCAAGTATATGTTCATGACTGCTTATCTATCTTTTTATAGTTTTCTAGTTTAGTTGTCTGCACGTGTATCTTCCTGTAAATTTGTTCTCTGTACTTTATATTTGGATCGAGCTCCTTCATCTGGAGTGCAGGCTATTAACCAAGCGGGAGTTACAGTGAGTACACATGAAGAGAACATGTCAAAAATGATTGTGTTTAGTATACTGCAGGGCTTACAACGACTGACGGGAATAGGGGGAGTGAGCAGAGTCTGGACTGAGTGCAAAACGGGCCACTGTGGCCAGCACAAGAAGAAGGAACGTTATTAACACAGTCCAAACAAACTGCACCCCCTATGGAGTCCCAAGCCGCTCGCTGCACAGTAAGACAACATGCAATATGCCCGCCATTGATCCTCGGTTGCACGCAGGATCACACACCATCGCTCAAAACGCACACATGGTTGCCACTTCTGTTGTGTTTTGTCTCCGCAGGCCATTAATCCTGATAGAATTTGCAAATTGAAATGCTGGGGTTTGTGTGCAAATTTTGAGGACAAAGTGCTTGTGAAATATAATTAATTTATCATTTAATTCCCGTGCATAAATCAATAAATAAACCAGTGTGTACACTTCATTTTGCGTCCAACGTTCCCTGTTTCTCTCTATTTTTTGTACTATTCAGTGATGTAGTGCTCTTACAACCTTTTCTTTACCATACTCTCTTGTTCTTTATCATTCAATGACATTTTATCTCTCTGCCACTTTTCTGTCTCTTTCTTTTACTCTAGTATTTTTCTTATTCTTATCCTCTACCAATCATAAATGTCACTTTAACATAATTTGTGTGAGAATTGCCATCTTTTTCCTATCTTTTCTTGCGTTGAAGCTCTAGTTTCTATTTTTTCCTTCAGCTTCTGTCATCAATACAATATCTCTTTCCTTTCTGTCTGTCCCCCCACCCCCCTCCCCTCTCTCTCAATCTTCTGTCTCTTTCTGTGGTGTGAAGGTGATTTGTTGACACTTTGATCTAAGGAATATTGACCAGAGGCCAACATGGCTGATGGATGGCCAGCGCATGAAGTCGATAATGCCTGTGTTAGTTGGGACCATCAGCTGCACATTTGCTCCTATACTTGGAGACGCAGCAGAGCTACACTGTCCAGAGATGTAATAATGCAACACGAGCTGAGGGAGTGAAAGAGAAGCTCAGACGTATGACTGGTTCTGTGAGGTTCAAGCGCAACAAGAGACCTACACCTCATATTAATTCAACATCTTTAGGTCTTTCGCCATGCCATGAACCTGCTAATGAAAAAAGTTAATTTTCTCGGCAAATGATCCATCATTGAATTCACACCT
Source organism: Lutjanus argentimaculatus (assembly GCA_034769285.1). Lineage (NCBI taxonomy): Eukaryota > Metazoa > Chordata > Actinopteri > Lutjaniformes > Lutjanidae > Lutjanus > Lutjanus argentimaculatus. The sequence goes on along the minus strand of JAWZSL010000029.1, from coordinate 2,297,945 downwards.
TCCCTTGACGTCAGCAAATGGCGTCCTCTCTGCTACCTAACCACGACTGTACAGACCAATGCACTTTCAATTACTGACAGAAGTCCACCACCACTCAATACTCACTGGCTTAAGAACTCATCCTCAGTGAAGGAAGGAAAATGGGATAGCTTTATTGAACCAAAGGGAGAATTGTCTTGTGTGTAATGGGAACCAACAAATCCACACTCAAAATATTACTGTTACTGTAAAAGTAAATTTCTACAGTTGTGCCGCTGGTTTGATCAGCTCGGCAAAACATTCAAGAAAAAAAAGTATATTAAAACCAATGTCTGTAACAATGATGTATGCAGGGATATGGGTAAGTATTACACAAGGTAGGGTGGGATGAAAGAAATCAATTCTCTTAAGTATTGTAAATACTTTTTAACAACTCCTGAAATCACTTTTATATATTAGTCTGTTAGCTTGATGCTAATATATAATGGGAATTACTGTACTGTGCTATTGGAAATTAGCACTGCAATCTCAGCAATATTATCTTAATAAACAATCCGGTTTACTTTTCATACTTAACACAAAATGACAAGTGCTTATACTTTGAGACATATATTTCATGCTCTGTGGAAACAAACTAATAGTTGCTGACACATCACTAACTCAGTCTGTTACTTTGGCTTCAGCACTCCAGACTTATCAGCTACAGCAACCTCAAAGGGTCAAAACTCAAACACAAAATTCCCAGTGGGTTTAAAAATACAGACAGGAGCTTTATTCGTTTTGGACTAACATTTCATTTCATTTATCATTTTCTTATGGCACCACCTTGCTGTGCAAGAACAGTTAAACGTAGCAGTTTACTTTGAAAAGTATTTTATTTATGACTTTTATATGCAGTTTAGAAATGATGCTGCTGAAATAAAACTCAGAGAGACTGACTGACTGTGATGTACGTAGTTTTCAGAAACATGAGTCATGATATACAGTCTCTAGAAGTGTATGATTCAACTTTTTCTCATGGTCTAGTGTTAAAAAAGCAAACAAAAACTGCAATAAATTATAATATCGAATCATAGTTCTTGTAAATATGCAATGCATATCCAACTGGCACACAAGTATCATGACAGAATCTAATTGGGAGATTAGCATATTGCAAACCAAAATTTCACAATCACTTTGAGCAATTCTGAAAAGACAAAATTATTTGATACTGAGGTCCTTCTGAGGACAATGTGTTCGCTGAGTGTGTGAGATTTTGATGTGAGCTTAAGAAAATTTCTAGGTGTTCTTATTCTTCTAAGAATAAGGGTGCCTTCCTCTTCCACAATGAATATCTGGCTTCACAACGGTGTGAAATTTCCATTTTGCCTGCACTAACAGAGGGCATTTGACTTTTTGCACCCTCCAAAGGGGAGCAAACTCCTTCCCAGTATGAAGGCATCATTTTAAGCACATTAAATAGGGCATCGTATCCTTCCTAAGATACACTTATGATTTGAGAGCAGCATGAAGGTCATCCTTTTTAACACACTTTAACAGAGCATTTGACCCTGGTTCCCTGCCTTGCAGGCATCTCTCACTGGGACCAGCATGGAGCTGCCAATTGAAGTAGGTTAAGCGCGGCAGCTGACCCTTGTCCCCCTTCATAGGACGCTGGTTTGACAAGGAACATCGGGTAGTGTCATTTTCAGGGACAGGAGGACACACACAGGGATGAATGAGATGTAACCTTTTATCCTTCAGGCAGAGGGTGAATTAAAGAAAAAAAAAGAGAGGCAGAGAGCAAAAGAGTAGCAGAGAGACAATTATGGAGAGGCAGAGCAGACGAGAGAGAGCGATGCACACCATACTGGGGAAAGCATGCAGAGTTTAAGTTGAAGGATGATAACAAAAACAGTGGGGCAGGGGGATGAAGAAAAAGAACAAATGTGACTGTACTTTGGCTGAGCCCAGTGGTGACCAACCTCGCTGCGTATGCTGGCTGCTTTGTGTGCACAAATCTGTGTGCACTTGTTTTTCTGTACGCTGGTATGTGTATGCATTATACATTAACAGAGGTATGTTATAAAAACTCTCCCCCAGGCAAAAACCGCAGCTGCAGTACGTGATGTATGTTCTTGAAAATAGCAATGATGTCACCTTGCGAGGTGACTGTATAATGCAGCTTTTAGTTTTTTTACTTTCTCTTCTGTTGTAAAATGGAAAGTTATCTTTTTGGATACTGTATCCTCCACCGGGGGGATATTCTCGTTAGATGTGCTTTGGTTTGGCTTTCCTCTGTTCTATTATTTATCTTTTTTATATAATTCTTGTAGCTATGTGTAGAGCAAAGCATTGTTTCTCCAAAGTGTTTTGCCTGGTCATTACGAAAACAAAACGTTTACAGCAGTTTTATCGAAAGCAAGTCAGTCTACAGCAGTTCGCAATGAACCGACTTCCTTAAGCATGTAGTGATACAGAATAGTATGTACAGCTCTACATACCATATGTACAGTACATTTACTGCACCCTGTATATGTTATCAGTTGGTTTCTGCCTCTTGTTGTGGTACTTGCAGTCCCTATGTTGAGAACACTACCCTGTCACAGGGGGCAGATTTCTGATTCAAGGAATTTGAGTAAAACCCATTAATTTAAGTGTGTTTCTCCATCTCTGTCTGGGAATTGAGCTCAGTGAAGTGTTATAAAAGCTGTACTCATTACAAGTGACACCATGAAAATAAACCATTATCATAAGCTTTATTTCTGGAGCAACTATTAGAGCCTAGTTTTGTGAGTTGGGTTATACATCAAAAGGATATTTTGAATTTTTTTGTTTGGTTTAGTTTATTATGATCCACATTAGCTACTGCACTGGAGCAGATATTTTTCCTGGGGTCCACAAAAAGCTTATATTGCGACAATATACCAAAGTTTGCATCACAGCACACAACATTACAAAATGTACAGGACAAAAACTAGAACACACACATGACACACAGCGCTCCGAACAATACAAAGCCCAAATAGATGATATTCAATTGATTTAATTAATAGTATAGTGTTCACCACTTATCTGACTATAAGTATACTATATTTGTACCCACATAATTTATCAAGTAATGAAAAAGATTTAGAATTCTAACATAAAAGAGACTCACCTCAAATGCAAGATACATCAACAAAATCAACACAATCCAAACTACCAATTGACTAGAAGTTAAACAACCAAAATCATAGTTTCTACCTCTGTTCAAGGTCTTTAGTCAAAAGATTTGGTTTTAGTAACTTTTTAAATTGAATTTTACCATTTTCGTCTGTGATATGTCTAGGAAGTAAATTTCATTCATGCATAGCTTGATTCGTTTGATTGTGCTTGTTCTTGCTTTTTCCTGCAAGATAGAATTTCTATCCAGTGATGTCTATCCTATACTGAACAATAATTTCTTTTACAAAATGAAGCCTTTGCAACAGAGATACTTCTGATGAACACGAGTAATGAATGGAGTAATCTGTTTTTAACATGTAACCAAGCTAGACAATTAGGCATTATGACAACACTCATTCTGTAACCACAATGAAGCGAAATGGGCTGCCATTTGTGATTTCTTAATCTTATCCATCTTGACACTAGACCATACTGTGGGACAACAGTCATGATGGGACAGTATTATAGCCTGGCCATGTTTTAGATGCAGTTCATTGCCTCCTAGACCGTTACTCCCTCTCTGTCTCCACCATCGAAATTAGTAATACACTGACTACGGATAAGGATCTCAAACAACCCCACTTCAAAAAAATCAAAACAATCCCTTTAATGTCCATATAGAAGCATTTTTCATGTTCGTGTGTTGTGCAAAATGTTTCTTACCCTCTCCTCCAGTCGGGCCACCTGCTCTCTGTAGAAAGCATCCTGCTTCTTTAGGTCTGCTTCTCTGGCCTCCAGCTGCTTGGCCTAAACAGACACAAACAAAACACAAACAAAACACACACACACACACCACACACACACACACACACACACACACACACACACCCCATATATATGGACCACATGCAGCATACACACACATGTACACAGAGAAGAGAAGAAAAACCATTACTTATGTGGTCACTGGAGCATTGCCAATTTTAACAAACCGATCGCAAAATACACACATACACATGAGAGAGGCCTATTATGAGAACTCAGACAAGTGTGTATAAAGAAGAGACACATTATAACACGACGCCAACACAGGCCTCCAGTTTTATTGGCATATATACACCAGACTGTGAAACACTCTGTGAATGATTTCTCTAATATAATGTTTCATGATGTGTGCCCTGTGCCTGCCAGCATGTAAATACACCCTAAATGAGTTTTGCATGTATGGTAATATGTGCGCATCTTCCTTAATGCGCATCAAATACACCTGTGTCCATGTGTATGAGACTGATGATGCCTTGACGTGTGTTGTATGTGCTTCTTTGTCCTCTTGTGTTCAATCTTCAGCCAAACCACTATCAGGCCAAGAGGATAACATCAGCTCTCGGTGCGAAGGAGCACCATGGTCTGGCGTATATATTTACCCAGCCTACCAATCTCCACTGTCCTCCCCTCTACTGTGACCTTCACTAAAAGTACGCTGACTCTCTGGGTGATATACAGAGCAGATAAGACCTGGATGTATCAGGTTCAAAGAGGAAAAAGCAGAGCTTCAAACTGGGATTGAAGGCCAGGGACTAAACTCTAAACATAAATTAAATTTTTATTAATCATGATAGAGGTTTAGCTCTCTTTACAACACAGTTTTGAGGACCACATGTTTTAAACTGTGGAATTACTTCTCATCATTATCCTTGTCAAAATCTATATTAACAGCAATGGATGTTAACAATGATAAAACATGATTTATAGACTGATAGAATGGGATTTATATCAAGCGTCCATCACATTTGAAAGATAGAAACATTTATGGTGCTTTAAATAAAAGAGCGCATAAAAAAGTCTATAAAAAGAAGGGGCGGAAAAGCTTTAAATAAGACATATAGCTGTGTTATTGTACGCCACAGTGAACTTCAGACCCAACCGAAATCATTTTGTATTATTATACATATATATATTCTAGGCTAACAAAGCACTTGGAAGCAAGAGAGCTGTAAAAATGGATCATCAAAACTTGGAAGCAGCTGAAATACCTGGTGGAATGAAAAGTGTAACATGTCAAAGAAGGGGAAAGGGAAAAGAAATCCTTGATTCTACCGAGCAGAAACAGCGGGATGGAACTGAACAGAATGGTCGAGGAGAAGGTAAAGGCCTCTAGACTTACCTTCCGTCCTATCTCCTGAATAACGGAAGCATTGAAAGAAAACAAGAGAGGAAAAAAAGAAAGTGTGTAAAGAGGCACTGATTCATCCATGAACTTCTTCAAAGTGACATTTGGAGAGGTTTAGTATTCAGCGGCTAGGGGTGACTGGCTACCACACTGTTCTGCTTGAGCACTCACTTCATCCTCTCAATCTCCTCTTTCACTGGCATACACACACAATACAAGTGTGGTATATAACCATGAACTATTTTTGTATGCACACATGCACAGTTACATACACTGAAGCTCAAAGAAACACACACACACACCACCATACTGCAGAAGATGGTTGTGTGGAAAGCAGTCACGCAGAGAATCCTTGAAGCCTTTGCTTTAAGCACTGTAGGATGTTGAAGGAGACAGAGCGAGCTTGAAGAAAATACGTACGGGGGGAAAAAAAATTGCATTACCCCATCCAATCTCTACTGCACTGATAACCATCTGTGTTTGGCTACTCAATGGACTGCAGGCGGAGCTGCGTGCTCTATGCATTGTGATGAGGAGTGGCGATGAGTGTCACCGAGGGGCTGTCCTCACATGAGATGAGTGGGGGGAAGTTTCAAAGTCAAGGAGGTGCTCCAAGCTTACCCACTGCACACAAGACAGAAACCTACAAACACAGGCAAACACCTGCACACACACACACACACACACATTATATCATCTCCAGATCCACATATAGAGAAAACTAGAATTATCGCCTCGCAGTTGCATAACTGCAACCAGTCAAGTTGCAGGTTAAATCATGTCTGTCCACTCATAAATCTCTAGTGAAAACTAGGAGTTTAATTAAAGGTATTAAGTGCATTTCCATGCAAAATGGATCATTACATTGACGTGATTCCAGTGAATAAGTTCCAGTGAGAAACATGCTGTCTTCACTTGGAGGCTATTTTTACAGAAGAGCAAAGAGGACTGACAGAAATAAAATATCATCATTTCATAATTTTATCTGTTAGAGATTATGCTAATTCTGCCGTTTTTGTTTTTTTTTTCATAATTATGAATTCTTGAGTTACAGCCAACATGTTCTGTCCAGTCCAGGTGGACATTTCTACCAAAAGTTGAAGAAATTTCCCTCCAGAAGCTCCTGGAATTCACATTTACAAGAATGGGACAGATGTGAAGTCACAGTGTCCTTGTCCTTTGATCACTGAAATCTAATCAGTTCATCCTAGAGTCCAAGTGGACATTTGCTCCAAATTTTAAGAAATTTCCCTGCAAGGGTTCCTGAGATATCGCATTTATGAAAATAGGACAGATGTGAGGTCACAGTGACGTTGACCTTTGGCCACCAAAATCTAATTAGTTCATCCTTGAGTCCAAGTGAACATTTATTAGTTTGAAGAAATTCTGTCATGGCACTCTTGAGATGTACATTCACATGAATGGGATCTACGGATGGACGAACAGCCACAAAACATAATGCCTCCGGCCACGGCTGTTGACAACACAGAGACATAAAAACCTCCGCAGCACAACATTATCACATTCCTGACAACACTCAGTAAAGCAACACCATGACCAAGATGCTGCTGTCCTCAGCACAACCTAACTTGAACCAGTCTTATTGTTGCAGCCATTGACTCCATTGTGCCCCTTTTACAAGTCTGAAGTGCTTTTGTGGCCAGTGTCATACAACAGCTGAAGCTGTCTCTACTTGGGTGGATGTACCCTGAAATGCACCCTTAATGGTATGTTTTAAGTACACTAGACCTAGCACTATTACGACCTTTAAATGTGCTATTGATTCCAAGCAAGCAATCAGAGCTTCTATGATAGATCGGCAAAGTTTTTCAGAGCCTGGATTACGTTGGCCGAGATGCCAAAAAACTGTCTCCCACCAACAGCTCAATTTAAGAGGAAGAGAAGAGGGATGATGGGATGGAGGGAAACAGCGCAGAGGATTGGCAGGGGGTCGTGTACCGTCACAAGTGTGTCCAAACTCAATGTTACGCTGAAAGGTGGCGACTAAAGCCTTCAGCTTTGCAGAGAAAGACAAAAGACGTACACAGACGCTGAGACACAAACAACGGCTCAGACACTGATCTGAAATGCACACATCAGCACATACACACGCGTACACGCCAGCCGGAGCAGCTGTACCCACAGAGAGCGGGTGGAGAGATAAATGCGTGCTGAAGGCGAGACTAAAGGGGTCATTAAAAGAGGAGAGGTTGTGACAGAAATGTGTACCCAGGGATTTTCTTTTTTTATGCTCACTTTTGTGCGTATGTCTATGTGTACATGCAGCCGTGCATGTGTTCAATTTCCATGCAAGCAGGTTGGCCCTCCTCTTTGACGACACACACAGGCCCAGACACACACAGACACATACACTATGTCAGGATTACTTCCGACCGATTAACCCCATTCAGCTGACTTTAAAGATAATCTAATCATACTAAAGGCCAAACAATGGGACAGACTTCACCACTGCCCATACACCTTTTGTTCCCCTAATGAAGAGGCGGTCACGGGTGGAGGAGGAGAGCTGGGGTAAGGGTGGGGGGAAGGAAGAGGAAGAGAAGGGCAGAATTTGACAAGAAAATGGGAAAAGAACTTGAGAGTGGAAAGAACAGAGAGATAAGAGACAAAGAGAGGAAGAGGACAATAAAAGGTGATTTATCATTGGAGGTGTCAAGAATGGAGAACTGGCTGTTAGATGGGACCTGAAACCTGGGCCAAGTGTGTCTCTATGACTTTAGAAAGAAGTTAAAGTGAGAAAATGATCACAAAGTACAGGAAGGAGACGAGAAGTTAAGTGGAGGAGAAAAAAGGGACACCTGAAGCTCTTACGACTTTCCAATTTTAAAATCCAGACTTCTCCGAGACAAGTGAAACATGACCGTCCATCAGTTTTTTACTCTTTTATGAGCAATTTCAAAACTTTGCAATTCCAGAGGATGATGTAATTCATTGTGGGTAATCTACTAATTCAAATTCAGCCTTACTCCATCTAATTTTCCTGTGCAGCATCCCTTCACATGGAAAAAAGAAGTAGCACAGTAAAAAATACAAACACTCACAACACCACCCTCCCACTGGGCGCAGACAGTGAGTCCACACACACAGCTATCTGCAACCCAGGAAAGCACATTAACATCAGCGGCAAACTTTTACATTCCCCCTCCTGCATCCATCTCCCCCCGGTCTCTTATTAAGTACAGTAGCACAATGGCTGTGGGTGACAGGCGGCTGAGAGTGAGACCGTGGTGGTCAGATTAAACGGATCGTTTAGGCGAGGTGAACGCCTCTGTGAATATCAATTAGCCAGCCGCTGAATAATTAAGGACAGCCATGTTTTTTAATTAGCCGACTGCCGCAGTTTGAGCTGGGAGTGAGGGCGGAGGAGCAGGGGAGGAGGATAACAGGGAAAGGAGGATGGAAGAGGGATGAAAACAGGTGGATTCTGCTGCATCAGGCCCCCCACCCACCCACCTCCTGTTCTCTCACTGATTTGCGCCCATACACTATTTTCTTTCACACCTGCTTCTTTGTTAAAAGTGTTCTGTCTGTTCACTTTTTTTCTTTTAAAGCATTCCAAGGGACTGGAATAAAAATAACTCCTGCCTGCAGCATTCAGCAGGCTTAAGGCAAATGCATGTGTGAGCGTGTACTTACACTGTGTGTGGCTACGTATGGGACTCCCTGCTATAATAAAGACATTTAGATGGAATTATACAATTACGTCATGTTATCATACTTTTCTGTTCTACTTCTGGGGAGATGGGGTATACTTTCAGGGCACAATGGAGAAACAAAACAATAATATAAACACTACAGTGCGTTAAAAAAGAGACAGTCCACTCAAGAAGCAAGTGGCCCAAAACAATACACATTTAAGAACATTCAAGTGAGAAATCCTTCTGGTTGCTAAAGGAATTATGACGGGAGCAAAGACGAAATCCAGGTGATGTTGTTACACATCAACAGTCAGTCTACGCAGGAGCATGGTTGGACTTTTATCTCTGAATGCTGCTGCTCATTTGGTGTCTTTTAACCATGACCATGATTGCTTCATTACTTTAACCACACTGTTCTCACTCTAACCATGATGACCAAGAACCCGTACCTTTAAAGGGAAAATATGCCACTTTTCATGTTCATGTCCAGTCAGTGCTGGTAAATGCAGCCAACTGAAGCAATAAATTCCTTAGTGCTGCTATACTGACCAAGACCAAGTTTTCCTGCTCAGTGAGCAGTGCAGCAGTGCCTACACGTACCAGGATGCATTGCAGGCAAGCTTATGACTTCCATACCGCTGTGTTTTCATCACCCTTGCCTATAGCTACTTCTGTGCTGGCCAGAACATAGCGTTAGGTGACAAAAAAACTCATCTAGCACTCCCCCTGGCTTCCCAGAGGTGGAGACTAGAAATCCAAGCTGAAACACCCTGTAGTTCTTTTTTAACACCAACTACATCACTGGATCCAGGAAGAACAACAGATTTTGAAGCAGAAGAACTTTGTTTTCTTGAATACAGGGAAGAAAAGTCAATATAGCACTCACTGAGGAAAGTGCTGCTTCAACCGACTACATTTACCATCAACACTGACTGGACAGCCACATGAAAAGTGCAGACCCTAACCAAGTTGTTTTTGTGCATCAACCTAACCAAACCTGAACTATGGTGTTGTCACATAATGTTTTGGAAGGCACAGACAAATGATCTCTTTCCCGCTGATGGGGGCTTCAGATCAGAAAACATTTGAAAACATTTAGTCATTTGATTTGGAGGACCTATTAGAGTTAGAAATTCTTGAATAATCAAATTTTTTGCCTTTCAACAGTGTAAAATAAATCCAGCAGACTTGTTCAGCTTTCATGCTCAGTGTTTCATTGTTGATTGATCTGTCAATTATCTTCTCAATTACTCGATTAGTTGTTTGGTCTCTAAAATGTCAGAAAATGGTGAAAAATGTTGATCAGTGTCTCCTAAAGCCTCAGATGATTTGCCATTTTGGCGTGTCTCTCCCTTGTCACAACTTTAACATTTCTGAGTTGTGACAAGTTTATCTAAAGTAATTTTCTCTTCTTAAATTGTTTCATTTGAATACATTTTCGAGGCCTGAAAGGGTTAAACTATCCAGTGTTTTACAAGAAAAAGTATATTATTGTATCAGAGACAAGTCTGAAGAAAGCATTTTTGCATAGAAGAAATGGGTTTTTGATTAACTCCTGTCCCATTCATCATCCTGTTATGACACAGCCTATATATTTCAACCTGACCCTCAGGTTGAGAACCATTGACTTAAACAAGTGGATCTGCTCATGATAGAGAGACAGGTTTATACTACTAGTTGCCAACAGCATAAATTTAGGCTCAGCACCACAATATCTAAAAAAAAAAAAGAAGACAATTTCTCATTGCTTAAGAAGAAAAAAATCTGATTATAGCTATTAGCAATTCTGTACATATTACATTTTTCATTTCACACCTCAGTGATGGAAACCTCTGTATTGTAACAATGAGGTGACTCAATGTTACACTGTATGCCCAGTACGTGCTTATAAATCATGCTAGATGAAAATGCTGCCATGATCGATAGAGCACAAATCAAATCTCATCACATTAACTAAAAGCACCTCATCCATAACCTTGGTCTCTTTTGTCTTCCCCCGCCACCATCAGCTCAGCCCTGATTCACCCCTGTCACGAGCAGCATCATAATCAATGCTCCCTCACACCATCCAACTGAGTGCTGCAGCACGGTGGGTCAGAGCTGCTCACCAGGGCCCATCTATCACAGACCTGCACGACAGGGCCCGGTGACAAACTAATACTGAAGCCGCAGGCCTCGGGTCCTGCGTGCTCCGACAGGCAGGGAGGGGGTCAAAGGGCAGCACAATGTGACCGTGCTCTGGTGTTAATTGGCACGGCGGAGGTGTAGGTGGCATGTGGGAGGTTAGAGATGGATGGAGGTACGGGAGGGGAAGTTCATGGGGTAGAAAAGATGAAAGGGAGGCAGAGAGATGGGTCAACGTGTGGATGGAATATGGATGACAAGATAGTTGGAGGGAGAATTGGGTTTTCTGACAGTTGTTGGGAGAACTGTCATATCAAGTTTGGAGATGGGAGAATATTTTAAAAAGGAAGGTTTATGAAAAACACACACAGTCTCGCACTTTTTGCAGCCACAAACGAATACATAAAAAGCTCACACACACACACACACAGAAAACAGTTTCAGACACACATCCCTCCCACAAATCTTGGCACATCCTGTAACTGCCTCTAAAGCCATTGCAACTCTATCTTTAAAAGCTATCACTGGTAGATCAAATCTAAGTGATGGAGTGTAAAATGATATCACCTAACACAGACCTTACTGGCAGTATTATACATTACCCTTAGAGTCACTAATAAAACATAAGTCCTGGTAGCAGTAGCTGTAAAACTCCATTGGAACCCATTCACTTTGGCTGGTTAATTAGCATCATGGGGTTTTACTGAGCGGCAATAACACTTAGGTTCAGGGCTAGCTATTAGTCTCCAAGGGAGGTGGTGGGGTTATGGGCAATGTAATCGTGTCAGATATAGTGTGGTCAGTTAATGGGCTTACCCTTGACTGATAACACTAAAGGACAAACACACTGTCAAACACTTATTCACACACACATACTGACTCCTGAGAAAAATGTCAGATTTTATTACTAACAATCCTGCCACAGGGTTCAGAACTGCTGTGGCTGAGCTCAGCTTGTATCTACTGAGCTGAATTCAAAATAAACCTAAATTATTATAGTTGTGCACAACTATCAAAAAGTAATAGCTGACTCATGCCATGCTATCATTAACTGAAACTTAAAGATTAATGTTTATAGTTGCTCAGAACAGCCACAGTTAAAGGCTTGCCATATGAGGCTGAGATGATGAAGAATAACAACATATCATTTGGACAGTCACTTCTGATGCATTTGTGGGTTGCACTTTTTTTGTACAAAACAAAATCTCACTGCAGTATTTGAACAGCAGAATGAAACTGCACTGACAAGAATGGGATGGACATGAGGTCACAGTGACCTTGACCTTTCACCTCCAGTGTATATTAAGTTCATCTTTGAGTCCAAGCAGACATTTGTGCCATTTGAAGAAATTCCGTTAAGGCGTTCTTGAGACACCATGTTCACAAAAAAGGAACCAACATGAGGTCACGGTGACCTGCGACTACCAAAATCTAATCAATTTATTGAGTCCAAGTGGACGTGTGAAGAAATGCGTCATGGCGTTCTTGAAATATCTTGTTTACAAGAATGGGACAGACGGACGGACATCCCGAACACATAATGCCTCCGTGCCATGGCTGTCGTTGGCACAGCTTAAGAGAAGTCCAAGCCCTGCCTACTTTTTCACTCCCACACAACTGGCCAATCACTGCATAAAGGCGGCGTGCTTGTAGGGTTGTCAGTTTCAAAAGGTTAGAAAAACTGTCGGAAGCGGTTCTTTTAACTCTCAAGTCAGACAGGTGTACGTGAGGCGCAGATTGACGATACGACAAGCTTTTTTTTTATGCATACTGACCCCTTAAAGTGGAGTTAATTTTACTATGAAAGCAACATAACCAACAGCAAGCCATTATATAATACCTGATTTGTCTTCTGATCATGACAACAATTTTCAAAATAGTGTTTCAGGTGCTTTGTCTCCCTCTAATTCTAGAACCAAATCTTATCTGTTTTGGATGAAGTTCAGTTGCAGTGTTGACTCTGATGACAGCTCACTAGAGAACAAAAGGGAACATGGGGAGAAAGTGTGGGAGTTTGACTTGCAACAAAGACTGCTGACTGATTTTGAACCATGGATCTTAGACTGCTGGGTCACAAGGACACCCTGAAATAAACTTGACAGCATGGCTGTTCTGTCACAACATAATATTGCAGAATCCTGGGCACCTCTTCACAGCGATTTATGTCAGAGGACCTGTATAGTCACAATAAGGAAGCAGTGGTATCATTAATCACTGAGAACAAGCTTTCTGTGGTGAAGAAGATCTGACTGAAGCAATTACCTTCTGACCATGATGCTGTAAGAATTAGGCTATTTTTTCCATACATTATTTTGTCCTTTTCCCTGTCAGGTATGTGGTATGTGACAGTGACACCTATTTATTGCTGTGGAAAGTCTGAAAGGAATCCAGAACGACAGCAGTGTGCAGATGCTGCTTACCAGGTGTCTGCTTGGCATACAATATGACAGTGTAGCAATGTGGCAGATCATCAAAACTGTCCACTGAATTAGTTACTTGTCTGTCCATGTTACTTACGTTAATGCGTTTTCATGTTTTGCATCTGATTCTGGCATAAATCTAACAAACAAAATCATTTTTAAAGGTCATTTTGGTTGACGTAAAGCCCTGTTTTGCCAATCCCTGAACAAGCAAACATATCCTAGTAAGTAATTACTTAAAGGGTGACACTTAAGACACTCTTGTACACATTTGGAAACTTTGGTAACTTGACTTGATCTTTGCATGGAGCATCCTGGTAGAAAAAGACAACAAAGCCACAGGCTGCAGACAGAATTACTCTCCCAAGGGGATCTGTTAGCACAGTGAGTAATGACGCAATGACCCAGCAGGTCAAAGGGCTGACCTGCCCAGGACAGGGACAGAGGGGCCAGGACAGGGACCAAAGGCCAAGAGATGTAGGTGGTTAGTGTGGGTGTCTCAATGTCTGTGCGTGTATCTTAACTACTGGCTGTTTAAGGGCACATTAAGACGAAGTGTCCTTGTGGAGTCTGTAGCTCATTGACTGTGAATGGGGGTCAACAGAGGGCTTGATCCAAACCAGCTGGCCTTAATGATGCTGAGACAGACATGTCAACCCACTCACACATTTACGCCTCTTTTGCACTTTGCCCAGATTGGTAAATTTTAAAAAATACACTAATTTATTTTCGGGAAGGATATAAACTGCATAAACTTATTAACAGGACCATGCTCCCTCTGGATCGAAAAGCCAGGACTAACGTGGGAAAAGCTAGAAGACAAGAAATCCTCCAGTGAAAACGAATTGGCCTAGTGAGCTCACAAAGCTTGAAATGCTGGTAGAAACATGAAAAATCACTTTCCTTTCTACTCTCAGACACTTTAAGCCCCTCAGCCTTTGTTGGAGACACCACCTCCACCACTCCACTGCCAGCTCCTTCGCTGAGGGACAGCAACAACATCTGCTGGCTCAGAGATTGATTAATTGGCTGATCAGGCGCCCGCGGTGTAAACTGATTGATTGATCATCTTGTGGTTGGAGCTGCCTTTATCTAGAGCCCTGGGGAGCAAAGCTCTGGAGGTCCCAAGTCATCTGTCATGTCCAACACACAGGGGAAGACGAAGGAAAGATGAAGAGCTGTGGGTTCATTACCGAGACATGAGGGGCATGTATGGAGGAAGTCTCAGCCAAGATGGGAACAGGGGGCATGTTGAGAGAACAATGGGAACATGGGGACAAAGGGGCTGAGCATGAAAGGAGGGGAGAAGATACTCTAGTGCTTGTAGAAACATACATGAAGGCAGAGGGAGAAAGGCAGAGGGAGTGCGACCAAGCCAAGAGAAACAACAACATAAGGGAAATATTGTCCATATATTTTTTTGGTCAACAAAGAAAACAATTAGAAGAGCTAGACTGTCAGGACCAATCTCATTTAGTTGAAAGGTATTAGTCCTTGCTACAGTTATTTGCTGCTTCCACGATCCAGGGTTTTTTGGAAATACAGCCTCGACTCATGTATCATTCCTAACCATGTCCCTGTTTAGCAGTGAGTGGTGAGAGTAATGGGATGCAGGGGGAAGAAGGTGGCAGATGAAAACAAGCGTGGAAAATGCTAGTACGCATTCAGTCAGATACGTAAACCGATGGCGGAAAATTCCTTTACTTGACGGCAGAGGACACAGTGAATGACCTGGGAGTGGAGCGAGGCATATTGTCTTTGGACAACAGATGTCCCGAGGGAGCAAAGTGAATGAGAGAGAGAGAGTTGGTGGAGGAGAGAAGAGAGGTGGAACATACAGCAGAAAGAAGGTGAGAGGAATGTAGAAGGGAAGACAACAGGGGAAGACATGCAGAGAGAAAAGGGGACAGCCTGAGGATGTGTTCCTGACATTGGACCGTATGGAGTCAAGCTTAAGCTGCATATGTAGGACCCGTCTGTGTGCACGTGCATCCTTAACTTGATCCATCTGCATATTTAAGACCATCCTAATGAATGTGTACGTGACTGAATCCTTGTGTGGTTATGGCTGAGGGCATACTGTACATCTCTCAGTGCACGTGTGCCCATGCTGTGTATTAATGCATATGCATTCCAGCCAGCAGCAGGTGGTCTTCCCAGGCCTGATGAAGCCGGGAGGGGGCCACAGTCCACCTTCAGCTTCTGTCTATCCAGCCCATGTCAGCAGACTCAGGGTCACCTCTAATCTTCTAACCCCTTCAGCTGAATATATGCCTTTTCCCCATTTCCTTGATGCCCCACTTGTCTGTCACCAACAACTAACTTTAAATGGACAGACTGTTGTTGTATGAATGAACCAGCTGGAATGGTTTACAAATGATATAATACATCTTACATACAGCTAGCCACTGCTCTGAATCAGTCAGCTCTCTGAAATGACTCCTCTGCCTCTTCAAACTTGGTGCCATCCTGAAATATGTCGTAAAGCGGCTGTGATCTAGTTTCAGCTCCTGAACCAAGCAGTGAAACTCATCAAGTTCATCTCCCTTTCTTGTACCCAAGTATGTAGTTTTTTCTTTTACGACTCAAAAGATGGAAAAATAGAAAATAAACTCCTCGTCGCTACTGCTGCTGCTACTGCTTGAGGCATCCATGATTTTGTGACAGTGCATGGATTTCCTTTCTGGTGCAAAATGTAGAATGTACAGAAAGTGGATATTCGCGTTGAACTTGGTGTGAAAGGTTTGAACGCGAGAAATCATCAAAAAAAATTCCACCATTTTGTTTAGATTTCTTTCTTTCCCCATGTGACAGGGCATTTAAACTCCTGCCTCCATTCACTCCTAAATTTTCATTGCCGTTTCTTTTTTAGTCCAGTCCAGTTCGTAGAACTGTGATGTTGTGTTGGCAACTTGGTGGCCACAGGGGGCCACCTACATGGTATATTTGGTGCCTACAAAGTAACTTTCAGGCCACAGGCCTGAACAACTACATGTCGAAGTGCATCAATGAGTGAATAAATATCCTTATTTCACCTTCTTCTCTGCTTGCTGATACAGTGCTGTTGCTGTTCCTCTCAGGTTATTTGATTTTTGTTTAAAGTTTACACTTTTTTATGTAGTTTTAAGTGCTCCTTTGGATTGGTTTGTTTCCTAATTGGAGTCTGTAACCTTGTTTTGAAAACAGCTTTGCGAATCAATATCTCTTTCTTTCTTGCCTGCTCTTTCCATGCACCTCTATTTATTCCCCCATCTGTTATCCACTTTCCATTCTCCCACTGCCTCTGTATCTTACCCAGATTTTCTCCTGTTCACGGCCTTTTTGGCTTCTCTCTCGTCTTCTTTCCCTCCGTATGTTTAAGTTCTTTCCATCGTTCCACCAAAATCTTTACCTCTAGCACCATTAGCTGAGCTGACTGTTCACATCTATGGAGCCTCATTAATACCACTCTCCTGTCAGAGCCAAGAGGGAAAACACAGACGGAGACCAAGAAAAGGGAAGGGGATGAGCTCAAAAGAAAATACCTGTCATATTACACATCCAACATATCTACTGGACTGAGCCACACACACAATGCTCCATCAAAGTTAACGCAATAAGCTTACTTTTCTACCCTTTGCACTTTAATATCTGGCCAATAAAGTCTCAGCTAAGCCGAGTGAAAGAGAGGCTAACAAGTAGAGAGAAAATTTTGCAAAAGTATTCTCATTAAAATTACAGGCTGCAAAGGGTTTGTGACTATTAGATGTCAAGCTTTGGTACCACTGACATTACAGTTTTAAAAGGAGAAAAAGGAAGAAAATGCCTGGTTCAACACATTGTTCCATTTCTATAAATGCAGTTCAATGATGCAACTGGACTGGATTAGCTCAGTCCATCATCATCACCACCGCCATTTTGTTTTGTGGAACAATTACTATCATTTTATTTTGCTAATTAAATTTAATAAACTCCAAGCTGCACAGTACACACCCACTGAGTCGAAGAATAAGTGAAAGGAAAACAGCACAGAGTCGGAATATTTTCACATCTAAATCTGTGAATTAAGGATTCATTTCGTTCAGACCAGAAATGTTGAATGTTGGAACAGTGGAAAGACTAACCAAGGTGGTTTTGGTGAGTTTTAACATTATATTTTGTTTCCGCTGAGTTTGAATAAAATGTGATTTATTATGACTTCACACAGCAATTAGGCTTGTCTTAGTGAAAGTGAAGAAATTTGAATTCAGAGGGTGTATGTTGTATTGTTCTGTTGTCTGAGAAAAGTAAGAATAGAAGTTTTCCTTTCTAAACATTTTGTGAGTTCATTTTCTTTATACTTCAAACATATGGTATCTCAATATCACTGGAAATGCTTTTATTAACTATCCATTTCTTGTGGTAATCCTTTTTTTCAGAAATGAGATCAAGCACTACGAAATACACACAATTAAGGTAGGTTCTCATCTAAAAGGCCCAAATTAGGAGACAAATTGGAGAAAATGCAACCATTTAAATTAACACCATGGCAAACAACAGGCAGCACCATTAGAATCTACAGCACCAACAAATAGGCACTCAACTTCACTGTTTATCTACTCAAACTCACGCTGAAAACTCTAAAATCCAGCAAAGCCTCATTGATTTTTCACTAAATGATGCTTATACAGTTGCTGTATGAGTGCCTTTAGCTGTAATGAAGGTTTAAAATTCAAAAGTAGAAGTCTGTTGTTGCGTTCACTAATAGGAAGGGGGAGAGAGGAAAGAAAAGTCACACTTAAAAACACTTTTCTGACTTTTTTTTTCCTCACTCATACAAAGTGTGCAAATGGAAAATGCAGAGAGCTCAGATATTCCGTTATGTATGGTATGTACTGAAAGTGTAATTAGGCAATTAGATTCTGTTTACACGAGTCAAATGCATTCAGTGCACAATCAAATGTTAAATAAAAGCACAGAGCACAATAAAAATGATTCTAGACAGCTTTACAAAATGTTTAGAACAAATGAGGATGAATACATACATAAATACATACACCCCCTATCGAGACTGAGGCAGTAAATTGACTGTACAAGCTCTCTTGTCAGAAAGAAGCTTTCCTGACACCAGTATCCATCCATCAATCGAAGCGCTGCCGTATCCCGGCCTTGCTGCTGGCCGCTCACAGTGCCAATTAGCTGACAGGGTAAGGGCCTGGCGCAGAGTGCCAGCCACGGGCCCTGCCAATTAGAGCCTGACCTCCCGTCTAACCCTAATACTGGCATGGTGTGTGGGTACCACACCCTGGGCAGGGGTGAGGTACGGCCGCCGATATGTAAAGGACGGTTGAGTGGACACCCTCCAAGATGTGAGAGAAAGAGCATTACAAAGACAGGAGAAAGAAAGAGAAAAATGGACACATGTATGTACAGTATACGGTCAATTGGAAACAATCAAAAGGGCGGTGGTGCAGACAGAATATCCGCCCATTTAAGCTGACTTCTTAAAGTACACAAACATTTAATCATGTTGTATCCATTCAGCAAACAGACAAGCAAAGATAAAACATGCCTCTGTTCAAAACCATAAAAAAACTGAAGGATAAAAGCTTTGCATTTCCAAAAGGCAACTTTCAGACAGGAAATAAGAAAATATACAGCGAAACAGCAGATTGTCATGTTGTCAGTTTGTTCTTTTTCAGTGGCTTTAATGAGTCCTCACTGTGGTTGTTGTAAGGTCCCATGCAAACTTAACAATATACCCACAGTGACTGATACCTCCCCCCTCCAGGCCTATTAGTGTCTGCTTGTTAGATCTGTAATTATAGCTCCCCCTCTGGGCCAGTCAATGAAATTCTGATAATGCTGGAGAGCATTCCTTTTTTTTTTTTAACTAAGTCAAAATAAAGACAGTGTTGTCTAAACAAAAACAATGTGCACATTTTGCTGAGTGCCATGGAATACTTGTGACAAGATCACACATAAATTAATAGCAGATATATCTCTCATGAGAAAAACTCACATAAAAAACATACAAGAATGCAAAAATATTATATATATATATATAATTATATATTCCCTTGGATTCCATTCTTAATTAAAGTTTGTTTAAAGTTTAAATATAATTAATTTTTAATTTTATTGCATTTTTCAGCAGCTAAATAAGTAAATACTTAAGACATAACTTTTCTCAAGTGTTGTAAATGGTAATGAAACAGATGGAGGCTGTTTAACACCAGTAAATATATGAATTTATCCCAAAACTTAAAATCTGTGTTGTCATAGTGGTCCAATAGGATGATAAATAAGGTTGCGTGATCAATCCAATATTGTCAAGATCCATATTTCACCCCAGATTCCAACCTATAATAGGGTTAAGAGTAAAATTCAAACACTTTCAAAGTAGCCTAAACCAAAAAGCCTTTATCTTCACACCAAACTGTTACTATAAATGCAATCGCAAATTTCGTTGTACCCAAAGCAATGTTTATTTTACCAGCTGTTCATATTTGATTGTATGTCCTTTATCATGATTATTTATTGCTTGCTAATTTCAAGGGTAAGGGATCAACAGAGGACTTGGAGCTATGAATGACAAGCATGACAACAGGACTGTTTCATTTCAAATATTAAAAGATTTTTCTTTTACAATAGTAATTGTGTAGGTGAAACACCAGGTTATGTTGAAAATCAAGCATTTTTCATGGAGTATGTTCAAATTTATTTCTTACCTTGAAAGCATAATATTTAAATCATACGCATTTTCCAAACTTTCAAGGCGTTGTAGGAACACTGTGATGACTTTTGATATTGCCATGTAAATCCTGAAGGAAAATGTGGAGGCAATCCAAGTACAGTCAGGTCCCAACTCGGGAAAATTTTGCTCTTCACAAATTGGAGCAACGATCTCATTCTGCTTCTTTAGCATACTGGTGGCATGGTGGTCCAAATCGTTTAAAAGTACCTTCAGTTTTAGGTCTAAACCCACTCTGTGATCTATGCTCCATCACACTAACCCCCTCCATAATACATCTGCAGAGCATACTAATCTAACAGACTGACAGTTCCCTTAAATCCAGTTACATCAAGCCTGGCAGGAGTTACTCTTACAACAGCTCAGGGAACTGGAGTCAAAGATAGGATGCAATTTGTCCTTGGCGAGCTGAGCAAATCCAAAAATATATGTAAATCACAGTGTACCACTACCTCTCTTTATCTCATTCAAAAGTAAAAGACATGAGGACCTTTTCTCCCCCCAATCTTCCTTATACTCTGTGATGTGGAGAGAAAGAATAATAACTTGAGAGAAAAAGAAATGATTTTTTTCCTTATTTTTTTTTTTTAAATACCACCAACGGGCACCAATTCAAAACCCAGCAAGTCTCCTTTAATACCTGGGAAATTAAATTGTCGCCCTATTATCAGCCGGGTCCAGTCGGCTGTATCTAAAATGCAACAGCGCGCAACTGAAGTACACAAGGTTTTCCCCCCCCCAAAAAAGCAGGACATTTGCTGGAGACTGCAGTTTTTCAGAGGGGTGGAAGGGAGAGGAGCACCGGCGTGAGCAGAGGGGGTGTGGAGGGTGGGGGAGCTTGTTGCATTAAAAATGTTAAGCTTTACCCAAAGTCATTTTCAAGGCAGCCAAGCATCAAATGGAACACAGTTTAAGGAAAGAGTAGGTACTGATTTTCTCCAGGAGCTCTGACAGGATGGACATGGTGTGTGTGTCAGGGAGTGTGTGCAGGGAGCAAACAAACATTCTTGGTATCGCTGTGTTATCCCTTGCTGTGAAAGCAGAGGTGGTGGAAAAATCATGGAAAATCACATTAGCTACTGGCGTGTGTGTGTGTGTGCACGTGTGTTTGTGTGTCTGCGTGCATGAGAGGAGAATAAAGATGGAAACAGAGGGAGCCACGAAACCATGATAAACAACTACAAGGCTGATAGGTGGAACAAAGCCCTGGATTGAACAGAACAGAAGAACATGTCGGATTCTGTTTAATTGGGCCTCATCTCCATATCGGCAAACATTTCCTTCACTGTCACATTGAACTAACTCCTGTAAGAAGGGGTGACAGTGCCCACAGCTTTGAACAAAGGTAAGAAAATAACAAATACATGGACTAGAAAATTGCTTTTTTCCCCCCAATCACATCATACTGAATCATACATGCTAGTCCACCTGTAATTTATATGATCAGTGGACAATAAAAGACCAAGGCAATCATTTTACTGATGGATATGGATGAACAAGAACCACCTGTTTAAGAGTAATCATATCCAGTCTGATCATCCTGGTTGCACTGCCAACAAGTGGTGACAGCTTGCTTTTTCCAAACTCTGTACATTATGATCTAATGTGGTGCTGTAGTGTTACACTAAATCACAGCAGAGAGTACAGCAGACCACACCTGAACCACACCCAGCTGTGATGCTGATGTGGTCAGAGATTTAAGATTCTTTCAGCCCATAGAGGCCAGTGCAGCTATGTCTTTCCACCTTCCAACGTCTAGAGTGACGCTACTCTAATTAATGAGGTGATGTTTTATGCTGGATTCCAGTCAAACAGTTCAGAGTTCACAAGTAGGAATTTTGAATGACATTACACTGTACTATTTCCAAGTCTGGATGGGAATTTTTTTGAGTTCTGAGTTGTCTGGAACGCAGCATAGCATGGCTGAAGGTATGGGGGACCTAACAACATAATTTAAATCTTTCACACATACTGCAGCACAGAAAACCATTAAAGTTTGCTGAAACAGGGTTTCCTCGGTTTGCACTCAAACAAGCTCCTGCTAAATGGAAATAAACTAGCAAACTAGGGCTGTGCAATATAAGTGACAATTTATCACAATATAATGCTTAATTTCAGTTGATTTTAACTTTAATTACCCATTTTTAATAAAGATCAAGAGAAAAATAGGTTGAATTTAACCATTTTACTTTCCACTTTATTTATCAGGGCACACAGGTAATAGACTTAATAGACTATGAAAATAAAAAACTGCCATACTGGCGAGCTGACCTGACCTTTTTTATTAACAATTTCCTCACTGTCTGCACTCATTTTCTCACTCCACGCTGGACATATGATTGGCTGTTTATGAGCCAGGGCAAATTCCTTATGTGCTTTCATAGTGGTTTGAATCTAATGCATTTAAGTGAAACTAATGAACATTTTACTGAACAATTTTCTTATTGTGTCTATTGCGGCTACATGGCACAACTGTTTTATTGCCCAGGCCTAATGCAAACCTTAATGAAAAATCCCCCACAAATCCTACTTATATACTGTAGGTGTCATAAAAGTCCATGTGTGGTGTCACCATTTGGTTTGGTTGCTTTAACTACTACATGTGTGTGATTTATGAATTATGGCCTATATATTTCGTGATAGAAAATCAACGTCTACAGCTGTGTCCCTCCCAGCTTTTTATTTTTAGTTATTTTTTTATGATGACCTTTTTTTGTTTCTGAGCATGTCCTATTTGATATTTTGCCCACAGTTAACAGAATATCAGCAAGGAACACAATTAAATATTTTAGTTAGTTTTATTTATCGATGTGATTATCCAGAAACTGACAAATTTCTACATACCCCTCTGTTGCATAATCATATACTTTATACTGTTGCCTCATGTCTTTCAATCAGTGTTATAGTAGCTTAAGGTCACATACGTATAAAAAAAAGAAAAGAGTAAATGTGAGATCTGAGTGGTTTAGACCAGTTGCCAACAGTAGACAAAACCATTGCCGCCAGGTAGACCCCACCCAGGCCACTGTTTGGAGCACGGAAAGATTGATGACTCTGGGTTTGATTGAAAAGTCTGCCTCGGGGTTAGAGCCTGTGTCTGGGTGAAAGGCTGCGGCCAGTGATTGATTGGCCACTGGGCTACTTTGGCTCCACGGGGAGCAAAGTCGTTGAAAATCAAAAGAGGGGACGGTGGAAGTCTATGATTTCATTAAAACACAGATGTGCGGACTGACAGATGGATGTAGGCTGTGAATAAGAGAGTTATATGACCCGTTCATGCTATGTGCGAGTATATCTGTCAGAACTCATCATTTGTCAGTACATAAAGACTAGATTGTATTTATATAGAGCTTGTTCATTCACTGGACTTTTCCGCTGTCTTCAGACGCTATCCACTACAAAGAATCACATATTCCTAATTGATGTTCCTGGGAAATTAAGCACTAATTGACCTGTTATCTAATCAAGGGTTTATTTGTGTGTAATGAGTCTGTAAGTAACTCCTTGATGAGCCCATCTTGACCACATAAAGCCACAAATCAGAGTCCTTCCACGCCAGACTGTCTACTCACACTCATCTAGAAATTATTCAGAAGGACCACATGATGAGAAGACACGGTCTGTCTTCATTAGATTGCCAAGCATGTTGAAGACAAAACAACACAGCGAT
The DNA here is from genome assembly GCA_034769285.1 of Lutjanus argentimaculatus. Taxonomy (NCBI): domain Eukaryota; kingdom Metazoa; phylum Chordata; class Actinopteri; order Lutjaniformes; family Lutjanidae; genus Lutjanus; species Lutjanus argentimaculatus. The sequence continues at coordinate 2,274,085 of JAWZSL010000029.1, read as the reverse complement.
AAGTGTTGCGACTATTTTCTTTTCAGTGTCAATCTGACCAGACTGACCCTTTGTTATTTGTAGGCACTGTGATCTCGGAAATGAAGCTTTTTTTTCCCCCTCTGACTCTGTACAAGCAGGCATAATCAACATGAAGAGTGAAATTCAAATACAACTTCCAAAAACTATGGATCATCAAAGGCTCATTTAAATGTCAATCATTCAAACAGTAATTGTGTCTGCTTGTTTTCTGTCCTCCCAAAAGATGTTCAAAGTGCACAAAAGATCTGAAAACACCACGCAACACGACACTACGCCGAAAACTGAAATCCACTGCTGTGCTTCTCTAACTACCCAGAAACCCCTCGTGTACGCCGGTGTTCCACCTTTACTTTACTGCTGCGGTTCCCCCTGAGTGGCAGAACATGTGTGAGCATTGACACTGAACATGTTCCCCTCAGACAACAGAACCCCAGGAACCCAACAACAATGACAATGACAACACACACCCCGGCCTACACTGCTGTGAAGTTTCAATTACTGGTAGACTTGGTGCCTGGCTCCTGCCAGTCAGCCTGACAGGGAGGGGAGTGACTGAGGGTGGAAAAGCCTGAAGGACAAGCACTCCCACCAGGGCGGTGGGAACCATCTCAAGCCCCACTTGACAAAACTGTATATCTGTATATATTAACAGATTAATTGGTTTGAGTCATTTTTCTAAGAAAAAAAAAGCCCAAATTGTGTGATTCCACCTTCTTAAAAATTAATATTTTGACAGATGTTTTCCATAAAAAATATTGGTTTCTTTACCCCTCTCTTGATAGTTAACTGAATATCTTTGGGTTATATACAAAACAAGACATTTGAGGACATCATCTTGGGCTTTGGGAAACAGTGATTGACATTTTTCACCATTTTCTGACATTTTAAAACAAACGATTATTAACTGATTAATCGAGAAAATAATCAACTGATTAATCGAGTATGAAAATAATCATTAGTTCCAGCCCTAGTAAGCATGGAAATTAGTTAGGACCTGATTTAAGAAAAAAAAAAAACATTACAGATGATCAGTTCCTAAGTCTATGTTCCTATCGTAACTCAAGATGGGAAAAGTGTATTACACAAGCATCCTAAATCCAAAAATGTGAAATAAACACTTTCTTTTTTTTTGGATCATGGTTAAAATGTTTAAACTCTCACTTTTCCACCAGGAAAAAAAGACAGCCTAATGTGTCCACTCTCTAAGCCCATGTCTTTCTTCTGTCTGCTGAGTCAGCTTTGTTGTAAATTTCCCAAAAATCTCTACAGATGTTACCAAAACATCTAACTCATCTGTCTTGAAGTGCCTATTATTTTTGCTCCATAATTTGGATGTTTCTTTAAGTTTTTGTATACAATTTTCTATTTGATATACTTCTTCTATTTTACAATTCATTCTATAAACCACATTATTTGTAGTTTCATGTACATCACTAATTTATTTTCTACCTGAGAAAACCAATTGTTACAAAGTTGTTTAGCTCAACATGATGAGAAAAGTAGCTTCAGTTGCTTGGTAACAGACATAAAAGATGACAGAGCATGTTGGATTGAGTATTTAGGATGTCCTAACCTGAGATAAGATGGGATGAAATAAGATAAGATAGGATTCCTAAACTTAGTTAGAATTTGCTTCTGTAATCCCAAATTGGGAAAAGTCCCATCTTAAACTTTTCCTATATTAACTTAAAATTCTAGATAAGAAGTTTCTGTAATACAGCCCCAGGAGTAAGAGGGACTCTCAACCCTAAAACAAGTAAAAAGCACATGTAGAACAGTAGACAATCAACTCGTGCATGACAAGAAAGAGAAAAGTTGCATTTGTCATTCATGACAAATTACTCTTAATAGCTTCCATAATATACTGAAATCAAAGGTGGTTTAGCTTTAGCCTTCCATATAATTCAGTTTTTTTTTAGCACTTCATATGGCTAGAATGAGAACCCAGGATACAATAAGCAGAATCTAAATCAATAAAATCTAAACGATACCCAGTCCTAGTGTAACCCCTTGTCTCGGGGCAATTCTCCAGAATGGGTGTCACTGTAATTGGTGCAGCTATGGTTGCGGAGGTTATGGTCATTACAGGCGAGCGTGGGGAGGCATAACTGCTCACAGCAACGCTTTCATTGTGTGTGAAGTAGAGGAGGGAATGTATGGGGGTCCTGCTGCTCACCGTGACCTGTGTCTTAATGAGAGGGGCAAATCAATATCGCGCTGGACAAAGAACACAAGAACTACAGCTGCCATAGACAAATGTTACTTTTCAGTGGCAATGAACATGAGTGTGGGGTTCAGGTCAATTCACAATCAATGTGAAGTGCAATAAAACAATCACAGATGCAATGACAACATCTAGATTCTGACTAAATATTTAATCTTCTTTTTATATATTTATATATTTATTTTTGTAGACTAGAAGAACTTCAGCCTTTCCTTTCTCAAAATCAGAGCAAAGTCTCTGGTTCAAGTCCACTTGGGGACATTTATTGGACGGCATCCCTGTCTCTTTTACCCCACTTATTCCTATTTCTTTCTTCTATCTATATTAAACCACTGGAAAAAAGTCCTCCACATTTGACAAGTAGATTGATGGATGACACACGCAATGTTTACTCATGTAGTTGACACTCTCCTTTGTCACTTTCCACAATACTGAAAAAAACAATATCATTTCTCTTGACACTAAAAGTGCTAGTGGGCTGAGATAAATCCAGCAGTTTCCAAAACACCCTCACTTGTTTCAGCAATTTTCGAGAAAGAAAAAAAAAAAAAAAAAAAAAAAAATTCTGGGAACACAGCACAATAATGTGCATCACTCACTAAGAAGATTTTATAAGTCAACAAAAGATTGTTTTTAACATACAGTGTATTTTTGCTAAGCAAGATAACTTGAGTAAAATAGAAGATGTGAAATGCCACACATGTCAAGGGGTTTTCCAAATAATTTCTCAAAATTATTATATTTATTATTATTATCATCATCATAATAAGGGTGCACCATTATAGCCTAATTCTAACACTTTTTCTGTGTAGCCAGATTCAGCCAATAAACTAAATATTTTATGAAAGCAAGAATGAAGAGACAGTCTGAATTAAAAAAACAAAACAAAACAAAACAAAAAAAAAGGCTTAATCTTACATCTTGATTAATCGCTCGAGGACGTTCCTGTGCAGCGTACAAGACAGTATGTGAGGTGTTAACAAGTTTACTGGGGAAAAAGGAGCGAACAAATCACCTCTGAAAGCTCTATCAGCCACCAGATTATGTGCTTAGTACAGCAAACCACAGCCTCTCTCCGCAGCTCCTTCTCGATCAACTTATTGACTTTGCCCAGCAATCACAACCAATTTCACCTCCCAATTACCGATGCTTATGTGCTTTACAACAATGTAAATTTAATTTGTTGGGTAACCTACGCAGAGGAGCTCTTGTACCTAATGAGAGGGGTAGTTAAAGGACCAGTGTGTAACTCGCCTCACCATCCCCTTCCAGGAGAACTTACAATGGCTGCAGAACTCACAAAAAACAAAAGGTCAGATCAAGTGTTTGGTTTGTCCATTTGGAGCTACTGTAGAAACATGTCGGTTCAACATAGTGGCCTCTACTGAAGAGGAACTGCATCCTCTGGACATAAATGGCTCATTCTAAGGTAACAAAAACACAGTGATTCTTATTTTTAGGTGATTATACACTAATAAAAACATACTTATGAATAATATATTCCATTTCTGATATATTCTGCCAAAAATCTTAACAGCAGGTCTTTTTGCACTTTTTCTTTTTTAGTGAAAACAGATGAAGTCTCAGACTGAGATAAACAGGTGCAGAAAGACAGACAGGCAGGAGATAGAGACACACGCACACACGGAATACCCTGAAAACATGTTTTATGTTCCATCAAAGATGAGTTCACTGTGGGTAGCGGACAATCGCAGAGTTTGACAAACACAGAGTGAAACGACAATGGCTGGGAGACGTCTCGGGCGAGAGGGTGCCTTTTAAAAAACGGAAAAGTCCATTTTCAGTTGAAAAGAACAGTGGCTGTGTGGAAACTGTCTGACTTGACAATTACATGAGTGGTGCGAACGGCACTGTGCCTCCACTGATAACCCGTCGGATTCTATTAAAACTTCGGCACTCCAAAAGAATGCTCAAACTGAGGACATTATCACACAGGCACACACACACGCACGCGCATTTTTAAACAGTAAAACCCTCTGACAATGATTCTGCTTCTGAAATATCTGTGGTTAAAGGAGGTATAGACAAACTGGGGGGAGAATAGAAAAGTTTCAAAGAATGAGACAAAGACTGGATACTATGTGTGTATGCTTGGTCTTATATTGAATACATAGTTGCTGCAGTGCTGCTGTAGCTTCAAAAGCTGCTAATGGTCATAAATTAGCCTTGGGGCCACAAGTAAATGCTTCATAGCGTCTAGAAGGAAAAGTTCTTTTAAAGGGTTAGTTTGGATTATTTAATATGGGGTTGTATGAGCTATCAATTATAGTATAAGCCAAAAATTGCTCTCTCAAAACCAACCAAAATACATAGGTGAAATCAGCGTCGGTAAGTTAGTTTGGTTGTGTTATTGTGACTTTGGTGAAAGGTATCCCTTTAAAAACACCAAAGTCACACAACAACACAATGAGACTGAGCATGCACAAGAAGTCTGTGATGGCACAGCGAGAACTACCCGTGATCCTGCTCATATATTACGGACACAAAGCAGGTGTTACATTCTTGCCCTTCCTCCCAACTCCTCCCCTCGTTTGTCCTGTCTCCCTCCTGATGAAAAACAACAAAAATTAAATTACACAAAACCTACAACAGAAACGGCTTTCTTCACAGATGCTGAAGGGAAAAACACATCACATCATGTGTCTCCCCTCTGCCGCCATCTCTCTCCCTCCCTCGCTGCCTTTTTTTTTTCTTCTTTCGATTGGATCGCCGTTCCAAACGAGAGATCCCTCATACACTTGTCCTGCGGCGTGGAATCACGTCAGCGCTCCTCTCCTTCTCCTCCTCTCTCTCAACAAAATGATTCATTTTTCTATTACGGCGATGAGCGTGTGAAATGAGCTATATAATCAATAGCATAGGTTTGTAAACAGCAGCCGCACTCCAGGGAAAATGTGTTTTCTTTTTGAAAACAATACGCTGCCCTTGCGTGTGTGTGTGGTAAGGAACGCTCATCTGACAATGTTTACAAGGGCAATTTAGGAGAAATAAAGACACAGGCTGCCTAAAATGAAGGTAGCTTTTATAGTACAGCAGGATGAACAGGCAGAGATATGGAGGAGGACGAAAATATTGAACTGCAAGATGTGAACACAGCAAAGAGGCGTTTACTTACTGTTAGTTTTCTAAAAGGAACTTAAAGTGAGCTCAGAGTTTGTATATTGTGCACTCTCAGAATCAAGGATTCTATAAAGGTTCTTCCTAAAGAGCTGAGGTCCCACCAAGAACCATTTGCTTCTGAAGAGCCCTCTGTTGAAGAAAGGGTTTGTCAAGGGTTTTTTGTGAGACCGAAGGTTCAACTAAGAACCCTTTTTGGAAAGAACTTTTCCGTCAAGTGTTTATCGAGGGTTCTTTGTACCCTTATATAAAAGGGTTCTCGGTAGAACCCCCTGGGTGGGTTCTAGATGAAACCATTGGAATATAAAAGTTCTCAGTAGAAAACCCTGGGTGGGTTCTAGATAAAGCCTTTGTAATATAGAAGGGTTCTCGGTAGAACCCCCTGGGTGAGTTCTAGATAAAGCCCTTGGAATATAAAAGGGGTCTTGGTAGAACCCCCTGGATTCTAGATAAAGCCTTTGGAATCAAAAGGGTTCTCAGTAGAACCCCGTGTGTGGGTTCTAGATAAACCCTTTAGAATATAGAAGAGTTCTTGGTAGAACCTACTGGGTGGGTTCGAGATGACATCTTTGGAATATAAAAGAGTTCCCGGCAGAACACCCTGGTTGGGTTCTAGATAAAGCTGAAACCTTTGGAACATAAAAGGCTTCTCAGTGGAAACCCCTGAGTGGGTTCTAGATAAAATATTTGAAATATAAAAGGCTTCTCAGTAGTACCTAACGGGTGGTTTCTTATTAGCACCCAGAAGGTGGAAAGGTTCTTGATAGACCCCCCAGAGAGGGTTCTGGGTGAAACCATTACACCATAGAAAGGTTCTGTAGTACCCCTCATTAGGGATTTTGGGTGGAACCTTTCATCGATGGTTCTAGCTATAACCCACTGTGTTGAGTTCTGGGAAGACCTCCAAGTGGAGCCTGTATAAAAGGTTCTACCAGGAAAGAAAAAGGGTTCTCCTATGAGGACAAGCTGTTCTAGTTAGCACCTTTATTTCTGAGAGTGTAGATAAAGCTGTAATGTCTTGAAAATAACTTGGGGGGAGAAATTTAACAATTTTCTGTATGTGTGTCAACAGAGTCAAGGCGGTTCTATGAATTACTGTTCAGAGCGATGCTGCCGCACTCACAGCCCTGACATTTGTCACTGTACCAGGCATGACCTGCCGATTACAGCAAATAGGTTCATGTCTGTGTGTTAGAACATAAAATGGGGCCTGTCTTCATGTAAAAATTGCTCTCATCAGTGAGTCTGTGCTCATAAGGTCATACGGTTAAGATGTTAAATACCTATCTGATACTGTGGTGCAGGTTTAACCGAACTGAATGTTAACCTGACAAGATAAAATGAGATGTTTAAGTTCACAGTGGATGCGACATGTCACCAACATTTAAAGACAGACTTACAAGGAGTTGAGCGCGGAGCTTCTCATCCTCAGTGGTGATCCTCTCTCTTATCACGGCCTGCTGGAGGCTCTCCTGGGCCACGGCCCGCTCCACAGACAGGATTCTGGACACTTCATCCTGGACCTGGGACTGGGCCTCGGCTGAGCGTTGGCTGTAACCCGGGCCTTCTCTGCCTCCAGCCTGTGAAGCATCAACATTTTTAATGTCCAAAAAACCTGCAAACTTCAGACAGCATGCACAGGGTATTATAACAATGCACCTCATAGCAAACGACCACAGTATATATGACTCGCTATTCTCTCCCCTGCAGCTATCTCTATAATGCATGACTGGCTACTCAAAATTTCAATGTATAAAGTTATGCTGTCCATTGCATGTTGAGCTGTCTACTGCACAGCACACCGGTATCCCATTGTGCTCAAACTGTGGGGTGGGCCCCCCTGGTGGGGCACAGAGCCTTTGTAGGTGGGGGCATGGATGACAAGAGGAAAAATATACAGTAAATCTAATACAGTTGCGTGTGTGTTAGTTTTTAAAACGCAACTAATCCCTCTAAAAATAGGTGACTATCGTGTTGAATTTTATTTTTATTAGTTTTTATTAGTTGCTTCCTGAATTACAGTTAATGACTGAAAAAAAATATGGGGTAGGTGGTGAGAAGTTTTTTCAGCCTCTGACAGGGAACAAGTCCAAAAAAAAGTTGCTTCATACAACATGTCTGTATATATGATGAACCATAAGCTTTCTGTTGCAGGTTTTTATCATTTCAAACCAAAATCAAGCTACTCTAAAACTAAAGACTTTTGAAAAGTATGTATTGCTCAAAAGTGTAAATGTTATTTTGCAGAGCTGCAAACATTTTTTGGTAATTTTCCAACATCTTTCCTGTTTAGCAACACCCACATTCAAACGTCTGTTAGACTGCATGCTGCAACGTTGCAGTGTCTCCCAATAGAATTAAAAGGTTACAGTGCTAATGAAGCATAGATAGAGGCCAATACACTTGGAAATTGATTTTCAACCCTAATGTCAGAGTCAGTCATACATGTCCTTGCTATCCCACAGCTTGCAAAGAGGGGGCAACATTGAGAAGTTTCACACAAGCAACATTAAAAAGAGAAAGTTTCAAGTTTAGCTCCAAAAAACCTGATGTTCTACAATCAGTTTATCACATCATTTCCAAATCATTTACATTTAAGAGTGGTTTGACAATCAATTCATAACGGAATGTAACAGACATTACCATCCCCCAAAACAAGAATCATCACTCCAATGAAGCAGTGATACAGACAGAGGCAGTACGCTCTCCTGCAGACACAAGACCACCATTTGAACCCTGTCACTGGGTTCTCATAGTTGCCTAGCAACACACTCCCTACTCGGCGACAGTGTGCTTGATTGGAGAAGAGGAGGAACGTCCCTGAAAACCTCAAAGTCTTCCTCTGCGAGGAATCAAACGGCGGTGGCAAGGTAAAATAAACACTGAACAGACAGAGCGAGTGCCTGAGTGAATTATGACAGACTGAATGAAGGTGGCAAAGATCTTAATAAACTTCTCCTGCCTAAGAAAAATCCTGAGACAGCCCTGACAGACAGCCTTTATGAGAAGTAGGCTGGATGATGGGTGATGACTTTATTGCACAGATAGGAAAATGGTTCAATATGAAATTCCTTCATATTCAAATGAATGGCCTATGATCTATCAGTTGTTAAGCTGTTTTTAAATGGTGAATTATTAGAATAACAAATTTTCCATTATTTAGTTGTGCTTTAAAGGTGGGAATTTTTTTGTTTTATTCATGAACACTAAAGTTAAATGCATGACTCATTTACAGCCTCATTAGGTTTGTGCATCGCTCATTATGATAATTTAAGTGCATCATCCTGGTTGTCAAGTGTGTGGTAACAGGCATGGATACAGTATTTGACGTGTTCTCCTCTTGGCTCTGTTTTTCTTGATATTACAAGCGCCCACTGATCTGTCAGTGTGAAGGGCTCTCATCTTTTATTCTATTTCAAAAAAATCTCATTCATCTCCTCACTCACCTGTGAATATACTCAGGATTTAGACAGTGATGAACCGTGATGGACAGGCTGGTCTGACTGATCACCATCCTGTGCCTTTGGCTTCCACCAGATGACGGGTAGGTCTAATAAAAATATGTCTGATGTCTTAAAGCTGCCATTTGCCCTGCAACACCACTAAATGTCAGAGAGCAGGGGACAAGACGGGAGAGACAGAGGAAAAAAAAAAGAAAGAGGAAGGAGCGGGAGTGAGCGGTGGCGGTATGACATGTTTGGCCCTGAGGAAGTGAAGCAAAGAGGGAGTGAGGCAGAGAGTGGGAGAGAGAGATGGAGGGAGACGGAGAGAGACCAGCCATGTCCAGTCTCACAGTCCACTGGGCTGCACACGTCAGCACACTCCATCCATCATCTGGCTCCAACTCACACACACAGACACCACACGCACACAGGGTGCCTCCTAATGGCCTTTTACATTCACCATTTCCCTACAATCCATGCCTGCCTGCACTGCTAATGCACCTAAGCTACCTTTACTCGAGAAGCTTTAGCTGTTGCTATTGCTACTAGGACAGAGAGGGGACAGTATACAGCAGGTGTGTAATAATACATCAAAAATCACAACATCACAATAAAAAAATGTCTCAATACTGTTCTGGGTTGTGATGATACAGCCTGGAGGGGATCATGTAATCACTTGTGCGTGTGTACATGGCCAACAGACCTGGAGCATGTCCGCAGCTACATCTCTCTACTGGAACCTGTCAGCTAAATTTTTGTACATATTCAGATTCTATGTTGAAGGACCTCTCTGCTTCACAATTTTTTAAAAAAAAAGGTTTAAAAGCCTTTATTATGGCTCCACGTCTGCGACAGCTGTGGCCAGAGGCACCCCATTCTTGTGAATGCGATATCTCAAGAACACCTTGAGATAATTTCTTCAAACTTGGCTCAAATGACCACTTGGACTCAAGGATGACCTGATTACATTTTAATGATCAAAGGTCAAAGGTCATTGTGATCTCATGTCCGTTCTATTCTTGTTAATGCATATCTCAAAAACGCCTTGAGGAATTCCTTCAAACTGTCAACTTGGACTCAGGGGTGAACTGCTTAGATTTTGGTTGGCAAAAGTCAAAATTACTGTGACTTCACAAATCATGTTTTTGTCCATAACTCAAGAGTTTGTACGCTAAATATGTCAAAATTTCACACAAATGTCAAATGGGATACTAGCAGTGCTAAAGAGAAACTACTTAAATGTAACTAATTGCATGTAATTACAAAATAGATGTTGTTATCCGTTACATTTACTCAGAAAAAAAATGTACTAAAAATAAATATATAAATAAATTAATTAAAGTTACTAATAAAATGTTTGTGAATTATAGTGGGTATCTTACTTTAATTTGGTATTATTTGGTATTATTACATCCGTACTATGCAGTGTTTTAAGAAAATGACTCATGTGAGCCAGCATTTGCAATCAGGAGATCTTTTGTAAAACTGGATCCTTGTTTAGTACATATTTAAACAACTGTAACACAATACAGTAGTTAAGAGGCACTGTAGTTTAAGAAGACCTACAAGAAATACATTTTTAAAGAAATACACAATTCTACCGAAGCAAATTTAAATATACCGTACCTGATGAAGCCTTGTTACAAAAACTTTGCCTGGACTCAATAAATTATTTACTGTGCAAGTGTTGAGATTGTGCAGATGTTTGAAAGACAACCAGATATTCTCCTCCACACCTACACAGTGTCAGCAACACTGACACTCAGGAGTGCAAAAGCTCCTTTTGTTTTTTTCTAACAAAAAACAAACATGACAGACAGTGAAGCTTAACTGAACCAGGCAGTGGAACCACACTAATGAAACAGTGCACCCACTGAGCAAGGTCTTCTTTGGGCATTTTGCCAAATTAATGAAGAGAAAATGCCAAAATAAAATACCATGTTTTTGTTTTCTATAATGATTCAAATGGTTTAAAAAATCTCAGTACCTTTCATTAAAAAAAAAAAAGATTAGCTTTACTTATTACGTAAAAGTAAACCAAAGCATGTCAAGTGTAATGATGACTAAAGGTTACAACGTGGACTAGTAAAAGAAAGGAAGCCAAAAAATAGACAGCCTTGCAAAAAAGTCCCTCTACTGACTTCCTCGCAAGTGCTAACCGAAGCAAAGACTGCTATCACTCGCTGGATGCTATCTGTCTGCTTCACCTCTATTGCTTTCCAGTCATTATTGCCCTGTCCCTGGGATATTGGACACATTTTTCATTCGACTGTAGAAGATTGGCACTGGCTAGGAAAGGGGAGCTTTGAGGTAGAGAATGGTTGAGTCAGACAGAGAGAGGGAAAAAGACAGCACATATGTAGGGGAGAGAAAAGAAAAATCTCATGTCTTCGGAGGATAAGTGGATGATGTTTGGCCCCGGCACTGGATAGAAAGAGAGGATAATCTTGGCCCAGTAACCTGTGTTTTGATGGCTCAGTGGATCGAGCCTCAAAAACAGAAAGATGGAAAGACAGAACCGGCGAGGTATTATTAATTTGAAAAGGAGTGGAGTGCAAGTGGGTCCGACAGAGTCGGTCTCTCCAGAAAAGTAACTCACTATTTTCAGGAGATGACCTTGAACAGAAGTGCTTCAGGAGTACTTCAGTACTCTTAGAGCACTATTTTTAAAACTGACAGAGATTAGATCTGTGGCAGTTTATATGAAAAATTCATGGGCTAAGTAGCTGAGATGCTGCAAGTTAGGGTTAAGTGACTATAGTCGGGGCAAGCTTTAAGTGTGTATGTGCATATACACACACTTTCCAACAACAAAGGTACATGCAGACATGTTTAAAAAATGATGTGCATCATTTTCAATACTGCAACAGCTAATTCAAATCCATTAAGCCACAATCACCTGATGATCCACAGAGAATCGCTCCAAATATCATTACCCTAAATATTAAAACAAAAGAAAGAAATGTCTTCAACCCTTTCCCCCCTTTGTCTTTTTCCATTCTGTCTCTCTCCTCAGCTCTTCACCCATTAATGCTTCCTGTTGTTTACCTGTCATCCACACAAGATGTGTCTCAATACAGTCTGCCTGGCAGGATGGATTCTGACAGACCTGCACAACAGTGCAGATTCAACCCGAGTGCCTTGAAACAAAGGCATTTAAAGGCCCAATGCAATATTGATGTTAGGAATAATGTCGCTGAATGCTGGCGATGAATATTTTATGGGGCTATGCACTCTCCGTGACACACATGCACTCACACAAGCACACAAACACAGACCATACCTGACTGTATGTGCTCTGGAATGCTGGGACGGTTAAAATTAAGTATATGGGAAACAAAGGACAGTGCAGTGAGAAAATTAATTTATAAGAGGCCCCACTCTGCAGAAGGAACATAAAAGCCATTTTGTACTCCCCCCTACTTTGCCCACAACTATAACATTCTTATTGCTACAGCCAAGCATATTCTCAAAGTGGATATCATTGTCACTCTCACCTCTTTTGTTGTCTCTTCAAATATCATACAAAGCACATAAAGCTCAAACTCCCAACGTACAGCCATTTATTACATTGAAAGAAGCAGAGCATATAGCCCCCCTACGTAGTGGTGTGGAATAGGTTTAGAGGCCTACTGATTACCATTCTATAAAACTACCAGGGTGTCTTGTGAAGCTTAAACACTGAGATGATGTTGGAAATTACTTTAAGTTTGTATAGAACTCCTGTCAACTGATTCTATCTGTTCTGTGTAAGACCAGCTAAAGTAATAGACAAACCACAGACAGTAGATTTGCTATGAGATTGGACAAAGTCAATAACCATTACTGTTTTACTGAAAAGGTCAGCAGCAACTGTGGTGAAAAATACTGACATTTTTTTCAAAACAGGTATTTACAGTTCAATAACTGATTCTTACATTTAAAATGGCTTAATACACCAGGGATGGGGGCACTTATACGATATGACCAGGTTTACGAAAGACAAGAACCATCAATTGGATGAAATAGCTCTGTTGGGAATTAAGCTGCATCTATTCATGCAGGTAGTGAAACACTGACATTATCACATAACATATACAGTATATAGTATACAGATATCACCAGAAAAGTAACACATAAAATGTACTACTGAAGCCTGTGGACTCAAGGATAGTGTGTGTTTGTGTAGGTGTTGGTAATGTTACCGTAATACACCCTGTAATGTAACCGTTTGTGTTAGATTTTAATGAGGCCTCATTTTCTGAGCGCTTGAATAAAACTGGCTCGCTGAGATGTTGCTTAATAGCTTGGAGTATTGCTAGTTAGTTGCTACATGACTCTTTGGGGGCTAGGCTGACACTAGGTGGTTTCTATGGCGTTTGGGGTGTTTTGTAGGCTATAACAGGTTGTTGCTAGGGCACTCACTGTAACTATTGTGGCATTTTCAGTGTTAAATGCAGCTCCTATATGTTGCTGCCAAGGTACGTGGGGAGACATTTCCATGTGTCTACTAGTGCGTTTGGAACAGTTGCTAGGGTGGTGTTAGATGGGCAGTAGGTGATTGTAGGGGTTATCAGTGAGGGTGTTATTAGCTGGTTACTATGATGTTCTCTATGGTTACTAGGGCATTTCTAGGTGGTCACTAGGGTATTAGTTGCAGCATGGCTCTGAGGATACTGCAGTAAAATTTCTTGAAGAGGTTCTGAAGAGGTTGCTGCAAAGGTGCTCACTGTAACATTTTCCATGTTATTAAGTGCAGTTGCTATGGTCTTGATAAAGTGCTTGATCTACAGTAGGTGTTGGGGCATGGTCTGGGGCAGGTATCTACTAGGGTGTTTTGCACAGGTGCTAGGGTGGTATTAAACAGGCAGTATGTGGTTGCTAGGGTTTATCAGGGGGTTATTAGCAGGTTGCTATGTTCTCTACGGTGACTAGAGTATTTCAAGGCCTGTGGTAGAATTTCTTGGTGTCAGAGTAGGTTAGTCACCACACAAACACCAACTTTGGGTTGCTATTAGGAGGTAAAGGTTGTTCCTTGGGTGCTAACTGTAATTACTGGGCCATTTCCAGTGTTAAGTACAGCTTCTGCGTGTTGTTAAGGTGCCTGATGTAGATGTTGGGGCAATTCTAGGTGTTTGTCATGTTGTTAGGCACAGTTGCTAGGGTAGTAGTAGGTTGGCAGTCGGTGGTTCTGAGGGTTTATCAGAAATGAGGTTATTACCAGATTTCTATGATGGTCTGGATGGTTACTAGGAGTATTCCTATGTGATCAATAGCGTGTTTGGGATAGTTGGATTCACAGTTTCTGCAATTTTTTTTTTTTGATTGTTTGAGTGCATTAGGGTGTTTAAGGTTGCAATATAAAGGATATTATCATGATTATTATTATTACAAATATCACTTGTGTTGTAGCTATCATAATTGTTATCATAATTATATTATCTTTTGGGTGAGAGTGTGCTGTGAAGTTGCTGAGATGTACTGTGTTTTTGCAGTAGTTGCAGTTAGAATATCATGAAAACTGGTAAATGCAAGTGCAGTCAGAGAATCTGATCAAAGACCAGCAATGCTGCTGATTCAGACACATTTTTAAGGAAGAATCACAACTCCCCAGACACAATCCTGGCTAAATCAGGTTGGAATCGGGAACTTTTTGTTTTTTAATAACCTCCCAACTTTCTAAGTCTGTTAAAATGAGTTGGAGGTTTTGTGTGTGCGTCAGTGTGTGTATTTCTGTGTGAACAAAGATGAAAAATAAAAACAAACAAAATGTAAAAATCTGTAGGCTAGACTATCTGTCTGCATCTGACCTAGGAGCACAAAAGAATCTACCAGACTGGCTGGTTAACAGGAAAGGAAGACAGAAGCTCTGAGAGAAGGTCAAAATTCTCACTCAAAAGTTTGACATGCAATTATATCGCACCAGCCAACACAAGCTGCTTGACTACAAGCTGAAATAATGGGCAGAAGTTTCACAACAACGACTAACCTTTAAGTGTTGGACACTTTAACGTATGCATTTCATGCACGGGAGGGGAAATCGAGAGAGAGGGAGGTGGGAAGAAGACATGAAAAAGAGGGAAGAAAACAGAATGAGAAATAGAGAGAGAAGATTGAGAAATAGACAAAAGAGACGGCTGGAGAAAAGAAAAGAAGAAGGATAATGGTGGAATGAAAAGACAAGACAGGGAGGGCAAGGTGGAGGAAAGCCTGAGAGAATAATCCAGAGAAGAAGAGGTGGATCGAAATGGTGACGCAGGATGAGTTAGGCTGAAGGAGGAGAGACAGGGTGGTGTAAGAGTTCTCTCCCCCTCATCCCTCCTTCTCTCTCATCCTTTTCTCCGAGTCGTTCTGCTCTGATGCCTCACAGAGAAGCGGCAGAGGCAAATCTGCTCCCTGCAGCCGCTCCCTGCTACAAATGAGTTTAGGCTGCACCCAAATGAACTCCTCACAGAGCCCCTTACTTCACTCCTTACCAGAGCAAAACATGCAAAGCCAGATCTCTGGAGTTCAAGTATAGCCCCAAAGCCAAACAGAAGAAATACTGCCTAATCTAAACACCAATGTTTCTCAGAATTCCCAGATCTGGGTACCCTACACAGCAATATTGCATCGGAAAGAATGGAGGAATTATAAGCGTAGAAATAATTAGATTTTACACTAATGCAAATTGAATGTGTTGGTGCCTTACAGAGGTCTAATGTCCTTTAACAAGACGTAATTTTCAGGCTTATTTTGGCAGTTATCTCCTTTTTTTCCGCTTTCAATTTAACACTCTTATCCTATTGTGAAATAACATGCATGAATTATTCATGTTTTTTTACTTACTCCAAAATATTTTGGGTAAGTACTAAGTGCTTGGCAGCAATTAAGTGTGTACACAATCAAAGCATAAAAGAAATATATTAGAGTGTGGCTGTAGGGAATTGAGTGATTGGCAAAAGGACTTCCTACTGTTGTGTTTATGAGCGTCTCATCTATCAGTTTAACAGATCTTTGTTTTGAATCCTGCATTTATTTATTTATTTATGAGCTACTTACAATAAATGAGCAGCGTGCTCCTTTAGGAAATTTTAAAAACAGACAAACTGCAGGAGCAACTGCTGGGGTTGGACATGACCTTGAGATTTTGGCCTCATGTATCTCGTGTGTGTACATGTGTGTGTGCGCGTTCCCAGTGACCTGTGGGTTCACATTTTCTTCCATTTCCCTGTGCTCAAGCTGTGCAGCAGTTTCACTGCAGGGTTCTGTAACTAGCGAGGCACTGTGCAGTCTTGTTAGCTGAGCTTTGATAGACTCACACATACACACACACAAAAGAAAAGTATTTTACCTCTTACTTCAATTTTGCAGCAATAGCGATCCAGTCTCCTTGCAGAGTCTTCCAACACAGCAAAGGCCACAATCGCTGTGTCTCGTTTGCCTTCAACAACCTAAAAACTCTCCTTAATTACTGTCTGCACTGTGGGAAGGTGAAATACCATTGCAATTTAATTACAGTTTGACAGCCCAGATGAAGAAAAAAGGCCCTGACTTCCTCTCATCTATTTCAATTAAAAGAAAGCATCTGTCACCTTTATCTGCTACAACTATAAATTGAAAGAAAAGTTCAACTGTGGCATAAAAGGAATGGAGGACATTTTCAATCCTCAAGGATGGTGAGGTGGTTGCATAAGCAGAAAGATTTGTTTAATTTGTTTATAATTTTTAGATAACTTTTCAACTCACTTGTGACAACTGGGCATATGTGCTTTTTTGTGTTCTGGCAGTGTTAAATCCAAGATTGTATTTAATAATATACGGTTTTATTATACTGTTTATATTTTATACTTCTCTCTTCGTGTATAGAATATGTATATTCTAGAAATGCATGATTTTTCAGTTCCACTCCAATTTCAATCCCATCTACCGATACCCATACTATACCCATTACCAGGGCAGTTCATAACCAATCAGGGTTCTCACCATCTGCAAAGCTTCTTTAGTGCTCATGTTGCTAAATTCATGCTCCAGAGCTTTGGACTTGTGTCATGGGATCCTCTGACCATTGTGGGGTGCTGTAGGATTCTGGCTTGTGAGGTCCATTTGTGCTGCTGATAGTACTGAGAGCTGGGCCTCATTTCCCATCATGCATCGGTACTTTGGTAGTTTATTAAGTAGTTTGTTAGCCTACATTTGCTATTTTATGTTCAAAAATGTAAATGTTTTTTGTTTGAGTTTGTAATGTGTTTGTTCAGAACACGGTGGTTTATGTTGGGATGGTTTCTAGTTCCTACTATGAGTGAGGTGGCTACAACATTTCTTTAGCTGTATTATACTGTGTCGTCTTGGGGATCGTGCCCCCTATCATAGTACCTCTCTCAGAGGATCCCTCATAATGCTCTGTGGAATCTGTGGTATTGAAATAGTATTGAAATATCAATACTTTTGACAGCCGTATTGGACTGGACTGGCTACTGCCACTACCTGGATGACCTACACTTTACACTTGCCTAAATGCATCCTGTGTAGACATAAATTGAACACTCAAACTGTCGCTACTGCTGTGCTAACGTGTTGCTTTCACTATGCATGTTGTGTAGACACTGTAAGGCTCAAATGTTTGTCCCTAAATCGCTTTCATGCAGATGTCATGTAAAACAGGCAAATCAAATACAGTATATAGGCTGCTATTGTCATGCAAACTACAGTATTTTGCATTCCAAAAGGCCAAATTGCTAGTACTGTCAGAGCGATGACAGTGTTTATGGTCACAAAAGGTGGTAAATGTGATATGGCAAAAGGGGCCAATTTATATGAATAGCCAAACATAGTGGAGCGGTGTGAGCGGGCTGGTAGCACTCATGCAAAAGAAGAAAAAAATAAAAGCCAGAAAACATGACAAAAAAGAAATGTTTCAATCAGCAACACACCAACACATGATTACATTAAAAAGTATTATGTGACAGTTCTAACCAAAGATACTGAATGTGCTGAACTAAGCCACAGGCTTGAATTGTAAGCAAGTACTGGCTAGTCTAAGTACCACCAGAACAAACTGTTTATGCCAGTTCTCACAACTTAAATGTAGGTTTATGTGAATTTAAGAGCTGCAATGATTAGTTGATTAGTTGTCAACTATTAAATTAATTGCCGACTATTTTGATATATTGAACATTTTGAGTAATTTTTTAAAGAAAAAATATTCAAATTCTCTGATTTCAACTTCTCAAATGTGAATATTTTCTGGTTTCTTTAGTCCGCTATGACAGTAAACTGAATATCTTTGGGATGTGGACTTTTGAGGGTGTCACCTTGGGCTCTGGAGAACAGTGATCAACATTTTTCACGACATTTTATGGACCGAACAACCGATCACTTAATTGATAAAATGATCAGCAGTTTAATTGTAATGAAAATTGTTAGTTGCAGCTCTAGTAAATTGTAGTACATGTTTTAACTGGATTTGCCGTCATAAGGAAGTAAAACAAATTGTGATATCAATACATCACAATATGGTAACAATCCCACAAATGTGGTTATCAGACACTTGTGAAAAAGACATGTAATGAAGGCTGGATAGTTTGTTCTTTTAGTGTTTTATATTTTAGCAGCATCACATTTTTATTTCTTTTCTAATATTTATTGAGTAAAAACAAATCCCAACACTGAGCTGCACCTTTTAAGCATCCCTTAAATCCCAGAATGCACCATGATAGATGTCCCATGTATTACAGCCTTTTAAACTACACAATGGACACACTCGCACAAATACACACGCATTTGAACACAAATAGAACAAAAATAATGTGACAAAATGAGCAAAAAAAAAAAGCACACAAGGCCACATTCATAAATGATATTAATATACACCTACACGCACGCACACAAGCACACAGTCACAAGTGCTGGCTAACTGATGATTGCTTATTTACCATTTCATGTTCAGTTAAGTCTTCTTAAGTGAAAACACAGCCTGTGCCAAGCATGAACAAAAAATTGGGGGCTTGAAAGCCACCATGATTTCAATTATTTGCAAGGAGGGCATAATTTTGAAGCACTTACTCCTCTGAACAGACATCAATAAGCGAGCTGCAGGAAGCAGTTACATTAAAAAAAAAAAAAATAGCCAGGAAAAAAAATCAATAGACAAATGATTTCTCAAAACCACTTGTTAATTTCTCTCTTCTTGAAGCCTCAAAGAAAAGCTAATCGCTAGGCTAACACTACCTCCTCCTGGATATAGAAAGTTTGTGTTTTTCTCCCATACGGTGCAAGAGTGTGTTTAGCAGCTAATCACAGTTGTTCATTCACCAGGGTCTGCTGGAGATCATCCAGGCCTATTAAAGAGGGGGAGCAACGCGATTATCAGACATTATGGCACGTGCACCTGCTTCTTTAGGGTCACAAAGAAGAGAAGAGGAGAAATGTACTCCCAACATGAAGAGTGTGTTTCTTCATCAGGCAGGGCTAATGTATCACCCACTCAACACCCAGGAAATTACCTCAGGATAGCACCCTCCTTTCTCAGGCATGATTAATTGATCCGGAGAGAACCAGAGAAGGAGAAAAGAGGCAGAGACAGAGGGAGAAAAAAGTGCTCATGTGCTTCGGATGAGAGGTAGATTGAAAACAGTGGGGATCGGAAAAGACTGCTGCTGACCTTTTTGACTATTAATGAAAGCCGAAAATGGTCACATCTGAAAATGTCTTCGTTTTCTAATGAAATCCCGGAACAGGAACTGACACTGGTGCAGAACCTTGATTCAATTTATCACGATCTAAAGAAAGAATGTATGGAGGAGAAGGAAATGAGAAGAGGGGCAAAGTAAAAAGCACACCGCAGGGAACAGTACACTCTTAGAAATAAAGGTTCCAAAAGGGCTCTTCCTGACGGGCTGAGGTTCCACCCTAATGCTTTTTTTTTGAAGAAAGGTTCGTCAAGGGTTCTTAGTAAGACTGAGGTTTTCATTAAGAACCCTTTTGATCCAAAGATCCCTTTTTGGAAGAAAGGGTTCTTCAAGAATTGTTGAAATCCTTGAAGAACTCTTTTGTCAAAGGTTCTTTGTATCATTATATATAAGGGTTTTTAGTAGAACCCCTGGGTGGGTTCTAGATAAAATCCTTGGAACTGAAAAAGGTTATTAGTAGAACTCCCTAGGGAGGTTTGAGATAAAACGTTTGGAATATAAAAAGGTTGTCAGCAGAACCCCCTGGGTGGGTTCTAGATAAAATCCTTGGAATATAAAAGGGTATGCAGTAGAACATTTTGGGTGGGTTCTTGATAGCACCCTTAGAGGTTTCTGGATACAACACCCAGAGAGGGTTCTGGTGGAGCCACTGCACCATAGAAGGGTCTCCTTTAGAACCTCTTCTAAGGGGCTGTGGGTGAAACATGTCAGATGGTCGTTGGTGTAACCCTTTATTTTGGGTTCTAGGTAGAAATTTCTGAAAGGGTTCCATGTGGAACCATTATAAAGAGGTTCTACCAGAAACCAAAAAGGGTTTTCCTATGGGGACAAAGAGTATACCTGACTTTAAACAAACCTAAGAATCTTAATTTCATCTCCAAACACAAATTACAGCAAAATATTTACCTGTGAAATAAATCAAACCCTTTGCAACATCAACAGATTTTGTTGAAGGTCATGAACAAAAGCTGCTTTACTATTCCACAACAAAACTGGTGTGTGTGTGTGTGTTGTTGTTGTGTGTGTGGTGTGTGTGCTACCACAGGCTTGCAGCTCTTGCTCTGCCTTGGCCCTGTCCCGCTCCAAGCTTTTATACAGCTCATCAGTGATCTTCTTCCTCAGGGCCTCTTCATCGACTAGGGACAAAAACGAGACGGGAGAAAGAGAGTTAAAGAGAGACAGGGAGGTTTTAAAGTACACAGCTGTTGTTTGCAGATAGGCATATTGTGTTTGCAGAGTCATATTGTCTAAAAGAAAAAAAAGAGAAGAGAAAGGTGGGTGTTTTTCCAACAAGAGTTGGAAAAATCTGTATTAATCAGCCAATGTGTTGTTTAAAACATTTAAACTGTAATGATTCACTGACAAGTCCATGTTTTGCTTGAGCAGATGGGTCTGGCTTATTACTGGAGCTGCAACTACAAATTGATGAATCAACATAAAAACAATTGATAGTGTTGATAATCAATCAATCCGTTAAGTCACTGGTTCCCAACCTAGGGGTCTCAGCACCCACCTGGGGTCACCAAAGCTTCCCAGGGGGTTGCAAGGCCCTCTTGATTTTAAGGGGTGTAAGAAAACTTATTTCATTTCTTTGACAAAAACTAAAATGATTTTTTTTTTATTATTCTATAAAAAGAACTTGAGCTGCATTAGAAAAGTATGCAGTTAAAACAACCAAAACACAAACATTATACAACACAGGGTTGTAAGTTGTAGTTCCCTTTTTTTGCTACATATAGAAAAGAGATTTTTGGATTTTGGCAATTTGATGCCATCATCCTGGGCTCCTGAAAATCATGATGAACATTTTACACTGTTTTCTGATGTTTTATACACCAAACAATTAAACAGTTCAGCAATAATGAAAGTTTCAGCCCTCGTGTTTATATTGCTATTTGCCATAAAATGTTGTGTTGTTGTTGTTGGTGTGTTTGCTGAGCTGGGTGTGTGTTTAGGTGTTAAAAGCAGACACACAGAGCTGCCCAAAACACAATACACAAACAGAAAAACTCCTATATTGCCTAAACACACACACACACACAAAGAGGCTTACACATCCTCCATCCTCAAATCACAGCAGTGTGCCACCCTATCTACATATATTCATGTCAGGGACATCATACATGTATGATTCCGTGTCTCCGCCGGTCTATCCTGGCAGGTAATTAAGCATGAAAGTAAAGATGGCAGCCTGCGACCGGGCCCAAAACGTGCTCTGAAGACAGAAGTGCCATGCGGTGTGCTGCGACACTGCAGTGATGGGGGGAGTGTCTGAGTGTGTCAAGATTACTCTCCCGCTGCATTAGTTAGATGGGATAATCCCTATTGTCAGAGTCTATTATTACCTGGTAAGATGTGGTAACAGCAGGCCAGTGGAGACACACACACACACAAAAAAAAAACCTAATTCCAGCCAAATCAGATTATCAATACCTTAAGACCTAAAATGTGCAAAGCCATTTCTTTCTTATCGTCTTGCACCTACAGTTAAACAAATACAGGCAAGGAGAAAAATTCTTAAAGCAAACTGTCCTGTGCTTCAGCATCATGTTTAGTTACAGTGCAGATTTAGTGATTTTACAGAATTGTGGTGCGTAAGGGTTATTATAGTCATGATTTTATCTGTTTGATCTGTATCTGGTGAACTCCAAGATGTGGTGCAGTTTCACATCTCACTCCTGTTCTTTGATTTCAGGTCACAGGGCTAACTTGCACCATTGAAATAGTAACTCTCTTCTGAGACCAATGATGCTTCCCACAGCAGTCACTGGCCACTCCAGCTGCCATGCCCTCTTCATGCCAGCGGGCATAAACAGTTACTCAGCTGTCCTTTGGCTCATGACCACTCTTTCCACAAAATCTTGCGCGAGTCTGTGAATTGATTTGGAAGTTATGGTCAGGTTCCCTCCACTTTAATGGAGGGACACTCAAGGGACCCTTGTTTGTTGATCGGCAAAGACACGGCACAATTACTCAACCTGACTGACCACAGGATTTGGGGTCGTTATAACTAAAAAGCGATTTTGTAGTGACCGTCAATCAAATTAGAGAGGATGTTTTCAACCAAAAAGGAGTGGGGCCATGATGCAGAAGCAAAGTACCTGGATGGGTTGCTCTGATCCATTGGCATGTACACAAACACGCACCTTCACACACACGCACGCACACACACAAGACCTTAATACCAAATCTCAGCCTCCTAGGGCAAAAACTGCATCAGCCAAAGGGTGGAGATTTTTTTGTCCTAGAGCTGCTGGTTACAGCTAACAGAAGATCTTAGTGCTCATTCAAAACCTTAGTTCAGTTCAGTCTTTCTTGTCCTGCCCCAATAGGTTTGCAGTGTAGCAAAACCAGACAGTGTTCAGTGACTGAGTGTGTGTACCAACACTGTGCACAATTATTTTGTGTGCCTATGACTTTTTTGTTTTTGCCATGGTATTGAAAGATATAGAGTATTGAGTTTAATATTAGTATTGTAACGAAGTTCTCAATTCTGGTATTATGACAACTCTACAATGAAAACTTTCTCAACTTAGTGACAGTCCCACAGAAAAATACAAAAAAAAAAAAAAAAAAAAAAAGCATGTGAATTTCATTAGGCAGCCTTGGGATTTCGAATCAAATGCATCTACTTTAGCTCCATTGTTTTGACTGGAGTAATTGTCCAAAAGCCCAAACGCCACATCAACATCATGTCTAATTAAATGTTTTAAATGTTACTTGGCTCAAAGCCTGTTCACCAGTTGTCTCAGAAATCTATTTGAAAAGCTTTTGAGACACCTTGTGGAGAGAAAGACAGAATGACAAACTACAAACCCGGGAATGAAAATAAGATTCTTCTGGGCTTCAAATTTTCTTGGCTTAAAATTGCTATTTTCTATCACAGTAGTAGTCGCAAAAAACAGTTTCATTTCAGGGGATTGAATTATCTTGACTGGTGCTTGTAGTGGCCTGGACCTCAGTGCCTTTGATGTTTTCTACTCTTTGTTAAGAATGATATAAAAGATCCACTTGAAATGTAACTAATTAAACACGTACAATTCAAAATAAATTGTTAAACATCTCAGGGACACATAGAAGTTTGAGTGTTCTACTTTGTGAATTAGTCTGAATGTTATTATCTAATTTCATTTACATTTAATTATAAAATATTGCTATTTTCTTCATGTTAGATGTAAAAATAAAACTAAGTTAGTGATACTGTTGAATTTATGGACACTAGTTACTAAGACATGGCTACAGTTAGCTCAACTGGTGTCATGGATACATAAAATTTCTTCTCTTTATCGAGTTTTTCTCCTTCGAACTTCCGTCATTTCAGTCTTCTTCATCCTCAGCAGCTCTGTCACACCCACGCTGTTAATGATTTGCTCTCGAGTGACATCCCTGCTCAAACACAAAAAACCAAAATACAGTCAACTTAATCCTTCCTCTGATTTCCAACCTCTATAGCCTTTTCTTCTCTGCAGCAAGCGACACATAACAAGAACTCACAGTGTGACAACTGTTTGGTGGAGTAAAGAGAATGAATAAGCAGCAGGTACAGGGAGGTTTAGTATGACAGGGCTTCAGAAGAAACACTCGAGCAAACAGAGGCGGTGATTGACAGTTGACAACTTCCGCTGCATAGTGTATCCTCAAAGACAGAGGCTGCTGTCACCTACTGTCCAGAGCGTGAGAAAATAATATCCATCATGTCTGACAGCACTCAGAAGCACCATTGATCTCACTGCAGAGGAGAGTCTAATTACAACTCTGTTAAGAACTATGACAGAAAGACAACCTGTAAGGCTAAAATCCTGACTTTTACATAAGGGCATTGTCAAATAACCAAGTAATAATGCTATTTTACATCAATATGAAGACATCAGATCATATGCTATGGTTGTCGTCTGCCTACAAATAATGCCGTGGCAGTTTATCACCATACTGGGGGGCGACAACAACAAATTTAGTCATCCATGACTTGGTATTTGTAGATGACTCTCATAGGCTTTGTTCAGACTGCAGACAAATCAGATTTGTTTTTCAAATCAGATCTTTAAGATTGACTGTCCACAATTTATTTGCCGTCATATCTTTCCTGTCATATCTTCAGCTGTCCTAAAAATTAAAGGCATAAAAGCCAAAAAAAGAAGTGCAATAATAATAATAATAATAATCAACAGATTAATGAAAATAATCATTAGTTGCAACCCTGTATACATCTATTCTAGATGATGAGTAGATGAGAACACTGTTTGGCACTAGAAATCAATGGTTAAGCCGTGCCATTATGAACTTCTTCCATCAGGTAAGACTGGCATTTCTGTATGAACCAGCCTTTAAAATATCTCACACATAGATTGAAAATATACACCCTTCAGCAGTGCACAATGAAAAGTAAAATTTTAAAAGTCCTCTAAGTTCAGGCAAGCCTAAGCAACTCCGCATTTATCACCACATCCTCTCCAGCCCTGCAGAGAGAGGCTTCAGATAGCTAGCGGGCCCGCAGGGTCAGGCAGAGAACAGGTTCTGATATGATAAACACTGTCTGGGGTCCTTGAGGGAGGCTGGTTAGGGTCAGAGACAATTCCAGATCGACAGAGCTCGTGTCAATCCTGAGTAGGACATGTAAATGTTAAAAAGATTAAAAACTCATCATCTTTTTAGACGTGTCCCCCTCCTTTCCTTTTCCACCAATCACTAAACCCTGTGGAAAAACCCATAGAGGAGGAGGAGAGGCGGTGGAGCACAGGCTATTGGCAGTGGAGATAATAGACGAAGGCAAATTGCGTTTCTCATCAGAAGTTTCATTAACCCCGGGACCTGCGTGGAGGGCATAATCTGTAACATTACCACTTCCTCACGTTTCTCGCTCGCGCTTAGTCAAGTCGCCGCGCACCTTTTACTATGTTCAAAATAGGAAAGGAAAAAAAAAGAAAAAGAAAACCGCCACGAGCACGCTTCCAGTCCTGGCAGGCAGGTGCAATTTCTGATACTCTTTTATTCACACTCTTTCCTGTTAATTTAATATCATGTTATGAAATAGGGCCTAACTGATCCCTTCATGTTTTTACAAGATAACAAGAAAAGTCAGTTTCAAAAGCAGAGTGAAACATTTCACAAGTTTTGCGCACACACACACAAGGTCACCCACATTTCTCCTATTGTTTTCCCTTGCCTCTTCCATTTTCCCCATTCTCTCTGCTACACCTGGGAGACATCTTTAAGCAGGCTATTAGTCCAGCGCAGTGTGTGGGCTCTGGCATATGAATATTTATAGCACATTGGAGAAGGTGTAGGAGGTTCAACCTTGACTATGGTGTAATCAGCACACATACTGACTCAGACGATGATTTAGAGACAGCCGACCTGCTGAGAGCCTCACTCGATACCCGACTCTCGTGGACACACATAATCAATGTCCGCCTCATTAAGGTCGTACCCTTTCAGGATTGGGCTGAACTTTGCAACTTTTTAACGAGATTCACATTCACATTCATCGTACCTTTCGTTTTTCGGGTCCTCAAAAAGAGCATGCTTGATCAATCATCTTTTTTTTTTTCTCTCCTTCATGATACTTGGTGAGCTTGCTACATATTAACCTGTGAGGTGACCTTGCAAGGGCAGTATATACAAAATACCACAGTAAATGTCAAGCAACATTATTGCTGTGTGACACAGTAAATATAAGGGCCAATACCTTACAGGAGTCTGGCAGGAGGGCTGCAACTAACAATTTTCATTATTGATGAGTCTGCTGATTATTGTGACAGATTAATTGATTAACGGTTTAGTCCAGAGGTTTTTAAAATGAGAGAGGGGCCTCCCCAGGGGAGCTCCAAACTGTTTAGGGAGCTCAATGAATGGAAACGAAAAAATATTACACTAGTTATTAAATTAATTATCAAAAGGAGATCACGTAGAAAAGCCTAAATGTGTGTGATTTGATCATTTTTCCCACTTTCCCAGATCAGAAACTAATAAATACCTTTGGACCTTCAGTATTTCGTGCAGTCTGAGGTCATGTAAAGCAGCAAAATTAGGCTATTTTTGCTTAATTGTGTGAGCGTCTATGGGATCAAATAACGTAATAATGACCCCACAGGCATCAAGGAATTGAGTGAAACTAACCAAGTAAAATTAAGGGGGGCTGGGAGCGCCTTTGTCTGAGGTGAGGCCCACAGTGTCAGACTTTAAAAAAAAACCCTGTTTTAGTCAGTAAAATGTCAAAAAATGAAAAATGCTCAGTACAATTTTCCCAGAGCCCAAAGTGATTTCTTCAAATTGCTTCTTTTGTCCAACCAACAGTCCAAAACCCATAAATGACAAAGCAAAGCAGCAACCCCTTACATTTAAGAAGCTGCAATATTTTTGCTTGCAACCTGACTGAAATAATGAATCAATTCACAAAACAATCAGGAACTAATTTTCTTTTGATTGATTGACTAATCATTACACCTCTGTTATGAACAAAACTGTAAACTGAGGTGACTATGGAGCAACAATAAAAATACAGCCAACACACACTAACATTCCTTCAAACGTCAGATGTACACAAACACAAATATTTTTGTCTGAGGGATTAGATTAGAAGGGACAAACGTTTTTCGTTACGTTAAGTCTTGATTGAATGGAATAAAGTCTTTATTCACAGTGTTAGATGTTTGAATATGGGGAGAGGAATGAGAAGGAGGTAGGACATCAGAGAAGCAGTGGAGAGAAACGGCATGTACAGCCAGAATATTTTCACATCTAATGTAATGAACAAAGAGTTTATTGCAACCAAACCACAGTTGGTGATTCTAGGAGCAGTGGAAAGAGTTTTAGTGAGTGAGTGAGTTTTATGTAGTTTCTGTTCAGGGTTCAGGGTTCAGTAGGGTTCAGGTTGAAAAGTACCAAAGTTACCCAGAGGAAAAAGAGCAGTAGATTTCACATCTTTCAATGATGCTGTGCTGTGCTGTGAAAGCATATGGTTTCTCCTAACGACTACAATCCACACCTGTTACAAAACTGAGATATTGTTGTATGTACTTCTATCTTTTAACATGAAAATTAATTAGCGCAAACAATGGAGGAATAACTTTATTCAACATGGAGAAAAATGAAACTCTGTTGTGAATGTTGCCTTGGAGCTAATGGAAAAACAGATGAAAGAAGCGTTTTTGTGGAATACACATGAATAAATTCTATTAATTGTCCAATTGTGTTACTTATGTGCTCAAGCAAAGAGGCAGGTGGCTCCGACAAAACTCTGTCATATCACAGAAGCCCTATGGCCAAATAAAAATGTAACACACATACACACACCGTCGCCGACCACCTCCTTTCCTTAATGAGGCCTGGTGGTTTGTTGTGTGAAACTGCGGAGGTGTCGTTTTAATCACTGGAGTCAGTGTGGCGTGGCATAAGTTGGCCTTTTTTAATTACCTTACTGATTGAGCACAGTCAAGGATGGGGAAGCCTGCCCACACCCTGGATGCCACCCTCTAAAGAACCAGCACCCACGCCCCATTCTGTACTTTGTAATGAACAGGTAACATTCAAATGTCCTCTGCCGGATATGTCAAGAGATAAGGGACACGCACGGTGCCCCCACACTAAAGACACAATAAAGCTAAAACCATGAAGTGAGTTTGTTCACTTGGTTGAGTCTTTACATGCTTATATTGTGCCTGAAACAATGAAACTCAATTAACGCTGCAATATCAGTGTTGTTTGACACTATATTAGCTACGGTAACGGGGTTCACTTTGTCAAATTTCCTTTGCACTTCTAAATAAGGATTATAGAGATTCTTTTTAGAATGAGACTTTTCAAAAAGGTGTGATAATAAACAAAGGAAAATGAAACAAGGTGAGACATATTATCACTTCAGATAAACATGTTAGCATACAGGTGCCAACACATCCATAAGATACAGAGCAACATGAGCATCATGACACCTCTCCTTTAAGGCCCATTTTTGGTCTCCAACAAATCGTGAGGGAAATATCTGGCTCTCTAAATGCTCCATTATGTTCACCACACAGATGTAAACTTCGTCTGTCTGCTGTTTGGTGCTGGATAGGAAGCATGCAATGAAGTATGAGAGTTTTCTTCGCTGAAATGAGCTGACCTGCTGCGGTCAAATATGACACTGATGAGCATAGTGAGAATGAACCAGTAAAGCTGCAGACCAGACCAGCAACCTGTTGCACCAGCTGTGTCAAACTGAGGCTAGAAGTTGTTGCACCACTGAGATATGTTACAACATAACTCTAAGTAACAACTAAATAGTTACACATGTTCTTAGGGTTGGTGTAAATCATAAAATGCCAGATTTATGCCTACTTATAGTAAAACACCAGTTTTTTCTGCTTCACAGCATCACTTCTTTTTCATTAATTGCAGCCGTTTTACAACACGGCAGTCCATTCAAGACCTAATTTACTGACCTGATATTTCAATATCAATCTAGCTTCCTAAAATGTGCTACGATGCCAAGTGGCTCCTGCCAGCCAGAAAGCTAATGTGCACAGTAACCATGATGATGGAACTCCATCTTTGAATGTTGGCCACTTGCCCCAGTTATGACTTTACGCCCAAACTAGTCAGGGGAATGCCCCATGTAATCATGGTGCGACCAATTTTAGTAGCTGATTTAGTTATAAAATAACTGCAGGGCTTCTCAGAGTCTGGGCCAATGTCCAGATGTGGGCCACAAGTCAATCTGGACTCATCCCATACCTTCTGTTAAGAAAATCGTTATGATGTTGAGTTGATGTTTTCTATCGTGAAATAAATTTTCTCTTAATCAATAAATTGTTAGTGACACTGAATAAAGTGTAGCTGGAGATCATTCTGGGCAATCCAGTCCCCCACTGAATGTGGATTTAATGTGGCTTATTTTCCCTACTGCTCACACCGCTGTCATGGAGATGTTAACTGCTGGACAGAGTGTTGTGTGTTGTTCACACATTAACTTTACACCTGAGAATTTGCTATCAGCTCCTGAATCACCTTTTCTCCCACTGAGCTCTAATGTATTTTGACACTCTTGACTCTCTTGAACTTGAATGTATGTTGCTTCAAAATTATATGTGAGCTGATTGAATGTTTTCGGACCTCTACCCTCGGATAAAAATCAGAGGCAGCCCTCTGACTAATAAGTTTGAGAACCTCTGCCTTAGTGTTCACTTTACACCCTAACTTTAGAGACAACTTGTACACGGCTGGTACAAACCAGTACAGAAAACCAAACAATGAGCTGAATGACGCTATAAAGCTCTTTCAAGCTGAGCTAAGTTGTCATATGATCCATTGTTATAATGAAAGTACTGATGATAGCGGCTTTAATGAAGGGGTAAATATTAAAAAGTGAGAAAAAGAAGAACGAAAGAAAATTTACCCAGATAGATCACAAACTTAAGACTACTGCTGAGTTTAGCCTCACTAAATTTGAGTGCTCTCACAAACTGCAGGAAGGAGAAGGGTAATCATGACAGCTTGAGCTCCACAGTGACAGAGGCAGAATGGAGCCCCACTAATTACAGCATCAATTTATTAACAATATTACAAGAAAGAATTAATCATTTCATTAACAGTAAGGGAATGGCAATGAATCATAATATGACCGAGGCTACTGTGAGGCCCATTTTTAAAAATGAAGACTAATTACAAATTGCAAGAAAAGTTGGAGACAAAGAGCTTAAGGTGGCTCAAAGTAAACACCCACACAATAAACATAATTAAAATTCAATGTAGCCAGACTTAAAATAAATCCTCGGACAGTTCAGTCCCTCATAACCTTTGCCTTCTAATTAACCATGCTACTGAAGAAAACGCCCCATACATTTCAGGATAAAATGAGCCATTACCAAGAACAATTCATTTCTTCAGTTTTTTATAAATGAACATTCACCCCGTTTCTTGTTTGAAGAAACAAGGCACAAGTTTGTCCGGCTGCCAGCTAAGTAACAAAAAAAAGGTCAAAACCTTTATTAGGCTAAATGCTCGTTTTCGATTTTCTGAAGTTGTCTCAAGTGTACTGAAGTAACATATCACATGACAAAGTTAAGCTATAGTATGCTTGAGTTCGGTTATTAAAGCAGTTGTAAGAACAATACTTTCCTCTCATATCTGATTTGAAAGAAACATATTTTAATTGGAACTTTTCTTATAATCTGTTAACCCCCTGCTCTTTCATCAGTTTCTACCTGCAGATGTCTCTAGTTTTTCTTAGAGTCACTCTCTATTGAGTGCTTTGTCACTGATTTTTTTTTTTTTTTTTACATTAAATCAGTTTATCTCCAAATTTATTCAATTCACAGACCACGTAGCCTATACTGTGAGCGATATTTTTTTCTTTTTACGGCTGCCACACAGTCCGTGTAAGCACCTCTATCTGGGGATTCTCTCTTGCTCTCTGTTTAGACACAACTGACAAATATGTGAAATAAGTCCGTAATTTAAAAATACAACCACAAACAGCAGTGACACTATGTCTAAGAAATATAGTGGATGGGCTGATTTTGATATTTCATCATTTTGGGGGGAAAAAATTGGAAAATTGGGGGAATTTAAACAAAAAACAGCAGAGGAGGGGAGACAACTGGAAAGAGTTGGAAAGAATAGGATGCTTATTTCATCATTTATCAATATCAGAGCATTTAAATCATACATACTAAGAAATGAATATTGTTTTGTATTGTATAGTTGAGTATCAGTGTGTTTACTTGCCTGATCGCTCGTGGAGAGTGGAAAAAATAGCCAAAACAAAACTATCACTGCAGATCGCGAGCTAAATCAGGTCCAGGGCAGTATTTTTCCTGTGCACTCTCCCTATAACATCCTAACTCGACAGATGTGGTCAAATTTAATTCATTTTCACCACCTGCTGTTTTTATCTGAAGCCCTTTGCCTCCTCTGTCCCCTCCTACCCTCACGCACAGGTAGGTAGGCAGTGTTTCCCCTCAGTGAAACATTTTAAGCCAATTTATTTTAGAAGATCAACAGCCAATGAGCAAATTCCACTTGGACAGCCGTACCAACAGCCAAAAAAATGTTTCTGGTCACGCACGGTAAAAGCATTTAGTGAAATCTCACACAAGTACTCCATCATCCATATTACATACACAGAGGGGTCTTGGCAACATTGATTAAGCTACCCTTGACCACCAGAATATTATACAGTCTCAATCAATACCATATTACTGAACAACTCATGTTATAAAGCAATAAATCTTATGCATTTCTCCAATGCCATAACTGCTTCCGTCAGCATTAGTTTCTGAAATGTAGTAAAAATACCGATTTTCAGTACATTAGAATAAAACTCACCAACTGGTGCAGCAGGAGGTGGTGGGACCGGACTCGACTCAGGCACCACTGCTGGCTCAGGGACTACCACTGGCTCAGGGACAACCACTGGCTTGGGGACAACCACTGGTTCAGGGACAGCAACAGGGGATACTGGCTCTGCTGGGGGCTGAGGAGGAGGTGCAACTGGTTCACAAGGAGCAGTAAACTCAGGCAGGGGAGGTGCAGCAAATGGCTCAGCAGGCTGTGAGGACAAAGTGTCCCCTGGAGGATGCAGGGCTGGTGGCAGGATGGCAACAGACTCGATAACAGGAGCAGGAGGGGAAGCGGGAGGTTCCGATTCGGGAAGAGGGGGAGCAATGATGGGTTCAACCTTGGCAGGAGGAGGTGGCATGGGTTCGGGCACAGATGGAGAAGCAATGGGTTCAATTACTGGAGGAGCAGAAGCAAGGGATTGATTTATGGGAGGAGGAGATGGTTCAATTACAAGGGGAGGAGGAGCAAGCGGAGTGATCTCTTCAACAGCAGGAATGAGAGGAGCAATGGGAGCAGGAGGAGGAGGGAGAGGTGTAGGCAAAATTACCGGCTCATCAGCAGCAGGAGCAGGGGGAGGAGGAGGAGGAGGTGCTGCCACCGGCTCAAAAGCAGGAGCAGCGACAGCATTAGCAGCAGCTGGGAGCGATGAGGGCGGGAGCACCATGTCAATGATGGTGGGTGCTGCTACCTGTTCTGTAGGAGGTTGAGGAGGAGGTGGTGGAGGTGCAGCCACAGTCTCTGTGGCAGATGGAGCTGGTGGAGGAGGAGCTGGAGGGGCAACAGGTTCTACAACAGGAGAAGGAGGAGGCAATGAGGTGATCGGGTCAAAGGGGGGAGGTACTGGCCGCAGGAGAGAAGAAGGAGTGAGGGTAGGTGCCATGGGAGGAGGTGGAGTGGGAGCACGGTTTGGAGCAAGTTTAGGAGGAGCTGCAGGCTCCCTCATGCGGTTGATGACATTCTCAGAGAGCTGCAAAGGAGAGTGGAGGAAAAGTTTCAGAGACGGAGTGAAAGAGATAGTTTCACAAAAATAAGGAAGGCATAAAAGTACATTAGATAATCTCTTACTCTGTAATTAATATTATAATAATAGAAAGTAATATTAATCTCTTAATTAATTAAATCTGCCAAACCAAATTGCATAATGTAGGGTATATTGTCCTTCCACACTTGAAGGTGAAACAAACTACTTGGGTGGGTTCTGATAAGTTCTGACAAGGCTGTACAGTTTGTATTAGTGGTTACTGGTCCCACATTAATTTTTAAAACATGTCAAATCACATATAAACATTTAAGACCTTCAGTTCAGATGATTGATTATTATTATTATTATATTAGACTTTGTTTTTATATTTCATGCATTTTGCCCTGTCAGCTGCTTATGTAACAAAATCACAGAGCTGTGTTGTTTGTCCGGCTTATCGATATTTTAGTACTGACCATTCAGGAACTGGTGCAAGTTTAGTACCAGTTCTCGTGACCCATCCCTGAGTGGAGAAGACAAAGCTTTGTTTGCACGCAACCAGAAAAAGCAGTGGCATTAGCCTCGCTAGTTTAGCTTGCCAATTGAGTAATAATAGATAGAGTCATGCCAACTAAAGTCTTATCCGATCGACTAAAGCCTCTCACTCTATATTTAACATCAGCTGACTGTGGCATATAGGAACTTGTGACAGCTCCCACCAGAGGGACAGAAGGTGACAGTCACTCCATTACACCATGCATATGTA
This sequence comes from Lutjanus argentimaculatus, assembly GCA_034769285.1. Classification (NCBI taxonomy): domain Eukaryota; kingdom Metazoa; phylum Chordata; class Actinopteri; order Lutjaniformes; family Lutjanidae; genus Lutjanus; species Lutjanus argentimaculatus. The sequence continues at coordinate 2,240,565 of JAWZSL010000029.1, read as the reverse complement.
TCTACCTTTAAACCAGTGTTCTCAATCCTGGTCCTCAGCCCCCGCCTGCATGTTTTAGATGTTTCCCTGCACAACACACCTGATTCAAATGATCAGTCATTATCAGGCTCTGTGAGGCTGATGACGAGCTGATCATTTGAATCAGGTGTGTTGGAGCGGAACACCTAAAACAGCAGGCAGGGTCCTGAGGACCAGATTGAGAAGCACTGCTTTAAACTATGATAACGTCTCTATAACTGAAATCATTCACCTGTCAGTTGAGTCAGTTTCATTCATGCATTGACAGCTAACACGAGGCTGATGACGTCAACATCAACATTCCCACAAGGACATTCATAACTTTACAGTCTCTGTATCTCACAGCCGCTGGCTCTTGACTGTATGTTGCTAAATTACATACATTTTCCACTATTATGGTTTTAGCGACTGTGTAGTTTTCAGAATGAATGAAAGTCAGACTGCCAAGAGTGTGCCTGCAGCAACAACTTAGCTAGCTGACTTTAAACAAGCTCCAGAGCTAACGTTAGCGCTCTTCGTAGTATAGCATCTATGATACAGCCTAATAACCTTACATAACTGTACTAACGCGAACTGCTCTCGATGAGACACCTGTTTAGTCAACACTCTGCAGGTCTGTATGCTCTCACTTACCCGTATGCCCTTCACCACCGTTATATTCTCGTTCTCATCTGACTCAAAGGACACGCGGCGGGTACTGTTGTTCGCTCCCATTGTCGCACCGCAGGCTGTCTAAACTGTCCGTTATCTACATGTAATATGCAAGACTGTCCACTGTCGTTTTCGTACAGTTTATTTGCGTTTAGAGCCCGGTATAGCTGTCTAGGGCCCACACGCCAATGCTTCGGTACGTCTACACTTCCTTAGCATGACGTGTGTGAAGAAAGCGCGAGTTGATTGGACAGAAGCGGCACGCGTCTCTACATCGACAAGTTTCATTGGCTATTGTTTGCACGCAGTAGAGTGGGAGTGCGACAGCCCAACGGACGGTCTCATCTTGAAGAGAACCCCAGACCCGCGAAAGATCTCGCGAGAGTGATTATTTTATAACCCAAATGATAATCTTTCCTAACCCCAACCCTGTGTTTTTTTTGCCCTTAAGCAGATCACAACCACAGGGTGGTCACATTATAAAGCATGATTATTTTTTTTTCAACGTGTACAATTAAAACACCATACGTACACATCTCGCGAGAGTGTCACAAATAAAGGGTTCCCTTCTAAGCACGATCGGTTTCTGTCTTTGGAACACGGATTGAACAAGAGAATTCTTGAATAACAATGGCATTTGATGTCTTCTGAATTGGTACAAACGCTGAAATGGATGGTTTAACAGGGATTTTTTTTTTCAGTGGACGTGTTTTGTGGTATTTTGTCTTCAGACGTTCAAAACGGACCTGTTAACAGGGTATCTTTACTTGCCAAATAAATTTGACTTTAATAGTCAACAGCAAAAAGAAATAATTGATGTTCTTGTTTATTCCAATTGATACATTGTCAAATTAATTAAACGATCCACTGTCCCTGAAGTGAGCTATACGTTTTGAATGTACACACATGTGAAGCCATAACACAACCATAACACAATACAGTGTTTGCTTGTTATTTCTTTATAAAACATTTTACATGGGAAACCAGGCTTCATTAGTTATTCTGTCCGGTTTGAATAATTGAACTGCATATTGTCTTCTGCAGTGACTACTGATCAGTGAATATAACATAAACCACAAACTCTTTTTTTATTCAGAACACATACAGAACATCCCAGAATGCATTTTAACACAGATAGCTGTCAAAGAAATTTGACTCAACTAATTAGTTTTACCCTAAACTAAAGTGTATGGATTATGATTTAGATTCAGGCAACGCACATGGCCAAGAGCAGATCTTTGATGAAGCGTTTGGTGTCATTACTGAAGTTTTGGTCTGAACTCAAAAGTATTGATTTACTCAGACCTACATGAATCTTAATAAACTCAGGAATCACTGGCTTTAAACTATGCTTTAACTATACTAACTATATATCAGCATCATTGTGTTCAGTATGTCATATATTGCTCAAGTTAAATAACAGTAATCCAAATTATTTGTTTCAATTGTTGCATAATAACTACCACCGCCAAAAATCCATTATTTAAACTGTTTTGAGCTGTCAGAGGAATTACAGAAAGAATAATTTAATGAATTATAATGTTAGTGTTATTACTCATCTTGAGCTGACAACAAGAGAAAAAGAAAGGAGGAAAACTATAGCAAGGATACGACGAGATGGAAAGACAGGGAGAGGAGGAGACGGGGGAGGTAAAATATGCTTCCTGACTGATGGAACAATATCATCAGATTGATTTTAAAAATGCAGAATGAGGTGCCAAACCCATCAGGGGAAGCAAATGCAGCTCCTGAAATGGAAATAGAGCTGCAATGAGAATGGAAGGAGAGGGAATACAGATGCAAATAGAGAACCACAGTGGCCATATTCCAGTTGCGAACCTTTGCTTCGGAACTGGTCCAACGTCCTGAGACCCACTCTCATCCTGTAAAACATTTGAGCAGTTGGATCACTTTTGTGTCCTGTACCACTATTTTCTTCCTTAAAAGTTATAGTTACTGACAAATAACTTATGGTCCTTTGCATCGCTTGACTCTTCAAAATTGTCTGTGCAAGCCACTGACACTGAAGTTCATCCACAATTTTAATTTCCGACCGTCTTTCTCTGCCATCAATTGATGATTTCTCTGCTGAGCTCTCACCAGCATTTTCCATTCATCATACTGACATTGTGTTGAAACTTGTGAAGGGTGTATCTCTCTCCTCACTGTTGTTGTCTTTACTCGCTTTGTTTTAGACGTCTCTCTAACAGTCAACACTTTACTGATATTTCTCCCAGTGGGCGTACATGTCTTTGTTGTACAGCAGAATATCTAATTTGGAGAATTAATGTGCAAACAACAAATGTTGATTTTCATTTTCTTTGGTAAGTATTGCAAATCATTTTCTAAATCTGCCTTCTGCAGTCAGTAAGGAGATAATGACAAAAGAAAAATCTTACTGTCAGCACCAGGTGTGGACATGTCTTAGACCCAAACGTGGACCCCATCGGGCTGAACTGATGCAATAAAAGAAGGCTTTACTTGGTTGTGAGGAGGCTTACGTCCAGTCAGAGGCAGCCAGTCAGAACAGACAAACAAATACAAAGGGGCAAGGCAAGCAGGTAGATAATCAAAGACAGAAGCTAGATTAAGCATGGAAAGGGAAAGCATGCACAAGCTTAGAATGCTGGATGGAAACGTAGATGATCTGACAAGCAACAATGACCAGAGATGTTCAGCAAACAAAACCCTCTGCTCATTATTGTCAGCCAGAGTCTCACAAGGAGTAGATGTTAACTTTGTTCAGTGCAGAGGCTGATGTATTCTGGAGATAAAACACCACACAAAAGTGCACAGAGAAAAAGAGTAATACAAAAGCACGCTTCAAAATATAAAACTTATTCAAAAACATATCAAATTCACCATCCCATAAGAAGAGAGAAAAAGAAAGACAAAATCTGAAAATCCTGTTCAGACCCTCAATATCAGCATTCCTCTAAAGCAGGGATACTCAGCTTACTTGGCCAGGGGACCACTTTTGCAAAATGAGGGGCCACCTAATAAACAAACATTATTATAATGTTATTTATCAGATAAAAGAATAAACAGCAAATGGCTTATAACTCATCGTTCTTAGAAATTCTTTATTCATCAAATTAACTGATTTATTAATTTATTAACTAAATAAATCAACTTGGTGCAAGTATTGACAGATGAATCACATATTTTACTGCACTTAATAACTGCAACTGCATTTTAGTTGTAAGTGCTTTGGTAATATTTGAAAGAGTTTATTCAGCATTAAACAGAGCTGGAACCTCTGCCATTATATAATCACTGAAATGTTGAAATGATTCATAAACAAGCCACAAAATATAAACTTCAGGGACAGAATAAAGAGAATATTGAAACTCTTTTAGTATGAAACACATTTATGAGATCGGAATTATCCTCATTTCTGTGGAACTTTTGCTCCTCTCAGCTAATAGCCGTCATCCCCTACAGAGCTCACCATCTGATCGAACTGCATTTAGCACGGCCTGAAAGGCCAACACATAAAGAGCCTCCTCTGATACTAACAGCCTAATTTATCTCATCATACAAAACATATCTGTCCCTTCTTCCTGGGAAAAACACAGGGAATCAATTTATTTTCTTTGCCAATTAGAAAATGGTCGGACAGCCACCCAGCAACCCATCAGGGGCCAGATCTGGCTCCCATGCCGCAAGTTGAGTATCACTGCTCTAAAGGTTAGCCAGATTGCATCACAACAAAGTAGAAAAGGCACACCTTTTGTATAATAAAACCAGCATTGTTATAAATATGTCTGTAAGGGTCTAGAAGACATTTATATAGTCATCATAATGCTGCCACCATTTTTATTCTAGAGGAAATGTTTTATCTTGTATTCTTGATGTAGACCTCTAGGTGTGAGAGTCTGGAGAGTGAAGACATGAAAACTTTCTCTCTGGAGTATGAGGGCGTTTAAATTGCCTCCCCTTCTCTGAGATCTAATGTACTTGTTGCCAGTGTATCTGAGAGAGGACACTGGGAGTTTTGCCTCTCTGAAATGCACTGCCACTGTTGGTCCTGGGTCATAATGTAGTTCCTGTGCTCTTTTTTCCCGCTTTTAGTGCTCTTTGCATTTTTCCTACATATGCTTTGGTGCCTAAGTATGGGTGTCGTTTCTATTGTTCAAACACTACAGACCTGATGCTGAGGTGGAAGTGACTTAAGTACTGATGCTTGTTACTGTACTTAGGTCAAGTTTTTCAAGGTAGCTGCACTTTACTTGAAATATTTATGTTTACTGACAATTTTTTACTTTTACATATTTTTTTACAAAAGACGAAAATGGTACTAAAAGACGTAACAAGACAAAAACAAAGTAAAAAGACACAAATAATGGAAAAGACATAACAAGACAAAAAAGACCTAAAAGACATAACGAGACTAAAAGGATGTAAAAGGACAAAAAAGATGTAAGACGTTAACTACTTGAGTAAAGAATGTGTGCACTTTTGACACTTCTGCCTGATGAAGATCCAAGTGCGATGGAAACATTAACATGATTAAACTCTTGTGGCTGTTGGGAGGGTGTAGGCATTACTTTTTTTCTTTAACACTTCTGATAGCCTTGCACCTGTCTGATGTGCATATAATTACTATCCCTCAACAAGGAAATCGGTTGTAATTAACAAATGTTGCTATCACTGGTACTACTATTATTGCTATTTTTTCCCTCCAATTTGCAACCTATAGGAATAAGGGTAGTCTAAATGAGAACAAAATGGAATATCTGATACAAACCATTGACAGACAAGACAAATAGTATCTTCCTGAGATCGAATATTGTATGAAAAAAGGATAAAACTTACTTTCATCAGCAGCTGTGAACAATATGAATGCAGAAAGGTGAAGCATACTTGCTGAACATTCATCTTAAGATCCATCCTCAGAAGGGATTTATCAAGTAGTAAAAAAAATGTTTTGCCTACTTATTTAGCAAAAATATGTTGTGTAAAGAGAATCCAAATTTTCTGTGTGATTATAATTTTCTTCTGTTTTTTTAGGCCTATAATATTTGATACCACATCCAGTTCAGAAACTCATACAGCCTTGCAGGACATAAAATTGCAGCTGGAAATTTGATATGCCTCGAGGAGAGAGATATTATAAGGAATGACAGTTCATAAGAATCATCCTCTAAACTTGATATATTATACACACACAATAACCTAATACAGTTTCCTATAATGCTTCTTTCTGCTGATTTTTGTGTTTTTGTGTTCTCTACATAGTGTATGTTTGCAATGCTGTGCAAACATAAATCAATCAAAACCTTTTTAAGAATTCATTGTGGTTGTGAACACTGTAATGTTATTGAGAAATTCCATGTAGACGGACAACTCACATTGAAATCTTCTGCACAATATAAACATTGATCAAATACACATTTTTAATATAATATACTACATACCAGAATGGCTGACAGTGCTGTATGTGCAAAAAGAAACATATTAACTTCATATATGAGAAACTGGAAGAAAAAAAAGGTATAAAAGACTTGAACTGAATGAGTAAATCAGAGGGTATTGATCACTGGGAATATGATGACTTGACATATGTATTAAAACTTTCCTTCACAACAGACAATATTTTAACCATGAGGACAAAGAAAGTAAATGTTTGAACAAGCTATGACCTACATGGTGATACCATGACAGTTTGTCAGTTTGGTCAAACCACAGTATATGTATTTGGATATATACATACTACATACTTTTAAAGCTAAACTTAAGACCCACGTGTTTTCTCAGGCTTTTAAGTTTCCTTAAAGTTTCATGTTTCTTTTTCTTTTTTTATTCTTCCATGTTTTATATGTCCCTTTACCTATTTATTTGCGCATGATGGTATTTTTATGATATCTCTATTGCCATTTTGATGTGACCATGTTTTGTCGTTAACTTTTTTAAATTTATTTTGGTTTATATTTTATTTATTTTTTATTTTTATTATTTATTTTATAGTGGTTTTATTAATAATTCATGCTGTTCTGAGATAATAGGTATTGAAATGCTTTGAGTGTTGTCATATTTTCATGAGCAGATTTCCCCAAGGGGATCCCTCACCTCTACAACATGAACAGATTACACAATAAAGAATTTGAATGTGCAGCAATGCCCGAGGGCGCTCTCTGAAAAGCCTCGGGCTGTATTGAATACAGAGCGTTTAGAACAGAGACATGATTGAACGGTAAAAGAGTCTTGCTTGTTGTTTATGACAAATTTATTATAGCAAACAAGATTATTATTAAGACTGGCCCCTGACTTTGAAAGTGAGCAATTATGCTGCTTGGTGATCCAGTTAATCTATTGGTAATATTTCATTCAATGACCATGCAGAGGAGGAGAGAAAACACCACATAACTGTATAAACTGATACAAACAGGCATGCAAGGTGTGAAAAAGGATGCTGATAGGTAATGATGTCAATTATATTCACATCATCAGACATTTAGGTGGCAGTTTGCCTGAGTCCAGACTTTCAAATCAGCCCACTCCACTGAGCTGATTGATTGTCTGACTATGGAAATGAAGTGTGATGAGGTGACAGTTCAGTTCGATATCAGGGTAGGTGGCAGCAACATATGAGAAAAATGTAAGAACACTGTACATGCAGGAAAAACTACTGATCTAAAACCTCCCACTGGCACACTGGGATCCAGTGGTGGAAAGTAACTCAGTACTTGAACTGGATCAAACTCAAGTACTTTACATAAGCACAATTTTACGGTACTTGTACTTTACTTGAGTATTTCCATTTTGTGCTATATTTCTACTCCACATGGGGGTATAAAGTAGCACAAAGAGGGAAATATTGCAGTTTTTACTCCATCATATTTAGATGGCAGCTTTAGTTACCGGTTACTTTTCAACAGAAGATTTTTATTCAAAAAACATGATAATTTTGCAAAATGCACAGTTGAAGATTAAAACAGTGGCCACAGTCACGTCTCAGATGTCTGAGTTGTTGATGGGATTTTTCTCCTCCAAACTTTTCAGATAGTTTCTTTTAATCCCACCACAAGGACTTTTTAACTGGTTATGAAACAGTCTCAATTTAATACTGATGATGCCTTTTTATGACCTACATAAGGAAAGACTGTCTGCAAGAAGACTGTATTTAGGGGTCCATGCAGCGTTGCTCACTGCAGACACCTGCTGTTATTTATCTCATTAGTCTCTTCATCTTCTTCTTCTACTTCTTCTTCTTCTTCTTCTTCTGCTTCTTCTTCTTCTTCTTTAAAAAGTGTTTGTGCAGCAAAAACCGCAAGACCAAATTATACCAAAATTGGCATGTGGGTTTCAAATTACACCCAGCACTCAGGCAACAAAAATTACACTCATTGACCTCAAGGTGGCGCTATAACAAACACGTTTACATTTTTGTAATAATCTTGATAACAGCTTGGTGTAGATTCAAAATCCTTTCACCATTTCAGTTTTTATCTAAATTCATAGAAAATCCAAACTTAAAAAAATCAGTTGCAAGTCCTACAGAGCTGAAATTTCCTCAGCACATGCTGTACTGCTTAATTGCGATGAAAGTTTGCCTCACTGCAACCTGTGGTCAATTAAAAAGGCCATTACTCTATATTTTTCAAAATATGAAAAAATAATTAGCTCTGTCTTAATCTGTATCTTCACAAGTCTTGCAACCAAAATCAACACAGATATTCTCTCAATGTTAGATAGAGTGTTTCGAATTGTGTTCAAATCGGTGAAATGGTGAGACTGCAGGGATGCCACCACCACTATATGGTTTTCTTTTTTTTTTTTTTTATGTTGCTTATCCTTGCTTTATCCTCTTAACTTTTATGTATTACTGCTTTTTGGCAACACCATGTATCCTCTTGTGCCTTGGTGTGGTGATGTTTGAGTTGATCCCACATGAGGCATCCATAAATCTTTATCTAATTTTCATGAGACATATGTTCTGTTTGATCCAATTCAAGACTGTGTGAAAAATCCAGAAGGCAGCTTACAGATGCAATGCTTTGCTGTTTCCCCACATTTCCATGGAAACAAGTAAAGACATGTCTTCTCCTTAATCACCAAGGGATGACATTTTGTTACAAGTTTCCAAGCGGTGTCATTGCAGAGGTGACAATTGTGTATTTACACAACCCTCTCATCTTTCTGTGCTATTTCTCTCGCAATAATTATTAAAGCTTTTATCATACATTAACAAGGACTCAATGGTTAATTAGAACCCCAACATTACTTTAAGATACAGAAGATTTCTAATACCAAGGACATGAATTATATAATGATCACAAGAAGCATATCTAAGGGAAAGCACCTGCTTAAATGCATGCTTGTGCTAATAGAGCTCCTCTTATCTTAATCCATATAATCTGCTGTTTCCTCCATAGCCACATATTGTAATTATGTATTGAAACTTAGACAAGTCAAGTTGTTTTGGTAAAATGGTTGCACAATTATTCAAAGTGATTTAAAAGTCGCTCTTTATGGTATTTATACTTTTTTGACTGAGCATTAGATGAAGGACACAGAGTGATTGCGATTCAGCATTTGCATTTAGATCTATACATTAAGGCATGTCCTACAAAGACCTTATAGCCCTTGTATTTAATCCACACACAGGTCAGTCTGTCAAAGCAATCACTTAGTGTCCCAAACACACATCAAGCTGGAAGAAATAACCTTGGTGCAGGGTTATTGGAGAAAAAGAAGCCCTGTAGATTAGTTGGACTGATGGGACATGGGCTGAAGAGAAGGGTGATAAGAACTTCAAAATTAAACTTGGGACCTGGGAAGCTAAGGCGCCTTCAAAAGAAAAACAGTAGCTCCTGCATGACATAGCGAGTGTTTCTTTTTTTTTTTGCAAGAGACACAAAGATCACCCACAATGTTATCTCGCCAGTCCACCAGCGCATCAATCAGGCCTGGGCTGCTGGGAATCGACCCCCTTTGCTCCAGAATCAATGCCCTCTCCCATTCTCATCGGTACAGCAGAGATTGTCAGAGATACAGCACAGGAGAGCTCCACCAAATCCAGCACTATGTGTTCTAAATGGGGGAGGCTATTAACTCACTGACACACACTGTCTCTCTGCTTTCTTCTCTGCCCAGCCTTTCCTTTATCAGTCTCAAGAGGACTGGATTGAAAATGTTACAATGAAAGAGTTTTTTTATTGATGTGAAATTTGTGTTCTGTACAAGAAATTACTTAAAATATCAATATTGCATTCAGGCAGTGTTGGACTGAGGTGGGAAGTAACAACAAATACTTAGTTACTGTACTTAAGCAGAGTTGTCAAGTATCTGAACTTTACTTAGTAACGAGTATTTATTATTCTGACAACTTTTGACTTTTAGTCCCCACATTTTCATACAGAAATCTGTACTTCTCCTTAAACGTCAATACTTACAGTACTTAGTTAATCCTCTATGTTCCCTGTGGAGCACAGGACTGTGACTCCTGTGTTTGCTTCCATTTGGTCCTATCCAGGCAACATGCTGTTCCTCGCCCCAAGTTAGGTTTGCCGTTTTCAATTCTAAGGTCACAGTTTTCCACAAAGTCGTTTTTGGCCTCCCTTGTTTCCTCTTTCCAGGTGGAGTCCATCTCTGGGTAACTTTAGGAATGTGGTAAGGACATGTCCCAGCTGTGTTTAATTGCATTGGAGCGGCGTTTAATTTCCAGCAACACCATTACATGGTGCTCAAGATGAAAGATGAAAAATACAAAGACGTAAAAGACGTTAACAAGATGAAAGCAATGTAAAAGATGAAACAAGTTGGAGATGGTGACACAAGAAGACCAAAACAATGTAAAAGATGTAACATGACAAAAATAAAATAAAACACCAAACAAGATGAAAAGAATGTGAAACATGCGACAGGATGAAAACAATAAAGATGTAACGAGATGAAAAAGATGTAAAAGATGCAACAAGACAAAAATGACATATACTTAACAAGAATAGAATAGAGTAGAGAAAAAGGCTGAACAATGCCACCTACGAATTTCACCCCAGGAATTACTTTAAAGAACCTTGAATACTGTTTAAAAAGTCAATAGTAAAGCACAAAGGGTTGTTCCTGATGAAGAGGCAGAGACATGTTGTCACAATTAAAGAAAAGGTTTATTTGTAATAATCAAAGTAATAAACAAGCAGGGCCTGGAGCAGCTGGAAAGGAAACAAAGGTTAATAACAGACAAATCAAAACATCTGAAAATGAATGCAATACAATTAATTTAGTACTATTAATACTAAAAAGGTCTTGATATAAATTTAAAAACAGTGAATATTACAAAATAGAAAACTCAGTCCAACATAAACAAAACTAAAAGTAAAGAACTGAGGAAACTAAGCAGAAGCCACTTGTTGAGAGGCAGGCTACACTGAGGAGTGTCCAGGGGTGCTACAACTACTCATGACTGGTGTGCACTGCAAACCAGAGCCCTAGAGCTCTGCTGCAAACATCACAGCAATCCTCACAACAAAAATGGTGCAGTTTAACTGTATGGTGTGCAGTGCATTTTCTTACATGCAAAGGTGAAGGGACCTCATCACAGCCCAACCCCAGGTACTGACCTCGTGGGGTCAGCCAACTTTGGGGGGAGCTGCTGATCCTTGGGGGGGATGATCTTGGTGCGGGCTGTCGGCCTTGGGGGTGGGGGGCTGGGAGGGGGTGTTTTGTTTCTTTGCCTTATGTATATTCTTTGGTCCATGTTACATATCTAAAGTCTGAGGTCACTATGAAATGTCCATGTAATGTTTCATGCAATATGTACGTTTGTACACCAGGCTGTTGTTTGTTTTTCTTCTTCTGTTGTTTTTTTCCTTTTAACCCACTATGTCTATGATTTGCTCATACCTGTCCTAGCTGTCATGTCTATGTACTGTTTAAAAAAAAAAAAAAAATTGTTAAATCAACACTGCCTATAAAGCAAAGAAATAAAAACAATCTGCATTATGTTCTGTTATAAAAATCACATCGTTGCATGCTGGATAATTTATATCCCAGTCTGACTGATATAGCTGTAATAGGCCAATATTGGGCTTATAATCGGTCGATATATACGTTGGGCTGTACCAAATACATGAATCTGTCAAGGGTATTTATTTGTTTCTGACTCTGGGAAAGTGGGAAAAATTGTAATTCCCCAAAACTGTATCTCTGAACTATGTCTTTTACCAAATCACACACATTTAGAGTTTAGAAATACAATTTGGATAACTAATAATAGCTAATGTAACCTAATAGTTTTCCTTTTTAATTCTCTGAGCCCCTGTGGCTAAGCTACTTTGAAAACCATACAATTTACCTACCAAACGTTTTTTTTTTTTATCTAGTCCTGTTTCTATAGCCTATATCAACGTAGTTACAAGATTTATCTCAAATTTGAGACTGTGGCTTAAGCAAAAATCAGAGAAAATGTGCACCCCTGCTGACCAAACCACTTTTCATTTTTACACTACAACTCCCAGAATACCATCGTGTCACCTCGCGCTTGTGTCTTCCTGTTTGGGTGCCGCAGCTGTAAAGATGGCAGCTGATACAGGGAGATACAGGAGTGCAGTGAGCAAAAACAAAGACCCTTCTGGTCTTCTTATCTCCGTCATAAGGTAAGCTTTGTCACCTTCTTTATATAACTATTAGGACGTCAGACAGCTCCTGAACTGTGCTCTCATTTCTGTAACAGACACGGATTGACAGCTAGCTTCATGCTAAAGCTACATGTTAGCAACATCCTTCCTGTATTGTTCAGTGTATGAAGGAAATTTAAGCTCTCGATTTTGCCTTTTTCACACCCACGATAGTATGTGTCGGTTAATGTTTAACAGCAGTTTATTTATTTCTGAAGCAGGAAAAAAAAGGGTGAATCGTGGCTTGTGGTTCATCCATTCTTCGTGTGAACTGCCTGTCCTAAAATCCTGCTAAATGGACAATAACTGTTTTGCGAGATGAACATTTAAGTACACATTTTATTCAAGTGCATCAAGCTGGGATTTCTAAGTAAAGTATAAAAAAAGCTGAATTACATCAGGCACACACTGCAACCACGTGACCTCACTGTGACTCCTGTGGTTTTGACAGCTGTCAAAGACTGTTGTCACAGCAACCACTTTGACATTAAATAGTAACGTGAACATGAGTGTTATCGATGATAATAATGGTTGTTCATGTTCAGGGCAAACAGTCAGGGTGCTGCTATTTTGCATGCTGGCTCACTGGAAAGGTTGTGCCACACTACATATAATGGGACCTTGATTAATAGCACCTGCTATTTAATATTAGTGGCTGCCGTGAAAGTCTCTAATTGTCACAAATCTTGAATGATGCTTATAAAACTCTTAGGGAGAGAGGAGCACGTACGTGGCAGTGATGGAAATACAAATTATGGATCATAGAGTTTCCATAATGACGTTTAATCCAAACAATTTAGCCTTTATAAAGGATTATTTTTTCTGGTAACATTGGCTTCTTGTGCTGCTGTTAGATGCTGCAGCATTAATATACCTGTTCATGTTGCTATGCTGCGTTTAGGGGCATGTTGTCATATGAGGTCTTGCAGAGGTATGGACATGAGTCACGTGACATTAAAAATTTGATGACTTTAGATGTGACTAAGTCAAAAAAGACTTGAAACTCGACTTGGAGTGACTTGTGACTTCACTCAGACTCGAGCCTTTTGACTTAAATATTTTACACCTTCTAGGATTGCAGATTTAATGCATTTCCTTAACTGATAGTTGAACATGTTAACAAACAATAATTGATTATTCTTTTCTTATTCGATAAGATACAAAATGTATTTTTAAGTTCAAGTTTTATTTAAACAATTTCAGCGGCACATTAGTTATGTGAAACATTAATTCATGAAGTACAAACAATTTAAATCGAACAGTATGAATAAACATTAAGATTCTTGCTTGAAACAGCTGTTCTTTTCCGCCTGCCCTTATTCAGCAGATGGCTCTGCAAAGCAATGCCAAATGAAGCACAATTACTGCCATTTCTGAACTAACAAGGCAAACTAAACCGAACCATGAGATAATCTGTGAGCTCTGTAGAAATGGTTCACATAACATATATTATTAGTTAATACATTTTAAACTGTTATTAAAATTCTTAATGGTGATTCATGGATTAATGATAAATCATGAACATTCCTCATACCTTCCCCCAAGCCCGAAAATTAAGAGGAATTAAGGTGATCTATTTATCTTTTACGACAAAGATATACAATGAGATTTAGATGTAGATCTCTTGGTGTTTTGAAAGTATGTTATTTAAAAATTGTACCATGAATCAATTCATATCCCTTCTCATTTCCATTGACTCTGTTCATTCTCAACAAGTTGACGCTTAATTCCTCAGATCCACTTTGTTAGAACCGATCCAGCAGCATCCAATCAAGTTGCAGGAGAGAACTGTGAAGAACTAATGTTATGTTGCTGAGCTCCAGATGGAAGAAATAATACTAAAGCATCTTTTGTTTGCGTACGAAAACTATGCGGTGGTCAAAAACAAACAAACAAACAAAAGATAAGAATTGTAGTATGCAAAATGTGAAGGGTCAAAAATTACAGACAGACACAACAACTTACAACTTCATTCGACATTTGAAGTCATACAAAGAACTGTATGTTGCCACAGTGGCATTAGAAATGATGAATAAATCATTATGATTTAGGACTCCACACTCAAAGGTTAGGACTTGGGACTTGACTTTGGACTTTTCAGTTTTAACTTGGGATTTAAGTGCAAAGATTTGAGACTTGTGACTTGCAAAACAATGACTTGGCCCCATCTCTGAAGTCTTGTACTGTTACTTAGTTTTCTTCTTCTATCTTATACTGCTTTAAATGCACAACACACCTCAGCTTTTAATTGCAATTACCTGAGGATCTCTGCTCTCCACTCCAACATTGATGTTTCATTCAGACTCATGGATTTAGTGATTGAGTAGAAGTCTTCCTTTTCTCCCCCTCTTCTCTGATTCAGGACTCTGTCCAGCAGTGATGACGTGCAGGACAGGGAGACAGAGAAGGGCCGTCTGGAAGAGGCCTTTGAGACTTGTGACAGGGATTTAGATGAGCTGATTGTTCAGCACTATGCCGAACTTACCACTGCCATCAGGACCTACCAGAGCATCACTGAGCGCATCACCAGCTCCCGCAACAAGATCAAACAGGTAGAAATGAGAGAGTAGAAAACAAAAATGGACACTGGATGAAATGAATCTGGAGAGTTGTGAAAACCATTACTAGAATTCATGCTTACATCATTTCTGGTGGATTTCAGAGCAGTGACTAAGCTGTGTAATTAAAAACAAAACACGTTTTTCATTCATTTTCATTTGTCTCTTCATACATTAAAAGGGTTTCTTATCTTGGTTTTTAGGCTTTTTTTATTCTCAGACTGAAAGACTGACTTAATTAATACAAATCCTGCTCACCCAAGAAGAAAACTGCCTACTTAACAATCGTCAGCTGAAGTCAGAATTCTGAGCCTCCTGGACATAATTTTCTCTATCGCATGTTAAAAAAAAAAAAAAAATTATAAATGGGGAGGTCAGCCCCTTGGTCCCCTTCATGAGCAAGCCAGTATAGATGTGGCAAAAAAGATGTCTGGTGTTCAGGTTCTCAGTTAATTTTCACCAAGGTGTGCTGGCACAGTTTCATCTTAAAACAATGACTTAAGAATGAATTTACTTTTTACCATTGGCATTTGTCACAGTAGACTAATAATGATAATAATATTAATAATAATAATAATAATAATAATGATAATAATAGTAATACAAAGTATTGGAATTCTTCCATCATTCATTTTATTACTTAGACCTGTGCTTTTCATACTGTAACATGTCATTTGTTAAAAAGGCCTATTGTTTCGTGTCTGTGCCATTTTCCTTCTGCTAAACTCCCAGCATAGCTCTGTCCAATGTTAACCTGAGGTCTGTGTAGGTGTGGAAGGCCTTTAATGTAATTGCTAATGGTTTCAATGTACATGCAGGAAAATAACAAAAAAGCATTAATGTCTTCCACACCAGTAAACCAAGTGTTTCAGTGTTATAGTCACTCATTTCCCACATTTGTTTTCAAATCCCTTATAGGAAAACTCCTGAGACTGAACATTTCACATTCTTGAAATTGCTAAAAATGTTTTTTGCCATCACTCTAAGTAATTAAATATTATAGGACAGGAGCAGACATTCTTTACTATTATTGCAGAAAAGATAGAAAAAAAGATGTGTTGGTAGGTTACTTAGATGCTCTGAAATCAATGTTTTAATTTAACAGACACATACTTTCATTAAAACAGTTTTTTTTCTAGGGATGCGCAATGCTTAGCAATCATTGGAAAGAGCAGCATTTGTTCTCCATTTTGGACGAAAACCTCCACACTTGCAGACAAACTTGCACTGTGTGTGCATAATTAAAGCGTCATCTTATCAGCAGAAATGTTCATTTCAGGCCAATTCCAATATATAACTTAAAGGCTGATACAGATGACCTGCTGATAATATGATATGATATTATTATATTATGCATTCCTAATTTTTTCTTCAAGTACGTTTTCAGTATTTGCAGAATACTTTTGTTTATTGGTACCACTGTAGCTAAAATGAGCTCAGTGGACGAGTATTGTGCTACACTTGTGTGGATTTCAACTCCCTCTTTCCTGCAGGTGAAGGAAAACCTCTTGTCTTGTAAGATGCTGCTTCACTGCAAAAGGGATGAGCTGAGGAAGCTGTGGATAGAGGGCATCGAGCACAAGCATGTCCTCCAACTGCTGGATGAAATCGAAAGCATCAAGCAGGTGCCTCAACGACTGGAGGCCTATATGGCAAGCAAGCACTACCTTCATGCCACAGATATGCTGGTGAGTAGACTAATGGCCACAGAGGTGACTGTCTCTGAGCTTCTTTTGTATGTCTGAGTATGTGTGAGCTGTGCAGGGTTTCAGTTAGACAGCGAGGAAGACAGACAAAAAAGAATAGATTATATGATAGTCTTGGTCTTCCAAATATAAGCCCAATTCCCCCAAAATTGGGACCATTGGCCAGGAAAGTTATGGGAGGCTCAAAAATACACCTGCTTGGAACATTCAAAAGATTGATTCCTAATGACAGTATCATGATTGGGTAATAAAGAGACATCCTTGAAAGGCTCACTCGTTCAAGCATAGATGGGGTGAGGTTCACCACTTTGTGAAAAAATTGTGAGCATATAATCTGTTTTTGGTAAACACAGTTTGTTCTGCATCAAGTTAAGACTTTACCATGCAAAGTGAAAGCCGTATATCAACATCATCCAGAAACGCAGCCAACTTCTCTGGAGCCCGAGCTCATCTGAGATGCTCTGACGCAAAGTGGAAAAGTGTGCTGTGGCCTGACAGGTCCACATTTCAGATTGTTTTCATAAATCATGGATGTTGTGACCTCTGTGCAAAAGGAAAAAGACTATCCAGATTGTTACCTAGCGACAGAAGCCAGCATCTGTGATGGTATAGGGTGTGTTATTGCCCATGGCATCATGGGGAACTGTCAGATCACACATTGAAGACACCATCGATGCTGATTTGGAGCAACCTACAGTATGCTGCCTTCTAAACAACATGTTTTTCTGGGACATCCAAGCTTATTTCAGCATGACAATGCCAAGACACATTCTGCATGTATTACAACACCGTGACTGACCTGCCTGAAGTCCAGACCTGTCTTCCATTGACTGGGTCTTGTTAAAAGAACAGGTGCGATAACACAGCGGTAAATATGGCTCTGTCTCAACTTTTGTGGAGTCGGGGATTGTAGATTTGGCCCTCCAAATGCTTTTTGTTCTGTTTGGTTAGATGGTTAATATGGTGCTTTTGAGACCTATAATGGACAGAGTACACTTTCATAAACATCAGTGTCTATGAAGTGTTGCTGTGTTGCTATCAGTCTTTGGACTGATGTCCTGGTGCCTGTCATCCCTTTAAAGACTCCTTTTTCTAGCCTTGAACAGTCCATTGGATGGAACTCTTTTACTTCAGTCGAACATCATCTAAGTGCAGTGAGGGCGCTGCAGGTGTGTATATATGCGTGTACTTTTGTTCTTTTGATGTGTGTTTTGCAATATGCTCAGCAGGGGAGCTGGAGGATGGCATTGAGGACTAAACGGCTAGGCTCTGTGATCTCTCTGTTCCTTTCCTTGCCTTCTCTTTCCTCTCTCCCTTCTTCTGTCACTCCCACACATCTTCCTTCAGACTTTGGTAATAATTAGTTTGCTAGAATGGGGTTATCTAAGGAGGAGGAAAAAAGCAGGATGATGGTACGCCCAAAGGACCATGAAAAATCCTCTTTGTGGGCATGGAGAGAAGTGGAACTTCATTCAACCTGTGCTCAGTCAGTACAGCGTATTTTGAAAGGTTGTGGAGAGTTCAAAGTCAGTTGGACACTTTGCTTCTGTCTTGCAAACTTCAGATGCGCTTTATTTGATCAGGATGGTGCAGTTTCATTGGTATGTAAAAAACACACTTAAAAGCACATTTTATTTTGCCTCCTCAGATCAAAATGCTGTTGGATGCATTCGTTCTACCTTTCGTTTTGGTGACATATTTATGCGGTTTATGAATAAATAATATTTGAGCAAGTCCACCTTAAATAACCCACACTTAAACTAAAGGAGAGGATGTTAGCTTTGATTTTAAAATGGAAGAATGACATCAGTGAAATTGCATATTTGGTTAGATTGTGACTGATTTCACCAACCTTTGACACGATGGACTAAATTAACATTATTAGCTAAAATAATAGCCTGTGATGAAGTGAATTATAGCACATATATGCTGGATACCCAGAGGTCAAACAGCCCCATTTGTGCATGTTGCTGTTAAGCAAGTTTAAGGGCTTTGTGAGAAAAGTTTGTGCATTGTTTGCTCATTTAATCCATGTGATTTAATGTGCATTTGTTTAAAAATGTTGTCTTTATTTGTTTAAGTAAGAAATGGCATGTTTCTGGTGCACATCAACTTGTTAAATTTAATTGGACAGTGTGGAAAAAAACTCAACACAAAGTTTCACTTGAAACTGGCCAGAAGGAATAATGTCACACCCCTGGAGTGAGATTCTCTTAAGATTTTTGAGAAAAATATCATTATCATATTAGTTAGGTATGCTGTATACGAAATTTTGTAATAATTACATTTGCTAATGTACTGTATACAGCTAAGACAGTCTTTCTGCTGTAACATCATACCGTCTGTATCACGTCTTTTAGAGTCCCTCATGTGTTTATTCCCATCATGCTGTCACTCATCACAGCTCTCATCTGTCAGATTAAAGTCTCCCTGGTTTCCACATTCATCTTCTGTTGCTTCTTCTCTATTCTTCTTCATTTCAGCCCCTCATTCTTTTTCTCTTTGACAAAAGTTGTAAATGTTTTGTGCCCACAGACTGTGGGTCCTGTCGAGATGATCTGTAGCGCACGCTCTGGTGTGCATGGCGGGAGTGAATTTAGGGAATTAACATTTTGATTAATAGTGGATGAGTCACAGGTGGGTGAAATAGGCTGAAACTCTCTCTATTAAGAGAAATTCTGTGTGCGCATTAGTGATGCCAAAAATATCAGTATATTGATACTGAATATTTGAAATGCTTTCAGTACTCATTTTTCGCAGCATTGATACTCCAGTCCCAGTGTACTGGGCACTTTGTGTCTCTCTCTCTTCTCACCTAAATGGAAGTCAGAGCAATGTCCTAACCAGAATAGCTGTCCAAACTAAAGTGTGTGTGTGTTTATGTGAGACTTATCTCCAAGGGTTGACAATTAGAATTCAGACTATGCTCTCTGTCTGCTATTGAGTGGCAGTCTTAGTCCCCATGGGGTTGGTTAAAAACGAGACTGGCTTTGGTTCCAGAGAAACTCCTCTCCTCTCCTCTCCTCTCCTCTCCTCTCCTCTCCTCTCCTCTCCTCTCCTCTCCTCTCCTCTCCTCTCCTCTCCTCTCCCCTCCCCTCCCCTCCCCTCCCCTCCCCTCCTCTCCTCTACTCTACTCTACTCTACTCTACTCTACTCTACCCTCCTCTCCTCTCCTCTCCTCTCCTCTCCTCTCCTCTCTTCCTCTCACTCTCTTCTCCTCTCCTCTCCTCTCCTCTCCTCTCCTCTCCTCTCCTCTCCTCTCCTCTCCTCCTTCCTCTCACTCTCCTCTCCCAAACAAATCCACTAGAGGCTTCATATTCCTCATTACACTGACAGGCCTGGCCCCCTAATGATGTTAACCAGCCTTCCTCTGTCATCCCAGCCCAATGGTAATGAGATATCCCCCCCACACAGACACATAAGCGTTAAATGATTTACAGTCATACAATCACACACATATAATCATACACAGACACATCTGAGAGGTGTGTACACACTCACACACAGGACACGCACAGCCTCGCAGACATGCAGAGTTATTCTATTAAGCCAAAGGGGGCTGATCATGCAGCGCATTAGCTCATCTTGTCACTAATGTGGCTCTCATTTGCATCAACACACACTTGACCCATGCCCCCTGCCCAGCATCCTCCCCCCTCTGCTACCCATTCCCTCCTGGCCTGCCCTGGCCATGCAAATATTCTTCGCAGCGCTATCATCGAGCCATTAGTGCCCTTGAAATACACACATACGTACACACATACAGAATGGCACATTTTATTTAATGGCATAAAGATTTATTAATTGCAAACATGTCACAACTGCTGCTGCTGCTCCTGCTAATAAAATCTGTAGAAAGTCAGAAGGAGGAAAGGACAGTGGGTGAATCTGGGGAAATAAAGAGAATGACTCAGAAGGGCGTGAGGAGACTTTAGATCACTTTTTGGAGAGAAATATATCCTCCATTTATTGTTCAAAATAATATGAATATTTGTTGGTTAATTGAAAATTAAATTCATTTAATCATTAATTTGATATATAAAGCTTTGACAATCATGCATCAAGAATGCATCCCAGGATGCATTCATGATGCATGATTTCTGTGGCCTTTTAACTGTCTACTATCAATCGGTGGTGGAAACAACAGGTAGTGGTAAGATCAGACACTATGAAACTTGAAAGGCAGAGCTGAGGATAACTGCTGATTGGCTGACGTGTTGTCATGTGCAGGTGTCAGCGGTGGAGTCCTTGGAAGGCCCCCTGTTGCAGGTGGAGGGGCTTGGAGATCTGCGCCTGGAGCTACACAGCAAGAAGCTCAACATCCACCTCGTACTCATTGATGAGCTGCACCGACACCTCTACATCAAGTCCACAAGTCGCCTTGGACACAAGAACAAGGACAAAAATGCTTCTCGCCTCCCAGGGTAAGGGACAGTTTCATGTATTTATTCTCATACATATTATATTTTTACAACTTTGGGCTCCACTTTGGGTGTCCTCACAAGAATAGAAATGTGGAAATAGTACTTACATGTCATTAGAGGATGCCTGGCCATTTATTGATGATGTATGCTTGAGAAAATTGTGATTCACGTTTTATTATTGCCTCTGTATTTGTCAGTATTTTCAGTATTTTGCATAGTAGCATGACTAGTGGTCAAAAACTTAACTTTGAGGGACAGTAAGGCAGGATTAAGAATTTAATTTCACCATATTAGAATTTGACTGTGCGTCAGAACCTCTTATCACACAGTTACTTGCCCAGAATAATCATTTATTTGACACAAAATATTGATTTCAAATGATTGCATTTAAAAAATATACAAATTTAGTAATTAAATACAAGAAATAAGTAAATGAAGGGCAGGATCCATACTCTTGTATGAATTTTCTTCTCAGTCTCAGTCCTTCCATTGCCCTCTCCACACTGGAAGTGATGGTGGTTCTACATATTTCTAACATAGTGCAATCATTCTTCTTGCATGAAGTCCAAAATCGATCATTTTTGTTTGCTTTGTGGCTCTTGGGGTATATTCCGAAGGCACATCATTTTGCCATCAATTGAATGTGACTTTTGGCCGTCTGTGATAACATTTAACATTTACCTCAAAATATCTGTATATTTGGGTACTCCAATAAGCAATGAAAGTAAGTTCCTTTCTCATTCAGACAGTTAACTCACGTGTCTGGAATGTTGGGGGAAGTATGATGAAGTTTAACAGGGCTTACGTCGACTCTCATTAACCACTCATGCTGGAGTAATTTTAATCTTGTATTAAGTGAGTGTTTTTGTGCGTTTAGACAGGTCATTTCCCAGTCCTCCTCAGTAATATCTGCTTGTGTGTCTGTTCTCAAAGCATTTAATCTGTCTGATGTTGACTGCTGAATGTGTTGCCAACTGGTTATGAAATCTAAATATGTGTCCCTTACCATCCAAATTATTAAGTGTTACTGATAGCGTTGGTGTAACATTAAATAAATATATTTTCATTTTCTTACAGAGCTATCACTAATATGCTGTTTAAAAGTGAGCAAAGTTGAAAGAGACAGTGTGAGGTCAAAAGAAGTCATAGACTGTTATAAAATAATCTTTCAGCCAGTTTGTTTTCTGTGAGGTACCAAAAGCCTTTATGTTTTGCCTATTATACAGTCAACAGAAATGTAGCCTTGAAAGTGCTTCCTCCTTTGAAAAGTTTAGACTGTATAGATCTTCCTTCATTATAAGTTATTCCATCGCTAGGACAACTTGCCAATTATTTACTCTATGGAAACCAAGCCAATTACTGATGAAAACAATTAGACTTGTATAACTTGTTGCTCTCCTTCTTTATGTTTGTACTTTGTGCTGTGAACTTTCCACAGAAACAGGCAAAAAACTCCCCACATCATTTATTGTAAAAAGGCAAACATCACTCATTCACTCATAGGGCATTAGGAAATAGGCACTCAGAGTCAGGATTGGTGCTACTGTGCACATCGTAATATAGGGCTGCTCCCTGAAAGTTGAAGATCGAATCATTGTCCAGTCAAGCAGTAATTAAAAAATATATATATAATCAGTTAAGTGTGCATTGCCATAACAGATAGAAGCTTACAAAAATACATAGGAATACCAATGAGGAATTATAAATAAGAATATAATTTTTATATTAGCTGGTGCATTTATTTAAAAAAATTCTTAGGACAAAATGCACTGGTGGTTAATTGATGACAGAAGATCAAACGAGTGGTTAATAAACAAGTTTCTGCTCTTGTGTGTTTACTGTGTCATCGTACACAGAGCAATGCAATGGCATTACAGGCTCTAAACTTCACAAACCGAGTCTCAAAATCACCACAAACCACAAAACTTACTGTGATGGAAGCTCAGAAGAGTGACAGAAACAGAGCGCAGGTGACGTGCTGTCAGCTGCTTCACCATGGCGCACTGTGGAGCGCACAGGGCAGGTGATGTTTGCCAGATGTTTGACAGGCTCAGATTGTTGTTAAATGTCTGACAACATTATGGAAAGGATCGCTACAGTAAAGAGCAAGATAGGTGTTGTTTAACCAGAAACAGCTGTTTTATTGCCCTCGTCAAATTAGCCAGACTGACAAACTGTAATTTTAACATCATCGTCGTCATTCAAACCCAACAGAAAAAAAATTTAACTCACTGAAAGTGTCTTGGTTTGTCTCTTTGCTGTTCCAACAATCACCAATCATTGTATAAACCCTTACTTCGCAGTGTGAAGGAGCGCAGAGCATGCATTTATATGGAAAAAATCTGATTTGACCGAAAAAAAATCATAGTCCGTGACAGCCCTATTGTCTTGTTTAGTTCAGGGAGCAATCCATTTTATAAACCTGGGAGATAATGTCAGTTGCCAATTACGAGCAGTAGATAAATAACACAACAGAATTCAACATCCACAGTTTCCACAATGATGCTTCAAATGATGAAGTAGGTTTTACAGCCACAAGACAATAACTTCATCTATGCCTCCGTGACCTGAGGGCCATGTTTTTATTTTCATGATGCAGGCGTATAACTTATTAGGGATAATGCGGCACAATGGCTTCGAACACACTGTTGATGCTGTTAAGTTCTGTGGATGGCATTCAGCTTAAGTGTTGTTTGCGCTTTTACACATGTGTGTCTGTGTGTGGGGTGCAGTAATTATGGTGGTGGTGGGTTGGTGAGGTACAGTGATTTATTACTGAGGGTCAGCCGGTGACAGGTCCTGGCCTTCCTGTATTGGGTCGCCTCTAACAACAAGCCAGCCTCCATACACCCCACTCACTTAGCAGGCACACTGTGTTTATACCACCCAACTTAAAGGACCTGGATTGCTTCCACCTCCGGCTTAAGGCTTGATAAATGGCTCATTGGAAAGCAGCACCAATCCCACCCAAAGATGCAAGGCTTTTTCTTTTAACAGTAGATCGTGTTTGTTAGACAAAGGCAGGTTAGCGGGTGTATTTCTGTTAGCGCATACTAAACTTCTATGTGTGTATATGAAGCTATGACTTGAGATTTTTGGAGTTAATTTGAGCTCATTCCTCTCATGCAGTTGAAATATCATGTTTTGGAAAAATATGGTCAGATAATTTGTAACACCAGCGTGTAAACAGTCCAGGATGAGGAAGACCGTGTGCTGTGGTTCTGTGAGAGCAAATTATTACCACTTGTTTTTGGGACGCTCAAAGATTCACAGCTGCTGGAAGACAATCAGAGATAGCATGGAAAATGTTTTTAAAATGTTGTAATATATTTACTGTAATAAATCATAAGTGATCATTATATGACAGACATGTCAATATAGTGATAACTTCCTTCAAAATCTCCCCTACATACATTATACTGTATGAGTCTGGACAAACATGGATCTAAACTGCAACTTGACTGGTTTGTGGAGGCACACAACCGTAAGGCAGTAATTCTAGTTTTGTTTGTTTGTTTTTTGTTTTGTTTACCTTTAAAATCAAAGGTCTATAATGTAAAATGTTTCATATCTGGTGACTTTTTATCTGATTAAAAAGGAAACATTTTAAAAAAAAGGAAATATGTTTTATACAAGACAGAAAGCATAATTTTCAATGACATATCTTATTTTATCTTGATATTCACTCTCCCTGGATTTTTTCTCTTCCCAGCTCCACGACCAAAGACACGTCTGGGTTGGATGTCAGCAGCCTGTCCACCCCTCGCAAGCTCCTGGATTCGTCACAGTTCAGCACACCTGGATCCAGCAGTGGTACGGTCCTTAGATCGTATTAGATAGACGGCTAAGGGGGAATAATGGGTGTCGGCAAGAAGATGATAATGAAGGAAGCAAACAGAAGTGGCAATTTCAAGAGGGTGTTTCATGAAAAACCATAAGTTATATGGTTTGCTCTCCATTAAAATTGCATACATTAAGAGGACTATAGAGATAAACACATCAACAAAGCAACGTTGTTGGTCTCTGTGGATAACAAAGTGTGCGAATTTCAGTTTGCAATTTTATTTTCGCTGTGCTGATATTCTTAGTGATAATGAAGTCATTAGCATCACTCTGGCTTACATTCATTTGCATATCATTATGGGTGTGTATTGCCAACCCTCCTCACACATACACACATGCATAGTGTAACCGAAAGCACACAGAATCTGCTGATCTGAATTGTCTCGTACAACGCTACTAAACACACCACTGATGCCTCTTTGCACCTACACACACACATCTTTTTCCCTGTGTTATATGTCATAACATCTTCAACTATGAGCATAATATACATTCCCCTTGCTAACGCTATAATCATCTTGTCCCCCCTATCTGTACCATCAGTCACCCAGCGTCTCTGTCATCACAGCAGGGGAGCTGCATTCATTACGCTCAAACTGGTAACCAGTGCTGTAACAGGGGCTGATAATGCAGACTATAACTGTATTCAGGAATGTATGAATTCTCTCTTGGTTGTAGGGGCGTAGAGTCAGCACTGCATTCCTTCCAGGCAGAGCACAGAGGAACGCAAACAAGAAGATAATGAAAAAAGTTAATCCTGCAATAACTTGGTGTTCCCTTGGTGTTTCTGAGTTTTTATATTAAGCCTGGCACTTTTTTCACCACCCACTATTGGCATTCTAAGTTAGCGACTCGCGGTTTCTTTTTAGCTCTGCAGATACCAGGCAGCCATACACCATATAGTACATACTCAGTATCCACACACATACTGGCTCGCTGTATTGATGCTGCTGCCTGTAGTAGTGTGGCAGTGACAGATTAACAATATTAGCATATGATTAGCTCCTGAAAAGCAAAGTTTCTCTGAAAGCTATGATGTGGCCAACATTTTTATGCCACCCAGTAGTTGTTGTCATTCTCTATCTCTTTCACCTTTAGCTCTTACTTCACTGAGGGCTTATGTCAGTTACACTCTTTGAAATAAGGGTTCTAAAATTGATCTTCCTGGATGGCTGGGGTTCTACCCAGAACCATTTGCTTTTGAAGAAAGGGTTCGTCAAGGGTTCTTTGTAAGACTAAAGGTTCCAGTAAGAACCCTTGCCATCCAAAGAACAATTTCTGGAAGCAGGAGTTCTTCAAGGATGGTTGAAGGCAGGGGTATTGAAAGATCCTCACCCCCAAATATTTAACTGTTTAACCTTGTTCCAAATGGTATTTTCAAATGTAGATGCATCTGGAATCTCCTTAATCAGTTTATTTTACTTGTGTTCTTGTGTTTGTGCCCCATCTAGTTTTGTTCTTTGCAGAACCCTGAGAAGACCAGAGGGTTATAGGTGAAATCCTTATAAAAGGGGTGTTATTAGATCCCCCATACTGGGTTCCTGGTTTAGACCCTTGGAGCAAAAAATGGTTCTCTGTAGAATCCCCTGGTGGGTTCTAGATGAAACCTCTGAAATATGAAAGGATTTTTGGTGAGGTGGGTCATTGTTAGCACCCTTAGAAAGGTGGAAAGATTCTGGGTGGACCCATGACACCATAGAAGGGTTCTCTGTTGGGTCTTTTCCACCAACAAGGAACTGACCCTGTTCTGGTTCAGTTTTGAACTGTTGAACATAACCATAAACCTGTTGTGTTGGTTCTGCATAGAACCCCCTGAATGGGCTCCAGGTGGAACCTTTATTGAAGGTTCTACCAGGAATCAAAAAGATTTTGGGGACAAGGTGAAGAACCTTATATGGTTCCAGTTAGCACCTTTATTTCTAGGAGTGTGCAACTGTCATTTCAGTTGTGTATCTTTTACTCCTCCTCTCTTTACTCACTCAGCTCATCACCATGAATGTGAATGCAATGACCTCAAACACACAAACACACACACAAATGTAAGAATTACCACTAATACATAATGAATATCCACTAAATTCACCCACACTGTAGGCCTAAAAGTACAAGTGTAACAGCAAAACCACAGTTTTACCCACATTATGCAGGGAGAACACTGGCAATTAGCCACAACCAGGCGGTAAGTGCCTACACACCGTCATGTTAACAACTGTGGTCACGACACAGCAGCCATCTTCCATCAATGGCCTAGCTTGCCATTTTGTCTAATAGCATTAGAGCACCTCATTTGTAGCTAGTAATTGTCATAATTATTACACAAACTACAGTTGGAATGGGGGGAAAAGAGGAAATACACCCAAAGTCCATTAACTTGCCATAAACATTAACTCTCTTAACGTTCTTTGATGGGGAATTGGGAGGCCCCATCTAATGGAAATTAGAGCATCATTCGATGCTGCCACTCTCAATTTAGCTGCTAATGTGGCTAAGTCAGATGGAGAGAGCACGGGGAGGGGGGGTAACAGGAGGTGGCAGGTGTGTGTTTAAAAGAGAAAGATGTGATATATTAATATAGTTAAAACTATAATTGCATTTGTTTTAGTGTGTTATTAAAAATGCGATACATGAATCTGGGTTGCTAGGTTAGTGTACAGCTGTTAGTTTTGGGAAACTACTAAGTAGGAGACAAAGCTCAGAAGAAAACTGTAGATTTTAAATATTTGTTTGACTCAGTCGCTAAAACAGATTATTTTGATAGCATACTATACAGGATTTTGCTCTAAAACAAAGTACAGGATCATATAGTCTCAGCCATCACTTATGACACACTCGAAGTGTGTGTGGTGGTGTCTGTATCTGCGGAGACCCTGCCCACTGTCTGTGTTTTCTTATTTTATCAAGATTTTACTGTGTTTGGGATGCTTTACCAAAGTATTGGTATTTGACTACCTGGAAATGAAACTCAATCAACTTTCCCTCTCTGGTGTGTTTACAAACACCAACTGACAAATCCTGCACATTCTACCATTAAGATTAGCTGTTAGATGTTTTATAAATATGCAAGCAAAACAGTGTGTGGACTTTATATTTCTCTTCTTTGTCATTGTCTTTTTACAGTCATCCATTATTGAAGTGATTGCACGCTTATAGCCTGTAAATATGTGTAATTGCTTACAGTATGTGTCTGTGCATGCCTCCTTTAGTGCGTGAGCTGCAGCAGGATGTGCGGGAGTTGAACCAAACTGATCTACCTGAGGTGGATCCAGAGGAGAACAGTGCTGAGTTCATGGGCATCCTCATCAAGGTATGCACAGGAACACCACTGAGCGCTGCGTTACGGCTGTACCCGAGAATTTTGTCAGTCGAAACAGATTTGGTTGTTCAGTACGAAGATTTGATTATCAGTTCCTTTTTTTCTGGTCCAGCGCCACACTGAAATCCCATATCAGCCCACATAAGTCTCATGGTTTAGACTACCTCACACTTTAATGCCTTTCTTTGCCAACTGTGATGTGACACCATCAGATTTCCACACAGCTAGAGCAGAGCTTTAAATTAATGATGTCCCGTTGTCCTGTAGACAATAAAAATAGCACCTGGACCACTGACAGATGGTGTCTGGGAAAACTCTGGGACAGTTGAGACTTGTCATCACAAAAACAATGGAGCAAGTTTTCATGTAGACGCTATTTGGATCAACTGGCAAAATACTGGGAGTCTACATGGTTACTTTCTCGCCTGAAAAAATATTAAAACTTGCAATGTTGATTAATATTAAAACAGCTGTAGGACACTAAGGAAAAAGTTAATTTTGAGACCAGAGCTTCAAAAAGTACAAATGTGTTCCCTGCTCATAGTTTAGGTGTAAAATCCCAGTGCACCACTGAACCACTGAACTCTCTACTGGTTGCTGCACCTTCCCTATCATCACCACTTCCATCACAGTTTATTTTTTGGTTTATTGTGACTTTGAGACTTAGTTTGCAACGTTAACAACTCTGCTCTGTGTACAATGATGCAGCTAAAAATCAAGAGGGGAAACTTGTTTTACCTTCTCTCATCAGTTAACCATGAGCATTTTATTACGTGCGCCAGCTAATAAATGTTATCCCTGGGGATTTGTGCAAGCTTCTGTCTGTTTTATCCTGTTTTGTAATGCACACTGACAAAAACAGACAACAACTACACTTTAAGAATCTCAGTCGACTTAGGGATCTCCAACCGATAGTTTGACTTACCATATTATCAGAAGACTTTCATGGAGCAGTCCTTTGCTGCATTCACTGTTAAATGTGATTTTTAACACCTTGTTTTCTGTATTGTCATTTCAGAGTCTCTGTGTTCATGCTTCAAGTGTTTATATTGTCCTTTTTCTTCAGGCTCTGGCCAAGTTGAAGAAGATCCCTGAGACCATCAAAGCCATAATGGAGCGGCTGGAACCTGAGCTGAAACAGATCGTCAAGAGGTCCACCACTCAGATAGCAGACCATGCTTACCAGAGGGGAGAAAACCTGGCCCAGGAGAGCCAGCCAAGGTACAGTAAAGAGGAGACAGGGAGGATAAGGAAGCCACTCTTTCACTATGTTGAAATATAATGGCTTCCTGAGAGTGGAGAACTATTCCCGGAGGAGCGAAGATTGTTACAGATCAGTGAAGAAATGGAGAAAAGTTGAGGTTGATAATAAATAGTAAATGAAGAGGGAAAGAGAGATACAGGAAGAAGATAGCCATAAAGAGAAAACTAGAAGCAGCTCTGTGGAAAAAAAAAACATCTTTTTGATATGATAATGTTTTGTTAGAAAATAATTAACAATGTTTCAGACAAATAATCAGTGTAAACAGCAGTATGCAGCTACTCTGTTTACCAGTGAAAAAGGACTTAATAAAGCTGTCACTTGTAATTCTATCCGTCCTGTATTTATATCTACTAGTTTTATTAAAGCAGGCTGTTCGCTTATTCTTCTTTAATTGTACTATTTTCATCTAAATCAATTCCCCAATGTCCTTAAAGGGATAGTTTGGATTATTTAATGCGGGGTTGAATGAGGTAATTATCGATAGTCAGTGTATAACCTACAGTAGATGCCAGTCGGCACACCCCCAGTTTGCAGAAGCAGAGGGTCATCAGTACTGCAGCTAAACAATGAACTGCAGCATAAATGCATGTCAGTGGATACAATGTTTAGAATAGTTTCACTGCTTTACTTTGGCATCAGACTATAGAGGACCAAAACTGCCAAAATTAAAAATAAATAAATAACTCTGTAAATAAATGAATATGCCATCAGATGCACCAAAAATAATATAAAAAAAATAAATGTATACTTTAATTAATTTGGAATATTATATCTTTCTGTTTTAATTTGCCTCTGAAATAATTTACCTTTGCATTAATTTCCCAATTTATTTCCCCCATTTACTTTCAAATTTGATTTTATCTGTATTATTTTCATTTTTCATTTTCCTCTGATTTCTTTCGCCCAACTTATATATGAATTTCCAATCTATGGACTGTAATGTTGATCAAACAAGAGGAGAAAAGTTTACCCCGTGACACACTTTGAATGACAGCGCCCTCATTTGCATAATGAAACACAAAAGCATAGAAAAATAAAAAAATAAAGCTCAGAAATAAATAGGTTTGGGGAAATGAACAGGGAGAAAATGCAAAGAGAAAATAATACAGAATTAAATACAAAAATAAGTTTTAAAATTAATAAATAAAATGGAAAATGAAACAAATAGGGAAATAAATACAAAGGTAAATAGGAAGTTAAAGCAGAAAGGAAGCTAAAATGGAACTATAATTTTGTAGGATTTAATTTAATTATTTATGAATTATATTTATTTATTTAAATTTTATTTTGTTGCATTTAATGATGTTTATTTATTGAGTCATTTATGTACTTATTTTTGATTTTGATAGTTTCAATCCTTTACTGTTTTATAAGCCAAATATCACTCTCTCCAAACCAACCAGACTCCATTAGCAAAATCAGTAATTTTACCTCAAGCAACACAGGAGATGCTGGTCTACTGCTGCCTGGAGCTGTTAGTTTGTTTGCATTATTGTGTGACTTTAGAGAATTGGACCTATCCTTGTAACACACCAAAGTCCCACAATAACACAAACAAATTAACAATTCTGTGAGGTAAAATTGCTTTTTACCTATTTAGTTTGGTTGGTTTTGAGAGAATGATATTTTGTTAATGGTTTCCCATCAGAAAAGGTTGTCTGATGCCCATCTGCTTCTCTCCTGCTTTGTGTCAACTGGCATCTAAGTAAAACTCTGTCTATCGATAAGTACCTCATACAACCCCCACAAAAAAAAAAAAATCAGAACTATCCCTTTAAATACAAGGTGGCTACCCTCGCCAGTTGTTGTTTAAGGTTAGGAATGTATGGGGCCTTGCTGCAGATTCTTACTAATAATGTACAGCTGTTTATAAATACTAATATACCTTGGATTAGTTGCTTTTGGTGTTAACAAGTGGACAGTCTTTTAGGTATATTTAGAGTTGACAGTAAAGGCAGTAGACACCATGTTGTGAATGCAGCCCAAGGGTGTTCATAGTCAGACAGTCAACCAGGTATGAAACACAGTAAAGGCGAGGACTGGAAGCACACCTGCCTCAGACCATGAAAACAGATACTCTGCTGCTTTAAACCTAGACAAGTCATGGTTAAACACACTCATACACACGCACACACAAACAACTTCACACCTGCCGTCCAGGACTGCTACATTTTAAAAGCAGTCACATCAGCTCCTGCAGACAAACACACGTGGAGCGAGCAGACTTGGGAAACACAGGTCTCAGTCCACTGATCCTGAACCATTTAAGAGGAACGTCTTGTTTTCTGTCAGGGATGTTCTCTCTGGCCTCGTCTGCCTTCCTTCTCCTGTTGCCTGCTGAATCTCATCTGACCTCAAAGTAATAGGCCACCGTGTTGCTCATTCCCAGCTCTGCTCCTTACAGATTGTTTTAAGTTTGCCCCTAACACTGTATTTGTGTGCATTTGGGCGAACACTTAGAGACTTGTGTGTGTGTGTTTGTATTTGGATGCATACACACCTAGTTCTGCCTATGTTCACTTCAATTTAAAGTCAAGGCTTGTTGCTATGGAAACTCCTACCAATGTACCACTTGTGGGGAACAATGGTCTTGCATATTGCACACTATATTTTATAGCACTGCAGACTAGCAGGCAAACACTTAAGCACTTTACAGCGTATACAGTGGTGTGTGTGGCTCACTCTTGGAGGTTTATGTTCTCATTCACATCCTCTGATCAGCCACATCCGAAGTGCATTTTCATTTCCCACTCGTTTCACTAGATTTTTCTTTCAGTGAGATAACTCCATACAGGTCCACACTCCATGCACCAAAGTTATTAGCATGCACCACTGATCTGTGAGTAGCTTAGATTCATTTACATCAACTCAGACTTGTTGAACTCATATTCCCCTTTTTCATTTTGCATTACAAAAATGGAGCCTCTCAGTCCTTTTTCCTTTGTTTCTGGTATATACGCTCTTTGAAGTAAAGGGTGCTAACTAGAACTATAAAGAGTTCTTCAGAGTAGAGCCTTTTTTACAGAGTTCTATGTAGAGCTCAACATAAAGGCTTATATGTAGAACCATTTGTGAAACGTTCCAAACAAAACCCCCTATGAGAGGTTCTACAAAGAACCTTTCAATGATTTAATGGTTCACCGAGAACCCTCTCTGGGAGTACAATCAAGAACCTTTTTATCTTCTGGGTGCTAATAAGAAACCCCCAGTGGGTTCTAACTTAGAACCCTTTTATATTCTAAAGGTTTTATTTTAAAACTACTCAGGGGGTTCTACAGAGAACCCTTCTAGATTCCAAGGGTTTTATAGAGAACCCACCCTGGAGGCTCTCACATGAACCCTTTTATATTCCTGGGCTTTACTTAGAACCCACCCAGACGATTCTAACATGAACCCTTCTATTTTCCAAAGATTTTATCTAGAACCCACTCAGGGGGTTCCACCAATAACCCTTTGATATTTGGAAAATGTGTGTTTTTTTTTTTTTTGGATGAACAAGGTTCTTGATAGAACTTTAAGTCTTACAAAGAACCCTTGACGAAATCTCTCTTGAACGAAGGGTTCTGGATAGAACCTCAGCCCGTCACAAAGAACCTTTTTGAAACCCTTATTTCTAAGAGTGCAGGAGATTCTGAATATAATCTGACTCCCTCAGAAAGAGAGCTGATTTAATGAAGAAATGCTTGAATGACCAAAGAACATTAAAATAAATGGCTATGTATTTTAAATCCAATTTAAAAACAAGAAGAACACATTGATCACAAGATTGATTGCTTGTCTCTTTTGTACCCTTTTCTCTGCCTCTTCAGTCGAGTGGTCATCGAAAACTTCTGAGTGACAAATTTGTGCGAATGTGTCTCTACTCGATGTCCATTTACGACCTGGGTGACAAAGGGTCCTTAAAACGCTCCTATTTACAGTAATTTCATTATCTGTGGCTGACAACCACCAGATGCTCTGTCGGTCAGTTAGTCAAGGACTGTACGTCCATGTGTGTGCTCCCCGCTGTCTCTCCCGACTGTTCATCAGCCCTGTGTGTGTCAGCTTCGATCCTGAGGGGAAATGAGAAGTGAGGTCTCAAAGAACAGACGATATGGATTAGGATGGCCTCCACTGGGAGATAATGAGGAGAACTGGGCTGTCTACACTTTGTGTGTGTCTGTGTGTGTGTGTGTGTGTGTGTGTGGCGGTGAGGGTGAAGTGGCGGTAAGAGTGTGCTTAGAAATCAAACAAAAAGAAGTGGTGACAAGGTCAAAGCCATACATTTTGTGTGTGTCTACCTCTATGCATGCAATACATGAACATGTATTGTTTGTCCATTTCTGAAACTTGGTGTGTGGGATGTATTTTTCTTGTCAGTCCTTCATGTTTATGCATGAGAGAGGGAGGGAGAATTCCTTCCCTTCACTTCGTTGGCATTTCACAGCTCCTCTCTTCGTCTCAGGAACATCTTCCATTCACTGAGTTATAGCTCATAGTGATTTGTGCCTGCTTTCCTCTCCATTAATAACATTTACTCGCTGCTACTGCCAGTGTAGTGACAGACAGCCAACCGAAATGCCCCCCTAGTGAAACATCCATCTTGCCTCTACATTATCCTTATACCTTCCCAGGAAACCTTGGCCACATCCCAAAACTTTGAGCGTGCGCTCTTTTCTTGCAGCATTTAAATTGGTGGTAATTTGTATTGACTTGGCGTTAATGAGGTATGGGCTCTGGTGCTTTTGAGTATACTTAATAGAAGATGGGTTTCCGCCAGTTGGAGCTTTTCTGATATGGAACTTAAACTTTTTTTTCTGGTGAGCTGTACTGAAGGCTAAAATAACCCAGCTTGTTTTCTAAAAGCTACAATTGGTAACTGCTATAACAATAACATTTTGTCATATTTGCTGAAACTGACAGTAGTATATACTTTTACACCTTTTACACTGGACAAAAACCCCACTAACATCTGGCTTATGTCTTCAGTGGGAAAGGGTACAATCGACACACATTACCAGGTCAACCATTACCAGATCCTTTGCAGCTCCAATCAGTAGTAATGGAAACATGACACCCAGTTGGACACGCTAAGCGGAGTTTGCACTTGCTTGAGAGAGTGTATTTAACTGATACGCACTCATCTTTAATTGAGTGTCTGAATGGTAGAGAAATATTTTTTTCCCTGTAAATCCTTCACAATAAAAGTCCCATGTTAGTTTGTTATATAAAAGCATTTATTATGAAGCAGCAAAATGGTTCTGACACCATATCACCGCCATATCCAAGTGAAAGCAAACATGAAACAGTAAAATCAGGCAGATACCTGAAAGTACGCAGGAGATAAACTTAACTCAGAACGAGATTCAGCAGCAAAAGTACCAAGAGATGAGCTCACAAACATGTTCCCCTGCACACATGAGTTGAATCTTAGCTTTATGGCCCACATTGGGGAAAAAAGCATTGGCAAGATTGTCTACTGGCAATGGGAAAAGGGTCAATCACCTGTTTTTAGTTTAGCGTTTTTTTGAAAAGCTGCATGTATGTGCTAATTTTGGTGTAAAAAAGGTATATGAGACAGATAATATGTGTAAAAATCAGGTTCCTTTGGCTCCTCTTTATGGCATTTGCAAGACTGCACTGTACCTGAATAAAAATAACCAATCAGAGTCAGCTTACAGCCCAAAATGTTGGTATTTGACTATCTGGGAATGGTTCAGAAATTGTTCAGCCTAATTCTCAGGTCGTGAAATTCCAACGATTTAGGATGGAAGCTGGCTCGGACTGGTTATTTTCTTCCACTACTGTCAGGATATAGTTACAGTTTCAGCAAATATAGTATGAATATAATTATGTAAAAGTTACCAACTCTAGCTTTAATTAAATCAGCAGAAAAGCTGATTAGTTTGGTGCAGGAAAGATTCATTTCGATCTGAGGGTAAGTGGATAAGATATGGTAACTTTGACACAATCTGTGGGCTAGTATAAGTTCAAATTTTATATATATGTAGATATTTAAGAGTGTAAGATTTGAAGTGCAGAATAAAACGAACAAAATGGTTCAGCTGCTCAGTGAACGAATTATATTTCTGAATCCAGGTCCATCAGGGACTTCAAATTGCTGGCACTGTGAACTTCTAACCTGTTGTCCCCTACTAAAGAAAAAGCGACATAGTGCCAATTAAATAAAACACAATTAAAATGCCAGAGGAGAGTACTAAAAGACCAGTGTTAAACAAATGGTGTGATTTTATATAACTGTAATATCTCCACTAAAATAAAGTAGGCACTCACTGGTATGGGTGCACGGGTGCTCATTCAGACTCGGCTAATGTAACCTGTGTTCCCTCTTTACTTTGAAAGCTTTGTCCTTGTGCAGAAAGCAGATATAGCAAAGTCTGTATGAAAGCATTAGTGCAGATGAGGCAACTGTGGAGTTTTCAATCCAGAGCGTAGCACTCAGATCAAGTGGAAGGTCTGTTTGGTTTTGGCTGCGCTTTCTTCTTCAGCCAGGGCCATTTAGAACTAATGAGAGGAGCTAGTTATTTGAGTCCAGGTTGGGCAGCGCGCTACTTTTTCGATAGCCAGCCCAGGTGCTGGGTTAAAATAGCTGTGAGTATCAGTTAATAGGATATGTGAATGAAAATCATGGCTGTGAAATGCACTCAGTAATGATTTATGGGTACACTGTCTGTTATTTCCCTCATTTTCATCCTTCAGGACTGCTACAGTTTTGCCTTTATTTTTTTCTTATACCAAGTCGTATTCATGCTAGGGCTTTATTGAATGTCATTGCCCTAAAAAAAAAATCCAAAAATCCTCAAACGAATTTCTCAATTTGAACAAAGTGATTCATCAAATGTTATTTTTGAAAGGCTTAACATCAACAAATATGGATTAAAGCATAATATTTTATTCAATAAAAACATTTTGTGAATGATTACATCGATCTCTTTTCAATACATTTTGACTTTTGGACTTTGCAATGCTCTGGAACTATTGGATGTGTTTGAATCACATGAGTCAGACACAATCCTATACAGCCACCACCGGACTCTAGTTCTACACATAGTATAATCAAATAACAGTGTAATGTACCCTAGTCTTAATCTGCAACTTTGTAGAAAATTGGTCCAGCCCTATTTAAAAGTAACTGTACAATTGCACGTTATTCACATTTCATGATGCAGGTAAAGACAAAGAATCAGTTCATCATTTAGTAGAATGTATCTGTGCACATACTATATCCTTCTGTTGGCAGTGAAGATGTCACACTCGAGGTCTGCCTTTCCTCTCTTTCCAATATTAAAACAGGAGATGAATTCCTTGGTGCCTCTCTCCTGTTTTTATATAGAAATCCAAGGCCAAGTGACTTATTGTAGGAGTATTTTCCTAACCAATAAAGTGTCTAGTGAATCCTGTACTGGCTGTGTTTCTTAGCTCCTGTATTAGATCGTGATAGGCAAGATCATGGGGAAAATGCTTATAAAATAGAGAAAATATGTATCACATCTATTTGTTTTATTTTTATTAATATTACTTCTCATAAGTTCTCTTGATCTCCTTCTTTTCCCCTCTTCTCTTTTTTACTCCCCACTCTCCTGCTCTCCATCCCACTGGTTTCTCGCCCTCTCCCTCCCTCCCTTTCTGCTCTCTCTGGCTCCCTCTACAGGCTCTTGCTGGAACTGCTGGAGCTTCTGTTCGACAAGTTCAAGGCAGTGGCCCAGGCGCACAGTGTGGTGTTGGCCCATCTGCAGCGGATCGCCGTGCAGTGCCCAGGCGGGGCTCACGAAGAGGGCATCAAGCTCTACGAGCAGGCCGACGTCTCTGCCAAGATCCAGACGGTGCTGCAGGTCAGATATGAGCAGCAGTGACTCAGACCATTGATATACTCTGTGTGCTCAGTCAGGGATGTGCACTGATAATTTTAGGACGCAGGTGCTCAAGTGAAAAAAGGGCACTCCTCTTATATTTATTTATAAAAGATAAATCATAGCACATATTTTCCTTACTTAAATATTTATTTATTTACGGAGGTGGAATGCAAGTAAATACATTCAGTCAAGGGCTGTATTTAAGTAGAATTTTAATACTTCTACTTTACTCGACCATTTTATGCTACTTTGTACTTCTATTCCACCACAGTTCACAGGGAATTATTGTACTTTTTACTTCATTACATTTATCTGACAGCTTTAGTCACAAGCTACTTTACAATTTTACATGTAAAACATATGAAGAGTTTATATTTTTAAATAAATCAAGCAACTCAACAGTACAGCTGAAAAAATTAATCAGTTAGTTGATCATCAGAAAATTAATTGACAACTATTTTTGACATTTAATTTTTTTTTATGTAGAACATTTTTCCTTTGAATTATTATAATAATTTTAAAACTACTACAAGGAGTTTCAAATTAGTTATGAAACAGACTCTTGACTTCTGTAAAATTGGATGAAACAAGCCTGTGTTTATATTTTCACAGGCAAAGTTACAGTGACTACTATATCAGCCAGTTTAAAGGAAGATGGAGGAGATTTTTATTTAGATTTTCTAGATTTAGATAACTTTATTTTTGAAGTTATATTTTTTAGTTATGGCGGTGGAAACGCCACTGCTTCTGTCCGCAAGGGCCTCCAGAATATCAAAGTTCCTTGTTGTAGCTTGAATGTATTTTTAATAATTTTGTGGTTTTGGTGTTGGTTGTAAAAACAAACATCGTGAAGAAGTCACCCTGGGCTCTGGATGATTGCAGCTGTGGGCATTACAACTCACTTGTAATTGGAAATTGATGCCACAGGCCAAATTTTTAAAAATCGAAATATAAAAGCAGAAAAAGACAAGGGAATAAAATGTCTTGTGAAAAGGGCACTTATGTCGTCTGAAGCAACCCTGGGGTCTATCTGTGCACGTGCCTGTGCTCCACATATTTTAAAGTAGTGAGAGGTTTGTTGCAGATATTTTTCTATCATTATCATAATTTATCATTAAAAAGAAGTATTAAAACCCCAGAGATAGAATGTGTGGGGAAACCAGATAACACAAGGTAAATTATGATAAATGTATCTCTCTTTGTGAAAAAAGCTGCATAATCTATGAATCAAACCTGCTTTGATATATGGTATTATTGTGATTATATTTACATTTGACACTTTAAATATAGGGCCATATTGTAGCGCTGCACCTTTATAGCAACATGCTTTTCCTGGTGAACTCGGTGTTGTTTGTTTTCTCTTACCTTGCTGGCATACCCCCAGGCTTTTATTTTTCATCCACTGCCATGGAGATTTTGCTCATCCTTAATTTATTTTCCACCCAGCACTTTTCTGAAAACATTGATTTAATTCACCTTCTCTTACAGTAAATTAATCAGTGGAGAAACTGGCACTGATGTGATGGATGGCATTCAGTCTGTCAGCAAGAAGTAGCGAGAGAAAGAGACAGAGGAAGCTTGATTGCTTGGATTAATTCTAGGTTCTTTAATTGGCGTGTATTTATGCCGGGTTCTTGCTCCCTGCTCCGGTTTGATTGGCTGAGGGGATGAGCAGCTGTTGAGCTGACCTATGGTGATTCTCAGAGGAAATCTGTGGCAGTCGTTACTCTCAAAGTGATTGGTGGGTCTGTGTGTGTGTGTCCCTGTGCGTGTTCATATCCAAGAACATAGCATTTCCCTGATGCTCCTTCACCAGGAGTTGTGTAATTTTGATTTAGGATTTCAATTAGCCAGAATTTGTTAAAAAGGTTGAGGTGCTGCTTCCATAATTTAACAGGCCCTTCTCACCTATCCATGACTTGATGTGCTGTATGTAAATATACAAGATGTCAGTGGCGTCAGGACTGAAAATCTATACTCGAGGAAAAGTGCAATTACTCCCATAAGAAATGACGTGAAAGTGAAAATTATCATTTGAGTAACCTACTCAAGTAAATGTAAAAAAATACCTGCACAAAAAAAAATTATGAAAAAATAAATTAAATACAAGTTACTTTTGATTTAACATTTTTAAAGGGTACTACAAATATGAAAGTAATGTTAATGTTGAAGTTGGCATGATGGATACATTTAAAAGCCCAACAGACCACAAGCTCCAAAATAAATTAATGTCAGTGACATCAAAAATGAATGTTACATGTGAAAAATATATATATAATCACCTACAGTATGTGTAACATTAACATTTCTTCAATGTGCTTACAGAGATTAAAAGAGGAGTCTTTAAAAGCAGAGATCTTAATGTTTTTCAGGAGGTACAGCAGGCACTACATCATGTAGCAGTAGTTTGTTTTAGATTTTGGTTGCCAGATGTGGCCAGGGATTGTTGCTGGAAGCTTCCTCTTATTCTGGGGTTTTGCTCCATTATCATCGCATGGTGGTTAAAATACAAGTGATGCTTATTTTTCTTTTTAGTTAAAAAAAAAAGGAATATTAAAAGTACTTGTTCATTTGAAAAAACTGCACTGCAAAAAAAAGATGAGGAAACTCATAATTTCTAGTTGACTGGCTTCACTAAACCTACTCTAACTAAAACTACTCTTATTTTTTTAAAATAAACTAAAACAAACTAAAACAAGTTTTGCTGACCTATAATCTTTTGTCCAAATTTACTTTTCGTCTTTAGCTAAATCTTTGATTTTTAGAAACCCAAAAAGTTCTCTACTTCAAAAATTAACAGTGAGCTGTGAACCTAATTTGTCATTATCTGGGTTCTTCAAAACTGAAAATATTAAATTATTAACCATTAGTCACTTTCACTTTAATGAGTTAAATCAACGACTTTTGAAATTCAAATTTAAAAAAAGTTTTTAAAGAAGGAAAGTAAATCATCTCAACAAAAGATTAAAGGTTGGGAAACCTTTTTTAGTTTCAAAACTTGGTCACAAACTCAAAAATTTAATGAAGACAGTGGCCTTGAAATGATGGGGTGAAGATGCTTTGATCGGTGCTATGGTAATCAATGGCAATAATTATACGTGTGGTTTTTTATTGATCTTTCTCTACAGAGCCTGGCGTTTTTACTGATCAACAAAGTGTAAACATAAATTATATGACAGAATTCTGTTGCTTAGTTAAACTGAAAGCTTGTCTATTTCTAACTTGGACACTATGCGTCCAGTAACTTGAGTTTTTTCCAGCTGGCATGCATAAATACAGAAGTGTTTAGGTGTGTGCGTGTGTGTGTTTCCGAGGGTGTGATTGTGCATAGGCATGTACTGTAATAGCTCTGCTGTAACAGCGCAGTTATAGAAGGCATTAAGCCATTCCCCAGCATGCGATCACTGCCAACACCCAGTTGCCAGGGGCCCCACTCTCCCCTGTCTCCGCGATGTGAGATAATGTAATCTCTTGATTAGAATACTCATTACGTGAAATGAGGTTTTCTTATTCACTCACTCGTGTTATTATTTCCTGACCGATTGTATCAATATGAAGGCCCCCTCGTCCATCCCACCCTCCATCTTGCCATTTCTCTCATTCTTGCTTGTTCTTTCGTCTTTCTCTCCATTTCCATTTCCCTTGCTCCTTCCTTCTTCAGCATCATTCCTGCTGCCTCTGTATTACAGTCTCTCAGTTTCCCAATACCTTGTGCATACCCCTCTTGCTCCTTGTAATTTCCTTCTTAATCTCATTATCTTGCTTTCTCTTTCTCTCACAACTCCCACACTCCCTTTCACCCCCTTCGTTTAGCCCACTCTGTCCTAGAGAGTCGCATATCAGCAATGAGAGAAATTAAATTCCTACTGCTCCCACAGAGGCTCCGTCAAGTTATATTGGATACTGAGCCAGTTCTTATCTCACGTTTTAAGATGCGCAGAGGGGCAGGAACCTACACTGCACTGGTCAAAATTTGGTTACGATCTTTGTTAGTGCCTCAAATCATGAGTTTGCTTTTCTTCACGTTCTTCAAAAACTACTGTAATCTTTTTTAAATTTTACCAGAAGTGGCAAAAGTACTCACATTCACACACAGCAGAAGTACAGAAGTAGAAGTAGGAGTACTGATTCAACTTCTTTACTTAAGTGAGCTGACTGAACTTCACCTTTTCCCTGCGACTGAGTCTCCCTCCTGTCTGTTTCATTTTGTTACTTCATGTACATTGTTTTCCATCTTGTGTGTGCGTATGCAGCTAATCTTGCATACTACTACACCCTTCATGCTAGTTTCTTTTGTGCACATTCACTGTATGCTGAAGGACCTCTCTGACTCACAATTCTTGAAAAATCGCATGCCGTTGACAGCCAGAGGCATTATGTTTTTGGGTACACACATTCTTGCGAGCGCTATACCTCAAGAACGCTGAGGGAATTTCTTTAAACTTGGCACAAATGTCCACCTGGACTCAAGAATGAAACTG
This sequence comes from Lutjanus argentimaculatus, assembly GCA_034769285.1. Classification (NCBI taxonomy): domain Eukaryota; kingdom Metazoa; phylum Chordata; class Actinopteri; order Lutjaniformes; family Lutjanidae; genus Lutjanus; species Lutjanus argentimaculatus. The sequence goes on along the minus strand of JAWZSL010000029.1, from coordinate 2,198,833 downwards.
AATAAATTTTGGTGGTTAAAAGTCAATTGTCAAGCATCACTGTGACCTCACATCCATCACACTCTCCGGAAAGCAATACCTCAGGAGCGCTTGCAGAAAATTTCTTCGACTTTGGACTCAAGGATGAAATGATCAGACTTTGCTGGTCAAAGGTCAAGGTTACTGTGACCTCACAAAACATGTTTTTGGCCAAGAAATCACATGCTAATTCTGAATAAATTTCACACAAATTGGTTATGATCCAATTTGTCTCAAATGTCTGATGAGATACTAATGAGATACTACCAGTGCTGGAGAATAACTACTTGCATGTAACTAGTTACATGTAATTAAATTACAAATGAAATGTAATTCTAATCCATTACAGTCAGGAGAACAATATATAATTAAATTACAGTTACTAATCAAAATGTTAGTGATCACCAATATTCATTTTGGGTTGTCTGGTGGAGATCTGCACTCCTCTAGTTACGTCTGTCTTGTGTGATATGTACTGACAGATACACCAAGAAATTGTCGTTGAAATTGGTCTTGATGTTGGAAGGTGGTGCACAATGACCCAAAATAGTATTTATCAATAATCAATAGTAACAAGCCTAGGTAGAGCAAGTGTAGGAGGTACAGATATTTGTATTAAAATGTGGGGAATGAAATCACAGTATTTGTTATTTCCCATCTCTGAATTTTACCAACTGTGCTAAACTTATTCCTGAAAAATATGCCGTTTAAAAGTGATAATTGGTATGAAGGCTTAGTATCTTTTTTTACCCCTTTTCACAGTTAAATCATTGCAATCCCTGCCTGTCTTGTGCCTCATACTTATTGCAGTTCGCATCCTTGACATGCACAGAAACCTCTCTGTAGGTGTTATTTTTTCCCCACTTTGAGAGGTGGAGAAACCAGGTTGACCTTTCCACATGACATACCAGCAGACAGATGCGAGAGCCGACAGAAACACAGGGCGCACCCAGTTACAAGGCCTCCTCGGCAGAGAACCGCCGTTCATCAATGTGCGACTGAGGCTTAGAATGGGGAGTGGGTAAACAAGCTTTTGAAAGTCAGGATTCATGTAATGGTTCTAATCCCTGTTCAGAAATGCTGGAGATGCCTCTGCCGGCTGTTAATTTCACTGTGGAAGTATTGATTCAAAGCATAAATTTCTGGATGCTGGAACGAGTGTTTTAATGCCACTCTGCAATTTTTCAAGTGACTGTAGAATGTGTGTGAGTACATCTATTGATTATTCGCACCATTATTGAATTTACATTTCTATGTGTACACCACTGCTACTCTCTATCTCCATCTATGATTGCCCTTTTTTCCTTTTCCATCAGAAACTCTCCTGTTCTTCAAAGCAGTCTGTTTTATCAAAGAAATCACTGTGACTGGAATTTGTGTGTATCCATTAATGTTTAATATGCTTTTCCTCTTCAAAAAACACACTGTAGTAGCATCACACAATTAAGACTGGCAGGATTAATGTGATGTTCTCTCAGTTAAAATGTTGTCAAAACAACATTAAGTGCCAACCAAGAAAACCCACTAGTTTCTTTTGAATCATTAACGAGATGGAAGTCACAACACGCCATCAGGTAATTGGGTAACGCAGTTCATAAAAGATCACAGTTCACAAATTCCATGCATTCTTCATTAAGACCACCCAATGGGAGTGCTATTCAATGTATATTTGGCACAGAGTGTCTCATGCTACTGACGTCCATCACCCTTTGACCTTGTTGGCCGTTCAGTTTGAGGCGTGCGAGTTTGTTAATTAGCTCGCCATTTGCGCATTCTGCAAGGATTTGTGGCTGGGTGACTGCTTGCCATGTCCGTTGTCTGCCGCGAGTGTGTGACCAGAGTGCAAATCACACATTTAATGAGTGGCTTCCTCTCTGCAGACGAGGAACTTTGAGCCTGCATTCAGAAATATGGATAGATGCTGACTATCTGCCTTCTGAAAGAGCTGATTTCCAGATCATAGAAACACCACGGAACTCGAACTTTTGCATATTAACATTTTTTACTGTAGCAAGAGATAAGAAGGCTTGCAACAAGGGCTGAGGTTTTTTTTAAAATATGGGCTTTAAAATTTTAAAAAGCAAATTTCGATTAAATTGACTGTTAGGTACGTGTCCCTGCTTTAGAATACGCTTTGTGGCACTAAACAGGAAAGTTCTCTCTCTTCGGTACTGTGACTTTCCTGAGCTGTGGGGATATCTTTTAATACATTTCCTCCATCCATTTCTAACAGAATCTCCTGATATTCTTTTCCATATTTTCCTGATTTCATCCATGCTCCTTTCATTCAGAAAAGTGCTACTGGCTTAGTCTAAACTTGCTTCATAAAAGAATCATTTCATTCCTATATTAACCTAGACAAAGGAGGAGTGTTATGTTTGTGCCAAAAATATATAAATATACAAATGGCTTAAATATGCAGTGCATTCTCTTGGCTCATCAACACAGTGAAAACAAGGCGAATTGAACTGCCAGAGAGCAGCCAGAAGACAATGATCTCTTTTAATTAGATATAAAGCACAGACGTCGCCACGTTGTTCTCGCCCAACATTTTAATCAATGTGTCACATTTATTCCCTTCCAAAGCGCTGTCATATTTACATATCGCTGGAGCGCAGTGAGGTCTACCATCTCCACGGTGTTGCAGAGCCTCTCTCAGCTCCACGCACCCCAACACCGTCACCCCACCCGTATCCACGGCATCAAAATCACGGGTGACTTAATCAACTGCTGATGTATGTTTTTGCAATATTTCCCTTGACTTGTTGATACAATTTATGTTGTAGAAGGGTACACAATATTATATCCTGTTAACACTATTGTGACTTCAGCTTTAAATAAAACAGTATCTCAGATGAGGTTAGTGCAGTTGTCCAACTCCTGGAGGATCATCAGTGTCATTTTTTATGGATATACTGTATGTCATAATGTGACTGGAAGAGCCAGATGTTTTTTTACACATACAGATTTAAACCTTGTCCTGCTGTGGATCATCTTGTTGATTAGTCTCTTGTCCTCCCTATTGACTGCTTTGGAGGGGGAAACAGATGACAAGGACGTCGGTGTCGATTTTGACCAAAGAAAATAATTTATAAGTGAAGCTAGTGTGCAAAACTTCACTTAAATGGAGCCACGGCAAATGTTTTTTTCAAACAATCGACATGTTGATTAGCTTGTTTACGGACATACAGCACGTTAGGATGTCTTCGGTGGGAAAAGCTGAAAGAATCTGATGTTTGCTTACTCGCTTGGTTGCATTAGGAAGTGCGCAAAAACACAGAAAAAAATTACTTTGAACATATACGATGCAAAAACTTCTGCCTTTCTCCCTGCTGCCTTGTATCACTCTGCTAATCCGCTCCGGCCAAATGACACACCATATATGTATATACTTTTTTTTCTGGGCTTGAAGTAGAAAGTCAGCATTATCAATCGTACTGACAATTTAGCAAATTAACATCTGTTCTGCTTGGCTAGTCACGTCTGACTCAGAGGTAAGACACTGATCCTTGGAAGGGAAGAACTTTTTGTACAGAGCCACTGTGATTAGCCAGTTATATGCTAGGTAACTCTCTTTGGTTGTTTGTTTCAGATGGGGTTCAGTTTTTTAAAAAACTAAATACAAAGGGCATTTATAAACACATTTTTTAATAGAACCCTTCAATTAAATATTAAAAATGTGCAATGGTCATTGTTAGTTATTTCAACCAAAGTTACAATGAAATAATATTGTCTACTGCAGCTTTAAATGATACCACAATGGTATATTTCACCCATAATTGAAACCAATCATGGTGAATAGTTGTATTGTCAGTGGTCTGTGTTTAGGTATGTGTAATCTTCTTCGTGTCCTTCAGTTTAAATATGCAGTGATTCCTGACCTTTCAACATATTCACTAGTATTGTCGCTGTTTTGTAGAATAGAAATGAAAATCACACATATTTTAAAAGGATAGCATCCATAGAAACATCATTCAATACTACAAACTGCCCTATTATTCCTCTGCGTCTTTGTTTAAAACACATAAATGTTTTTGCATCAAAGAAACATGTTGAGGACACAGCAAGGACACGGAGAGAAATAAAATGGGTTTCAGTGAACACACAGGCACATCTTCCTTTCCCCCGTCAACAAGATAGCCTTCAAAAGATTGACTAGATGCAGTACGCTCCAGGTGGGAACCCCCACTGGTTAGCAGTAGTTCAGTGCAGCGGGAGTAGTTGTGGCTGAAGCTCTGTCAGAACTTGTGAAGGTTATTGAAGTTTCGGGAACACAATCAATACAGGGTGTATAAAGAACACTTTCTTTGACGGCCAAGGACACTTTGGACTTAAACTTCAAGCTAGCAGCAAGGGATATCAGTCAATATGTTTTGTGACAAGACACCAGCCTGGGGATTTAGTGGGAAAACAGCCGATTTCAATAAAGCCTTGAGAAAGGAACAAATTGTTGAGATTGTTCTCTCGGCTGCTTTAAACATGACTTAATAAGATGGAGAGGATGGAAACAAGGAGAGAGAAAATGAAGTGATATTTATTTCTTTCGACTGCCGAGTTCACCCAGTGACAAGTGCTCACCTGCAAAGCTTTGAGTGATGCTCTCTTAATTGTGCTGATTTGTTGGGTGTTAAGGTCCTAATAGACAGGATGGAAGATGAGTATACGCTTTCTCCGAGTATAAAAGGTGACATTGGGACATTTGGTTTGGAAAGAAATAAATGGGAACACTGGTAATGAATTGCAGAGGCAGACTTCGATGAAGCTTTTCTCCTTTTTTAATAGAACTTAGCACTCAGCCTCGTGGACTGATTTAAGTTTGGGACGAGACCCAAGTCACTCAAGAGCGGAACGAGGTTCTTTGGTTGATGGAATTATATTGAATAGTTGTGGTGGAAATGATTGTCTTTGTCAGGGGAGCCCTTCAGAGAGATGTGACATTTGCGTGTGTGCCCACTCACACACATAAGCACCCAAAAACGCACACACTCGAGTCGCCATGAACTCTTTAGCTTAGTCTTAGTATCTGGTGTGAAGAGCCATTTTCCATGTGTCACATCTTTACATACTGACCCTTTTTTCGTCCACTTTTTCACAGATTCACCCATGAATATTGATTTTTAGTGAATTCAAGCAGTTCATTTCCTCCATCAACGCTCTGTAACCTTTTAGTTGAAGTTACAGTTGAAGTTCACTGAACTAATGTAGCGTGGAAAAACAGTCAGACTGTGTTGTTGTCAAACTCACCAAGATCAATCTAGACGAAGAAGTTGAAGAAGTTGCTCGGGGGATGCTTAGATATTTAAATGCATTTTTAACCTGAACTGTTCAGACCAAGAAGGAAATGTGGAAAGGGCATAGACCCCAGATTCTCAAACTGTGGCCCAAGTACCACCAGTGGTGCACAAGCTCCCTCTAGTGGTATGCACCTGAATGTCAAAAATATTTTTGAAAAATGAAATAGATTAATTTAAAAACATATTATTATTAAAATATGACATTTTGAATGGAAATACATAAAATATGAGATCATTGAAAGAAATGTGAAATCAGTTTTGTCTTTTCTGTATTTTTGTTTAAATGTCAGCCTGCCATATAGTCACAATCATGCATATAGTGCACGTGCATGTCATCCATGACTACTTTTGGTAACGAGCTGCACTTTGATGTCAAGATAGTAGGTGGAGGTAAAATGAAGAGACTGAAAACAGATGCTTCTAAAACGCTGCAAACGTGGCTCCACACTGGAAATGTTACGAAGAGAAACGCAGATCTGGAGGAAAATGGTTTCAAGCAGCCGTGCTGAAAATGAAGTGGACGACAGTGAGACAAGCACAGCTGCGAGTCTCGTGCTGTGGAGAGCTCAATACTTTCTGAGGTGGTACATGGTGTTAAAAGTTTGAGATACACTGTGAAGCTTCCGGGTCTGAAGAGTGGAGCCAGCGGGGCAGTGCAGCCTCTGGCTCCACTAGCTCCAGGCTCTCCTCAGTACTGCGCATGATTTGGTTGCTAAAAAAACAAGATGACGACCCCCATAATGCAAAACTTGAGGCTTCAAAATGGACGTCACAGTTGGGAAAGAGACATGAGCATGTTTCCATCTGAGAGTACCTGTTTCCCAGGCATTGGGAGGGGAAGAGAGTGTGTTAACATTATATTTGGGTCATTTTCATTTATTCCCATTTCCCATCCTCTGATAGCAGAGCCACTTAAGTCTGACATTGTCAGTGCTTCAGGTTTTTACTAAATTAGAACTGGCTTCCGTTTGGAACCAGGCTCTTGGGGCCATCGCTACTTAATGTGTAGACCATTAATAAGTTTAATCTCGTCACTCGTGGATCTGTGCTTTTTTCATTGATGTGATTCTGCTGTTCATCATTCCCAAGCTGGCACTCTTTACCTTTTGTGTCCCCATCGCCTCCTCATGACAGTCTTACATATGTCTCAGTGCATCATTGTCCTTCACCCTGTTTAATTTCATCTTTTGATTGCACTTATTCTTTGCAAAAGAAATCTTTCTGGCTTGTTTTAAATCCACTTCCCTTTACTAATTCCTTTTTTTTTTTTTTTTTTTTGTTGTCCTTGCTTTTGATACTTTTTTGTCCTTTAGTAAATGTGTCGCAATGAAGAGCTGTGCAGCCACACACAGGTGACAGTAATGGGATCCAGGCCTCTTTGTTGCTTGAGTTTTTAATGAGATTTCATGTGCTTGACCTGATGGATAAGAGGGAGGTGGAAGGAAGAAAGGCAAGATTGTCTTATTCACTCTATGGAGACAAGTACAGTGCATCCAGGTCATGAGTAATTGTTTTATTAATGATTAGCAGACTGGCACAATCTTCCTTAGACTGGAGGAATAACTTTTGTATCAAACAAAAAAATTTCTGGAATTATTTTTCATTTGTCTGACTGGAACAAGAGAAGAGTATGAAGTTGGTTTGTGTTTGTATAAATACAGTTACAGCACATTATTACGGTACAGTGAACTGGTGGGAGACAGACTATGGTCACAAACACTAAAACCACCTGCAAAGTTTTTTAATGCCTCCACACAGGTGACAGCTGTGGCCTGAGGCATTATGTTTTTTGGTTGTTGGCTACCCATTCTTGTAAACATGACATCTCAAGAACTTTTTTTTTTTTATCACATTTCTTTAAACTCGGCAAAAAATGGCAACTCAGGCCTCTTGGATTCAAGGATGAACTGATTAGAATTTGGAGGTCAAAGGTCACTCCAAGCTCACAAAACATGTTGGCCGTAACTCAGGAATTCATACACTAATTATGACAAAATTTCACACAAATGTATACACATGATGCACTTTTCATTAAAGTCTTTACTACTAGCATAACATTATGAGTTCCAGGTTTTTATTGGTGAAGCATTTAGTAGAACACTAGTTGCTTGAGATTAATGTAGGTATCATCCTTGACTCTGGGTTAAATAGGGATTGTAACATTGTGTTTGCTTCATGTTGACTCACTGCAGTGCTCATATTAACAATTATTTCAACTAATTTCAGGAGTAAAGTGACTTCAATAAATTAGATGTTGCTGTGATGCACTTCTACTTGGTTTGTCATTTATAAAAAGAATCAAACCTAAGACACTTTCTTGACAAGTTCAGTTTCTGATTTTTTTCACTTTCTGATAATTTTCTTTTGTTCTTCATAATTAGTTTGCCCACTGCACAATGAGATTGAAATATATTTAGTCAGTGTTATCCGATCCACTCATAACAAGAAAAAACACCAATTTGCAGTCGTGTGGCCTCGCAACAGTACCAGTAACTTTGTTAGCACTTATTATTATGGCAGCTTTGAGGTGACGTTAACAAAAACTTTTGCAAGTTACTATCTCTGTAACATGGTGTGCAGCTGATTGGAGAGAGATTGGTGAGACCATCGACTAAAGGCTTGTTCCCTCGCCAAAATGAATAGGAGGTCCTTAAGTATTGATGAAGAAACAACCCTCTTTTTTTTTTTTTTTACCTTCACTTAAAGGTGTTAAATCAGCCACAACTTGTTATTTAACTTGGTCTCCTGTGCTCTCTCTTTGTCTTCCTACTCTCTTTCCATTCCCATTTTCTCTTTAGCATTCTGTTCAGTGTTCATTCTCCACCTATAATCCTTTGCTCTTTCTTTTCTCCACACTCCATTTTCTCCCACCTTTATCGCTCCTCCCTCCTTTCTCTCCTCCTGCGTTGCTTTCTGCCTCCCATCATCCCTCTCTTCCTCTATCTTTCTCTCTGTCTTAGCAGTCCAGTTAATTGCCTCCAAAGTTCACTCTGTCTCTGGGCTAATGCAATTTAAGTAGGGTCGGAGCCCCTTCATCAGCCCAGTGCTGGCATTTCATTAAGTCTACTTGGGCGTTAGCTTGCAAGCAAGTGGGGGTTTCGCTCCATCAGCTCATCATTAGTAATTAATACACTGATAGGATTAGCTGCGGCACGAGGCTAGTGGCAAGTGGGAGGCCCTGGTGTTTCCAGTTGGAGAGGGCGTATGTGATATGGCCTCCAGCGCTGCCCGTGATGCGGAGAAGTGTGTCAGAGAGTAATTACATGTGTGGCGGAAGACTGTATGATGTGTTGAACTTGTGTATTTACATGTGCTATGACACTGAACATTTAACTTTACATCAGAATTATTTAAAAAAATGCGGGCTATTTTTCTTCCGAAAAAAGTGACCTTTTTTTTAAATAGTAATCCGTCAAAACTTATCAATATGATTACGTTTTCCAAACAAAAAGCTACGTGCTTATGCCTTATTATTTTTGCATGGATATTGCATGTGTGCACACTTGAATTAACATCGACGCTAGCATGTGAAGGCTTTCCCATGCATGACAGGGGGGTGCTCTCCGCAGCGTTAATTACATCATTATGGTCGGGATGGATCTCCATCTGCTTGGCCATTACTCCTGTCCCATTCTGGGCTGACCCACACTGCGCCTCAGAATTAGACACACTCGGGCTAAATGGCCCTGCTAAATTATGAAGCTATTAGATATGGGAGTCTATTTTAGAACATATGTATTCACACAGAGGGAGAGGAATGAAGAAGTGTGAGAGAAAAAGGGGACGACGAGCAGAGGTAGCTGACGGAGCAACAGAGAGAAAATAGAAGTGTGAGAAATGAGAAATGAAGCGCTAAGAGATTTTGAAAAATGAGAGCCAATGAAAGCAATGGAGGGAATGTGCAGATAGAATGATAGAGTAGAGGAAGTTAACTTTCTCTGTCTGGCCAGAGTTGCGCTGTGTGTCCTCGGCTATTGTTAGAAGTTGATAAGATTTTCATGAAGCATGATCAGACGTTGATGGATTTCACCATGGATCATGCAGACAGATGAAGGAAATGGAGGACAAAAAATTCTGGTACCCAGTCATGTCAGTGGCCTTTTTCTGTCTCAAAGTTTGGATTTTCTTTTGCTCCTCTGAGGACTGACTTTTTAGACTGTGTGTTGTTATAAAATTTTATTTGCAATTTTACATGAAACTCCTGCCCTGGGGTGGGCATAGACAGAAAAAATATATGACCTATGTATCAAGGCCACATTTTACAACATTAAGCACTTGAAATGCTATTGCGTGTGTACGAGATATAATTCATTCCCATGATTTGATTAATTTGTGCGCATGAGTTGGACCCAGCCCAGTAGACCAGTCTTGTTTATCGGAGTCTTCATTAATGGAAAACATTAATTCTGACTGTGGGTAACAGTTTAAGTCAAGCCTAGAAACTGTATTATGTGTAGCTCTGTTTATCATCATTTGATGGATTGTGTGTGTGTGGGACCAGCACAGCTAATATATACCACAAGTGTTGCGTACTGTTCACATCTGAACTGATATGGTACAGGTACCAAATTCGAGGCACGAGCACCAGTACCGAACAGTACTTCTTTTTGGCACTTTACTCTCTGTAACAAGAAAAATGTCATTTCATCTGTAAAAAATAAGTTCAAACTTCTCAATTTCAACATTGTCACTTATTTTAGGACATTTTGCAATTTTGAACACTCTGCAGAGGAAATGTCGCTCTCTTTTTTCTCTATACTTCCTCCAGTTCCTCTTTCACCCAGATGAGCTCTCAGGTATGAAATTTGTCACAGTTTGAATTGGCACTTGGTAGTACCAAGTACCAAGTTCAGTATCCAGCCTTACCTACTACTGGACCCATCAGCCTTAATTCTTTTGTGCACATTTGTGACTCTATGCTCAAAGACCTCTTGTGTTTGCAGCAATTGACAGTTTTTGGAAAACCTGTATAAAACCTATATAACCAACCAACTGCTGATTCCTCGCTTCTGTTATCCGGCCGGTGGGGGTTGCAAGTCAACAACTGTTAGGCTTACCTATTAGTAGTGATGGGGAGTAACTAGTTTAACCACCAAATAACTGTAATTGTAATCTGTTACCATTGCTGAGAAGAAGTATGTAATTGAATTACAGTTTCTAATCAAAATATTGGTGATTACAGCACCAATATTTGTGATTACTGCTGTGCCCACTCCGGGGTTCTGTAAACATGTTATGAAAATAGAAGAATGATTAAAATGTTCTTGGAACAGTACAACAAAAATGAAAACATTGCAAAAGAGATGTACAGATACAATCAAAGTGACTGGACAGAGAGTTAGGTAAAGTTTTTCTATAAGCACTTCAGTGAGGCTAATGATCCCAACATTTTAATCAAGTAGAATATAGGAAACTTAGTGAGCTTTTGCAGTTCCACACTACATAAATTAACCTGACTAACAGCAGCTTTGTTTTGTAGTGAGCTCCACAGAGATGGAGCATAATCTGATGGTAAATGTATGTAAATGTGGGTATTTTTCTTTTTAGCTATAATCTAGAAGTAGACCTGCTGTACAAAGGTCTTATGCATAAAAAAGGTATTCATGAATAAGTTGATAAGTGAACAGAGCAGAGCTTACAGGATATGATTGTGAGTGGGAGCTTTGAAGTCATTAATAACCTTGCATACTCCATGTTACATTATCCAAGGTGTAGTAATAGTAAGTGGAAGCACATGAGTATGATAAATTAGGAACTAACGCTAGATTGATGCTTTGAGGTTGGTTATGATTTTAGTTTGAAATATCACATTTTGTGTTCGTGGACCTATTACTAGTGGTAACTTTATGATACTCCTGAAAGTGAGCATGTTTAATGGACTAGATTTACTGACTTTACTGAGATTTCCAGATTTAATGGACTGGATTTAGTGTTTTAGAGTTACAGTACAAACAGTGGCGATGTACTTCTTTTATGTTGATTCTTGTGCTTTTTATCTTTTGACCTCATGCCCTCTGTGTTGTTCAGGTTCTGCTTATGGAGTATCTGGATGTGAAGAACAGCCGCAGCGCCTCGGAGCCATCAGCTCAACTCTCCTATGCCAGCACCGGCAGTGAGTTCGCTGCCTTTTTTGCGAAGAAAAAACCACAGCGTGCCAAGCAGTCGCTCTTCAAGTAAGGACAACACCCTTTACTCTCTGCTTTGTGCTTGTGCAAATATAAGAAAACGAAAAGAACAAGTTACCCTGTATGTAAGAGAAGTCTAAAATTGGAATATGTCAAAAGACCAAAAAATATTTTTAAGTTTACATTCGTCTGTTTAACATCTTACGCCCAAAGCCATTACCTATTGTAATACTTTGTTTTGTTTCCTGTTATGTTGTGTGTTATACTGTCATGTCTTATTTACTTGTTGAACGTGCTGTGTGCTTTGTAGGTTTGAATCATCTTCCCATGCCATCAGCATGAGTGCCTACTTGAGAGAGCAGAGGCGAGAACTCTACAGCAAGAGTGGAGAATTACAAGGTGAGGAGGGGGGGGTGGGGGTATAGAGGGATAGATTGGGGAATTGAGAGTAGAGAAAGGGAGAGAGGCGGGGGGTACAGATGGCTCCTGAACAGCTGGACTGGAGACATGAGGTGAAGATGGGTAGAAGGATAGTGGGATGAAGGAAGGAGAAAGTGAGATGACAGAGCAGACAGTGTGAAAAGTATTGACACAACAGTGAAAAGACGGGAAAATATGACAGAGAAAAGAGAAATAAATTGGGCAGGGTTTGCAGTGTGTGGGAGAGAAAAGAGCAGCAGGAACACAGAATGAAGGTTGAGGTCGGGTGGAAGGATGAAAAGATGGAGGCAGAGAAGGAGGTTAGAGGTGTACGGGTTGAGTCTGAAAAAAAGGATACACCTGAGTAGAAGAAATAGGAACCTACAAGCTTATTGAACACGCAGAAAGAATGGATAAGTGCAGATTGATACACTCAGCAAAAATATAAATACAACACTGCTCCCGTTTTTCATGATTTGAAGTACAAGGTCTTAGACACAAAAGGTTTATATCTCTCAAATTTTGTTCACAAATTTGTCTAAATTTGTGTTTGGAATAATCCAACCATCTGACAGATGTGGCATATACAGATGCTGATTGAACAGCATGATTATTGCACAGATGGACACTCTAAAGACACTTTAAAGACATTTGTTAAGCACTAAACTATGGCTATTTCACACAGGGCTACAGGTACCCAAATTTTTGTTTGGGTTGGTTATGTTTAGGCATGTGGAGTCATTACTTTGCCCTCCTGCAGGCTCAACAGTAAAGACTGCTTGCTTGCCTGGGGCAAATTAAATATCATATTTATTTGTCTGGTAAAAGAAGAATTAAGTTATTAAACAGTTTTGATAATGCTTAAATGCAAAAATGTCAGAAAAAGCTGCTCTCAACCTCTCAAATCTGGAGATTTCCTGCTTGTCCTTGTTTGTTTTCATATTTATCATTGTTGCAGGCCTAAAGTTATTCGTACATTCTCCATAGTAAAAATGCGTAGCCTCGACAATGAAATAAAAAAGTGTCAATATTTCGTTAACTAAGATGAGCGTCATAGCCTACGTCTGCGGCTCAGCGCCTTTTCCCATAAAAGGAAATGGAGAATTTAATAGTTACAGCTCCAGTCAGATTTTTCTTTTCTTTTTCAGCCAAAAATGGCTCTTTTGAGAGTAACAGTTCAGACCTCTGCCCTGTGTGAAATAGCTGCAGTTTAGTGCCTAATAAATGTGTTTTTTCCAAGATAAAACTGCACATTTTAGAGTGTCCTTTTATTGTTACCAGTCCAAGACACACCTGTGCAATAATCAGCATCTCTATATGCCTCACCTTTCAGGTGGATGGATTATTTTGGCAAAAGAGAGGTGCTCACTAACAGGGATTTTAACAAATTTGTTGACAAAATTTGAGAGAAATAAACCTTTTGAGTGTATAGAGGAAGTCTGAGATCTTTTACTTGAGCTCATGACAAATGAGAACAAAAACGGGAGTGTTGCTTTTTATATTTTTGTCGAGTTTACATGAGTAAAGTAGAGAGATTGTTAAGAGATGGCAAACAGGTGTATATCTTGCCTTGAGTGGGAACAGGATAGTGGGAGAGTGGAGGCGGGGGGGTGTAGAAGGATCCAGACATGGAGTGATGGAGGGATTTGGGGAGATAGAGAGGCAAAATGAGAGCATGAGGGAGCAGTATAACAAAAGGTGCAGTGGAGATAGGAAGGGCATGTTGCGGGTCGAGAAGTTACACTCAAGAAAAAGAAAGGCAGACAACAGGAGTGTGGAGAGCGAGACAGCGATAGAGGGAGAGATTGACGAGAAGCAGAGAGCAGGGTGACTTTGCAGAATCCGCCTACAGGGAGAGGCCTTGAAAACCTCTCACTCACACACACACACACGCATACACACACATAAAATAGCACAGTGAGTGAGCTGCACAGCCAGACTCTGGAGAATCTAAGCTGTTCTACTGCTCCTACTTCTTCTGTCTCTCTCTGTCTCTGGCTCTCTGTTTCTCTGCCTATGACCTTGAGGTTTCAATCAGCAGTGCCTGACAGCGCTGTTTGTCTGCTGCTATTCCTTTTTTTTTTTTCACACTGAGCTCCTCATTGACATTGTTTGGATAAAATAGGAAAGGTAGCAGATGGAGCGAGGCAATAACAGTGAAGTGCTTTTAATCTGTGGAGACGTCTCTATAACACATGCAAAAATGTTCCTTTGACAATATCTGCATATTTAATTATAACTATTGAGGGCAAATTATTTAAATAATGGAGTATTAATTAGCTTTCTCTTGGAATTCAACTTCAAGACTCACTTTACTTACAACACTGGAAGACATTTCAGTGCAGGCTGTAGTCAAAAGAATGGCACTCTTACAGTAGCTAGTCTGTAAATGTATGCAAAATGTACTGCCTCAGCTCCCCTGCCACAGAAAGAACAGCATTGATTAACTGTGGATAAAGGAAAACCCCAAATGGTCTTCAAATAACAGCTCACTTTTTTTTTCCTTTTTCTTCCATCTGTCGGCGCCTCAGAAAGAAAGGGGAAAAAATATTTTTTTGACTGGCTGAATGCCTCGGAGCGTTTATAAGAAGATGAGATTTCTCTGGGCTTTCATTTCACCTGTCACAATGCGTAGCACCGGCCACAAGCCTGGGCCGGGGCCTGAATGGCTGCAAAGAGATTGAAGGAGTAAGAAATCATTTAGAAAGTGAAATAAGTCGGCTGTGATGGAGGGAGGGGAAAGATGGATGGAGGGAAGGAGGGAGGTAGAGGAAGGTTAAAAGTCATTGTTTTCATCAGGGTCCAGCGAAGAAGCCATTAAGAGATTTCTGAAGGAAGAAATTAGAAAAATATGTATTGAGACAGTGTGGAAGGGGACTTTTTTCTCTCTCTTCAAATTAAACTTACTGTAGGGAAGGAGGGAGAGGAAAAGATTGAGTTGATGAGTTCTTCTGGCTGCGGGATTACTCAACACTTAAAGCTTAGTCATGTGTGTCTCTTAGTCTCTCGACTTGGAGTTTCCTAAACTCTTCTTTTCTCAACGGTCTGCTTCAAGTCAATATAGTTATTAGCTCAGATGCTCACCAACACAGCCGCTGAAATAAGACTTTGATTGTTCGTTTTAAATCCAGCTATGCACCGTCAACAAAGGAAGAAAAATGGTCAAGCACTAAAAAGAGTACAAAGTCAGAACTGCAGATGTTTTTGTAGTTTTTGTAGAAGCCGTTGCTGTATTTGCTACATTTAGTACTTTTTTGAATAATACAAAGAGAGAGTCGCTGCAATTTTAACATTTTTCACTTTTAATTTTTTTACATTTACACTTTTTTTCCACATCTTCATGCAAATGACCTACATGTCTCTGCTATCATAAACCACTTAAAGTTTTTCAATAGAGGAAAAAAGTTGTGAGGAATAAAACTGAAATTGTCTGATATTACAGTTGAAGTGCATGTGAGTCTAAATTGTGACAGCATGAGCTATGGTTGTAATGCGGCTAAAAGGCAGCATTAAACAAATAGTTTTCATGGCATATTAACAACATTTCAGTCAAGCAACTGTTTTTGATTTCATAGCAAGGATGTAATCAGATTATGTATGAAACATAATGATATTAATCAAACTTATCAGATGAAGCAGTTGGTGCATTTTTGTTGATAATTACATTGATACATAGTTAAGAATTTGATTGATGCAACAAGCCTAATCTGATTTAGAATATAATTGAATGACATCTTATCCAACTAAAACACAGAGCAGCCTAATGGTCAGAACAGCTCAAGCTTTTTGGGGAAGCCCTGTGTACTTGCACACCGACCCCCCCGGAATAGTAATGTGTATAATCCTGTTGATTTTTCTCAGGGAAGTTAAGTACTATCCTGGCCACATGGTGATGTGATGACATCATGATAACAATTAAGTGGCAAGAGAAAACGTGCATGTTCTGACTGTAACCTGTTCGATTTAAAGCAACTCTCCCCTACATATCAATATAAAATATATGTTCATGTGTGAGAGGATTCATAAGTCAACTATCTTTGTTCATGTTCACAGATCCTTAAATAAGAATCAGAGCGGCGGCATTTGAATAGAACTTGTAATGATTTTATAACCTCTCCACAGTCACATATCTCAAATGGGTTTGAAATTAATCTGTAATATCTGTAATTTATGTCTCCCGAGTGTTGTAAGGACCCGCCATATATCATTACACACATGCACACATCCACACAGGCGCATACTCACATGCCTCACATACACATGCAAACACGCAGAGAGGGGAGACTTAATTGCTTGCCTTCTCCACTGAAACACGTCTGGTACGCTTCAATTAATCCGATGCTTCATCTAAAGACTCTATTACGGCTCCATATGTAGCCACATCTGGAATATGTGTTCCAAACGTATGCCAGCCAGAGCATATAGTACTCATTCATATATACAGCAGATCCTCAGATATCTGTCTGAATGTATGTGTGTTTGTATCCTCGGTGAACCACTACTTCAGAATCACAGAACGTGGAGATTCAATCACATTCCCTATGAATAAATTATGAAAATAACAATTTTCCAGCTATAGATGTGTTACTGTGCACCCATATTACTCCGCATGTCTCCCAACCACTAGACTTTTACATCTTCGCCCTCTGCTTTTTTATTGCCTCTCTATCGCGTGTGTAGGCAGTGGATGACTCGGAGTGCCTCAGTGGTCATCTGGGAGGTGAAGTGTGAATATATCCCAATAACTACTGCAGTCTTGCGCCATGCAGTCAGTAATGCATTTACAGCCTTTTTTAAATTTTATTTCTCTTTGTGTCACAGCCGTTCATTGTGCTTCTTGCGATATTGCCTTGCCCGGGCACGTTTGATGTGACAGCCCCCCTCCATGTGACAGCCGTACACAAAGCCTACACGTAAACAAACATACGCACTTCAGTTTTTCCCCTTTTTCCCTGCAGGCACATGCATATACTCCCATTCCCAACTCTTTCTCACCTCTGACCTCCCTCCACTCCTAAGATGTATTCATAATCAACTCGGTTCCCAATCTATTTCACACATTCCCTGTTTTTCTTTTGATATTCAAATAGACTTGTTCACAGGGTGTCCGGCAAACAAAAAGAACAGTCTGGTTTAGTCCCCTATGCAAGCAATCTAGTAACAAACAGCTCTATCTCTGCCCACCCCTTTGTACCCAACGCTCAGCCTGAGGTAGAGAGAAAAAAGCCTGTGCTGTATTAGGGGCTTCTTGTTTATGTATAATAGCATCATGTTCCCATGAGAGGGGGAGGGACAGGCAGAGGAGGAGGAGAGGAGGAGGAAGAAAGTGATGGCTGAGGGCGACCAGAAGTGGTGTTCCTTGTCAAGCTGATTTGTACACCCCAATGGGGAGGGGAGAGAGAAGAGGTGCAAATGGAAAAACGTCTTGTGGGAGACGCGGGTAAAGGTGATGGTGGGTGGGATATCAGGGCTAGCAGATGTTGATAGCCACGCGTTCATCAAAGTTTGTGTGCGTGTGTGTGTGTGTTTGTAACGTGAAGTAGCAGAAACAGCCTGTTCCTGCCAGGTGATGTGTGATGTTTGGCCAAACTGGGATCGTGATTGCTGGGGTCAGAATGAAGTCATTTTTTCAGAAAAGCATTGAGCATTTAAGAACGGTGAGTCATTAGAAGAAGCTTTGAAGAGGGTTTACATTTGTTGGCATATGCTGGCTTTTGCCAGTATCATGTAGTTTTGTGACAGATGAAAATATGCTCTGGCACATTTTCCTCAAGTGAGGAAATTATAAATAGTCTGAGTTTGCATAAAAGTGGTTGAAGTTTGAATCATCACTTAAGCAAATGGGCCTGATTAGACAGAGTGCAGTTTTTGTGTTGTTATTTGCTGCAGATTCGCAGTCACAGCAGAGAGAGTGAGAGTGAGGGAGCACGCTCAGGTGGACTGGTTGCTCCATAATATTCTCAGCATGATGATAGCATTCATAAAGTCCGTCTAACATTGGATTGTGTAGTCAGTTGTAGTTGACGAATGTATGTAAACTTGCCAGCTTAGCAACAATGATTAAATGACCTGCAAATTGCAGTACACCTCTGCTATTACATGGCTATTTAAAAGATGTCCAGTAGTTGTTCTCTGCGGTGGACTTCTGGAATATTAACAGGCATCACACTCTTTGATTGCCCTCTTGACCATTTTCAGTGAGTTCCCTGCTCTTCATTTTTATTGTAAAATCATTGACTTTCTTTTTCAATTATTCTTTTTCCAATCATCCACTCTCTTCATTTATTGTTGAAATTCTAGGAAAATGGCTGCTCGCTCATCTTGTGAAGTGATCAATACTTGACTTCCGCTGACCTTGCAATTATGATTTATCATATTCATAAACAGAACCTTAGATGGAACTCTGTTGGTGAAAAAGTCAATAATTATTATAGGATTATGGCGCTGGGATGTTGAAGACACTTGCTTAGCTGTGATTGATGCCTCTTTTTTTTCTTTTCTCCTCTCTTTGCTTTCTTGCTTGTACACCGATGCTCCGTCGAGATTTAATGTTTAGTGCTCGTCTTTCTTTTCCAGTGTTAACTTTCTCTCGCTCTTTGCTACTTGGAGATTGACATTTTAATAGATTTGTGTGTGTGTTTATGCGTGGGTGGCTCAACATGGAAGAATGACTAACAGTTCAAAAACAGATCACGACCAAATTAAATCCTGTCAAAATAAGTAACATGTTGTATGTTCATACAGACTCATCATAAGTAAATGTCAATGATTTAAATAAATCTAATCTTTATGATTTCATGGTTCTCAGAGAAAGACCACATAAACTAGTGAATGTCTACTTCTTGTCTATAAGAAAAAATAATACTCACTTGACTATGGAGTTTGATTTCTTTTCTAACTGATTTATACACAGGCCTCAGGCCATTCTAAACTCTTAAATTATATTACATATGAAAAATTAGTCCCTGTTTTCAATAAACCTAAAGTCTCTCTTCCAAAAGTTGTTTACTGTTTTGTTCCTTATTGTGCAACAGATTAAATTTAATAGGCATAAATTATACAAGGGTGGTGGTTATATTATATCTACTAATAATTCACAGCTACTGTAGGTTTCTGAGAAACTTCTGAAACACTTAAGGAAATGTATGGAAATATGTTTTACACACAGCAGAGGCACCTTTAATTAAACTTTAAAGGGATGGTTTGGATTATTTAATGTGGGATTATCAGTGTGTTACCTCCAGTAGATGGTGGTTGGCATGGCTCCAGATTGTAGAAGCAGAGAGGGTCACTGGCATCGAAGCTAAAACATCCACTGCTGTGGACACGGTCAGCAACAAAAAGTATTTTAGCTGCTTAAAAAAGGTCCAACTGAAAAACAAAATAAATTGCATTGTATATTTAGAATATTTTCATCACTTTACCTTGCCATCAGACAGCCTTTTCTGACAGGAAACCGCTGTTATACAAGCCAAGTATCGCTCTCTCCAAACCAACCAAACTCCATGGGTGAAATTAATAACTTTACCTCACAGAACACAGGAGCTGCTGATCCACTGTTGCCTCAATCAGTTACTTTGCTTGTCTTATTGTGTGACTCCAGTGAATCTGAGCTATTATTTGTTCATTGCTTAGCTTCTGTGCTTTTGCCCCTCCTGCTTTTTCAAACTTGGGGTGTGCCGCCTGGCATCTATTGTAGATAGTACACTATGAATAAGTACCTCTTACAACCCAAATTAATATCCAGACTATCCCTTTAAGACAATATTACTTTTATTGACTTATCCCAATGCAAAAGGATGACCAAGAGATGATGCTTTTTAGATTAATAGGCTTCTAAATGCAGAATATCATCAGGTTCACCATTTCCGTTTTTAAAAGTGTTCTTCAAATGGTCATTATTCCTAATGGAGCATTTCCCAGGAAGCTGAGTGATGTAGAAAAGGCACATGTCATATCAATGACTAATGACTGCTTTCATACTGGCCAGATGTGGGTGTGTGTGTGTGTACGTTACATAAAGTATGCATGCCAAGTTATGCCATACATGACATGTACGACATGCTGTAATTGAATGACATGTTGTAACTGAGTCTATACTTCAGCACACTGTGAGAATGTCTGTAGAAAATGACATGTTTCCCCTCTTGCTCAGGTGCCAGACCTTTATGAATCGCTTTGTTCCAGCAGCGACATAACAGAGGTTGTAGATGATAAAATGCAAGGTACCTCTGTTACCTGACAGGCTATTACTGTGAAAAGCCCTTATTTGTGTTCAGCATGAAAGCAAATATGTAGCAGCTCTGCATATTGTGGAAAACAGACAGACACACACACACACACCCACACACACACACACACACTACTGCAGATGTCCTATTGTAGCTCACAGTAGTTATTTTGTATGTGTTAGCTTGGGCTCCTCATGTTCAATTTACTCATACATAGATTTCAGCGATTTTCCTCCCCTCTTCTTTCAAGACGCACAAACACATGCATGGGCACACACACGTATTCTCATCTGCTATGGGACCAGTGATTGAATAACAGTAGCTCTGGTGCTGAAATTAGAGTGGAGCATGGAGACAGTGTGGGAAATGCACTGTGGCTTGTAATAATAATAATAATCATGTCATCATTTTACTGTATTGTACCTCACCGCCCCGATTAGGAAACTGAAGGACAGATGTATAATAATGGAAAAGACATTGCAGGTAGTTACTTAAAGACTGACATTAAAGATGCCAGCATTTGACTGGATAGAATTTATGTACATTTCACCCTGTTTTTCAGTTCATTTACTTCATTTAGCCATTGTTGCTACTCTAGGCAAAATGTGCATCATAGATGATTATCCAGACACAAGCCAGCAACACCTGCTGGAATATCTCAGTGCGAGCCCAGGAGTAACACTGGATGTCAACCAAAATTACTACATTAACAGTTACCAAAGCACTCTCCCATTAGACACCGCAAGCATGTCTCATTCAGTTATTCTATCCATGCAATGATAGCCCTGAAACTAAAATATCTGAGCAAAGAGTAAGCTTATTCTCATTGCCAAATACCAGACATATCTACAAGTTATAGGGAAGCATATTTTCAGATAATTTGATCTGATTTATTAATTCACACATGTATAAAAGATAGAACTTACAGAAAAAGATAACATTTCGAGATAAACGTTTCACAGATTTCTTAAATTGAACTGGTGGTAAATTTAATCAAATAATTACAAAATATAAACCATCTTTTCTCACTAAGACTAACTGAGATACGTGTCAACCTCAGTGTCATTTTTGGGGGAGGAGAGTGAAACTAAGTTGAACAATTATGATTAATGTAGGAGTTAACAGGAGTTTTGTGAAATCATTCTGACCTTTATTTCACTAAAGTTCAGCTTGGATCCTCACTTATTAGTAGCACTAGCCAACTAAGTCCCCATGGCTTTCAAGGTTAAGATCTTCAATAGTTACATGACAATAGTCAATATTACAATAGTTACACCTAAAAAATAGAGAACAGTATGTTTTCAGTCCAGAAATGCTCTTCTCATAAAGCCAGCATCTTGTGTGGGGACCCACAAGGGTCACTCCTTGTCTCCCCTTGTTTTTATTATTTATGTAAATAGCCTTAGCCTTTGTCTCTGAAGCTGCATTTGCTATCTTATTTATATAAATTATGATTAAATCAATTAATACAGAAATGTCTACGGTTGCAAATTGGTTAGAAGTAAATAAACTGTCTCTTAACATTAAGAAAACTAATTTTTTTCTGCTAAAAACAAGTGTTACTGTACAGGTACTGAGCATGACAGAACAAGGTTGAGATTCACTGGTTTAGGCCAACACCTTGGCGAGGTGATGCACAGATAAATCAGGCATTAAATGCAGCATGGAAGCGGTAAGAATAGAAATGACAGGTGGATGCAGAGGACAACAGAAGGAGGACAAGGTTGTAATAGTTTACACAGTGCAGACATTTAATCAGAGGGAAAGAGCTTGGTGTATTTTCCCAACCTGGGGCTAATTCTAATCAGCATTGGTCTTGTCATCATTGGCGGCTTCGACTGTCACCTCTGTGTTTACTTTTAATCTCAGACCTGCTGATTGGAGAAGATGTAGGGATGAACAAATGCAAAAGGGAGGGAGGGAGTGAAGGAAGGATGGAGGAAGGGCATGTGGAGCTGTAGAGACCTTGGCACCTGCACTGTAGCAGCCTCACCGGTAGCCAGACAGATAAACAACACACACGTCTTGGTCTCCCAGCGTGCAACAGGTTCTTCCGGTAAAAAAAGAGCGTGTTCAGTGTGCTGTCTTGATCCCCTGCTGGGTCCAATCAAAGATGTGATGACACATGGTTTTCTGGCCGATTAGTTCTACCAGTTTTTATACACCCCACACATGCACACACATACACACACACCATCACACTCACATGCATGTATTCAATCACTCATACTTAATTTTTTGTTATGGTTGACAGATTCAAGAGACCATGTCAGTGAAAAATGTTTTTAAACCCTTGATGATTGATGGAGTGAGCATGGTGATGATGGTTTTCCTCAAAATATAACAAAACGTGTTTTAGGCAGAGCAGTTTCTGCCATAAGTGCAATTAAAGGAAATCATATGATTTGAGAGACCATGTTATCACTGACTAATCACACGACTAATCTCTTTGGATGATACTTGTACTTGTCACATATGGTGTGAAATATAAAAAAAATGACCTTGTCACATGTTTTTCTATACCAGCATGCATTGGGCACAGCTGGGTATGAGGTACACAATATTTGAGATAGTGAAAGCATGACTCATCCTGCACTTCGTCTGATTAGTCAGCCCTCATACTCTTACCCCAAAACTACCCAGTCTCACTCCTCATGCCGAAACCTAACCAGCCTCAACCAATTAAGCCAACAAGTACCAGCAAATCAGAGTCAGAGTACAATGGGTCATGACTTTACTCTCCTTTTTTGCATGAGGCACACCCTCACCAGTCTAAGTGTCCGGTCATACCAAGAAGTGGCAAAGTGAAATTAATTTGTGAATCCTCGCAAAATAGGTGGTGCTCAAGGTTCTGTGATGTAGTGACTTCTTGCACCCTCTGGTTGTTTCCATTCCCACAAAGGTCAGGACTGTCACAGTGGTTTTCAGTTGGTTAACAGTACAAATTTGCATCATAGTGTTCACCAAAGTTGAATTGATTGCTGTGTTTCCATTGAAATGAGGTGATTTTGCTGTTGTAATGCTGGTGTGCCTGAGCCCTAACACAGACCTAAAACATAACATATAGACCAGGGCTGTCCCATATTTTGGGCTTCGAGGCTTCAGTAGTAATCAAGCTTTTGTGGGCATAACTTGGACACAGTCACATTTCTCTCTTCAGCTGAGGTCTGAACTGAAGCGTGACATTCACTTCTTCACTGCTGTGACTGGCCGCACGAGCATCACTAAGGTGGTCCGCGTTCAAAAATCATGGCAGTGATCAATGCTTTGAAGCTTTGAATCAATCGGTACAGCCCTGTTGTAGACAAACACATTCACACGAATGGGCAATTGAGTTTCTAGTTTGTGAAACCTCCATGTCGTATTCTTCTACTCTGGACACAGATGCATGTAATATGCTGCAATGAAACATTCAGTCAAACAGCCAGTGTTTCAATGTGTTAGATAAATAATTCTCATTTCATTTCATATTTTATTCTGCTCAGATCTTATTTTTGAACATTTTTACCATCAAAGTTTTAGCTGTTAATTCTTCCTTCTCAGCTTACGAAAGGTGGTAACAGAACTTATTTAAATCTCAGAAGATTTAATTTGTCATGGACTTCAATTTAGCTTGAAATGTGAGGTTTACCACCAAGATAACTTTTGAAGTGAAGTGAATGAATGAAGTGAATATGGTGTCTGAGATTTCCTTTGAAAAAGACAGCAAGACCCAGGAAGTCTTGCTTAATATAAAGTTATGCATGGAAAAATACTAAGGCAGACTCTAGACCTTAGAAAACCTAGAGGTCTGTCTAGGTCTGAGAAGACCTAGACTCGATTCGCCTAGGTCTGTTTGTTTGCCTGTGCTTAAAGAATAAATTTATCTTATTTCAACGGAAGACAGAGTGCCTTCATTTTTCCATGGCTGTCTGTATAACATTATATTAAGCAAGACTTCCTGGATCTTGTTGTCTTTTTTGTACCTGTACAGTATCAGACCAGCCATCAGAGCCGTGCATCACCTCCTTCTCCCATTACTGTATGAACTTTTGAGATTTATTTTGGTTGTACATCCATTGATCCAGACTGACACAACTTAAAAGCGATTGGATGGATTGTCATGAAATGTCTATATTCAAGGCCCCTAGCAAAATTATACTTTCTTTGGTGTCCTTTTGATTTTTTTACCTGTAGTACCACCAGCAGATCAGTTTTCACTACTTAAGTATGTAACAGTGCATTTGCTTTTGCATTTGCGTTTAGCTCAATGCACCACTGTGCAGTCCACAGTACAGCCTCACAAAGCCACTAGCATGGCCTTAGAATCTTCTGAAATCCGCACTAAGCTTATTTTCCAATTTTGCCACTGCTTGTCAACAGATTGAAACTGCACTGTCATTGCTAAAGTTTTAAAGACATACATCTCCAGCTGGGGAAAGTTTTTTTCCCCAAAATGTCCCTTATTTAGGATAACTTTCTTGTGTCTCAAAAGAGACATTCTGCACAATTAATATTAATTCTGCCACTGGAGTGCATTGTTGTCATACCACCACTGACAGATGTGCCTTCATTAAACTCAAGACCACGGAGACACATTGTATGCCACAGTGATGCTTTTAATAATTAATCCAACTCAATTTACACCTGAATTTATTTATACTATTATTTATTTATACCGTTTATTCTCAGCTGAGGGGTGGATTTGGTCTCCTGGAAGGTGGAGCAGCAGATACCATCCCGTCAAATTAATTTTAATAATAGAAGGCTCTCATTAAGACCCAATCAGACATGAAGACAGTCTGAGTGGAATGGGTTGCCCGGAATTGACCAGAGTCATACATTATTGACACGCAGATCGTTCTTATTGGATCAGCAGGTTTCAGCTCTGTGAATATGTGTAGCTGACTGCCAGTCTGGTTCTTTCACAAGCATACACGCACATACACGATTAAATGCATCTGATTTGTACATGGAGAATTACCTGAATTGATCACTCCCAATGTAATTTTCATAGCATAACCGCCATAGACAAATGAGGCCATTGAGGTTGAAAATTGGATTATTCTATATGGCACTTTATATTTGCACAATGTAGCTTGAAATGTGCAGTGCTGGCTAACGGCACAGATTAGGGGCCTCAATCAAAGGAAGAGCAGTGCCTCACTGTAATATTACAGGCCAACAATTACTGTATGTACTGGGGAGAGATATTGCAGATCCTCCAAATTTCAGCTTGGATAGTGTTATGGGTGCACTTGAAAGTTTATGTCCGAACATGTTTGTTTGTGTTTGCATTTTGATGTTGAATTCTGCTCGTCCTGCTGTCCAGCATAGCCAATTGTTTTCACTTTTGTGAGCCTGCACTGTGTATGTGAGAGGGGCATGATTGTGATCAATTACACCAATCACCCAGTTGCCCTCCTGCCAGTCCCAATCAGAATCTAGCCAGAGCGATCACAGGTATCTTTGATCCTCTTGAGTACAACAAACACAAACCCAGCTTGGCACACTGGCTATAAATGAGAGGTTAAATTTGGTCACAATGTGTGCATGCATGGCTATTGTATTCAGACTAAAAAACAAACAGCTTATACTATGTATATTGTATGTAAGGATGATTTATATGGGCAAATTTAACATTGCCTTTATTGTCACATTATCTCAATATCGATATGTAACTTTATCGATATGCACTTTAATCATTTCTTTTTCACAAGCAGGTATATCGTTACCTTCATGGCATGTCTATCAAGTAAATCTACATAAACCAGCAACTGAAACACACACATACCAACTAGGGTCACAGATCATAACCGGCTTCAGTCTAACAACAGAGCTAATGCTATTGAGCTCGAGCTGCAGTATAAACTTCCACAAAAAGCAATTACTGGCATCAGACCTACTTCTCTCTTTATCTAGTTGGCTTTAAATGAGGCTTAGTGTTCACATGGTTTCTTCTGACTGTCTGTCAGTATTACAAAACAAGCCCAGTGTCATCCAGCCTGTGGGAATAGCCATATTAGCTGTGCAACATGCTAACACCAACACAAGTTCAACAGACTATCCTACAAAATAAACTTTAAAACAACATTAAACATGGCAAAAATTAGAGCTATCAAGTTTGTAGTCAGATCAGAGACAGCTGATATTTATCCATCAGTGAACTTGACGCTGTGGATAAAGTTATCCAGTTGAGTAAAATGCACACACATTATCATCAAAAATAAATTTTTATTTTTTTCATGGAGATAAGGGCAGATGTAGTGATTTCCACTGGTACTCTGATATGGTTTCAATTTGTTTGAAGCAGAGTAAATGTTCAGTAAATAGCCTATCACTCAAAAAATACAAAAATACATATATCAGGTCTGGATATGTCCCTCCGGCCCCTGAAAATAATGGAGTAAGAAACGCGTCTCTTCCTATGAAAGTGGCACCAGCGACTGTCTTACCAGTGAGAATTTGGTCAGACAAAAGCAATCGACCAACAGACCAGAAGGTGTCAGCCTCATCAATATGAGATTTTTGTCATTTTATAGTTTAATTTTATGGAGAGACAATAATAGCAAGCAAACTTAGGATAGTTTTTTTTACATTTGGCCATTAAACCCACATATTATTAACATTAATTGCTATATTGTGGCAGTACACGTACACACAAACATCATCAGACATGTCGTCATGAGTATTTGGACAAACTTCTGCTGCTGTCCTTTTTTCTATACAGGCACACAAATTCAGTTGGTGGCCACAAAACAGATTCAAACCACTTGTAAATAAGGGATTATGATTGTTCCTTTGCCCGTCTGTCTGGATTTCCTCATCTCGGCTCTTTGACACACTCTCAGATGCATACAGAAACACACTGGTCCCCGGAGACACTGGAGTGTGTTAAAGAAGGCATCACACGTTCATTCTTTTCCTGCCTAAATCTGGGCAGGGCCGGAATTCATCACAGGATCAAACCCGTTTCTCATCAAACCCAGGAAAGTGTAGCTAATGCAATTTCACTAAGTCACTGCCTGACTTGATTACATGTGGGCTGGGGAGTGCATGCTAAGGCACCACAGGGAGCTGGATGGGTGTCACAGTGTGAGAGTGTGTGAGCATATGGTATCTATGTAGTTTAGGTTGATCCGTTTTTGGCTCTGTGTCGGTTCCTTCTCAAGTGTGTGTGTGTGTGTGTATGTGCTTTTTGTGTGTTTAGAGCCATTGTGCGTATGTATATATATATCTTACACTCTTAGAATTAAGGGTTCCAAAAGGATTCTTCCTGAAGGGCCTACCCAGAACCATTTGCTTCTGAAGAACCCTTTTTTGATGAAAGAGTTCCTCAAGGTTTGTTAAAATCCTTAAAGACCTCTTCCCTTTGGAACCTTTAGAATATGAAAAGGTTCTTGTTAGAACCCTCTCCATTCTTGGTTGAACCTCCTGGGTGGGTTCTAGAGAAAACCCCTCGAATATAAAAGTGTTCTTGGTCGAGCCATGTTGGTAAAACCTCCCATCTGGCTTCTACTTAAAACCCTTGGACTATAAAAAGGTTATTTGTAGAACCCCCTGGGTGGGTTTTTGTTTAGCAGAAAGTCTGGCTAGAGTCCTCTAAGAGGGTTCTGGGTGGAATCATCGCACTATAGAAGGGTTCTCCTTTAGAACCTCTCATAGGCGTTGGTGGGTGAAATCCTTTATGTTGGGTTATAGGCAGAACTCTCTGGAATGGTTCCAAGTGAAACTTTTATTAAAGGCTCTACCAGGAACCACAAAGGATTCTCCTATGGGGACAAGCCAAAGAACCCTTTATGGTTCTAGTTAGCACTTTTATTTTTCAGGGTGTACCTGTCTGTCTGTACCCTTTTAAGCCATGGTTTTTTTTTTTTTTTTTTATGGATAGAAGTTATGTGTGTTGCAGACGGAGCGGTGGTCCTCAAGGGGGATTTCAGGCAGATTTGGCCACATTAGAATGTGTCGCTTCTTCCTTTCCAGCTTTCCGTTGCCGTCCCACTGAGCACCACACCTCCACACACCCCTCCCACTAATCCTGGATCAAGACCACACACCAAGGGACGCAAATTCACACACTCGTCCAAACAACACTAACGAATACTTGAGCACATGCATGCAAACACACATGCTCTCGCAAACAAAATGGCACTTTTACACATTATGTGGAGAGAGGGCTGGCAGCAGTTTGGTGGCATCCTGACCTGAAACCGGAGCCACCCTGTCACGTCTAGACAACTCTGAAGAATCCTATGCATATTAATGCCAGCCTATTTAATATTCATCAGTGCTATGCCCTGTTGGCAGCTGGTCCCAGACCCCATGGATCAATGAGGTCTCTTCCTCGCTCCTTTGTCTGACACGGATGCAGATGTTTAGAGCATGAAATTAAATTGGTCACTGTCATTGGGAATACATACATAGTAGTCAATTTGGTGTGTGTGTGTGTGTGTGTGGTTGCTGGTTAGATGTGGCTCTTGGAGCAGACAAGTAACGCTAACTTCCCCAGAGTCTGTGACATGTTGATGTTATTCATGGGAACTTGAGTGTTTGCAAGTCGATGACGAGGAAACAAAAGTTTAGCCGGCTCTTTCCACGTTGACGATCAGTGAAAGAGAGAGTGAGATAGAAAATGTGGGAGAGGGTGGAGGCAGGAGAGTGCGTTGGCGGCAGCTTTGTTTAGGAGCCTGTAATTGAGTCTTAATTGAATTGGCACCAAAGGAAGGATGAATGGATGGAGAGATGGAGAAAGAGAGAGTTTGAGTGAATTGGACCTCATCTCTTCCTCCACTTAGCAACGCGGATGTGGGCTCACCGTGCAGGCGAATTTCATGGCAACAGATCAGAATCAGAAACCCTTGATTTGAAAGTTTTGGATGGAATGAAAGCTTACCTTGTCATTTTAATGAAAATACGAATAGTGTTGTCTCCCATACTTCTCAAATGAATAGTGTTCCATTAGAAATGTATTATGGAGACCAGGCACAGGGAACAATGGGTTCATATGCATTTGAATGCAAGGCGAGACAGGCTGTGCAGGTAATGCGGAACAGGCTTTCGCACTATGGCGAAGTGTCCTTTGTGTTATATCACACAAGCTTTGCAAGGCCGTATTGGACATGGAAATGAAACAGAAGAAAACAGCAGAGCAGGGCTTTGTGCCGAGCTGAAATCTCACCGTTTCAGAACGCACACATGCACACACACCTTTGCCCATTCGAAACCCTATCAAAGTAGCTGGGATCACCATCTTGTTTGATTCCTGTCCAGCCCAGTTTCCACTTAACTTACTCTGTACACTTGACGGCACATCACACCCCATTTCAACTGACCAGAACAGGAAAGCGCAGTCAGCATGTTGATTGTATAATTCTTACACAATCCTACACTGTAAAAAATCACAGGAATTTAGTGGAAACAACTAATCTTTTTTCATTAACTTAAAGGAAATACGCATGTTTTATTTATTCAGGGTAATTAAAAGGAGCAATATGTAATAATTGCGGGTCCAAAAATGATTACAGTTGTCCAAATGGTGAGTTGGAGTCATAGACTTTATTTTAAGATCATATTTAATATGCATTACTCTAACTTAAAGTTCAATCAGTTCATTAAGTTTCTAAAGAAACTTGATCAGCATATTATCAGACTTTTCAGTATGCATTGTTTGAGCGTGAACGGTGTAGTAATACCCTTTTTATAGTCTGAAGAAACATATATAATCCAAATTTGCTGTGTGTCTCTAATACACAAAGTTGCTTGTTTTCACAATAATTAAAACACTGCAAACCATGATGTTAAAAAAGTTAATGAATTATCATAAATGTCCAAAATGTTTTTCAGTGTGACTGAAGAGTTGTTGTTTCAACTTCATCTTTTAAGCTTATCGAACATGTTTTCTTGTGCACAACTGAATTGATATCAAGTTTATTTGACAAGAACACTTTATTTGTTTTGAATCATTACAAAATTAATTGTCTCAGATAGTCTTTTCAGATTCAGTCAACTTGAAATTTTGAAGCAGCTCGGACACTAACTTCTTTTCTTTGTTAAAACAAATAGGTTATTTTCACAGCAGACATTTTCCTAAAGGTTTTCACATGTGCAGAGCTCAGTTGTTGATGTATCAGACTCCCTTGGTTTTGAATCTAGAAGGTTATTTATTGCGTTGTCTGTTTTTTTTCCAGTCTTATGGATGTATTGTTACTGAGCGCCCTGGGACTTAATCATAAACCTAAAACAAGAAATTCTAATGAATAACATTTTCTCCACTGCATAACATCAGGAATGCCACCATGTCACTGCTCTCCTTCTCCATCACGATTTGCTAGCGAACACTGTATAAACATATACATAAACATGTGTGCAAGCACTCATGCATAGTATTCATTCAAAATCTTTACACACACACACACACCACACACACACAAAGACCCAGACAGACAATCCTTTTGCTTTGCAGTTTGCTGTATTGACAACGAGCTGCAATTTCTTCTCCATCAATTATATTGATTACTTCAGGATGAGTGGAGGTAATGAGCTTCGGTGTTCTTTCTCTCCCCTGTGATCTCCGATCGTCCCTGGCAACAACCTCCACCCTCCCCACCTCTACCTCCCTTACTCCTTTCTGAGCATGTTACATGGCAATGATTTTCTGATTAACCCTTGTTAGCTGCGGGCTCACCCACGCAGTGACGCAGGGGCATGAAGGAGCGTAAGCATGTGGGATGCATTTAGATTTGTAATGGAGAGCTGCACTGATTGAGTGATGCATTTATTAGGGCTGAAGGTGTGCTCTTGTGTTGATTAAATATTTAAATATTTAACAATATTTCAGAATAATTTGAGATAAAAAAAAAAGATTAATGGAGGGAACATGTTTGCTTTATACGCCTTATAGGGAGATCAGAGTTCAGGGTCACTTACAGAGCAGCGCTCTCGGGGTTGGTTGGGATTTGGTGTCTTGTTAAAGGACAAGATGATGATTAGAGCCAGACAGATATATTTGTGGACCAATATTATCAGCAGATATTGGCCTATCACAGCTGTATGGATCTATATTGATAAAGGCATAAATGTGTTGTCCACGATGCACTGATATGAAAACTTCTCCCTGATGTCATTTTGGACAATAAAGTTCATTGTTAAATTGTTTGATAACTGCATTTGAGGGATCATCATTGCAACACTAGCAAGTAAATTAATATAATAATAATTAATAACTTTTGCCTCCTAATATGGTTAATAGTATCGGCCCCAAAAATATTGAATCAGTCATGCTCTAGTGATGATTGTTATGCGGGGGCCAGACTATATTTTTGTTTGTTATGATGATCAGTTTGTCAGATTATGCAATTATAGAGCTTGTGTGTGATGGGTGTGATGTCACTGTGAAGCAGGTGATATTGTGTAGTCTGAACCCGTCTGGTTTGGCTCATTTAAAGCAGATCTTCAGAACCTCTTGAATCCTCTAAATGTCATCCTACATATGAGCTGCACACGTCCATTTGTCATACTGTGCTGTTTAATCACCCACTGCAACAGCACTATTATGTCTAGATGTCTATTTTGACATGTTTGGCTGAATCCCGTCTCCTGTGTTCCAGGTGGTGCTGATGACAACCTGATTGAAGGGGGAGAAATGAAGTTTGTGTGTAAACCGGGAGCGAGGAACATCACCGTGATCTTCCAGCCTCTTCTCAGGTACGGCGCTGAGTGATGCACTGAACATTCAGCAAAAATTGATGGGATGTGGTTTCAAGATGTGTTTTTTGGTTTTTGGCAATGTGATCAGCAATACAAAACAGCAAGAAGTCTGTAGTGACTCATCTGAAATGAGTCACCACTTACCGCATGAGTGAGTGTTGAAGTACAGCGGAGTCACAAGTAAGATAGAGTAAATGAAATGATCAGCAAAATGTAATTTCAAGCCACTTTTAATTTGAGAGTATTTTGCTGTAGAAGAATGAATAAGGTGCCAGAACTGCAACACGATTAATCAGTTATGATGGGATGACCACCCAAGACTTACTTTTATTTTCACTCAGGTTTATTCTGGTATACTGTAATGGGTACAAGGTTTCCGTAGGTAAGTCTAAAATCCAATAATCTGAATTTTAGGACTTAAAATGTCTTGACAGCTCTTAAAAATGTATTGGATTGTGAAGTTAAAGTTGCGTTTATAAAGCTGAAATAACTTCAGTAGCAATTTTAAATGTGTTTTTGGGAAAAAATTCAATTCATCACACTGTAACAACTATAAAATGTAGCCAGTGACCTCTAATGGAAGCTATGAAGCCTGTCAGAGTCAGAAGAAAGGAGCCCACACAGCTAGCTTGATGCTAGGGCTAGACAGGGAAAGTCTTACATTATGCAATTTGGATTAGCAGATTTCATTAAGAGAATATTTAATATTTCATTTTTGCCAGTATGGATGTAAAATAAGTCTTAAATTGCATTCATAATAGTCTTTAAAAGTCTTAAATTTAAGTTGTTGAAACCTGCAGAAACCCTGTGTGTAGACAAAAAACATTACAGTGCTGTTATAGACATCGTAAACACTAGGACACTCTAATGTCCACTTCTGATTTCCAGCAATAGGTGACTTAATCAGATCAGATTAAAATAAAATTAAAGAACGGCAGAACCTGCTGTCTTTACTGGAACAGGTTGGCCAGATTTCATTAATTTTACGAGACACGTGTGCATGTGTGAAAGGGCCACTAGTGTCATACTGGTCTGTCAGAAAGGGATGGCACACTCAAGACATATGATGGCTGGGACATGACTCAATACCAGTAAAATGTAAACTAATTACATTACAAGGCCTCTTAGTGACCATCCATCGATTCCAGCCTTTGTAATGTTCAGAGGGATATCGTAAATCAAACATGATGTAATACACTGTACTTTCAGTTCAAAATGTTTTGTTGATACCATCCAGGAATTGGGATTGACTACTGCTCTCGCTTTTATTTCCCATTAAATTTGAGTATTGTGAAGGGTTGTCTTTGTGGTAATGTTCTGTAGGTCTGGTACTTCTCTATACAGCGCTGTGGTCCCAGGCGAGTAGTGTAAATCTAATACTGAAGCAGTTTAATTGAATTGGCCTCCATGCAGTGATACATTACCTTCTAGGATCCATTAAAAAGAGATGTTTCCTACTTCCACACTATGGTAGTTGGCATACATTTCTACAATTTTAACATCACAGAGCATATTTTTAATGCATCCAGGCAAGATAATTGTGCATTTTTGGCAAACACTTTGTTTATCTTTATGTAAATCTGGCAGGTTAACAGATGTTTTCACTGTAAAAGTATCATGAATACCCAGCCAGTGGAGAGTACAGCTTCACACAGGCCATCTGGGTAGTAACTGTGTTATGAGGTAGCTAACTTACTTTCGGTGTTTGGGCTCAACAAAGTTTCTTTAATCATACAATCAGTTAATAAACTTGGAAAAACACCCAATACAGACAGCAGGTGTTTGTGTAGATTTTGCAAATAAATTATGTGTATACTCTGACCACTAAATGTTGGACTGACTACTAAACAATGAGGAATCTTAGAAAATCAGCCCGTTAACATAATTAAGCTAGATCGCACTTCATCTTTAGCTCTATTTTGCTCTTAATCAAATCCCCACTAAACTGAGCAGTACTTGTTGTCATGTTACCTTTTGTTTGATCGATTGATGCTCTTGGAAAACAAATTTCTGGCTTCAGAGAGTACGGACTGTCTGTGTTTTTATGTGTGTCTGTATGTTGAAGTGTGCATGCACACTCTTAGAAATAAAAATTCTATCTGGAACCATAAAGGGTTCTTTGGCTTATCCCCAGAAGAGAACCCTTTTTGGCTCCTGTTCGAACCTTTGTAAAGGTTACACTTGCAACCCTATCAGAGAGATCTACTGAGGACCCAACTTAAAAGGTTATACCTAGAACCATCTGTAATAGGTTTCGCCCAAAACCTCCACATTCGACAGAGAACTCTTTTTCTGGTGTAATGGTTCCACCCAGAACCCTGTCAGGAGCTTCTATTCAGAACCATTCCACCTTCTAAGGGTGCTAACAAGAATCTATCCAGGGGCTTTAACAGAGAACCCTTTTTATATTACAGGGCTTTCATTTAGAGTTTTATCTAGAACCCACTCAGGGGGTTCTACAGAGAACCCTTTTATATTATAGTACAAAAAACCTTGACAAAAGAGTTCTTCAAGGATCTCAACAATCCTAAATTAACTCTGTCTTCCAAAAAGGGGTTCTTCACAAGCAAATGGTTCTGAGTAGAACCTCAACACTTCAGATTCCCTTTTGTAACCCTTATTTTTAAGAGTGCATGTGTGCAGGTGGTTGCCTTGTTCCCTTTGCTGATGCTTTGGCCTTGAATCTTCCTCTCAGTTCCTCTCTCTGCCTCTCGTTTACACACTTCTTTCTCTCTCTGACACACACACACACACACACACACCCCACTGACGTCCAACCCCTGTTCTCTCACTGTGGGCCTGGCCAAGCTTTTGTCTGAACAAATGACCAAAAATAAAACGGTGACTAGCTTTCTGCCAACCTCTCCCATGTTGTCTGTAATGGTTCATATCAATCACACCAAACTGCCTCGCACACAGGGCTCTCTCTTCGTTCTCTCCCTCCCTCCGACCTGCCCTCTCTAGACTTCTAGTGCCACTGGAGCGCTGTTTCTTGCAGATGGTTTTCTAATGGCAAAGCTCTGGCATGCTGCTGATGGATCACTACACCTCCTGCAGCCAGCCATGCAACTCATGGCAGCTTTAATGACAGAAACAGTTGGGGGTTGCAGCACTGGAAATCAGTGGTGTGTGTGTTGTAATGTGTAGGCGTATGAGACAACAGGGTTTTAAAGTTTGATTGTGTTATATTTCTTTTTTGCACCGCTAAATCAAGTATACTTTATGTTGTTCTTGTTTCAAATCTTTGTTTGTCTTTGGTTTCCAAAGAAAGACAACATCTGCAAATACCACCCTCTGTTTTTCATTCCATTGGTTGCTTAGTCATGTACTTATTGAATCAAATATAATGTTGTAATGTTGGGGCAATGTGGATTCCATGTTGACACCTGTATCCAGCTCTCAGGTTTTGCCAGTATCCGGCTGGCTCACTTTTAACTGGGACCATGGGATAAATCACCATGGTAACCTCTGCTGCACAGCCGACCTGCTTCGGAGAGGGTTAACTTAAAAGTAGCTGATCAGAATATGTCAGCATCCCATGTAATGACCAATCAGATCACTTAAAGAGCTTGTATAACAAATCCCACAACTTTTTCACACTATTTTGAATTTATTCAGATATAAAAGTAAGGCTAAGCTTCTTATTCTATTCTACTTGTGTGATTACACTTTATCTTTCGGCTCACTGAATATCACGTTCTGCTGGCACATTAATCTAATTTCCCTGTGGGTATTACCATTTCATTTTACTGTATGTCATATTAAGTACTCCCCTCATGGCTTAGTTGATGTTGCATCTGATTGGCTTGTAATTAAGTACATACATAGTGCTCAGTGAAGCCAAGTACCCCAAACAGAGCCAGACAAAGTTGGACTTGCTTCCTGATACAGGCCCCTTGTCATGGAGCAGTGGTGACACCAATACACGGATTACTCATGTTAAAACCTACCTAATATCGTAATATTGTGTAGCTCCCCATTGTGCCACCCACAGATGCTTGATCAGATTGAGATCTGGGGAATCTGGAGGCCATATCAACACCTTGTCAACACCAGGCAACCTCCTTCTATTGCTCCATGGTCCAGTTCTGACAGTCACTGTGCTTTCAATGGTGGACAAGAGTCAGCATAGGCGCTTGTGCTACAGTAGCCTTCACTAGCTTGTCTGGTCAGTGAGCAATGGGCACCCTGGATCCTGTCGCCAGTTCATCAGTTGTGCTTCCTTGGACCGCTTTTGGTAGGTTCTAACCACTGCAAAACAGGAACACCCCCCAAGACCTGCCGTTTTGGAGATGATCTGACCCAATCATCTAGCCATCCCAATTTTGCCCTTCCCAAAGTCACTCAGGTCCTTCAGCTTGCCCATTTTCCTGCTTCCAACACATCAGCTTAAAGAACTGAATGTTCACTTACTGCCTCATAAATCCCACCACTCACTTCATTGTCTGTGGTTATAATGTTTGGCTGATCAGTATTTGAAGAACACTGTGGAAGTATGGGGTGTCATTCTCATGAGCTGTCAAGTTCATCTGTAACCCAGTCAGAGCTGTATTTCTATTCTTCTGCAATAAGTGAAGTGCATTTGAGCACTGGGCTCTACCAGGTTCTGGCTTGTTCCCTCTTCTGTTTTAGACAGAATGTCGAGAAGCAGCCAAAAAGTGAAGAGTGAACAGAATTGCATATCTGCATCTCTGATCCAGAATGTGTTGGAGGGATTATATATCCCACCTGGTCTTGGAAAGCCTTGGACTCCTGCTGGAAGAGCTGGAGGAGGTGGCTGGGGAGGAGGACATCTGGGCTACCTTAGTTATCCTGCTGCTACTACAATCTAGCCCTGGCTAAATGCCAGAAAATGGGTTATAATGAGAAGGGGACGAGAGTGTAGTGGACGCTAAAGTACTTACTGCTAATGTTAGCCTTTATCTTGCTCCAGGGCATGTGCTTTTCTAAAGCAGTTGCAAACAATATGTATGCGTTTCCCTTCTATACACTTAATATTATGAGGTAGACGCCTTCACCGTTGTTATTTCCATCCATCAAACCTCAGCTATATAGCACATGTGCCTAATTGTTGAGTCTGTCTGTGTGTTTACATTTACTCAGTTCATCACCAGCAGCAGATATGTTTTGAAACTTATTTTGACATGGCTAAATACAGCTGAAACTTTCCTTCTTGTTTGTTTTAGGCTCAGCAGTGCTACAGCTTGTTGCAAGTTAATGGTTCTGCCCTCACAAGTATAGCAATCTACTTCAATGTGTCAGAGCTGAGAATGTATGTCTTTAAAGATGCATGCACAATGTGGGGCAGACGTAGGGGAGTGTTTGTGCATGTAGCAGCCAATTTAGTTTGACTTGTAGGGTCTCCTGCTGACATTTGGGTGGTATTTACACCCCTTGCTCCGGACGAGGTTGGCATTTTGAAAAGCTTCAGTGGGCCCCTTAATCTCTCCCTGTTCACCATCCACAAGATGACCAGGCATGGCAATGCTTGTAGATGTCTGCTATGTATGTGCCTGTGTGGCAGTGGGTGTTTTTGTGTGTGCAGGTAAAACCTTAAGTCCGACAGAGTTGCTGCCATATCTGAGCTAATTAGTAAGTAAAATGTTACCATAACCAACAGGAGTCAAATCCCTTTTTTATCTGTATGTGGGTGCACGTTGTTGTCTGAGCTATTGTGTACCAAAATATAAAGGAAGCTTAGAATTATCCTACTGGTCTCACATAATGTTAGGCTGGTAGGTGTACTAGATTGATCTCCTTACTGCTGTTTAACAGTCGACTGAGTACAGATCTCTTCGTATGCACTCACAGCATTAGCTTATTAAAAAGTACTCATGTTGATGTGCAGATAGTAGAATTCATACAAGGTCTACTCGAGGGAGAGAAAAGTCAGAAGGTTGGAGATTGACAGAGACTGCTTGGGGGAAGCAGAGAGGGAAGGACAATGGAGAAGGCGATGAAAGGAATGAGGAGCGGATAGAAAGCTAGATGACAGGAAAAGGACAGAAGGGCTCTGCCTCCCACCGCTGTAGCCTGTGGTGAAAACGAAACACACCATGATTCTGCACTAATTTCACACTCTCATTAACTCCCCTCCTGAGCAGCACACACAGACCAAGACACATAGAAAGAGCAAGAGTTAGAGGTGAAATGGAGTATCTTTAAAGAAGTTTTTAAAGTGTTTTTGAGGTTTCTCAAATGATTTAGCTGAGATGTGCACTGTTGAATTCTCAAACACTGCATCCAAGGAGAAGACCTTTTTTAACATTTAAATTTTCCACAACCGTACTGGCATTTTGAAGTCCAGTATTTCTTGGAGAACAAGACTTTGCTGTGCCAAATTTCATTATTTAAAAAAAAAAAACTGAAATTAGTTGCGTGTGAGCTTATTGAGAATTCTGATTATTACCTGAAATTCCTCAGTATTGACCAAGAAAGCCAAGTTCTCCTGCTGCAAGATCTGTTGTTTTTCCTGCATCCAGTGATGTCACACTGATGTCAATGATCTTAAGAAAGAACTACAGGCTATTGCAGCTTGGATCTCTAATCTGTGCCTCTTGGTAGCCAGGGGGTGGGCTAGATGAGAACCCCCCGCCCCCTAATTACTACTAGCTAATTAATTACTTTTCATATTGTAAAGTGATTAAATTACTTTTGTGAGAAGTAACAGTAACTAATTACTAAATTTCAGTAACTTGTTCAAACAATGATACACAGCAGCATGGGCTTCAGAAATTTGCATGCAATGCATCCTGGTACACCGCCGTCTCTGCTCTGCAAGCAGGAGACCTTAGCTTTCTTGGTCAATATAACACACTGAGGAATTTATTGTTTCAATGACAATTTAACATCAACACTGATTAGACATCCACATAACAAGTGTTGAATTTTCCCTTTACTGAAGGTCATAAGCCAAATTAATTGCAAAGGCTAGAAAATGACATGGTTTGTCAAGGCAGAGAAGCAGGCAGTTATTAAAATAGCCTTGTCCTCTGCATGTATCTTTTATTGTTTGCTAATGATGAGCAGACAGAAAAACAAGTTTGGTTATTGCTTTCTGTCAAAGTGGTGCTGCTGTAGTCACTGTCCATGCACTCCTTACTGCAACATGGAAAATGGCACCCATTACTCAGGTATTTATGATCCATGTAAGTCCAGCAATTACACAGTCTTTTATGATGTTTATCCACTAGGCAGTTTATTGGGCAGCCTGAGCGTCCACATTCCCAGTAAGAGACAACGAACTAAGGCAGAGAATCAAAGTTCTTTTCAATTACATCCCAGCAACAAGTTTTGTTTGATCAGAAAGTCATTTTTGAGATCATTTTCTGACAAGACTGGTGTTTGTAGTTGCTGTTATCTTGTGTATGACCTGCTTCAAACATGCAGATCCCCACTGTGGCAGAACTGAAAATGGCAAAAATAATTTGTGGTTGAACTTTAACCTTCGTTTAGTCAGGCAGCAACTTCATAATTACCGGTGATGACTACAGTTTTCCTTTAACAATAACATCTGTCATCCACCTCAAAGAGGTGTCTGCGCATAGGCTATTAAAATGCAGCATAGACATCTTGTCTTAAGTCTTACTCACACATACATGCACGTACTGCTTTGCTCTGCCAGCCCTTGCTCTCCTTTCTAATCTTTTCTCACTCGTTCAGGAGGATTTTCCTCAGTAAATAGCACCCTTCTTCTCTCTCTCTGTCTTTCTAACCCACACCCATTAAAAACTGGGAATCAGGTGGAGAGAGGATTTTACACTGGAAAGGTCAGAGAGAGAGGGAGAGATAAAGAAGGTAGAAGAAAGAAACCAACAACAGAGAGAAGAGAGCAGATGGGAGGCCATGAAAGAAAAAACACAAAGGAAAAGATGATAAAAAGAAACAAACAGACAGGTGGGATGAGAATAGAGCGAGATAAGTCTGAGGAAGAGGAGGAAGAAGAAAGAAAATGCAGAGGAATAGAAAGGCTGTTAGATTGCATGTAAGCTGGGTGGCATGTTAGCTTGCTTTGAATTCAAGTTGTGTATGTGCACATACACACTCTTCAG
Source organism: Lutjanus argentimaculatus (assembly GCA_034769285.1). Lineage (NCBI taxonomy): Eukaryota > Metazoa > Chordata > Actinopteri > Lutjaniformes > Lutjanidae > Lutjanus > Lutjanus argentimaculatus. Next base: position 2,159,009 of record JAWZSL010000029.1, on the reverse strand, counting down.
ACATGTATAATATGCTGCACATTAGGAGAAAATGAAAAGAGAGAATGGCAAGGAACTAGACTATTGAATGGTAGGATATAACCCGTATGTATTCGAAGATTGATCAAAGAATCTGAGGAAGACATTTATGTGGTTTCCTGTGTGTGGGGGCATGATTTACATTAAAACTGTAAAAAAAAAAAAAGTACATACTACACATTTGCAATAAATACATGCAGTGCACATACTGTATAGAGGCCAACCATGTCGGCAGCCTGCATGGCACTGTACCCCTGGAAGAGCACCTTAGAGGACACTTTCTCATGTTTTATGTACTGCAAGGGCACCTTAGAAAGCACTTTTCATGTTTTTCCACTGGAAAAGCACCTTAGAGGGCACTTTGTCATGTTTTTTCCACTGGAAGGGCAACCTTGAGCACGGTGTCTTGGCCAGTGACTGTCCCTAGATGGCACCTCATTATGTTTCGTCTCCCATGGGGGCATCAGAGAGGGCACCTGTGCTGTGTTTTTTCAAACATGGGGGCACTGGGGGGTAATACACACTATCGTTAAATAGTCAAATGGCATCACTAGCTTTCCTTTAAATAATTGACATGGTAAAAATAATGTAGTGTTTCTGGAAAAGTCTCCACAGGGTCAGTCAGCTTGAGGCAAACTAATATGAGGCTAGTGGTAAGAACAACAACGCTAGCACCCCTGACGCCGTCTTCCTGAGGGAAATTTCTGAAACAGCAAGCTATTTGATTTGCCCATACAGTAGTGTTGTTGTAAACACTATACACACTCCTACTAAATAGTAACTTATCTAAAACTATAACTAAATGTAAGGAAATAAAATGACCAAGAGAGACAAAAGCACACATGGAGCGAGCACAGTAGGAGACAGATGGAAAGTAAAAGAGTGTGTATAGCAAAGGAAAGCTGTTGCATGTCCGCAGAACACAATGCCAGTTTGCTATGAATCTGTCAGATGCTCCTACCTGTCACTAGCTCACTAGCTGCGGCACCGCCGTATCTTCATTCTTTTATCTCTCTGATGCCCTCCCCACAGGACAACACACACACACACACACACTCACACACACACACTCACCATGTTGTAAATAATACTGCTGGTTTTATCTCTTTCCAAAAGTGCAACTTCAGCCACTTTCTAGTGAGGTGCAGAGTTTTCAATCTCCTCATGTCTTACAAGCACACGCATGCACAGAGACAGACATACACACGTGGGCATGACACATACCCCAACACACACACACACACACAACACACAACACACACACCAGATATTGTGCAGGAGATTAGATCCATCATTGCGGGGGTCTTTTCTCTGGCTATAGAAGGTGGATAAACTCTTTGATTGTGTTTATCCATCCCATAATGGAATCAGACTCAGTTCCCAGGGCAACCTGTCCAACAGACTCATGTGAAGCAGACAGTCGTCAGTCGGAGCTTAAGGGGGTCTAGTTTGTCTGAATGCTCAGCAGTAGACTTCTTATGAAGTCGGCTTTGAAGGTCCCTGTGGTTTTAGGTCGGCGTGGAGAAAAATAGCAGATACTTGGAATTCTTGCCTGGTCAGTTCAGACGCAGAAATTGTGCCGGGACACAAAGACAAACACTTATATGTACCACACAAAACACACACCTCTGTAGATCTTTGAAGCTTTTCCAGATGACCAGGTCATAATCACACAGATGTTCACACAGTCATGCTGTCCCCATCCATCCCCCACAGTTCCTGATTGTCTCTGATTGGCTGCTTTTGAAAGAGATTAGATTGTATTCTCTGGAGATTTGTAGGTTTGTGTGTGCGTCTTGGTTTATATTGTGTTACCGACAAAAATTTAATGAAATGAAAGTCTCCATTTTTTGAGTGTATGATAATTTAATTAAGCCTAAAATGGTTCTTTGGACCTGTTGCTATGAAAGGACAGAAGTGGGAAGGCAGAATGCCCTTAATGCTTATCAAATAAATGCCAGAGGGAGCTGCTGCCAAGAGAGAATTACTGAACCACAATGTAGAGATGTTTTCGACATGTGTTGCTTTCTCCCGCGCTCATGTGTTTGTCTCCTTTTGTCTGTTATTTCCTGCATTTTCCAGGGACGTAATCAGCCAAGTAAAAATAGGAAAACAGAACAGAGTTTTACTAAACTCTTAGAAATAAGGGTTCCAAAAGGGTTCTTCCTGAAGAGCTGAAGTTCTACTCGGAATCATTTGCTTCCGAAGAGCCCTTTTTTTGAAGAAAGGGTTCATCGGGTTTTTTTGTAAGACTAAGGGTTCCACTAAGAACCCTTTTCATCCAAACCTTTTTAAAAGCATGGGTGTTAAAAGCCCCTCACCCTCAAATATTCAAATGTTCATCCATGTTTCACGTAATATTTTTAAATGTATATGCATCTGGATTCCCATTGGTCAGTTCATCCTACTTGTGTTTTTGTATATTTACCTCATCTGCAGAATACAATTTGGTTCTTGATTACAACAGTTCCACTCGAAACTGATGTTAAAGTGGACTGATTCACTAGATAGCACCACAGTTACAAGAATCTTGAACAGAATCTGCTTAAGAACTCAAGCTATTTTGACTGAAAAGGGCTTTAGGGTGTTTCTAGGTGAAATCCTTGGAATATAAAAGGGTTCTTGGTAAAACCCCTGGGTGGGTTCTTCCACCCTTGGGAAGCAGAAAGTTTCTGAATAGAACCCACAGGGAGGGTTCTGGGTGGAACTATTAGACATAGAAGGGTTTTGCTTTAGAACCTCATAGGGGGCACTGACTAAAGCCTTTTACAGATGGATCTCAGTAACCCTTTGTTTTGGGCTCTTGGGAGAACTCTCTGAAAGGGTTCCAAGTGTAATATTAATAAAAGGTTCTACCAAAAGGTGAACGAAGAGATTTCTCCTATGGGGACAAGCGCTGGAACCCTTTATGGTTCTAGTTAGCACGTTTGTTTCCAAGTATGTTCCTCTAAGACCTGAAATCCTGAAAAAATATTCTCTCTGTTTATAAAGATCTTTGTTTATTATGTTCTGGTGTCCTTCTGAGAGTAATGTCAACGTAAAGGCGGAGTGCCAGAGATGGGTGATTTACAGATATTCTCTTGTTGCTGTCCTGCACACTTCCTTCTGTTTTCTCCTTTGAATTCAGCCTCAGTCATCTGTCCTTCCTCTTTCCATCCCTCTATCCCTTGACAACATGAGCTGCCACTCTGTGTTACTGTCACATGAGCGAGCGCCAGCCCCCACATCACAGCAGCCTTTGATTGGCCAGGCCTTTCCAGGTCGGTGAGCTGCTGCCTGATAATAACCTTGTTTGATTGCTGGAGCAGAGATGTAATTGATTGATCTGCTCACCCTGTCTGGGGCTAGGCTTCTGAAGTAGCCTTTGCGGATGTGTGCGTGTGGGTGTGTATTTATGTGTGTACTGGAGTGGGGGGTTGGTTGATTGTCGAGGGGAGCTGTAGATAAGCATACATGCACACATGTATACACAAAACCTCAGATGCAACCACATCCACATATACCCACGCACTTCTGTTATTGTGTAGTTTAATATGCAGCGTGTACCAGAGGTGAGCAGATGAGGGAGAAAGTGGAAGGAGTTTGTTTTGTAAACTCTTCCCAGCACATCTGCCCTGTGTACCTCTCTAAACAAACCCCACCAACCAATCAACAAGTCATTAAACCTCATTAAAATTCACCACTCCCTCTGAAAGGAATGTTTGTGATCTCCTAATTGGTGGTTACATAAGTTAGTCCATCTTTCTGGATAGTTAATTATTCTCAAAGATAGATGGTCTCAACTCAGTGCAGCATCTAATCCGATAGCGGCTAAACAGACTCAAGGTATTTCTAAGAGACATTGATTCTCAGTTAATAATTGGGGCTGGGGTGTATTTGTCCTTTTTGTGTGTTGGTGTGTGTAATGTCAAAGTCTGCAGGCTAACTAAGGTTATGATTTGTTGTTTTTGTGCTGCATTATGTTGTCTCTAACGACACTGCTTGCTTTAATTTATTGTTTGGCTGTCCACATAATAGCCATATTTGACTCATGTTGCACTCAGGAGTGTGAGTAGAAGAAAAATAAGCCAATTGTTGGACAAAGAGTTCATTTGCTGCTCTTGTCTTCGATTTGTACATTTTGGGTAATTTGGCCTCTGGCTCTACTTATCTTTCTGTAGTTTTGAAGGATTTTTGGTGTGTATATTATGTTTAGTTTTCCAGAAACAAAGTCTGGCTCAGTAGAAATTATTTCTTCCAGATGGGGTTTTTAACCCCATCTCTTGTCTTCCCTATGCCCAAATTGAATGATCCCAGACTTAAAGGTATAGTTCTAATTCTTTAGTGTGGGGTCGTATGAGGTATTGATAGTCAGTGTATTAGATGTCAGTCGGCAGGCTGCCAGTTTGGAGAAACAGAGACGAATATCAGCACGAAGGCTAGGCAATGTACTGCTCTGGATCAGGTCAGGAGCAGAAGGTCCACCTAAAAGAATCTATATTAGTGTAAGTGTACGCTATATTTACAATATTTTCACCACTTTACTTTGCTGTCAGACAGCCTTTTTCAACAGGAAACAGCTGTTCTATAAGCCAAATATCGCTCTCACTACACTAACCAAACTCCAAGGGGGAAGGGGTAATTTTACCTCGCAGAACGCGGGAGTTGCCATTATACCACCGCCTCGATTTGTTAGTTTGTTTGTGTTATTGTGTGACTTCTGTGTTTTAACAGGTCAGTACAGATTAACTGAAGTCACACAATAATACAAACAAATTAAAAGATCGAGGCATCTATAGACCACCAACTCCTGGTGTTTTGCAAGGTTAAAAGACTGATTTCACCAGTGGAGTTTGGTTGGTTTGGAAGGAGCGATGTTTGGCTTGTATAATGGCGGTTACAATGCCTACAGCAGTACATTGCTTGGCTTCTGTGCTGGTGACCCTTTCTGCTTCTTCAAACCAGCATCTACTGTAGGTAATACACTGACTATGGGTAAGTACCTCGCACAATCTCACATTAAATAACGCAAACTATCCCTTTAAACCATGAGATGAAGAAGCAAACCAAAACTCTGAAAAGGACACAACATACATTTTTAACAGAGATGGATATTTCCCCTCTTTCGTCCTTCCTCTCCTATCAGTGATGGTTTGATCCCCGACCAGTCATGCTGGAGTCATGGTGTGCCCAGTGAGTGTGCAACCAGTGGAAAAGTCAAACTGCCAGACTCTGATTGAGTCTGTTTATCGAGCCTCTCCTCTCCTCTCCTCTCCTCTCCTCTCCTCTCCTCTCCTCTCCTCTCCTCTCACTCTCCATACATTACATCGAGCTAAAGGTTATGAATTTAAATACTCATCTGTGAGGCAACTATCCTGTTCCCCTCTTAGACGTTGAATCTTTCCTCAGAGGATGGAAAATCAATGTAGATGTCGATCACTTCACTTTAAAAGTTATCCAAACAAGCAGAAGTACACATGGTATTTCCACATTGCCCCATCTGCTCGTCTGTTTTTCAGTAAAGTTAGTGAAGCATGAGAAGTCTAAGGATAGAAACACTTTTGCAGTAAAGTGTAACAACACTGAACTGGCGAGCTTTCCTCCGGGGCTGGTGAGCCGCAAAAGTGCACCCCCCTCCTCTATCTGTGAGTGGTCTCTTCTGTTAAACTGTTTGGTTAAATTCATTACATCCATCCAAAATATAGCTCACGTCCGCAACGATGATGACTGGAAGGGAATTTCAACCAGAGGACAGAACAGACTCTATGAGAGGGAATCAACAACAGACGGGAGGTGGGGAGAGAAGGGAAAAGGCGAAAATCCATTATGTTTGATGTTAGTGTCTCACCCTGGCAGCAAATGCTGGTGGAAAAACCCTGTGAAATGACATTAGGGGCGTCTTGTAATGTGATTTCTGCTATGTGTGAATATGAGATTTCTAATGGATTTGAGCACATTAGAGCAGTCTTTATCTGTAGTATTTATTCCCCCCTGGTTTCAAATGCAATTTGCTAAGTACGACGTTTCACTCAGCTCTAGCTCACTAGCTTTCTGGCTAGGAGGGATGTGGGGGAGGATTATATTATTCCTCTTTTTTGTGGGGGGTGCTACATAAAGATATCATGATAAATATTCGAGGCACAGCTTTTGTGACAAATTGGTGTATTATGAGAGAGATTATTTCTATAATATGTGCAGAGGTATGCAGAGCAGAATATTTTCATCTGGAGTGGTTCTGTGAATGTGTATTTCAGATGGTTCATCTTCACTTACTTTATGTCTATGTGTATGAGTATATATGTGTTTTGAACCATACATAGAGGCATTAACCACGCCCCTCTGAGTATGTACACGTGATTTTTCTATCTGCACATAATATCGTAGTACTCCTCTTTAATGAGAAGGGATGCATGCAGATGTATCGGTGTTGAAATGTGAATACCCAAAAAGGATAAGAGTCATGGATGAGAGGCTTGAGCTCCTCATCGCACGGAATACAAACATTTGTGACGTCCTCCTTGGATGTAGGCTTCCTTCTGCGGGATGATACGGTTGGCGGAAGTAGTTCAGTTGAAAGAAAATAGTTCCTATGTGCTCACAACAAGGTCAGTTTATCTTGAGTATGTTGAGTCATGAATTCATGGCTTTTGAGTTTTGAATGATTAGTATAAGATATGTTCAAAATGTGTGTTATGTGAAACCAGTTTTTGCAGTGATGCATTTATTGATCACACAGTTCAAAAATAAACAAGAAACAATAACTCAGACAATTACTAAAAGAATAATGCAACCTGGTTGTGATCAAACACCCTTGGGTGATTTCAGTGTTTGTTTTATTTATAACTAAGTACAGAGAAACAGAGTGAGGCAATGAAGTAATATAAGTTACTGAAGTTCTTGAAAGTTCTTCTGAAAGTTCTTTAACTACATTTGATATGTAGAATGAAAAAAAAATGTTTTTAATTGGGTCTGCTAGCAAAAAAAGTAAATTCTGAGCCCTGGCTGCTGCAAAGCTGACTCGTCCTCATTTAATGACATGATACAGAAGATTTCAAGGTGCTTTGGCCTCATGTAGGTGGGAAAAACAGAACATTTACATGGTTGTTCACATGCGCTTTATGTAGTCCTGTGAAGGTTGATGTATATTTATGTAGTCCAGTGTAGGTCTGTTTAGTCTCAATTGGTTCTGTGTAGTCTCTTGTGTTTTCTATGTAGCACCATGGTCCTTGAGGGGCGTTATTTCTTTCATTGAGTATTAGCTGTTTACAGCTGAAGCAATAAAAACAGTCCACAGTCAAAATGCATAAGCCACCAATGGGTGAAAGGCAGGCCTTGGCTGTCTGTGTCACTGTCTATAGTGCTAACTGGGGGTGCTTCTGAGCTAACAGGCCTTAATTAAAGTGTTTTCTAATGCACAGCAGGTATGTAGGTGAAATAGGAAAATGCTAAATTAATAAATTCCAACACATTTTCAGCACTAAGTTTATTTGAAAAAAAAACAACAAACTTTTAAAACAGCAATTTAATAAAGATTCTTGCAGACAGTGTCTGGCAAAATCATTACTTTTGCATTCCGGTCCATAGTGAAAGCTGCAAATTATTTTCTTGAATTTAATAAAGTAAATGAATAAACAGGTTGCTGAGTCAAGGCTGACTTGCTAATAGTTTTAGTCAGTTAGTTTGATTTAGGTGATTGTCGACATGAGAATATTCTGCTGCAGCTCTTTCCTGATTAGGAGAGCCTAGAGGTCTTGATGCACTTCTCTGTACCACCGTGCACTAAATAAGATTTCTGCCAGAACTTGTGATGAATGGGCAGACCAGTTGGGTGCAAGATGCCAATACTGTGACAGAGTGCCATTTTTATAGCACTTCACCAGTATCTCACACTGCTTACATTCTGAAAAAGACAAAGACTCATGTTCATCTTCAATTTTCCTGACACCCTAATATCTGTCTATGACTGATTGGGGTCACAGCATCCCTGATTAGCATGCACATTTACGTGTTCCTGCCAGCATTTCCGTAAATTGTCCCAAATCAGCCAATGTGGTGCACTCCGAGCTCTCCGCAGGCTTAATGAGCTAGATTAAGACGGAAGTCATTTAACCCCTGCCTGCGACACCACACACACACAGACACACATCACACAAACACACAGTCTAGATAGGCAAGTGTACTCATCTGAACTAAACACACATGAGCGCAGACACACACACACACACACAATGTAACTACCTCACCTCCACCCTGTATTTCAGTAGATGGAGGGAGGCCATTATGCAAATGTCAGGTGTCAAGTGTAAATGAGATTGGAGGGATGGGAAACAGAAGTATTGAATATCACGCCGGCTCCCTTGGCAACTGCACCAAGGTAATGAGAGCATTCCAGGACGTAGGCTGGCAAAAGCCTTCGTTGCACTGAAAGATAGCAGAGTGAATAAGACTGAATAAAAATAGTTAAGAGTGAGACCATTGAGTCTAGTTGATGTAAGAAAGAATGGATAACACTACCAGCTGTTTTATTCATACTTAGAGTATCGATAAGCATGGCGGGGCTCAGGTTGTTGTTTTTCATTGGTCTTCGAATCTTGCTATGTAGTGTTATACTGCAAATAGAGAGGTGGGGCTGCTGGAGAGAATGGAATAGTTACTATTTACAGATTAATATTGAATATTTTGGTTTATATGGCCATAACTACAGTAGAAAGCGCTTATCATGATCACATTTAGAGTGATCAACCACTTATCAAAACGCCTGGGACAGAATCATTCCTATACAAATGCTGTTCAAGTAATTCATGTATAGTAATTAGGGAGTACTCTTACAGTCATTTTGGATCTTTTCACACATGTGAACAAATGGAAAACAAGTTGAAAACTGCAGTAATGATACTTTGCCTTGTGATAACCTGTCTGCTTCCAGCTGGCTACCTGAGGCTGCTGCTGCTAATTGAAATCATGATGGGAAAAAGAAAGTCTATTTCTCTCAGTGAAATTGAGAATGAATTAGACGGCTACAGTAATTTAATTTGTGCAGTAAATTGAAAAGCGTTTGATAAAGTTGTACTTTATTTCGAAAAAGTCAGTGATGTAGAATTCTAACAGCAAAGCTGTCCAATTCATTACTTTATATTCAAGATAAATAAATATATAAATGTCAATAAGATGGTAATCTGCATGAGGAATAGAGACAAACAGAAATATTTGTTTGCAGTAATTATAAATTTGAAGTGATTCATTTGACAAGGACAGACGTGTTTATAAGATGTTTTCACTCTAATAAGAGGTCAGACAGGTGGAGACCTTCTTTTTAACTCTTCCAAGCCACCCCTTATTTCGTCTAGGGCTAAAGTGATGCAATCAAATTGCTTGTTTTGTCTGATTAATGCTTTGAAACCCAGTTAGTGTTTTATTCTAGAACACCGAAGAAAAGCAGCAAATCCTCACAACTGAGAAGCTTGCCTTTAAAAAACAAACAAACAAAAAAAAGACTTAAAGCTTTAATGTTTTTTTCTTAACATAGCGTTCCCTGACATAGGACCTCACAAATGATTATTTAAAGAAAGAAAAATTTTAAAAATCAAAAATGATCAAGTAAATAAGAATGTTTGAGTTATCTGCATTCTTTTCCATGTTATTCAGTTGGAAACTCCCAGTCAGCTGTGATGTGCATTACAATGCTGATACTGTGGGTGGGGGAAATGCTTGATTCTTAGTTGCGTCGTGATGCGGACGTGGAGGATTCTGAATCGATTCATTGATTATCTAAATGTTAATGAACATGATGTTGACAGAGTGAAAAAGGTGGGACTCAACTGCGACACGCCAGAGTTATCATCAGTTAACAGCGAGATGTACTGCGAAAACTTTTTATGCCATCAGCGAGAGATGAGCGCAGGAGCGGAGCGGGTTCAGCAGGCAAGAGCAACACACCCTGCAACATGAAACAACTTCAACCACTGTGGCGGTGAACAACATAACACTACTCAGTCGGTTTCACCTCTAAAACGTTTTACCTGCCCTACATCTTGGACAGGGATGGCTTTGACAGAGCTAACTGTGCAGCAGAGAGGCTGCTCTCCGCTGCTAGAGACAGAACGTTAACACAGCGGAGCACTCCACCTCCCCCTCACTTTATTATTCTCATACAGACTGTATCATTCTTTCAAATTGATTAATTCATTACTTAATGAACTTAACTTTTTAAAATAAAAAGGCTGTGGACCATTTAATTGCCAGTTAGGTTTCATATTGTATTTCAGGGAAACTGGAACAAGAGACTGAAAATTGTGCCCCTTTTTTTATTAGTTCAATCAAAAGTAGATTTTAAATCAGATTGGACAAAAGGATTCCCACACCTGAATGTAACATGTGTATCATGTTTAGTTCTAAACAAGGCTGCTTGTTGATGCTTTGAGACGCACAACTGATTAATATGTTGCTAATTACCAAAATTCGACCAACTTCTTGATTCATTGACTTCTTGTTTCTTGATGAAATGTAACCCATTTTAAGTCAGTTTTTCCAAAAAGACCATACAGTAGGTCCAGTTTTATAGGAAATCGTCACTGACAGTCCCATGAAGAAAGATTTTATTCCGATTACTTTGGGATACACACAGTGGAACAACAAATGTTCATTGCAAAACTTTACCTCAGCTGTTGTTAAGCACTGGTTTTATACGTCTCTCTCTCTCTGTCTCAATTTATTTCAATTTATTTCTCTCAGTCTCTCTAGTCTGTCTATAGCTGTAGGCTGTGTACTGATTATTATGACTGCTCAGGCCTAATCCTCTTTTCTTGTCTCTCCATCTCTCCTTGTTCCTCTGACTCCCCTCTTTATTCCTCTGTCTCTCTTTCTCTCACTAGGCCATTTACTGCTGGCCTTGGTCTCTCTCTGTGAGAAAAACATAAAGATTAAATAGTCCTGTAATTACTGAAACCTCCAACAACAACTATCAGTTTAATAATGGATGTAACTCTGAACAAATAATCATAGAAATGTCATGTAAATGTTAAATGCTCTCCATATTTACATTCCGATATACATTTTCAAATAACTGACCTATGAAGAAACGTCCTCTAATTTAACGCCTCAGCAAATGTAAATGCTTTATTAAAAAGAACATTGCTTAGTATGAAGACAACCTTCTGCTCTTTTGATTTGTGCGATCTGGCTCTAGGAGAATAATTATTCACATGAGAAAAAAGTTTTCTTCTGTTTTCTACCTGTACAGCCAAACAGAAAAATATATATTTTCACCTGACCTTCAAGAAACCTGCCTTTAGCCAACAGAAACTCTTGACTGTTCTCACATAGGCTGCAGACTGCAGGCAATGCAGTGTTATTCATATGAACTGATCAGGATGACAGCATACATGTAGAATGACACTGACATGCTTGTTGAAGAGCCAAGGGGGAGATATTACGCCTCGCACTCTCCCTGGTGTCATGTTACAACCACTGAAGTAGATGCATAGATTCCTCACGGTGCGTGAAGAAGCAACAAATGCAAATCATTCGTAGCAAATCAGTATTTTCAATATTTCATGCAAACAAAGTAGCAAGCTGAGGCAATGACAAGTGGAGAACATTCTGAGATAGAGTGTGTATCAACATCCCCAATACTTTTGATCTCTTGATTTGTGTTTTTCATTCCATATCTGGGTTTTTCTCATGTTAAGACTTGGTGAGATAACAACATAAACGCTAAAACACATAAGCACTTTGACACTTTTAAAATTAGAGTACCAGTACAAATACTGATACCCTAAAAGTAACAGAATACTTCATGTGATGCCTTTGTTGCTACTTCATTCGACATTTATCATGTGAATGGATTACTGAAGTAATGCTTCTGCATTGTATGCTTACATTTTATCAGGTGTGAAGTATAACTGTACTTTCTAATGTTTTGGTACAATACATGCTAATTTTTGGGTATCAGAAGTCAGAAAAGATTGGAGGGATGAGTTGAGAAATGTTTTCATTTCGGTACAGATTGCAGCAGCTCTGTTGTCAGAATAACCTAAAAATATTGATTGTTGTGTTTTCGTTACCTTAAAATTGAGTTGTTTATCTCTACAGAGGGCAGGAGTCCTCGTCCACGTAGTCTGCCATGTTTCACGAGTTTTGCAGCCATCAAAGGTTCTCCCACAAGCTTGGAAGAGAGGATGAGGCAAGTTGGTTTCAGTCTGAAACTCTGGATGCCACTAAATCCTACACACTGGTCCTTGGAGGCCCTGCGTGAGCATGCTAATGTTAATTAAGGTCCAACATAGAACAGATCTCAGGCTTGGAGAGTAACAGAATACATGTAATGGAGGTACGGAAATTAAGATACAAAATTTGCATAATAACGCAGATCTTGACTAAACATGCACTTGTGCATAACAAAGGAAGAAATAGTCGAACAATTAATAAACCCAACAACAAACATAACACATTTTATTAGCCTTTGCAGTCTAATCATATTTGGTATTGAGGTAATCTAAAAAAAAAGGGAAAATAGTCAAGTTATGTTACTTTAATGTTGTGATACTTGACTCAGTTTTTTTAAAACAGATAAGTAATTATGTATACACTTTAAAGTAACCCTCCAACCCTGTATATACTGCTGCAAGTCTGTGCCATCAAAGACGGGAAAACCCACAAACTATCTAATAATGGACACAGTGCAAGCGTTCGCACTCTCACCAGTAATTACACCCATCCCCAGGAGTGAATAGAGAGTCTCTCAGAGGAACACCCTCACAACAAACCGTAACATTGCCATGTGTTTCCTTCCTGCATTGGTCCTTATTTAGATTCTGTGGCCATCCTGCATTTCTTACATCAATTCCGAACCAATCCTGACTAAGCAATTGCTAACAGATCCTGATCAGCCGGCTGCCACTTCCATCATAGACTATTGCCCCCCCCCCCCCCCCCCCCACACTGATGCTCTTGAAATTGAATGTAGTCCAGTTTTTTTGTGAAATTCAGCTCAGACAGTAGCCTACAATTTACCCTTTTATCAGTTAATTATGTAATTATTAGTTGCTTTAATAAATGATTCTGTGCTATTTGTTTAATCTGCAACACAAATCATTCAGCGGGTCTGAGAAATGTTTTCATCAGTGATTTATTTTTTTTTTCAGATCTGAAGGTCTTCGCTCTTCTCCCCTCCTTCTCCCCTCTTCCTTTCACCTTCCTTTGGTCATCCTGACACCTGAAATATTTTATGGACGCATTCTCTCTTTACCCATATGGCTGTGTACATGAAAACACACCGCCCACACATGGCTGCGCACACACACCTGTCACTTTTTAAAGTGAAACATACAAAGTTAAAGGTCAGAGCCAGCTCAAGGTTGTCTCACTCCCCTGAGAGCCCTTTCAAGTGGACACACACTCAAGACATGACACTACAACAAGCAGGCTTGGACAGGCTATGAAAGGATCGATGAATAATTTAACCCCTAACATCATATTTCCCCTGGTGGTAATGTATACAGAAGGGCCGGCATGTGCACGTGTCATGTGTGTCTGGCTGATACTTATGCACCTTCATTTTGTGAATGCCCTATATGCTGAGAGGTGGCTATTTCAGCAGCGTAATGTGATGTGTGGGAGTATTATCAGAGCTGTAGGTATGACAGACACACAGCCCTAGAGCTGACTTCCTGGAATTGCATTTTGTTGGCCGTCTCCAATATGAGACCTGTCACCTCGCTCCCTCCAGGCCATGCAAACTGTGATTGAGGCATTTCTGTGAGGTGTCACTATCAAGGGTGCATGCTTGTGAGGGTTTTTGTGTTTCCGTCTATCTGCCTGTGTGAGTGCGATGGGTAATAGGCTGGTTTTCATGCCGATGAAGAGTTTTACACAATTTCAATCATTCCGCCCTCCTACTCGCTCTTTCTTCCTCTCCTTCTTCAATCCTCTTGCTGTCACTTTTTCTTCTCTTCTACACTCTTAGAAATGAGATTTCCAAAAGGGTTCTACCTGAAGAGCCAAGGTTCTGCCTAGAACCATTTCCTTCTGAAGAATCTTTTTTCTTTTTCTTTTTTTCTTTTTTTTTTCTTTTTTGAAGAAAGGGTTTGTCAAGGGTTCTTTGTAGGACTAAGGGTTCCATTAAGAACACTTTTCATCTAAGCAACCCTTTTTGGAAGTAAGAGTTCTTAAAATAATGAAACTCTTTTCTTGAGGGTTCTATATACAATAATACAAAAGGGTTCTCAGTTGAACCCCTTGGGTGTTTTCTAGATAAAACCCTTGGAATATAGAACCCTTCTGAGTGGCTTCCCCACTCAGAAGGAACCCTTTTTGGAAGTAAGGAACTAAGAGTTCTTAAGAGGATTGTTGAGATCCTTGAGGAACTCTTTTCTCAAGGGTTCTTTATACCATAATATAAAAGGTTCACAGTTGAACCCCCGGAGGATTCTTGGCGTTACTTCTTGGTGGGTTCTAGATGAAACAATTAGAATAAGGGATCTCAGCATAACTCCCTGGGTGGGTTCTATATACCCTTGGTATATAGAATGGTTCTTGGGAGAATCCCCTTGGTGGGTTCTTGTTAGCACTCTTGGAAGGTGGAAAGATTCTGAATCCTGAATTCTGAATCCCCAGAGAGGTTCTGGGTGTCGTCATTAACCTATACAGGGGCTCTCCTTTAGAACGTCTCATAGGCGGTTCTGGGTGAAACCTTTCACAGATGGTTTGAGGTATAACACTTTATGTTTGGTTCTAGGAAGAACCCTCTGAAAGGTTTCAAAATGATACCTTTATAAAAGGTTCTACAAGGAGCCAAAATGGGCTCTCCAGTGGGACAAGCAGAAGAACCCATTGTGGTTCTAGTTAGCCCCCTTATTTCTAAGAGTTTCTTGTTTTTTCTGTCACTGCCTCCCTCCACCTTCACTTTGTCCTCGCTCCTCTCCTCCCTCCATCTTTTTTTTTTACCTCCCGCCTGTACCCCCCTCCTCCCGTTTCCCTGTCAACACTGTCATAGCTTGGGGAGCCCTTCTGTGTATTACAGACCTCTCACCACTAGTTCTCTTTATGGCACTTTCTCTTTTTAAATTCAATCAGGCTTCAATGGAGCCCCCAGAACCATTTCAATTTACTACCTGGACGCCACAGGATGGAAAGTCCTACGCTAACATAAAGGTCTAAATGGAATGGAGGGCTAACAGAGAGAGAGAGAAAGAGAGATGGCGGAAAGGTTTGGCGTGTGTGTGTGTGTGTGTGTGTGTGTGTGTGTGGGTGGGTGGGGGGGTGGGGGGGTGCATTGAAACGGTGCCATGGAGAGATAACAGCAATGGAGTGGTAAAAATAGAGAGAGGCAGGGGAATTAGGGGAAAGAGGGTGAGAGAGAAAGATGAGGGAGAAGGAAGAGTCTGAAGCGTTACCAGGGATATGAGACCAGAGATGACAGCAGAGGAGAGGAAAAAAAAGGAGTGAAATGAAGGGTGGGAGATAGAGGGGAGGGGATAAGAGCATACAGTAAGGAGAGAAGTGATAAATATAAACTGTTTTTTTAATCAGAGGGGAAAGTGATGTGAAACAGCTCATCTGTTATACCTGTTTGAAGGAATGTATCAGGACTAGGCAGTTCTAGTATACTGTGCTGTAGTGATGCGCAGACATCAGTTGCAACCATGGGCACTGTGGATAATCCATGGATTGGGCAGGTTGGGTCATAAAAAATAACATTATGATTAATAGCTGATGTATTGCAGGTGGGAAACAGGGTGAAGCATCTCCCAATTAAGAAAGACACTGCGCATATGCACATGAGGCACAGCAGTGCAGCTTCATTGATTATTTGATTCTCATTCCTCTTGAAAGTTGCTTCTGTCAAGTTTACAACTACAGTTTTTAGTTTCTCTGCTTAAGTAATGCATTAGCTGCAGTGACATTACTGCATGCATGGAAGCATATAAAATTATTGAGAGCAGCCTCTCGAATTGTTAAAGTAAATTGTTCAAGAAAATATTGATATAGTATAAACCACAACAGAGAAATCACATGGAAAGCTTGTGCTGCTCGACATAATGTAAAAGGTAAAATAGCCTACAGGGACCGGTAGAGGTGTGGGTCTCTGAATCGGAGAAAATAATATGTTTGGGTGGGTGGGAGGTAGATGAGCCCATTGCTACTGTCCTGGTATGTTTGAAGAAAATATAGTATATAACACACAAACGCACCTGAATGGGAATGTGAGATTAAGCCAGTTTGTGTTGTTAGAGCAGAAGTTGTTATATATATAACTCAGCAGAATGGCATTCTTTCACCTGTGGCCATTGTATTTTTGAGAAAATATCAAAACCATTGCCACTTCCCTCACAACAATCCTCTTGACCTCGGCTTGCCTGCTTTCTTCAGGGCAACTTTTCATTCACTCTCCCCTTTGGGCCAAAATAGACTCCTCATGTCCATCTTCGCTGCCAGCGCTTTGTGTGTTGTCTGCAGGTTAAGTGTTTTTCTCAGTAGTTTTCAGGCGAATTGAAAAGTGCTTTCGCACTTAGCTCTCCCAGGGATAGTTGCCATTTCAGTCTTGCTGAGTCACTCACTGAACCATGAGAGTCCTTCACTGGCTCAAAAAAGGCTATATCATCACCATCAACTCTGATTAGAAAAGAACATAATGTTTGTGTGTGTGCATGTGTGTGTGTATGTGGGTGTATCAGTGTTTACAAAGTTGAGAAAAGATGAGACCTAACACTCATTTAATCATTTTGGCTCCCATGTACAATCTACAACTTCTCTAATTTACTACTTAAAAAGTTGGACATGTATATCGACTTTTCCAAAGGCAGGAAATACAAACCAAGGCCAGAAATATTGTTACGTAGTACGAGTATAACACTGGCATATGTATTTTTTTCTAATTTTTGCTTTTCTCTCTGGCTCTGTGTTGAGGCTGTTAAATCACAGTGTATGTAGACAGTACCTCACCTTATTCATCCTTAGACCCAAAGTCTTTTTGCTGGAACTGAGAAGTGACTCACAGAGAGTAATATTAGGTATCAACTGTAAGTTTCTCACTGAGGGTCACCTTGATACTCTTCTGGATGCCCAGACTGAAAGAGACAAGAGTTATTGCCTTGCAGTTGTTTTCCTCCACCAACCAGTCAAGTTACAGTTTACATCATTATCTGTCCAGACTCTTATAATATATGTAGTGAAACTTTTAAAGACATTTAATAAAAGATATTATTTTCTTTTGTTTTTTGTTTTGCAAAAGTTATCACTAAATTGACATGTCTGATTCCAGTGAATACTTTCCAATGAGAAATGTGCTATCTTCACTTAGAGACTACCCCTTTTTTACAGAAGAGTACAGAGGACTGATAGAGAGCTGAACATCATGATGTCACAGAAAAGTTGACCTTTGACCTTGGAGATATAAAATCTCATCACTTCATCATTTTATCCTACTACATATATGTGTGTGTGAATTCTTGAGTTATGACCAAAAACATGTGTTGTGAGGTCACAGTGACCTTGACCTTTGACTTCCAAATTCTAGCCAGTTGATCCTTGAGTCCAAGTGGATGTTTGTGCCAAGTTCAAAGAAATTCCTTCAAGGCTCTCTTGAGATATCATGCTCACAAGAATGGGACTGACAGACAGCAGGACAACTGGAGAACATAATCTGTCTGTCACTGGCGCGGATGCATTCAAATCTATGTTCTGCTTTTCAAGGCAGTTTTCACCACCTCATTCCTGTGGACTTCTCTATGGTTTCTTGAGACATCCTCTCTTGGACTAAACTGCCAAAGTGAAGGCAACCTGTGATAAGTCATGGGTACTGTTTGGATTAGATTAGGAGCCACTTTATGTTATGTTTATGTTTTATGTCTTTAAGTCTTTAAGTGTTTGCTCCTGTGTTCTACTCAATCAGCTTTGTTTGTTACTTCCTGGCTTACTTTAATAAAGAAGTCCCCTTCCCCCTGTTTCTGTAAATGTCACCTGTGGGAGGCCACTTAATGCTGGGCTTATTAATCAGACTTGTTTTATAAGGAGGAGATGAACACTTAAATACTTAAGCATTAAGCAGAGTACAATCAAACCAGATACAGTATTTGTCTGCACCTGCCTATCTGACTAGAGAATAGTGTGTGTATGTTTGTGTGTCTGAACTAAGCAATTGGTGCCTCTTATTAAGAAAACAGGCATTTGAAGGGGTTCATGCACACACACACATATGCGCGCCATGGGACCAGTCATGAACACTGCTGTCACCTGCTTCTGTCTGTATTGACTGACATTGTACAGTGCACACAAAAGGAGTAATTTAGACCTGGTAGCCTCCTATTGTGACATTGAAGCATCTTTGCCTCTCTGTGGCCTTAATGGCCCAATGTAGCATGTGAGTGAGCTGAACCTCCCACAGCCCTTTTCCATTCAGCAGATAGTAGAAGACGAAAACAAAAAAATTACAGCAGTTAGCTGCCATAAAAAGTGGATGGGAAATGAGATCCCAGCTCCACGGGGGAGGTTGACACGAAACTTTTTTTTAAAGATTATTTTTTGGGCCCTTTTGCCTTTATTTGATAGTGACAGCTGAAGATATGACAGGAAAGGGGGTAGAAAGAGGGGGGATAACACGCAGCAAATGGGCTGCAGGTTGGAGTCGAACTAGCGGCTGCTGCAAAGGACTGATAGTACATGGAGTGAATGCTCTACCAACTGAGCTACAGGGGCACCACAGGTTTACACAAAACTTAATTTTAAATAGCAATGGCAAGGCTTTTTGCAATGTTATGTTGCTTGATTTTTGAACTATTAATGAGGAGCAGATGCTGTAGATTTAAAAGTCAAAACTTAACAGCATATAACATTAAGATAAATTAGGACTTAAGCAGCGTATAATTGTCTCCACTGTTTGATAGTGCTGTTCCTTTATGTTTATAATAAGCGGTTTTCACCACCCATTTACAGACTCATTAGTAAAGCTGTGAGTCCTTCAGTCTTTATTCCAAAAAAATTTTAGTATTTACCATTCAGCTGACAGCAGAGACAGCCCGTTATATAAAATTCATACCACAGTGACAAACCTTCAGAAATAAAAAGATCTGGTCCACTGAAAATTTGAAAGCTGTTGTGAATGGGAATGAACCAGCAGTGGACAGGTTTGTACCCCTGCTGCTATGATTTCCTTGCCTTAGGCAACGCACCAGGGATGTGTGTGTCTTTGAAACCAAGTTTTAGTGGAGGGATTTTTGCAGCACTGAATACACCCATCACACACAACTATGATTCTAATAATTAAAAACATGGGCTGTAGACAGTGATTTAGAACAGAATTCAGCAGCATGCTATTAAAATTGAGCAGGCAAACTAAAGTAGAACGTACTCTAATAATAATGCTTTTTTATCATGTAATTAATTTATCATTATACAACACATGGTTTGAGTGTGTGTCAGGGGTGATGTAAACAGCAGCAAGAGATCACCACCTGGTTGACATTTTCACATAAAAAGTCCATCATCTGGGAAACAGCGTTGATCAACTGTGATTGCATTTGTGCACGAAGCATCATCAATGTAAACAGAGTCCTCCTCCCCTCGTCCTGCCAGAGTCTTGCGTGTTGTGTCCTGTCAGCCCAGAACACATCTGCTTGTTAAGTGCAATTGCTTGATCCGGGATGCCTGTTGTTGGCCCAGCCTGAGTCCCATTTCCTCCGTTTCATTTTCTTGACAGGGCATTAGCCATGAGCAGCCCTAAGTCCAAGCTGGGTTAGCATGGCTCTCACCACCGCTCTTCCCCTCTCCTCCTGGGGTGATCCGCAGCGTGCATCTAGCTAGTCTGACTGGCTGGACAAAAGATGCAGTGTGCATTGCTGACCGTCTCAGTGTCTGCTGATCTTTTATCCAAACCTCACATTTCCTTTCCAATACCTATAAGTTTATTTCAGTCATAGATGATACATGTTTCAGCAATAAATCCCCCAAAATAACTGGCCACCAACCGCTCCTGTTGCCAATCTTAACATTAATTCTGGGCTTAAGTTGACACAAATACCCCAAAGTTCTCCCAAATTGGCAGGAAAAAAATCTATGGTGAGAAATCCAGCAAGAAACACCAAATTAATGATGGCTGAAGGCAGTTTAAGATTAAACAATAGAGGCAGCATCTATCTTTGCACATTTGTTCTTAGTTTCTGTACTGTATTAACTGAATATACCTTGACGACATTACTCTTAGAGAAAAGACTAATGAGAGAGATAGTCTTGGTTAGAATTAGAGAGAGATAAAGAGATGGTGGGTGGAGAGCACGCTGTAGGAAGATGGAGGAGTAGGCCAGCAGCAGTGGTAAGGTGGTGATTTGTCTTTGAGGCTCTGTGGTGTTGGTGTTGGCAGCGTCAGCTAAACAAGGCCATCTCATTTCCTGTTGTCTGCAGGAAGCAGCTGTCTGCTACCGCTACTGCTGCTGCTGCTACTCAGAGCCCCTGGTCATCAATCTCCCCCGTTTTAATTGGTCTGCACCACACTGCGACGGGCCAACACACACATAGACACACACTGACAGAAATAGGTGCAGAGACATAAATGTGCATGCAAGCAATACATGTGTGGATGCACACACACACACACACACACACACACACACACAACCACACCATACACTGACACACAGCACAGAATGAACATCTGCAGCAAATATACACCTGCTTACCTCTGTGTCACATGCAGATAACCACTAATGAACATCACACACGTTTTCCTGCATCAGCCCCGGCTCCAGCATTTCAGCTTATAATACATACTGAGCTTAAGTGTTCACTAAAGGCCGCTGATATCACTAGAGAACACATGCATTCAGCCTCCAGGCAAGTGGGTCAAAATCTACTTGCCCAGAGTAATATTTTATTTGCCCCTGTACAGTCTGGTTTATCTATTAGTCAAATAATGTCTTCGACAAGCCATGTGGATGTGGTACTACATAGCCCGGTCAGTCCTGTTCCTCTGTTAAAGAGAAATTGCACTGGAGTACGCAGTAAATGGCTGTGCATTTTTTTATGCCTCCGCCAGCAACAGCCGTGGTCAGAGGCATTATGTTTTTCGGGTTGTCGTTCCTATTCTCAAGAACCCAACATCTCAAGAACGCTTTGATGGAATTTATTCATACTTACATACTCACAAATGTCCACTTGGACTCAAGGATGAATTGATAAGATTTTGGTGGTCAAAGTCAGTCTGACCTCATGTCTGTCCTATTCTTGTGAACTCGATACCTCATGAACACCAGCATGGACTTTCTTCAAATTTAGCACAAATTTTCAACTGGACTCAAGAATGACTTAGATTTTGGTAGTCAAAGATCACTGTGACCTCACTAAGCACATTTTTTTGGCTGTAACTCCAAGAATTCATACGCTAATTATGGCACAATTTCACACAAATGTCTAGTAGGATAAAATGATGAAGTGGTGGCATTTTATACCAAAAAGGTCAAAGGTCAGCTTCACTGTGGTATCATAATGTTCTTCCTGAATTGCCTCAGCGTTCATGTTTCATGCAAGTACCTGCACAGTCACGGAGGAGGGTTTTTTGGCAGCCAACTTAGCTGACTTGCAAGCAGGATGCTGTCAGCTCTTGTTATGGCACTCCAGCAAAATTTTCCAGAATTTTGACGTGCCTTTGAAAAACAACCTTTTTTTTTATCTGCCTTGCTGTCAGACTTGCGGCAATCTGCGCAATACATAGTTGGCGTTTCGCCCACATCCTCTAATGCCACCCAGCTAAACTCATGTTTCAAGGATAACAAAAACATTGTCTGTACCCACCACCATTTTCTTGCCAGTGCCCAATTGATACTTCACATTTGCAACTCTTAACAGAGATGAGAAGGAAGCAAAATGGCTCACTCCTTAGCTACTTCTATCATCAGCTCTGGAATTTCTTTTTTACCACTTGCCAATCTGGGAAGTGAGCTGCTAGATTTACTAGCCTGACGTAGCATTTTATTTGCCCCAGGCAAACTGTTAGTTCTGATTGTTGCACACTGTCTCCATGTCTGTTTGTATGAAGTTTGTCCATTTTTATAGTCTGGCAGATGTATAGTAATGACAATAGGTTTACTGCATAAGAAAAACAAGAGATATAGTATTTAAATTTTAATACTGTTGGTTCTTAAAGGTAAAATATACCTGATGAAGTAATTTGCATCTTATTTCTGTAATATTAGACATCTCAACTTTAATATCTGTGTCTGAACAAGTTGTTCTCTAAGCCGAACAGCTTAAACACAAACTGTTCTGTGGCTGCTTCGTAGACTCTTTGTACTCAAACATTCCTAGGACGCGGTGGCAGCACCCACGGTGATTTTACTGGGATTATCAGGTTTACAGCTGTAAGCCTTGCATTCATATACAACTCTGTTTGTAATGGGCCTTTTTCACAGCAGACATTTTGACTTTGACACAGTAGGAAGAAAGCACAGGTGTGTTTAATAACATTTACGATGGCTCCCAGTAAGCCATGACAGTTTGTGTGACTGCATGCACAATGCCAGGACCCTGAAACATAGGCACATAAAAGGATTCCAACCATGATTAAATGTACTGTTCTCAGTTGTGATTTTCCTACTGTGATATCAAAATGTCCTCTGTGAGAAAGACTTTTGGTAATTCATTCATTCATCAACTCCAGAAAATGTCAAATAAAAATCTCAGTACTAACTAGGGATGACAGATACAGTATGTATGTTTGTAGATATTTACCCAGTGTTTAAAAATGTAGAAATAGGTAACATGAATTCTGCTTTTTTGGTAGATTTTACCCTGTGAAGTGCAGACCTAGGTGGTCCAGGTGGCCTTAAGGGGGATCCACAAAGTCCAGTAACAATTTTCGAAATAGTTTGTGGACTTTTAATTTCAAGGCAGAACATGAAGATAAAGCTCTTGGATCAATGTTGAAATCACAGGTTTAATTTAGTTGCTCTCCTGTTTAAGTATCTTGTCACATGCTTGTCACAAGACCTCTTTGGCTTTGTTCAGACTGCGGGCAAATCAGATTTGTTTCTCAAATGATATCTTTCAGACTGATCATCTGCACTGTTATTTGCAAGTCATCAGATTGGATTTGTGTGTCCAGACATCACCAACCTATCTACATAAGTTGCTGTGGTAACGACATAGGCAGTTACTGCTTGGAGATTCATCATCTCACCTGCCAAACAATAGCAGTGTCAAGTCACAGGGCAGAACTCCTCCATTCCTTTGCTATCCATAGTCTGTTGTTCTCTGTGTTGTCCTCTGCACTTCCATCACTCTGAATTTGCTGTCATTGTTGTGTGTTGTGTTGCAGGAGACACAAAAGACACTTGGAAATCAGATTTTACCGATGAGAGCCATTTCTATCTGTAGAAATCTGGTTGGAATTGCATTTCGAAGCTCCACCAAATATGGCTTGGAAAAAAAATCACATTTCATGTTTTTTTATGTTTTTTTTTTTTTTTTGCTGTCCAGACATTCTAAAATCAATCTGGATAATCTGGATATGCCAAAAAAAACAGATTGGGGCAACTGTTTGAACAAGGCTTAAGTCTCAATACTCTGTTTTTAATCAGGGAACACAGTGACAGTATGTATGTTAATTGATATTTACTCAAAACCATTGGAATAGCTGAACATAAGTTTAATTTGTTGGTAGATTTCCTCCCATAAGTAGCGAGACCGAGGCCCAGGTGTCCTTAAAAGAGAATATAGTCCAGTTACAATTTTAGGCATAGTTTGCTGATATTTCAGTTCAAGACAGAACACAGAGAAACTGTTGGATCAACATCAAGATCACAAGCTTCTGCTCATGCTTGTATAAACCTGTGTAAGTATCTTGACACATCTGACAAAAACCCTTTTATAAGGGTCACCTCGCACAAAAATGGAAGCCACATTTTTATCTAATTGGGAAGCTTTGGCAGAGAATTTGGGAAGCTTGTCACTAATGATCTGAAAAATGTGTCCTTTTCATGCAGATTCAAACAGCTGATCTTTCTTTTTCTTTATGTGTGGTGGAATCAAGTCGAAAAATAATGGTGAACAAATAACTGGTGGATTATCTTACAGTGACAGTTCATTCTGTGTGTCATCCATTGTGGTCTATATAGAGTCTATGTAGGGATACGCAGGATGGACCTCTGTTTTATATCCTATTAGCCTCGCTCTCCCAAGGAAAGGTCCTGATTATAAAGCCCATTTATACCTGCTGCTGTAAGCATGTGGCCACACACACACACACTCACATAATTTACATAATGCATCTTTGCACCTTCCCATCGCACTCCTCTCTTTCTCTCTTTTGTTCTCTTAAACAAACACACACTCATGTCCCCCTTTCTCCTGCACACGCACACACACTCTCACACATGCATGCTCTCACACATGTGCAAACACACCGAGAGCCTTCAGCGTATGTGTTGCAGCATCAGGGGCGAGGGCAGGGTATAAACAGCAGGGAGTCTGGCACATGCGTAGGCGGTGTGTGGGAAGACCATATGCATTTCACCAGGCACTGATGAAAACACGCTCGTACACTTAATCACACACAGTATTGTCACATAAGAAAAAAACAACAAAAACACCCCAATATATTCACCCATCCTTTTCTCTCTGTCTTTGTCTTTCTCTTCCTTGCTCATGCACACACACACAGCAAATCCTGTACAGGTTTCAGATGGTACACACCAACTGGAATCTTAATTCTTCCTCAAAACCATTTGTGAATTATAAAAAAAGAAAAACTTCAGTCAACTGGTCCTGCAGCCTGAGCTGGTGGAAAAAGCTGACACAGTGCCATCCAGTGGCAGTGGTGGTAATTGCTCGGGGTGTTGGAGCATTTAACTGAAAAGTATATATATATTTTTAAGCAATAAAAAGGTGCCACACAGAATGTGATTCTTTTCCCCATCCATCTTTTCAATTTTCTTATTCTTTAATGCAGTGCTACAGCCATGTGCTTTGAAACCCCTCGAGTAGGTCTTTATATTCTCTGGTGTGA
The DNA here is from genome assembly GCA_034769285.1 of Lutjanus argentimaculatus. NCBI lineage: Eukaryota > Metazoa > Chordata > Actinopteri > Lutjaniformes > Lutjanidae > Lutjanus > Lutjanus argentimaculatus. Next base: position 2,134,021 of record JAWZSL010000029.1, on the reverse strand, counting down.
CTTCATTAATTTAGCACCGCTGTAGAAATAAGTGAGTAGTGTGTATTGGGGTGTGTAATATTCCCACAGAATCAATATTGAATGTGCAGTTGGATAACAATTAAAAGCTGCCATTGTGGCATTTATTGTCTGATCCATTGGAATGAAAGCTAATGTTGGTTGTGCCATAAAACCCATAAAGTGTCCCCATCCATTAAAATCCTTTTATGACTTTGAAATCTTCCTGAAGTGACTGGGTAGTGCTGCGAGTAAGAATAATTGCATATAGATAAGTGCTTTCAAGTGTCACTGGATGTGGTGTATTGACGTGTGGCCGTAGCGTGAGAGTGAGAGAGTGTGTATGTGTGTGTTAGTGTGAGAAAGACAGACTGATTTTGTATGTGCTGCGGACACACGCCTGCACTCGCTCTCTCCCTCCGTCTCTCTCGGCTGGCAGGGGTTCAGCGTGTCCTGTCCTTGGTGTGTGACAGGTCTTTACAGAACAAGCCTTCCTCTCTGGGCGGCGAAATCAAAATTCACCATAGCTGATAGGTTCGTGCCTGGGGGAAATTCTGGGAGATTTAAAAATGCTGACTCTCTAATCGATCTTAGCACACTCTTATTCTGCTGTCTTTCTTAAATCTTTGTCTTTATCCCATTCCTCTTTCAGCATCATTACGCCGCTGCTGCAGATAGAGATGGATGATAGGATCCCAACCCTTTCCATTTAAAGAAGCATTTGTTACCTTAGGTTTAGTTCCCAGTGGGAAATGAATTCGGAGCTGCTGCTATAAAACATCTTTGTCCCTGTCTGTTCTCATTTGTTTTAGCTATCTTAAAAAATCAAACCTTGGCTTTCTCCGAATAATCATACAGCCATTAGGATTCACTGGGTTCACTCATTAGCCAAATCCCTGTTGGTATAAATACATTATGCCATCCAGGAATGTTATTTCTTGATGTACATACACATAGGGCATGGCATCTACAATTATCCAGCTCCAGACCCAAGGCTCTGACATCTGTTTTCTAATGACAGATAATTACATGCTGTCAAGTGCAATCATCTGTAGTTGCTGCTAAGAAACTGGGTTTGGAGTGCAACTGGTGCAGCCATGTTGGTTCCAGTGGAGACAACACACCCTGAGGGGAGCGCAGGCACACTATGCCAGCTCCCTCTGAATTTGAATATGAGTCTGGGTGTGTAGGTGTGCTTGTGCATTTGCATATGAGAGTGTGCACAACCTCAGACACTGGTATGGAGTGGATGGATATGTGAAGGTCCATAGTCTTCTCTGTAGTCTTCTAGATGGACAAATTGATTAATTCTGTCTGCATCTGTTGTGTAAAACCTTCTGAGATCACTCTCTAAACCTGGCCTCAGCAACAGGAGGAATGGCATGCAAAAATCACATTATTTAATAATTTCTAACCACCAGTTTAAAAAAAATCTTGCATGTTGTAAGGATCTTTTCATTAAGTTGATTGTGCCTTTTAGTACCTAATGTATAAAATAAGTATTTCTCAATCCAAAAGGTGGAAAACCTAGGTGTTTAATTTCATTTTAATATTTGTTGTAAATTACTTCCACCCCTGATTATTTGCAGATTATATCATTGTTTTCTATTAATTGTTATTATGATCAGCAGCAGTCATTACTGTAATCAGTAAATCAATTAGCACCAGCACCACGTACTCACTCTTGGTCTTCTTGTCCTTTTTAAAGATCTAATTCCCTTCTTGCATTTGACGCCTACTATTACAACCTTCGCTGCTTGCCAGTCTGTGTGTAAATGCCTGCCACAATATTTTTTGGCCAGTTGGAAATGGTGTGTGTGCGTGAGGGCAGATAAGCAGATTATTTAAGGTTATTAAGATTTCACACACAGGGGCGAGTCTACACTGTGTAGTTGCTGCTGTGTCTCCGCAGCACCTCCGCTGCATCTCCTTAGCGACTTGGCTGACACCTCTGCCGCGTACAGCTGCCATATGGTTTACTGGTGTGTTTTGTTGTCACCTGGCAATGAAACTGACATTGTTAATGTCACATCGGGTCCAATTATAACAGCCTATAAGCTGAAACGGACACAATTACTGAATTCTTGTGGTCCTGAAAGGATTCAAAGCATCCTTTGAATGAGTAACGTTCTTTCAAGTAAGTGAAGACTATTTAAGGAAGCATGAAGGGAATTTATGGATTTTTCTACCATTAGATTGGCTTTTATGTGGTGTGTTATACTGGTGGAGTGAATAAAGCCTTTACCTATTGAACTGTGCAGGCACATTTATTCCAGTAACAATAACAGTGCTTGAAGGATTTTACCTGCTTTCATAAAACAGTGTTACGTTGACCTTTAAAACATGAAATATCCCCTGACTGTTTAATTTAGGGAGACTTCAGACTTGTTAGAAGAAAAAAAACTTTTTCTGCTGATAATAAAGCGGGAACTCCAGCCAGAGAAGCTGAGAAGTCGGTTCTTTTTCTGATGTATCATGCAGTATCTCATGATAACTGGTGAAGTGATGTCAATTTAGACCAATGTAAAGTCAAGCTCAGTGGTAGCCCTGAGACATCAAATGAGTCTAGCTGTCATTCTTCGGTGAGAGGTCATGCTGTCTCACCATGTTTTTGTGTAGGAGGTTTGGCTCCAAGTACGGGTTTCTGCAAATGGCCTTGTACTGCCTGCAAAGATAGCGCTTTTTCTGACTTTTGCTGGTTTGTGATTCATTTGCAGTTGAGAAAAGTTGATGGCTTTTCAAAGCGTGTGTGTGTTCACTTGTTCAGTGTTTATCATCACCATCATCTTCACCAGAAGCTGTTATTCTCTGAGCAGTGTGTCACGCCATCAGCGAGGTAGACGTTTGGAGGATGCGGTCGTAATGATAATGAGCTGAGAGAGATTTTCTTTCAGGATCCATTTGGAAATCTTTAAGCTCCGCTGTGCTTTGCCCCATGTTATTAATCCATTTGCATTTTAACCAGCCTCACGACTCTATTTTCCAAATGATTTCTCTGAATCGTCTCACGAAACATTCTGTTTAAAGCATGTTGTCTCACTCACTACACTTATACTCTTAGACTGGTTTGCACCAACAAACATTAATTTAATCTAAAAAAAAAAGATTCTAATAAGAGTTTAGCATCACTAGGTGTAAAATGAATAAATCTAGATTTAAAGTGAATTCAAGCTCTGTTGCACAATTAAAATTATTATTCATGTAAATCAAAATTAAATAGAGTTTAATCAATATGGAGATGCTTGCTTACCCAAATAAATAATAAATTTGACTGCTATCGGGACCTAGAATATAAGAGAGGGAAAAACTGTTAACTTTCGAATGCTCTGTATGCTGTAACAAAAATTACATTGTTTGCTAGCTTGCTAAAAAGTTAACACAACATTACATTGTTTGTTATTTAGTTAAAAAGTTAGCAAAGCATGTCATTGTTTGCTAGCTAGCTAAAATGTTAACAAAACGTTACATTGGCCGATCAATAGAAGGTTAAAAATGGACAGTGAGGATAAAATCATCTAGAATGAAAGAAAGGAGAAACATCAATTGAACTCAGTTGAACTGTGTCTGTCCCTTAACTATCTCTTAGCAACTTGCTTGCTAAATCCATCTCAACAAAACAGCCATTTTAAAAGTTAAAGTTGAAGTCAAGTGTTTAGAGTTTAAAGTAAATACTGGTTCACATTTTAAACTGGACTTTAAAGTTTTAGTGCCACAGAATTAAGTTTTATTTAGGTTTAGGTTTAAAGACAGGGGTTAAATTTAATCTGTCTTAATTTTAAGATGAGTCTGGTGCAACATAATTTAAATGAAACCATCATTTCATCAGGTTTATTTTTGCTAGTGCAACCAAGCCTTAAAATTTAAATTTGCTGACATAGGCTCCTGGGGTTCGCATTGTGGGCCCCAGCAGTGCTTTTAGCCCAGTTACCTTTGCTAAGCTTCCTTGCAGCACCCATGGGCTCCGTGTGCTCGTGAAGGGGCCCACGGCTCGGCTCCAGATGGCCGTCTGGATCGACAAAGCCGTTTTACTGCCTCGTCCCTGCTACATTACTCAAACGTTATCACCCCTGCCTACAAAAATCCATCTGTTCTCACGCGCTAACTTGAAGATCCATCATCTTGACACTTGTATTGAAACAATGACAATAATGACAGCACGAGATGGATCTCAGAACAACACGATGCATGTTTAAACTGGCAACTTTTGTCCTAAGATCGATTCTTGGAAATGAAGTTGTCAGCAGAAATTGTATGTTTTTTTTTGTAAAGGAGTTTAAGTTCTCTCTCAACATGCTTATACCAAGAAGCTGTATATCTGGCCCCCATTGTTTTGCAAGCTTGACGGTTTTAATGAGGCCACAGAAGAGTTTCTCCTACTTAACTTTCTGTTGTGGTAGTGTGTCAGCGGGGATCAATGAAGGATTTAGAATAGGTTTAGGTTCCTCGCTCATTCTGTCTCTCTCGCTCAGTCTGGCACACAAGGATGCACGTACACACACACACGCACGCACACGCACTTGCTTCAGCTCTTGCTGACTAATTGGGTACAGATGCTGAGTAGTGTGATCTTACAGCTTGTGCTCCTTGTGTGTTTGCCTGTTTGTGTTTTTATTTGTGGTTGCATGTGTTTGTATGTGTCTGTGTGTATGTTTATGCACGTGACAAAATTAAAGCTAATCAATCATCCACCTCCACTGATCTATACTCCTGCATAGACTGTGTTCCGCCTGGTTGTCTGCAGTGCTGCAGCCTCATGGTTCTGCCTCCCACTGCACATCAGCACAGACACTGTTTCCAAGCAGTGGCGTCTTCCTCCTGCTTTTTACAAATGGGTTTGTCCATCCAAATCACCATCTAGAGTCATCTTTGTAGCTTCACATTGGATTTATTTTCAGCTTCTCCCCTCAGTTTCTCACATAAAACATTTGTCTTCTCTCTCTCTCTATCTCTCTCTTTTCTATAAGTTTAGCTCATTTATATTACAGGTCTTATAGGTCAAAGAATTCTTTTGTGAGGAGTTTGATTTATTTGTGCATTTATATGTGTTGAGCGCTTGAGAAGGCGCTCGCTCTTGCATGGTTTGCCCTGTGGTGTGTGTGAGACGAGGCCAGTGACCAATGATCCTCTGACAAACGAGGTGTGCCTGTGCCTCCACCAACCCATACATTACTGTCTGACCCTATCTGACAAACCAGACACCAGCTTTCTAGGGGAAATTCAGAGATCGTTTTATATCATTAACACAGTAAATAGCTTAAGTATTTGCAGTTATTTTACCATATAGAACTGTTGATTGCAACTTTACTGTACAGAGAAGTTTTGTTGTACACTTTTACTACTGTTGCACTCACATCTGAGTTTGATGAAGCTTTTAGCAGCTAAAGAGGCAGATGTTTCTCTTATACTCTACTTCTAAATAAAGGTGCTATCTAGAACCATAAAGGGTTAGGCTTGTCCCCATAGGAAAACCCTTTTTGTTTCCGGGTAGAACCTTTTATAAAGATTCTTAGAACACTTAGAGAGAGACTTTCAGAGAGTTATACCTAGAACCCAACGTAAAACTTTATACCTAGAACCATCTGTGGAAGGTTTTAGCCAGTGCACCCTACGAGAGGTTCTAAAGGAGAACCCATCTATGTTGTAATAGTTTCACCCAGAACCCTCTCTAGAATCTATCCAGAATGTTTTCACCTTCCAAGGGTGGTAAAAAGAACCCACCAAGGGCGGTCTACCGAGAATCATTTTATATTCCAAGGATTTTATCTAGACCCCCTTTTTTGCCAGAAAAATATAACCCAGCTTTAAAACTAAAGGGGTTTGATATGTCACAGTTCCAGTAAGGCACAATAAGTTTGTCATGTTTATAATATGTTATAGATCCCGAATCTTAGATCAGCCATATCTTTTTAGCTGTGCAGCAGTATTTTATCATCTTTCATAAATATATTTTTCCTTACTTTCATTGTACAGATAAGGTTGGTCTAAATCAGGATTTCTGAAGTCTTGCAGTAATTGCAGCGAGCAGCTCCACTGGAGCACTTTTAGGTTAACTACCTTGCTCAAAGGCACCTTGAGAGTTATACAAAACTGCTCCAAAATGAGTTCCCTCGGCAGATCTTACCCTCCCAGTCGATGTTGGACCCGTTGATGCAAAGCCACTGCATTGCTGGTCACAAGCCTGTGTCTCATTGCTCCTATGATAACGTTTCAAACAGTTTGGCGGTGAATTAGCCTCCGCTCACAGGTGTGTTATGATGGCGTGTCTGAGCCGGTCTAATGTCTGTTTGTCTTGACTGTTCTGTGCAGGTTCATTCAAGAGATAGAGATGAACATGGGGCCAGGCCAGGCCAAGCAGTGCCAGCTCCGAGCCTTCCTCACATACTACATCAATGACCTCTTCCTCAACCAGGTTAGTGAAATGTCAAATCGATTCCTTTTACACTGTCTGACTGAGTGTCATGCCAGCACTCAAAGCAGGGCTTTGATGGAACATTGGAGCTCTCCCAGAAAGTACAATTTTTTTCATAATAAAAACCACAGACAAGAGATGCTGCTACAACTAAATGACACAGACACAGTCTGTTCTTTTTACTTAGTAGCTGGAACTTTTCGTCCTGTATGAGATTAAAAATAAAGATACCACTGGCACAATTTTGGGGTCGTAGTCTTGAAAGTCAATTGGCTTAAATTTTGTACTGTACCCCTTTCTCAGAACTAAATAACACAATATGCATGGAGCTGGGAATCATTGTACTACTTAATAATCTCAGTATTTGCTAAATACAATAGCTGTTCTTACCCAACTACACTTCAATTTCCATGCTGTGACCAGCTAAATAACTGTCTCTCTGCATCTTTTCATGTGTTACTTGTTTAGTAGCTGTTTTGAGTTTTAACACAGATGTAAACTTCAAGATGGTGATTCTGCTTCATGCAACTTGGTTTTGCCCTCAGGCTTTATCAAGAAATTTCAACTATTGAGTAGCTTAAACAGTGTGTTTTATCCGGTCAGCCATCTGGAACTGAGGGTTTTTTTTTTCCATTAAATATTAGAAACTACTTTGAATTGTGGTGATTTCATTTTGCACTAATGGGAAAATCATCTTCACCTTCAGGAAATGTTAAATCAAAACAAAAGACAAATTGTAAAATGACTAAATACAGGCTGATGTTCCTCATTATTCTAGCTTCATCCCATTGAATAGGACGTGTGCTTGTAAACATTTGTCACTGAACCAGGTGCGAACAGAGATCAACAAGGAAATTGAGGCAGTGAGCAAGGCAGCTGACCCCTTGAAGATCCTTGCCAGCGCCGATACCATGAAGGTCCTGGGTGTCCAGAGGCCCCTGCTACAGGTGAGGAACATAAAACAAATACATTTTCTTCCTTTATTTGGAACTTCCATGCAAACAAAAACAGCTGCCTCACACGAGACAACATTTGAGTTAAAAACAGAAGACCCGTGCTCTGTATTTTACAGTTTCATTTTCCTGCTCCATATTTCTTGTCACTCTCAGCCCTTTAAAATGCCAAAGTCACACAATAACACAAACAAACGAACCGATCGAGGCAGCGGCAGATAAGCGTCTCCTGTGTTCTGGGAGGTAAAATTACAGATTTAGTCAAAGTAGTCTTGTGGCTTTAAAGAGCGCAATATAAAAGACTGAAAAGTTCTTTCTCTGTAGGAATCTTTTCCATAATGTTGTCAGACACTTTGAATAACAATCTGAGCCTGTCAGAACAAGCACTTTTAGTGGATCTACTTTGACAGGCGCATTTGATTCCAAGGATGATATTGCAGCCCTTGCAGCCTGTGTCACAGCTGCCAGCTGAGGTGATCTACTGGAACATCAAAAAGTTTTCATACCTAGTAGAAATTTAAGACCCCAAAATATGTAAATAAAAGGACCCAAGTTGTGTCCTCTCCTTTATCTGAATACAACTGTTCAAACGCTGAATAACCTGTGAATAAACTTTGACTTTTGGTGACGCAAGTTCTCACACATGGATGCACACATATGAACAGTTAGGGAGGCTGAGAAAAAACCCACACTACCTGCTTGTTTGGCACCGTTTCCCCTTTGTACCCCTGTTCAATGGAGGAGGGCTCTCTTGAGTACACTCACCTTGCAGTTCTCTGTGATCTCAGTTGGTTCAGGGGCAAGCGGACACTCAAACACACTTTTCACCCTCTCTGTTTCACTTTCACATCATTATTCCCAGCTTGCCACCTATCTCACAGGATCATAATTGCGGTTGAGATAGTGCTTGATCTTTGAGTTTGTAGCAGTTGCTAACTGGTGGTCATATACACCTACACACACACACACACCTACACACAAACACACACATACACACAAACACTTGTATCTACCACTCTTTCCCAGGGCTGTTTTCTACAGAGAGCAAGACTGTGATTATGATTGCTGACATAACCAGAGAAGTAGAGGGTTTTTGGCTGAAATGCACTCGGCAGCCACACATGACACACACAGACACGAAGACTGTGTCTCTGCATGACCAACACTAGCAGCAAGGAAAATAGCTTTGCTTTGCCGTGCTTGTCCTTATTTTTAGAGATATCTTTCTGTGCTGTGCAAGCTCTCTGTCTGCGTTAAAGTATATATTTGTCTATGTATATTAGGCATGTATCAATACAAAAAACTCAAATAATGATAATATCATGATAAAAAGTCCACAATACGATATTTATTGCGATATTAAAGCTATAACTGCCCAAAGTACAGCAAAGAAATTACATGGACCAAGTCCTTCGCATAAAAAAGACATATAATGGACATACAACTAAAGATAAAGTACATAGAATGCATCATCACATGGTTAAAACCTGTTTGACTAAAAGTAGATAGAAATAAAGATGAAAATAGAACGCATAACATAAGATGGAAAATACAACCTAATGAATAATAATAATAAAATTAAAGTTGACAGTAGTCTACAGAATGCATTAAATCAAGGAAAATACAACATTTTAATGCAATTAATGCTTGAATTATGCTTGTTTTACAAAACAAAAGAGATGCAACAGTCAGTAGCAGTTGTAAAATAAAAAAATAATGAAATAAAATAATTATCTATTTAATAACCAGGTAGATATTCTCATTGTTACATCCCTGGTCTACCTGACACTTATTATTCCCTGTGAAAATGGTCAGTTCACTGAAATCACATGAAAAACATTTAACATTTTTTTAAATTTATGTAATAAAATATTCCCTCTCTTACTTCTGGTGGCATTTTGCAAACCATATTTGGTTTCCTGATGTTTTAAAATAGCCATCTCTGAAAATTATGCTGCCCCCCCAATACAGCAGAGATAAATAGTATTTCATTTGTTTTCCACAAAATGAAATTTGAAACATTTGTCCGGAGAAATGGTCCAAATAACTGATAAACACAGATATGAACCAGAAATTTAGCTAAAAAATTAAATGATATCGACTGCCTAATTAACTGCACCACATTTAACCACACAAGCTCATCTTGCTGATTTTGGCAGCCTTTCTTATTCAAAGCAGGCTCATGGCAGGTTGAAGATTACAGCAGTGCCAAAGTCAAGATGCAGACAGTTGGCAAGATTTTTATATGTCTCAGCTGTCAGATATTCTGGATGTTTGGTGGAGTATGGCTCTCTGTGTCGACAGTATTGTATGAAAGTATGTTTCTCACGCACACATATTTTTTTTTTGACAGGTCTATGTGTGATGTGTGTGCGTGCGCTTTTGTCCACGCAGTTGTCAAGGAAGACAGTGTCCCAGAGAGGTAGTTTGTTTGTGCTGTGGGTGTTTGTGTAGCATTCCTTGGATACGTGTGTTGTCAGTGTGTGTTTGTTTCTGTCAGAGCCTTCCTGTCTGTGTGCCTGGTTCTCTCACAGGGAGGGAACAGCGGTGGCAGATCATTACAGAAAGAGAGACCGTGGGCGTCTGGAGTTCAGCGGGGTTTGTTTACGGCTCGGGCCCCTCCTTAACGAGGAGTGCAGCATCTTGCTAATTATGCTGCTGTGGCTAATGAGCCTTTCTGCTGATAGTGGGGAGTGCAATAAAACACTCCTTTTGTTTGGGCTTTTTGCCTTTTTAATTGGGCTAAATAAAAGAGCCTTCCACTCTTCTTCTGCTGCCATTCACATTCTAGGGTCATGATGGCATTGGTGTGTGTTTTCAGCACTTTTTCATGTGTGTATTTGTATCCATGCGGGTCTGTTTTGCTACCTGTGTGTGGTTGTGTTTTTTGGTCTCCAATTTGAGAGCCTTCCCACTGCTTTCTTTGATGGCCTTCATCCACTGTGTCACTGTTATGAGAAACTGCTCTCTTCCTCAGTGTGGAGTTTTTATTCATTTAGTTGTCATGAGAGCTTTTGATAAAGGGCTTGGACACCTTTTTATCCAGAAAGTATGAAATAAAGTAGTTTTTTGAACTGACTTTGCACAAGAGGAGCTTCTGCCTGGTCAGTTGATAAATCCACCAACTCTGTAACTGCAATAGATAATTAAAGGTTATAGTGAGAGTACTATATAATGGTTGCTAGAGTTCCCAATAATGGAGCAGATGTGGTCATATGTGTGTGTGCTTGTGCGCCTTTGTGTCCACAGATCTGTGCAGGAGTTTGAGTGTGAGCATCTTTGTGTGCACATATGTGCTCCCTTTAAGTACCATGACACTTTCTGTGCCAGGTGTTATCAGAGAGAGACACACACCACTGGTGTCAGAGAGAGCTCAATATTGCTACACCACATTAAACACACTGTCTCATACACCTTGGCTGGAGCCACATGCGGGACACCATAGGGGAGCACATTTTATGGACGCATCTGCTCTCTGCAGCCACTGAAGCGCACATTAATGCGTGCGATACTTCGAACTGGAGGAGGACATTAGCGTTCAGCATGTGTGGTTTTGTATGTTCTGGAATCGGGCTGAGGAGTTTTAGAGCCAAGCAGAAGTGTAATAGCGTGCATGCATATGCCAGTGCACGCAGATATTTTTTTAAGACTCGTGGGCACACAGTAAGCTGCATCACTCTATCACAGCTTTGACATTTCTGGCCCTCTGCTATAATAGGACAGGCCTATTCAATTACTTTTTTAGAAGGGGCAGGTTTGAAAAAAAGTAAAGTGCCTGGGGTCTGGACTTTTACATTACCTATGTCTGACCTGCAAAGTTAGGAGTTCAAATATGTAAAAGAATGCACAGTTTTATTTCCTTTTCCACTTCATTAGTTCTCACAGTTGAAAAAGAAACATTTTGTACAAAAGCACAGGAAAAAACAATTCACTTTTGTAATCCTAGATTAGAAGTTACTTGTTGTTTTAATGAACACAATGTTGCAACATGCTGAACATCTTTTTTTAAATTCTTTTTTATTTTTATTTTTAAATTCCCTCAGCTTTAACAGTCTGAGTTATAACTTTTTAAAATAATAAGTGCCTCTGTGCTTAACAACAGACTAGGACTGTGAAGGTATGGATTTTTCCTTACCACAGTGATAAAGCAACATGTTCTGGCGGGATGGCGGTTTACAATATCTGCCGTATGATTACAGTTTTTTGTTGTTTTTTTTAAATTGAAACATACTGTCATAAGCATAGCTCCTTCAAGGAATAGGGCAGTGTGTAAGTTTACTGTATGTGGTGTACAAGTGAGGGACAGCGAGCGGCAGACTGTCTGTGCTGCTCATAGCAGAGCAGAAACTTAAACTGAGCAGTAAGTTGTCACTTTTGCAGTAAATATACAGGTTACAGTGTGTCAGTTACTAAACATTGCAGCTTCTCAAGACTGAGAAAGGTTGTCACAACTGCTGGAAAAGTGGTGGGGTTAACCCTGAAGTAAGTATTGTTGTATTGTTGTTATCGTCACAGCCTGGCAGCAGACATAATCAATAAATGGGTTCATTAACCTACTAATAAAATTATTTTTTCCTAATAAACAATGGAAACACTCATATACTTATGGTAGCGGGTTATTTAAATGAAATCACAATGATACATATATTTTTTTATTTTTATAAATGATCTCTGATGTGCCCAGTGTTTTTCTGGAAGTTATAGCAACTAGCAAACAGCTAGCAATTGTTAGCAGGAAATGCACATTACCATTAATAAATTATGGATTTCTCTGCGTTTGAACATTGTTGGAAACATTTGAGATCATTTAAGTACACAACTCAACAACACGTCTATTGTTTTTAGACATTTTAATGTGGAAATGTTATATACTATAGCTTTAAGCACAGAGACATTTATTATTTTAAACATTTCAACACAGTTTAAGCAGAGGGAATCAAACTGAATGAAAAAAATATGTTAAATGCGACACTGGGTTTATTAAAACAACAAGCTATTCCTAATCTATTATTACAAAGGTGCATTGCTTTTTCTTGTACTTTTGTACATATTTCTTTTCAAATTGTGAAAACTAATGAAGAGGAGAAAAGTAAAAAGTTGAAAGGTGCATTGTTTTATGCATTTAAATTCCTAACTTTAAAGGTCAGACATTGAAGATTTAGATATCTGGCCCCTTAGCACTTTACTTTTTTCAAATCTGGCCCCTTAAAAAAGTAATTGAATATGCCTGTCATATGTGATAGGTTTACCTCTGGCCTATTTTTGCTAGCCCCTTGCAGCATGAAGAGAATATTTATGGATGCATTTCCATAGTATTAACTTTTCTAGTGGACCTATATTATTAAATGCATTTCTGTTATATGAATTATTTGACCCTTTGTCAGTGATATCTCACCAGTGGAAATGGACAAAGTGACTTTGTGGAAACACTGCATAAGAGTCAAGGTGAATGTCATGCTTTAGCTGCTTAAACAGCCCATAATGAGCAATACACATGCAGTCTGGGCTTATAGGTTAATAAGTAATATCAATACGGGCAATGATTTGCCTATCACAAGGCAGCAGCAGTGTCAAATACTGCCTTTATATATCATGTACATATATTACATAATAATGATATGATTATGAGTCTGACACTAGCTATATATTGTCCACTAGGAGCATGAGATAAGGGCTGACTGGGACAGTATATAGTTCAGAGGGAAAGGTTAACGTCCATTCATGTGTCTGTGTGATAGCATAGCCTTGGCTGATAAGTCTCTGGAGGAGCAGTGGTGCTAAAGCAAGGAAGAAGGCAACCAAGCTACAAATCTAAGACTTCTATATGTTTATTTATGACTTTGGTTTATTTGATACCCAGCTTTTTCTCTTGCTTGCTTGACGTCTTTGTTGGTCTCTACCTTTCATCTGTCGTGAACATAGTTATTCCCCTTTTATTCTTATTTTTCTCGCATTCTTTATCCCCTCTAACACACAAACATACACGCCGTTAGCCCTAGCAGTGTGATGCTATCTGTCCAGCTTTGGTCTTGCCACTGATTGATTCATTTAATTAGAGTTAGATCGAGGGAAAACGGCAGAGGGGGAGAGAAATGGGGAATAGAACAGAAGAAGAAAGTGGGATACGGAGGGTATGGTCACTCTGTTGGATAGCTCTTGAGATTGGCTCCATTAATCTTGGTAGAACCCCCCCTCGTGTTCCCTTTGTGACACACTAACATACAGGCATACACACATTGTGCACATGCAGCTTTGCACAAGTGGAATGAGACAAACCCACCAAAACAAGAAACAGACGGACGCTTTTCTCTGCCCAGAAGACAGTGGTGTTGAGCCACCTGCATGTCCCACTCTTAGGATGCGTTTGTGTTTGTCAGAGAGTCCATGAGTGCAGATGAATTGTTTGTTTTCTGCTTGTTTACTTCATCAGCCAAGACCACACCAGAGCCATAATTACATTACACATTGGTCCTCTCTTTCCAGCAAAGTATCATTCAGCTTTGTCCCCTGTGTCTCCAAACAATAGCAGCTAACTACTCCTTTTGTATTTGCATATGTGTGTTTCTGTGTGTGTGTTTGTGCAGTAAGTGTCCACACATTTGTTAATCATTCAATACACATGTATTTGTCTGTTTTGGTGGTGTTTGTATGCACACACATAACTTGTCCAGGAGCCATATAACGACGGATTTCATTCACTCACTGACTATGTTTAAATGCACAAAATATTCCAGTTTTTATTTGAAAAAGCAATATTCCTGCTATCAATCAAACAGTTCAAACTTTATTTATATAGCATAAGTCATACATCAAATGCAACTTGAAGTCCTCAACATAAAAAGGGCTAAAAGAGCATAAGTTCAAATAAAAACAGCAAAACAAATAAAGATCTAAATGAATAAAATAAAACTCATAAAAATAGGAAAAATAGAGCCATTTTGCTTCTTTGTGTCAAAATAGTATTTGGAAACAGTTAGTAATTGTTAATTTAGTAATTGTTTCCTACTGGTGGCAGACTCGTTCGACTGTGCCAAGACAGTCTCCCTCCCTCCCTCCTCATCACTCAACCACTGGCATTGTGACATTTGTGCGCATCCAAAACCCTTTTGATGCCCACATCTTTAATAATATTTAAAACAAGGTGTGTTTCTTCTTTCCACCAGAAATGTGGGCTTTTGTTTTGCAAACTGTGGTAAAAACCCCAGTTGAGATACATGTCCTGAATGCACTGTGTACATGCACCTAAAACCTGAATAATATCAGAGTATCCCACACATCTTAGTCGGAAAATGCTAGTTCCCAATAAGGCCTGATTTAGAATATCCAAACAGAATATGCTACATACAGTACATGACCCGTATCAAATTCAGAATATTGTCATATTCCGAATAATAGTGGGAAATTAGTGTGCATATAAACGTAGTCACTGTCAGCTGCCAGAACGCTGACTGTATTGCAGATACATTCAGCTGCCAATGGCCTGCTAATGATGTTGACCTTTTAAAATTCATATTCACATGCAGCTTAGTGAGAGAGGAGGGTGGAAACAGGCGCACACACACGTGCACGTGTTACTTGAGCATGCACTCGCACATCCACCTCCAGTAACTGTAATGACACTGACCTTTTTATTTCTGATGATGTGTGTAGGCAATGTTTATTGCTGATCGCTTCCTGTTGATTGGCTCCCAGCTGCCCTCCTATGAACACCCTGTCACACACACATACACACAGTGGAGATTAGAGCATGGGGTGGGGGCTTCTCTTTATTAAGAAGACTCTCAGCACCCTGCTCCCATCAGCAGACACAGCAATCACAACACAATACACCTGTTAGCTGCATCAGCCATGCCCTGTGATTGGAGCACAAGTGGGAGTGGGAGGAAGGAGGGACGAGGGTAGGTTTGTATACACACACGCACTACCCCCACAAAGAAATGCACATCACAAACATTACCAGAAACAAAACCAAAAGCCATTCCCAGGTTTATTAGTACAAAGAGCATCTCAGGGAAACTGCACAAACACCCATTTTAATTCTGGCAGAATGGCCCGTTCACACTAAAATAAATAATCTAAACGCTTTTCCATTTAGTCCAAATAGTTTCTGGAGCCCTCTACTACATTATCTGTCATGAAATGGATTGTGCCTAAGCATCCAGTTGACAATTTTACAGCTGTTAAGAGTTATCAAGGAATGAGGCACCTCAATAAAAAAAAATACCGCTCTTACTCGCAGCAATTTTGGCCGCACTTGAAATGAGTTCTTGCAATCTCCCTTTCCTCCACTACCAAGAGAGACAAAGTTGTAATCGCTAAGACAACATGGCGGCTTTCAGAGGATTATTTGATTTTATGTTTCTCAGTCCAGCCTTACATGAACTTAGATGATGTAGCAGCATCACAGGTCAGATTCACTCTCGCGCTCTGAAAAACTTGCTCTCTTGGTTGCAATCACCAGTCCTTCAGGTCTTTATATGTGTCATTTGATTTTTTTAAATTATTATTATTGTATTGACTATTACCATTACCAGTAATCAGTACCCATAGAGTGCTTCATTCACTCTTTTTAACTTCCATACTTTTGAGAGTTTTGGGGGCATCTCCGCACCTTGAACTGCCAACTCTGTCAAATAAATCACACTCGACCACCACAGGCCTGATATATATAACTGTGGTATTGGGCCAATCACACACATTAAACTGAAGAACGCTGGCGATGATGATTGGCTGCAAGTAAAACCATACAAATAACCAATGGGAAAACAGTGTGGCTCTACAGGCTGTTTTTCTCTCAATCCTCCTTCAGCTCACTGCACTCGTCTCCTTGCTCAGTGGGTGTGTACTGTGCCGCTCTGCAGGCCGTTAAATTTGCAAAATAAAATGGCAAAAATCATGACAAAACAACTGATAGCTGATATATTAGTTCAGTCACCCAACCTTACTTAGTACTGGGTTATTTCGGTCAATCTTTTAGGTATTGAGTACCAATAAACAGCCCCACTGAGCATACATACACTTTAAAAGGAAAATTGTACAATTACACTGGCATGTGAAGTGCACCAAAACACATGACTTTGCATTATAATGAATATTTAATCTAATTAAAAAGGAACTGGAATTTAGTTCCATCACATAAGAATGTTTATTCATTAAATTAGAAATTAATAAGATCAAACTCAAACAGTATTTGTGTTAACATTATACATCACCTTATGCTAGCTTCCCTGTCCTACTTCCAATTCTTAGTGAGTTAATTAGAAAATTATATATTTGCGTTATTTATTATTCAATCAAGTTTCTTTGAACCATTTTCATTTTTTTAATTCAGGTATATTTGCATGTATTTGTATTGGAATAATAACCATGCATACTATAGTGGATATCACACACTATAATATCTAATAGCCTTTTTTCATAAACTGTTTGCTCTTGTAAGAATGTAGAAGAAGTCACTTTTCTCCTACTAAATAAAGTCAAATCCTGATAAATTAAATTCCTGTTTTTTCAGTCTAGCTCCCTCAAAAGCCTTATTTCTGTTCTGCTTCCTTTCTCACCGCTCAAGGTGTAACAATCCCCACCACCCACCTTCGCCTGGTTATCTCACACCAAACACATATACTCCTGAGGCTCGTGCCCAGCTGCCCTGGGCCCCCAACCTGCCTCCTCCATGGAAATGTTCCTTTCTCAAAATGTGACACAGCTGTGCTTTGTTTCTGCTTTTTATATATTTATATCAATGAAATAGACATATATTATACATAATATATGTTTGTGCGCGCTTGTCTCTGCGGTAGTGACAGTGAGAGCATTTAAATGAGTGAAGAAAACAGCCTCACCAACTACAGCCTAGGGTAGTACAGGTTCACATCATGCAGCGCTGCCACTGACAGAGTCTCTGTGTGTAACGAGACATAATCTTTGCCTTTGGAGTGAGTGAGTTAGAGAGAGAGAAGTTGAAATGTCAGCTCTACCACAAACATGCCCTTTGGTTTGAAGGAAAGAAGGTTTTGGCTGTGGGCGCCTGATAAAAGTTACAGCTTGAATTTTTAGAAGCAAGTCAGTGCTCTGAATTTGCAAATGACAATCTTTGTGTTACAGTGGGCACACATTTAGTTGTGTGTGTGTGTGTGTGTGCGCCTTTATGTCTGTGCACCAATACAATTGCTCCATATGGGCCTAATGGGGCACAGAAAGGAACATAGAGCCTCCGCAGAACACATTAAACTACATTATAATTTCTCTTTCACTCTCTTAGACTGGCTTTACACAGTGAAACTTTCACACAACTAGTTGCAGATTGCAAATTGCATGAAACATGATTTACATGCAATTTAACAGTTACACAAAACATCTAGATTATATCAAGTGTGAACTGTCATTGCAACCCATTTGCGACTTTGTGTTTTTTATTTCATATTATTTTCTTGCTGATAATATCAATTGTATCACTTTTTCTTTTGGCACTGGCTGACTACTTTGTTTCATACTTGCTATCCCGGAGAATAGGTATTCCTGCTTTCATTCTTATTGATATGCTCATTGATGACAGTGCTGATTCTCATCAAAATTTAGCATAAAGCCAAAACTACAACTAAGTTAGTCTCCTGCTAACTGCAGTGTAAATAAACTCACTCACGTTTCTTTGACAGCATTATCAACCTTGTATGAAGTATATGAGATAATCCCCCTCTGAGGCATTCGAAAGACCATCTTCTGTTTCAGTATTCTGTTCATTTTGGGGATAATAAGCAATGTTGAGTTGAAATAAATCAGTAAAAATCAGTTGGAATGATACGGCATCATAGTTTGATGTCATCAGTTTCAAGTGTGTTGCAGAGGGATTTTTACAATGCAACTCAACTGCTACTTAGTTTCACCTGAGGTTCAATAAGGGCCGCACAGTTAATCATAATATTATCAAAATCGCAATATGGCGAAGTACTGTTTCTATTATATCAGATAGATTTTTATTGGTAATGGTGGTTGTTTAACAGTGAAGACAAATGGTAGAACTTATGTATTGTGCCTTTAATAATTCAGAATAACTGATAATAAATAAGAACTGATAATAAAATAACTATCCAAAATGCTAAGGACATCCGTCTCACATCCACCAGAAGGCAACACTGGTTGTAAAAACGCCAAGAGGATCATGGGGCGATTAGTGAAATTGACTTTTGAGTTACTTTGTGGAATCAAAAGGCAAATCTGAACTCTTGGGTGATTCCTAGGATTAGCATATACAGACACTGCATATATCACTCTGTGTTTGTGTTTTTGTGTGGGTGTGAATAGGGGGTGTGTAATATGGAAGCCCATCTGTAATCAGCCAAGTGTGATATTGCTCCTCATCTCTCAATTAGATCACTTACAAACACTGCATTAAGCCTTGCATTAGAAGCCATGATGGTGGAGGTGAAAGAGAAGATGTGTTCTTTTAATAACTCAATTTGGTCCACACACTGCTGTATCTGTCTGTTTACTTCATAGTGACATGTTTTTTTCCAGCCACGCTGTGAACATCATGTATATTTCATCATTTGATTCTCTTTGTTTCACTTCCTTCAGTCCAAAATGAATCGTTTAATGATAGCCGTCTAGCTTAGAGCTCTGTTTTACCATGTTTTTTCTGGGTTTTTTGGCAGTATACACACTTCAGTAGACAAAGGCACACTGCCTAGTTGTCAGAGCTTAAACAAACTTGAATACAAGCCCACTCCCATGCACACATATACAAAGAAGCATGTGTTGCAGTTGAGCGGGCACAAGCATGAGGGCCATCCGGTGTGTGTCAGGGGAGTCTTCGAAGTGTGGCTCTACTCTGACGTTGATGAATGATCTGTCAAGACGATGTCCCACTCATGCCCAGCTCCCCCTTTACCCAGGAGAGGGACAGTCAGTCTGTGTGTGTGTATGCGTGGGAAAGGGGGCAGACAGGGGTTATCTTTGCATGTGTTCTTGTTTGCGTGGGCGTGCGCAGTTGTGTTCACGCGCTGCTGAGTGTGTATTATTTTGGCAACCCTTGGTCACACATGTGAATGGCGTGGCGTAGACATTACACGAGTCAGCGGTTTGGGGTCAGGGTATGAGTGAAATGGCAAAGAGCAGGGGGTTAAAAACTCTGACCCCAGCACAACCTTGAGGGGGCTCCCCGCTATTTTAATGGGGAAACCCCTGATCCGTTTCCAATTCAAACCTGAGGCCCTTAAGTCCCCCCTTCACCTCAACAGCTTAGAAAACACACTGCAGAAACCTTAAGACAGTGGCAAATATATTAATGTTTAATTTTTAAAATCTAAAATAGTTTATAGATTACTTTCTAATAAACAACCTACAACTATAAATTACTGTGAATCGGGTGCATCAAGACCTGGACAATATGGCATATGAATAACATCCTGATATTTTTAGGTTTTATCACAATAGACACAATACACTATATACAGATTTTCTTTAAAATAGCGTACCATAAATTCTCAAATAGTGACGATCTTATAGAATATGATGCATTGCTGTAGATTAAACTACCCAACAGGATGTAAAGTTGGGCTGGGCAATATGGACAAAATTGGAGCTGCAACAATCAATTAATTAATTAGATTATTAAATTATTATAATTGATTGTTTGGTTTGAGTCATTTATTAAGAAAAGTCTAAATTCTATGATTTCAGCTTCTAAAATGTGAATGTTTTCAAATTTCTTTACGCCACTATGACATTGAATTGAACATCTTTGGATTTGTGGACAAAACAACTTTTCAGGATCATCTTTTTTGGTTTTTGCATTTCATCAACCAAACAACTAATCAGTTAACCAAGAAAATAATCGACAGATTCATCAACAATAAAAATAATCATTAGTTCCAGCCCAAGACATAATCAAATATCACAATGTTTTTTTACCAAATACCTTGATATTGTGACAATATTGTCGATGTTTTCACAAAATATTAGCTCAATGAGATTTTTAAGAAATAAAAAATGATCAACTGCTTAGATTTTTGTGGTCAAATGATGAAGTGATGATTTTATATCCAAAAGGTCAAAGGTCAAATTCAGCGTGACATCTTAAATTCCCTCAAAAGTCTTTGCTACATAAATTATATGAGTCTGGACAGACATGGATGCAAATGGTAAGGGGACTGGTTGGCGGGGGGGATACAACCACGAGGCTATAATTCTAGTCTGTTTCGTAAATGGTCTTTGGCTGAGAAAAATAAAATGAGAACTTCTGCCTTAAGAAACAAACTGCCATTCACACACAGCATGTACTTAGCCCAAGTGAGCTTGAGTAAATAAAATGCACTTTCTCTTCGTACCTTCTTTTATACCTCAGGATGACACCTCACATTTAGCCAACAAAATACAGCAACACAGAGGAGTTTAGCGATTATACTCCTGCACTCGTACTGTATTAATGTCATGTCCCTGTGTTTTGCTTTTTACTCACTCAACCAAAGGAAATAACTACTTTTAGCACCAGCTCAGGATGTTTTCTGTAGTGATGACCGTGCATTAACAGCTTTTTTCCGCTGAGGCGCCATTCTGAGTGCTAGCACTGCCTTGTTGCTGTCATTAAACCACTATGGCTGTGGCCTTCATTTCACTCTCAACGACAGCAGTTTACCCCAGCAAATTTCTGAGATCCATTTGCAACACGTAAGTCTAATTTTCCTTGATGACTATGCTTTTACGTAGTAATGATGTAAAAGAGCAGAGGCAAAGTGCAACCAAGCTCAGTTTCAGGGGTAACGCAATGCCGTGAAGTGGAATTACGAGAGAAATATGGGTGATTTTCACATGATCATGCAGTGTTGTTGACCTTTTAAGCACGAAACATTAGAAAGAGAGAGGGAGCGAGTAAGCTAGACATAGACGGAGAAGCCTCCACAGTGGGTGTTGTCTCCTAATGTAACGGTCAAGTAAGATAGAGGAGACGTAGCAGAACGTGCTTGCTCTACCACTCTCGCTCAGTCTCCCTCAGCCCTCCCTTTCTCAATCTGTCCCTTGATTACTTTTTAATGATTTCTGCTGCCTGAGACAAATGACTGTGTTAAATGAGCAGAATTAGACAAGGGAGCTGAGTGCAAGAGCATTTGTTAGAGCAGGAGTAATGGATCGGGCATCCATTGTTTACTCTTCTCCATTCACTGGCTTGGCCTGCTATTGAGCTCCGTGTCCTCAAAGTCGAGGCAGCAACATTGGAGTGTCACTGTTATAATTCTGATTACACATGAACTTTTTGACAACAGCCTGTTATTATTAGCTCTAAAGATCCAAATCTTGCTTTTACTTTATTTTTTTGAGGATTTTTGAAAATTCAGTATATTTCTGTCTATTTCAGTGTTTAAAAATCCAGCTTCTACACTTAAATGTAAATTAATTATTTCCTAGTATAACAGAATTCAAATTACAGTATCAGTTGTTTTGCTATTCCATGTTTCTTCTCTGCTTATGTATACCATTTACTTTGTAAATTAAGTACTGTACTCTGCGCCGGCAGCTGTTGCCGGTGGCATGTGCCAAAAAATAATCTTAACTCCTTTTATTAAATTCCCTCAAAGTCTTCACTACACATGAGTCTTGACAGACATGGATGTAAACTGCAATTTGGCTGGTTGGCAGAGGCATATAATCGTAAGGCGGTAATTATCGTTTCTTGATGTATCCTAATAGTTTCTCAACGGTCTACTTTCCCCAAAAGGATTGTTGCGCATGTACAAATCAATCCAGTTTAATTTATCTAAATAATCCAATTCTTGCAAAGTCAAATAGGTCATAAAAACTGTAATGGACTCCATTTATACTGACTGAAGCAGTCAGTCATGCTGAAGTTTTCCTGAGCCACCCACCGATTCCCTCACAGCCTCAGCGGTGCTGATCCTACAACCTGACCCTCCTGAGTCGGCAAGTAAAAAAAAAAAATGAAAGAACAACTTCCCTTCAGGGATCATAAAAGCAGCATATCATTATCACTGCATTATCACCGTAGTCACGGTAACAGAAATTGGCAGCACGTTATTGCTTTTTTTTTTTTTTAACTGTGTTATTTACAGTACCACCAGCCTACACTAAGACGCTGTGGTACTGTGGTAGCTGCTGCCAGTGATACACTAACAGCTAGCCCTCCTGCAGGCTCTATGTATTTCTTCCTACCCTGGCAGGCTGACAGGGAGTCAGGCATGGACAGTAAAGGGTGCTCCCTTGGCAGAGACAAGGCCTTGGTTAGCACTCCACGGGCATGGGCACTGCTATGGATCATTACTTCCCTCAGTGGAGTGGCTGCTGTTTGTGTGTGTGTGTGTGTGTGTGTGTGTGTGTGTGTGTGTGTGTGTGTGTGTGTGTGTGTGGTGTGCCTGTGCCTGTGCCTGTGCCTGTGCGTGTGCGTGCATGCGTGCATGCGTGCATGCGTGCTTGCCTGCTTGTGACAGAATGAGCAAGGGGGAAACTGAAACACAGAAAGAGCTATTAATATTAATGTCATTCTATCACATCAGGAGTCTCTCCATATTTTTTGATGATCAATTGCTCTACAGTCACTACTGCCCCCTACAGTCCTTTCAGCCACCTTGGCACTCACTACTGGCCTTGAATATTAGGGTAGATTTAAAAAAATGATTTATTAACACTAGGGATGAAATAATATGAATAAAAAAATGTCTCGATACTGGACTGATATCTATGCTATTACACAGCTATTTTTTTCATTTTATTATTAGTATTTTATTTTATTTTATACAAAGACTGCTACTGGCTGCTGCATTGTTTTTGTTTTGCAGTTATACATGCATAATTTATTCATTCAAAGACAATTCATAACAGATTTTTCCACATGCTGAGGTCATGGCTGCCTTCTATTTTATTAAAGAAGGAAAACAGAAGCACTTTAAGTTACAAGGAAAAACAAAATGCTGTACTCATCAGATTTAGAATATATTTAAGGACATTTTTTCCATGATTTTTCTTTGTTTTTCAATATTGTGATATGCTGTATATGTTTTATTGTGGACTTTATAGCGTGGTTTTATCATACCTTGAGATTTCGTTATCGTTACCCTTGTTAACACTGAAATAACAGAGATAATACTTGCCAATGTATTATGCAGATCTGGGACTTAATTTTACTTCTGTAAGATTCAGGGATATTATTGATATAATACCTGACTATATATTATATTTTCGCTCTTAACCATTTGTCCTAGTAAACAAGATGTTGACTCTGGAATAGATTATCTAGTTGTCTATGTTTTCCTCCTGCAGGTGCCAGCCTCTGGTTCCCAGTAGAGTTGGGTATCATTTACTGATAATAATGATAATTAATCTGTCAATTATTGTCTTGATTAATCAATCAGTCATTTGGTCTTTAAAATGTCGGAAAAGGTCTTGTTTTGTCCACAACCCAAAGATATTCAGTTAACTATGATAGTTTAGTGATTTTTCACATTTGAGAAACAGAAATCAAGAATTTGGATATTTCCCTTATTAAAAGTGAGACAAAATGATTAGCTGATAATAAAAATAGTTGGCAAAGATTGATTAATTGTTGCAGTTCTAGTATTGTTTAAAAACTGATGATACCAGTACCATTACCGGTACCCTTAAAGTGATACCGATACCAATAGAGCAATGCGACTTCACCTGACCACAGACTGTACGGCTTGTAGCTGCTGCTGTAGCGGGCCAGTGACATGTTGCATTAAGTGGAAGAATGCTTTCTTTGATTGACTGTGAGCAAAACCATACAAATAGTTTTTTTTTTTGTCTAGATGGGGATGCAAAAATGATCAAATTCAAGTAGCGTTTGACCACTTGGGTTATTTTAGTCGATACCGTAAGGTATCAAGTACCAATACTCAGCCCTGGTTGTTGCCAGTACCTTCTACCCCTGAAGTTGTTGGTGCCGACCAGAGATCATTTCCATTTTATTCATCTTTGACAAAGCTATTAATTTTTCCATTTCATACCTAAACAATGGAACTCCATGTTAAGTTCACATAGGAGGAGATGAATACTGAGAATCTATGAATGATGAATAGAAATCATGTGTTTAAGATTCCCTCTCTGTGTATCTTTGCGGGATTACTCCGCTCGACATGCAGTACTGCTTTCGCAGTCGTGGCGAGTTTCAGAGTGAATGCGGCGAGGCTATCACTAGTCTAATAGCGAGTTATCACTATTATTGGAGATGTAGGATAGATTGGTAAAGTGCTGGGAGCAGGCAAACGGGAACATTCTGAGTTGTAATCTCATTTAACAGCTCCTGAATTGCTCAAAGGTGTGTGTTTTGAAAAGTTTGCTCGCTGTGTGTATGTGTGTGAGAGTGTCTGGGGATATGAAGCCGCTCTGCTGTTCCCGGGCCAGCTATTAGTCACGCAGGAGTGGCTAATCTGTAATGGCTGCTGTCACAGCCCTGCCGTGGCTCCTGGTGATGGGTGCACTGTGACAAATGCACACACACTCACTTTCAGCCTGAGAACACACACAGCACAGAAGTTCAAAACACACAAAAATATGTGCACTCACGCTGATTCACTTACACACAAAGAATCATCCATTGCACCAATACAGTGTTACGACTTCTGACAAGCTCTCCAACACCAGTCATCATCCAGCCGCAGGTGACAGACAGACAAGTGAAGTTGGAGTCATCCTGTTACATCGACACTGTAGCAGACTGAATCTGACTGGGCACTAGCTTTAAAATCTAGTCCTCTTATATTTTTCTCTTTTTTTCCTCTGTTTTTCTCTTAAAAAGTCTACATTTTTATGTGCAAATTAACCAACCACTCTCTGATCACTCACTATCTCCTCCTGTTTCTGCCCTCAGAGCACGGTGGTAGTAGAGAAGTCCATCCAGGATCTAATGAGCCTGATGCAAGACCTGAGTGCCTACTCCAACCAGTTCCTTGAGATGGTCTGCGACAAGCTGAAAGAGTACAAGGAAATCTGCAACACAGCCTACAGGTAAAAGAAGGGGAAGGCTGGCTCACATGCAACAGGAGGATGATAGCCACAGTTTTTCTTTTTTATTATTTGAATTCTCTGCAGTTGCTTGTGTTGAGTGGGTATTTATGGGCCTTGCTGGGGTCTAACTTGCTGGGGTTTTTGGAGTACCCCAGTTGATGCAAATGTAAACATCATAACCTGGTTTCAGAAACCTGGATCATACCTCACCAAGGTTTCTGTAGGTATACAGGGATATGAATAACCAGATTTTTTATGTTCCACATAAATCCCATCCCCACAACATGGTCAAAAACAGGCTGAGGCTCAAACCCAGGATACTCATGCAGATGTAAAAGCAGTAATAATCGAAACATTAACATGCAAAATAGTATCCTGTTTCTAGCCTTAAAGCCTTTACACACCAGCAATGACAAGATTAAACAGCAAAAAAATTCTACTATTTCAGAGGCAAAATGGTCGATGCCTGACTGTTTAATCAAGAGCGACACGATTTTGCAAACAAATTATTAAGCTTCTGAAAAAAAAAGCACAGTGGCAAGAAAAGATATATCAAGTCAACATGACCTGGGGCTCCTTTTACTTAAAAAAAGGAAAGAAAAGACTTACCTGAGTACATCTATAATATTTGGAAAGAGAGAAGAACTTTTTTCAGGGTAGCACCAAGTCTGAAGAAGCAGAGAAGTGAGCTGTTTAACCTGGAGCAGCGCCCAGCTGAAGGTAAAATGTATAGTAGTATCAGTAGTATATGATCGGCAAACAGTTCCAGACAAACAAGGACAAAAGATGTTTTGTAAATGTTGAAGCTTGGTTTACACAGCATCGTCATAGTGAAGCTCGTTTGACATTCCTCTCCATGTGTTGTCTTTGAAATTCTTGTCTCTGTTGAATGTTTTGGATGTGATGCAGTGGAAGCAAAACTTCAGAAAAAACACCCTCAGTCTGAAAAAATAAAAGCCACAACTATCGCCAGCAAGATTCAGTTGCTGATATTTAAACTTGCATTGACTGGATACAGTTTTGGAAAATACTATTAACATGTGAATTAATCGCAGAAAAAAAGTGTCTCGTGTGAAAAGGCACTCTATCCTGGTTTTGTTTCCTTTTGCGATATGATATTTACACAAGAAACCTTGCCAGATATCAGACAGAACTGTCAACTTGTAACACTCTTTATTTGCATATTTAGAGAATCAGTCAACGCTAGTGGAGTGGGTGGATTCAAAGGTATGGATTCAGGCAATAAGAACCTGGTTATTCATATCGCAGTATACATGATTCTCACAGTATTCAGGTTTCTGATCATCTGTGTGCATTGTATCTTGATCTCTCACCATCACAACCACTCTGTTCTGTACCAACAGAGAGAGTTCAGAAACCAAGATGAGGTGTTTATATGCCACAGTATCCTGGTTTCTATCAGAGTAGCATATCCACGTTTCTGAAACCAGGAACATAACCAAGATTCTCCAAAAACCTGATCATAACCAGGATACTTGTGTGCATGTTAACACACTCTTAATATGTTTTAATTATTTGAGCTTTATCCAGTTCACTTACAACATTTGACATTTTTACCACCAACAGCAAAAAAAAAAAGAAAATCATGGGGAAATTTTTTTGTGCATTTTTATGAAGCGCTCACAGCATTGCATATTTACTTTTTAGAATATGAAATTAGGTTTGATTTGGTTCTTGAAGACAATCACGCACACATTTCTGCTGTGAAAGGCCATCCATCCATGCTCCCCTGGGAACATGTAACACCTGGCCAGGTAAAGGGGGGGCCTAGAGAATATGGAAGGATAAGAGAGGGAGTGATGAACGGGCCAGGAGATGCAGGAAAGGACTGACAGAATGCTGGGAGTCCATCTGGACTCTGTCATAGGTCAGCCTCAGTCTCACCGGGGCCTCCGAGTGATAAAGACAAGCCCAACAGAGGCTGCCAATGTGTATGTGTGCCTTTGTGTTTGTGTATGTATGTGTTCCTGTGTGCATTTACACATGAACAAGTCTGTGTGTGGTGTGCGTGTTTGTATGGTTGTGTGGCATAGATGTGAAACCCTAGAGGACTTGTTCTCCTGTACAAGGTATTAGTATGATATTAATTGCAGATCCAAGCAGTTTATGCAGCCCAGACACATGCACACAAAGCAAATACATGTTGGCAGTCTGCCCCAATTTCTCTTCACACCAAATCAAAGCTGCTGTAAGACTATTTTAAATGCCAGCACAGATGCTCATGAACCACATGTTCAGCTACCTGACTATTAGTGATACTAGTCCGCCTGCCTGACTATTCGTGTTATGCAGTTAATTAATGTCTAGCTACATTTGCTGCAAGGCTAAACATTTTCAGGTAAAATATCTTAACAAACTTGGATGCATTGCAATGAATGAATTTGGTGCAGACATTCTTGGTGTGTTGAGGGGTAATCCGGTAAACTTTTGTGATTCCCTGACTTTTCATCCAGCACCATCAGCTGGTAAAAATTAGGAATTTTAATAACCTCACTTCAGGACTGGATTCCTGTAAAACTAAAATGTCTCACCATGACTGTATTGATTTGTATCAGTACAAGGTTTGTCATCAGAGAGGTGTTCACATTCCCTTACTGACTGGGGAGATGTCTGTGGACTTCCCTAAAATCTGAGTTTCAGACATACCCTGGACAAGCTAGATTTTGTGCATAACAAATACAAAAGCTAATCAATTTAATGCAAGCAACGAAACGAAAGAGAGAGTTAGCATTAGTTTGGTTTGTCGGGCACTGCCAGTTACAAGCTAACAAACAACATAAATAAAATATGCTAGCTATACCTACCATTCTGATACCACTAAACACAGTTTTTGGTGCACAACAGACTCCACATCTGAGTCTGGGTCTGACTGAGGCTCAAATATGTATGGCTGAATCTCGCTGATGTTTTTTCTAACCCTAACGATAGCCATCTTGATGTGCACTGCTCCTTCACGGGTCAGCCTTATGCAAGTCTCAGTGGTTGGTGGGGTGCAAGGCCAGATCCAGAATTACTCGGTGAGGGAATAAGATGTTCTACCAGCATCCGCTCAGAGTTTCTGTTTAACTTTTTATGCATTGAAAACCATGTTAAACAAAATATTAATTAGCAGAGTATTTAAAGTATGTCTGGATGAGAACTTTAAAATCTAACTAACATTCTAGCATAGTAACATTATAACTTGCATGACAATGGCTGCATTTCATGATGTGTGTCTGTGTGTCCTCAGGGGAATAGTCCAGTGTGAGGAGAAGCTCACCATCAGTGCTTCCTGGTCTAAGGATGAAGACATCAGTCGTCTGCTCCAGTCACTCCCTAACTGGTTAAATATGGCCCAACCCAGACAGACCCGACAGAAGAGAGAGGATGAAGAGGACTTTACTAGGTACACACGCATCAATATGTACTAGTTCATATAAATGCACAACCGATGATTGTACACATTTATGATTCTGTCATATAGAATCTATACTAGGGTGTACACTAACACAACACACCCAAACAAGCAGAAGTAGACAGTGACTCACACTTGAGCAATCAGGCAAGTAATCCCTCCCTCCTGTCTTCGCTCCTTTATTCACATATTATTGAACCCTCTCTTGTTGACTAAGATGCACCCATAAAATAAGCCATGATTGCTCTTTTAAACACCCTCTATCTGAAGGAAGTGAGGAAACGAGGGACGAACAAAATAGGAAAATATAAGGAGAGCAGACGGTGGCGGGGTGGGGGGGTGGGGGGGGGTCCAGTCTTATCGAAATTGCCTTTGAATGTGCGCACTCTTCAGGGAACACAGGAGCTCATCGGAGCGGAATAGTAAAGTAAATAAATAAATTGGTTATGTGGCTAAAGAAAGTCAATCTGTTGTGTGCGTGCTCCCTCCCTCTCTCACACTGCCTCTCTCAGACACACACACACACACACGGTGAGAGCTCAGAGATAGCAAGAGGAAGACCATAAGGCTGTTTGATTCGAGAGCCGTAGATGTTTTCATCACTATGAAGGGGGGATTAGCTTCTGCACGACTGGCAACCCCAGTGCTTTAATAAAGCCTCATTAATAAGCTACACATGCCTATTTGTGATGAGACTGTGTATTTGTGTGTCTGCTGTTTTCTTGAACCCATTTGTTGTTCAAAGGATTTTGAACTTGCGGGCATCTTGGCGACTCTGGAGGCCGGTCCACGTGCCATGTGTTCACAGCACTGTAGTGTTGAGATTATCCAACTTCCCTGCTCTGTCTCCAGCTTTCTCGCCAGTAACCAAAGTCAATTATCCCTCCAAAACCACAAGTGCTTGCAGATATAGTAAAAAAGAGGTTTTGATCTCTATGTCTTTGTTTTTCCACCCTGTAAATATCTGCCGTCTGTTCCATTTCCGTTTCTAAATGTTCACCATCACCTGTTGTTTTTCCCTTCACCCACTGTTTAGCCACTCTCAGCTCCTTCCTTTTAAAGTCACTGTGACGACAAAGTTCTCTTAAAATTGTGTCCAACTTTGTTGTGTTCCTTTCCTCTTCTCATAGCCATCTTTAGTAGAGGCTGGGAAGTTCTGTTGCTGGACCCTCCTGCTGTTGTTATTCTCCTCCTTTTGCTTTTCATTTTCATCCATCTCATTTTCCCTCCTTTTCCTTCTCACTTTGCTTTGCCTTCTCATTTTCCTTTTCTTTCTTCTTCCCCTTTTCCTTCTCCTTCTTCCTCTTCTTTCTTTTCCTACTAGCAAATCTGCCTTCCCATGCATGAAAATAAACAAAATTTTGCACAAAAGTCCAGTCCTAAGCCAAACTTCCACGTCTGGCTGTGTGGGCTAGTAGTCCTGATAGTGGCACTTCCATCATTCTGTTGTTATTTTCAAAACAATCAGCCAGATTTTTTGATTTTATCAAATATTGAGCCCGCAGTGCATCAGAGGGTTTTACTGTAGATAACCACTGCAAACTTTCGCAAAAAAATCTCCAGTGCTCATGAAAATAATTGACATTTTTTGAAGTCATGGTAGATGTAGCGTGGTAAATTTTAGAATTTTATCTTAAACAATAATTAGAAATTTATTTTCATTTACACCATTGAAGTCACATTGAAGCATCTTTAAATATCAGATTCTTTCGTGTGGAGCAATCTATCTTTGTAAAAATAAATTGCAGACATCTCTGCTGTCTAGATTAAGTACAAAAATTCTCATCATTTTGTTTTGATAGCTGATTTTTTTTTTTTTACACTAAAATCTGCCTTTACATGCAACCCTGGTGATTTCCATGTATGGTTTCTCACTTGGCAGGTAGCTGAATGAGATCATGTCCTGCCCTTGGTCCATAAGGTTATGAATTATGAGCCCTGATGCAGACAAAATATGCTAATCGACCCTCTGACATTGTGCTGTTTCAGAAGTTTCCTTGCTTGCACACATACATGATTCAAATCATCAGGCTTCTGCAGAGGCTTGATGACGAGCTGATCATTTGAATCAGGTGTGTTGAAAGAGGGAAACATCTAAAACATGCACGGCAGTGCCCCCAAGACCAGAGTTGAAAGTCATAGTGTGAAGCCATCTATGGGTTCTAACTTAGATTAAAGACTTGTGATTTCAAATATATTTTTAATTTAAGAAGTTTTATATAATCATGGTCCGTGCAGTCCTGCTGACTGTCATTTTCTATCATTTTTTCCTCCTCCAGTTTTCCTTTTTTCATCTTCCTCCTCTTCTTCCCTTCTTCTTCTTTCTCCTCAAATTGCCTGCCCCCAACTTACTGCTGTTGTCTTGTTTGTGTTTACCTAGTTTAGAAAGTTGTGCATTACTGTAAGGGTCATGGCCCAAATTCAGTCCCACACATTGTGCACATAAGCATGGGATTATTATAATACTCTCTTCAAATAAACACATACTGCATAAACACACAGATATTCGCAATCCATTCCCTGCAGCAATCTGTTATGTTTTAACTTTTGAAAATTGGCCTCTATTATAGCGTTTATGTAAGCCACTCACTGCCTCTGCAGACCAAACATTTTGAGTCCAATCGGCAAACCAATAACTGGTAATTTTCTTCAGATAACTTAATACTGTAGACTGATTATAGGCTTTTCATAGTTATGGCTCTTAGTCACTAGGCATGTATTTGTTCCAGCACTTTTTTGATAGCAGTCATTTTTGATAGAGGATGCTTGCTGCTTGAGTGATTGCCAAATTATGTTTCTCTTTGCCAACAATCTATTGTGTCTAAAAGTTTTACATCCCTCGCTCTCTGCATCATTCAGGGCGGCGTTTGCCAAGGAGTCGGAGGTGCTGACTGGGAACCTGGGAGACAAGTTAATCCCTCAGAATGAGATCCTGCGTGACGTCAGTGACCTGAAAGCTCTGGCCAACCTTCATGAGAGCATGGAGTGGCTCGCTGGTCGCCTCAAGACGTTCTTCGCCAACCTGCCTCATGCATCCAGTGAGTAAGGGAAGGAGCATATGGGGTGTGGAAGGAGCGAAGAGGGGTCTTTGGAAAACTCGCAGTCAGTTTACATAATTGTTATGGGTGACTTAAAAGCTGGCTATCATACTGTAGATAAGGGTGAAAGTTTGGATTATTTTAAGTGGGGTTGTGTGAAGTACTTGTCGATAGTGTCGTACCTACAGTCGATGCCCTCAGTAAAACTTTGTTTTACTCTATGTTTCTCTCAGCCTTTTCTCACAGGAAGCTGCCATTGTTTATTATTGTGTGATTTTAGCAAATCCAAACTAACCTTTTAAAACACCCAAGTCACAGAAACACAAACAAACCAACCGATTGAGGCAGCGCTAGACCACAACTCCCATCTTCTGCAAGGTATAATTACTGATTTTGCTAAAGGAGTCTGGTTTGCCTTGGAGAGAGGAATATTCTGCTTATATAAGAGTGGTTTCTCAATGGCAAAAGCTGTCTGACAACAAGGTAAAGTGATAAAAAAAACAATATAGCCTGCACTTAAACTGATATTGATTTCTTTTAAGGTGAGCCCCAAACTACATTTTTCTGCTGACCCTGTCCACAGCAGTTCATTGCTTAGCTTCCTACGCTGGTACTGCTGCTGCATAACCAAACTGGGGGCATGTTGAATGCCATATACTGTACAGTAGGTAGCACACTGACAATCTATAGGTACCCCACTTCAGTAGTCCCTTTAAATATAGTCAGTGCACATTTTCAGGCAGTCTCTCCTAGAGAGAACACAAAAACGCAGAAAGTTACAGAAATCGTTGTGTAACAAGTGACAAAAGAGTTTGATTTTTAATGAAGAACATCACCTCTTCACCTCATGTCCTGGTTGTCTTGGCAAAGACAGACATTTGAGGTTTCATACATTGCGGCTTAATTAAATACTTATATCTTTCTCATATCTGTGCATACTGAAGCTGTAACCACACTAGTTCATAAATACAAAGAGCCTATACTAAAAACCCTGTTCCTACTAACTTTTATTCTGTTGATGAAATTAAATTAAGCAAAACTTGTTAATAGTTTTGACAAAAACATTGACATATGCTGTAAATTTTGCGCCTACAAGCCAGTACCAGACATCTGTTGCTGTACTGAAAAACTGAATATTGTCTTTGACACATGAATTCTGCTCGTCAGATGGTTGCATTACACCAAAAATTAGATTATCCTTTCTGTCATTCTCCTTCCTCGGTTTCTTTTTTTTACACTTTGGCACAGACAGAGCAGCTTTCATGGCTGCCAAAAATGTTACTATTTGAGGAAAAAATCCTGTGTTTCTGTAAAATGTGTGAACTCATGTGACATCCAACAGATTTCAGGAGTATGGATAGTTTAGTGAAGCTTAAATCCTGGAAGCACCTGAGGACAAGCCTCCATACATCCTCTATGGACTGGTATATTACAGTACTTTGCGATATTACATCATATTTCACATATTTTTCCAAGAGATGTTGCTACGAGTCTCTCAGGTCGTTAAGCAGTTATTGATCAGAATACTCTCCAGATTAAAAACATTGTCTGGATGGTTTATGGAGAGTCACGGTCGGGGGTATATGAAGTTTTCTCATCCTTAGCCGCAGTGCTTTTGTAGCAATACTTCTTACCTGTGGCTCATTAAGTTCTTGTTTGAGTGTATTATCACACACTCATTACCTTCTCCACTGGAGTTGTCAAAGAGCACTTTACACACACATACACTCATTATCCTTGGCTGTGCCTCTGCGAACTGTGCACGCATAAATGCCTACCCTAATCAGGACTCTTAAAAGCATTTCATACATTCCCTGCGCAGTCATCACTTTTATATCATTAATCACTGATTAAAATGAGGTGTCTGTGTTTCCATCCAACACATTGTCTATAAGTAGGTCTTATAATCACTAATCATTATAGTAGTGTTTTTATCCTCATTATCGCTTTGAGAACATGTTTAATCTCCTATTAAAGATTCTAGGATGTAATATTCCTCTTCAAGTCCATTTCTTTTTATTATAATCATGTGATTGCAATCAAGGAGTTATTACTTCTATTAACGACTCTTACTGTACGATCAGGTTTGTTTTTGTACTGCCATAAAAGAAAAAAATATAGACTGCACACTAGATAAGGCCCCCATGAACATTTATTAGTATACCACCATGTATAGCCCGTGTTCAGACATGAAAAAAATTCAGAGAAACACCTTACAAGTACGTGTTCAGTGTTTTACAGTAGAAGATGGTAAACCAAAGACAGAAAAAAAGAATTACACAAAGTGGTGAACACTATAAATAGTACAGTAAATACATACAACCCCAATTCCAAAAAAGTTGGGATTTTGTGTAAAAAGTAAATAAAAACAGAATGCAATGATTTGCAAAAACATCTCAACTTATATTCAATTGAACATAGTACAAAGACAAGATATTTAATGTTCAAACTGATAAACTTCTATCCTGAATTTGATGCACCACACATTTTCAATGGGAGACAGGTCTGGACTGCATGGAGGCAACTCTAGTATCCACACTGTTTTACTATGAAGCCACGCTGTTCTAACACGTGCAGAATATGTCTTGGCATTGTCTTGCTAAAAATAGCAAATGTTGCTCCAAAACATTAAAAAGCATTAATGGTGCCTTCACAGATGTAACAATTAGTCATGCCACGGGCACTAACACACCCCCATACCGTCACACAAGCTGGTTTTGAAGTTAGCGCTGGTAACAATCTGGATGGTACTTCTCTTTAGGAGGATATGATGTTCTGAAATCTGAAATATGGACTCCTCAGACCACAGCAGACTTTTCCACTTTGTGTCAGTCCATCTCAGATGATCTGAGGCCCCAGAGAAGTCTGCAACATTTCTGGATGTTGTTGATATATGGCTTTCTCTTTGCATGTCTTAACTTGCATTTGTAGATGGAGCAACAAACTGACAACGGTTTTCCAAAGTGTTCCCAATTCCATGTAGTATTCTTTATACAATTATGTGTGTGTATAATGCAGTTTCTAATGCAGTGCCACCTGAGGGCTCAAAGGTCACAGGCATTCAACACTGTTTTCAGCCTTGCACCTTACGTGTACACATTTCTCTGGATTCTCTGAATCTTATATTGATGTTATGGATTGTAGATGGTGAAATCCCTAAATTCTGTGGTTTTTCACAAAGTGGTGACCCTCACCCCATCCATGCTTGTGAATTATTTAGCCTTTTGAGGATACATCTCTCATACCCAATCATTACACTCTCACTTGTTACCAGTTAACCTGTAACTTTTGAATGTTCCAAACAGGTGTTTTTTAAGCATTCCACAAATTTCTCAGTCTTTTGTGTCCCGTGTCCCAACTTTTTAAAAATGTTGACGCATCAAATTCAGAATAGAAGTTGTAACATTAAATATCTTGTCTTTGCACTTTTTTGTGGTTCGAATGGTAGTGAAAATAGACAATT
The DNA here is from genome assembly GCA_034769285.1 of Lutjanus argentimaculatus. NCBI lineage: Eukaryota > Metazoa > Chordata > Actinopteri > Lutjaniformes > Lutjanidae > Lutjanus > Lutjanus argentimaculatus. The sequence goes on along the minus strand of JAWZSL010000029.1, from coordinate 2,098,779 downwards.
AAGTCCCCCCAAAAATGCATTTATCATACACTTATTGGTCAGGTCAAAAATCTTATACAGTACCAAGAGCTTAATCAGAACAACCTGAATATCACATGACTAGAGCACCAGGTGTGAACTGTCATAATGTCATGCAGTAATCAAGAAGAAAAAGGAAAATGCAACCTAACCAATTTTAGAAGTGTTTTTGTACTGCAACTTGTAGTAGTCGACTCCTACTTTGTAATTATCATCGTTAATCCATCAAAACTAGATGTGCAGTATAAACCCCCACCCCCCCCCCCCCCCGCCCCCAAACACTTGCAGCATAAACAGATGTCAGACTTAATTTTCTCAGTCTCATGCAAAAGTCATGTTGTTGTTTATGTCCTTCTAATAAGCTCATTCAATATTTAAAATGTCATCAAGCTGAATCTCTAGAGTTGCATGGGTAATATATTATCAGTCTTGACAAGATAACGCCCTTGAAGATTATGTTTTTCTTAAAAGGCTCAAATGTCAGCACGGCTGTGTTGATTCTGCTGATCTGCATTTAGAGATTTGACAGACATTTTGTTTTTGTTTGATATAAATCAGCTTTATATAGCACTGGATTCAGTTTCAACCTGCAGAATTTGTGTTTTCCACCACCTATTTCTACAGTGCTTTCATTCACCTCTGTAGTTTATTGTGTTACAGTACTCTGGAGAAACTTAGCTGTGTTCACTGCAGTATCTTGGTCCTCTGGCGGAGCTCTGGTAAATTATGCACCTTTCCTAGAGGGATAGAGAGAGGCCTTCAACCCTTATCAGTGATTGTCACAACTCTCTAGCTTCAGACCTCTGATTGCTCATTGAACTTGCACTATTTTGATGTTCCGTATCACAACTTTTCTTTTAGACATAAAATAATTAAATGAGAATTTTCAGATATTCTTATTTGGGCTTGACTTTGTCACTATCTCTTTTTAAACTTCCCTTCCCTCTCACTCTGACGCCAGCTTTCTTCGTTTATTCATAGATAAGAATTCAATAAAAGTACGGGAAGGGACGTGACATAATTATCATTAATTCTGGCGGGTGGCACTAATGGGAAGGATAGGGCAGTCACTTATCATGCTGGGACAGCCTCCGTATTGTTCATTATTTAGTGTTTGCAGAGCTGATGACGGACTACGTGTGTGTTGCTGTGGGTGTTAGTGTGTGCGTGTGCACGCGTGTGTGTGTGTGTACATGCACTGTGTAAGATGGGACAAGGGTACGGCAGGGAAAAAGGACCCCACCTTATCTCATCCTCCACCCCCCCGCCTCACGTCTATGCCTCTCCAAATTGGATTTTATATTACAGAAGCAGTCAGGTATGAACAACTCATTTTCCTCTCCCTCTTTTTGCTTTTTTCTTTCTTTCATTCCTCTTTCTTACTTTCTTGCTTCATTCTTTCTTCGTATTTCTTTCTTTCTTTCTTGATGTTTCTTTCTTTCTCTCCTTTTTCCTTCCTTCTTTCCTTCCTCATAGTGGGACTGCGAACATTGTTCTCTCTTTTCTTCGAGTGTGAAGGTTTCTGGTAGATTCTGTCCATGGCTGGGTGATCTCTGCAGTGGACGTTTGGTTTGGTCACCTTCCTGTGTGATTGAATCCTGCAGGATGTGTAGTGACACACACGTCTATCCTCTGAAGTACGAAAGATAACGTGAAAATAGCACGCACATTTGACCCCTTCAACTTCCGCGAGCTGCTGAATCTTAATTCGATTGTGTGTGTGTGTGTGTGTGTGCACATGCAGCTTTATGCATCTCTGTTAGGATATCTGTATGTGTGAGTGTGTCAGATTGATAAGAATGTCTGAGAGGGTGTGTGTCTGAGTGCGTATGTGTACGCAGACAGACCACTGATGGTGATTGGCCGTGAAGGTGGTTGCAGAAAGGGTCTTATCACCCATCTGGTCACAGCACTGGACTTCCAATCCACTCTGACAGTATTTACCCAACAACACACACACACACACATGCCTGAGAGGCAATGTCAGCATGACAGACATTTTTTTTGACTGTTATATGTGTATGTATGAATTTTAGACACATTTAATAATATTTGTTGGTTTGTCTGGCAACCATGTTGGATCTTTGTGTACAGAACGTGGACCTGCAGTCTGAAATGCTGTCTTTTCTTTTTGCTGTCTACAAAGGTTGGGTTGGTTCGCGGTTCTACCGGTCCAAGCTGGTGTACGTACACTGACCAACTGAACCGGGATATGTTTTAATATAATTTTCTGGTACTAAGAAATACTAGGAGGCTTTTAGCTTTGTTAATCCTTTCACAACATTCACTGCTGGACCTATACTTGCAATCACATTATTTTAAGTGTGAAGGAACTACTCATTCAAGAAACCACTGTGAATGATAGCTCTTCTTCTTAAATTTTACTTTTTTCATCATTATAGTGTTTCTACTGCTGATAACATTGTTGTAATATATTGTAGTTTGTGTTGTATGTATAGAAATTACATTCACTGCAGCATAGAAACATGATTCGTACAACTCATATTAGCTAATATTAGCTACTTAGCTAGCTAGCAGAACTACCCTTTTGCGGGTGCGATAAACATTTCCATGGTAACAGCGAGCACCATCAATCAAAGACATTCTCATAGCTCATCATGAGTCTACTTTGAATGGTAACATTAAGACTAATAATCTAAATCCTCTATTCAGAATATGAATGGCGTATTCCTTTCTGATACCTCACCGTTGAGCTCGATAGTTTGCTCATACAGTCAATACGGTAGCAGATGGAAATGTTAGCATAAAGCCTATTTTTGTGTTCTGCTTCTGTTTGCCCTTTTGAAGTTGCTGCATTATGATGTCAACACACACTCAACATTTTCAGTATCTGTTTCAAACTGAAAGCCCTCTGGCATTTTGGTGGACAAAACCCTTTCATGTCTTAACCAGTCTTTTACTGTGAAACATTTATAGAAAGGTGTTGTGGTGCATTCATTCAGATTTATGGGCTGCATGTTCCATTCGGGAGCAGCTGAGTCACATGCAACACTTATTGGTAAAACTCTGTATGAATAGTTTGATATGGCTTAAAGTGTGCAAATGTGAGTGTTCATGTCCAGACCATCGTTAGGTGCTGAGAAACAGGCCTCTAGTCTTTGCTGTAGGCTGTAGACGATAACTATGCGTTGTCCTCGCGGGAGTAAGTTCCTCCTCTCTTCAGCGGTTACTCTGCTGGGCTTATAGAATACACTTTTCTAACCTTGACTATGGTGAGTGTAGGTCTTCCCTTTAGCGATGATTTTTTTTACTTGACTCCATTTAACAAGGCGAGTTGACTAAGAACACATTCTTATTCACTGCACAGGCCTGGGGGACTAGTTGCAGTGGGAGATGATGATGTGTTTTCAGTAGTTGAAATATTGCCTTTTATTTCAACCATGAGGGTTTTTATTTCTGTGTCTGTCAAAAAATGTGTAGCATGTTTTCATTTTCTGTCATTAGAAGTTACTATTAGGCAATCTGGGGGATTCGGATATCAAAATATTTCAGTCAAATTCTCAATTTTAATCTCTCTCTTCCCCCCTCGTTTTCACGCTTTCTCTCTGGACAGAAGTTCACACCCCTGTGTGCAGATGTTCATCCTCTACCAGAGGCAGCAAAATAATTAATAACTCCTCTTCTCTCTTACTCAGTCAGTCATTTATGAATCATTCATCACTCCACCCCTGCAGGATACTGTCCTTTGCTTATCTTTCTCCATTTTCTCTCCATTTCTCTTTTCCATTGAGGGGTAGGGCATGTTGTACTTTTTAAACAAAACAGATCATGATTTGTATCAAATATTTAGCGTCTGTATTTGTCAGTGCCACAGAAAGTGTCAAGTCATGTTGTTTTCTTGTATTGTTTATTCCTTCGATGGCACGCAGGTCAAAGAGTGCAAGATTGGATTTGTGTTAATATGAACTGTCCGTGTATGAGCAAATCTGCCTGCTGAATGTGAATTCCATCACTGATCTTGTCCCTTAATGTCTGCCACCCTCATCTTCTGCAGATGGCAAGCAACAGACGTTTCTCTTAGATGGGATTCGAAAATAATTGGATAAGCGCAACACACACATACACACACACACACATAGATGCATGCCTACACATGAGTGCATAAATAGATACACGACATGCACATACATATCCTCAAATTTAATCAGCATAAAGAAAAAAGTTGTCAGTCAGGACCAATGAGTCGTCTCCTTTCACCCGTCTGTCCCTGACTCTAATGGTGCCCCCCATGCTGTGACGCCTCCCTCGCATCATCAAAGCAGGGGCGGCAGGAATCCGTGTGTGTCTTGTGTTTCCGCATGTGTGTCTGCGTGAGTGTGTGTGTGTTCCACGGACACCCCCTGGAGCGACCTCCAGCAGTGTGTGCCACAGCGAGCCCTTTTTTCCCCCTTTCTGCTGCCAAAGTGAGTGAGTGTAATGCACATGAGAGGAAACAGAAGCCTTGGAGTCACACACACACGCGCGCGCACACGTGCACGCTTACAGTGCAAATACACACATAGTTGGAGGGAAAACACTCCCACAGGCAGAGCAAGTGAAATGCTCTTGCTCTCACACACAAGCAAAGAGAAGGAAAGAGACACTGAGAGCAAAATGATCTCAAAATGATCCATATCAGACAAATACACTTGTATTTTTTTTGTCTGGTGCTTTAAGTTCAACTTTATGGAAGCACAAAGTGACAGTTTTATATTCTTATATCTAACAGTCAGCACACTGCTAGCTTCACCAAACACTTGTTGATGCTGTTACCGTTATTTTATATATGTAATAATATCTTAGATGAGTGGTTCTCAAACTTTTTTCAATAATTAACCCCCTTTAAAGGCCAGTGTGAAACATTTCTTGGTTTAAAAAAGAAAATCCTGCATAAAGGGCTTCAATACAGCGCTGTGTGAGTGTCAGCCTGTTAAAGTTCAATTAACACATATTCTTCCTAATACTGACAGCATTTTGTTGGCTCTGTTTTTGCTCCCTTTTAACTTCTTTCTCCGTATTTTCAGCAATATCAAGTTCAAGTTCAACTTTATTGTCATATGTATTAAAAATACAATGAAACTCTTGTGCTCTGGCTCTCTCTGCCTTAACGTAACTCACAACATGAGGGTAAGCACACAATGTGAGTGCAACATTGTGAGTGAGTACATGCGCAAGATTTGATACATTATATACACAATACACAATACATCATGACTCAACAATGTGTGGTGCAAATGCGTCAGCTGTTTAGAAAAGTGACTGCGTGTGGAGAGTAACTACTACTGTGGTGGGTGTTTTGTGATTTGATGCGCCAGTTTTTTTTAGATGGATGGAGTGAGAACAGAACATGAGCAGGGTGGCTGGTGTCCTTAATAATGTTTTGGGATTTCTTTTTGCAAAGCAGCATCAGGACAAAAGCAGCTCGTCATAGCACAGCGCCATCTTGGATCTGTTTTACTGCTATGTTTTAAACACAAATCTATTTCCTTGATTTTCATCTGTTTTACGGCAGTTGATCTTCAAGATACGCAATTTAAGGCAATATAATGGGGGAATCGGTATGAGGTAAAAGTAGATAATTACAGCCAGTCAGAAAACAAGTTAAATTGAAAATAAAATGCAAAACAAAACTGACACACACACATAATCCATCTCATCCACAGCTGCATCACCATGTCAAGCAGTCAGACAATGCCAATATCACATCTACTGTGATTTTTTTGTGAGTAATTGTGTAGTAAGTGGGATAATGTACCAGTTAGCAGGTCATTATTGTGAAAAATACCCCTTCAGGATGATTCAAGATTGCATCATCACCCTGTTAGGGTTTATTTTGCGATAATGACCTGCTCACTGTACATTCCTTACATAATAAATCAACCTTTAGTTAAACTACTACTTCAACATTAGCGAAACAGAGTTCATGAGTCAAGTTCAACCAATAATGACACATGCAAAAAAAAAAACAAAAAAACAATTGTCTAAGTGTTCTTATTTGTTCGTTACACTTTCTCGGTGCAAGCTATTTTTAAGAACATTTTAACAAATTATGCTTTTAAAAAGCGAAGGGGAAAAGATCAGCCATTTCAAGAAGTGGTGGGGGCACATGTAGTACCCCCACAAGAGAGAAACAGACACAGCTCATTAAATGCTGCCTTCAGGTTACTCAGACGTATAGGTAATATTCTTGTAATTGTGGCTTTTAGTTTGAGTGGCAGTATTGTGTTTCAGCACTGCATTCTGTATCTATTAATGATCTGATAAGGTGACCAGGGAGAATAAACAACATCCGCTAAATACAATCAAATGAAGTCAATTAATATCATTATGCTCTGCTCCCTTGAGAAATCATCGTGCATTTTTTCTGAAGACCAGTCTTGTTTGTTGTTCCGGTGGCTCATTTAGTTGGATTAATATTGATATTGCCAACCTAAAGATCTAATCCTTGGGGCTCAGAAGCAGCTACAAGTGTAGATATATGGATTTATGCACTGATGATTGTTGATTGACTTTTTCTTAAAGGTAGAATAAGTAGGATGTGTCAGTTGCTGTTTTTAAACCCACCAGAAAAACATTTCTCAACAAACAGTGTTTCCAGTTGATGAAGAGTACAGCAAAATAATGAGACAGTAAGAAGGTACAGGCAGAGGGCAGGGTCTCTGTTGGTGCAGGTGGATTGTGGGTGATGATTGAGAGGGATGATGACTTTGATTATTTTTTAGTCTATGCATTATTTTTTGGGGAAAATCCTCTATATTTTGCCTTTTAAAAATCCAAACATACAACCAAACTCATAGATCTGCGCCCCATTAAACTACTCTGTTGAGTTAAGACAGTTTTGGTTTTGTTCTTTCACTGGTTTCATGAGAAATAGTCAGATTAACAGCAAAATAAAGACTAATTATAAGCCAAAAATGGCAGCCACCCTGCCTCCTAATTATCTCACAGCTCACGTTGGTGGTTGTGGCTGTGGTAACAATAAAACTGATTAGGGAAGGAAAGAAGAGGAAAGCACGGCTCATAATTTGGGGTTTACTTACAACTTTGTGGAGCGAGAAGTGAGAAAGGACAGAACATTTTGATGCTGCAAAACTTTTGATTTTTTTTAGTTAACTATATACTGTTTTTAACTGACTTAACAATAAACTTTTAAATTCAATCCCAAGGTGCTTTATTGGCATGGGAAACAGATGTTTACGTTGCCAAAGCAAGTGTGGAAATTTAAAACAACTTATAGTTAAAATATAGAAATACAAATAGGTGAGAACTAGTATAACACAGCAACAACTTTTCCAAAGTCTGACTGTTTATTTGTTCAGTTTAAACCAAAGTCAAAGTCTCTCTATTGCAGGACTTTTCCCTGGAAGCGCTCTGTTACAGTATATACTGCCTGCAACTGCTGCAAATGACTCTGCACTGCAGTGTCCTCCCACACACACATTATCGAGAGGTTTACTCAAGAAGACAGTTAATTAGCAAGGAAGTTCATACAATACATACCTTTATCACCTCTACATACACACGGCCCCGCACATCACATGCACACCTTTAATAAGAAATACAATCTCCGGCCTTTATCTCTAAATGTCAGGCCATAAGAGCAGCTGCCACACAGATGTCAAATCACGCCCCGGAGTGTGTTTGCTTTGTTGATTGGATGGCCACGGCACATACCTCACTTCTGTTTGCCAAGGCCAGTGTTCTTTTATCTTATCAGGGGTTAATTTAAAGTAACTGTAACAGTAGGGCCAGAAGCATATATTCACCAGTACGTACAGAATGTGCAAACATGAGCACACAGAAGCACTCACCATGTCAGGCAGCAAAGAATTACTTTGATTTAACGGGTGTTGTGATTTCTGACGGTGTAGAAAAATGTGTACAGTGAGGTGTTGAACTTCAGTTGGCCTTATTAAAGTGGCGGATATATCAAGCTATTCTCCTTTGAAATAAAGTTTCAAGCTTTCGGTTTAACTTTAATACCAGCAGCAGGAGCAGTTTGGCGACAGAAAAGAATGTCATGTAAACAGCTTAGGTTCCTGTTCATGGAAGTTTTGTATCTGCATCTGATGGCAAATACAGTATTTACTTTGGTTGTTTTTCTATATTGTCCATAATGTCTTTTACATTAAATTTCTGCAAGCTTGTTTCATCAAATCTGATTAACCAGAAGGTTTCATAACACAAATTAGATGTTTGAATTCATTACATGATGTTAAATATTCGTACACAAAACTTTTTCATCCTCTTGCATGTTCACTTAATGTGGAAGTTATGTCAAGTCATGTCAAAGACAAGATGTATTGTGTTGCACCAAAGGTGCCTTGGTTAGTCGTCCCACTCTTCCAAGAATCACCAGCTCTGAATTGGTCAACATAAACCTTAATTCACAGAATTAGATGTAAAAATACTGTATTGTTCTGTAAGGTATTTTTCACAGCTACTGATGAACCCCCTACCCTCTTGCTCCTCTCCAGCTTCATGCCTCTCCTGTCCCCACCTGCTCTATTTTTGTAGTCCCTGGAGTCATTTGTCAGGGCTAAAAATCTGAAAATCCCTTACCCCTCTCCCTCTCTCCCCCTCCCCCGGTGATCCAAACGCCTGTCCAGGCAAACTCGAGTCAGTTAATTTGACTGCTAGCTGCATGGCTAACTCAACCAACTAGCCAACGGCAACTACAGATAGCAGAAGTTAATGGTTACTCTGGTGATATGTTGTCCCTTATTTGTTTAGAGTATATGAATTTGACTTGTTGCCAATTCTTGCATATTCCACCATGTATTAAGTGTAGGATGTTTCATGGATATTAATTATGAGGTATTGTTATGAACTGATCCGTTCAAAATCTGAGTTAGCCGCAAGAAACATAGCATTTACAAGTTAACTATGGATATGGAAGTGATTTTTCCAGTTTATACGACTGTACATGAACTAATCCAGCAGACTTTTGCATTTCTGCTACATTACCAAGTAAGAAGGAAAGTAGGAAGTAATGAATACAGAAATATTTTTAAAAGTTAGTTCAGGTCAGGGCAAATCCATACAGAATCTGTCATGCGAATGAACCCATGCAAGAATAATGAAACCAACAACTTTGAAGCGAAATACTTGTATCTCACTTCTGTTTGGGAAATATCAGTTAAAACTATAGGTCATAGATGGGGAAGACAAATGAACAGGTTACTTTGGCCTTCGTTTAGACTTGCTGCCACTCTGTCCCTCACCGTGTGTGTGTTTGTGTGCCTGCGTGCATGCATGTGTGACCTTCGGAAGGGCAGGAAGAGTAACTGGGGAGCTGGCTTTGACTGCGGCACATCGATCGTGGACCCCTGCATTCTCCTGCTCAACAGTCACTCTTCGTACACACACACACACACACACAAACACACACACACACACAAACACTCGCCTCATTGACCAAATAGACTTACATATGAGTGACGGGGCCAATTTCTCTCCCTTTCCTCCCCTTGCTAATTTATGGCCATTGATCTACACCGGGCTGAATTTATATACACTCATCATGCTCTTGTGCTCTCTGGCTCTCTCTCTTTTCACACACACAACACACACACACACACTCACACACGCACACAGGTCTTTTGTGTGGTTTACAATGCAGTGCACTGACACATGCTCCTGCTGTCTCAGCACAAGTGGCGAGAAGAAAGTACAAGAACATGTTGAAGGACTCAGGAAGTGTGCAACGCTTTAATAACCTGCTCAAGCACTCTTCAGCAGCATCCAGACAGGGAAACTTTATCCTAGTTCCCCCAGTTAAAGGATGGTCCCTCTTCTGACTGCATCTCCCACTGTTTGGTCCAGCTGTGTTTGTTAATGTCCTCCTGTCTGTTGTGTCCATCCAGGTGCGTCTCCGTGCTCAGCAGACAGCCAGGGGGCTGGTGAGAGTGTACGGAGCAGGGAGCAGATCCTCCAGACCCTGAGCGACCTGTCCAAGGGCTTCCAGGACATTGCCGACCGCTGTCTCCTGGTATTGCACCTGGAGGTCAGGTATGTAGAAACTCATCTGCACCTCACAGGAATTGTAGAAATGAAAACACAGACAGATAGGGCTGCACAATTGATTGAAATATTGTCGAAATCACAACATGGCCAGGTGCAATACTCAAATGGCAAAAGCTGCAAGTTTTTGATAAAGGAAAAATGTGTGACAAAACAGCATTCTTATCACGCTCCTGTAACCCTGTGAGGTGACAGATGGCCTCAGAATCAAGTCAATGTTAAGACCATTAATGTTCAGGAATAATGCTTTTATTTGTTAAAACTGTAAATTTTATATCTTTTAAGGTTCAGTGTGTACGATTTAGGGGCTCTCTTGGCAGAATATGGCAGAAATTGAATATAATATTCATAAGTATGTTTTTGCATGTTTATCAGAGATGTGGACTGGAGTCACATCACCTGACCACAAGTCAGATTTTAGTCACAAATTCGGTGACTTTAGACTTTAAAATGCTTGAAATTGACTTGGACTTTAACACCTCGTGTCTTCACCTGGACTTGAGCCTTTGGATTTGAAAATACTTGATACAAGCCCAAAGCTTAAAAATGTTATTTTAAAAGTGGTGCATGAATCAAGTCATTTCCCTTCATCTACTGAATGAACTAATGTTAAAGGTTTTCATTCACACTAAATCAGCACTTAATTTCCCACATCCATGTTGTTTGAACCAATCTGACAACATCTAGTTGTTGCAGGGGAGAACCATGAAGAACTAACATTGTGTTACTGAGCTCCAGCTGGAAAAAATGATAACAGATAATTTTGTTCATGTACAGAAACTATGCAAAGATGCAACACTTTTCAACTTCATTTGACATTTGAAGTTGGGACTTGTTTCTGGACTTGCCTGTCTTGACTTGGGACTTACATGTAACATCAAAGACTTAGTCCCACCTCTGGTGTAGACTCACCTGAAAATAAGAATTGTTGTTGTTTTTTGTTACCTTAGCATGAGCTGTTTATATCTACAGTGTGCAGTTTTACAGCCACCACAGGTTTTCCTACACGCTTGGAGGGTGAGAGTAAGGCCAGTTGGTTGCAATCTATAAGCTCACCACTAGATTCCACTAAAACCTACACACTGGTCCTAGTTTTAAATGGGAAAGTACATACTTTTAATCTAATTAGGTCTAATTATCCTGTCACAATAAAAAGAATTTAATCTATTTCTGTTATTTAAATGAATGTATTTGTTGATTAGCTGCTCTGCAGGTGAACTGTATCCATTTTTTAGTCAAGGCATTAAACCACACATGCACTCTTTACACCGTTATACTCTGAACATTTTGCTCAAAGCAGGTTGGGTTGAATTGACCTGCATTTTGCATTGGTTTATCGATTGACATTGCCCTCCTGATTATTTCAGGGTGATGATTTGTTTCCCCAAAGGTAAACAGTTTTTGAAATAAATAAACATTGGGAGATTACAGACAGTAGTTCATATTATAGTAGGAAAATGGTATTTTTCTGACTGAACTCTTTAAGGTTAGCACTCTCTGGCAATGTGTGATGTGCAAAAAAAAACAAAAAAACAATTGCACCCTTTGTTTTCTGGCTGCATCAGTATGACTTTATACCATTTACCACCCTGTTACCATGATCATATTACACAAGCTTAGAGGACATGTCATTAAATCATGTGAACAGGAAGTATCAGTGGCATCACACTTCTACTCAAATTCAACTTCAGAAATTTGTACCATGTCCTGCCTGTGTGTTTTGAATGTCAATATCCAAGTTAATTTACCACACCATATACTTTCTCCCCCCACACAACCACTAATAGTCCTCCATCGTCTCTCTCCCTTTCCTTCCTTCCGTCCCTCTATGTAGCACTATTTCCCTGTAGACTATTGTGTAGCTTATGCAATATTGTTTATGATTTCAGTAGAAAACCCTCCCTGAGGCTGATGTCTAGCTATATGCTACACTCCATTGACTCTCCCCATCTAGCGAATTTCCCCTGATAGTGGTACCAGCTAAATGAAGCCATGAGGAAGAGAGAGCAGGAGGGGAGGAAGGGTGGGAGGAAGAGAGATGAGCGAGGTTAAAGTGATGGTGGGGGTTAAAGAAGGGAGATACAGTAGCTAAGTGCAAGAAATGATTGAATAGAGAGATAAGGGAGTGAGATGGAGGCATTGAAAATGTAGTGTAGTTTTTGGCTTCGCCTTAGGGGGAAAAGACATTCACCCGTATCATTTTATACCTTTCTGCTCAGGGCACTGTGATTATGGAATTATGAAAGTATTGACTCCTTATGTCTAGACAGAAATGAGCCTTCTATGCACCTAAACGACCTTAGACCAAGATGTACAAATTTAAATGGACAGAGAAAAGTAGCATCTTGTTAAAGGATATGTTTAAATTCACCTCCTTAACCCACTGCAGCCATAAAAATAATATTAAGATATGCTACCTAGATGTACTATCATAGGCGCAGTGTTGGTGAACCTTACTTTTAAAAGTAACTTGTTACACTACAAAGTTACTGCCATTAAAAACTAACTTGTTATTTGTTGTTTTGTTATTTTGTTATTCTCTAATCCGTGATTTCAGTGTCCGTTGGCTCTGAGATTGTGTGTCTGTCCTCTGTGTCAAATGTAAAAAAGTCACCCTGGGATTCTCCTCAGGTGACAGACCAGGCAGCGGTAGATCTTGCAAAACTGATACGTTTGGGTGCTTGTTGCAAAAAAAAAGTAATGTAACTCATTACCCCCAACATTGCATGGTCTTAAAATGTTAACATGGATGTACCAGCTTCTCAAGGTTGTAGTTATTTTTCTTCTGAGTCTAAAAGTAGAACGCTACTTAATAGTGATCCAGAAATACAAAGAATAAAAAATGTTATTTGAACATTCTGACATGTTCTGACATTGGGTTTCTTGCAAAGTTAAATCAGCCTCATTCTTGGCAGTAAGCTATGAACCCATTTACAAAAGAATGAATTTAATTCTACTAGCCAAGGAAAATATGGCTGAGAAAAGTGAAAAGAAAAATCCTTGAGTAAGGTTCTTAACCCACAATTACTTCACTGGAGCTGCTTATTCTGGTGGAGAAATTGTGAGTTAAGAAAAAAACAGGTAAAAATAATTCTGAAAAATCTAAAATACAGTATTTTAGACATGCAGACAAAAAGATGAATGAAATGCTTCTCAAGGCACAGATACCCGTTGCATTTGCACGTAAGGACCCCATAGTATGAAGGAAACTTGCAGAAATCCACATTGTGTTGTAAATTTACGAGATGTTATGTCTTTTTATACCTCCAAGAGTTGTACAACGTACAATATTCAGCACTCTACAGGAGACTATCAGACGTCCTGGCTGAATATTATCCAGAAGTGATGTTGTACTAACTGAATAAGTGGGCATATTGTGTTATGAGTACTCTAAACATGATGATTTCTATTTCAATTATAGGTGTTAGAGTAGGTATACATAAATGTGGGGCTTTAAAAGAGAAAATACTCAGTGCCCGCCTCATACTTATTCACCTCTTTCTTTTCCTTCTCGTTCTTGGTAACGTTTTGAAACTCAGCACAAGTCACAGTTGATTTCAGCATATCAGCAGTGGCATAAACACTCCTTAGAGTCTAATTTCCCACTTTTTCTTTTATGTCCCTCAACTTCACCACCCTCCCATGTCTCAACCCAGGGTGCATTGTTTCCATTACCTGATCCCCCTGACTAAGCAGGGCAATTATGCCATTGTCGCTAACGTGGAGAGCATGGACTACGACCCGTTGGTGGTCAAACTGAACAAGGACATCTCAGCCATAGAGGAGGCCATGGGGGCGGCCCTGCAGCAGCACAAGTTCCAGTACATATTTGAAGGTCAGCACGGACGCTCTCTCTTTTTTTTTTTTATACACCACTCTCTTTCGATTCTTCTCGGTGTTGATCTGACAACCGTTATTTTCTCTCACTTCTCTTCCCTTTCACTAGGTCTGGGTCATCTGATCTCCTGTATTCTAATCAACGGGGCCCAGTACTTCAAGAGGATCAGTGAGTCTGGCATCAAGAAGATGTGCAGGAACATCTTTGTCCTCCAGCAGAACCTCACCAACATCACCATGTCCAGGGAGGCCGACCTCGACTTTGCCAGGTAAGAGTCACGTCACATTTCCACAGGGGCAAACCACAGTGTCTTTTTTAGTCTTACTTGCTTGCTGAAATCTGTAGTTGACAGTAGTCATATTGTTTTGTTTTACTCAAGATTTGGTCAGTAGTGTTAATTTTAGTCATTAATGCAAAAGTCATTATTGATGCATCATTATTGGTTATCAGTCACTGATCATGTTTATTACCTGACAAAACAGACTTTTAATATATTACTGTGGTCTTCTGCTACATTGACAGTCATATTTCACTCAGAGCTTTTACTCTGTTTTAATAAATGAGGAGTAAAAGTGTGTAAATTGATTAATTAAGGCAGATGAGCATTGTCTGGGAAGCATTTTGTTTATGCACTTCACTTGGACATAAATTTATATTGAATTATGTTAAATGTTCACTGAACGAGTTAGTGTCTGTTTATGAGTCATAAGAAATTATAAATTATCTTTAAGAAGGAGTAGATGTTTACTTTCATCTAGGCTTTGTTAAATTTAACAAGATGTTGTGGAGCAAGGCAAGTTAATCACTAATGCATTCTGAATCCACACACAACTTTGAGCTGCACTAACATTAAATTTAGTCCTAAAAAGGAATGAACATACATGTTGTTTTTTTCCACGCATCTTTAATCCACAGGATGTTCCATCTTCTCTTTTCTTTTCTTTTCTTTTCTTTTCTTTTCTTTTCTTTTCTTTTCTTTCTTTCTTGTGCTGTCTTGTCTTCCCACCTAACAAGCTGCTGTGTGATGAGGCAGCTACTTTTAAAACTTGATAGATTTATTAATGCTTTGAGATGGCTAATTACTGTGATCTAACTTAACGTTGTCCACTTCACCAGACAAAGAGAGATTTTGGCGTGATTTTTGTTTTGTTTTGTTTTTGTTTTAATTTTTTTTTTTCCAAAGTCAACGAATACTAATCAACAAAATTTTCGTTAAACACTTCTGACTTGTTTATGCACCAGTGTGTGTTCATAAAGGCTCCTAACCTTGGACTGAAGTTACGTGGCTGAAGATATTTTGTGCTGATATGTCTCTAAATTGTCATGCCATTTTCTTGCCAAGCCCTTCAAACATGCTTGCTGTTTTTTCCCTTGAGTTGTACTGTTGTCATGGTGATATCACAGGACTCTCCCTTGAAAAACAAGATGATAATCTTTCAAATATTAACTTTAACACATTCATGTGTTAGATTCCAATTCTGCACCACAAGGGGATAATCAGTGTAATAATTCTAAATTATACATCCAGTATAAAATTTAATAATACTTACTGGCTGATGATCCGTTTTTCACTTTAAATCAGTTGATATATTGGTCCAGCCGTACTACACACCTGCACAGACACACACAGACATGCACGATGTCCTCAAGTTCAGACAGCAACTCTGTGAATGCACGAGGCAGACAGATGGTCAAACAGATTGTCAACCACACTGAGTGTCTGTGTGTGCACGGTTGTTGGTGTTAATTTCTTATTCATACGTTTATATATTTTGTGAGTCTACCTGCTGTTGCCCAGTGCTGTCCAGCCCTGAGGCATGGGGGAAATCAGCGCTTAGATATCTTTGTGAAAAAGAGGGGAGGCAGGGAGCAGGAGGGTAGAAAGAGAGAAGAAGACTGAAAGAGAGGGTTGATTCATAGTATTCGTATGATATTTTTTTTCCATCTTTCAGAAGCTTGTGTCCTTGACAGGAGAGAATGTGTGAGGGGAAGGTTGATGGAAAAGATGGAGAAGGAAGGGAGGGCTTAGGGGGAGGAAAATTGAAAAGCAAAGTGAAAGGAAGTTATAGAAAAGATGTCTTTCACAGGAAAAGGCATTGAATTGACTTGGAGACAGCATGGACAGAGGATAGAATACAGCGAGGTGAGAGATGAAAGCGAGAATGGTACAGACAGAGAGAAAGGGAAGAAAATTAAATATGGAAAAAGTATGAGAGGAGAAAAACTTAATCAGCTTGATTTTCAAATATCACCACTGTTTTCTCTATTTCTGAAAAACAAAAATAGGACATTTGCTCTGTCAGAAAAGGAAATAAATATAAAGTTGATCCAAAAACATTACATTTTGGCCTTGACCTAAAAGTCTTGACTGTGAAGACCAACATTCAGGTTTTGAGAACAATTCACCACATTCACGCAGCAGCCTTTTCCTCCAAAGTTAAGCTCAGGGTGAGAAGCTCAAATGTTGTACTCGTGTATTCCCAGGTTGTAAGTCGTATAAATGTAGATAATCTGATAAATCCTTATCACATCGCTTCCTGATTTATCAGCAACTGAAAAGACAATGGACATCTGGAGGGATACAGACCATATTTCAAGATAAACAGCATATTTGTTAGCCCATTAGCTACTGTGAGACAACAGTTAACATTAGCATTCAACCATCTCCCAGCTAACGTTACCCACATCACCAACAACAACAACAAACACCACCAACAGCTGAGGTTAGCTACGGTACCTAATGGGTTATCAAATATGTTGTTTTGTCCCTCCAGATTTTCTCTATCCATTGTCTTTTAAGGTGCTGATCGATTGGGAAGCTGTGAAGTTATAACTATTTGTCAGATTCTCTAGGGTTATATGACTTTCAACCTGCAACACAACAGTACAACATTTGAGCTTCCCATCCTGAGTGATGTCAGAGGAAAATGGCTCAGGCAGAGTGATTGGTTTAATTTCTTAATTTTATCTCAACTATCTGTTATACTGCACCTTTCCAAACCTTCTCAGTCTTAATATTTGTTGTTGTAAAACGTGTTTACCCATGTCTGCCATGTCGTCATGTTGTCTTGTGGGGTTAATTAGCTGCTTTTCACGGCTCTTGGAATCATTATGAGTGTCATATGTTTGAGTGGATGGGTGTCTATGTGCTGCCTGTGCTTGGACATTTGTAATATGCCGGTGTTGCAAGCCAAGTTTCCCTCCAGTTAAAAAAAAAAAAAAGCACACACACACAAAGAAGTAAACTGAAATGACCTGAACTGTACTGGATGTAGAGGACCATTGATTAGTATGTTATTTCTACCCTCTGTCAACTCTGATTATGGTGAAATGCCGGTGATGGCTCTTCTGTCTTTTCTCTCCTTCTCCCGCTCTCTCTGATTACGAGGCGTGGGTGGTGTGGAGGTGTTGATTGGGAATTGCACAGCACATTGTTTACAAATTCATGGCTTTTGGATTGGCCGGCCTCCGGCTTCAAGACACACCAACTCCTGCAAACACACACACATCGCACACACACAAACCCACATACACACGTGTAGTATGCATCAGTTGCTCTCATCCATGCGCAGAAACTCAGCCAAGCCAATCAGCATCTTGAAATCACCATATTTATGTTTAGAACATGAATATTCATAATGTGTGAGACGTAGTTCACACCTGCAAGCGAAGGTGACCATATGATGATAAATATGATGATGAGAATAAGATCAAATGGTGCATTTTTGGCTTATCAAAGCCACAAGTAATATTTCAAGTTTGCTTTTGAAAAGCTGTACACTCTGATATACAATCATTTCTAACATTGTATGGCATTAATATTAGGCTGGCATCAATATGAGTTAGTCTGGGATCTCCCAGTTCATTTTTGATTTCCAAGGGGTGCAGAACAAAATGTATCTTTGATGCAGATGTATACATCTACAACCAACCAGAGCAATGAAACCAGCGATGTAGCGCATAGCAACACGTGCAAGTTGAGCAGTACTTGGTCCAGTTTTAAGCAGAGAAAAATGGAGGTCTGGTGACAAACTATATTTGATCAGCACTGCCTAGTTTGACACTTTTATGAGTTTTCAGGAGCTTAGTGCATTGTGCTTGAAACATGTGACACTGTCTGGACAGGTGCCGCTCCTCTGTCGGTCATCGTATTAAACCAGCCCCATATTTAACTAGAAGAGCGCCCTCGGTAAAGTGCAGATCCCATCAAGCAACAAATGGTGAAGCACAAACTGCAATGCCACCACAACTGCTAGATGCAACCAGCAGAAATTTACAAAGTTTTTTTTTTGTGTGTAATACAGTATTGGGATCTTAATCTTGTATTGTCTTCTTTAAGATATGCCTTATTTTGAAATTCCTATCGCACATATGTGTCACAAATGTCTGGAAGAGTTGAGTCATAAAATGCTGAATCATAATTTAGTCCTTGATTATGTCCCTGAGCATACAGTCATAAATGGACACAAAGCATTTAAGACAGATTAGGCTGATGCATCCAATAGTATCTGAGACTTGCTGCAGACAGCGAATACTAGGACAATCACGCGCATGCATCAAACCAAACACATGATCTCCTCTAGGCTTACTCCTGACAGAGATAATAAAGAGTTGTGATTGGCCCGACAAGAAACAAGGCTAGTGGAAATCTGTTTGACATCTGTTGTTTGTTTGGGCGAACAGACATATCTGCCAGTGTGAATGAAGCATGAGCTTGCAGATTTGTCTGGCATGTACGATATATTAATGTAGCCTGGGAACCAAACTGTAAGTGTGAGTTGGTTGGTTTAAGAATATGAGGTTCTAATATATTGAGTCTATTTGGCAGAGCTTGCATGATTTTTTTTTAATGGAAAAATGTTTAAAAAAAAAAAAGAAAAAAGAAATGATGTAGAACAAATAATGCATTCAGTGAAGTGGTACAGCAGATTAAAAGCAGCCAAAATACAAAGAATATATGCAACAAGCACCACTTAATGACAAAGTGAAGTATTTAACAGCTGAATCCTCTCTATGCCATAGATACTGAAACATTGTTTTTGAGTTGCATACACACATATTGTTTATACCCCTAGGTAGCATTTTTAAATATATAAGTTGTCAAGATGTTGAGAGAACTAACATTGGCTAACTGCAATCCCCATTGAAAAAACAGTATGAGGAAGAGAGACTAAAAGCAGAATATTCATCAGTGTTTTATTACCACCTGTGGAGAAATGAGAGTAAATGAGAAAAGGAAGTGATAACAGCAGGAAGCTTGCTTTTGAGAAAGGCTGCAGATGCTTCCCCACGTACCCATGTACTTTTATGTTCCTATATATATATGTGTGTGTGTGTGTGTGTGTGTGTGTGTGTGTGTGTGTGTGTGCGTGCGCATGTGTGCGTGTATGTGTGTGTATGTGTGTGCGTATGCTTGTGTATGTGTGTGTTTTGGCTGGTTTTTTGCGGCTGTGTGCCAGTGTGGGAAAGGGAGCGGCGAGAGAGACCTGGACAAGGGCACAGTAATAACCATTGATCTGAGTTAAAACTAAGGAGAGGTAACCAGCACTGCAGAACTCCTGAAGACACACACACAGACACACACACTCTCTCTCTCTCTCACACACACTCTCACTCCACTCCCTCGCCAAGATTGTGAAGGATGGGGAAACAGTGCCACCTTGTGGCTGAAACCATGTTTATATACAGTATAACACTGTGAAAACCTACAGTATGTCACTTGTTAAGGTTGCACAGGGTGTTTAAAACTCAAATATGTGTGTGTCTGTGTGTATTGCAAGGTCCTATGGCGGTCTCTTGTCTCTCAGTCAGAAGTTTGGCAGCGATATCAGCTCGTGGGTCAAGGTCAAACACAAACACACACACACACACCTAAACACTGACACACAAGTGGAGACACACACACACACACACACACACACACCATCTGCTCAGCAACAGTTCAGGGGCTCCGTCCTATTCGGCAGGACTGTGTGTCACGGCAGTGTCACATCTGTGGATGTGTGTCTGTGTATGTGTGTGTATTGACTGTGTCCTCAACCTTGTCAGTCCATTGATCACCTCTCATTGTCCTATATGTCCACCTCTCTCTGTGTGTCTCTCTTTCTTTAGGCTGATTTCTGGTCTCTTGACTTAAGCTGAGATGACATAAAGGCAATGTTGTTGATGAGTCTGTTATTTTGAAAAGAAAAATAGTTCTGAGGAAAACACATCAACAAAACTTTAAAAAAAACTTTTGTGTTGCCTGGCAACAGTCCACTTCAGCCTATTGAGAAATTTTAGACTTATTTTGTTCAGCAACAGAATTAGTAACCTTAGATAGAGTCTAAGTAGCTTTCACTGCAATTTGAAATCCAAGCACATACTATTTGCTGCGCAGCCAGGTTAGTAATGACCTTAAAGCCTTAAATAAAAAGAAAAACACTTGTTTTAATGTTGCAACTATTTGCAACTGTTTTGTTTTGAATTTTTACCTGTCATCAGTGGTCTTGTCTAGTAAGGAACCCTTGATTTGTGATTTTTCTTCATCTTGAGACCAAATTTTAATACTTAGGGATTTTTTTGAATCATTCAAATTTGGCTGGGTGGTTAATAACACATTACTGTGGTGTGACAAATTCAGAACACGCATTTATTGTTACATAACAGTATCTTTACTGCATTTTTAATCGATTAAAGATTAATCGTGATTAAAGATAAATCATTAAGTTTAACATTTAACAAAGCTGTGTAATAAATTCTTGTTGAATAGTTTGATTCTGCTGATCAGCTTCGAGTAACCGTTTCAGCTCTAGTTGTTTTAGATCTCCACTGGTTGCCAAATCATAGGATCATTAGAGAACTTGTGAATGACAGCATTCAAATATACATACATATATATGTATTTCTTGTGGTATACACTTTCTTACTGCAGCATACCAGTTAACAAAGCATGTGAGAGCACAGGCACTACACACCACAGACATGTCGTGCACAACAATATGTGTACACAAGAATGTCCTACACCTACGGTAAATGTAAATAAATGTGTACCTGCTTGTCTGTATAAATATCTTCTGGCGCAGCAGTTTTTTAAGGTATGTTTTTCCAGACACATACTGAGACATGACAAACTCATAACACGCACTCACTAATACAAACACACATACGATGGAGCTCTGAGCTGCCCAGTGACCCGTGTAGGCAGGTTGCAGCGCTGTCATAACATCCCTAGCTAACTCGCGAGCCCCTTAGCCCGTAGCTAGGCTAAACACCAGTCTGACAGGCTCACTGTGGAGATGCCCCCGAGTTCAGCCCATCGCACCCACCTGTCTGCTATGGGAAATTACCACCGTGTGCGGGCGTACATGTGTGAATTGCACAAGAGTCTTGTGTACTACGTGATGTCCCGAAGTGTACTGCCCCAGCCCCCGTGTGTCTCGAAGATTCGGTGTGTGCGCGTCTGCAAATAAACTGTCTTTGGTTTAGTGTGTTTGTGTGTGTATGTCTAAACCCCAGTGTGTGTGGGGTGTGTGTGTGTGTCGAGGTGACAGGCTGGTGTGTCTACAGAGAATGTGGTAATAAGTACAGTTGACGGCCGTGTCAGGAGGTAGTGGGTGTCAACAGATAAAACTGTTTGTATTTAGGCCTGGCTTCGGTACACTGTCACTTCGCTCGACTTCTGTCTCCCTTCCTGTCACTTTGCGTCTCTCTCTTTATCTCTCTCTTCCTTCTCTCCCAGTCCCTTTTTCTTCAATTTTCTCTGCCTGTCTTTTTTGCTTCTTTGTTACCGTCCAACCACCTGCACTGCCTCTGCTGAATTGTTTTTCTCTCTCTTCCCTTCTTCCTCCAGCCCCTCCCCTCCTCTGCTCCTGTTTTCTGAGTGTGTGCATGCGCAAGATGCAGTATGATGAGACTGGTCTTTGCTGATGAAGCCTGTCTATCCATCGTGTGTGCGTGAGTGTTTATGATGACGCTGGTCTTTGCTGATGAATCCAGGGAGAGTGTGTGTGTGTGTGTGTGTGTGTGTTTTGTATACGTGTGTGTTTGTTGTGCATGGCGCAGCATGATGGGACTGGTCTTTGCTGATGAAGCTTTACTCTCAGTGTCTCTGCAGACCTTTCCTCATTACTAGAAGAGAGACAATCGCGCTGCTTTGGAGGCAGAACGAGATGAAGGGAAGGGAGGGAGAGATGCTTCAGAGAGAAGGGTGTATAGACTGAAACCACATCCACACCACAGACTGTATAAAAGAAGTGGATGTAGCCTCTGGGACTGAAACGTTAAGCCAATGAAGAAGTGCCTCAAACCTGCATTCTTTCTAATGGCCAGCAGGGGGCGACTCCATGGTCTTAATTACTAGTTTGAAGTGTTTTTCCATACAGCATGATGTTTTGTAAATTATGGTGCCATTAGAGTAAAATGGGCGATGAAGTAGGATGATCTTTAGGGCGTGGCTACCTTGTGATTGACAAGTCTCCATTGCAGAGAGTGCATTTAAATAGCCGTGAACTTGGTTTTGGGTGTTTTATGCAGTTTGTTTTTTCTGTTAAGTACATTTTGTTTTAAGCCTGTTTTTTTTTTTGTTTTTTTTGAATACCTGCACAGTCATCACCTTTTGGCAATAAATGCTGTTTTTGGTGTCAGCTGTTCGCAGATGTAGCTGTCATGCACAGGTAGAGGAAGGCGGTGTGTCCCTGGCGCAAAAAGCAGTGGCTGCTGTGCTCAGCTCCCTCAGCCCATATGTAATGTTAGCTCAACAAGCTAGCTAGTTTCATTAGGGTTTTCAGCTCAGTTACTAGTGGTTGAAAGTAACTAAGAAGGCCACATTTACTAAAGTACAGTACTTAAGTACAGTTTCAAGGTTCATGTAGTTCACTTGAGTGTTTCTTTTTTCTGTTATTTCTACTCCACTACATCTCAGAGTCAAAAATTATACTTTTTTACTCCCACATATATCTGACACTATGAAAATGGCATGCATTTATTCAAATATCTGTCTTCTTTCAGAGCCAAAGGTGTTGCAAGATTTAATTCCACTTTTTTAACTCTCCATTTATAGCCGCTTTTCATCTCTTAAAACAAGGCAAAATTTACATTCACTTCATTTTCATATCATATTAACACATATCAAAGAAGAAGAATAAACATCTTAAGCACCATATTACAAACCCTGCTCAATGTTCTCTTATGCTGCAGCTAAGACTGGTCAGCATAGCTCATGGTTACCAGTTTTCAAGATGCGCAGCAGTCAGAAATAATGACTGTCAGAGCAGTGAAAGAAAGATTTTTTTACTGTAAACAAAACTCAAAGATGTGAAAGAAGTAAAATCTAGTGCAAAGTGTAATATAGTCGAGAAGGAAAGAAAGCTCTCCCACGCCTGAATGCTTCATCTTGAGGGGTGCCATGTTAACCAGGCACTGCTATTCTATGATCATAAAGTCGGCTGTCCAAAACACCATCCAGCATAATGGCAGAGATCACATAAAGGTGACAGGCAACAGAAAGACTTTAAAGTTTTGACTTTACTGCCACATGGCCCCGACAAGACTTAAGTAATTGTTTCCCTGAAGAATCGTTTTCCTCGTCTGCACTAAAATGTCAGGTCAGGGTTTTGAAATGTATCCACTTCAGGGACCATTTTAGAAAAACACTGTTTTTGGTGTCAGAAACATCAATTAAATGTGGATAGAGGGCTAAAACAGAGATGCATTTTCAAATAAAGTGTAGACGTGCAATTACAGTCAATATCCCCTGTATCTGTTATTGCAGCAACAAGTCTTGGTTTCCAGTTGATGGATCCACAGAGTCTCTCATCCTTCCTCCTCCTCCTTCCTCACCTCATCTCTCCCTCACTAACTAATGTGTTGTTCCAAACACGCTGACAGAGGCAGCCTGTAATGGCCTTAATATTGTACATGCTGGAAATGAGGGGGAATGAATAGTGCTGATTCTTGTTTTTCTTCTTTGTCTTTGTCTCTTTTCCTTCCGCTCTCCCACTTTTCCTCTGTCTCTGTCTCTCTTGTGCCATTGACATACATATCTGTCTGCCCTGTGCTGCATCCACGCATTATAAATTTACTTAATATTCTTTGTATACAGGGAAAGAGGGGGGCTACTAATTAAAATTGAATAGAAAGCGCACCATGGAGGCATGTTGACACGCATACACACACATGCACTGATTACTAAAGCAGTGCTCTTGTGGTGGAAGCAGGTGGAAATTGGTAAAATTACTGTGTGTGTGTGTGTAGAGAGAGATAGAGGGAGTCTGAAGGCCATAAATAAAGACCTTAAAGAAGAAAGCAAACAAAACAGCAATTCACTTTGGTTTTCTGGGCAAAAGAAGAATGCAGGTTTCATTAACTAGCTGCATCTTTAACAGATAAAAAGAAGTGTGTGTATGTTTGTGTGTTCACGCGTGTTTGTCACTAGGGGTTCTTTCTTGATGGTGGGGTGCCGAGAGATTTTAATCTTATTAACAGCCCTTACCCAGTTTGGCAAATGGCTTTCCAACTGCTTGGGTAATGAACTGTTTGAAAGTGTTTTCAGCACACACTAACATACATCACTCAGACACGTACAAAGATAAACACACACACAGTTACACACAAACACTCTTTACACTTTCTCTTTCTGAAGCAGCCCCCTCCCCTTTGTACTGAGCAGAGACCAGATTGCCAGCTGTCCTCAAGGCTCAGACACACAGACGCACAAACAACCAGCTGACGGTCTAGCCCACTGTCATCCTGTGGATGAAGCTTTGCTGTTTTGATATTACATACTACACTCTTTGAATGAAGGGTTCCCATAGGGTTCTTCTTGAAGGGCTTAGGCCCTACCCAGAACCATTTGCTTCTGAAGAACCCTTTTTTGAAGAAAGGTCAGCAGTCCGTGGGTTCTTTGTATGGTTAAGTGTTCCATTAAGAAACATTTTCATCCAAAGAACCTTCAAGAATTGTTGAAATCTTTGAAGAACTTTGTAAAGGGCTCTTTGTACCATAATATAAAAGGGTTCTCAGAAGAACCCCCTAGAATGGTTCTAGATAAAACCCTTGGAATATAAAAGGGTTCTTGGTGTAACCATTCTGGGTGGGTTCTAAATAAATTGCTTGGAATACAAAAGGTTCTTGGGAGAACCCCCTGGGTTGGTTCGAGATAATACCCTTGGAATTTAAAAAGGTTCTCAACAGAATCTCCTCAGTGGGTTCTATATAGAACCCTTGGAATATCAAAAGGTTCTCAGTAAAATCCCTGGGTGGGTTCTAGATAAAACCCTTGGAATACAAAAGGGTTCTAGATATAACCCCCCTGGATAGGTTCCAGATAAAACCCTTAGAAGTAGGAAAGAGTCTGGATGGAACCCCCAGAAAGGCTTCTGGGTGCAACCATTACATCATAGAAGGGTTCTCCTGTAGAACCTCTCATAGGGGTTTGTGGGTGAAACCTTTCACAAATGGTTCTAGGTATAACCCTTAATGTCAGGACAAGCTAAAGAACCCTTAATGGTTTTATTTAGCACCTTCATTACAAAGAGTGTACAGATAGAAACTGCACAGTGGATTTAGTACCCAGTCATCAGCTATAAAGGAGCATCAGTAGATCTGTGTGGGATTTGTCCTAAACGCATCACAGCCAGGTGAATTATAGTTGCTACTACACTGTAGTTAAGCCCTGTTTTATAGCACTGATGAGGTATTTTTTTATTTCCACTTGCCGGCTGCTGCATCAACAGATGGATTCCAAAGCTTTTCAGCTACTTTTACTAATTTATTTGTTTTTAAGACTGGATGAAACTGTCCCAACAGAATTTGCTGCCTGTCAAAATGGTCACAATCATCATGTAAGTTTTTAGCAGGGATGTTTGTTGTTAATTTCCCACTGTATGCATAACTTACCAGTCTACCAGACGGGTTTTCTTAATTGAAAGAGGAAGCTGAGTCTAAAAACTTGTCAGTCAGTCAGTCAGTCAGCCTACACAAATTCAACAACAAGAACTTGGAGAGAACTTAAATTGTACTGGCAGTGCTTATTTTTTTTAGGTTTTAAATGTCCATCCATCATTATTTAAACACAATTCTCAGCCTCACACTGGGCATCACACAAATGCATCTGGGACAGATCACCAGTCTATCACAAGGCTGACACATATAGACAGACAAACTCATTTTCACACAAACAGGCAATTTAGGACAGAATCACACCAGCCTTGTTTAGTCTGGTTGGACTGAACCCCGGAGTGTTTACCCCCTTGATGCTGTTTGTTTGGATTGGTGTGAATGCTGGATTTGAATTTTTGACTTACTTGACTTAAACTTCTTTACCCTATGATGGACATAGGGCGTCCACCAGAGCTTGCTTTTTCACTCTTTTTTGGGCCTGGGATTTTGCTTCCTGCCAGCTTTCTTTGATTTTCCCCAAGTCTTGAAGCATAGAACATCTCCAGGTGTTTCTCAGCTTAGCCTGTTTCCTCTTTGCTTGTCGACAGTGATCCAGGACTTCTTTTGTGATGTTATTTGTGTCCTTCCTGGATGTTTCCTTATTTTGACTTGTATTCTGGTGCGGACCAAACAACTGCTTTTTGTCCACGTCAAAGGGGTTGTCCAAACCTCTGTCAAGTGAGCTGTGGAGCTGTTCATTTCTGGTGTGATCACTGTTCAAAGCAATGACAGCTGTGAACGATTGTATGAGTCATTTCATTGGTTAAAAAAACATGTTCTCCCGTTTCGGTGACTGGTGAACTAGTAGCAAGTTGTCTACCAAAATGTGGACTGACAAGGGACAAACCTGGACCTATGACAAACTGTGAAATGCCTGTGTTATTAAATTATTTAATACTTGCTGCCTTATAAGACATCCATATTAGGGCTGTCCCCTAAGAATATTTTCAGTAAAGTCAGATTTGGCTGTAAAATACAAATATTCGACAATTCCTTCCTGTTTTTTTTTTTTTTTTCAGTTCAAGGTGCCACACTAAATTCCTACATCAGCCTACATGAGTATGTTTTAGTAGTAAAACTTGTATTTAATGCCTTTCTTCATCATCTGTGTTGTGAAAGCATCAGATTTTCACACAGTCAGAGAAAGTGAGAGAAAGTATCATCATCTCTGCATTAGTTTGATTCAGGAACTGGACCTTTAGGTGCAAACCCACCTGTAGACTCTCCAGTCAACTTATCTGCATGTCTTTGGTGTCTGGACCCACATATCGTAAATAACTGTAGAACTAAATAATCAAACTAAACTTAATCACATATGTACTGCACAGATAATTGCGCCACTTTACAGAGAGTTAGAATGAATCACTCAGGTAGTCAGGTTCAGTTTCTACTCCTGTTTATTGCTCTGTTCAAAATCAACAGTTGCTTTCCTCTGCCGAGCTGTTTCCCATCGCGAGCCGAGGACATATATTTGAAAGAGGGAAGCCTTCTGTTCAAAGCTCCTTCCCTCAACAAAAGGAATTTGTGTTTTCTTTTTGGTTATATGTGTTTTTCCCATTAGATCACATAACGAGGTGATTTGCCTCAAGCGTGCAGGTAATCGCTGGGTCTTGGGAATGAAATGGTAATGCTTTCGAGCTGGTGTTTTGCTGCGGTGAGGTAAATGTGGCAATGCTTAAACACAAACTGTGCAGACACAAACAGATTCAAAGAGACACATTTGACAGTGCTAACATTTAGACACAGATAAGACAAATACACTGCACATTTCATTATGAGATAAACCCACAAGTGGGACACATCTTTTCCCTGCTTTTTTTACTTCTCCTCTGTTTTGCCCCCGGTTAAGGAGTGAACCAATGTGACCCTCATCAATATTGACAAGCTTTTTCATGAAATGAGCTCAGAGATGGAAAAAATGAACAAGACCTTGGAGAGAAATTGAGAGCAGGATGGAGGGTGAGACAGAATGCAAATGCTTCGTTGGCCAAGGGCACTACTTGTATGGGGAAGGCCAAAAAACAGATATTATGCATCTCTATTCCTCACTCATCTCCTCAGTCATCAGTCTTTTTCCCCTCTCTTTGCATCCTTCCATCTCCATCCCATTCATTGTAACCCACGTCTTTTTTTTTTTTTTTTACTGTTGAATCTCCACGATGACAGCACATAAAACACCTTGGAACAGAAGCTCCCTGAGTGCTCATTAACGCCTCGTTAGCATCGAAAATGATCATCTCAAGAAGGGAATGGGTCTTGGATGGGTGGAGGAGCTCAACAAATGAGATAAAAATATCTTTTCTTACCAAAGTGTCTTTTTACTGTGCCATATCAGAAACCACTAAAGATTTGAATCCATTTACTTTCATCTACCTCTGGCATAACAGAGACCTAAACCCTCTTTCTCCAGATGGACATAATTATAATTATAAATTATAAATCATTCTTTTCCTCTCCTGTTGCACAAAGAAAGAGTTGAAAACAGGTGGACCTGACGCCTCCGAGGCCTTTCTTCAGCCATGTCAGAGCTGCAATTATCTCTTTTCAGTGAACGGCTGCTTCACAAAGCAGCAGGAGCCACTGCTGATGAGTGACTGGCAGAGAATATTCAGAGAATATTCAGTGTTACAGGGAGACAAACTCATTAAGATAAGTATGATGCTACCCTTGTCACATGGAGAGGCATAACACCTTGTCTACACAAGAGGCATAGCAGGATGTTGGCAGAGCAGCAGCAGCTTGTTCAACCCTCCATATGAACACAGTTGGGAACTAACGGGTTACATGTAAGCAGAATTACATAATCAGATTTCTGAAAATAAGTAACTACTACTACTTTTTTATATATGTACAATATGAACACCAGCGAACTGAATTACAGTACAACGCAATATTGACAGCAATGATTTGATCTTCGCTGTGATGAATTACACAATTCAGTTTCAAGAGTCACCTTATTTTTTCATATCACACAGAAATTAATGGAAAACAGCTGCATACAGTAGGGTAGCAGGAAAAAAAACATAAAAAAAAACAGATAATCTGTACAGTGTGCATTCAGCGTGGTATGATAAAAAGATTTTTTTTTTAAAAAATGGAATTAAGTGTTGTCCAGAAATTAGTTCTCTGCTGTTGTCCCACTTTTTTCTCATTTTAAATGCACAGTACATGGTAAAGTACAGTATGTAGTTTCTCACCTTTTGTCCTCTTGCTCTGACTCTATCTGCAGCTACCGTATGGAAGTGTAACATTTCGTGTCTCTTCATAAAATTGTATTTGTCCCATAGCCAGAGGCAGATAATGGTAAAATGTACTCTAGTGTTTGCCTGCATTTTGCTGTCCCTGAGAGTGTTTTAGAGCATAGTTGTCTGGCCAACACAGTCCCCCTCATACACACCCACACACATTCGCCAAGGTATTTGACCTGTTTTGCCCCCGAGCAAAGAAAAATTGTCTGTCCTGCATCCCAACGCTCTCCTGTGCATTACCTTACCTCCAGTAGCGCTTTCTGCACAGGAATGTGTAAATTGTGTTTATGACAAGTTACATGTGCCTTCCTACTAGAATATTTATAGCAAAATATGGTTGCTCCTCTGTTAATTTGATGTTACATCCCACACTCAAAACAGGAGCAGGTCAACCACTAAATATGCAATCCAAATTAAATAAATACAGACAACATATACAACTCTGTTTCTAAAATAGTTGGGGCACTGTGCAAAACTAGTACTTCTAGGTAGCCCCTCTTAATGATGAAAGGTACATACAGGTTTTGGAGCAACATATGCTGCCATCCATACGTTTTCCAGATGTGCAGTTAATAAAATGGTCTGCCCACAGTCTAGACCTGTCTCCCATTGGCAATGAGCGGTGCATTATGAAGTAAAAAATACAACAACAAAGACTCCTGACTACTGTGCAACCGATGCCATATATCAAGTAAGAATGAGACAGAATTTCACATTCAAAACTTAATATCAAAGTAGTGTCAAAAAAAAACCCAATAGAGTTTGAACATTGAATATTTAATCTATTCAACTGAATAAAGGTCAAAAGCGATTTGCAAATCATTGCATTCTGTTTTTAATTTTCAATCAGGGTTGTAAAAAGCAAATACACACTCTCTCTCTGCTCACTTCTGTCTGGCACGTTTTGACCTTTATGTCTGATGCTTTAGTCACCAGTGGAAAGTGTGTGTTATTCACAAATACTCACGTTCCCTTTGTGCCCCTTCTTTATCAGTATGTACTTCATGGTCTTTTCCAAATGCCCCTTTGTGGCGTTAGGTTCTGGTTAAAGAGCTATTAATTCTGCACACACCTCTTTCCTATTTTGGCTCTGTCAACAGTGTTTCATTAAAACGGTCTCAGTAGTTTGCAGCCGGTGAATGTTTTCCGTCTACCCTCAGCTCCCGGTGGCGGCGGGGTGAGGTCCTTGAAGTCCTTTTTAAGGAAATTGGGCTTGACAGCAACAGCAGTTAGTTTGGCTTTTGTGTTTTCCCGTTGTTGTTGTTGCTTCTTTTGATTCGACACTGGAAAAATGCAAAACAGGAATACAAAGTGTTATTGACTTTTTTCTTTCTCTCCCCCGCTTTCCCCTTGATTTCCTATCCATTTCTTTACTCTGATCATCTACACTTATTTTCTTCATGATCATTTTCTCCTCTCACTTTATGTCTCATATCTCTCCATCCAGGCAGTACTACGAGATGCTGTACAACACTGCAGATGAGCTGCTGAATCTGGTGGTGGACCAAGGCGTTCGCTACACGGAGCTGGAGTACATCAACGCCCTGTCCTTGCTCCATCGCAGCCAGACGGGTGTAGGTGACCTCAGTACCCAGAACATCCGGCTGCAGAGGCTGAAGGAGATCATCTGTGAGCAGGCCGCCATCAAACAGGCCACCAAGGACAAGAAGATCACTACAGTGTAATGATAAGACAGGGCAGTGTCCAGACGGGGGTAGAGATGCCTTGAAATCGGATAAAAGGAATAGTTCAGGGTTGTATGAGGTGTATTAGCTTCAGTAGATACTGGTCGGCATGTCCCCAGTTAAGAGAAGCAGAGAGGAGTACCAGCATGGAATCTAAAGTGTGTATTATTTTGGACAGGGTCAGCAACAAAAGGCATTTTAGCCACTTAAAAAAGGTCCACCTAAAAAAAATCTATATCACTTTAAGTGTACGCTATATTTACACCACCTTACTTTACTGTCAGACAGCCTTTTCTGACAGCAAACTGCCATTATATAAGCCAAATATCTCTCCATCCAAATCAACCAAACTCCATAAGCTAATTGAGTAATTTTATCTTTTGGAACACCAAAGTCACACAATAACACAAACTAACCAATAGTTTGAGGCAGCATTAGACCAACAAATGCTGTTTACTGATTTTGCCTGTGGAGTTTGGTTGGTTTAGAGAACGTGACATTTGGCTTTTATGAAAATGGTTTCCCCCTCCGTAAAGGCTGTCTGATGACAAAGGAAAGAGGTGAAAATATTCAATATACGGTGCACTCTGAAACTGATGTAGGTGGACCTAAAGAGTGGCTAAAATACCTTTTGTTGCTGACCCTGTCCACCGCAGTTCATCTGTGCTGGTGCCCATCTCTGCTTCTCCAATCCGCAATCTACTGTCTCTAATAGACTGACCTTCGATAAGCACCTCATATAACCACACTTCAAATAATCCAGACCTTCCCCTTAGAAAAAAAAAGTGAAAGAGAATAACTGTGTTTCTCAATCACCAATCTATCCCACACATTTTTGTTTCCATTCCCTCAGTTCTGTCTAGCAAGAACATGTTCAGCAGATAATTGGGTCATGTATGTAAGAGTAAGGACTGATAGAGCAGAAACTTTCAGTACTGGAGATATTTAAGAACTGGGTTAGAAAACACTGAAATAGAGGCTTACTCTAGACATAGATCATAATGTGTGTGAAATCTGGTGATGGAGAGTGTGTCTTCTCCATTTCATCTCGCCTGATGTGATGGAACTCATTGTAGTCGAGGGTTGACACAGATATACTTTCTTCCAACTGTGGGCATGTAGATTTTATAAATATATATATATATCAGTGTATGCAGCACTGACTCACTCTAATTGGGGAGCGAGGTGACAACCAAGAGAACTGCAAACTTTGCAAGTATAGTTCCCCATGTATCTGTCGTAAGGTAACCTATATTGTCAATTTACACTTTTTAAAAGACACAACAAATGCAGCACTCACGCTCCGACTACCAGCAGTCTCCCGCTCACCATGACTCCAGCTCAAGATAAAAGGCGATTGTCTTGGACACTCACCCAAACTTAGGTCCCATCTCATCTCATTTTCCTATTAGATCTAAACTGCTGCTCTCAATTACACCTCTATCTCTCCTCTCCTGGCAGCCCCATGGGCCCACTGATTCTGTCTGCAATAACAGATGCCAGATTAGACTGTCTGAATGAGGCCACATCTCCCGCCTGCTGCCAATTTGGGTTGGTCCCCAAAGATTCCCCTAGCTGCGAATTGTATCATATCTATGGCTGTTAAAAATCTGTTTATCTGCCTTTTTTGTTATAGTTTGTGCTGTAAACTTGTGCAGCCAGCGTGGAAAGTTGAGCGTTGATTAACGTTTTTTTATACAAATTGGACAAAAGAGACTCAGTAATGAAGATATTTTCTCTGATTTCAGTTTCATTCTAGCATAAAACAAGGTTTATTTTAAATGTTACATTTCAAATCCAGCTCGCCACAGTAGAGTGACTTGCACTTTTTGTGTTAAAGGAATAGTTCTGATTATTTGAAGTGGGATTGTACTGTATGAGGTATTTCCTTAGCGATAGTTGGTCAGCAGACCCCCCACTCTGGAGAAGCAGAGAGGTGCACCAGCATGGGAGCAGAAAAATGTATTTTAGCCACCTAAAAAATGGTCCACCCTGAAATGATCAGTATCATTGTAAGTGTATACTATATTTTGAATATTTTCACCACAATATTTTGCTGTCAAACAGCCTTTTCTGGTGGGAAAGCACCATTTTGTAAGCCAACTATTGCTGTCTCTAAAGCAACCAGACTCCTCACAGGAAAAAAGGTTAGTTCAGATTCCCTGAGGTCACACACTAACACAAACAAACTGACCAATCAAGGCAGAGGTAGTCCAGCAACTCCTGTGTTCTGTGAGGTAAAATTACTGATTTTGGCTATGGAGTTTGGTTTGTTTGGACAGAGCAATATTTGGCTCATATAACGGTGGTTTTGTCTCTCAAAAGCAGTCTGATGGAAAGGTAAAGTGTGAATATTCTAAATATAGCGCACACCTAAAGTGATAGATTTTTTTCAGTGAATCTTGTGGTTGAGTGTTTAAGATACATTTTGTTGCTTACCCTGTCCACAGCACAGCTTCCATGCTGGTTCCCCTCTCTGCTTCTCCTGAGGGGCAGCGTGCAGACCACTATCTACTGTAGGTTATACGCTTAATAGGGATACGTACCTCATATAACCCCACTTCAAATAATTCAAACTATCCCTTTAAGTAATACATGTGGGAATACATTTCATCAGTCATACTAGCTCTATAAAAGGAAACCGATGCAGTTCTGAATCTTTATATTGTCGTCCCTGCTACATGTGCCCAAGTCTATTTAAAGTGAACTGAACATATAAACTCAAGAGACGATCACAAATCATTCCCCTCCCTGCAACCGTCCATGTTTTTAGTTCATTAACTTGGGAGAGAAGTACTTAACGAGAGGAGGAGAGGGGAATGGGAGCCTTGTCAATACAGCAGGCCTGGCGATGGTCTCCCTAAAGCCCAGAGAGCAATCCATCATAATGACACATAGGCTGGGATCGATGGGAAAACAACTGTGGAGCTGCTGAAGGCGCTCGCCTACCACTCTGAAACGTACACTTTGTGTAAAATCTAAAATCTGCTCATTCAGCTGTTCAGTTGAGAGCTACTTTTGTAATGTTATACATTGGAAACTTTAATACAATGTTAACTGACTGTGTCATGTCACACAGATACTATTATACTCTTATCACACTGTGCACACATAACCCATAAAAGTCCAGAGGGCTTAAAGGGAGTTTTCATTATTTAATGTGGGGTTGTGTGAGGTACTTAATCAATAGAGTATCAACTAAAGAAAGTCAATATCACTTTAAGTCTATGTTACATTTAGAATGATTTCACAACTTTACTTTGCTGTCAGACAGCCTTTTCCAACAGCAAAGGCTTTATATAAGCCAAATGTGTCTCTCCCCAATCCAACCAAACTCCACAAATGAAATCTGGAATTTTACCTGACAGAACATGGGAGTTGCTGGTCCACTGCTGTCTCATTTGATTAGTTTGTTTGTGTTATTGTGTGACTTTGGTGTTATTAAAGGATAGTTCGGAATCACACAAGTCACACAGTGGTAGTGGTGGCAGCGGTATACCAGCAACTCCCATTTCCTGTGAGTGAGTTTGGTCTGGAGAGTGATATTTGGCTTATATAATGGCGGTGTCTTGTCTGAAAAGGCTTACTGACAGCAAAGCAAAGCAGTGAAAATCTTCTAAACATATTGTATACTTAAACTGTTACTGATTTTTTTTCTTAGGAGGACCTTTTTTTTAGTGGCTTTTGTTGCTGACATGCCCACAGCAGAACATTGCTTAGCTTCCATGCCGGTACTCCTCTCTGCTTGGGGGCATGCTGACTGGCATTTTTACTGTAGGTAAATGTCTAGACTGACTATTGATAAGTACGTCATACAACCCTACATTAAATAATTAGAAGTATCCCTTGAAGTGCTGGGCATACTTATTTGTAAGTGCGAACCACTCCTGATGCCCATGCTTTGTTTATCAATGAATTAAATATGTTAAATGTAATAAGGGTTAATTTTTTTGTTGAAGGCAAGACATCTGCTTTTCTATTTCATGTTTTTTTTTTCTCTTTTCAGTTTATTTTGTACATCTATTCAATGAGAGCAATTTGTATGTGTCAAGTAAGAATGTATTGAATTCTAGACATCAAACTATGAACAAGTTTAAACAGCCTCATTCTTCCTCTGCTTATTGAGTGTCATCTTATAAATGCTCTAGTGCTACTCTAAATTAAGCACACATGATTTGCCAATACATACAACTAATACACTGAAAAAATAAATCCTCTAAATTTCTGTCTGGTTTTGTGTATTTTGTTCAGTGTTTTTCTTTGTGTGGTTGCATAACAGCCATATTTTCCATTCGGGGAAGTACAGCTGAGAAGAGTTCATGCGAGCAGTAACACCTCTTCCACACATGACAGCACAGTCCATCACTGTTTTGATGCACCCGGGATGTTACCGCCTTATATCACATGAACAAGACCGATCCAAAACCAACACTAGAGGATGTACTTTACCTGACAGCTGTGATGTGCTGTGTGACATGGTTTGAAGTATGAAGTGCTAAAGTGGAGCACATTGGAGTCAGACAAATAAACACAGACAACATACCACCTGAAGGCTTGTATGGCTGACGTAAACCCATATCTGTCAAACTGTTTTTGGCACAGTGCAATGTTTGCCAAGCCTGGAGGTGTTATTACCCCTTTAAGTCTGCTGTCATGGAGTCCTGAACAAAAAGGTGACCCAGCAGCTCAAATGTAAGATACACAACTGGAAACTTAAGTAGTCACATGTTGATAGACAGCTTTTATAAACAATAAACAAACAAATATGAATTTTCTCATTTTACATCTGTAAGTCACACTCCTAAATTGTGTGTGGAAAAGATCTATATTCTTAACACAATATAGAAATAATAATCATACAAATTTTTTAAAAAGGTGTTTTGTTTTAGTAAACTTTAGCAGTCATTACTCCAGTATCAACAAGTTTTTGAGCATTTTGTTGCTTTTGGGGATGCATGTCAAGTAAATGGTGTAAGGTGAGCTCTATGAATCGCTTTAATTGCTCCTTTTATTGTCTCACCCCACCTCTTTCCAAAAAAAGACCCTGTAATTCATTATAATGAGAAACCTAGTAAGTATCTATGATAATAATAATAATAATAATTTGTGAGGAACATTTTGAGGAACTAACTCATTATGTTGAGGATTCCCATTATTATGAGATACTAACTCTTTTTTTTAAAGTTTCTCATTTTTTTGAGATAGTCATTATTTTAAAGAAATTTCTCATTATTATGAGATACCAAGTCATCATTTTGAAGTAGTTTTTTTGAGAAATGGTCATTGTTTTGAGATACCGAGTCATTATTTTGAGAAACAAGGTCGATACTTTGACAAACGCCCTACAGGCTCTTCTTTTTTTTTTCATCACGTTGTCGGAAATGAGGCTCGGAAACAATCAAACTACGTCACCCACAATTCCTTTCACCTCTCGCTTGTCTCAGAGTTGCCTAGCGACGACGGTGTACGCTTCAAGCGAAAAGCTAACTTACTAGCCAAGTGGAGCATGGATATTTAGACTTTTTTTTTGTCACTTTTGTTACTTTGACTCTTTTTTTTCCACCGTCGAGCGTTAGTCGTTTGTCGTCAGGTTGTCATGATGTTTTCCTCTCCGTTGCCTAGCTACAGCCTCCCAGGGTACCTTAATGACGCTCTCCTCCCTGAGGCTCCAAACTGCTGTGAGCCAGAGGAAAACACAGTCATGGAGGTAAGGACTGTGATACCTTAGCGGGTAAAAGTTTTTTAAGCTGTATGTACTGTGTCTTCGTCTTGTTAAAAAATACACTTTATTTGTTTCTTTCATTTTGTGTTTTCGTCGTGACAAAACATTTTAAAGCTGAACGTGTAACTGTGCCAAAGAATCAAAAACGGCACGGTGACTGCAGATTAAAGTCGCAGTGTGAATAAACCTTCACGTTTGTTCCGTTCAGGTAAAGCAAGTTACCTTGAGCAAGAGGTCTGGGGAAATAAAACAACACAGCAAGGTCAAATGGTTGATTATTTTAAATTATAGTCGCATTCACTGGAATTAGAGTGCTGTGTATCCTTGGTGAGCATAATGTTTGTGTATGTGCTGCATGAATATGGTGTGTGTGTGTGCTTTGCGGGGCAGGAAGCTGTGAGCACTAGGTGATGCTTTTAGTGGTCTTCAGTTTCTGCCCATGTATTGTTACTGCAGGGATCCCTGTAGTTCACTGATGTAAATCCCACAAGGGCTAGCTTCACTGCTCTAATAAAATACTAAATTTTATTTATTTGTAACTTGTTTGCAGAAGGAGGGGTTTTAACTGCTGAGATGGTGTCCAGCTGTATGTCCAACCGTGGACGCTTTGGGACTGGGCTGCAGCACTTGTACCACCACCTGTCTCTGTCTGTAAGACACTTACACACTGACCCTAAATGATATGGCTTTCAAGTATGTTTCAAATCAGTTTAACGTGACAGATCCCTTGTCAGTTTAATTTGGAAGCAAATTTACTTTAACCTTGTATTTTTCTCTACCCTAGAGTCACAATCTCAGTGACATCTCCATTTTATGCAGTTATGTCCATCTTCAAAAGCTGGAACTGCCACCAACAAAATCAAAGGTGACTTTTTGTTGTTCAGTTAATTAATTAATAAAAATGTCCCTAAAGGTGTTAGCAAGACATGATTATTGCATATTTGAATAGTTTACTTTTCTGTGGCTGTCTTTATCCTTTGATCAATTTCTCTAACTTTTCTATAAAGTGAGTTTCAAATATTGTATGCATACGCCATCCATTTATATTTGTCTGAGGACAGTAAAACTGTAGATTTGTAGAAATAAAGTCTAGCCTACAGGGCGTATCATAATTTTCCCAGTGTGACACAAATAATACAAATTCATGGTTAATAGGCCTACATGCTGTTATCTTTTCCATTTTGTAAATGTCTGTTGTAATGTCCATCCATGGATGTAAAATTTGACTCTCTGTAATAACCATTTCCTCATCAGGGCCTGTTTAGCAGCTACTAGCAGTAATAAATATTACTCTCTTTTCAAACCATTCTTTGAGGTACAAAGAATATGGTTTCCTCTCCAGGGACATATGACATTTGATAATATCTTGTAAGGTATCATATATCCCTCTGCAAAGTACCTTATGAGGCTTTTCCAACTAAACTCGCTCTTCATTTCTCTGATTTTCTTTTAATGCCTCTAACTTTTTTCAACAACTAGATTTATCCTGTGTGAGCCACATGCCATACCTTATCATCTTGGATGCTTCTCACAATGAAATCTCCAACTTCTTTGGATTTCAACCACCCAAGAAACTAGAGGTAACACAGGACCTTGAACTGACAGGATAAGACCACATTTGATTGTTGGCTTGGGGTTCTCTCGCACATGCTATTCCCTCAAGATAGTCCTGGATTTCCATAGCCCATCTGTAGTCACTTTGAATATGCTTACCAGGCATTAACTGCCCTTGAATGACAGTGAACTTTAGCAAATTGAAAATTCTTTCCCATACTCTATGGATTTAGGCAAAGAATCTCTTCAGTGAGATGTACAGAAGTACTTTCATGACTGTGGTTAATGGTGTGCTGCTTTTTTCAGGAAGTCAATTTCTCCCACAACCGTATGACAAAAATGAAGGATTTGTCGGCCTTTTCATCTCTGACTAAACTGGATCTGGCCTGTATCCTTTCACATTTACACACAGAGACACATTTACATCCATCCATGTGCATGTGAACTCACACATGTCTTTGTCTCTTTTTCTGTGCGTCACTCACCCAGCTTCTTTGTGTACCTACTGTAAACAGCATATGATAGTGCCAGATTTAAAATTCAGCAGAGTTCTGTTGAACAATTAAAAACCAATTTCAGTTTATTAAATTGAACTTTATTGATGTAAGCTGTAATTAGTGTTTAAGTAGTATGGAGATGCCTGCTTACCCATACTAACATAAATAAATAAACAGAGTGCTGCTGGGACCTAGTAACTATAAAAGAAGGAGGGAAAACACTTATCTTTTGGCTGCTCTGTATTCCTTAACAAAATATTGCATTGTTTACTCGCTAGCTAAAAAGTAATAAAATCTTACATTGTTTGCTTGATAGCTGAGAAGATAACAAAACCTTACATTATTTACAAGCAAATTAAAAATTGAATGAAACATTACATTTTTTGCTAGATAATGTTAGCTTAAAAGTTTTTAAAAAACATTACATTGTATGCTAGTTAGCTAATAGGTCAACAAATGCTACATTGTTTGATAGCTAGCTAAAAAGTTAGCTTGCCTAGTTAGCCAACCCATGATGGCTCGGCAGTGAAGCTCTAATTTTTCCTTCTCTAAGAAAAACCTTTTGGCCAGATGGAGCAATAAGGTCAAATGTGGAAGATCACAAAACAGGAAGGAAAAAAGAGACTGCCTGGCAGCAACTGTCAGACTGTTTTAATAGATCAACTACAATGCAATGCTTCTAATACACTTGTGTATTATTCTTAACATGTCCACTCTCAGACAACAGTTTCAGTGAAATAAATGGTCTTGAGCAGTGTTGTAAGCTCAGCCATCTCAGCCTGGCACACAACAAGATCTCAAGGATCAGCGGCCTGGACAGTCTCCCTCTCACACATCTCTGCCTTGTAAGTCCTAAACTATAGCAGTCAGAAATATGGGTAACACTTTATAATGACCATCAGTAATAAACACACACACACACACAAACATTGATGCATACAGTACAGTTGTACATTCATGTACATACTTACAGACATCTCATTGGTATTTCTTTGCCATTTCTTGGGAATACTTCCATATGCATGTGTGGCATTGCTTCACAGGAAGTTGTTTCCCTCAATGAGTGGGAGTACAGTAGGAGTTATGTTGGAGATCTTTCTGATTGCGTGTGTTTTACCTCATGTATGCTAAATTTTACCTATTCCTGTTTGTCTCTTGTCTCTCCCCTCTGTCTTTCTCTTTATGTCTCTGTTTTTGGCCGCATTTTTACATTCAGTAAAACCTTGGCCCCCTGTTCGAGAATCACCATATGGTCCAACAGCAGGCCTTTTCTCTCCCTCCCTCTCTCACTGCTTGGTTGTGTGTGTGTGTTGTGTGTGTGTGTGTTGCATGTTCTGTCCTTTATCAGTGTTTCCTCATTGTCAGCAGCCATCGGTCTGGCTGTGTCTGCCCCTGTCTGTAGCTTTGCTTTGGGACCAGCTGCTGGTGTTTGAGTGAGCCTGGACCAAGTTCAGACACACACACACACACACACACACACACACACACACACACACAC
The DNA here is from genome assembly GCA_034769285.1 of Lutjanus argentimaculatus. Classification (NCBI taxonomy): domain Eukaryota; kingdom Metazoa; phylum Chordata; class Actinopteri; order Lutjaniformes; family Lutjanidae; genus Lutjanus; species Lutjanus argentimaculatus. The sequence continues at coordinate 2,058,777 of JAWZSL010000029.1, read as the reverse complement.
TCACACCTTGTCCGTCCAGCATCCATCTACTCCCATTCCTGACCCCTCTTCCTCACACGCTGCCTCCCTAAACAGCACAACCCTGTCAGCCAGCCTGTTTCACAGCCCATCACAGTACCGACCTGGAGCTTCAGGGGACCAGCGCAGTCACCCACCCCCACTGACAGCAGCCCTCTGCCAGGCAACATGCTTGGCACAAGCACGGCGAGGTGTGGCCAGACAGCTAGATAACAACTTTAGCTAGTGGAATGGAGTGAGAAGCAGGCTGGGGACCCTGACAAGGGAGGAGTGCCCAGGTCTGGTTCTTTAGTTGGTTAGCGTGCTGCGCTAGCACCTCGCCAGCTGTTTGGCTGTCAGTCCTCACCTGTCAGGATTTAGCAGAGAGAGGCAGGCCTGCCACTCAACCCAGTGCTGAGGGGAAAGAGGGTTCACACACCCTGCAGAGCGACCATGGCATGTCCTTAATATTTATTAGTGGGAGTCATTCACTGTATATGAAGTAGAACTGCCACTTATGAATGCATGCATATTTATGAATATCATGTGCTTGCCTCTTTAAATGTGTCTTCTTTCCTGTCTGTGTCCAGAGGGGGAACCAGCTGCAGAGGATTGAAGGGTTGGAGAATCTGAAGAGTCTGCAGGTTCTCGACTTGTCTCTGAACAGCATCAACAGTCTTTCTGGCCTCCAGAATCTCCACCTGCTGGGCTCCATCAATCTGGAGAAAAACCTGGTATGGATCTAAGAGAAGCTTCAGAAAGAATTGTAATAATAGCTTTATTTGCACAGCACTTGTCTAAAAACAGGTTTTCTGTGGGTTAACGTTACTTTTATAAAGTTTCATTAACTTCAGTCTCACTTCAAAATGTGTTTTTGGGAAAAAATGTATTGGTCACTCTGTATTGATCACACACAAAAAACAAGATTGACATTGAAACATTGAAACCAAAATGGACCCACTCTGAACAACAATTTGAACCCTTGTAACTCCTATTCAATTAAGAACTGTGGGAGCTGTTTCAAATATGAGGAATTTAACATAGGTGATTTGGTGCGCAACAAAGAAAAAACACATTAAATATGAAATATAAAGAAGACAAAAGCAATTACTGCAAGCTCAGAAGCATATATATAGGAAAGAAAAAAAAACTAACAATAAGATGTAGAAAAATATTATAAAATATGTACAATATGTTATTTAAATTAGAGAGCTGTACCGTTTGTGCAGGAATGTGCAAAATATTCTGCAGGACATAGCAGTAAACAGCTTTACACTATGCAGCAAAGGAAATGAGGAATGGAAAAGTAGGAGTGTGTTAAAGTGTACCATCATACACAGAGTACAATGAAGACCGCAGTAAGAGTACACTCAACTGGATTCTAGTTTGACAAAATAATAGTTGCAGACAAGGTCAGGAGTGAACTTTCATGCTCAGCAAGTTTCTCTTTTTAATACCTAGAAAAGAACAATTGCACAGGGATTCCATGGCATAAATTTGTGGTTTTGTTTCAGATTAGTGAAATTCAGGAGTGCAAACACGTTCATGATCTTGTCCTGTTGAGGGACCTCAACCTCCTGGGAAACCCTGTACAGGTAATTGGAGTCTTTACTGACCACAGTGTTTTACTACGACAACTTTTATATATGTGGAGATACAGTGTGTATCAGAGGCGGCTGGTGAATTTTTCTCCAGAGGGGGTTATATTGAAAATCAGGCAAAAGTCTTAAGGTATCGCAGTTATTAAGTCTTCTTTACTGAAGTTTTAGATTGTGGGGAGAGTTGGGGCAGTGCCCTAGCACCCTCTATTGACCAGCTGCCACTGTTGTGTATGAATGCATCTTGTTTTACCCAGGCACCTCTGTTTGCTTTGCTCAGTTTGACATCACAGATAAGGTTTGTGTTTTCAGTATAGATCCATCATGATGTTGCTGTCATATGTGCCGTATGAATGTAGGAGCAACCCGATTACAGACTGGCAGTCATCTTCCTCCTTCAACATCTGACTGTACTGGATCAAGAGAAGGTCACTGCTGAAGAAAAGGTAAGAATAAACATTGTAATCATGTTGTTAATTTTATAACTATCTTAAACTTGATAACTAACCTGAACCCTAACCTTGTCTGCTTATGCTGTTTTCTGAAACGTGATTCTATGTGTTTATGTTGTGATATTTTAACTGCGTAAGAATGTTTTGTGTTCAATTGTTTGCTTGTCATATGTTCTTAACATGATGCTGCTTTAATTAATTAATTGCTCCTTTAAGATTTTTATCCTGTTTAACTGTTCATGCTTTGTCTTCTCCAGTTCTAACCTTACATGTTGTTTTATTTGTTGCTTTAATGGCCAATTCAACAACTGGCCGACAGTTGAAAAATGGCCTTTTGGCTAACACTACCACAATTACAGTGATGATCAATGCGTGTTGTCGCTGTGAATAAACAAATAAATGGTAAATCCCAGGTGTCATCAGTAAACAAGTATGACCCTCCTTTGGATGTGGTGGCAGCCATGGATCATATGACCCACCTGGTGTATCAGCTGATGCAGCCCCAGGTGCTCTATGACAGGTTAGTACAAATATACAGCATATATATGGCATATGTGTAAGCATATGTTTATATGTCCTATGCCTTGTTATGGAATTTAAAGCTCAAGACAAATCAGTTTCCTTCAATTTAATAAGCAAAAAGGATCATCCAAAATGTTGACAGAGGGGACAGGAGACACTGACAAGGAATTAGTCATAATCATAAAAATCTTGCAAAGCCAACTCTCAAGAAAGTTGTTTTCAAACATGAGCAGCATTTTATCTGCAGTGTTTCTGTATTGCTCATGATCGTATCTACTCCCTAAAAAAAGAAAATGAGTCCATGCATCAGCACTTTTTTGAAAACATCCATCATCAGCAAATAAAATGCTGCATCTACAGTCAATTTACCATTCTCCTCTGTGCTTCCTAGAAAGAGCACATCCATATTGCCCACGAGGCTCCCGTTTATATTGACTGTTGGAGTGGAGTGAAGTTTGTGCTCTGGCTTCATGATTTAATTAACTTAAGTCTTGCTTGTCTTTGGTGAGAGAGAACATATTTGTAATGTTTCAGTTTATCCGAAACCTGTGAAAATGTGTGTGTGTGTGTGTGTTGTGTGTGTGTGTGTGTGTGTGTGTGTGTGTGTGTGTGTGTGTCTTCAAGCAGTACTTTGCCCAGTGCAGACTCTCCGTATCCTATGCTGGTTCTGACTGGTCCTCAAGGCTGTGGGAAGAGAGAGCTGGCCCACAGACTGTGTGAGGAGTTCAGCGAATACTTTGCCTATGGGTCAGTCTCAAACTTTCTGGACACATGCCACAGTCGTACACTGAATCCTACTGTGTCAATACTTGTGCTGGTACCAAAATAAAAGACTGAACTCAGTAGATGTAAGAAGATGTAAAAGCATGTTATTTAATGTGGACAGTAAATAAATCTAATCTCAAAACATGTTTGATAAAAGTATTACTGGTATGACAACTTAAGTTTTTTCAGTTGTATCTTATACTTACTCCTGTGGATGTCAGTGTGACTTCCAAAATACCAGCTACTCTTTAAAGTGTTGATATAAACAAATATATTGGCTCATGTATTACACAATGGAAAAAAGGAACCATCTGTGCCTGAATACATTAAAGGATAGGTCAGATATTTTTATGTCAATCTTAATACAATACTTATATGCCATATGTGCATGAAGAGAGTCATTGTTTGCTGTAATCATTCCTCCTTCTGTTCATATAGTTTGTACACTGTACACTACGCTGTAAGAAATGAGGGACAAAGTTCACAGTCCTTGTTCAGTGCCAGAATGCTTTTAGCTTTTAGCCAATTTGCTCATATGAGGTGTGCAAGCCCGTTAGGACCCCAACATGCCTGTTGAAAATTTAAAGCCTGCTGCTCCTTGTGCAGGAGGAACTTTGGGTATAAAGGCATTAAAATCACATGGGAAGTCAGATAACATGGAGCCACCAGCAAATGCCTTCCATCACGAGATATTGTTCCAGGTGCTCTTTGACAGGTTAATAGAAATTTACAGTAATGTTTGATATTTGTATTTGGAGCAGCACAAGGTCTGGTCCCAGCGCAGCCCAATCTGCATGCCAGCTCCTGCAACAGGAGTCCCAGTTCTGGGACTCCCAATTTTCCTTCATGTCCTTCATACTTTAATTTATTGAACAAAGTACTAATATTGATATGACATAGGCCTTCGATTGCATTCATAATGGTCTTTAAAAGGAAAAAAAAAGTGTTGAAACCTGCAGATTATTATACATAGTATATTATACATACATATTATACAATTTACCTTTTAGTAGCATGTGTTTGTCTGTGTGTTTTGCATGCATCAGAGAGAGCCTGCATTAGTGAGAGCTTGATACTGGTGTCTTCTCGGTCTGGGTTCAGGCTGGGGCTGAAAAATTACGGACTTTGTCAGACCAGGGTTGGAGTTTTTGGCCCGTGCAGGACTCTAGTCTGAGTTAGTCAAATCAAGTTTGTGTCTTTCTCTTGGCTGTCACATGTAGAATTACTGTCAGTGTTTTGTCCCAGCAATGCAGCCAGCAGTGGGTCCACTGTGGCTCAGCAAGGAAATTTTGGAAGATACCCAGTTTGTCAAACTCAGTCTGCTTTGGCTTAATTTCAGAATATATTTTTGCACAAAGTGAGGACTGCAGAGGGATCTCTTCATGGAGAGGAGGAATAATTACACCGTCCAATAACTCTTTCAATGTACATATGGAATGTGAGTATTGTATTAAGATAGAGATGAAAAAATATGAACCTACCCTTTAAATGCAGGGCCAAACAGTGCAGTAGTATGCAAGTCAAACCCTCAGAATACCGTCAGGTAATGACTTATCCCTGGCTGTCACCTAGTGGTTGGTTTTATTGTCTGAAACATTCCAGAAATCCAGGGGTCTTGTCCCAGCTTATTGCCCCCCTGTGGTTCTCTTTAGTGGTTGTAGGTCTGAGATTTTTCACATACTTAGGCCTCATCAATTTTATGGCTGGATATGTTACATGAACTGTCCAGACTCTGTCTCTAACCCTGTGTGCATCTGTCTATGTCTGTCTCCACAGAACCTGCCACACCACAAGGGGGCCCTACTTTGGAGAGGAGAATGGAATTGATTACCATTTTGTCAGTGAGGAAGAGTTTCAGAACATGATTCACATGGTATGTTGGTTTTCCATGAACCTTTTTTGACGTTTGACGTTACAATATGAGAACAAAAAACATGTTTCAAGGTCATTTTGAATTCTGTACTCTGTCATAAATCATACAAAGTTAATTTCATTAGTTAAATGTGCACTGGGTTTTTGATGGGTTTTTTTTTGTCTTAGTGTCCTTTGATTCACACAACTCCCTCAGCAACTTTCAGATTGAATTCACTCAGTGGCAATAATTAGTTGAGTAGTTGAGATAATTACTTGTACTTGGATGAATTGATTTTACTTTAGCTGGCTGATATTTCATTAAACAAAGATACATTTAGTTCAGTTGAGATTTTTAATAAGGTGTAATGGCTGTCTAAATTAAATTTTACTTAAGGATGACTCATCACAGCATAACCTACAATGCTTGCCATGCAAGTATTATGAGTATTAAGAGTATTATGAGACCACTGACAAGGACACAGAGAGCTAATGGGTTTTAAAGGGATAGTTGGGATTATTTAATGTTGAGATGTGATATGAGGTACTTATTGATAGTCAGTATATTACCTCCAGGAGATGGCAGTCGGCACGCCCCCAGTTTGGAGAAGCAGCAGGAATACCATATAGGAAGCTAAGCAATGTATCACTGTGGACAGGGTCAGCAGAAAAACGTATTTTAGCCTCTTAAAAAAGGTCCACCTGAAAGAATCATTATCAGTTTAACTGTACACAACATTTATCATATTTTCACTGTTTTACCTTGATGTCAGACAGCATTTTCTGACTGGAAACTGTCATTATGTAAGCCAAATATTGCCTTCTCGAAACCAACCAAACTTCACAGGTGAAAACAGTAGTTTTACCTTGCAGAACATCAGAGTTCTGGTGTATTTGTGCCTCAGTCTGTTATTATATTTGTCAATATCCAGATATTGGTCAAAATTGCATAAAATACACCTCTTTTCTTAGAGGGTCAGCCACTGCCTGGCTCTGATTTTATTAACGTAATCAGTTTGTATTTGTGTTATAATCAACAACAACTGGATGTCATTCATTACAACTTTGTGCTCACATGCTTTGAAGATAACAAAATCATCAAATAACTGGAGTTTTCTTAGAGTCAGAAAAATGGCTGCTGAGGTCAGAGGTCTTGGACACATTTGTTTTCCATCTTGTCCTTTCAGTCAAGCTGCCTGTTATGTAAGAATGGCGGGGGATGATAGATAGAGGTCTGGGTCATGTAGTGATTTACAAACCGAAGGCTTTGATGCTGGAATTTATGCCTTTTGTCTGCTCCAACAGAGGAAGTGGATCAGGTTAACTTTACAGTCTGTTTCTTGCTCTACTTGATTTTTCCAATCTTCTCCTCCACCCTCAATTCTTCTGTTGCCAGCTACTTGGTTTATCGCTGTCCTGCCCTCCTTTTCTTCCACTTCTTCATGCTCTCACCTTTCATGTCTCAGCTGCCCTCCCCCCCTTCACTCCTTTTTCCCCTCAGAGGTGCTTTCCAGTAACTATGCAATCATTACCTCTTGAGCCCACTTCTTGTGACTGTTCTTAAACAAAATTAATCCTAATCAGCAGTTCTTGGTACTTATTATACTCCTTACAGTGCTGTAAACACAAGAACACCTGCTGTGTAATTTTGTCTGAATTGCATCTAGTCTAGTAGTATGGAATCAAGTGTTATGTTTGTAATTTAGTGTTTGAATGATTGTCAGTGACCTATTTAGGAAGGTTCAGGGATACGAAAAAACAATATTCAAGGGAGCCTAAATTCCTGTTTGACTTCAGGAAACACACAGTATATTTTATGTAAATTATGTAGTGACTCAGTTAATGAGGTGTCTCTGTTATTATTATATCATGCAGTCTTGCATCTCGTATGTGGTTCTAAAAGCCTGAGACCATTTTATATTTATTGCAGAAAAACTAAACAAAATAAAAGCCAAGTTAGATTATGAGTTCCTTGTTTAAATATTGTTTACCCCTACTGGCTCCACATGTGGCCATTTAATTGACAGTCCAGTTTCCATGTTGATGTTGCAAAGTCTGTGTTCTCTAATTGCTGTGATTTTAAACGTAGCAAACCATAGTAATAAAGTCAAAATAAGCTTCAGTAAAATGACAAAACAAAACAGCACTTTAATATTACATGTACAGCAACAGCTACTAAATTTGCAGTAATAGAATTCATACAAGTTTAAACCACTTCATGGGAATCCTAACAAATCATTTAATTTTTATGTCTCAGTTCCCTTTTGTTACCACAAAGCAATGAAGCAAAGAACAAGGATGGCTTGTTTTAGTGAACTGTATTAGATTTGACGATTTGACCAAAAGCTTTTTGAGAGTTATAAATTATGCTGTTCAAATAAAACTGCCCCAGAGCCGGTAGACAAAAGGTGAGAGGTTATGTGTGAGAAGTAACAAAGAGGGAGATTTTTTTGCACTGACCACCCGGTCAAAAGTTCAGTTCACAGGTGGGCAAATGACTTTAGGTTGTTAAATCTTGACAGGACATGCTGGGGTTATGTATGTATGTCCAATCTGGGAGATAAATGCTGCTCATAACTGGTAATATGATGAGTAGTGGGGCAATAAAGTGGCGCACTAAACTGCTCTCTCATTCTTTCCCCTGGTACCTGGAAATTTCCTTCTAGGGTAAGTTTATCCAGACCATGCAGTATGGGGGCCACAGGTACGGGCTGTCCAGAGACGCCATAGAGGATGCAGCCAGAGAAGGACTAGCATGCTGTGTGCATATGGAGTTAGAGGTGGGTACGGAAAAGTACATCCAGCAGGCTATAACATTTGAGGTCTAAAAAGCCCATAGATTCACATACAGTCGAAATACCAGCAGCATATATATAGAATGTACAATGCACCATGCTGATGTCATGATTATATCATGGTGTTAGCTGGAGTCAAAACAAAGGAAAAACTGTAATTTCAAGCAGAAGACCACACAGCCAAGCAAAAATGTTGTCTTCCTGTGTTGTCGGTGCCAAAATCCAAGTAGTAATGGCTCAAAATTGAAGTTTTATCACGTACAAGTTGCCACTTCTATTTAAAAAAACAAAAACAAACAAAAAACAAAAAAAAACGAAGACAACTATGGTTAAACACGATAAGACAAAAGCTGAGAGATGTGTGCGAGGCACAACAAAATAAACAAAATGAACTCACAGAATGTCAAAGAAGGAAATATTCTCAAACCTATTTACATTATTAAACAGACAAATACAACAGATCACATTCTGAATTCAAAGTTCTTTCTTTTACCAAACTAAGACGAGCTTTAATTGCCATGTTAACTCCATAAAATACACCTCATTTAAACTCAACAGACAAATAAAAGAAAACTCACCAAAGCCACCATGGTCAGTCTTTTCACTGTTATAACATCACCCATGCTGGTTTGGTCGAAATAAAATCTATGACTGATGTGAAAACAGTCCGGCTCTACAGACCGTTTCCCTCTCATGCCTCTCACAGAGCAGTGCTTGTCACTTGTGCAGATCATTAAATTAGCAAAATAAAGTGACAAAAATCACTCCCCCAAAAAACAGCTGGTGATATACTTATCCAACTGTCCAACCCAGAAACAAACCAGCAAACTTGCTAGCTAGCGTAAGCTAATGTGTTTAGGGAAAGCTCAGCCCACCGTGTTAACCAACAGAAAAGGGATCTATATGTTACTTACATTTAACCAATGAACTAAAAACTGAAGAACTGAAGAACTAAAACTAATAAAAACTAAAATAAGCATTCCTCTCAAGGTCCTGAAACAGCATTTTGTCTCACCTCTATCCTTGAAAGGTCTTACAGTTATATAGTTATTAGATTTACAATAAATGTGAAAATGTGCTTTGAATAGTATATAAACATTTAAAGGGACCAGTGTGTAGGATTTTGTGGCATCTAGTGGTGAGCTTGCTTGAGTCTTTGTATTTATTGTTTTGTTTCGTTTTGTCTTTGCACAAAAGGCCACATCTAGAGACAGTATTTGGTTCGTCTGTTTTGGGCTACTGTAAAAACAGTATGGTTCAACATGGCCGCTGTGAAAGAGGACCTGCTCCGTCTGTAGATATAAATGGCTTATTCTAAGATAAAACACAACAATTCTTATTTTCAGGTGATTTACACCCTTGAACATGATCCGCTCACTTGCGTTTAATTTCTGCCATATTCTGCCAAAAACAACCCATAACTCTTACACACCGGACCTTTAATAAATGGAATATAACACGCAATGAAATAGTTGTAAGCAGGTATATGTGTTTATTAATGCATTTGTCAACAACTAAATTGTCAGAGACATTTTGTTTGAAACCCATGGGGCAGAGAGTGAAGCCTGTTTCTCTGTATCAATAGTGTGCTTTATTGGAAAGTTAATATATAATATTTTCAACAATTCAAGATAAGTCAGTGCGGAATCATCCACATACTAAATTGCTTGTACCTGTCCGTGTGGGGGAATGTGTTGCCAGTGGGTTTGAGTTGTTAGATAGTCCATTTTCATCTTCAAAGTTGCGACAGCACAGTGTGAATCAGTTCAAATACAATTCAAAGCAAACCCTCACTGTAACAGAACTCCTCCACACTGATTGTCTGTCCTCGCAGGGTGTGTTCAGTCTGAAGAACAGCTACTTTGAGCCTCGATACATCCTGCTCATCCCCACCCAGGTGGAGAAGTACGTGGAGCCCCCTGAACAGCCGTGATATCTATACCCCGGCACAGATTGATAGGGCAGTGTCACGTATAGAGCTCTACGCCAATACCAGCAGGCAACGACAAGGATTCTTCGATAATGTTATCCCCTGTGGTACGGCAAGGAAGCTCTTTATCATTTAAGAGTTTTTTTTTATGACATTGAATTTATTCATTCTTGTTTTCTAATGCTGTGCTTGTTGATTTAAATGTTCATTACAGAGTATAATATTGGTAATTTAATACCCTCTAGTGGCTAAACATCCTTTTTCCTATTAGTTAATGTCAGTTTAATTGTTGTACAAAGTGTAATTATAAATACTCACAATTAATTTTCAAGAAAAATCTATTTTAAGTGAAGAAAAACATTAATTGATTCCCAGAGGAGACATTTTTTTCTTTCTACTTATTCAGCATTTGGGTATGATGTTAGTAAGAGAAAAATTTGGAAGTCTCTTCTGTGATTGCTTTGTTCACAGGCAGTTTGTCATTGTTGTGCCTCACAGAGCGAAAAATACCCTGCCTTACCCTGGCAGAGCGTAAGTGTCACCGGTGTAGCCTTAGATAAATTAACACACTTCACTAAAATCCATACACTACACTTTCAATCCAATTACCACATGTATTAAGGGCACGCAGCTGCAGAATAGCTGTGTTTATCATCCCCTCATGAAAGTGCTCAGACATGTTAGCTGTTTTCTTAATGAGATGAACATACAGGGAGTGTGGAACCTCATCACTTTTATGCACTGCTAGCCAGCACCTCATTACACTAAGGTCATCATCCTCATATCTTTGATTCATTGCTGTTTGATGGGAGACGCATTGGCTCTGTTCACAAACCATATTTTTTTGTGCTGTGCTGACTGTCTGTCTGTGCATGTGTGTGTGTATGCATTTGCATGTGTGTGTAGATGGCTGGAAGGAAGCCTATCAGACACTGAGGCAGGTAGTGAAGGAATATCTGTTGTTAGAGGAGCAGGAAGAAGGAGAAAACAACACTAGAGCATCCCCTGACAACACCTCCACAGGTGTGTATTTGTCTGTTTGTTCAGATCATTATTAGCAGACTCAAAACATTGGGGCGCTAGTTTTTTGAAGCAAAAGACAGGGTGCAAAGTGCGCCTTGTCACTTTTTATTTATTTATTTTTTTATTTAAAGTGGCAACCCACCAATTTCTTTACATAAAAAAAGTCCGTTCACTAATGACAAGGAATATTAATCTTCAGTGGCTCAGGAGAAGCTATATTTAAAGAAATAGTTTTTATTTATTGAAGTGGGGTTGTATGAGTTACTTATCCATAGTCAGTGTATTGCCTACAGTAGAAGGTGTCAACACACGCCCCAGCACACTGAACGGGAACCGTGGTTATAAAAGCCAAATATTGCTCTCTCCAAAACCATCAGGCTCCACCTTTAAAATAATATTTCACCACATTGTTTAGCCTCCTGTACAGAACAACAACAGAACAATCTTGGATAAATAGCACCACAGATAAAAAGAACAATATGTATTTTTTAAATTTTTGAGAGGAACTGTCCCTTTAATTAGATTTGGTCGTGTCAGAATAAAAAAAAATTATGTCTGTTAATAGGTTATTATGCTCTACATAGTGTGCTCTCTTTATTTTCATGTATACATGTACAGTACATGCATCTCGTGCCCGTACATATGTTTGCTGCAACGTTCATGTACAGTATTGATATACTGTATCTGTCTCTTTCTCTCTCAGGTCGTGAGCCAGAGGAGAAGCCACCTTCACCTCGGTCGAGGTCAGGATCAGACACACTCACATCACACTCTGCCACAGCTCTTGACCCCTCAGCTCCATGTTACAGAAGCTACTTTGCCAAGATTCAGGCAGAGCTCAGCCCTGAGAAAAGCCCCACTGTGAGTTACAAGATGTCTGATGAAAAATTTATTAGTTATGAAGCCTATCAGTGAATGTTAAATAGACACTGAGACTGTATAAAATTTATGAAAAATAATCCTCAATCCTCTAACAAGATGTTGGTTTTGTTTCTCTTCCTCTACGCCATACATCATCACACCCCTGTCCCACTTTCCTCCCCCTTTTCCGCTCCTCTTTAATCACCCTCCACATCAACTTCCCGGTCCTTTTTGTCCTCCCTTCCTCTCACCATCCCACTTCTTCTCGACTCCTCCTTCTCCTTCTCTCCATCTCTCTCTTTTGCAGGAGCTGGCATCCATCAGGAGACGCGAGCAGCTGGTTAGAGAGGCTATAGTGGGGAAGAGTCCAGGGGTCTACAGCCAGCTATTCACAAGGTCCGTTATAAGTAGCCCGCACTCCACTGCACTCAAATGCTTAATTTCAAGTGGGCACTCTCAGCTCGGCCAAATTGGTTTAATCGGTGCACTTGTCCTAACTGTGTTTTGATGGTTTGTTTTGGGTTATTTGACCTTGAGGGTGAAGTGGCAGGTGCCCAAATTATTTCAATCTAACTGTTTGTTAATACACTGCCTGGCCAAAAAAAAAGTCGCCACCTGGATTTAACTAAGCAAATAGGTACGAGCCTCCTATTGGATAATTACTGCATGGGCGATTATCTTTCAGCTGGCAACAAGTTATTTAACCCCAACTGGTGCAATGAGTTGCTTCTCATTTCCTAAACAACCATGTCGAAAGACACATCCCGTGGTCGTGGAAAAGATGTTAGTCTGTTTGAGAAGGGTCAAATCATTGGCATGCATCAAGCAGAGAAAACATCTAAGGAGACTGCAGAAACTACTAAAATTGGGTTAAGAACTGTCCAACGCATTATTAAAAACTGGAAGGATAGTGGGGACCCATCGTCTTCAGGAAGAAATGTGGCCAGAAAAAAATCCTGAATGATCGTGATCGGCGATCACTTAAATGTGGAGTCCTTAAGAAAAACCACAAGAATCAGTAGGAAAGTGGCTACGACTGGGGGGGGGGGCCTTAAAAACCGGAAACAAAAAAAGGCTTCAATTTGCTAGGGAGCATAAAGATTGGACTCTGGAGCAATGGAAGAAGGTCATGTGGTCTGATGAGTCCAGATTTACCCTGTTCCAGAGTGATGGGCGCATCAGGGTAAGAAGAGAGGCAGATGAAGTGATGCACCCATCATGCCTAGTGCCTACTGTACAAGCCTGTGGGGGCAGTGCTATGATCTGGGGTTGCTGCAGTTGGTCAGGTCTAGGTTCAGCAACAGTATGTGCTCAAAGAATGAGGTCAGCTGACTACCTGAATATACTGAATGATCAGGTTATTCCACCAATGGATTTTTTCTTCCCTGATGGCACAGGGCATATTCCAAGATGACAATGCCAGGATTCATCGGGCTCAAATTGTGAAAGACTGGTTCAGGGAGCATGAGACATCATTTTCACACATGGATTGGCCACCACAGAGTCCAGACCTTAACCCCATTGAGAATCTTTGGGATGTGCTGAAGAAGGCTTTGCGCAGCGGTCAGACTCTACCATCAATGCAAGATCTTGGTGAAAAATTAATGCAACACTGGATGGAAATAAATCTTGTGAAATTGCAGAAGCTTATCGAAACAATGCCACAGCGAATGCGTGCCGTAATCAAAGCTAAAGGCGGTCCAACGAAATATTAGAGTGTATGACCTTTTTTTTTGGTGGCGACTTTTTTTTTGGCCAGGCAGTGTATGATACACTTTTGTAGTGGCACTCTCTCCTCAGTTGTCCCAAAATATACCTGTCACAAGTTAGAAAGACACCAAATCTGAATGTGACATTTCTTTTCCATACAATTTATACTTGTGAAGAAGAATGATTTAATTTAGGTTGGGTTGCACCAACAAGGATGAATTTTAAACCCAATTAAATCATGGTTTAACTTAAATTATGCTGCACCAAACTCTTCAACTAGTTTAAAGTCAAGACAGGATAATTTAATTTTTACTCCAAATCTATATAAAAATCGGTTGCACCAAAGCTTTAAATCCCAATTTAAACTCTGATTCAGTATTCACTTTTTAACTTTTAAAATGGCTGCCTTTTGAGATAAACTGAACAAAGAAATTTGAGGGAGTCATGAGTAGTAGTAGGCTGACTAACTTTTTAGCTAGCTAGCAAACAATATAACTTTTTTTTTTTTTTTTTTTTTTTCATTTTTAGCTAGCCAGCAAACATTTTATTTTGTTAACTTTTTAGCTACCTAGCAAGCATTGTAATGTTCGTGCTAGCGGTGGTTTCCCCCTCTTTTTTACATATTTTCATACTTACTAGGTTGCGACAGGACTCAGATTCATTTTTTAATTATTTATTTTAATTTGGTTAAGCAGGCATCACCATATTGATAAAACTCGATTTAATATCAGTTTAAATCACCCAACTTGGATTTACACAGTTTTAGTGTAGTTTTTATTTGTGCAGCTCTGTATGAATTTAAATCTGGATTTATTCATTTTAAACCTTGTTTAAAAGTCTGAGTAGAACTAATCTTAAATTAAATTAATCTTTGCTGGTGCCAACCAATCTTAGTCCTTTTTTTTTTTTTTTTCCCTCAGGTCTTCTCAAACAGCACCATCATCTCTACAGAATCATGATCCTGGTACCCATTTTAGTGAGGACAGCAGGTGATAATACACAAACGCACACACACACACACACACACACACACGCACACACAAATGTTTGATGCATACGCTTACAGGTGCTCACACTCCAGGCAGATGTTTCTGTGTGAGACTAACAGATTTATATTCTTCAAAGTTGTAAAAGATTTCACTCTGTAGCTGTTTGTTTGTAACAGCATTTAGATTTAAGATGAAGTGAGAGAATCCAGAGGAACCCTTGTGATTTCATAGAAACAAACAATCTGAAGCTGAAGATTTAGGAGCAGGAAACTGCTTTTGTAGTAGTATTCTTAACTCCCCGGGCTTGTTTTTACAACATATGTTCACTTTTATAGAGTTCATCCATTCCACTGGTACAATCCATGTGGGGAAAAATGTGAACACATTTCCTACACACATGCACACACAGCTTGCTTACACACTAATGCACTCACTCATAAATTATGATTTTATTCGCTTTTGGTGCTTTTGAATCCCCTGTGTGTACACCTACACTCAATAAACAGGCTTACTGGACAAATATGGATTAAATCAATTAGACTTTGATGATGTATGTCTGCTTTTGTGTGTGTGTTGCCTGCTAAAGCACAGTTTTCTCTCAGTTGTTCAGATTAGCATCAAATTATTTCATCAGTTTTTCTCAAAAGAAGGAATTTAAGATACATGCAGAGATCTCATGCTGCATGTTCATCAAATGTAATTTATCGCCTTTGGCTTCATGTTCTGAGTGGGCAAGTTTTGCCAAACTTTTTGAAAATGTACAAGTTCTGTCAATGGGGTATGAACAATAAATGCCCCCAGTATGCTCTGTTGGCATTACTCAGCCCTCCAGTATTTCTATAGAGGATTCCAGACATCTGTCTACACCTCTCTTAATAGGGATGTGTTTTTACTTGTGTGTGTCTATCTCACATATTGTAACAGAGGATCCTTTTGTATTCCAGGACAGTTTTGTTCATAGTCTTGTGTGTGTTTGTGTTCATGTAGACTTGCGTGTGTGTGTTTATGTATAAGCATTTTCATTGACTAGTCAATATGAGTAAATTAAATGCCAAAAATCCATAGTTGTCCCAATAGTCGTGCCCAAATTGTGGCATGCCGTCAGAAAATACTGCTCTAGTGGTCCCTCTTGGGGTTCCCAGCATGATGGTAAAACCATAGATGTATAAACGTAGATACCACATTTGCGATTTGACGTGCGCCTGCTCATGCGCTATATTGGAGCCGAGTAAATAATACAGTGTGCATTGGGAGATGCAGAATTCACCTCAAAATTTATCAGTTACTCACTTAAATTGGAGCTGATTTTCATGAAATTTGGTGTCTTATAAAACTGAAAAATTGAACATAGTAGTGGTTACTTGTTAGATTTAAATTCAGTTACTGAGGACGATCTAGGCAATGCAGGCAAGAATAGGTTTTAATTATTTATACAATAACAAGCAACGAGGTGGCAAGGCAGCTTTATGAATATATAACAGATATAGAAATCTACATTTTTACAACTCACAAAAGCCCAATCCTAAATATTTTACTCCTGATATTGCCTAGTCATAGGTCGGAGCCTGCATGCATGTCTCAGATGAAACTGTGGCTATTCAGGAGATTAATGTTGTGGCATAGAGCTGATTACATTGTCCTCAGTAACTGAATTTAATTCCAACAAGTAATCATATCATGTTAAATTTATAACAAATCAAATTTAAGCGAGTTACCGCAGATTTTGTTATGAAATCTGCATCTGCTAATAAGCATTGTATTGTTTACCAGCAGATCTTCACCTCTCCAATATGGCAACCATGCAGACGCACCACAGGGTATAAACAGAGGCCAATGAAATATGTACCTCTCTCTATCTATGGATAAAACTTTCAAAAGCTCATCCTGCTAAACTTACTTTTTGTAAAAGCTCTTCATCCTCTCTGTTTTCACCTTTCTCCCTTGTCTCCTGAACAACTTCATTATTGTTTCACTGCACACATTCACTACATGAACCTCTTCCTCCCCTTTCTCTCCTTGTCTGTCTCTTTTCCTCCTCACACTCTGTGGTTTTTCTTTTCCTCCATTCACAAGCAGCTCAGATGAGTCTCGTGCTAGCTCGGCGCTCTCTGTGCCCAGTTCGGCTGGGGCCTTGTCGGGCTTAGTGGAGCCGCTCGATGCCTCTGTCCTGGGACACGCACTGGAATCACTCAAAGGTTATTGTTGCTTTTTGTAAATGATCATTTTAGGGCATTTCTATGTTGTTATATAGATAGGAAAATAATTTTGAGCTGCTGTAGACCAGGGAACAAGATAGTTAGTAAGTTAGTAAGTTAATTTGTTATGCTAGTTTCTTATGCTTCAAGTTTTAACACTGTTCCATACTATGTGAGCTATATTTTTCTATTTCATTTTACTTTACTCATTCCTTTTATAGTTTAACAACACTTTCTTTACTGTCTGTAAATCACCAAAAATAGTACAACTGACTGTAATAAGTTCTAAAGATGTGTTGATGTGTGTCCGTATCTGTGAGTGTATCAAGTAAAATATTACTATTTCGTACCACATGGCATCAGGACAAACTCCTGAAGTACCCCGTCCAGGCACAGATGAGCTACCTGTGGCTGTGTCTCCCTCCTCTGATAGACGTCCTGGATCCAACGTCAAGGCCATCCTGCCACCAATCCCACCTGGGCGCAAAACCCCTGTAGCACCCAGCCCAGCTCCTTCACCCAGACCCAGCTCCAAGCCAGCAGTCGGAGATGGGAAGGATGGAGGGGATGTGGACAGGGAGGGATAGCTTTTCATGTTTTAGCATGTGACATTTAACACGTTTGTGAATACTCAAAGTAAGTGTTAGAAGACTAATAAGTCAGTCAAGTCCATAAATATGTAAAAGTTCATAACTTGAAGGGATAGTTCAGATTATTTGAAGTGGGTTTGTATAAGTTTATAACTTATCAATAGCATATTACCCAGAATAGATGGAGGCCGACACGCCCCCAGTACAGAGATGCACATAGAGGCACTAGCAAAAAATCTTAGCAATGTACTGCTGTGGACAGGATCAGCAACAAAAGGTATTTTAGCCACTTAAAATATGATCCACCACCGTTATATAAGACAAATATCACTCTCTCCAAAGCCACCAGACTCCATTTTATTGTGTGACTTCAGTGAATCTGAACAAACCCTTAAACTAGACCATATAAGGCAGCAGTAGACCAGCAAATCTTGTGTTCTGTGAGGTAAAATGACTTTTTTTTAAGGTGAGCAAAACAGGTTTTGTTGCTGACCCTGTCCACAGCAAACGGGATGTGTCGACCGCCATCTACTGTTGGTAATACACTGACTGCGATAAGTACCACATGTAACCCCACTTCAAAAAGCCCAAACCGTTTCCTTTAAAATATGAGATTGGCCTGTTAAATTAAAAGAACATGAAAAAGATCTGTACCTGCAAAAGTAAACAGTCAGCCACAAAACCACACGTTTGTTGCTATCTTACTACACAGACTACATTGTATGTGATACGCCCAAGCCAAACACTTGAGGTTAGATTTCACTGTCAGCACTTGCCTTTTCCTGTCAACTGGTATCCGTGCCACAGCATGTCTGCTGTATACTGTATCTATGACAGTGATGGTGTTAATGACCATATATAAGTTGACTACAGTATCATTATAGGCAAAGTTGTTTTTTTCCTCTTTGTAGAATTACTGGCCTAAAGGTATACAGTGTTGATACACATTATGATTCAGGCTCACACACAGATTGATAAGCATGTCATGATAATAGTAGTGTGTTGAAGAAAACAGCTCCTTTTGTCTTTACATATTGATATGTTATGACTAAAACAGTATCTGTTCATCGTGGAAAAGTTCATGTCTGCAAAGTATATAGTACACACCTGTTTTATGAATGTAGCATTAATTTTCCTGACAGTGAAGTGGCATTATATTTCCTACTGTTCAGTAATCTCATCAAACAGGATTTGCCATTGACATCTAGATACTGATCTTTTATGTGCAGCGTGGAGCTCTTGTCATTGGATGATAAATACATCATTAATCTTTATCTCTTCTGATGGGATTATTTATTCAACTGGAAACACATTCATATGGAAGTTGTTGACAGGTATTAAACAGTGAGCCATCACAAACAAGTTAGTGTGTTTTTTTGTCAGTTTGTGTGTGTGTGTTTGCGCACAGCCATGCAGAATAGTGCATCTGTGAATTTTTCAGTGCTCATTTTTGATTCATTGTAAATTGAAATTGTCATCTGTCATTGACGTATGCATTGCTTATTTAGCAGCCAGTCTGCTTGTTGGTGCGGGTGAATGTGCACATACAGTATGCATGTCCTGATTTCTGGGCTGTACATGTGCATGCAGCGCTTCTACACACACAAACACACACACACACACACACACACACACACACAGAACACACCTGGCCATCCATCACTGCCTGTCTTCCTCTCAGGCAGCAGATGTTGCAACACTGTCATAATTCTTTGGCAGTTTGAAACCAGACAGTGTCTTTAGGGCCCCTGAGGTCTAACCTACTTACACTGCAGTCTGCACCCCTTACTCCAGCTTATCATGGACTAACATGTTTCCCTCCTGTACATTAATACTACACAAGATACAGCTATGTGCGCAATGAAGGTTTGCAAAAGCCTTTAAGTATTTTAACATGAGGTAGGTGAGACCCAGGGCAACTTTTTTTTTTTTTTTACATTTTCCTTCATAACTCACAGACTACTTTTCAGCGTACAAGTAATCATTTTATATATGAAGCATATATTTGTAGCAGTCCTTTAAAAAAACATCTCCAAATCTTGTGATTTTGAATTTTTTGCTAAAACTGAAGGAGGGAATGCTCCTTTATGAAATGAGACACTTCTCTTATTTCTTTAGGCAAACAAACCATTTACAGCGCCACTGAATCATCTGAAAAATGCATTGCAAATATACATTGTTTTTAATTTGTATTTAGTTCAAATTATTTTAGATGTCAAGCATCGTATGGATTTAAAGGAAAAGTATGGCTGTGTCCGAAATTCCATGCTAACATGCTATTTATATGGCTAAAACAGTATGTGAGATTTTGTAGTATGTTTGAAACCTTATTATGTGAGGGGCGTACTTTTCCTGGGGATATATTACAGTATGCAAGCTCTGGATGCTACGCCAGCATAAATATCCCACAATGCAATGCAGTAGTAATGACAACAACAACAACATAACAGACAAAGGCAGACAGCGACCAACGCAGCTCTGGCGTAACGTCAAAATCGCTTCAGTTTAAATAAGTAAATATGTTTTCACTCTACCAGACGTAATATATTTTTCATTTCACTTCATTGTTGGCTCGAGTTATCATGGTTACACATCTCTAACAGGGAAGGAGTTTCTTCGGAAGTGACGCTATACACACTGAGCAGTGCATCTGAAAAGATTCATACTACTGTTAACACCAGCGGTTCCCAAACTGCGAGGTGTAGAGCCACTGCAGGTGGAGTGTGGAATATGATTTATGTAGGAAAGGTAAACAATAATTGTTAATGACTGATCATGATTGTAGGGTGGCGGGCGCATGAATTTTTTTCAGCTTGTAAAGGGGGGCATGCCAGAAAAAGTTTGGAACCACTGATTTTCGCAAAAGTATGTTGAATGATTAAACACATTTTTGATATGATTTCAGATGCAGCATATTAACATTTGCAAAAGACTGGGAAACTATTTTAGTAGTAACTAGGTTTTAATGATTTGAATTGAATTAAAAGTAATTTTACATTTACATTTTGATAATTATGATTATTTTCTAACAGAAAAGTACATCAACACAGACATGCAGCCA
The DNA here is from genome assembly GCA_034769285.1 of Lutjanus argentimaculatus. Classification (NCBI taxonomy): domain Eukaryota; kingdom Metazoa; phylum Chordata; class Actinopteri; order Lutjaniformes; family Lutjanidae; genus Lutjanus; species Lutjanus argentimaculatus. Next base: position 2,038,438 of record JAWZSL010000029.1, on the reverse strand, counting down.
TGATAGAATGTAGCTAGCAAAACTTTTTTTTTTTTGTTCATGTTAATTTTTAAGCAATAATCTAGAGATAAAATTGATTTAAGTTTGAATTTGCCATCATCTCAACATTAGACAGCGGAAAAAAATTAATCCAAAAAATAACTTTCATACCTGAAATGATTCTGCTCCTTTTCTCCAGGGGGAGAGAATCCTACTGAGCATGTGCAGAGATAGTGTCATCGCTCTAGCTTGTCTGATTGGAAACATTTGCTTCTTGTCTGTTTGAGTGTGTAATCATATTAACCCTCAGATGATCTACCTGAATACATACTTCTGACTCGGCTTGTTCGTCTGTTTTTAATGCATCTGCATCTATACTGTCTGTCTTTGTATTGGTTCCTACCTGTTTGCAGTGTTAGATTTAATGACTACTGCAGTCTATTCTGTTCACTAACTGGATAAAACAACAAACAGCAATATTTCTCTCTCTCTATGCATCATAAACCATTGCAAAACATCATTTAAAACAAAGAAACTTTAAAACAGCATACAGTATGCATGTACAAAGCACCACGCTGTCTACCGAACGACTCGTCTTCCCTCACTTCACCAGCTGCTGAAAAATAAACATGTCACACACTTTCATCTAGACATAACTCCTCAAGACAGCAACACTTTTCACCAAAGAGAAAAGGAGAGCACATTTTCTGGGAGAAACAAAGACTTGCTTGAATCTAAGATTTATGGCTGCAGGAAGGAGTTGTTATGGGACATATGCAGAAGCACGTTATCAATTTTCACAAAGCTCAAGTGTCCAATGTTAGGAATTAATTTTTTATGATATTTTTAAGACTTGAGCTATGGTAGGAAAGAGCATTAATCTAAATTTTCATTCCAGAGAAGCTGTTGCAGGAAATAACAGAAATTGGAAACAGCACGAGGTTAGTTAGACTGACTGAGCAGATATCACCTTTGGTTATAATACCGGATGGTATATGGAGTCATATTCCTGTGTGAATCAAAAGAGGACGGAAAAACACTGTAAGACTCAAAGGTTTAATTCCCATCTGGGAAATGTATGTGAATAACATGTATCAGTCTTTCTGAACCTTTTCATAGTGTCAGATTTTAAAAATATACTATGCTAACATATATCCTACTAGTTCTATACTATGTACTATACTGTATGGGACCTCTCTAAACTGTACCACACTAAACTGGTAATGCTCAGTTGATCTTACTATATGGTACTATAAACTGTACTATATACTGTTGTATATGTCACTTCACTACACTTAACCGTACTATACTGCACTAAAATTAACTACACTATATGCTACTATAAGCTGTATGTTATTATACAACACTAAACCGTACTAGACTACTTAGTAATACTCTAAAATGTTCTATATTGCACTATACACCTGACTGCACTATACTATACTTTTCTGTATGGTACTACACTTAACTGTACTATACTATATGGTGCTACTCTAAACTTTATTTTACTGCACTATACCATATAGTACTATAAAATGTATACTATACTATGGTACTACTCTAAACTGTACTATACTATACTATGCCGCTATACAATGCTATAATATAGGGTATTGTACCATACTATATGGTATACAGTAAATTGCAGTTGTAGGACACTACACTTGTAAGTGAGGACTCAGGATGAATATTTACAAGTGTCAGTTTAGTGCTCACTATAGAGTACACTGTTGAGTATCTATGAAAGAGAATAGTGAACAAGGGAATGATGCTGGACAGAGTCATGTTTCTTATTGCAACACTTAATTTCTATTTAATATTTGTAAACTGTTCACATATAAATGTCACAAAGAATCATAAGTATACTAAGTAAGTGTGATTTTAAAGACGACATTAAATACTAGTTTATACAGCTAATGTATTCAGTCATGTTCTGCAGTCGGCTTCAGTTTATTATAATGATGCTCTTACATTGCCAGAGCTATTTCCACACTCCATTTCACTGTGCCAACACAGGATAGCTCTGGCTGAACCTGCTGTCATTCAGAGATAGTTGAAAAAATATTCTGTGTTGTTTTAACTTTTTTTTCAAAACCAATCAGGATTGTCACAGTTGTGCCTAAACTGTGCTGCACTCACAGGTACTCTGTTTAAATGTGTTATAGACTTACTTTGAGATTAATTTCTGCATTCTCAGTCCAGTTTGACAAAAGTCCTACTTTCCTGTTCCTGCACTCTTTTTCAGACCACATGCCTTTTGACCAGGTTTACACAGCCATCAGCGAGCCTTTTGAGCTGCCACAGTATTTCAAATAACTTTCAATTATACCCCTACTTTACAGCGACAGTGATTTGTTACAAGATACAGGGCCAGCGGTTACAGCTAGTTTCTCTTACTGTGGGTTTTCCTTTTAAAATGTCTTGTGAAATGACAGGAGGAGAGAAGAAGGGTTATGAGGCTGAGAATAGACTTGGAAAATAGTCAGTGAAAGTACAATAACATGTTACAGGCGTAGCTGTAAATGCACATGTGGAGTGTGAGGGAGGAGAGGGACACACCTACTCATTTTAAACTCAAACACACACACCCTTCCCACGGAGATGAAACCATCTTTGATGATCCCCGGCGCTCGTAGCAACGTTTTTTTTGGGTTTCTTTGTGTCTTTAAAATACCTGTTTTCTCTATATAAGGAAAGCACAGGTGGTGAATGGATAACAACTTGGCACTGAGAACTATTTGTAAGCTTATTTTTGTTCAGATGTGGTCCAACAGTTCCTTGAACGGACAGATTGGTTTGGTAAAAGACAGCGAGTGCGGACAGGCACCACATGTTTTGGATTTGCGCTGTACTTGCTGTTTTGATTACTGTATCTTTGCTGGAAACTGTGTGCAGCAACTGAGTAGCATGGATGACTTACCTTGCTTTTACCTCTATTTCATTCTTTCTGTGACTCACCCACTGTAGTGGAAAGTTACTAGTATTCACTCAAGAACTGTACTGAAGTGCAGTTTCAAGGCATTTGTTCTTTGATTGAGTATTTATATTTGCTGCTACTTTGTACTTGGATTTCTACTTCTGCTGCTTTATTTCAGAGTGAAACATTAGCAATATCTATGAACTTTATACTCCTCTGTTTTTACGTGATGGCTACTCTTTTAAATTCAAGATCCAGTGTGTAAGATTTACAGGGGGCTATTAGCATAATATGGCAGGGATGCGATAACTCTCCGATGTTACACTGCAAATGAAGACTGTGCCTCACACTTGGAAACACAATAAATCCAATTCCATAACTTTTACTGTAAGCAGTGATAACTAGCTTAGTACTGACATTTGCTAGCTATTGAAAGTGAATACCAGTATGCTGAAAAATGCATAGAGAAAGTCACAATACAAATCGCACACTGCTTGTGATATACAGTAACACCCTAAAGCAACCGTTCTGTATAATAAGAGCTTTTACACTTGATACATTGGTACATTTCACTGATATCTGCACTTGAAGGTTCAGTGTGTAAGATTTACAGGGATCTATGGGCAGAACGTGGCAGAAATAAAATGTATTATTTATAAGAAATAAGAATCATGTTTTTGTTACTTTTGAATGAGCCATTTGTATCTACAGAGGACACAGGTCCTTTTTCATGGAGGCCACCATGTTTCACCACCATGTTTCTACAGTAGCCCAGAATGGACAAATGAAACACCTCTAGATTGAGCCTTTCGCGGCCACCATAGGTTCTCTTACATGCTCAGTAAGGTGAGGTGTTTGCAACTGCAACTTCACAGCTAGATGCCACACTGGTCCTTATACTGCAAGTTATATATTGATTAATTGATCAGCTCTATTAATCCACTAATAAAATAGTCTTATAATATACAGTAACCCTCTAAAAGAGACAATTCTGTGTAATGAGAACCTTACCTTTGACACCATTTTGCTATTTGTTCTTTCACTTAACTAAATTTACTATTTTGTATTTTACCAGCGTAGTATTGCCACTTTACTCAACTAAAGGATATTAATACTACTTCTCTCTCAGCTTTCATATCACAAACTTGTGCTTTTAAACACATGTAAACATTAGTTACTGATCCTACATTGACAAACACAAGACAAGGTTAATGGCATAGTCAACACAATGTAACCAACCAAAGCAATGCTTTCCTTAGGCCTTGGCTTGAAGTGCAGCTTTCCTTGTCAAATGTTTTCTTTCAGCGTGTCATCACCTAGCATAAGCAAAAATGATGCTTCACCTCGAGGGTGAGAGAGCTACAGATTGGAAGCTGTTTCCAATGGCAGAGACGTCGCTGTTTCAACAGGAACACTCTGGATTTATCTCTGCAACCTTTCTCCTTCTGTGCTCGTGTAGAGGATGTTGGAATAGGTCAGGGTGGTGATATAATGAAAGCTTAAATAAGACACACACACACACCCGACACACACCTCTGCATTAACTCTGCCGCATGATGTGGCGCCACACTCAGTAACTATGGCAACGGCACTCTGCACTGCACCTCCCTATATGTGTGTGTGTGTGTGTATGTGTGTGTATAACTCCTCACTGTGTTCCCTGCGGACAGATTAATTCCCTGCCAGATTCATTCCTTGTCAACTTGCTGAAACAAAAAGTTTCTGTTTTAATTAGTTGGGTGCAGTGTCTCGCTTCATCTATCTATCTGTATAGTGTCTCTCTCTCACGCTCACTGTCTCCCTCTCCCTCCTCCTACTTCACTCTTCCTCTTGCTCTCTAGTGTAATTAAAGACAGTCAGTGCGGATAATAGAACCGTAATAGTGTGTAATTGCAATAATCAATACACAGTGAATACTAAGAAAATCGCCATTCATCAATATACAGATATACAGAGCGGAGGCAGGATGACTCAGAGAGCAAACACATACTTGGCCCTCATTCATTTACACATTATTTGTGCTGTAATTGGCCATATTGTGATTGTCTTGAAGTCGCAAACACAAAAACATACACATATATTAGCTTTAAGAGTTAACTTGGCTTGTTAATTAATGAGCTTTAGAGCCATCAATCTGGGAACATTTCGGCTATGGTCCTACAAGAGTTTCGCCTCTGGGGGCAATGGCCAATGTTTGGGAGCTTCCACCGTAGCCAGCGGATATCCTGGCCAAGACTTCTTCTTCTGTCTCATTGTTTACAGTCAATGAGCAACTTGAGACAAAAGACTAAAGTTGGAGGCTAATCTCTATAAACAGATGTCTGCATATAAATGCAAATAAATTCTAAAAAAAAGATTAATTCAAAGCTCCAACTGTTAACCTGCATGCAACCAAAGCCTGATCAAATGTGACTGGTCCATACTATGTCGACTACAAAACCAAACCAGAATGCTTCCGATATCAAAATCTTGCTAATCAAAAGCTATGCTAACCAGCTGCTGGCTGTAGTTTCAGTAAAATAGACAGATTTGCAATTGTGGTTATTATATTCTTTAATCAAATAGTTTTTCGTTTACATATATATATTATATATATTCAGCAAAGTAAGACAGAAAATAAGTATTGCTTGTTACTGTGCCAAAGCTTGATTACTGTGTTGTATTGGCACTAGTGTTGAAAATTTTCAGACATGATCAGATGTTCTTATTTCACCCTTTTTATCTGACTGGAATGTTGCCTCATGAATGTCTGTCATTGTGATTCAGAGACTTTCTTCTGGGTGCAAGGGCAAACAAACTAAACAGTTTGCTTAGGCCTTTTATTGGATAATTTGAAAAAAAAAAAAAGTGACACACTCTTGGCAACCGTTGTCATCCTCATTTTGCCTATTTAGTGGAGAAAGAGCAGCATTTTTGTATGCACAAGTCAGTAAATAAGAACTATAACATCTATCCACTGCTGATTCCAATAGACTTTTTTTTCACAGCAGCCATTTTGAAATAAAATAGTAGAGTAAACACAGGTGTTACCATGATACTAATTATGATTCTGCTCCAATCAGATCAAACAAATCAGGGTGATGCTATTGTTCATGTTGGCTCACTGGAAAGGCTCTGCTACACTAAATGGAATGGGAGCTTGATTAGTATCGTTGGTAACACCTGTGTTTACTCCACTATTTAATATCAATATGGCTGCTGTGAAAGACAGTCTATAAATAGCATAATTATCACTCACTTCTAATTTTTACCTATTTTCCAAACCCTCTTCTATTTGTCGTTTTATCCATCCATGCCATGTGGAGTGCCCTATATGAGTATTCACTACAAACTTTCCACATATGTTCAATTGACTTCATGTGCTCAACAGTCCGGGGTCTCCGTTGTTGTGTTTTGTGCTTTATAATGCGCCACACATTTTCAATGGGAGACAGGTCTGGACTGCAGGAAGGCCAATCTAGTGCTCGAATTCTTTTACTATGAAGCAGCGTAGTTTTAACATGTGCAACATGTGTTTTGACATTGTCTTGCTGAGATTAACAGGGACATTTCAGAAATTCTGGATGGCAGCATATGTTGCTCCAAAACCTGTATGTACCTTTTAACATTAATGTGCCCTTGAAAGATGTGACGGTTAGCCATGCCATGCCCCATACCATCCGAGATGCTGGCTTTGTCCTTTCCTCTTTAGCCCGGCGGTCATGACATCCATGATTTCTGAAAACAGTTTGATTTTTTTTAATTTAATTTTCGATGTGTACTGTGTGTTGAGAGTATAAATTTTGAAACGTAGGCTGACTATATATGGGAGTCCTTCTTCCAAGAGCTCAATGAATCTCTTCATGTGCTAACTTTGTACATCATATCATATCATGACACCAAAAGTTAGTTTCACAGAACTTTGCTGATAATGTTTTGACTCTGTGTTTTATTTTTACTACATCAAAGACACTTGCCTGGAGTTGACACAAATGTTTCAGAGTGTTACTTACATAAGAACACAACCTCAGTCTCCAAATTACATAACACAGGATTTTTCTGTTCTGAAAACTTTCAGCTGTTGTTTAGCTAGCTTGCCCACATAAGATGTGACAAGCCAGCCCAGCAATAATGTCCAGAAAAATCAAAAGAAAGAAGACGTAACTGGACAGATGGGAAAGAGGCACACTCACACACGGACATATATGCGTCTGTCTTTTTCCCTGTCATGCCACATCTGGCTCGTCCCCTCAGGCTGTGGGTCAGGTGGAGGGAGATGTATCTCACTAGTTGGAGCTGGACATGCCCAGACAAATACCCTTACTGGAACAATACTGCCCCCTCCAGGGTGGGCTGACCTCACCTGGGAGCCAGGGAATGGCCGCCGCCTCGGGGTAGCAGAGCTCCAGCTGGGCTGAGGAGGAGAAGGAAAAGGAGGTAGTTTGAGTCTGTTTGTGGGTTTCTACAGTCAGGTGGGATTTCACAGTCTGTGTGTATGTGTGTGTGAGAGAGAGAGAGGACGTTTCGATGTGTGTGTATACATTTATTTGATCTTTTCTTTGATTTTTTAAGGGTTTTGACCTTTGATCATACTACTTTTGACCTTTGCTTCAAAGTCGGCTCTCCAAAGGGTGATGACAGCAGTTTTCATAACCTTTTTATCTCCTTGCCCCCGAACACTACCGACCCCCATCTCTCTTTTTCACCTTTGCTATTGTCTCTCTGGCTGTTTCACCTTTTTCTTTCCTCCTCCTCCATCTCCATGTGTTTCTCTCTTTGTGCAGATGTTACTCTCCTCAGTCTGCTCCTCCTCCTCTACATGTTGTCTCCATCACTTCATTTCTCCGTCTCCCACTCTTTTCCCACCCGTGAGAATTGCTGAACTGTGTCAGAGAGGCCGGACCATGCTGCAGACAAACCATGTGTTGGCAATAACCTTTCTGCTTTGCACTCTTGAGCTAGAATCCATAAAGCTTTCTTCGGCTTGTCCCCATTGGAGAACCATTTTTGGGTACTGTAAGAACTTTTTATAAATGTTCCACTTGGAATCCTTTCTGGGTTTTACCTAGAGCCCAACATAAAGGATTATACCTACAACCACCTGTGAAAGGTTCTACCCAGAACCCCCTGTGAGAGGTTCTACAGAGAACCCTTCTATGTTGTTATAGTTCCACCCTCTCTTGGGGTTCTATCCAGAACCTTTCCATCTTCTAAGGGTGCCAACAAGAACCTACTCAGGGGGTTCCACCAAGAATCTTTTTATATTACAAGGGTTGTATCTAGGACAAACCAGGAGGTTCTACGGAGAACCTTTTTTATATTCCAAGGATTTATCTAGAACATACTCAGGGGGTTCTCCCAAGAACCTTTTTATACTACAAGGGTTTTATCTAGCACCACCTATGGGGTACCAAGGGTGTTTTTCTTATAATGGTAAAAAAAAAACTCTTGAAAAAAGGATTCACAATGGAACCCTTAGTCTTTCAAAGAACCCTTTACAAATCCTTTATTTAAAAAAATGGTTCTTCAGAGGGAAATGGCTCTGGGTAGAACCTCAGCCCTTCAGGTAGAACCCTTTTAGAATCTTTCTTCTGAGAGCATGGTCATTCTTTCTCCCTCTCTTTTATTCTGCCTTTTCACTCTGTTGAGAGGTTTTGTATTTCATGCTGTCATTCAGAAATCATTACTCTCCAGCTATTTTCCTGAAGCCTACTCTATTTCCGTGTCACTCCAGCCTCTCTATGCTTTTCTCATCACCCTTTCCCCTTCCTTTGTCACTGTATCTCCTGCTTTTACTGCCTCTCATTTCCCAAAAGTTGTTGCCTTGTACACCCACAGTCCACTTCCCATCAAATTGAGTGATCTGCTGAATATTTCCTCTTCATGGCGTCCGCGGAAAAGAGGAAGAGCCTCCGACTATGCAACAAATTACTGTCCTTGTCCCCCCAACTGTGCCATGCATATTAAATTAGATAAAAGCGGGACATTTCAAAGGGCACATGATGGTGGAGAAGAGTCAAAAGAGACTATTACGGCAGAGGGAGGAGAGGCAGAGGTGGGTTATGAGGACAAAGGTTATGTGACGGTTGTGAAAACCCCCAGGTGTCCCTGCTTTGAAATCCTTCACCCCACCATATGCTCAGCTCTAATGAATTTGTGATCTATTTACTCCTGGCAAGACAGGGTTTGCAGAATTCAGTGAACATAATGTGATGTACACTCTTAGAAATCTTAGGACGGTTCTACAGAGAAACCTTTTACATTCCAAGTGCTTTATCTAGGACACAACCAAGGGGTTCTAAAGGAGAACCCTTCCATGGTGTCATGGTTTCACCCAGAATCCTCTCTGGAGGGTTCTGTCCAGATTCTTTCTACCTTTTAAGGGTGTTAAGAAGAGCCCACCCAGGGGGTCTAACAAGAACCCAATTATATTCCAAGGATTTCATCTAGAACCCACCCACTAGGTTTTACCAAGAGCCCTCTTATATTCCAAGTGTTTTTCTTGAACCACCCAGGGGGTTCTTTTTTAGAATCCAGTGGATGTGCTCCCCGTGCTAACAAGAACCCACAGAGGAGGTTCTATTAAGAACCCTTTCATATTCTAATGTTTTCATCTACCCACCCAGGGTGTTCTAGGGTGGACTGTTTTATATCCAAGGGTTTTATCTAGAACCCACCCAGAAAGTACTACTAAGAACCCCTTTGACAAAAGGGATCTTCAAGGATTTCAACAATCCCTGAAGGACTCTTTCTTTCAAAAAGGGTTCTTTGGATGAAAGGGGTTCTTAATGTAACCCTTAGTCTTACAAAAAAGCCTTAATGAACTCTTTCTTCAAAAGAGGGGTTCTTCAGAAGCAAATGTTTCTGGGTAGATCCTAAGCCCCTCAGGAAGAACCCTTTTGGATCCCTTATTTCAAAGTGTAGAGACAGCCCACACCGGTGCGTGCATTTGTGTTTACCTTCATTTTGTTTTGGTTTCCATAAAATCCAAACATTGTAAAGGTCAGTAAATGGCAACCCTACCTGCAGTTAATGACAACGCACGGCAGGTCGTAGATAATGTTAGGAATTATGCTACCTTCTTTTTTTCTGCATTGTTGAACCACATTTACCTCTCCACATCTCTGTTGGCTGTCATGTTTATATGCAAAAAACTTTCTGAATTTTTATGCGAACACTTACTTTTGTATAATGCACATGAAGCAGCAGCTTTCATAGCGGCAGTCCGCCCCCCCGGCTATTTTCCATTCCATCGAGTACTGCCGCAGAGCTCCAGTGACCTGCTCTCAGCAGACATACAGCAGACTTGTCTCTGCTTGTGTGTTGTGTGTGTGTGTGTCATCTCTCAGCCACGGCCAACATGCAATATTGTACAACACAAGAAGACACATTCCACTGAGTTCACTGCCTGACTGATGGAGGGAGTACATTTATATTACAGTCCTCAGATATGAGCTCATATCCTGGTTAAGGTCGAAGTCAGGAGCGGTTGAATGCATGCTAAACTCTCACCCATGAAGAAACAAAATATTCTGAATATCAGACAAAAAAACACACCTCAAGTCTGATGATATTCTGTTTTTCTTATTGTCAGCAAATCCCATGAAAGACCGAACAACTCTTCCACTCCCTCCTCCCCACTATACACTTAATTTTCTCTTTTTTAGGGGTTGACCGGAGTCTTTAGGGAAGGTCAGCAGGTCAACACTATGTGCCACATACAGGTGGTGTGCATTATCTGAAAGCTGTGAACCTGAAGATTAATTTAAGATGTCCGGCACTGTATGTCAAGTTTTTCTAGTCATAAATCTATACTAAATAAGTAAATAATACTTTTGAGTGCTATGTAGACAACTCAGTGCTAGCATGGCATGGTTGGTACCAATGAGTTCTATGGGTCATATAATTTTACATGACACCAGTATCTTCACTCTAGCTTTAAAACTACATCATCTGAAAAAGAGTAATGTTGGCCAGGGACGTGGATGTCCCGGTGGAGTTGAATAAGGTTAAAAGTGTACCAAAGTAGTCCCAAACAAATGCACAATTTACTCCTGTTTGAAAAAATATTTGGTAAAAACTAGCACCCAGTGTTTTAGGAAATGAAAGTAAATGAAAGTACATATTTGTGAACTGTTTAAAAGATTAAACAGTGTTTTCAGTAGTAGTAAACCAGTGGGTGTGGAGCAGGTAGCCACAGGGTAGGAAAGTCAGAAAGTATTGAGCCTTTAATGGGAGTTGGTGACAGTTACATAAATGTAGAATATTACCGGTCTTATCATGTAAAGCTAGCATAACTTTGTGGTTTTGATCATCAGAGTATGAACTCATGTGTTTCACATAGATAGATGATGATGTTCACATACAGCCAAAGTCTTATTCAGTATATGGAAAAATGTTGCTCCACTTTCCAATCAAAGTAAATATATTCTAAAAGTTACATTTTGGGCTACTTTCATTGTAAAATTGCTCTATTCCAGTACTGATGTGACTATATGGTATACCTGAATAAACTCTGTACTGTCCTTCACAGTCCTGCTCTGTGAACTCGGATAAATCCAGTTCTGCTCTGCTCACTAAAGCTGGATTAGGTGTAGCTGTGCAGAAAAAAGCACAGAATCATAAGTCTTGCAGCAAACTCCTTTAAATGCAATAACCTTTATAACTGAACTGTCTTTGGTTTCAATAAATAATGTGAGTTTTTACGACGGATCAATACAAACAGTCTACCTCTGGATTAGCCGGATGACAAAAATGTGAGCTGTTTAAGAACAGAGCTGCAACAGTCTTCTAAAAATTTATGCTTATTTATGTTTATCAACATAATCATAAATGCCAAATTCAGTTACTGAGTATTCAACAATTTCCACAAAAAAAAAGTTTTCTGTAATTTTCTGCCAGATGGGTTGTGCAGAGGTTGCCTGTTTTAAGCATTCACCTCCACACACTGTCAATCCTGTCTACTTTACCCCTCTACTTTTTGAGATGAGGTCGAATTTAATTGGCAGAGTTTGGTATAAATTCCCCATGCTTTTACCTAGCAGTATCATTTTCACAGAAACACCTGGATTTACAAGTCAGTAGCTTAACCTCTCTGTTGTTTGTGCTTTGCAGCCAAAAGTTTGGACTGCCAAGTGAGAGGAGTCTGCACAAGTCTGTGGGATGGAGTGCAGCATGCAGGCATCCTGGCTGATAAATCATGCAAAATAACTAAACAGTTGGATAAATCAATGAAGGTACACACACACACCGCAGTGTTAATCTTCAAACTTTTTAAGGTTTTTTGGTTTCCCCTTGAGCAGCGTCATCATATATGCACAGTTAAAATTCTCTCCAGACGCTGCTTCAACAAGTTCAGTCAAATCCTGTGTGAGTGTTAGAGTATACAGACAGTGAGGTATGTTTCAAAGCATGACTTCATGCAACTTGATTCTTAAAGATTCTTCCTCTGCATTGAGCTGTGAAGGTTATTACGACACTTCCATCAGTAGTACGCTCTTTCTGTCTGGGTGACAGACACAGTCATGCAGGCAGAAACATTTGTCTGTCTACCGCTGACAAATTGAAAAAAGTCACTCAGTCCCATATCTCTTCTTTTGACCCTCATTCCGCGTCTCCCTCTGTCTCTGTCTCTGTGGTCTCTGAAAGGTCCAAAAGGCAAGCGTGGACAGCTGCTGCCCTTTGACCTTCAGGGCTTGTTTAGTTCCTAAAAATCCCACATGCATGTCTCTCCAGGTCAGACACAGGCTCATCCCTCCTGAGACACAAAGGGTCATCTTTTGTTACCAACAAACACTATCTCTTAGATCTGCTTGAGCTACAGCCATAGATGTTGGAAGTAGGGGTGTGACAGCACATATCAACAGCTTCCCTTTACTGCACCAAACCACAGCAGCCAGCTTGATGTTGGAACAGCTCATCTGTGCATAAACTGGGTGATACAATCACCTTTTTGGCAAATCGCTTGTCCGGGATTGAAAATGAACTGGGGACTGAGATGAATCAAAAACATCTCAAGGTACTTTCTCTAATGGCATTTGAGAGCAGAGTGACTAATACATGGGACTTTGATGATGTCTTGCATGATCCAGCACGAAGTAGAGCTAGGAAAAAATGCATTAATAAAGTAAGATTGTTTAATTTAGCTTTATAAAGTCCACTGGAAATGTAGCAGAAGTGCCCTCTTGGATGCACCTATGATAGATAAAACATGATAAATTTCCTCTAGAGTGGCCCTATATCTAAGAAAAGTGCCCCTTAGGGTCCCCTTCCAGTAGAGAAAATGTGTTACAGTGCCCTCTAAAGTACCCTTCCGGTAGACAAAACATGATAAAGTGCGTCATGTATTTAGTTAATGTTGGCTGTGTGTTGGCTCTAATTGAGTGTACCTGCACTGTAAATCCTGTGTTGCTGAGATACTGGTGAATTTATTGTGCTATTGGCTTTGAGTGTTCCTGTACTGTAAATCCTGTTGAGATGCAGGGAAATGTATGTCTTAGGCAGGGAGAGGCAAGGCAGTTTTATTTATAAAGCATGTTTCATGCAAAGAGGTAGATTCAGGGTGACGTACAGAGATGAAGATACAACACAATGCAAGTTAAATTAGTTAAAACAACATAATTAAAAAGAGCAAGATAAAACAGATAAATCTATTAATACAATGTGTTTTTTCTGTGTTAAATTGCAGAAAATTTTGAGCCATCCAGTTATTTATTTGCACAATGCTTTAGCATAATGTGTCAGTAGGACCTTACTCGTTTGATTAGAGAGAGCTAAATAAATGAGGGTCGTCTGTGGTGTAACTATGATCAGTGAAGTTGTTGTTATGAATGATGAAACAGTGTGCGGACCCTTGAGGGATACCACAAGTCATTTAGAATTATGTTTCCAAGTACCAAGTACTCACTGTCCTCCAAGTATGATTTTATCAATTTTAAAATTGCTCCATTAAAACCATCCCAGTTTTGTGTTAATACTGTGTGTTTTATCCATATTTACAGCACCCCCTCCCACAAAATAGCTGCAACATCCCTGGCTACGGTGTGTTCATGATGAAATGTACAGTATAAACTAGATGATCTACAGTTGCAGCATTTTAACTCACTGGATGGTCTTTTTTAAGTCATCCAGTCATAATTCCATGTGGCTCTAATTAACATAATTGCTGCCTAACATTTCAGTGTAAAATGTGTAATCATGACATTATGTAGTACAGCTGAATAACATACAATTTGTACGAGCTGATGCTCTTAACCACAGATTTTAATCTTCAATTTGCAAACATGAAAAGAAGCTTTTTTGTTATGTTAAAATAAAATCTAGGCTCTTGTTTCTGTGAGGTTATTGACTCACATTTCTACTTGTGCATCTCTAGTTTTCTCCTCATGCTGAATATCGGATTTGCTGTGACACAGTGAAGAGAACTGGTTTTGTTCATTATTTTGATATCCTTTGTCAGCTTCAGAGTGGTAATTGGACACACACTCATGACTAATTCTTTCAGCCCAGACTTCTGCTGCATCTCTATTCTCTGCTCTGGTGCAGCTTGTCCCAACAAACCAGCCCTCATGCTGCAACCGCTGTTTGCTTCTGTTGCCATGACAGCTCGTATCTCAGCCGGAGACGGGAAGTCGCATGGTTTATGAAATGAATTTATCATGACAAAAATTGTCTGTAAGAGGCAAGCGCCCGGTGTATATACACCAAGGGGTATGGATGTATGCGTGCGTGTGCTTTTGTCTGTTTCTGTTTTGTGCATGCAGTGGCTTATCCTGTCTGCTGTGTGTATATATGTGTGCATGCGTGCATGTGTTTGTGCTTATGTTTGTACTGCTAAAAGGCTTGGCACAGAGCAGACCTTTTGTAGTTGGCAGCAGTGGGCACCCTGCCCAGCTTGTATGGTTTATGGATGTGAGTCAGAACTGCATTAGCCTCCGGCCAGAGAACGACTGCCCATCTTCCTGGTGTGAAACTCTAACAAATGTGCCAACACTGACAGCATTAAACAGAAACTGATACAAGCATCAAATCTGTCTGACATGCAGCTCATGCTGTCAGTCTATCAATAGTTACATTGATGCCGCACAAAAGGGAGGCAGGAGCGCAAATGAAATAGCAGCATGGGAAAACAAGCCTCCAAGGCTGATTTCACGCTGCAGCAGCAGGTGACATGTCCTAATTCTGAAAGTTTAATTGTAAAATGTTTCAAAGTGTAGGTGGTCAAAGTTCAGCTTCGAGTTACTAATACCTTTCAGACAAAAACACTCCACCATCTCCGCTTGAGCTCAAACTAATGATATTACTGTAATAAAAACCCCCAATTATACAGAACACTGTATGAAGAAATAATCAATTCTGAATTTCAACTGAAAGCCTCAACTTTACATAATTAAAGTGCCATGTGAGAAATCGCACAATTAACAGAGTGCCTTACAACCAGCGGCTAAAGTAATGTTTGATTCTCATAACCTCTGTGATGGAACCAGTGGAGCACAGAAAAGAGGAGGTGGAGAAATTAAGATTTCAGAAATGCATTAAATCTGTATTTCATCAAATTAGAACTAGAAGCTCCTTGAAAAGCTGCCACAAGGCATGAATGGTGAATGACCGAGACTCTTCCAAACAGAATATTGATAGGTAATTATGCTCACTTGTACCTCCATCGCGTACATTATCAGTGGCCTTGGCAGTAACATGGAATTGATATGGCTTTTAAGAAAAGGGAACCATCACATTACAGTTTTTTTTTTAATTTTACCTTTTTTCCCATCTGCAAGGATGGCAAAAAGAGTTTAATTCCCACTTAGAAGAAGCTGTTGTATAACCGCATAATTACCTGTGATTGATGTTTTTATTGGGCTGTCAGTAAACTTGGCCAGCCCATGGGATTCCTAATGACTGACGACCACACACACACACACACACACGCACACACAAACACAAATGTCAACACATACCTGTGCACACACATTTTTTATTCCATATTTACTCCCACTTCACCTGCTCAGCCATAATAACCCAGCTCACACACTCTTCCCTCTAAATTCCCAATGGCTTTGCTAATTTACTGTGCTTTTGCTTGTTTTCCCTGCCTCTTTTTCCTTCCTTCTTATTCTTTCTTTTCTTCTTTCTCTTGACTCCCAAATGCACATGATTGTTTTGTGGTTAGCCTACAGCGTAAATTTAATCAAAGCTCGCTTTTGCGCCGGCACCTCTCGTGACTGGGGAGGGTTTAGGCCCACTTGGAGAAGGAGTGCAATTAGCTGAGACAAGGCTAGTTAATCTTCCCCATCTGAATACCCCCAACAGGTCCGCAACACCTTTTATTTCTAATCACACCTGCTGCTCAAAGACATTTAGGCCCTTTCACACATGATGTGATCGAGTCAGGGAAGCTATCAGGACTGTGGTGTGCTGAATATTTACAGTGTGACACATAGGTGTGGTAAGAATTCATTAAGGTTACATCCTCAGACTCGAAATTAGTGTTGACACTCGTAACTTCTCTTCACACTTTTACATGTTAGTACTGATGTACAGCGATATATGCATAGAGACACACTCATCTTTGACTGATCAGTGAAAGTGGTCCGGATTCATGCACCCTCCTGAACTTCCTTAACCTGTACTGAGGGTCAGCGGCAGGGCAACACATAGTTCAGACATCCCTGAGGCCAAACCAGAATATACCACCTTTTACTCAACATCAGTTATCCGTCTGTCACACAAATGACCACATGTTGGGTGAATTAAAGTGGAAGTCTCGAAAGATTTTAGTCATGGTTGATTTGACGACAGCTATTATTCTGGAGCAGCAAAACAAACTATTGTGGTTTCAATAAAGAAGTCAGGCAATAATTTTCTTTTTGTTCCAATAATGCCTGCAATATTTCACTCTCAGTGCTGTCAGAAATGCTGAAAATGACTTGTTTTGTTTTGTAGACACATTTTTGACAAACAGTAACAGTAAGTGCTAACCTTACTAGCAGTAACTGTGACTACTTCTAATAAAGGCAAGTTGTATTTTGCCAGTTAAATGCTTTTAATGTGAAGCTGCAGCATTTGTTTGCTTAGCAAACACACGGGCTATCGTCTGACAACAATTTTAGCATTCTGCTTTGATAGGTGGATATCTGATTACATCAGCATTTTGTCTGGGAATGTCAACACAGACACCCAGTTGGTAATACTGCATAAATTTTGCAATACTTTAATCAGTGGGCCACAGGCTCAATAACCATTGTGTTACCTCATTTTGTGACAGATAGTGATTTAACAGACATTTGTTTAATTATTTATCGCTGCAGTGCCACCACAACCACCAAGTGCAACTGGCGGATATTTGCAAAGTTCCGCCAACATTAACATGACCTCCACGTGCGTTGTCCCATAGCTCAAACAAGATTGCCAAGATTGTTTGCAGTTGTTTGTCACTTGTGGCCCGTAGCAGCCAGTTAAGCAGAGTGAGAAGTCAGGTGTCAATAGAAATAGAGCAGTAAAAATTTTGAATTACTTCCTTGCGGTTGTATGCCTCCTCCAATCAGTCGGGTTACACTTTACATCCATGCCTGTCCAGACTTATATAATGTATGTAGTGAAGAATTTGAAAGAACCTAATATGGAAGTTGTCACTATATTGACCTGTTACTTTGAAGGAATTTAATAAAAGGTACGAAGTGTATTTTTTGCCAAAATGGAAGATATCACTATATTGACATGAATGATTCCAGTGAGTCATTTCCAGTGAGAAACATGCTGTCTTCACCTACTTTAGAAGAAAAAAGGTACGAAGTGAATTTTTTGCAATATGGATAAATATCCTATAATATTTATGTGAGTGATAATTAGCGTATGAAATCATTTCTGACAGTCAATCATGCTTACCCAAGTTTGTAGAAATTGTGTTCCTGAGATATCGCCATCACAAGAATGGGACGGACGTGAGGTCACAGTAACTTTGACCTTTGATCACAAAACGCTAATCAGTTCATCTACGTGGTGATTTTGTACTGAGTCTGAAGGAATTCCCTCAAGGCGTTCTTGAGATATCACATTCACAAGAGTGTGATGACCTGATGACATTATTCCTCTGGCCGAGGCTGTCGGCAGCGTGGAGGCATAAAAAAGTTTTTCAGAGTTTTCCAAAAAATGTGAATCACAGAGTTTCTTCAGCATGCAGTCATAATTGTGCACAAAAATTGGCTGATCAGTCCAGTAGTATTTGAGATTAGCTCCAGACAAGATGCAGGTCCGTTGATCACACATGCACAGACACACACACCACACACACACACAAGTGCTCTGTACTGCACTGCTGTGGTTACTGCTGTGAAAACATTCACAGTGAGTCACCATAATATCAAATAGATAAGATTTATGTGTGCTTGATGAGAAGAAAATGTCACTGAACTGACACTTTGCATGCACATGAAAGTAGAAGTAGCCCCCAGTTTTGCAATTTCATTCACTAAGTCTGCAAAGTGAACATTTAGAGAGCAACATACTGCTTGAGAGTTGCATTTAGAGCATGCACCTCCTCGTAGGAATTGAAATGATTCCAGTATGTGATTTCATGGCATCTGGGAATTATTCAGACTTGAGTTTCTTCTTTCTTATTCTTTGAAGTTCAATCAGCCTGCGATGTCTCATTGCAAGAGCAGGGTGAAATTATGGTTGTATGGTAAAAGACATTTCAATTTATTGCAGATGTATTTGAGGCCAGACTGGATGGTCGGGTTTATTTATTTATCTATTTAGCTACTGATTTAATTGTTGCTATTAGACATGGCTCTGTTGATGGAGGGTACAGTAGATGAATCATTATCTACATGCTTTTCAGCATTTCTGCAACCTTTGTGAATCTGGTCGTGCTGCTACATTCATTGTATATAGATGAATGAATACTTCAGCAGCTACCGTCATTCTATGTTCCTGAGAGAGGTGGGAATGAATGCACCCGAATATATATTACAATGGCATCGTTGCATATATAGTTATATTTTTACATCTCTACACCACCTATAGATTTGCACCCCAGCCAGGTGTGGGTGTTGTTGTGTGTGTGTGTGTGTGTGTGTGTGTGTATTGTGTGTGTGTACACTGAGTTATAGCATGTCAAGACTGACAGCTGGCTAAACCCTATTAAACTGCCCACCACATTCCTGGGGTCCACCATTAAAGGTGACCCAGTGCCCCTTAACACACACACACACCAACTGAGAGGGGCTTGTAAAACATGACAAATTTATCCTCCTCTCCTCTCCTCTCTGTTTTGAGAAGGTGTTTGCTCTACAAGCTATTTTGGTTGGTTGAGTATACACTCCTTGAATACAGAGGTATGTGGGGAACACAATTCTTTTGACCTTGGCTATGTTTGGTATTTTGCCTATTTTGTGTTACATAATCTATTGTTAGGATGAATAGAATATTCTGTAAAAGGTGGGATGTAAATGTAGTTTACATCAGGGGTTCCCAAAGATCTTCATGTCAAGGACCCCCACAATAGATGCACATTAGACCAGTGGCTTTCGAACTGGGGTCCAGGGACCAACAGGTCCCCTTGAGTGGAGGAGGAATAGAATATTTAACTTTTAATCACTTTTTTTTTTTTTTTTTTTTTTTTGAAGTAGGTCAGACAAGGGAAGAAATAGGACTGGCCATTTTTATCCGAGTTACCCCCAGTTTGAGAGGATTCCTTAAGACAGAATCCTCTCACACTGGTGGTTCATGATCTAATTTCCATCTATTGTGGGGGTAACGTTTGGGAACCCCTACATAAGACCAAGGATCCCCAATGTGAGAGAATTTTATCTTTAGCAATTCCCTCTAATTTTTTTTTAATTTTAGTTTTAAGATAATAAATCTTCACAGTCAGTAAATGATTAACCTTATTTCTACCCTTGTTGTTCCAACTGCCAAAAAATGTGATAAAACTTAAATGTTCTATTACTCTTTCTACTGGGGACAACCTACAAACTTGGGCTAGGTATCCAGATTTTTCTGAGCTGTTCCTGAATGCATCAGGATGCCAAATACCAACAGTTTCTGTTGGTTCAGAACAACTACTGGTTTGAATCATGCCAGTGATTGTTTTTTTAAGTAAGAAAAATATTTTATTGCCAAGTGAAACGATGAAAGCCATAGACAAATTAAACAAGCTGTAAAAGACTGGGTCGGTAAGGTGTCAGATCTTGCTAATTATTTGTGGCACTACTTGCAGAGGTCGTCCAAAGGTTGACTTTGTGGGTTGCCAAAAAAGTTTTTAGTGTATTTTCACATTCATTAAGATTCAGCTTACAGTATGATTGTGGGTGACGGCAGACTTAACCTCCAAGTCCTTAACATCATTTTACTAAACTGCTTATTCTGCTACCCTGAGGTAAAAGCCTAGCTGTCTGTGTCTACACCTCCACGCAGTGCACTACACACATGCACACACATGCACTGTAGAACAGTAGCAATGCATTCCTGATGGGGTCAAAGCTCATCAGTTACCCCCACCTCTCTTTTTCTATCTGTCTCACTCTTTGTCTATTTCTCCTCTCTCTCTCTCTCTGAGTCAACAGGTTGCAGCAGCTTCACCCCCACCCACCCCTTTCTCTTCCCAAACTTTTCTGCGCCTCAGCAGAGCCCAGGAAACCAAGTCATTCATCTACTCTAACACACATCCTAACACACCTACCTCCTCTTTCACTCACACAGATACGCACATTGATTCTCATGCACCATTCAATCGGTTATCTCTAATAACTCCTTCTGCAGGAATTTAATAACAGTTCTTTTTTTTTGCCTTGACTTGGATGAAGCCTTTTTGTGTATTTTAGGGGGTATTTTTCCCCTGCCGACCGTCAAGAGGTCACCTGGATTGGAAAGATAATGGTGATTCACTTGTCTGCAGTGGTAAGTGAGAACGTGTGGGGCCCATTTCAGGGCCATAGTCAAAACCCATTACTTTAACTGCACTTTAATGTGGTGCTTTACAGAGTAGTTTTGAATTCTTAACTGCCCAGATACCCTTTGTTACAGACTAAGTGTCTGGATTAAGGCCAACACTTTTATACTGCTGCTCCTCACAGTACAATTTCTCCCTAAACAGCATTGCTTATCTGATATTAGTACTTGCTGTTTGCCTCATTTCTAGTTGTCTCAATAGCCTTTATGTATAATTGCTGGAAACGTGCCACTCCACTCAGTTTAAGACCATGCACTTACAAATAGACACACTGTCCATGCAGTGCAGATGTCCTGCATGCATATGTGTCTTTGTCTCATGGGAACTTTTCTGCTTCTCTGCAAGTTGATGCAAATATTTTACACCTCCAAAGCATAAAACAGGATGTCAGGCATTTTACACTTGTCAGCTCCGGTGTATTTATGAATAATGAGTGCATACCAGGTTGTTTGTAAGAGGGTTGTCAGGAGATGAAACTATGTAGAATTAATTGTGAATTGCTTCCTCCCTTGCATAGACTTGTCTGCGTTGGCTGCCTGCAAATGTAAAGTGATATTAAGACAGTAGGCTGTGCGCCGTATATGAGTGCATATGCTTTTATTTGTTAGTGTGTGTTTTACCTGTAGATGTAAAACGCATCTGCTATCATACATTGTAGCTCTGTGTGAGTGTCTCCGTGTGTGTCTTTTCACTGTTACCCGTTTCCCACCTACGGGGATAATCCATCCTGTGAAGTGGTGAGGTGGAAAATGCCATTATGTAGAAATAGCTGACATGCAGTTAGACTTGCAGGGCATATGATGTGTGAGCAAGTGTGTGTGTGTGTGTGAGAAAAGGAGATAGGGAGCAGAGAGACAGTATAAGGGCCAGAGCAGTAAAGTTCATTTCGTAACATTATTTAATCCTCCCGGGGCTGTGATAAACTAAAGGCCCTGGATACAATATGTACACTGTGTCCTCAGCGAGGCTGGTCAAAGTGCTTGTGATCCCAGCATGGTGTGAGTGATGGATGCAGTCTTCTGCAAGTGTTTCTTAATGTGGGATCAGTGCGAGCATGTTGTCTGAGTATATGACTCTGGCCTATGATTACAGACATTGCAGGAATTTCTTGAGGTATTGTTGGAATAAAATGGGGGTTTTAGCATAATTATATAGATGGTAATGTCTTGTCCTTGTCTGTTTGCCAGGAGGTCCACCACTTTGGTGCAGACTGAAACGTCTAAACAACTGTATGGATAGCCCTGACATTTTGTACTGACATTAACTGTTAGTGGCCCCTCCAATAACAGACAAACAAACTTGGTACCTAGCGGAACCTCAACTTCCTGTACATATATGTGCTGTTTTTCTTGGCTTGCGTATGTTGAAAAGAAAACCAAATTTTGAAGATGGTTAAAATATGATGCAGGGGGACTTGTAAATGCAACGTTTATATTGTATGTTCACATCTTAGCATATGTTAGCAAAATACTAGTTAACTATATATGCCATTTTTACAGGTAACCCTTTTACCCACATCTTCAAAATGTGGTTTTCTTTTCAACATAGACAACCCTTCACATATCTAAGTATAGGAAAGGACAAAGTTGACTGAGGTTCCGCTGGGTACCAAGCTTGCTCAGCTGTTATTCGAGCACAGAGAAAAAAGGGTTGGATAGAAAAATAAAAATAAAATTGGCAATCTTTTCCTCTAGTGCCACCATTACACCACATTTTTATTTCCCCAAGAATTTGGCTGCTGACCAATTACCTGCAAAACTGACTTCTGTCGCCCTTAATTGTCTGTTGTTTAGTGCTAATTAGTATATGTTAACATGCTATTTGGCTAAACTAAGATGGTGAACATGATAAACATTGTCTGCTAAACACGTCATTGCAAGTATCTTAGCATGCTGATGTTTTTCCTCAAAACACGCTGTGCCTCAGAGCTGCTTGCATGACTGTACACTGCTTCCTAACATACAGCGGGCAAGCAAACTTAAGCAGAAGGAGGGCAAAAAATTGTCCAGATTTACTAGGAGCGATGTTGCAGTGGCCCCATTTGGGTTTTCACTCTCTGCAAATGAGTCTAAGTTCTTTTTTCATAACTAACACAATTTTCTAAAAGAGGCAGTAGTAAGCAATTCTGGGGAAAGATAATTGACTGCTGAGTCTCATTCCCATGTTGCCAAATATTTATGTTTTTCAATAATGATGTTCAATGATCAACTACGGGCTAAATTTTCTACAGTCTGAAAACAGAGCCAACAGGAGGAGGAGAAGACTAGTTTTCTCTCAGACCACTTGAATCACATTATGCTGAAAGGTTATTATGGAACATTTGCCCAACGACACCAAAAATAACCTGCCTACCTCACCTTAAAGACATTTTGTGTCTGTATAGTTGGAGGACAGTTTACTTACTTGTTACTTCCAACAGCTTCCTGATTGTCTTCCAAACCTTGTTCTGTAGATCATATTAGATGTGCTGCTTCTTTTAAAGTAGTCTCTCACTGTCCATGTTGACTGCTGACTTTAAGGGCAACAGAAATGTAAGGGAAGACAGTGTCAGTTTTGACCAATCATTTGCATTGCTTCCAGTCAGGCTTGTAGGGGTGGGTCGTGTTTTAACTCACTGAAGCTTTTCAAAATCATGTAGATGGACTCTGACACACATTTGTGTCATGCTAAAGCCTTTTATTTCCTGCTGTATTTTTGCACATTGAACATTAGCATGCGCTGCTCCTTTCAGGAAACCTCTGACACCTTTGGCCTGTGATCCCATGAAAAAAAAGCTTTCATAATTGTTTCATTAAATTGAAACCATCATAAAACTCTGGGATTCTGCTTGCCTGCTGCTTTCCTGAACACCCCTGCAAAGCTATTTAAAAATCCCGCCCTAGGAGAGATACAAGACAGTAACTATGTACTTATGCACTTGCTGTCATTCATCAAAACACACATGCTTGTGCTCTCTGCACCTCAGTAATAAGAAGATACATGCAGAGACAGATCTTAGATCCGCATTGGTATGTGAGGGTAGAGTGTAGTTTTTTGGCTGTTATATTTGAGTTCAAGCCCTGCCAGATCTCACTTCCATCTGCAGAGGTTGTAAACTCGTCAGCCTTGAGCCTTTCAGACTCTGTCAGACCAGGCAGTCAAATCATACTCAAGAATATTCTGGAATTCAGTTTGTTTCACATTGATCTGATTTATTTTTGTCATTATTAAATGAATTTATAGCTGAAATGAGGAAACATTGGAAGTGATGTATTGGTGGAAAGCTGGATGGGATGGAATGTGAGTCCTTAAACCCAAAAGAAATCTGTTATGTTTTCATCTCATGTAGAGTAGTTGAGTGAAGGCAGATCTCTCTTTGATGTTTAGCTTATGAATTTGCAAAAGCACATGCCCATACAGTACACACACGCGCGTGCAGACTCTCAGGCACACATACACACTTATGTGGAAACGTGTGGGGGTTAGCAAGCTAATGTAAAACATAACAGCACAAACCATTTCCTAGATCACAGTTAATGCATCGAATGTGCTGCTCTCTGATGGGGGCTCATTCATTTCAAATGGGATAATCCGTTACTGCTGCATGATTCCTTTGCCAGTGCATCATGTGCTGATTTAAGTGTTGGATTTACTCTACTTAGGCATTGATTATGCTCACTTAACTGAGTGTTGTTGTTGCTCTTTCTGTTGATATATTTCTGTGGTTCTCAGTACACATTTAAGGGAAGGTTTTAGCATTCAACACATCTTGGCTGAGGGATGCTTGAGCTGAAGTCGAAGCAGACCATTGAGCAGCTTGATTCTACAACAAGTTGCTATAATTGCAGTATACTTCCATACGTTTAAATTATCACCTTCCGAGGTGCAGCCTCAGTGGGGGATAATATGCCAGTAAAGCAGCTGCAACGATTCAAAGTGACTGAATTGCCTCCACTCAGTGTATTATGCCAAAAGTCAAAAGCTGTAGCCTTGGGGCTAATTGCTTTCATGCTAACCTGAAGTTTCCTCTGTCTGTCAAACAAGAAAAAGAGGAGGATGTTTTGTAATCCAGAGTGTTAGCGTACCTCCATTATAATCATGGTCAGCTCATGCTCACCTTCCATCTAGATTGCTGTGAAGAACAACTCTGATTGTCATGTGTCTAAATGTACCTGTCTCAGGGTTGGCAACCAAGTAAGAAATCGATTCAGAAATTACAATTTCAAAGGAATCATTAAGACACTTCAATTTCAATTTGGGCTGTAGCTAATTATTGTTTTCATTATCAATAAATCTTTAGATTTTTTTGCTTGATTACTCATTTACTGTTTGGTCTATAAATTGGCAGAAAATGGTGAGAAACTTTGATCACTTTTTCCCAAAGCCCAAAGCAATGTTGTCAAATGATCTGTTTTGCCTACAACTCAGAGATATTCCGTTTACTATCATAGAGGAGTGAAAAACAAAAAACCAAAAAAACAAACAGAAAATATTCACATTTAAGGAGCTGGTCTGGAGTGTCTGGCGCCCTACATGTAGCTTAGAAAAAAAACATGCTTCAAAAACATGATCACAGTGAAGTGTGTGTGATTGCATTTTCACCCATCTCTGTCTTTGATTTGCCCACATGCAAGGTGAGATAAGAATTTTACTCACATGGTGTGTTTTTTCCACAAATTTGCTATGGTGTCAGCATGTTGTGATCGAACCAAAACACACACACACACACAAAACATAACAGCAGGCAGGTGGAAACTATAATTAGACACACTTTTTGCCAGTTTTTGCAGATTTGCCATAAAGCTAAATTTTTTTTTGACTGAGTGCAAGGTATTATTCACACACACACACACACACACACACACACACACATCGGAAGCGATTAGCCATGTTGTCTCGGCCTTAGCTCAGTAAATAATGACCTTTGCAGTGTGAGTTCCAGGGCATGACAAGCCCTCAGGGAGTTAATCCTCAGTCTCGGACAGGTGCACACGGTCCAGAGGTTTGACCAGTCCAAACATTTTGCACCTGTGGAATCATACAAGAGCTTGAACCTGTCATCTCTCCTTTTTACGCTTTAACAGAGAGCCTTCCAGTCTCTAGGGTTTTGATTTTTATCTCATATTAGCGGTACAAATTGATCAATCTTATTCTGACGTCTTTGTCAGCAGTACAAAAAAGCATATTCATGTTTGACTTCAACATTTTCTAAATCAAAGTATGGCAAATCATGAAGGGTTCTTCTCTTAGTAATATATAATGTATGATGAGACACTTCATCTTACTTCCTTGACCTTCCTTGACATATTCGCATTCACAACTACTAGCTATTCACATGTATTAATGTGTATCTGTGAGAAGGCAAGCCCAACAGGTTGCCTCTTTTTTGGCCTCGTGATTTTAAAGAATTTAGTAACTAAAATCTTTTTTTCTATATATGACATGTTCTTATTAACAGTTAGTGTTTGATTAAAAGCATGGCTTTCAGGGGAGCACCTTTTTTGGGGGGGGTGGGACGGTACTGTACACATGCATGTGCACACATGAATGCACCCACCCAGATGCAAAAGTATAGTAGTAATACATTTCAATTACACAACAATTAAACAGAAAAAAGGTTCACCGTTGCGATGTTTTTTAAATCACTTTCTGCAGAGAAACAATAAAAATGCAGTGTACAGTGAAATGGAGTGGTGTTTAACCAGAAGACATTCACTCAAAAGACAAAGTATAGTGTGAAATGTATGTTAAATACACCTCAACACATGTATGGACAGCACTGTGTTTATTAAACTCAAACAAACTGAAATTGTTCCATACAAATTGTTCCAGCTTATGTCTCTTTCAGGAGAGCCAAGCTCCCTAAAATTCACATGCCATGACCCAGCTAAAATAAATGACAGTTTTATGTTACAGCTTATAAAGAAAAAAATTTTTTTTTTCTGAAAAAATTACGATTACGATGTGCCATCTTCTACGGCACTTTTTTGTACTCTTTTTGCATGCATAGCTTAACCCACAAAGAAAATGCTTGTAAACATCTGGTGGAATAACTATTATGCCTTTGTCTATATAAAAAAATAAATTGGAGGCTATGAGATTACACACAACACAATTTGGTTGCAAATGAAGTGAAATGCAAGTTAAAGTCTATATCAGTCTATGAACAGTAACAGGTATGTCAACAAAACAGTGGCACGCAGCCAAGTCAACCTGCGGGTTGAGTTTATAAGAAGCTCTGCCATGTAAGACAGCCATAATGGATTATTGGGGTAATAACTTTTAATGTTCATGTGTGTTCATAATATTTAGACTTCCCAATAACTGCTTTTAATAGCTAGGCTCATATTGGACAGTTTAAAAGCTCTTTTGATGCTTTTATTTCTGTGATGACATTGGAATCTGTTGTAAAACTATTTACAGGGAGAACTCCTGTCTGCAAATGTACACTTGATATGATGGTAGTGAGGACAACATTATGCTAACCTAATCAATATGAGCCTAAATGAATAAACAAATCAGAAAATAATTGGATTTGTTTTTTAATTTTGTTGCAGGTGCTTACCAAGACATTCTTTCTTTTGCATACATTTATCTAACAGTGTCACTGAGGTTGAAACTGCATAAAAGTCACAAATTAAAAAATGCCTGATTGTGTTTTTTATCTTTCGAGTGCCTCTAATGACTTTTTCCCACTCTCTATTGACTTTTCACTATTCTTCCAGATAAGAGGAGAAAAGAGTTGGAGTTCATGATTGTGGGGAGGAATTCAGGAAGGGGACTCGCGAAGAGAAGAACTGGTCGGAGGAGGAGCAGGTGATCAAAGGAGGAAGAGGAGAGGAAGAGTATGGGTCACTCCTCTGTGTGGATCTTTCTACTGTCCCTTTCTCTCTCCCATCATAGGGTGACAGCACAAGCTGAAGGTAATGGTTGACATTCCTACACCCAGGGGAGACGCTCAAACACACTATTTTGTGTCTAATGTTCCTACGCCATCAGGCTTTTTTTTTAAAACTTCTTTAACTCTTCAGAAAGTGAAGTCAGCTTTGTTTTAAAGCCTCTGTACACCCACACAAGTATTGTCAGTGAACCTCGCTGATTAGATTTCTGCTCACGTTGAAGGTGGGTTGGAACTTTCATGGGAATTTATCAGGTCACGAATTTCATCTACCAATAAGAATGAAAAAGGTGTCATTTATCCCACCCCAACAGGTATAACAAAGCTAACAGGAGGCTCAGAAATGTCAATCAATTGCAGTCTTCACTCCTACACAGTCCTGAGCACAGGGCTAATCAGCCAGATTAACTGAAAACACCTGTGTGGGTGTACAGAGGCTGTAAAAGTTATCAGAGTTTGTTTTGGGTTTTTTTTAGAAAACAAATCTCATAAATTCAGAAAAACAGAGCAATTTTTACATGAAAAATGATCTCACAAATTCATAGAAGCAGAGCTCATTTTTTGACATGATGAAATATCTCATGCATTTAGAAAAGCAGAGTTTTTTTTTTTTTTTTTTCATGAAAAAGTATCTCATAAATTCAGAATTCTCAAACAAATTCAATAAAGCTTCAGCACTCACTTATTCGGTCATTTATTTATTCAAACTTTCACTCAGTGCCTTATGGTGCCATCAGTTGCGTAATTCTGAGTCAAAGCCATATGTCTGATTTCCAGCACTGTGCTCACAGATCTATGAATTAGACAACTTGGATGCGTAGGCCAAAGAAAGGGCAGGTGCTCAATGAACACAGTCTGTGCGAGTGCTCCATCATTAAATCTCCACACATGGGTTGGTACACGGAGCAGACACTAACCCAGCTCCGGTTTCTCTCCAGACTGTGTCTAGTCAGGGAATTTAAACATCTGCTAGCCTCATGTACAGTACAGCACTCTGTCTGCCAGCCTGTCAAACCCATCCCCTAGATACAGGACTTTTACCCGCAGGTGCTATTGGATGTCACCAAAAGGTCAATCAGCCAATCAAAAGTTATATTTCCCCCACCTGGAACATGGTTGGCAGAAAGTGATTGGTAAAGTTGTTGGGCAGAATTATGGAAGGATATAAATAGCCCAAGGCTGTTGCTCCTTTGTGTCATTGTTTATTCTTGACCGTGTTAATTCACATGTTCTCATATCACAACACATGACTGTCTGTTGCAACCCTGAAGGCACAGTGTTACATATTACACAGAAGAAGTCGCATGTGGTTGATTTCAAATCAATAAGCCGACTGATACCTTAAAGCTCCATTAATCAATATTTTTCTATTAACAATGAATCAAATGGCTGTGTGCAATAGAGTAGCAGTGAGATCAGTCGCTTAATCAATCGAAAGAAAATGAATCACCAGCTACTTTGATTAATTCATCGTATCATGTTCTTTTTTCATTTCATACGTCATTTTTCATGCAAAAATGTCAAACATTTGCTGGCTTCAGCTTATCATGAATGTCATTTATGACATTAGTACCTGAAGCCTTTGTGTTGTGGACTGTTGGTTGGGGCAAAAGAAGCAATTAAAAGACATCACTTTGGGCTCTGGGAAATTGTGCTGAGCATTTTTCACATTGACTGCTAATGATGCTCCATGTCTGCTAGGTGTGTAAACACATTGTGAATAGGCTTTGCTTACATGTTAGCAATTATAATGTGATTATTTTGGCCCCTTGGTGGCAGCAAAATTAAACTGTAAACACATCCCTGGCAAAGCACTTCATAAAGTTGTGGCAAACATGTTAGCCAACTGTTACACATCCAGTGGACACCACGCAACATTAGCATTGCTAAATTCTCCACTATGTTCACCTGTTAGTTGCTAACTTTCTTACTCTGCTGTTTGGTAGAATAGAAAGATGCTCGGCTGAGCTGAGCTGGGGCACAGAGTGATAATTCTCTGTGGGATTTTCACTACTAGCCACCCCTTTTACATTACACATAATCAATTCTGCATTGTTTATACAATATAATAATAGACTCACAAGTCAGTCTCTAAACGCTTTGCTCAATAGAAACTAGGACAATTTCCCAGCTTTTGTTGCTGATTGGAAACCATTAGAGAGTAAAAAAAAAAAAAAAAAACTCCATTGCCAAACCAGTCCAAAGAGCAGCCATTCATACTCGGGTGGTGACATTGAGAGCTGACTACTGAGGAGAATGAGGGCAGAGCATCGTTTCTGATAAGGCGTGTCCTTGAAAAAATGTAAAGGGTGTAGGTTTGTTAGTGCTCTAGAGCAACTACCTTGCATTTAGAAATCCCCAGACAATCAGCAGACAATGAGCTCTCCGTCTGTTATCGCAGGACTAATATAATAATATCAATTAGTGCAGCCCTACGATGATATGTCATGGAAAACAGTTTCGTGGTGTTTCTCCATAGTGAAGGGAAAAAAGCAGCTTGAAACTTTTACACTCTTACTTAGGTGTCCTTGTGAATGCCTAGTGTTGTTTCCACAACAGCTCATGGTCAAAGAGTAGAAAGAACTTGACATCTGCAGTTCATAATTGTTACAATATCGTTTTTCTGAGCAATGCTAAGTTATGTCATCCAACCCAAACATTTTTGTACAATACTAAAAACAGTCTCAAAACAGGAAACAAAGAAACAAACAGTTTACAAACTCAAAATCCTTGTATCTTAATTGTCAGTAAGAGATTAGGCAGATAAGCTGGGATCAGACTGTTAGCAGTAACATTAGCAGATGCAAGTGTTTGGGTGGTTGCCATTACTGTTGAGTTTGTATTGGTATTGCTCTCGCTCTACATGTGAGCACCTGCAGTAGTCTCTACAGCCGACATTCAAACTTACATATCTGTATATTAGGTGGCCAGAGCCTTTGAATGTCCCAAACGACATGCCATTTATTTATTTTAGAGAGTAATAATCCATGACGCACAAATCTAAGAATTCTAAGTCAACTAAATTATATTTTTAGTTGAAGAATCATATGGACTTCATGTTTGACTCACTGATCATGGGGTCAAATTAGTGTCATCCGGCTGATTAGTAATTGACTGTATGTTTTTCTGTATCCATTTGTTTTCAAGTACATAGTGTGCTGCATGAAATTCAAATTAGAACCACAACATTATGAGAAGAGAAGTGGGCTGACTTTGCTTGTTTATATTCACTGACTGTCCCAACGGGGCGAGTACATGGCACTGGAAACAGATCCTGGGGGAATGATTGTGCATTTGTCACACTGACTGTGAGAAATGTTGTCAATATTTGGTCTTTCTATCATTTAGTATTTCTGTCCTACACTTTGTAGATTTTCTGCAAATTACTCCACTTTCTTCATCTTCTGAGGGGAACATAAAACGTAAAGTCTGAACCTGATGGCCCTCTGAGTTTCTTAGACTTGTGCTCTCTGATGGTTTACATATTTTCTCTTGATCTTGTTGGATCTGATTGCAGCAGTGCATCATTATTTCTTAGGCTATTTCTTTCCTGGCAGAATTTTCTGCAGCGTCTGCTGTAGCCACTGAGCTACATCTAATGCTTAAATCAATGGTGGTCCAACACAGAGGTGTACACAACCTTTGAGATATCAGCATAGATAACCTTCAAGAAAACCATTCCTAATCCCTCAGCATGTGTCGTCTCCTTATCCTTGGCATGTGTTCCTCACCTGCCAGCCCAGACAGACAAACTTCTGGATAATTGATCTTGTTTTCCACCTCAGTCTGTGTTCGTCTGACAGAGACCAGCCTCCAGTTGCTTCCTCGCTCAAAGTCTCCACTGAAATCCGTGAAGTAGAAAATGTATCCCAGTAAATGGAACAGCCACGTGTGTGCTGTATATACTGGGGATGTTTGCCTATGTGAGCCTCAATCCAGAATGGAGAAGGATGAACATTGATGCATCCTATTAATTTACGTCAGTGGTTTTAACTGTGTTTTTTCCGTCAGTGTTGAATCCACTGTTGCTGAATATATGGGACGAAGGCAGAGACAGTAGCCTAAGGCAGTATAACAGAAACTTATCTTAAGTCTAAAGTTAAGATAGGAGGAGATTTTTTCCAATTGACCCTTCATAAGCCACACCCTTTTTGCTCTTTGCACCAATTACTGCTTAACAGTTATCTAAAGTTAAGAG
Organism: Lutjanus argentimaculatus; assembly: GCA_034769285.1. Classification (NCBI taxonomy): domain Eukaryota; kingdom Metazoa; phylum Chordata; class Actinopteri; order Lutjaniformes; family Lutjanidae; genus Lutjanus; species Lutjanus argentimaculatus. The sequence goes on along the minus strand of JAWZSL010000029.1, from coordinate 2,006,538 downwards.
CGTTTATTTAAGATTTTGAGAAGTTAGGATGCTTGTGTAATACACATTTCTTATCTTTAGTTAGGACAAAAACTTTGACTTTGACTCCTAACACTAATTACCGTGGTTGCCAAACACTTAAGATAGATTCTGTGCATTAAGAAGTTTTTATATCATGGCCCCTGGAGAAAGCTCCAAAATGGTATTCCCAATGGTATTTTGTTTCCTTGGTGTGTGGCCAAAGATGTATAGATGTGTGAGGAGGGAACATAATGTTAGGTCGCCATGGGTTGGAGACATATGTCACCCCCAGTGAATCCTGGGATTGCAGCCAAAGGAAGAAGGGCGAGATAATAGAGGCAAGAAGGCTCTGTAATGAAATAGAGCATAGCAGAGAAGCTGAGTTATCACTTACAGAACAATCAGCGGTGCCTATCTCTTATTCACTAGACTAATCAATGCTGTCGTCACTGTGGTTTATTGCATATGTAATGCCAGAATATTGACTCAGAGGGCGTTTGCACATGCAGCAGATTTCTATGTGGAGTGTGTGTGCGTACAGTACTGTATATCTCTGTGGGAATGTGTGCAGTCGTGTGCATCTGAGACAGAGTTGCTAGAGCTAATGTATGTGTGAGTATGGTGTGTGTGTGCATGTAGCCATAATGCATCAGTGTGCCTTTTTTGTGTGCCTGGTGTTTTAACTGCACATTAAAACGAATCTGAATCCTGCCAAACGCAGCAGATCCGTATGTTAAATGCGATTGTTTGCTTGAGCGAGGGGACTGACCCTGATTTTGGGTGTGTTTACCTTATTATTCTAAGCGTTCCTCATCGCCGTGCTAAAGTTTTATTGCTGGAGTGCTCAGAATATTGATAGTCTCTTTGGCTCACTTGTGTCTCATTAAAAATTCATGGGGATTTGTGTGGTGCCCTGGCTGCATGACAGAACTAAGTGAGAGGAAAAATCTCAGCATGATGGAACAAGACTGCTATCTGGTGGTGAGTGAAGGAATAAAACATGTGATACACAGCTTCGTTTCAAGCCTTTACCCTTTAACCTTAAGAAAGATTTACTTTGGATATTTTCCAAATACATCTGATTATGAAAGGCCAGGTCAAGAGCATATAGCTACGTACTAATTTATCCATTTTTCTTCCTCAGCATGCAGGACGGCGGTGCAGGCAGACATAGTGTTTCTGGTGGATGAGTCATGGAGTGTGGGCCAGGCCAGTTTCTCCAGTGTCAAAGATTTCATCTCAGCCATCGTGTCCTCCTTCAAGGGCAGTGTGGTGGGAAGTGAGGGAGTCCGCTTTGGAGTCACTGTTTTTGGGGATATTGCGAGGTGAAACTCAAATGCAAACATGCAGTGCAGACCTATTTAACTGATTGCCATCAAGCAAGACTCATTTTACTTCACCATAGATGATTGCCAACACCAGAAAAACTTAATTCAATAATCAGTTTGTATTAATTATTCCATTAATTCTTTGTGATCCAGTTTTGTTTTCCCTGTAATCTTTTCCTTGCAGGATGCGGATTGCTTTGACGGACTACAGCTCACTGGAGGAGGTGCTCAGAGCCATCAGAGACCTCCCCTACGAGGGTGGATCCAGGAGGACTGGTGATGCTCTCCAGTTTTTGGTCGACCCCACGTTCAGCCCTGCCATCAGTCGAGACCATTCCCCAAAGGTACATTGCTTCAACCTGTATCTAACACACCCACAGACTTGGAGGAGAGCACAGAAAAAGCTATCCCGTTGAATTTGATTGAAATAAGATTACAGTCCACACCGCAAAGACTCCTCCTTCCAGCTGGCCACCAACTTGCATATATTGTATGTTCTGGCCCTGTGTGAAAGGAAATGACTAGTCAGGAGTCTGTATTTGTACTACAAAGAACATTGCAGGGAAAAAAAGTAAAACAAACAAAACAAAATGGTCTACCATTTTCTCTCCACTGTGAATCTGATGAAACAGTCTATATGTGTGGAATACAAATAAAATATGAATAGAAAGTTACAACTTGTAGCAGATTTTGTTTTGCTTTGCTTTGGTTTGTCTTTTGCTTTATGGAAGAAGAAAAAGGAAAGGTGGTGGTAATAAATTTTGCTTCCGCCGTCGATTCAACAGCTCAATTGGCGAATGGCTGTCGATAAGGAGATCGTGCCAAGTGCAGCACATGCAAAAAGTCCAGCTGATGGTCTACCAAAGACACGGCTAGACTCAGAGGGGGTGGGGGGATGATCGCACCTATGTTTGAGAACATACAGCAAAAGTGCCCTCTTGGATGCTTCTATGTGAGATAAAGTGATAAAGTGCCCTCAAGGCTGTCCTTCTAGTGGACAAATCATGATTAATTAAGTAACCTTTTTGGTGCCCTTCAAGTGGACAAAACGCGATAAAATACCCTCCTGGCAGCCCTTCCAGTGGACACAATGTGGTTAAGTGTTCTCAAGGCTGCCCTTCCTGTGGAGAAAATGTGATTAAATGCCCTTTAGGGTGCCCCTCCAGTGGACAAAACATGGTAACATAGCCTCTAGGGTTCCCTTCCAATGCAGAGGACATGATGCAGTGCCCTCTAGGATGCTCCTCTGATGGAAAAAATGTGGTAAAAGTGCCCTCTAGGGTGGAAAAATATTATGTATCAAATTGGGCCTGACCTAAACTTTGGACTCCAACCTACTGACCCTAATAGTCACTTGTCAGCGACTTGTCTCATAAGTGCCTCGTCAAATATCCAAATGCCCTTCCAACATCTCTCCTTTTCTTGCAGCTACTCTTATCTGACAGTCTGCCACTGTAGTGTAGTCTCAGTATAACACAGCTGGTTAGCATTCCAATCATCTCTCTATCTCTGAGTGTGCGTGCGAATCATCTTGCAGCAGCACACTTGACGTGGGAAGGCAGAGAATTGAGGATTAGGCTGATATATTGAATTGTACAACCGGAGCACATGCAGAAAAGCAGCTACATTCTCGTATTGATGCTTCCAGCCCCCTTCCTCATTGACTGAGGGATGAACTTTGGATGAACTGAGTAAATTTTCCTTAATGGGCAAATTAGCAGTCTCGGTTGCATGCCAGCATCCTTGAATTCGACTTTGTTTGATTTATTTAATTATGTATTTAATTATGAGTTAAACCATGTCAAAAGTCCATTGGGGGTTTTTGTGCATAATGCTGTTTGCATGGATGTTCATTTAACCAAACAAAATGTTATTTGGAGGGTGAATAACACATCAGTTTGGCTAAAGCGAACACATTTTCACAAAAGATTACATTTTTAACAATGTGTTAAAGGCTTGATGTGATATAAATGTACTGATTTTAATCTATGTGTATGTATATTTAAATGGCAGTGTGTGAGTAAGATAGTGTCATATTACGTTTAATGACTTACATATGTGATTTTTTTGGTCTCGCTGCCACTCAGATTGCTGTAATCATCACAAACGGACGTTCAGACGACCAGGTCAATGCCGCAGCCAAAGCAGTAGCTGACAATGGGATTTCTCTCTTTGCAGTAGGTGAGCGTGGAACTTCGTATTGTGAATTCCTTCAACATCCCCACTGCAGCGGCCCCTCAGATTTTATCCGAGCTCTGCCGGCTTATCTGCAGTGTTTGCAGTTAGAAATTCATGTCCTGTACATTTGAATTCATTGGATTCACTGTGGGTATTTGAGAGCATGTGTGAGATTGTTGTTTTTGAATGTTTGTGTGGATGCACTGTGTGTGTATGCGCAAACATAACAACATCTACAAAATATGTATGTAAAAATAAGTTAGTGATTAATTCAGCTCCTGTACTGTATAGTGCCCTTTGCGATACTGTGTGTGCATCAGCAAAGCTACTTTATCCTACACCCTTTCCCCTGCTCATGAATACACACTGCTGTTTACTTACACACATCTTAGCCTCTTTCTCCTACACACATGCATAAGCACACAAACTTACTCCTCTCAGCTGGGAGTGGTGCAATAATTACTGCTCATTAGCCGATGCTGTGCTAATCGCAGCCATTTTTCATTAGGCGATTCACTGTCCCCCATCTGCACCTCTGACACTGAGGCCTGCTCTCCTCATTCATCACACTCGCAGAGAAGCATCTTGTGTGCTAGTGCAAAACCAAGGTGGCTGTAGAACCTGTGTTGCATGGATAACACATATTATGTGCAGATATATGCATGGAAATGCATGTTCTGTACATGCAATCAACTAATAAGACAATACATGCATTTATCTTTTATTCAGATGCTGTTTTCAAGTGACTGTAAATGAAGTCTCCTAACACAGTTGCCTGCTTCTGTTTTCTTCCTTATTACAGGTACAGGTCACCCCAGAAGCTACAAAATTGTAGTTTTCCACTGACTTGTAGTGCTTTTTATCCCTCTAGATTGTTTTGCTGTGACTTGCTGAGTTTTGGATATCAGCTCTAGAGGTGTCTGCCTTTTTTCAAATGTGATGGGAGTAGATGGCACTCAGCTTGTGGTGCTCGAAGCGCCAAAAAAATACATTTTAATTCAGAAATCATGACCCAGTACAGGGTTCAAGGTTAAGTCAGTGTTTACTTGACCCTGTACAAATTGTTTCATTCATTAGCAGTGATCAAATAACGGCAAAGACTTAAGTGTTTAATCTACTGTCGCAATGCCATCCCAGTTTTGCAAAGTCCAAGGTGATGCAGGTGATGTCTTAACATGTCCCTTCATATTTGAGAGGCTGAAAACAGCATTTTCTGCCATTTGGTTTATGAAAAACGAATTTAACAATTAATTGAGTATTGAAATAGTTTAATAGTTTAATTATTTTTTTAACCACTTGCCAAGCTGAGCAAGTGAGTTACTGCCAATCCTTATTGTTGAGCCCTGCAATTACTCAAGATAATCCACATACTTTGTTGTGAGCACTGTCATTTGGGAACCATTTTCTCAAAGAAACCTTCCGGCAACTCACAACAAAACAACCTAGATGGATAAATAGCAGTACAGGCCAGAAGAAAAATACGTATTTCTGATTTTGGGTTGAGCTGTCCCTTTATTAGGTTGGATCTTTATCAGGAGTTTATCAGGGCCCACTTCCACAAACTGGAGCCTGTAAATGTCTACAGTATGCATGTATATGAGTATATACATCTTTTAAAAATAAAGTACTCACAATGCCACAGCTCCCCCTGGTGGTGTCTGTTGGAAAGTATGTGGAGAAAATGCAATGACGAGAGGAATTATTGCTCTGTGACTGGTATTCACCTGTTTTTTACTGTGCATTAATGAAGAAATATCCACAGATATCAAACAAGGTGTCATGAATGTACAGCAGGTCACCCATTTTGTTAATTGCTTTTTAAATGTTTACATATATCTGCCATGACAACTATCAGTGGACTAAGTGTGCTGTCTCTGTATCTACTTTATCTCACATTTTCTCCCATTGACCAGGTGTTAGGGGAGCTGATGAGTCAGAGCTGAGGAAGATTGTGTCAGAGCCACACGAGGAGCACCTATTGATGGGCGCTGACTACTCTCTCCTTCAAACAGTCCTTCCCAAACTGTCCCGCAGGTTGTGTTTCACTGCCTCTGAGCCACCTCGTCCTGTGAGAACTTCCCAGCCTGGTGAGTGCATATATACCACCACAGTACAAAAGAAACACAGCTGCCCACTATCCACTGACAGCTGTTCAGATTTTATATTGATGAATTACATTTCAGACTAGAGCTTGAAAAGTACGATAACATTTAACTTTACCCTGCAGCTTTCTCACTGCAATTGATTGATCTTGCAGACTCTACATCCAACTTGTATATTTATGTTATTTTCCTCCTTAACTCATGTTTTTTTTTTTCATCTCATCCCTCTTTCTGTACCAATCCTAGTTGAAGAGCGTGTGATTGGTCCCAGAGATTTGCAGGTTAGCGAGTTGGCCCACAGCTCCCTCAGACTGACATGGACCCAGGCCACAAGTGATGTCACCGGATATCGGCTCCTGGTCACCCCGCTCAACTCAAAGGGACACCTCCTCTCCCTGCAGCAGAGACAGGTGAGGGATTATGCATGAGCATGAGGATAGTTGAGTTGCAGTTCAGCTTGACTATAACAGAGCATAGACTGTATTATCATATCTTGAGGACCTGTTGCACAGTCTGTTTCCTGCTGATTAAGTTAAATTCTCGGTCACCTCAAAGCTCAAAGGTTTTCATATAAACTAAAAAGAATCTGTCAGATCTGTAAAATAAACCTATATTTCTCAGATTACGTTAACTCTGAAGTTCTTGTACTACTCCAAAAACTCAATAACTGGATGCTCCTCTGCAGTATTTATAAGTTGTACAGTTTGACAGCCAGAGACTTGTAAAAGATGATAGTTTATTTATGTGAGGACACTATGTGCTGCCTCTCAAATGAGTTCTTGCATGATGTCCAAATTTTCAAGCGTGATGGGGAAGATCAGGAAGTAGGCTGAGGGCAAACAAGTGGTAATAATGTCTGATGTGGAACTTGAGGTTGGCTGATTACAGCTGGCTGATACATGTACAGATGCTTCTATAGAATGAACATCTTTGCACCTCTGTGAATAGAACATGTACTTAACTAAAATGCAGTGCGTCATCTCTCATCGCAGCCTGAGTTATTTGTGCAATTCCATCTGTGTGACTCTCTAAAGCTTGTGACAATATTGTATTAATGGGATCCACATGAACAGTGGAGTTGGCATCAGTGCCCATTTCTGCAACAATATCCATGCTTCTGTGTTTGTGCCTTCTGGGTAATACTGCAGTCAAACCATGTGTGACAGTACCATGAGAGTTTCTGCATTATCTTACAAGACCCAATATGATTAGGAAGGGGGAACGCACACCAGTGTGGGAGAGATGCCACCATGAAAAAAGAACAGGTTATGGGAGAAAATGTTCACACAACCGCAGTACAAATAATATTTTAATGTTTTACCAACATTTCAATGTGAATTTCAACGTCCTTCTTTGGGGTATTGAAGGTCAGAGCAGCTCAATGCAAATTAAATAGGGGATTTATCCTCAATTGCATTTACATGTCATTGGAGGAGCACTTAGCTTCCTAGTTCACTAGAAACATCATAGCAAAGCAGTTTAGTCCATCAGTTAGGTTGTGCATCATTGTTCAAAAACATCTACAAACAAACAGCACAACAAAGGGTTTTAAATACAAAATCAACATCTAGATCATTAGGGTCTAGGGTGTTTAGGTATTAGATCCAAACAATGTCTTACAAAAATCTTTTATAACAAGACAAGAAAATATCCAAATTGCCCCCTCTTATGGCAGGCTTTGGCAAATACATTAAATCTAAAAACATCTCTGTATAAATATTATTAAATAGCAACATTTGATAAGCATTAGGTTATATAATGTGCCAAAAAGCATCTCCAGAAATATGAGAAGGGAGAATCTCAAGAAAGTGTCTACAGTCTACGCATAATGTTAAGGGAAACCAGGCAAATATTATTTGTAAGGAAAGAAATATATTGCCCAACATGCCATCTAGTTTGAATATAATGGAGAGGATGGTATGGGACAGAAGTGTAAACACGGCATCAGGGTCCTGGTGGTTTACTGAGGTAGAGAGTTTTATGGAAAGTGAAAATATAAATGTATTTTTGTTGACAAGATATTTATTCAAGTACACATCTCTCTGTCACTGCGCTGTCTCTGTGTGTTCCTCTCTTTGGCTCTGACTTCAGCACTCTCATGATTAATCATCTTTCTTTTCACTCTAAGTCTCTCTTGCTCTCTCTTGCTCCCATCACACTAAACTCTTTATTTTCTCCCGTCTTCTTCATATGAAACAGATTGATCTGAAGGCAGACGTGCGCACAACAGTGGTGACGGAGCTGAGTCCTAAAACAGACTATTCCCTCACTGTCTATGCCATCTACCCCAGCCTCATAGGAGACTCTGCAACGATCACCGCTCAGACAAGTGGGTTTCACACATCACTGCATGCACATTGTAGAAAATACACAAATACCTTAGAGAATTTGTTGTGGATTTCACTGTGCATTGCTTCCCTGAGCAACAAGTTTGTGTCTTTTAGCTCCTTTGCCACAGGTGTCGAACTTCCGCGTTATTGAGGAGGGTCTGTTCTCTCTGCGCCTGGGCTGGACGCCTCCTCTAGGGAAGATTAATGGATTCAAGATCTTCATCCCAAGAAGTATGCTAACATTACACCATGCAGTTATTATTAAAGAATTAGAACTAATCTAGATTAATTTAATCTTTGTTGCTGCAACCCAGTCCCAGGATTATTTTTCATGTACTTGATCTAACCTAATGCATCAAGCATCACAGGAAGAAGCTGTTTGAAATGTATATTTCTAAGGTATTAATTCTACAGAATTTTTGTCCTGCAGCCAACCGACCAGGATTTACATATGAGCACCTGCTTCCTGGAGACACCTCCTCTCATGTGATCGACAGCCTGGAGGAGGACAAGAAGTACATCATCAGTATTTATGCTGTTTACCCCGAGGGACCAAGTGAACCTGTCTCAATAGTCGGCAAGACATGTAAGTTTATTAAAAAAGCCCCAACTCTTTCTCACTCAAGTTAATTTATGTCCCATATGTAAAAATTTACACAGTAATCACTCTGAACAACTGCAGAAAAAGAGTGTGGATAGCTGAAATCAATCAATGAAATGAAATGAAACAAGATGTACCACAAGGAAACAAATGCCAAAGTGTAGTACCATGATATATCCACAGCAGGGTGATGTTGTTCTAGAAAAAATACCAGCATTAGATCTATTACATACAGTATGAGTCTCATTTTTCTATATTTCATATCTTTATTTTCTGTCTTTACTATGATTTTATGGATCAACAAGTACACTAAAATTAAATTTGTGATTTTGTGTGTCTGAATTTATGTCAATGTGTGTGTTTGTGTGGATATGGGTGTGTTCCACAGTAAAGCTTGTGCAAGTTCAGCAGTTCCTGGTCCAAAATGCCACCACAGACACTGTCCAGGCAAGGTGGGCCTCAGTTAAGGGTGCGACAGGGTACCGTCTGACATGGGAATCCCCAGGTAAGAAGGAACAATCTTGATTTGTGAAACTAAGCCATAAAGTGTGATATTAGAGTTCTGGTATACCATGTCACCATCAGCAAAAGTTGTTCCAAATGAGGATACAACTATCCAGTGTCTCTCTGTGTCTTTCAGATGGCCACATAGAGAACATAAACCTCGGGGACACCTTCAACTTCTACATGATCCAGGGACTAAACCCAGGCTCCGAGTACACCATCACTATTAACCCTATCTTTGGAGACACAGAGGGACCAGTCACCTCCACCAAAGTCAAGACATGTAACTAGGGTGCTTGCTGGGAAGAACACAAATACAGGCACTAGTGGTTTGGGAGATGCTGGCATTCAGTGCTTTCTCCCAGAAAGACTTTAGGAAGTCAGATGATGTGCTATAAAGAGCACACATTGGAGAACTTAGCCTTCAGGACTTTCTAGCAGAACTCTTTTTGTGTTTCTTTTCTTTTTTTTTTTTTGTTGTCTCAACCTAACCAAGTGTTGTTGGGTTTTTTTCTGTCAGAAAGTCCTGAAGGCTAACCTCCCCCATCTGCTGACAAAATCCATGTAGGGAGCAGGTTGTGGTAGATGAATGGGTCGACACTTTGATCCAGGAGACTGGGGTTTTTGTCTTGTCTGAGACACTTGTGTAGTTTCCTGTTGGAGAGGAAAAGATTGTGGTTTTGGTTAAATTAGACCCTTTGACTACCTGTTAGAAAAGTCTTTCTGGAAGAAGCCCAGACTAATTTCTCCCATGTACAAGTGGTTACAGTATTAGAGACGTAGGAAAGACTAGAATTGAAGATGCATAACAACTCTCTCTGTCCCTCTCTCTCTGTGTCAGTGGAAAGCAGTGCAGTACAAACTCTGAAGGTGTCTGCTGTGAGCACCAACTCTGCAGTGGTCTCATGGAACAGTGTCCCAGGAGCCACAGGATACAGACTCTCCTGGGGACCCACACCAGGTGATCTACTCTCTCTTTCAGGCTTACTGTTCTGTTTACACCATAAAAGTGTGTCCATACAGTGATATGATATGGTTCTTGTAGTGCTACACCTCATGACTCTTGTACACTCTTGTATATAACATTTCTATGCATTTTCTGTAAATGTTGTAGAACAACCAAAATAAACATTTAGCAATTGTAGCAACCGAATCACTACTGTGTCCCAGCAACGCTATGAGCATAAAAGCAATCCCATAACCTCTGAAAGTTCTTATCTTCATCAGTGACTCTAGCTAACGTGTTCATATGTTACTATTATAACATACATTCCATCTATTTTTTAAAACCTGGAGGGGAGGATCACTCTGTCTGTGGTGACAGATATATATAGACTATATATAAGTCTATATATTTTGATATATTGGGCCAATTCTGTGTAGTCTCCCCTTGGGCAATACAAGTAACAACAAACCTACTTTTTCCCCAAACTGATAATCAAGTTCACATTACTAGATTTCCAACATTAATTATTACAGCAAACCCAGCCTTTGGAACTTGAAAGGAGTTAGATAAAACCTAAGTATTAACTTTTTTTTGTTTGGGAGTTGAACCCATGGACACTCGGGGGACTCAGTGCCTCAACACATGAGGTGCACGCTCTACCAACCAGCTCAGCTACCAGGCTGTAAAACCCAGTATTAACTTATACTGAGTAAATTCCTCTCTGGCCTCCTTTGTATATTTCCCAGATAGTATTTTTAACCATTCCTCAAAATTTCTATACATTCGTAGGAAACGCCACACAGCCCAGTGAAGTCTTTCCATACTCGGGTCGGGTAAAGGGCATTTGCTTTTGTATGCATGCGTGCCCAGGCTTTCTTCTGATGTTTGCTTGCTCCATTTCTCCCAGTGACAGACTCATTGTGACAAGAGCTTTTGAAATGCCACTGCTTTTACCATGGACACATCCACACTGCCAGTCTGCCCAGCAGGATGTGACAGGTGGCATGGGGACTCACTTTGATGAAATACAAATGTTGGGGGAAAAGGAAAAGGGTGTTGTTTTCCAGAGATGGGGGCTCTGATGCTGAGCCAGAGTTGAGAAGAATAGCTGGGCAGTGAAGAATAATCAAATGACAGAAAGAGTGATGTGACTGTACTGTCAATGTTGATGTTATTGTCAGAGTTTGCTGGTCGGGACCGTCCCAGGCAGTTGGCTCTGAACAGCAGCACCACAGAGTACCATCTGAAGAATGTGGCCCATGATACTGAGTACGTCCTGACTCTGTATGTGCTGTTTGGATCTGTGGTGGGACCTGGTATCTCTGCTACCTTCAGAACCTGTGAGTACCAGATTTTGACATGGTTTTCTTAACTTCTGTGCCACAAAACTCAAGTAGTGTAATCTTCTGTGTCCTTTCCATTCATAAAATATTAATCAAATTAGGTTTATTTGTATTGAATGTGCTTAGAGATGTGTTACACTGCCATCTCAGGTTGCAAGGTGGGTGTGGTCCACATAGGAGAAGTTGCCTTCAGGCCTTTCTGCCAGAAAGGCTATGTAAAAGGTGGTTACTGTTGTGCTCTGTTGCACCTGTAACCCCCCCAGCTGTGATGTCACACTGCATTGACACACCCTGGAGTACATTTCTCCATCGCTACAGCAGGTTGAGAAGTTAAATGTCAGCAAAAAACATTTACAGCTACGTTTAAGTTTATCTTAAAGAAGCCCAGACAAAATGACTAAGAGAGAAAACGTATTTAAGAACAAATTCAACAACTTTAACTTTCTTTTGCATTTATAGATGAAATCATGTCATCAACAATGTGTTACAAGAACAAATACAGGTTATTCATGTTCCATGTTCCTCTGTCTCAGCTCCGTTGGGCTATGTGTCCAACTTCAAGGTGACATCTTACACCAGTACCTCCATAGATGTGGAGTGGAGTCCGATTGTTGGAGCTACTGAGTACAAACTCTCCTGGAACACAGGTGATATATTTACCTATGTTTTTCTTTGCTCCAGTGCAAAATGTGAACTATTTGTATGTTTTCATAGGTCAATCAAAGAAACTCTCTGTTTGTGTAGGTGTCAGACAACCTGTTAATCCCCTTTAAGCTTGTATATATTTACTTTAGTTTCTAAGAGGATGAATAAGAATTGTGGGAGTGAATCAGAATTCCTACAGTGTATGTAATTTGGGTTATGTGTATCTGTGTGCTCGCAGGGGATAGCAGGCCCCAGTCCCGTTACCTGGACCGCAGTGTCCTCTTCCATCGCATTGAAGACCTGAGCCCACAGTCCACCTACACAATCACTATCTGTGCTGTGTACGGCAACTCAGAGGGACCAGAAATCTCCTTATCTCAACTCACAGGTACAGAACAGAAAAGAGGTCTCGCTGTTTATTTTAACTGATCATGATTCATCTTTAGATCAAAATAGCTCTGTGCAGCTGTGTACCCCATTGTAATTAAATGGGTAGGAACAGGGAAGTTCTTCATCTCTGCAACGGTCTCCGTTTGACTGGCACGTCTTGTATTTTGGTCTTCCCATTTTAACCACATTTCCTGTTGTTGTCACTTGTATTGTGTGTCACTGAGTCCAAGTCTGCAGACCTGCTATCATTTTATCACAGGGACTGTCAAAGTTAGTGTGCCATACCAGGCTCCACATGCCGAGTTTATTACCCTGACAAATGACAGGTTGTGTGAATAAAACCATACAGGTCATTCAGCTCAGAGATTTTGGATTTCACATAGCTTTTATTGAATAACTGATAAAAAATATTATAAAACATTCTTATCTTATCTTATTTTAAAGTTTAGATTGAAATTCTAAAACATGATGTGGTGATGTGTGGCTTCATTTTTCAGCTGCTATCTCAGACTCAGGACCAATCCAGGCAGTGAGAGAGGTGAAGGTTGTGGATATTGGAGTCAACTCCTTTACCCTGTCCTGGAAGAAAACACCAGGGGCATCTGGGTACAAAATCTCCTGGATCCCGTTCCTGGGTAAGGGCCCACACACACTCACAGACACACAATTAACCATATGTACTTACACCCTGATCCTCACGTACATGCATGCATGTATGCACACAGGTGGGCACATATATATACCTATGTTTGCACAGATAAATGTACACTTCTATACATTTATCATATAGTTTTGTTTTGTTTTCAATTCAGTTTAGTTTCAGGTAGTTTTCAGAGCTCATTTCAGTTTAGTTTTTTATTAAAAACATTTATAAAGAATTAGTTTTAGTTTAGTTTATGCTATTTGGGGTATTAGTTTGTTTTATTTTTAATCATAATATGGGGTTTATTTGTCAGGGGTGAGATTTAAGAAATTTTGAATACGTATTACAAAACACTACACTTCGTGATGGTGACTGACTCACAGTCATGTAGACATCGCAGTCTCCGCTGACATGCACTGGTGCTTCCTCATGCTTGTTGTGTTGACACATTAGACCTAATTTACAAAGATTAAAACTGTATATGTTTCCTGTTTATTTTAATTTTATTTTAGTAAATTAAGTATACAACATCATTTCAGTTACTTTTCATTTTTATTTTGTCTCAGTGAACTAAAATGTTTTTGTATAGTTTTTAGTTTACTTGGTTGCCAATTAATGTGCCTCTACCTTTTAATTTTATCTTCTTTTAGCCATGTAATCTTCCTTTATTACCACATATGGTCTTTCTTTCATATTTTAGTTGTGTCTTCTCTTATTGTATGTCTGTACCTCAGCATCATTGTAAATGAGGTTTCTCCCTCAATGTGCTTGATGATTAAAATCTGTTAAAATTTGATAATGGACACCTGTATATATGACCTGACACCTACCAATATGTTGCAGTGACCTCATTTATCTCCACTATTAAATATTACTTGGATATTTGCATCATTTTTCATTTGCAACAATTCCTATTCTGCATAATTACTTTAAGCTCCTGAAAACCACTGATTGGACCCCTGTGGCTCATTGCAATCGGGTTTTACCTGTAAATGAGTAAACAACAGTATTATTCCACACTCTCATTATCTCTGCATGCTTGAATTTTATTATTTCTTGCTTTAGGGGGTGATGAGAAGTCCCACGTGGTCTCTGCTGCTTCTACCACCTTCACCATCCATAAACTACGGGAGAGCTCAGCTTATAAGATCCAGGTGTCAGCCATGGTGGGCAACAGGGAGGGAAGCCCAGTCCTGGTCACTGCACGCACCTGTGAGTCCTGTGTGCCCTAAACAGTGAGGAACGAAATGAGATGGGCTTTTCAGTCAGAGGTTTCAGGGAGATATTTTTACAATTTATTTTTACAATTATATGATTACTTGTTTGGAAATTGTAATCCTTTACACTAATTGTTACTGGAAAAAGTAATAATAATACAGTCATTTATCACTGCCCAATACTGGACACAACAGATCATATTCAGTATTTCTTTTATTTATACTGCGTGTTGGCTCACAGCAAGTGGCAGACGATGAGCATCAGCAATCCCTGACTTCTTGATACTTTACATAAAAATGATCACAAGTTTCGTATTACATGCAATGTAATATTCAGATTTTAAATTTGGGGAAATTGATCCTGGCAGTGGAGCTTTCATAATTACTATCAGAAGAGAAACGTTTGTCCATGTTTTTATATAAACATTAATTAAGCGTTTGATTGAAATGGTGCAGTATATCTAACAGTAGTGATGATCTTGAATGTTTTTGTTCTTCACCATGACTGACCTCATATATGGCCCTTGACTCGTTTTTTTTTTTTGTTTGTTTGTTTGTTTGTTTAATTATTCATGTTCGTGTCTTTTTCTGTTTCAGTGGATCTTCCAAAAGTGGAGGGCTTTGCTGCTCTGAACACCACAGACAGCAGCACTATTCTGAACTGGACACGTGTGGCTGGCATCTCTGGATACCTTCTCTCTTGGAGGCACATCTCAGGTCAGTAGTGAACCACATCAGAGCTTCACCCTTAATTTACCATAACGTTAACATTCCTGCAACTTTTAGTCAAATAAATAACCAAAATTGTAATAACAGCCCTGTCATAGGTAGAGCTTTGTTTAAAAGTGGTTTGAGAAACCAATATTTATTTGAACAAATTCCAAGTATAATATGACTGCAATAGTAATCATTTTTTCAGGGTCCCTCAGGGTTTGAAGTAGATATGTAACATGACATGTTATTGCATTGTGAATTGAGTCTCTGCATAAGCACTCTTTTGTTGAAAAGGGAAGCATTAAGAAAAGCGTTCACAAAACAAATATTCATATTTTATCATACATGCATGAGTTTTACAAACTCCCAGGGCAGGTTGTGATTGTAATTTTCAGTAACAATCTGATATGTACAGAAACCCTGCGAGGCAAGTGGAAAAAAATCTGTCTAAAGCCTTATCTAAATTGTCACTGGTCACAGCCACACACACACTATAGCATGTCGTCTGCGTTAATAAGAGGAGCGATGGACTCCGAGAACAGGATAATGAGAGTAGAGACAAGGCGACAAGGTGACAGAAGCAGCTGACAGTGTTGCCAAACAGGTGGTATTACTTTTAGTTAGAAAATGTGGTAGTGGTGCACGTCAGCCTCTTGTGGCTGAAATAAATATTATAACAGCGAACACTCCTGACGGAAAAAGAAAAAAAGATCACCTGCCAAAACTTTTTTTCACCTGTTTTCACAAATAAGAGAAAAATACAGAATTTAAAGGATTATCCTGGCAAATCTTTTTCATGTGTTCAGGAGAGAAAACTATTTAGATCAAGCTTTGAAAATGGTTTGCCAGCTTTGTTTTTTTTTTTTTCCGACTTGTCTGTCAGGGTTTCCACAGATATTACTGAGTTAGCACGGCATCATCTTTTATAAGATAATTTGTGTCACATATCATTGTTTGACATAAATCATTCGAAAATCACTGTTTCCATTCATAACTACAAACTAAAATGTATTTCAATAACCAGATGTTTTCCTTCTCCTTTTATTCTTGGAAACTAAATGGAGCTCTTCTTTGTGTGTGTGTGTTGTCTTTTTTTTCAGTGTTAGAGACTATGACAGAGATCCTGGGCCCTGCTTTCAGCTCCTATAAGATCAATGATTTGCTGTATGGAAGAACCTATATTTTTACCATCAGACCTTTGTATGGAGAAGTGGAGGGCCCCATCAGCACTCTGTATCAGAGAATATGTAAGACATTACTTTGATGCATTTGAGTGAATGAATAAATAGCTACTGAATTAGCTAGCTTAACATAATCAGATAATTTCCTTCTTATTCTAAGACGCATGAATGCTACCAACTCTGAAACCTGTGCATTAATGAAATAATGTAGTACCTGCATTTAAATAAACAAGTAAAGTAATAAATTGCTTGGCCATCAAAGACCATTTTGGCAGATATGTGGAGTTCATGATGCTGCAGAGACTTCCTGTTCGCATAGTTGATTGCTTTTTGGGCAGCAATACAGATGTTTCCCAGCACATGTTTACTTGTTTACACATGACTAAAGCCTTTACTTTACATTCCTTAAGTTTTAACAGCAAAGAGAAACTAATTAAGCCACAATTTTGAAACCAACTACTAGTTAATAAGGAATAAGTCAAAGTAATGGATTTACGAACATTGTTGAACATTGCTGTATCCCATCTGTCACAAACAACAACAACTCTGCTTCCACCAGAGACCTTTACAGTTTGATTTAGCTTTTTTTTAATATGTTATATTATGGCTCTGTGAATCTCAGTGGGACCAGATCCTCCGGTGGTAACTGTCCAGTCTGTGCCAGCCACGGTCACCCCTCGTATCAGGACTGCCTCCGTTACCAACGCTACCACTGCTCACAAAGCCTCCAGGACCACCCGGCTGCCCATTGCTATGCCACTGACTAAATCCGTAACTACTAAGAAACCTCCAGGTCAGCCAAGTGTCACTAAAGCCAAAGAGGCAAAAGTCACCTCCGCTAGATTAAAAACCACAGCCAGTCCTGAAACAACTACTTCACCAAAACCAGGTATTTTAGAGATACACAGCTTCACTCATATTGTTTAAGTTTTATTCTACAGTGTTAACATTCTACAGCTTAATTAAGAAATAATAGCGTGTATGTTTTTCATGATCAACGAGTATTGTGTTATTATCTTCATTAGATTGTGAATATGTTTTTAAGTTTTGTGTGTTTTTGTGTTTTGTTAGTGTGTGGTAAGAGCAAAGCAGACATAGTGTTCTTAGTGGATGAGTCGTCCAGTATTGGCGCCAACAACTTTATGAAGATGAAAGACTTCATTTTCCGGGTGGCCACCTACTTCCCTGTCATTGGTTCTCAGGCCACACAGGTTAGTAAGAACTTAATTCGTTTTGTGTTGTTCCAGCTTTATATTGTGGTGATGATATGGCTTGAGGAGTTTACTGTACTTTCGTCTCTTAACCATAAGTTTGTTCAGTGTGGTGTGAGGACAATTGCAACCTGGACTGGATTGGAGTGATTTTAAATGATAATAGCTGCTGCAAGGTGGCAAATTGTTCCAGTGAGTCTGTTGTGCAGGCCAGTACCATTAGCAGGAAACAAGTTATTTTACCAAGTGGGCAGAAACTGACCCAAATATTGGCCAAAAGGACAAACAAGGCACAATGCCACACAGCTTCTGATTGGCAAAATACAGGGCGGAAGCCAAGGAAGAGCCAACTGCCCATTCACATGCAAAACTGTGTTTAGTACACTCTTAAAAATAAGGGTGCCAGCTAGAACCATAAAGCCGTCTTGTTGGTTAGCTTCCTGGTTGAACTTTTTGTAAAGTTTCACTCGGCACCCTTTCAGAGAGTTCTACTAGAACTTTTGGAGTTTTTGGAACCCTTGTTTCTAACAGTGTATGTGTCAGAAGTATTGATTATAATGAATGAATGAAATAATTTTGTATTAAAATTGATGTTGAATCACATTCAAATAGGCCAAGATGATGATGTTATGATGATGTGTATTCTCTCCATTATTCTTCTCTCAGATAGCTGTGGTCCATTACAGCGACGAGCCTCGCATTGAATTCCGTCTAAATGACTTCAAAGATAGAAACTCGGTGCTCCGGGCACTCAGAGCTCTTCGTTATGTAGGGGGCAACACCAGAACAGGTTGGTGACATTCACACTCACACAAATGTGCACACATCTTTGCCTCCTGTCATCAGATGGCAGATGTTCCTATAACATTATTTAAGTCCTGCTGTTGGTGTCACAACTGCCATGCTACTGGACAGACAATATGCTATTCTTATTCCTGAGAAGATGTTTAATACTGACCGCTGACGTAGCTAGTACTCCTATATGTGAGATAATCTTATCAAAGAAAACTTTTCTTCAGTCGTCTGTGATGTGTTATCAAGATGCTAAAAAAAAATTTACTTTGATTTATTGACTGACGGTGTGCATTGCTTACACCAGTGGTTTTCAAAACATGGGTCCAGGAAGCAACAAGGGTCCTTGAATGGGTTGTAGAGGGTCCACAGCAAAAGGAGGAATAGAATATTTTAAATTTTATCACATTTTTGGAAGTTGGAACAACAAGGTAAGAAATAAGGTTGGCTGTGTAATTGATTGTGATTTATAGTGATCCTAGTTTGATCACTGACTGACTATGAAGACTTTATCCTCAAACCTAAATAATAATGATAGAAAATGCTCTCAGATTGAAAGTGTATAGTCTAATATGCTTCGACATGAAAGCATGAAAAGGTTTGGGAACCTCTAGCTTACACTCTTCTGTATGGCCCACATCCCTAGCCTAATAACAGTGCTGTTAAGAAAAGCAGATTTAGTCTACATGCATTTATCAAAGTAAAACTCTCCCTGAAATGTAATTGTTTTCTCTTAACACTCTTGTGTGCCCTCAGGAAAAGGCATCAGCTATGTTCTGGAGGAACTGTTCCAGGAGTCTCTGGGGATGAGGCAGGATGTCGCCCACGTTCTGGTTCTCATTACAGATGGCAGGGCTCAGGATAATGTGGTGCCACCCTCCAGAATTGCGCGTGCTCTGGGTCAGTTGAACATATTGTAAAGCCTCGAAAATGGTGTTGTTAATCACAGGTTTTACTGTAGCGAAAATTTGTAAATGTGGATTTTTTTTTTAAATACCTGAAGGTTTCAGCTGAGTTCTCATCTTTTGAATTTGCTTTTCTGCAGGTGTCAGTGTTCTGGCAGTTGGAGTTGCTAATGCAGACCTTGAGGAGCTGAATAAGATAGCAGCACCCACCAGCTACAAAAATGTCTTCCACGCATCGACCTTTGATGACTTCCCCTCCATAGAGAGAGAATTTATCAATAGCATCTGTAGTGAGGAACTCCTTGCTGAATTCAAACTGAGTGATGATGAGGCAAGACAAAAACAAAGCAAAACTGTCTGTCTCAGTCTTTTCTGTCATTGCATTGTGATATGTTGTAAGTCAAGCAGACTTGCAGAGTCACACGTGAGGAAAATGCACCTATAAGACATACAGGAAGAGATTAGGCATACAGTGACCTGGTATTACATAAATGTAAATGCAATCACTGCCATCTCTGTCATCTCTGCCACTTTCTACTTTGTTTTCTCTGTTATATCAGTTGTCCCTGATATCTTTGACCAGTTATTAATAAATACCATTTTTCTCATTTGCATTATCAGGTTGCTCAGTTGGACACCCCCACTGAAGACCCAGAGGAGCTGTTAAAGCCTGAGGGTCCCTGCCCTTCCCACTGTGTGAAGGTGGGTACAAAAGCGTCTTGTTCTTTCTCTCCTGAAATAGCAGCACAATGTGTCCTTTCTTTATTTGCGTCCCCGTTTTAATTTCACTGAAATGTGCTGACATTTATCTGAACTTCTCACAGTAACAATGGTTTGTTTAATGAGTTCTTCTCTTCATTAATTATATGCATTGTTTGTCCATCCAGGGCCAGAAAGGGGAAAAGGTGAGTTAACTGAAATGTGTCAAAGATTAAATTCATTTGGAAATGTTACAAATGCAATATTATTCATTTTCAGTGTTCTTTCCCTCATTCTTTCAGGGAGATGGTTTTGGTCTTGGAGGTCTGGTATGTTTCATTACTTTTCCTTAGGACACATGTTGCCCCCTTCCTCTTTTTGTCCCGCATTAATGCAGCCTCATTGCTATTAATTGAACTTTATTATTTTTAATTATTAATTTAACTTTTAGAGTAACCAGTAATTGTTTTGTGTTTAAATAGAGATTTAGGCAAAGCCCTGGACAATATGATCCTTTCACTTCATCCAAAGGAGAAGCAGGAGAAAGGGTAAGGATCAACCAATGCACGATAAGTACTACATCATTGTCATTATTATTTATAATCATTTATTGTCAAAATTATGTCACCAGTCTGTTGTACGTTTGGCTGAGTCTGTCATACATTTTATTATACAGTATATACAGAATGCACAGCGCTGTGTCATACATGCAAACGTGTAAAAGATCCATGTATGTAATGTATGTATGTAATGACAAAAATAGTAAAATATATTTTTATTAGTCACTACAACTTAAAATGACTTTATCTTAAATAAAGATTGACAGGTGAAGAGATGTTTGGAGATCTTCAAACTATGCTGGGTTTATTAGCATGACTCATCAGCTTTTCAGTGTATCTGATTCAGAGAGCAGATGTCCCAGATGTGTAGTTTTGAGCTGTTGTGCAGATTGTTTCAAATAAGAGGTCACCTACAGTGTATTTGCTGTTATTCAATCCTGAGTCATTTACAGCAAATGTTCACATAACTGCTCAGTTCTTATAAGTCCACAGTATCAAATTACTGTTGTAGTTACTTTTTCATTTGTACTGTATCAAATCCCATAACCCTGCTGTGACTGTGTGGGCGAGTGCAGCTTTGCGGTATATGTCTGTTATTTCATTTTCCACCGCAGACCGTAATGTTTTAATCTGACAGGGACCTCCAGGAACAGATGGCGTACCTGGGTTGCCAGGACGACCAGGGAGAACTGGACCTCCAGGTTCTGCCGGCCTACGGGTAACTGAATTCATAAAAAACAAAACTTCACACTGACTTGCTTAAAGTTTATTTCATTCAGGTCTGACAATGAAAATGAGATTTGCTTTTTTTGTTTTTTTTTCTTTTTCAGGGTCCTCCAGGCATTTCAGGTGATATGGTAAGATGAAAATGACAAATATTTTTATGAAAAAAAACACAAAAAACAACTTTTTATGGAGCATTATGTTTGGGTCAGTCGAAACTTAGATCAGATGAATGTGATATTCTGGCTTTGAATGTGTGCATATTTGCTACATGTATGACCCATAAATGATCAAAACTTCATCTTAGATCTAATAATCTCTCTTCTTGTTTTGTTCCATGGCAGGGTCTACCTGGACTACCTGGTCCAAAGGGACAGAGAGGAGAGAGAGTAAGTCTGACATGTGCATTTAATTTACACTGATTGCTTTCTCTGATTCCTCTGATTACCTCATCTCACGAAACAGTCATCTCCAGGATGTATCTACTTTTGATTAACAGATTTTTTTTTTTGTGTGCGTGTGTCCACTTAGGGGGAGCCTGGATATGTTATAGCTGGCACAGATGCAAATTTTGTTCCTGGACGAAAAGGAGAGCCGGGATCTTCAGTGAGTCCACAAAAAACTTTTTTTTTTTTTTTTTTTGAATTGTGAACTTTTAGTGAACTTCAAACTCAAATATTCTTCGCTGCATGTTACAGGGTCCCCAGGGACCTCCTGGTGTACCAGGGGTCAATGGAGCTCCAGGCCCACCTGGCCAGCCAGGACCAGCAGGGTCACCAGGAATATCTGTCAAGGTAACATGGATTGGTGACTATCTTTACATGCACTAAGTATTCCAGGTTGAATGAATGAATGAATTTTCCACGTCTATGTCAACGGTCTACAGAGACCTGTCAGGAGAAAAAAATCCTATGCAAAAAAGCATTTTGTTTGCATTGAAAATGTTTTAAGATGTTTCAGGAGAAAATATTTGAGGCTGCGTCCATTTTTTTAGCAATAAGGTGCAATATTTTCAATATATGATTTTAAAGTAATTTACAAGTGTTCAGTTTAGATTACATTTTTTGTAATCCAATGGATTACATTACTAATTACACAAATTTCTAATCTGACCCAACCCTGGTACAAACAGCAGTGAAATCCCCAATTGAGTCACGTATTCCAAATGCACTGTCTACATGTCCAAACGGTGCTCCTAAAACCTGAATAATATCAGCATATCCTACATGTCGTAATTTGAAAATGCTTATGCTGTTTACATGACTCCTATCAATTTTGGAATTTTGTCATATTCTGAATGATAATGGAAAATGTGTGTGCATGTAAACGTAGTGAACACTGTCACAGAATAATGATGACTCACTGTTTACGATGTGTAAAGTTTACGGTAATGCAGACATTTTTGGGTGTTAACCCCATATTGTCACAATGCCTATTTCGTAGGTATCATAGTATCCTATTGCATAACATAATGTCAAAACAACCTACAGTATTGAGTATGAAGTGTCACAAAATACTTGAATATGTTTTAACATCATCAGCCAACACACACACAAAAAAAACAGTTGTCTCTACTGTTGGCATTTTGTAGGGAGATCCTGGGGAGCCGGGAGAAAAAGTGAGTATTACAGCTGCTTTGCATCCCTTTATTTGTCTTTTTAAAAGGTTGCACTGGAAGCTCTAATTTACAGCATAAATGTCACACATCATGAATTTTGTCTTCTTGCATATTACGCTTGTTTTTATCTGATAATTCTTTCATTATTTATGAAAGGGTGTACGTGGGAAGCAGGGCGAGAAAGGAGACAAAGGAGAATCGGGAAAAGACGTAAGCACATTGTTGATAAAATTATTAGAAGTGGTGAAAGACATTGCACAACACAAATGAAAGATTATTCAGAGCTGCTATCTGAAGAAATTATTTGCATAATGAAGTGTTTTTTTTTCTCTCTTCTTTGTTTCTCTCACGCACAAAACTCTGACATACACACACTCATATGGAAACCACTGTAGGGTATTGCAGGTTTGCCTGGCCCCATTGGCATTGATGGGGTACCAGGTTTACCAGGTCAGAAAGGAGAGAAGGTAAAAGGGCTATTAATTAAGAAATTACAACTTTTGCACTTGACGAGTCTACTAAAAAACACAAATATAAGACTGAGTAACTGGCCTGAAAGGTATTAATTTTTTATGCAGGGTGAAGAAGGGATTGGCATACAAGGTATTCAAGGTCCTCGTGGAGAGCCGGGAGAGAAGGTACGTCACAAAAAAGAAATTCAACCATAAATATAGTGTTATCATTTAATTTAGAATAGAATACCAACTTCAGTCATAGTTCTTATATTTAAAAGTCTTATATTCAGTGTCAGTGTCCACAGTGTCACATACTGTAGTGGTTTCTAGTAACTTAGATGTCTAATATAATGAGAACAACAAGCTAATTGTCTTAAGGGACACATTTTGTTTCAACGTTTGAACTATTGTTTTTCAGGGAAATATTGGCTTGACGGGACCCGTTGGCCCAAAGGTAAGATGCATGAAAAATACATTTGATAATACAGTAGTTTACTCTGAATGTGACATGTTTTTGTTAAAGCTTAAAGAACCTGTTTGAGGAATAATAATTGCTTTGTAATTTATCCTTTAAGGGTACTGTTGGAGAGCAGGGAATCCAAGGAATCATTGGACCTCGGGTGTGCACTTCATCATTATCTCCTCTTCAATAGCCAGCAATGATTTCTTGCATATTTTACCCTCAAATGAATTAATTCCAGATGAGTGTAATGAGATGGACCCAAACCTATTTAACTATGTGTGAATATTGTTAAAGTATCAGTGATGAAAGGATTCAAAGTCAGTGATTTATTTTTACCTGCAGGGGAAGAAAGGATTCAAAGGGGAGCCAGGGGACAAGGTAGGTTCATCCCACACACATGTCCACTCTCTCCTCAGCATTGGGCTTAAAATATTCACGTTTTCAGAGTTAAACTGACAAATACATTTTTCTCTTTTTAGGGACAACAAGGGAGATGGGGCCAGTTGGACCACAAGGACCCACAGTAAGTGAGCAGGTCATCTTATAGAATTTACAGGCACTCGACATTTCAAATTCTCATATGGCAAAACTTGGCAATAGACCTGATTCTGATCTACACATTTTAGCTATCTCAGGTTCACATTTTGAAGTGCTGAGACAAAATATCCCTTATATACATACTCAGTTACATGTATAAATACTATATAGTTTTGCATACAGCCTGCACACTGGAACACATCATAATTTCCCACATAATCATAATTGCTTCCACTTACACACTTGAGCAATTAAGACCTGCTTTCTAATTCCTTTTTGATTACAATGAAAGCCTGAGGCAGATGCAATATATTTATGTGGGACCAGCTCTGAAAACTGGCTGGAAAAGCTGGCAATAAACTATTAAATAAGTATTTTTCCAATGTCTCCAAACAGACATTTAGATTGATAAATGAACAAACGAGGAAGCCATTTTGTTCTGGGTTTTCAAGATTAGGCTCTATCAGAGATGGTTATGATTACATACAATCGTGAGCCAAATCGTCAAACCTCAGTGGGTATCTTTTGCAAATGAGCCATTTTGTCCTGCACCACTGATTTTTAATTTGAGGCGGCGTAGCCCTTTGGACGAGACTGTCACAAAAAATGCCATGAGGACCATCTTCCTGTCTTTTGTAAAACAGTTTGTATTCTTCAATTTAAAAAGTTTACCTCTGAAGATAACAGTTCATAAAATTCTGGTTAACAGAAGATAGAAGAGAGGGGTGGATACTGTAAATTGTATTTTCGAATGTATGACATCCAAAAGTAAATTGGAAATAATACTACAGCAAGTGATTTTGAGTTGTTGGTTGGCACAAAATATAATTAACAGCTGTTGGCAGAGATGCTTGGAGTTCACAATGAATCATAACAGAAATGGCAATGCAGAATTCAGATATATTTTTCATTTAACTTAATTTTTCCAGGGACTGACGGGCCACTGGGATTAAAAGGAGATGAGGGTCCCAGAGGAGCTCCTGGAGATCCTGCCAAGGGTGTAAGAAAACCATTTCAATCATTTAAACTTTTAGAAATAAAAGCACTTGATACTCACCACTCAGTCTTATTTTTCTCATCACAACAGATAATTGGCCCAACTGGAAAAAAGGGCGCAAGGGTAAGTAACCAACGAGTGTTGAAGCCAACATATGTTCTGCTCACTTGGAAGGGGAGGAGACTCGGAGTGTTTGCAGTCTGCAAGCTCACCACTAGATGCCACTAAGTGCCACACACTGGCCCTTTAAGCAACATAGGTACCTAGTATTATGCGAATCTATTTCAGAGTAGGGTAATGGGTCCTTGAGGTTGAAAAAGGTCTCTACCTATCTGCTGAACATCCAGTGATAATTAGTGCCTATGACAAACTATTAACGCATTAAAAAGTGAGTCACTGAGATCATTCTTCACCTTGGACCAAACAATCTCACCTGAAGGTCAGTTTAACAGCTTTCAGCTTTTGATCATCAGTAGGTGGAGTTTGCCCAGCTTACACTGGAATATAGGTTAAAAGTTCATTCATTAAAAGTGTTTTAACTTTAATATTCACAGTTACATTTAGTTGTTTGTGTGCACAAAGTTTCACCCTCATTCCTGCAGGACATTGTGCAACCTGGCCAGTTTGAAAAATAATTCAAAATATGTATTTTACCAGTGAAAATCGCTTTTTTGGTGACGTCTGTTCCAGCTGATTGAGATTTAAATGACATTACTTTTGCCTCCAGAGCGTCTATGCCCTTCAAGAAAAACTTCAGTTTGCAGTGGTCTTCATCTGTTCGCCACTGAGCTGCTCAACTATAGATTTGGGGTTTGAAAAATTGGTGAGGGGTAAGAAATAGTTACTCCCTGCCCTGGTTAGGTTTTCCAAATTCGTCCAAAGACTTAAACTCTAAGTCATTTGCTTGTATTTACATTAACTGGCTTAAAATAAGTCAGTCAGCCAGAGGGAAGTGATTTTCTTAATGTTTTATTCTGTTGAGACATTGTTAATTAATTGTTTGGGGTATTCTTGCAGACTCAGACTCAGTCCTCTGGGTTTGCTTATCAAACACAATTAAGATTTTCTCTCATTAGCTTCTGCAGTGGGACTGAATGCTCCACTGAATGGGACCTCTTTAATCTCAGTCCACAGGGTACCATTTAAAGTGGAGCGTTTTGTTTTGAAGCTGTTGGGCATGGTGACCACAGCCATGTTGATTGCTGTGTGTGTGCATGTGTTTGACTATTTCCTGTGTGTCAGGGAGACATTGGTCCAGTCGGCCCCACAGGACCCCAAGGAATAAAGGGTGAACGAGGAGACAAAGGAGAGAAGGTTAAAAATGAGAAATACTGCACATCATGTCATTTCTGCATTTTGTTATTTCTGAGATTCACGAATATAAGAATTGTGTGCATAGCTGTTAGTGTAGAATAACTGTATATAAAGATATGGGTATGGTTTGGTTTGATTTGTGCAGGGCAGCCCTGGTTTTGGGATTCCAGGACAGCGGGGACCAAAGGGAGAAAATGGCGAGAGGGTGAGTTACAATTTAACATTTAAACCTTGTTGTCATAATATTATACTGAAGCAGAATATCAGCAACAGCAGAATTCTGTTGATTTTCTTATATTTATGTTTTACCCTTCATATCATTCACAGGGAAATGTTGGCTTGTCTGGAAAACCAGGACCAAAAGTAAGTGAAAACTCGCTGTTTTGCTATTGCTTTTGCATTTTAAATGCAAATTTGATCACTTGTGATGACAAAATTATATAATTAGAGTTATCATCTGACTTTGCTGTTACTCCTTGTCACTCCAAGAGTGTCAGAGATGGTTTTCATTTGCATGAAGCAACAGATACTCAGATACAAGGCAGAACTGAGTGTTTTCCCCTCTGGACAGAGCCAGAGAGCAGCTTATTCTGCTTAGGTTTAATCCCACAGACTCCCTTCACAGGAACATCTTGGGTACTGGTGAACTGCAGTGTTGATGATGCTTTAACCATACCCTTACTGTACATTTACTGCCACTAGACAATTCACTGCTCCGATTGCCATCACCTGTCTGCCCTGAGCCTCTGGCTCTCTTTCTCTATCTCCACCACATACTCTATGCACACACACACACACACACTGCCCTCCCACGCTGTTATATGCATATTATATACTGCATATATTATACTGCATGTGTAAATACTATAGGCAACTAATGACTAACATGTTTGCATAGCTTATGCTGCTGGCAGCAAAAGCTGTGCAGACTTACTAAAACAGAGGTCGTATGTTTGTCCAGGGGCAGGATGGCTCTAAAGGAGACAAAGGGGATCTTGGGTTGCCCGGCAATCCTGGAGAACCAGGATTAAGAGGTAAAGATGTAAGTAAATCCTGAGTGGCTGTTACAGAAATGATACAAGTTGTTTTTACAGTACAGCACAATTCAGATGTATTTTCTGTACAAGGGTTTATTTAGAAAACATTATGTTAGGAGAAAGCTCATAGTATTCACTCAAACATAAGACATGTGTAGAATATGATAAATGTAGTACATGTGTGTACAGATATAAGGATACATTTCAACTGGAGCTCAGGAGCAGTTCAGCTTGTTCCCTTTTCTCACATATAAAGCATACTATATATGTTTGCACAGCGTTTACATTGTAATATTGGTGACAATTACTGTTGACTTTGTGTGTAGGGAGCACCAGGAGCCAAAGGAGAACCAGGAATTAAGGTACAGTACAGTGTGTTGTGTGTAGCATGTTGACTTGATGCTTTTGTTTCTGTTGTTGGTCAGCATGTTGGTCCGGAGCAATCAATAAAGTCATCTACTAACCTAACTAACGTTGTCTTTCACAGGGTGAACTAGGACCACCTGGAGAGCCTGGTGACAGAGGAATTAGGGTATTTATTTACTGTTTTTCAAGACTAAAGACAGAAATATATGTATATATACAGTACATTTTTTTTAATGTTAAAAAATACACCAATAATATACTAGAAATACCAACAAAAAACTAACAAATAGAAAAGCTGTCTGAAAAACATGTTTGTGAGTAATTTCGAAGGAGGTACAAAAATTGTGTGAGAGAGTGTGGTGATTGCGGTGATTCGAAGTTTGACAAAAGGACTATTACTTTTCTACTCACCATCCATAGAAACAATCAGCAGTTATTGCAATCCTGTATTTCTTTATTTACAACCTCTGGTTTTTTGCTGAAGTGCACCACTTTATGTCCTTCATTTAATCAAAACCTGTCCCAAAAAGGCCCACTGTGTGTCAAGACTCCTACCACATTTTATTTTTCATGTTAAGTTTGTGTCTGCTGTAGTGTCACAGTAAGGTTGTTGAATGTATGTTGATTGTTTGCTCTTTTTAATTCCTTTAATATTGATCAGGGTCCACTTGGGCTACCGGGACGACCAGGGGACCCAGGAGAGAAAGGAGATGCAGGGAAACCTGGCCAAGTAAGTTGTTTGGATTTCATAAAAGATGACAACTACACCTTGAAAGAAATAGGCTTAGGCTGCACCAACAAGGATTCATTTTTATTATGGCTTAACTCAAATGTTTCACCAAACTTTTAAACTACTTAAAATTCAGAAAGACTAAATTTAAACCTCTCCATCATGAGTAGGCTGACCAGGCTAACTAACTTTTTCCCTAGCTAGGCAAACAATTGAACTTCTTCTTAAAACTTATTAGCCAGCCAGCAAAGAATGACAAGTTTTTGTTAACAAGTTAGCAAACAGTGTGATATTTTTCTTAACCTTTTTACTAGCTAGCAAACAATGCAACATTTTATTAAGAAATACTCAGCTGAAAGTTTTTGTGTTTTTTTTTTTTTCAACTTGAGTAAGCAAGCATCTTGACTTGTGTTTACTAAACTGAGATAAGTTTTTAATTGTGCAGCAGAGTTTAATTTTGAATCTGCATTTACTCATTCAAACCATTTTTTTTCTAAGTTCTAATTATAACTAATTTTGGATTAAATTAATCTTTGTAGGTTCAACCCAGTCTTTAACTATTTATTTGACTTTGTTCTCAGTGGAAGTACGTCTCTATTGAACAAAACATTACTGTTCACTTTAATTACTGTTCACTTTACTTTATTTTGGAGAAAGAATGTATTGATTCAGCTTACACTACAATGCTTCAAGATAACTTGTGACTTTCCTTTTTTGAAGGGTGCTGATGGAAAGAAAGGTGAAAAAGGGGAGCCGGTATGTTCGTATTCACCACCATCTCTCTTTCTCTCTCTTGATGAGCATGTGACGCCTTCAGATCATTCTTCTGTGTCAGTCACCATGTCACATCTTCACAACCTGCTAACTTGCTGTGACTTCATGATTTCTATTTTGATATGTTCAGTAATTAAGTTTGGCTTTTTGTGTGTGACATCCTTCACTGCGCCTAAGATTTTTCCTTTGTGCTGCAAATATGGATTGTGTTTAGCAGTGTGACATTTTAGATTTTAACTGTGTTTTCTTGTGCTCTTCTTTTGATCATGCTGCTGCTGTCACAAAGGGAAAACCTGGACCTCCGGGAGGAGCACAAGTAAACAAACCTCTGTTATCATTTTGACAGCTTCTCATCAGTTCAGCCATGTTTGACAGGGGCATTTGTTGTAACGAAGCTCATAAAGAACAAAGACAAAAACACCAATCTCCCATAAGACCTAGGAAAATTAATATCTGTTTCCAATCAGCTGAATTTGTGTCTAAATTAGCAAGTTAACTTTTGATTTCTCATTTTGTCCCACCAGATTGTTTCAGACAACAACATACTGACCAGAGTGATTAAGGTAACTTGAAGAATAAGGTTGTTAATGGTTGTCTTTTTTTGTATGGGGGAGTTGAAATTATTTCTATCTTCTTTCAGGGTGAACCAGGAGAGCCGGGTGAGCCTGGTTTGAGAGGAGAAACAGGTCTGCCTGGACCAAGAGTGAGTATCCTATCGCTTGGTTCACATGTCACAAACATACGTATATACTGCAACTTAAGAAGCACGACTACAAGCATTAGTTTGCAGCATTATACTGGTATCACAATATACCAAGGTAGGAAAATTGATGGTTCTCATACTATGTAGTAATACATTTGCTTATCTACAGTATTAAACTGGACTGTGTTAGTGTTAGTTAAAAAAATATTTCAAGTTTATAGCAAGGTTATTGTCTGGGAGACATATTTTGTGAAATTATAATAAAGCATTTGTTCAACCAAAAAAAACCCCTGTTTTCACTCCTTTAAGGGTCATTGTAACTGGTAATTATTATCAAAAATAAGTGTGTAAAACTGAATATTTGTGTCTCTTCACAGGGTCCAGAGGGGAAACCCGGATTACCAGGAACATCTCTGGTACGTGTTTGCATCATTTTAAATTGCATTTATTGTGGCACTTTTGTATTAGTGGAGCTTGTTTGAAGATGTGAATGTATTCAAATATAAAACTGTTTTCTTTGCAGGGTGGTGTTGGATTGGATGGTTTACCAGGGAAACCAGGAATGAAGGTTGTACAAACTTATACAGTTTCGACTGTATTATTAAAATCTGCCTATGTGACTTACATCGAGTGTTGCACATTTACAGTATGAGCTTACTCACAAGATGTCTTATAATAACTGCAGGGTGACCATGGCCAAAAAGGAGAGCCTGGTTCGGTGAGTACGCTACTGTTTTTTAAACATTATACTGTTCTGACATAATTATTTGCTTTAACATCAGAAACAGACTTTTTTTTTTGGCTGATGTATGTGCATCCATCAGACAACCTGTAAAATTAGTTTCTGCAACTAATAATTGTAAATTACTAATTATTAGTAATTTCATGAAATGATTAGCTGGTCATCCCTCCAGAGCTGTCAATAATCCAACATATGAATGCAAACTGTGAAGAACTAATTTGATTCGCTTCAGTACAGTTCACTGAGACACAAATTATGAGAACTCATCTGATCTCATTAAGTAGCTGGTTGAGTTTGTGACTCAGTTGTTACGTCTGAGACCGACTGATTATGTGATGACGTGAGACAGACTTGAAGCCAAAAGCATGACACAAATCAGATACATGAAAGTTCAGTTTACTTAAATTCAATCAGACAAAGGTCAAAACCAGGAAATCAGTCCGACAGGCAAAAAAAAAATCTGAAAAGGAAAAAGCAGAGGAATCAGATGAGGCAAAGGTCCAAACAGGCAGGTCCCTATGAAACAAAATAGAGATACAGTAGACTATGTGGCAAAGAATAAGTGACTGAAACTGAACGATATAAATACTGAGAGACTGGTGAGGGGATGAGCTGCAGGTGAGGAAATGAGCAGGAAATGCCAGGTAGGGAGTGGCAAGAGCTGAAAGAAATGGGAGAATGAGTGATATGACAAGAAAACAGAAAAGGGTATAACAAATTAAATAACAGGGGTTGTGACAATTATAAAGCAGACAGAACATAAAACCTTCTTGTTATGTAGTCATGTGAATTACAGAATATTATCTCACCTACACAAATACATTTATGAAAGGGCAAGCAAAGATGCAGTCACATTCTTTGAATCTTTATGCATTTAACTCCGATCTTTTATTGCACTTTCATTTTTGTGCACCCGTACACCCACATTTCAACTTTATTTGTGCAGTTGACTGTGTGCATATGCTATGATGAAGCTTGCACAAACACAAATGTCTCAAACTAATTCAATTCTGTTGAGAGTTTCATAGTTTAGCCCTCTTACATCCAATTTAATAGTGTTTTCATGTTGCATCATCAAGCCAGAGGTCAGCCATGCTGCCAGTACTGACCGTAGACAATGAATCTGAATTTGTCACTATTCCTGATGATTTGCTGCTTTCAAACAGGGTTGTGTTTACTCTGTTCACGAGAAGAGTTCATATGGATGCCTGTCTTGTAGTATTCACAACCCCATAAGTGGAAAATTTCTTAAAGCTTTAAGTTCATGACTAGCAGATTGTGTGTCCCCTTATTTTTTTAGACATCAGATCTGAATTTTGCAAGACTCTGGTTTCTGTTAGTTTTGGCTCAATAGAAATGTGACTAACATAAAGTAGATGAAACAAGCAGCAGAACAAAGACTTAAAGCTTCACTAATCAGATAAATCAATGACTGTGCAATATGAAAGCGCCGCTTATAGTGACAAAAACTCGCAGATATTCTGACTCCGCAGTTTCCCCAGCTGTTCGGAGCATTTAACCATCTTCCAGTCTGTCGTTTTTGTTTTACAGCTCGCAACATTGCTGCGTTGCTTCACTAATATCTGTCATCAGCCCCATTTCCAGCAGCTGTAGGTTGCTGCTTTCAGTGAAAAAGCTCTGATAAATCTGCTGCAAGCAAGGTTAGCAAGCAGTTTGAAAACATAAAAACAGAGTATTTAGCAGCTAAAGAGTCAAATATTTTTTTCTCAGGAGTTGGTGAAGTAAATACTGAACTTTCATTTGCCAGGTGGCCAGAACAGCAACTCTGATACTGCTTGATGTATGCCATATGTGCAAATAAGTAAGTGGCCCAAATCTAAACCAAGGTTATAGTAATGAAAAAAAAATAGCAGAAGTCACAAAATAAAATGAAAGTAATTTCAATACATTTCAATGTAACACTTATATGGACATACAGTACATAGGGTTTTACAACTCTGTTATCAGAGAGCTACAACAGAATGATAAGTGGAATAGGAAAAAGTTTCAACGCTTGTAATAAACTGAAATGACATTTGGTTTTGATGGTCAGTTATCAGTCACTGCGTTTCGAGCAGAGCTGAATGAACACAGTGCTCTCTCAGTCTCAGTCATACTAAGATGAGAAGAGGGGCTAGTTTGTTGGAATACAGCCTGACTTTTTGTTGGTGGATAACTGTCCAAATGGTACGAAAAGTAGCTCAAATTATCCCAGTCAGCCTAAAACTATATTTACCTGCCCAATTAAATGAAAAACAACCCACTTGGGTGGAAAATCTTCCAATCTGGCAACACTCAGAATAAGTGTTTTGTTTCCAATAAATCTAAAAGCAGAACTGTTGTGGAGAAATATTACATATATAGTCAGTTCACGTTGTGCCAGTAATTGAATTATTTGATAATAAATTTGATTTTAAAGTTTCGCTAAGTAATCTGTATGCTGTTTCATTTTTGCCACTTTTTATTTGTTGTGTACCAATGTTTCTGCTTCATACCATTGTTTTTTTTTTTTTATGTGTGTGCAGAAGGGAGATAAAGGAGAGCAAGGCCGGGTTGGGATAGCAGGGATGCCAGGTTTACCAGGAACTCCGGTGAGTATCACTCTGAATCACATTGCCTGTGGCCAGAACACTAATTCTAAGGATGATAGTCAGTGCTGGAGTCTTCATTCAAGCCCGTAAAACAAAATATGTTGTTGTTGTTGTTTCAGGTGTGTAATAAGCATGAGCATCCTGTTTTTCCACCATAATAATCGATCTGAAAAATATCTCCAGAGACTGTTGTTGTTTTATTTGCTCTGCTCTACAGGGGAGACCTGGCATTGACGGGAAGAGAGGCCTGCCAGCAAAAGATGTGAGGAACGTTTTCATCTAATGTTACAACACTTTGCTGTGTGACACAAACTGGATTACGTTTATGTTTAAAGGGTAATGTTGGCATTTTTCAATCTGGGCCTATTTTCCTATGTTTTTGTGTCTAATAGGAACAACAATTTTTGTCCACAAAAGTGTTGTGACACTGAGAAGTGCAGATTAGTATTCTCAACGACATTATGGAAAGGACTGCTACAGAGAGAGACCTTTTTTTAAGGACTAAGATCTGCTTTTTGTTGAACCAGAAACAGCTGTTTAATATCTCTTGCCAAACCCACCAAACTCCCTTTACAGAAACAGTAACTTTTTCACTTTTTAAAATGCAGTTCATTCAAACTCAACAGAAACAGAATTAAACTCACCAAAGCCATCTTGGTTGCCTTTCCACTGTTCCACCAGTAACCATCTCTGGTTATTTGGCTGAAATAAACCTTTAATTCACAGTTTTGGATTTAAAAATATTCTGGCAGCACACGCCATTTCTCCCTGCTGCTTCTCTGATGTCTGACCTCCCTCTCGCTTTTTTTTTTTTTCACATGTAACCACATGAATACAGGCTTTATTTTGACCAAATAACCAGATCAACTCTGTGGTTTTTAGAGACAGTTTGTAAGTCAAGTTTGAATGAAGATGAGGTTGATGATAGAATTAAAATAATTTCTGAAAAGGTAGTCTGGTCAGTTTGGTGAGAGCAATAAAACAGATGTATCTGGTTAAACAAAGTGCATGATACTCTTTATCAAAAAGCCTTTCCATAATGTTGTCAGACACAAAAGCATGGGAGAGTAGGGTCCAGGTTGAAAAATACCGAAGGTACTGTTTAATTGTATATGCTATTTTGACATTTCTGCTAAGAAAATAGTTCAGATTTTCAAAATGTATTAAAATCGAAAAATTCTTTTCACAGGGAGAAAAGGGACCAAAAGGAGATGACGGCCAAAAGGTTAAAACTTATTGCAACCAACACAATTATTTATGAAGCTATATTTAAAAAACAAGTGCTCACTATACTTTCATTGCAGGGGGAGAGGGGAGACCCAGGTGCAAATGTAAGTGGTTTAAAGATAAAAAAAAAAAAATAAACAAGTTACATTTGTAAGAAATCAGAGGTTGCAACTTTAGAGCGTTTTTCTTCCTTCACAGGGTAAAGATGGCAGCAAGGGAGAACCAGGACCTCCAGGTTTGCCTGGCAAACAGGTGCTTGTGACCACAGAGGTAAGAATAATCACCTGCATTATCTGTGATTTATTGAACTGGGAAACAGTTGAACTCTCTTTCCAAAGAGTAGATTAAGCCATTTATTCAGGGTTGTACCAATAATCATTATCACTTTGGCTCATTTCTGTTTCCTGGTGATTCAGAGAAACATTAAGCAGGTCCACTCAGACCTGCCTGGCAGCTTAAACTTGACTGATTTCTCATTCTCAGGGCGCCACCATTGACGAGATCCGGCAAG
The DNA here is from genome assembly GCA_034769285.1 of Lutjanus argentimaculatus. Lineage (NCBI taxonomy): Eukaryota > Metazoa > Chordata > Actinopteri > Lutjaniformes > Lutjanidae > Lutjanus > Lutjanus argentimaculatus. The sequence continues at coordinate 1,971,461 of JAWZSL010000029.1, read as the reverse complement.
CATTTCCAATCCCGATGGGTCCTCCAGGAGCTACTGTGAGTTTGCTGCTTATACACAACATGCTTCTACATATTTATAGCTTAAGAACAATGCCATGTTATATCAGCTGTTGCATGGCATAATTTATATTTTGCCTGCATGGCATGTGAGTCATCATTCAGCGATGACAGTAGGGCTTTTATTGTGGGCTGCAATGACTTCTGTGAACACTAAACAAATATGGCAGGCTTGATGTCATGCATTGTAGATGCATGTTCCAATGTCTTGCTCCTCTGTGTCTGTGTGTATAGGGTTCACCGGGAATGAAGGTAAGATGGTAATGGGGCTTATACCGAAACTCAGTTATAAAAAAAAACAGAAATATTGGCTCTGTTGCTCATTTGTTTTTTGTTTTTTTTGCAGGGGGATAAAGGAGAAACAGGCATGAAAGGAGACAAGGTAGTGCCTCTGTGTTATCCCTCAAAAACACGTATATGGGAATGTAAATAACATCATTTTCATTGCTCCCTCTTTAATGTTCCTTTAGGGTGATGCTGGAGCTCCTGGAAAATCTATTCAGATGAAGGTGAACACAGGATTTAGTAATTCTCCTTCTGGATGTATGCTCTTATTTTGTGCTTTATAAAAATATGTTTTCCTCTTTTTTTTTAGGACATTGAAGTGATGTTTGAAGCCTATGGCATAAAGGTGAGCTCTGAGCATGATATTGAATACATTTTTATGTAGATAGAAGTTGTGATATCATCCCAGTTTGACCTTCTCAATAAAAACTTCTTTCTCAGCTGCCTTTGCTGAAGGCTCTGATTGACAGGCTGCTGCAGGAGGGGATAGAAGAGCTGCTTCATGTGCTCGACAGCTCCAAGAAAACCAAAGAAAACACAGAAACACCTCACACCTCCAACGTCATCACTGAGTACACAGTACGTAAACTCGAGGGAAGAAGGGTGTGAAAGTTTTAAAATAACAGTTGGTCCATATTAGTTATTAAATGAATGCTTTAAGTGAATTTTTTGAGGTTTAAGCCAAATTCACCTTTACAAAACACCAATGTTTATAGAAAAGCAGCAACTGTAGTTGTGCTGTTACAATGGTATTTCTTTCTGAATCCACTAAATGACTTTCCATTCTTCCAGTTCTTTCAATAATCAATTTTATTGGCTCTTTTATAAACAATCATTTCAGTAGCGAGTGTGTCCATCAACTCACTCATTGTTATGTCATTGAACAAAAGATTTGAAATTACACGATGATGTGACGATGACGTTATCTCACCAGAGTTCAAGAGTAAAGTTGGACCTCACCGGCCAGCCGCTGTCAGAGTTGGACACCATTGAGAATCCTGGACAGCTTCCACGGTCCTTATCAGTTGTAAGATACCTCAAAATCTCCATCATGAATCTTTAAATTTTATTTCCCTAAAACAAAAAGGAAAAATTATGGTTTTGAATGATTATTAAACCTGTTTTCAAGACAAATCAACTACTTTTTTTTAACATTTATTTTTGACACTAGGTCAGTTATCTGAATCTTGTCTTTGAGATACCAACAATAAAAAAAAAAGATCCTGAAACCAAAGAATATACACCAAGAACAAGTATTTCTAATTTAGTTCATCTCACACCTATCCTCAGATTTTTGTTCTTCCTCAGTGCTCAATATGGGTGTAATTTACTCAGAAAATATTCATTTTTTTCAGGAGACAAGGCACTGATATTCCATTCTTGTTTAAATATAATTCCAGCAACACTTATGCTCACTTTATTTAAAAGATCCTTTCCAGACATGTAAATAGTTTGCATAGAACAATAATGTGTGTCTCCAAAATATATATGCAGTGTATGTGTGTATGTGTGTATGTGTATAAAAAAGTATACATTTCACATTAAAAGCCTTAATAAGGAATCAAAATAGGCATCTACCTTATTTTACTTACTCAGAAATTCCAGGATCAATGATGTATGCAAATTTTCTTAATTCCTAAAGTTCCTGCTCGACACAAGATGTCTCCTATATACGTCAAGGTACCATTCTCAATGTATGTGTACTGGTGGCTTCAAATTTATGCATCGTACTCGTAAATGATGCAAATGGGACCAGGCAGGCTTCCAAACCAGTTGTAATGTCACAAATCATGCTCGTAGGCCCACCGTTTGAAATTAGATTTTAACAATTAGCACAGAGAAACTTTCCATTTTCAGCAGATAAACAGCCTTCTTGTGTCAAACTCTACACATACGTCATTCTGTACAGTGAAGTTCAAACATCCAACTGCAGGAACAAGAAGAAAAACATTTTTTTTTGCATGATGACCCTGAAGTCAAAACATGTTGGTTGTTCTTTATACTATAAAGGTTGCCAGACTTGCTGCTTTGATCTCTTCAGAGTTTTTACCTTCTCTATGCAACATGAAAGTAGGTGTAGTTGCGCCAAAAAATCCTACTGTCATCATACCAGTACTCCATAATAACATCTTTGTCATTACACTCAGATTTTCACCTACTATGTACTGTATACTGTCACTAATAGATGGTTCTGTTCTTTGCCAATTTCTCTCATTTCCACTAATTCTGTCTTTTATTGTGAAGGACCCTTTCAATGGAACTTTATGGACGGTCCCCACCCTGAACAGAGAGCAGGAGCTTGACAGAATCGAGACCAAGTTAAAGGGATCCAGAGGGAGGCAGGCAGTAGATGGAGGCAGTGTCGGAGCTTCGTCACTCAAACTTAATCTGACTGTCGTCAATTCTACTTTCAATTATAGCACGACCCAGGAGGTAAGGAGATTTTATTATGAAGTAAGTGTATAATTTCACCAAATGGTTGAAAACATGCTGAGTACATTAAACATATGAATCATTTTATTCTACATACAGAAATGGTTAAAGATCATTTTCAGAGACATTCAGCATTAAATTGAATGACATATTCTCAGTTCACAGTTTGTTTCTTTTAGCCATGTTTTCAGTTTAAAAAAAGAAACGAAAGTTGGAAACCTAACAAAAACATAATATGTTTATGTTCTGCAAATTACAAAACGATCAAAATTAAAATATGTGCTTTAGACGGTTTCAGGGTTACCAGACATGGTGGTGGAGACTGTTTTCCTCACTCAGGAGGACTCTCTGAAGAAGAACTCAGGACAAAAGAAGAAGAACAGAGAACGTGGGAAGGTAAAGCTACTGTTGAAATGTTGCCACTGACTGATAAAAAAACAAGATTAATCAACTTATAACATAAAATTCTCCTAATTTTTTTTAACAAATATAACTATGTTTCTTGATGGTCTTTGATAGATTAAATGTATATTATTAAAAGGTCACACTGGTATTGCATTGTTTTAGCTCATCCCTTCCAAACGTTTGCTAATTTTTGTTTGTTTTTCTTTTTTGACAAGATGGGAAGGTGATGGGAGTTTCTAGGCTTTATTTAACACAGACATACAGGAGTTATCAGACAATCAGGCCAACAAAGTGTTCACCGTGATGGATTACCCACCTCAGAAGTCTCAGATTTGTCTGTTTCATTTCTTGAAGTTGAAGCATTTGTTCCATACATGTAGAAATTGCATTGCAATTATGTACATTGCACCAGTTTAACAATTCCAGAAACCATAAACAAACAGATCACCCAGGAATGTCCTACCCAGGAGGGTAGGACATCTTACTCTAGGCAGAAAATTTATATATAGAGCACATATTATTATAGATAAACTTAACATGTTTTACATTTTGTTGGTGGTTAAAATACATTTTGCTGCTCACCCTGTGCACAGCAGTATATTGATTAACCTCCACTCCACCACCATCTACTGCAGGTAGCACACCAACTGCCAATAAGTACCTCATATCTCATTGCACTTGTAATTTATTATGTATTATGTTCTGCGCAGTGTGTACTTTCCGCTTTTTAGGTAATGGGCACCTGTGACTACCACATCTCAAATGCACTTGTAATTTATTATGTCATGAGAATACAGTAGAATCTAATCAATTTAAGGAATGATAATCAGTGAAGTATATTTGATTTATAAAAAATGGGCTGAAACATGCAGTGCCTCCAGTGTGGTCCTGTACAAACAGGTCTAAACCATTTGATAACTTTAACACTAAGGCCTAAACAACTTAATATAAACGTGTTGCATTGTTGTTTGATATTCATTAACGACTTATTCCCTTCTTTAAATATCTCCCTCAACTTACAGTATCAACTCATAGTTTCATACTTTATCATCAACGTCTGAAGCATGAGAAACCTTTTTCTTTTTTCTCTCCGACTGTGAACTTCTTAACCAGGGCAAAGGAAATAAAGGACGACATAAGAGGCAGAGACAACGCCTGGTAAATGTCCTTGAAGGGGTCAGACTAAACCTGAAAACTTAACTCCACCTTTGTCCCAGCTAAACAGAAATAAAACCAACTAACACAGCCATCTCACCCTGCAAAATTTAAACACCGCTGCTGCTAACATGACATTAACATAACATTATTTAGAAATAATAGCTTTAGTACTAAATTGTCATAAAATGATGATAATAAACTAACTTGATGAACAGAATTAACCAGTTGTTGTATATATGGTGTGCATAGTAAAACTAAAAGCATGCATTTGTTTCAATGTCCATGTGCTTCATATTATACTGATAACAGGTTTTGAACATTGTTGATTAATGGGTTGCTTTGTAATCGCTTGGCATTGTTGTCTTCCAGCTATTGACACAATGATAAATTATGATGTGTAACAGTATCTTCCTCTAATTATTGTCACGTCTCCTTTATCTAAAGACAAGTGAAGAAGACAAGCAAGACAAAGAAGAAGAAGACGAGTTTTATAATGGCGAAGAATACAGTTACGAATATGAGGTGGGCAGCCGCTGCAATGAATGACTAATTCATGAACGGTGGGGAACTTCAGTTTAAAGTGATGATTGATGACGTGGGGTTGTTACAGATTTGGAGCATTGTTGTAGTGGGTGCCTTCTTATTAACAGACCTGTCAAACTCATAATCAAATTGCCTGTATTTTCTTTTTTTATATAATGGCATCTCATCTGTGCCCACACTAAGCGCTGGAGAGAGTTGATTAATGACACACCCACTACCTGAATGAATTAATTATCAAAAATAAATTAGTTTGTCATCACAACCCACTGCATCTGCTCTGCACATCATCTGCTGGAATCATTCAAACTTTATCTCAGACTCAAGTTCCAGATAAAAGACATGTAAAAGCACGATAAAAGATCATGATTTGAAAGAGAAAAAAAAATATATATGTATATAATATATTTATTTATTTATTTTTTTATTATTTATTTCATGAACGGAGCCCTGAAGTGGCCATATAGAGAAAAAATATATACATATAAGTCAAGGCTAAGTTTGGCTACATCGAGCACTCAAAACACTATTGCCTGCGCATGAGATGCAATTTGTTCCCATGTTTGATTAATACATTGGAACAAGATACAATTCGTTCTCATGTTTTGATAAATTTGTGAGCACATGATAAGTTTAGGTCTTTATACAGAGAGCCAACTCAACAGAGCAGTCATTCTTCCAAGCAGTTGAAGTGCAGTACATGAGCTTCAGGTGCTATGTGAGGCATGATTTCCCACCCACATATTCTTACACGCAGATTCAGTGAGCTGTTAAGTGCTCCGACACTGACAATTAAGGACTAAACTATAAAATTGACCTCAATGAGCAAATTATATTTTGTGCCTACAAGTTAACAAAAACTGTGGGAACTAAATTGTATCTTGTGTCCACAAATTAAGCAAAAATGAGGGAACAAACTATATCTTGTCCCCATGAATTAACAAAAAACGGAGGAACAAATTATATCTTGTGCCCACAAATTATAAAAAAATGGGGAATGGATTGTATCTCTTGTCCACAGATTAACAAAATATTTGGGTACAAATTGTATCTTGTGCCCACAAATGAACAGTAAATGTGGGACGGATTGTATCTCATGCTCACGAATTAAGACTTTGGAAACAAATTTTATCTTGTACTCACGAATTAACAAAAATGGGGGAACAAATTGTATCTCGTGCTCACAAATTAACAAAAACTGTGGGAACGAACTGTACATTGTGCCCACAAATTAATGCCAATGTCTCTACAACTAGGATTGGAAATATGCAGTACTGAACATAATGTTTGATTAAACAAGATGGTTTCATTTTCAGAGTCATTAAGCTGGCAATTTAAATGCATATATGAGATTTCTTAGAACAGTTTGGAAAGTATTGATCCCTGCAGCTACAAATATTTCACTTGCACTACACATTCTAAGTTTCTTAATGTTCTCATGATATCATTACAAGCCACTTGAAGACTCTGTAAGATTGTTTTTTTGTCGTTTGACCACAAGTGTGCAGTATACAGGGAGTGTACAACTGAACAGAACAGACACATCTTCACACCTGCTGTACACATATTGCGCTTGCATGAGAGAATGTTTGCTTGTGCATACATCTTTCCTAGAAATATCATCTCCTCGCATTTGTTCTTTAATAAAATGTCCAAGATAGAGTGTCTGTAGTATGATGAAATCATTTTTTTTCTAAACAGGAAGAACTTCACACGGATAATCCCTTGCCCTCGGTCTCTCGTGAGAAGACAGACAGTAGTCAGGTAAATTAGCTTTAAACAGGATGCTCTCATCTGTTGCAGCTGGAGCGGGAAATGTAAAATATGTTTCATGTTTTTATCATATGCAGCTTGAAGTCCAAACAGATGAATTCCCCCATCTGATGGATAAAAAGGTGAGCATTAATAATTCTACAGCCCAAATAATAACAAAAACTCATTCACTGTTGCAAGACTCTGATGGAAAGGGAGCAGAGACAGCTGAGCTCAGTTATGTTCTCTGCTGTACCTGAAGAATAATCACATATTTATAGTGTTTTCTTTTATCTTTGCAGGAGGAACAATTACCCACAGACAGTCCGGCCCAGTCAGAAACACTGGCACAAACCTCAAGTGGTCCTCCAACATCCTCCTCAGGCAGAGAAACGGATACTACACTTAATGTATGATGTATTACAAGACTGATCCGAAACACAAAAGTTTAAGTTTTGGTATTTTTATGGCAATTTGAAGGGAAGTCCATGAGACAACAAAATAGGTCAAAATACCTCCAATACACCCACTGACAGTACAGTACAGGACAGTAAGTCAGACAAATAAAAGAGGGGAAAAAAGTTACCAAAATAATAAAAATTCTCCATTCATGCTAAGAAATAATGTATTTCTAGTGTTCATAACAGCCATAGTGAAATTCTCCATACTGTACAGGCGGACAGTCCGCTGAATAATGCATGTTGCCTGGCTTAAATCTCCTTTACAATCGCCATGATCTCATTTTCCATAGTTTGCTTTTCTCTTTTGGTCCATGGCTCCTCCTGACTAAACCTTCATTTGTGCCAAGAGAAGGGGAAACCATTGATTGTAAGGAAGCTGTTGTCAATCTGTAGATCTGTAGAATAAGATCACAAGGGACTGAAAATTAGCCAATTTCCGTAGGCAAGACAGATGCTGATTTTCCTTTTTGCACAATGCCTCAGTGTTACCATTATAATTCAGCTCAGAGTTCACCACCTGTCCAGGGTTTATGTCTAAAATCATTTGAGATACCTTTAGTTGCAGAAATGCGTTGTCACACCAATCAGCAAATTCATTAACCACAGGTCCATGGCTGTTTCCTCAGCGTAGAGGAGACTGACTGTTACAGAGTCATCATAAAACTTTATAATGAATCTATTGTTGTGCCGGCTGCGGCAGTCATCAGTGTACAGGATATCCAAGAGTGGAGAAAGGACACGGCCCTGGGGAGCCCTGTGGATGATGTCATTTCCTCTGACATGCATCCATTCACCCTCACTGTCTGTTTGCCGACCCACTGTTTAGTCCAGGCTGCCTGGCTTAAATCTCCTCTACCATCACCATGAGCTCATCTTCCAAAAACACTGCTTTTCTCTTTGGGTTCATTTGGTGTATTCCTGACTAAACCTTCATTTGTACCAGGGAGATTGTAATATGTGTGTTTTTTAATGTCTCAGTAACCCTGTCCTTTTGATCTTTCCACCCCTAGGTTGTCTTGACAACCACAGAGCCTATATCTCAACCCGTGGGTGATATAGAAAAGGTATGGGGGGGTCACCTGGCCCTGTTGGTTCTTAATAGAAGTGTCACATATAGATTTTTACTCAACATTGTCTTTTTAAGTTGTGTCTTCATAGTCACATTTGTGTCTATCCTTTATTGTTATGAGCAGGATGAAGAGTCACTGCCTACACCTCCCATCACAACAGAAGAACCAGACCAGGTAGATCTTAATTTAAATTATAGAGGCCTGAATCTTCGCTGAATGTTTCTGAAGATCCTTGCATGCCTTGGAATGCAAATCTCTTTTATTTACACTTAACACAAGAAAGTGATGGACAAGTGCTTGAATAAAATGAAGGATGGGCTTCATTTTCTGCCTTTCATAATATATAATATTTCATGAATAAACCATGATTTAAGTAAGATAGAATAAGCACTTGCCATTATATTTCAAGACCTTTCCTTCTCTCTCTCTCTCCTATGAAAGTTTCACCAGAGCAAAGAGTGCACATGTTTGTTTTTGCTTGATTTTTTTTTTAAATTCACAAACATTACCAAAGCATGAGACAGGAGAGCATTTTTGAGCAGCATGCTTTTAGCGTGATTTCTCTAAAGCTTGTCTGAATGGGAATGAGCAGAAACAGCAGCCTAGTCCGACTCTTCAGGATTGATTTACTGGCAAAGAAACAGTTCCAGAGAGTAGCTTTTAATACTTTCTCTCTCTCGTTTTTTTAAACAGGACATCTCTTAATTCCCAAGAGACTGTGACTGTAGGGTGTTAAGCATTCATTCAGAAAGCAAGCACACACACCACATGGAGAGTGTGATTAAACTGTGAACTGTTTGGCTGGTGAGGAGCCCTGAACCTGACCCTGAACGTTTCATGAGGAAGGACTTCTTTCCGCACAGAGACGATGTCACTCACCAAAACCTATGGCCAAAGTTCATATCTTGTATGAGGGCTTTAAAGAGTATGTAGAGCTCTGTAGAAAATCAGGCACCTGCTGTTCAAATATCAGAATTGTTTCCTCATGTTCAGGTTATTTTCATTCTTCACTTTGTTCCATGTAAATGCCAGTATATCCATTACTTAACTTTTCTACTACTCCTAATTTATTTATTAAGAAACATATTGTAACAAATACATATCACATTAGATAAAACACAGAGCTTTTGTGCCAGCAGTTTATATACATGTTTCCTTTTGTCAAGCTGTTCTGAAATTTTATTTATTAAAACATGGAAAATATCTCTGAATACCAGTTATATTATTCAAAATGTAGCGGCACTATAAGCAGTTCTGTAGCCAGAGCAGACACTCTTTTCACTGGTGAAATTTTTCTCTGTTATTACAGTGTTTTGTCTGTGTTTAACCTTTCTGTGCATGTATCCTTCAGTAAAAATGTTCAAAGAACTTTCTCAGCAAGTCTGTGTCTTTCTTTCTTACAATTTTACCATCAAAGCACACACATTATGGAAGCCCCGAGAGGCAAGTGAAAAGGCAAGTGTGATCTAAAGTGTTTGCTCTTCTGTGTTCATGACTTAAATGCGGATTATGCAACATTGTTTGTAAACGCACCATTCAAAGTTGGTCCCTTCTCCCCGGCTCAACGAACAGGAGCCAGTGAGAGAGACCTAGACAGTGAATTAATACAGAGACTGCCATCAACAAGAACAAAGCAGGGAATCAGAGAAATAAAATGTTATTTTATGATTGTTTCACAGTGGTTATGTTCAAAAGCACAAATAAACACACACAGCACCAGATTTAGTGTGAGTACCTCTGTGGTCTGCCTGTGTGTGTATATGTGTGGATATCTCTCTCCGCAGCTCTCACAGACAGAGAGCAGAAGAAAGAGACATGGACTACAACATAACTGTTGGTCTTCTGTTTTCATTGAGTCCCACCTCAAAACCTGTGTGCTGTCATCGAGTGGGGGTTACAAACCAAACTTTTTTTTGCCCAAGGCACACCAAAGGGCAAGGCAAAATTTCAAGCCACACTGTGTTCATATCCATGCAAATGCTTCTGTATCCAACCTAACCAATGGAGGCAATGAGTGGCTACTAGCCAATCAGAGGCGAAGTGTGGGTGGTGGGGAGAAATGAGACATCAGTCAATCAATTAGTGACTTTGATGTTTCACACTAAGTACTGATATAGTAAACTAAAAATGTATTCATAAGTTTTTGTTATGATTCTCACAAAATCCCATGGCACACCTGGACTTGAAATAAGGTTTTGTCAGGTTAAAATCCTTGAATTTTTTCTTTCATTCCTTTTGGAAGAAAAAATCAGTGGCCCAAAGAAAGACATGACTGTAATGTTACATAACTTATATTGTATATGTACCTTGTGTTTAGAGTGCATGGAGAAATTGAAAGTCTCCGGGCAGAAAACACAGAAAATGCTTTTAGCCCTGTTTAGAACATACAGGAGGGTTGTGGTGCACTTCAGCCTCTTGTGGTTGAAATGAGCATTACAACAACAAACACTGATTTAAAAAAAAACATGATCTGGACCAAAAAACCAAACGTTTTTTCCCACCTATCTATTTCACAGAAGGAAAATAAAATTTAACTTAAGTAAGATCCTGACAAAAAGGAAACCGCTTAGATCAAACGTACAAAATGACTAGATCTGTTTTGCCTCATTTGCCTCTCAGGGCTTCTGTACATTACTGTTTGATAGGAAGTATCAAAATTGTTGAGGATACAGTAAATGTGCTCATGAGAAGTTTTGGGGGGGCTTGACAGGTGCGTCAATCCCAAATCAGGGTGAAGAAAAGCGCCCCCTGGCCTGACTCCATGGTAAGTGTTCCTTGGTTTTGTGGAAGACTGATTGATTATAATCCAAAAAAAAGAAAAAAAAATGTCAGGAGTGATGATTTTTATTTTTAGGTCTTCATGCCAGGTGCCCCAGGTGGAAGAAATCGTTTCAAGGAGGCAGAAAAAGTACTTATTTTTCACTAGTCTTTAAAAATCAAAACTTACATACATGACTCTGTTTGCATCAAATAATAAAATATGAAAAATGCAATTTCATGGTCACTGTCTGTGGAGCACATATGTGATTTTCCCTTCATTTCAATTTCAGCATCTGTCCTCTGGAGTCGAGGTTACAACAGCTGGAATGTGAGTCTGTTATCAACAATAAAGATAATAAGTATTAATTCAAATTAAAGATTGATTTAATAATATACTGGTTTGTTTTATAAAATTTATTTCTCTAGAGGAAGAAGCAAGAAAACCCTGACCTTCAAACACATACCAGGAGGCAAGAGCGGAGGGAGAGACAGCGATACAGTGATACAGAAACAGAGGTTTATACAGAAACGCAAGGTGGAGAAGAGGAGCCGACTAAAGCTGAAGAAGTAGAGCAGTGGGAAGTGGAACAGAGAAAGGAGTAAAGACAGATACAGAAACAGGCCAAGATCCAGTTTATGAGGAGGAGGAGGAGAGGAGTGGAGACTACGACTGGGAGACAGAGGAGGACGTTGATCGGGAGAGGGAAGGAGAGGAGGAGGACCTGGAAAAGGAGAGAGAGAGGGAGAGATTGGAGATGGAGAGGGAGCGAGAGGAGCTGGAGAAGGAGAGGGAGGCCGAGATGGAGCTGGAGAGGAAAAAAATAGAGATGGAGAAAGAGCTGGAGAGAGAAAAGATGGAGAAGGAGAAAGAGATGGAGCTGGAGAGGGAGGAAGAGCTGGAGAGGGAGAGGACAGAGGAGGAGGGGGAGAGAGACTTGGAGAGGGAGAGGGAGGAGTGGGAGAGGAGGCGGGCAGAGATGGAGAGGGAGAGACATGGGGGTTATGATTTGGAGACTGGACAGCCGTACCCCTACCCACCAGAGTATTTTTACCTGAAGGTAAATGCACAAAGTATTCACCTCACGATATTTACATCATTATGAAATACCTGACTTGTATTATCAGTTCAAAAGAAGAATAAATATCCAATTTAATTATCAAATGCTGTTAATTTAATATACATTTCATATGGAACAGGGACAACCAGGTGAGAATGGACAGCCAGGACAAAAGGTAAGTAAAGATATTTTAAAAATTAAGAACTTACCATATTAATCATAGCTACCCTTGTAAAAGCCAAAGATCAAAAATGTAAAACAGCTTTTATTGAACCCATCTGTCACATCGTGGAAACACTCATTAAAAGGGTCAGTCCACACCAAATGGTATAAAGTATCTCTCAGTAGTATGCAGTAGTTATATTTGACCGGAGTTTAGGAGAAATTTTTCAGAGACTTCTGACAAAACTCAGTTGAGGTGAATGAAGTTCAGTCTCTCGTGTTCAGAGGATTGAAAAAAAAATACATTTAAAGAGTTACTGAGCTGTAAAATAAATTATGTTACTGTGCTGCGATGAAACACATCAGTGCAGATTAAAAAATGACCTACATTTCTTCAGTTGAAAATGACTCAAAACACCATCTACTGTTTTGAAACATCCTGAGCATTGCAAGGCAAATGCTGAAATACAGTCGACCGTTTGGGACTGTTCTACGTCACGAAATATATTCAGATCCTTTTCTTGGCAGCAACGCCACACTCTGAAAAAAAAAAACTCCACTACAAGTAAAAGCCCTGCATTTGAAACTTTACTTAAACAGAAGCATGTGTTGTCAGTAAAGTGTACTTAATGTATCAAAAGTAAGTAGTAATACTCATTGTACAATAAAATGTTCCCTGTCAGTGTTTTACTATTATATATGATGTTTTTGGATTAATATTACTGTTGCACAAATGTGTTTTACTGTCGTAGATGGTTGACCTAACTGTACATTCCCCCGCCGCTGACCAACGTTGCCCTCCCCAGAGCCACACCAAATCTGTAGCGTTTTGTAAATTTGGGTGAACTGACCCTTAAACTGAATCATATCCTTCCATTTTTAGGATTCACAGACTCACCGATATGGTCGCTCTGATTATACAGATTTACAGCATCATTATCATCGTCATCCCAAGATCACAGAACAAGAATGACAGTCCCCACACGAAATGTGCCACCGGTTCATAAAAATATCATCGCTGCTCTCCCCACCTACCCACAATGCATCAGTAAATGACATCAGAGCTCGGGGAGAAGAACTTCTCTCCCGTCTCGCCTGTCAGTAAAGCCAGCTGACTGCAGGCCTTTGATGTCCCCTCTGCTCTATTTCTGTTTGACTGTGAGACAGTAGATTAAAGGCGACATTAATAATTCCCCTTGTTAAACATGCTGACAAGTTTTTTTTTTATTTCAAATTCCTCTGTGTTGGTTTATTTTGGCTCATGAAAAACAATGTGCTGAGGTGTACTTCAAGTTTCTAACTGATATGTCCACACTTTTTTAGGGTGAGATTGGTGAAAAGGGACAAAAGGTAAATACAATGTTTATTCATAAGCTGTTATTTTCATTTTTCTTTCTAGTTTGACAGTGAAACATTGTGTTGACATGTTTGTTTTCTGTTTTTTCAGGGAGAACCAGGCATTGGCCACAGAGGTCCAGAGGGCCAGGCTGGTCCTCCAGGACAGAAGGTGAAATTTCCCTCCTTCTACTCTTAAAAAGTAAAAGAAAAAGAAAGGAAAAATAAGAGCAATCTCTTATTTAGAACGCGCTTCTGAATCAATTAATCCCCACGTCTTTTTCATCATGTTCACTTTGATTGACTTTGTTTCCCATCGCGTTTTAATTTAGGGGATTTAATTGGCTCAGTGACTCGCTCGCTCATTTAAAATTGTGTTTGAGCACATAAATTGATAAAAGGAAAGAAGGGCTTTATTTGAAAGCAATTATTCACACGTAATAGAAGAGCTGAATAATTACATAACATGAAAGAAGTGACCTTTAACTGGGTGTTTGTCTTCCAAACATTTCATTTGTCTCAATCCGTTCTTGTGTTGCCTCAGGGTGAACCTGGTGAGCCAGGGCCTCCAGGTGCTCAGGGCATCCAGGGTATCCGTGGTAACCCAGGCATACAGGGCTCCCCCGGTATGAGGGGTTTGCAAGGGGACCCAGGAGACCCGGGCAGAGAGGTAAATCATATTTCACAAGTTACCATTTATTTCGCCCAATTTGATCAGGAAAAACGAAGACTGTAAAAGTTTGTGAATGGATGCTTTAATAATTGTGAATGAACGGTTTGAAAGAGAAGACGTTCTGTGTGTTGCTGCAGGGAGACCGAGGTAAAAGGGGGAAGAATGGATCACCTGGAGCTCCTGGACCTCGAGGAGCACCGGGACTTCAAGTAAGCAAATACAGATGATCGAAATATCTTTACATGTGCTGATTTTAGTGATTCTTCGTAAACGTGTCTTCTTAATGATGTTTTCCTTTGCTGCCACTTCATCTCTCTAATAAAGGGTCCTCCTGGTTTATCTGGAGTAAAAGGAGAAAAGGTACAAATACAATATATTGATATTCAAGTAGCACTTACTTTTATTTTGTTTGGTCTTTAGGATGCAACATAATATAAGAACTTTTGTTTGTAGCAGCAACGTACTGTTATTTTCATTTTGATCTGTTGATCAAGATATTAAAATGTGGGGTTTTTTGTTGCGCTAAATAGATGATTATTACTTTATTTTATCCTCATCAGGGTGACAGTATTCCTGGAGAGCCTGGTGCTCGGGGGTTGGCTGGCTTCCCAGGCAGAAGGGTGAGTTGACAACATTTTTAAACGGTCCATGTGTAGGTTTTGAAGCAGTAAGAAACACCTAAAGGGTATTAAACTATTATAGCAAATTACTTTATTTTACTACTTTGCTAAGAGGAAGTAGCTGATTTATGTCATTTCTGGCTATCAGAAATAGTCAGTATTTATATTAAATAGCAAAATTTAACTGAAATTAACTTTGAGGGATAAATTGATGCCAATTTGTTTCCTAATTATTGGTTTGTGTAACAGTTTGGAATTAACTAATCCTACCTGGTTTACCCATTAAAGACATTCTGCATTTCATTCCAGTAATGCTGCTGGATTATGCAGGAATCTTTAAAATATGTATTTTCTTTTCAGGGTGAAAAGGGCCCTCCAGGTGTTAAAGGAGCTGTTGGTCAACTAGTAAGCAAACAAATGACAGTTAAATTACAACATTTCATTTAAGATCATGAGAGTTTCACTTATGGTCACTCAGAGACAAAATCCTTTTCTTTTACCCTTTTCACCAGGGTCCAAAAGGCTTGCGTGGCAGCAAAGGTGAAAAGGTGAGCTGTTATTTCACATGATTTGAATTGTGTGTGATTAAGTATAGCCACACAATTAAAATGAATCTTTTAATATGAATCATTTACCTACGAAGACAATAAGGTGTATTGCATCTAATCGTATCGTATCGTATCGTATCGTATCGTACTTCATTTCCATTTTCAAAGACCAAATGCGTTGTTATTTTTAACTGGTGATCCAACAGTAGTAGCCAACAGACTGGGACAAAAAAACACGTTTTTTACATGAGAAAAAAATAACTTAAAGGTAGAGTCAGTCGGATTTGTCCAAGCTATTCCTAAATGCATCAGGACATCAAATATCAAAATTTTGGGTTGGCAAAGCATAGATAGTGTTTCAAAAAGTTATAAGTTTCTCCTAACTCAAATTCACATAAATGTTTTCTTTTAAATTATGCTCTTTTTAACATGGGACCCAAATTAATTAAAAATGTTTT
Organism: Lutjanus argentimaculatus; assembly: GCA_034769285.1. NCBI lineage: Eukaryota > Metazoa > Chordata > Actinopteri > Lutjaniformes > Lutjanidae > Lutjanus > Lutjanus argentimaculatus. The sequence continues at coordinate 1,955,687 of JAWZSL010000029.1, read as the reverse complement.
CTACACTATTACATCACTAGCGTGAGCCCACACTGTTGCCCATGGAGAGATAATATTTTGGACTCAAGCGTCAGTGTGTTATAATGGAACCTATCTGATAAACTTGGCAACACGCAGTGCATACTGACCTCTTTCACCCCCAAATTGTGTTCACTGAAATAACTGCAACTGGTAACTCGTTTTTCTTTTTGCAGAGCATTTTCTATTAAATTTGAACACCATGGTGCACAAAAAGCATGAGGCTGCTGTAGTTACTGAGCTGCTGGAGCATCAGTGATCTTCTTGACCTTGTCTGCCTTCATGCACTTAATCTTTATTTACACACGACTCACTCTTGTGGTTGTTTGCGTCAACAGTCAAGTGTGAGATGTGAAAGAAGAGACCAACATTGACATTTGACTCCTTTTCATTCCTGTGATAGCAATGTCCCATTCATCTTGAAGTGTCAGCAGGTGGAGGTTGTGTTGATGGGAGTGAAGTCAATTTTTAGTCAGACTGGCGTCATGTTTGTTTGTCTCCTCTCGACTTGAAGTGTCACAACTGAGCGACTCATTCCTCTCGAACGCCACTAAGCTTTGGTCCTTTTGTGTGCAGCAACCATTCATGACATTTTGTCAAGGATGGATGTTTGTTGTGTTGTGAAGGGATTTATTGAAATGCTGTTTTCCTGTTGCAACAGCAGAGTAGCAAGAGATATAAAGCCATATATTTTTTTTCTTTTGTTGACATCTGGAATTTAAATAATCATGTAATCATGTATAAATGCATCTTTCTTTGCAGGGGGACCGTGGCTTACCTGGAGTCAGAGGAGAGAGGGTATGATGATTCTCGTGTTTTTTCTCAGTTTACTGTAATAGCAGAGAGCATTTATCCTTTGCACTGATTCATTACACTTCGCTTGGTGCAGAGCACATCACAATAGGGTTTATTGTGTATCATATGAGACTCATCATGCGAGAAGTATATGTGACTCATGGCTCAATACACCCATAATCCTTTTCCTACAGGGAAGTGTGCTTCAAATCCAAGGACCTCGTGGATTTAAGGGTTCCAAAGGAGATGCGGTGAGATCCTCTTGAAGTTCATCTTGTCACTTGATAAATAAATTTACATTCAGTAAACTAACATGAGTAAAGTAGCTTTTTGACAGTGTGTGACAGTGCCATCTAGTTTCAATTCAGTTCAATACAGCTTTATTTATTCCTGTGAGGGCATCACGCTATCCAGAACACACTCATCTGTAAACTTAAAAAACTGTATACAGACTTATTAAATGCTTAAGACATACTGTTAAAATCCACTAATGTAAACACATAAAAGGACCTATGAATAACTTAGCAGTCCTTTTGTTTCAGGGTGAGCGAGGACCACCAGGTTTTGATGGTGATAAAGGAGAAAAGGGAGAGGATGGTCCTCCTGGAGTGAAGGTAATAAATCCTGAAGTAAACGTTTGAAAGAAGTAAAATACTTTCCACAAGATAGCCAAGAGAGCTTGGAAATTCAGTTCACAACCTTGATGTAACGTTCATCTCTGAAAAATAATCACCAGCTTGTTTCATACTTTAATTTAGAATAAATGAGACAACAAAAATTCTGATGTAAGACTTTCACTGTCACTCTGTCAAGATGCCGTCATCGGTCATAAACATGAAAGAGTCTTTATGAATGTTTGTGACTGTTGCCATTAGGTATCATTTGGTCTATTATGTCATCTTTAAAGCTAAGTTGCCAATGTTTGAGACGTCTTTGTTATGATAAATTGACATTAATCAAGCCAACAATGTCTTTGTTATGACAACTTGACGTGTGGTTGGTTTTGACCCTGGCTGTCATGAGACTATTATAAGCGTGTCATGAATGTTTTCCTTGACCTGAAGTAAAGTGGTACATTTTGGACTTGGCATAAAGATGCCATTAAATGTAATAAGGCCAGTACGGTGGTGATTTAAGTAACAGAGTTAAATGATAGTAGGATATCAGTTAGCTAGTTTACTTGTTGCTAAAGTGGGCTAATAGCTGTTAACTCTTGTGTTAACTGGTGCTAGCTAGTTAGCTCGGTTAGCCATAGAGCTGCCCAACTAATTAGCTGACTCAGCCCCAGAGTGCCAGGAGCTAAACCTTCAAGAAAACCATCTCAGTTGTATTCTCTGTGAAATTCTGCACGTTTGGTCTCTGAGGCTGTGTTCAGTCCAGCAGGAATCTCCAGTCCAGCCAGACTCAGCTAGATGATGATGCCTTTGACCAAATGACACGCAATGACAACAACATGTCATAAACATTCCTAAAGACACTTTCAGGTTTATGACATGTGTCATGACATTATTATGACTGTATCTGATGTACACCCTTCAAATGAAGTGTTACTAAAACTAAATTGTTTCAAGTATTTTAAATTGTTTTGAAAAGGGTCTAAAGGGCGATGCAGGCACCAAGGGTGCATTGGGGCGGTTTGGAGCACGAGGACCAGTAGGCCAGAAGGTAAGTAAGGGTTCAGTTTCATGTCTTGACACTGCAGCAACATTAGTTTAACTATTCAGTACCTTTATGGTGGTACTGTGTGTGAAATTGTCTTATTTTCCTGCAGGGAGATCCAGGAGAGCCAGGACTCAACGGAGTGATGGTACTGTAGAGGGCCAAGAGGAGGAACGGAAGTCTAGTTTTCTCTCAGACCATCTGAATTTAATTATACTGAAAGATTCTTATGCAACTTTTGCCCAGTGATGCCTCAAATAAACTGCTGACCCCAGCTTTAAAGAGATAGTTTAGAGATACAGTATTGGGGCATTTTACTGAAGTATCATAATCTTGATCCCATAAAAATCCAGGAATTGAGCGACGTAAATTAAGGGGGTTGTACGTTTTTCCTAGCTTTGCTTGAGGGGATGCCCACAGTCTAAACTTGAAAACCTCCAGCAACAGTACAAACATAAAAAAAAAACATTCATATTCAGTAACTGTAAACATTTTGAGCCAAAATTCCGGATTTATTGCGGAGGACCACACACAGTAATATCTATGGTGTGATTTAAGGGTCGCAATGGGGATCATGGAGTGGACGGGGCCAAAGGGGACAAAGGAGACGTAGGAGAGCAAGGCCAGAAGGGCAGCCAGGTACACTGAAAATATCAGTCAAGATTCTTTTAATCTTTAAAGATGCAGAATAGAAAACATTTGTTTTGTGTGTGTTTTTTTGTTCCACAGGGTGATCGAGGAGAACCAGGCTTACCCGGAGACAAAGGCGAGAGGGGAGAGAAGGTGCAGGAAGTTACTATTCATCATTGTTGTCCCACCTTTGTTCTTTGTGGTTATTTAATTGATTTGTTTGTTCTCTATAGGCAGGATATATTTAAATGTCAAATGTTATGTTTGTGCAGCCATGTTCTTAATGTTAACCTGCTGTTTTAGGGTTTCAGGGGTTTACCTGGACGCATTGGGAGTCCAGGCCTGGACGGAGAAAAGGTTAGGCTTCAATTGGCGTCTGATTATACCAAAACAGTGTAAATACCACTGACTGAAGAAATCCGTGAGTAATCTAGATTACTGTGTGAATTCAATGTGGTGTCTTTGCAAAACAGGGAGATTCGGGCTTGCCCGGCACCCCTGGCATACCTGGACTGAATGGACTCACAGGGCGCAAGGTAAACATTAAAGTATGTGCATATTTCCCTTTTTTTCTTACACAAACATACAAACTCACTTTTTTTTTAACACTTCAGGGTGATAAGGGAGAAGGAGGCATCAATGGTGCTGATGGTGAACCTGGAGTGAAAGGAGAAAAGGTTAGTAAATTCATATCTGTATCACTGGAGGCTTCGTCACTGTCGTATTTCTTTGAATTCCCAAGAGAAAGTACTTTAAAATGTTTGTGTTTTTGTACATGATTTTATATTTCAGTCATGTAAAAGAACAGCATGATTGTTTCCCCTGCACACAGAGAAACCATCAGGTGTTGTTGTGTTCATTTACTTCCTCACATTTTTCTTGCTTCATGCAGGGTTCAGCAGGGTTTCCAGGTTTCCCAGGGTTTAAGGGGTCAGCGGGGTTGCCAGGAAGGGATGGAGACGAGGGACCACCAGGAAGCCAAGGACTCCGTGGGGACACAGGGTCTAAGGTACGAAATTATTCTTACTCAAGTATTGGGGATATATGTTACCTTGGTGCATAAACACAATCTTATTTTTCCCATTTTTCTTTCATAAGTATATTTAACATGGCAGAGCATACAATTATAATTATTTGGCAGCTTTTATACACATGAATGGGCGAGGCAGAGCAAAGCAAAGTGTACAAAACAAATTAGTAAATAGACATACAGCTACAACTGTTGACTTGATGTGCATTGATTATGCATTATTGTGCTGAGAAATGGAAGTAAAACATGGGCTCATTATCAACATCAGAGATTAATGATCTCATTATATCAAGATATGGAGCTGTTCTCTTGATCACGACTTCACCGTGTCATTTCCTCAAGATAACAAGTTAATAGTACTCTAGCTCTTCTCCTTTGACAGGGACTCGTTATGCTATCTCTCTAATCGGCGGCTCGTCTCTGCCTGTGTCAGATCCTCATTACAGTAAAACTGTTCATCAGGGATCTCTGCTGGCAGAGCCCACGTGGATAGGCTATAACATGTGTGAGTCATGATTTCATTTATGACTAGTCAAGACAATAATATAATTAAAGCTACTACAAGGAGTTTTTAACTGGTTATGAAAATGCCTGCCACCAGATCAGAGTGTCCTTAAATCAGATGAAAAAGCCTGTGTTTGTGTTTTCTCACACAAAATCCCGTTAGTAGTTCATTAGCCAGTTAAAAGGAAGCGGGGGGGAGGGTATTGTAATATTTCAATAACTTTATTTTTGACATTATATATTTTGTGTTATTACAGTGGAAACATCACCCTTTTGTCCACAGGGGTCTCCAAAATCGACAAAATATGAAAGTTCCTTCTTTCTTTGTGGAACAGGTAGACTTAGAGAATAAATATGTTAAGTCACACTTGAGATACAGGTATTTGTGGGAAGTACATGTAATTGAACTAGTTACTGGTGGTTAAACTGCATTCATATTTGCATATAGTGATTCAAGTAGTTAATTATTACGTAGTTAACTACTGAAACTACAAACAATTTTGAGCCATAAAAGGAGAGGAATGAGTTTTCATTTGAAATGCTGAGGATCAATTTAGGAGTCTCACAGCCTGATGAAAGAGGTATAACACGGGTACATTTCTTTTTGAGGACTTAAAGAATAAAGTATGGGGCGTTTTATAAATGATTTCTATAGTGCCACACACGGTTGTGTTGTGATTGGTAGGACTATTTATCTTTAAAATAAAGATGTCAAACGTAGGAATGAAAGAGTCTGTGATGTTAGTAATTAAAGCATATATGAAAAATAGCAACTTAATGCAGGCACGTGCAAAAGTCAGTGCCCCATTTAGGCCACTCCAGTTACAGAAGTCTGAACACGCCCCTGCTTTCAGTGTGAAGTAATTGGTAGCTTGCAAGCTATGCTCTCAAAGTAGCCTCCCAAACACTGGTTATTTGAGTTATTAGTACCAATAATATGCCCAAACAAACATCTATGATCCTCCAAGCTTCACATGCATGAATCACTCCTTTAATGAAGAATACCCATCCAAAAACAAGCCTAATTACTTAACTGAATGATGCTGAGAAGCTTTAGAGCTGCTGTTCACATTTATGTACACTAAAGGTTTTGTTTTTTGTTTCCAGAGCTTAAGATACATCTATTAGTATTTAAATATACATTTTTGTAAAAGCAAAGAAAAAATTTATAAGTTGAGAGAGTGAAAGTGTGACAGAACACAATGAACAGAAGGATGAGCTGAGCTTGATTACAGTCATCAGTATGTCTGTGTCTTGAACAGAGAGACTGGCAGCATGCACACTGCAGCAGGGGATACAGCAGAGACATGTCCTTAATTAACACACACACACACACACACACACACACACACACCACCACACACACACACACACACACACAATGGTCTATTTCCGTCCGCAGCTTTCAAGTAATATCTTACTCAATTAGCTCCTTTCAGCTACAATTACCAGACTTTCAGTGTTGACGGAGAGTGGCTGGAAACCACTAATGAGGATATTCCAAGGATGTAACTAATTGGTCTGTCTTTCATTCTGTTTTTTTATTCTTGTTAGCAGAGAGGTTTGTTTGAAAGAATTTCAAAACTCACAATGTGTTTTCTTTGTGCACACTTTTGTCAAACAGGGGGAGAGGGGCCGAAGGGGCAGATCGAAGCCATGTCAGAGGGGAGCACCCGGGACTCCGGGACTCAGAGGAGAGAGTGTGAGTCGTACATTAACGCACTTCTCGAAACAAACTTATAATCGAGAGAGACGAGTCTTGACCCTCTCCTAGCCTCTGTAACTCAGTGGGCTAATCATTTTAACAAAGGTAAAACATTGATTAAGATAGCCTCTCTTTGCTCACAAACTTTCCCCACCTGTCCCAGATTTTCCTTCCACTCATCACCACATACAGCTCACATAACCTGCATGTCTTTCATGGTAACAGAAAGTCAAAGTAAGATTAATAAACATGGAAATAATAAATGCAAAATACAAAATAAGGAATGATAGCAAATCAGGATTGAGGTAGACAAATAATAGTATACAAAAAGACAAATATCTAACAGTTTATGTTTGTATGCGTAATAAATAAAAAGTGAGGTCCAAAAAGAGAAAAAAATTAGCAAGACATTTCTTGCAATTCATTTTTGAATAGCCACATTTAATTGTTGTAATCTTAGTTTTGGATTTCATTTATTCAAACTTTCAGCATGGCCATTTTTGCACCTGTTTTGCAGTGGGTGTAGACTGCACATGCTACAGTTGGAAACCTGTGCATGATCACTCAGTACATAGAGCCTTATTTTGAAATCAGAACTGTCCTCAGCAATGTATGTAATACGTCCATGGACCATTCATAATTCTTTGTTGAAATGTTCTCCCTGTGCATTTTTGTATAAGCTTCTATGTGTTTTATCACAATTATTGTAATGCACCCTGACTGACAAAAAAAGAAGACAGCTCCACTTGAAGAATCTCAGTCGACTGAGGGGTCTCCACTGATGATTCAACTCACCGATTTTCAGATGGCTAGCTAGGAAAGGGGCTGGGACTTCCACTCTTTATGCTAGTTTTGTTCCAATTACAATACTTTGTACAAATACTTAGTGTTTGATAGAATGTAATGTACTGTAATTAATCTTATGCTTTTGTAAATGTGTTTTTATTATAGGGTGCAGTGGGTATTGGCGGAGGAAAAGGGGAGAAGGGGGAACCTGGACTCTCTGTACGTGTTTATCACATGCAGACAAGCACAATCACACGGTTTTTCACCTAGGTGAATGAAATGACTTTGAATCTTGTTGTTCTGTGTCCAGGCTGAAGAAGTGAAGGAGCTCGTCACCCAGGAGGTAGCAGAAAAGTGTGGTAAGATTGTTTGTCTGTGTGTGAGCGTGTGTGTGTGTGTGTGTGTGGTTGTTTGTTGTAGAGCTCCCGTGGCAGCAGCATGGCACCCGTGTGTGTTGTGCCATCTGTTATGTTCTCTCAGAGGAACACACACCATGGTGCCTGCAACAGTGGAGCCATTCACAAACACGAGACTGCCATTAAGTGGGACGCCTCACCAAGAATCCACTACACACTTACCAAACACTTAAAGGATCATTTGTGAACCATTGAAAGAAACATTTTTCACAGGCGACATTTTGACACGTCATGGTAGGAAAACCACAGGTGTAGATTACCATTTGTTTGAAGCAGTCTCCCTCAGATCAGCAAACTCTGCTGAGTGTTTTAAATCTCATTTTAAAACCCATTTATTCTCAGTTTGTTGTCCTGATTTGTTCTTATTCACTGCTTTTCATTATTGTCTATTTTGTAACTGTAAAGCACTTTGTAACGATGATTTTGAAAAATGCTATTTACTCACTTTTATTATTGTGACAAGTTACGCCTATAACTCTGTAGAGTGTTTGTCATGTTTGAAAGCAGATATTCAACATTTGTTGTATTATGATCCATAGTACAATTTTAAATCATTTCTAGTTAAACTTCAGCAGATATTATCTAAGTATTCACATATTTGTCACATAATATTATAGAATTATGAGACAAGACTTTCCTCAAAGGCTCAAGACTTTCCTCTGCAGCTTGTTTGATTCTCTGCTGTATGTCTACACACCTTTTCTTTTCAAATACTTGCTATTACCTAGAAATTGATGTGAAAATTATAGAAGCCCATTTCTACCAATGTGATGGGAAAAACATCCAGTAAGTTATAATGAGAACCCTGCTCACAATAATGAGTTAGTAGCTCAAAATAATCTCAAGATAATGAGTTACTTATCTCAAAATACTGACACGTAATTGTTATTATTATTAATTAGGCTTCCATAGGAAAATGCATTCATACTGACAGAAGAAAAATATAATTTCAGTGCAGAATATCACATTATGAATGGTCTGCTTGCTGGATATTAGTTTCTTATTAAAGGCGCACATCCAATACCACAATATATTTTATGAAGAGATGTGTTTTTAATCAATTTTTGGGTTTCAGGAGGAAGAAATAATCAATGCAATCAAATACAGAATGAGTGTATATTTGCAAAAAACAAGGTTTATTAGTTTGAACATTAAATATCTTGTCTTTGTACTTTACTTAGTTGCATGTAGGTTGAAAAGATTTGCAAATAATTGGATTCTGTTTTTCTTTACTTGTTTAAAAGTAATCCCAACTTTTTTGGAATTAGGAATGTAAGAAATACCTGAAAATATGATTTAATGGTCTGAAACTTTGTCTTTGTTTGTATCATTACAGGGTTGGAGTACAAGTTCATGGTAAAGTCTGTGGATCCAGATGGAACAAACTCAGTAACTGACAAGAAAAACAAGCTCAACCGTGACCTCCAAGAAGAAGGGATGGAAGAAGAAGGTGACGAAGAATACGGGGAATACGGAGACACAGTAGGAGAGATGACCAGTCCTGCCCCTGTGATCCCACCAAACCGCACTGGTAATAATAATTATTTCAAGTGACTGTTTGCAGTTGGACTGTTGTCCAAGAAGGCCCATGGGCAAAACACACAGATGTCTCAGATATCATAAATTTCAAAACAGCTCAGTTGTCCCACAAAAAATTTATAGCGTGTGACCAAGTGTGTGTCACAGCTAAATGGTTACATATGTCACACTTGTGTGTAACAGCTGTGATGTAGGCAGATTTCTAGTGTGTTAGTTGAGATTGTGTGGACTTTGCAACTATAATAATGCACTCTGTGGTGTTTGTATAAAGAAAGTGTGGGGACACAACTGCATCTCATCTATTGTGTTCTTATATTGGGACACATCAGAGTCTATAATCATGCTTATTTCAGTTTTACACTTGGTTATGTTGGATTCAACACAGAGTTAAATGGTAACTAGTGCTAGGCTGTTCAAGTGACAGAATTTCCCCTAGGATTATTGAGGTTTCTAAATATCTTATCTAAATATCTATCTTTAATTTGTTTTGCAAATTAGATACGTAATTTGATGAAGTAACCTAAGCGTAACGTCTGTGGTTCTCACGTCACTGCACAGTGGGCAGCAAATTTATGGTCTGAGCAAGCTAGCTCGTGGGTGCTAGTCATAGTTACACAACACTGCAAATGAATTCCTGCAGTTGGCCATTTCTTTTCCAGACGTAGCTATATTGTTAGCTCCAGGGATTGTCTATCAAGTAAATAAACCAGCAACGCAAATGCATACTGGCATGGAGCACAACAGACTCCCATGTAACAACAAAGCTAACACTATCAGAGCTAATATTAGTGGTACAGTGTAAACTTTAATTAAAAAAAAAAAAAAGTTAGTGGCATCAAACCTGGTACTCTTGTGATTTGGTTGGCTTTATCGGGCTTAACGTTCACACAATTTCTCTTGACTGTCCCTAAATATTACAACATTAGACCAACATTTGTTCATATGCTCATTTCTATATGATTGCATATTGAAATAAACAGGTTAAGTGCAAAAAAAAAAAATTACAACATTAGTCCAACTTCGCCTCAACCTCTGCTTGTAGCAACATTAGCCATGCAACATGTAATGCCGAGTTCAACTGGTTAACCTACGACATGGCAAAACTTATCTTCCAAGTTAATGTAGGGTCATGGACAGCCAGTATCAAGCTATCATTGAGCTTGGCCCTTGTGTTACTTGTTGATTTTTTTAATTTTTGTTAAACTCATTTAACATGCATTGAATACAAAACAAGCCTGATGATAAAAAGAAAAAAACATGAACATAGCTGTGTGTTAACGCTGCTTCCTGTCCTCTCATTCTGTGCTGCTTGCCACAATAATTCATTTTTTAAATTTTTTTATTTTATTCCTCACAACAATCTGGCGACCCTCAGATTGAGACCACTGCTATATCCATTTGAGGGCACTTTAGAGCTTGTTCCAAACATTTTTTCTATGTCTGGTTGATCTGTGTCATAGTCTATACTTTGAAATTTAATATATTCAGCAAATTCCAACTAAGCTGTGGAGATAAGGTCAACACTGTGGGGTAATGTGAGAAATATATTTTGCATAAATTGTTAGAAAAGTATCAAAGTGAAAGTGACTTTGATGCCTGGATGCAAGTTGAGCATAGAGTTCTGAGAGAAAACTGAGGGAATCTGAGGGTTACCTCACAATCTGCTTTATAAGAAAAAGCTCTCTGTCTTTTTCTACACTGTCAGCTATCCAAAAAAGGCTCAGTTTTTAACAGTACTTCACCGTTTAGCTCTTGGAGTGCTGCTGTTACTGAGGCCGTCAGCATCAAGACAAAAACGCAACCAGAAAGTTAAACAAAGGGCCAGCACGTGCCAAGAAATCACACAATATTTCATGAAGCTCATTAGTGACTGCAGCCCCCAGGCAAGAACAGCTTTCTGCGTCCCAATTTATTTTAATTCTCGCTTCAGGTAAACCAGAAAACTAATCAAAGAGTGAGCCTGTCATTGCCCATTGTCAATGTCAGCATGTTTATTCATAAATTACAATCATTAGTGCGCGACAGTGACATTCAGCTCATTCTGTGTACAAAATAATGAATGTGCACGAGCACTTTGGGCCACAGTTCAGTATTTACACTTTAATTTGGAGACTTAAAAGAATTAAATGAAAATTGCCACTTGTACCAGCCGCTGCACTGCATGTAATTGTCTGTGGCTCAGAGTTGTTATAAGAAATCTGTTGTATTTCTCAACAGCACAGAAAGAAAGATGACCAGTGTTTCTGAAGCACATGCTTTATATTATCTAACCTCATTGGAACAGCTCTTTTTTCTTCTTTCTGCTGCTTCATTCTTACTTCACTGGCTCATTTAGCAGCAGTGTGGCTCTCAGCTGACTTGGAACATCCAATCATACTCATACAGGCGTACAGTGAAGCAGGGACGTGTACAGACGTTTTAAGGGGCTGTTGTTCTAACCTGAAAAAAGACCCTAACTCTAACCTTGTTGCCTGATTGGTTCATATGATAGCATAATACAGTATTGTGCGGCATGATGCAAACATGACAGGCTTCACATTTTAAAGAGGCAAATGTGGAGATTTTTATTATTATTGTTATAATGTTAGGGATTAAATTGGGGACTGGTTAAGGTAAGGGGGAATGCACATTGACGGGAAAACAGACTTCACACAACAAAAACGTGAGCTGTAGGGGCTGAGTCATTCTCCTCTTGGTCCTAACTAGTTCACAGCAGCAATTAGCACCATAGCTAGGCTAATTTAGCATTATCTCAATCTGCTCTTGTCTACTCTCCAGGCGAGGCGCACTTCATCTTGAACGACCCTGGTGTAGTGTCTTACCAGCGGGTATAGGGCAGCGCTTTGCATCACTTGCTTGCTTGGGCAACTTTAGCCTGACCTTGAAGTGAAAAACATTATAACCTAACACTTCTCATTACTTATCTGCCGATGTGCTCATGCTAACACCGTTTTCAGCTGCAGCTTCTTTATCTGTTAGGTTTTTTGTGTTCTTTATTTCACAGATATTTAATGATCATGTGTATGTTTATTAAAGTTGGAATAGTTCTCCCTTAAATGTACAGGATTCTGAAGAAAGATGGTTGATTGTTGACTGTTGGACTTCAAATACTGTAGTTTTGGCAAAAAAGACTTAACAATCAACTTACTGACATTAGACAACTTGAATTACTGTACATTATGCTTGATGGTTATTATGGAACTTTTGTCAGTGATCCCAAAAATAAACTATCTACCCCAGCTTTGAACTGCGGAGCCTTTTCTAACTGTACAACTGTAAATCAGTTTCTTGACGTAAGTGTGAGAGTTTCTTGTTACTGATGTTGTTTGATCAAATCAGATGAAAGGAGCTCAATGCACCAGACTTTATAGAACAAGCAGAAACTCTGCTTGCTGCTATGTACCTATAAACGTGTCCCTTCCAGCTCTGTCAATGACTTTTTAATGACATTTTTGGGAATTATTCTTGGTTTTAAGGTTAGCAGCATATGAATTCTGTGATTGTGTAACTGTGATTCCCCCAAACTAAGTCTGCAGTGTTGCTTTACAGAAGAGAAATCAAAAAGACTATCATTGAAAGATGAACTACTTAAAGAAATGATTTAGGATGAGTCAGAACACTGCTGGCATTCATTAAGTGTTGGTCCAGTCAAAGTGGTTCCCTCTTGGCCCCTATTGGCTGAAACCACAAACCTGTAAAACTCCTCATTGATGTTGTTTTCCTCCAGATTCTCTTGATGGAGGGACTGCAGAGTGGGGACAGAGGAAGAAAAGGAGGGTATTTGGAACAAATACTGCTGGTGAGTGGCCAAGACAACTGATTTTTCTTCTTTTCATCTTCTTTTCATCTTTCTGCCTCTTGTTTAATTGCTCCATATTTCCATTTTTTCTGCCTGCTTCTTTTTATATTTTCAATATCTAAAAGTAATGAGCTTGTTTGAACTTGTTAAGAGCACCAGGTGGGAAGAAATGATCAGACTAAAACTTTTGGGATGTTGTGCCCCAGTTTCAAAGTGCAGTTCACTTATCTGCACCGCTCTCATGTAATATGGGGAGCTGTATATGTGCATTTGTTACATATGCATGTACTTATGATCAAAAACTTGCCAGTCAACAACTTTGCTAACAGCCAGTGCAAACACACAAGAAATAGCAAGCCAGAAAATATTACTTGGATGAGTAATATTCCAAGTAACAACAGCAAGACGCTTGGTGTCTGTGACGAAGCTCTTGCCAATAACTGAAATCTAGTCAATCCGGCCGCCTCTTGCTCAGTCACTCTGGCTTTTTCTCCTCTTAGTTTCCCCCAGTGACGTCCCCTTTGCCATCCTCTCTGTCGTTAGCTGCTCACCTGGCTTCAGGCATAACACCAGCACTGCTTCCTACTAGCATTCCCCCCTGAGGCCTGAAAACCTCCTCTCTCAGGCGGTTCAAAGCTCCTGTGCTAGTAGGAGGCTAAGATAACTGGCTAACAGCTGCTATATTTACAGCAGTTCACTTTTCTGTCCAGCAGGAAACTCAATCTTGGACTTTTGGAAGCACAACATTTCCTTATATTTTCTTTATTTTATGAAATTAATTGATAGCAAAAATAATAATTTAGTTGCAGTCCTGTTGTGGTTTTCTAATATTGGCATGTGTTAAATACACAGCTGCATAGCTCCTTCAGCCCCTTCAGCTCTCTAGAAAAAAACAAGTTCACAACCACTTGTCTCAGTACAGCAGTTGTTGGATCTTATCAGAAGTACTCTTAGAACTTCTGGAGTCCTTACAACCCCTCTTGATTATAGCGCTACCTGCAATTTTGTACACTAGAGGCTTCACATGGTGTCTGTACATATTTTATTTGCAGAGTAGGGAGACGGACTTCATCATATGGGAATAATGTGAAGTACATTAAAGTGATCCTGCTGCTTGAACATACTGATATGTTTGCTTTATCCAACACCTCCTGAAATATGGGGAAATACAGTGTTTTTAACCAATTTTAACCCGTTTTCCACCTCACATGCAGCTTCAGCAACAGACCGCTGCCTGGAGCCGATGTCAGAGGGCGCCTGTTCAGAATATGTTCTGCTCTGGTACTTCCATCCTCGCTCAGGAGAATGCAGGCCGTTTGTGTACGGGGGCTGTGGTGGCAACAGAAACCAATTCCCCTCAAGACAAGAATGCCAGAGCTGGTGTGGGACGGAGAGGAGTGGTAGGGGGCACCAATCAGATCACAGATGAAATACACACTGTAACAGCTAATCAGAAAAATAAGAAAATCTTCTTTTGAAAGGGTTTAATTGTACATATGAATACATTTGGTGTAAAAACAGTCATTTACACACACTTAGACTTACACTTATGCAGGTACAAAACCCTGGAGATAAAACTAGCAACACCAAACAAGAAAGTCATTTTTGTACATAACTGTGTAAAATGTTTTATGTGGATTTATTTATATCATTTAACAGCTGTTTCTTGGTTTGTTTTATGGACAAAATCAAAATGTGAATGTTAAAAACATGTTAATTTTGTAATTTTTTAAATATGTTTCTGAAATAGACTGAGTTCGCTCCTGAAAAATTAAATCCGTCTTTTCTTTTGTGATGTGTTTGTCGTGCTTGTCACGCTTCTCTCTCCGTCTCTCGAGTTTCTTTATGTAACGCTCAGTCACCTTTCCTATGTTTTGTCAATTGCCCTGCATCCTGTGTGGGGTGAAAAATAAGAAGCGGTAGCTGATTGCCTGCTGCCACCTCCGCCACTACATATGCTGCTTTGGCAGGGGGTGTTATGGGTCAGGCTGGGAGCCAGATGAGAGGCCAACAGGGGCCCAGTGAGGGGGATCACGCAGGGTATGTTTTAGAGGACTCTCCATCAGACCGACGCAGCGGTAACAGGGGATTCCTGCGTGGGTGTTGATGTGGGGGCATTCAAAGTTTTTTTTTATGGCAGTGAAAACACACGACACAGCTTCAGTTCTCAGGTTGCCATTGGTTGATGTTTGAAAGACGACACTGCAGTATAAATGCTTACGTCAACATTCAGTGTTATTATTCAGCGTCTGCCGTGCCTTCAGTGCAATGTGCTGCACCAGCTCCACCACCAGGTTTCTTAAACTGATGTCCTCAAACAGTTGCTCACAATTCAAGCAGAAATTCCCTTTACCTCAGAGTGACAGACGAGTCTTTCTCCAACAAGCCTCCAGAGGCTTTCATCATATTGGTCACGATTCTGCTCTGTAATGTACTCCCACATGCTAAGATGCTTTATGGATCTGCAAGATGTGGTAACACAGTCTACACTGACAGGCTAGTTTACGTAAAATAGATTAACTTTACATTAACTTAACGTTACATACGTTAACTTATGTAAGTAACACACTTATTTTAAGCCAAACCATGACCTTTTTCTAAGCTAGCAAAGTATCTTTTTGTTTCCTAAACCCACCTAAGTGTTTTTTGCGCCTTTATTTTGAAAGTCTACCCAGACTTTGCATATTTAAAACTGCTTAATTGACCATGGGGCCCTGTGTCGTAGTTTGAAGCGTAGGACCACTGACCAAGCTGCCACGAGCTGAGAGTAAGAACGTGTTAATCTACATCATGTCATTCACTCATTTGATTCCATAAACTGCAGTTGTCAGTGTACAATTGACAATGTACAAAAGTGTATGTAAAGGCCTTATGGGTATTTAAATGGACTTACACTTGGCTTTGTTATATATAAAGTAGAATGAACAAAGGATACAAAGGCTGCTATGAAATAAAGATGTGCACATAAAAACAAAATGTGAACCAGCTCATAAAAACATCACTCTGTGTCGCTGCTAATGATCGAAAACTACATATGATGCCTTTAAGTGTTTCTCTATAAACATCAAACATTTATGGCTAAATAATTTCGGTGGGGGGGGGGGGACCTTGTAACCTCCTTGTAATTTATTAAGAATTTAAAGCTTCTACAAGGAGTTTCTAACTGGTTATGAAACAGTCTTAATTTAGTACTGATGTCTCTGGATGACCTACATAACTTAACAAGATCATTGGCAAGAATATTATTCTTAATGCCTGCCACCAGTTTGGATTCTCAGATGAAGCCCAGGCAAAGCTGCATTGAGTAGTAAATTAGCCTGTTCAAAAGAAGCAGGAGGATATTTTTGTTTTGATAATTTTATTTTTGACTTTATATTTTGTGGTTATTACAATAGAAACACTATAGCTTTCGTCCACAGGTGGCTCCAAAATCAACACAATATGAAAGTTCCTTGTGGTAGCTTTAACATTCAAAAACTCAGCTCATCTGCTTTCTTTTAATCAGTGTGGTTGTTGCTAATCTGAGCTTCACCCACTTTAGACCAGAGAGAAAAAAGCCAAAATTTGGCCAAAATTTTGGCAAAATATTATGTTATGAGCGTTTTGCAATTAACTTGTGTCAGGACAATTAAAGCTCAAGAAAAATTCAGACAGCTTCCATCAGAAAAGAAGTGCTGTTTTACTTATGTGTGTGGTCAGAACTCCTTCACACTGAAGCTGAGAAGTTATTGTTGAGAACCACAGATGATTCTTTTGACTAACAATAGCAATGAAAGTGTGTTTTTCCCTTGAAGTTGAAGAGGATCAAGTAATTCCTCTTCAGAGATCAGTTGCAGAGCGGAAACGAGAGTGGGAGGACATCTTATTGCACAGTGTGTCACAGACTGTGATTACTCCAGCTGTGAAGACTTACAGTCATATTAACCTCACAATGAAGTTGCTCATTAGAGCTTGACCCAACACCCTTTGATCCTGTCACTCCGTTCATGCTCTCTCTTCCTTTTGACATGGTAATGTTCGTCGCTGCAGGTGGTTTCACATGATGTGTGCTGGTTGTACAGTGACACTCAAACTTTTTAATTAAAACGCAATGTTCTCCCGAGCTCTGATATTAGTCTTCTTTTGAAATTAAATCACCATATATACAGCCTGCAAATCATGCATACTGGGTAGTATTATCACACAGTTGACACGGTGTTATTCAATCATTTGATTCCATAAGCTGAAGTTGTCAAAAGCTGACAGGATAAACTCAATGAACCTTTATACGTCGTGATGTACATGATGTACAAAAGTGCACATAAGAGGTGTTAACGTTTCATTAAATGGACTTAAGAAAACTATGTTTCTAAATAATTTATTATTTAAAAACAAGCTTTTATGTTTACATCTTTGCATAAAATTGGTTAGAACAAGTGGGACCGCTTTCTAATAAGCTACCCTTTATAATTTGTTTATATGCTGTAACTATTGACTTTATTAATGGTTAATACATCTCCATTTATTTATCATTAATAGAGCCACTTTGGATTGTTTCAGGTTGTAAAAAAAATCCTTTTAGCTGAATTTCTGTAATTCTTTAGCTCATCAGAGGGGTGCAGAGTGGAGTATCTGGACCAAAACATGTACAGCTGCAGACTTGCTGCACTGCAGAATTGATAGTTTATTACACCGTGAGGAAAAATCAAAATCACACAGTAGGCCGTGTGTGTATAAATGTGTGTAATAAATGTAACTGAAATCTGTTACTGTTGCTAAGAGAAAATATGTAATTAAATTGCAGTCAAATATTGATGATTACAAAAGTAATTACATCCAAATATTCTTTTTGGTTTGCGTCCACCAAGTTTGCTCTTTTGGTTATTTACTGTTTCAGACTTGTGACTCATTACAATGAAAGTAGACAGAAAAAACAAAGTTTATTTTGTCTTATCTATAAAGCATTAGTCATAGTGAAAAGCAAATTCATTAATCATTAATAAAGCCATTAAAACCAGCTTAAAAGATTGCCTTAATAGAAAGTGGTGCCAAACTGGGCAGCAACTAAAAACTATTGTCATTATTGGTTGGTATTTTGGGTAACACTTATAAAATATTGTACACAAAAATGTGATAATTACTAGGTAACGAGTGAGGAATGAATCAGGAATGACCTGATAATTAATGAATAAAACAAGCTCCTCCTGAATGACTGTGACTCCAGGACTATATAGTAAACAACAATGAGAACAGACTGTGGAATACGACTGCATATCAAGGAATCATTAGATAATAATAACTTCATAAATATCTGTGAATTGACTTACTGATCACTTTATTCATGAGTTGTCCCTGATTAACTATGAACCAGCTGCTGACTCATTATTGACTTAATCATTCTTTTTTTTTTTTTGCACCCCTCAAGTAAAGTGATACACACTGAGTAGTTACTTAATACTCCTTCATTACCTCATGATAAGGGACCACTTAGCTTAAGGTAATGTTATTAAATTTCTTGTTTGTTTGTTTGTTTTTTTGACCATCATTCCAAAGTATGACTATATTCAGTTGACTATCATGTCTGACCATAACAGCATCAAATCCTACATAAGAAGCTGAATATGTTTTTGTTTTAAAAACAATTTATTGATCATCGAAATAGTTGCAGATTATTTGGCTAACTGACTTGTTGACTAATGCAGCTAATTATCCATATACTAAATGTAAACAAATATGAAAGGAAACCTTCTTTTAACACTATACACAAACGTGTCACAGTATATCATTCAGCTGCCCATGGATGTGATGGATGAATGATGAGCTGTCCATGATTCTCCATGGGAACTTCCTGAATGGGAGCTGTCCGTGGTCTGAATTGGAGCTTTCCATGGTTCTGAAAATGAACTGTCCACTGTCCTGAACACGCAATCTTACAGACCAGCCGTGAAACATGTCTTTATTTCTCAATATGTCTTTAATTGGTTTGTTATTTTAAGGCGTACTGGAGTAAAAATGTGCCTGGTAAAAACAGTTAAACTGCATGTTAAACACACGTACAAGTCTTAGTCTGCATGAAAAAAACAAACAAGTTTTTCTTTCTTTGTATCCGTTGTCGTGATGTCTCGTGCTCAGGAGGTCACATTACCAACTTTTTTTGTTGTTGTTGTTGTTGTAAATTTACCACCACATCACAGCATCACAACCAATGGGATACTTCACAGCGATCCAAAATGTCAACGGGATGACGTTGTTGCTGGCGTAAGGCTGCAGTTTGATGGCTCCTACTAAATGAATGCAGTGGGCATGGACGAGCAAGAGTAGACACACTGCTGGTCAGACAGTGCGCACTGCTGACCTCCGCGCACACACATACACACACACACACTGTCAGTTCAACAGGATCTTACCTTACCAAATTTTGACTTGTGCGGATTTTTCTGCCTGTTTGGCTTTTTTTTTTTCTTTGCAGAGAAACGTGCTGGTTGACCTCTGTAACTGTATTCTTTATTATAGGACACGAGTGGTAAGTTGTGCGCAAAATTTACTGCTTATATATTTGTGACCCAACCGCCTTTTGGTCCAAAGTAGACATTAAATGTTACTGTGCAAACGCTTAAAGGCTTTCTGAGGACTCATGCTGAAATATCGGTCTTATAGCAAAATCTTAGAGCCATAAAACCACGTTTTAATAAGAGAAGGGAGAAGTAATGGACGATTTCGTTCGACTTTAATACAAATTAAGAGGTTTAATCGACTATATTGAAAAGACAGTAGTTATGAAAGCAGTTTTAAGAGTAATTACACTTCATTTTAAGATCCACTTCAATATCAGCCCGTTTTTGTCACTTTTTAAAAAAGATTAACACACTTTAGGACTCTTACAAAAGCTTGTTAAAATGGACAGTGAAATGGCATGTGATCAACTTTTTCTTCCTTTTCCTTCTTCACCTGTGTTGGTCCCAGAGGACACAGCATGCTGTCGTCCCTGAAGACCCTGCTGCTGCTCTCGGTCCTGTGCACACCGACCTCCAGCCTTTGCCTCCGCCTCTACCACTCCCGCTCCGACCTCCTGTGCGACGACCAGATGGAAGTCGGGGTCCGGAGCGACGAGGACGAGCCGGTTTACCCCCCTATGGACGGCTGGGGGTCCCTCCTGCAGTCCGCGGAGTACCTCTCCTCCTCTTCCTCCACCTCCTCCTCCGCCGAGTCCAGTCGGGAAAAACGGACTTCAAGTCCCGCAAACTACCGCTTCATGAGCCGGACGAAGCTCAGAGGGCAGATGCTCCGCAACAGCAGCAAAGGGGACCGCAGGAGCAGGCTGACCTTGTCCCTGGACGTCCCCACCAACATCATGAACGTCCTCTTTGATGTGGCCAAGGCCAAAAACCTGCGCGCCAAGGCTGCCGAGAACGCGCGGCTACTGGCTCAGATTGGACGGAGAAAGTGAGCGTCAAGTCGGACAACTTCAGATTTAAAAACAGACAGCCACGACCAGTGTTGGCCTCCTCCTCGTTACTCAAATGTAATGAATTACTTCTTATTCACTTTTAAAGTCATGTTTTAGATTTGTTTCTCCAGGGGAAGGGTTTTATTTACACTCACACTGCAGGTAAAAGTTTCGGTAACACTTTGTGTGAAGGTCATGTCTCTAATCCGTTATAAGCACACTCATAAGACATTATAATGCCTATAAAAAAAAAACAAAAAAACTTCATAAATATCTATACTCATGCATGACGACTTATAAAACGGTTTATGAAGCCTTATATATGGTGGATATAATTTATTTCAAATTCCTAAGTAATTATAATGCATTTGTAAAACTTTATAAGTGTCATGCATGACGACTTATAAGAAGGTTTATAATGTCTTATAAGTGGTGAACATAGTGTATCATAAGTTCAGCATTTATAAGCACATCCATAAGACCTTCTAATCTATGTATAAAGCTTAAAAAATCAATTAATGGCATGCATGATGGCTTATAACAAGGTTTATGAAGTATTATAAGTGGTGGACATAAAGTATTGTAAGTTCTGCATTCATAAGCATACTGTATTCATAACACATTATAAAGCATTTATAAGGCTTTATAAAACTGTATGAATGTCTATAATCCTGCAGAACGACTTACAACAGGGTTTATAATGTATTTTAAGTGGCGGACATAATGTATTATAAGTTCATTATTCTTTATAACAGTGTATAAAAGAGGAACCTAAGTCTTGGGTTACACAGCACAATAAAACAATCGTAACTTTAGCCAGTTATAAAGACGCATAAAAAACTGTTCTAATTTATCATAGCAGATCATAAAGTTTCTGAAATGGAATAATGTCTCATAAACATTAATAATACACTATAGTATGACTTTGTGGGCTGTAAGTTAAGTGACAACATTGTATTAGGTTATTAGCAACTGTAGGATGTTTATAAGACAGAAACCTAGAATCTATAATATGTTATGATACATTAGAGAGGTTCTCTGTGCCTTTATAACTGGCTAGTCATGGTAGTTATAATGTGCTGTGTAACCCAGGACTCAGATTCTTCTTTCAAACACTGTTGTCACTTTGGTATGGATGTACAAAGCATTATGAATGCTGCTTATAATACATTATATCCACCGCTTATAATACTTTATAAGCTTTGTTATAAGTCATTGTGCTTACTTACTGACATCTATAAAGTATTCTATAAAGCCTAACAAATGCATTATAATGTCTTATGAATGTCCTTATAATGCATTGTAGATATGACCTTAATAGAAAGTGTTACCAGGATTTCTGATATAATTTAGTTGCTCTACTGTGAAAGGTCAAAAGTCTCATAACATTTTTGCTCAAATGGAAACACAAGAGAAACCTCCATTAGGGACAACAAATGATGTGAAATAATAACAAACTTTGTGACTAAAAATGATGTTTCTTCTAACTCATTTGGCTGATGAATCTAGTAAAACTGAGACAGCAGATTGTAACTGACTACTTCATGCTCTTATGTTAGAGTTTGAGTTAAAACTATGCCTTTGTGGTGAGGATAGTCCATGTGTTTCTCATGCATTTTCAGAAATTTTGTAGTAGCAGTGTCACTATCTTAAATCAAGACAGATATAGGACAAGAGCAATAAGGATTAAGTTATTTTACTCAAATTGTATCAAGATGATTGGTCATTTCAGATAAGAGAACATGAGACTTGTTTTCGCATTGGAAACAGGTGAAATTGTCTCACACTTTGTCTTTGACACCTTTAAAATTGTGGATTTTTTTAATTTTTACTTTCAACATGGACATGAGTTGCAGTAAAGCAGGGCTTCTTTGAGTAAAGGCAAGCCCTTAGATTTTCTTTTTCAGTGAAATTAATGTTTAATGTGGTTAGTTTGCCCCAGAGTCATCAAATTTTAAATCCTGAACCACATCAAGAAGAGGAAAGCTGTTGTCATTATTAATTCTTACATCCTTTGCAAAAGACCAATGAAATGTTTTGTAATTTGGTTGCATAATCATAACATTTGATTCCCCACCCCCCACCCCTTTCCTGATTCATTTATTTATCTTTTAAGAAGTTTGCTGTTCAGAAATTCACATGGGAGCCACTAATGATTCCAGATTCTAGTGTGAAACCGTGACACAACACTGACACTGAAATACTGTACAAACCGACTGCAAGATTATGAAATACAGTAAAATGCAAATGCATGGGAATGTATGTGTTCATCAGATGTCTGTTATTTTTATACTCAAAATAAAGGATTATTTTTCCTCAAATAAAGCAGATGTAACTAACTACATTTGCCTTTTTTATAAACAGGTTTAGAACAATGGGATCCATAAAGAAAATATTCTGATATTTTATCATTCCTTTACTACTTTACCATCCACAAGGCCCTAGTGATACATATGGATGTCCAGTATTACTGGACATACGTTATGATGTAAACAAATACCAAATATATTTTCAGAAAAGGTTTTAAAAGTCCAAAAAAGCTCAGTTGACATGAATTAGTTTGATTTTAGTGAGTATAACGTAGGTGGTTGTCACCAGTCAAATGCTATTTAATTTTCTTCAGTGGACCAGAAGTATATGCATATTCCACTAAACTTAACATATTAGCAGCTGTTGGGTTTTATACCTGCGTCAAGTCATTCAGCTGTCTGAGACAAGATTTAAGACACAGAACCATGTCGACATCTAGTGGCCATTTGAACTAAAAACACAGCAGGTTGTGACTCAACTCTGCAGGTTTGTGTCCCACGAGTATTTTACTTGTTGGTTTAATATAAATTATAAATGTCAGTGAATGTGTCCTCCTTTTTCATGCATTTGTACTATCTGTTATTTTTCCTGGTTTCCCCCATGTTGGAAGGCTGTCAGTGTTTTTTGGTCCTCCTAATACTTCCTGAAGTCCATACTGAATTTCTAACCAGCAGTGGTGGAAAGAAACTACATTTACTCAAACTCAAATACTACACTTAAGCACAAATTTGAGATATTATTAGTTTAATTGAGTATGTTCATTTCATGTTACCTTATACTTGTACTCCACTACAATTTACAGTTGACAGATTAAAGTAGTAAATTCTTTTTACTACTTTCATTTATTTAATACCTTTACTTAGCCCACTGGTTACACTGCAGATTCAGAATAATAATACAAAATATAATCAACAAATACATTATGTTGTGTTATTATGAATATACATAAGACTTTATTGATCCCACTTGGTAAAATTCACAAGCTGCCCAGTCATAGATATAGTTGAAATAAATAAACAAATAAATAAAATCAGCCCCACCTTTACCAGCTGGGCTTTTGATGCTTTAACTACTTTAACTATAAACTATATTTTGATACTAATACTTTAGTATCATCACTTAAAAAGTACAAAAGCAAAAACTTAAGTCCTGATTTCTAAATCATGACAAATTGTATCCTGATAAGTTTAAAGTTTGTATGCCTTTTGCTTAATTTGATTTGGACTATTGGATAATACAAAACAGCACTGTTGGTCAAATTGAATAACTGAATACATTGTGTCTTAATAATTGTTACCAACCCTAATAAAAGATTTACTGACTTGTTTATTTGTGATGTTAAAATAGCATATATGAAAGATAAAAATGACACAAAGTAATCAAATATAGAAATACACAAATAAATAATAAATAAATACATTATACAAATTACAAATACAAATATTTTTTATAACAAAAGATTACTATATTTTCTTACATTTATTTACTTATGTATTACAGTATTCTTTCATTCATGCATTTCCAGATTTATTTGTTTTTACTTATTTGTGCCTGTCATTTTTGTATGTAGCCTGTCATCAGCGCCCCCTGCCGGCCATGACGCGGTGTGGCGCTGACGTATGTTCCGTTGACGTGGACGTTTCAGGAAGAGAGTTTTCATTTTGGCTACGTGGAAGTAGCTTCTCTCATGACCGGGCTGAGAGCATCTTTTTGCCCTCGTCCGTCCGCTTCATTCCGGCACAATGATCAAAAAGTTTGACAAGAAGGACGAGGAGTCTGGTAAGACTGCAGATTTATTCCTTGAATTGTGACAGCGTCTGAAAAATTCAAACCGCGTCTCGACTGACAAGGTGATGTTGGACGCCTTGGAAGCTAACGTTGAACTAGCCTGTTACAGTTAGCCGGCTAGCTAAAGCTAACGATAGCTATCAGGCTTAATTAACCGTTAATTGTGGTTTATAAGCTGACTTATATCTATGGCTAGGAACTGAAGGTTATTTCTCGACTTGTAGGTGCATTAACATGTTAACCGCTTATATTCCGTACAGCAATGCTAACGCCAGCGATACGCTAATTGTAGCGTTAGCATTGCAAGCTAACGTTAGGTAGCGTCAGCCGGCTGTTGTGATGGTAGTTTGACGTGTCCTCCCTGAACATGAACTTAAACTATCAATGAATGGAACCTGCTGCGGTGATGTTTAAATCTAAAGATACGTCTGTGATTTATTTCATGATCCCAAAAAGTAACTCTTGAGAATGTGAACATCGCCCAGACACTGACAGATAAATGTTCAAATTCAGTAGTAAATCATTGTATTGTGTCTGAAATTTACCAGCCACTTTCATGTTTTACATTGACAACATTTGGCTGCTGGCTGTTCTCCACCCTGCATGATGCGTCTGTATTAAATACATGCAGGCAGGGTGGAAAATTAACTCTTTGTCCACCTGTCAAATGACTAGTGAATGTTCACATTTTATCAGCCACTGAATAGATTACCATTGCAAATCTAACAGTCACGTGCAAATTCTGCCAGCATTTGGCAAATTTATGGTCAGAAATGAGAAAGAAAAGCTGCACATCCTTGCAATAAAGAAGCAGGAACTAGTAAATATTTGACATTCGCTTGTAAAATGGCATATTGCAACTAATTTTCTTTCGATTGACTAATCGATTCATGAACTGTTTGTTGCAGCTCACGTGACAAGGTTTAATTGGACACACATCTGACTCTGTTGTTTTGACATTTAGGAAGCGGGTCGAACCCTTTCCAGCATCTGGAGAAGAGTGCCGTGTTGCAGGAGGTAAAGTCCTGCACAAATTTTTGGTTGTAGCATGAGCTGCATTTATATGAGACAAAAAGTATAAGTTAGAGAAACAATACCCTGAACTGCTGAAATTAAACAAAGATGTCCCTTCTTGTTCACAGGCACGTATCTTTAATGAGACCCCTATCAACCCAAGAAGATGCCTCCACATTCTCACCAAGATTATTTACCTCCTCAACCAGGTATAAAAGTTGTCTTATAAGTGTGTGTTGAATGTGTGTCTGTCCACGCATTAAAATCTTACCTCTCTCTCTCATGTCTTTGTTGATTTGATTTAGGGAGAGCATTTTGGGACCACAGAGGCCACGGAGGCCTTCTTCGCAATGACCAGGCTCTTTCAGTCCAATGATGTAAGATATTGTCCATTCATTCAATCATTCATTAGTTTATGGGTTAGATATTTGATTGTAATTTAGCTTAAGCTGCATAGCATCGGCCTGTAGTGTATGCTTATACAGTTCAAATACATGTATAGTAAGTCAATACTCTTTCTTTCTCTCCCAGCAAACCCTGAGGAGGATGTGCTACCTGACCATCAAAGAGATGGCCAACATCTCAGAGGATGTCATTATTGTCACTAGCAGGTTTGTACCACGACTTTAAATGGGTTTGAGCATCACCTGTATGCAAATACTGATATGTCCTTCAGGAAGTTTCTTTTTTTGGCTGAGTGTAAAGACGTTTTGTCCAGAGTTTGTACTCTTTGTAAATATGTTTTTGTAACTGTTGTAATGTGTTAGCTTTCTTTTGAGGTCACAGTGTCTTTAATTATTCCTTGTGTGGTATTTTACAGCCTGACCAAAGACATGACAGGGAAGGAAGATGTATACCGAGGACCTGCCATCAGAGCCCTCTGCAGGATTACAGATGTGAGTGCTGCTTCATCTAGTTTTCTGTCTTTGACCTTGTCATCTCATGCAGGAAAGAAAACATGCTGATGCTGAAACTGAAGCATCGTTGGTTGAATTTTCCCTGTGTTTTCCACAGACCACCATGCTGCAGGCCATTGAGAGATACATGAAGCAGGCTATTGTTGACAAGGTTCCCAGTGTGTCCAGTTCAGCTCTGGTCTCCTCACTGGTAATTAAATGGCATTGTTTCATATTTCACTCATTAATCCAGGAAGACGTTTTTAAGTTAGATGTGGGGTTCATTGTCTTATTATTTTGTGCTTCTGTATTAATATAGATAAGTTTGTGTAATTGTGTATGATAAAATTGCTGATAGGTACTGAAACTGTTCTGTTTGTGTGTGTTCAGCACATGGTGAAGATGAGCTACGATGTGGTGAAGCGTTGGGTGAATGAAGCCCAGGAGGCTGCTTCCAGTGACAACATCATGGTTCAGGTGGGTAGTACAGACATGCATAAAGACTTATGAATTTCTCTTATTTTGAACTGTTCATAGTGTGTGTAGAGGTCATACAGCTACTCATAAAATTAACGTCAATACAGGTAAAACTGATTAACTGATACGATCACCAATCACAGAGTCTATGTGAAGCCTTCCATTTATCACGTAGCTTTGCTTATTTATTTAACTATTCTAAACAACATTGATTATTAAGTTTAAGTTTAAAACAATTTGAACGTTATCACAGAGTGTACCTGTTGTACAAGAATATGGTTGAGTTGTTGATAACATTGAGATATTTACAGTAAAAAAATGTGCCTATATAGAAATGAATGGGATATTGTTATGATTTTTAGCATTTTTGTATTTAAACAAAGGAAAATAAGAAAAGAAACTTTCTTAAACAATCTTTATGGACATTTGCATATAGATTCCAGAGTTTATGTGGTCATTCAAGTAGGTGCATGAGGTGCGCTTGAATGGGCCCTGAAGTCCTCTCCCTGTGTTTGTCAAACTCTGACACAGACAGCATAGGAAGAAAATAGAGGAGACAACAGGAGCAGCCGCCCATAAATGACACCAAACTGCAGAGGAGACTCAGCATAGTTTTTTATTAAATGACTATTTCGATACAAACATTTACCCACTAGTGTGGTGAATAGCCTTCCAAGGGTTACCCGCAAAACAGAAAATCTGCCTGCATTCGTGGGTATTAATTTCGGACCCTGGTGCTTCAACTTGGTCTTCGTATAGTCCACCAATCCAACTATTTAGATTATTGGCCGATAATCAATATCATATCTGTTGTTTGTGTGTCTCGTTTTGCAGTACCATGCCCTGGGCCTGTTGTATCACCTCAGGAAGAACGACCGTCTTGCTGTCACCAAGATGCTCAACAAGTTCACCAAGTCTGGTCTCAAGTCTCCGTTCGCCTACTGCATGCTCATCAGGATTTGCCAGCAAACTGCTGGATGAGACAGAGGGAGGGTGAGTAGACCTGCAGTAATCTGGCACTCAATGAAGATGCATCAGTACATCTGTGTACTTGCATAGTACAGCTGATTCCCCACTGATAAATGATCTGTTTTCATCCGTGATACCTCATTTTATTTACAATATTGCATTCTGTCTTTATGTTCTCAGTCACGACAGCCCCTTGTTCGACTTCATTGAGAGCTGCCTGAGGAATAAGAATGAGATGGTGGTGTATGAGGCTGCTTCTGCCATCGTCCACATGCCCAACTGCACAGCCCGGGAGCTGGCCCCTGCTGTGTCTGGTCAGTGCTTTACTCACATCTCATTCATATATCACTTTTTAACTGTACTGTTTACTGTGAGAATAGAGTGATGTGTTTCAGTTGGACTGTAAAATGCTCATATCATATTGCTTATGTGTCTCATTGTGAATGTCTTTGTCTTCTTGCAGTATTGCAGCTCTTCTGCAGCTCTCCCAAAGCAGCCTTGAGATACGCTGCAGTTAGGACCCTGAACAAGGTACAGCAACTTCAACAATATCTTCTGCTTTTCCTTCGGAACACATTTCTACTCACTCAAAAAGCACTCGTTCTGATAATTATAAAAATGCTACATATTGGAGGCAGTAATCAGTTGACCCCTAATCGTCATAATCAATTGACTTCAATGACATTTTCTTTGTGTCCACTAGGTGGCCATGAAGCATCCCTCAGCTGTGACCGCATGCAACTTGGACCTGGAGAATCTGATCACCGACTCGAACCGCAGTATCGCCACGCTGGCCATCACCACTCTGCTGAAGACCGGCAGTGAGAGCAGCGTGGACCGACTCATGAAACAGATCTCCTCGTTTGTCTCCGAGATCTCAGACGAGTTCAAGGTCTGACACTTTCAGTTCAGTTTTATTTTGTGATGTAATATTTGTTGAAAGTGTGAGAATGTGTCATGAGGTGTTTTTTTTATTACCCAGGATTTCAGCTTCTGTGGCCGCAAAAGATTAATTTCCAATCTGAGATTCACAGCTATGCCTCCCTCTTTAAATCCTGTTATTTTTGTTTCGTTTCTGTAGTCTAAATCTGTCCCTGCTGCTTGTTTACTCCAGGTGGTGGTGGTGCAGGCCATTAGCGCTCTGTGCCAGAAGTATCCCAGGAAGCACAGCGTCATGATGAACTTCTTGTCCAACATGCTCAGAGATGATGTAAGTTGGCACACCACTGATCTGATCCTTCACACTTTGGTCTTTGCCTTACAGGAGAGCATCTTTAGCAGTGATATCCTACAAGAGTCTTGCAGTTGTGTTTGCGTTGTAATCTGAGCACCAGACTCACAGTGATCACCTCTCCCCTCCCTGCAGGGTGGTTTTGAGTACAAGCGGGCCATCGTGGACTGCATCATCAGCATTATTGAAGAGAACCCAGAGAGCAAAGAGACGGGCCTGGCCCATCTGTGCGAGTTCATCGAGGACTGCGAGCACACGGTTCTCGCCACAAAGATCCTGCACCTGCTGGGCAAAGAGGGCCCACGCACCCCCCAGCCCTCCAAATACATCCGCTTCATCTTCAACCGAGTGGTGCTGGAGAGCGAGGCTGTTCGTGCAGGTGAGATAGAGTGAGATTCTGTAATTGCACTGATTTTATCTCAACATTTGACAGCTCCAGAGACTGACCTCTAACATCCAAGTCAAGCATTTGTGTCGGCGCTCCTCTTACTTACTTAACTCTTCCTCCCTCAGCTGCCGTCAGCGCTTTGGCTAAATTTGGAGCTCAGAATGATGATTGCTGCCGAGCGTCCTGGTTCTCATGCAGAGGTACTGATTTCATCTTTCTAAAAACAAAGAAAACACTGGTTAAATTATCAGTAAAATTATTGTGAGACTGTAAATGTAACGTGTCCTATAAATTTCTGTTTGTATGAGTATGTGATGTAGTATAACATATCTGTTCTTGCAGGTGCATGATGGACAGTGATGATGAAGTGCGCGACAGAGCTACTTTCTACATGAACGTGCTGCAGCAGAAGCAGAAGGCTCTGAATGCTGCATACATATTCAACGGTAAAGACACACACACACAAAAGGGTACACTGTCAGAGATTCTGATGAGGGAACATTTGGGGTTCATTGAGACTGTCAGTAGGGCTGCAGCTATCGATTATTTTAGTAATTGAGTATCCTACAGATTATTCCTTTGAGCAATCGGAAAAGAAATAATGCAATGGATTCCAAAACTCACAGTTCTGATCATATCAGAGTTATAGATCAAATCAGCAAAAAAAGGCATTAATTTAATTTAAAAACGCACTTTGCTCTGATGCAGCATGCTCTCTGTGTCTGTAGTTAAATTTAGTCTGTGATGCTGAGCCATGGGGGGACCAACTCTGTTCTGTTGCTGACGTTTTTGATAATCGAGTAATTTGAGTTTCTCATATCATAGTTGTCACAATACCAGAATTTTTACTTAAATATGACTTGAATATAATACTAGTATTCTCCTTTGATACCACTGCAAAAAGAAAAAAAACGTAACTACACATTTTTTTCTTTATTTAAATTAATGATGCACAAGCTGTGCTGATACAGAAAAAGTCACTGAACACTGTCAAATTTCAGGCAGGAAGATGGAGACTAAACTGAACAGAGGTCTTGAATGAGCACTTTGATCTTTTTTAGTTCTGGTACTTTTAATACTATAACTAACTGATATTATATTGTTTTAAATGTGTGGTATTGAAAAGTTATTGATACTTTTGACAACCTTTTACAATCCATAAACGCTAAAAGCACCGTCCCACCAGGCAGCTCATAGGGCAAACACTCAGCAGGGAATGTCAGAAATAACGTCTGCTCTTCTCTGTTGCTCTCAGGTCTGTCTGTTTCCATCCCCGGCCTGGAGAAGTCTCTGCACCAGTACACTTTGGAGCCCTCGGAGAAACCATTCGACATGAAGTCTGTCCCTCTGGCCACCACTCCTATCACAGAACAGAAAACGGGTACAGTCTCATATCTGTTCATTAATCTGCACAGCGTATTTATCGTTACTCTCAATTATGATCAGGAATCAGATAGTTATGGAGGGTCTGTTAATGTTGCTTTTTTCTTCCCAGAAATCGCCCCTATTGCCACCAGCAAACTGCCAGAAAAGTTGGCCCCATCACGCCAGGACATTTATCAAGGTAAAACTGTAAACCGTGATAATAAATAAATAAATAAAATGAAATTAGACAGTGATATTCACCTTCATTACTGGCCTGATATAGTTAGTAAGATGCTGGTCTTGTCTTTGTTGACAGAACAACTGGCGGCCATCCCAGAGTTCCAGGGTCTCGGCCCGCTCTTCAAGTCCTCCGAGCCGGTGCAGCTGACGGAGGCTGAGACAGAATACGTGGTGCGCTGCATCAAACACACCTTCGCCAGACACATGGTGTTCCAGTTTGACTGTACAAACACTCTCAATGACCAGCTCCTGCAGAAGGTACCGCTCGTATCATCCTTTTTGTTTTAAAAGTTGGATTTTTCTAGAGATATTGTAGCAGTAGTTAAAGTAAGACATGGGAACAAATTTGACTGAATGCATCTTGTGGCTCTTTGTGTCAGGTCGTAGTGCAGATGGAGCCGTCAGAGGCGTATGAGGTGATACACTACATCCCGGCCCCCAGCCTCCCCTACAGTCAGCCTGGTTCCTGCTACACTCTCGTCCGCCTGCCTGACGACGACCCCACAGCTGGTAGGAACTCTGGGACAGTTTAAAAAAAGTGTTTGAATGGATTGTCAAAGAAACTGAGTGTTCATAATGTTGAGATTGTTCAGGTTTGTGATCTTAAAAAAGTAAGTCATAATGAGAAACTTTGTCAAAATAATGAGAAACTTGGACTCAGTATGTCAAAACAATGAGATAAGATCTCGTGTAAAGAGACAATGAGAATAATCATTTTTTTCTCATTTTGAGATAATAAGTCATTAATTTGAAAATGTTTCTTGTCATTTTGAGATACTAAATCATTACTCTGAGTAATATTATTTTAAGATACTAAGACATTTTTAAACAATTTGTCATTAGAATGACTTCAGGATCATCTTTTTTTCACGTGTGGAAACATGCAAATGTTAGAAGTGACGACTTTATACATGTGCAGGTACAAGATAATAACTTTTGTGCTGCATTTGCTGTATTTAAGAAGACCGTGTCCCATCTGTCCACAGTGTCTTGTACGTTCAGTTGTACCATGAAGTATCTGGTCAGAGACTGCGACCCCAACACAGGAGAGCCTGACGATGACGGTTACGATGATGAATATGTGGTACGGAATCACAGCACATCCACAAACTTTCAAAACAAAAAGAGTTGTGTGTGTTTTCGACAATATAAATCCTCTCATTGCCTCTAACTCGTCTCTTCTTGTCCGTCCATCTTTCTTATCCTCCTCCGCCCCGCTCTTCTGTAGTTGGAGGATCTGGAGGTGACGGTTGCCGACCACATCCAGAAGGTTTTGAAACCAAACTTTGGAGCAGCGTGGGAAGAAGTGGGAGATGAATTTGAGAAGGAGGAGACTTTTGCCCTGGCGTCTGTACGGACTCTAGACGGTACGCAGGAGCCAGAAATTTAGCCTGAAATCATTAAAGCACTTATTCAAAATTCAGAGATCAGGTGAAAGTACTTTTTGTATGTTTTTGCGAATAATTGCTCCCAAAGATTTATGCAATATGTTAAGCAGTGCTTGTTTTATGCAGTAACTGACACTCGGTGTTCTGTGACTCATCTGTGGTTTTCTGGTACAGAGGCGGTGGGTAACATCATCAGCTTCCTGGGAATGCAGCCATGCGAGCGCTCGGACAAAGTTCCCGAAAACAAGAACTCGCATGTCCTCTTCCTCGCTGGTGGGTGTTGGATGGTGGTGGTCACACATAGTTTGATATTTAAAAGGGTTGTTTATATAAATAAAACTGTAATAATGTAGTTTAGCCTTTACGCAAGATTAAGTTATGTAACTTTAAGATGTCAAATAACAATACTGCAAAAAGGATGCTGCCATTAGCTTCTAGAATTATAAGTTGTGTACGATTAGATTTATATTCTCCCATTTAGATACTTCTTTCTATAAAACTGGACAAAACATACTATATCCAGATTGTGCCTAAAAATAAAAGGGATAGTTAGGATTATTTGAAGTGGGGTTGTATGAAGTACTCATCCACAGTCGGTGTATTACCTACAGTAGAAAGTGGTCTGCATGCCTTCAGTTTAAAGCAGCTGCAGGAGACTGGTGTAGGATGCTAAGTAAAGGACTGCTGCGGACACGGTAGAGCCTGAGATCTGTGCCGGGACCCGATGGGTTTTGGTCCGGTCTGGCTGTACTTCTCACATATTTCATGTGTGATTGATTTTGCCTGTGGAGTTTGGTTGCTTTGGACAGAGAGATTTTGCTTTTATAACAACAGTTTTCTGTTGGAAAAGGTTGCCTGATGGCAGCCTTATTTCGTCTTACATGGTGTTATATTATCATATATTTTATTTTATAAATTCACATTTCTTCTATCCTTACTACTTAAATTACTGTACTTTTGTAACAGAGAATCTAAGCAAGTTTTTCACTTGATTGTTATTGTATAACTGGAGTGACAATAAACGTCTTGAATCTTTAATGTAAACTGTAGGTAATAACCCTGAATATGTTTCAGTACCTCATGAGCCCCACTTCAAAAAATCCGAACTATCCCTTTAATTGGCATGCCTGGTGAATTAAGGTTCGGGCAAGTGTGATCTGATTGGCTCTCCCTCTCTCTCCTCTCAGGTGTGTTTCGGGGAGGTCATGACGTGCTGGTTCGTGCTCGCCTTGCACTGGCTGACGGCGTCACCATGCAGGTGACGGTTCGCAGCGGCGAGGAGACGGTCGTTGACGTCATCCTGGCGTCCGTGGGCTAATTTGCTCACGCTGCAGCTTCGTGCCAACGCTACCACAAGACCTTCCATCTGTCTGAGACTAAAATGTCTAACATGTAATGTATATTGATATTATGATTATGATGCTGACGACAGCCAATCTGAAAAACAAAAAATGTTTTATTTCTCTAGTATATTAACGAAAAAGTCTTCATTGTTTCTTTATACTGTCTGCTGCTCCTCATGTTTCTTCTTCAAAATCTTCAATAAATTCTGACTGTCAAAGTACATCAGCTCTCATTCATTCAGTTCTTTTTTTTTTTTTTTTACAAAACTAGTTTTATTTGAAGAAAAGTTGACATTTAGTTCTTTCATTGACATCAAGAGAAATGTAGAAAATCATATCAAAAGTCATTCAGAGTGCAGCTGATTGCAACAACCAACAGAAAATGGAGGGAATCAAAACAGTGTCTGACAGATGAGTTCAATAATCACACAACCGAACATTAAGGATCATGCTTCCTCTTGGTTCATAAAATAACACCGTCACCGTCAGATTAGTTGCATTAAGAAGTACAATTAATCATGTTTCTAGCTCACATTTGACGTCTTCCACTGCCAGTTGTTGACATTTTAGGGGCTGATGCTGGCAAATTAGCCCCTCCACTTGTAATTAAATCTCAAACTGATGCGGCTTACAATCATCAGGAAAGGTCACGTTATCAACTTTGAAGTGTTGTACAGGTTCTTGAACACAACACAGGTGCTGCGTTTGGTTTCCCTTCAGAAAGAGTGGATAAAGTTGAAGTACGCGTTGAGGAAGCCGGTGGGGTCTTCCAGCTGAGGGTAGTGACTGATGTGTTCGTCCAAGATGGTGATGGTCGACCTCTGGACCAGCTGCCTGCAGGAATGAGAAACATATCTGAGTTTTAAAGGATATTCCACCCCTACATGATGATCCGCTCAATATGTACTCACCCCTATGCTGATGTGAGGATTGTTCATAAAACAATCCTGGAGTTTCAGCAGAAAACAGGGTTGCAGCCATCCGGTATAATGGCAGTGAATGGAGACCACGGATAAAATGTTAAAAAAAAAAAGAACACAAAACAAACACAAAATGTCTCCATCCTGCTTGTGTGGTGTAATCCAGTGTCCGCGGACTGTCAACTGTAGCATGTAGCAGGTAGCATGAAAACATCGCGGCGATCTTGTGATATTTTCACACGTGCATCCATTAAAACATGGTGTAATGGCGTCTTTTGTGGTTAAATTTTAATGTTGCGGCTCACGTTTGTTTTTTCTGGGTTTTTTTTTTACATTTTATCCGTGGTCTTCAATCACTGCCATTAGCTGCAACCCTGTTTTCTGCTGAAACTCCAGGATTGTTTTGTGAACTGAAGATCTTCACCCATCATCACATCAGCATAGAGGTGAGTACATACTGAGTGAATTTTCATTTTTGGGTGGAATATCGCTTTAAGGGTGGGGAGGAAACATTGATTTTTAGATGCACTGCAGTTCTTTCTTTAAAGATTATGAATCGGATAATCGGACAGTTAAAAGCCTGTTCTCTTTTCTAAGACTGGGCTGAACTGCTGAACCAACTGGATGAAACAAAACAGTCATTTTTGTTCTAAACTAGGCCACAACATTTTGGCTTGTTGAAGGGAAAACTGACCTGAACAAAAGCTACACTGTATGCAAGCTGTCTCTAACTAAACTAATCATGGATCATTACAAACACACTTTGTTTTAAAGGTAGAAAGTAGTAGAGAAAAAATAAATCATGCATTGAAATCAAAAATAGGCACAGATGATTAAGACAATGATTGAGACCATCATGTTTTAGTTTGTCTTTGTGGCCTAGTGGTTTAAGGCACTGCTTATGAGTTGTTGTGCTCCTGGTTCAAATCCAGCCCACCTTTAATTAAAAAAGAGTTTGTATTACATATGTGCTGATGCCATTATTTTATTGTGGAAATATCACTGACTTATGTTTCCAAAAACTTCTGGTTAAAATCCTAAAACTTCTGGTTGAAATTAAAAATTATATTGCATGATTCTAGGAAAGAAAAACAAATACAACAAAAACTTTGTCATGTTCCATCTGTAGTCTAGTGGAAATGTCACTGGATTACATCTCCACAGACCTCTGGTTCAAATCCCACATAGAACCATTTTTCTCAGTTTGTCATCATGCATGCTCACTGCTGCATTCATGAGAACAAACTAGAGCTGAATCAAGTGTGAAAGACGGTGGTGGAACGGAAAGACATGCGCCTCTCGTGCAAGAAGTTGCCGGTTCAAGACTGAGTTGAGTCTCTGAGGAGAGAATGAACGAGATTCCAAACTTACATGAGAATAAAGAAAGACGGTGAAATGTCCCTGAAAACGAACCCAGCAAACAAAACGAACGAGATTCCAAACTTACGAGAGTAAAGAAAGATGGTGAAATGTCCCTGAAAACAAACCCAATGAACAAAACAAATGAACGAGATTCCCAAATGAAAGTAACATGGTTGTGAAATCTGAAACAGGTGACGACAAAAAATGCTGCTCAAGTGAAGTTGCAGTGTCGAGTAGAGTGAAACAAAACAGTGTGAACCCACAAAAGAAGATAAAATCCACAAATTTTCTTTTTTTTTTTAGGAAAAAAACACCTCTTATTGACAATATCCAGCATAACATCAGTTCTACTTTCAGCAGGACTTGAACACACAGTCTTTTGGATACCAGCCCCTTGCTTTACCTCCACACCACCACCTCCTTCACACTTACATTGGGTTTTAGATCTGTTTTGACAGAAACAGGTAGGCCAGGAAACCAAAAGAAAAAAAAAAAAAAACTCACCTACATACGGACGTAAATAAACGCATAAATAAATGCAACTTAAGTCAAAAGACATAAACTCATGTTAAAAAGTGAGACTTTTCCTAACATATCTAGGGCTGCAACTAACAATTATTTTTTTTATTGTCAATTATTCTGTCAATTAGTTTCTCCATTAATTGTTTGGGCCATAAAAAGTCAGAAAATGCTGAAAAATCTTTGTTTTCCTAAAGTATTCACACAAAATATTCACATTTAATAAGCTAGAATCAGAGAATTTTGACTTATATTTCTTAAAAAATTACTCAAACTGATAAATTTATAATCAAAATAACTTCATGATTAATAGTTGACAACTAATCGATTAATTGTTGCAACTCTTCTTATATCTACTGATATCAAGTCACAATTTCAAATATGATACTACTGCATGTTGCTTAATTCAAAGAGAACATCAGAAAGGAGGAAAAGAGTTCAAATTATCTGTAAGACAACCCGTTTCCCCCTTTTCCTTTAAATTTGTCCTCATTCACACTGAGCGAGCTGAACGAAGCTCTGCCATGAGACGGCTGTATCACAGATAATCTGAACGGGGTTTAATAATCACAGGCGGGGGCACTCACTGGTAAAGACGGATGAACTGGGGATGAGGGTTGACGGGGTCCGAGGGTCCGTAGATCATGTGCACTGAAAGACAAGGAGACGGAGAAGAATGGACGGATGAGCGCTGAGGGATGGAGGAGTGATACAAAAGGGAGGTCTTAAAGCGTGAGCGTGGCTCGGAAGATGCTAGTGAACAAAATTTTGGACATGAAACGAAGCCTACCAACCCCAGAGAGAAATATCTGGATCTTTTGATGCTAAATGCTAAACTATGTTCACCATCTAGTCTCTACAGGTGGTGCACGCTGGGATTTCAGAGCTTGAGGAGTCAAAACATTATAATTGCAGGCCAGAAAACCAAAACAAAAGACTAAATAATGCTATAAAGCTCCAAAAAGTGGACTAGAAGTGCAGAAATTAAGTGATAATTGTCTGTGGGTTTGTCACTACGAGTGACCCCTTTTACTCACATCATTTCACCCAAAAATATTGATTATAGCAACTTTAAGTTTTGTTCATTCTTTCTCTTCTTTTGGTTGTACTTTAGCATAGTACAGAGGTACTTTTTCTGTTTTTCTTTTTTTTCTCTCCTCTTTGCTTTTCAAAGCCAAAATAAATTAAGAATGCCCACAGCCAGGTTCGGTGCAGATGTAATATTATATCTTGCAGGAAGCCAAATTAATTTCTAACCACCCGACCCTTCAACCTTTCACATTTACTCAGTGATACGATCATTGAGAAGAGCCGGCTCAGAAACCCTGGATAAAGCCTTTTTGCTGTATTTGACATGAGGTCTGTGTCAGTGGCACGCACACACATACACACACATCCCCCCTATGCACCCCTCCTCAGCTCAGGATCACAGATGGACTACGAGGCTTCTCCTCACAGGCTAAGCAGCTTAGCATCAGCGGCTCTCCGGCCGAGGCTGCTGGGTTAATACACCTCAAGGAAGTGTTTGGCCTGCACAAAGAGCTTCTTCCTTCCCTCTGATTTATTAACACGCACGACGTCTGATGCAACTGTGAACTCACGTGGGACGAAGGTGGACGTGAGGGCGCCCACCCAGCGCTCTCTGTGTTTTAATCTCTGGTTGATGTACTGCAGGATGCTGACAGAGACAGAGGAAGAGAACAAAGTCAGACGTGACTGAGCAGAGATGAGCTGCAGCAAAAATACTTAAACACAAAGCAAACACACACACACACCTGTCCAAAACTAAGTTGCCGTCATTGTAGCGTAAACCGTCCACATGTCCCAGAACTCAGCGTCTGTGGGCTGTGTGTACGGACCGAACACGTCTCCAATCCTACCAGTTAACAGAAAACAACATCAACAATGGAAATATATGTTCAAACTCTTCAAATCTGGAACAGTTCTCTGGGTTCTCTCACCCCTTTTGGAAGATCATGTAGTTGGTGAGACGTGTCAGAACTGGAGCCAGAAAACTGGAGTCCTTCAGAAGCTTTTGGAGACAAAACAACCCAATTCCAGTTCAGCTTTTTAAAATCTTACACACACATTACGCAATTCCACATGAGCTGAATCGTAGGATGAAGAGAAAAACAAAGGTGACTCACTGTCTGCAACAGCCGTGGGTAATGTGCTTCTGGGAATAATCCTGTTGGAAATACAAGTGTCAGCACTGGCTGTCACTCCCACAACACAGTACAATCACATTTTACTACTAAATCAAATATTTTGCTGTAGGGCTTCAACTAATGATTCCCAGAATGCCAAAGGAAGTGTTCAAATTGCGCATTTTGTCTGACCAACAGTCTAAAAACCAAATATATTCAATTTCTAATGAAATCAAAGACATAAAAGGAGAAAATCCTCACAATTTAGAAAAATCCAGAAAATGTTTGTGATGTTTTGCTTAATAAATGACTTTTATTTGTGTCTGAATGACTAACTGGGACAACAGGTTTTAAAACTGGTGCAGTATGGAGCGACACTGCTGCAGCCAGCAGCCAGTGAAACAGGCTGCAATGTAATCCTGCATAATGTCAAAGTAAGCCTTCTACGAGCGCTTGTTTTTGCCACTGACAGGTTCAGATTGATATTCTACGTGTCTGACAACATCATGGAAAGGATCAGCACGGAGAGACACCTTTTTTAAAAAAGTAAGATATATTTTATTTAACCAGAAACAGCTGTGTAGTTGCTCTCGCCAAACTAACCAGACTCCCTTTACAGAAACAAAATAAAACTCATCAAAAATGTTTTCTCTTGTCTCGTCACTGTTCCAGCAATCACCAACTCTGGTTGTTTCATCAAAACAAACCTTTTATTCACCATGTTAGATGTAAAAATATTAGGAGAGGAACAAGACGGAGGTCAGAAATCAACAGGGAGAAACAGTGTGTAGAGCCAGAATGTTTTCACATTTATTTTAGTGAATTAAGGGTTTATTTTGTTTCTGTTGCGTTTGAATAAAGTGTATTTTACAGTGATAAAATAACTGTTTCTGTAAAGAGAGTCTGCTTAGTTTGAACAGAGCGATGTAGCAGCTGTTTGTAGTTAAACAAAATGCATCTTATTTAAAAAAAAAAAACATTTTCATACTTTTCAAAATGTTGTCAGACACTTACAATAACGACCTGAGCCTGTCACTGGTACAAACAAAACAGACTGCACCGTACCTCCGTTAGACAGACACAGGCTGTTGAAGGTCAGGTGACCTGTGCGATTCTGGTCACTCCTGGTTTGGTTGCAGGACAGAGACACAACAACACAAAGAGGAGAGCAGAGTGGTTGAAAATTCATCATTTTACTGTTGTTCTTTGACAATTTGCATAAATACACTGACACACACAGACCTGTAGAGCAGCTCAGGG
Source organism: Lutjanus argentimaculatus (assembly GCA_034769285.1). Lineage (NCBI taxonomy): Eukaryota > Metazoa > Chordata > Actinopteri > Lutjaniformes > Lutjanidae > Lutjanus > Lutjanus argentimaculatus. The sequence continues at coordinate 1,915,763 of JAWZSL010000029.1, read as the reverse complement.
CCACAGTGTCTCCATAGTCGTGGGAAATCAGATTCAGTCTCTGGTTGCTCAGACCCAAGTGAGCCACCAAAGCCTCCACCACACTGGCCTGCTCGAAGATGGAGTATCTGTGGGGTCGCTGTAAGAGACAGGAGAAAATGAGTTAAGGGACAGTGAGGAAACAAGAGCATCGTGCAGGACATTTAAGAAACATGAATAAATAAACAAAATTCTCATTGCAGACACTTAGAGAGACACAACTTTGACTCACTGGTTTGTCGCTGAAGCCAAAGCCCAGGAAATCCAGTGCGATGACTCGATGGAAGCGCTGGGTGAGAGGCTCCCAAATCTGTGACAGGAACAACACACACATTTGATCTCCATCTGGTTCACATAAGAGCAGGTCCCAAATTAGACCTGAGTGTGTTGATCAGCGACTGAGCATGCGCGGTGAGCACCTTGTTCCAGTCGTAGCTGGACGTTGGGAAGCCATGAAGAAGAAGGACGACATCAGAACTCCCCAAAGCACCATAGGAATCTGGTTTGAGGAGAAAAGAGAAATAACATGTGATAAACACTGAAGCAAACATGGTTATAACAGCATGTATGAATGTGTGTAACTGACTGATGAAAGGTGTGTGGTGTGTAAAGATACAAAAAAACAAAGATTATACAAAGTGAAAGGTAAATTTATCATCATGATTAGGTTGATCATGCATGAGTATGTCTCTAAAAAGTCACACAAGGATCTGAAATCAGAGAATCTTGACTTTTTTCTTTCAAAAATACTCAAACTGATAAATAATATATAAATAATTGGTGATTAATTTAATAATCGATTTAAGAGCTATGGAATATTAAATCATCCATCTTTTCCGATTACATCTTAACCTTTCTTACCACCTGTTGCATATAAAACAGGTTATATGAACTTTTTGATAAGCAGGTAATGATCAGTTATTGGTGCACTCCTGCATAGAGGTGGACGGGGACGTGTCACCTCTGTAGAAGATCTCCCTGCCCCTGAAATGGAACACCTCCCCGGCGCTGTGCCACTTCTGCAGGGCGGGGGACAGCTGAGGGGGCGGGATGTGCAGGTAGACGGCGATCAGCGGGATGCAGGTCAGACCCACATGGATCCACCACTCTCTCATGTTGAGCTCAGCGGTGGGGGACGTCTCATTCCTGCCTCTGGGACACGATGGACAACAAGAGACAGCGTGAACACAAACCCCCCCTGCAGGTGTGAGAGATCAGGTATGGAGGCGCGTTCAGAGGCGTGAAGAAGGAGAACTCCGCCTCCAGACAGCACTGTATTATCATATATATTATCATGAACTTGAATGCATGTGTGTGTGTGGCTGTCTGACAGGAAACAGCTGAGAAACACTGAGGCTTCAGTGTCCAGTCAGCTAAAAATGGTCGATTTCGGGGAATCCTTAATCCCTTAAATCCCCCGCTATACTGATTATACTGCTAGTTGTGTGTATTTTATTGAGCTCGCACAGTAGAAAACAGTATTACTTACAGAAATGTTGCGACCTGTCCCTAGCAGACCTTCGCCCAGTGTTTAGGATCCAGGTACATTCCTGTGGAGCGGAAAGGAACGACGGTTCACAGACAGGAGAAAAATGAAGACGTCTCACTCTGTTGATACTTCCACGGTCCCCCAAACGGTCACACTGAAGAATCCCCGCAGCGTACTTTGATGGGGTTGTTGTCACTCGTCAAGAAGACGGAACAGGGTGAGTCATCTTTATTACTAAACAATCTTTGTTTAAGGCAGCGACTCAGAGAGAAGTCTACTGCCCTCTGCTGGTCTGGATGTGCAACGACATATACTCTTATTATACCTAGATATAAATTAGAATCATAAGAAAATGTATAAATTAAAACATTACCAGAAAACTAATTGGTAATAATTTTGACAATCTATTATCGTTGAATTATATAATTATCTATAAATAAAAATTATAATATAATATAATATAATTAATATTGCCCTGTCTAGGTTTATTTGAGAATTACTTGCTCACTGTACATCATCCAACTTAATACATGGTTGCATACACCCTGAAATTAAATAATTTGACCCAAAATATTTTATTTCAAAATGATTTTATGGATTTAAAAATGATTTTATTACTTCTCAAGAGTCTATGATCAGAACAGTGTCCATAACAACGGTCTGTTATACAGAAATAACAGACATTAGCGTGCTGTAATTGACCAATCAGAATCGAGTATTGAACAAAGCCATGCGATAAAATAAACTAAAAAAAAAAATCCTACAACACTGATTGCTAAATCCTGTAGTGCATGGAGGTTCCTGACCTCACTTTTTCTCTTTTCACTTCAAATCAGGAAGTTAGGTAGGGAAAGCAGAAACAAACAAATTACAAAAAAACTAAAACTTTGGCACAAAATTGCTTTCATGTAGGACCCCATTACATTTAAGAAAACAGTGACTGAAAAAATGATTTTCAGGGCTTTTAATGTTTCTAATTAGAAGAAATATTTTCTTCTATGTTTGCCAAAAAGACAAAGGTAATTAGAACAAGCTAGTTGAAAATGCCACCTTATCTTACCCAAATTATATCTGCAGTATTTATGGTTTGATGCAGTCTGGGTTTGCTTATGTCACTCATGAACAAACACATTCAAATGATTTGCATGCAGTGCTTAGAATGTTAAATTCATATTATGGTGCATAGTTGTGCACAGAAATTTTTAAATACATATTTTTCTCCTCCATGTTGGAGGAGATGACAGATAATAGCTGCGAGGTGTTTCTCTTCACATATGAAAACAAGCACACAAAAGAAACATTGTGAACCCTCACTGCAGGAGCTATACTCTCTATTGTTGACAGATATTATCAGTAGGATCAGTCATTATTTACAAACAAGATTTGTTTTTTGTTATTGCAAAAACCTGAAACTGTATATCAGAGTAAATCCTGACTGACCCTTTCATTTTACTGTCACATGAGGATGTGAATTTAAAAGCCATAAGAAATGAGATCATTTCAGGCATTTTTTAAATAATGCCTGGACATCTGAAAAAAGCCCCACTTCATAATTTAGAATTAAAGCACTACTACTATTAGTACATGTATATGCCAACGTAGGCTGTTCAGAGTGTTTTATACCATGTGTAACAGTAATTTGGATACTGTTTATTAGCTATAATCTAGTGGTTATAATACATGTGCTAATTGCACAGTTATGCAGAAAAGCAGCTTTCTTTGTGAGAAAAACCACCTGGATTTTCTTCACCATGTTTACTTTCCTTCACTGCAGAAACACGAGTCTCCACTCTGCAGCATCCACTTTTGAATGTGTAAATCCATCCCATAATAAATTCTGCTCGGTAAATGAAAAACATGGCCCTGCAGTTAGGCTAAATACATTTTTTATTTTTAAAAACCATACACATTACTCGACAAGTTTCAAATGTAAATCCAATCACGATATCCATTTAAAATGCTCAAGATAAACAGACATGAAGTACTTTTATTTCCAAATGTTAAAAGATAAAAAAATAATAATCCATAAAACAGATGGAAAAACATTCATTCCCATTACAGGAAGAAGCTACAGAACAAACTCCTCATGTGGATTCCGCTTGTCTTTTCAAATTTCTCACTTTGTATGCGATCCGAGCTGCTATTTTGTCATCTGTAAAACAAGGAAAACAAACTATTTCCTCAGTTGTTATTTAACATCTCCACTTCCTGTCCCCTGTCCACGGCCCTTCAGGTGAAGACGGCCAGAAGGCTGCAGGAAGAATCTGCAGCCTGCTGCCCGAGTCATCCCGTGTGTGGTTGACAAGCACCGTCCCAAACATTGAATTAAGTGTGGTAAAACTAAAAGAGGCCTGTTCTCTTTCACACCATTTGCACCCTGAGATGAAATATTCCAGAACAACACACATTTTAGTGGCCAAAACCCTCCCCATATAACGTGATTGGTGTCAAATCATCCAAAATTGAGTTTAGTACGATGAAAGGTATCATCAGTATTGTCATAAAAATACAAAGGTACATTTTTTTAATATGATTTGTATCAAAATTTCCCCAAGGAACGCTATGAAATAAAGTACCCTGTGCAGATAGATACCAGTGTATGCCTAAGTCTTTATTCTTGAAAAATGCACATGTCCAATTCTTTAGCGTTTCCAGTACAACAGGTGTCAAAAATATCTTACAAACAAATCAAATGCAGCAACATTTATTCATGGTGAAAGGAGGAGTCTTATGGACAGGGTTAAAGAAAAATAATAAGCCTTTCCCCCCCTTTCTGTTTTTGATTTTTAAAATGTCAACAAACCAGAACTCGGAGGAGTAAAATTAAGTTTTTCCTAAGGCGTGATCTTAAAGATTGCATGAAATATGAAAATAATTCACTTGCTTTTTTTTTTTTTTTTAAACCAAGACGATGATTTACTACCTAAATACACAAAGTCTGAAGTTAAAAGGTTCTGTCTTTATAGATTCCTTTTAAATTAAATACTTTTTCTATGCCTGAGTAAACAAATGTCCATATTGTACATTGGCAGGGGGGTAATGTTTGCTGAAAAAAACCAAAAAAATTAAATTAAATGCACCTTTTTTTTTTTTTTTACAAAATGATGACCAGGGTCCATATTTATCAAGCATCCAGGGAGAGAAACGCAGTCAAAACTGGCCCAGGATGATCAGAATGAGGCTCGTTTGGTCCTACGTTTAGTTGTAGGAGTGTAGGAGGTGGCAAATGATGGGATAAAGCATCGTCTAAATTGTTATTGTAGCCAAGGCACATTCACGTTTTTGTCTAGATGAACTAATTATTGGAAAATAAACTGACTAAACGCTCTAGTTTGAACTCAAGTGGTTGTCAAAGAAGTTGTAAGTCATTTTAGTGATCTGTGAGTTTTGGCAAAAACAAGTTTTTAGCCTGAATGTGCAGAAATTAGCTTACTATCTTCTTTTTTCTGCGTCAAAGTAATCTAGATTTGAATGTAACTAATATTAACTATAAGATGATGTTTTATTTTATGGTCCAAAACCACAAAAAATCTAAAATAAGAACTCCTACTTCCCGCTGAAAGTGACTGCGGGAGGCTTCGTAAGGACCTCGTGTCCAACTCTGAGGTAAGACTTTGTATTTCTAGCTGTCGTCCTGAGATGCTTGCTAAATACGGGCCCATATATCTACGTAACTCCCTTTAATTAACGAGTGAACCTTTCAACATGTGGAAATCCTTGAACACAACATAATGAATGAAAAGAGAATCCAGAACTCCAGAAGGTTTTGTGCACATGAAAACTATCGAAGAAATGGAAGAAGTAAATATTTATAGCGATGTTAGTGGACAGAGGCCCCGTCCCCCGTCTCCTGTGAAAAAAAAAAACACCTCGCCCTGTGGACCTCTTTTTCTATACAAGCCTTAGTGTTTATCGGTTTGGCTAGAAGGTTCTACATTTATCTACAAATATATAACAAATAAAACTTGCAGGCAAAAATAGTTAAGTTTCAATAGAAACACCCCTTTTTTCCTGAAAATACAGCAGTATCTGAAATAATCCTCTCATTCATTTTTTATTCTGTCCCAGTTTTCTGCATCATACATCAGGAAGCTCTTTTGCCTACAAACAGAAAAAAAGTATCTACAAACTTTGTAAACAGACCTGCTTTTTTCTCCAAAAACATAAATAACTCAAAATATTAACAGCCAATGGAGCAGAAATAAGTTTTGAATGAGCAAAAAGGGCCAAAGAGATAAATATACAACACCATTCAGATAAAAGAGAAGCTAAAAGGTTCTTTCAGAATTCTTACAGACGATCTTCAAGCCAGGAGGAGCACCTCCCCTTCTCAATTAAAATAATAATAATAATAATAATAACAATAGAATAATAAAAACAGGTCACTTTCAATCTGAGTTTATAATCACCCCTTGTTTACCGAGAAAAACGAGTTACCAAGGAGGGAGGGGTGGAGACAGAGTCCTCGTGTTGCAGCGGGGGATTAATAAGAACCAAAAATGAAAGAAGACCAAAGCATCCACACCAAGCCGTACATTCCTCTGAATGTTTGCTGTTCTTTTAGTCCAGCCCAAGCCAAGCTCACACAAGACTCCGCCCTCCTTCCACCCCTCCGGCTCTCCTCTACAAGTGTTCCATCGTTACGTCTCTGTGGAGCTCCTTGGTGGTGGGCAGAAAAGAGAAAAGTGGTGGTGTACGTGTGGAGCAGCGGCGGGGTCAGATCAAAGGGAGGTCTCCAGGCTGTGTAGGGGGCTCCCTGGGGCCGAGGGGGTTCCTGATTTCTCCGGGAGGAGGTGGTTACTGCTCTCCACAGCGTTATTGTTCTGGTTTGGGGAGGGGGAGACCGGCGTGGTGGCGGGGGTGGTGGGGGTGGGGATGGTGTGGTGGTGGTGGTGATGGGCGTGGGCGAGGGCGGCGTGGGCGAGGGCGTGGCGTTGCGGGGGCTGGCGGAGTTGCGCTTGGTGGGGGCGTCGTCCTCCGCGTCCGTGTCGTCTATGAGGGGGATATGGGGCTCAGAGTCCTCTATCCGGAACTCGGGGTGGGTCATGAAGTTGTGGATGGAGGTTCGCGACTCGGGCTTCTCCAGCCCCTCATAGAGGGAGATGGAGCTGCGGAATGCATTCACCACCCGGATCTGGAGGGAGGGAAGAAGGGACAGGGAGCGGGAGAGACATTTAGTCACATTCAGCAATGATACATGTGCGTTTTGAATTTCAACACCCGGATAAGACGACAGATAAAAAACGATTTTATCGGGTCAATCGTAGGTGAGTTTTAGGGGCAAAAAACTATCAGTGAGGGGAAAACTCTCAGAGACACGTGCAGGTGAGCTGTTATGTTGAGTTGTAAAGTTACTTCCTTACCCATCGTCTAGACTACGTTAGCCTGAAAACCACCGCAAAAGTTCAGACTAGCTTAAAGGGATAGTTTGTAGTATTTGAAGCCAGGTTGTATGAGGTACTTATGCATAATCAGTGTATTATCTACAGTAGATGGTGCTCATCACAACCCCAGTTTGGAGAAGCAGAGAGGAGTACCAGCATGGAAGCTAAGCAATGAACTGCTGTTTTAAAATTTAAAATTTTTATGTTTTTTTTTATAAAATTGGTAAAATATGTTTTGCTGCTGACCCTGTCCACAGCAGTTCATTGCTTGGCTTCCTACACCAGGACTTCTGCTGCTTCTCCAAACTGGGGGCGTGCAGACCTGCATCTACAGTAGGTACATACACTGACTATCGATACCTCATATAACCCCACTTCAAATAATCTGAACAATCCCTTTAAAAGTGTAAATAGGGGCAGCTAATATTCTTCACTTCCGTCTCTGTATCACTTCCTGTTTCTCAAGGCAAACTCATGCTAATGAAGCATAAATAAAGCCTTTAAAGAGCCAGTCCAGATCGCAGAGTTGGTTAAAATAAAAGTGGTTCTGAGAGATAGAGAACTTACATCCAGTAGAGACAAAACCTGACAAAACTATTTTTAAAATTCATGTTGTAACTTCCAGAATCCGCTTATGTTTTGGGAGGGGTACAAACCAGTTGAGTCAAATCTGATGCAATGTTTGTTGTTTTTTTTTTTTTTTGTTTTTTTGTGAGTACAGTAGTAGTATTTCACAAAAACACTTGGTAGAGGCCTGTGTCTGATTAATCAAAATGCAGAAAGAAAACCAAGAGACAAGAGGAATGTTGTTCTTTTAGACAAGAACACATCCAAAAAGGACAGAGGCTGGACACAAGAGTTTACTGTTGTTGGACATGCTTAGGAAAGAGTGAGGAGAGAGAAAAGACAGGACAGAGAGAACGAGACAGAAGAAGCAGAGACAGAGAGAAAGACAGACAGAAAGGGGTGGTCAGTTTTAGCTTATGTTTGTGGAGTCAAAACAAAAAAGCTGCGGCAGCCAAGCATGTCTACAAGCTGGTATACATGTCAAAAACAGCACAAAGAGAAAAAACTCACAAACGAGACCAGAGACTTTGAACCCATGCAGAGCGCGGCGCTACCTTGTGTTCAATGGTAGTAAACCTTTGAGTATAGCCCATGACACATTTCACAGAATCTAAAGGAGAATACGTGGGGAGTCAGTGGGATTCATTCTGTTCAGGCAACACATTGCCAGGTGGACACATTCTGCCAACAAACAAATATTCACATAGAAAGAAAAGGCTCCTCCCCAAGAGCACCTGGAAGAAAAGTTCAGAGTTTAGAGGGGAAGCACCCGCTGGGTCATAAATGTCACGTCCCAGAGACTTAAAGGAGTCCCACCTGAGACAGACATTGCATAATTTGTCAATAAGACAAGGAAGAACATTGCATCTGCTGTTAATGTGTCTGGGAAAGTCCCACATGTTTACATTCAAGAGCACAATTCCATTAAGCTCCTTTCTTTTGACATCTGTTAGACATTTAAAATCCACTGCTGGTCAGAGCGCGTCCGCCTGGGAATATCTGAAAGAGAAAAAGTCGTTGTTAAAGAGCCACAACAGAGTCTTGTAAGAGGGAATACTATCGTCAAATGATCTGCTGTCGATGTTGTGATCTTCCACACTGAATGGACCACTGGCGTGATTGTCAAGGCTGCCAGACCTTTTGAAACTCATCAACAAGCTGTGCCATATCAGCTGCAGCTGCTCATCCACTATAGGCTGCTATTGGAGCCTCTCCTTTGCCACCCACTCTCTTAAAGGGATAGTTCAGATCATTTGAAGTGGGAGTTGTATGAGGGATTCAACGATAATCGATGTATTAACTATAGTAGATGGAGGTCAGCTTGCCCCCCCAGGAGAAACAGATGTGGACCGGTGCAGCAACAAAATGTGTTTTAGCCACTAAAAAACCCAGCATCAGTTCAAGGGCATAGGGTATTTAGAATATATATCACCTTGCTGTCAGACAGGCTTTTCCAAAGGGACACGACCCTTGTATAAGCCAAATATGACTCTCTTCAAACCGACCAAAGTCTGTGGGCAATCTAAGTAATTTTAAAGTGGCAGTAAAGTGGCAATAAATGTGTGTTCTGAGTTTGACACACCACAGAAACCTGTGTTATTAATCACCCAGCCAAATTTGAATAATTAAAAAAACTGCTAAGCATGTGAAATTAGCAGTTTTCTCTGCTATAAGACGCTGGGGGCGTGTCAGCTGGGGGCGCTGAAACCCCGCCCACGCACGGGAGGGTCCCGCCTCCGTGTCTTGGACGAGACACAAGGACGAGACAGTGGTCGCTAACGCTGGCAGTCTCATTGTACTGACCAAGCCCTACTCCTATGAGCCACCAGACCCAGACACTGTCCTACATGATGATCAACCTTGTTCCTCACAGTCTGCATCAGAATGGTAATTTATTTATTCCATTTATAAGCACACAAGGCAACTTTTACTCTCTTTGGTGTGCACATAATCCTGCCGGCATCGCCGCCCACGGTATAATGACGAGACCACAGATAATGTCGAAGTGACAGAGCAGCGGAGCAGAAAGTGACTGTTGGTCTTGAAGGGAACCCCAGATCCGCGGAAGATCTCGTGAGATTGATCATTTTAAAATGTTGAACTACAACAATCTCGCGATAATTTCACAAATTAAGGGTTCCCTTCCAGACACGAGCGAAGAAAACATTTGAGGGTTCCCCTAACTTTATAACAACATTAAAAGCAGACAACGATCTCGCCAGTGAACGTTATGCATGGCGAAATGTGAACAGTCAGGTTGGGTCATAAGATTTGTGAATCATATAGTTTATGAACTTAAGCTATTTCCAGAGCTAATGTCAGTTAGCTTGTATATCAGGCAGACAGGTCGTAGCAGTTGCCTCTCTGTGCTCTACCTCACGGTGAGTCCGGGATTAATTTCTTATCATGTGAAGGCCCCTTAAATAAAGTCACCAAGCTGCTATTCTGCACATTGTGGCATCCATGAACACACATGCATGTGGTGGATGAGGCATAACTGGTTAGACAGCTAGCAGCAACGTGCTTTATCTGTGACTCGCGAGCGAGCAGGAGAACCGCTGTGGATACTGCGCTGTACGTTTTTATATCGCTGGAGCAGCAGGGGCGGGGTTATACAAATCACTGCTGCGTTACGTAAAGCGGCAGTGATTTTCAGACCCGCCCAATAAATCCTGAACACAGAAACTTTGAAACAGTTTGTGAAGCCTAGCACCAAAATTCAAATCTAAATGGTTGGAATGCTTTTTACACGTTTTAGAGAAATGCATTTATGACCTATTTAATGTGTTTAGAAGAAAATTGCTGAATTCACTTTACAGCCACTTTAAATCACAAAAGACAGGAGATGCTGATCTACCACTGCCTCCATTTTTTTTTTATTTGTATGTTATTATGTGACTTTGGTGATTCTGAACTAATGTTTTAAAACACAGAAGTCATACGATAGCACAAACAAAATAAGAGGTTGAGGCAGCGCTGAACCAGCAACTCCTGTGCTCTGGAAGGTGAAACTACTCACTTTGCTTATGGAGTCTGGTTGGGTTGGAGAGAGTGATAATTATAAAACAGCAGTTTTCTGTCAGAAAAGCTTGTCTGACGGCAAAGTAAAGTAGTGAAAACATCTACACTTAAACTGATGCTGATTTTTAGGTGGACCTTTTAAAAAAATTGTAGGTGTGTCACAATTTCAATATTGAATTGAAAATCAATCTGATCTGCCTTTCAAATTCAATAATCAAAATCAAAGGCAGAATCTGCAGTGCCCAGTGTGTGTCGGAAAACAAAAAACAACAGTCAATGATGACGCAGCATAGCTTACTGGCCATTATGCCACACTTAGAGGCTACACTGTCCTTTTGCAGAAGAATTTGAAAATGTAAAAGACAGTTGTCAGAGCATAAATCCAATCTCTTTATCTTTACAACTCAAGATTCAGTAGTCAATAAAATTAATAGAGTGGCACAGCCATCAATGCAAAAAGACAAATTGAAAATTTCAATCCAATCAAGGATTTGGAGAATCGTGACACCCCTACAAAATGTTTTGCTGCTGACCCTGTCCACAGCAGTATATTGATTATCTACTGTGCTGGTGGGTCCTCCCTGTTTCTTAAACCTAGGGGCGTGCCGATCACCATCTACTCTAGCTAACACACCGACTATCTTCATACAAAAACCTCAAGCAACCCCACTTCAAATAATCCGAACTATCCCTTTAACAGACTCCCACAAAACAGCCACAGCTGGAGAAGAAAAGGTCATTATTTCGCCACCGACTGACAACACATCCACTGACACTCAGATACATTTGTCCTCACAGGAGGTCCATGTCATGGTTTGTCTCTATTTGTTTTAGACCGTGATCATGGGCGTATACTCAAAACATTTACCCGACTAGGGACTAGAGAGCTGCGACACAGACCCATGGGTGCTACAGGGGCACAGAGCAGACTGAGGCAGCTGCAGACAAACCTGGTCACTGTCAATCAATGCAGAATTCAAATTTGGTCATAATCGGAAATACACATCATCCCCCACCCACCCAGGTAAGAGTACAACCTTTCCATTTGTGAGACCAAAGCAGAAGCAGAACAGAAAACATGATGACACAGAGAAAAACACCTCGACACTAGAAGCGACCTGGTTACAGGGTACATATATATACAGCAGTGTTATCGAAGCAATATGGAAGATGTGGTATTTTTGGTCGTTTTTTGAAGAAAAACAGGGGTGGGGGGGACATTAGGAGGAAGCATGAGAGAGTAAAAGTGTCAACGTTAGGTGAGAAGAAGAGTGGAGGAGGAAGATGTTAGAAGAACAGAAGAAATAAAAAAAGTCGTCATGCACTAAAGGAGAACACGCACTCACACCCCACAGTGGCAGAAGCGGTGTTGGCGGCAGTGGCAGTAGTGGTAGTAGTAGAAAAGGCTACATGTGTAGGGCTAGAAACATTGGTTACATCGTGCTGTTGTTGGCTGGAGTTGGAGGCCTGCCGCCTTAGAGCCCCCTGAAAGGAAGTTCCACTCTGGAACGCACTCACTACATCCATCTGCAAAGAATCAGACAGCGTGACAGGAGAAAAAAAAGCCCAGAGGAAATAAAACACAACACAGCCAGAGGAGAGAGAAAAGAGAGAAAAAATAAAGAAAAGGCACCAGTAACCATAGAAAAATCACTTGGAAATTGGATTTAGGCATTGTAGTTAAAAGAGAGAAGAAAAAAGGGAAGATTGGGTTTAAAGGCACTGATCGACTCCAAAATCTGACCTCACTTTCGCTCTTTTCTCTGCAGAATCCTTCCATATTTCCAGCTATTAGCCATGCCAAATTCTCTTTGAACATTCAGCTGTTCTAGCCATCCAATCCAATTCACTTGCTTCTCATCAGTACCTTCAAACTAGTCGCGTTTTAGCAGGTCGATTCAGACCGAGTCAGAAAATAGGCATAGGAACCCGCTTTAGCTCAGAAGCAGAGAACAGAAAAATTAGAGGGAAGGGCTTTAGTTTTTAGGGCACAAGCCATTCTTTAAGAGTGCCGAGAGAAAGAACAAAACAGATTTTTAAGCTGGAGGAGCAATAGAGAGTTAAAGGGTTTATGGCTTTTGATTCCCTTGGTGGTGTCGGGTGCAGTGTGTTCGGTGGTACACGCGAGGGTCTGCGGGTCGTTACCTGAGTCTGGATGCGATTGAGGCCTCGGAACCAGAGGATCTGGCCACGGCGGAGCTCCCGCTCAGCGTGGTCGATCTCGTCCATGTCCTCCAGCTCCTCCAGCTCCTCATCTGGGATCTCCTCCTTCTGGGTGCCGTGGCCGGCCGTTTTCAAGAATTTTAAGCGGCTGGTGGGTATGGAGGAGATTACCTGGAACACACGAGGATTTACATGAGCAGCGCTGACGTATGATAATGTTACACTCCTGCTCTGAGTTGTGAAGTGACATTTCATTAAGGCAGAACAAGCATTAAGCAGCCACTGACCCTGAAAATTAGTCACCCTGAGAAAGGTGAGACAGTCAGTTTGACGTCATCTGGTTTGCTCAGTGTCTCAGAGTCCATCCCACAGTCAAGTTATACACTTAGTAGATCGGAACTGAGTCATTAAAGGTGCAATATACAATTTCAGCTTCACTAGATGTCAGCAAACAACTATTTGCAATGTAAAGATGTGGAGGAGTCACACTCCCTCTGTGTGTTGTAATGTGCACGTGCACTGGTGTAACATGCACCTGCACGTGTATCTTACTGCATGCGAGTCTCTGTCTTCACTGTGTCCGTTTCCAACATGGTGGCCTGGCGAGTAAGTTTCTCATATTACAGCTGCATAGTATGCTTAAATATATTTCTAAAAACATTTTAGGCGAGAAATGGGCAATGCAGTATCAGAATCTTGATGTGCATTTGATCAACACTGCCTTGTTTTATAGTTTGAGCTGAGTTTTGGGAGCCTCTGCTGGAAGCCCGACCCAAAATGGCAGCTGCCTGGTCACAATATTTCTTGTATTACAGCTAAAAAGCGCTCTAAAATATGACTCATTTTAAACAAGAAACAGGCAATTAGTAACATAATCTTGATTCATCTTTGATCAGCACTGCCTAGTTGGACAGTCTGATCAGAGCTTTTTTACCAGTGTGTTCAACTGCCGCATACATTTATTTTGGTCTGAGATGTTGGTGGTCTACTGCAACCCCTAGAGGCTGTGAATGTTGATGTCAGGAACCTTTAAAAGCTGCTAATAGTGATGTACATAATGCTAACAAAATTTCATCAAGTTAACTTCTACCAACACGCAACATGACTAACTGATTACAGAACCATTTGGGAATCAGTTATCAAACTACTGTCTCTCTAAAGCTTCCTGCTTCCACCAACTTTTTCTCCTTCACAATAATCCATCAAATTAGAGCTGAAACAATTAGTCAATTTGCCTATTAGCTAATCAACAGAAAATGAATGTGCAATTATAGTACTGATGAATCATTTCAGTAACTTTTCAAGCAGAAATGCCAAACATTCTCTGATTTACGCTTCTCAAATGTTGCTTTTCTGTGCCCCAGCGATTAGAAATGGAATACAGTTGGGTTTTAGAGAAATAATCAGATGCAACAAGCAACATGAAGTTGCCACTTCGCCCTCTGGGAAATTAGAACAGACATTTTACGTTTTCTGAGATTTTATTGACAAAATAGTGATTCTATTAACTGAGAAAATAACTGGCAGATTAAACGAAAACACATTATGTTTCAAAGCAACGGCTGCAGAGAGGTAGATTAATTATACAAGGTAAGATTAATGTTTAATATTTATCTTACCTTGGCTGACCTTAAAGGCAAAATATGCAAGATTTTCCCAAATAACATTGCACAGACTAATAATCCCTCTCACCAGAGGTGTGTGGTGGTGCCTGCATTTGCTCAGACCCCGCCCTCCACACCTTCTTCTTTTCTCATTATTTTGCTGTGCTCGGGACACTTTACCAACCCAAAACAGGTATCTGACGTCCAGGGAATGAGACTTAACAATCACCTATCTTTCTGGTGTGTTTTACAATCAGCAGCTGACAAATCCAAATTATTCTACCTTTAATTTGCTAACTTGCTTGTTGCGCAGAATACAGTCACATTACACTTTACTGATAACCTTTGGTTGCATCCGTACCATCTTATATAAAAGGAGAGGGCAGCAACACCTCAGCACTCAGAGTCCAGCTCTTCTTCTAAGACCAGCATCTTGGTTAACGGAGAGACCTTTCTTTGGGAACAATCTCTGGTTTGGAACCACTAATCTTGGTCCTTCTACAACACAGCCACCCTCTCAGCTCTACAACTCTTTGAACTTCCAAGCACTCAGAGCAGCCCTGTTTACTTGTGACTTGTCAGAGAAGGTTGGTGATGTCGTTCTTTTTGAACTGATGAGAGTGGATAATGAATGTGTGCTGCTCTGTAGGATGAGTGTGGGCAGTGAGAGCAAACAAGAATTACATCAAACATTCATTATGACTCTCTGCCTTTGTCAGCAGCAGTGGTGAGGAACCCTTAATCTCTCACTGTGAAAAACTACAGACAGACAATTCTTTTTAACTACAATATAGCATCAAACTCAAATGCTATTCTCCACACAAGTCAATGCTAAGACGAGATGATTATAAAAGTAAAATAAATTTAAAATAGCTCAAAATTAAAATAAATAACATTGGTAACTACACCATCTGCTTTGCTCAAATTTGATTTAATATTCATTTTGAGTGTGGGAGTTTACCCATCTCTTCACAGCAGCGGAACATACTGTGCTGTTCCACCACTTTGCCATAATTTAACACCCACTGAGTCAACTTCAACACAGGGGGGCAGTGTCACACCATGTTTTTCTATCAGGCCAACTGAAGGTGAAGCTCAGCTGTATAGTCATATCATACCTGTCCCCATAGTAGAGAGCCGAAGCCTAAGAAAGTGCACCATAGCCACTGGTCGATGGTCAGAGCCACGCAGCTGAACGGCTTCCCTCCAAACTGCACTATGACGATCTGGAGCAGCAGGAAGAAGAGGCGGAATTAATTAGAGAGCAAACTTTTAGATTTAACATTTGCAGCTTTGCAAGTGCCGTGGGAATTATCATGTTTTTTTTCATGTATGAGTCACCAAATATATTCAAAAAAAACAAGTTAGCCGCAGAAGCCTCCAGTCTACTTTACCTGGATGATGAAGGTACCAAAGACAATACTACAGAAGATAAGGTTGTTGAAGATGCCTTCAAAGACATTCCTTTCACCGTGGATCTTGCGGGCGTTGATCTCGTTGAAAAGCTGCATCATTACAAAGGTGTTGAAGACGATGGTGTAGTGTTCAGAAGGCGGGGCGTGGAGGGGTGCATTCCTGCCGCTGTCAATGTCAAATAATTTCTCTCCTACAGGAGCAGCCAGAGAGAATTTGTTAAAATAAATGAATGGATTCATGCATTCTAAACACAAAAAAGTCCACTGGCTATATACAAATCCCAGTTCCAAAAAAGCTGGGATGGTGTGAAAATGCAAATACAAATGGAATTCAATGATGTGCAAATCCTTTTCAATCGCTCTTCAGTTGAAAACACACAACAAAGACAATAAATCTAATGTTCAAACTGACACTTTGAATTTGATGCCTGCAACATGTTCTGAAAAAAATGGGAAAGTGGCAACAAAAGAAATCAAGAAAATGGAAATTTTGTACTTAAGCTAAAAAGGGACAAAGAACAACCAGACTGTTACCAGCGCAAAGTTCAAAAGTCAGTAATCTGTGATGGTGTGGGGGTGTGTTCGTGGCCATGGCATCATGAATAACTGTTGGGGATGATAACTATCAATCAATGTCAAATAATCAGTCATTAAGAATTTGGTCGATCAAGTAAAATTTAATCAATTAATTATCAGATGAAGACCTGAAATATAACAGAGATTATTTATATGAGTGTGAGACACATCTTATCTGACAATGCCAAGACACATTCTGCATGTGTTACAGCAGGACGGCTGTGTAATAATGTAGGTACTAGTTCAGGTACTAGACTGGTCTGCCTGCAGTCCAGATCTGTCTCCCACTGAAAATGTGCAATGCATGATGAAACAAAAAATAGTAGACAATGGGGACCCAGACTGTTGAGCACCTTAAGCTGTATATCAAGCAAGAATGAGAAATAATTCTCTCGGTTCCCAAATGCTTAACAAGTATTGTTAAAAGAAAAGGTGTATTGTATTCAACTGAATATAGCTCGAAAAGGATTTGCAAATAATTGCATTCAGTTTTTATTTATGTTTTACACAACGTCCAAACTTTTTCAGAAGTGAGGTTTATAGTTTTCTATTTCCTTACCAGCAAAGAGCAGAGTAAAGATGATGATTAGCTGGTACACTCCCTGACCCAAGATGTTCTTCATCATGGTGCGGGAGATGAGAGGCTTGTTGCGGCCATATGGCTTCCTTAGCAGCAGGGCTTCTGTGGGGGGTTCTGTGGCCAGGGCGAGTGAAGCAAAGGTGTCCATGATGAGGTTGACCCACAACATCTGTACGGCTTTCAGTGGAGAGTCCTGGAGGGAGAGAGGTACCAAATTAGGTTGAGAAGAGAAAAATAACTCTGCAACAAAATTCACATCACTGTCACACAAACTGTAATATCTCATGGAAACTCGGGGCATCTATTAGAGAGATTTAAACTGACATGAAACAAATTGCATATGGAAAACAAACTATTTCATTTTCGTTCAACTGCATGTTTATAAGCTGTGGCAATATGAACATTACAGTGTTTGTTGTGACATGAGGTCTAAGACTGATAGATGGGGAAAAAATTACATATGTTTGGTGTACACACGAGCCAATAGAGTGCAACAGGAATGAGTCCTAAAACCCAGAAATGAGTCAAGTAAATTGGTTTTTTGAATGGGTTTTTGGTTAGATGCCTGAAAAAAGGTCTGTGGTTAAACACAAGCTCAAGAGTTTTTCATGTTTTGTTCTGTGACAAAAATGATTCAAAAAGAAAAATAATAAAACTGGTCTTAATTTGTGAAGACAAATTGAACCATTTTTCAAGAATTTTCATGGTGAATTTTCAAGCTTTTCTAGCACTTTTCAGTTTCATGTCACCTGTCTAACTAGACTTGACATATATAACGTGACTGAACCAAAAATCTGACATCTTTCACAGGTGCCTGTAATTTCCAATGCACGAGGAAATTCAATGAATATGCCATTTTAGAAACAGAATACAGCAGAGCCAGTTTGAAGATGCACAGCGTACATCTTCAAAATCATATCAGACCCAGTGTTTCCTCTTTCTCCTCTTTAACTGCTGGATCTCCACAAGATAGGGAAAA
This sequence comes from Lutjanus argentimaculatus, assembly GCA_034769285.1. Lineage (NCBI taxonomy): Eukaryota > Metazoa > Chordata > Actinopteri > Lutjaniformes > Lutjanidae > Lutjanus > Lutjanus argentimaculatus. The sequence continues at coordinate 1,897,967 of JAWZSL010000029.1, read as the reverse complement.
GTGAAAACAATTTTAAAGTAAAGCATCACGGATTTGAGGTAAAGCTCTAGTTATTCCAATCTGTTGCTACCAGCTGCACCAATTCCATTCCTGTTAGTCAAAAGTGTTAACTACTAAATAAAACTTTTCACAGTTTAACCACCTTCACACTGACCAATGCCTTTTTTTAAATCATCATGAAACAGACTCTGCTGGCTCTAACCTGTGTGATGCAGGCTCCTGTGAATGCTACGATAACGGCCACCACGTTGACAGTGAGCTGAAACTGGAGGAACTTGGAGATGCTGTCGTAGACGTTGCGTCCCCACATGACGGCTTTGACGATGCTGGAAAAGTTGTCGTCGGTCAGGATGATGTCAGATGCCTCTTTGGCTACGTCTGTGCCAGCAATACCCTGTAGACGAAAACCATGAACATGATCAAGAATCTGTCTGCATCTGAGCTACAAGGAATGAGCTAATTAGGGCCACTCCTCGTACTATACTTTTTTTAAAATCAGGGAAAATTGTGTGCTTTTCAGACAGTAAAAGCTACATGGGTTAAATAATGGTGACATTTTAAGTTTCTGCATGTGCGCCATCACATCAACACTTACTATGCATTTGAAAACAACAAATTGAAGGATTTATGAGTTTATGTAGAACAGGCTCTGGACTTGGAGTAATTTCAAGACTATATATGGGACTCCAGGAGATTAAATTAGTAACTACCACATATATAAAACAAAAATGGGAAAAGAAAACAGTTGCATTCCAGAGGAAGTCAAAATATTTGCTCCCAAGAGGAAAATCCCTGCCACTTGTTTTGGGCTTTTTGGTGCAGGGTTTACACAGAATTAGTGGCTATATTTGGGATGAAAATTAGTTTTAATAAAAAAAAAAAAGATCATCTGCATCTGATCACAAGATATTTTTTGAAAATAATGTCAGCAAAACATGTTTTGTAGGTATAAAATAACACAATTTTATGACTAGACATTTATTCTGACTGTAAACATGGAGAAAACTCACCATAGCAAAGCCAACATCAGCTTTCTTCAACGCAGGACCATCGTTGGTACCGTCTCCTGTCACTGCTACTACTTGTCTCTGTTCTATCACTGTGCTGTCAATAATACCTGCAAAAACACAAATACTTAAATGAGACCTTGAGGCCTAAAAACAACAAACTAGTGACAATAAAACATTTTTCAAACATTTTTAGCCAAACCAGAAAAACAGAACTACCTTTCACTAAGGTGTGTTTGTCTGTGGGGGAAGAGCGAGCCAGTACTCGTAGTTTGGGCCAGATCTTGTCAATGCGTTCTTGTTCAATCTAGAAACATGAGACAAAACCCTAATAGAATCCCAACAGTACATCTTTTAACAGTCTCTGAGGTTTCAGTATTTTGCTGCGGCCCACCTCTCCTTTCTCGTTGCGTATCCGTCGGTTGAACTCTTTTCCCTCCAGGCAGATGAAGTCATCTCCTGGCTGCAGGATGCCGCACTTTGTGGCGATGGCTCGAGCTGTGTTTATGTTGTCCCCAGTCACCATCCGCACCGTGATGCCGGCACGCTGGCATTTCCTGATGGCGTCTGGGACCTGAAGGAAAATGGAAACACAAAGGAGGAAATAAATGTTAATTTTGCATATCACAGGAGATATTAAAATTAAGGTTTTGTATTTCAACACGGAATCGTATCCTGCCCCGTTTTGTGAAGTGGTGATTAGCAACATCTAACTCTGCAGCTCTGCACAGCTTTTATCTACTTGTTCTGTTGTTTTTTATCTACTTGTTTTATCTACTTGTTTTTGTTTGGCTTCAGATTCATATACAGGCTGTATGGTGGAGTGTACCTCCTCTCATCAAGCCAGTTCCAAAACAACAAACAACACCGTTTCCAGCAAACAATTAGAGTGTTTGTTACCTGCCCAGTAGAAAATGAGTGATGAGTGAATGATTTAGCAAGCTAATGACCCTACTGCATTTCTTTTCACTTAACATTCATTAAGTTATGGAACCACCCCTCCCTCAAAAGCCTCAATAACAAAACTCCTCTCCTGCATTTATTTATTACGTATTATGCATTTATGTATGCTTGTGCCAAAGTGGAGCCACTCCTCACGTTTAAAAATGGCTGACGCAGCATCTCCTGTCATCCAGCTTTCTTGCTTTACTCAAAAAGCTTGGCCAACAGTCCAGTGGAAAGAGCTAAACCATTAAGCTGCCAGTATCCTTCTTCACAACTGCTTGTAAGATGGTCGAATAGCTTCAGAGGCTTTTCAGGGGTCAGGTACGAATATTTCTGTAAAATCTGACATTCACACTCATTTCATGTTATTGATCAGCTGTGCAGAGGTGAGAAAGAAACCAGGATTTGAACTTCTCTCTCTAGCTCTCTTTTTTTTTTTTTGTTCTTGACAGCTATTTCTGTCACAGAGTGCAACACTATGAATGTCTTCAAAAGAGTGAGTCTTGAAAATCTGGCTTTTCACCCCGCCTTCAAGTGTGGCTCTTCAGACCAGTTTCAAATACTTTAGCTTTCCGACATGGTCGGACAATAAATTGTATGAGCTGCTTTTTGAGTATAACCTGACCTCTGGGCTGCAGATGCTAGCACAACACATGGAGCTGATAACGACAACAGCACAGGCCTAAAATCAAGTGTCACAGAGCTACTTGACTTTGTAAATTGTGCAGCTGAAAAAGCTGTAAATTTCACGATGACTCAGCAGTTTGTCCCATCATGGGATTTATCTTAAGGGGATAGTTTGGATTTAAGCCACATATATTGCTCTCTACAAAGCCACCAGAATTCACTGGCAAAAATGTTCATTATATCTTGCAGAACACAGAAGTTGCTGGTCTGATGCAGCCTTAATCTATAAGTTTGTTTCTGTTATAGTTTGACTTCTGCATTTCCAAGATTTGCAAGATACGCAATAGCAAAAACAAACTAATTGAAGCAGCAGTACATCAGCAGCTCCCATGTTCTGCGAGGTAAAATTACTAATTTTGCCAAAGTAGTCTGGTTGCTTTGGGTAGAGCAGTATTTGGCTAATATAATGGCGGCTTCCTGTCAGAAACGGCTGTCTGATGTCTGATGGTAATATGTCTTACTGGCAGTGGGCGCTACCTAAGTGGTGGCTAATGGAGATCCAAGTAAACAAATAAAATAAATAATTGAGGTAAAGCGGTGAAAACATTCTTAATACATCATACACTTTAAAAGGTACACCTGTACCTTCAGTGAACACACAAGCAATTCTATCTATGAACTTAAGTTCTTTATACCTGCTACCATTACAGCAATCACTCTGATTAAACGCCACTCACCTCGGGTCTCACAGGGTCTTCGATGCCCACCACACAGATGCAGGTCAGTCCAGTGAGAATATCATTTTCACTGTCCCAGTCAGGCTCACCCTCAGAGGCAGGAAAGTCTCTGTATGCAAGGCAAATGGTCCTCAGGCCCTCTGAGGCCATGGGCTCGATCACTTTCTTAACCATGTCGTCTCTGTCTCGTGGGCGGAACACCTTGGACTCTCCATTTGCCGTCAGGATTTTATAGCACCTGGAAGGAGAAAAGAGGACATATCATTATAGAAGTGTAGAGGGTAAAAAGAAAAAGGAAGATGGGAATTAAGAGATGTCGTTGAGGAATGTGGATAAAGAAGGCGACATAATTGGAGAAAATTATTTTGATGCGATAAAGGGTTAAGGGCAGAGGAGAAGACAAAGTGTTTGGATGGTGAGCTGCAGTAGTAAGAAGTCACACTAAGCCCTCTGTGGGTTAAAAAGAAGCCTGCTTGGTTAAGAGGCTTACAGAGTTGTTACCGGCTCATTTTCTCAGCGCCTGTTTTTAAGTCGCAAAGTAAAGGGCTTGGGTAGGATGCACTTGAACTTCTTAGCTGCTTAAGCCATTACACATATCATTTACTGCAGTCTGTCCAGCTGGAACATGCGAAAAAATCTACAAAATAACCTTTTATTGAGCGGAATAATTTATGTGAAAACACAGATATAAAGATAAACCACACAATTAAATATAATAAGAGCTTTCTTACTTTTTAAGGAGGATTTCAGAGGCCCCTTTGCTGAACATGCGGTAGCTGCCATCAGCCATCTTCAACACAGTGCTCATAGACTTGCGGACTGAGTTGAAGGTGTAGACTTTGTAGAGTTTCTCTTCAGGGATCTCGACGCGAATCGCCTGGTAGTCGCGCTTTAGGTCATTAGAAAAGCCAAGCAAGGCACATTCGGTCTTGTTGCCCACCTGCCGTGGCAGGCCGCCTTCTTTCTCTGGAGGCTGAAGGAAAAGGTGGGACAATATTATTGTTATGTATTATATTCATGCTGATAAAGAGTGTATTTTCAGGGTTTCTGCAGGTTCAATTTCAGACTTTGTCAGACTTCAGATTGTCATCGAAGACCTACTTCATGTCCCTATTGGCAAAAAAGTACATGCACAGTTTGCATTAGTGTTTATCAGTAATCCATACAATTCTTTTCCAAAAACATTTAAAAGCAAGACTGAAGTTAAATCCAACTTAAAAAATGAATAATGAAGTTAATGTTTCTTTTATTAAGACCTGTAAAAATCATATTTAAGACATTTTTAAGGGACCGTTCACCCCAAAACCAAAAAGAGATATTTTTTCTCTTACTTGTAAGTGCTATTTATCCATCTAGATTAGGGCTCCAACTAAAGATTACTTTCATTATCAATTAATCTGTCAATTATTTTCTCAATTATGTGACTGGTTAATTTGTCTGTAAAATGTCAGAAAATGATAAAACGTGAGAAAATGATAAAACATGTTGAGAACTGTTTACCAAAGTACACAGTCAAATGTCTATCACACTAAAATTGACTCAAAATGATTAATCGTTTCTCAAAATAGTTGGCAATTAATAGTCATAGTAATAGTCGATTAGTCAATGAATTGTTGCAGCTCTAATCCAGATATTTTTGGTGTGAGTTGCAGAGTTTTGGAGCTATCAGCCTAACAGATGTCTGCCTTCTATCCAGTATTATAGGACTAGATGGCATACGACTTGTGGTGCTCCAAGAGCCAAAATAATACATTTGAAAAACATGTTTCATGTAGAAACTGTTTTCTTTTTACAGTAGACTCTATCCAGACTACGAGAAATAAAGTAGTTCCTACATTAAACTGCTCACAAACAAGGTCTGTAGATTTGCTTTGAGCACAACAAGCTGAGTGCCATCTAGTTCCATTATATTGGAAAGAAGGCAGACATCTCTACAGCCAATATGTCCAAAACTCACACCAAAACTATCCAAACGAATAAACAGCACTACAGGTATGAGGAAAAATCTGTTTTTTGTATTTTGGGTTGAACTGTCCCTTTACAGCCTAAAACTGAGATGGATTTGAGACTTTTTTAAGATCCTGCAGAAACGCTGATTTTAGAGCCACATTGCTTTCCTCAGTCTCACCATGATCTTAGTGGTGTAGGCGCAGTTGACTGCGATGCCCAGAATTAGGATGTCTAAAGTGGAGGTGGGGATGTTCTCTGGTTCGGGGACCTTCTTGTAGTGCTTCTCAGCGATGAAGGCCTGCACCACCGTCATGCGGTTCATGGTGAGCGTACCAGTCTTGTCAGAGCAGATGGCGGTGGCGTTGCCCATCGTCTCGCAGGCATCCAAATGACGCACCAGGTTGTTGTCTTTCATCATTTTCTGTGGGAAGATAAAACAATCTATCAACGCCAACTAAATTCAGTTTTTAATTATTTTTATTTTCTGTGAACATGATTTTAACTTCAGGGTTCCCTTACATATTCCAACATCCCACAATTTAAGCACCTCACGTATTTTCAAGGTGCATTTTCAGGTTTCATACATATGTATACATGCTTTATATATATATGCTTAAAATGATTAGCCCCATTTCCTTTCTTCACCACATTAAATCAGATGTTATTGTATAATAAACCACCAGAATTATGTTTCATGACAGCATTCTACAAAAGGGCGACAAATTAAAGGAAAACACAATAAAGTCTCATGTTTCAAAATGTGCCACCTGTCTGTAAGTAGACCTGGCATCCTATACAACATGATAACTAAAACAGTTACTGAACAAATAACTTATGTTTATATAACATTAAATAACATTTCAACGAGGACTGACAGATCACACTAAGTGTAGCCACACGTGCAGAGAGGCAAGTGAAGCTCGAGTGGAGTTGTCTTCATTTTGGGCGAAAGGCAAAAGCAAGCAGGCTCTCTCCGACTTATTTTCTTTCTCTAAAAAGCGAACCATTGAATCAGATAGAGATTTATTATGAAAGCAATGCACTTACAATTTCAAGCAGTTTCAAGCACTTTTCAAAGTGTTCTCAGGGATTTCGAGCATACAAAAGAACCTTGTAACTTGTAGTTTAGTAGTTCTCAAACTTTTTTCAATAACGTAAACACTCCTTTTGAAGTATCTTCTCAGCCAAGTACCCCCAAAACATTTTTGATAGAGAAAAAAAGCCTATACAGAGGTACAATACAGCGTTGTGCCATCAGTAGTAGTAACTGTTGCGATTGCATCTTCCTGGAGGCACTGTTTGTTGGCTCTGTTTTTGCTTTCTTTCTTTTCAGATGTATTACTGCTACATTTCACTGACAGTAGTTGACAGTTTTTGGCAGTTAACAATTGCATTAAAACAGATATATTTAATATAAAATGTGGTTTAATTGAACTTAAATTTCTATTGATGTTATTATAAGTTATAGTTATTACTGATATTTTTCAAATTAACATTTAACGTATAACATAATAGGGATACTACGTAGTAACCCCATTTAAGAAACACTGCTGTAGGGCCAAATAAAAGTGTTTAAAGGCTACAAGATTTAAATTAATAGCTCCTTGATTGGATAAAGCCCTCTGCTGGCTAACAGCTTCAGCACAGGGGATCATAGCTTGGCTTTAGGGTATCAGTTAGCAAAGTCTCCTTGTCTTAACAGCCTGGCCTGCTAGTTTTAATAGGCTAACGTGTAAGCTGGTCAGCACTGGGCACAGGTCACTTGGCCGGGAGGACTTTACCTTGACGGAGTATGCCAGGGAGATTGTTACAGCGAGCGGCAGGCCTTCGGGAACAGCCACCACCAGAACAGTGACGCCAATGATGAAGAATTTGACAAAGAACTGAATGTAAATGGGCGTGCAGTCCTTGACCCAGGGCAGATTTTGGATCCAGAAGGTGTCGACTACAAACAGCACCACCAGGATGATGACAGTGATGGCTGACATGACCAGACCTGAGGGGAACAGGAGAAAATAAAATGACAGTGAATGAGGGAATACAAGAGGACAAGCACATAAAATTGTCGTGTTTTGCTCTCTGTGGCATTCAGCTGTACCAGAATCAAGCGTTCTTATCCCGACTCACCTGCTTTGCCAATCTGTACGGCTAGTTTGGTCAGTTTGCCCTGGAGAACAGACTTCTCTTTCTTTGGCAGGTTGGCTTTCTTCTTCTCCTCTGCATCAGCTCCCTCGTCACTGTTCAGAGGCTGCATTTCCATGGCAGCACCGTCCTGTGCTTTAGCTGCAGCAGAGAACAAGGAAAAGCTGCTGAATGAAGCCACCTGACAATTTCACTTGAGTACTGGCCATTACCGTTTAGTGGTGTCAGATGATGCGCCCAAATTTAATGTGCACAATTTGATTTTTATACAAAAGCAATACTGAGTTCAATGTCTCCAGGATTCCTGCACATTTTCCATTTCTAATTTTTAGTAGACTGGATTTTTCAGACCATATTTGACTTCTGTTTACAAATAACTAGAAGTTTATTATGTAAATTAACTGTTTTCAAATCCAACTGCAGTACATGTATGGCACATTCAGTCTAAGTCTGCAGAAAGTTAGATGACGTTCCACTGTTAAACATCCCTGCACAGAGAGGAAGTAAACTAACCGATAACTTAACATATTGAATGAATATTATATGATTAATATCTGCCAAATATTTCTTTCATAAATAAGAACCGAAAGGGAGTTGAAAAAAGTTGATTGTTCAGTGTGCCCATGGAAACAATGATGACTGCAGCCATCAAGTTTTGGTTTCCTTACGCAGAAAAGATGATTTGTTTAATTTTCTGATATCTACAACACTGAATAACTCATAAATGTTCATATTCCTTGTTTTTATGCTCTGGTAAATACATAAGCATTTCAAAGATAGCGCTGTGTGTTCTTTCAAACTAATTCGCTCACGGATGTCTGGATTTGGTTCACTTTTTTTTTTTTTTAGTTATATTTTTGGGCTTTCTATGCCTTTATTAGATAGTACAGCTGAAGAGTAGACAGGAAAGGGGGCAGAGAGAGAGGGGATGACACGCAGCAAAGTACCACAGGCGGGAGTCGAACCAGCGACCGCTGCAGAGGACTAGCAGCCTCCATACATGGGGCAGATGCTCTACCAACTGAGCTAAACAACCGCCCCGGTTCACTTTTAAGAAACTTGGGGCAGAGGTGTTTTGCAGGCTGTGATGCACAGGCATTGAGGCAGCTCTGTGCAGGTATTTGATTATTTGCTAATCTCACATCGCCAGACCTGCCTCCACAGTGCCGGAGGAAGGTCTGACTCCACACATACACATTCTGCTCTAGGGGAAGGAACAATTTGTAGAGTGGCTAGCAAAATTTGACTTAAGATTTCTGACCCATTTGCCTGATTTGGCAAGTGAAAAAAACATTATCGGTTATTATTATTATTGTTACTACCCTGGGGTTCTGAATTTTATATTTTAGAAAACTGAATAGAGGCAACAGTCTGAAAACATTTTATTTCCATAAACTCTTTTCTTATCCCCATACTTATCCAGACCTGGAAATTACTAACATCAAATTCCATACTTTTCCAAACAACTTGGGAGCCCAATGCATCTTCAAACAGATTCCAGGATTTATGAAAAGAGCACACATGGATTTCTGATCAAACCAGTTGAGCAGTTGTAACAAATCAGCATAAGCCAAAGAACACACGAGAGCTCCATCCTTCAATCAAATGAAGCCTATTCAGATTTGCATATTTGCTTACATTTGCAAGACCTGGAATAAAACGTGTTACTGTAACACCAGTGAGGGAATGTGGTCAAACAACAAGTGAACTCTATTTCATTCAGGTAATTTCACCTTTATCATTTTCATTTTCTACATTTCCTGTTATGGCTGTGTTAAGAAGAACGGGAGGATGTTTTTTTTAAATGCCTGACTAAACATTTGTGGGAGAATGCATTTCCCAATTACAAGGGACAAAATACAGGAAGTTCAGTCTGAGCTCCCATAAAGATGCATGAAATTAAAATGAATTAAAACTGTCCCTTCATGTAAAACTAAAGAAGGGTCATTTATGCATCTGTTTTGGCCATGTGTTCAGTTGAAAAGTTTTATTTTATTTCTAACATATTTTGCAAAGAAAAGCATATTTTTATTTTGGTTGTTTCTGGACTAAATATCTGATTTTTCAGAGAGATTAACTCTAGAAAAGAACAATTAAGGATACATTTTAAGAACATTTGTGTCCATTAATTTCTAACTTTCCAATAGACGATCAATGACAGAATTGGACATTTTCTGGGCTGGAAATATTAAGTTATTGTTACATATAACTCTGCTACCGTGTCTGTTTTTGCTTTGTTTTTAGTGCAGTGTCAGAAAACATGGTAAGTATACTTTTTTTGTTTGTTTATTTGTTCTTTTGATTGCTCATCTGTCTGATTTGTTAATTTAGTCGTAGGAAGAGGATGGGGATAAGAGGAAACTCTGTGTACTATTTGTGTGTTTACTCATCGATGCTGGTTATGGTACACAATTCCTGGGATATAAAAAGATGTGGGAAAAAAAAACAAGTAGTTCAACAACAGGTTTGGACTAGATTTTTCCCTGAAGTTATTCGATTATCTGATTTAGCGGGTAACAAGTCGCAACAAGTTCTGTCAGAACACTGTAGTTCAAGTATAAGACAACAGACATTAAATGAGAAGTGACTTCCAAGAGAAGAGATGTCATGTCACTCAGAACTTTACCATGCAATTCTTGCTTCCCTTTTTTCCACGGAACTTGGGAAATGTCACTGTAATTATGTTTGCAGTGATCTGACTGCACAGTTAATTAGCTGAAAGATTTGGAGGTGTAATTACCACACTCCCACCTAGAGATTTAAAGAACAGGTTAACCAGCTGGTAGCACTGGGATCTGTCTGAGGAATCACCTCTTCCTTCGACAGCAACCATGGCAGTTGTTGTGGCCAGTTAAATTCCCATAAATCTCTTTCATCTCTTCCTCCAGCATCCCTCAGGAGGACCACCCTCCCTCGCATGCAGGACTGACGGGAATCCCAAACCCACATCTAAACCAGGTAACCTTGGAGACGGCAAAGCCTGTAATGGCAAAGGAGGGGAGGAGAGGCGGACGGGTGGCCAGCAGGGGCTGGTCTCTGTTGTGTCACTCAGCGAGATAAAATCATTAGCTCTGCTGGGCACCGAATCTACCACTGCTACACGACAACCGACATCTTTTCCATCTCTTACTTACTCAAATACGTCATTTTTGCTGATATTATTGCAGTTGATGCACTATTTGGGTGTCTTGTGTAATTTTTGCAGTTTTACTTTTTATAAACAATGTTAACTATATTTACTACAGTATGGACAGTAGCATTGCATTGTGTGTGAATGTATGTAGCAGGAAGAGGAGGGGCATTAGCACTGGGCTACTGCAGCTGCTGAGGACTGTGGCTTGTTCTGCACTTACATGGCCTGTGTAATCTCAGTCTAAAGGATTACTGTTGATTCCTGGCAGGCAGAGGGAATCTGTGCACCAGGGACTAGCGCCAGGGTTGTGGTCACAGACCCAAGCACTACTGATCATAGTGTCCCAGCAGGACTACGAGCTACCCGGCTAGCTGGCTGAATCACGTCTAAAACAGCCTCATTATCATTGTTGTCAGTGTGGAATTGCGCCGCTGCAGAGTCTTATAGTTTGACTCTGAATAGTCCAGATTGGGACATCAATAAGAATCAAATTGTGGGGGCCTGAGGGACAGTCGCAGAGAGAGATGGGTGGGAAAGCAGATGTTCTGGCCCCAGAATTGTTGCATGGCTTTAATCTCCTCACCACTAATCGCTATAACTGGATTCAGTAGCACCTGCTGCTCAAAGCGCAATGTGCCAGGGAAGGACGAGAAAAGAGGAGATAGAGACAGACGGGAGGACCAGACAGTACAATGGATGGGGAAGAACAGCCCGTCCTAAGTATAGGCTGACACAGGGTCATGCAAAAATATGCAACTCCCTCATTACTTGCATAAAACCACTGCAGGCAATTATTAACAATTCGAGGCTTTAACCTACATCCAGTGCTCTTAGACAGGGAGGGAGACACTGATGAAGTTAAGACTAATACATAAAGGTAGGTGCTAAGCCGTAAGGCAATTATATATGCTTTTCTGTGTGTGTGTGTGTGTGTGTGTGTGTGTGAGTAACAACTTACCTTTCTTACGATTTTCTACAGATCCATCCTGCTTCTTGTCTGTGGAAAAACACAAAATGGTGTCAGTCGTGCTCCATGTCGTAGTAGGCAACACATAGCAACTGTACTCTTAACCATTTTTAAAATCAAACCTGTAACCTTTAATCAATTGTAAATTAATCACTAACTATTTTGATAATCGATGGATACAAGAGTTAGTCCAAACACCACAGTTTCAAATATGTAATCAACAGAAGTAAAACTTAGCCACTGAGGGCTGCAATGTTTAGTTGATTAATCAATTATTCAACAGAAAATCACTTCTTATCATTTTCATTATCACTTAATCTGCTGATTCTTTCCTTGATTAATTGAGGGTAATTGGTTCATAAAATGATGAAAAATTCCCAAAGCCCAATGTGATCGATTCAAATGTCTTGCTTTGTCCACAAACCACAGATACTCAGTTTACTGTCACAGAGGACTGAAAATAAATAAATAAAAATTGATTAATCTACTCATACTTGTAGCTCCATCTGTAGCTATTCTGATAATCAAACAACTGTTTTAGTCATTTTAAGCAAAAATGCTGAACATTTGGTGGTTCCAGCTTCTCAAGTTGATGGATTTCTTTGGTGATAGTCAACTGATTATCTTTGGGCTTTGGCCTTTCAGTCAGTTTAAACAAGATGTGGGCAACTATAAAGGCCATTTTACACTATTTTAGGACATTTTAAGGCCAGAGGTTGTCAGAGTGGGATAAGGGCTTCCCCACTGGGAATGTCTATGGGATCAAATAACATAATCATGATGATAACCATGAGGAAGCCCATAGTCTCAGACTTTGAAAACCCCTGTTATAGACTAATTGATTAATTCATAGATATGATAGTTAGTTGCTGTCACATCTATAAGTAACTGCACAACCTCCCTACAGCTCAGCCATGAGCTCCTGAAGAAGGAACCTGAACATGCTTAAAGTAGCAGTAAATCTGTGTTCTTAGTGTGCATGCATCTCTGCTACCAAGTCAACAACATCTTTCAGCACAGGCTCAGCCCTTTCTGTCATCAAATTATAAAAAAGTCTGAATGGAAGATGATGGAATATTTCTGTGAGATGCAAAACTGGTGGTAGAAAATAAAACCGTCTGCACAAACATGTCCACCTGCTGTGCAGACTGATCAATACCAACAGAAACAGGGGAAGGAAAATAAGCTGTGAGGATACTGACTTTTTCTCTGTTTCTTCTTTTCCTCCTTTTCCCTTTTCTTTTCCTCTTCGTCATCGTCTTCATCTTCGGCACTCCCAAGTAAAGTGAAGATAATTCCAGTTTGCGAGTTGACACCCACGGCAGTGACCACCATTTTCCCTGAGCCTTCCATTACATGGGTGCCTTTGGACAGAGGAGGAAAATAAGACATCAGTCAATAAGGGAGGGAGGGAAAGGGCATGGACAGTATCTGACTGAATGATGATGTTTCCAAGATTACATACGCCACATTCTGTAGCTTTAACTCTGACCAAAAATACATTTCTAACACATTTGTTGCTCTGACTTTTTCATTTTGGTGCAGACTAGCATGCTAGATTCCTTTGCTTACTGAGTAGATAGTTTAGCCAGGCTTTCAAGTGGCATGTTCAGCGACACACAAGGAAGACAAAAAAACAGTAAACACAGGTTTTCAAATGGAGGCAATAAATAAAAAAGGAATTGTGCACTTGCAAGTAAAAGGAGAAAGAAACACTGAAACATTGTGAATACCCTCCAAAGCTTTAATCAACAGCCTTTAATCAAAAGCCAATTGTCAGACTGGGTGAATTAATGGAAATCTGAGAGGCTACAACAGGGTTTAACATCTCTGGGTCTCCCAGGACACGGGCAAAACTTGCTGATTTGAACAGAAAAAGCAAACAGCAGAAGAGAGAGACTGAAAACAGCGAAGAAGTGGAAAGTTTCTAAAAGTTCTCTCATGCCTGTGTTAATTAGACAATGCTTTCCCTTTCATTCGTGAGCGTGATGACAGAAGGGATGCAGCCTGTGTTGAGGGAAATCAAAAAGCAGTGGTGAAGCTGTGTGTACACACACACACACACACAGAGTACACTCCTCTCTGCTGGAGGTGTGCCAGCACAGAGCCAGATGAACTAAACAAGAAGTGTTCCTCCAGATTCCCTACACACTTCATATGGGCAACAGAGCGGTGAAGACAGAGTGTTCTGACAGCACAAACACAAAGTTGAAGGTGCTTTGTGCACATGGAGTGGACTCTCTACACAGCAAAAAACTCAAACTATTACAGCTTCACATCTGGGCAGTGTTGGATGGCTGATAATTGATTACACTGAGCAGCAGGATGGGGACACCAATTCACTTTCAATTTCTAATCCAGCTTGTCACTAAACCCATGCAAATTAACGTTACAACACTGGATACACAGAGAGACTTATCTTTAAAAGCGAAGGCAAATTATCATCAAAACAGGAGTTGTGCATGACACTGAATAGTGATGAAGTCTTTGGGCTGTATTTTCAATCTGCAGCTGCAATGGCTCATTTGTGAATTATCAAAAAAAAAAAAAAAAAAAAAGAAGTGGTTTCACCCGTTCTTAGTAGGCCTGGGCACTGAAACAATAATGATATGTATCTGCAATAGATACTTCATCAATAGAAATAAGAGAATTGTTCAATAAACTATAACTTAACTATAACTAACTAATAATGAATAATGTTCCACAGCTTCAAATTAAATGCAAACTGCCATGAAAGCACATAACAAATATGCCCTAGCTCACAAAAAGCCTATCATATGCCTTGATAATGGAGCGTGCTACGAGTGACATGCAAACACCTGTCTTTCACAGGTGTTTTGTTCAGTTGAACCACTGACATGTGACACAAAAACAGGAACAGCGTGGAGTGAGAAAATGAGTGAAGACGTTGAGGAAATTGTTAATAAAAAAGGACAGGTCAGCAAGCCAGTCTTGCAGTCTATTAAAGGAGAATTTTGTAATATATTTACTATGATAAATCATAAAATGATCATAATAGGTCATCAGAAATTAAGGAAACATGCCAAAATAAATCCAAAGTAAGGAGGTTAAATTCAACCTATATTACCCTAGTCTTTATTTAAAAAATGGTGAATAATAATTATCAATTATTATCTATACCAAATGAAATTTAAAATTCTATCATGATCATTTTTTTCAGTGATATCGTCCAGTTTTACTTCTTTGCTTTGTAGGATAACAGCTGGTCTACAGTGGAGCACTCAGTCTGTCACGTCACTCAACTGGCGCTGTCCCTGCATTACAGTTCACACACTGAACCAGCGACCTTCCGGACACAATAAAGCACCTTTTTGCTAACTAATGGCCTCACTGATGACAGCATGCCAAAGTCTATCATCGGTCTATTTTGGCTGTTTTTTTATCTAAGAGGCTAAAGACAGAAGGTCAAATATCAATTTAGTTTTTACTAGAATTAATTTTTTAAAGTAAGATTAGGGTCAGCATCCTCATTGACTTCTATGTGCATGTGGCCAAATTTAAAAGTATGTAAAAAATTAATTGCATTTTGATATGAGGAAATTGCACAGGGGTTATCTGTCATTTCATTTTAATAAAGACTGAACTCATAAAGTCAGACTTTGAAGATGACGTGCGCTGTATTATTTAAATTTACTCAGCTCAGTCACTTTTGCCTATGTCTACAAGCATCACAGATCATTTCTTGAGGGCATGTTAAGATGTCTGGCAAAATAACAGTCCAAGTCATGTTTGCAACCAAACCCTCTTTCTAAAATCATAGTTGTAATTGTTTTGTGGTTACAACCAGCCAGGAGAGGGACTACTGAAAAATAAAACAAAATTGAGGCACTGTGTTACCTGATAACAGCATTGGATCTTTTTCTTGTGTTTTCTTGACATGGTCCGACTCCCCTGTGAGTGAGCTCTCATCGATCTTCAGATCGTTGCTTTGGATGAGGACTCCGTCGGCAGGCAAAAGGTCACCTGAAAGACGCATAGAAAAAAAATGTGCCTTTAATTTGGAGGAACAATCATGTACAAAACTATACAATTATTTTTGAATTAATCTTGGATTACATGGTATTCATTCTAAGCATTTTTAATTTGTTAATTTTGAATTTTATCCTTCAAAGAAATATTTGCATTAAGGGGACAGTTAGGCCCCAAAATCAAGAATACATATTTTTCTTCTTACCTGTAGTGCTATATATTCATCTAGATTGTTTTGGTGTGAGTTACTGAGATTTGGAGTTATCAGCCATGGAGATGTCTGCTTTCTCGTCTATAATGAAAGTAGCACTCAGTTTATGGTGCCCAGAGAAGCAAGAAATACATTTGAAAAACTCAGCAGCAATGTCACTTTCCAGAAATCATGACCCAGTTACTCAAGATAATCCACAGACCTTGTTGTGAGAAGTTCCATGTCAGAACTATGTTCTTTTTATGACAGAATCTACTGGAACTACTTTCTTTCTGAAGTACAATCTACCAGAACTACTTGCTTTCCACCAGAAAGATTGCTCCTACACAAACTGCTCACAACAAGGTCTGCGGATTATTTTGAGTAACTCAGTCATGATTTCTGGAGAGAGACACTGCCATTGAATTTTTCAAATATTTTTTTTGGCTGCTTAGAGCACCATAAGCTGAGTGCCATTAAGTCCCATTATATTCAAAAGAAGGCAGACATCTCTATGGCCGATATGATATCTAGATGGATAAATAGCACTACAGGCCAGACAAAAAATGTATTTTTGATTTTGGTGTGAACTGTCCCTTTAAATTAACTGACTTCAAAAACATAGCTGACAATCACTTCTTACCATATTTTACTTGTGCAATGTCACCGACCACAATCTCAGCCACAGGAATTTGGATAACTTGTCCTCCACGGACGACAGTAAATTTCTGTTCCTGCTCAATGCGACTCTGGAGGCCCCTAAACTGCTTCTCTTTACTCCAGTCGTTGAATGCCGTCACCAGCACCACACAGATAACTGACAGAAGAATGGCGGCACCCTCTATCCAGCCCGCTTCTGACTCATTTTCATCCTCCACACCGCCAGCAGCCCTTCCACAGTCTGCAGAGGGACAGGGGGCAAACATTAATACAAAAAAGTTCATTACAAATATCACATCATCCCATCACTCAGAAACAATGAAATGTGCAGAATGAAAGAAATTAATGCAGTGTGAAACACTAAGAGAAGAGGGCATGTCATTAGATTCTACAATGAAATAAATGAGGCAGAGATAAGCAAGTGACAAACATTTGTTTAACATAAAATGGTAACACTTTATAATAATATAATAATTTGTAAACCTTTAAGAAATCATGCATGGAGAGGTGGACCAGATATTTGTAACACTATGTTAATGAATAATGACTCGTGTGTAAACTGCCTATAAACATTATTTGGATGGCTGTTTTAAAGTTGCAACTGATAATTATTATACCTTACATACTTGTGTACATAAGTTACGTACGATAAGGTTCATTAACTACATATGCAAGTAGTACTTATTTTAACCCAAAGCTGATACTTTTCCTTAACTCGACCCAAGTGGTTTTCTTCCTAAACCTAAAGATGTAGTCACGTTGCCTAAACCACTTCAAGTAGTTTTTGGGCCTTTACTTTTAAAGTTTGCCTGATGTTGCATATTAATTATTGGTAACTTGCCCTGCACACACAAAACTGACTCATTGTTTAAGGCGTATGGGGCCACTGACCAGCCATATTTGACAAATTGGAAATAAGAATGTGTTGTTCATAAATATTATCTAGATGGTTATTGTAAGGTTGCTACTGATGTTTATAAAAATTTGTCAGTGGTTAACAAGTACTGTGTAGTGCAGCAAACATTATCTAGATGTTATTGTAAAACTGCATCTGATGTTTATAAAACTTTACAATTGCTTAATAAATAATTTGTAAAGCAAATATAAACATTATCTGAAGTTTGTTAACAGTGTAATATAACAGTATATATATTAATAAGCTTAATTAACTATCAATTTACCATTCATTAATGACAGTTATTACAAAGTGTTAACCATAAAGTCCAAATGTAAATAGACTGATATCCATTAACAGTAACATAGATCAATAAAAAAAAAAAACAAAACATAAAAATAAAGAAATCAGAGATAGGATTGTAATGAAGTGTTGTTGCTTACGTTCTCTTTCGGCATCTGGAGGTTTATAAAAAGAAAGGCCTAGTGAAACTATGGCTGCCACTTCTAGGATAATCAGTGTGACATCCTGTAGCGCCTCCCACACTAACTGTAAGAAAGTTTTGGGCTTTTTGGGCGGTATAAAATTTTGCCCAAACACTCTTTTCCGCTTCTCGATGTCTGCAGGCTGCCCGCTTAGACCTGGAGAGGGAAAAGACAGAGGACAAAAAAAAAAAAAAAGAACATTTTATTTGTAAATTTAATGCTATTTAATGACTACAATTATCAAACATTCACATAAAAAAGAAAGCCTTAATTGTGCCGTGTAATTTGAGCACAGATGGATGCATTACTGTAGACATTTTGTTCACAGGAGGAGAGCTTGTCTGTACTCTCGTCGCTGGGCCTCTAAAAAAACATTATCCCCAAAAGGAATCAGCATTTCTGACAGGACGCTGTGGAGGCGACAATGCTGGACAACAATGACACACATTCTGTGGGCATGACAAACATTTTCACCTCTTTCAGGCATGTGAGAGAATGTGAGAACAGAGGTCAAATATAATCCCATAAACTGCCTTTTTAAACACAATGGCCGACTGACAGGAGAGGTTGAATCAGCTTTAGACTCACAGGTGCCCGTGTACACTACTGTCCCGTTATAGAGTCATCTCTGTGACACATCGCACGTCTGGTTGGCCTGAGAACCATTCATCCATGTGCAGAGACCATTCTGCAGCCACCCATTCAAATGCCTCCACATTCAAGGCACAGTCATATATTCAAAAGGGCCTTCGCACATTTGATGATGCATGACAGTTTTTCACTTCTATTCATGCCGCCTGACTCTGTGTGGGTGGTTGTGCAGGCTGGATGGAGCTGTGTGTGTGTGTGGCAGAGAGGAGGTGGATCAGGATTGGGGGCCAGGGAAGAGTGACTGTGTGAAACTGCTACTGACAGGCAAACGGGGGGTAGGTGGGGCGAGGTGGGGGTGAGGGTGCAAGGGACTGAGACTAATAAAGAGTAGAGCTACTGACGGCTGGAGGGAAGCTGCACTCGGAATAGCAGCGTCGTAATAGGAAGAAGGATCAGTAGGGTCAAGGTATGGGCAAACAGAGAGAAAGACAGACGGACACATGCTCACAGACTAGAGGTACAATGCAAATCATGACACCACATTTGAATAAAGAGTCTGTGCAGTGTCAACAGCACAGGAAGCAAAGTATGTTGTTCTTCTGATAATGAGATATTTCTCCTTCTCTTATGCAAAGAAATGCTTTCAGAACCGACCGCTGAACGTAATTGTTTCAGTCTTTTTCAAGCAAAAATGCCAAACAAGCTTCTCAAATCTAACCGCTTTAACTGCTTTTCCTTGACATATATAATGGTAAACTAAACATCTAAACATCTGACATGCTATAGACTATTTTTTAATGATTAATCGACTGATTGATCATTAATGTTACCAAGGATTCATTAAGAAAAGTGCTGTCAATTTGCAACCTTATAATAGCAAAAAAAAAAAAAAAATCATCAAGAAAATAATCTTCGGATTAATCTATAATAGATTGCAAAGGGAAAAGATTTTGTGTATCAACACAAAGTGGGAAAGATGGGGCTACAACAGTTGACACCAAGAGAAATTTCCATCCCCAATCACTGCTATTAAGACACAGCCGATGTGTGCATTGCAAAGCAGTAAACAGATATTTGGGTCGTTGTTTTAGGTGGGTTTTTAAATCAGCGTTAAAGAGATAATTACATACCATTCATAAGGAGTCTGAAAATCATTCTACAAGGGAATTTTTGGCATTTTCATGTGGCTGTCCAGTCAGTGCCCCTCATATGAGACCCCTGCCCCCCTTGAAGGAAAAAATATTTTATTTTATGATGTAAATTCTTGTTATTGGACATTTTTATTCAGAGGCTCGGACGAAACTGCTGGCTACACCACACATCCACAGGAGAAAAGAACATATATTACGAGATCAATTTTGGAGATTTTATGAATCTCTAATTTAAAAAATATAACAAACAAACAAAAACAATAAAATCTGATTTCCTGCCTCCGTATGAATATTTTCTGGTTGCCTTACTCCTCTTTTGACAGTTAACTGAATATCTTTGGGTTGTGGACAAAACAAGACATTTGAGGTCATCTTGGTCTTTGGGAAACAGTTAACATCATTTCCCACCACTGCCTGACATTTTATACAACTAATTGATTAGTTAAACAAATAATCAAGAAATTAATCGACAATGAAAATAACTAAGTTGCAGCCCTACTAACAGTTATCTCCTTTATTTAATTTTCCATGATTCCCCAAGTATGTAAACCTCTGTTTCCAAATTACTGTTGTCCAATCCTGTCCTTGAAGTTTTCTATTCCAAAACAATCAAGGCATCATTATGACCAAGACAATATGATACTAACAGAGTAATAATATGGCTGTAACTACAGACTATTTTCTTTATCAGTTAATCACTTCGATAGCTTTTAGGTTAATCAATCAGCATGTAAAATTTGTTTAAAAATTGTCCACAAAATGCCAAAGTGCTTGTTTTTGCCCAGCTCAAACAATTATCAAAGTTTTTGATTAATTTCTGTCAGTTGGCTAACTGAGTAATGAGTTATCCTTTGAGCTCTGATTTAATTGCAGAATCTCCAAATTAAATAAGCATTGCATTTACAGTCAATGCCAACTGCTTTGTCCCTACTAATTCCACTGTAAATGAACATTATGCAGCTCATGATTAAATCACACCAGTGACAATGGTGCTACACTTTGCGCTTGAAGTAATTGCGTCAATATATGATCCTAAAATGGGACGTCACTGTTCAACAGAATGGTAACGTCATGTACTACCACATGTTGAGATCCAGTTTAATTAAAACATGACAACCCCCTCTGTTTCATCTTTCACAGTTCTACCAACTGCTCACTTTGAACAAGTTTTGGTCGACTTCATTTAAAGAGGAAATTAATCCTGTATCACTAGGTACATGGTTAATTGACATTACAACCTAACACTAACACATACTTTTCTAAAAGGGAGGTGAGAAGAATGACGATGACTCATCAGCAGCACACATTAAAAGGCTACGGGGTTTATCCTGCATAGCTGCCTGTTGCTGCTCCCTGGCTGTCTCTCACCGTCTGCTTTGATTCTCTACGCCTCTAATGAAAACATGCTGACAGCTAATACCCCATTCAATTTTACACCACATTTTCCCTTTGCATTGGAGCAATAAATACAAGTGACAGAGGACGATCAACATGTCGTCCCTCCGCTGGATACACAAACAGAAAATAGGTTGGCCTTGGCCCCTCACATCATTTTAGCACCCAGAGTCTGTCTCAAGTCAAGCAGCTAATCATTAACCATTTAATTTGGATGCTTGTCCCCGGTTGACCCCTCCGAGTACTGTCACTTCAGCCACCAGTGAGGGGTCAGGGTAAGCCTTCGCTCTGGGCCTGTCACAATTCAATGAGAAAAAGGGTCACGATTTTTCCTTTACTGCCTTTACATAACTATGTGTAGGCAGAGAAGAGCCAACACACTGTCCAATACAATGAGACACACCTACTGGACAAAATGGGTCAAGGGAATCTCACTACCAAGAGAATATGTGAAGATTCAGGCACATAATAAAACTGCAGTGAAGAGAGGAGTCCTGCACCTGCATTCTGTCTTCTTACTTATAAGCTGTCTTAGAAAATTAAGGTCTTTGGGTTATTAGACCTTAACTAGACCTACTTTCTTTTCTCCAACATACAGCCCCTGTCTGAACGGCCGGTCATAACATTTACAGACAGTACATATATATTTTACAGTCAGACCATTTACAGTTCATTTTCAGTTCCCCTTAGAAACCACTTTATGTAGATTCATTCGCTGAACAAATATGTAGGCCCACAACTAACCATATGTCCACTGACAATTTGAATCAGCCAGTTTGTTAGTTTATTTAAGAATTTCTTCGTGTGTATTGCTTTCTGAAAAATAAATATGCTAAGTACACTAAAATTCTTCTGTTTTTCTCACCCACATTTTCATTGCTTTGGCAATGTAAACATCTATTTCCAAGGTTGAATACTAAAAGAGTGTCTGGTCTCTTCAGGGTGAATCTTTCACTGTTTTGTATAATTTACTTGGTTCCTATAAAATATTAAAATAATACAGGGCTGGCCAATATGGACAAAATCAAACACATCACAGTATTTTTGACCAAATACCTCTCTCGATATTTATCAAAACTGCAACAATGTTGTGAGGATGACAATTGGTGCTTTTGCAAGTTCAGAAAATTACATCACTTTACTGTGATGCAGCCTTTAAAACCAGTAAAAGACAACACTCATGACATATCACGATGTGACTAGTGCATTCAAAGTCTAAGACAATATCTAATCTTACAACACAATGTTATTTATCGATATATCGCCCAGCCGCAAAATAACATTTTAGCAATTAATTCCCAATGCTTCTTTTACCATTTATATGTGATCAGAGAACAACAGTGCTACACCCTCATTACTACAGCATGATCATTTCCCTTCCAACATAAGTGCTAAATGGATATTTTTGTGCAATTTCACAAAAAATGTGTTTTGTAATAGGTTTGCAGCATTATACTGGTATCACTCTATATTATCGAAATCCATTTGCAGCCAAGTGCAGTATCCAAAATGCAGAGGATGCAATTTTTTGTTAAAATGTGCGACAAATCAGCATTATAATGAAGTACTGTGGTGCTGCAGAGATGCCCTGGCCTACAAATCTTGTTCTCCAGATGTAAGAAAACATCTGGTTTGGTACAGCCCCCAAGAAATGCCTCATCATTAGGGGTGCAACGGATCGCAGTTGATCCGTGTCCCGTACGGATCGCCTTCCACGGTTTGGCATGCATGTGATCCGCGGACTACATGTGAGCATCATAGTTTTACTGTCACTAGGTGCGTTTACATGGGCACTTTTTCTCTTTCCGATTAAATTCATTCCGAATGAGTCTTTCGGGTTAACTGTTTACATGTGACATGATCTAATCTGATCGGGTGTTTACATGAGCCACTGCATGTATTCAGAATAAACCGAATAAACTCGCTGTGACGTTTGCAGTCAACTTTTGGCGGTCAAATTTGTTAAAAACAGTAGAAGAAGAAGCTTTTACTTCCGTACACAATTGTCAATAAAATAACACATCTGTCTCCCTCTCTTCTCTCTCTCTCTTCCCTTCTCTGTCTCCGTGTGTGTATGTGTGTGGAGGTAGCGCGGATCAGCTGTTGCGAAGTTCAGTGCATGTGTGACAGGATATGATAGGGATCTTTTATGTTGTTCTGTGTTTTCCTACATTCATGAAGGTGGCATACAGTTAGAGGCTGAGAAGCCTGTCAGTCATTGTGGTTCCCATGACGAGAGAGAGGGAGAGGGAGATACGTCATCACAGAGCATGCGCAGTAACGGCGCAGCCGCACAACAAACGATCGAGTGTTTACATGACATTTCTTTCGGTTTAAAGAAAGGATTATCCACCTCTCTGAAACTGAATGAAATTTCATTCAGTTTGGGCACGTTCCTTCCGATTGAGGTGTTTATATGGAGTAGTTTTATTCGGTTTGGGCTTTTAAACCGAGTAAAACTGGAATATTTGTGTCCATGTAAACGCACCTACTGTTACTTTTGTATAAGTTATAATACCCGAAATCTCAATGCAGAGTTGCAGTGAAAAGACAGGACAGATGCTGCTGTGTGCAGCGCATATCTGCGAAGAGCGACTGATTTAAAATCTGTCACATCGCCTTGAGTGAAATCCAGACCATGACTTTTTTCACTGATGTAACTATGCTGTGTCAAAGAAGCAGATCATAAGATTGTGATAATTATTGAAACTCTGGCGATATCAGCTGTCTTAACTTCTACACAGCTCCTCCGGTGCAGCTCTGTCTCACCCTGTCTGTGACACAGTGTGTCTGTGCTGATTGATTACCCGTAACTTCTAACCAATCAGATGTGCTGTAGGCGGGACATTGAGCCAGACTACAGAGCGTAGTTGTGTATTATACTGTGCAGTGTATAATGATCTAATATATGTATAGTATATACATAGTACAGTACTGTATAAGTTTGAAGATTTTATATATTACCATTATCATTACTATTATCATTATTTACATTACATAACCATGGTGATAATTACAGACAGACAGAGATCAAAGCCAAGTGCATTTTTAAAATAATTTAACCCTAATCCCACCACTTTTTTCGTTTTTGCTGATCCGAAAAATGATCCGATCTGTGACTCAAAACCGTGATACAATCCTGAACCGTGAGTTCTTTGATCCATTGCACCCCTACTCATCATCATGATTTTAATAGTTTTTTTCTGTAAAAATGACAATCGCGGTGCAAAAATGATCACTCACTCTCACTCAGCCTAATCATGAATCATATTGAACTCAGGGACTCCTGAAGATTGTTTTTTAATATTATAATAAAGTTCCAAAAAAAAGAAACTTCTGTTTTTGTACCTTTAAAGGTCATCGAAACTGCAAATGATAATAGTAATAATTGTGCAGTTCTGTAAAGGCCTACCATGAATCTGTGAAACCGTGATATTTTCTGAGACATCAAAATCTCATCCCATTTCAACCCTATTTGGTAATACAATTCTGAAAAACTAATATCACCACTCTGCTCAGGAATTCTGAGAAGACAACTGAATGAGATAATGCTCCACCTGGCAAGCCATACCGCAGACGCAGGCTAGACTACAAATTACATTTAAGGGATAGTTCAGATTATTTTAAGTGGGGCTGTATGAGAATACTTATCCATAGTCAGTGTGTTACCTACAGTAGATGCTGGTCGGCACATCTGCAGTTTGGAGAAGCAGAGAGGAGTACCAGCATGGAAGCTAAGCAATGAACTGCTGTGGACAAGATAAGCAACAAAAGGAAT
This sequence comes from Lutjanus argentimaculatus, assembly GCA_034769285.1. Taxonomy (NCBI): domain Eukaryota; kingdom Metazoa; phylum Chordata; class Actinopteri; order Lutjaniformes; family Lutjanidae; genus Lutjanus; species Lutjanus argentimaculatus. The sequence goes on along the minus strand of JAWZSL010000029.1, from coordinate 1,873,324 downwards.
TTTAGCCACTGGAAAAAAGGTCTACCTAATAGGTAATACACTGACCCTCATACAACCCCACTTCAAATTATGTGAACAATTCCTTTAAGGCCAAGTGTCTACAAAAATATTTAATGTCTAAATGGTTTTAGTGTTATCTACTTCAGAGTTGGAGGTTCTGAAAATCACTGGAACCAGAACCTTTAATCACAAGGAAGCACAAGAAACCACCTGCTACAGCAGCTCCACTAACAAAAGCAAGGTCTGGCCACATGCTACAGAGATGCTTCAGACATGAAGACAAGCTATGCCTGCCCCCTGAATTACAGAGAGTAAGCTATCATTTAACAGTCTGAACCTTCCCCCATTGAATGAGGGGGTGTGGTGTCTGGAATGACAGATGCAGAGAGCCTGTCAGCATTCGTGAAACGGAGTCCAATTGTGCGAGCCTCTCAGCCCACAGACGATCAGATCGATAGGCTGGAACCCAAATATTTGACTACACTAATATAGCATTCAACAGGGAATAACTGTGAAAAATAGGGGAACACTGTCAATAGTACTGATGTGGTGTGGCCTTGTCCATTTGATAAGTCTCATTATGCAGAGGAGAAAGAGGATCCCATTGGGAGAAGAGAAATGTTGCCGTGTTAGGAGGGCCTGCTGAAAATATTGATACTAAAATCTGATTTCATTTTCTGGGAACAACAACAAGCATTAAATCCTGTAGGTATCCCTCTCAGTCTTTTCTGTGCATCTACAGCCTCTTTAAGCTGTTAAGCCACAACTGATTTGTGTGCCCAGAAGAAAGCATCTCCAAGCCTAAATGCAGACATCTGGGTACACTTTGGAGTACAATGCTTTTGACCCTGAGCTGTGATATTCAATGCTGAGAAAATGTGGTAAAAGGATGGGAATTTTGTTATAACAGTGCTCCAGTGATTTAGTTTTGCTCTTACAAACAGCTGGGGGACTCACGAGAGACAGATAAAAAAAAAAAACAAGAATGGTCACAACCAGGCAGCCAAGGCTCAGATGTCCTGACTCATCGCGCAAGGCCATGAAAAAGAAGTAGAAGCCGCACCGCTTTCCCTTGAGTTGGGTGGTGCCACTGACAAGTCCACCAGCTCTGACTACATTTGGTTGTAAATGGGGTCTCAGTTAATCATAAATGTTCCAAAAATGTAGATCATACCGCCCATAATAAGACTTCAATGGACCCTCCCTGCCTGGTAATAAGGTGGTCAAAATTATCAATACCTCAGTACTTTAACGATACCACATGCTTACAATGATACAATTAGAGTTAGACTAATACTGACATATTGGCCAATATTCTTTTTTCCACCTCCCTCCTACTTGTGGCATCAAGCTCATGGCTGAAGAAAAAAATGCAGCACTTAAAAGATGACACAGTAGGGTTGGGCGACACATTCAAATTTTCCGATTGGCCACTGTCAGCCCATCAACCATCTATTTGCTATATATTCGCCCCCTCCCCTCCCATTTCCTCCCGTCCTCCTGAGTCACAGCTGGGAAGTGTGCACAAGCGGCGAATTCACTACATTATGGATGCTATTTACGTTCACTACATCCAGTGAACAAAATAAACTCACAAAGTGTCAAGAAATGAAACATTCTTACACCAGTTTTCCTTATTAAGCAGAAAAATACAACAGTACACCCTCTGAATTCAAGCTTCTCCCTTCTACCAAACTAAGACAAGCTTAATTAGCTTGTTAACTCCTTGTAAAACACACTTCAAACTTGACAGAAAAGCATGTAAAAAAACAACAAACAAATATCACCCCAAAAATCCATTTGTGATTCATGTATTTAACTTTTTAACTTTTCTTATCCCCCTGCACATTGTCACCAAGTCAAATTCCTGTGCACATTTGGTGAATAAGGCCATTCTGATCAATTAAAAACTACACAAACAGAATAATTTGAATTACCTATTTAAGCTATTTAAAAAAACGACAAAAATCTAAGTGCTCATTCAAGACCTCAGTTCAGTCTTTGGTTTTGCTATGCTGCAAGGAGACAATGCTAGACAATTTACAGTGGCTTTTTCTGCACTTTTCTGTACTAGCACTGTGTGCAGGGTGTTAATCTCTAACTATTTTTTCACAACTGCCTAGGACTTTTTTTGCTGTGGTATCAAAAGAGGAATCAAGTGTAATTTTTTTTATACTGGCATTGTTTCTCAGTTTAGTATCGTGACAGCTCTGACTAGTAAAGACCCATGTCTCTCACACTTCATGCCACAACTATGTAATGCAGGCTTCCAGTTAAAATGTGTCATCTCCAAGGCCAAGCTAAGGTAGCCATAGTGACATCACTAACATTATCTTCTCATGCTTGATGAAGCTTCTACAAAAGCCACGGATATTATACAACTATTTTCACAAGCTGAGTAGTGTTTCACACGAGGAGTAAACTGATTCTGATGTGTAAAACCCCTTTACATGGTAGTGATGTTTATGTAACTCACCACACAACTAGAAGAAAAGAAATAAATAGAGACGGAAAACTGAGACTTAACTGGTACTAATTTCAAGGTGGTTACTTACTGAAGCAGAGAAAGCACCAGAAAGAGCAGTCTGCATGCAGAGAGGAAGTGAATTCATACAAATAAATCAGGCCAACTGCCAGAGCTTCAGGTACTGTTGAGCTGTCTCTATCCACCACACAAGGAGATCCTCACCGCCATGAAACTGGGTTTGTTTGAGAAGTGCAGCATATCAACAAAACTAGAAGGAGACTTGTTAAATCAAACAGTCGGTTAAATAGTTATCTGTGATTAATGCCCTTCAGGCTTCACCTTTTATTTCATTACACTGCAGCACTGTGACTGGTTAATGGTTTACATTTGTCAAACAGACAAATGTAATATTTGAATAAGCTTTTGGCGGTGTTCATTATCATAATTTAGACGGGACATTGTAAAGTGTGCATAATCAACTCTTGTCACACTCAGAGCATTTGTATGTTAATTACAAGAATCAATTTGAATCACAGCCCCATGAATTGAAATCTAACTCAACTGGGAGATCTTAAAGATACCCAGCTCTATGTGGTAGTGCCATGACATATTACATTTCACCAAATCCAAACAGATTATGCTGAAAACTAGTAGAGTGGTACATCCATGCACTGTTGCAACAGAGAAGTTCAGTCAAACTTCTTTGGGTGAAAAAAGGAGCTTGGAAATGTGGAGGATTAGTGAAGGATTGGCTTAAGAGGTTCGAGAAATGGCCAACCAACTAATTAGAAATCCCTTTTCAATTGTCAAGCTCCTGTAATCTTAAATGATGGCTTAATTTCCCGAGCCAGTGACGAATGAGCTGATTGAAACTGGAAGTATCAGAACTTGGTGGCTGTGTACCAAGTTGGACAGCACCTGCTGCGGGGGGAAACAAAATGTGGACCTATTCAAGCTTATCAGCACGATACAGTTGCAAATAACCACTGAAGTAACAACGTGTTTCAGAAAATTAGGTAAAAGCTGCCTTTGCTTTGTAAAGTAGCAATCTATTTTATAAAAAGACTTGTTTTCATTAGGAATCTAGAATAATCTAATATTCTCTTAGTCACTGAACATGTTTGATAACCTGGAGATTGTAAATACACACTGCTGACAGGCAGAATATTGACAGAGCATACAGCTACAGGAGAAAATTGATTTATGGATCCAATATCATCGATGAAAAGGAAAACATCAATCCATATCGTCATCTTTAAGACACGCCTTTATTTTGAAATTCTGACGTTTATGTCCAAAGGCACATCCTTCCTAAACAATAACACAGTGTTAGCCCCTGGGAGGTAATGGCAAGCAGCCAAGAAAAAAAAAAAAAACGATATTTACTCCTCTCTCAGGAATAAATCAGTAGTGTGGAAATATATGCAAACAATACCGGTACCAGATCCAAATACTCTGGAAACAAGGAACCTGGCAGAGCATCCAGTCTGCTAACTTGTTGCTCTCACTGTGAAAAATATTAGCTGCTCTGTTTCATCAATGTTAGGCTGAATAACAAGCATGCAGGCTGAAACTGAATGAGTTTTCTGTTCGGAGATGCAGTGACTTAAACCAGTGGTGAGTAAGAAAAAGTATAAATAATACATGTAATTTCTTATGCTATGAGTAGAGGAAAAGTCTGCTAACTGCTAGGCTAATGTAAATTCCATAGGCTTAAAGGAGTAATCTGTAATATATTTTATATATTTTGAAAAGGCCATGATATGTCATCAGGAATTAAGTAAACATGCTAGGTCAAAATACTGACAACACTACAGTCATGGTGTGTCCCTTTGAAATTTCCATTCCAGGTTGGAATGACGGTCTCACACTAATTAAGAGTTTAAATGAATGCTGAATGTTTGCTAAATGAGTAAGTGTCTTTTTATGAGTCGTATGAAACCACTATTAATCATTTAGAAGAAGTAGAACAACATGTCAGTGGAGTCTGGAGTTGGAGTCCAGTGAGTGCTTGCATTACTGACTGCCAGAGTGTACTTTCAGATCAGTGTGCTTTGGTTTACAGGAAAACAGGCCTAACTTTACACTGACAGACAATTGACAGTTACAAACAGCTGATCAACATACAGTGGAGGACTCTTCGTCGCAAATTATAATGTTGCACTTCTTACAGAAGCATCAAATAGGATTTCAACCTGTTCATTATACTGTCTAAGTCTCCATCTCACTATGGACTGCAGTGCTAATTTTTGAATATATAATTGTTGCATATTGCTCCATTAAGCTAAAAACAGTGACTTGTTAAAACAATTGTTTTTGTTTATGAACAGTCGACGGTTGGTATACGGTTGGAATTCTATACTTCTGTTAAATATTCTTATTGTTAATTAATCTTAGTGTTGCAGGCTTAATGATATCAGCAAATACTGTACTGTTGTCCAATGAAGCGATACAATATTGTATCCTCATGAAACTGATGATTTACATTCGTAGTTAAGCACAGTTTCCAAACATTATCTGCTCAGAGAGCAACCAATACCATGTTAAGCAATCTTTATAGCAAAAAGTGCTTAAAAAAGCTCACGGGCTGCCACATTCTTTATTTGAAGCATAGAGCAGGTAGAACGAGCAGAGGAGGATGAGTACACTCGTACTTATGAAACAACTGATGTCACTCATGCTACAAATATGACAGGACTCTATATTCACCAACCTGACACAGCTACACATGCATGCTTGGACAACTCTCTCAACAGCAAAATTCCTATTCAGCGATTTCTCCTCAGTTCAGACAATGGCCTACTGGCCTGCATAACAGGCACTGAAACATGAAAAGAGACTGCTTGCTATACTCTTACATACTGTCAATAAATGAAAGGTCAAGCATTAAAGAGTGAGGTAGTGATTCTTGAATGAGAGGTGCTTTGTGTTGTCATACAACACGGTATTTATCACATTCCTCTTGGTTTGATGAGCCCCAGGATTTTTTTTACTTGCTTTGAGACAGTGAATAGAGGACTGTTGCTGCTACAGTGAATATGCGGTGCCGTTTTAATCTGGGATCAAACTGAAAATCCCCTCCCATAAGAGTTCAGTCAAGGTCACACTGGCGATTAGGCAGACTGTCTATAGAGACAAACTGAGGCAGAGAGAAAAAGAGTGGTAGAAAAGGGAAAAACAGAGAGGTGCTATCAAAGACCACGGCCGCAGTGGGGTTTGACTGTAGTCTGACAAGTAATTTTTGCAAAAGTCTAGTGCAGGCATTACACAACGTGACCCCACACGAACTGCAAAATTAACTTATTCAACTGCTCTAGTCTCATAAATATGTTATTTATAACATATCAAAAGTTTTAAGACATCCAGGTGAGGGAAAGTATTGAAAACACTGAAATCCGTAAAGCCACATTTTTCCATTGTGTCCATGTTGAACACTGATTTATGCATGTCCTCTCATCTGATGTCCACACAAAAGACAGTGCCGTCCACAATCAACCAGAAACTGTGTTTTACATGAGACACGGAGTTGTATGCAGTAGAGTGAATGTCCAAAAGGAAATTCTCAATCCTTAAGACGCATAAATGGGTACAAAGTGGTTAATTTTCTGGCAGTATCTTTGCAATGAAAAGTTTTTATCATTTCACATTCCAGGCATTCCTCAAAAAACTTTGAGGTGCCATTTTGGCAGTCATGGAAACTGTGTTAGAGACATTATGCTATTTTGAGTGATAATTAATAATTTTATTTTTCATTTATTTGTGCAAACATTTATTATTGATGGATTAGTGCCTATTTATGTTGCCTTGTATACTAATATGGTGATTTTGACTGAAATTATTATTTTAGGAAACAAAAAAGTCCCGGGGTATGGTTAAGAAACACCTCTGAATCACCACTTGGATCTCTTAGAACATTTTATGTTAGCGAGGATACTAAACATAACCATTAATAAACATTTCAGGGCTCAACATTAAGGATTGTCCACTTGCCTAATGCACATAAAATGCCATGTCGGGGTAGTAAATCTGGCAACTCACTTGACCAACCAGGCAAGTGGTAAAAAAAGACTTTTTACTCTTATTCAGAACACACTGAAGACATAAAATCCGTTGGGACTTTTTAAGTTGCAATTTGTGTGAGGCCGACCCACACTTTTGGGTAAAATGCCTGGACTATAAGTGCATAGTCCAGTCTCTATGGTGAAGAGTTTAGTGGTAAAAGAGTAACAGAGGAGACATTGAAAAGATGAACTCACTCCTTCCCTAACATGTTCAAGTCATTACTATCCAGCCTTACAGCCTCCTGTTTTGTCCGCCACATGTGGGACATTGACCTGCCTGCAGCCTGGTGCTGTGCCCAGGCAGACAGCTGGTCTGTCTGAAGCCTACACACAGAGAGACACACACACACACACGCATGCACGCACAGACACACAGAGGTGAACAGGGAGAGAGGGAGGGTATGAGGGACATATCCACAGGCCTTGAAATAGAGCAGGACTGGCCCAGGTCAGAGCCAGCCTGCCCGGCCACCTGTCTGGCATATGAGTTTTCCAAGGAAGTGATGTCAAGGTATCTACAATGTGGATGACACGGCCAATGACACGCCTCCTAAACTATGTTTGCAACACATTAGCATTCCAACAGCGCTTGCTACTAGCCCTGTTGTGAAAACATCCTGCATTTGATCCAATTAAACAATCAGCATGTTGAGTGTAGTGGAAGCTTTACTCTACCCTCTATAGGCGATGTTTTTAATCGGTTGCAGAGTCCTTGAATATCCTCATAAGATTCCCCAATTTTGCTTAGCGCCTCTGCTCCTCTCAGTTCCATAAGGGAGCGCAGTTCTTTGAGTGTGCAGCCAAACTCTCCATCGTGGTTGGCCTCCACCAGGGAGTTCTTCACCCCACTGTATGAGTTGTTCGCCATTGTCTCGCCGTCTCCCCGCTCTAGTGCAAAGCGTTGCTGCTTCGGCTCAACAGTGGGGGTAAAAAACAAAGCGTTGTCCCGGAAAAGCTTAAATCCTCAAGAGTGCGAACACAGTGGTAGTTCCCATAAACAGCTGGCAGGCCCTTCAGAGGCAGCTGGAGTCATACGGCAGGTAGTAGGGCAAGGATATTACAAAACAAGCCATTTCCCTTGGAGAGCTGAGTTCCTAGTCTTTCATGGTGACTGAGGATCACCCACAGAGGCGGAGATCACCATGCATGCAGATCTGGAGAAGAGCAAACATACAAAAATCATTAGTACATGACCAGGTGTTCTTTCATATACAGCAGGGTTTCACATACATGAACTGACGGCACACTGTCAATATTTGGGCAAACTCTCCAGAAAATCTTACAAACATTCCATTATTTCCACAGTTGACCCATTACAAAAACTGTAATATCGCAATAAAATTCTTAAAGCTGGAAAATTGAGGAGTGTATCAGACTTTTTTTTTGACAAATATAAGAGACATGGTTTCATTTTGTCTAAGATCTTTAACACAGCTGTGTTCTCACGAGCAATCTATGTTATTGAGCAATTTTTCTGTGGCCTCCAACATAACGGCTTGTTCACACTACCTGCTGGGGCGGTGTGTGTGTGCCGTTTCCTGTTGGTTTTCATTTTGGTGCCCATATTAACCGGTTAGTGTCCACACAGCCCGCTGGAGCAGCGTGACTCGTGTGCATGTCAGGTGCTGCTCTCGCCAGGCTTCATCTAGAGAATCACAGGATCGCCTATTTTTTCCCCGTGTGAGGCGTGCAGTTCTCGGCAATACGCATTAAAAATTATCTGTCGACAAGTACAGTTTCCTTGTCTACATCTGTGCAGTATGTCACACACGAAAAAAAAATTGTTTGCAGGGCAGTGTTTTTTCCCCTCTGTCTTTACTCTTCTCCCTCTGTCCATTCATCCCTCCCTCCCTCTCTGAACGAGGGGGAAATCACTGATTGCCTTCAGAAAAGAGCTCTTTTCTTCTCTTCAAACTCTTCTGAAAAGTCTATGTAGAAAGACAGGGCTTTCAGCAGCCGCCTGGCAGCAGAAACGCAGCCTGTGTGGACACCACAGTGCGTGCAAGCCGCACCAATTCGGACACGGTACTGTCATGCACTGCTCCAGCGTGTAGTGTGAACAAGCCATGATTTATTGCTAATACCAGAGAAACAGAAAAACTTCTCCATAGCTAATTTATTTTTCAGTCAGTCCAGTCATCCTTTGTCACTTGTTTCAATCCTTTATTTAGAGTCAGATTTTTTCTTCCAACTACTGGTTTCACAGCCTCACAGCAAAAGATAGAACCAGCCTGAACAGTATTGTTAAAACCTGTTCGAAGACTGTCAGAGTGAAACAAACAGATCTAAATTCTTTTTGCAATTATCAATTATCTTGGATTCACTTTTCCAAATCATTCTTTCCCTCTGCAATCTGTCAATTACATGCTCCAGGTTTTGTTTTTAACAATTGTCATCATTGGTATATCTTTTTATTGTGCTTTTGCAAGGTTATTTATCAGCATTATTTATAGATTCTATTCCACACTTTGCTTGCTGGCTTCATGAATTGTTTCAATGTCACTGTGGTGTTTTATCATTATGTAACAACCTGCTCCAATTGCCCTGAATACTGAATTGAACAATCACATATGCACTAATTTTTGTCTGTAAAGATATATATATTTTTATTTCATTGCAATTCCATTGTCTGCATAGTTTCCCTGAGGTGTCTTGATCTGTTACTGTAAGGGATGTGCCATATAAACACCGGTATATATTTCAATATGATAAAGAAAATTTCATATTGTACGTCGCACTGTCAAACACAGCAACAACAAGCATGGCTGAAAGCGAAAGTAAAATTGCGACCAGCTCGACGACGGAGGAGTTAGCTCCAAAAAGGGCGAGCGACTTCAGTAGAGTGGAAGTGGTTTGGTTACAAAATATCAGATGTACGACAAACCATGGTGATACGTATCAAGTGCAAGAAGAACAACATTTCAAGCGTAAGAACCCAGTTCAGTACAAAGAGAGCCAAAACTCCTGCAAGTAGAGCTCAACAACAATCGTGAGTGTTTGTCATATCATCGCAAATATCACTATCGCATATACCATGAAATACTGTGATAATGTTTTAAGGCCATATCATCCACCCCTAATTACTGCATATCAACTGTGATGCTTACTCTGAGCACGCTAAGGTTGGCACGATACCAGAGGCTTAAACTTCGACACAGTACTAGTATAAAAAAAAGGGTAGGGAAAAAAATTCACTCAACACTGCCTGGATTTGCTGTGCTGCAAGCCAAATTTCAGGCAGGAAAACAGAACAATTTTTTTTAAGCTTTGGTACTTTCAATACTATCAAATATTAGTACTGTATTGTTTTAAACATGTGATACTGAAAACATACTGAAGCACTGATACTCTTGTGTGACATTTGTGTTTACTTATTTTCAGCGTAGCATTTTAAACAATGTTAAATAATATGTCATTTATATTTTCTGTTCATTATACAGCTACAGGAAACAAGCACAGACACTTAGCTCAATTATTTTACTGCTGCATTAGAGGAAACATGGAAGCCATGAGACAAAACCACTCTGCTACTGAGACAAGTAGCAAAGTAATTAGCAAAACTGCCAACAGCCATTTTCAAGAGATTTTGATTGGCTGTACTTGAGTCGTAATAAAATAATAATAATTTTGTCAACTGGACAAAACACTTGTCAAGTAATGTGCACTCTGTTTCTCGGTCAGAGTGAGCAGTGGAGCATTAGCATTCAGAAATCACTCTGCTGCTCCGAGCAGCTCCCAGGGTTTTTCCTGCATACAGAATTTAAAAGGTAGTCCTCCTTTCTCCTCTGCACTGTTTATCTACCGTCAATACAAACTTCTTGCAGCTGTTACACAGTAAAGAGCTTCCAGCAGCATCTCCCTTTTCTTGCCTTCGTTGGATTGTGTTTGGTTGCAGGTCCTTTTGATTTGCAACAGAAAAAAAGACTAACTATTTTGATAATCGTTTTAGTAATTTTTCATGCAAAAAAGTCAAACGTTTGCCGGTACCAGCCTCTTAAATATAATGTTTTGCCTCTTTTCTTTGTCATTTAAGAGAATAAATGTGAAGAGTATTTGGGTTTTGGACTGATGATTGGACAAAAGCAATTTAAAGATGTCACCTTGAGCTCTAGGTAAGCGTTTTTAATCGAGCTGCACAATAAATTGGAAATATTGTAGAAATCACACTATGGCCAAGTCCAATACCCAAATTGGAGACGCTGCTATTGGTTGGTAAAAAAAAAAAAAAAAAAAAAAAAAAAAAGTGTGTTGAAGTACTGTAGTGCTGCAGAGATGCCCTGGCCTACAAATCTTGTTCTCCAGATGTAAGGAAGCATGGTTGTTTGGTACAGATTCCAACAAATGTCACATCATCATGATTTTAATAGTTTTTTTTTTTTTTTGGTGAAATGAAAATTGTGATGCAAAAGTGATCATTCCCACTAATGATGAATCACAATCACAATCTGTCAAAATAATTTCGAAGTGATTTTTTTTAACCTGTTGTGCTGCCCTAATTTCTAATAACTTTTTAAAATATTATAGCTTAAATGATTAACTGAGGAAATAATGAGCAGACTAATCAATAATGTAAATAGCTGTTGGTTGTAGCCCTAAATAAGATAAATTGGTAAGAACTATTCAAGTTATTTTTAACTCCGATCTAGGCCAGTACTCCTTTCTGGCCAAAGGGTGTGTGTTAAAACTACTTAATGCACACGAGATGCAAGCTTAATCACAGGTCGAAATTAATTTGCTGGCCAGTAGTTGGTAACCTACTTATGAACCTGAAACAGTGTAAAACCCAGTAAAGCACAAGACAAAAATCACAAAATAAGAATATTCCCATTTAAATTTTTTAGTTTCTTCTGTCTTACACGGTTACAGGACTAGGTGGAGAGCTACTTAAACTAGTCTATGATGCACTTTAAAATCGATAGTGTCTGCCTAAAAGGGTGCCTATTTATTTGCAGACTGACAAAAGAGGTATTTGGGGCTATAAATGAGGCAGGTAGGGCAAATTATACACATGCTCTAAATGGAACTGGAGGTTGAACAGAGCAGAAGATGGAACTCAAATAATGGGTACAACTTTAAAATTGTATTGAATATTTTATTATTACTCACCAACTATTTTCTATTTTTAGTGTTCATTAGGGTTGAGTATCAGTACTGAATACCTTTAAGGTTTTGACCTAAATAACCCAGTACCAAAACAGCTGCAGGCAAATGATACCTGCATCTGATCCTTTTTGTACCCAGATCTAATAACAAATATTGTTTGTATGGTTTTGCTTGCAGCCAATCACTGAAAGCGTTCTTTGATTTAATGTGACATGCCACTGGCCCATTACCACAGCAGCTAAAACCAATGAAGTCTGTGGTGTGGTGAAGTCAAGTGCGTTGAGTTGACACTTCAGATTGTCAAGATGCCACCAAAATGTTCAAATGTATGGCTATACTACATGCATGTAGCATCTGCTAAAAACAAATGCATAAAATGTGGAGGAATTACTTCAGGAATGCTTCGAGTCACACCAGCTATACTGTTGTTAGATTTAAATTTATTATTAGAAGTTTGTGGGGTGGGGAGGCGGGAAAGGGGATTATTAACAGAGTTGGGCAATGATCTTTACTTTTAAATACTGAGTAGAAAATTACAATTACTTTTACACACGTCAAGGCTGACATCCACGATAAAGAACAGCAGTTTCATCTTCTAGTCTGACCAGGTGTTAAGTAAAGCGTCACAGTCAAATCCTTTCATCTACACTGTATCACGGTACGCTGCCATGTTCAAACAACATACAGGTCTGTCACTGAAAAAAAAAAAAAAAAAATCAGAATGAAAAAAGGCCACCAGCTTCCCTGCAGTGTAACTGGCGGGGTAACGTGGTGAGCAGGGACCAAGTGACTGATTACCTCAGGAAAAGCCTTCTGTTTAATCTAATTAAGACTATCTGTGGCATCAGGGAGCTCCATGGTGCTCTACATGGGAGAGTCCATTCTAATGAGAGGCTGCTGTCCATTCAGCTTTAATCAGCCTAACACAATGAGGCTGATTCATTCATGTCCACCAAGTTGATGGGAAATTTGTCTAAAAAGTGAAACACAGGACTACAAGAGTACAACAGTGCAATTACACAGGCTGAAGCACTGCAGGTGTTTTCAGGAGGATTTGCTTTGATGACTGTCTTAAAACCACAAAGGACAAAACTGGATTTATTACAAAACGGACTTGATTTCCAGCCTGAAACCATTTTGTGAAACACTAAACATACAGTGTACTTTCAGGTGGAAAGCCATGTCAGACTGTAATTCGCACTGGACTCAGCAATCTGATCCATAAGGCACCAACGCAGGCAGACAGACAGGATCGTTTTTCCTCGCCTGGAAAAAATGCTGCAGTTATCTATTAGATGGGAAGGTTTTACTCACTTTCTGCATTTCTGACTGTACCGAAGGCTGAAACATGTTTGAGAAAACATCATTCATCTGTCTTTATGTCAGACAGGACATCAAACATGCAACTTCATACTCAAAATACTGTATGTCAGAACTTTAAACTGGGACACAGATGCAGAAGGAGAGAAAATGTAGGTTTTATTACTGCTCACTGCACAAATGAATGCTTGCAGCTTATTCCATTGAAATTCTTGGAAACTATTCTGTCACATGTTGAGTTTCTATTTGGAGCCATCTGCCATGGAAAACGGGACAGAATTTATTATTTATTACACAGCATAATTGCAGGGCCGGGTGTATTACTGAGGTGGGAGAGATCACAGAAATCCCTATTTTGAAGAGGAAATTCTCTTTGGACCTCTTGTCCTGACCCCAGATTTAGGGTAAAGTCTTCAGTGAATGTTCATAGACCATCAAAACTAATATTCACACCATTGTTCTGATCTCCATGAAAAACATATAAAGGGATGTTCTTAGGGCTTGAACAGAAATGCCAGGGAATGCCAAACTAAGCCTTCAGAAAAGGTTCATCTCTCTGTGGCTTAAATAAAATCCATGGTCTGCAAGGCAAATTACACCTCTCCCAGCATACATGTGTGAGTTATTAGACGAATCAAACATATTTGTGTACGTGTCCTCTATCATGATAAATGACATGTTAAAACTGTTAAATCCTACAGCAAGTATGGTAATTTAAGCAGCATCTTTGTGATGTCCAATTACGAACAAGACAAGACACCCATCTCTTGGATAAGTGAGTCATCAATACCATAAGTTTGGATGTACATGAGAACATACATGTTATTTTCAGTTAGCCTACTCATGGCAGTTTAAAAAATTGTATTTTATGTATTTTGATGATACAAAATAAAATAAAAATCACTATACAAGAGGGTTGACAATGGTCAGCTCCAACATACGTAGAATTTTTGTCCTTATTTAAAACACTACCTGCTATTATGTTACTGCTTCATTGTTAGCAGTTAATTATTGCCTCTATGCCTGACACCTTCAAATTAAAGAGGAAGTAAGCAATTCTGGATAGTTGGTTTTCATTCCCAGGTAGTCCAATACTCAGGGTTTGGTTCATTGTTGAGTCTCTCATTGTTTCTGACTGTGGCTTCGCCAAACCACGAACCCAACGTGTCATTGTTTGACAACCTTGGAATGGGGCAATCAACATCTTTCTCCAGAATCACTTACTCCACCTTTAAACAAAAATGTATTTAATGAAAAAACTATACAGAACAGACAACTAAATAAAAAAATAGAGAAGAATGTACACATCCTAACATCCAAACTGTTAACATCTAACAAAAAGAGTTTTTTGTTACGAAGTCTTTGAGTTCCTGGCACCCAATAGGCTTCCTGCTGTAATAGGTGTTACTGGTGTTGGGGCATACTCTGCTTGATTACATTACTTGCCCACAGCTCCCACTGCCTAAGCTTGCTATCAATACTAAGTTGGACGACAGACGCTACAAGTAGGCTATAAGCTGAATGTGTCCGTACAGCAGCACAGAGCAGTAGGAGTCAGATTTCAAATGTAAAACTATAGGCTAATCACAGCCTGACATAAGGTTACTTGACAACTGGATATGGTTGCACAGAAATTTGCTAGAAGGGCAATTACGCGGAGCCACATCATCACCCAGCAGTAGAAGGGTGCGTGCAGACATAAAAGCTAACTTTATGACCGGTGTGTTCTTTAGCGCTACCTCACAACTGGACATCAGCCTCAGTTGTTGGAGAGGGAGAGAGAGCAGGTCTAGACTAGGGTTAAGCTGATGGACATAACACGTCTTTGACCCGTTTATTATATTCTTATCTAACCTGTCCAGTTAGATGAACCCAAGATGCTTGGTTACATGGGTGGCACCACTTCAGAGGCTAAACACAACTAAGTTACAGACATCTGGTGCAGAGATGAAGACCCTTTTAAACAACGTCCTCGTCCATCATGATGTTTCAGTGTGAACATAGTGAAATTCCAATTTAGTAGACATCAGCCAACCCTAGTCTAGACCGTACTCTTTGTAATATTATTTGCAGAGACCCAACACTTCCCACTAACATGAGTTTATTAACTGGAGGGGAAACTTTTCTCTTTGTGGCCCCTCCACTGCATAACAGTAACCTTTTTTCCCCCAAATTCCCACAAACGGACAAGTGAATTCCAGGAGTCAGGGGTAAAATGCATGCCATCTTGCACCTTGCAATGGCTGTTTAAATGTGCAAATGGTCTCTACTACATAACATGATCTTAAAAGGGTAGGATTATTTCACTTGTCTTGTGTACCACATGTGCAGCTTACAGCAATGAATGCAATTCTGTGCCTTCTCCATTTCCCTGTCTTCATGTCTTCCTCTATGAGCCCTCTCCCACATTCACACCCCCTAACCCCAGGAGCAGCAGCAACGCCAAGATGAAGGAAGTGCCAACATTTGCTGTGCTGCGACAGTTTCGGGTTGCGGAGCAGGTCACATGTCACAACAGTGGAAAATCATTGTGATTGGATCTCCAAGCCAACAGCTGGCATGGTATGGTTGAATGACAGAGGCTAAGGTTAACCCTTTCCACACAACAGTAAAACCGCAGCTCAGCCATGAATGTGCGGTGGTTTTACCCAAGCACCAGAGTTGTGTAACTGACAAGCTTCTTCTCTCTACCCAAGCTATTTAAGGGTGCTTTCACACATTGGATGCACACTACATCCTCCACCCAGAAGGCTGCGGCAAGTAGAAACAAGTAGACAGGACAACAGTGGTGGGCATCTCAGAAGTAGACTCATGTCTTTGTTTCCACGCTAAGGAAACCCTCTGGCAGTTCGTACACCTCTACGTGCCAACAACTTGATGCAAGTTGAGGATAGCAATTCTAGGGATCCCTCTGCAATGGAGCTGCCTAATGCGAGAGGTGGTATTTTTAGCTTCCCCCAGACTGTCCCCTCCCCCCACAGCTAGCCATTGCTGAACTGGGTCAGGCCATGTAAATGTGGAGGGTACAAAGCAGAGACACCCAGCCCTCCTTGTGCTGCATGGCTCGCAGCTGAGAGCGCTACTTCACCCCACAGACTGGAACCTCTACGCAGCTCTCAAACGCTGTCAGGCTGCCAATTTTGTACAGACACACAGTCAGAGGTGTCACCAGCAACACACCATTCCCCTTCAGCTCTACTTACTTTATCTATGGGGGGATATGTCAGGGTCTCTAAAATGAAAATGAATCATAATATTTGACCCTGATCTACGGTGCGGCAATTAACTAGGAATGACACATTTACTTGTTGTGTACACAAGTAAACTTGTATTCATCAGCCTAGTTTTTAAAGGATACTTTTAATACAACTGCTTTATTTAATTTGGTTAGGAAAGACTATTTTGTTAAGTCATTCATTCATAAATAAGTCATTTTTGTTTATACAATTTCTTATAGAGCTTAGTGCAATCATTATATTTTTCTTGTTAAACCTCTGTGTAAAGAAACTGACGAGTGAAATTGTAGTCTGAGTTTTTTCAAATTTATCAATTTAAAAAAATGGAAAAGCCTACCACAAAATCCATGCAGGTAAAGTACATGGTAGCCTGAAAATGGGGCAGGAATTTGGGCTCCAAATCCAGGTTTTGAGCCACAAAAATGCCCTAAAATTTCCAGCATGGAGGCCTTTATACACGTCAAGAATGACCAGCAGGTTGCTGCTGGGCTTATAATTATGTTAGCAAAAATATGCCAATGAAAAGAGCCTGTCAATAAGATCAAGTCAAGATCTCATTTAAGCCCTGCCTGGTCAAATGATGGTGACTGAGTTGTTAAAACAGGACATTCTCCCAGTCAACTAAATAGAGCTGATGTGAAAGCTGAGAGAATACATGATCAGTTACTCAGCACTTTACAAACCTCATCAACGCACCACATAAGATGGCACAAAAAGTTGAAAGCATTCCAGTGTTTCCTCACGTCAGTACATCTTCTAATGATTGTGAAGACATCTGTGTAAATGGTGAGAAGTCATTTGCACAATCATTGCTCAACAGTTTCCAAGCCGTGCTGAGTCCTGAAAGACCATCCTGTCATTAAAGTATAATTAATAACTGATGCATTTTTCCACATGATTAAAAAAAAGTTTTTCTTGCAGGCCAGAACGTTCTATAAACATTTTAAGTAGTATTGTCCCAGTCTCAGTAATGTCAATACTGTAGCCACCCCCAAACTGAAAAATGTGAACTGTGAAAATATTCTGATATTTTTCCTTTAGAGGAAATAAAACCAGGAGGGGTGGTTTTATTTAGCTGTTAAGAGTCCTTCATGTCCATAGGATGGAAAATATTCCAAAATGGAACATCTTTCATCAAGCCACTTTGAAGATGAGAAGCTCTGTGTTCTTTGTTATGTGTGATTCTACATAGCAGCTCAGTGGCCTGAGGTCCTGCCGCCCTGCCATTTGCTGCCACAGCCTGACCTTGCTGTCCTTACCATTCCAATTTCAGGACACACTAGTGTTGAGCATTAAATTCATTTCACCAAGACATGTAGTGGGGAATGCAATTTGTGATAGCCAAACATATATGTACACAATGCAATTATAGACTAATACAGGGAAGTAAATGGAAGTCTGAAAGCTAATGCTGCCTGGGGCTTGGTTTCTACACAACACTTTCATATTCATCCCATGCAAGTCGTCCAAAACTGTTAATGTTAACACCATTTTTTTTTCTCCCAGGGCCTGTGTCAATCTAATCAGTTAGCTTTCACTGTCAATGAAACTACATTCAGTGCGACCAAATCACTACTGCAATAGTTGCATCATCAGACAGCCCAACACAACAATCTGGAAATAGATTTGTCTATAGATAGAAAAAAAATGCATTTTAGAGACAAGAAATCACACAGCTAAATTTTAAAGATCTGACTGAGGTTTTGAAATGTGATTTTTCTTATTTAGTGGGACCAAGATCTTAAGGACAAGTATGTAAACTTTACAGGGATTTATTGGCAGAATATGTCCGAAATGGAGTATAATATTGTATGTTTTCATTAGTATATAATGACCTGAAAATAAGTGATTATCATAGAATGAGCCCTTTATATCTACAAAGGATGTGGAGTCCTCTTCCACGAAAGTCTCTGTGTTGTGAAGATGTTTCTACAGTAGCCCACAATGGACAAACCAAATACTGGCTCTAAATATGGCCTTTTGGGTTTTTTTGTGAGTTTTGATACCACCGTTAGTTCCCCTACGTGTTTGGAAGAGCTCACCCCTAGTTGGCACTAAATCCAACACATTGTTCCTTAAACATCAGGATTATTACAAAACAACTCAAAATTGGAGGTCTGGAAAGTTACTTTTTTCATGGAAATTCATGCAGGGTGGTTGTGTTTTAGACTCAATAATGATGCTATGAACTTTAATAAGAAATTGATATATTCAGTTCTATAGAGATATGAACAAACTAATGAGACTGCTAAATCTTCTACTTTACTTAAAAACAAAGAAAATCATTGGTATGTCAAGCCATGAAACTCACCTGCTTTTCGGAAATGCCAAAACTAACATAAATGCCTTGTAGCACAGTTAGACCTTGCTGTCTTGATGACTAATTCATGATATTTGCTGTGTGTGCCTCATAATTCTTTTAGTGGGCAGGATCAGAGTTTATCCAATTAGTTTTACCAATTTTTCAAATCATAGCCCCCTGTTGGATTCTCTGCGATGACAATGTTAACTCTTGGAATTTAAAAGGGCAAATTTATTTGAGGCACACCTATGCAGTTTGTTCCACTGCTTTGTTAGGCAAGATTTGAATGAATAAGAAGTAATGATTGAGTCAAACACCATGTAACTCAAAACCTCTGCTTGGAATAACCTTGGCCTTACAATCCACACAGAAAGAAAGATAAGAAAAACTCCATCATAAGTAAATAGCACCATAAATACATTGTACTAAATGTTAAAAAGCCCGACTATATTTAGCTTTCCATGTCAGTTTACATGAAGCTCAATGTCACCTTAGATTAATGACCTACAGTGGCTTGCCCTCTAAAATAATGCTTTATACAAGGCAGTAACAGAGATTTTCTGAGGAGTACAAGGCAAATTGTTGCTATTAACAATGCGCTTGTAACTGACTTAAGAGTGGAGCATGACAATGAAATCAGTGGACATATCAAGCAGCTGTAAGGGCGACTCATCTGTGATGAGTGAGGGACAGAGATGACAGGCGATAACTGCCTGGAAGAAAGTGGACTCAGTACACTGCATTACTTCACAGTGACTACCACTATGTGTCAACTAAAAACTGATGCCATGAGAAGCAAACAGCATTTCAACAGCAAGCTATAATGTTAGATTAGCAGAAACACAACACTCTTCAGAGTTGTTAATTAACATATATGCAGCCAACTTTGTTGTCTTGAAAAGTTGTTGGGTCTACAAATGTAAGTGGGGAAAACACTATCCAGTTGAACCACACTGTTGAGGAGGTCAAGTGATTTTGCTTCTAACATATAACCAATTCCCAAAACAATTTACGAAACAAGTGTAAGAACTAGTGACTCATATCCTTTAGTCATGGCGAGCAGTACTGCCAATAGTCAGCCGCTATGAAAAAGCATGGTATAGCAAGGAATAAGAAAGGATATTTTAGTCATTCTTGAGTGACAGCAACAGTCTCAGTTCAAAGGGCTCAGACACAGCAACAGATTGTGTTACTGGTGGTTTAAGCAAATCATTAAACAAACTCTGAATCTCTATATGCTGAGCTAGACAGCTATAATGAAAAAGCACTCACCGGTAAACCTGTTAAGTATTTATCTAAAGCAGTGAAATACAGAAATTCAGAGATATTACTACAAAACTGAAACCGAATTCCAACACCTGTCATATACTCTGCAACAAGATATTCTGACAATAATGGTTGGCCAAGGAACTACTTTGCTGATATTATATTATGCAATATGTCTACAGATACTATACCATACTACAGTGACTGGCACACCTTGTCTCATTGAATCACAGTCTATTCACTTTAAACTCAAGCTAAAGTCTGTATTCAAATGCATTTTTAATAAAACTACAACATTATTTGCAATCCACTGACCGTAGGATCTCGGGTCATTACACAAACACAGGAAGACACTGCTGGCGCTGCAGCAAACCCCGGTGCTATTTAATTGGATAAGGAGTGATCCCTTCAACTAGACACCAAAAGGTGCTCAGCGGCTGCACTCCTCCACATCGACCAAGGAAACGTTTTTAGTTTCCTTGACATCATCCAATGAAACATTTTTAATATTCTTGTATATCAGCCTGAAAACTTGCGTCTTACATTGTCCACCAAGGTCAAGAGTTTGCACGGAACATATGTAATCAACTGGCAATTGCTGTAAAGATTAGGAAACACCACATTTACCGTTACTATTACCGTTACATGGTAATTTAAAGTGGCATGCTGTGTTTAAGGTTTAGCTTTACTGTAGGAATCATGGTAGTCAGTGAATGCTTTTTTTTTTTAAAGTGCTATAACTTGCACTGCTGAAAGTGTCAAGTTCCTACTATAACATTTAGGCCTGACTTGTCAAGATAAGCACTGTGCAGAACAGGGGTTGGGGTTAGAGCTTGGGGTTGAGGTTCAGCATCGACAGGCTGACATTACAGGGAAAATGTAAATCTAAGAGGAGACAAAATTCGATTTAAAGGGATAGTTCATCCAAAAATGAAAATGAAGTCATTATCTACTCACCCTCATGCTGACTTAAGGGTAGGTTTAGTTTTTTAGTCTGCAACACACTGCTGAAGTTTCACAGGAAAATAGCATTGCAGGATCTTCCAACCAACTGAAGTGAATGGTGACAACAACGAAACAAACAAACAAAAATATATAAAATGCCTCCATTCTGCTCGTCTAGTGTAATCCAAGTCTCCTAAAGCCTTGACATGCCAAGTTGACTTGAAAGACGTCACTTTACACCGTTTTTAGTCTAAATCTTCACTGTAGATCCTTAGCTTGGAGCCACTCTGCGTGCGTGCGTGCACGCCATCTGAACAGTATGAAGGCATTTCATGGGTTTTTTTTTCCGTTTGAAAACTGGTCACCATTCACTTACACTGTTTGGAAGATTCTGCAACACAGTTTTCCTGTTTAACTCCAGCAGTGTTTAGTGCACGAATAAAAAAAAACTAAACCAGACCTTCAATTGCTATGAGGGTGAGCAGATGATGACTGAATTTTCATTTCATGGGTGAACTATTCCTTTAACACTGTAACTGATATCTTCCGAGTGAACTCTGACAGCAACGAGACACGTTTTGGTTGACGTTTTCGCATTAAATTGCACATTTAACATGTCCATTCTGAAGTGACAGTCCACGGGTGCCTCTCTGCGCTCGCCGCGTGGAGTGGAACGCTCGGAGAGTGACGTTCCAGGCCGGGTTAACAGTAAGTGACACTATTTTTCTGTGGTATAATAAGTGGTTTAAACACAGCGTTAACCCGACTGAATGGCGGTGAGGAGAACGTATCACGGTGTGGAATCAAACGGGCAACTTTCTCCAAATTTTGAGCCTACCATACATGATGAACCTGAACGTGTAGCCGTCAGTCTGCCGTGCACGAGCGTGTCGAGTCAACCGATAAAAAACCAACGTTCCGGGCCGGTTAACAGTATTACTACACTAACTGACACCATCTTTCTGCCCGTGTGGATCCACATTACGTTAAACAGACTGAATGACAGGTCGTTAAAACGCACCCCCGGTGTGGAACGAAAAAACAGGCAAGTTTCCTCCACATTTTTAATTTATTTCACACAGTTTCTACACGACGAGCCACAACGTGTAACCGTCCAAACCCCGCTGCTGTGAACGAAGCGTTAAAAATGTTCCAGGCTAGCGTGCAATGTTAGCCGAACTAGCTCCCAGGCGTTAGCTTATGCTGATTGTAAAGATGGGGGGAAAAAAAATTACACAAAAGCCACTTCGTATAGATTGACAAGTCGGAAAAACTTCACCCAGAGCAACGCAGAAGCGCAAGTAAAGTGAGCACAAGCGAAGAATAGCTGGCAGCATCCTGGCTGATTAGCCACCTGGGCTGGAAAACGAGACGCCCAATGTCAGTTGTATCCAAAGATATAACGTTAGCTAACGATGTTAGCTTGGTGTAAAGCTAACTACCCAAGGCAGCTACCCACCGGTGGCTGGCTGGCTGGCTGTGGCTGGCTGTTTCTGGCTGGCCCTCGTTGATCATTGCACACAAAAATGAAGACCTAACCAGTGGGGCTTCTCAATGCAGCGTCTGACACACATGGAAGCAGCCCTTCACCATGCGGCGTTTTGTCGCGACAGCGCGGAAAATATCACCAAAAAAAAAATAAAAAATACTTACTCCGTTCCTCTGAAGAGCACCCCAGATCCCTTTCTCTCCTTAACTCCCCCTCAGTCTCACCAAAGACTAGACTCTTTCCCCTGATCTGAGGTAAAATCCCGCCCACTGCGCTGTCACAACCACAACCAAAGTCTCCGACCAGCACGGACAAGATAGTTACCGTCCTATTTCAGCCGGTGGAAACCCCAGGTCCGACCATATGACGCATGCGCACAGCTGTTTAAAACTGCTGTAACTGCACTGTAATGTACCCAACAAGAGTTGCAATGATTAGTCGATTGATCAGTTAGTTCTCAACTACTAAATTAATCACCAACTATTTTATTACTAATTAATCATTTTGAGTCCAAAATGTCCAAACTATAATTTCAGCACATCAAATGTGAACATTTTTGGTTTCTTTACTCCTCTAAGAGAGTAAACTAAATGTGTTCGGGTTGTGGACATAACATGAAATTTGAAGACATCACCTGGGGCTTGGGGAAACACCTATCAATATTTGTCACCATTGTATGACATTTTATGAACCACATTACTAATTAATTAATTGAGAAAATGATCGGCAGATTGCTCAAAATAAAATAATCATCAGTTGCAAACATATACCCAATAGCTAACTATTTAAATAATAATATTATTACTATGGTCATTTATAAAATCTAATTTATCACAGAACAGGTGAAGACAAAAAGCACCTGCTTATTTTAATTAATACAAGGATACGTTTTTTGTTTCACAACGCTATAATCACTTTCTAAGACTTTAGGCCAAAAGAATCAGCCAAAAGATTAGGGGCACCGGCTTCTCTAAAGTCGATTTTGACGAACCAGGAAGTAAACTGAGGGGCACTATCTCGCCTCGCCTCCTTCCTTTCTGTCACAACACCGCCGGGGACATGTGATGCACGTCAAAAGGAGGATGGGTATGGACCGCTGGTGTGGATTCCCATTGGCTTAGCCAGCATATCAGTCGCCTATGGAAACGGTTACGTCATGATCCCCTCGTACTCCCTCTTTGCTCCCGTGTCGCTTTATAATAACAGGATTATTCAACAGCCCCCCCCCCTCCATCATATGATGCAGGCTGTAACAAAGTACGCACCGAAACCTCACTGTCTGCCGCATCGTTTCTGCTTTCTGTGCTGCCTGTCTGAACTCCACCTAGGCTACACAGGGCTCTTCCCTCGGCGCCTAATCAAACCTGACGTCATTCTTTCCATGACGTAGCGCTTTTTTTCTTCTTCTTCTGCGGATTCAATGCCTGTATTCTTTGCGATTCTTTGGTCCTGTTAAGAAGGAGCCACACACTCGACAATCAGCCTTCCCATTACTAGGGCCAACTCTCAGTGAAATGCAATTTATGCATTGCATTACAGGTCCATCTTTCCCCTTACTATTCCTTTAGACTTTAAGACATTTTTACCAGACACAATTAAGGTGCAGCAGAAGGTTTCCCGTGATAACCAATTTTTTCAGTTAAGTGTGTGTGCAATAACTTGAGGTGTACAGATCCAGCAGCCTAGCAAGCTGCAAGTGGACAAGTGGAAGTGGACTGAAAATCTGTACTGAAGTACTGTTGTGTTATTGAAATATTACTCAACTACAAGCAAACTGCTGGTGTTATAAAAGCATATGTAAGTAAAAGGACATAGTATTCATCTCAAAACTACTCAGAGTATTAGTTACTTTTGAACCACTGATGTTTAAAACATTATTAGTTGCAGGAATTCAATCTAAAGGCAGTAACTCCAGGATTTCACAGGCTGTTTTGACGATTGTTACAGCCTAAAATGCCTGATTTCACAGATGCATGTTGCAATGGTTGTAGGCATTTTTTACAACGAAATTGCAGGTGCAAGTGAAAATTCGTTATTTTAAAAATTTAATGAGTGAAAACTCATTAAAAATTATGAATGAAATCAATCATGAAATCATGAATTTAAATTATTTGTTAAATTAAAATTTATCAACAACTACTCTGATAATTGACTGTTTTGAGTCAAAATCTTTGATTTCAGCTTCTCAAATATATTTTCTGTTTTCTTTCCTTCTCTGTGATAATAAACTAAATATCTTTGGGTGAACAAAGCAAGACATTTGAGGATGTCACCTTTAGCTTTAGGAAACAGTGATCATTCAACATTTTTCTGACATTTTACAGACCAAACAACTAATAGATTAATTGATATAATGATTCCTAAAAAAGTACCCAAAATACAAAGCGTATGATACAGAATGTTCACCTCCAGTGAAGGTGAATAATAGATCAGACATCTCAACCTTGCACGAACCAGGTCAGGTGAAGACTTAGTTTTATGACTTTGTGGTGGACCCCAGGCTAAAAAAGACATGAGTGGTGGTAGATGATAAACAGAAAACAACTCCGGTTGAGGTCAAACCTCAGTGTAATATACTTGCTGCCTTGACCATAATGGGATTTATCATTAACACAACAGCCCTAAGTGCACAGAAGCATTCACCTCTTCAGATTTGTAAACGGGGAAAAGTTCAACGTGTTGGAAAATGTCTCAGAATGTGTTGTGTCAGATCTACGTCAAGGGGACAAAACATTTGGAAAGAAAGAGGAAGAAAAGAAGCAAGGGAAAAAAAACTTGATTTATGTAAGTTGACTTGTGCAATTGTTGGGTCTTATGTGTGTAATTGACTCAATTGTTTGAGTCAATATAAAAAGGAACAATCAGTCAAGATGCATAGATAGACAAAAAGATTTATACAAAAGAGAGACAGACAGACTGACTGACTTTTTTTATGAACATACAGACTGACATTTACAGGCAGTGGTCACAGGGTCATTCTATGAGTGGAAGAAGCCTAATCAAACAGTTCGGACTCAATACATTGACTAAAACTGTTTACGGCCCAGTACAAATGTTAAGAACAAATAGTTTGTTAAACAAATGAAAAAAGAGCTTATTTCTAATGTATCTCACTGCTTTTCTTTTGCTTAAATTGATATAGATTTTTGTTAGGTGGCTAAAATATGCTTTGCTGCTGACCCTGTTCACAGCGGCACATTGCTGTGCTGACTATCAGCTTCCGTGCTGATACTCCTCTCTGCCTCTCCAAACTGGGGGCGTACCGACCGCCATCCACTGTAGCTAATACACTGACTATCAATACACACCTCATACAGTCCTACTCCAGATAATCAGAACTATCCCTTTAGGCCTGGATTCTGTAATATGGTAGGATTTTGTAGTGGTTAAAACATTCAAGATTCAAGAGGTAGCATGAGTAGAATTTTGACCGATGTTTACAAAAGCAGCCATCAGTGAGACGATGCAGTCAGTCAAGTGCGGATGTCACATATGTCACCCCACACCCTTCACACATTTTTAGCTGTCAGTCAATGTTTTGCTCTCAAACTTCAAACTAGAGCTGTAACGCAGCAGCGCTTCAATGCTGATGTTTTTCTTGTACACCCAACAGTAACACAGGCCTCGGCTGAGCCGGGACCGGCAAACAGGCGTTCAAACCCTGTAGTGCCGAAGCAGAAAGGAGACCTATTTTTACGCCTGCCATTTTTCCAGTTCACTGTCAGTGGTTTTGGTGGCTTCCTGATTGGCAGCCTGCAGTGCTTTGTGTTTGGCCAACCCTGAGCAGATGTCCCTCTAACATGACACTGATGCCGCCCATTTCTCTCCCTCTGTCTATCTCTGTCTGTCCATCAGTCTTTGTATATTCTCTCCCTCCTTATCTCTTGCACAAGCCAGGGGACACACTTAAGAAGAATATAATGGTAGAGACATTAATATAGACTCAACATGTCCTGTCAGAAACTATTTATAAGGTCATGGATTTACAGAACCAAGATCAGTTTAATATCCACAATGAGGTCGGTAATTAGACGGCAGAAACAGCAGGAAAGTTGCAGATTTACAAATGTTTGTTGTCTCTATTCTGTTAAAGGAATAGTTTGAGATATTAGGAAATATGCTATTTTCTTTCTAATGGAGAGTTAGATGAGATGATTAATTCCACTTTCATGTCTGTACAGTAAATACGTAGCTACGACCAGCAGTCGGTTAGCTTAGCTTAGCACAAATATTGGAAACAGGGGGAAACAGCTAGCCTGGCTAGGCCTGTAAGTAACATAATCTGTATAAACTTCACTATCAACACGTTATATCTCATTTGTCTGATTCATAACCTGTGTAAAGTGTAAAAATGACAATTTATCATTTTATGAGGCTACGTGCTGGACAATTTTCTGGCTTGCAGCTGTAACTTCCCTAAGTATCTGCCGGTTGCCTGGCAACGTCTGCAGGCTAAGAAATAGTCCAGCACATAACCTCACATAAAAGGGCAAATTCTCACTTTTACACTTTCTAACATGTTAATTTGTGATCTTCAGAGGTGCTAGTTGGCAGACTTTGTGACCAAGGGCGCAGACCCCATTACAACTTAGAGGGCGACTGTCAGCCCTTGACTTATCCGCTTAGAAGGGAAGTAGAAAGCGGGTCTATTTTAGCCTGACTTCCTTTGTTACTTTATACTGGTTACAAGGTTCATTTGTTAGAAGGTAGGTCAGCTCAACTTATTAAGGAGCCGGACAGCCCCTAATAAGTTCCTCTTCCTCTTCTTCTTCTTCTTCCTCCTCCTCCACCTCCTAAGAAATCTGCCTTCCCATGCATGAAAATACACCAAACTTTAACTGTAACTCTAACACTTAATTTTAAAGATTTGAAAATTCATAACAAGTCATCTGTATGTGCAACAACTTTGCATCTTACACCACAATTAGCCCCAGTTGAGCAGGAACCTTCACCTTGAGCTGCATCACTGTTTTTTTTTTTCCTCAAAAATTGCTATAGGACTCAGAGGTTGGGAGATGTGCGAATGCAATACTCAAGCATTGTGCTTTGAGGATTAGAGACATATGAATTCAGAGATATTTTTAATTTTAGAAATTTTAAATAATTATCGGTCCAGGCAGTACTGGTGATATATTTGCCGTTTGTCTCCTCTTCCTCTTCATCCTCTACTTCTTCCTCTTCTTCCTCAAAATGCCTGGCCCTGACCCATTACTGCACAGCAGCTATAATTTGAATTATTCATGTTCAAAAATCCTCTGCTCCTGGCAGTCTTTCAAGTGGACAGACTGTTACACCAAACCGAAATTCTAAAAGCAGGTGTTTTATAGTAGGTGCATTTTTTTCCACAGTAAAAACTTAAGTGACATTATCACTAACACTCTTTTCTGATTCATTTCGTTCTACAGGCACAGTCGGCACACGTCATTTATTCAGTAACAACATTAACTAACCTGTGGTGAAGTGTTAGACACAAACATACTCTGCACATATTGACTGGCCTGGCACTTTTACAGCACTTGTTTTCACCCCACGATAGGAAAGTGACATTTGCTGTTCAGATTACTGAGCAGGACACACAAAGGGGACTTAAACAAAACCTTCAAAAAGTGTTGTGTTTATGTGTGAATACAAGACAAGATCTGCACCCAAGTTTGTGACCACTGGACTGAACCAGGCTTGCTATTTCACCATTTCCACACTTTGTGCTAAGCTATGCTAACCAGCTGCTAGCTGCAGCCTTACATTTAACAGACAGTTGAGAGACTCGTATCAAGCTTCTGATCTAGCTGTTTGTCAAAAAACCAATAGGCACACTTCCCAAAAAGTCAGACAATTCCTTTAAAATACATAATATTTGAAGTGGAAACAGACAACTTTTCAACTCTCCATCTAGCACTTTCAAGTGGTATTATTATTTATGCTGCTCTCGCAAAGACTACACCTGTGGTCCTACACACCATTGATCAGTTTCCTCATAACCTAGTTCCTTGGAGAAATGAACAACACCTCTTTGGAAATGAGAGAGAAGAAATACGCCTGTTCACTGAAGAGGTAAACTGAAAGCATTGTAATGATGTGCATTGCAATATAACACTGTAATAACAGTTTTAGTAACATTAGCCTATAGCTTCAGATGGAGTGGGGAGTAACAGCAGAAGAAAACAGGAGAAAAAGCATAAATTTGTTCATTAATTTAGTCCATAATGGAGATAATTTCACAGGAATAGTTCATAGTGACAAGTTTAAACAAAAAAGCTGTCTTTTTACCACTTTATGTAAAACATTTTTAAAAAATCACACAAACATGAGAAGAAATGCATTCAACCATACACGCAGAGTTCATAAAAGTGTATATCAAGTAAAAACAGACTTCCTCATGCAGAAGTCATTGACTTTCCATGACAACATTTTCCTTCCAGTCAGTGGTTGATGTTTGTCTATTCTTTATCTAAATATGACAGACAATAAATTGGAATTCTGCCTTGTGTCATCAGAGCCTGTTTGTTCAGTTGAAACCACTTAATCTCTGCGTCAATCCATTTAAACACTTTGAGACCGCAGAAGCGAGCAAGATGCTGAATCCCCACATGGAGGGCCTTTTAGCTGTATCCACACAACAATCTGCGAGCTGTCTGGTCCTTCGACTTGTTAATGGAGACAATGAATTATTTACTCATGAAAATATAAAAAAACATTTATCTACATCAGCAGCAATCTCAAGAAATGAAGCACTGCAGGGAAAAAAAAAAAACCTGATTTCAAGTTTTTTAAATTGAGGAGACCAATCATTTCCCCCACAGCTGTTGTCTGAGTCTTGCTGTTGACTCAGTTTCTCGGTGGAAAATTGCCATATGCTCTGGAGCATCTTGTGAACTACAGTAAATGTCAAGTGTCATTAGCCTTTGTGCATGCTAATGTGTTGTTCATGCTGTCTGAGTAAGCATTAATGATGAGGCACGCCAAAACTCTCCCAAAAGGGGATGTTGCCTTCAGGGTAACTTTTGCATTTACGAAAACACACTCAAAACAGAACCGCTTTATTAATTTAGGTTGAAAGAGAATGCATGGTTTCACAGAGGAAGACACTGCAGAAAACAAAAAAGTTAGATAACCGTGTTTGTCTGTGTGTTGTGTGTGTGTGTGTGTGTGTTCATCCCAACATAGAACTTTAATTACTGGGGAAGAGCTCTACACACCATGAGACACGATAGCTTGACAAATAATTGCAGGTTCAGTCCAAGAGCGTCTAGCAACTGGCACGGCGTGAATGTGTCTGCTGCTCCAACCAAGAGAGGAACTTAGTTGCGGACTCGGCATCTTATCACATTTTTAGATAACACTCTGCTGTGAACAGATTAAGACATTTGCACAAGAAAAAATGCACAATGGAAAAGCCAAGGGGAATGGAAAAAATAAATCATGAGCCACAGAGAGATTATCACTTATTTCCTAAACAATTTTTAAATAAACATATGACTGCGGTGGAAATGCCTATGGTGCTCTTGGAGATCATGTGCCTCTCGAGCCGAGGCAAGTGGAAAATGCAAACATGAAGATGTCTCATTAGTTGACTTACACAACCAGGTCCCTATCAGTGAGGACACGTTGTATGAATATTGCTTCCTCTGGTCAACCGATCTTTCTACACCACTTTGTTTCTTGAACGGACGTTGGATTTTCCACTGGCTCAGCACATTGGCAAAGAGTTAGACGTGGGGGGGGGGGGCTTCCTTCTTTTGAAGAGGAAGAGGAAAATTGTGTGTTGCATACTTTTGAGTAAGACTGCTGATCGGGGGTGATGGTGTGTGAGAATTTTCCAATAGCATATTAATCAAAAGTCCTGCTGTTAACCAATTCTTTGCTTGTATTTCTTGGTGTTGAGAATATGTCATTTTCTTGGGTTGTACTAACAAGGATTAATTTTAAACCGCTGTTTAACTTCAAATTACGTTGCACCAAACATTTAAACTAGCCTAGAATTAATAAAGATCACATTTTAACCTTTAGTTTATCCTCAATTTAGTTTTTACTCTAAACCTAGATTACATTTAATTCTGTTGTATAAAACTTTAATTTAAATGTGTTGGAGTATTACCTTTCAACATTTAAAACTGCTGCCTTTTGAGATGGATTGAGCAAAATAATAAAGCTCCTTGAAGAAAGTGAAGAGACAAATCAGTTGAGTTTTATGATGCCTCTCCTCTTTCTTTCACTCCAGTTGATCTGTTATAACAGTCTGCCAGTTGGTGCCAGTCTCTTTTTTCCTTCACTGTGCTGCTGCCTGTTTTTAAATCCTCTTTTATTTGCTGTATTGCTCCATTAATTCAGCCAAGAAGTTCTTCTCAAATGAGGAGAAATTTCGAGCCATCTTGATTAGGCTAAACTTTTTAGCTAGCTCGCAAACAAAATAACTTTTTAACTGTTTAGCTACCAAGTAAAGAATATAACACCTTGTTAGCTTTCTAACTAGCTAACAAACAATGTAACAATTTTGCTAATTTTTTACCTAGCTATTAACAGATTAACAAATTATTTAATTATTCTTTTAAACTTGGATAAGGACACATCTCTATATTAATTCAACTATCTAATTTTACTAAACTGAAATTTGTTTTTAAGTGCACAACAGAGCTCTGCTTAATTTAAATCTGACATACTCATTTTAATCCTAGTTTTGCCAAACTCTTATAAGAACTAATCTTATATTAAACTAAGTCAGTCTTAGTCTTAATAAGGCTGCGTCAACATTAGACTCAGGCAGGATAGTAGCTACATCCATCAGACGAAGTTTATATTAAGGATGGGTCTTGCACATTGTAATAACAAACCTTTCTTATCTAACACGTCATTAGTCTGCCACAATTACTGTAATCACATTATTCATGAGGTCCACGAGAGTCCAAACATTGGTTTATGTCTGCTGGAGGAATCCCCAGTTATATGATTAACATTCACACCCTGCTGACTGGCAAAACAACTGGAGACACAGACGCATGAATTACACCTATGATGCAGGTACACATCTAAGAGAAGATCTGAAGCGAGACCTTGTGAAGCAGTCAGACACACAAAAGACCCCTTGTGTGAAGGAAAGCTGTGAGAGAGGTGGTGGCGGCGGCGGCGGTGGTGGTAAGGAGGGGTCTATCATGACTGAGCAGCTCGTCCTAGGCTTGTGCATGTTTGTGTTTCCAACTACCTCTGGAATTTACTGCAGGCACCATCGAGGGCAGCCACAGAGAGGTGAATGGCCTGCAGGATAAAGGCCAGAGTTGTTGGGTAAAGAGTGGAGACAGAGGAGAAACAGAAGTTGAAGAAAAGGAAGAGAAAGATGGAGCAAAAGCAAGGAGATATTGTAAAAGTCAAAGAGTCAGCAAATAAGCGTGAACTGGAAATAGAGATGGTAAAACAAGAGCTGTGTGTGCGCATAGGGCGTGTGTGCGTGTGTGCAGGGAAGGAGACAGTGGTCTTACTCAGCCCTGAGCCAGCAGCGTCGAGATTATCTGGCCAAGTTTCCACTCACAAACAATAATTCACCTCAAGTGCCCATTGAGGCTAGACTTTGTCAGGGCAGCGACCCACCCAACCCAATGTGTGGGTGTGTGAGTGGAAGAAGCTGTGTATGGTTATAGTATGCTTTCACCATATAAACTTGTGTGTGAAGTCATAGAAGAGCCATAGAAGGGTGTTAACAGGGTTGTGGGGTAGTGCCACTGCCCTCTAGGACATGTTTTCCACGGTCTGTTTTCCATCGATATCTTCTGTATTTACATTTGGCTCGGCCAGCGGCGGAGCTGGAAAGTGTATTTCATTCAGGCCAGTGAACATCTACATGTCATAAAATGTAGGGCATATAAATAGTCTTGATTCAATTACCGCCAAGGCAGAGAAACCACCTGAGATTCCACATTTAGACTCAGTGCAGCGCTCATGGAAAAGGCTGCCATTAGACTCCAACAGGAATGAACGTGGAAAACAAAACATACAAGGCAAAAATGTTGCAGAATCAAACACTGTAGCTTTGTGTGTTTCAGGCTCGAAAACAGATTTATCAGAAATGACGTATACTGTACATGATTTGAAACGGTTCAGATGACAAAGTCTGAAAGCTTGTGTGCTTAAAGGGATAATTTGGATTATTTAATGTGGGGTTATATGAGGTATTGCTGTGGAAGGGCTCAACAACAATAGGTATTTTAGCCACTTAAAGGAGAAATCTGTAATATATTTACTATGGTAAATCATAAATAATCACGATATGTCATCAGAGATCAAGAAAATGTGAAGGTGAAATACTCTGGGCCACAATAAGTGTTTTTGTTTGCCCATTTCACATTAATAACAGTTCAAAAATAATGCCAAATAACCCTTTTTAATTGGCTAAAATATATTTTGTTTCTGAGTCTGTCCACAGCAGTACATTGCTCAGCTTCCATACGCATATTTCCTCTCTGATTCTCCAAACTGGGGGCATGCTGACCACCATTCACTGTATGTAATACACTGACTACGAAATTAATCCGAGCTATCCCTTTAAGTGCAGCTAGACAGTGAGGGCTAGTTAGCTCTCTGGCAGAGGTGACTCTGGGTGAATTAGTGGCAACAGGCAGTAATTAAGAATCGTTTTCACTGTGTTTAGTTGTTCAGTTAGGCGTGGAGCCCATCAGCCCTATAAATCTGCTGTTCTCTTCCCCCAAAGTCTGAGCAGTGCCACCCGGGACCAGGCAAAACAATTAATGGCAACTTAATTACAGTGCCATATCAGATTTTTGCTTTACCCACAGAATGTGCAGAGAGCAAGAGAAGGGGCACATTGAGAGTGCTCGCTTCCTCAAGCCAGCACAGGGCTTTTGCAATGTCCAGAGTGGAGTGGCATAAACTGGGCACAGATGGGGCATAGATGAGTAGATCCAATGGGAACTCAGTGCCCTTTACACCCCATTTCTTCCCTTTCGCATGGGGGCTTTTCCCCTGGGAGTTAAAGAAGGCATGGGGAGGAAGAGAAAAGGCTTAAGACTAGGACTTATGATGAAAGTACCCTTGAGCACATGTGACCACACACTCAGCATGCACATACACACACAAACACACACCTTGCCCTAAGGTAGGTGATGGCCTTGACCTTCCTAACACAGGGTAGAGAGCAAGTGGAAACACAGTATGTGTGTCTTGATGAGTGAGAAGGAGGTGAAAGGTTTCAAAGAGAGGCAGTATGTGATGTGAGGGCAGAAATAAGTCAAGGAAAAATAAATAAATCAACTGCATCTTCAGTAGCAGAGGCCACATCTGATGCTTGATTACAAAATTCACAAATTACAATTTAAAGTAAGCATCTTTCAAATTTGGAAATATGATTATTTGTTCTCTTACTGAGAGTTAGACAATAAGATGACACTCTCATATCTGTCTATAGAGTGGTGCAGGGATGTTGTATATTTGTAGAACAACCCATCGCTCTGGTTCCCTCCACAAAAAGCCGATGGGATTTTTTCATTGGATTTTGGATTAGTGCAGAAAATAAGCTCTGTGGCAAACAAAAGTTTTGCTCAGCAAGATAATATTCACACTACCAGGAACACTACTTTTATCATTTTTGAAGCGTAAATGTTAGGGTGAACTGTTGCCAACAAAAATTTACATTGACAGTTCCTGATTTAAATCAAAATGCTGACAATTTCAGCTTTTTTAGGCAAAAAGTCTCATACAGGCACCTCTGTTTTGACAGCATTGAACATTTGAGAGACTAAAAGTTTGGTAGAAATAATATTCATATTTGTTCACATGAATTGAGATAGCTCTCCAGAGCAATATAAAAAAAATATATTGGTATCAGTACCGAAACTCAGGTACTGTGTTGGCACAATAAATCCAACAATACTTATTACACAAGCAGTGTGAAACAAGCATTTTGAAGCTTTCAGACGTGGAACTGAATTGAACTGATGCACTGAAATGCAGAGAGGGAGAAAAAACAGGGAGGGTCTGCAGGCTAATATGTGAGCAACAACAGACACAATCTATAAAGAACCAGTCATCCTTATGGGATTAAAGGATTTTAAGAATTTCAACTGTCTTTTTCATTTTATTGCTTAAAATCAGGCCAATATGACATGTTGCCCCAGAGGAGATGTAACTGTGGGTAAAATCATAGCCCTGCTTAGTTACCAAGCTGTGATCAACCCCGTGATTACATGTCATGTCCCCATCATCATTACCACTGGCACACCCCTTACCCCGATTTAGAGAGAGAGAGAGGCAGATCCAGCATGATCCCAGCATAGCAGATGGATATGTCAGATATGCCTGCTTGGGCTTATGGAGATGCTTAGTGGTAAATGTAATGACCTGTGTGGGTTTGTGTGTGCGTGTGTGTGTGTGCGTCTGTGTGTGTGCCTACCCCTCAATCCACTGTTCCAATTACCCTGGGTCTGCCTGGGGAAAACTCAGTCACTTTGCCGTGACACAGAAGCAGGACAGAGCCAGAGCCAGCTATAACTTAGATTCTCCTTCCTGATTGAGAGACCACAGAGAGGGAACTTTTGTCAGTCTGAGGCAGAAAAAACTAAACAACTGTTTACTTTGTTGGTTAAAATGACAAATCACTGACTTTCCTTAGAAATAAGGGTTCCAAAAGGGTCTAAGGTCCTACGCCAGAAACATTTTTTTTTGAAGAAAACATTTACCCACATTGTTTTAGGAATAATCCTTTATACTGAGGTTTTAGGTAAAATCCTCTGAAAGTGTTCCAGGTGCAGCATTTGTAAAGGTTCTCCTATGGGGACAAGCTGATATAGTTAGAACCTTTATTTCTAGGAGTCTGGCTGCCAAGATGACAGAGTGGAGAAACTGCTTTAAACTGTCCCCTAACACAAATGTTCAAGGTTACAACCAGCTGTCTGCGTCTCTCGGGAGAACCATCAGCTGCACGACTAATTTGTAAACATATGTGTGAAATTTGATGGCTTCAGCTTTGTGGTTTGGGCGAGGAGGATTACTCTTCTTCAAAAGGCCAACCACACAAAGGGAGCAAAAAAAAAAAAAAAAAAAAAAAAAAAAATCCCTTCCCATTCAAGTACATCAGTTGTCTCATAAATTGAACACACTGGTGCTGACCGGGTTCACTGCAATTCAAGAAGTCAGTTTGTTCCACTTTAAGTTTAAAAGGCACACAATGTGCCCTGCAATTAAATTACAGAACACACTGACGAGGTTCAACAAGGCTGTGCTTCAATTCCTCTGAGTCATAACAGCAGTCATAAGAAAAAGCACTTGGTCCTTTTCTAGAGCCCGACTGATATGTTGGTCAACCAATATGAGTGGCCTGATACTGGCCTATCACAGCTATACTGGTCTATTTTGATGATATAATTGACTTTTTGAGTTTTAGAAAACTGTGAAAATTGTTGTGTAAACTCACTGAAGTGACAGGGAATAATTAATTTCTACCCACCTAACTAATGACAAATCAGGTTCACAGCACAGTGTGAACAATTTTTGAAATACAAGTTTTTGGAGGTATCTTAAACTCAAAGATTATCTAGTTTATCTGAGGAGGAAAAGTAAATTATACCAACAAAATACTATAGGCTGGAAAAACATTGTTTTCATAACTTCGATTCAAAACTCAAAAATCTAGTAAAGGCAGTAGATGAATGATGAATTTTCTCAACTTATTTTTACAGTGTACATTTGATCCTTTCTCTTAATTCAGGTTTAATATATACACATATTTTGCTTCATAATTATTAAATATACCAGTGAAAGTTTACTGTTTCAGTGTCCTGATATCATTTTGGACAGTCAGATTTATTGTTAAACTGTAAAATATCCTGTTTCCAGTACACATCTTTGATACAAGTGCTGTGCGATCATTTCAAAAAATGTGGGTTACGTATATATTTTCGACTGCAACTAATGCTTGTTTTCATTATCGATTAAACTGTCAGTCATTTTCTCGATTAATCAAGTAGTTGTTTGGCCCATAAAATGTTAGAAATTGTGAAAAATGTGATCACTGTTTGCAAAGTCTAAGGTGAAGTTCTCCAATGTCTTGTTTTGCCCACAACCCAAAGATACTGAGTTCACTGTCATAAAGGATTAAAGAAACAGAAAATATTCACATCTAATACGCTGAAATCAGAGATAATCATTGAAGCTCTAATATATTTTAAATTCTGTATTTTTATATTTTCTATAAAGAATATCAGCCAATATATCAATATTAGATTTTTTTTACTCCCTAATATCAGTATCTGCCCCAGAAATCCAGTATCAGTCAGGCCTTACCCTTTTTCCTCTGTTGGTCATTAGTTACAAACTTTCGAGGATTTATTTAGGCACAGATGACCTTTTTGTTAGACTGTGTGGTGATCTGGTTTTCCTTTCATCCATCCTTTACGGAAATGTTTACTTTGGTTACTTACTAGACCGCACAATTCTCTTTAAACACATATTCGGTTTGTTTAACTTTGCGCAGAAATATTGCCATGAATGTCCCCTCTCTTGTCCTTCAGTCCCTCTCGCCTAAAGTCACAACCTTCAGCTGCCGTCCAACCGTTAATGGAAACTTTCCTCTCTGTTAGTGTATCATGTGAAGGGCAAGGCAGGAGTTTTCCAACGCTCTGTGCGTAGAAAAAAAACACCCTTATCTAGTGTGATGCATCAGGAGTGAGAAAGGAGGG
This sequence comes from Lutjanus argentimaculatus, assembly GCA_034769285.1. Lineage (NCBI taxonomy): Eukaryota > Metazoa > Chordata > Actinopteri > Lutjaniformes > Lutjanidae > Lutjanus > Lutjanus argentimaculatus. Next base: position 1,836,457 of record JAWZSL010000029.1, on the reverse strand, counting down.
CATGTTTGTCAAAGCTCTTTTGGTGGGCTTCCTGTTTTGACCTACAGGAGGGCAAGGGTCTCGTGCGTGTGTGTGCGTATAAATTCTGTTGGGAAGGAGGTGTTTGGGCTCTATCCGGCATCAGAGCGTGTTCTTGGAAGGCTTTCCCCCTCCTATGCCACCTGTGACGTAACAGCCGCACCTCATTTCACTAATGAGCGACAAAATGACACAAGTAATATCTAAAAATGTTATCTGTGGAATGGCTCACATTCAGTCACAGAGCGCTGAAGTTGCACTCTCCATCATCGTACCTCTCCTTGGTATTTGTTAAATGTCGGCTGGTGCAGTCTATCCATTAGCCTTGTCGATGTAAAATTCCACTCAGATCTCCAGTATGTGAGAAACCATAGAAACAGACTGGCCTTTGTTTCTTGTGCTGGGGAAAGTGTCCTGAGAGCTGAACTGAGTAATACTGCTGTGGCAGATGACTGGCCCACTCACACATTCAGTGTTGGAGAAAAAAATGGGTGAAAAATTACATTAATAAAAGGTGTGACATTTTGAAGGGCTGAAGAGGATTTTTCATCAATTCTTCTTTCTGACAAACTCTCTCTTTAGGAGAAAACTCTTTGTATCAATCAGAATCATGAATTGTCATGAAATTAAAGCCACATTTTGGAAAGAAACACGTCTTCATTTGATGGTAAGATTGATATCACTAATACACAAGTAGCTGGAGACAACAGCCAGTAGGTTTTCAGTCTGTTTAACGTTTACATTTAGACATATACACCAAGGAAGTAATTCTGTGGTGCATTTTTTTTTTATTTGAGTGTTGGGGAATGTAAACAGCAGCAAGAACACAGCGATAACCACGTGGTCGACATCTTCACATAAAAAGTTCGACATCTGGGAAACACTGTCCAACAACTTTGACTGCGTTTTTGCACAAAGCATCACTGGTGTAAACACAGAGTTGCTTGGCCAGCACCACTTGGTCCATTTAATTAGCAAGGAGCAGCCTTAGGTTCAAGTTAGGTTAGCACGGCTCTTATCCCCTCTCTTTCCTCCCACCATGGCAATGGTGGAAGCTTTGAAGCTTTAAGCACTCATGTCAGGCCAATTGTAAAGACATGGTAGTGGTGTCAATCTTCTTATCTAACTTTTTAACAAGCATATATCCCGAAATGTTGAACTATTCCTTTAAGATTCTACATGTCACAAAGTCGGCAGATAGATTCACTTTTTGGGAAATAGACCTTAGCCTCATTAGAGTGACCAGACAACACGAAGAAGCCTAGTTGGAGTAGTCTGCATAGTATAGCCTAGTTAAGGGCTACCCTACTTTCAGCTCCAATAGCCCAGTTACAAAAACACCCAGAAGAGTCAGTCAGTCTCTCCATGAGTACAGAGTCCAAATAAGTAATGGCAACTCTGAGCAAATGCTGGAGCTACCCTAAAATAAAGAGGGAAGTTTGGGCAGAGTTGTCACAGAGAGAGCCAGAACTGGGATGGGATATATTACATTAATATTTCAGGCATCTATCTGACAAGCTTGTCCTCAGCGACTTACAGGATTCTTGCTCAAGGACACGTTGGCAGGACATATGGCTGTTAATGAGCCAGTCGTAGGGACACTGACTGGAAAGTTTAGTGACTTAACTATACTTCATGCTATTATTTATAGAAAGTTTGCCATTATATGCGCAAAATACTCTGCCAAATGTATCATAGTATTTTCAGCTCTCTTTTTAATAACAGTACGTCTAGCTGTTTTCAAGGTCTGGTTGGCAAACATTAGCCAAGACCGCTGATGTGCTCCAGGCTGGAATGAAACATGGGTTCTTTCCAGTTTATTTCCCAATGTCAAACAAGTGCTTCTTGACTGTCAAATTCTGGGGAGCAGTGACTAAATACACTCTCCAGAGCAGTAGCATCGAGGAAGTCCTTGCTATAAAAGGGAAAAAAGGACAGAGAGGAGACACTGGTTGGAGGCTGCAAGTCATCATTAGTGTTATTATCTGGAACTTAATGTTGGATGTGCTGTAAGCTGGCACAGTGCCAGTTTTAGTAAATGTTAATTGCTATCATTATGGATGGACTGTTTGCTCAAGGTATAAGCTGTTGCACGCTGATGTGCAATGGAAACGATCAACTGATAGGAACACCAGGCTTGTTTTAGGAGATTTAGATCATCATCATTGCTATTATCACATACTTTCGCTGCTCTGTGCCTTTTCAACAGTCAGTTTCCTTCCTCTGTTTTCTGTCTCCCCGTCCCATCTTTCCTCTATCTCCCTGAGATGTTGTCCATGCTCCTAGTTTACGTAGGTCACAGCCCAGAGAAATGATAAAGAAGCTCCAGGGTGGCGGAGGTTTCTGGCAGGGCGGCAGCGGCGGCGGCGGCAGTGGTGTTAGTGGTGGAAAGCGAGAGCACTGGGAGCGTCCGTTCCGGAGCCATGTGGCATTGTACCTGCTCATCCATAATGGATGAGGGTCAGCAATAATGGATGAGGCTGGTGAGTAACCTGAGGATGCGGTGGGACATGGAGACTTGCTTCGGCCTTAGCCTCCTTTTCCTCCTCCTCTTCCTCCTTCTCGTGTTGTGAGCCAACAAGCCTTTTTTAGAAAACACAGAACATGATGCTCAACCCGGACACAGACGCATTGAAAACAAACATGGTGGCACTCAAATAAATCCATATTAGCACTCCAACAAACAAGCTGGCCAGGGATGAATTTATGAGGGAACACAGACAGGGAAGGCCTATGTTCTCTGTTATTCTAATTAGACTAAATTTTTAATCCAAAAGCTAAGTGGTAGTGCCACTGTCTTCATTCATTCATTATGTATTTATTACTTGTGCACTACAATAAAAATTAAATGACAATATGAAAGGAGTTGCTTGTAGTGATGAACCAACAGAGAATTATCAAATAAATCTGTAGCTCTCCTCGGCATTACAGCAAGTTTCAGCTAATTGACACTTTGATAAGCCCCTCCTCTGAACAGCGATTGGTCAAACATAGATTTGCAGCCATAACGAGGCACCACAGGCCTGTCAAGCTTTGCATTTCTCTCCATGTTGAAGCGGTGTGCAGGGGGCTCTAAGAAGAGTGATACTGTGGTATCTCATGAGTTTGGAGGGTGGTGACTTTTCTGTAGTCTTTCTAAAATGTAAAACAACAGCAAGCATCTGAGGATTTGTCTTTGACTGCTCTAATGTCAGCTGCAAAATGTTAGCATGTCAAGCTAACTATCTTACTACTTGCAGTAATGTTACCTCTAGCCAAGCTTGTGTGGATCTGTGCTATGTGGGGGGATTGAGGAGAAGGATGTGGACGGATCAACTGTTTAGCTGCCTGGCCCACAACTTCATTGTTTTGGTTCACTCTAACAGCTCTCATAGCACTGCTTTTGGCCTCAACAGGCAGCTGTTTTCAGTGAAAAAGCTCTAAAAAGCTTAACATTACCTGTGTAGCACCAAACAGCAAACAGACACAGTTAGCGACTAGATGGTGAACACAGTGGCCACAATGCCAGATATTTCCTCTAGGAGTTGGGGGAGACCAAAAACAGAGCTAAAAGAGATTGGGTATATTCACTGGGTGGCCAGAAATGCAACTCCAAATAAATTCTAACATTGCTCTGTAACTGGTGGATGCAAGCCAGCAGCTGTAACTGCAAGCCAGTTCATCATATCCACTTAAAAGATGAGGATATGTCTATGTTGTTTTCACAAGTGTGAACCCTTGTGATGTCAACCACTGGTTTGTGGATTAACGTTCTGAATATGTGGTACTAACGAGAGTGTGGGTGACGAACTGCCATTTGGGCAGTGCTTGTTTTTGGCTCGTCCATTCAGCAGGGAAAGAGGTGGTCGTCTTCTTACAATCTTTCTTGTATTACTAAACAGTACACCAAAATATGTTTCTGAAAACAGTTTTGTCAAGAAATAGAATAGGCAATTCAGTCACAAAATCTTAATCCATATTTGATCAGCACTGCCTATTGGTCTGGCCTGGTCTATTTTACTTAAATTGGACCGTAATTTACTAAAAAAAAAAAAAAAAAAAATTGCGCTGTATTGAAGGACACTTAAAACAAGCGATTCAGAACATAAACTCATTAGGAAACTGCTTATTGAGGTCATAAATCATGGTGTATGCTGTCCAGTGCAACGAGGACTGCAATGACTGAGAAACTAAACAACCAAAACAGATGCAGAGGCTCAACACAGGAGGGCTAACTCTTCAGGCCCAGACTCAGCTGTCGATTTACACCTTAAGGAGAAGGCACAGTCCTTTGAGGACAGCAATGTCCACATTCTAGACAGGGAGGACAGATGGTTTGGGAGAGAAGTTAAGGAAGCCATCTATGTTAAAGTGGAGAAACCTACTCTCAACAGAGGAGGAGGCCTGAGACACAACCTCTCTCCTATTTACAATGCTGTTATTTCATCCTTGCCCAGGAGATTCAACAACTTGGCCTCCAAAAAACAACAGTTGTTTACAGTCAGGAACGACTGTCCCTCATACCTGGTTTCGGGTGACACCCACTGACTAACAACTCCAAACAACTGTCATTAAAACTGAATGGAGCGCTGATGAAGTTGACTCCATCCATTGTTCTTACCACACCCTGCACACCAATGAGCCATTAATATCTTTGGCCTGGTGAACACATCCAAGAGGTTAAATACCTGGGTTTCCCACCATTTAGTTAGACTAGCTCTGACTAGTCTGACACGCATGAACGATGAAGCTTCTTGGATGAGAGGCGATACATCTTCTATGACATATAAACAAGTCCAGTTGCCTTCGATTTAATCCTTTCTTGAGATAAATCATGTGAGAAGTAGAGTCAGTTTGCCATAAGAGTACATACTGACTTCTTTTTGCAACCAGCGCAGTCACCCCCCTGGCCATTAGAAAGAATGCAGGTTTCAGGCACTTTAAAACTGGCTTTTCACTTTTCAGACTGGAAGCTTCATCCACTATTTCTGATGCGTCTATGTTTTACACCTTGTTTTCTGCTGCCCCCAAAGTGGCAAAAAAAAAAAAAAAGAAATTCTAGGTTTCATTTTTCTGCCACGTATTATAAAAGCTTCTGACATTCAGTCCATGAGGACAAATTGAATTAAAGGGTCACTGTGAGTTATAGAGCTTTAACTATACTAGGGATTAAAAGTCTTTTAAAAAGTATTTTTTTAAATCCATCTCTTGTGACTCCCCAGACTTGGAAGTGCAATACAAAATCACGAGAGAATCCCTTCAAAGGCAGCATTCAATTTAGCCAATTTTATTGTTCATAACTTGAACTGGGTGGGATGAATCAGCCAGTGATCCAACAGCTAAATAGTAACTGTCCATGATGAGATCTTTGAGTCAGCTGGCCCCCACAAAGGGAGCACTGTACCCAAACAGCTGCCGCTGCCCACACCAGCCCCGCGTTTAATGCAGTCATTCGAAATCCAATACCGCAGGGCCCATCCCACCTTACAGCGGCAATCAATGACCAGCACTTTTGACAGGCGACACTGCTGTCTGCTGAGTAGAGGGTGACAGATGGGAACCAGGGATAGCTCTGTGTGTGTGTGTGCCTGTGTGTAGGAGGGACGGTGGGTAGGGGGAACCAGTGAAGTAGTGAGGCTCATCCTCAGTCACACTGACAATGGCATGCTTAGTCACACACCTGATGGACTGTGAGAAATAGTGTGTATCCGCATGCAGGCAGGAGTCGGGGTGTTACAGAGGGTGGCTGACTCATGACTGCTTCGAGGGTGGGATCCCGAAAAGACAGACTGTACTACCCTCTACAGTCATCAGCCTTGTCCCCTTCCTCAACGATGAGATTATGCGTTCCATTTATTTAATTAGATCCCCCTCACTCCTAAGTGGCTGCCGATTGATTTCTGCGGGTACACAAAAGCGGAGGCAATGTCACTGGTGAGTGGGCCAAGAGCTGATGAACCTTTAGGTGCGAAAGTAAAAAGGATTTCCAACATACTTTGTGTGATTACATAGCAAAGCTTTCGCTGTGGGTATGTAGGCACAGATCTGCCAGAAAATCGATCATTGCACTGGCAGCACAATGCCATGTGAGCGTCTGAATCATGAGTCAGTCTGAGAGAAATAGGTGTTGGTACAGAGTGAGTGTGACTCTCTGGGAAAATGAGGGAGAGATAGGGAGAACAGGCAGATGCATTCACAGCTCGGTAGATAAAAAGCAAACCGTAACAATGGCACAGTCATTCACAAAAAGCCTGTGATCTTCAGCAGAGAAGCTGTGGAGGAGGACTGTGACATCTTAGGCATGTAACTGACACTCATTTCTAAACTGAAAGATTCACAGCCTTAACGTTTTGTTCAGCAGCATAGTAAGTAAATGTACGATGGTGCATATCTGTTATCTTGTATATGAGAATGTGTGTACAACTGCTCTCCTCTGCGCATGGTTTATGTGTGTACGGAAGTGGTGTGACGATCCATCCATCTGGATCAATATATTGATTCACTCATGAACAATCCAATATACAAGTTACTTCTGACTACACTTTTAACTATATGTGTCACTCTGTTTTACAAGTGTTCTAATAACAGTTACATAACTATGGCTCACACAGAGAGACCACAGAAAGGACAAAAAGGAGGCTTGTACAGCAATGATTTGGGGCTTTTTACTGCACGATCACTGTCGCTCACTTTTTAACGGACTTAATGAACTAACAAAGTACACAGAGAAGGATAAAAGCACAACAGCTTTAACAGCTTTTGACATATTAGTTGGAGAAAATATCCACACTGACATCCCTATGTGTTTATTAGTATAAATATTTATACATGGCATATACAGATCAGTTATAAGATTGCAGTGGTTTAGCTTTTGAAATCATGCTAAAGTAACCATAAATTCCTATGGTCGATTTGTTTTTTTCAAACCAAAAACAAACTTTTAATCACACCTTTAATCTGATATTCCTGTGCTACATCTGTGCCCGTGTTTCTGTCCAAACGCAGTTCCTTCCTAAATATCCAAACGGTGCTTGCGCCAGACAGTTAAGAAAAAAAAAGAAAGAAAAGAATTAGGATATTGACTCCCTTCTCAGTAATAAATCAACAGTGTGGAAATGTTTTGGATTTCACAGAAAAGACCTGAAAAAACCTTAGTTGCTTAGTAACTTGTCGCTCTCGCTACAGCAATATTGGCTGCTCTGTTTATCAATGAAAAAACATTCATGCAAGCTGAAATTCAACTGGGGTTTTCTGTTGGGAGATGCAGTGACTTAAACCAGCAGTGAGAAAGAAATATAAAAGTATAAATAATATGAGGAGAGGAAAAGTCTGCAACACGCTGGGCTAATTTATGCAGTATAAAATGCCATAAGCTCAAGTTTATAATGGTACCTAGAAAAAAAAAACAGTTGTTTTGTCAATGAACCTTGACGGCTACTGTTGAGCCGAATTTTAAACTTTTCTTAGATGTTCTCATTGTTAAGCCATTTTTACATGTTAATGGAGTCAATTTAACACAACAATATGTAACATTTGCACATTAAAATGTATAAAAACACTAGACATATGTTATATATTTTGTTGAGTTGTGCACATACTTTATACCAAATGTTTCCAACAATGTACAAACAGTAATAGTGCATTTCTTGCTAGCTGTTGCTACTTGCTATAACGTCTGTCAAAACATGGGATATGCTGGATATGTCAGAGTGAGAAATGATGCTGACAAGCGTGATTAAACGGAACACGAACAAACTTTAATTTCCATCAGACCCCTAGGAGCAGAACTTACATATATATATGTATGTTTAAATCTTGCCCCTGACAAATACCCCCATATCGTAATAAAAAGTAATAGTAAAACTAATAAAAGCTCAAACTAAACTTTTTTAAGCTATAAAAATTAAACTGAGATGAGCAAACCCATTCTGGAAACTAAGTGAAAATAAACTGAATTGAAAACAAAAATTACAAACAAAATAATAAAAAATAATAATAATGAAAAATACAAAATGATTATAACTTTGATTCAAAGTGCACCTTGGAAACATATTGCATTGCATGTAACAAAGACCTCATTGTGCTGCAGGTTTTATAAGCTCAAAACTGTGGTACATTCGCCCAAACCTGACAAAAGATTGCAGATTAGCTCATTACTAAATGTAAAATTCACATTGGCCATGCAGGCACCTGAACCGTCAGCGGATATTATAGGGTGCACCCGAATAGAGAGCTACTGCTGATTCTAATTCATGGGTTGGTAGCTGGTAGAGTTGGCAGCCGAAGTATTAATATCAGCCAAAGAAATGATTGACTCCCACAGCTCTGCTTTTCTATATAATTGCAATCAAAACAGAAATCCTCTCGGGTAAGCAAAGTTTATAGCAGTCCTCAGACTGTAGTTTGTAATGCACCTGATAAACATGTCTTCTATATGATTGTCTGATTATTATAAAGTGTCTCTTGCTTTCCACTCCTCAACCATACGTTATAATAGCCATACGTGGTCCTCGTACACATGGGATGCTCTGAAAGTCAAGGAAAGGTCAACAAACAATATAAATATGAAACAGTGATAGCAGCAACACTATACTTGTTTGTGTGTGCCGTATATCAACGATTTCATCTTCTCTGCAATAAAAAAAGAAGCCGTGTTCAATTTCTGCTGCTGCACTGATAATGCACGGCCATGAAATCTCACTTCCATTCGACACACTCAGATTGCACATTCAGTGTCATGTCACGGAAATGATTTCTGTAAATCTATTTCCCAAGTCTGGGATGACACACTGTGTGGCTGCAGCCCAATGGATGTCTCTTGTGAAGGACTTCCTCAGTACTCTTCCACTGAATCCCGAAACCAGCAAGCATAATCCTGCTGCATAGTACAAGAACACATTCAGCTCACCATCTATTGTCGTGATTTGTCATTCTGAAAGCTGATTTGAATTTTTGCTGGTGGGGCATCTATGGTTTAGTCATCGCTTGCTTTGACATAACTCAGATATCTTCAGTCGACCAGTTACCATCCATGGATTAGTCATTTTCAGTTTAATTAGTCATTCTGTAAAGTGTCCGCTACATCCCAAAAGAATGTTTTCACAGAGCCTACAGCTTTTCACACGCACAGTATATTTCAATGAACACCTAATAGTCGTAGTAGTAAAAAGTGGTTGCACTAACCTAATGTCTGCAAGCATTTGAAAGTTACTAAATGTGGTGGCATGGCTAACTCAAACTGAAAGTGGTAAGTGGAGCAGGCACTGTACATATCTACCTCCTATATCATGAAAGTCCCCATGTGGTCATTTTAAATGATTACATTTATTTACTTGTAAAGCTGCAACTAACCATTATTTTCATTGTCTGTTAAACTGCAGACTATTGTCTTGATTTGTCCATTGATTGTTTTGCCCATAAAATGTTAAAAAACAGTAGGAAAATGCCATACACAATGTCTCAGAGTCCTTGTTGATGGTCTCAGTTCTCAATTTGCTATTTTTTTTTTCCAAAACCAAAAGACATTCAATTTACTGTCATATCTGGCAAAGAAAATGAGCAAATTATCACATTTGAGGAGCTGAAACCAGAAAATGTTTGGCATTTTTGGCTGAAAAATAACTGAAATAATTAATTTATTATCCAAATAGTTGCTGGTTAATATTCTGTTGACTGACAAATGGACTAATCAAGTAATTGTTGTATTAATCAGGGTAAAGTAATGATTTCAAATTGACACAATAATTACAATACAACATTGTAAAACCTCAAATGTAAGACAGTGTTCTAGTAGTGGTCGCAGTATAGTAGTATAACTATGATCTTTTTGTGCTGCTGCGCTTGAAGTGAATATTTTCATTGTTGATTATTCTTCTGATTATTTTTAAGATGAATCCATTAATCATTTAGTATATAAAATGTTGCTGGATACTTTACTACTACAAGCACCACTGCTACTACTGTAACTACGACTCTTTCAACTGTTTCTGTTTCCAGACACTCCACAATAGTGTGTGGATCTGTGGATCTCAGGATTCAACTGAGATGTTCTGAACTTATTTATTTAAGACAAACTATTCTATAGATGGCAAAACCTTTATTCAGCCCTGAGCAGATTAAATATTTGGTAGGAGAGATATCTGACATCTTCAGTCTGATTAAACAGGAAGATGAAAAATTCTCCCATCAATCGGATTGGACGTGACACTGGCAAGGTCCCTCTGATTGGATGTTTAACTACTGACAGTGATTGATGACTCATCATAGGCAGAATCACCCACCACTGGCGGCGGCACCCTTGGGTCGATTTCTCCTCAGATGAAGCGCCAGCTGAATTGTGGGTAGACATGGACAGGGCACGAGAATAAATTGGAATGGGCCCATTTTGTTTAAATGTAAATGTTTATTTAAATGTATTCATGGAAAATGACAGCAGCTCGCGTGTTGTAAATGAGCATACTTAAGCAGCCCCTGCAGATACCCACTCAGATGAACACATGTGCACTAAAATACACAGACATAGACACATGGCCGCTTGGCCCTACAGGTCATTTCATTTCAGTAGTGAGAGACAGCTTAACATCCCTGAGCTTAACCGCTCCCTGTACAGCCACCTCAGTACAGCAGCCAGAGGAAAAACTCAGTGGAGTACAATATAAATACTTAAAAAAAGAAAAAGTATGAGTATATGGTTCATGTTTGCTAAATGGTGGTATCTGTGAATGCAAAAAAAATGCAATATTTAAAATTTATGAGGGTCTTTTAAAGGGATAGTAGGGTTGTATGAAGTACTTCTTGATAGTGAGCGTGTTACCTATGACAGCTAGTCCCCTAGTTTTCTATAAGCAGTGTGGGGGAACAAGCAATGTACCACTGTAGGACAGGGTCATGAGCAAAATATTTTAGCCACTTAAAAAGAAAGGCTCACTAAAAAACATGAATATCAGTTTAGTGTACGCTCTATATAGAATATTTTTACTGTTTTCCTTGCCATCAAGACAGCTTTTCCTGATGGGAAACCACGTTATATAAGCCAAATATCACGCTCTCCAGAGCTTCCAGACCCCTTTGGCAAAAGTAGTCACTTTACCTTGCAGAGCACAGGAGTTGCTGGTCTGCTGCTGCCTCACAATTAAATTAACCAAGAGGAGCCTATCCCAGCTGTCATTGGGCGAGAGGCGGGGTACACCCTGGACAAATCGTCAGTTCATCGCAGATATTGCTAAATTTAACAGTTCTAAAAATCTACTCCTTCTAAAAGCTTGTTAATGATTTCTTAACACTCATAAACAGACACTCACTCAGCAAACATTTGCCATTTATTTTAACTCTGATAAATGTGAAACAGGCAAACTAAAACAAAAAAGAAGAATGTGCTGGCTGTAGTGTTGTTGTGGGAAAGGCTGATATTTCAACTTGGTATGTTTCTTTAGTGTCTGATAACATATCATGGTCATTTTATGATTTTGTACAGTCAATATGTTACATATTTCTCCTTTGAATGGCTGAAAAAACGTTCTGATGCTGAGCCCGTCTACTGCAGTACATTGCTCAGCTATGATGCTGGGTCTCCTCTCGGCATGAAGACCATCATGTACTGTAGGTAACACACTGATTACTAACAAGTACCTCATACAACTCCACTTCAAATGAATCTAACTATCCCTTGAAGTAGTTGCCTGTTTGCACTGACATGCTGGAATGAGTAATGATTAGCAGGACAACAATTAATTCATTATTCCGTGTGAAATATTGGATGTGTTCTGTGCAATCTTTCACGTTCACCACAAGACTGAAAGTTTCGACAAATGAGCGAAACAGATTGCCTGTGAATTCTAGCTCTGAAAACTCACAAGTTTTCCGTCTTCAAAAAGGTCCAAAAAACCACGGCGGTGCTTTGGTGCTGAGCAGAAATATACCCTCATGCATGAAACAGTGCAGCTTCTGATCTGCTCACATTAGACACATAATCAGAAACGTTTTTATTGTCACCAAATCCTCTGGTTAATTTTCAATATCTAATGTCCTGATGGGCTGTGGCTGCATCTGGTAATCCACAGTGATGTGATTGGTGAATATCTCAATATAGTGACCTATTTTCTAGTAAGTTAACACGGCTGGCATGCCAGAATGGCTTAACTGATCATTTAAACCCGTAACTAGATGTGTCTCTTGTGTTGCAATAACGTAATTCGTGCTGCTGTTTTGGTGCTAGAGTATTTATAACTGAACAGAAGCTGAGCAAATGTGTGTATGATCTCTGCTCCTTCTGAGTGTGTTTGTCTCTGTGTGTGTGTGCATTTGTTTCCATGAGGTGACGCCTAAGACAAACACAGCTTATGACTTAAAGGAGGAGAGGAGCCCGTCCTTTTATTGTATGCGGCGTCTCCGTGGCAACACAACAGGAAACAGTACGCCTGTAGAGAGGATGTGACCCATGTCGCAGAATCAAAGGTAGCATCACTCGCTCACAACTCTCTGTCTACCTCACATGCCCACACACACACACACACACGCACGCAAAGACATGGTTATATATATGTGAATGCAGGTCTTTTGACAGACGCAGGACAACCCTGGAAAGCAACAGGAGTGCGTGTGTGTTTCTGTGTGTGTGTGTGTGTGTGTGTGTGTGTGTGTGTGTGCTGTGTCCTCACTGGGACACAGATGTAACAGGATAAGGGGGGAGCTGTGCGTACCCTTGAGCACAAAACACTTTATAAATAACTAAGAGGCACATGCCCGCAGCTCATTAACATTATCATTCCAACACATAAGTATGTACACACACATGCTGCACACACACACTCACACACGCACACAGAGGACATTCAAGATATTAATAACTGTCAACATGTGTAATAAGAAGGAACAGCTAAAACAAGAACTGTTTGTGCAGTATGTGTGGCCACAAGTTCCACACAAACAATCAACAGACACACAAAATATTATAGAAAGCCATAAAAAGAAAGCTGTGATTTCAACTAAAGTTTCCTAATGCCAAAACTTTCAGATGTCAAATATGTCTAAAAGTGACAGGATTTTTATGATACAAATGTACCTCCGAAATGAAGCCAGCACTAAAGTGCCAAAACTGCAGTTCTTCGAATGACCACTTGAGGCAGGCTCTAACAGTGAGTCAGTCTCCAGAGACTCACGTAAAATGCCAAACTTTGCATCAGAAATAAACATGTTCACAGCCTGGTACAGAAAAATGGTTCTAGTTTTCCACATTCATGAACTATACAGGGGATGAATTTTTATATAACTCACTTGTTATGCATAATTAAGGCCGTGGTTACTTTGCGTGGACAGGCTAGTGGCTAGTTGCTTGGTAGCCGCTTCATTCGGCCGTCTCAGCTCCACCCACGGTCCACCTCTTTGCTAATTTTTGGATTAGCCAAGTCAGGTATTGCCAGGATGGCGATGGCCAGAGCCACCACGCTGTGAGTTTCAAAACGGCTCTTCAGAAACCTATGGGAGATGTTCCAGCCACTATTTATTATTTAGTCTATGTTAAGTATGCAATCTGAAGAGGGCTCAGAATTGCAGGTACTCAATATCAGGACTCTCGAATTGGGTCAAAAACTACTTAGAATTTACGGTAGTCAAACATACCAAATGGAGATCACTTAATTATTGTTTCATGTCATTAAAGTTAAAATAAGTCCATGTATGTTCTCATATATGAAAAGTACATTAAAGAGTTCATAAAACAAGAGAAAGACTAGTGCTAACATGCAAGCAGCTCTGCGAGGCTGTAATTTTAGCTTAATGCTAACCAGCATGTTCACAACAACATTCATCCTCTGGAGACCATGAACATCTGAACAAGATTCATGACAATCTATCCCATAGTTGTTGAGATGTTTCAGTCTGGATTGCATGTGTAATATTAACTTAAACCTGATCAAGACTTTCCTGTAACTGAGAGTGGTCAGAGATGAAAAATGGAGAGATTTATTTATTGGTTCGTGTGATTATGTGTGGTCTTGTATAAACATTACCATTCATTAAATAGATCAACACAGCACAACACACAGATGCCTTTTTCTGAACTGTAACGACATGATTAGCTGCTGTGTAAAAGGGACGGACCATCATCCACGCACAATAATGAGGCCAAGGCCACTACTACTCCGGGGGAGGGAGAGAAAGAAAAACAGGGAATATGAGTAGTGAATAAGACAGAGTGAGAGAAGAAGTGTTGGACAGCATAACTCAGCCACTGAGTGAAAGAATGTGGATTTGGAGAAAGAGGGATGTAGGAATGTGAAATTGAAGGGATGAAGGTTGGAACGGGGATAAGTTTTGTGGCAGTATAATCAACAATGAACGCCCCTGTGAGTAGCGAGTAAACACCAGTTTCATTTTTCATTCTGAATTGAGTGAATCACATGTGAATTGACCACAACTACAACAAGCACCAGTGTGCGTCTCCCCTGTGGTGAAATGAGATATGAGAACTGGCAAGGACAGGGGTGCAGCCGGGGGATGGGAGGGTGAGGGAGAAGAGACCAACAGCAGACAGTGTGGAGGTGGAGGTATACCAATGGGCAATAACGTGGATGACAAGAAAACAGACAAGTTTCTTTTCACCTCAGTTGACATCTTTTCTCAGTTTGACAGACTGAGAAAAGATGTCCAGAAATGTGAAAGCAACAATCATCATCTTTTTTTTTTAACCCGAGTTGTGAAAGGAATGTGTAGGATGATGCCAGTCTGAGCGTGTCTGTTTGTGTGTGTGTGTGTGTGTATGTATGTGTCCTTTACTCATCACCTGAACATATTTTTGAGACATTTTCTTACAAAATGAATCTGAGATACTACAGAGAGATATTACAAACCCATAAAGACATTAAGTGTTGTAAACCAAGAGCTTAATAAATGCAAAACTTCCAACTTATCTCCAATTAGGCAACTAACACTTTCTGATTAATCTGCTGATTGTTTGAAAACCAGCAAAAATTCACTTTTGAGAAGCTGTAACCAGTGCATTTTGCTTAAAAATGCCAACAAATTGACAAATCGATTACCAAAATTCCTGCAGATTAAAGTCAATCACCCCATTGTTAACCTGCTGCTTACTTCATCTCTGTCTCAAACAAAACACATAAACCTTTAAGAGTCATGTTTAAAGTTAGACAAATCTGCAAGCTCATTTTTCATTTGCTCTGGCAGATACGTCCAGATCTCTCTGGGCCAATCACAACTGGGTGGATTTGATGTGATGACAGAGAAGCGCCACCGGTCCAGATCTGAAAAGTCACATGTTTCAAGCACACCAGGCCCATGAAACTCTGATAAAACTCAAACTAGGCAGTGCTGATTAAATATGAATCAAAATGTTACTGCATTGCCCATTTCTCAGCCTCAAATGTTTTCAGACACACATTTCATTTGCACTGTTCAGCTGTAATTTAAGAAAGTGTGAGACCAGGATGCCACTTTTTTTCTGCTTGAAAACAGACCAAACACCACCCCAATTTGTTGCTCAGCTCAAATTGGAATGCATGTTTGTTTTTTGTTTTGTTTTTGTTTTGTTTTTTAGCTTTTTAGCCTTTATTTGACAGGACAGTCAGAAAATAGGGGAGAGAACAGGGACTTGAACCCACAATTACCAATTACCAATTAAAATTTTGGGATTTTTGTCATTCTATTTCGCCAATTTAACTATTTTCACATCCAACATGGTGAATTCAGGATTTATTCTGACCAAACCAGAGTTGGCGATTGCTGCAACAGATGGTTAGGGTGAGTTTTATTTGTTTTTTTCTGTTGAATTTAAATGAAGTATGTCTTACGATGAGTTAACAAGGTGTCTTAGTTTGGTAAAATGGCAGTGTATGGTTGTATTTTTCTGTTTAATGAAGAAAATACATGTAAGAATGTATTCTTTCTTGACACTTTGTGAGCGCATTTGTTAACCAGACGTAGACATAGAAAACTCGCTACTTAGACACATCTCCCAGCTGAGACTCAGGAGGATGATAAAAGTAGGAGACGAATATATCAACAATCACCTTTGATGGGCTGACTGTGGCTGATTGGAAACTTTTATGTGACCACTATATGATAATAAGAGATATATGCATTCATTGAGATGGTAGTATTTTAGAAATGAAGCAAATTAAGTGTACAAATCTCAATTATACTATTAAGCACGGTTTATTGGGCACCCATGTGAGGATTTTATAGTATTGGTCTGTGTGTACATTTGCAGACTTTTCAGAGGGGCTGTTAGCTGGTGGCATTTTAAATGCACCTTCAGATACAGTTATCAGATCAGTGAGATTCACCTACATCCTGTAAGTAACTGCACACTGCTCATACTGCAGCCCTCTGTCACACATTCAAATTTTCAGACCTAAACCTTTTTCCATCCTGAAAGAATGCACATTACCGGCCAACATGACTATGTGTGTGTGTGTACAGTAGGTCTGTAGGGGTCTGTCCTGAACTGACCCCGGGCGAGTGATAACATCATTACTCTGCAGAGCCGCTACCTCCACCGGCCAGCCTGCCGTTTCCAAGGCAATGAACAGGGCTACTCACTTTCCACCTCAAACGCATTACGAGATGTGTGTGTGTGTGTGTGTGCGTACTGCACATTTACATACAGTACATGTGAGCTGTAGTATCCATCTGCAGTGTCAGCGTGTGAGCACATGTCTACAGTGGGCTCATGTTTAACCTTTGCATTTTCTCCACAATGCAGAGAGGGTAAATGCATATTTGTGTGTGACCATCTAATGCAGGGCTGTATCAACAGAAGCCGATTTACAGTGCCTCAGGGCAGGACAGAAATACACACACACAAATACGATCACATTGTGGCTACGGATAATATGAAATATATTTGTGTGACTGCCCCCTTCCTCCCTCTGTGCATGCCTGTCAGCTGCTGATACAGGAATTCAGAGAACATTTTACAAGCCACTGTGCTGACACCAGGCATTTTCCACATTTTTAACCAGGTCTCAAATTAGTGAGAAACCAGCCATAAGTACATTTGAGTGTGTGTTTGTGCATGTGTGTGTTTGTGTGTGGGGCTGGTAGCTCCTGCAAGGTCTCCAGGTAATGAGAACCAGGCCAACTCAGCTCGGAATGACTGCCGAGATATTGGGCTCCTATTATACACTTGCCGTGGAATCTTTATGATGGATTTAATTGGATAGAACAAGCAGGAGGAATGTGTTGTTTATACATGTGTGTGCATGGAGGCTCCTTTAAAAGCTGTTTGGGTGGTTATTGATCAGTAATTAACTGAGGCTAAATTGCTAGAAATGGCCTGTGGAGCCCTGCGAGGCACGCTTATGTTCAGCTGGGGGAAAAAGCAAATATGATACAAATGAAATGCTTGCAAATATATTAAACACCTAATAAACACGCAAGTTAATCAAGTTAAATAGAAGTTAATACGGTTTTGCGGCTGCTGAATTGCAGAAATGAGATTATGCAAATATGAAAATGAATTCAGAATAGGAATGAGTGTGTAAGAGAGGGGAGAGCTTTTATGGTTTTGAGTCTTTATTGACAGTGTTGTCACATGGCTGTGGGTGGAGAACAGAGCATGACAACCTGTGAACATAGAGTGTGCGTTAATGTGTTCTAGAGCTGCAACAATTAGTTGACAGGAAATGATCTGCCAAGAATTTTAGTAATCAATTGTTTCAGTCATTTTTAAAGCAAAAATGTCAAACTGGTTCCACATCCTCAAATATGTTGATTTGATTACCTTCTTTGTCACGCTTGATAATTAACTGACTATATTTAGGTTTTGGATCATTGGTTGGATAAAACAAGACATCTGAAGATGTCACCTTGTGCTGTGGGAAATTACAGTGGGCATTTTTATGCTTTTGCACCGGCGACTGCCATGGCCTGAGGCATTATGTTTTTGGGTTGTTAGTCCGTCCCTCCATCTGTCTGTCGCATTCATGTGAACACAATTTCTGAAGAATGGCTTGAAGGAATTTCTTCAAACTTGGCACGAATGTCAAAGGTTCTGGACACTTGGCTTTGGATTGCTGGTTGGATAAAACTAGACATCTGAAGATATCACCTTGGGCTGTGGGAAATTATTATAGCCATTTTCATGCCTCTGCACCAGCAACAGTCGTGGCCGGAGGCATTATGTTTGCGAGTTGTTGGTCTGTCCTTTCTTTTCTTGTGAATGCGATATTTCAAGAACTCAAGCGAACTTGAGGGAAATTCGTCAGATTTGGCAGAAATGTCCACTCGCACTCAAGGATGAACTGATTAGATTTTGGTGGTCAAAGGTCAAAGTTACTGGTGACATGTCCCATACTCATGAACATGATATCGCAGGAAAACCTTGAAGGAATTTCTTGAAATGTGGTACAAACGTCCACTTGGACTCCAGAATTTGGTGGTCAAAGGATTCATACACTAATTATGACAAAATTTCACACATAAAATGATGAAGTGATGACATTTTATATCCAAAAGGTCAAACGTCAACTTCACTGTGACATCATAATGTTCTGCAAAAACACCTGAAGCTCTCTATCAGTCCTCTGTATAACATAGTCTCCAAAGGAGGACAGCATGTTTCTCACTGGAAATGATTCCCCAGAATCATGTATGTCAACACAGTAATTACTTTCAATTTGCAAAAAATTGGACAGAGTGCCAGTGTCCATGCTTGTCTTTCTCATCATAACAAAGGCAGTGCACATGCGCGACTTACAACCTTACACTCAGCCATATTCACAGAGGTAGATAATGCATTAGTGCATAATGACTATACACAGTAATGTGATCAACATACCACAGATTTAAACAGCTGCTTGACTGGTAGTTGGAACGAGCTTTTGTGTGGATTTTTTACACATTGCTTTTCAGGAATTGCCATCTAAAAAAAACTCCCTGTCAATTACAGCTCAACAAAAAGAGTAAGACAGTGGAGAGGGGCAGAGGAAAGAGGGAAGACACATAAGACAAGACAGAGAGTTTGTTCACAGCGGCTGCACATGATACAGGTCGGTTTTCATTGAGCAATGGAAACATGACGTAAGGGGCAGTGTGTATGTGTGTAGAGGTAAATGTGGACAGGCAATGAGGTACACAAAATCATTTAAGCGTGAAAGGATAGATGACAATGAATGGGGTAGACAGATAGGAGAGGAAACATATAGTGCAATTAACTAGGAAAAAGTAGTGAAAATGTAGGACTGGGAGTGGAGTTCAAACTAAACTGAATTTAGCACATTCTTTAGACTACAGTCAGTGCTACAATCAAACTGCAACAATGACACCAGATGAAGGAGCTTGACAGCAGAGTGGACTTGCAAGGTCCCCAGTACAAGATGAAAATACAAAGATGACTGTGTTGACGAAAAAGGCTGAGCGGCTGCAAGGCTGCATGACACATATCGACAAGACTAACAGGTGCAGGTCTACTGTATGTTGGTTATGTAGGCTCAGCAGGAGAAATGGGACAGGTGCCTGAGCAACAGTTGGCTCCTATGAGGACTAATGCCAGGACTACGTCAATAATATCCCAATTTTAACAGTATTTCTTATTTAAAGAAGGGTAGAAAAGGTTGAATAGACTGAAAAGACAACTGAGTTCTTAAGTAATGTTCCCTGAAGGCTAAATAGAAGCAAAAAATAGTCCTCTAAAGGATATTTCTTTTGTTGATACTCATTGTGAATACTGGTACACAAACTGCAATTTCATGCATGCAAACAGTAGCTACTTCAGCTACCCATGATGGAATATATTATTCATTTGTTTGTCCTTGGAGATAAAGCTCTTCTCTTTTGTATCCATGTGTGTATATAGACACAGCGGTCTTTTTAAGCTATCACAATGAACTGTTCATGTGGAGTGTTCATATTTTCTATTTATGTTATCCTGAGATTTGTATTTGCGTGGTATTTCTTAGAGTGAAAGCACTGTGTTAGTGTGTATATGTACAATGTGTATATATAAGTGTGTCTGTGTCATCACATGGGAAGTACATGTTCATCTGTGTATCAGCTCTGTCTGTGTGTACATCCTCTGTCTAAACACTGTAAATGAGAAAGTGATGATTGGTCTGCAAACAACTAGACAGCAGGTAGGAAAAAGACATACCCAGAGTTGGGCAACAACCAAGCATGCTGGGATTGATCAGTCTCTGGGCAAGCAGATGTCCTTCCAGAGCAACTGTGGCAAAGAATACACTGCTTAGTGAGGAAAAATGTGAGAAAGAGAGTGAGAAAAGGAGGGAGGAAGTGATAAAAAATACACATGGGAGTTTGAGATGACAATGTGTTTCACATTGAAAGATAAGTTTACTTCTGTTGAAGGCCTGGAGGTATAAGGTCCTTGGGTCATCTTTGTACATCCCATTTTTGTGTAAAATGTATGTTTTAGGCTTGAAAGAATAGCGGGGATCAACAAGAAGGGCTGCCTGATTTCCCAGGGTAAGTAAAATGCCACGTTGGTCTGGTTAATCTAGCAACTCGCTTACCCGATCAGGCAAGTAGTAAAAAATAATTTAACATAATCTTCCACCATTAGCTAGAAAACATCCTGCACATAGTTTTTCTATACTTCGTCTGATGCACATACTTGCACACATCATTAGTGTAGTATTGCCATTGGGTGTTTCGGGTCTTGCAATAGACACCCTCATTCAGGCAACTTGTCCAAGGTTGCCTGCATTCAAGAAGCATTCTACTGACCCCTCACTCCTTTTCAGCAGAGCCATCAAGACGCTTTCTCTGCCACCTCCACAAGTCCACATGGTCTTCTCCTGCTTGGTCCAGTAATGACCAGGGTTCCATAGGCCTTTCAGAGTGAATGGCCTGTGAAACCCCAACTGCCGTCATACACTGGCATGCACCTGGGGCTCCATCAGCTCCTCGTACTGCAGCTGCTGTTGCTGATTTCCTGGCTGATTGCCTCAGCAATGGACTTGAGGACCTGATCCTGTCTGCAGTGGTAGCACACCTCACCCAGTGCCTTGGAGCAGCTGCTCAGGATGTGTTTGAGGGTCTCTTTCTTGGAACAGAGGGGACATGCAGGTGGTTTCTTGCCCCATGTGGACATGTTGGAAGGGATGTGGTTGACATAGTTGATCTCCTGAATCAAGACCTCAATCCTCTGTGGGTTCCACTTCTAGGTCTACTCATTTTCATAATCTTTTAGTCTGATGGGTTTTTTTGTTCCAATAACTGATTATTTAATCTATAAATATGAGAAAGTAGTGAGAAATCTTGATTTTCCAGAGCCTAAAGTGACATCTTCAGTAGCTTGTTTTGTTTGATCAGCAGTCAAAAACAATTAAATTTCCGCTGACATTAAACAGGAAATCTTCACATTTGAATCATGAGCAAATGTTCAGCAGTTTCTGCTTTAAGTATTACAATCAACAATTGATTATCAATTTTTTTTCCAATTAATCTTCTGTCAAATGACAAACCAATTATTCAGACTAATCCTTTAAGTGCTGCACCACTATCACTCTAATACAGTTTCAGTTCTAATATCTTTATACACTGTACCTACACACTGTACCTACTCCATTGTCTTTTGCACAGTAGGTGCAGAAATACTCTCCTGTGTTGACACTAATAGTCTCCAGTGTCAGATTTGGGCATGTAGTTTTTGCTGTTTGCTGTGTGGGGAACTTTGCACAGATTTAGTTTGCAAACTTTAGGCTCAGCAATTTCTGCAGGGACACGGTTTATATAACTAGAGAAAAGTGGATAAGGAAAAACTGCAGAGGATTTTAGATTTGAGATTCAATTTAGGTGGCAGATCTGTGAAGATGGAGCCCATGGCAATGTCCTGTGGGCCTCCCACACAGCCAGAAGCCAACTAGCTGTGTAGGAGTGAGACAGACTGATTGAAATTTGCCTCAAAGCGCCGCATTGCCCTTGCTGACATGCAGAGGGTGGACTTCGTCCGATTACTTTATGAGGTGAAAAGAACAGGCTGCGCTCACTTTCATCGGACTGTTATGTACTGCTACTTAACTGACTGCTTGATGCGTCTGCCTTGATCTGTGCGACTCTTTGTGTGGTAGGAAGAAAAGTGAAACACATGCAGAGGAGCATGCAGAAACAGAAAGAGGGAGAGAAGAGTGAGGATACAACTAATTGCAAGAACAGGTAAAAGCTGCATTTTTTAAAGACTTTTGCAGGGTACCCTGTCATTTCGGAGAGAAAATTTCTCAACTGGGACTGATTTTGCAGTCTGTTAACCTAAAAAAAAAAATTCTCAGCTGCTTTTGGCTGCCGGATTGACAAGCCGGTGATTCACCCTTACTCAGAGGGAGGATGTGGCAACCATAATATGGCAGGAAATAGTTTCACACAGAATTACAATTTTGCAATGAAGATCTTCTTTTGTTGAAACAATACATGTCTCCAGAAAAAGTAAAAAAAAAACAAAAAAAAAAAAAAAAAAAACAACTCTCCTTTCACAACCACAAAAGCTTGGAATACAATACCTCTTTGGACTTTCCACTCCCAAAACAATTAGAACGTGTGAAATCGAAGTTCCTGTGACCCTGAGAACCTCATTAACTGTGTTTATTATCATCCTGAGGTAGTTTACCTGATCTCACAGTGACTGGATGAAAGGCACATTTTCTATGCCGCATTCAGTCAGTTCCTCCATCTCGCCAACTGGGAATAATCTAATTTCATCCTTCCAGTTTATTTATTTTCTCTCAAATACAGAACATAAACACCTTTTATTGGGTCTAGGGAGTTCATAGAGGGCTCCTAATAAAAGTATGGTTTGGATTAGAGCACTGAGTGTGAGAGAGAGAGGGATGGTGCAGACAGGGACAGCACAGCTGATTCTATCACAGGGTCTACTTCCTCTCCACAGGCTTTCTGCTTCCTGTTGTGTTGCCATGGTGCTGCATACAAAAGAGGACAAGCTACTCTTCTCCAGGAAGCCATAAATAATTGATTGGCAAGTGGCTTAATCAGCCCTGAGGCTGCCTGGCAATTCCACAGCTAATTCCACAGCTGGCTATAAATAACTCATTACGCTAATTATGGTATGTGAGCACACAGCTAGCCTGCGAGCGCAAACACAGTCAAGCATGACTACTGTGGGTTCAAACACGGTGTCCGTATGGCAATGTTCAAGTTATAAACATCCAGCAGCAGCAGCAAGCACTGAAAGTGAGAGGAGCTGCTTTCACTTGTGCAGTGAAACTTTTTGTAACTAAATGTCTGCCTTCCCCGTAGTCTTGGACGAAGAAATCCTGGCAGATTATGCTTACTAAAGATAACTACTCAGATCCTCTTGTGCTTGTAAAGAACAGTGAATGTGATTCCTTATGACACCAGCTTATAAGTCTTTTTTTTCAAGATCTGGTCACAAAAATAATCGACTGAAACTGGAGAAGTCTCGATACTACTTGCTGCTGTGTTCTTTCGGTTGATACTTTAAAAGTATCAAGTGCCAATACCCAGACTTACTTATCACCTGCAGGTTGACATTTTGGTTCAATGATCTCTGCTGCTAATTTTCAGAGTGAGAGGAGCTGCTTTCACTTGTACTTGAAAACTTTTTGAATCAATATGTCTGCAGGTCTTGTGGTCTTGGATGAAGTTATCCCGGCAGATTATGTTTACTACAGATAAACTGCTCAGATCCCGTTGTGCTTGACAAGGACAGTGGATGTGATTCTCTATGACACTGGCCTATTATTCATATTTATATCATACTTTTTTCAAGATCTGGGTACAAATGGGATCAAATGCAATAATAGACTTCAGTATTATTGAGCACTGGCCCCATGGGCCACCAAGCCTCTAAATTTTTGGAGGCCCAAATATAAACTTAAGCACACAACACAACAATACAGAAAAGGCCATTTAACAGAAGTTAAAACAACATGGTTGTCCACTTTTCCCATGAATTGTGATGTGGTGTTTGCTGAAAAAAATTATTTCAGATGAAAAACAAACAAGACTTCTCGGCTAGTTGAGGAAATTGGTAGCACGCACCGCAGCACCTTATGTTTTTAGATGTGTCATATGTATGTTGGCAAAAGAATAAAACTTGGTGGCCACCTACATAGAATATTCAATGGCCACAATTTTCTGTGGCCACAGGCCAGTGGGACATAGTTAATGTCATGGTTAAACATGAAATGCAGGCATCTTCTTGGTGCTGGGTTATTTTGGATGATACCTTAAAAGGTATCTAGTACTGATACCCAGACCTAATAATCACCAACCCCACCAGAAAGTCAACTTTTTTTGGTTCAGTGCTGCTAGTTCTCAGAGTGAGAGAGGCTGCTTTCACTTGTGCCTGGAAACTTCTTTAAATTAAATGTCCGCCTTCCTCGTGGTCATGGACAAAGGAATCCTGGTCGAGTATGTTTACTAAAGATAAATTGCTTAGATCCCCTTGCGCTTGACAAGGACAGTGAATGTGATTCTCTATGACACCAGCCTATCAGAAGTATCTAACCATGACAGGCATCTCCTGCTGCGACTTTGACACATCTCAGTACCACTCTCCTTTTGATGGAGCCTGACTTCCAGACGGCCAGCGGTGACAAGAGGATTCAGATGATGGTAAAGTAGAAGGAGAAGCACTTAAGAGACCTGGGAGAGGTTTCTCTCCTCTGGGCAAAGCAATAATGACCTTACTGTCTCTGTCTATGTCAATAGCACTCCAGTGTCCATCTATTTCAATCACATCCAGACTTCCTGCTAATGACAGGAAGTGCTGATAATGCACAGGAAAGAGTCAAACGTGGCACTGTGAAGGCTGCGTTTTGGAAAACACTCCTCTAACTTCAGCTGCTTATAGCCCGCTTTAGATGAGGAGAGATGCAGCACAAAACACGCTGACGTCAACAGCCATGTTTGACGCATGGTTAAGGATGGTAAGCGATCAAATAAAAAAGACAGCGCATGTACAAAAAAACACACACACAACCTTTTAGCACAGTTAGTTCCTGAGGGCAAAGTGGTCTTTCTTGTTTGAGGACCTTCTATTATAATCTGCTACCACTAATGCAGCCTTCTTCCACAGAATCAAAAGTTCGCCTCCTTTCCACTATTCATCCCTCTCTCTTCCTGTTCCAAAAAGGACAATTTGAGAATCTCGAGGCAGAATCTCTTGACTCTCAAAGAGAGGACCAGGAACACAGTGTACTTGGTTGTTTAATGGTCTCATGGGACAGGTTGTGGCTTTGCATTGGGCCATGAAACACCAAAGAATTCACTGCGGATGTAGAGGAGATTACGTCAGTGTGGAGACCCAGCTACTGACTGACCTAACGGTTCAACTGTTTTTTAGTTGGTGCACTGCTGGTTTGGATTTAGGGATGGCAATGCTGGCTGGTCGTTCTGTTGATCAGGTGGTCAATCCACCACTTCAGTCCAGACTGAAATATCTCAACAACTAATGGATACAATTACATGAAATTCTATAGACAGTGATGGTAGACATCCAGGGGATGAATCCTAATAAATCTGTTGATCTTCTGACTTTGCCAGTAATGCCACCATGAGGTTTAGTGCCATCATCATGTCAAAGTCCTAACTTATTCAGTCAACTTAAAATAGCTTGACATTGCATAGATTAATTAGCACAAAATTTGGCAAAAAAAAAAAAAAAATTCACTGCAATGCTACAAGTGGCCACTGAGAAAAAATGGAAGCAAGGCTGAGCAACAATGCCCTGTCTAGGTTTTCTTATACATCTATGATTGTAACACCTTAGTGCTCTTCTGGCTTTTCATGTAACGCTGTTATCAGGGCAAAATAGTTGGCCAAATACTGTTGCGTAAGACCAAATACCAACAAAACTATCTGCATTCCCATTAGCCTCAGCTGTACTTTGTGGTCAGTGCTAATAAGCAAATGTCAGCATGGCAGTCTGCTAAATTAAGATGGTCATCATGGTAAACACTACCTGCTGGTAAACATTAGCCTACCTGCTAACGACCAACACTGGCATGTGAACATTTTCATTGTGAACAAGTAAGTGTAGCATAACAGAGCCACTTGCACAACTACAGAGTCTTCTCTGATGTGTTTTCTGTTTTCTAGAGAATCCCCATACTCTTGTGTGCTGATGTCAGCTGTTGATGTCCCAGCCTGAGGTCATCAAAAAAACATCAGAATATGAATAATTCCATGTCAGACATACTATCTGTGAGGGAGGAAAACAAACATGTTCAAAAAGCAACTCGGTGGGAAAATCAAACTTAAGAATCTCTCTCCACACTGAATCATATTTTGTAGTGTTTTGTTCTTACATGTTCCTTCAATTATCACAGCAATATATTAAAGGCACCGAAACACTGTATTTTCAGCTCTACACTATGGATTTCATAATATTTAGTGATCTGAGATTTCAGTTGATCTTGCAGTTGCACTCATTACAAATGTATAAATAAATGTGCCAGGTGAACAGCTAAAATAAACTGTGAGCGAAAAACACTGTTTTAGGTAATCCTGTGAAACTGGTCACTGTAGCACACGGTGTGTCAGTCAGGTGTGAAGTGAAGACGGCACAGCGTCCCTTTATCTCCACCACCAACCTACTCATCTGGCCTCTCCCAGCAGTGTGCCCACTCACAGAGAGGAGGTGGCAGCGGAAGGCAGGCAGGATGCAATGCCAGAGAAGCAGTGACACGAGGCCGGCACCGTGCCAACCACTCAGTGCCCACTTAGGTCCTCTGAAGTGGGCAGACACTGTTTTAACGGGTGGTCACTAATTAACGCACACACATACAAACAATCAATAGGAATAAATAAACCTTGACGTGAACATTAAATCTGGTTTTAGAGTAGAAAGTTTCACTGCAGTTGTTGCACACAGACATCAGCTCCTCCAGTGACTTCATCCTCTGCTCAAACCCACACAGATCATTACAGCCAACGGATACGCTACGTTGGTGCATGTACACAGAAAAAGATGCATTTAGAGATTATTTAACATTCCGGAGTAGTCTGGAAGCTACACTAGTACACTCAAGTTGTAAAACAACACAATGGGCTGCATTGGTGGGGGCGTGGTGCCTCAGGTATTGGCGAGACATGGAATACAGTCAAGGAAGTCGAGTCTAAGTAACAGCTCCATGGAGCTGAACATTTATCAGACACAAAAACACTGCACAGCTGTTCATAATACTCTGACAAAGGGATTTACAACTCTAGAAAGTTGTCACTATGAGAATAATTTCATATTTTCTTGCAACTGTTGTGAGGTAAGCAGTGCCTTGCTGAATGACATAACGCTGCACTGTGGTTTGTGCTAGATTAAACTTTTTTGATGACGAGATGACCTTGCATTTTTTTGCTGAAGCCTCCTGTGATGGCAGCCCTATTACCCTGGCTGACTCACCTCATTCTATTCACTGTTGGTTGGGCAAAAGAAGCAATCTGAAGATGTTTCTTTGAGCTTCGGGAAATTGTGATGACTGTTTTTCACAATGTTTTGACTTTTTACTGACTAAATGATGAAATCAATTAATCATGAAAATAATCTGCAGATCAGTCTAGATGAAATTTATTGTTGTTGCAGCCCTAGTTACCATTATAGTGCACATGATATGTTGGCAATACATATTGTCAAAATGAGTGGAATTATCATTCTGGGGAAATTCCTACACAACAGCCTGTGTAGAAGAGATTACAAACATATTTCTACACAGCTAACAAACTACTTCGCAACATTTATGAAAACTAGTGACAGAAACATGGCCCTAATGGTGAATGAGATCAACAAGGATGTACAAGTTGTTGTAAGCTGAATTTTAGAAATAACTCTTAAACCAACATATTCCATTTACAGTGTGAAAAATATTTGGTCGCTCTTTATTTTATGGCACACTAATAGGATGTAATGATCCCTATAATGTATCAAATTAGACAAAAACTAGAAATATGTTCTTTACAAGACAGTAAACAAACAGTTATACCCTAGTTAGACACCATACACCTAAATTATGCTGTAATTAGAAACTGCATATAAAGCCACACTAGACCCAAGGAACTATTACACCAAATTAAACTTGCATTAGAAATTGAGCAAGACCCCTGTACCTGCCCAAAGTGCCTGTCTGTTTTTTCTTACTCATCCATGCATCCACTCAACTTACCAAAATCAGATCTGTACATTTACCTTTTTAGAATAGTTCAGATTCATCTTCTTTGGTACCAGGCTTGGTCATGAGTCTTGTAGTGAACTGAATTGCTCATAACAGACAGAAATTTAATTAATTCGTTAGTGGGACTTGACAGAAAATTTCGATGATCACCAAAGTCATTAAGACTCATCCTGTGGGGACCATGAAAGACTCGCACAACAAAACAGACAAAACCTTTTTCATCCTCAGAGCCGTGCTGGTTGGCTCGAATCATAACAGCTCTTCTCTGAAACATGTAAATGATCTGTCACAACACAGTAGCCCTGAACATATCATTTTATGCAAAGGAAAAGAAAATGAGCATGAGGCTGTTGGTGGCCTCAATATTCTCGGAGACATCCATCACAAGGCCTTGTTTCAAATGATCGAGCTCTTCTCCCACCGTTTTGTCAGGCCTTTATAAATGACCTCCAGGTGTATTGTGATGGGATGAATAAATCAGGTTGACATATAATGCAACAGAGGGTCTATACAAGTGTTCTATTAATAGACCCCCGTGCTGAATGTGTGGTGCATGCACAAATAATTACGCAACCATGCTCGATGACCTTATTCTATGACGACCCAGAGGGTAAACATGCCCTCACGCAAGTTGTGAATAAACATTCATTTTCATGGCCTCAACTCTCCGGGTGCCAATGGGTTAACCACTGGGGGATGCATTTATGTACAGGACTGCATCTCACATCTCAGAAGCCGGGATGCCTGAGACTCTTCGGACCATAAAAGTCATTTCGTTAAAGAGTTTTAGAAAAAAGGCCATTTGATGTTTATCAGAAAGAGTACAGAAGAGCTTGGGGTTAAGGGAGCTGTAGGGGGAAGGTCAAAAATAACCAGCGAAGAAGGGAGGGTGACATGAGTAGAGTTATTTCCTTTTCCTGAGGTCACTGCCAAATATGGTCAGGGAGCTAGAAATAGGTATTTTCCAGCTCTTTGCAGAGATTGTGCCATCAGTCATTTGGGTAGAGGTGCATTAGAAACATACTGTATTTCCAGTCCAAGAGAGAGAGTTATTTTCACCCTGGGCAAATTGTTGCCAGAGAGTGGGGTCCAAATCGCCCGTCCTGCACTGTGGCTCCCAACATGAGGCTGACCACGTCTCCATCTGGCATTACTGCTTCCTTCCCAGGGTGCATGGCAGCACAGAAGAAGAGGAGGGCTGAGAGAAAAGCGTCAGTAGGAGATGGTGGGTGGAGGCAAGCCTCAATATTTACTGTTAGTGAGGAGGATGTATACTCACCACAAATATAAACGCAACACTTTTGTTTTCGCTCCCATTTTTCACGGGTTGAAGTAAAAATTCCAAGGCTTCTTCTAAGCACACAAAAGGTTTATTTCTCTTAAATTTTCTTCATTAATTTGCTAAAATCTGCATTGGTGAGCATTTTTCCTCAGCCAAGACAATCCATCCATTTGACAGGTGTAGCATATAGTGATGATGATTAAACAGCAGGATTATTGCACAGGTGTGTCTTGGACTGATCACAATAAAAGGCCACTCTAAAATGTTCAGTTTTATCTTGAAAAAAGACATTTATTAGGCACTGAACTATGGCTATTTCACAGAGGGTTATAGATAACATTTTTTCCCTAGGAGAGAAAGGTAATGGCCTGCCCCGCTCTGCCTGTGATTGGCTTACCATTATATTCTTAACCTAGACCTAACCAATCACTCCTCATGCCTAACCTGACCAACCCAGCCAATGGAGGCAACGTGTACCAACCAAAGAGAGGCAGAGTAGGGCGGGTCATGACTTTGCCGTCCTGAGAAAAATGATCAAGCCTATAATATCTTTTTTGTTTGCCAACTACCATTATTTCAGTTTTCCATATTAATTCTATGGCCTGAGACCACTGACTATTCAGAAATAATTTTAACAAAGACACAGATTTAACACAGATTTTTTAAAAAGTTATTTATGTACATCAAAAGATCATCTGCAATTTAATCAAGTTTATACGGCTGTTTACCTACACTGACACCTCTTACATTTGCGTCTGATGTTCTCTGCAAGCCGTTCTACGGCTAGGGCAAAAAGGAGTGGGGAAAGTGGGCAACCCTGTCTAGTACCCCTCTCTAATGTAAATTCTCCCGATAGATTATTAGTATCAATCTTAGCCGTAGGATATTTACATAGTAATTTCACAAAATCTATGATCTCAGCCAGGAAATTACATTTTTCTAAGACATCAAATAAAAATGTTTTTTCAGCTTCAACAGCCATCACTGATCACCATATTATCACTTCATGTTCTTGTATTTGTTTGTAAGCGCCTATTTTTAATAAATCCCGTTTGATTTTTATGGATCGGATCTGGCAAAACCATACCTAATCTACTACTTATAAGTTCGGTTAAAATTGTATTATCACAACTGATTAAACCTGAATCATCTACTTTGAACACAACTGAGATTATACAACAGGGACGACTGATTTACCTGACATGTGTTTTGTCATTCGAATGAATAAGGGAGCCAATTTGCTCCAAAATGCTAAAATTCAACAGGGAACCCGTCCATACCAGGGGCTTTTTGTTTAGTGCAAATGTTTTAAATGTTTCTACTACTTCAGCCTCTGATATTTCTGCTGTAATTGTCTTTATTCACCAGCCTGTATAGGTAAATAACAATATATACTTAATTTAATTGCAGACAATCTTTTGATGTACTAAAACTTTGAAAAATCTATGCCTCCTTTGTTCAGAAATATTTCTGGATATTCAACAGTCTCATGTTATAAAACTAAGATAGGAAAAACAGAAATAATGGCAGTAGGGAAACAAAAAACATCACAAGACTTACAACAATAATTTTTCCCAGGAGGGCAGTCATGACCCGCCCTACTCTGCCTCTGATTGGCTGGCACTCGGACCCTAATAGGGCAGGTCACGACTTTGGCCTCCTGGGAAAAAGAAATTGGCATCTGTAGCCCTGTGTGAAACAGCCACAGTTCAGTGCCTGATAAATGTTTTTTATTGTGACCAGTCCAAGACAAACCTGTGCAATAATCATGATGTTTAATAAGCATCTCTATATGCCACATCCATCATATGGATGGATAATCTTGGCCAAGAAGTGCTCACTAACATGGATTTTAATAAATTCATGAACAAAATTTAACAGAAATAAACCTTATGTGTGCATAGAGGACCTCTACGTCAACCCATGAAAATGGTTTATATTTTTGTTGAGTATTTATCAAAACAGGCCAGAACCTGCAAACACAGCGTTAACAAACGTACGTTAACCTCCCTGACCTTTGTCTGCAGTGACAGTTGTGTTCCTTCAGGACTCGCGACAGGCTATGAGTGCATTTGTGTGCATGCGTGTGTGTGTGTCTGTGTGACGTAACATAAGCCCTCGCTATGCCCAGATTCTGCACAGCTGGGCTTCTCAGTATTCCAGATTACACTACGTCACCGCTCCGCTCTCAGCCCTCCCTCCTGCCCTGCACACGCTCTAGTACACTCACATCTACTTTCAACACATGCACGCTGACACAAACCAACTCCAGTGATGTCACTGAATTTGCTTCTGTCTTTGCCTCCCGCTCCATCTGCCTCCCTATCTCGGTCTCTCTATCGTGCATACAAATTTGTTTATCCTTGCTCCTGTCAGTTAGGCTCTGCATATTTACCCAATCTCCCCTCATCTCTTTTTATTTCATCTCTGATTTTTTTTTTTTTTTTTTTTTGAGTGTGTGTCTGTGTGTGTGATGTTCCTCCCTGACTGTCCCTCTTTCTCTCTAACCCACACAGCTTGCATCAAGGTTTTGCCAGAGCATAGCAAACCACTGGCCAGATGTCAAGCCTTTGTGTGAGTTATTCGTACCAAAACACATCCTGGGAAGGAAAAACTACTTAAAATACGACTAAATTCTTTGTTTTCGGAAAAAGGAAAGAATGAAAAAAAAAGTCTTATGTTTTTTGTATGTGTGTAAAACTAAAGCTTTTCTTAATTTAGGTATCCTACGTCTGCAACACATTTGCTATCAGGAATTTTCCAAAATAAAACAATGACAATCTTTGTTTTCCATCAACACTGGCTGCATTTACTTTCAGCTGAAGGTGCGCTGATGCTTGATGTGTGTGTGTGAGGAGTGAACTGCATCCCGTTTTTGTAGAATTGCAGGGGTTTTAATTATTTTAGAGTGAGTTATGCATCGTGGCAGACTGTAGGTCTTTCACTATGTTCATGTTTTTCAATTTAATTTTTCTACTCTAGTTAGCTGAGAAATTGCTGTGTAGAAGTTTGTCAAGGTTTCTCAAGCAGCATGGTTGGCCTATTGATATCCTGCCATGAATATGAATAGGAATATGAATGCATTTTGAGTTATTTTTAATTTTACCTCATGATTCGATTGAAGCCCATTGAAACCTATTTGCACCTTGAAGACTTGACAGTCGGCGAGAAACTGATGAGCTGAACTTAGGGACTGTATCAAAAGACTTCTAGGAAAGTTCTGCAAATTTTTATCAATAGCTTTCGGACACACTTCAAACCAAATTTTCACTGGGACCTTCTCCGATTATATACACAACCTTCTGTTTTTAGAGATGTGTATTAATCAGACGATTTGATAAGTATCAAGATAGCCAGTCCACAATCCGATACAAAAAACCCAGATAGTTTTTAAAGATACTATACACTGCAATTCAAAGCACATTTGGTAGGATTTGACTAAGATGTGATTCAGATGTGATATTTTTATTTTAAGGACAACTTTGTAGGATTTAGTGGTGCCTAGCGGTGGGCTTGCAGATTGCAAACACCTTACCTCACACTCCCCTTCCAAGGGTGCAGGAGAACCTACGGTGGCTGTGAAACTCAGGAAAAGCACGAAAGACCATATCTAGAGCCAGGGTTTGCTTTTGCTTGCTCTGGGCTAGCAGTTCAACATGGCGGCCTCCATGAAGAGGCCTCACGCCTTCTGTTGATATAAACCGCTTATTCTGAGGTAACAAAAACACGATTCTCATTTTCAGGATTAAATTTTAAGCATGACTGAAATAAGTAATCTCCTTAATTCGCATTTCAAATACTTATAGACATAGTTATAGACATACACCAGAAAAGTGCGTCTTCTGCCACACCAACAGTAGTAAACAAGGTCAGTTACACACTTCAAAGCATACGACAAATACCTTGTTGGTTAAAAAGAGAATTCATGAAATATGGCCATTTATTCAAATTATGTCTTTCACTCTTAAAACCTCTTGTTGCATTAATTCTATTATGGTGGAAATAGACAATTTTTTTTTGCTTTTCTTGCTTTAACAATATCATTATGAAGTACATATTGATTGCACAGTGTAATGGACATAGAATAATGAAACCATACATGTTTAGATTGGTTACGTAAAGGTCGTAAAAGCTTTCGATTTACCTCCTCAGAGAACATGAATCCTTTTTCTCACTTATTTCAAACATGGTGTTGGTCATTTCTCCACAGAGCCACTCTGAGGAAACAGAAAGTGCTTTACTGTTGTATACAGGCATCGTCTTTGCATCAGCAGGACAACAAAAGTACCACTTGCAAATGCCAGGGGAAGAGTTGAAAGTTTGTTTCCACTTTAATTTCCACAGTATATTATAATGTCTGTACAGCAGACATTGTGAGCCTTTTGGTCAGTAAAAAATGTAGAAATTTGATGCATAAATAATTCTATAACAACAGAAGATCTATATATAACTTATACCAACTACTGAATCCTCACTCCTCTTAACCGACCAGTATTACCACAAGTCATCAACAACTGCTGGGCTAAAACAGGCCCACTAGCAGTGTTGAGGAGTAAATAGATAGATAATACAAAAAAAAAGAGATAAAAATATTGTGCATAAACAATTCTATAACTACAGAAAACCATGTTTCTGGTGGTTATACCTTCTTGTGGGTTAGTACATTATTCTTTCATCATTTAAAATGGATTTCTGTTTCCTCTAAATCCTAAATTATAGCACAAACTCAATGTAATTCCTTTTCCGAATCAGTAGACGTATCAAGAAACATGTTTCCTTCTATTTAAATGGACAAAACTGCATGTATTTCATAAACATAATCACAGAACTAACACCATCCAATTACATACGCCTTTTTCTTTCACGCTTTCTCTCTCTTTCATTCTTTCTTTCACAGCGATGTCCATGCTCGACACATCTATTTTCCACAAGATTAGGCCAATTTTCCACAGGATTGTATCAATTTAACCCAGCTATCACACTGTCTCTCTTGCTCTTAGCTTGACAAGCCTTCAGTTTGCTGCCAAGGTCATCGTCTTCTCCATGTACCCTGTTGTTAGTGAACACATATACACTGGAGGGGACAGAGGAGGAGGGAAAACAAGAGGAGATGCAGGGAGGTGAGAAGAAAAGTGGAGGAATGGAAAGAGAAGTGATGAATGGAAGAAACGAGGGTGACGAGGAGCAGATACAGGCACAAAAACAGAGAGAAACTGACAGAAGCACACCCACAAACGTACACACAAGTAGACTTGTTGGCTAAGCTGAGCGCCATGCCAGGGAATGGGATGATAGTGGACTGCAGGGGGTTTGATAGAGGCATTTGGCTGGTCTGATCCGTGTGTGTGTGTGTGTGCATGTGTGTGTGTGTGGGAGAGAGAGAGAGGGAGAGAGGGACATGTGTCTGTGAGTACTGCACTCAATCATGGTATGGATTGCTGCAGTGCACACATACAATCAGGCTGAGAAACACACACATACAAACACACAAATAAGTCCTACAGCATCAGACACACCAGGATTAGACCCTCTCTCTCTTTCACACACACACAAAGACACACTCACACTGTATGTACACACAGACACACACACACACACACACACACTGTGTGCACACAGAGCAGAGATTACAGTGCCGCCACAGCTCTACTAGCTTTAATGGTTTTCGAGGCATCATGAGTATCAACCATGATGTCATCTCTTTAATACAACAGCACATACAACAAATAAACACACACATGAACACACACAGACATGAGGACACACTGACATGCTTGTTTATGTGTGGGGAGGTTTGTTGGGGCTGGCATGAAACTGTCCAAACCAAAATCTTTCTCTTTGAGCACACAATGTATTTTATCTATATATGATATTATGTATCATAATTATAATATATTAAGCTTGGAGGAGATAATGCGATCAGTCACCGGTGTGTGCATGTGTTTGTGCGTCACCTGGAGCTTATCCACAGCTAATCTTGCATATTAACTGGATGAATAAGCCTAAACTTTTTTGTGCAAATTTATGACTGTATGATTTACAATTATTGAAAAAAAAAACAAAAAAAACTCATATAAAACCTATATATGAACCATACTGACTGTACAGTGGTTCCTTTTGGGCAGACCTGAAATATGGCTTAGTGATGCAACAAGGCCATGGTCACCTAGCACTATAAAAGCCCTGAATACCGACACATGATTGATAACACCCCACCTCACCCCACACCCCCCAACGGTCACTTACAAATGTACCTTCAACAGCTCTCTCCATCCAAATAAACCGGCAGTGACTGCTCACTTCAATTCCAACAACCGCTGTTGAAGAAAAAGGTGTCATATTTTTTATACCTAACATTTTCACCATCTTAGTTTACCTTATGCGTGCTAACACATGATATTAAGCGCTAAATTCAAAATACAGTTACAGACATGTGATGCGGCAGACAAAGACCCTTTTAAACCCGGCACTAAGTTGTTGGACGCTCACCTGGCAGGGATGTCAGAGTGATGGGAGCCCCAGTTTTCTCGGCTGAGTGACAGTTAAAGGTTCCTGTCAGGGCGACAGTGAGAAGCGGTGGTGACTACAGTGGTGAGCTGGTGAGCAAATTGGCTTTTCCACTGTAGGACACCCAAGAACAAGAGAATGCTTTACTGCTTATGACTTTAACTTTTCATTTGTAAACATTACATGGCCTCCCTTTAATGTTTAAGATGTGCTGCTCAGTCTTATCAGAGGGAAGTGCTGTAACAGTAGGGGAACTTAAAGCTGCTGTTTGGGGGGAAAACAAGACACATAAGGAGACGTCAGATAAAAACAATCTCCATCTACAGGGTTGGCCCAAAGACTCCAGAGATATCACCACACTGTTTTGAACTCCATGACCTGTACGAACGTAATTTACCCTACAAGTGTGTGTGCTTGTGCATCATCAGTTGCTAAAGACATTACAACTTAATCTGATGCACATTGACTAATTTTGTTTTGACTGATGATCAAAAATATGTTTCTGATGTTACTACCTGCTGCAAACACGGAGCTTCTGTTCCCATCTGGCCCCACTTGTGAGCTACATCCTGTACGCTCAAATTCTTATCTGAAGGAGGCCTTATGTTTGGCATGCTACTTAAACAGCAGCATGTATACAGCAGGTCCAGGTTAAGTACCATGAATCAACAGAGGCTGCCACTCAAACAAACAGCATGGTGGTGCCACTGAAAGAAATGTTTGATTGAATCATGCTGAATCAAGCCTGCTCTGTTTTCAGCTGCTTTTCACACAACTCCACACATTCACACCTGGGTGCTGCCAAGTACAACCGCTGTCCACAGCTGGCTACTGAGCTTGTCTATTGAAACAGCTGGGCTGTTGCAACAGTGAGGACATTTAAGGCTATGAAACCTGCAAAACTAAATATACTCGAAGAGGTGTGTGTCCACTGTCATTACACGTTTGTGACACCTGTCATGAACATGAAGGAATCTTTATGAATGTTTATGCCTGTTGTCATCAAATGTTATTTGGTAAATTAACTCATTTTTATTGTATTTTTTATTGCAAATAAGTAATCAGTTACCATTTAAATGTCAGTTAGTGACCATTGATGCTTTGGGTAACACTTTATTTGAAGATGTGTGCATAAGACTGTCATTACACTGTCATACACATGTCATGACATCTCTGATGAATGTGGAGGAGTCTTTATGAATGTTTATAACTATTGTCATTAAGTGTCATTTGGTCAATTAGGTCATTTTAAATGCAAACTGGACATTGTTTCAGACATGTTTATTATGACAACCTGACATTAACCAAGACAAAAATGCCTTTGTTGTGACATTTTGACATTAACTAAGACAACATAACCTGTCAATGATAGTCATGACAACTTGAGATCATCAAACTTAATGATACTGTTTAAGCTTTATGTTATAACTTTATGTTTTTAACTTCATGTCATACTCTGGTTGGTTTTGACACTGGTTGTCAAAAGACCATTGTAAGTGTCATATAATTTCCTGGACTTCAACAAAAGTGGCACCATTTGGCCAGTTTACATCAGAGCACAATGCCCAGGTGATTTAGCTTACGCAGTTACATGAGGACACATATTGGTTAGCTGGCTAACTAACTAGCTCAGTTAGCCATGGAGCTAGCAGCCTAAATAGCTAACTCAACCCTGGGGTGCCAAAAGCCAAACTCAGCAACATAACCACCTTGATACTGTATTCCCTGTCAAACTAGCCATAATATTATCGAAGGCTGTGTCCGGTCCGGGTCCAGCTGGGATCTCCAGTTTAATGTCAAGTTGTCATAACAAAGACATTACTGTTGTCATAATAAAGACATCTAAAACAATGTCTGCTTTTCATTAAAAATTATGCAACTGACTGAATGACGCTTTATGGCAACAGTCATTCATACATTCATAAAGCCTCCGATGTCACGACATGGTTATGATAGTGTAATGACAGTCTTATGGTCCTAAATTCGAAGCATCAACAGGTACTAACTGTCACTGAAATGGTAAAGACTCCTCATTTAGCAAGCTGCTTAGCCTTGTGAAGCTCAGCTGCTTTGAGTTGTGTTTGGCGTGTTGTTTTTAAAAACTGAAGTGAAACTCAATGATGGTTTAATGCTTTGACTTCTTGTTTGCAATTGCTTCATCTGCATGCAGTTACTGTAGAATATGTTTGTACAACGGCTGTGGGTACATTCTTGCATACATAGCTGCGCACATTAAATTAAACTGTAACATTATGCTGTCAGGGGCACACTTGTATGCATTAGAACAGCAGGGTCAAGTGCAAAGTCTGTGAATAGGTTTCTACTTCATTACTTCAGTATAACAAGCAATAAAAAGCACTTTAGCAAAGCAACAATACTTCAAACAGTCAGACACTTTGTACAAGTATTACCAACACTCTGAATTGTAGCTGAATTGCAGCTCCGGCATACATTTTTCTTGAAATTTAAAGTAAAGGTATTCAAACAAACACAAAGTCCTATTTTCCTTGCCTCTCATCCTTCTCAAATCATCCCTTGGGTCCAGTTGCTAACTTTGCCTTGCACATACTCACCACATATCCATAAATACTGAGAAGGAAAATGATATCACAACAACGAGCTGTGGCCGGAGTGACTGCAGGGAAGCTTACATCATTACCTGTCTCAGTGCCATGGCTCATCATGCTGTGCTTGTAGGGGCGGCACAAGTGTTAACGTGTTGCCACGAAGCGGTATCGCTGTCGGGACATACGGGGTGGCGAGCCTGTCATGCCCTGAGACAGGCGAGCAGCTAAACTCTAAGTGCTGAGTGAGTGGAATGCCAAGGTCCAGTAAGCCCCTGGGGCAATTAGGGAAGGAAGTGGAGATTCTACCAGGCACTAAGTGTGTGTTTTTCTGTGTGTGTGTGTGTGTGAGGGAGAGAGTTGGGAGACTCAGTGGGAGTTCAAGACCTCATTTCCAGCCAGAGAGGTAAGCAGTGAGCAAAGGAGTTCATGTAGAGTCAAGACAACAAGAGGGACAAGACAGTAAAGTTCAATCTGTCCTAACTTCTGCGATAAAACAGCACTTTCCCTGCACACTAACAAACACTGCATCCACACACACCCTCTTACTATCCCACCAACCAACACACATGCATGCTAGCCCACTGTGTGACAAAACAAAACATACTGTTTATTCCAAAAAACCTGAATTATCCTACCATAGAGCAGCTTTTTAAAACTTTTTAGCCTTGTCGCTAGTGTATCTGTCAGTCAGTCAACACTTTCAGAATTAAATATCTTGACAACTGTAGAATGGATTGTCACAGTCTTTTGAAGAGACATTCATGCTCCCCAGAGGATGAATCGTATTGACTTTCATTTATGCAGTAAAATATCTCAACTTCTAGTGGATCTATTGACACAAAATTTGGTGCAGACTAGGGCTGCCCCTGACTACAGATTTTCCTAGTCCTAGGATTTTCCTAAGATTATATTTGTGGCTCTGAAGAAAATGTGTCAACAACTATAAGATGCATTGCCATAAAATGCAGTAAAGACATTTATTTCCCTCAGGATGAATTAGTAATAACTTATTTGTAATAATATCTTTTCATCTAGTGCCACTGCCACTTCTCCAATACTTACAAAACTACTAGAATATCTAATAAAACAAATATCATTCAGCCTCAGCAATTCTTTGCTTAATGCTAATTAGTGAATGTTAAACTAAGATGATGAACATAATATATACCTGCTAAGCACCAGCATGTTAGCATTATCATTGTGAGCATGCTGGTGTTAGCATTTGGCAGAGTCCTGTGCAATCTGGGTAACTAGCCATTTTTTTCTGGAAAAATTAGAAATGAAAATGATTGTGCAGTATTTGTAATATCTAAATCTGCTTGTATTTTCAAGCCTAATAACCTGTCAGGATATTTTTTTTTATTGTGAAAGCCTATGACAACCTTTGACCCCTAAATTCACAGCCAGCTGATAGGACATCACTGATCTGGCAGTGATGTAGGCTATCTGCTAGCTAACACATTAAAATGGATGACATAAAAGCAAAAACACACAGTGGTAAATACCAAACTGTGGACAATACGTGTGGGCGGGTGCAGGCTGGCAAAACTGGACCCATGCAGGACTCTGATCCAAGGTTTGCTGGCTAAGCAGAAACAACCTGCTTCACACTTACACATAACATTACAGGCTTGCTGAAAGGTTAAAATACACTATTTACAGTGCCGTAAACAAAATGGCTAAACTTAAACATGAATAACATAAATAAGCTCTGGAGAGGTTCCTGGTTAGACATAGACATAGACATGGTTTCCACAGAGATAGTGATGTAAGATATCACAGGTTACAAAAGGTATGTTGCAAAATACAGGTCAATGATTATGTTGTCTCTTACACACGAGTCAAGGAGGGTACTTTGATCAAACTTCTGCTCATGTAAAAATGGATCTCCTGCAAAGTTAAATGAGGTTTGGAAAGTTAAATGAGTTCATGGTGTTCAGTCACATATTAAGACTCAGCTTCTCCCTTGCCTCACATACAGGAGGCATCGTCATCCTGCTATGAGTCAACAGCAATTGGAGCAGAGGGATATTATGCACATGGTTAACTAGGTCAGGCGAGGACATACTGTAGCTGTCTAGTCAATTCACCAAAGAATTATCTCCATACTGATTGGGGTTAACATTTTGCAGACTCAAACACACTCGCTCGCAGATTAAAACTTAACCAACACTAACCTGCCGCAGCTGAGAAATCTTTTGCTTATTGTAGATTTTTAATGCTTCATAAATTATGAAGATTAGAGCTTGAGCTTTTAAAGGCTTATCGACATAGTGTATTAGCCCAACAAGGTTATTTATCTCTTAGGCTTAGGCTAAACTCACATCCCATCCCCATGGCGTTCATCAAAGTTCAAAGGGCCCATATAGCAAGTGTCTTCAATAAACCAGCTCCAGATAGACGTCTCACCCATAACCAGGGGTTTGAGAGGGAGTGGACAAGGTCAAGTATCTCCAGTCAATTTAGAGAGCAGAGGCACTTAGACTCCTCTTCTCCTTTACAGCCATTTTTCACCATTAAGAAAACATCATCCTTCTACAAGCCACACTGGCAACAATGAGAGCAAAGCAAACAGTAATGCAATTGCACTTAAATTATTATATTTAACGGTAACTGCTGGACAATCCTGTGACATATTCAACAGGGCAGGGCAGCGGGAAGAGTCCACTGTGAATAAAAAATGAACCCTGTGCCCTGTTTGAAAGGGAACATACTTTGCCCTGAGCCACCGTCACTGCACTGCCACCTTTGGTCTTTCAGGCTGTATAAGCACAAGATGGACCAAACAGGTTGGAACGGTGTCATGCTTAGTTGACAGTTTTCCTCGTCTGTTGATGAGGGGTTGATGGTGCAATTTGCCAAGGTAATGCCTGTTTATTGAAAGGGAAGGAAGGAAACAATTGAATAAGTGGGATATATTAGGAGTGAAAGAGATAGTGGGGACCTTTATCTCTCTTGGCCAGAGTCCAAGAATTAATTACTTTCCATTGTAAAACAATAAAAAAGAGGCAGTATTGATTAGGAAATAGCCACAGAAGCTAGGAAACTGTTGCTGTTTTTATAGCCAAGTGTCCCCATTCATGACTCCTGTCTTTTGGGGTTTGAAGATCCAAAAGAGGAAGGGCCTCTGGCTGGGTTATAGTTCACTTCCTGCTGGTGAGCAAACACATCTGCCTGAGGTTTAACAGAACCAGCATGCAGATTGTGAGCTACAGTAAATCACTCAACACAGAACAGTGTGGAACAGTGGTAGCAGATGACAAATATTTTGCTGGTCTGTGCACACCAAGACACGCAGAAGCGTTTTGTGATGTGACACCCCCCTGCTGACAGAACACCATAGCAGCATTTTCACTGAATGGTATGGCTCAACTTGACTTCACTTGCTTTCGTCAAACCTTCCATTACAGGTATCACCTTCCATCACCTCTGTTGAGATTCCAAGCGAGATAAGCTGATACTAAACAATGACATGAAAACACTGCAGACCACTGATTGGTCTCACGACATGCCTGCAAAACCAGCATTTTCAATAGCCAAGAACATCATCCCTTAATATCGTCTGTTATAAGAGCAGCGTAGCTCCTTCTTGTTTGAGGAGCAGCAGAGAGTGACAGTGAATGCCGCGGAGCAGAGACAAAGGTGAGCAGTAATGTTGTGAATCTGGCAGTAAATGTACAGTGTAGCCTACAGTGTTAGGTTTGTCAGTCATACAGACTGCCGCTTCTCAAGAGCAAAGCATCTGTGTGTGCGTGGTGTTTCCCAACTGCTAGAACAGCGTCACTACAATGATAAGCTCCACCTATGTAGAGGGAGCACTTTATGCAGCGGAAAAACACTACAAATACCAAAAGCGAGCCACACTATGAAATGGAAATAACTGTTTCAAAAAGAAAACCATTTCATGATGTGATAGCACTAGGGCTGGACCGAATACTTCGAAGTTTCTACCATTGCCATGGTCATCAGTCACTAATAGAGCATCCAAATACTTTGTTTTCTTTGTTTTGAAGAGAAGAAAGAGACTTTGCATCGACTGCACCAATGCTAAGCACTGATTAGCGAGAAATGGAACTCTTCTATCATGTTTAATGATTAATTACTAGGGCCAGTGGAAGGCTTTGACATTGAATAGAAACATATGTCAGTTTTGGACATTTGCTGAAAGGGCTGATGTTTGTCTAGGGAGGACAGCAGACAATACAAAGTCATGGCCAGCCCTGCGTTAATATTCTACACCACATCAGCATGTTTGCTGATGAGCTTAACATTAATGTTTAAGCTCATCAGTTTCCATTTCAGCATCAAGCTTTAAACATCAAACAGGTTATGGCCTGTTTTCAGCTATACAGCCCTGCAGTATAGCTTGAAGTGCGACAAAACATCCAGTGCCTTGCAGCTCCAAGGCTATAGACATAACAAGGACACAGCAGGTAATCAATTATGCCCTCTATGGTATCCTTTCTGTCAAACTGAGGGAGTACAAATTATGAAATGGCTATTGAGAACAGATTCTTTTGCCAACTACAGTTTGGACAGGTTTGCAGCCAGACCTTGAAATCAATCATCACGCTTGAGCGAGGAAGGGAAGTTAATTCCAGTCAAGGCACAAGTGGTAAAGTCCACTGAAGGATTCACAGCGAGCTACAAATTGTTTCGCTGAGGTTTGTGGCCTCGGACCATGGATTCTGCTGCAATAAGTACAATTTTTCAGATTCAGTCCCTAATGCTCAGAGGCGAATTTTTTCTGGTCATGCTCAGAGTCTGGATCTTTTCTGACAAAGCTCTACTTGCCTGTTTGTGCGGCCTTTGGTTGAAAGAAAATAAAATAAAACAACAACAACAACAACAACAACAACAACTGGAAATAGCTTTTTATTCAGATGGACATCTGGGCTCAGAGGCTTTATTACCAATCCACAAGGTCCCTCCCCGGCTCTCCCTGCTGTGCCTCTATCCTCTCTCTCGTCTATTCTTTTACTCTGTCAGCCCTCCTATATCAGAGCCATTGCTTCTGTTGTGCCCTCAAGCACAGTCCCAAATTGACATGCTGAATTCTCAACTGGGACATTAAACCCCAGGGATCAAGCATACAGAGAAAGCTCTTTTATATCCTCTCCCTTTGGAATTTGTTTATGTTCATCACATGGAGCACTAGGTGGATTTCCACACAAAAGACCAATGTCCCTCATCTCAAATCTGCTTCTAGAGCACAAAGGAAAAAACCTTTTCCTCTGAGACCAAAAGACAGATGAGAGCAACTGGGGTTTCTGACTGTAACTATATAGCAGGATTTGATGGGGTTTTTTTTTGTTGTTGTTTTTTTCAATTGCCTGGTTGGGCAAGTGGGTCAGAAATGTACTTAACCAAATTCAATCTGTACTTTCCCCTACATAAACTGTTTTATTTATTAGCTGTTGTCAAAAAATGCCTTTGACAAACTATGTCAGTATGGTGCTGCATACCCATGTCAGTTCCATTCTTCTGTTGGAGACACTGACACTGGAGTATGCAGAGGATGGCTGCATGTTTTTTTTAAAATGTTTAAATATGGTATGCTATTGTAATCAGTTTTGTGATTACCTGATTTGGCTCATGTTTCGTATAAGCTCCAGCAAGGTCCAGAGGAGGGGTTGTTGGCAGCCCTCTTAAGCCCAGTTCAAACCAAAGTTTCATGAAAAATCAAACAAACATGCAACTACTTGCAATGTGTCGATCTGCAACGTTGTGAAAACTTGCCAGTGGAACTCGAGAATGCAGTGTATCATCATCATCACGATGGTTCTCTGTACTTAAGCTGTAACTGCCAGCTGTTTTTGTAGCTGGATATTATTTGAAGCATCTTTAAATATGAATGAGCAAAGTGATAGTTGCTACATTTGCATTTTCAGTATTGATTAACAGCAAGAACATAAAAGTTGTGTGTGTAGGTCGTGTGCTTTAATGGGATGAGAGAGAAAGAGAGTGCCCAGCTATAGGTGGTCAAGGTAGGGCCTGAGTAAGGTGAGGGAGCACTGATGGCAAGACAGACATCAAAATCATTTTCTGATTGTTTCACAGAGTTTATGTTCTCAGCACAAATAAATACCCACGCACACCATCAGACCGCCGCATGCCTGAATGTGTCTGGATGTGGCCTAAAGCCTTGTGTCATACAGGCACAGCTGTTTTTCAAACAAATTGATGAGGTGATCCTCTCGTTCCTCTGTCCAAAACTCTGCCGTTACTGGCAGTTTGTAAATTACTTGACCAGCTGACTTTGCTATGAGCTGACTGGCTGTTGAAACAGGTGACATGCC
The DNA here is from genome assembly GCA_034769285.1 of Lutjanus argentimaculatus. NCBI lineage: Eukaryota > Metazoa > Chordata > Actinopteri > Lutjaniformes > Lutjanidae > Lutjanus > Lutjanus argentimaculatus. The sequence goes on along the minus strand of JAWZSL010000029.1, from coordinate 1,791,690 downwards.
TTACTTTCTAGCCACCAGCCGCTGCTGACGTGAAAAGCTGAGTCGCAGGCCTTGCCATCAGTTGGCTTGAGACAAGCTGAGATGGGCCGGTTCATACCGCTGCAACTCTTCCCTGCAATCCTCTAAAACTGTTTCCTCCCATCGTGAATCTTTGGTCTGAATTGTGCTTTAATGCCACCCAACTAAACTCCTGTCTCCAGGATAATTGTGCTTAAGTTCTCAAAATTTGTCTTTACCTGCCACTATTTTCTTGCAAGTGCCTGATCGATACTGCACATGCACAACTCCCAACAGAGATGCAAAGGAAGCTCCCTCCTTGGCTACTCCCAGCATCAGCTCAAATGAAAAAGCACAAACAAAAAGCACTTGGCTACTTCAACACACTTGCTTGTGCCACTGCTTACAATACAACAACAAAGGCAAAGCTCAAAACACAAATGGTCCAATGATCACCCACACACTGAGGAGAGATAACCAGTTTAAGATGGTATATACACAGCTTTATTTTCTCTTTTAACATTTAGTTTTATGACTGTCATCACACTGCTCCTCACATCATCGCGCACACCTGCCTGACACTTTATTACTGCTGCCTGCACTACATTATTTATGTGCTTTTGAGGGTGATGATTTATCCAAGTGGAGGAGGACAGCTGGGACACAAGAGGAAAACAATGCCCTCTCAATTGTAAAAATGTGTCAGTTTGATGCCTCAATTCAGTGCTGGGTGATGGATGCAGGAAAGCACTGGGATTGAAATGCTACACTGATGGCTCTTCATGTTAAAAATAGAGATGGATGTATGTATGATCAAGCTGACTGACCAATAGACATACAGGTAGACCTACAGTAGCACTTGTTTCACACTGACTTGTACTGGGTTAGAAAGGTGTGACTAGGACACGTTAAAACTATATGTACATTCTCTCAGAGCTACACCTACACACACACAGTCTCCTTGTCTTTTCAGGTCAGCTCAGTAGAGAGCACTCTGCGATAATGAGCTGCTCCACTTTCATGACAGATGGAAAATGTGCAGCACGCCGCCGCTCTGCTCCTCCCTTCCCTTCTCCACTCCACTTCGCCCGGCTCGCCCGACCATCTACCCGTCGGCCGAGTCGCTGCCCCGGCACAGCACCGTATCAAATGATCGGGACGAGCCAAACGAGAGGAGGAGCCGCCGGGAGTTGAAGCAGTGGAAAAAACGCCTCACCCTCCTCATCAATATTGCAGCCTTACCTGGTGAAAGCTAACACCGGCCAACATATTCCATCATGTCATTGGAAGAGAGGATCAGATGCCTTGGCTTGACATGCCAACATTGTTACCTGTACAAATGATGACGCAAAGCTTGCTTCATTATTCATGGCTTCTTTAAAGGAGGAGGAGAAGTTTGAAGGGAATGGAAAGCAGAGGATGTTCAAGAGTCCAATTATCAACAAGTAGGTCATGTTTGTTCTCGGCTGAAAAACTGAGAAGCAGCAGAAACATGAACACGAGCTCCTCCTGGTGCAACAGGCTGGCAAGATTGAGTCAGAATGGCCAGATCTTCAGGTGTAGCCCAAGATAGCATGCACAATGTTCGTCATATTAAGAGATGTAAAGAACAAGCATGCAGTACTTGAGTAAAAGAAATAATCAATACATACGTAAAATATTTCTTCACTGCAGCAGTGATGAGATTCAATGGAAAGTTACATATTTAACAGAATTAAGACTCAAGAGGAAAAGGTCATAAGGTTACTTGTTCAAGCCTCTGTGACTTATTTCAACTCCTCATTTCATAAGATCCCTGAGGTAAAAACACAGATGCATGTATACTGACATTTTAAAATTTAAAAATTTCTGACACATCACAAATTCATCCTAACGGCCGTTCAGTGGCAGTTATAAACTGCAGGGAAATGACACCCGAAGAACCTTAAATTTGGTCAAAGTCTAAAATGAGTCATGCTGTTCCAAAGTCAGGTCAGAAACTGGATCAAATCATAGTGTCCAGCTTTAATTACTTTTCTAGGGTATTACTGAATGAACTCATTTCCCTTCAAATTTTATTTTGTAAAGGAGCAGTGCACATGATAAAAAACATTTTAGCAGCTGCTGGATCACAACAAAAAAAATCAGTTGACTGAAAACAAACTGATTTGAAATAAAAGTTTGCTAATAACTAATCACTGTTATACAGATAAGCCCCCCACCCATAAATATTTGTAATTAGCCCCACCATTTTCATCTCTTCGCACCACCTTTACTAATTCTGCTTACTTCAACCAAACAATGAAATGAACTTGATCGCAGTGGCTTAAAACAGACACATAAACGCTTTTTTCTGCTATGAAGCTGCTCCTCTGAGCTCTGGTAACTGCCGCTCCTCTCATTGGTCAGTGGCAGTGTGTTGTCATCACTGCAGACCGTGCGCATGTGAGCGTGTGTGTCTGTGTGGGTGTGTAACACGGTCTGGCTGAGGTCAGGGTTGGTGCACATTTAATCTGCTCTCTGTTTCCAGGCCACTCCAAGGACTTTGACACATCGCTTCTGTATCTATTATTCACAAGTGGTCTGAGACCTTCAAGTGTGTGTGGCGCAGATGTGTGTATGAGCGTGCACAATGAATTGTCCTTCAACTGCACAAAACACAGCTCAAAACTCTTCTGAATTATATTTGCAGCTATAATATCAACTCTGTTGCATAATCACACCATTTCTACCACATACAAACTTGCACTCACACACAGGCACACTGTGCTCCCACTCCAGTTGCACAACCTCTGAATTTTAGGGATAGAATGGCCTGGTTTCATAAGCAGTCTGCTGCCTACTGGCAGCTGTGCTGTCAGATGAGGTCATTACTTGGGGCGGGCCACAAGCACAGACAGGGCATAATGTTGGACACATCAGTAGAAACCCATTGAGTGTGAAGAAGAATGACAGCCAGCGGCGACCATAGAGCTGTGGCCATCCTGTCCGGGAGGTTGTCGGCCATTTGTTTCTGTTTTGAGTCGTGTTACCTCGCTGCTGGTGGTGCAGCGATGCATTCAAGTACACGGGGAACAGAGGAGTTGAGTGATGCTTGTGTGTCAGACGGTGTGTGCATGCAGGCTGGTATTACTATCAGCTCAGCGCCAGGGTGGGGTGAATGGCCTCAGTGCTATCTCTGGAGCACAGCTTGTTTACCCTAATGAACACAACTCCAACTCCACTCCAGCCAATTGCAAAGAGGGCATTTGCCTATTGACGCTGCTCCAGAGCTGGAAATCACAGGGGATATGAATATACATGAGAACAATGCTCCTCATTCTACTACAGTGAGCAATTTCTGCGGATGCTTACACAAACAGCAATAATAACCAGACACTGATGGCTCTTTTGAATCCTCTGATCCCCATTGTTGAACTTGTACAGAGATAATTTTCTGCCTTTCTGAGAACTCCTTTGTGTTGCCGATCGGGGCATGTCGAGCTGCAAAGTGCTGCCCTGTCAGCTGAACCACTTATTTTGACATCTGTACCAGGAAATGGTTTCAGCTCTTTCCATGAAAGTAAAGACTTAATTTAATGTCAATATTCAACATGTCCCTGAAGAAGACTTCTGCTAATACTGCAGGGGAGTAGAGAGCACTCAAATCGTTTCATCCAGTAGCTAAAGCTTCTTTAAATCCCTCCAAAACATGAATTTTTTTGACCAATAGGAAAATAGTTAATATGATGGGAGTAAAACGCCACTCCATCCAATAGTCGAGCACCTCAGTTGTTTACCCAAATCTCTGAAATCCCTCCGTGAATGTTTATTCAGCCAATGCGAGGGCAGCTGCCGCGGTGCACAAGGACGAATGTCTGCCTGCGGGTCTATGGTGATGCTGCATAAGGCTGTGCCATGGCATGCGTGTGACCATTACATCATGGCTAGTCCCTGACTGGTCTGCACCACACAAAATCACGTGACCTCTTGCCTGTCGACATCTCGGGAGCACCGCTGTGCTGATCTGATGATGACTTTTGCTGTGAGACAATTTCTCGCTGGTGTCCCGCTGTGTGTGCGTCTTAATCCCTCCATGCAGCCCATTGTTCAGCAAAGGAGGAGTGTGTGATGGATACTGTGTGTGAACGTGTGCAGATGTTTGTCTGCCGTTTTACTCAAGTGTTAATGTGCGTGTTTAGATATCTTTCCTCTTATTGTGGATTGTTTTGTATGTCACCTCTTTAACCTCCAGCCTCCCCCACCCCCTCTCCCACCCCCCTCCAGTCTGCGCCCCGCCAAAGCCGCTTTGAGCTCTTTTGCTCTGACATCACCATAGTCATCATCAGTCGGCATGGGCCAGACCATTAGGTGAGTAACAAGGGGGGAGATTACATGCAAATCAGAGCACTTTACTCTGGCCTTGACACAAGAGAGACTCTGAAAACCCACCTTAGGATGGAAAGATGGTAATTCACTGCTCGAGGATGTTTGTTTCAAACTCCCTGTATAAACAGCTGATGCTTTAAGAAGCAGAAAGTATACTGACATCCCTTGGGTGCAGGAGGACAGCTCTGAAACGCTCTGCATCAGCAGAATAAAACCATTCGCCCCCTGGCTCGCTCTCCATCTTTTTGTTCTGAGCTGCTGTAAGTGAGAGGTCATGACCTTTGGATCTGTGCTGACATGTGTGAGAGTCAGAGATAAAAAGAAATAGAGAGAGAGTCAAGAATGGAAAGAGACAGAGTATATAAGTCTATCTGTTAGGGCTGCCCCCGAAAGCTGATGATTAAAATCATCAGTCGAAGACCCCTTAGTTGACTGAGATTCTGCCAGTCAAGCAGTTGTTTTATTTTCCATTGGCAGTCTGTGTGTATTTTAGTAAGAGGATGAAACAGACAGAGGCTTACAAAAACTCACAGGTAAAATATTTAAATAAGCAGGTTGCATGTTACTCCTGACAGCCGCTCCAGTGCAGTCAGCAGGCCTGCAGAAGAGAGCTCTGTAGTGCACTGGGATTTTATACCATAACTATAGGAGGATGCACACTTTTACTTTCTCAACACAGATGGAGAAAGGCATTAAAACATATTCATATAGGCTGATAGAGGAATTTAGTGTGGCGCGCTGAATTTGAAAAGAAAAAAAATCTGAGTTGGGCACAGCCCCTCGCATCTGTATGTGATGAAGAGCATGTTAACACATGTGACTGTCAACTCTATGCCTTGACTTCATGACACTTTGGCACAGGGGCCGAAGACGGACAGTGGAAGTCTCCACCTGCTTTGAAAACCCATCCTTTGTTAGGCTGATTACATGACCGAGGCACTGCAGTGACCTCCTGGACTGCTGTTTGAAGTTATCTGATGTGATATAACACAGGCATCTCTTTTTGACTCCATTAATAGGACGCAATTTCACAAATGGCTCCCTGAGGCTTCTTAAGCCCACTGTGTATTTTAAGAACAGACTACACAAAAGACTGAGGTGGAAGTTGCTAATATAAAAGATTTTTTTTTAACTCTACGTATACAGTTTTTGAAAGCATGTCAGCAGCAGCTTCAGTCCTTGCGTGCAGTTCACCTGCATTTTGGCAACGCTCAGGGCCAAACACATAATTAGAGAAAAGAAAACAGACTTAAGCCCTGGGATTTGTGCAGATTTTTTGGTCCAACTGGTACCTTTGTTGCATGTCATCCCCATTTATCTCTCTCCCCCTGTTTCTTGTCTGCATATTCACTGTGATCAATCTAATAAAAGGCTTAAATAATTTAAATAAATGCCAACCAAAAGTTCTCAGAGCCAATGCTCTATAAAATACAAAACAACTGATATTGTGAAAAGGCAATTTGAAAATGAAAAATGGAAAACAGAAAAACCTAAAGGTAAATTCTCAAATTAAAAGATTATATTGAAAACCTTAAACTGAAGCAATGGAAAAGGAAACTTATTTATGTTAAACGTCTTATCTTTTTATTATTTTGTTTTTTTTATTTTCCTCCCTCCAATTTGCATTTATCCTGTTCCATTTGGCATTTAACATTTTTGATTTTTCAAGCTGTAAATATATCAAAATTAAATAACCAGGTCAGTTGGGTCACCTTGGTTGCTCTTATCACACCTGGTGATGCAGTAGTGGCTAATAAGCAGGTCATAAAAATGTACACTCTGATTAATAGCGGATGGGTTGCGGGTGGGAAATAGGGTGTGTGTGCATTTACACACAAGGCACAGCAGCGGAGCTTCATGGATTATTTCATTCTGCTTCCTCTGGAGAGTTTCCTCTGTCTTGGCACATTCATAACTACAGTTTTTAGTTTTTCTGCTTAAATGTCCCACAATATTTTCTAGCAGTGATATTATTGCACACATTAAAACGAAACTGAAAGCAGCCTCTCTTAATCAATAGTTAAGGGAAACACTCATACATCAATACAACACAAATTTAAAAAGAAACAGAGCCTACAGGGACTGGTTGAAGTACAGGTGATGAATAGGGTGAAGCATCTCCACAGTAAGAGAGATGCTGTGTGTGCATTTACACACAAGGCACAATCAGCGCAACCTTATTAATTGTAACTTACAGGGATGGGCAGAGGTGCAGGTCTCACAGGTTCAATTCAAGCTCTTTATGCCATCCCCTTTCTCCCAACCCTCTGATCAATCTAGTAAAAGGCTAACAAATCTTTATAAAAGGCCAACAACAAGTTCTCAGAGCCCCTCCTGTCTACCTTCACTTGCCCTATAAAATAAAAGCAAAATGCCATAAAATCTTGAAAAAACAGCTACGCTATGAATCACAGAAATATTTACCGAGATACCATCAGACAGCTATGTTGTGAATCACAGAAATATTTACTGAGATACCATCACATGCTTTTCTGTGTTTGTCAGTTGCTGCATGGAAAACCCTTCTTGTCAGACACCTTATAAGGAAAAACAAATTTTTGCTAAATATTTGCAAATACCATCTTGTATAGTAACATAGTGGAGACATGACGTAGAATCAGCTCCATGAACGCAGGTGTTCACAAATGTTCACATACACAACAGCTGCCCAAGTTACAAACACACTTCTGACGAGATCACAGTGTTTCATTCCCTGTTTCAGTCTTGACCACAGAGATAGAAACCGATAAACAAGAGACTCTAAGTTTCCACTGGACCAACAACCAAAAGTGCCTTTACGAGCATGCTGCAGAATATTATTTGGGCTGATGTCTTCACGTGGTTTGCCAAAAACTGTGTATTCTGGAAAGCCACAACACATGGAAACTATTTCACTTACTACGGACTAAAAGCCTTAAATGAAAGCAACACATAAACCTCTACACACACAAGGAGACAAATATATACACAAAGACTCTGAAATACAACCCCATTTATCACCCCTGTAGCCCTGTGAATGACAGAACTTCTGACACTGTAGCCTAAATATTAACACCTGCTTTATCCAAGGAAATGGAAATACACCCACAAGTTGAAATCCCCCGTCTCCGGTTGTTAGGACTACTCATTGAAGGACTTTCCAGGTTGCAGCGTGTGTCCAACACTGGCTGACATAACGTTGCATCAACGGATCATGTGAATGGATGATTCACATTCCTGCTAGGACACCCTTGGCATGATATCACTACAGCTGGGAAGCCCCACTCTGGAAGCCCCTAAATGTCCCCAGAACTTCCCCAGCAGTTTGACTTTAGCCCCCATTCCAGTGCACTAAGCTGGCACTGGGTTAAAAATAACCCACCAAGACGCCACAGTGGCCCGGATGACATGCGTCTCCATGGAAACCCGAGATGACAGGTTGTTGGAGGTCAAAGGTTGGCTCTTAAGAGAATCATGTGACCTTCGGGGACATGGATGGTTGCAGGAATCGGACGGGACAGAGGAGAGAGGTCCGCTCAGTGAGAAAGGCAGCTGCAGCAACGACAAGGAAAATCCCCTCTGAGCGCGAGAGAGAGAGAGCGAGAGCATGCCTTCTCTCTCTCTGTCTCTGCCCTCCACTATCACTCACTCGGAAATATAAACATACCCTTTGCAATTGAGCTAAAGTCATTATGTCATTAAGCTAGCAGGGGTTTTCAGTTGGGCATTTCCAGTTATGTACCATCCAAAATAGAGGCCATTCCCTCCTTCCCTCAATGGACACAACAGGTCCTTTCCTTTTTTGTTCCACTTGGAAATGTATGAAATTTCCCTCAGGGGAGGATGAAGCCCACCGTCACTTTGTCATATCAATTTAGCACTAGAGAGCTGAAGTCCTGATGTCACTTCAAAGCTAGTCTCTGTTCCACTAGCTTCTGCAACAAAAACGGTTTTGATCCAGTAACCATATGATTCTTGAACAGTCTAGGCAAAAGAAATGATCAGTACACTCTGGAGACAATTGACATTAGCCATCCAAAAAAATCTTTTCACTCTCTCCAATACTTTGGTTTATAACCAAACACCTTACAAAACTAATTATATTCCCGACCAAGTGGCAACCTTTTTTTTTGTCTCTATAGCTAATGCGCATGTTCATGACAACTGAATGGAGGGCCAATTAATATAATTCACCCATATGAAGCATAAAGTTATAAATAATTGAGGGTGTACCCACTTTGAGTGACAGATTGGTACCGTCATAGGTGGCTAGCTGCCAGGTAGCCGCTTCATTCGGCCACCACAGCTTCACCCACACTCCACCTCTTTGCCCAGTTTGCCTCAAATTGCCCCTTCAGGGATAAATAAAGTATTCTGAATTGAATCAAAATTATAAATATAAGTATCTACTACGACACTCGCCATGAAAGTTTGACAAAGACAAAAAAGTTACTTCAACGATTAACAGTGGGAGGCTTCAGAAAAAGCTAATAAGTGCAACTTATTACAACAGCTCCCATTATGTTTTCTTGCATGGAAGCATATGTATCATCCATTAACAGAACTGTTTCTCTCTTATTCTTAATTCTCACTGCTCACACTTCTGCTTGTGTTTGTGAAAAGTATTGTTTGTTAAGGGATGGTAAACATGAAAAAACAGTAAATTAACTGAACAACAAAGTTATATCAGTCCTTCTTGACAATTGATTGCATCGCATGACACAGTGTTGAGTGAGGTTATATTTTAAAGACGGATCTTTAGTAAATGTGCTATTACAAATGGTCTACTGGAACCCTAGATAAATGTGGGAAAACCTGCTGTAGAAAAGTGATGTCAAAACCCCAAAGAGGAAGCAAGAGGACGGGGGAGCAAAGTGAAAGGGGGGGGGGGGGGGCGGGTTACAGTATAAAGGTTAGCTGGAAAGGTGAGCTGAGGGGAAACCTTAGGCTACAAATGTCATTCTTTTTGTTTCAGCGCCCCACCCCTCACAAACTCCCACATACCTTCATTCCCCCAACCGATGGATATTTTGGGCTTGTGTGTTTGTATGTGTGTGACCCCATCGCTCTTGTAAAAAGAAAGGAATCACATGTCTGAGTTGTGTAACGCTTTCACCTTTTGGGTGCAGCCAAAAGCTCAGACTATTCACACGGTTCCAGCCAGATATACACAGAGACTTATTCCATTATTCACTACGAGGATGTTAATAAATACATCTGACAGGATGGTAAACAACCAAATTGTCAAACTATCAATTATAGCACTTGGCTGGCACCATCTATCTCCCCGCTTAACTTTCTGTGTCTGCAAAATAGATCAATTTCCATGTATTTCTGGAAGTATGTCACAGTTATTTGTGGTGGGATTTGGGTGCTCCTTTTTGTGTACTAAAGATCAGAAAAGAGAGGAAGAGACAGACAGAGACACAGATAGAGTGTTTGAAAGGCTTTTATTAGCACTACATTTGAATGGCTTGGTCTGGGCCCTGCACAGAAACCCTGTAGCAGTCACGTATGTACATAAATATAGCAACAAGCAGGCAGACGTGGGGTGGATGACAGGACAGTGTGGTTGTATATTCCTAAGAGAGAAGCAGCTAGCAGAAATTTGTCAGTACGGGCGCTTCTAAAATGAACAAATCCATTGAATATGGGTACTAATGCAATGTGAAATTGTATTTTAATTTGTGTTCGGTACTCAGAATGAGTCTTGCGAGCTGTTCACTGATCCATTCTGGTGTAGTAAGATTTTCTGTTGGCATCTGAGTGAATGGGAGAGCTGTCATCTATTGTACAGCCTAATTAAAATGAAGTCTGTCTCAAGTCAAGTGAAACTGGACAGGTTTTGCAAGGCAAGCAGCCAACACAATTCTTGTTTCAGTCCTGAGCTGAATGACAATGACACCATTCACACGGCAGCCATGTGTGTAGAGTATAGTAGTGAAGAAAAATCCATTATTTGCCTTCATGCGTCAGTCAAATACTTTGATCAACAAACCCATAAAGTTGAGTTTTTATATTTCTGATAACAAATAATTCAGATCCCACATATATCATCCACAAGCATCTGAAACCTGTCTGTTAGGCCATTTGCCAAGTAGGGCTGAGTCTGATTTGATCGGCTCAGATTCAGTCCTGTAAGATCAAGTTGAGGGATTAGATGTATCACTGCTGTCAGACTGTGTTGCATGCTCAGACATTTCAATTTCTTGGAACACTGTTAACTTTTTGAAATATTTTGATCCTTAAAAACTGCCGGAAGCAACCGTTAAACGGGCAGCATGTTGCGTCTTTTTTATTGATGGGATTTTACTGTGAAGTAAACCCTTGTACCTTTTTATTTTGGTTTGCTAGAATTAAGTAACTTCATAGTTAGAAGATAGTTAGCTACCTAAACGTCTGCTTTAAAAAATTAAAAAACAGAGACACAGGGAAACAGAGATCTGAGTGATCACATAAGACCCCCAGAAAGAAGATAAATCATGTGGCAGCTTGCAGCTTGCCCAGGGAGATGTTGATCCTACCATTACCTTAACAGCTTAAATAGCTCAATTAAATGAGAACAACTTACCCAAAATCCAACTTACCACTCAAATTTGAATCCAGGCAGCTGTTTCCTGTGTCTACGGTTGGTAAAATCATATAATGCTGCTCCGGGTATCTAGCAGAAGCCACCACTTATTTGTCCTACGTGATTGGTTTTTTGAAGCATTTGTAAGCTCCTAAGTTTAAGAACACTCCTGCAAAACACAAGGCACTCCAAGCATCTAAAACACTCATAAGCAGCATGCAGAAAGCTTACTGCCAAAAAATATGCTTCTCACTGCAAAAACTGTACTCTGTCTGATCGGGACCTGAATAAACATCATACCGTGTGGCATCTATGGCCCATCCTCATGGCACCCACTTTGGAAACCACTGGTGTCAATGTGTTCACAGTAGAAAAGCTGCTAAATAAAGAACTGTACACTCAGAATAGCAACCATGCCAAAAGAAAAATTTAAAAACTTTTGTGTGTGCTATTTATGCACACTACACTCCTAAATTGCAATGCTTTAAATGTCTCCAGTGAAGTTTGATGAGCAAAAATTGCAGTTTAATTGATGTCTGAGAGCACACATATTGAATAATTTCCTGTTAGTTTAAAATAATAAAATTAAAATGCATTCTTGTAGACTAACTACAAAAACAGCACACTGTAAAGATTGGTGAATAATAAATACTTTATATAATCAGTATGTACTCTACTGTGGCACTGGGACAGACCTCATGTGTTTCTCCACTTAGTCAGATCACAACTAGAGACACTGTGAAAAGACCTGAGTCCTGAGCTCCAACCTTCTTAAAATGTGGAGCATCCATCAGAAATAGGCCAAAAAGTTTTAGACAGTTTTTTGAAATGCAAAAACAAATGCATGGTCCTGCCCCTAGTGATTAAAATCATCTTTGTTGTCTAAGCCTACTGTCCTCACACATGTTGCTTGGGTTGAAAATTCTTTTCATCCTCGTTTCACAAATCTGGCCCAAGCTCCTCTCCCCCGCCACCCTTCTCTTCCGTCCTCCCTAAACTCTTAATAACCACTGTTCTGCATTTTCAATGTCATGCATGAGGTGGAGAGAAGCTCAAACTGGGTCAAACAGGGTGCAAAATTACTCCCCAGTAAAAAACTGACAAATGTTTAAGTGGCAGGACTTCTCATATTACTACTTCAAAGAACATGGCTGTGAATAGAGATCTTGGGAGAGTGAGTAGCCAGAGGTGTGAATGACTGCAGAGGTCAAAGGTCCTTTAACACTCTTGATCAGTTTCTAGATACACACACACACACACACACACTTTTGCCTTTCCAGTATTGTCTGCACCAGAAGAATTCCTGTGGTATGCTGTTAAAAAGAAACCTGACAAACAGTCTCCATACGTATGCAAATCAGTGATGCTATAAATATCTGCACACTAGATCACAGAAAAAGCAGAGAATTAATACGCAGAATGCACACACCCATAAGAACGCCTTATATTTATTCATGTGATCACTAGGGAACCGGCACTGGATGCTATTCACATACAATCTAAATGGAATGAATTAGGGCTTAGCCTGGTTAGATAGTATAAGAGATTCCCAAAAGGCAATTTCGCCATCCAATTTAAAGGCCACAATAGCTCAAGTCAAAGCGGGGCAGGTAATGTCTTGCTGGTGTTACTGCCCCGAGCAATTATCTCGTGGGCTAAAGGGTACGATTGCAAAGACCGGCAGCATGATAGATGTGCACAGGATTCTGTAAAGTGAAAAGTGCAAATAATGCAATAAAAACATATTTCGTCTACTCAGAGTTGCTCATCATTATTTAGAAAAAAAAAGACTTCCAAAATGTAACGCAGTAACGTTCATAGTATAATCGACTATCAAAACCACTAGTCGACACTGTGCATCACTGCAGGCTAGTCGCTCATCTGTGGTTTTAGCAGAATATCAGGTATTTGAGAAGGAAAGCCTCCCGCTATCCCATCAAGACAGCAGCCACATTATTAACTACAATCAAACAGTATCTCCTGCTTAGACAGGAGCTGGAGGGTTACTGGGAGTTTAACTCAATCAGATAACAGCTAATTTGTAAACAGCCTCATAGAACCAGTCAATGATTGTTATTTCACTTACCCGGTTGGTCCCGCCTACATTATTTAACCCTTTACTGGTTGTATTTGAGACCTTTTTGATGAGAATTGACTATAGTTATTGGGTTAAAAAAAATGTTTCTCCTGCAACTAGTCGACTACTTTTTGTGAGTAGTCCATGACTACTATATTGTAATAGTTGTGAATACTCTAGTTCAGAATAAGACTTTTTACTTTTATTTGAGCACATTTTATACAAATGCTTAATTTTAAACATTATTAATGTATTAAAAATAATAATATATCTGTGTAATATTCTAGTACTGTGACCTGCAGTAAGAATAAGACATTGACAAACATGAACGCAGCATAATTGCGTTTTACGATTATTCCCTTCAACTGAAGGGTAGATGTTGCATCTTCACAGTAAATAGTTTCTACTTCCAATGCAAAAGACAATCTTTCGATTTTGTAAAACATTTTCCCAGTTTCTCATTGATCAGTGTCCCTCAGTTAAAGGGGGTTCTGGGACCTGGGCCTGGATCCAAGTACACTTAACCCCAAAGTCCAGGTCATTTGAGTAGTGTGAACACTGCACACCGTATTGAAAAGGTGGTCTCGAGTACAATAGGGTGCTTGGGTATGGTTTGCATCAGGCATGAAAAGTAACTGTACCAAGACAAGGAAGTGGAAAGCTACTGGGATCTTGTGATTGGCAGGCTTTTCTACATCAAAGTAGTAATATAAACAAAGGTTGTGTCAGTGATCATGCAAGTGCAGTCGGCGAAAAATCATTACTAAGGTGGAAGCTGAGCGGTGGGGGAGTGAAGGGGGGGCAATCATAATCAGGCACAGTCCTACATGTACCTAACTTGAAAAACACCCTGAGGATGTCATCTTTTAGGATGTCATGTTGGACTTTGGAAAGCTTTTCGATTGATCAAGAAAATAATCAACAGGATTGATGGATAAAGAAAGTAATCTTTAGTTGCGGCCCTACTTTCTTTCTTTTTTGTGTGTGTGTTAATGCAGCAATTTCATGTGAAATTTATGACATACTTTGAATGTAAAAGCATGTATTTCATGGTATTGAAATTTAAATAAATACATTTTGGGGAAAAAAAAAACATTTCACACAACTAATGGGTCACTTGAATTTAGGTAAAACTTCAAATGATAAAAAAAAAAAACATGTTTTGTATCTTAATTATTAATGATTAATGGATTATTTATTGCTAATGTTTTTTAAAGAAAATTCACAAAATTTGCAACCTTAGTTAAAAATAAAACTTTTTTCGGATTTACCATAACTTACGGTATAAACCATGCCCTACCATAGTCTTCTATCTGAATACAGATACAGAGACAGACCATTTTGTTGAACAGATAATGACGTCTCTGTGCACCTCGAGTAGACGGGGTCTGCTTGGCTGGATTTTTAACCAGTGGAGGTCAAAGTGTGTCTGTACCAAGGTATGTTTGCTTAATGAGTTGTGATTGCCAAACTTAATGGCTCGTGTTTAGAAAAACTAATGGAGTGTGTGCATGCCTACAACAGAGTGGAGGGGTTAACATCTATTTATCTGCCTTAGCCTAGTTCCTCACTCTCCCGTTCCCCGAGTCCTCAGCCATCACTCAAGCAGGTCAAGGTTGCTATATACGGCACCGCCAAACTTCTCCTCAAAGTCTCCTCACTCAAACGGGGGTATATATTCAGAGGGTAGGAATTCCAGCAACTCACACAGGAGATAGACCTGCTCCTCACCTTTGACCCTCGCACTGCTTTCCCTCTCCTCTGACCTACATTAAGACTCTCTTATCTGTCTGAAATGGTTGCCACCATAGTGAGGCTTGAGTATGTGCAGGCCCTCGTGCTACAGCATTTAGGAAATGATAAAGAGATCAGCGGGCATAAATCAAAAGCACTGCAGCCCTATTTATGGTTTTATTGTGTACAGAGTACAATCCAAGTTTGCCAGACAGTCTTTTATATTGCAAGAAAGTTGGGGGCAGAATTTTCTATTAAGTGCAGTCCATGACCCAGATCCCACCTGCTTATTAGTCATCATTTCACAGGACACTGTGAATAAAAGAAAGAAAACAAAGAAGCACAGGGAACAAAAAGACAAAGCTTAGTCACTGTCTACTCACATGGACTCAGTAAATCACTGTTTCTGGGTATCGGCACTGTGACCTTTTGGGAAGGTGGGATGTCATGTCCACAAGCTCTATATGAATGTTAATTTCAGTATATTAAAGGAAGTACCACAGCGTTTGGGAGTTGATGAATGATAATGACCTGTCATTGTGGCAAATTTGATCTTTGGGTTCATCATTCACTGCTGCAAAGAACATGTTAGCCTTTCCATTGTTACAGCATTTTAGCCAAACTTGCAGCATGACTCAAAGGACGGTAATGTTGGTTTGACAGCTGTTCACCAATAAGTATTTCAGTAACTATAGGACTGAAAACGGTTATGGAATTTTGAACAGACGTTCGTGGTGCCCAGAGAATGAATCCTAATGATTTAAAGGATAGTTTCACAAATTTTATGTCAGTCATAAAACAATTGTCAGGTGAGTATCATGCAAGTCTACAGTCTTTTTATTACAGAAATTTTGGGTCTCCCCGAATAGTGTTTCCTTGTTGAGCTGCAGTGTTGTGACATAACGACAACAAGAGAATTTCCTACATAAAAGCCTTTCGAAGATATCCACTTCATCAGTGTCTCAAACGCCAACTTCTGCTTGTGCCCTACAGCAGGACAGATGTCCAGACTTCACCAAGCAAAAATAACTCTTCATTTTAACTCACAAGAGTACCCAGAACAGAAATGACCTTTAGCCCATGTATTCAACTCTGGTGAAAATGAATAATACATCACATGGTAGTGCATGAGGCCAGCATGTATCTGTGCTCAGACTGAGCCTCTTGTTAAAAAAAAACAAACTGCATTTATTCATCAATAGAACAACCATTGTTTAATTCTATCTCTGTACCGAAGTTATCTGAACAGGGTAACTGTCTTTGTGGAGTCATTAGTTTTCAAGTAGAACAAATTCTGCTTTGATATTCAAAATTATCCCAGATATGAAGGGGCCTATTTTCAATAATTTTATACTTAAGAGGGAAAACTCAGCAGAAAATTATTAAAGCTACTTTTGAAGTATTTTTGGTACCATGCTGCTGAGCAAACTGAAACACACGTCTCAAGGGAGAAGCCAGCATTATGTATAAACAAGAATCCATGAATAAACAATGAAAATTGATTAACATGCTATAAATGGAAATTCTATATAGTGAATATGATACAAAGTCAGTTTTGTTAGTTATTTCAATGCACCTTTCTTTTCTTTCCCCATCACTGATGCAAATACACAACTCACACAGTATACACCCTTTAACATGGATACTTCAATGACAGTATCATGTTCTCTATTCTACTCATGTACTATGAAAATTAATTTTAATCCAACACTTTGTACATTTCAAGACATATTAAAGTAGACACTGAGGATCTGAATGATTTGCTTCACTGATCAATTGTACTTAAGAAAGCACTGAAAATTCATTGTTACCCTCTGACAAAGGAAATGTACTGAAGGACAATAGCTATAGAGAAGAACACGTGTAAACGGAGAAAAGAGAAATTATCACAATCTGTGACCACATAAAATCTTTTGATGGGTAAAATCTGAATTTGTAAGAGGCAGGACAGGAGGATAATGTCAAAATCTAACAAGAAAAATATTGAGGACAGAATATGTGCCTTCCAAGATGTGTCCCCAAAACTTTCTAAAATGTAACTTTATGACCAAATTCTTTCATATATGTTCAGGGAGCACTTCAGGAAACGTGCGCCTCACAAGATTTGGTCTGACACTGAACGTTGGTTATCTGAGATAGTGGGTGTGAAACAGAAAGAACACAGTGAGGCGTCTGAGGAGTTGGTTTATCTTTTTTCATCACTTGTACGAACGAAGGCATTGAAAATCCATCTGGCAATAGAAAAAGGACATGTGGTACAAATGGGGCACAAAAGATGTATCAAGATCTGCGAGTACATAAAATCCCTGACTTTTAATGGGCAGTCTGAATTTGTAAGTGGTAAAATGGGGTGATCACGTCATAATCTACAGAGAATAATACTGAGGCCAGGATCTTTGTGTTCTTCAGAAGATTAAATTTCAATTGGTCAATTTGATTTACTCATATAAAAGTTTAAAATTACAGCCTCTGAAATGTACTCACAGTATGAAAGTAAAAAGTAGCCCTCAGAATGACATTTCTTCTGGCTGTTTCTGTGCAAGGCTAACTAAACGTCACCTTTTCTCTGCGGTCTCCCTCTTCATCATATTACATCCTTTACACCATTTTCATCTTGTTAAGTTAGTCACGTGTGATACGCACTGATGGATACACCAAGAAATGATCTTTTCTATGTGTTATCGTTCCATCTATTTAGGTTAATATCTGATGCTAAATAAATAAATAATCAATAATTCCCCTCAAATGCGTTAAAACTACAGTAACAAGTCTGTTTTATAAATGTAAGGAGCAGTAAGTACAGATATTTGTGTTAAAATGCAGGAAGTAAAAGTATAAAGTTGTCTGAAACAAATACAAAGTACAGATGTGTGAAAAATCTACTTTAGTATGGTAACAAAGTATTTATACTTAGTTACTTACCACCTCTATCTATTACACAAATATTTTGTTGGGCTACATGTTGAAGAAGTACCTCAGGATCTTTAAACGTGTGTGTGCATGTGCATGAGTGTGTGGTGGAGCAGGGGAAATAACAAATCATCTGGGTTTAAGGGAGATTAAACTGCATTAGGAGACAATGGGATAGAAAAGGACACAGGCACACACAACACACACACACAGACACACACACAGCCTACTGAGGTAGCTACTGTCTCACTTCATGCTCAGAGACTATAAAACTCACATACAGTGCACACACACGTCCATTTCCTAGACTGAAACCATTTCTCAGCTGGCGACAGCGCAGCACCGGCCTTTTGGTCATTGTGGCTTCTGCCTCTGATTGGTCGGCCGTGCAGCGGCCTCTGGGGACCCGCGTGGTTGTGAAGATGAGGTGGCTGCTAAGAGACTGAGTCACAACATGCAATGCTCTCTGCTCACAACATCTCCCTTGCGCACCAGTGACAGTTACATAAAGACAGGCAGACAGACACAAGACACTTTACTGTCCAATCTGGTTTCGTCTTTTTATCTCACTGCTGCATCGCTGCAAACATGCTTTAAGAAAATGTGTCTCACTTGTGTGAGCCCTTACAGTTCTTTGTTTGATACTGAACTGTTTTTTGCACAATTTAAACTGCTTTGTCTAAAACCCTGAAGGAATGAAATGAACAGAAGCAAACTGATTCTGGATCAATACCACTAAATCAATCTGCTCTGGTAAGAACTGCAATTGTGTGCTCTACTCGGCTGCTGATTGACAGTACACACTTGACCTTGGAAACCGTAGTTAACAAAACAATCTCACCACAAGGCCCCTTTAGAAGTAGTTCTGCAGATTTGACTGTATCACATAACCTTCCCCCAGTTGTCATGTTCAAATTCCCATTTTTCTACATACATAAAACGTCAGTCAGAAAAGCCCACCTTGAAGCCTTGAAGCTGCTACAAGGAATTTACATTTTGTGTTGATTGTGGAGGCCTTAAACAGATACAGATTTTTTTTAAACTGACCTTTATTTAGTAGCTAAAAGAAGTTTCCGCAGCAGTAGATTGCTATGCTTCTGTGCTGGTGTGCCTCTCTGCTTCCCCAAACTGGGGGTGTGCCGACTGTCATCTACTGTAGGTAATACACTGATCAATAAGTATCTCATACAACCCTACATCCCTTTAATGACTTATTGTCCGTGTTGGCTTAAAAGTTTCAGTATATTCAGCAACATATTCTCATCAATATGGGTTACAAATGCATTAATGCAGAAAATATCCCACATATATGACTTCACATATGTGAGTTTTCCTCAGTTATTTTTTGACAACTCAATCAAAAAGAAACTGTGGAGCCAAAGTACAAAGGCCATAAAAAACTGGTAGCGACAGACTTTTTAATTTCTTGGCTCAGTGCTCTTAAATATGTGGATGTGAAGTGAGACGACTGGTTTCAAATCCAGACTGTCAACTTCACTTAGCGAGTATGTTCATCCAATTTGGCAGAATAGGTGAAGGGACAGTCGCTTTGTGTTTGGCATCAGTTTCGACAACACACAGATAAATCAGTACTTTAATAAACATAATCTCTACCTGTCCAAATAAGTTTGGCTTCATCAAAAGATAGTCATTTCTGAAGGGACTGTTTTAAAAACTGTGCTCTCAACCTCTCTAACCTATATACCTGTTAATCCATACAGACACATGATATGTAACATTTCACATTAAAATATCTGAAAATGACTATACCTATGTGATATATTTTGTTGAGCTGCTGTTACACAGTTTGTTGTGTACTTAAATTATCCCATAATTATCCCATATACCACACTTATCTTTTCCAAGTGTGTCTTTTGTTATATATATGAGGGTGGTATTGATCTTCTCAGCTAACTCTTGGAAAGAAAGCGAATAAGGTTATTTCCCAAAATGTCTAACTCTTGAAGTTACCGTGAACAGTCAACATGTGTGCATCTTGACAGGTAGAGTATGGTCCTAACACTAAGCGAGTAAGCGATTCTGGAGAAATACAGTTGATTTCTGAGCCTCACTTATAGGTCGGTTTGAGCAACCAACCCAAAGTGTCTGTATCTGATGACTGGGAAAAAGGCTCAACAATCAAATATCTTTCTTTTTGTGTCGCCTACTCTACCTTTAACCAGGCTAGAGTCTAAATGAATAATTATGTCACAATTAAAGTACTTAGAGCACAGAGCCACGGCATCAAACTGTGCTGCTACTGATGAAATATGTGGAGCTCTGCTTATAACTAATGAGAACAAAGTGGACAGGCTTGTTAAACTGGGAGGAGAGATGACCAGGGAACCAAGTAGTACTTACATGACAGACCGGTGCACCATGAATTTAACTCACAAGATATAGCAGACCCACTGCACCCTCTAGGACCTGAATAGGTACTTTTATCTTCAGGGCATGCCCAGGTTGTGGGCTGAAAAAGGCATCACATCCTTTGGTCTGTCTGGCATCTGGCACCTTCCTGAACTTGCAGTATAGGTCCTTTATTAATTCCCCCAAATTATGCTTTGTTATTATGGTTGTTGATGTCCTTTTATGATCATTGTGCATAATTAAAATTCCCTTTGGGCCAATAAATGTTTCATTCATTAATTCAAATAGCTTGGACATGCTTTTGTGTGGACACCTCACCCAAATGTTTAAATACTGCTCGAATGCTCTGTTTTTATGTACAGCGGGTCACTTTGTAGTGTGCTTGTCCTAAATGAGACTACCTCAAAGAGTTTTGCAATCTCTACCAATCTCCTTGATTGGGCTGTAATGAGAAATGAGGGCATAAACACACACACACACACACAGTGGTGAGGCACAGATAGAGAGAAGGTGGCACACTCTTTCTTTCTCACTGGCATTTCCTATTTCTCCCTCCATCCAAACAAGCCTGTCGTAGCTGCAATTATGGGAAGGAAACCATGTATTTATAGCCAGGCGAGGATCAACGGCAGAACAACTAGTTGTGTGGCACGGGAGGCGGTTATATATAACACGCTGTGATGTCAACACGTGGCTGGTACGTTTCCATGGTTTCTCCTCCGAGACAGGGCGGGCACTTTCTTATCAGTGCGGCACAGAGACAGACGAGGCGGGGAAGGAGGAGAGACAGGGACAGACAGACAGATAGGTAGACAGATGGATCGACAGCCAGACTCAAAGGGCAGGAGTAAGAGAAAATAAAGAAAAGAGTGAGAGGGTTTAAAAAGGGAAACACAAATAACATTTCAACATAATGGACTGGTGGAACAGGACATTGTTTGGCTCTCGGTATTCACTCTATACCATTCACTGACCTTGAACTGACTACCTTCCCATCATCTTGGGGAGGAAATTGTTGAAATAGTGAGAGTTGCTAGTTCTCTGAAGAATTACCAAGACGGTGTGATGAATCAAATCTCTTTACTTCATGCAGTATGGAGAGAAGACTCAAGCACATTGTTCTCTCAAGGTCTCACACAGTGTCTTGCCTTATATACAAAAACAACAGATGCTGATTCCATAACAATGTTGATTCAATCATTCCTTCTTCAGATGTTAACAATGTGTAAGCACAGTAGCTTTTCTGAGTACAATGTCCCATTGATTTTACACTCAGGCTTACAGTCATCTTCCTTCCTCACAGCTTAAATACACAGAATCCCAAAACGAGTACACTGATTATTCATCAAAAATTGTTCATCTTCCACAAAATATCTAACAAACTCCTCACTACTGTCTTTCGTTCCTTCCTTACTTCTGCTAAGTCCTCTTTTCATCCCTCCCACTCATCGTTCCTACTCCTTCCCTCCCTCCCTCTGTCTTTTAAGGTTATCTGAGATGCTATCTGCAGTCTGATAAAGGTTAAAGAGGCTTCTAGCTGGCAGCACCTTCAGTCTCCAGCTTGCTCGGCATCTCACAGTCTCCACAGTGATAATCCCTTTGCCTCATCGCTACACAACAGTGGAGACTGAAAAATATATAGAAAACAATGAGATCTACAAACTTCTACTAGCTTATAATCATTTTTTTTTGGAATATGTTTTCATTCAGAGGGATGGCCATGATGATTCATTACAAAAAATTTAAAATAAATGAATAAAAAGACAGACAAAGAAAGAGAAATTTCCCCTGGGAGAAAAGTCACCAAATTGCAGAAAAACCTGACTCATGATACCTGCTGCTGCTCCCATTGCCTGTTCTCAAAAACAAACACGTCTCTCAGGAATAAATAGCAAATAATGTCATGTTTTGTCAATGTTCTAGCTAATGTTGGCAAGCAAACAAAGTAACACTTAGTTAACATTTCAACTTTTTAGGTGATGTGAGCTAGCAAATAATGTAACATTTTGATAACTTTTCAGCTGGCCAGCAAATAATGTAATGTTTTGTTAACTTTTAGCTAACATTAGCTAGCAAACAGTGTAAACTTTTATTAACTTTTTAGCCAGTTAGCAAAATTTTTACTTTTTGTTGACATTTTAGCCAGCTAGCAAACTATGTATTGTTTTGGTAAGAAATACAGAGTCACCAAAAGTGAACAGTTTCCCCTGCTCTTCCCGCTCTTTTACATGTTTTAGATCTCAACAGTACTCAAATTTATTATTTTATTTTTTTAAATTCAACATCTCAAACAGTCTCCACAGTGTCTCCACAGTGATAATCTCTTTGACTCATTGCTTCACTGTTGTGAGACTGAGAAATACGGATGGCTTATTATAGCTTATAGGACATGTTTTCATTCAGAGGGATGGTCATGACGATGTTCCAAAAAAAAACAAAAAAAAACATTAAATCATCAACAGACTGTGCCAACAGCCAGAAACTTCCCCTAGGAGATAAGTCACGGAAATGCGGAAAAACTTGACTCATGATGACTGCTGTTGCTCTCATTTCCCATTCTCAAAAAAAGCCAAAGCACACGCAGCCTCTGCAGAGTAAATAGTGATGATGGGAGCGGACAGTGTTGATGCACACGAGTCTACTCAGGACGACAAAGCTGACTACAGTAATGAACCTGAGCCATTAGCTCCCTTTAGGCAGATTCAGCTAACTAACGGTTTTAATGTTTGCCCCGCGTGAAATGACTGTGTGTAACTCACTCCACGTTTAAAAGGGCCTACAGTAGGTGTCAAGGCTCATGTCACGCCTGCACATTATATATCCTATAATGCTGCAGTGACAGATCCCCGAGTCTTCGAGCCAAGGCTGTGTTATCTACAATAACACAGAGGGGTTGTGTGGATTTAGCTGGAATGGGCAATAAACTCAGCAAGGGAGTCGGAGGGAGAGCAAGGGAGAAAGGCAGCTTCAGGAAGACGGAGAGAGAGAAATAAAACCTTAAAAAATGCAGCGATTAGCCAAAGCTCCTTAACCTAACTGGTTTCATTAACAAGGCGCTACAGAGGATGAGAGGTGTCATAGCTGAGGATGCTCAGGCTAAAGGAGGTGCTACAGTAGCAGACAAGAGGCAACAGTTCAGGAAGCAGGGAGAAGCTGAGAGTGGAAATAGAGAAGACACACATGGAGAATGACAATATCAAATTATATCCTCTGTCTCTTCATGCTGAGGCTCACATACACTTTCCTGTACTGTCAAGATTTGCCAGGCAATAAATACAGCTTTTATAAAAAAAAAAAACATTTTTTGTTTTGTTCTGAGTGTGTATTTTATTCATTCTGTTTCTGTGATGCATCTAAATCTCTATTTTTTATTTTTAGCTTAAAAAACTACTTTATACACCTACACCTTGCAGTGTTTGATTCATTTCTGTTTTGGCCAGAGTCAAAGGTGCCCAAAAGTATGTTTCAAGTGGGGCACTGCTATATTCAAGAGGGAAATAAACAATACAGGGGAAACGGAACCGAGCCTAAAAATATATTAAAATGATATGACAGTTGATATTACACATTTTTCGCCCTTTTTAACCCTTTTCGCATGGGACAGTCAAGTCAAAGTCAGTCAGATTTTATTATAAGCCAATATCTCAAATTACAATTTACCTTAGGGGGCTTTATAATCTGTGCATTGTAATATATCCTCTATCGTTTAGACCCTTATTTCAGGTGAGGAAACCTTCCCTGAAAACATTTAATTTTGTAAAGGAATAGTTCAATATTTTGGGAAAAGGCTTACTTGCTATTTCGCTGAGAGTTAGTTGAGAAGATTCATACCACCCTTGTTTCTGTATGCTAATTATGAGGCTACAGCCAGCACTTGATTAGCTTAACCTAGCATAAAAACTGGAAACAGGTGGAAAAAGCTAAACTGTCTCTGTCCAAAGGTAACAAAAAATCACCTAACAGCACTTCAAAATCTCAGTAATTAACAATTATAGCTTGTTTATTTAATTGAAAAAATGTCAAGTTGTGGATTTAAGGGGCTTATGTACTAGAACTATTTTGGCTGAGAAGTCCATGCACATTTTTTAACTTTTGGTAAGCGCCAGGCTAGCTGTTTACCCCTGTTACCCATCTTTATGCTAATCTAAAATAACCAGCTGCTGGTTGTATAGTTTCATGTTTAATATACAGACAGTGGTGTTGATCTTCTCATCTAATTCTCAGCAGGAAAAAAAAAGCAGATAAAAAGTATTTCTCTAACCGTTGAATTCCTTTCAGGCAGGGGTTCCCAACAAACTAGCCTAGCTCAAAATAAATAAACCTTACTGGATGTAGCTCCAGTTCTATGACTAAGTATGAGGCCTCCTCTTCTCTTATAATTAGGAACATTAATTCACATATTATAGCATTCATTCTTTTTACTCTGCCAACTGGCGACCCAATAAAAATGTGTCTGTGACCCATTTTGGGTCACAACCATAAGTTTTGGAGAGGCTGCTTTCAGGTATTACCAGATACAGGATTACAGATATAACAGATATTTAGAGATCCAGTTGACTGAAGTCATGATTTATGTGTATTATTATACTGTAAAGCGTCATAACTGATGCCCAAATACAAAGTGACTGTCTCATTGCCTGTTTCACAAAATTGGATGAACATAACCTTTCACTTTAGCTGACTGTTCTGTATTCCCCGATATGTCAAACTATCCCTCTTTAAAGGGCTCATTGTTGTAGTGGTGTGCCCTGGATCAAACTCTGTATTTTAGCATTCTGTATCTCTTTATAAAGACACAGTCCTGTTCACAGTCCTGCAGTCGCAAAACATATGTCCAAGACAGCGCACGTACAGGTTTCACAGTTATACAAGATTTATAACGACAGCCTGATTTTAAAGAGGATGACATGAAGTTCTAAAAACATTACAGGCAATGCTGAGATCCCTCTCCCTGCCCCTCACTTTCCTGTCGGCGCTGAACTCCATTTCTATCTATAAACTCCTGCTCAGCCTCCTGACATGACTCTCATACACAATTACATCACACAGGCTACTCAGAGTGCCCTCAAAGAGCAGAGGAGGGCGAGGGAAGCATGGGAAATTATGGACAGTCCACTAATACCCAGTTAAATTTATAAGCTGGGCTGCACCGACAAGAATTAATTCTTATACCTGATTAAATCATGGTTTAACTTTAAATTATGTTACACCAAACATTTAAATTAGCTTAAAATGAAGAAAGATTCCAGTTTAATCTCTCTTTAAACCTCAGTTTAGTTTTTACTCTGACCCTAGATTAAATCTATCTGTGTTGCACAAAAACTTTGAACTCAAATTCAAAATATTATCCAGTATTCACTTTAAAACTACACACTTGCTCCAATAATTTGGCCAACAAAATTTTCTCAAAAGAGGAGAATTAGAGAGTCTCTGCTAGGCCATCATGGGCAGACTAACTAGACAAACTAATTTTTTTTGGCTAGCTAGCAGATAATGTAACCCTTTGTTAATTTTTTAAAAGCTATATTAGCTTTCAAACAATGTAACATTTTGTAAACTTTTTAGTTAACGTTGGCTATCCAACAATGTAACATTTCATTTACTTTTTAGCAAAGGTGAGCGTGTAATGTTTTTAGCTAGCGAGCAATAATTTCATGTTTTGTTAACTTTTTAGCCAGCTAACAAACAATGTAAAGTTTTGTTAAGGAATACAGAGCAGGTGAAGGGTTTCCAGTTTTGCAGTTCAAATGCAGTTCAAAGCATTCAAATTTATTTATTTATTTTTTGTTTTATTATTATTTATTGTTTTAATTTTGGGGGTGGGAAATTTGCACCAGGTACCAGCCAAATTCTGGTTAATAAAAAAGCACACAAACACAAAATAATGACTTACTATTGAGTGGCTGGTGAAATTGGATATTTATCTGTTAGTGGCTGTTAGGTGTTCACATTTTAAAAAGTTAATTTCCCACTCTGGTAAGCAAGCCTCTCCATATTGATTAAACTCTAGTAAATCCAAACCAACCAAAATTAAGTGAACAGAGTTAAGTTTTTAATTGTTTTAATCTTCGCTGGGGGAACCCAGTCATAGGCTGTATGATGGTACAGGTAAATTTAAGGTTTTTTGTTAGAGTTGTGAGAAAAAGGGTGAAGTATGAAAGAAATAAAAGGGTAAATAAAGAGATGAAAAGATGGAATAAAGGAGGAGAGTCAGAATGACAGAGTGACAGAGTAAATCAGGACAGAAGAATAGAGAGTATAGAGTGAATGGATGTTGGAGAGCAGCCATGGTGAGTGATTCACATCTATTTTCCACTAGCAGGCAAATGAATCGCACAGTCAAAAAAGAAAAAAAAAAAAAAAAAATCATCTCAAAATAGTTTCCCCCCATTATGTATGCATGTGCGGCTTTTTCTCTCTCTGTGAGACAAAGGGCACACATCAAGGGCGTTTTATTACCAGGCACGTGAGTCCCATGTGCTGTTGCACAAAAATAGATCATAAGTCTCCTCCAGTGTGGAGCTTTGCCTCATCAAAGCAAATCTATTCTCCTTAAATGTTGATCCATAAATAAAATGCTACGCTCGCTGGATAGCTGAAAATAAAGCGAGCGCCGGATATCTGAATGAAAACGGTTGAGTGACAGGACCCTGAAGGATCTATTTGGGGAAGTTCATGAATAAGTAAATTGTGTATTCACAGGAATGATTCAGTTATTCATTGACCTTTGGAATTACAATGCATGTACACACCAGGCGGCAGAGAAACGTACGCAAACAAATACAAACAGGCTCCATAAAAATATATCTTTTAAAGCCTCTTTAAGAGGAAGATATGACGCACAACACAAGTATTGTGGAGGTAAATAAGCACATGGCTGAAGTGTATGTATTTAACATAACAGCATCTATTTAAATGGTCCTTCTGTGCAGGTAAGTAAAGGTGGAAACAATAATTTGGGTGTGAGGGTGGCACTGGAAGTTTGTCATCTCCGAGCCCCACAGACAGCACACAGCTAAATGGGTTATGTAAGGATGTTGTTAAAGTCACTGGATAATTGAGCTGATGAGGCTGACATTTGGAGCCTAGAGACGAGGGTGTGGTGCGTGCGAGGGAGGGGTGTGTAGTGGAAAGAGATGTAATTACTTTGTATGTTACAGAGGAGGAGAAGGAGCCAGGGTGAGGGACTTAGTAGTGTCAACACTGGCGTCATGTAACACTGATTTGCGTTGGGAGTATGAATAGAAAACAGGCAAAAATACCCACAGTTTTGCCATAGCTCAAAATACACTGTACAGACCTTGAATATTTTGGAAAGTTGTGGCTTCCTGTGGCAAGCTAGCACATTCAGAATATACAAGCAGGGCTGTAACTAATGAGTATTTTCATTTGAGTGTATAATCTTATTGGTTATTGTTAAAGGGCCAGTGTGTGGGATTTAGCAGCATCTAGTGGGGAGCTTGCTCATATCACCCTCCCCTTCCAAGTGTGTTGGAGAAACTACGGTGGCTGGAAACTCGAAACAATGCAAAGCTCCTATAGAAACACGGCAGTGCAACATGGCGACCTCTGTTAATATATAACTCATTCTAAGGTAAGAAAAACATGACAGTTCTTATTTTCAGATGATTGTAGACTAATGAAAACATACTTAATATATATTATATATGCCATATTCTACCAATAAATCCCCATAAATCTTACACACTGGACTGTTATTTGTAAGAAAATAGTTAAATATGTTCAATCATAAGTTTTCAAATAACTTGTTTGATCTGACCAGCATTTAAAAAACCCTTATTATATAAATACGATTGTTGTATCACTGATGAAAACTTTCCGAGCTGTCCTGCTCTTTATCTTTTTGGTTACAATCCCAATATCCTGTTCACATTTGAGGAAAAAAGGATTATAGTTTTCGTAGCTGCAGCTGCGACTGCAGCTAAGAAAACTATAATTAAGAATTGGTTTGAACCTACCACAGTCATGAAGAGCGCTCGGCTCACTCTTTTTTCAGATGTCTATTTACTAGAGAGGCCCTCTGCTAGAATCAACAGCACTAGTGTTTACACTGCAACTAATTGGTCTAAAACTCTTCATGGGCTTAACTAAGCCCAAAATCTTGCCCTTTAGTTATTTCATTCTTTGCAACACTTTCCATTTAGTAATCTGAGCCATGGACTTTCATTTTTTATGGTCGTTTATATTATTTCTGTCCTGTCTGAGGACCAGTGTTGGGCAAGTTATGAAAGAAGAGTGAATATTAACTTAATTACTCTTTGAAAAATAAAAACATTACTTTCCTCATTACTCATTCACAGCTTTTCTCAGGGTTTTGTTGGTCTGCCTTGTTAGCCTAGAAATGGCAGTAATATTGCCTCATTGACACTGTTTTGTCTGGCAGAGCCATTTGTTGATTAAGGGCAGGCGTAAAAGAGCAGCCGTTTCCACCAAGAGACTTATTGTTTTATTATTCTGTTTGTTCAAAATGTTTGTGCTTTATGAATTGTTTCACTTCTCTAACGTGCTGCTATAATTGTTTACATAATTGTTTACATAAAACTTAAACGGAGAAGTTGTGCATTTTGTATCTTATGAATTATTAATCAACTATTGATTGTGAATGTGTTCAACTATCAATTAAGGAAAATACACAAAAACTGCACTCCTATTACCTGCACTTTGTGTTTAGAGCTTATTAGCAAATATTAGCAAGCGAGCACGCTAATGGCATCGCTCTAGACTCTATGTCTTTTGTTTAATACAGGATAATAATTCAGCTCAACTGACAAGAACACAAACTGCTTGATGACATATTATATCAGCCTCAAACACTAATTACATTAAATTAAGAATATGAGCATCTTATATATGTATTCACTACTTACCAGTCAAAGGTTATCTGACATTCTTTGCAATCAGTTGATGAGTCATTTCATCCGACACATAAGATATTCTTTTATTAGTCCCACAACAGGGAAATTTTCTGTGTTGCAGCAGCAAAGCGGATAGCAAAAACAGAAGAAGCATCAATAAAAAACAATAAATAGCAAACAAGTAAACAAGCAATATAAAGAGGGGAAATATAAAAAATATGAACAGTTTAAACAAGAGAAAATGTAAAAAATAGGAGCAATGTATTCAATATAAACAGACGCAACAGTTGAATTTTCACCACTGAATAGAGGGAATATTGATATTGCACATTGCACATATTAAGTTCTGTAAGTGCTCCATAATGATACGTGCAGCATTGTAGGGTTTTTTTTGTATCCTTTAAGAGACACAATTTCATTATCTCCAAGAAGTAAAAGCGGTAATGTTAAATGATCACTCATAAACCGTGAGGTTGTAGTAATAAAAACATTCTTGCATCATCAGCATCTTAAGTGTGCTGTAACTCCTTATGAGCACTTATGCAATGAAGTGCAGCCATATTGTAGTTTATTATCTACTGACACTTTGCTTTCTCCACTCCCCTCTTACTTCTCTTAAACCGCAGTTTGTAGTTGATTCAACAGCAGGTTTTTGGCAACGATAAGTGTTGAAAATCACAACCAGCGCACAAATCTGGGCAACAAATGGGCTGCTGGCCCAAGTCTCGTGTCTCATGAGATTCACTGTGATGGATGGTTCAGTTTCATCATTGTGGAAGATTCTTGGCGATCTACAGGTAAATGATAAAGATTCAATTAAATTATAGCTGGGAAGACTGTCAATTTGCACAGGAGGGGGACACACGTGCGCACATTCACTGTAATGAGAGCTCTGCAGAGGAGACAGTGTGACAGGCGCCCTTTATGGATGCAAAGATGACCCATTATGGTCCCTTCTCAATCACTTCACCCTGCACGTGATGGAGCATGACGGATGCTGCAGCCGTGATATGCAGGCAGCTGTACAAGTATGCAATATGCAAATGAATCTACACACACACACACCACACACACACACACAGGACCACATTTGCACACATGGTATGCATTTATCAATTATGTGTGCAGTGTGGTAAGTGCATGGCCAGCGTGCACATTATTACACACAGCAACTGGAGCATGTGAATATGCTTGTGCAGCTTTGTTTGCATAACCCCCACATACACATACACAGACACACACTCAACATACATTTATTTTTCCTGCAAGCCTTCAAATTGATTTATCCATTTGATGCTCTGTGAAGTGTGAACTCAAATGGGCCCTCGCTGCTCGTAGCCACAACCGCACACACACATGCTTTCTCACACACAAACACACATACAACTAAGTATAAATGAAATGTGTAGGTTCTAGTCACTGTCCATCCCACAATAAGGCCCAAATATGAACAGAGAGAAATAGAGGAAAAGAGAAGAAAGAACAAAGCAGTGTTTGGGATTGACAACTGAATTTACACTAAAGATGGTGACTGCAGTGCTTCAACTGCAATGCACCATTCAAAGAAACAAAGGCATAGATTTTTCTTCCATCAGTCGGAGCAAATTCAACGCCAACACTGAATTTCTATTACTTTTATTACTGCCAAAGTTTTTGCTTTTAAGCACAGCACTTACAGTAGAGTATGCAACTAATGCTGCATTCACTTAAGTGAGTGGGAGCGACTCAGATGTAAAACTGTCTGAACATAAGCATTATTAGCATTTAGCGCACAAATAAGGAATGGCAGTTTAATTTTACCTGGCTGTATGAGCAATAGAGCCATAGACAGAGCCAGAGGATTAAGAGGAAGAGGAATCCTTCACTACTCCTGAGTAACATGAAAAACCCAACAGAACCCCTGGATAAGTCAGCCAAGACATGAAAATGTGAAAATGGTCAAAATAAAAGATCATGTACAACACAAAGAGTCATAAATCCTATAAACCATCTGATTGAAATTACAGATTAGCGCAGCATCTCATCAAAGTTAGGGATGAGAAACAGACACTGATCTAGAG
The DNA here is from genome assembly GCA_034769285.1 of Lutjanus argentimaculatus. NCBI lineage: Eukaryota > Metazoa > Chordata > Actinopteri > Lutjaniformes > Lutjanidae > Lutjanus > Lutjanus argentimaculatus. Next base: position 1,760,769 of record JAWZSL010000029.1, on the reverse strand, counting down.
CAGAGGTTCTCAACTTTTTCTCAGTCAAGGAGTTTACATTATAGAAAATATATCGGAGACCCCCTCATGCACGTCCGTGTCATGTATGTGCCAGTTTTCCACCATTCATGGGTGACATGAGGGTGACGCATGCTTGACTGGTGGGAGGACACTAATATAGGGATTCTCAATAAATGTCTAGGCAGATAAATTATTGGCAGATATTGGTGAATCCAGTGATATCAGTCTATACTGGTATTGGTGTATAGTAGCTGATAAATATCGGCTATACTAATATCTGATTTGACAGACTGCCTAAGAATTCAAATGAAATGCTCTGACAAACACTATAAAAGTTAAGGCATGTTTGTAAAGTTTTTTGATGAACTTGACTATGAGAAACAGGTAATTATTAGTTATTGGTACTGGCTGGATCCATATTGTGCATCTCTGATATTTATTAAGAGTTATAGATTGTTAGATTAGAACATAATCTATGAACTATTTTAGATTTAAAAATTAAAGGACCAGTGTGCAGGATTTAGGGCGACTAATTTCGCTGTTGATAAAATGCAAATTTTAATTTATGTTGAATATTGTCCAACACCCAAAAAAAACCAAAAAAAACAGTCAAAGGGATAGTTCACCCAAAAATTAAAATTCAGTAATTATCTATTCACTCTTATGCCATTTGAAGGTTGGGTTTAATTTTGACCACAAAACACTTCTGGAGTTTCACAGGAAAACAGCATTGTATAATCTCCTAAACAGTGGAAGTGAATGGTGACCAGTTTTCAAACATAAAAAAGACAACAGAATGAAAATATAAAATCCTCCATACTGCTTGTCTAGTGTTATCCAAGTCTCCTAAACCCCCAACATACCAAGTTGACTTAAAAAATGTTATTTACACCATGTTTTTAGTCTGAACCTTCGCTGTAGATCCTTAGCTTGGAGCCACATTCACACACTCATGAACACTGTCTGAACTGGGCGTGTGTGTGTGTGTTGTGACAGTGTGCAAATGGCATCTTGGGACTTCAGGAGACTTGGACAATGGATCCCCCTAAATCTTACACACTGGACCTTTAAAATATTATTTAGTGCATTAAGAAAACTTTTGTTTAAAAAAAAAAGTAAGTATTTTTTTAATATTCATGGTCATTTAAATTAATGAATCTGAAAAGTTTTCACAGACCCCTGGACCCCTGGACAACCGCTGATCTAGACTGGTCAACTGGTCTTCACTAGGCCCGATCCAAAACAGACCCATGGAAAACCTACCCGAACCCAAACTGGGTCAATTAATTTCTAAAAAAGAGTGGGCCAATCAAAGGGGACTAGAGTGCAGCCGGACCCGACTCAAATAGACCCGAGGATAATTATACCAGTCCTACTTTCACATCCTCACCAACAATAAAACATTCTGTTGCAAACTGGGTGATAGACTGAAGATAATAATTTTCTCACCAATTTAATATCTGTGAAACAATTCCCAAAAAATAATTATCATGAGACCAATTTCCAATTTTTGTTCCTACCGCTGTGTGACGTACCATGTGATCAGAGCTAACAGTACACTGGGATCCACTCTAATTTACTTGCCCAGATATTCTACTAATTTTTGCCAGACCTGTGGCAGTAAAACGAGACCCTACCCATCAGTTCCTTAGAACCGAAATCAAGGCCTCTAGATTGAACTAAACAGCCACCAAAACAGGACAACTGAAACAAATGGCAGGCAACAGAGAAACACATTTGCAAGCATTACCAATTAGGAGAGGTGGAAAATGTGAGTCGCTTTGTTCTCCTTTGTGAAAACTACAAACAGATTAGAGACTGATATATCTGCCAAAAACCAGAAGACTTAAAAACAGTACTTAGGACTTAATGGGGCATTTATGCCTGGATATGTTATGTCCGGACATCTGTAATTAAGACAAATTAGCCATTCATTTTCCTACTGTGATTTCTTCAAGTATTTTTATGTGTTATTTCTGAAGTTTATTTTCTTGACTATTTTTCATTGTTACCAAAGTTTCCTCTTATGTTCTATCTTATTGGAAACATACACTACTGTCTATTCATCTTAATAAACTTACAGTACATCTGTATTAACTCTATGTATGTGTGTGTGTGTGTGTGTGCGTGTCTGTGAGCATGTGTTTGTGTGAAAGAGAGAGAGGGAGATGCAGAGCCAGTATTATCCTTGAAGGGAAAGCGTGATGTGATTGTAATCAAATGTGAAAACCACATTAAGTCACAAACCGCCCACAATCTTTGCAAACTTGCATTAGCATCACGAGAGGAAACCATAAAAAACACACACACATGCATACATGCGTGGACAAACTTACAAATGCATTCAGACACACAGCCCACTCTGCCTTCCCCTGCTATATATCAGAGGTAAAGACCTTTTATGAACCATGTGTTCATTGAAATTAATGGCAAAATGCTGTCCATAAAATGATGTAAAATGCTTTTTTCCTACGTGGTTTCTGATGCCCTTATTCTTGCCTGAGGATGCGCATACAGCTTTCTTCCTCTTAATTTGCTTCACCAATGCTGCAACAATCAAACTTGGACAGCAAAGTAGCGTGGCCTTTTCTCATTTGTCACTGAGCAGAAGATGATTTCTGCTGAGCTCTTTGCTCTGCTGGTGTTACAGCTCACAGACAATAAGCTCAAACTGGACAGGAGCATGTTAGTGTAGTTAAGGCACACATATCATGCATCACATGTATTGTCCAACCACGTCTGAAGGCAGAAGTGTTTCAAGTGTTTTTATAAAGTCTGCCATCACAGTGACACAAAAATTGTTCTAATAAGGATTATGGCGCACACTTTCCTCCAAGACATTCATGGTGTTGCACTCACTTGTACAACCAAAAAAAAGACAGAAGAAGCGGTGTTTCCTGCCTTCCCATCGCCATTAGTGCTGCATAGTATACTAATACAAGAAAGGTAAGGCAGTACCCAGCTGCTAAAAACGATGCAATACCACGTTTTATTAGCACAGATACTTTGTGAATGGCAGCGTTTAATAAGAGCCATTTTGCTCCACGTGCGACAGCAGGGCTGTGTGTGTGTGCGCGTGTGTGCACACTGTTCAATGCTCTGCTTTTACTCCCTGCAGGCGCTGGGCGTGTGTGTTGTGGGGGGGGGGCTGTTCCACGCTCTGCTTTCGCTCCCTCTAGGTATTGTGGGCATGCCAAACATTTTCCTACTTTCATGGTGGGAAGCAGAACGAGAGGCATGTCTGCTAACGTTACAGGATGCTCGTCTTGCCGACCGTCCACGGCTTGGTGACAAAGCAGATGCACGGAGCAAATCATGGCATTATTTCGTTTATATAGCCAACAGTCAGGGCAAAGCCTGTCTGTAAAAGATGCATCTCACCGAGAGGCATGCCGACTTGTTCAAGGAATTCAAAGAGCGACAGGTTGGTTAGCGAATGTGATAAATAACACCATTACATGCCCCCAAATATAAGCCAAACGAGTGATTTATTTGGTGACAAGCAAACCTTTTCACCATCGGAGTTTGACGAGGAAAGTAAGGGTTTCGCTTTAGCTTTTTAGCTAGTTTACCAAATGTGGCCAAACATCTCTCATGTAACCACAACGTTCTTACTTGTAATGTTAATTTCACCATAACTTGCAAGCTGCTAAAATCAGACAACTATGCAAACCAACTAAGCTGTTTGTTTTTATAGGCTATCAAACAGAAATATTAAAGTTCTATTCAAGACAAGACAAAACTGATGGCTAAATCCAGATTCCTGTTCAAGTTCATTTCTACAATAATAATAAGAATAAATTGGCAATAAAACAACAACAAACTTAGTGTAAATACCTACCTCTGTTGCCCACTTTTAAAGCCATTTACTTCTGTGATGTCAGGACTGTCATCTAATATATTATTCTACTTACTTTTCCTGGTGTTTTGTTTCAGGCAGTTACACAAATTGTCTGATGTTGCCCCTTCATGTTGAACAGGTGTGGAGGGGAGGGGGTTTCCAACACTCTTTGATGACACCCAAAATATTTAAAATGTATTGGTGATTTTGTATTGTTTGTATTTTGACTATTATATGTCTTTTGGGAGTATCATAAGTCATTTCCCTTTAAGTCTTTTACTTTTGCTTCTAATTTTCCCACTAACTGTTTTCCTTCTTTTTGATGTATTCATGTGCATCAGATCATCATGCTGCTGCATGACATCAAAGATGGCACCCAATAGCGAGCACACACATGCTTCCATGTCATGATCAGACAAACCATCAAAAGGAATATCTCAAAAGTTTTTTATTTTTTTTACTGGACAGACATGCAATAGATTTGTTCTATTACTCTTCCTGAGGTTTCTTCCTTTCCCCCCCATTAAAGTTTTTTTGGGGGGAGTTTTTCCTTATCTAAATTGAGGGACAGAGGGTACGCTGTACAGACAGTAAAGCCCCTTGAGGCAAATTATGATTTGTGATTCTGGGCGATATAAATAAATTTGACTTGACTTGACACAGAGCCAAATGGATATAAATAGATAGCAAAGGAAGATGTCCAATTTCAAAAATAGGTTAACTGACATTTAACAAGAATAACAAGAAACAACAAGAAAACATTTGCTGTTTCCTACTCCCCAAGGATTTGCTGCATGTCCCTGCATTATGTCATTTTATTTTTAGACTGTTGATCGAATAAAACAAGCATTTCTTCTTACTATTTTCTAATATTTTACAGACATTTTATAAATGATTAAAGGAACAATGACAGGAACAACAACATGTTCAACTATCAGTCAAGGATAATGCACAAAATTTGCAACCCTAGATTAAATGATTCCTCCTGAAGCACAAAGTGGTATTACTGGACAGGACGGGCTGGGGATAGCTGGTTAGCATGCCAACTTCAGTAGATGTCTGTAACACAACTGATTCATCAAAAAAAAAAAAAAAAAATCAGATGATTCATAAAAATAATCGTCCTCGAAACAGAGAGCATTCCACATTCACCAAGACATCCTCAAGACAACAAATGTGAACTCATCTTTAATTAATGTTTATTTTTGTGCGTGTCATGTACTCTTTTCCTCTCTCCTCCAGACTCTTGATTTTCCTCTTTCACACACCCTGTTTGCCTCACTCTGCTCTGCTCTGCTCTCGCTGTGTCCTACCTGTACACTCATAATGGTCAAACAGACGCAGACGCCGGGCAGGAGGTGGATGTGAGAACTGAGCGCAGTCAGAACCAATTTTTATCATCTCCTCCTGCAGCCCCACTGACATGGCTCTCATTTCCAAACCGTTTCCAATCTCCACCACACATCCACCCGCGCGTGGTACAGGCTCCTTTTAAAATGTAATCTGTTACGGATTACTGAGCACCCGCTCGAGATTTGACCCAGCAATATAATCCTTTGTGTTGATCTAACATAATCTGATTTCTCTCAATTACTTTGTCTCCAAAATACATGGAATATGACGCTAAATGAACAATGCAGACTCATTTGAATAGCATAGTTATCATCTAAAATTACTACAAAGTGTGTACAATGACGCACAGCAGCAAGATAAAACATGATTATAATCTCCCAGTCAAATGTGTCTCTTTGATCCAATATTTTTTACATTTTTTACACCAACATTAAAGTGACCAATTTAATATACTCAGATTACTGTAATCCTGGTACATGTTCAGTGTTATTCATCTTACCTTCACACACACACACACACACACACACACAGACACACTCACACCAACGCCACCCACTGTCTCTCCCCTGCAGTGATGTTTTTATCATCCCTCCTGCACACCAGGAGTTGTCTTGAATTCGTTCTCCACTGTGGCTCCTATCTGACAGCCTGATGATCTGAATCGCTGCTCTTTATCTCCCTGGGTTCAAGCTGAATCAAAGGAAGTGTCAGGAGTAGAAACTATCTGTATTGACCTATGTCCCACATGGACTGAAAAACAAGCATTAAACTTTTAAACTCTCTGAGGAAGCATTAGTCTTGCAACACATAGCTACATCCTTAGTGACAGACTTATGAACCATCGAAACTGCCAAGGTGAACTCCAGATCACGCCTGTCCTCAGAGATGAACTTACGACCTAATGAAACTCCACAGATACTCGAGACGAACCCCAGATCTCACTTCTCCCTTTTTCGCAACATTCTAGAAGTAAATGGACAATTGGGCAATAGGCCAGTCAAAATTTGGCATTAAGACTAGGATATGAAACTCTACAGACAGTCACGTACAGAATATCAAATTTAGGCAAAACATCAGGCACCTAGCTGTTTTGCATTTCAGGGCGCTGTCCCCCTGGATTGGAAGAACCAAGTGTCAAGAAACTCGGACCAGGTCATGGACCAACGAAGGGAGAGCTAAGTCTAAACCACGGCCCTCCCCACCACTATAGACCAATTAGATAATCGCACATTTTCATTTAAAATACTGTGTAACGTTAAGTTAGACACTCTTTCTTTGTGAGGTGGCTACAGCTAACTGCTAACGCGGACTGTTGGTTTCCGAACAAAGAAAGATCCATGTACATGCATTTCTATTCTGCCAATGTCAATTAAATACTTTGAATCAGAAAGAGATCGTCTCCTGGTTCCTTGCAACAAAAGAACACGACTCAACAGAAGACAGAGCACTTCTAATCTGATCGCGATAACTTGGGAGACCTGTACAAAACTCAAGGACATTACAGATTTCTGCCAGATACATTCAAGGGAGTAAATGCCATTTGGCCTTATCTGAGAAAATCATCATATAAATGAGAGCTTTTATTAAGATCCACATATATCCACCAGACATTGTAAGACAAATGCGTCCCACGCTGCAACAAGTTTGCATCTGAAATCATTCCACATCAGCTGACTCACACAGATGTTATTGTGGCAAAACATCAAGCTTGTTTTATATTATTATGAGGCTGAAGGGAAAAGCAGCATGTGCTTTTACAGATCGTGATTTTTCTTCTCACTGACTCTGAGGGGACACAAATAAGGGTCAGAGCACACAGAAACAGTCTCAGATTGACAGACAGACGCAAACTAATGGTTTTCTATTTTCAGCCTCAAGAAAAATCATCTAATATTTAATTATCTATGTGTTGCACTGGAAAAAAATCTGTATGCATATATTGAGTCTATGGTGGTTGTTTTTTGGCTGTTGTTGTTTGCTGTATAAGGCCCACTGTTGTTGATTATTACTGATTTTCAACAAAAACTACCAGGATTTTTATTCTTACTTTATGTTTCCACACAACCAAAAATGCTGGGGGACACAGTAAATGTTATTCATGGAGATTTTTTGTATTATTTAAATAAATAAAATAATAATAAAAAAGGCATAAGGGGTAATCAAAGTAACAAAAACAACAATAAAAAAATAAAGAAAGTAACCTTAAATACAGTACAATAGTAAATGTACTTACTTAAGTAGGCTTATTATACTAATTCATTGATACTTTAGACCTCAACTAAACTCCATTTCAGAAGGAAATATTGTACTTTTTACTTTAGTACTATCACTAGTAATTATTTTATGGCATAGTTACTACTTACTAATAGATTTTACACAAAACGGTATCATCAGGTTATGATATCTGAAGTGTTATTATAATATTATTTTATATAAAGTTAAAATTAGCTCCACCTCAACTAGCTACAACATTAAAATGTTACTTGTACATTAATGTATTGGTAATAATTATCCAAAAACATAATATACAAACAGATACAGTTTTTTGTAATCATAGTCATAGTATGTTGTAGCAGGGTTCAGTATTACCACTTGCCCGGGGCAGATAAACTCTGTGTTCAGGCAGGCGGAATGCCTCAGGCAGTTGTCCAATTGGGCACGTGAAAAATAAATGTGATGTCTTCATCTACTTTTCCGTTTTTCTGACTGTATGGCAGCTGTACCCACGAGCCCACCTTCTGTAAAGAGGAAGACTCAGCGTGTAATACACAGGCGCAGTTAGGCTGTGGGTGTGCTAATTACCAACTCCGCTTTGAAAATACTCCCCTACAAGTTCTACATTCTAAAGCTTACTATGGTATACAAATATAAAATAATGATCGTCCAAATCCCTGTTGATTTTTATTTATTTTTAATAGGCCCACACGTTCCACTTTGGACAAGGAAGTTTGGCTGTTGGCAAAGTAAAACACTTCTGTTACTTCCCCAAAAGACAAGTGGCTGAAATAGCTTAATGTCAAGCACTATAGTACTATATAATATTGTTGAAGTAGCCAACTAAATTTGTGGTACGTCGCAGCTTTCTTTAACAGATATGTATGATGGACATGATCGATCTTAGCCAGCTCTGACCACCCACTCTTGGAGGAATTTGTTCCTCTCCTTCTGGGCGAAGATACAGATCCCTAAGAGTAAAAAGCAATAGATTTAAAATTTCCTTTGTTCCAAGTGCATTAAATATGTCTGATTTGCACTGCACTGAACTGACTGCACTGCTCAGCAGCACCTCTCATAGCTACAGTTCCAATGGTGTGATACTTTTAACAAACAGACACATCTTTTTTATCTGGCTGTGATTAATATCAATCAAATTTCCCCTTTAGGGACAATAAATCTGAACTGAACTGAGTAAATTTTGCTGATAATGCTTGTGTATTGCAGGACTTATACTTGTGATGAAGTATTTTTATTGATGGTAGCAGAGCTGAAACTTTGTCCACCCACCGCTGTTAAATATACAACTTGCACATTATGTTAGAATGTCAGTATGTGTTTCGATTGTCTTGCAGAAGTTCTTGCAGAAGTTCAAAGCCGACATCAGGAGGAAAACTGTAAGAATACAAACTACTTGGCTGGAGCAGCATTCATTCAGCAGCCCGCGGGGGGAGAGGATTATTAGCAGAATATTTATAGCCTTCCCAACGCTAGAAATAATATTTCACACACACATAAATACACACACATACACACAACGTAACTGCAACGTGTGCCCTGTCGCTGGAGGCAGATTTCTTAGCAGAGACTGTGAATAAGCTGACCTAAATATGACATCAAAGCATGTTTTAAACATTTTATATTTTTCCTTTATATTCTGTGTGGTGCCTTCCATGTGTAATGAACTGAATTACAGTCGCCCATAAGAAGAACAGAAATTGCGTCAGCAGTCATGAGGCGGATAAATCCAATTGGAAACTAAAGCTACAGCTAACATCCAAGAATGACTAATGCACCAGAGCTTTATAGCATCATCATTGTTTTGAGTGTAATGATATTGATGACCTTCCCAGGTCTACAATCTATTGATCTGATCTTCAAACCAATTCCAGGCCAGATAGGAGTCTATAACAGTGCCCTCGTAATGCAATATGGGATGCATGTCCCTCATTTGTCATGGTAACCAGACTTAGATGAGTTAAATATAGAGGCTTCCGGTTTAGCAGAGGAGGGTTTTAAGGTCTATTCTTAGAATTTAGAGCTGGTTTATGCACAGCAGCATGCAAGCTGCCCTCTGTATCACAGCAGATGACGACATTTCAGCAAAATGGAAATATATAGTTTTAATTTTTTTTTAAATTTTAAACGCAGAATACACCGAAATAAACTATCACGATGCATCAATCTGAAAAGACAGTTTCAAAATCCACACTCTAATTATTGATGAATATATAAAATTAGCGTGTCAGTCATGCTTTAGAAAGCAGCTAGAACTACTATCATTCCATCAAATGTGATTTGAAAATAATCTGTATGAGGGTTTCTATTTAATATTACAACTAAAAAGACAAGTCTAAATACTTATTGCCATTTCAATGTAAAGTAGTTGATAGGAATTTGCTTTAGTGAACACACAGACAACAAAAGCCTCAGGGCGTCACATATGTTAACTACAATGAAAACAAGTAAAACATAAAATAACCCTATTCAACAATAAAACCATTATGCATGAAAGAACAATAAACAACTAAATCAATAACACCACACTGGGGATGATGAGTTCAGGATGTAAACATCATCTGCTGAATGTTGTAAATGTCAGCAGGGGACGACTGCTAATAATTTGTCATGCAGACATTTTCCTGTCTTGTTATTTTGAAGGCACATGTGAGGTAGTGCAGAAACAGTGATGTTAGCACATTAACAAGTTTATTATTCAACACTAAAGTGTTCAGCTCTGTGTGTAACTTACTGTATACTCAATCCCATTTTTTGAAGATTGATGTCATTGTATAAAATGACCTATTGTGTCCTCTGGGATAATCACAGCCTCATTTAACTTTGCAAACACAAACTACAGATGTGAGGCATTCAGAGAACGGATGGCTTTCCTTGGCAAATTGATAAGTGTGTTTCTGAGCAATTTCCTGAATAGAAGTGTTAGCCATCCAATCCCCGAAAACTGCATTTCAGAGAAATCTCCAAATGTCAAAACTTTTAGATACCAAATCACAGCATGAATTTTTCTATGGTGTTCCTCAAGGTCTTGGTGTCTTAATGTGGTATTTTGGAGGGATTATGATAATTTTTATCACTTCTTGAGGGGTTATATTTTGCACCAAATCTGTTTAATAAATGGTATCAACCCAAAACCTGCTGCAACAATTTATGAGACAAGATAGGAGTAGCGGAATTGCCATTGTTTTGCAGCAATTTGATGAGGTATTATTATTTGCTGGGTATTTAATTAGTTTAATTAGCCAAAAACAGAAATTCCTGTTAGGTTATGTCAGCCATTGACAATTTCTCTGGTGGCTAGTGGTTAAGACAGACCACACAATACAGTAACCCATACCATTTTACAACATCCCTGGTTTGATTCCTAACTAGAGATTTTCATTGCATTTGATTCCCAATCTCCTTATGACATCTGTCCTGGCCATCTTTGAATAAAGGTAAAAATGCCTCACAAAACAATCACAAACAATACAATATTAATTTGCCTGTAAATGTCATTAACATATTGTACATATTTTTGGATTTGTTCATAGCTGTCAATTTTCTATTCAAACTTCTTGACTTGCAGTACTTGCTTTTCATCTTTCTTTATATTTTTCTACTTATTATGTTTATTATTGTTATGTGTAAACCTACTTGGCAATGAATCATAATACGGAGCTGCAATGATGAGTCGACCAATCGACTATTCAATCGACAGAAACCTAGTTGTTTTAAGTAATTCTTTAAGCAAAATTAGAAAAACTCACCAGATCCAGCTTTTCAGAATGAGATAATTTTCTGACTTTGGTTGTATATGAAAGTAAACCGAATACCTTTGAGTTTTGGACTGTCTACCAAAACAAGATGGACTCTAAGAACCTGTTATGGGCATTTTTGTTATTTGCTGACATTCTATAGACAAAAATTATTCATTGATTATTTCAGAAAAGACTTGGTATATTGATCAGTAATTAAAATAGTCATTAGTTGCAGCCCTAAAAATATACTGGGCTACAGGATTTTATTCATATACCATACTTAATAATTATTAACTTCCAGTTTGTCACACCGCAGAGACATGTGTTATGAACCACCAAGCCAAATTTGAATGACTAAAAATATGACTAAGTATATAAAATTAGGTCTCTTTTCTCTGCTCTGAAACGCTGGGGGCGTTGCTCCACTGTCTCAGTGTAAAACACCACTACAACCTGAAAACAACCTAAAAATGGATGCTCCATCTAGCAGATTGACTGAACATGTTCAGACATGTTAGATCCACCACAGCCAGAGGATGGTGACAGGATGTTTTTGGGACTGAAGTGAGTGGAAGGGAACAGCTGGGCTGATTTGGACTGAGAGAGTCGCTGAGGTTCGTGTGTCAGTTCGTGGGATTTATATAGAATTGGGGGACCGTGGCTAAAGCACGTCACTGAGCCATGTTTCAGGTCTACCCCAAAAATCCCGAACACAGAATTTAGACATTTTTAGCAACTATGTTCTAACATGTATAATATGTTTAGAAGGAACAACTCCCTTTTGACTCCACGGGGACTTTAAATGGATGCTTCACCAAGTTATAACAAAACACTGAGCTGGATCAGACAGTAACAGATGTACAGAAGTGATGACCAGTAAACAAACAGACTTCTACAGAGGATTTCCGATAGAATGAACTGACAGGATACTAATGACCAATTAGAGTGATGCTGGTAAGAATAGCAGGATCGACCATCAACACCCAGTGACAGGTGCTGTGGTGAGGAGCTCACCCTTCAAGAAGGGAACCCACCTACACACACACACACACTTGTACACACACGCACGCTAACTTTGGGGCTCAGGTGTTCCTTGGACTTGCTTAACACACTTGCCATGTGCCATGTGTCTGGCTGTCTCCCCTGCCAACAGCAAACAACACTCACCAGCACAAAGGCACACACTCATGCAGCCTGCAGGCAGGTTCAGAGCGTACACGAACACATACGCACGCATGCAAACCTTACACACAGTGACACTATTATCCTCTGGCCTTGGATGCCAAAATGAGTACAGGGAAGCAGTGTGTGCGTGTGTGTGTGTGCGTGTGTGTGCATATGTGTGTGTGTGTGTACCTAAAGCATGTGTGTGTTGACAGATGATATGCTTAAAACTGACACCACCCACACTCTCCCAGTGACAGCGGGTTTCATCACAAGGCCCAGACCTTTGTGAACTTCGATGGTAGACAGTAGATTGGGAACAAAACAATTTGTCATGGTCACCTTTTCACACATACAGCCATTGTACAGCATCTGTGATGGAAAATTATTTTTTCCATGTCGTAAATTATTTATCCCCTTGAGCAGTTATATACAGGCAGGATGTGATGTAGCTCTGTCAGTGAATAAATCAGTAAATCCTTGTTTGCATAAAAAACGAGGGAATTTTTCTCCTTGACAAAATACAACAACAGTTACTTACAATGGCCTTGGTGTTCATCTGTGTGTGTTCACTTAACATGGACAGAAATCAAATATCCAATCTATCAATCTGCATAAATTCAAAATTCTCAATGTAGAATTGAAGGTCCTAAAATTCAAAAGTAATGGCAAAGTTGCTGAGAAAGAGACAGGTCTCAGACAAACTAAATTTTCCCTGACTTGACTGTCTGAAAAATACCTTTTTAGTGTCAGAATGTTCAGAAGATATGTGGCTTGTGAATAATGGGTCCAATATTTACTTAGGAGACTATAGGGTGAAAGCATCACCTGTGCTCACAAGTGATGTGTGGACTGCAGTTACAACCTTGGGCACTGGTTTATTTGCTGGTCAGATGGGCCAGGTCATAAAAATTAACATTCTGATTAACCAGCGGATGAGTTGCAGGTGGAAACGCCGTGTGAGTATTTACGGGCGAGGCACATCAGCGCAACTTAATCATTTAATTCTGTGTCCTCTGGAGAGTTTCCTCTGTCCTGTCAAGTTTGTAACTACAGTTTTTTAGTTTTGCTGCTTAAGTGTCCCACGATATTTTCTGCAGTGACAGTACCATGGGTGTGGAAACAAAATTGAAAGCAGCTGCTCTACTCATTAAATTAAATCATTAAATAAAACACTACATCAATACAACACATAATAAACAAATCACCTGGAAAACTTGCACTGCTCTACATAATTTAAAAGGTAATATAGCCTATATCAGCCCCTACCAAACTACTTACAGTAGGCCGCGGCCCTCTAGTGGGTCTCAGACTGCCATCTAGTGGGCCGTGGGCAACATGACAGTGTGTGTCCACCAGTAGAAATTCGGCGAAACCGTTTCCACTGCAGGAGCAATTCTCGCGCGATCATGGAAATCCAACTGCCACATAATGTAACGTGATTTGGCCAGTAGGACTGCTAACCATGTTCTCATGTAAATTAGATTTTCTTAATTGAATTTGGAAAACAATGACCGTATCATATAGTTACCAGTATATAAAATTACATATACCATGATAGAAGATTGCGGCCATATCAACCACTAGCGGAGGCAGTGGTACTGAGTATTTGTCACCAGCTAGCTGCTGATATGTCAGGGCTCACAATCCTTGCTGAAGAAACACCAATGGCAGACTATGAAAAAGTAACAGCATTTGTCAGGAAGTTCACGGGCTGGTGGCCCATGGGACAAGTGCTTAAAAATATTAGCATATATCCCTGAGCTTATCTTGCAAGGTTCACCCTCAATAAAAGTTTTAAAAGTCCATTTTAAACAGTCTGTCAAGCCAACAACATCAATAAAAGGACAACTGCTGCATTAAAGAACAACTTAGCTGAAGTCAAACAGGGGCATCTCTCGGTTTTTGACCAGATATTATTCAGGCATCTAGATATATTGTATTTGCGTGCGTGAGTGTGAGCACACAGAGGCCTTTGCAGTGGATTAAATAATTTAGTGAATCAAAGCAGCATTATGAGTGTCCCCAGTTTTATTTGATGAAATTGCATTTCATAATCACGGGTGGTGAGATAGTAAATTTAACCTCAAAGCAGCAACACGAGTCAGCGACCCCTTTTACCTTGGCATTTCATCTCACACAGACAGAAAGAGGCTGTTAACTTGCTTCACACACATATTCATTCCAGTATTACATAATGAGACAATCTCTTCACTCTTCTGTTAGGATGTCAGTCAGGAATTGTGGCAAACAAATGGCTGAGAGCACAAGTTTGACTCAATTAAATGTCACACTATGAAACTGAATTCCCCTCTGAGCTGTGTCTGAATGAGCCAGATAGGAAATGCTCTCCTTTCACAGGTGCATTCTGCCAGACAACGACGTGTCTCCTGCATTGTTCAGCAACCAAGGCAGAGTGTTACATTAGCTAAGGCAGTAGCTGTTGCTAGAGATCTGACATGCTGGTAATTAGTTTTCCTTGGCATAGTGGAGGCAGGTGGGGAGGGCTGTCTCCAAGTTGACAATACCAGCTGCCAGAGTGCCAAGCACTTCAGCTTCAACTATGTCCCTATCCTCGAGGTTTTTACACCTTTTCACACTTTTCCCTTTCACTCTTTTGTCTCTTCCCTTCTCCTTGAGAGACACACTGAAACAAATTTCACAACTTCAGATGGGTTAAATATTGAGGTGTATTTTGGGCCACTGGTCAACTGACGCCTACAGACTTTGAGATTTCAGAAATTTTATAATCTATTCTAATATATTACTAATAAGATCTAATAAACTTGGGTACAACATCAAGTTTGATGTATGTAGACTGTTCAATGATCACATCTACTGAATCGTAGGCTACAACGCAAGTCAATGTCAGGCACTAAGTCAGATGGTAAAATAGAAATGCTAACAAAAAAACTCTACGTTGAACTCACTACCACAATAGTTGTGTTGTTACTGCTTTCTAATAAGGCAAATGTTGTAAAGGCTTTCTAACAAATGTAAATAAATGATTTACTAATGCTTTATAGATAAGTTGTAAGCCAATAATAAGAACAATCTTGTATAGTTGCCCAGTTTGACAATCAACAAAAAGGTTTGGTTCATAACTCATTTATAAAGTATTAGTAAGTATGTATTAACCACTAATAAAAACATTTTGCTGCAACTCATAAACCCTTTGCAAACAGTGCCTTATTAGATTTATATATAATGTAAATATACAGAAAGACTAGGTTAAAGGCTAATGCTCATCTCAAATAACACTTTATTTAACATAGTGCATGTATGAGTGAAAGATATAAGTGAGGAGTATCTGTGGATGAGCTATATGGGGCCAGTCTGGGTCAGATTTACAATGCTGTTCCTTTTATCCCCCTCCGTGTTGTCCCTACAGACTTGCAATAGCTGCATTTAATCCTTGGAAGACATAAGACGGTTGTGACCTTTGATACAAATCCATAATTCCTCACAATCTCACCCAGCATTGGTGTAATCCATCTTATTTGAGAGCAAAAACAGCCCACGAGTGGGAGACAGTAAGACAGCAAGACAGATACAGTAAGATAAACGGGAATGAAGGGGTGATGGGGGAGAGAAATACAAAAAGGTTGATCTATTTCAGGACTGGTAATCTGTCTAGAACACACAACGTCAGCGACACCACATGTGTCTTTACATGTCACCATGACACTGTGAAGGAAATAGCGGTGCACTCAGTGGTGGGGATGAGCTAGAAAGGAAAATAGATCGGAGAAATCGATGGATGCAGTAGCTTTTCTTAGCATGGACTCACTTCACAGACCTGCAGCACACATCATGGGGCAGCCTCAAGTTGTGTGTGTGTGTGTGTGTGGTGTGTGTGTGTGTGTGTGTGTGTGTGTGTGTGTGTGTGTGTGTGTGTGTGTGAGTGAGAGAGAGAGAGAGAAGAGAGGAAGACAGAACTGGAACTGATGTAGGTGTAATTCAGTCATACACAGCACAGTTTCTGTAAATGCGTGGCTATACCTGTTGTACCGGTGGAACAACTAACATGCATTTCTGTACATTGGGGAATTTGGAGTCGCTGACATTAAAGGAGAGGTAGGGGATACACGGTGGGTGGTCCGAGGTCGATGTGTGTGTGACAGATGAACCGTGAACCTTTTGGTATTCTCACATCAAGAACATCATCGCTGGGGCCTGGAGAGAATAAATGCTAAGAATAAAATGTGGAGCAACTCCCCTGGTGGATGGTCTGTGTAGAAAATAGAGCAAATGAACACAGACAGTGACATTCAGAAGAGTGTGACTTTGACAGGGTTACGATCGCCAGCACTCGCCAGTCCTCAGCAGCTCTTCGCTCACTGATATTTACCCTGGATTTAGATGATTAAACTCTTCTAGGTGATTAGAGAAGAGTGTCTATAAACTAATGAATTTGTATTAAAGCCAATGGAAACCCAAATCCACAATAGCCTCCTAATTATGTAATTTAGGGTCTTGTGTACACATTAGTCTTTAGTTTTTGTGCACTTTCCTGATATTAAGTTTGAATTGAGCTTGATTATGATGGGATATTTATAACAAAAATGACGCAATTAGGGCTGGATTGCACCAACAAGGATTAGTTTTTAAATCTGAATAAATCATGGTTTAACTTTAAATTGTCTTGCACCAAACTTTAAAACTAGGTTAAAATTAAGAGAGATTAAATTTAAACCTCTTTAAACCTCAGTTTAGTTTTTACTTTAAACCTAAAATTAAATTTAATTCTGTTGCATGTGAAATGTGATACAGTGTTAACCTGTGTTAACCTGACACTTGGGAGTTTAGTTCATAAAATGGCACTTTGTGATGGTTAAGTGTAATTCCAAGTGTAGTTCCTTGAAGAAAGTTAAGGGACAGGTTTTCTTCTTTCACCCCGGTTGATCCGTTAAAACAGTCTGTAAGTTGCTACGAGCAAGTTTCTATTTCCTCACTGTGCTGTTGTCCTTTTTTCAATCTTCTATTACTGCTCCGTTAATTCTGCCAACAAGTTTTTCTCAAAGGAGGAAAAAATTAGAGCTTCAGTGCTGAGCCATTATGAGTGGGCTGACTTTTTAGCTGAATAGCAATTAATGTAACATTTTTACCAAACAATTTAACATTTTGTTACCTTTTTAGCCAGCTAGATAACAATGTAACGTTTTGTTAAGGAATACAGAGTAGCTAAAAGTTTTGTTTTCAAACCCTTTCCTCCCTCTTTTATATTTACTAGGTGCTGACAGTACTCAAATTTATTATTTATTTATTTGTTTTAATTTGGATAAGCAAGCATCTCCATTAATTTCAGTTTACGTCAGTAAACCTGGATTTACTTTAATGCAACTCAGTCTAATTCTGCGAACCAATCATAAAAAATCTACTCAGTTGTTCAAAAGGGTGCAACAAACCCTCTCTGCTCCCGCTTTAAGGTCCCATCAAGTCAGTGTTTCTATCACATATATAGTGCACTATACATCACCTTTACGCTATACCTATACGCCAGCTAGTTTCTGGCCCAGCAATGACAAAAAAAATTGTTTTGTAGATATTTCCTAGTATTTTAATGGTTTTCAGAATTTGTCTTTTCTTGCCAAATGATTAAAAACTGTTGATGACTCACTCATCCTGCGCTTGGAGGTATTACTAAATTTTTGTCCAATGAAATGGTTTCTCTTCATGATGCTGCTGGTGCAAAGGAGAATACATTTGTGCTCTGGAGCAGACTTGCTTCTGGCGGCCAGGCCACACCGTAAAAAAGCACAACTTTATAACTTTGTTCTAACTTCTTGGTGAACCCAGTCATATTTTATGGAGAAAAAAATTCTGGTGTTGCCTTTGATGTCCTCTGGCTGCTCATTATTTTTAGGTCAAAATGTGATCTGAACAGTCTTGAGAAATTATCTAAACAGCAAGATTAGCTTCTTTTTGAACTATTTTTTCCAATAGTTATGAACATTTGAGCAGG
Organism: Lutjanus argentimaculatus; assembly: GCA_034769285.1. Classification (NCBI taxonomy): domain Eukaryota; kingdom Metazoa; phylum Chordata; class Actinopteri; order Lutjaniformes; family Lutjanidae; genus Lutjanus; species Lutjanus argentimaculatus. Next base: position 1,742,474 of record JAWZSL010000029.1, on the reverse strand, counting down.
GTTTTGCTCTGATCTGTAAAGTTACTGCAGAAAAGAGCAGTAAACAAGGGTTCCAGGTCAAGCTCTCTTAATTCATAAGTTAATCAGAGAAGACTTAGTGGATGAGAAGCATCATTGGGGAGACTCCATACAGAGTGCAGGCTCTATTGAGTTGAGCAGACTGATCCGTATTGGCTGAGCTCAGACGTGCAAATTTTCCGAGCTTGGATTCACAAATATGAGCCACTATGCCTATAGAGCCCTTAAGCCGCTTTCAAATATCTGCCAGAACTGCAAGGTACATCAACAATGGATGTTCTGAATGGCATTAAAGCACTGAGTTTTTATTTAAGGATTGTAATACCTCAGACTTGGTTGCCCTGACCTTACCTTCCTCCCCTAAATGGAAGTAATCACTAAATTTGTTTAGAGAGAAGTTTGACTGGAGGTATAGCTCATACTAGGGATGACAACGGTTAACCAGAATGATTGGTGAGTATTACTACCAGAAGTTGAAACCCATACACTCAGGAAACGGCTTCACTAGCTAGTAGTCTAAGGTTAAAAATGGAGCTTGGTGTGGAAATATTTTCTCTAGAAAGGCAACAAAATAAAATGTAAATTGTGTGATCAGTTTCGTAGGAGTACAAGCATTATGCTGTACCGCATTAATAACAAGCACCTGGCTGACATGTCCAAGAATGATCTGAAATTTTTATGTTTTATTTTAATGTATTTCTAAGTTCTTGTAAAGCACCTTGAATTGCCTTGTGCATGAATGGTGCTATACAAATAAAATTGCCTTGCCTTGCCTTCGCTAAAGATAACCTCACTTCTACCTGGAAGGAGAAAGTGTGATGTGCGCTGAGTATGTTGAGTGCTACTGTGACTAAACACATTGAAAACATTAAGGAGAAGAAGGATGACCTAATAGTCAAACTGGCAAGAAAGTCAAGATAGTAGTAGTTCAACCTCTCCTCTGCCAAAGCCCCCCCACCCCCCACCCCAAGAAGCTGACTAGCGTGGTGGAGATATGAGGACAATAGTCGCCTCTTGTTTTTCACATCAGATTGCAATTTTTCTTAAACTTAACTGGTAATTAACCAGTTAATGGGTGTTGGGCTACTGAAAGCAAAATTAACTGAAACTGATACGCCTACCTCATACTATATCAATATGTTCTCCTTAATGAAGTGAGCAACAAATACATTAATGCTGAAATGATTAACCAATATATTGATTACTCAATCATCACAGAAGTATTGGATGATTGAATGCTTAATGGTTTCCATCATTAACTAAGAATAAATAATCAATAATGAAACAAGATGGAGTGTGTACAGCTCTATGAAGCTGTACTTAGGCACAGAAGTGATTGCAGCTAAATGCTAATGTTGGCATGCTAACATGCTCAGAATGACAATACTGATGTTTAGTGTGTTAGAAAGCTAATGTTTGCTAATAAGTTAACACAAAGTAGAGCTAAGACTGATGGTGAATGACTGCATTTATGTAGGATAGTGCTTTTATCCAAAGCGCTATACAATTTTGTGTCTTATTCCCCTATTCACAAACACTGGTGGCTGCAAGCTACCACGCAAGACACTGATCTGACCATTGGGAAGGAATTTGGGGTTCCGAGAGGAGCAGCTGGGGATCGATCCAGCAGCTAAATGGACGACTTACATTTGGCCTGTTCTGCATTTCATCCCCTCCGCAGAAATACAAACCCATAGCATACAGTTACATCTCACATGATAAGAAGCAGTTGTGCTCTATTAGCATGCATTAAAACCACTGCATAAAGCAATTATAGCAGCAACAAAGTGAAGGTTTTATATGATAAATCTTAACTATTAGGACAAAAACAAGTAACTGTGAATGCAGACGGTATTCATCTTTTTGTCGGAATCCTCAATCACATTTCACAATAAGGCTTCTATAAAAAGAGAGAACTGCTTAACACCAAGGACTGATTCTGATACCCAAATCTGTTTAAGCTGATCCAATCCTAACTGGCTTTCATTGCGGATGAGTGCAGTATGAGGAAGTCATTCACTACACACCCCGTTTTCTCTGTTGGATCTATCAAAGTAGTACAAGAAAATTATCTTGCTCATCCAGAACTATAATCCATCTTTTCCTGACAATGCTCCGCCTGGACCCGACTGACGGTGTCCCAGAGAACCACGAGCAAATGAAGCACCGTGAACTCAATCCAACCCAATCATCCCAAACAGCCCGGTCGTTAGCCACCCCAGATGTTAATACATGCGCTCATTTGCATATGGTAATGAGGAAGATGATTCAAAAAGTGAAATAAGGGGGAAGTGCTTGTTGCTGTCTAAGTATTCGTGTCAGTTTTGGGAGTTTGTCGTCTCCCTTAAAGCTGAAAGTATTCTCTTTTGTGTTCTTTAATGAGTGTGTATCTCCAGTGGGAGGCAAAAGATTAATGCAATTGTGAGCTTCTAGTATATATATTCGTATCTGCACACATGTTAATGCCTTTAGAGAGGAAGAGGGATGTTTCCTCAGAGAGGCATTTTGTTTCCCACAGATAACATGGAATATTCATTGAAGCCAACATTGAATCACATGGTAGACAGCATTAAATTGATTTGGGAGCTGGCTGATGAACAGAACGCTGGTTTTGTTTTAGCCGCATTGGGTTTTATGCCATCAAGCACAATGGCCATTGATTTTTACCCGTCCATGTGACAGTTACGCCATATGAGCACAGAGAAAGAAACTTCAGAAGTGGTGTTTTTAAAAAAAAAAAAAAAAAAAAAAAAAAGCTTTCAGAGAGGTTAGATGAGTTTAAAATAAAATTCCTGAGAGAGACCAAAAACTTCCTGCAGGAAGAAATACGGCCAAAAAATGGGCTGGTGAGCATTTGGGTTTTTCATATGTCTGCATATGGGACAGTCAATCAAGCATGTTGCACTTATTTCAACAATGCTTTATCATGACTGGGTCATGTGTGCATTAGTGAGTATCTGAAAAGTATTAGAAACTGGTTTCAATCCAAATTCAAAATCTTGGCATTTAAGTTTTTATACACTTTCCTGCTTTTATCCTCTGACATTCATTGTGAAAATTGCACAATTAGGGCTGGAATGCACCACCAAGGATTCATTTTAAAACAGATTTAATATGCCCTAACTTTAAATTATGCTGTGCAAAATGTTACAGCTATCATTAAATTAAGAAAGAATAAATTTAAATCCCAGTTCAGTTTTTACTCTAAACTAAACTAAAACACAAATTTAAAGGTGATCCAGTAAGTTTAAACGACACTTGAGAAGATTTAATTTTCAAAATGAAATAATAATGAAGTTCATTGAAGAACATTAAGGGAGAGACTAAACTGAACTTTACAAAGCATCTTTCTTTCTTTCACTCCAGCTGAGCCATTAAAACAGTCTGCCAGTTGCTGCCCGGCAGTCTCTTTTCCCCTAATGTCCATTTTTAATCTAATATTTGGACATATTGCTCCATTAATTCCTCCAACAAGCTTTTTGCAACAAGGAGAAATTAGAGCTTCTCTGCTGAGCTACAATGTAAACATTTTGTTAAGGAATCCAGAGCAGTTTAAAGTTAGCAGTTTTAGCCCTCTTTTACACTAACTAGGTCCCAACAGTGATGTATTATTTAATTATTTGTTTTAATTTGTGTAGGCAAGTATCTCCTACTGATTAAAGTTGATTTAATTTCAATTTACATCAATAAACTTGGATTTACTAAGCAGAAATCTAGGGCTACCCCCTGCAGTTGTGCATGGCAGGTGACACCAGACAGCAGAACAGAAACTCTGTGGTGTGCTGATTAACTGAAGTATAGGAGGATGCACACTTTTACTTCCTCTGACTGTGTGAAAATCTGATGTTTTCACATCACAGATGACAATGAAAGACATGACGTGAGTCTTAATGGTACGCTGATAAAGAAATTCAGTGAAATGCCCTGCAAAAATCAGCTGTTATATCACTCCAGACTCCCTTGACAATAGCAAATTTACCTCACAGAACAAGGGAGTTTCTGGTCTACCGCTGTCTCGATCTGCAGCAAGTAACGTTACTTAGGAACCAAACTATGGTGTTATACCACCTAAGTCCCACAGTAACACAAACTAACTGATCAAGGCAGCTCTAATCCAGCAACGCCAGTGTTCTGCAGGGTAAAATTACCATTTTTATCAAGAGAATCGCAGTTACGCTATATGAGCACAGAGAAAGAAAGCACAAGTTTAAAAGTGGTGGTTTTTTTGGGGGGGGAAAGGCTTTCAGCTGGGTTAGATGAGTTCAAAATTACATTCCTAAGAGAGGCGAAAAATGTCCTGCAGAAAAAAATAAGGCCAAAAAATGGGCTGATGAGCATAAGGCATTTTGTGTTTTTGAAAGAACCATATGTCTGAATATGGGGCAGTCAATCAAGCTTGTTGCACTTATTCAAACAACGCTTTATCATGACCCTGGCATTCAGAGAGAGAATGAAAGCCATCCTCCTAATAAAGACAGTACATTATTTCTGACTCTCTGGAGGGCATGCTGCCTCTCTGCCTTGATGAAAAGATGCTACCTTGGCAAATAACGAAGTGAGCTTCTTTTTTAGACTCTGCTGCCGTCACTCAATTATGCGCTGGCTTTTCAATAGAGGTCTTTGTGAAGCTTCAGCCCTAATGCAACACATTCATCCTCCTTTGCTTTGAAGGGAATGCAGTCAGATCTGTGCGTTCACTGTTTTTTTAAACAATCTGTCATGGTGATTTCAGGTAACTATGCCTTATATGAAGACAAAGCAATTTTGACGTCTTTTCCTTTCAAGGGCGTTTAGTCTGCTATCGCTGGCGAATTTCAGCAAACACGTCTCCCCTGGGAAGTATTTTTCAAAGTGGCTGTCCTCCGCATCGGAAATTCATAAGTGGATCCGCTGAAGGACGTGACATGTTGTGCAAACATGACAGTTTGGAAAAAAGCCCACCGCTTTGAGTCAACATTTAATGAAAGAGTCAGCTGGTGTGTTGCGTGATCCATTTTTATTGATGCTTTATATTGATACCATGATGTGTGTTTACTCACAGATGAAGACAAAGTCCTAAGTCCTGTAGTCATGTTATGTTTAATTAAACTATTGCTGACACCCTGTTCAGGGTTCCTACACATTTCCCATTTCAAAATTCCATACTTTTCTAGACTCAAATTTCTACATATTTGAGTACAAATAACTATAAGTTCATTATGTAAATAAATGGTTTCAAAAATCCAGCTGTTAACTTCTAAGTTACCTTCTGACTATGTTATTATGTTGACATACTTCTTGTCTTGTTTTTGATGACATCAAGCTCAAATGACATCAATTTGCTTTTTTTCTCAAGGGAGTCTGGAGTGATATAACAGCTTCAGTTCCCTCTTGTTGATTTGGCTTGGACTTAAAGAGGCAGATGAAACAGGAGCAGAGGGGTTCAGTGGAACTGAACTGACAGATTTTTGCAGGGCATTTCACTGAATTCCTTTATCAGCGTACCAGTAAGACTCACGTCATGTCTTTCATCGTCATCTGTGATGTGAAAACATCAGATTTTCACACAGTCAGAGGAAGTAAAAGTGTGCATCCTCCTATACTTCAGTTAATCAGCACACCACAGAGTTTCTGTTCTGCTGTCTGGTGTCACCTCCCATGCACAACTGCAGGGGGTAGCCCTAGATTTCTGCTTAGTAAATCCAAGTTTATTGATGTAAATTGAAATTAAATCAACTTTAATCAGTAGGAGATCTTGCCTACACAAATTAAAATAAATAATTAAATAATACATCACTGTTGGGACCTAGTAAGTGTAAAAGAGGGGCTAAAACTGCTAACTTTAAACTGCTCTGGATTCCTTAACAAAATGTTACATTGTAGCTCAGCAGAGAAGCTCTAATTTCTCCTCTGTTGCAAAAAGCTTGTTGGTGGAATTAATGGAGCAATATGTCCAAATATTAGATTAAAAATGGACATTAGGGGAAAAGAGACTGCCTGGCAGCAACTGGCAGACTGTTTTAATGGCTCAGCTGGAGTGAAAGAAAGAAGAGATGCTTTGTAAAGTTCAGTTTAGTCTCTCCCTTAATGTTCTTCAGTGAACTTCATTATTATTTCATTTTGAAAATTAAATCTTCTCAAGTGTACGTTTAAACTTACTGGATCATCTTTAAATTTGTGTTTAAAATTTTTGTTCAACAGAGCTAAATTTAATCCAAGTTTAGAGTAAAAACTGATCTGAGATTTAAATTTATTCTTTCTTAATTTTATGATAGCTGTAACTTTTGCACAGCATAATTTAAAGTTAGGGCATGATTAAATCTGTTTTAAAATGAATCCTTGGTGGTGCATTCCAGCCCTAATTGTGCAATTTTCACAATAAATTTCAGAGAATAATATCAGGAAAGTGTATAAAAAACTTAAATACAAGATTTTGAATTTGGATTGAAACCAGTTTCTAATACTTTTAAATACTCACTAATGCACACGAGTAGTTTGGAAACAAATTATTATTCCATACTCTCTTTGTTTATCCATACGAATGCACTTCTATCCTGAAAATTACTAAAATCAAATGCCAAACATGTGTAACATGCTCACTCTTACCTGTAATGTCAGCGAACATGCTGATAGAAATATAGAGACATAGCAAGCCATGAATACATCACAAAATAACAGATAGGGAGATTTAGTAACAGCAGCTTCATTGAAGTTTTGTGAGTAGTGGAGAGGAAGGTCACTCACAAGGATGACAATCTATTTAAAAATATTTCTTCTTCAGCTTGTACAAAATCAGGTGAGACAAGCCTTTTAAAAAAAATCATTACTTGTTGAATTATCTGTGATCATAAAAGAAGATGACTAGGATTCAATTTGGTGACATCAAAACTCTGACGTCAATCAAAATCCTGGATACCAAGCAGCCAAATAAAAATAGAAATATTGAATCACAAGAAATTGCTGGAATGGATAGACCATTCAAATAAGGTACTGTTTCCATGGTGAAAGTACCACTCTCTGCTGCACACCATTGACTGACAGCTGCACACGCCTGGTATGCCACAAAGAAGCTATATTTTCTGCCTCCATCCCACTTTCTAGTAAACACAAATTGATCGGTGATTATATGCTGGCATTGTTTTCTGTCATCAAGCAGACAATTAATCAGAGAAGCACACCCTTAACTGCCTTGTACGCCAGTCTGTTGTGCTCAGTGCGCATTTAGGTGTAACGCTGGTTCTATCAATAGCAAAGTGCGCCATGCATCCACCCCTAAACAGTCATTTAGACTCTCAGTCCTCAGCTACGGGAGGCTGCACCTCACACAGAGCGCTCAGATGGACCATCAGCCCTACTGGGCAACATGGTGACTTCAGACTCTGTGGAAAGCTTATAACCGAAACATCAGCCTCTATGTTGTGCCAATAAATACATTTAGCTTAAATACAGGGCCAGAGAAAGCATGGGTGAAAGATTGATTTTTCACAAAAAAACTGATTTGAGTCAATATATAGTCTGTTTTTTTTTTTAAATGGGTTTCTAAGATCATAATTTGTCATATTATTTTGTGATCTCAGCAAAACAAGCTTGTTTGTTGGGGAAAACTAATTAATCTGTTAAATTCTAAAGGTTTATTTCAAAATTAAGCAGTAGCTATTGGCTCATTACTGAAAAGGTAAAAAAAAAATATTTTGCAGCTGCTAGAAATGAAGATAATGAATGCACGGAGGAGGCCAACACGAACATTCGTGACTCACAACACACCACATTACAGTAAATAAAAATCTAAGTGTTTGCTGGCGAGCGTCTAGTGTGGCTGTGTTAGTTAATAATATCACATATGGATATGCATATTAATATGAATGCGCTCTAAACATAATGATTAAAATTGCTGTTTGAGGATTCTGCTGGCTCAGGCTTGTATCATTAATGAAATACTGGTACATTTCTAATGAACACTAAGTAACTACTAGGATGATGTTCTACTTTACTTGAAGGAGTGTACAAATGGCAAATAATGATCATTTCATCAACTCATATAGTGCACCACTTTTTTTTTTTCTTGTTTGCTGGATGGTCGGCATACAAAGCGACGGACCACGATGCCACAAAGAGGGACGCATCCTCACTCCTGCTTGTGGGTAATTTTAGGCAACAAAAGCACTTCAGTTAAGGTCAGGGAAAGACTGTGGTTTTAGTTAAATGTTAGTAAAATAAACTTGTCTCGTCTTCTGTTTAAAATTTGTGTCAACTTTCGGTAACCTCAACCAAGTCCCATAAAAAATGTTTAATCATGCTTTAGTTACTTCCATACTGGTGAAATATACTGTCTGTGAATATTTAACAGATATGTTCAGTATCATCATTGCTCTTTATTTTTGATGACTCTGCCAAATATTTTCTCAACTAACTGCTTAATTGTTAAGCCTATGAAATGTTAAAATACAGTGAAAACGGTAAGGAGGAGAGTGGGCAAGAACCCATGCTACAGCTGGGATTTGCTCTTAGGGCAATGTCCAGTCAGGAAAATGAAACTGACGAAATGGGACTAACCAAGCAATGGAAAACCAGAGACCATTGTGCCCACATTACAGAGACCTGCCACAGGATCAGGCTGTTGCACCTGAGGGGCGGATCACGCTCTGAGCTGACAAGATGCTGCACGCAAGACTTCAGCAGGATGAGGGGAGGAGGACTCTGCATTTTATCAATGATACTTCACACTCAAACACAGTCAAGGTTGATGGACACTGTTTCCCAGATGTCAAACTTTTTATGTTGACCAATGCTGTTTACATCCAGCTGATGCAAGAACACACACACACACACACACACACAAAGCAAAGACTTTGTAATGGTAAAGACTAAAATAACAACAGCACTCATTAAAAACAGAACTGAAGAAATGCGATCATAAGTGAAGAAACACCAGAGGCAGGATAAAACTCAAAATAGAAAATACTTTAAAATCAATCAATAAATAAGTAAATACATGAGTTAATAGATAACATGGAAGAATATGCTAGCCAGAAAAACTGATTAAAAAAATAAATAGATAAATACTAAATAATAATAAATATCAGCACTCTCTGTGGCCCCTCAGGTCTTCAGGCAGGCTGTTCCACAGACGTGGACCATAATAATGAAATGATGCCTCACCATGGGTTTTTATTCTGACTTTGGGGGTGATTAAAAGGCCACTACCAGAAGACCTGAGGGTTCTAGAGGGTTTATACAATAAAAGCAAATCTGATAAATAGGTAGGACCAAGACCATTAAGAGCTTTATAAACCAATAAAAGGATCTTCAAATCAATTCTGAAGCACACAGGAACCTAATGCAGAGACTTAAAAATTGGTGTAATGTGCAGCTCCAATTTCATTGTACAACCCTGTGTTGTATAATGATAATAAATTACCTTGATTGATTGAATCCATCCTTGGAATGGCTTCAATTTGCTTGTTCTGTCTTTGCAAATATACATTTTCACTGGACAAAGAAAATAATTAAATCATCAAATTTGAGAGGCTGCAGCAAGTTAACTTTTGGAATTCTTGCTTGAAAATTGACTAATCCATTAACAATTAAATGTTATCAAAACAGTTGCATTAATTCTCTGTTAGCCAATCAATCAACAAATTGTTGCAGCTCTATTCAACATTTTGCAACTTGCTGCAAATTAGGATAATGAAAAACTTTTCCTCCACGTTTCCTCTGTATTCTTTTAGCAGTGAAAGAAAATTACCACCACTGCAAACATATGTATAAACACTGTAATTTTATCTATAATGAAGTGTGGTCCAGAGCACAGCTGTATTAAAATGGCAGAGAAAAGACTGATGTTGATTAAGAATGTAATTCGGGCAGCACTATGTTACCTGGTTACAAATTATTAGTATATAAAAGTCATTTCTGGGAGATATTAACATAGGTTATTTTCTACCATATGGAATGTGATTTAGGAACTTCTATGGGCACCCTATGTGTTGTCTTTGTCTGTATGTTGCTCTTATTTATGTTTGTGTGTTTCTTTACTGAACTAGCTGTGAAAACAACTCTCCCACTGTGACAATAAACTCTAAATCTAATCTACTTGTTAGCATTTGTATGAAATACACATATAGTCAGGTTTTGTGACCTTAATGTGAGGTTCTACCAATTAACTTCCCTATATTGACCTTATGTACTAATGTGGTGTTTTACACATCTATCATTACACATGCAATGCCAGAAAAATCCTCTGTGTATGCAGGTTTTTAGTGTAGTCATGAATCATTCTGTGAGCACACCACATAAATAACACATTGATTACAAATGAACCTACATCATGAGCTTAAGCTTGTGAGGTGAATTCTTTTTAATAGTATTTTCACTCTCCAGGCTCAATTACAGATGCATCATGCCTGCTATTTATTATGCATCTATTTTTGTCAATTAGCGACAATCAAACACTATGAGGTAAAGATTATGTGGAGCCAACAGAGCGTAGTGGTGTTTATCTCACTACTGAGATAAGGGAGAAGCATTTCTCTGGAAAATGTGAGGAGAAGCAGTGATGGGAAAGAGGCATGGCTGGAATAATACTAGTGGGAAAAGCTGAACTGGTTTTGCAGGGCACAGACAGAGAGTTGATCCAGTGAGCAATATCGCCCCTTTGTTGTAACAGTGCTCTCATGTTTATTCATTTTGGCATCATGGCCAAGAGGTCAACAGAGGTGTGTTTACACAAATTCCCCTATTCCCATAATGGTATGCGGGCAAAAGATACTATCATAATACAAGGAGGCAGCCAAGTTCAAACCCTCAGAGGTCGCCTAATCTAATAGCTAATTTGCCAGAATTAGCATAAAATTATATTACGTAGGTTTTTGAAGTGCCTTTGAAACACTTTGTTTGCATAGCTGAAATGCTTTGTTTAAATGCACTGTTTAAACACTCACACGACCTTTGGCCGACCTCAAACATTCAGTCTAACAACTGCTGATGTGACCTTTGAGCTTCCAGTTGACAAGGGCAGATCTGAAGCGGCCTCACCTGGCTACAGCCCACCACAGCATAGATACAGCACAATGGCCACTGGTTATTTCGGACAAATGTCACTGTCCCTGCAGCTAACCCGTGTCTACCCGACAGTCCCCCTGACAGTCAGGAAGCGGCGAGTTCACCGTCAGGCGCTCACCTCGCATCCCTCTGATTCTTTTCCTGAACCCTGCAGCATCAAACACCTCACACCTTGCTGCATGTTTTGCTTCACTCAGTTAATAGCAGGCCTGATTGATATTAGATTTTTGGGGCCGATCCCCCGTTTCTAAAAGTCAAAGATTCAAGTTTATCTTAAAAAGGAAAGTAAATTATCTCAGCAAAACAAAGGTTGGTGAAACTTTTTTCAGAACTTAAGAGCAAGTTGGCTTTTTTTCCTAGTTCCAGTGTATAATATATTATGTTACTATATATCATACATAAGTTTTTATCATTATCAGCTTGCTATTTGCACATCATAATGTTGGTGCTGTATTAAAAAGTTTATTCATCTTTCAGTGCCTGTGAACTCATTTTCACCTTATTTAACTATTTACCTGTGGTTTTGGACCACAAATTGTGTAATTTTCTTGGTCTGTATTTTATTGTATTATGTTGTAGAAATTTTCATATAGGCACACATTGGACAGTATATATGCTGGTGCCATTATAGCTGTGATAGGCCAGTACTGGGCAGAAGATAGTGACTGACAGATAAATCAGTTGGGCTTTAGTAAATACTGTAAACTTTCAATTAAAAACACATACAGAACACAGTCAACCCTTCATACATTGATGTATAATCCGTACATCCCTTTAAAATCAATATAGGCGCCTTGACACACACTTAGAGGCACAAAACAACATCCCTGATATCTACACCAACATCACCCACCCTCCAGCACACCATCTTTCTTCAAATGTCATATGTGAAGTGCTCGCGTCCCGGGGACAATGAGGGGTATAGGGTTTCCTGGCAAGACTTAGCAGCACCCAAACTTAGCACTGACTCCCTAAGGATGTTGGTATGTGTGTGTGTATGTGTGTGTGTGTGAGTGTGTGTGTGTGTATGTGTGTGTGTGTGTCTGTGTGTGTGTGTGTGTGTGTGTTCCTCTGTTGATAGGTGGGAGATATACCCAAACAGTAAAATTAGCTTCCTGCCAACAGCCTTTGACAGTATGTTCCAGTTATATCCTTCATGCGTTGTAGAGGTTAGAATACCAGACCACTACGCACACACACAGATAGTACATCTACTGTTAGGAAAGGTTTTGTACAGTATGTTGAATGAGGATCTTTTTAGCTCTGCTGCTGGCAAATTCCATTTTGAGAAATACATAGCTGGAGTTTATTCTCAAAGGGATTGTTGGGATTATGTGAAGAGGGGTTGTATGAGGTACTCGTCCACAGTCAGTGTATTAACAACAGTGGATGGTGGTCAACACAACCCTAGTTTGGAGAAGCAGAGAGGCGTACCTGCATGGAGGCTAAGCAATGCAGTGCTGTAGACAGGGTCCGTCACATTTACTTTGCCATCAGACATCCTTTTCCAACAGGAAGCCAAACAGCACTCTCTCCAAACCAACTACACTCCACTGGCAAAAGCAATCATTTTAATTCACAGAACACAGGAGTTGCTTGTCGTCCGCTGCCTCAGTCAGTTAGTTTGTGTTATTGTGTGACTTTGGTGTTTTAAAAGGTTACTGGGATTCAATGAAGTCACACAATAACAGACTAACCAACTCCCACATTCTACTAGGTAAAATCATCGTTTTTGTCAAAATATTCTTGTGGCAGGGAGAGAATGATTTAATAAGTGATATAATTTAAGTTTTCAATCAGAAAAGGCTGTCTGATGTCAAGGTAAAGCAGTGAAAATATTATAAATATAGCGTACACGTAGAAGCTTTTTTTTGGGTGGGACTTTTTTAGGAGGCTAAAATATGTTTTGCTGCTGATCCTGTCCAAAGCAAGCCATACATTGCATATCTTCCGACATTATTTTGGAGAAGTAGCAGGGATCTTTACACAAATGGAGACTTAATCATACCAGCCAGGCTCAGTCAATTAAAAAAAATAAATTTGAGGAAGATTTCAAATACAGTTTACTTCTAGAAAAAACAAGCCAAACTCACTAACATAAGCAGGTGCAGCAGACAAGGAAACATGAATAAAAGATTGGCTTTCCACACCTTTGTAACATCCACAAAGGGTGTTTGTTCTCACCACAGATCAACATTTTCAAACATAAGATTATTTGATATCAAAACACTGATTTATGTGGTGATAATAAAGACCTTTGAGGTAAATTATGCCTGTGTGTGGCAACGGCTTTCACATCTTTGTGAGCCATCGCTGGCATGAAGGAAGCAGCAAACTTGCCTATCTGCCATGTGACAGCCAGGGGTTCTGGAGCAATAATGGATCACAAACTTACAACCTGGACCCTGTAAAAAAAAAACAACATAAATTCTAAAGGGCTTTGATTCATGTGTTAATGGAAACATAATAACTGAGGTGATGCTATTTTGTCTCACTTAAGTACATGCTGCCTTAATGGCCGATGGAAGGAAACGACAAGATCCACTCATTCATGCGGCTCTATCAATCAAATCAACCTTTACAGCAGATATCTTGGTTGTTATACAAACAAGAGGGGTGTGTGGAGAATGTCAGAGTGAGAGAAACAAAGGAAGTGCCAAATTACACAAAGCAGGACACAACACACCTCTGTGTGAGCTTATCGTAGCTCATCATAAAATACTGTGGGTGGTCTGTTTGTTTGGAAGGAGACCGAGACCCTCCTTTTGAGGCAGTCTGGGTTCGGCTGTTTAGTCCACATCAGAGTTGCATTTTCAGCCTTTACAGCAGCCCAAACCGAACCAGATCAACCACTCAAACGCACAAGATTTTGTTTCAACCAAACCAAACAGGTTAGGTGTGAAAGCACTTTGTCTGCAAACTGATTAAGTTATCATGTTCCTGTGACATCATTAACCCACTTAAAGTGAGAGTGAGGCTGCACAATTAATCATAAATGTGTTGGTTTCTCACTCACATAATTAATTAAACTTGATTTAGTGAGATTAGAGGTCAACTGATTAATCAGTTTGGCCGATTTATTAGCCCAAAGGCAGCCTCCAGACGCACAGAAACGTACACAAATCACCATTTTACATGGAGAAAAAATAAAAATCGCTCCCACCTAGATTAGTTTGACGCTCAGTTCCAGATATATATTTACTTGGGTATTTATTACTTTGAGTCTTTGTCCAGTAATCCAGATGTATTTATTTATTTATTACTTTGAGTTAGATGTTTGGTTCAAAAGAGTTATAGATCATTTCTGACATGGTCAAATGAATCAGCTATCAGCTTATACCTGCTCCAAACTATCACTATTATATTGGCCTTTAAAAATCCACTCGAATTGCTCGACCTCTGGGTGAGATATTTACCTTGTGTGCACCATTCCGACCAAGCACTTCCCATTCATAGTTTATTCACAGTCACAATCTCAAATGTGAGAGTGCAATAGAAAGTATTTTGTACCTAAAATGGATAAGCCTAAATAAATGTGACCACAGCAGTAAGGAAAAGAAAAAACTTCTTTTTATAGCCACAATAGTAGGCTGTGCATCAGAGATTGCATTTCCTTGTATATAATAATGTTCTCTGGGAAGGTATATAACAAATAATGGCTGCAAAAGCTTATGCACACAGACTCATACACAGCTTAGGAACAAAGGATGTGGTGTACCAACTGTCAGTGAACTCAGGCTGTATGAGAACATCATGGAACATGAGCATGTGTTTGCAGTTTAATAAGTTGACACTTAATTACCTGAAGCTTTTAGGGTAGATTGCATCACACAATAATGACAACTCCCATGATGGGAAAAACAAACTGAGCCACACCAAAATAAAACAGACAGTCAGACAGACTAGCACAGATCACCACACTACAACATGTCCATCCTGCGACTGTCAACTACCAACACTAATTAAAAATGCAGAAGCTCTGCTTAAAACAATCCCAAACTCAATTTGGTCAATTCGTGAACTTGTCAAACAAATTAATTACACCAATATGTTCCCCAAGGTGAAATATACAGAGCAGAATTCTTCAAAAGTGAAACTTTTTCCTCTTTAAACTGGTGAGCTTGGAAAACTCAATCATTTTAAAACATTACAGCCTGCAGCACACATTTTACAGCTTACTGCAGCCCTGCAGGTAAAGTGGCACTCATGTGATAAAAGCTACTTTTCAAAGTGATGTGGTTTCCATAAGAAGATGTAGCTTAAATATAGCACACTTATAATCACTAAAATTGAAACCCAATTGCACTTACCCGGGACTCCTGTTGCTCTCTCTGCCCCTGTCCTCTTGTCTCTGCCCTGCTACTGGGTTTTCTGGGCGTAATAGATTAAAATGATAACATATATAAAAAAACAATTAGAGGGCTATATATGTTTTATTTTCTTCCGCTATACAGCTTAATGCATCTCCTGATTAAACGGATTGTTAACATCATTATGAGGCAAGACGCATGCTCTAAAAACATTTTATAAATCATTAAACATTTCCTAATAAATATATGTACGTCATGGGAATCTACATAAAAGTATTTCAGGGAGAAAAATCAGTTCAAAGCCTCGTTTGTTAACCTGCAGCTCCACCTGCTGCCTCCTGGAGTCTGCTGACGGTTAGCTAGAAATAAAATAAGCCAGCATTAACCGACTGTGGACAGTGTAAAGCCATTATCCCTTACAGTTAACTACTTTAATTTCTTTGTCCTGTGGATAAAGGTGTTTTGCTACATCAGCTGGAGTATTTCTGTTGTGGTTATAAAGGCCCAACATACTCTGCATCACGTCAACTTCGGTTGAAAATATCCAAACATGCTAACTAGCCTAAATGAATTCGCGTGTTTTTCTAAAGTGTTCCCTGAACCCACTCAGATCTTTACCCCAGCGTGTCACTTTATAAGATATGACAGCGTGCACACAATGAAGAAGCAACCCGTACAAATCTCGCGAAAGTTTCGCAAATCAAGGGTTCCCTTCTAGACCTGACCAACTAAATGACCCAGGCCAACACTCCAAGTTTCCAAACTGGCATATCGATTGATCAAGAGTCTGACACTTATTCCATTGTGGAGTTCATAAAGTTCTACTTGAGGAAAACATACAGAACTAAGTTAGGCATATTAGCAAGAACTGGTTGAGACATCCATCTCAACTTATTCGTCAGACTTTAAAATGCATGCAGACCTTTATTTATAAAAGAACAGTCCAAAATCCAAGTGACCAAGTGCAATATCCAAATTGCAGAAGCTGCAATTTTTTGATAAAGGAAAAAAGTGTGACAAAATGGTATTATAATGAAGTACTGTAGCGTTACCGAGATGCCCTGCCCTACAAATTTTGTTCTCCAGATTTTAAAGAAATCAGCTAAAATATTTGCAGTATTACCAATTACTAAGTTTTTCAGTCCAAAAATAACAAAGTAGGCTACACTTACTCCACTACTTTCTGACGGGGAAATATACTTTTTACTTCACTACTTTTATCTTACAGCTATACAGGTTACATTTGAGATTATAGGTTACATTAACTAATATGATCCAGCAAATTACCCAACAGTGTATGAAGTACTGGCTTTCTACAGTACTTCCGCATTTTTATGAAAATAAAATGTTGAAAACAGGACTATCACATGAGTATTTTTAGTGTGGACATGTGACACTTTTATTTAAATAAATGATTCCCTCACTGCAGGAGTCAGTCAAAGTTTGGTCGGTGATTATTGATGGGTAGGAGATTTATTTTAAGCAAAGAGTCTAACAGAACTTTGCTGATATTATACAGACTGATATTAAAATCCACTGCTAGAAGTCCTTACTTATAAGTAGCACCATCATAATAAAAATACAAGTTTCAAGTAAAACTTGTAAAGGAAAAAATAAACAAAGTAAAAGTACGTACAACAAAACAAAATAACAAAATGTTAAGCATAAATTTAATAAAGTGATGTTCAGTAGGCCTGTGTATAGCTCATAGATATCAGATAAATGTGGTGGATTAAAAACTCCAATTATTTGAAATGTAGTGAAGTAGAGGTATAAAGTAACATAAAATGAATTGTGCTATTGTGTTGTATGATTTACGTTGTGTATCTAAATAACTAAATGTGTCATATTTAAATAATAAAAGTGTCTACTTTTTTTTTAACTTACTTTGTTAAAGTAATGCTACTATTTCATTCTTTTAAGTACTAATTTCCAGTGCAGTTAAGTCATTTTATGTGTTGTATTGATGATTTAATTGCTCTCATATTGTTATGAATTGTATGTTCCATGCCTTCAATATAAATCTTTTTTGTCCTTTTGTCCTTTGCTGCTGCAACACTTTGTGTGTCCTTGTTTGTGACTACTAAAGTTTCTTATTCATAACTAAAAAGGATTTATACATCATTCTTGTGCAGTTTACATATTTTGTGTATACGTTGCTGGGATGCAGTACGACAGAGTGTCAGTATACTGAGCGCAGTGTAACTGTGGCAAATGCTTCCTACAAGTCAGACAGAAGGGACGACAGTTTCTTTGTGCCTCAGGGAAGCTGTCACTGGCACACACACTTTTAGCCTACATGTACAGTATATTTCCATGTATCCGACCATGTGACGAGCGAGATGTGAGATGAAGCTGTCGATAAAGCTGCGGTGCCGGTTAATTTTAGCTGAATAAATCAGTCGGAACACAAAAAACATATTGATCACAGAGACATCATGTTACATGAGAAAAGTGAGGGCATGACCAGAAATAGAAATTGCCTCATTTACTGTACAGACAAGATCGTTCTCTGGGGGATTTTCACAAGTAATAGGTTTGCTTTTCAAACTGGTCGATCAATACTGTGCAAGGTGAAAATATGCAGATATGATGTGTCAATGAACAGAATAACAATGAGCTACAAAATCTGTTAAACTAACAGAAGAAGCTCCCAAGAAAAGTGATGGACACCATGTATCTGGTGGCTGTGCTGCTGGGAGAAGAGGTCCGTGATTGATTATATTAATGGTCACTGTTCAATAACCATGTTCACAACAACGAGAGGTGCTTTAGATGACACACACATATCAATATCTTTGTGTGCCAGAGTCAGTATATAAGGGAGAAAATGAGACCAAAGAGAAGGGCAGGGGGGATGTAAGGAGGGATTGATTTTCGTTCCTTCCTCTTCTCCATCTCGCACTGTCTCCTGATCCTCATGAACTTGCATCCATGTCCCCCGTTGTCTCTTTCTAACACCTCATTCCTACAGCGATTTGACAGCGAAGAAAGCAGCGGGAAGAAGGAGATATTTGTCCAAAAAAAAAAAAAAAAAAAAAAAAATCCTGATGAATTGCTGTCCTTCTCCTTCCCTGTGGAGGGAGGGGTGGGGGTCTGTGCTGAGAGAGACAGAGCACAGGGGTTGGGCGAGGAGTGCGACAGTGGCTAAAAATAACCCTGTGTGTAGGCTGTGTGTGTGTGTGTGTGTGTGTGTGATGCAGACTTTAATCAGAGCCAATCTACACTCATTCTTTTCTAACTGCACACACACACATACAAATCAAATACAAAAACAACCAAACACATTTGAATACCCTTATTAAAAAACCCCCCTCCCCTGCGCCTGACACAGGCATGCGAGTGCTGATCACACTGACTTTCCTTTGGTTGCTGCCCATGCGTCTCCTCCACAGGGCTTTTCACTGCGCTCTCTGGAACTAGAAGAGACAAGCCCCCATGTTCTGACTGGGGGCTGAGGCTTCCAGCTCAGACAGAATTAACCAACTCTCGCTCTCGTTTCTTTTTCTTTCTCTCCACCCTCGTCCGTCCACTTCCCTCCATCACTTTGACTAAACTGAAACGTAATTCATTCAGCACAGAGTTCAAAATTAGAAAATTCACCTTGTATCAACTCATATGCTCACACACACTGAGTTTTTTTGGTAACACTTCATTTGAAGGGGGTGTGCATAAGACTGTCATTGCAGTGTCGTAATCATGTCATGACACCATGAAGGTGTCTAAGAATGTTTGACTGTTGTCATTAAATATCATTCAGTCGGTTAAGTCTTCTTAATGCAAGGTTGACATTGTTTGATGTGTCCTTGTTATGACAACTTGACATTAATCAAACCAATTATGTCTTTGTCATGACAACTTTAGTAAGCTATATCACCTTGGTACTGAAATCTCTTGTCAAACTGGCCCTATAACATTTTATGACATGTTTATGACAAGTCCAAATGGTACCACTTTAGTTGAAGTCCAGGAAATTACTCATGACACCGTTACAAAAGCATTTGACAGTGTAATAAAACGTAATGACAAGTGATGTTTATGACAGGTCCAAAATGTAACACTTTAAAAATGACAATATGTAATGGCAGTCTTATGAGCATCCCTTCACATAGTGTTGCTATGTAAGCAAATGAGTAGATACAATGCGAAATTTATAATTTGAGCCCTAAGCAGAAAAAAAATACACTGATCATGCCAAGAATATCTTTGTTATGACAACTTCACATTATTATCATCAGTTATAGAAACTGATTAACTTTATGATTTAACATCACATTATGCTGACATATGTGATTGGTTCTGACACTGGTCATCATGACATCATTATAAGTGATTCATTAATGTTTTCCTTGACTTTAACTTCAGTGGCACTTCTTGGATTTGTCATAAAGATGCCGTTAAATGTTATGAGTCCAGTTTGACGAAAAGAGGTGATCGAACTTGCTAAACATAAACGTTTCTTTAGGTTTGATTGTCAGTTTAGCATGACAAAGACATTGACAGGTTATGATGTCTTCATTAAAGCCTCTCAGACTCGAGCCAGGCGCACAAGAGATCTTGCGATATTTTCACACGTGCATCCATTACGAGATATGCGAAGTCTCACGATACATCAACGCCATGTTTACATGCTACCTGGGAGGCTACAGTTGACATCTCAGCTAAAAACATGGTGTAAATGGCGTCTTTTGTGGTTTTGTGGCTTTTTCTTTTTTTTTTTTTTTCCTTATGTGTGTGTGCCTGCTGAGGGCCAATGCAGCCAAGCCAGGCCAGGCCACAGTCTATGCCAAGAGCAGCGCTGATAAAACAGTCCCCCTCGTAGACTCCCAACACAGAAACATGCCATGGCAGATGGTGTGACATTCAGCCTCTGTCAACAGAAAGAGAGAAAACACAGAGAAGCACAAGAGGACATAAGAGGCAGTGATGGAGGAGGGAGAAGTGCAAGAGAGGAGAGAATCAGGTGAGAACAGGAGCAAGTGTCAGGGACACTCAGGAGAGATTTGATGTTGAGTCAGAGCGCCACCATGTGGACCACGTGGACCGCCTGCGGGCTCTGCAGAGCCAGGCATAGAAAGAGACATGTCATTGATTTTCCACACAGTCAACAAAATGATTTTGCCTTGCCGGGGTAAATACACAGCCTCCCATAGTAATTTCTCCAAAATACACACATACATGCACAATCACACGCTCATAACCAAATCCCTGCAGAGCTCTACCTGGCAACAGCATACAAACAGGATTTTTTTTTTTTCCCTGTGCCTCGCGCAAAACAACATGCACGCCTGCCTCGAAATGCTGTGTCTATTTATGCCTAGATACACAGTGTGAACAATTGAGAAACAAATACCTAAAAAAATGTAACATGATATGTGCTGTTAACAAGAATCATCCTGCTGTTTAGCAACTCAGTGAGCACTGGGAGGAATGTGTTTATGAGCTGCACAGATTAATCAGCATAAATTAAGTCAGCCACCAACCCCAGCCATGTTGAACTACATTTTTTAGCATCACCACATCTCAATCATTTTTTTTTCAATAATAATCCCTGTGTGGGTGGCTGGGCTGGCTAAAGGCGCCTATCATGTGGCTGTGACGTCCCAGACTAGGACCTTTGTCACATGTAATTTGCCTCTCTCTCTCTCTATGTCTCTCTGTCTCTAAGCTACCGAAAATACAAGAATTACATAAAGTGAAACACTTTTTATACCTCACCTATGATCACAAGCTTTAGATGGTGTCTGAAGGCATCATTAGTGTGGATACAAGCTGCAAAAATGAGCTGTTTCCATAGGGGGATGGTGCTTACCAGGCACACAAAGAGTGAAGATTCAGGATCAGTTCTTCTGTGTATAGTTGTGTGTTCAAGATGAAGAGGCAGACAGAGAAAAAGGCAGACAGAGAAAGAGAGCATTATGTTTGCATGAGGACAGCTGGATAACTTTAAACTCTCAACAGCACAAGGGATGAACCAGCTGCCTCAGTTCATCCCAGAACGCACAATAAATAAGAAATGCCACTGTATTTTTCTATTAAGGATATTTCATTTGATCCAAAGGAGACACTGTAGTTTTGCAGCTGTTCTCCTCCTTAGATAAACAGCTATGCAAGATGCACTCTGAGGATTCTCAACTAATTGACCCTTCTTAAGTCCCGTCCCTTTTGGGCCCTCTGTCAACTTTCTTCTCTCATGTTTCCCATACTTGAAATGCATGTGCTATGTGCTCATCTATGTTGAAAAGCAAACCTAATTTTGCAGATAGTTAAAAGATGCTGCTGGGGGACCTTTAAGACATATGCAGTCACATCTTCGCATCAGCAAAACTAGCTAGCTAATATTCATCTAATATTAGGAAAGTAGTATGCTAGAATTTAGCTAACATTAGCTAACTTAAATGTGACCCTAGCACATGACATTTAAGTACAGGAAAGGAAAAAAACGAGGTTCAGTCACTTGAGCCTTTTGACTTGAAAATACTTGGTACATTCCCCAAAGCCCAAAGATTAAAAAGTATGTCTTTTAAAATTAATTTCCCCTCCCTGAATCAATTAACATTAATGCCGTTTATTCCCAGCAAGACTCTTAATTCCCCGGATCCACTTTGTTTCAAACAATTTGACAGCATCCAATCAAGTTGCAGGAGAGAACCAGTAGAAAAAATGATACCAAGGATAATTTTGTGTGCATACAAAACTAGGTGGTGGTCAACAGCAAACAATCTGCAAAACACGTGGGTTAAAAATTACAGACAGAGATGCAACAACTTCCAATTTTGTTTGACATTTGAAGGTAAACAACGGTTAAGTCTCAGCTAATATTAACACAATTAGCAAGCTAATGCTTAGCTAACATTAGCTTAACAGCTAAGTAACTATAAATCAGTGAGACTGGAAACTCACTCTTTCATGATGACTTGTTTAGGACTTGTGACTTGCCTCTCTTGGCCTTGGACTTGACTTGAGTGCAAAGACTTGAGACTTTCTAGTGACTTGCAAAAAAAAAAGGTTCCACCTCCATTTATCAGGTACATTTTTTCAGTGTTCAACATCTTAGTTTTAGTGCTAATTAGCAATAAAAAGTATACTTGAGGCTTGTGGGAATGTCACTAGTTTTGCAGGTAGCTGAGCACGAAACAAAGCATTAAACAAATCAAAATTTTTAATATGATGACATTGCAAGATGAAAAGTTCAACATTATTACAGTTCATACTCAGAGAGCCATGAATACATACAAAATGCATAATACATTTCATCCTGTAGTTGCTGAGACATTTCACTCAACGCCACATATTAAATCTTCAGAATACATCATCTGGGAACCATGAATATTTGTACTTAATTTTGTGCTGCTCCATCAAGTAGATGTTGAAAGTGGTGGACTGACTGACAACCGCCATAATGATCCACAGAATAAAAACAGATATTACTTTCACCTCTCAACCCTTCCCCTCTTTTGCTCCATCTGCTCCCCTCGCCCCTCATGAACAGCCAAAGCAAATGCTCTTAATTAGACTTTAATTGGACTAATATAATATCTCAGATTAATATAGCCCAAAGTGAAGTCTGTTCATCGATTTAAGTCAGACGCAGCACTGGGGGTTGTTACGCCTCCCCCTAATGGGTGACAGGGAGAGAGTGTGTGTTTCTGCGTTTGTGTGTGTTTTGTAATTGCGGCCTCATTAGCATTTCAGCAGCAAGCCTGACGGGGAGGCAGACTCACAAGATTGGCTAATGACAGAGATGAGATCATTTACAGAGAGGGTGAGGGTAAAGGCTTTTTTCAAGCTTATGCAATGTGTGTGATCTCCACGTTACTCCCCCTCCTGCCCTCCAAACACGCTTCTGTACACTGAAATTTAAAAGGGATATAGCAGGTAAATGCCTACCCAAGGCAATTAGTACAAACAGTTTAGATTGACTCTGACTGGAGCCACATTGTACCATATTATCCATCCAATATTTTTACATCACTTAGAATTATAAAGGTTTTGTGCTGTGAGAAATACTGGATTGCCTCCAGTGCAGTGGGTTGGCATTAAAGCTAGGTGACAGACTGAATAAATGTAAAAACATTTTAAAAAGAACAGAAACAAACAGAAAAAGCCCCGAAGTGAAAATGTTGGTGGAAATGTGTGACTACCTCATTAATTAGCCAAGAATTGTGGTACATTTAACATTTAATTTGGGCATTTTTCAAATATTCCTACATACCTCAGGTCATTACAAAACCGTAACTTCTCCTAACTGGCACCTACCACACAAATTAGTCACCACAGTAATCACAAAGGCTTTTAGAGAGCCATCGTGTTTTGGAAGTCGTGGCACCTCTTTTCTGTTCTTCAGCTGAATGCCAAAATTTCCCGGGAAAGTGCCATGTTCGTGAGACCTTGTGGTTTCTCAAGTTGGAAATTTGGCCAAGAAAACTACTTGTGCGTTTATAGCAGCAAGGTCGAGGAAGTTCAGGTAACTTTATATGGTTCCCTCATCAGTTCTTGGGACTGCTACTTGTCCCAAGAGAACTCATGTTGTATTAGTTAGCTTAGTCCTTAAATTATCTAATTCATAAATGGCGCAAAAATGGATTCCTCAGTAGCCTCGGCCATTTCCAGAGTCATTCAAACTCCAGATTGAAAGAATCTGCTGCTCTGTACTACCTCACACTAATGTGCTGCACCATTATGATCCCGTCGGAGGTAAGCTAATATGTCTTTTCTGTCAATTGAATATGAAGCGACAGAGTTTAGCTTATCTTAGCATAAGGACAGGAAACAGTAGAAAAATGTTTACCATGCAGCATTACCAACATGCTTTAACACTTTGCAAATTCACTTCTTACAGATAAAATATGTTATTTTAAATATCAGGCAACAGCCTCCAGCATTAGCATAGCTTAGCAGAAGCATCATTAAGCTAAAGATTAGAGAACGGCATATTGTTACTTTTACACTTTGATTTTTGTACAAATTGATAATTTGAATATGCTGTCTTCGGCCAGAGCTAAGCTAGACCCCCCTGTTTCCTGTCTTTGTGTTAACCTAAGTTAGTGGTTCCCAAACTGGGGGGTGGGCCCCCCTGGGGGGGCGCGGAGCCACTGCAAGGGGGGCGCGAAAGACCAGGGGAGAAAAAAAAGAGTGAAACAAAGCTGAATGAATATGATCTATGTAGGGGGAATAAACAAATGAGTTTGCTGTTTCTATCCAACTGACCTTTATTTTGCTAAAATTTAACTTTTGAGTTCTTTTTTTTATCAGTTCCATCCCCAGTTATGGTTGACAATTGATTTAAAATTTTGTGGTGGGGGGCTTGAACTTTTGTTGGCTTCCGAAAGGGGGGCATACTGGAAAAAGTTTGGGAATCACTGACCTAAGTTAACTGTCTCTTGGTTTTAACTTCACAGACACATAAACTAACTGGGTGCTGGTGGCAGCGTCATATTTACTAAATAAAATTACTGTATCCTGACAATTATATCAGTCCTCACATCTAACTTTTCAGGCATAGCACCTAGCTTAGGCTAACTGTTTCCTATCTTTGTGCTAAACTAAGCTAACTGTTTCTTGGCTGCTCCGTATTTAAAAGATATGAGAATGATATCAATCTTCATTTAACGCTCGGTGAAAAAGTGAATTGGCGTATTTTCCAAATGTTGAAGTATTTATTTAATTAGAACACTTCAGGGGTTATGGCAGGAAGATTTCTAAACCTTTGGACAGAACAAGGCTAAATTTCCCCTGTTCCCAGGTTTTATGCTGAGCATACTGTGTCCTGGCTGTAGCTTAATATTTAACACACAGACATGATGACATGGTATTAGTCTTATATAACCCTTGGCAAGAAAGAGAATGCATATTCCAAAAATGTCAAACTATTTTTTTAATTAAGCGCACAGGTAAAAGATCTTTGACAAGAAACAGCATTCTCCCTCTTTCTCTCCATTTTTTGAAACAAAAAGGGGATGCATGACTGACAAGACAGACCACAGAAAGGGAAAAATAGGGTTCACGAAGAAGGAAACAGAACAAGATGGTGCAGGCGATGAATGAGGACAAAGCAAGCAGAGAGAGCACTGAAAACACTTTCAAGGCTGCCTCCACTGGCATTGAGTGAGGCATCCTCGCTGCGGCTTGAAAATGCTTTTAGATGATGAACTAAATTGACTGAATTTCAGAGCCAAAGCAGGAAGAGATGAAAGAAGCAACTGCTGGACATAATTAGAGTGAGTCACGGCTGTCTACACAGTAGAGAGGACGAAACAACCACTTATTCTCCCACCTGACTGAGCTGTTTAAGTGTACAGCACTGTACACCACACAGGAATTCAACAGTATTTGCACAGTTCTTAGTGGTTGTTTTAACGTACCCACACTGTCAGATAGGTCGGGCAGGACAACATGGTGAGTGCTAAAATGTTTGGAGGTAGCCTATAATACAGGCTGCTGTTATACTTTGGATACTTTGGAGCTTTTGGTTTAAATTAGTTTTGCAGACTCTTAAGTCAGTTTAAGAAATGTATGTGCTGTTTTTATGAATGAATAATCACATCTTATTGTCTCTCACTAGTTTCTTTAATCAAACAAGTAGGTCTACATAATATTGATAATATTAAAATAATGTCTTCATTTTTAAGCTGGAAGCAACCTAAATCAATCTAATCAATCATGCTTTTTATTAACAGCAAATTTATTCTTTTAGTGAGTGTATATTGTATTTAACTCACTCTTGTATAAGGATGCATATTCGATACAGTTCATTTAAACTCATAACAATGCTGCGTTCAAGTGGAACTCGTGAACTTGTTATCATGACATGAAAGTCATGAACTGGGAGCTAAGAGAAAAATTCCAGTTCATGATGTTGTGAACGGGACCTGAGGGGCCCATTCAAATGGGCTCAGCTTGTAAACACGATAAGCACGACCCCATTTGAACCAGCAACTGACAATAAAGACGGACAACGCTTCTCCACTGTACAAAATCATATACGCCCATATATCAAGTCACATTATAAGTTAGCTAATGTTAGCAAAATGCTAGCTAACTAGCTTTTTTTTGCTAACATTAGCTATCACAGGTAACTATCTAACTAAAGATTGATGCAAAATGCTAGCTAACTAGCTAGCTAACATTTGATTAGCTAGCTAGTTATTGGAGCACACACAGATGTATAATAGAAAACCTAGATATGGCGTTGACGCTCAGCCTTGCTTCTAGTGGCCACTCATGGTATTGCAGCAAAAAAAAAATCCCCCTGCCGCCCAGAAAGAATCTTTGATTTATGGGGTTTATATTTCTGAAACTTGTGACATCTTCACAATCTAAAGTCTAGAGACACTAATACACATATTCAGTGGGCCACTTAATGTGGAGGGAAACCCGGAGGCTGGAAATCGTTTTTGGCATATGCGTCAGACAAGCAATTCCTTGTGGAACTGGACTGAATAGCTGCCGTCTTTGTGTCTGGTATCCTGTTTATAATCCATTCATGGGGCCACAGATAAAACATAGGCAGGGTCCGTTTCTGCCACTAGGGGTCTCTATTGTCTCTAAGTATCGTGGGATCATGGGAATTGTTAAACAGAAATCATGTTTATGGATGAGGTAATGTATTAAAGTTTTATTCACATTATGTTTAGTCGCGTTCGCTGACTTCCTTCCTCATGTATCCTGTGTTTTTCTTCAAGTTCTAACAATAGGCAACCAAATGAAATGCACCTATAGCTTGAATAAATTATGTATTTCTCTGGGTTTTTGGGATAATGTACTGTGCAACTCAACAAAATATATAATATAGGCATGGTCGTTTTTAAACATTTCAATGTGGAATAGTTACATATTGCCCATTTAATACATGTGATTTATTGACGGAACTTTTCTAACTAAAAAAAAAAAAAAAAAAAATTGTTCAGGTCCCTGTAAACCAAATAATCTGTTATGGAAAAATCCCCACTAATTTATGCTGAAAAATAATTTGTGTGTGGTTTGTGCTGATTCAGAAAACCAAAAGAACACTCTCTTGTGGTGAGCTCAAGGCCAGAGAGAGTAACCAGGGTGACACAGTTGAGGTGTGAACAACTTCTCAAACTTCACAACTGAAACTCCAGAGCGTTTGAATGGTCTCCTGAAGGACACTTTAACCACCGGCTCCTTGACAGACCGCGGCAGCTCCTTTCTATTCCTGGAAAGAGCGCAATTACACTGATGGACGAATGAGGGAAAAATGGAAGGAAAGAAAGGACTGTTTGTTCTGCCTGGAAATGGAAGTGGGAGTGGAAAAAAAACAGTTTGGGTGGTTGATATAAAGTATTAGCACTGACGGACCAGAAATGACTTCACTGACCGTGGACGCTACAGAAATAGACCCCACGGCAGTCTTCCAGAGTGTAGAGAGGAAAAAGCAGAGGGGACAAAAATGTCATTCCTTTTACAATTCTGTCCATTTCTTGATGAGTGGGGGGCTTAAATCTGACAAAGGAACTGCACACCCACGTGTCTCTGCGTACAGTGGCGTTCATTTAAAAACTGACCTTTTGCAAACACGGAAAAAGAAATGAGTTGTGACATTCAATTAAACTCACGCCTCCACCTCCGAGGGTAATCATAGCCACTTTAGATCGACAAACACAGGGCTGGTTGAAGGGGTTGGTTGTTTATGAGCGTCTATTTGGCCCAGAGATCCATATCATTTGCATAATTATGAACAGTAGATATGGTTGTCAAGGGAAACAGACTGGTGGGATGTGGGAGAGACGGAGAGTGCTGCGATGCTGAGCAATATCAGCAACCAGCCATGTATTCTACACTCTTAGAAATAAAAATGCTAACTAGAACCATGTAGGGTTCTCCGTCTCATCCCCATAGCAGAACCCTTGTTGGTTCCGGGTAGAATCCTTTATAAAGGTTCCACTTGGAACCCTTTCAGAGAGTTCTACCTGGAACCCAACGTGATGGGTAATATCTAGAGCCATTTGTGAAAGGTTTCACCCAGAACCTCTGATGAAAGGTTCTATAGAGAACCCTTCTATGGTGTAATGGTTCCACTTTGAACCCTCTCTGGGGGTTCAATCAAGAACCCTTCTGCCTTCTAAGAGTGCTAACATAAAGAAGGGTTTTATCTAGTACACAGACAAGAGGTTCTACAGGGAACATTTTTATATCACAAGGGTTTTCTCTAGAACACACTAAGAGGGTTCTACTGAAAACCTTTTTATATTACAAGGGTGTCATCTAGAACCAAACAAGAGCTGATACCAGGAACCTTTTTATATTACAAGGGTTCTATCTAAAACACAGTCAGGGTGCTCTAGCGAGAACCTTTTTATATTCCAAAGGCTTTTTAGCAAGAACACACTTGGGGGGTTCTAAAGAGAACTTTTTTCTAGAACCATCCAAGGGGGTTCCATGAAGAACATTTTTGTATTCAAAGGGGTTTATCTAGAACACACTTGGGAGGTTCAACAGAGAATCCTTTTATATTATGGCACAAAGAACCCTTGACGAAACCTTGATGAAAGAGTTCTTGTTGAAATCTGTGGGACGGTCTCTGGATGAAAAGGGTTCTTAATGGAACATTTAGTCTTACAAAGAACCTTTCACAAACCCTTTCTTCAAAAATAGTTCTTCAGAAGCAACTGGTCATGGGTAGAGATATCAGCCCTTTTGTATCGCTCATTTCTAAGAGTGCAGCAGAGGCGGGAAACCCTCTTTAATCTCAGTTAAATGATCCAAATAAATTGTAAATTAAATCCAAATACTGAGTCGTGATTCTGTTAACTATCATCACATTTCTTAATATGTTTAGACGCCAATAAACATCAGCCGTGTAGGTGATTAAAGCTGCGCGGTGTTGAATGTGAGGGGTTTATAAGTTGAGTGCATGAATCAGCAAACTCTCACTGACATGACGTTCCAGCGCTCACAGTGTGGACTAAACAATGAACAATATGAACTGTCTGAATCTAATCTGACCAAATGGAAGAGGAAACACGAAATGTAAACAGCTGAAATCTACTCAACATCGCCTCAAGACAGAAAACCTGTTCCTGATTACAACAGGCAGCACGCCAAGTCATAAAGTACTAAAGTACTGAAGCCAACCACCAAACTAACATGACTTTATTATGCAAGCTGAGAAGTTTCACATCATTTGATCTGTTAGAGCACCTCAAATTACATGATGTGCTGAAAAACAGTTATTACTCGCTTTAATATATCAATCTAATTGATAGAGCAGTGAATACTAATTTCTAACTAATTAAAAATGTCTCCAGGTTTTGTGTTAAAGCAAGGCAGGGTGTCCTCTAATGACTCTGCTTCAACAACCGGCTGTAAGAAAATTAATTATCGTCCAAATCAAAGCAATCACACATGTGAGCAAGAGGGCAGCACAGCCAAAGGGACATGAAAGCTTCACAGGTCAAGCGATTTAAACCCAGTTTTTATGTCATTAACTGAGGGGCAAGTGAGGCAAAAATTCCTGCACTGATAATTTGGCTCATGGGTCTTCTTACACAATTATCAGTGACATGTGTAGCTGATGCTGTGCATGTTAAAGGCCCAAAATTTAAATCATGAATAACTAGCATAGGCATAGCAAGATAGAATAAGTAGGATTTGCAGCTGTGGTTCTTAAACTCACTCACCAGCTTTCAGGGTTCTGGTTGCAGGTGTCAGGGCACGGGGTTCACAGGAGGAAGACACAGATGCAGGTCCGGGGTGCTTGGAAAGCAAAGGCATGAGCAACATTGACAATCATGGCCAGGAAGGCGTGGAAACGGGCCAACTACTGCAGGGTTGATGAGGAAAAGTGGAAACAGGTGAGCAGGTGGATGTGGCAGTCATGTGACTAAGACAGGTGGAAAAGTCTGAGGACATCTGGTGGACAGGTAGAGAATGACAGTGAAAGGGAAGGAGGGACAGAGAGGTATAATGTGTCTGCTAAGAGCTCCTTAGCATATGTTAGCATGCTAACACACTGTATTAAAATGGTGAAAATGGTAAACTTAATACCTGCTTAGCATTAGCATGTTAGCATTGCCAGAATGAGCATGTTGACATGAGTACTTTCTCACAGAGCTGATAGCACAGTCATAGACTCTTGGTTATTCAGTGTCCTGTAGATTAACAGTGCAAAGCAAAACAGAAAACAAATTTCTTACCTTTTTAAAGTTAGTTGTTCTCAAAATCTGACAGGAAAAGTGACATTCACTCATTCAAATTATGCTCTTTCTGTCAAACTTTTAAATTAATTTCCCAAACAGCCCTGGCAAATTTAAATGTGCCATCAGAGTTAATTAACAATCTGGCTTTGGAGCTTTTCTCACTTTTAGTCACCTACTTACTTTTACACACACTGCTTGATTAAGTATTCGGATGCACGCTGCTCAAACTGGCAGAGATGACTCAGAGATGATATTTAGTGCCAGCATACTCAGTCCATACTGGGCAGGGTGACAGAACTGCTAGATCCTTTATAAGTTTATAAGTTAATTTAGGTTTTGAGCTCAGGACCAGACCTCAAACACATATTTTACTCACCTTAAAACTGGTTAAACCATCCTCTCCTGTTTGTCTCAGCTTCCTTAACCCACCACCCCTTAGCCAACCTGCTACACATCCCTCATTCATCTCTATTGTTCAGTTTTAAAAAAACTTGATTAATTCAAGTAAAAGTTTTTGTCCATCATTTATTTGGAATTCAAATACCTGTATGCTTTCACTGGATAATCTTTACACTCTTTCATGTATTGCAACAGTTTTCTAGTTCTATTTGTATTTTGTTCTCTCTACAGTTTCACTGTAAAAGTAGACTGTTTGTTTTAACTTTAAAGAGTTAGTGTCTGGGCTGCCTTAAAATATTAAGTTGACTGAATTTAAAAAGACAAGTTAAGATAATTTTGTAATGATTCGAAATAAACTTTTCATGTCAAATAAACTTGATATTAAATCAGTTATACTTCAGAAAAGTTTTTCGATAAGCTTGAGATATTAAGTTGAACATAAAACTCTACTTGAGAATTTTTAAGTTGAATTAATTCAAATAAATAAAATCTGTGAATGAGAAAAAATTAGTTGATTCCTCTTAATTCATGTCTGAATTTCTGCCAACAACAATTTGTAAAGATACATACTGTTACGTTGCATTTGTGTTGACATATTATCCAGGCTGTGGAGGCATTTTTGACTGACTTTGATACAGATCCAGAACGACAAGTTGACACGTTTCTTCTGGGAGAGCTCACAGAACCACAAAAGTCTCAGGATAGAACAGAACAAATTTAGATCCGGTCATTGAGAGACAGACAGAGAGTGTGGATGGTTTTTGACAGCAGCGGCAGCACCGGGGGGCAAAAGGACCACTGAGAGGGGGGTAAGATGTATGCTGTCTCATAAACACCTGCAGGCCTGCTGTTAGACACAGTTGAATAAATGAACCTTTTTTCATTTAATGGCTGAAAAACTACAGGTGATGAAGGTCCATCTTCATCCACATGATGCAGGAGGATTGTTTGTGAGCTTGTGTCACTTTTCCATTTTTTCTCACACATCATCTTAAGGCAGCGAGACAGTGTGAGTCATCCTTCACCGCAGAGAATTTAGCAAAAATCAATTTTCTTCCTTTATTCCTGGCACTGGCGGGCAAGAGTAAGCATGATCGATTCCAGAGTTTTTTGTCCTCAAGGCTTTGCGTCTTCTTCCAGAAGTATGTGCTGTGTTTTCTATATTTGTGTGGACAGTTTGGAGTTTATTGTTGCCTTTTCTTCTTCTTGTGTGCATGTGCTGATAGCATGTGACATGTGTGATATTAGCTTTCCACACACACAGACAGCATCATTCGCTGATGTTTCACACGGCAGAAGCATTAGTTTTTGTTTGCTTATATTCATGTTTGTGATGCATTTTATATTGCATTATTTTATATTATTTTTACAGCTGCGATAACAAAGGATGTTAGCTTGTCATGTTGTTTCCTGTATATCCTGGCTCGCCTTGCCTGCCATGATTTAAAAGGACCAGATGAGATACCATGATTGGAATCCTAGATTTTAAAAAGATCCTTTAAAAAAAATCAATCTCCCCTTTCCATAAAATTTGGCGTTGTCGGCAGGATCAGGTTTTAGGAGCAGCTATGATGACCAAGGAGGTTAGCTAGCCATGTTGTAGCCTGTATATCTTGGCACCCCTCGGCTGCTGCCACTTAAATGACCAGGTGGTTTGAGACATTGTGATTGGAACCTTGATTTAAAGAACTCCTTTTAAAGCATCCATCTCTTCTTTCCACCTTACAGATGCAGATGCACGTTTATGCATGGACGACATATGCATGTGCACGCTCCTGCACTGTATGTGCTTTGTAACAAAGGTGTAGTTGGGTTTCCACTGACAGACTGATAGCTGTACGTGTGTGTGTCTCTATGATTGCACCTCTCTGCTTGTGTGCACTAGGTGACAAATAGCTGACAGGCAGCGTGTCCAGCAGCAGGTGATGGGTGGGGGCAGCAGGCTCATATCGTCCTTGGCTCTCTCATCATATCGATCCCCCTCCATCTTATTTAGCTCCTGCCAAAACTCACAGCTCTGTATTGACTCAGGCTTATTACACCCCATTTTACCCAGCCTCACAACAAAGAACAGAACAAAGTGGCTGCTGGCAGGTGGAATCTGCTCAAATGCCTCCAAAACAAGTGTTTTCATCAAAAGCCATTCGCTGATCTCCAGAGAATACTGATCAGCTTTCTTTGAGGTGGCTGTTAGCTTTCAGGCCAAATACCCAAAATAATTTATTCATTGGCAAAAACACAGAATCATTAAATTTAGTGGAAACTAATGAGGCTTTACTTGATTAAACTCTTATAAACATGAGTTAAACCTCAACCTGCGTCAAAAACAAAGTATCGCATATTATTTTTTAAACACATAGGCAATTTGGGCTTGTGGACCTTTAAAGTGAAGCTTTGTGACACCTTATAAGAGAGTTGTGACCAGTTCAACTGAAAAGTGATTTTATTCCTCTTGATTCTTATGGCTCTAAAAACTTTGTAGAAAAGTCACAAAAAATAAACACAAGAAATGTTTTCCTCAGTTTGGACTTAAACACCAATGACTGCACTGTGTTTCAACCAAAACCAAAATCTAATTTTGTGGACCTCAGAACGCACAAACTGTTGGAGTTCCTGTCAGTTCTGGCACCCCCTGAAGGTGGGCCTGGACCCCTTTTGGGAACCAATGAGATACATCATCAGTAATGTAAAGCCACGGGTTAACCCTGTTATTGAAGAGCACAGATGATGACATCAGTCATGACTGTTGGATACACATCCACACACGCTCCACCGTGTGCTTACGAAGCTGGAATGAAACGCCATGGGGGTCCCACCGCCCACAGCAACAGAGGAGGGGACAGAGCGAGTTGAAACCAGCTTTCCCAAGGCGGGTTTATGCCCGCTGACTATGACCCAAAGTCAGCGCCTCAACTCGTTCACCTCTGATCGTGTGGGGGAGGTCCTCGCCACGCATCCCATCTAAGGGAGCCGGGTCGACTCCAGCTCAGTCAATATCGTCTACTCAACCTCTATTTATAAACTTCTGACCCCATGACATCATCATGACATCACAGCAGAAGCTTACAGCCAGCCAATAGAAATCCAGCTGTGACATCATCTATGATGATTAATTGCTAATTAATCAATAGTCTAGAAATTACTTTGATTGCACCTCATTTGTTTTGTTTTGTGGAGTCATTCATTGGATAAAGAATCTTAAAATTAAACCTAAAATTAGAAAAAAAGAGAAAAAAAGAAACAAAAAGTAAAGAAAATGAGAAAAAAACGTGTTTTTTTTATCTTACTAATTATTAATGATTCATCAGTTAATCGGTTGTTAGTATTTTGCTGAGCTGAGGAAAATGCACAAAATGTGTAACACTAATAGGAAGCAAAGTCTACTTAGAGACAAGTGACACATTTTGACATTAAACTTCCTGTCACAAAACATAATTTTGGTTGATAACAGCACAATAACATCTGATTTAATGTGATGAAGATAATCATTTTGTATGTAAATATGTCATTCACCACTGTAAGGTGCTGGAAGAGCTTGAAAATGAACATTGAAAATGCTTGAAAGGAGTTTGAATTTGACTTTGGAAAAGATGTTTGAACCCTGAAACTGTGATTTTAGTCGACATGTGCAAATCTGATTTTGCAGACCCCAGAACACACGACCCCCTGTCATTTCTGGTGCC
The DNA here is from genome assembly GCA_034769285.1 of Lutjanus argentimaculatus. Taxonomy (NCBI): domain Eukaryota; kingdom Metazoa; phylum Chordata; class Actinopteri; order Lutjaniformes; family Lutjanidae; genus Lutjanus; species Lutjanus argentimaculatus. Next base: position 1,707,863 of record JAWZSL010000029.1, on the reverse strand, counting down.
CCCCTAAGGTGGGCCCGGACCCCAGGTTGGGAACCAATGGGTTAACACACAGTCATCATATTTCACATTTGGACTCTTTGTACCTCACAGCAGCATGAGGGTGTCATTTTCTGCAAATGCGCAGCTCCGGTGGGAATTGCTCGCTCTTTGCTCTCACAGGATTGTTACCAATCTGTACTTATTGAGCTCCACAGACGTGTAATTTAAAGCAAACTGGCTCTATAAAGGAGCGTAGGATATTAGTGCCATAAAGGCATAGAGGTTGTTTTTTCTTTATTGAAGATGGTCTTAGAAGGCATTTCTGCTTCGTTTGATGTCATAGCGAAGGCTGGAAGAACTCAGAGGTCGAAGGCACCACATGAGACATAAACCATAATCCATACACCAACCTATACAATCACAAGCCTATATAGAAAACACCTGAGCCCACTGAGACGCAGAGGTTATTTCATAACGGCTGCTCAGATAGCGACTGTATATACAGGCTGAACTGAACGCTGAATGAGTTGGAGTTGACATGCTCTTCAGGTACTAACTCAGCCATCTGTTGTTTACACTCTGCTGCCCTCAACAATATCTGACAATGACACATCTGCCCCTTCCTCCGCCGTGACGGGGACACAGAGACTCACACGGCGCTGTCACTGATCTCCTCTGCACTTTTTCTCAGCGGCACCGGTCCAACACAGCTAACACTGGTTAAAGGAGCACCGAGACATCATATTTTCAAAGCAAAACAAATTACTCATTATTGTTCTTAAACAAGAATTTTGCATTGAAATATTACCTCTGCACGACTTGATTATTAATGTATGTATATAATAAATAAAATAAAAATATAATAAAAGATTTATACTGTATATGTCTCTGTCTCTGTCTCAATATTTGACTGCTTGTCTATATCATGAAGACACAACTTTATAATTTGTGTCAGTAACAGGACACACAGGTGACACCAGACACCTGTCGTTGTTGTTACATTTTATTGTGTGCTGACAAAGGTTAATGAAAGTCATTGTTAACCTGTGCTACATGCATTTCTATGTCAGAACGGGGTAGACATTGTTGGGCAGCAACATGCTACAGTTGTGCAGTATTAATTTCAGTAATGCTCTGTTACTAAAGGACTTTTCACACTGCAAATTCTTAGCCTTGGGCTAAGACTTAACCTTGGGCTAACACTACCCCTTTTCACACACACATTGTTAAACCAGGGTTAAGCTAAGCACCGGGCTATATGATTCACACTGCACTTCTACTAGCTCTGGGCTTCATCTCTGTTGGTCCATGAACTGAAGTGAATATTTTGAATGTTCTGTGACTAACTTCTGAGGATGTGCACAGCCATCGCTCCAAATGGATGCAGGATACGCGAGGCAGCAGCGATGTGTAGGGACATGCATACGCATAGTTAAAAGCAAGCGTACCTCCAACTTTAGCTTGGAAAGCGTTAGCTTGGCTAACTTGGCTAGGCTGTCTGCTTGTTAAACCACAATATCAAAATATTTTGTTCTCTAATTCTACATGTGGGGTGGCACGGTGGTGCAGTGGTTAGCACTGCTGCTGCACAGCAAGAAGGTCCTGGGTTTGACCCCCTGAGCCAGCAGGGCTTTTCTGTGTGGAGTTTGCATGTTCTTCAGTGTCATAAAAAATATTTTATCTATTTATAGGCTACAAATACAACAGAAAAATGTAAGAAAAAACTATAATACAGTCCATTTACATGTAAAATGATTTGTGAAAATCAATGTATAGCATTGTTCATGAACATACAAATAATTCAAAGGTTTACACATTTGATTTAAATGGTTTTTATGTCAGATATAAATGTTTATCTGTTTGTCTCTACATGATATGTAAATAAAGTTATGTTATTATAAATAAAACATATCGTATTTATCAATTATTATATGCACACTGAAAATCTGAGTCAATCAAAGTCTATAAGCCCCCAAGCCAGAAAACGCTGCTGACCTGGACAGTGGTATGTCTGAACTGTAACCAGATATTCAGCTACTCCTCCTCACCAGCATCCACCAATCAGCAGCCACCATGACTGACAGCCTGCACCTCTGACCCTCTAACCTGTTATGAAACGAGGTCTGACATGAGAAACCAGCACTCAGGCTACAATGCAGTTGTAAAAGTATCGAACAAGACTGACTCCAGTATGTGTGTGTGTGTGTGTGTGTGTGTGTGTGTGTGTGAGTGTGGGTGTGAGAGTGGATGAGTCACGCTTGGCATTTGTGCTGTTCTCACAGACTCACCCAGGATTGATTAAATCAAGGGAGCCAGCTGTGTATTTGTATGTGCCACCATGCAGTGTTTCAAAAATGCATGATTTAAATTGTAAAGTAAGAGCAGAGAAATTCTGTGAACAATGTTTATGTTTTCCTCCATGCTGTAAAGCATTCGTTTTCACTAAAAAGTTAGAGTCTGCAATGCCTCAAAGTTTTCAGTTCAGTTTTTTTCAGAATTTGAAAAGTCAAATTGAGGTAACAAGTAATGATTCAAAACGTTTCTAGTCCAATAAACTTGTGTTAATTTAGTTGTACTTGAGAAAACACGTTCAACTACATGAGTGCACCAGACAATAGATGGTGAAGCACCTACTGCAATGCCATCACAACTGCCAGATGCAACCAGCAGAGTTCTGCCAACATTGGACACACACATGTGGTCCTGAGCTGAAACAAGATTTCAGACTGAAGCAGCTGATCACTCGCGGCCAGAAGTGAGAGAAGTCAGCTGTCAGCGGTCGTATAAAACAGAGCAGTCAAAAAAATAGAATTAATCTGGATGTTACGACTATATTGACCTGTAACTCTGAAGGAATTTCATAAAAGGTATTTTCTGTTAAGTATTTTCAGCAAATGGAAGTTATCAATATACATGCATGATTCCAGTGAATAATTTCCAGTGAGAAACATGCTGTCTTCACCTAGAGACCTTTTTTTACAGCAGACTGATAGAGAGCTTAACACTATGATGTCACAGTGAAGTTGACCTTCTGGATATAAAATGTCAACACCTCATCAGTTTGATCTATTTGATATTTCTGTGTAATTTTGTCAGAATTTGACCACCAAAATCTAATCAATCCATCACTCCTTCAGTCCAACTGGTCTTTTGCACCAAGTTTGAAGAAATTCCATCAAGGCGTTCTTGAGATATCACCTTCACAAGAATGGGATGAAAACATAATGCTTGTGGCCACAGCTGGAGTCATTAAAGGGTTTTTCAAGGTTTTTCATGAATTCTGAATCACAGAGGTCCTTCGGCATAAAGTCGTGAATGTGCACAAAAAAAATATTAGGTATTGGTGATATGAAAATGAAGAATGTAGCCAGTTAAAGTCCTTAAAGCTATTAGATCTGCTTGGAGCCTCTGCAAAGGCAACTGAGAGATGCCAGACTGAGCAGTGATGGCATTAGGCTCTATAAGTGTACGTATGCATACACTCGCAGGTGTTTGATGACAAGAAGGGTCAATGTCATAAATTTTGAAGAGCTTAACTTTAGTTGAAGAGCTTATTTTTCTTTTTGAGACAAATGTGTTTGAAAAAACTGTGAAGTAAATTCATCAAAGTGAAAGTCAATAATGGTTAATAATGAGCATTCAAATAATGATAAATCAGGTTCACAGGTCACTGCCAACAATTTCTGAAGTGCACACTTTTTGGGGTTGTTAACACTCAATGATTCAAGATTAAATTTAAAAAAAAGAAAAGTAAATTCTGAACAAAAGATAACAGACTGGCAAAACTTTGTTTTGAAACTTACGAGTTTGATTCAAAACTAAAAAATCAAGTGAAGGCCCTTAAATTCTGCGTTTTCTCAACTTTTTTTTTCTAGTGTTCAAGTCAAAAGAATTCAAGTAAGTAGAACTTGTGTTTATAAGTTCCAAAAGTAAAAACTAGAAATGTTTTAAATAAAACTTGTATATATACATTAAGTTAGTGAAAAAAGATTAGTTGATTCCACTAAATTCCTGTTCGATTTTTATTTTATTAATGCTGTTTTGTTCCTCAAGTGTACACAACTCTCTGTCTACAAACCAAGTATTTAAGTATTGACTGAAATGGCCATGAAAAAACACTAGAAGGAGAACAAATTAAAAGAGGCCAGAGCTCTGCTTGTGCTCAATGGAACAGCAAAAAGATTATTTACTTTTGAGAGTTATGTTTGAGCCTCGGTCTGGAGTGTGTCTGCTTGTATATGAGCGGTATGACTGAATCAGGTCTTGTCTCAGTCTCTCCGGATACACCAGGTTTGTCAGTTCATGTCCTTGACACAGTTAGAGGGCTGTCTCTGCATGCGGCAAATATCACCCCTGGACACAGTGTCAGTATCACACACACACACGGACACACACTTCTCTACCTGCCCATTTCCCTGAAACTGCTGGGTCAACGGCCATTAACGTCCTCTGCTCGGTCTCTGCAGAGAAGCAAAGCGAAATGGGGAGATGAGGACGGAAATAGATGTGGCACAAACATCCCTCAGTTCCTCGCCTCAGACTGTTTGGACTAATGAGCCAGTATAGCAGAGGGGTTAATTCCCAAAGGGTGCACAGGGTAACGTCATTGCCCCCTTCTCCTTGCCCTATTTTTTCTTTTTGTGCGAGTGTGTGCCTGCCTGAGTGTATTTCAATGTGTGTGGTTTACATGAAATGCTCACCCTGGGCTGGGAACGGCTAGTTTTCTCTATTTGGGTCATAATACAAACCTCTAACGGAGGGCTAAACTGGGCCTCAGACCGGCTCACTGGCTCGTTTTAATTACCCTAATAATCACAAGGAGATGGAGACCAGAAACTGGAAAAAATCAGTGCAAGAAATTGGCAAGAAGTCGCCAAAAGTCAAATTTGTGAGTTCAAGAAACAAGCTTGTGACCACAGGAGAATCAGTTGGATCCCCAGACAGGCATCTGGGAGGCAAAGGGAAACAGCAGCACTTCCCTCTTCATCATTTCCACCCCGGAGGTGCCTTAAGCATGGCCTTTAACTTCCAACTGCTCCATTGTAGTTCTACTGGGCATTTTCCAAGTATAGATGTGTGTCACTGTGCAAGTGTGTCACCAGGTGTTACTGGAGAAGGCCATTAACACCAAGAGAACTCATTCCCTTGACAAATAGAAGTACAAAAAAAGAGAATAATACATCTTTCCATATGTTAGGCATGGGTCACGTTAGCTTGAATTGCGGCAGGTGGAAATGTGAGTCATTTATCTTAAAAGAAAACAAAGTTGCTCTTATTTGCATGTTTTGTCATCTGAACTGCTAGCTAGTTACCATTAGCTTAGCCTATATTCAGCTGGGAAACCTCCAGTAGAGGACTTTACTGGATCGCAGCAGCGGTCAGTGACTGGGGCCAAGATAACGTTAGCTGCAGGGTCACTTTTATCGTTACTTATTTTATCTGTTATTTTATGTGTTACATTTATACTTGTTGTGATTTTGTATTTGTAAATTCAAGACTGCAAGCGTGGAAAGGAGCACACATGCTACAAGGCTTTTGAACAGGAAGGACAACTATAATAGACCTGCATACTTTGTCTTTCATTCAGGTTTTTTTCTTTAAAAAGTGTTTACATGCACTCATGTGACAGTCAGGTGTTCCCTGAGGGAGTTGGATATGAGTGTTGGTGTGTGTGACTGTGTGATCACTCTGACTGTCAGCAGGTTAACGTGACCACCTGATTGTCCCTGAACAACACATGAACTCTGCTCACTCCCCCTCCCTTACCTTTACACTTCCCAGTGAGACTCCCAATAAATCCTGCATGAGCACAAGGTGCAAACACTACATACGAATATTTCACTTTTGTTCATACAATGCCTTGGTTTTAAATTCAGAGTTTTAAATTTCAACCGGAGCACTGCAGTTGTGTAAGGTGTAAATCAACTCTAAGTGTCTTCATAAGCAAAATGAAATAACCCACAGCTTTCTTGCTATTATCCCCCGTCACCATGCGCGTCACACAACAAGAAATCAATACAACTTTATCGTCCCCAACAGAGGGAATTTACCAGGAACACAGTACAACACAGACACCCAAGTCCAGATAAAACAAGACTTTGAGAGTATCTAGCTTTTGCATTGTGACGCATTTCTGAAATTTGATTTTATCATTGAAAAGGGGGGTGTCTGACTGAATCTGTGCTGCTGAGGGCAACAAAACAGTAATATTTTCTTGCATTTGTGTAAAAAATTATGTCCAACTGGGCTTTTATTTCCTCTCAAAGTTTCATTTTTCAGTCTTTGTCTAATTGTTTTGAACAGTCCCATGTGTGATTCCAACCAGAATCATGCAATCATCTTGTTCTAAAACTGTGCTAAGAATTAAAATGGTGGGAGGACCATGTGCCAGATGATGACAACTCAACCAGAAAGATTCAGACACTCACCATCCAGTTCTGTGAAGAAAAAAAAAAACATCCTGTCTGCCTGTTACCCACAAGATGGCTGCTATTACAATCTTACTGCTGCCACCTACTGTACAGGAAAATGTTTAAACACTCTGCTCAACCTTAGTTTCACCAGAGGGAGCTTTTGAAATGATTAAAATGGTTCCACAACGGGTAAATCCATAGATTTGAATTGTAAATAGTCATAATAGTAGGTCTATTTAGTGATCAAGTTTACCTAAATGTCCCAGGATGTTGAGACAGTATCTTTTTCCAAAGATATTTAAATGAGAGTGCTTCAGGCAGGGTGCTAAGCCTATTGACACCCATTTTCACCCATACGTTTCCATGACAAGGATATTCTCTTAATGCTAATCATTCAGCATACTGATTACTCACCTACTTCCCACCCCCACCGCTCCCCATATTCCAGTTGGAAATCACTTTGAAGTTCCACCCATGAGTGGAAAAAATGCCGAAATATTTACACTTCAGTTTAGTCACTTCTCTCAACAAAGGATCTTGGCCAGAATTCCTTCTCGTGGGAGCGAATTAAATTGCTGCCGCTTCCTTTGTTTTGATTCCTGTGAAGAACTTTTCTAATCTGATTTCTCCGGGGTGGGTCATAAAGTTTACACCAAAACTCACGTCAGCACGAGACAGATAGTCATCAGCGGCTGTCAGCTCAGTGTTTTTGCCTTCATGTGGGGCGTAGGCCGGAGAAGGACTTGAGGATGAAGATTACCCCTTAATTCCCTCCACACATACTGAACATTTATCCTTGACGTGTTTTCACACTTTAAGTAGGGCTCGGACTCACACAAACACTCACACACCAGATTTGTTTAACAGCTCCAATTAAAAGGAGGCTGTGTCCAAAGTCCCGTCAGAGCCGAATCCCAACTCTTGGCCGGTTGCCGCTCTTTTCATTTGGAGCCGAGTGCCCAAACTTGCTCCCAGGGGTGAGTATCTCTGCCGAGGTGGGAACAGACAACTGCTGAAAATGACTCTTTCTGGAAAGAAAATAAAAGTGATCTCTGGAGAGAAATTTCCTTTTCACTCGTCCTGTTGAGGGAGGTCAGAGGTCTGGTAGGGATTCAATGCCCCAGGCACACAAGGACCCTTCAGTTTACAGAACACTTGCAGCTACAGGACCTTGAACACTTCATGTGTGGTCAAAAGGTTGACAGTGTTAGCTTTTCATATTAAAAGCCACTGAATAACAGCTTGATTATACTCTGAAACAGGTGTACATGGACAGCTGCGCAAACAAGTCTGCACAACAAAGTGGTGGTACCCTTACAATTATGATACCAGTACCCTTAAAGTGATACCCATACCAGTAGACTATTTAATTTGATACCTTTTTTTGAAGATTCTTCTTTATGAAAAAGAATTGCTGTGATTGGCTGCAAGCAAAACCGTACAAATAGTCAGATCTGGGAACCAAAAGGTCTGAATGCAGGTATCGTTTCACTGGAGAAGTTTCAAAACTACTTGGGACTGGGTTGTTTCAGTTGATACTTTAAAGGTATTGAGTACTGATACCCTGCCCTAACCCTCTGATGATGACGGTTTACGTCACATGGACCTTAGCACACCTTTGTGAACTTGGAGACACAGAACGTATATAATGGCTTAAGTGGTTGGTTCCAACTCACTTTCAAAATCAGACTCATTTGATAACTTAGTTTAAATTTCCCATGCAACACCTACCAGAGGCTCTGAAAGGTACTCAAAGTATGAATGTAGAAAGCAGCCCTCTGAAGGACACATCTACTACTCTGTGCAGAGCTACTGTACCTCATCTTTTCTCCTTGTCTTGTTACTCTTTTACGCCATTTTCATATTGTCACGTCTTTTTTGCCATTTTGTCTTGTTATGTCTTTTCCAGCTTGCTTTGTCTTTTACATTGCTGTTTTTTCCTTGAGACTTCTTTGACATTTCTTTGATATGCACTGATGGATACAGCAAGGAATAATTTAAAATTGGTCTTGATGTCTGAAAGGTGGCGTACCATTACGGGAAATAATGTGAGATAAAGTCTTATCAAATAAAATATAACTGAAGTAAACTGTGAAGTTTAAGAAAGAGCAAACTATTGTTTCAAATGACTAGATGGACACAGAACCTGGACCTGTGCACAGCACTGCACCAATCACAAGTAGATCGATGCTGTGGCAGCCCACAGGAGTGTCCATTAATCAGCCAGCAGCAGTCCTGTCCAATCCTCTGCCCACACACCAAGCACCTTCAGGTGTAATTGCTGACCATCATACTTGGCAGCTGGACCACGGGGCAAGCTTTTCAGATTGACAGGTACTGAATCCAGGCAGCAAACAGAGGACCGGGGCCCAGCAGCAATAAAGAGAGGGTGAAGCCAATGCGTCACTTCACAGCAACAAACTGTGGCCATTTCGCAGAGCTATCAGCCCCTGAATCAGACAGGCACCGATTGAAAAAGAATCAAGATAACTGCACTGCAGCTCTTTCCCTGCTGAGATTTCTCCCTTAAAAAGCCATGGAGCCGTTTTGAGAGCTCAGCAAAGGAGCCGCAATAGTTCACTCGTTAATAATCCTCATATCAGATGCAGATTAACAAGAGTTAATACAGTAAATCACGCTTTAATTATGCCTTTGAACTGTGGAAGGTTTTAATCTCAGTGGTAACCTGAGTCTTTTGTCCCCGCCTGCCTGCTGCCATAAAACTTCATCTAAAAAAAAAGGTGCCGCAGTGAGCGTGCCCCTCACTGAAACAAATGCCAGGCGACATGATCTAAAAGTGGACCACCAATAATCAACACCTCTCCTTCTGACATCAACTCTGAGTGACCTGCAGGAGCTCTCCACATTTACGGACACTACTGCCCCCATGTGGTACCTTTAAATATTACAGTTTTAGTTTGGATTAAGTGGAGAGGTTGGAAGTTTTTATTTTTTTTCGTTTATTTCAATTTTTGTTCTCAAATTTCAGCTACATTTCAGTTACTTTCCAGAGTGGATTTACTCCTTTCATTTTAGTTTTCATTGTTTAAAAATGTTTAGTTTTAGTTGTTTTTCATTATAATATGGGGGTATTTTTCAGAGGATATTTAAGAAGTACAGAATAGATATTACAATACAAACACAACACTTACCTCTATTCAAATGTTATCGACTTGACCCAAACTAGAGATTTCATTTTAATTCCACTAGTTTTGTAAGTATAAAATATAGTTCCAGTTAGTGTTTTTATGAAGTGTGGTTTTTATTTTCGTTTCAGTAAATTCAAGTGTTTTTTTTTTTTTTCACACCTAGTTTTGGTTAACTAAAATAACCCCTAGCAGTTGTTGCAAACTGTTTTTTTTTTTTTTTTTTGTGCAACACTCTGGGGATTCACGCTCATACTGCAATTTCCTTTAAATTGTGCCAGTAATCAGCTGTGGTGCTACTGATCGTTTTCATCTGGAAAAAAAAAAAATCTTTTCATTATGACTGAAGTAAATTAGCCTTTTGTAGTGGAGAAGGAGTCACCAGCAATTTGTTAGGAATGCAGAGGACTAACAGTTACTCACTACCTTCAAAGGTATTGACTGAAATAATCCAGTGCCAAATAGTATTGAAACTTCTCCAGTCAAACACCTTTGTTCAATCATTTTTGTACCCAGATCTAGAAAAAAAGATTATTTGTATTTGTACAGCTAACAGTTACTAGTTGGTGTGGTGAAGTCAATCAAGTATATTTGACTGACTGGTTAGCATGCCAAAAATGCCACCGATAACCTTACCAAGAATGGAAGTTAGAAAAAGTGTATGAATTTAGTCTATTGGTATCTGTATCACTTTAAGAGGACTGGCATTTGTAATGGTATCAGAATTACTTGCGATGCCAGCCCTAGTAACAGTACATATCTGAGCTGTTACTATGTAAACAGTTAGTAGGAAATTTAAATTAAGCTTCACTTTCAATGGCCCAGTCAGATATTTTCACATTTAATCCAGTTGAACAGACATCCGTTCAGTTTAGTCATCTGCACTGGGAAATTATGGGAAGTCCCCAATCTACTAACAGTCTCAGTTTAGTTTATTCATGAACAGGAATGTGCAAGTACAATCATGTAAGACATATTGAAGACATCACCCTGATAAGCTATCTGGAGCTCAGAAAACCGGGGCTGAGGCACTAAAGCAAATAATATTTATGATTACTAACATGCTATCTACATTTGAAGATGTATTATTCTTCAACATATAACCTACAAACATTCAAGACAAACCCTAAAAAAATCTAAAAACATCCTAAAACACTACTCTATTTTCCCAGAGCACTTCTTTCGTCCGTCTAAAGCTTAAATAAGATATAATTGAGACATTTGGCAGGTAGACACAGTCCACTCGTTGGATTTAAGAGTAAGAGTAGTTTTTGTCCCTGGCTGTTTAGGGTAGCTTTAACATGTTTCAGTTGTAACTGCTGCATCAAGCTCTTATAACAAGACATGAGCAAACAATACAGTAGATCGAAACTACATTTCAACACTCTGCAAACTACACTAAAGCTTGTACAATTGTTTGTGTTGACTCTCATTTACATTATTCATGTTTAAAAGCCTATGGGGAAAATAAATGAGAACATTAACAGAGCATTCATGTTTTCCCCATTTGTTTCTTGTGGAGCTTGTCCTCATCTGAATGGTCTGAAGAGAATCAAAATTACAGCAATTTTAAGGTTTTACTGAATTTAATAAACTGAGCTTGTAAACATCACAGTTACAAAAAGTCTACTCGAATGTGATCGGGCACACATTAGTTAAATTAGAATGACCAAACTATTATTGAATAGTTTATAGTCTGGAATTGTGACAGACCACTAAGAACTACAGTGAGCGAAGATGGACTATTCTATAGGTCTGACCAAACCAAATCTACCTGACATCACTATTACTCTTTTTATGGTATCGGATTACATTTATTCACTAAAATTTCATTAATATATCCTTCAAATTTACCATGATCACTAATAATTTCTTGTGCACAGATTAATCCTAGTAGTTTTCAATAATTCAAATTACACCCGGTCTGTTACTACACATGGCACATCTAAAAATAAATAAAAATTACACAAAAGGCCAATAATTTTGCATGGAACAAAGCACATTTATTGAACAGTTATCCTTTAGACATCATACTCATTCACTTTGTAACTTTACATTTCAAATAGAATTTCACCCCAAATATAACATTAAACAGCACATATTTCTCCAGAATTATCAACATTTGTTTTATATCCAATCTTCTCAGAAACAGTCAAGATACCCAATGGACAATAAATGTCACCTTGTGTCATCCATGTGAAGAAGACCGACCCCCTTGGTCTCCCGCTCCTCTCTCACAGCCGAGCCATTTGTCCTGGCAGGGGACGGGGAGACCTGGAAAACTCTCAGACAACAGTGACTGTGGAAAGCCCCAACATCGCATCATAATGTACTACTATTGCCATCAATGACAATGCAGTGCTAGACAATACCTTCCACAATACCGGGTTACCTGGATTTCACAATCCGTGGCCAGGCCAGTGCCGTGGTGCGTTTGATTCGTTCCTCTGGGCGGCGCCAGGCGGGGCTCGGGGCGGGCGGGCACCCTCCAGTGCGCCGCTGTGAGACAAATAAAGCCCAAACCATGAATCATGTGGCATAGAAATCACATATAACACGGGCTGCAAAACCCCAACATAAATGCATCACACTCATTTTACACATTTACAACATAATTCACACCTTTGCATTTGTCCTTATTGGAAGCTCGGTGCTGGGAAAAGACGCCAGACCAGTTTCAACGAGGCCACGCAGACCAGTTCATGCCAGTCACCAACACGGGCCGAACTCTTCCTCAAAGTCCCTCTGTTGAAAGGCGAGACAGCTCTCGTAACGATCAGAGTCCAGCGCGGTGTAAACACCTCTGGGCGAGAGACACTCGTCATACAGATGTGCAGATGTTTCGTGGTAGCTGGAGCGGTCTGCTCCGTCTTCATGTCTTCGTACACGTTACTCATCAGGTACTGCGTCGTGTTAGCCGGCGCCATTGCTCCTGCTAGATGACGGTGAACGGGACTGTCCTCAGACGCAGCCTCCGTCTTCTCCTTCCTGTCGATGTCTGACAGGATCGTGGCGAGTTGAGCCAGATGTGCTCGTCTCTGCTCCCGGCGGAGACATCTTCTGATGGTCATCCTCACCGAGCTGGCCTGGCCCTGTCTCAGGGCCTCGTCCTCCTCCGCGGTGAAGACCGGATCAGTCTCCATCTCCGCTTCGATCCGTGTCTCACGGTTCCGCGCAGGCAGTCTGGTTTTATGCTTTTTGATCTGTTATCCATCGTTTCGCGACACATCACCGACGAAAAATAACTTTCAGAAAGAAAAAATGGGGCGACTTCGCTTCTTTGGTTTCCTCTCGATGAAAAACAAGTCAAGAGTTTCTTCTTCTGAAGGTTAAAAAGTTCCAGGGAGCGCTTTTATAAGAAACAAAACTCTTCTAACTTTAAAAAGCTACAAACTACAACTATTTTTTTCATAATATTCGGAGCTCGCACAGCACGTCTTGCTCCAAGTTCCTTCCGACGAAAACTACGTGACAACGTACTGCGAACGTTGCGTTATGTAAGAGAATTCACCCACAATCCTTTGCGGTTGCGCCTAAATAGGAACCCCAGCCTTGTGAAAGATCTCGCGAGAGTGATCATCGTAACCCAAACCAAGATATATCCCTGAGCCTACTCAAGCGCTTGTTGTCCCGAACACTAAGCAGAAGTTAAACACATCACTATTACCTTATACAATAAAATTTGTGCGCACAACGTACACTATGAAAAAACAGCACGTACACATCCCGCGAGAGTTTGGCAAATCTACGGTTCCCTTCTGACACGTCCATCCTTTGCTTTCCAAACTTAACTGTAGGGCTGCATGGCGGTGCTGCCGCCCACTGGCGTGGAATGAGATGAATAATTACTGATACTATAATAAGTAGATCAAAAGTCTTCAAAATTATCTAAATTAATCATAACATTATGAAATAAAACAAATAACAACAACAATAATAATAACAACTAGAAACTGAATATGGATACAAACATGAAACTGTTAAATAATTCAATAGTTTTACCTCCAAAGCGTCCTTTTTTGGAAAGCCTTGTTTCGTTTTACAGTCACTTGTTTTAATTTGTTTTATTGCTCATATCTCTTTTATTATCGTCTCCTCTCTCTGGTATGTCTTTGCATCTTTTGCTTTTTGTTATAATTTTACCTTAATTTTGTCCTCCTTTTGTTTGGCCTTACTGTTGGGCTTCCTGGGGGTTATCCAGGGTATCCTGTTCTTGCTTTGTGTGTCAAAGCACTTTGTAAACTGTTGTTTCACTTTCCCTTCAGCCTAAATTTAATCAGTAATGCTATGTGGGCACAATTATGTAACCAAGTATGTCAGTGAAGGTTTGATTTATTTGTGACACAAAGCCAAGTAAGACAGAAGAACTGTTGTGATCTTATTATATATTTCAATAAGAGCTAGTAAGACACTATTAGCAAAAAACCATTTAGTCCCAAGTTTATGGGAATAATATAATTGCTGCTATTTCACCACATCTCATCCTTCTTGTTGTCACTTTTCTTTACTTTTGTGGAAATATAATGAACTAATTAACATTACAATCAAATTCAAAATACTTGCCATTAGAATACAAATCAGGGAGCAACACAATAAAACCTCTACAGTGACATGACTGAGGAAAGATCATAATCAGATCACAGTAAGTGCATATTTTTCAAGTTAACAGAACCTCTTACAAAAATTACATGCTTCTCTTCCACTAGATGGCAGTCTCCAACATGAAATGCATTTTGCACACACTGAGCAGGTACTTTAAGCACCATCAGGGGGCAGCATATAGATGACAGAGTGCTCATTGTGTTATAAGTACACTTACTCTCTTGTGGACGTCTGTTTCCCTCATGGTCTCTTATAAAGGCCCTGAGTGTCTTTGAACAAGTGATCTCCTCAGTCATCCTGTGTGTGTGTTGTGTTGTGTGTGTGTGTGTGTGTGTGTGTGTGTGTGTGTGTGTGTGTGTGTGTGTGTGGACTGTAATGGGATACTTGTATTGATTTTAATGTTATTTTTCATCCCCTAAACAGTTTTCATGATCAGATGTCATGACTATTCACAGCAGTAGAATCAGACAGTGATGGGGTAGAAGGCCTGGGGATCAATTGTCTGTTCTCCATGCATTAACGTGTGATCCGATCACAAATGGACAGCTCTAAGTATATCACTTCACACCTCACACCTTGCATGTTACAAGGAAAGAAGCAACTTAAAGGCAATCTATGCAGGATTTTCCAAAAAAAGTATGCTGCAAAAATGAAAAGGCTGAGAAAACTTTAAATTTCCAGGCAACTTACTGCAAGAGATTTTTGAGTTTTGAGCCCAACTTAAATGCTTCAGTTTTGAAATTTAATACAGTAAATTATCACAACAAGAGATTATAGGTCTGCAAAACTTTTTTTTAGTTTATTTCAAAATGTAAGAGTTTGAGTTGGGCTCAACACTCAAAAATCTTTTGCGATGAGTTGCCTTGAAGTTTTAAGTTGTCTCAACTTTTTTTTAAAAACACTGTAGACTCATAATCCCTGTCAACACTTGTGAACCACTAGATGTGTGCAGTGGTGTCTGTATCTGCTGCTGTATTTTCTGATTTTCCCATATGTTGTGCTAGGGATGTTTCTAGCCCTTGTTGCTGTGTCTCTCCTCTGCTCTCTGTCTGTGAGAGCTACAGAGAGAGATACACACACATGCAGAGCAGATTGAGGACACGGCAGCAGGATGAAGGTTCACTTTGGCTGCATTCACTCAAAATCCAGCATTGCGCTGAAGTGTGGGTGTGTTTATTTGTGCTTTCCCTGATTCGCTGCCTTTTTCTCGCTCACTTCATTCACTCTCTAGCTCTCTCGACTGTCTCCCTCCCACTCTCGTTCACTGAGCCACAAAGGAGGGTGCAAACTTTGGCACGTTTACAAAGAGCAACCAACACATCCGTCTTTAAAAGAAGAGGATATTGTGGTCACTTGTTCAGTGGTGAAACCAGTTGAAACAGACATTGTGTTGATAAATATCACTGCTTATCTTAACAGATAAGAGAGCCCAGGCAGGTAATTTGAATCACAGTGAGCCAAATGGAAATCAGACAGTTATGTGTGTACTTACAGGACATCAGGCGGTCATTCAAAGTGGCCCAGGACACATTGTGCACACATTTCTGAAAGAATCAGGTCACAGACAGAGTGACTGTATTGCCCACTTGTCATTGATCACCCAGGATGTAAGCAATAACGAGGTGTAAACAGGCTTTTCGTTCTAGTACAACACATAACACTTAACCAGTGATAATGGTGGCAGATTTACCACCAGAGATCATTTTAAATATTGGTCTTCAGTTTCATACTGAAGCAAACAAAGGCAGAGTACTCATTTTAACCTAGAACTGTGGATTCACCCTGCTTAAAATAGTAGCAGATTTTATTAGCTTTAGCTAGCTAATGAAGGCTATTGCTAATAATGCTAAAATTCTGTGAGTTGGTTTAACTTCGGGTTAAAGTCACAGGCTAAAGCTACATGCGAAAGTTAGCATCCTCAACTGGTGGTCATGTTACTAAACATGGAAATAAAGGAAAATATGTACACTGCAGGGTAGAACTAGCTAGCCCTAGTGTCTTAGTACACTAAATGTGATTAAAATGTTATTCAAACATAACACTTGGATGTTTTGAATTCTTAATTAAGAAGGATATAGCCTTAATTGACAAGCAACAGTGGTAAGATGCTTAACTATGCATATTTTCAAACAGTATGCTTCAGTTTTACAACAGAAATTTATTTGAAAACAAGGAATATCCAAGAAGTGTGGCAGCTGTAACACTAACATAACTTTGGCTGGATTTGCTGGGGTTTAAGCTTCCCCAAAACAAATAGTTTTGGAAATAGTTAATGCTAAGCTAGTTATTTGGGGATGTGGACATTTGGAGCTTATATTAGAGCAGATAAACACAGTTTGTTCTCCTACTCCGTACATTTTTGTATGCCCCATTCACCACACTTCCAGTTGCTAAAGCCATATTTTGACCATTGCTGTTCGGGGAAGTGGGTGAATTGCTCATGATATCTTGAGCAAGATACTGAATACTTATCACTGTTGTTTCGAAGCTGACTCTGTACTCGGTGTCGGGCAAACAGCCAAAAGATGAATAACTCCCGCAGGGATTTACAGAGGATCAGAGTACATTTTCTCTGAGCAGCTCCATCCAACACAACACACACTGGCTGCTACACGCTCACTCCCTTTTCTGGTCTGAACATTGGCTTGGGTAGCTTCTTCACAGTACATCACACTTCATCTCTCAGTTTAGACTGCGGACAGTTTCGCACATCATCTGACCTCTGAATGCACCACAAAGTTCAGCTGCTTTGACAGATTTTTTTCCCATAAAAATACTCATGGAGTAAAAAGCATCCTTCTGTACTTCTGGCTCCACTTCCTCCTCACCTACTTTTGCTACTTTTGTTTTCCCCTTTGCTCCTCGTCTCGGCTTTGAAGGTTCTCTATCACAGATTTCGCTGTAATCCAAACGGTGTTGTGTACGAATACTGACGTTCTGTGCACTGAATAATACATGCAGGGAAACTCGCCCTCATAAACAGCTTCAGTTACAATGAGACATAATGACAGCTGCAAGTTCTCTGGATTTCCTGTTGATCATTCAGTCTAGAGAATATATTAATGCTGATGTTGTCAGCATGCAGTTGTGTGACTTCTGAATCTGAGAGGTTCAGTTGTGGTAGAATATTAATGTGCCTTCCATAATGTGGTTTAGCCATGGCTTTAGCTTTCAAAATGCCTTCAGTCATAGGTTATTTCATGTTGCTGTGTATTTCTTTCTATGTGCCTTTCTGTGTTTGGCAATAAAGTCATGCTTTCTAAGGTTATTTCCCTTGACATATGAAGTAATTCTGCATTATTATTATTTTTACATATGCACCTGCAACAAGGGCACAGATGGCCTCTTTGAACCCTGGTAGCTGTCTCACGTTCTTATGAAAACTTGCATATCAAAGTGCAGATTGCCCTTGCTCTTCTTTTATGATGAATAAATGCTTCTAATTGGCTATCAGCCTCACAAGGTCCATCTTTGTTGCAGCTTTTGTTATTGTGATTAAGTTCCTTCAAGCTGCATTGAGTGCTGAGGGGAACTAGATCTCTTTGTATTCTCACAAAATTCACCCCTGATATACTGTTTGTCTATCAAGTTGTTACAGCTAATGGTTAGATTGTTACATGTCTGGCAGACATAGAAAAAGTTCAGTATTCTTTTAGATCTAGCTCTGACTTGGTACTGTACACCAAATCCTGTATGCTTTAGCTTCTTCACTTTGCAGACTGTAAGGCCCCTGTGATTTACCTTGTCTCATTACCATTCGTCCTGGACAGCTGCATTCTAAGCCTGTTTGCTGGAAGTTGTTTGATGGGTTTGGTGAGGAAGAGAGCCATTACACTCAACTGTGTGCATTTTTCCCCCCAAGATGGCGAAGGCATCTCCCACCCTACTTTGACTCTAATCATCTTATATTCTTGCTCTAACCCTCAGTGTCAGTCTTCCTGCCTATACCTAACCAGTCGAACCAACAAAGGCAAAGAGTACTCCTCAATCGGAGTATGGCAGGTCATGACTTCGCAATCTTGGGAAAAAAAACAACAACCATACAGTTAATCCTGTCCAGGGAGGTGGCTGCCCATTGTTTCGACGACCCACTGATTTGAAACCCCACTTGTCAGGAAAATGTGCTTGTGGACTTAAAGTCAATTTGTCCAACAGCACATTATCCCAAAAACAAAATCCCATCGCTCCGAAGGCCTGCTGTTCTGAAAATACACACTCTCCCTGGAGTTTTTTTGATCTTAAAATTGTAGTGTATTTTAACACACTTTACAACACGTCACATTCACCCATTCACACACACATTCATGCACTAATGGCAGAGGCTACCATGCAAGGTGCCTCTGCCCCTCTGAAACAAACCATTCACACACCAAACTATGTCTTCATGGGCAATTTGGGGTTCAGTATCTTGCCCAAGGATACTTCAATATGCTGTCTTGAGGGAACTGGGGATTGAACTGCTGATCTTCTGACTAGTGGACGACCCCACTCAATCACTGGGCCACAGCCTTATGGGGCCTTCAGAGCAATGGCTGTTTGTTTTCGGGATAACAGGCTGTTGGCTTCCGGTCCAGTGGGTCATCTCATTTCCTCAGTAATATCATTAACTGAGCTGTGATCAAGTGTTTGCCACAGACACACGTACTGACTGGTTGTTTTTACAGTGCTTGTTTTCACTCAAAGCTGGGCGTGGTCGTGGGACATGACATATGGCTGCTCTCATCCATGCACTACAAAAGGCTCTTCCTCCTCCTCCCACACTCTGTCTGAACCAGCAGCTTCTGCAGGAGCTGAGCCCCTCCACACCACTTCCTTTATTCTTTCTTCTTTTATTTACTGAATAAACATAAAATTTGGTTTAACCACCTTTGTTTTGTCCTTCATGTCGCTTCCCCTGAGCCTGAACAGTTCCACGCAAAACCCTCTCTGGATTGTGTCCAGAACCTTCCCACGCTCTAAGGGTCTTCTGAAAATCTTTTTACATTTCAAGGGTTTATCTAAAACCTACACAGGGGGTCATAAAAAACCTTTTCATATTCCAAGGGTTTTTATCTAGAACCCACCAAGGGCATTCTACTGAGAACCTTTTTATATTTTATTTTACCCAGGGGATAAAGTTCAAGGATTTTGACAATTCTTAAAGGACTCATTCTTCCAAAAAGGGTTCTTTTGGATGAAAAGGGGTTCTTAATGTAACCCTTAGTCATACAAAGACCATTGAAAAGCCTTCTCTTCAAACAAAAAGACTCTTAACAAGCAAATTGCTCCTGGGTAGAACTTCAGCCCTTCAGGAAGAACCCTTCTGGAATCCTTTTTTTTTTTTTTTTTTTTTTTTTGGCCATTTTTGCCTTTATTCGATAGTACAGCTGAAGTGGAGACAGGAAAGGGGGCAGAGAGAGGGGATGACACGCAGCAAAGGGCCGAAGGCGGGAGTCAAACCAGCGGCCGCTGCAGAGGACTAACAGCCTCCATACATGGGTCGGACGCTCTACCCACTGAGCTAAACATCCGCCCCTGGAATCCTTATTTCTAAAACTGTAGGTCAGCTCTCAGTACCTCTGACCAGGGCACTGGTTGTAGTTGGTCCCCAGGTGCTGCACAGCAGCTGCCCACTGCTCCAACAAGGATGGGTTAAATACACAGACTGAATCTGACTGCATATTGTACTAGATATATGTGACTAAGTGGACCATTACTTTTCAAATTGTGTTTATTACTGGAATAGAAATACAGCCTCAGACAAAAATAACATCTAATTTGGTAAATCTGCTGGGAAATAAACTAGACACATCAGGACACAGGAAATGTCTTTAAGAAGAGACATGGGGGAAGTAAACTAATCCTTTCTATTTACTAAGATCCACAGATAAGGACAAGAGCAATGGAGAGCAGCCAACAGATGCACCTAGGGATTTAAAAAGGCTTCTGATACGAACATGTCATGATACGTATTGTCTGAACGGCTCTGTAAGGCATCCTTATCTTAAATGAGTCAGACTCTCAACAGCTTATTTGGAAAGTAAAAGTGATCTCAGATCTCCAGCTTTTTTTTTTTTTTTTTTTGCATATTGTATGTAGGCCTGTGTGTTTGCCTCGGCTGGTTTGTGTGCGGGGCTGTGTGTGAGTGATATTTACGGGAGCTGGGCACAGTTCAAGTTTCCTCCGCAGTGCAGAGGCTCTGTGGAGACATAGGGAGACAGAGGGAGACAGAGGGAGGGAGGGAAGGACAGAGAAATGAGATGACGTTTGGCTAAATCGCCCAACTGCACACCCTAAAAACACATCGCTCACTGCGCACACACACACACACACACACACACACACACAGCACCAGCAGCTTTATCAAGCATACAGCTGTGTCATTTGATGTGATTTGATGTGTGTGTGTGGGGGGATGTGCCCGCTGACTACTGACGCCCTAAATTCAACTGGACGTTTGCAACTTGCTTGGTGTACACTCTTAGAAACAAGGGTTCCAAAATGGTTCTTCCTGAAGGCCTGGGGTTTGAAGACATGGGTGTAAAAAAATGCTTCACCCTCAAATATTCAAGTGTTTATCCAGGTTTCAAGTGTTATTTTTACATGTATCTGGAATCCTTTAAATCAGTTTTTTTTACTTGTGTTCTTTTATTTTTCCCTGATCTATAGAACACGATATGGTTCTTTGTAGGACGTTTCAGAAGACAAGAGGGTTACAGATGAAACCCTTATAATGAGGGTATTTTTATATCCTTCTTGGTGAGTTAGATGAAACCACTGAAATATAAAAAGGGTTCTTGGTAGGACCCCCTCGGTGGGTTTTAGATGAAACACCTTGAATATTAAAAGGGTTCTCAGTAGAAGTCCCTCGGTGGGTTCTTGATGAAACCCTTGGAATATGAAAAGGTTCCTGGTAGAACCCCTGGGTGTGTTTGAGATGAAACCCTAGTAAGATAAAAGGGTTCTGGGTAGAACCCCTTTGGCAGTTTATAAATGAAACCCTTGGAATATAAAGAGGTTCCTGGTAGAACCCCTGAGTAGGTCTGAGATAAAACCCTTGGGACATAAAAGGGTTCTCGGTAGAAACCCTGTGTGGATTTTAGGTGAAACCCTTAGAATATAAAAGAGTCCTTGGTAGAACCCGTCGTTTGGGTTCTAGATGCAAACTTTGGAATGTAGAAGGGTTCTTGGTAGAACCCCCTGGATGTGTTCTAGATGAAACCCCTTGAATATAAAAAGGGTTCTCAGTAGAACTCCCTTGGTGGGTTCTAGATGACACCCTTTAAATATGAAGAGGTTCCTGGTAGAACCCCTGGGTGTGTTCGCGATGAAATCCTGGTTAAGATAAAAGGGTTCTCGGTAGAAGCCCTGTGTGGATTTTAGGTGAAACCCTTAGAATACAAAGGGGTCCTTGGTAGAACCCCTCGTTTGGGCTCTAGATGCAATCTTTAGAATATAGAAGGGTTCTCGGTATAACCTCCTGGATGTGTTCTAGATGAAACCCTTGGAGTATAAAAAGGTCCTGGTAGAACCCCTGGGTGGGTTCTAGGTCAAACTCTTAGAACATGAAAGGATCCTTGGTAGACGATTATTTTGAGATCAAGTCCTTGGACTGTAAAAACCCATAGAACCTCTCGGTTCTGGGTGAAACCTAGAGAGTTCTCGGTATAACTCTTTATGTTTAGTTCAATGTAGAACCCCCCTTAAATGGGCTCCAGGTCATTTACAAACCTTATAAAGTGTTCTCCTATGGGGACATGCTGAAGAACCCTATAGGGTTCTAGTTAGCACCTTTATCTCTCAGAGTGCAGATGATCTAAGACCACACAGTAAAATTGCCACAGAATAAATCAGATGTCACAGTTTCTCGTTTGCCAGCAGCCTCATTTTGTTGATTAGTCTCCGTGTCTGTGAGCATCCATCCCGCCCACATTAATATCATAACTTTGTTTTCCAGAGAATAGATGTCCTCACTGTTCTCAGGTAGCCTACAGCTGTCCTGTTTATCCACGCATGAGAAAGGTCATCTAAATATCGAAATGAATGATTTATAGGATCTGCCAGCCTGGAAGTCTGGACCAGCATTTTTCATCTCCAGGCGTGGCCCCTAACTGAAAGATTTGTATTGAGTTCTCCAGTCCAGCAGTCACACACTTCTAACAGAATCAGACAGTGATAGCTGGCCTGTGTGTTAATGCATTTGTCAGAGGAGGAATTAAAACAACTTTATTGTCATGCTGCATAAACTGACTTTAAAAGTTATTATGATTATTATCATTCATCTGACATTTAAACATGAAATCTAATTCCCGGACAGGATCTGATTAGCATTGATCCCCACATTTTGGTCATTTACAAGAAGACCACTGTGTTGCTTGTCGAGATGCTTTTCAACCTTTCAGGTATGAAAGGCTCAGTTCCATAAGTGTCAAAGTGCAAATAATTTGTTGGATAGCCAATGTTTTTTGCTGTTGTTTTTGCAGCATTTTTGTTATTTGTTCCCCCTTTTGTGCCAGGGAAACAAATGTGCATTATAATAAAATAACTTTACTGTTCATTCAGCCCTTCATCACACTATCTTTGAATGAGCACATTATTTGTCATCCAAGACTCGAGTTCAGCCAGTGGCTTCTTCCCCAGATAAGCAGCTAGGTATGCAAGCTTCTGTTGAGTGCGACTGCAGATAACCAACACATTTAACTAGCACAAAATTGATGAGAGACATCAGATAAACATCAGCTACTGTCATCGGTGAATGTCATCTTGTATAGGAGTCAACAAGGTGCAAAATTGAAATTTGTCCAATACAAAACCCTGCAAAACTAATAACATTCCCATCAGCCTCAGTTGTTGCCTGCTTTGTTTAGTGCTAATTAGCAATGTTAGCTGGCTAACATGCTACTAAAATAATGAAAACAGTAAACATAATGGTTAAACATCAGCATTTTATATATATACATCATGATTGTGAGTAGGTTAGCATGCTGGCATTAGCATTTAGCTCAAACCACCTCTATGCCTGTATGTAGACACTCATAGGGCTGCTTGGATGGTTATAGACTCTTAGGACCTGTTCAGACTGTCAGCCCATCCAGATTGATTTTGAAAGGGCTGGACAGCAAAAACATGAAATGTGACTTTTGCAAATTGGATCCAAGGTTTGGAGGTAGTAATTGTAGCAAAATGCAACCTCCAATCTGACTTCTGTAGATGCATCTCATAATTTGAACACCCAAAATGAATTTCAAGTGTTTTTTGTGCGTTGCAACGTGACATCAGCAACGACATTAAATCCAGAGTGACAGAAATGCGCCAGAGCATCGCTATAAAAACCAAGTTTGTGTGGTGCGATGGAGGAGCGCTGCACTGCAACTTGACAGCACGATTGTTTGGGGAGTGGGATGATGGCTCTCCATTTCTCTAGCTTGCATGTTGGACAGGTGTGTCACCAGTGTAATACTGATGCCTAAGCTGTTACCATAGCAACCCATGCAGATAGATAAACTTCTGACAATCTGTGTCTTAAAGATCTGATTTTAGAAACAAATCTGATTTGCCTGCTGTCTGAACAAAGCCAAAGTCTTGTTCTTTCAAAGATAGATGTTTTTAAAAATCTTACATATGACTGAATTTTATGATTAGATATTATATAAGTGCTTTTAAATTCTGGAGGTTTGCAGTTAATCTCATAGCTCCCTGTTCTATGTATTTGCAAGGAATGTGAGCCTTGTTTTTTTACATAAGGGTTTTTACGGAGATTGCTTCCTGTTCATCACATTGAAAATTGGATTTTCAGATTTATAGTCTAAAGAAAGACTTATATTCTCCAGTCTTTGAGTCACTGCCACGGTGGATTAAATGAATGCACATGTGCCTCCCGATATCAGAGACCATAAATATAACATTATTTTAAGAAGAAAGACCTTTCATTTCATATTTTCTACAGGTTTCACTGAAGATCATCTTGTCTTTTCTTGAGTGAAAATCTGTGCAGGTTTTAATTCCAGTTACTTAATGAAAGAAATGAGAATATATAAACTGTTTTTTCTGTATTTATAGTAAAGGCAAATGAAATGATAGTCAAGTAGAGTTATTGATCAGAGAGGAAATTGTGATGTGTTTTAAATGTTTTCTGACATTTTCAAGATGTCCGTGATGTTGGAGAGTATCAGCATCAGGTGCAAGTCGCATGACATTAGTCACTTGAGTTAAGTCACATGATACTAAACATGTGATGTAAGTCACATATAATTAAATACATGGTGAAACAGTTGCAGTTTGTTTAGGTTTAGGCATCAGAACTACTTGTTTAGATATTATAAAATAATTGGCTTGGGTAAAAATAGGTAGGCTATGCTATGTTGCACAAGTCCCCACTCATTCCCAACTCAAATACTGACGTTTTATCGCTGCGCTGAATGAACCCAACAGATGCATAAGGTAGTATAAAGAGCGAGAAAGTCCACACATGGAGGAGGTGGGGTGGATGGATCAGTAAAGCAAACACAGGACTTTCACCCAAGGAGACTGGTCACCAGCATGTCAAATGATGCACTTCACAGTTTCTGTTGGAAGGGCACCCTAGAATGCACTTTATCATGTTGTCTTGGACATTATGCCACCCTAGAGGCCACTTTATCACGTTTTGCCCTCTGCATGGACACCCTAGAGGGCGCTTTTGTGAGATTTTCTCGAACATAGGGACTGCCTCCCCTCCCTGAGTCCACCAGTGGCATCTCGTATGGAACCAGAATGTTATTAAAGGTTTTAAGGTACATAACGTTAAATGCGTCACATGATTTTGTTCATGCAACCTGCAGCTTGCTTCACTGATGTCCACTGACACACATAATGTAATGTCCATATTTTAACTCAAAACATGAGCTTTTCCTAAACCTACCCAAGTAGTTGTGGTGCCTAAACCTACGCAAACTGTTGCAGGCATTAATTATGTGTTAAAAAGGCTTTCTGGCAGAGTGTCACACAGCTACTAAAGGATGTGAGAAAACAGTGTCAGTAGTCAATGTGCTGGGATGAGAACATGTTGGACATAAATGTTGCAAAACAGTTTGGTTTGGTTTAGGTCCCGGTCCTGTGTTTGACCCCTCCAACCACCCCACCTCCGCAAATAAACGTGAATATGGGTTAGAATAAACTGCTTGCATTGACAACCTATACTGTACATAGCTTTTATGGTGAGGACTTGTTGGACATTTTATGCACTAAATCCACTAATATGTCGGATTAATCCTCTCTACGTTGAGGTTTGTCTGTACAGATTTTATCAAGTGTTATTTTTTTTACCATTTATTGTGCCAAGCCCAACATGTATCCAGTTTAAAAAAAAGGCCTATTCTCTGGGGTTTGGTACCTGTTGCCATGCCAACAGAACGATCAGCACAGGAAAATGTCTCCATCGTTCAGTGTGTAAAAAGCACAGGGACATCATCAGCACCCTTTGTGTCAGTTTCACACAGGATTTACTCCACCACATGTGGAGGCGTGGGTGTGTGTGTGTGTGTGTGTGTGTGTGTGTGTGTGTGTGTATGCGTGCACAGCACAGTTTTGCTCCATTCACTCCACTGTGTCTTTTTGTCCGCAGCAGGCTCCCCCACTCCCTTTTGCCTACGCCCACTGGCCACCTGCTGCACCAAATGCATGCTGGGATCTCTCAAGCAGACAGATTGAACAGATGATTAGTCAAGCAGTGTGTGCATCTGCTATAAACAAGCCAAAACAGACTTAAAATATGTGTTTGGAGGAAGCAAATAGGAATTCTGGGTAAGATTTTTGTTTATCAAGGTGGCATCCTACTGTACATTCTGTTCCTGCATCTGCAGCGGGTACAGACTTAAATCAGGTGCCTCTGCTTGAGCGTTTTGCTGGTGTGAGACGAATGCAGTCTCTGTTCACCCCTCTGTACTGTGACCCTGGCTCTAGCGGGATGTGTCTAATGAGAGCTATAAATATCTTGGAACAGACCTGGTTGGCGCTCGCAAGACTGCAACCTCTGCACACTCACACACACATTGCACACACCAACACACATACACACGCACATGAACGGGTACACTTGTTCCCATCGCTCCTCCCACAGAGGATGACAAGAAACAGAAGCGGAGAGAGAGGAGAGAGGGAGAAACAAATAAATTATGAACAAAGCTCTCCAGCGCAGTCAGACGCAGACCCCCTGCCTGCGGTCCCACCTACCCGTCTTTCCACCCACTTGCCATTATTCTCCAAACTCTGCCTGCAAGCCTTCCAACGCTGACGGTATGAGTCACAGCAGCTTGTGTGGGAGTCGAAATCTCCCTGTCAATACCTGTGATTGAGCAGTAATTTAACGAGGGGGAGGAAGGAGGCTCCAAAAAACATAAAAAGGGAAGAAAAATTAGAAAAAATGATGCTGCTGAAGGATGCAAATTGTACACAGGCTGTGTGTGCATGCACATCTACAAACACACAAGCATTCACACCTTCAAAGAGAGTCACTGTAATTATAATTAAGGGGCTTTTCTCTCTGCAGGTGGTTGTTGTTGAGTTCTGGGTTACAAACAAGCAGCAGGGAAGCTGCTGTAGTGTTTCAGAAGCCACAAACTGCTGCCTGTTGTCATTCACTTTCCCTCCATTAATAAAGTATCTCATAATGTATTGCATCATGAACTCACTGAACCACTTCACTTTCACCTGACTGAAGCACTAACATCATGTCGATGTGTCTCCAAATTTAGTCATTTTTAATTTTTCAGGTAAACCGAAGGTTTAAAGGTGCTGTAAGCAACATTTACTTCCACTAGAAGTCACAGTAGACCCCAAACATCTCAAACCAAAACATATGTGCGCTTTGTTTACTCAGTCAAGTCAGAAATAGGTGGTCACCTGGTGCGCCAACTTCTGTGGGCTGTACTACAAAGGAAGCTCAACTTAATCTGACTGAGGTTTTAGGTTTTGTCAAGTCAGCTCATGCAGCTCGGGTTCAAGCTTTAAAACATAATACAAAGTGTCTGTACCTGCCTCATCTTTCTTTTAGTGTGTGGATGATCTGCTGTGTAAAATTTAAATTGTTAATATGACTGGAAATAAACGGGAAAAGGGATTTTCCACATCACCAAGCTGAGGTTCCTGTGACAACACAATGCATACAGTTTGTGCAGCTGTAATATGTTTTATTCAGTGGCATTACTAACATACAGCTCAGAAACTTTGTATAGAGAATGTCTTCCCTCATCTGAGAATCTATATCGCTCATAAAGAACAGATCATCAGGAAAAGAATTAGTTAAAGAACGGTGATTTTTATAGCTGATTTAATCAACCTGGATAAAGGAAAAGCCTGGCTAATTTAAGTGAGAGACCTGTTCCATGCCGAGGCTTGTTCTGTAGGTATCCCTGTTCAGTAACCATGGTAACTGATACCTCTGAGCTAGCCTGCTCCATGGCAGGTTAATTGTCATGCCTAATTAAACTGGGTGTCAAATAATTTCCAGCGGGCAGAAACACAGCATCATATCTGACAACTTTTTACTGTCTTTGGGAGCCAGCAACACCCTTTTATTAAAAAAAAATATGCTAAAGTTGTTTTGAAGTTATTTATTCATTCACTCATTTTGTTCAAGCTGTGAAACTGGCTGTGTTGGACTGTGTACTTGTCAAACTTAAACCTTTTAATTTTTAGATTTTTCTACTTTATGTCAGTTTCTGACTTTCAGTGCCAGTGAGTGCTGTTTCAGCTGAAAGGTTAAAAAAATGGCGGACATGTGGACCCCTGGAGTGCTTGCGGCGCGGTGAAAGAGAGAACCAGAGCTTGGTTCTCAGCCGTCTTAAGTACAAGTGATCCAGGTGGTGCAGATGTGCTGCATCTGCACGAGCCAGCAGCCTTCACTCCACCCACAGGCTGCCTGGAGCACAACATGCAATAAGTACAAACACACACACACACCAACAGAGGACAACCACAGGCTCATCACACTGCAAATCAGGTCTTTACTGTGTAAAATTTTGGCATGCATGCATGCAAATTGTGATTCTGCCCCCGTGATGAGTTCAAGGGCCAGTCACAACATGAAAAAATTGTGTATCAAAATGATTCAACAAGGCCACACTAATCACGACTTAAGACGAACCGCAGCCTTCAGGTCACAAGATGGCGACTGACAGGGTGATTTGTACGGTGGCAAATCAGGATTTGCACCACATTCTCACACACTGAGACAAAGTTATTCTGCTAATCACAAAATGAGCCTGCATGCTGTACAAGTCTGTGCAGGATATCTGCATGCCAAAGCAATCCATTCAACAGCAGAGTGAACTTGCTCTGGATTATTTTTAATCACAACATAAACTGCAGTTTTATAAATCAGTGTTGTTGGTTTAAGATTACTTACTGTGCCATTTTTTGCACTAATTTGATAAACAGGATGGAACGGCTCCAGATATACTGGTAGAAATGAGAGATTACATGTGACTAACGTCAGATTTAACCCAAGGAATTTGTGGTTGCACGCTGATTACACGATAAATGACTTTCCCAGAAGCTGAGTCATCAGATGCTCCTTTAACCTAGTTATGACCTGTGCTTACATTGACACAAAAACTGTGAGTAAAGAATTATCCATGCATATCAAATTCACACACTGTTCCATTCACACTGTTGATGTCTTATGCTGTATTATAAAGTCAGGGTTTGTGAGGTTCCTCCATTTCTCTGAGTCAGAAATTTTGACTTCCAACTGGGAACTCGCCAGCCAAACCTGTGCTAGTAAGCATTAAAACTTGGTGGTTATTTCTCATCTTCAAATCCTTTTCTCTCAGCAAAGCCTACTGATCAAAAATACAAACATTAAAGCATAAATCTGATCTCTGTGTTGCTTGCCCCGGTATGTTTTTCTAGGCACGCACTATCCTATCTCAGAACAAATAACATTTTTATTTTACACTGTAGGCTTCTATAAGGGCATATAACGTATATACAAATGGCGAATCAGTACATGAGGATGTTTAACCTTTTGCCTGGGAGCAATCAGTCTTTTAGCATTATATCATGTATCACATCATGTGCACATTAAAGACACATTTACAGGCCTTCCATTCTAAAATAAATGCTGGAAAAAAAGTAAAACCCTCAAAGTGAGTTTTAGCTACCTTGATTGCAAAAGCTGAAAAAATCTACTAGTTACAGTCCTCATTTCTAGCTGCCAACTGTGATTTTTATAGTTAGCTTGTATAAACTGAAAAAATCTGCTCACAACAGCCCTCATATGTAGCTGTTGGCTGTAAGTTTTAAGACCCATGAGCGTAGATTTTGTCAGCTGAATAATGAGCAATAATAAAGCACAATAAAACCTTGGTTTTAATGTTTGGAAAACAGGATGGTGAAACAGTCACCATGATCATAGTAAACTGCATTATCAGCAATGTGAAACTGGACAACTTGATAGTAGATAAGAGAGGTGGGGTTAGCTAACATTAATTGCAACCACCTCACTGCAGATAGCCTTTTTACAGTTATATGACACCTCTCTATTTGCTGACAATTGACCTATAGCACTAGGGATGGCTTAGCTTTTAAGCCAATAAGGTGTGGTCATACAAAAAAAATAACCAGCAGCCAGTTCTCCTTCCTCGTCTCTCTCTGACTTAGAGTGCTGCACATTGATTTGCCAGTAAAGATCTCAGACAAATGGCTGGACGTGTATGTCAGCAGCTGCATTTTGTCATCTTCCTCCCCATTATCAATGCTTTTAACCGCATTGATTTTCTCCGTTTGCCCTGAGGAAGGTCAAACTGTCCCGCAATTGAATTAGCAAGTCTCATTCCATGTCTAGCGTCTGTCCAAGACTGGCATCGAGCCAGGTCGTTTTACTCAGATACAGTCAGTCCTGCTGCAGAGGGGTCATGTTGGTCCAGAAAGAACAGTACACCTTGATGGGCAGAGAAGCAATCTCACTTTGTCTCACCCCCCCCTCTTCTGACCGCTGTCCTATTTGCTGCGATAAAAGAACAAACTGTCCAGACATCTTGACCTCCAGAAGCTGAATGTTGGAGATATAAAATATCTAGAATTGGTACAAAACCGTATTTTGAGGGGCTTCTGATTTTACTCTCAATTATGGTGGGAAAATTTTTAAAAGATGAAACTCTTGAAGTGTTGAAGAGTCTCATCTATATTAAATGCATTAATTAACCATAATAACCATGGTTATTAAACCTTGTAATGGGCCAACGTCATAGTGATTACATTTTTATTAAATGTAGACATCAAATACTTCAGTGGAAAATCTGACGGATTTCACAGAATAGTCGTAGTGAGTAGCCACTTCATTTTTTAAAGTTGCTAAGAGTTGCCAATGCTAATCAAAATCCAATTTTTTAACCAAAATTCTTATTTAGCTGTGACTTAGAAGGGCCACCGCGTTGATATGCTATGGTTGAAAAGCATCTGACTGCAATATCATTTAATGAGTCTGTCGAAAAATAGAAATCTTACCAGTGCTTGAGCAGTATTCCCGCTTTTTTTTTAAACCAGGAAGTGAGACAGGGGTCTTTATGGTATAGCTAACCCTTTTCTATGCCTGATTAAATCATGTTAGTGGAGTTGATGGAAATCTGGGACACAACTTTAAAGGGACAATATTTTCAGAAAAAAAAAAAATCATTTTAAAACAAAGATGATTCTAATTACACTTTTTTTTTATGGCTGTGTTATCAGTAGGTATTGTTAGTTTTAGATTTTGGAGGCTTTAAACACATTTTAAACTTGTTTGAAGTTGTGAATTCTTGTCAGGGTCAAGGGTGTTTTCGGGCACAGAGCAAATTTAGAAATTAAAAAGAATAAAGTAAACCAAAACATTTCACAAATGATTTATATTTAATATATATGTGAAGCCTTGTAGAACAAATCTTCACCAAAAAATAGGAATTAGAGTGTTGTAGCTTTAACTTGTTTGTCTTTGTACTGTGTGCATTGGTTCCATTAGACCCCGTTGGTTTAAATTATCAGCCCAGAATCACAATCTGCTAAATGAGCTCCTTTCCTTAGTGGCCAAAGTTGTACCGCAGCCCCTAAATCTCATCTCCTTCCAGTCAATTCAAATGGACCACATGGGCCATCTCCAAATTACCCTCCATTCTTTGGAAAACATCCCAGAGGCTCTCTGCTTTCCCCCTGTTGGCTATGTGATACATTATGGATTGGACGGAGGGGAAAATGGCACGCCACCAGGGAGGGGAAAGCTAGCTATATGACAGAGAGAGAGTGACAGATGATAGCTCTTTTCTTTCTGTCTATTCATATGTTTTCAGAAACAACATCATTTTATTTCACTGAAATCCCCTCGTTTGTCACGTGGAGACACAGAAGACGTCAGCCCGTGTCCCAGAAGTCATTAAACAAACAAGGATAGTGAGGCATGCTCTCATTGTTTGCCAGTCAACACTGTGATCCTGGCATGAACTGTTTGACAATAAAACTAAAGTTATTTTTTAAAATTATTTTTACCCACTCACAGTCACTGTAGGCAGCTCTTTTAAAGATTGGGATATAAAAGAGAAAGCTCTCACCCTCCCTCCCTTGGATTTCTCTAACCCACTTTATGTCTGCGTTATCTGCATGAAGGGAAAAATTCAATTTTGTGAAATCTTTTAATTCCGAATATGGAAATATGAGCACAGGAATGATTATTCCTCACTCTTCCAGTGCTGGATACTGAAAATGTATTTAAAGAAGCTAACAGAGTATCTCCTGAAGCATGTTTCTCTTTCCATTCACTAATTGAAACATTCCTGTGACCGCTCACCTCCCACCAGTCTCCCTTATTATTCCTCCATAATGTCAACACTAGGGAGGGGGTTGCTAGTGACAGGCCAATCCCACAGCTTTTAGGAGTGCAGCCCCGTACCCTAATTGGCCCAGGGGAGCCGGCTGCTGGATGTAATGAGAGCTGACATTGGGCACCGGTGGGGAAACATGTTTGCATTTGCATGTCCCCACGGCCTCTCTTTGGGTCTGTGTCTCTCCCTCGGCCTCCCCCGTGCATTCACAGGCTTCCAGAGAGCTCAGGCAGGGCCATGGTGCATGTGTGTGAGGGTACATGTGTGCGCATATGAGTACTGGCCCATATCAACAGAGAAAATTAAATATAGATGATGGAGCATGAAAAATGGAAAGACAGAACGTCATTAAAAAGAAACTTTTATTCTGCTCCACAAAAATGGATTGGATTGCACTGTGATATGGTCTTTCATGTCATTTCATGAATACTAAATACGTTGGCAGTCCCAGGGCCGCTGCTGGCCATTTTGGTGCCCTGCTTTTACAGTAACTACGTGTTAGCATATGCATCATGGCTGCATCGTATATCGTACATCTCCTGCCTAATTGTAATTGACCCTTCGTTTAAAAGGAATTAAAAGGAATTAAAATGTAAGTTTTTTCAATGAATTGATGTATTGATCTACTTGATCCATAGTAGAAATGCAGATAATGAGATATCCTCTGCCACTTGAAATAAAGCTACCGCGGTGAAATAATAACCTATCTTGGCAGTGAAAATGCTTCTTAAAAAGATTCTAAGTGTCATAATCAACTGGAAGTGTTAGTCGCCCTCCACAGCATGATACCAGTCATTTTTGTTAAAGTGAGACTACCAGTTGGAAACAGGGTCAACTTTTGTAATTGAAAGGTCCGGCCAAAGTTACTGTGGCCCACCCAAAATTGAAAATCCTGGCGCCACGCCTGGTATCTTCACTCGAGTTTTAAAACTGAGCCTGCTCCAGCCTCTAATGGCAGTAATGTCGGCCGAGGACGAGGCCATCCCCACGGAGTTTATTAATGCAGTAGTTTGAGCTGTGAGAGGCTGCTTCGGTGCCCCGTCTGGCACTTGGCACCCTACGCAAAGCCTGCGATGCGCATGTACATAGCAGCAGCACTGCAGAGTCCATTAGTATATTATGCCACTTTAGTGCAGCATTTGTCACCCCGATAGTTTATACATTATATATTCAGCTGATCCAAACAAATGAAGATGTTCGTTAACTGGCAGACTCAAAGATCTACCATGGAAACTTACATCAAGAGTCAAAAGAAAAAAAAAACCATCCCAGTGAAGAACCGTTTATTTACATGAAACAGGAGGATCAGAGCAAAGATAAGGGAGGATACAAAAGTGATGAGACATCTGTGAGAGGAAAGGTGCTCTCGCATCCACAACTTCAGAAAATGATGGAAATGGAACATGACATTGTCACTTCTGAGGTTTGTTGAGATTGAGCATACATGGGTGTCTAATCTGGTGAAACGTCATTCAGCCATTCCTCTCCCTTACTTCAAGATACTGACCTTTGTTCACAAAGAAATCCTGTTGTTCTACGGCCAATGAACAATGATCATTGTTCAAACTGTTGCTGTCTTAGCAATGAAGAGAAATCTAAATCATAGAAGGCAGAATAAAGCACCTTTTTTTCCCCAGATCTTGACAAAGCTAGTCTACTTGAGAGACTGATTTGCACTGAGGGATGAATTTACATTAGCTGAGAACACTGAGTTGACCCGGCAGAAACACTGCGTTAATTTGTTCTCCCTATGCCAACCCTCTCACCTTCTGTAATCACTGCATGTATTCAGGAAGAGGGGAGGAAAACCTTTGCCAGGAACATTTACAGTATGAATATAATTCAGTCAGAGAATTCATGTTTGAAATGTTTATTACAGCAGCAGAACTTAAAGGTTGGTGGCCTCACTAATTAGTGATATTTTAAACCCCCCGCTGGAGCCTGCAGATGGATGCTGGCATGGAGAACAGGGCAGTAGTGTCACTGACAAACAGAAGGAGTGATTGGACTTGTTTGCAGTTTAAATATACCGTTAAATTGGGAGGGTGTGTTCGGCATATTATTAAGGAGAGTGCGTCATGGCTCATGTGTAACAATGCAGCTCCAGCTGACTGCCTGAATCAGCTTGCAGACATCGCTATACAGTAGTACATCTGGAACCATATTACAGAAAAGTCCTAACTTGCAGATCCCATCTTAACTGTTTGGTAAACATGGTATTCCTAAGTCCATGTTTCCTATGCCAACTTAATATAGTAAAAGTGTATTATACAAGCATCCTAACTTCACAAAGTGTTTGCTAACTGTGGCTAACTGTAGTGTTATCTAAAGGTAGTGTTTGCTAACTGTGGCTAACTGTAGTGTTATCTTACTGTACTGTTCGCTAACAGTAGGTAAAGGCAGTGTTAGCTACAAGCTGACAATTGTATAAGCTGAACGGATTTCTGAAATGAAAATCTGGGACATTTCCAGTTCATTGATCAAAATATGCACCATTAAAATATCCAATGTTATTATCTTTGAATTAAAAAGGGGCACAATTCCAGGTTAATGTGTTTTGACTGAGTGACGGAAGCTCACACTCATTAGACATTATAGAAAATGGTAAAACCACTAATATGGTGTTCCTCTTTCCTTTACTCATCATCCTTTTTCTTCCTTTCCACCTCACTCTACTTTCCCTGTTTCACTCTTTTTGCTCACTTGGTATTTCTTTCTCACTCTTCTACTTCCTCTCTAATCTTTAATAATAAATATTTCATTATTAGATATACTTTGGTGAACAGATTCCTGTTGCATGCCTCGTTTTTGTATTTTATCTCAAAAACATTCTTTAGAATAATACACTGTCTGGCTCTGTAATCATATCTGTACATTTCCTCCTCTGTCCCCTTCAGCCTCCTTTCCTCTGAACTCTGCCAGGCTTGAAAAGTCGAGCTAATGTCTTTGATTCTCTTGACACTCGCTAGCTTATTCTGGCTGAGTTTTCCTTGGCAGTTTCCTCTAAAAGTAATGCCACCAGTAGTAGAAGAAGACTGATATAAAACGGCTGCAGTGAGCAGCCCCGTCTGTTTGCCAAAACAAGCAGAGCGTGATTGAGACTGGGCTCTGCTGCCCAGTCTGCCTTGCCATGTAAAGTATTTCTACTGTGGTAGAACACACAGTTAAATGATCAATAAAGTGGACACCATCAACCAGAAATATCCATCAGCTGAGATACTATGCATAATGAATGGTGCCATGAATGCATACAGACCCCAGATGTCAAATACGGATTGGTTTTTTTTTGTTTTTTTTGCCTGTTGTCTGGAAGACATCCCCCTTTGGAGGGTTTCCAGGCATGTCCAATTGGGAGGAGATCCCGAGAGATGATCCAGATTTTGCTGGAAGGATTACATATTTCATCTGGACTGGGAATGCCTCAAGATCCCACAGGAAGAACTGTAGAGTATAGCTGTGGAGAGAGGGACCTGCTTCCACTGCGACCTGACCCCAGAAAAGCAGAATGATTGGAGGGACATCAATTGGGTAAATTTTTGAGACATTGTTTGGAATACAATAAGATGCAGCTGCTGGACATTTGCAAATATTAAAATAACTCTGACCGCTATCCAGTGTTGAGAGGGCTGTTTTTAAACGTATTCCACTACAAAATGCCTGTGTATTCGATTAGATTACTAAAGTTAAAGCTTGGACAAAGAGTTTTTAAACTGGTTATGAAACAGTCAGTTTAATACTGGTGCCCCTATATGATCTACAAAACAAGATCATCCATGAGAAGATTGTCTGTTTCTATAAAGTTATTCTAAATGTCTGGCAGTGGGTCAGATTCTCAGTGAAATCGGATGAAAAAAGTTTACATTTACCCAGGCAAAGTTACAGTGAGTAGCATGTTAGTCAGTTACAAAGAAGCAGGAGCAGACTTTTAGTCAGATACATTTATTTTTGACGTTCATGAATTATATTATTTTGCAGTTATAGCAGTGGAAACACAAAAATCAACAAAATAGAAAAGGTCCGTAAGTATTCTAAACACACGTCCAAAGAGTAAAAATTGACTAATGTTTTCATCAAAAGGATCTTAGGCTATTTGTTGCTCGTTAGCAATACATATTGCCAATTCAGGCAGTATAATTAGCCAGCTAGTTAGCCAAACTAACTCCCCAAAATTTAAAAGGTGCGATTTTATTTCACATCATTAGTCTGTTGCTTTGATATGACCTGACATTTTTGTTGAGCTCTGCAAAGGCAGAATACAGGAACTTCCAAATAAGGGTCAAAGATCAAGCTCCTCTCACTCATGTGGTGCATGGCAGGTCCACTGTGCACGTACAAATGGTTGCACTTAAAGCAGATAGAAAAAAAAGCAAAGTATTCTCTTCAAATAATCTATTTTTAAGCACAATAACTGTATTCAGAATGGCCATACTTGTCACCCTTGAGATCTCCCATGGAGAATTTGATTTTCATAGACTGTTACCTGCATTCGGGCTGATTTGTTAAAAATGAAAGTAACAAATTAATAAGTACAAATAGGTGCCTAAAGATGAGCTGTAACTGCAACTTACATTACAGCATTCAGCTTTGACTAGTGCAATGTTTAAATTTGACTATCACACCAAAAATGAATATTTTAGAAATGTTTTTAAGGGTATATTAGTAAGGCTGCCCCACTGTTCCCCTTTCCTATAAAGCTTTACAAAAGATATGAGAATTCTTCTTTTAAGGACATCTTAAATTTGCTGTAGTATTTCTCCATCTCTCCTTCTGTCTGCCACTCACTGAGGAGGACGGGTTGGGTTAGGGTTATGAAACAAACAACATGTCATGAAACAACATTTGATGTAGCTGTCTTGTTGTCTTTGTGGGAACAGTAGACTTTTATAGTTGAAGGGCTTATACACACTGCACAGTGCCAGAAAAGGAAAAAAAATGGAGGGGTTGGCACATAAATACCTGTAATAAAATGTAACTGTAGCTAGCTGTATATTTTGTATTCTTTACTTGTATTCATAACTCCCCAAATCTGTTCAACTGTAAAATTTAAAAAAAAATCAGTTTCTCCCTGGTGAACTCTGCGTCCACTGTACGTAGGAGGTCTGTAGATGGAGCAGTTCAGTTCATTATTGATTTCTCCTCTTGAACTGCTGTCCGCTTTCTCTTCAGCTTGCTCTCCTCACAGACACTTTCAGCAGTCAGCTACATGTCTATGTGCTTGAGTGTTCCCCCTGTAATTTAATCTGCTGCTGTCTGGTTGTTTCTGTGTTGTTTTAAAAAGCGCTTGAGGTGTAGGTTTCATTTATGTCAGGGTTACTGAAGCCTTTCCTGTTCATGCATCCGCTAATGCATGTTAAAGACCAGATCACATGCTGCACCACAGCCAAGCAGTGAAGTCCTCTGTTAGTTACAGTAAGCGTGTTAGAAACAGTCCAGTACAAGTATAGCAATCAGTACAGCTGTGGAAAGAAGAGAACATCTGGATGGTGAAATATTCTCTGGCAGGACCGATTGCAAGGAAGTGGAGGTTTGGAATTTAGGGGAAATCCTCGGGATCACGTCCAGACCCCATTGTTTTAATGGTCAAAACTCTGTGTGGGCAGTTAGAGTAAAGTCAGTAATGTGTCTCTGTGTGAGTGTGTGTTTGTGCCTGTAACAGAATACCATCCAGAGGCATGCCAACAGCCACTGTAAAGTGGCATTACACTGCTGATCAATTCCAGAGACGTCCTTCAGACTCACTCAGCCTGTGCCTGTGCTGCTGATACTTAATAGCACTGCAGCACATCTGACCAGGGCACTAAAACGCCCTGCTCTGTACTGCTGTGGGCTACATAATGTAGTGATTCAGTCATAATAGAGAGTATCAAATAGCAATTACTGGTGTAAATTAACTTTTAAGTACATTTCTTCCATCTTAACTTTCAATGAATGTTGATGGATTTTGGCCATGCACAGCGGCGTGATGGCAACATCCGTCGGTCCAGACTGAAATCTCTTAGTAACTGTTAGATGAAATTTTGCACAGACATTCATGATCCCGGATGATAAATACTTCTGACTTTGGCGACCACCTGAATTTTCCCTTAGTGCTGTCATGAAGTTGATGTTTGTGGTGTTGAGTGAAAAGATTCTCCTCTAGTGCCATCATCAAGTAAAACTTTTAATCCATCCAAAACTGGTACAAATAGCTGCAAAAATAATGAAATTCCTATCAGCCTAGCTGTGGTGTTTAGTGCTAATTAGCAAATGTTTATATTCTAGCACACTAATGCTGGTTGAGGAAATTGGCCTTTGCTAGGCCCCGCCCTCCTTATTTACTGTTACTACGCCTGTAAAACTTTCCACTCTTGTATGGCACAGATGCTGTTTACAGTGATTATGGTGAAGTTAAAAGGGTTTGTTGGATGATGTGAGCCTGAGTATGACCCTCTTCTCTACATAACAGCGGCAGATTTAACACAAATTTGGAGTAATTGTTGAAACATGAGGTTTTCGATTCCACAGAGGAGTAAACAGAAGCAGCTTCTCGTTTCTGCCGGACGACCGTGGATTTTGTCGGCTGAAACGATGACTCTTGTTGGCAGTTTTTAGAACTGTAATTGCTGGCTATGAATGCCAAATGTGTGGTCCTGCATCTTGATGGATTAAAATATACTAGATATTAAAAAATTGGTTAAATCTGTCTGTGGTCTCCCATGTTTTGAAGGCATAAACAAATATGATAAAGATAAATATTATATCTGCTAAACTTCAGCATTATTAGTATTGTCACTTTGAGCATGTTGCTGTGCTAGCATTAGCATTTAGCTCAAACGGTACAGGCATTGTTGTAGACTGTTAGCCTTGTTGAAAACCCATGAATTTTATTGTATTTTCTTGAATTTAGTTGTGACATTGGTGCTAAAACATACAAAAATCCAGTCTTTTGTCTACCTGTTTTTCAGATACCTGGTGGGTGGGGCTTGGAACCATCAGTTTCCAGGTGTTCACAGTCTCTCTCCTTCACAGGCAGCTGTGATGTTGCAGCTTTAGATCGTATTCAGTTCTGCTATTTACTTTATTTAATTGCAGTTTACAACACTCAGCACTAACACAGTCATCCACACCCCACACCACTGATTCCACTGACCTCAACTCTCCATGAGTTTTTGCATTTTATCTGTATTTAGTCTCAGTTTGCTTAGTAAATTGCTTCAGCTTTTGACCTGAAAGCAGCTGGAGCTGGCCTCAGGCAAAGCTATCAACGGTTCAAAGGGGATTTACCAAGAAAAAAGAAAGAAGAAAGAAAGAAAGAAAGAAAGAAAGAAAGAAAGAAAAAGCAACAACTTGGCAGTAGCAATCTGATGAAGACTGGAGTGAAGAGCAGAGGTATTTGTACTGCAGGAGCCTGATGAGTGGATGAGTTGCAGGCGTGCAGGTTAATTGGCAGCAGGACTGACGCTGCGTTCCAGACAGTCCGACCTCAAATTTCAGACCTCCTACTAGAAAAAGTACAACGGAGCACCACTCAAAAGTTTGAGTCCCTGCTTGTGAACGTGGGGTAAATTCGACACATTGACTTCATGAAGAAGCACAACAATGGCAGCATCAGTGGAAGCCAAAATATTTCACAATATCACATATTAAAACCTGTTTTGCATGTAAATTAGTGTCAAAATATATTGCCAGTGTAATTCACTGCGATAAAATAAAATGTATAATACTGTCTGTCACCTCAAACATAATTTTTCCTCTTCTGTTTCCTTTGTGCGAGGAGGGCTGCACTGCTGAGGGTTGAACTGTGTGTGCACTTGCCAAAGAAACTCATCAATTTGTCACTGTCAGCCATGTTGTTTGTTTACGTCTGGTCCCTGGAACGCCTTTAGGTCGGCAGTTGGAAATTTTAACTGGGAAATTCCGACTTTCCAGTTTTGACTGAAATGCAGCATATGACAGTTTGCATTTTTGGAAGACGATCGCTCTGTGCTGGTATTCCTGGCTTCCAATCTAAATGCGTCTCGGTGCATCTGCTTGGGAAAACATGGTTTGTATGGCAAGTGAACTTTACATCCATCTACGGCAGCTGATTTAAAACATGAGCACGCTTCAAAAGAAACAGGAGGAGGAGTAAAAAAACAGTACATATCATAAAAAATAGCTGAAAAGGTAACTTTGCTTGCTGTTCATTGTGTGCGCCGTCTATTGCTGTGACATCAGGAGCATTTATGTGAGTCTCTGACTTGGAATTCCGACTTGTATAAAAGTTCAACCAGCATTTTCCTGTGTTGTAAGTTGTTTTTTCCGAGTTCTGAATACAATGTGTTCCAGCATGAGTCATGGCTTCTGGAGCCAGGCTATGACAATTGTTTATATACAAGATAGTACATACTTTACATGCAAAGACATTTTGCTTCCCTGCAACAAAGGAATATTCCATGTACAGAAGTTTCATCAGTTTCATGCTGGTAATCATGGCAGAGGAGCAGAGGCAGATGTTTTCCCAGCAGTCGTGAAATACTGAATCTGTTGATTTATGCAGGCAGCTCTACACCACAGTAGCTGAACCTGACCACGAACCATTACAGCTGATTCAACAGAGCAACAAAGTGGGTTGTGGTGTAGATTATGAAAGTGCTTTTCATTTTAATCAATTAATTAATCAATGTTCCTCAATGTAAATAATTTACTGAACGACTTCTGTATGTCATTAAAATATAAGTATTTAATGCATGTTGGCATGTTGTTGCAATTTGCAGTTATAAGTGAATATCTGCTGGCATCTCTTGGCATCCCTGGCAACACAAAAGACTGGACAAACCTGAGTTTTTATTGTGCGTGTACATGCGAGGTGGCTCTAAAGCCAAGCACTCATCCAGTAAGAACACCAGTGATGCTTTAGAAAGCAAACAAGACGTAGCCAGACGGTTGTCCAGTACCTCTTTCATTATGGACTTAAAGTAGATGATCTGATCATCCAAAATAGTGTTTACAGCTGGTTCACCATCCACTTACCACTTATAACAGAGCACTAGTCTCTTTTAGACTCCAGCTCTGTATTTGCACCACATCTGTAACAAGAATTAACTAAGAAAATGAAAGTAATTAATTGGATTTTGTGACAGAAATAGCCATTCAGAGTAGCTGTTCCTTCTGACTTAAAGCACTGCACACAACTCCTCATATTCAGGTTCATGTTGTGTGAAATTGTAGATTCTTGAGCTGAAGTGTCCAACATGTTGAGTGAGTTCTGCTGTGGAGAGGCAAAAACACTCATCCATGTCCAGAGTTGCTATTATAAGCTTTAATAGTGCAGAGGCTGTGTGCATGCCAGAGAGACGGAGAGTTTCTTAATCCCACTCAAGTTTTAACATTTGCTGCTTTCTATGGGTAGGCTCGGTCGCCAGGAATAGAAATATGAGATAGACTTGACAAGTGGAGAAATAGTATAGTGAGGCATGTCTGGCCTCAGACTGCT
Source organism: Lutjanus argentimaculatus (assembly GCA_034769285.1). Taxonomy (NCBI): domain Eukaryota; kingdom Metazoa; phylum Chordata; class Actinopteri; order Lutjaniformes; family Lutjanidae; genus Lutjanus; species Lutjanus argentimaculatus. The sequence continues at coordinate 1,666,462 of JAWZSL010000029.1, read as the reverse complement.
ACACTTCTTGCCTGCCATGTAAAAATAGGTGAGAAATAAAATGTCAGAGATGGCTTCTAAATTCTAGACAGGTTTAAGTTTGAGTTTTCATCCTGCAAAAAATGATACTCAACAGACTCCAAATTTAGAGAAAATGTGCTGGACAGTGTTGCCAGATGTGCAATAACCACTGTGTTTGTGCTTTAATTAACATTTGTATGATATTTTGACATTTTCATAAACCTGTAATGAAACCTTGTTTGAGAGCAACCAATCACATCAGTACTGCACTGATCAAGCAGCTAGCAGAGCAGTGACACTGTAGGGGGCTTTTATTTTGACGGGTAAGAACAGAAGAAGTGGTTGAAGTCGATTCTGTGTAAAGCGATAAACTGTCGCCGTCCCGTTTAGATGACGGAGCCTCCCTGTAATCTGGTGCACATGGCATACTTTGGCCATTCAGTGTAGTATCCTGCCCCCCTTCCCAGGTTGCTTCTGTGCATACAGTAATTTTTGTTAAAAAATGATGAAGTCGCAGTAAGATATTGCTGTATTTTGCATCTGGCAACACTGGTGCCGGATCTTCCAAATTTCCTTTAACATCATGAGGGCCATACAGCAAGTGCACACTTATTTATGGCGTGTAGTTTAATCAAGCTAATCCGAAGCATCCAATGAATGAGTTAAAATGTCACCTTTCACCACACTATCAAACTGCATACAAACTGGTCAAGACTTGAACTTGTCTAATTCTTTGTAAAAAGAAAAAAAAAGTATACTTTCTCTTTCCAGTTATCACAGGAGCTATGACATGCAGCAGCCTGCAAACACACACACACACACACACACCCATTTCCTTCAAACCTCCTTAATTAAATCTCAACCATCCTTAATGTGCTCCATCCTCTTAGCTATCTCTGCACACCAGATAGACAAATTAGGGCCTTGATCATAAATACAGCGCATGTGAAGCTGAACGGTCCAGCGGGGAACAGGGGCCTGGGAGACAGCTGTGCAGCTTTTGCTGACACATCTTTAAAAATTCATGGCCCAGAAAACAGGCCATGCAGACACACGGCTGTGGCAAGCAGAGGGTTTCTCTGATGCCATTCCCCGGGAGCAGAAATATTCATAACCACTGAACAAACTATACGGGCAGAGAAATTCCTGTGAAGCCACACAAAGAGGAAAACACAGGAATGGTACGAACAGACTGCAAAAATCATTCATATTTCTAACATGAGAAAAGTAGAATTTCAAGCATATGTGCTCCACATTTGTTTTATATCAACTACAAATCTGGCGATCGTGAAAGAAGACCACACAGCTGAAAGCATTAGTTTATTTTCCTTCTTTTATTGGATACCAGTGTTCGCCTTGTATATGGATATGGTTGTTTTCACTGTTTTTTTTTTTTATATGTATCCTTCACAGTTTAATCCAGGTGGCACATACAATTGGTTTCGTCCATTTTGAACTGCACTTCTGATTTATTTTTAACATGCTCAGGCAGGGTTGTTCACATCAGATGAATGAGCAGAGGAGGTGACAGTCGGGGTGGCGCAAACAGCAATCCCTCCAGAAAGTTTTTTATTTTTTTTCCTTCATCTTTTTTGTAACAAATTCAGTCAGTCAAGGCAAATAAAGCACATTTACACTTTGTTATTCAAAGTAACCAAGCTTGGCATAACATCAAATATTTAAACATGTAAGAAAGTTGAGCCCTCTGGACCGGTGTTGATAAAAAATGAGTCAAACAGTTTTTACAAATGATTACTTGTATTTGTTTTAACCTAATTTCCTGCATCACCAAAACTAAAATTGTGTCACTTATTAATCAGAGAATCAGAGTATGGTGTAACTTAAAATAAATTGCAAACAAATACATAAAAACTTAGTGTTTTTTACATTTTTTAAAAGCCACCATGTGTAGAATTTTAAAATTCACAACTCTGGCGCCCCCAGTGGTAGAAGTAGAAAATACAGCAATGTATGCCACTGAGAGTACAAGTACACTGAGAGGAATCAGCTGAAAGCAACACACAGGCTGCACCAATATTCACCAGGATTATCTTATTTTCACAGACAATGACAAAAAGTGTTAGAAAGACACTATAATCACATAAAGAAATACTACACATAGTGGCTTTAACTTGTTCAGTAGTTTCATCAGATTAAAACAAATGCCAACATATACTTGCATTTACTATTTGACCCACTTTATATTGAGTTTGTCATGTCATTTTGTCATACAGCTTGTCATCACACTCTGCAGGTGAAGACATAACAGAAAAACTTGGCTGCCGACACTTACATCTCTGCATCTGAGACTCTCTGCTGTGTAAAACCTGCTCTAAGACATTACCACGAACAACTTTTCCTGCTAACAAGGCCAAATAGCAGAGGGCACTGTCATCACGAGGTGAAAGAAGGCGACAGAACTGATAGTTTGACACAAACACAGTGGCAGGTTTTCAGCGCAGCCAAACAATACGGCTGCTATGGGGATCAAACATGTGACCGTTCCATGATCAGACTCTAACCAATTGGTCACCCTGAAGCCACACATACTTCAGCTTGATAAATGTGACCAGTTGGCAGGAACAGGAAAGAAAATGGACGACAATACTGCTGTTGTGTATGTGCCATGCTGTATTTGTTCTGTCTTGCTTCCACTTTTATTGCCCGTGGGCGTCATTTTAACGCTGGCAGCTTCAGAGAAGTGTTTTGACATGTTGGGAAATGTGCTTATTTCCTTTCTTTTTAGGAAGTCAATGCACAGATTGATATCAGACTCTGCACACTAATCGAACCTTCCTACGGCCCCTTTTTGCTCTGTGTTCCAACAACAGTTGAGCAGTTGACCTCAGTCAGCTATCTCCTTTCCTGTTTCCTGTACTTAGATATGCTATGCACTACTGTAGGCACATCTATGTTGAAAAGAAAAACGAATTTTGAGGATGGTTAAAAAACTGTTGCTGGTGGACCTGGAAAAGCCACATACAGTATACAGAGTGCAGCTTAAGTTAGCTAATGTTAGCACAATGCTACATAACTACCTAATCTACATCAGTCATTAGCTAGCTAGTTACATTTGGAAGCTAATGTTAGCAAAAGACTAGCTAACTAGTCAGCTAATCTGTATCAATCATTAGCTAGCTAGTTATTGGTACATAGAGCAAAAAGAGGTGGGACTATGAAGTACTATGAAGCAACATTGATCAGCTAGTTAGCTTAGCTAAGCATTGTGATGAGCATAATGTTCACAGTCAGCCTGGTGAGGCAAGTTTTTGCTCCTCCCAATCTGCTGCTGACAGACAGCTGATTTTGAGGACAGTTGCGGCCTACTGGAGGTTAGAGCTGGTGTGGATTGAATAGACGGAACACTTCAGTACTCTTACAACGCGTTCACATCATGCTTTTAATGTGAACTCCTAGTAAAACTCATGGATTCAACACGATAGCTAGAACATGATAATTAGCTAGGTTTAGAGGTGCTGGTAGGCTACCTGTTTCCCCCATTTCCAGTCTTTCTGCTAAGCTATGCTAACTTGTATATTTAACAGAGAGACAGACATGAGTTTGGTATCAATCTTCTCATCTAGCCAAGAGCACCAAGTTCCATCAGGTGGACCTCTGCAAGAGCATGAGCAAGAGGCAACTCTGGAGTGTAACTTTATAACTTTAGTTTCCTGATGGACAGATAGCTTTACTTGTTGCTAAAGTAGTTAACTGCTAACTGCTGTTGTCAGCTAGTTAGCTCTGCTGTGCAGCTAATGTTAGTGGTTAGCTGATTGCCCACTTGCCCTGACTCGGGTTCTAGTGCCCATTCCGCACCACTCCCTGCCAGCATTCCCGCTGCCCAGCTAACGTAGCTACTTTAGCAACAAGTAAAGCTATCTGTCAATCAGGAAACTCAGAGAGAAGGGAAGACCAGAAAAAAAAACAATATCTCCGGTTTCATGGCCGTTAGCATCAGATTTCCTGATTTCCAACTGTGGAGATGCCTCTTGCACATACTCTGCTGAGAGCCACATTCAGATCCCTCTCCATCTAAGTCTCAGCAAAAAAGCAAATAAATGCATTTCCCAAAATATCAAACTATTCCTATACATTTTTATTAATATGTGATAAAACAAAAAACACAAGCATGATTAGGAAACTGTAGAATACATCTTGGCGTGTTCAACCACTTGATACGAAACGTGTGATTGGAATGTAAAAAATCACTGATAATAGAAATGTTTAAAAACGTATGATGTCAAGAGTCAGTGTTTTAAATATCAAGTTATAAGTTGCACAGGATATGTGACTGTAAGCTGTGCAGGTTGTAGCAGGAAGAGCACAGTGCCAAAGATTCAGATGTTTTCTGTTTGCAGCAGCTGCAGTTTATTCGGATCTGTTGGGCTCAATGAAGTCCACGTGTAGCTTCTGAAAAAGTATACTTATAAAGAAGGACTGGAGATCTAAAACTAATTGGTCATAATGCTAACAGACCAATATTTACATGACAGATTCATCTCCCTTTTGATAAGAAACTCAGCTTCGCGGTGGTTCTTTAAGCACTCAGATAGGGATGGAATGAGGGCATGAATCCAAACATAATGGAAATAGATACAAATCTGTGTACCAAAAGCACATATACATTAAAAATCATCATGCTTACGTAAAATTCACACTATGTCACATCTCATTCATTCACAATACTGGGCAGGAGAGAAAAAATAAAAAGGTGCAAAACAAGAAACATCACAATAAGTAAAACAAATTGGTCTAAGTGTTCATCAGGTTCTGTTCTGAGTCTCGAGGAGCCACATGTGCATTCGGACCGGAAATTTTGTTTCACTTCATTAACTTCGTCCAACATGTACAGGTAGCTTTCTTTAAGTTAATTTTACATGACGTCAGGGGTCACTATCACATTTATGACTGACTGATCCACAGAGCCAAGTACAACCAAGAAAATAAAACATATTTAAGAGCATGATGTGTTAGAAATATCTTGTGTTTGAATGATCTTTTTGCCTTAATATATCTCAAAGGCACTGGACTTCATTAGGTTTAGCAGACAAGGGAGTGGATAAAACCATGAAGCACTAACTTATCGACATCTTCGGTACCTTGAGTACAAGGTATACTTCGACACAATGGTTAAGTTACTTATTTTTTTACCTGTGAAAAGGGCCGGACGGGGAGTATCCACCTTGGTGAGTGCTAGTTGTAGTAGTTGGTGCTGTGCCATAATACTGGCGGTCCATTATTAGGAAGGCCAACAGCCCAAAAGATGTGTCTTTGGACCGAAAGCCCATTTGCCCATTATTCTAAAAAAAATTCTGTTCTGAAAATACACACTCTGGTAACTTAACCGATGTAGCTAACGTACTTAAGTTAACCCAAACCATATTTTTTTCCTAAACCTAACCGCATAGTTTTGGTGCCTAAACCTAATCAAACTACAACCGTTTCACAATGTGACTCTGACTATTGTTACCATGACGACGAGAGTCACCTGACGAAGAGAACTTGACTTCGTCCTGTCCTGTAGGTCCAAATATACTGTGATATCAAGAGCAAAAACACTCAAGGGAAATTGTGTATTTTCGGAACAACAGACCTTTGAAGCAGTGGGCTTTTGTTTTCAGTCCAACAGGACGTTTGGGGTTTGGAGTAATGGGCAGTCAGGTTAGTAGTGTGTCAAATCACATCACAACGTATTTCTAATGACATTAAAAGCCATCCTTATATTGTTACAACAAAGTTTGATGTTTAGAATAGTTGGTTGGGTCAGTCGAGAAAATTTCCCCACCTACTGCAGTGGAGTTTTGCTAGCTCCTGTTTTGCTAGTCCAAAAAATGTCCCATTGGCCGAAAAGGCCATTTTCCAGCTCATTATCCCAAAACAAATGCCCATTTCCCGGAAGGTCCATTGGTCTAAACTCACACACATAACTGACATAACTAACATCTTTATTTTAACCCATGATCTTTACCTAAAACTAACCAAGCGTTTTTGGTGCCTGAACTTAACCAAGTCTTTTTGGTTCATAAACCTAATCAAACAGCGACTATTCTGTTAAACACAAAAATCTCTGGGATTAGTGTCCGTTTTTGGAACAACAGACCTTTGGTGCAATGGGCTTTAATTTTTGGGACAATGGGCTGTCAGACCAATGGGCAGTCCCCATGCAGTAAAACAGTGAAATGGGCTAAGTCGGCTCAATTACAGTGTTAAAGCGACTGGTCAAATATATTTTGGGGGCTAGTAAGCAGCATTAACTGACGTTGAGTCGGAGTACACGTTAAGACTTTGGTCAGTTAAGTATTTCTGTTTAACATTTATGTTTGTCCAGCAGTTTAGTGTATGAACCTCTGTGTTGTAATTGGAAATGTAAATTTGTTTTAAGGAAGATCAATTGTATTTAATTGTGTTTAAGACAGAGAAAAACCTGCTGAACGAACACAACTAACGTCTCCTGTCTCTGCTTTTCCTGTACAAAACAGGACGCATCTATTCACTAGTCACTCATTAATATGGCACGATCACATTTATCACTATTAAATAACATTTTAAAGAAACGATTTCAAATCAAGTACACTGTTTTTTCCATCCGCAAGGCCTGCAAGTACAAAAAAGAAACCTGCCATGTCTGTTGTGTTGGCTTCAACATGAGCGAGTTATTTTTCCCTTGTGTGCGAAAAAATGTAATAAACACAATTATAAAAAGGAGCACAGGACAGAGGCTCAGGTCTTCCTGTACTCCGATGCAAAATGGAAACAACAATAATCGCATGAATAATAAATCACAATTTACCCAATAAGGTGTCCTGCATCTAAAGACCCATTAAAATGCCACTTTGTGACATTGAGTCCTCAAGTCTTCTTCTGTCACTACTACATGTCTTTTTATCAGTGTCTCGCCATTTGAGAGCACAAAGACAGTGTGAGAGCATGTATCAAAGAGACCACTGTTCCCTTGGCTTGGCACTTGGCAAGTAAAGTACAGTTACCAAGAGATGACTTGGTTACTGCCCCTCTAAAGAAGTGGGTCAGGCTTTTTTTTTTTTTTTAAATCTAAGGAGCCTGCTTTTGAGTGAATTATACCAGTCAGTCAGTCGGGGATGATGTCCACGTTGAGGTGAGGTACCAATGTGTGATTTTTTTTTGCAACAAATGTTCATTTTCTGATCAGTATGTTGATTTCTCCCTTCACTTCATGGCCACAGATGAAGCTAAAAAATGATTCACATTAATCCCGAAAATCACATTTGGCAACGACTGTAAAAAAAAAACAACAAAAAAAAACAACAACCATAAATAAAGTTGAAGAAAACTTTCAAGGCAGCTGTCTTCACTAAATTTTTGAGTTTTAAATCAAAACTAAAACTCTTAAGTTTAGAAAAAAAAACTATAATCTTTTGTTGAGATGAGTTTCTTTTCTTCTTAAAAAAAACAACTTGAATCTTTTGAGTTTTAGACAAACAACAAAAATTGTATTTCAAACTAAAAATAAAGTTTCCCAAACTATAATCTTTTATTGAGATTACTTACTTTTCTTCTTTAAAAAAGTTTCCCCAACTTGTCTTCTCTTGTTGAGATTACTAACTCTTTGGAGTTTTAGACAAACAAAAAAATTGTTTCAAACTAAAAATACTTTTGCACCTAAATAAATATCAAAATCCGCTCACAGCTCACTGTGAACATCTTTTAAAACTCAAAGATTCAAATTTATCTGAAGAAGAAAAATAAATTATTTCAACAAAAGATTGCCAAAATGTATTTTAGTTTAATTCAAAACACAAATGTTTGACTTAAAACTCAACATTTTAGTGAAGCCAGTTGCCTTGAATTTATGAGTTTTCTCAGTGAACAAAAACATGGACACCAGGGTGTACTTTTTTTTTCCCTTTTCAGCGAAGGGTTAAAATGCAACTCGGCTAAACATTCTAGGCTATATAGTACTTAGGACTCCATTTCTAATGGCTCCTGCTTTGAACTAAAGCTCTATTTGGCACCAGAGAATGCCAATCAAGCGCTTGGTTGAAGAAAAGCAGAGGAAAATCCTTTCATGCACATACCAGCCAGCTTTCACTCTCTCTCTCCCCCCTGCCAGTCTTTTTTTTTTCCTCCATTAAATTTCAGTCCTATTCAAGCTACTAAGTACCAGGACACCATTATCTCTCCCTTGTTCCTCTCATTTCGCCAGTCTTTCAGTGCGTTTTATTATTCCCCCTGTCCTCCACTCCTTCTGTCTCTGCTTAACAAAGACCCAGAGGGGGGTTTGGTCCAGCTGCCCCATATGTCAGTCAGATACAGTAGTCAGCACACACAAAAAACACCCCCCAAACCCATCCAAACAAATATTAGTCCCAGCTGAGGCTTCCCACAAACAAACATCCATGCACACACACAGATTTCAGAAACAAGGGGAGGAGATATGGCAAAGTTTTGGGAATGTATGAATATTTTACATTGTGTGTGTGTGTGTGTGTGTGTGTGTGTGTGAGGCTGCATGTATGTTCTGTCCCTGGCTGGAGGACATTCTCATGATAATTAGGGACTGGCTGCGGGGGACAGCAGGAGTGTGTATCAACACAGATGCCGTGCCTAGGCGCACCCGTTTTTGTCACGTCGACGACTTCCTGCCACCTCACACAACCCAAAAATGACTTCATCTGCTTCCTGTAGCCCACTGAACTTCAACTGACCGCTGTCTCTTCAGCTCTGCCTCCCTCCCTCCTGCGGGGGGCAGCGTCCCACTCTCATGCGCAGGGTGCCGCTTTTGTGCAGGTGCCAAAGCTGGACAAACTCCTCGGGCATGGCGTGGAACCATTTATAGGGCAGGATGTTGTCGTAGTAATGGTGGCTGACCGGCTGCTCGTCCAGGCCGACGGAGAACGGCCAAAGCCGTAGGCCGTCACCTCTTCGCACAGCCCAAGGGCCAGGCTGACCAGGAAGAGCCCCGTGGAGAGGCGTTTGGCGTGCACGCTGCGCGCTTTCCAGAATTTTCCCACCGTGCGCAGGAATTCGGGGTTGGCAAACAGCATGGTGAGGTTGGAGGAGGTGTCTGCCAGGGCGTAGTACGCCCGCAGAGACGGGTCGGTGCCAGGCTTCATGGAGAAGGCTGGCATGTAGATGTAGCTAGAGCCGTAGACCTTCATACTGTCCACAAACGCTTTTCTGGACCACAGGAGGTTCTGAAATCTGAGATGGACAAAGAGAAGAAGGTGAACTGATCAAGATTCACATACTGATGACTGGTTGACTCATCTGCACGGCCGTCTGCTCCCTCTTCCTTTTCTGCTTCTCTAAAAAGGAAATGGGTTTCCTGTGTTGTCACATGATCAGGACACAGTAGGTCACTGCTGAATGGACTGATCCTGCCACTTTATTTTAAGATAAAGTGGATATTTTAGCTGTTAGAGTGAAGAGGCAGAGAGGAAATTCTGTTTAATTTACTTAATTCAGTTTATTTCACTTCACTCTTTAAAAAAAATCCTCTTCGTGTGTATTTTTATATCTTGTCTGACCTGAAAATAAGATTTGTTGTATTTTTGTTGCCTTGGAGCTGAGGTTCTCAATTTTTTTCCCTTTACAAGATAGAAAATATACTGTGACCCATTTCTCATTTATGTCACTTGGAATAATCTGATTTAGTCCATTTTTTAAAATGATCTCTGACCTTGACACCAGAGCCATGTGAACAGAGAGCAGGTTTCCATCTTTAATGGGTGACATGTGGGTGACGTGCGCTTGACTGGTGGGAAGAACATTTTTACATATATTTATTACATATATTTATTCATTAAATATAATGGCTAATAATTTAGTACTTTCTATGACAACAATGACAAATCGGGCTCACTGAACAACTTTTGAAGTACTGAATTTTTGGGGTTTTTAAAACTCAAAGATCTCAAAGATTCAAGCGTATCGAAAGAAGAAAAGTATATTAAGGATTATAGGTTGTCAAAACTTTATTTCAACACTTAAGAGTTTGACTTAAAACTCTTAAGAATGACAGAGACTCCTCTTCTATGGAAGCCGCCATGTTGGACCACCACGTTTCTACAGTAGCCCAGAGTGGACAAACCAAACACTGGATTTAGATACAGCTTTTCACATTTTTGGCTCTCCTATTCGCTTGGAGTGGGAGGATGAGGCAAGGAGTTTGCAATCTGCAAGCTCACCTTAAGATGCCACTAAATTGTACATACTGGTCCTTTAATGCGTTTAACGCTAAACTGTCTCGTTGTAGAAAGGAGCTACACAAATACTTGCCTTTACTTGCCCGATATATATTTCAATTTCCATCCATTCTTAAAAATCAATATCTCACAGTGAGCTTCTTCCGTCTACGTGTGTCAGATCAATTTATGTGCACAAGTGATAAATACGCAGTGTTTTATCTGAGGACAGAATTGATTTTGACTTTGATTCAGAGGTTCAAATTAGTGAGCTGACTACCTTTTCTCTATGATGCTGGGGTTGGCTGTAACCAGATGTGTTCTGGTTCCCACGTCCTCCACATATTCCTTTGAGAGCGGTGGAAGGTTACACCTGAACAATGAACAAAACACACAATATATGTTATTAACATATTATATTATTCACATATTTTGCATACTCTACATGTAAACACACCCAGTGTACACAGTGTACTGACAATGACGGCAGTATTGATATACTGACAGTCTAATCACAGGATTTATTGAAGTCATTGTGGCTGTTTAAAGCCTGAGTCAATTTCACTATTATAGCAATGTGTTTTTGTTGCTATGGAAACAGCATGTCAAATATCTTTAATTGCTTGTTGTGGGGAGTTAATGGTTACACTACAGGCAGCAGCAACAGAACAGACATGCTTGCACAACTTTTGGTTTACCGAAGCTGCCATAATGATTTCAATAATTCAAATCATTAATAGCCTAACTGAAGTGACTCTGTAACTACACCCTGTATTTGAGTGATGAATAGTTGAAGATATTAACATGTTTTACTTAAGACACTTCGTCCCTCTTTCACCCAAAAGCAGCGTCTCAGCTTCAGCAATTATGCTAATTATCTCCGCCAGGCGTAAGCCGATCAGCCTATTATGTTTTGAGCAGATTTATGACTGTATGCTCGAGGACCTCTCGTGGTTGCAGCCATTCACAATTTTTAAATAACCTTGAAAAACTGTAAGCCTTCAACAACTGCTAGGCTAAAAACAAACCCCATGCACCTGTGCAGTTGTCATATTATCCTGTATGCCATTCTGAATACATAAATGTTCCACCTAAATCACAATGTTTAACTTCAGATGTTTTGACTTATTGTTTCCTTATTAGGTTTATAAAGTCAGGTGAACCCTGGACGCTCAGTTACAATACCATTACCCTATTCTATGCATCTGCAATAAAACTATATATACTATACAACAACACTTTATTAAAAAAATGCATTTATCTACATAAGGAAACTTGCACTATGCTATACAAAAAAACAACTTTAATCAAAACTTTGCAAATCTCCGCTGGTTGCATGTGTGGTGGCATTGCAGTAGGTGCTTCACCATTTATTGCATGATGGAGATCTGTCCTCCACTGAGTGCACTGTTCTAGTTCAAACTGATAATGACATTACCATGCCAAATTAACATCTCATGTTAGCAAGACAGTGTGTTCAGCAGAGGAATAATTCTCAGTTCTCAATCTCAGCCAACCCACTCTTTATCTAACTAAAGCACTGGTCGACTTCACAACGAGTCAAATCATGTATGAAGCCAAAAAAAAAAAAAAAAATCAGTTATTACCCAGGAGTACCCTGAAGCTGTCTCAAATGACAGTCAATACAATTTGAGAGGAATTTTATGTTCAAAAAGCAACCAGTGATTCACTAAAAGCCACTGCATTACAATCAGTGAAGTTACTCTATGGAATAACTGCAGTGACGAAATATAAAACATGTCCAACATTGAATAAATTTAAGATTTTATTCTTATTTGGGAATAAGTATCCTTTCTGGACATTAACTCTTTCAGCTGAACGTGCAATTGGTACATTCGTTTGTTTGCATCTTCGTATTTGTATAATGTGTTGTATTTTCTTTTAACATGTTTAAGATCAAATCTAATCTCACCACCACAGGAAACAACACACTGAGCATGAACAGGCCGATCCCGTTCCTCAGAGAAAGGGCAGCTCTGCCAGTTAATAACATTAGGGAATAATTACCCCCTGAAGGCCTCATAGGTAGTTCATCACTTATGTCATATCAGAGATGTTTATGATCAGCAGATACAGGAAATGACAGACAGCCTGAGAGGATTCTTTGTGTATCTGATTGTTGGAAAAAGAGATGGGTGTGTCCTTGCTTGTGATGTTCACTCTCTCCATGTGATCTGACACAAACTGGTTTGGTTCTGGGAGTCACTCTTCAACACAATCTCTGAAATACAACAGATTCAAATTCCACCATCCCCTCACATAGCTATCTTTGGGAGACCAGAGGACAAAAACATTACCACAAATGCACAAACTGTGGAAATCCTCCCTACTATCATCTTTTAAATCTTGGATATGTGACGTTATGTCTTTCTTAAAATTGAAAAAAAAATCAAAAATTTCCTTGAGAGGTTCATCTGACAAGTTTTATTCTTCGCAGCCATTAATTAGTTACTTCAACCGGCTGCCTGCTGACGAAATTTTACAATAATGACATGTCCTGGTACCGGTAGTTGTGTGGGAGTGTCTTGCTGCCTGTTTGCCACCCAACCCATCATCTGCACATATATGCATAGGTGTGGGTGCTATGTATTCCTGCAGTGCTCCAGTAGCCTTGGCGTTCATCCATAACATTCTCCTTGTTTTGTTTCCCTTTTTTTGTTTTGTTTTGTTCCCTTGGTTTACCTTTGTTTACCTTCACTACTACCCTTATCATAAACTATACTGCCGGCCAGGTTGTTCCTTACTGAAATGTCTGCAAACTGAAAATGCCCTGTGTTCTGTTTCCCTGTTCTGTACAACATTTTGTTGCATTTTCTTTAATAAAGCGTTGTTTAAAACACAGTGTATGAGCTCTGCTTTACTTCTAAATGTTTGATAAGTTTGTTCTGTAGTTTAGGTTTGTCTAGCTCAGTAACTATCTACTATCTTTCGGGTCGCTCCGTGACCTGAACGGCCTCCTAAAACTGCTATGTCGCAGTTTGGCAGAAATCAGCAGAAATTATGACAAGACATCTTCTTATCTCTACCATACACAACATGCATCGTTAATGTGGGCCGGCTGGTATCATCTTTAAACAGTGAGTTCTGGGAGCGGACGTTTAGCTCAGTTGGTAGAGCGTCGACCCATGTATGGAGTCTGTTAGTCCTCTGCAGCGCCGCTGTCGACTCCGCCCTGGCCTTTGCTGCAGTCATCCCCTCTCCTCTGCCTCCTTCTGTCTACTCTTCAGCTGCACTATCTATAAAGCAAAAATGCCAAAAGAACCAACAGTCAGTTCAGACTCAACTTACTCAACTGACCCAAAAAGACTTCTGTGTCACCAGATGTGTCGGAATCGTTGGACTTTACAGTAAAATTGCTTTCATTGGGTAACGTCACCCAAAATGAATCCATCCCTCCAATCATTATCCTGCAGGAGCAAGGATTACACCCCAGGCAATTTATACACACTGAGAAATAAGGGTTCTAACAGGGTTCTTCCTGAATGGCTGAGGTTCTGTCCAGAACCATTTGCTTCTAAAAAAAAAAAAACCCCTTGTAAACCCTTGTTTTTTTTGTACCATAATATAAAAGTGTTCTCATTGGGTTCTAGATAAAATCCTTAAAATATGAAAAGGTTCTCTGTAGAGGTCCCTCAGTATGCTCTAGATTTGGAATATCAAAAGGTTTTCGATAGTGCTCTAGATAAAACCCATGGAACCTAAAAAGGTTTGCAGTAGAACCCCCTCGGTGGGATTCTGGATAAAGCCCTTGGAATGTAAAAAGTTTCACGATAGAACCCCCTTGGTGTGTTCTTGATAAAACAAAAGGAATATAAAATGGCTGTCTGTAGAACCCCCTTGGTGGGTTCTTGTTGGTACCCTTAGAAGGGTCAAAAGTTTTGGATAGAACCTCCAGAGAGAGTTCAGGGTGGAACCATTACACCATAGAATGGTTCTCTGGTGAACCTCTCATAGGGTATTCTGGATGGAAAGGTTCAAACAGAAACCAAGAAGGGTTCTCCTATGGGGACAAGCCAAAGAAAGCTTTATGGTTCTAGTGAGTGCCTCTGCTTCTAAGAGTTTACTTTTGAAAATTAAGTATTTGAATTGTAGGAGGAACCAAAGCAGAACCACACATAAAGTTGTATTCCCCAAAATGTGAACCCTGGACTCTGAGAACACTGAAACGCCTTTCTGTGCACCGAAAATACAGAATCAAGCCGTTTTAAGGTGCTAATTTTATGAATGAAGCTGCAGGACATCCATTCAAGAGCACATCTGAGGAGAACCCTTTTTAGGAAGGGAGCCAAAGAGGAGCTCAGATGCTTCTCACAACGGTTGGGAAGAATCTGAGGGTTTGTTTTGAAGGTTCGTAGCAATCATGGTCGATCTCATCAGCTCCTCTCATCCTCAAAGCAGTGCTTCCTGCACATGATGTACTGACAGACAGTGTGGTAATGGTGCAGAGAGTCTGTCTGGGGCGGCTCCTCTGAGTAAAACGGAAACAAAACAGCAACGGTACACCGCAGAAGGCAGACAGGGTCTCTTCTTCAGTTGAATATTTTAAATTGCAGGGTTTTTGCAACAATATCAACAATATGAATGTCTGTAAGCCTTTACATAGTCGCATAAAGTGATGATTCATAACAAACAGTGGAAATAAAAGCTTCCAAGTCATAGTGATATTGCTAAGTATGTCACTCTCTCAGGAACTCAGTGGCATGACAAACACAGGAAAGGCTTGAATCAGCAGCTACACTGGGTTGCATTTCAAGCTCCCTGAGTTTCATGTTTCAAGAGTTTAAACTGACATTTCCCATAATGAAGGTATTCGCATTCTATATTTTTTTAAATACATTTTTTTTTTTTTGTCTTTCATCACACCACAATGTAATTTAATAGGCACAGTCAGCTTGACCAGTCAGGATATAAAGGTCTAAATGACCCTTTTGATGCCAACAAAGGCATAGGGATCTGTTCTTGTGCAACAGGCAACTGCTGCTTTTGCAAAGCAGAGTTGCAATGATAAACAGAATAATTGGTTATTAATTGACTAATCATTCTGAGTCATATTTTCATTTGATTTGGCTTCTGAGCTATGAATATTATCTTTTTTTTTTTTACTCTGTAACAGTAAACACCAATGGAGTCTTTAACAACCATTTCTGAATCCAGTGTTATAGACCTACAGGCTACTCAGTACAAATGTGAAGCACAGAAGGTTACACTGACTCTGGCTAGTACCTGTTGCCTTCCTGGGTTTGGGTCATTTGGGTTGGGCAGATCATGGGTAGGTTTAGGCATGAGGAGCGGGCTTTGATTCTCTAAATAATCTGAGGCTCATCTAAAGAAGTCATCATTCTGTGAGCAACTGTGATCTGGTTTTAGGCTGCACAGTATGAGTGTGCAAACAGCAGCACACAAAGAAAGTAGTTCAGGTTACCTTGCTGAGAAGTTACTTGCACATGTGCAGCCTGTTGCCTGCAGCTCTTCATCTAACAGCTCACTGTGGCTGCTCCCAATTACTCTTTGCAATATTTCAAACTGATACGCTGTCAACAAATGCTGAAAATGACCGCTGTCTCATTTTGTCGACACACTTTTGATGAATGATAAAACTATTTATAAAGGAGGAGAGTGGGGGGGGGGGGCATGGAAAAATCCTGGGAAAATGATATGACAAAGTAACCACTGCAATGTGATAATGCGTGTCACGCATTTTTCCTTGAGCTCACGGCCTAATCTGCATTTAACAACTGTAGATTTCACTTCCTCACTCGTTTCAACTCGTTCTACTTCAGCAGTCTGGAGCAGTTGTCACGTTCTCAAGGGGGATTACGGCTTCAGAGATGGTTTCTTCCTCTGTGAAAACGATACGAATGCATCTCTTTGATTGTTGCAAACAGATGAACACTTTTATGTCCTATTCATAATATGTAAATGATTCTGTGTGATGTCCCAGTCACCTCATATTTTTTTTTTTTCATCTGGCGTCTAGTTTGCCTCAGATCATTTAATGCTCTGCTTTTATTTTGCAACACCAGATGGTTTCATTCTGCTTTATGGCCTCCTCCTCATCTCCTCTTCCTCCCTCATCTTAGTCTTCTCAGATTTTGCTTACTCACGCCTAACCTCTTTTCTCTTTTGCCCTCGCCGTGGCCCATTTTTCTGTCTGTGTCTGTCTGTCTCTCTTGGCTACAGTCGATACCGGCTCTCATTATCCCTGAGAGCTGATAGTGTTCGGCTGCTCTCTCTTGGGCACGGCTGATTCACATTTGGGAGGAGCGGCGAAGAGGTGATGTACATGCACACGGTCGAACTCACGGTCCCCGCAGGGTTTCTCACCGCATGATGAAGTCGGCCTGGTCGATGTCCCGTCCGCACTTGCTGTGCCGGAGAATGCCACCGTTGCCCACCACAGCGCACTTCTTCAGGGGCAGCTGCAGAGGGTTGTCCTGGGCAGAAGGAAACATACAGCTCTGTTAGCATACACACCTGGACATAAACACACAAAGCCTCTTACACACATGCACAAAGACAAACATTACTTTTCTCTCAACTAAAATCCCAAAATTGAGGCAGGTGCATGAGTCGCCCTGCGTTCAGCAAAGCGCAGGACCTCGGCCCGCTGCTAATTTCCCCTCACAGCCTCACGTGCTGACAGACACACCATCATGGATATATGAAGCGAGGAGGTCGACAAAACCAAGTCGAGGTCACACAGCTTATTGAATCAGATTTCATGTCTGGCGTATGTTCCCAGAACAAAGTCTATATTATGCAGGGTGAAATGATTTAATCAAAATAAAAATAACATACCCAGCAGGCATAGAGAAATCAACTTTGAGCTAAGTGTAACTACATTATTTCTCATAGAAAACAAATGTCAAAACTGATTTACAATGGTTATCGCTTCTCTCACTCGTCCATAATCAAATCTGTGTCCAGTGATTTTTTTTTAATCTAACAATCCCCCACAGCCCTGCCAGATGAACTCAAGTACCCCTTCATACCACCTGTCATGTTCCAATATGTTCATTTTAGTAGATTTTAAATGGGATGTTATTTGGCAATAAAGCAATCTGACTTTTTCTATTGTTTATCCATTAACTTTAGCTAACTCACTCCCTCAGCTGTTGTTGATCCATTACTTTTAGCTACTTAATTTCATTGTTTATCACTTTTAGCTCACTACTTCAACTGTTGATGCATAATTTTTAGCTATTTCAACTGCTGATCCATTGCTGTTTGCTATCTGTTTCAACTGTAGACCCATAAACTTTTAGATATTTCAACCTTTCATCCAATACTTTTGGAAAACTAGTTAAACCATTTAATAATTTTAGCTACTATTTTTAGCCAACCGTTTTGACTGTTGACCCATTACATTTAGCTATTTTCTTCAAATGTTAATCCTTTCCTTTTTAATGATTTCACCAATCTTCGTATTGGCTGTTTCAGTCATTTATCCAATACTTTCAGCTATCTGCAGACCCATATCCTTTTAGCCATTTATTTAAACCATTAATCCATCTATTTTTGTTATGTGAAAGGCTTATGCATTATCTTTAGCGAGCTAATATTGATCCTTATGAACTATTTCATCCATCTATCCATTAATCCATTACTTTTAGCTCCCAACTGGCAACACTGTCAATGGCAACAAGTAACATTCAGAGTGTTACAGTTGAATCACTATGTGGATTTTCCCTTTTTTGTATTTATTTATTTACCAATTTTGTAATTTGTAATTAGTTGAGCTACTCACCACAATCTTTCAGCATCAATCCTAGCAACTGCAGAAGTACCCCCTGGGGCACAAGAACCCCTAGTTGGGAATCACTGCCCTATCATCATCTAAAGCTGTTACTGAGAGGCCTGAAATACCACGCTTCATCAGGCAGGGGCCAAAAATGTCCCTTGTCTTTGCCTTGGCTGCGTTTAAGTCGAAGGCATGGATTAAGCGAGATGGCGGAAACAATTGTGCTCATTATTCCCCTTGGAGTGCACACACTTGAGAATAGACAGACACACACAGAAAAATGCACACACACCCCTCTCCTTGCCTCTGGGTCTCTTTTAGACCGTGACAGGGAGTTGAGTCAGAGGACAATACCCGGCTAACAGCACATCAAGCAGGGGAGGAACCAGCAAGCGGGGCTAAAACTTGAGAGGGGGGACACTTATTACAGTAGCACAAGGTCCAGCTATTTCTGGACAGTTATAAATTCCAATGTTTAACCTTTTTGGGGGGGTATGGATCGTTCACAATATTCTGATGCTTTTTGTTGATTATTATTTTAATGATTAAGTCCATAAAAATGTCCTCCTTGTTCTGTCTGACCAACAGCCAGAAGATATTCAACTGCCAGGATGCAGAACAGAGAAAAGCAGTAAATCTTACACTTAAGAAGCTGAAACCAGCAACTGTCTGACTTAGCTCAGTGTCACTTTCATAACATGAAAGAAAAGCAGATCTTTCCTGGGCATGCAAATGCGCTGCAATGAGACGAAGCAATAAACAACAATATTCTGTCAGAAGGTACACAATCTTCGGTGTTTTATTGCTGCAATTTCTGTTGCATGAGGCAGCAGAAAGGAGAAGTGAGCAGCTCATATGAATCTTCTGTACAGTCCAGTAGACTGTGTGTATGGATGCTCTGTTTGAGACACTGAACTAACCAGCAATTAACTGTCAAAGCCCTAATTGGCACATTCCCTGGCAGATGCTCAGATACTGTAGCCGTTGCCAGCTTGGTGTAGTAAGGCTGGTTGTCTGCGTTCAGACCTGCAATCACAGCACTGGTAGTTGAAGAGGCAGAGAATATGTGTGTGTGTGTGTGTGTGGGTGGTGTGGTGTGTGAGAGGAGAGAGAGAGAGAGAGAGAGAGAGATTGTGCTTCGTCCATCCCACCTAACTACTAGTTACCTTCCTTCTGGGAAACACATATGACTCGGCTCAATATAGGCTTGTAAAGGAAGTGCAACCACGCTGCTAGAAATAGGCCATGGCGGCGTTAGATGGAGACTAACACAAACACAAAGTCGTACAATGCAGCAGGGTGATGCACTCGAGTCTGACACAGAGAAAAATAGCAACCGGCTACGTCTCAGTGACACGGTGTCGTGAGGGATGTGACGTAAAAAGAGCCAACGGTGTAGTGATTAGCTAACATCATTCAAGAGCAAAACTACACACATTCTACAGTTTATCTTATACTTTTAGCTCACTATTCCAACTGTTTATCCATCACTCTTAGCTAACTGTTAAGCCAAGCTAATTCTAATCTTAACTTAGGTAAACAACGCACACTCAACCTGTGTGTGAAAGACACTGATCTAACACAAACACAGCCACTGGGTTAAGAAAATGCTGCAAAAATAGATTTGTTTTTGAGTTTTAGTTCACCCAAGCCGCACAAAAAGTCCCTTTCATTCTTCTTTTCCCTGGTGGGATCTACCCATACGCATATGTTTGGAGCCATTCATTGCGGTTTTGAGACATCAACCGCCTTAATAATGTAGATTAAGAAACCAGGACATTGCTCCTGGGAAGACACATTGCTGCTGATTTTTTTTCCCCAAAGAATTGTATTTATCCAGTCTCAAATGGGGCGGTAGATTCAGCAGTGGATACAGAAAGTCTTCAACAGAGGGTCCTTGTCAAACTTTTTATGTGAAGATGTCGACCACATTATTATCACCATCTTGTTGCTGCTCTTAATGTATATGGATTAAAGCTATGATGCATTTATACCTACTGTTTATACCAGATTGTATTGTTTATCCATCACACTCTGGTAATTTATTATTGAATGTGTGGTTGTAATGTTTTCAAGGTTTCCATTAATTAATGTGTGTGGTTTGCGGGTTATTTTGTTTTTGGTTGTCTGTCTGTACCTTCCTGCTTTGATAATTGTATTTCTATTTTTTAATTTGTTTTTCCACTGTTGTGTGTAATGATTGTGATACGATTTGGGACCCCTTTGGAAACTACATAATATAGTTTAGGGTTCAATCCTCATAAATAAATTTGAAACGAAGCAAGAAATCGTAACATATAAGAAGCTGAAAACGTCAAATTGTTGCTTGAAAAATGACTCAAATTATTAGGTTTCATTACCAAAACTGTTGCAGATTAATTTTCTCAATTGACTAATCAATGAATAAAGTTATTGCGTAAGCTCTAATTTGTGTTTTCTGGATTTATTGGCAATAAAACAGTGTGTAAATTCTACTTCACACCCACACCCACACTGTGGTTCGGCTTGGCCACTCTTCATATTCTCATTCCTTTATTTACACACCTCCCCCATCCCTCATGAATGAACATGCACTGCTCACGCCTGCAAATTAGGGTCAGATATTCATCACATTTACCAACCAGGATATTAAGCTGTGGATCTGCAGCATCAGTGATGAGGAGCCAATCTTGATTATGAGTGAGATGCACCGCCCCTGGATACAAAAACCACGGCAACAGCACTTAGCTCCAGAATTTCTCATTTTGTCCTGTTTCCAGGCACAAACACCCTCATCCACATGCGCCTGCACACAAGCTTGGAACCATGTAAAAATAGCCCTTATCTGCATACATATACACACGCACAGAGGCATAAATACACTCAGTCGGTCCATTCATGCACGGTGCTATATTCTCTACATGGAAAGGGAAGGGGAAATAACTCAGGAGGGAGAAATTTGAAGCACATCCTCCTCCAGTTTAAACACTGCTATCTTTGATTTGACCAAGTGGAAAAAAACACAACCTCTGAGATAAACACCGAGCGGGAACCCCATTTGATGTAAAAATGTAAAAACAAACATATGTATACAAATGATACAAGAACACTTGATTTTTTTTCCCTCATCCGCATCTCTCCATCTATCTTGTCTAATCTATCTTTCACTCAGGTTGATTTGTTCAAACTGTCCGAGAGTTGCTGCCAGACGTCTCTTTTTTTCTCTTCATGTGCTGTTGTCTGTTTTAACCTTATAATATTTGGCCATTTGCTCCATAAACCTGTCCAACAACTTCTTCTCAAAGGAGGAGAAATTAGAGCTTCCTTGCCAAGCCGTCATGAGTATACTAACTAAGCTAGTAGGCCTATATTTTGATAACTTTCTAGCTAGTTAGCAAACAATTTTAGATTTGTTAACCTTCTGGCTAGTTAGCAAATAATGTTTTGTAACATTTTGTTAACAAAAATTACACTGTTTGCTAGCTAAAAAGTTAAGGAATACAGAACAGTTGAAAGTGAACAGTTCCCCCCTCTCTTACTATGTCTCAGCAGCAGTTAAATCTATTTTTTTACTTATTCATTTATTAATATTTGGGTACGCAAGCGTCTACATTTTGATTAAACTCTATTCAAAACTTGGATTTACTACATGGAGATCAGTTTTTAATTGTGTAACAGATCTCTGCTTAAAATTAAATCTGGATATACTCATTTTAAGTTTTGCTGATTAGGCTCAATCTTAGATTAAATTAATCTTTGTTGGTGCAACTCAGTCTGATAGAAAAAGTGAAAGATGCATCTTCATGACGATCAATCTAAATCTGAAAGAGGGATGTGTAGTTTCTTTCATTCTTGCATTTAAGCAGCGGTTTGCAGCATCTTTTTAGCTGGCTTGTTGCTCTAATTGGTCCGTCTTCTCACATCATATTTTAATATGAACTCCCTTCACACTGCAGAACACTACACCAGTAATCCCCCCTCCTTTAGAGGGAGTCTTCCTGCTACACTGCCCCCCTCCCCGCCTCCATTACGGATCAACGAGGATCCATGTTAAAACCCACACTACCCACAACAGTGTCGTATTGCACTGAGTGGGAGAAAAACCCCCGGTTTCTATCATCTGGTCTTAGTTACTTTTCAAGAACACAGCAGCAGCGGCATGTCTTAAAGTCATGTGTCTTGTGGCAAAGAAGTCCTGTGGCTCTCTGAGGGATAACAAAACCTTTAAACTCCAACACAGAGCAGCAGAATAAAGGATTCACACCCTTTTGCATGGATGCCTAAACAAATAAGACTGTCACTGCTGTTGTGTGTTGCTGACGCTGCCATTTTTCTGACATTTGTGATTAGAGCCTCTTGTGTTTTACAGGGTACACCGAGGGTTAAAACTGTGTTTGATGATCACGCTTTGAAAAAATGTTCTGAGTCAGTGAAAACAAGATTTATGTGTATCAGTACTTTTTCAACATTTTCAGCACATTTTAACAAAACCGTGATAATACTGATACACATGTTTGAACAAGCGAATGTTAGCTTGTAGTAACAAGGTGTGAGATGTTTTCTTTTGTTTTCTGACATGTGCTTGCTTTCTTACAGAGTAAAATAGTATCGTAACTTAAGGGCTGTTGCAATAACAGCAATTTTGAAATACTAAATTAAATGTTTCCCTTTTTGTTTTACCCTTAAATGCGTGTTAAATTAATTAATTAATGCTTCAAAAAAATCTGTCAAGCATATGAGGGCCTGTTACGGTTCAAGTCAAGGACGGATCAGTATCGGCTGTTCAAACTTTGAAACCTTTGCCATGTTTTTCTGTTGTTTTGGTGTTTATTTTGTAGGTCAGCCTGTTGAACTCGGTGTTAGCATGTTAAACAGCTAATGTTGCTGTGCGATGTTGGACTAATGTAATATTGTGGGACAGTCAAGAGAAACTGTGTAAACATTAAACTATTTTAAACCAACTAAATACTTTGGGTTCTGTAGCGAATTCAGTACTTTTAAGGGTCTTGACTGAATTACTTCAGTGCTACTGAGAACCAGTTCACATGAAATCAATTGATGCCAAATTTCAAAACCTGGGAGCACATTTGGGTGAGAGAGTATCACAGAGTATAGAGAAATGGGGAAAAAAGAGAGAGTGGTGTTAGATAGAGCAGCAGCTTGTTTTGAGTCACAGAGAGTCAGGTCAGAGAGGGCAATAGAGAACTGAAAGATGTAGCAGGTGTGGTTTATCTTTTCAAAACTTGACACGAACAACACCAACTTGAAGTATATCTAATGTGAAATGCAAAGCTGGCGCAGGCAACACGCCAAAATAAACACAAGATACAGTACAAGGAAAAGCTACAGAGCACACCATTTTCATAACCTGACAGCTAAAATCCCCTGCAGCTGGCGCCTGAACGGTGTAAATTAACCCTCCATGGACAACAAAACTTTAATTGAAGCACTGACAACTTCATCAGCATCTTCAGGTGATTTATTAGCTTGTTGGAGATAACTGGGCTGTTTTCACTGTGATAACCGTCTTGGTTGGCTTAACATTTTACTAGCGTTAGCCAACACTCCTTACCGACACGTTATTTAATACTCTGAAACGGTGTGTGAATTTTTTTTAGGATGTCTGAAACCTTAGTATGAAACTGCAAACTATTAATGGGATATTAAGAGTATCACGTGTTTCCTCCACGAGGAACAGTGTTGCCCTGGTGGCAGACTGACAGGATGCAGGTTGTAGAGACGGGTTTGAAATGAGCAAGGGAGGGATTTTATTTTGTGTGGTGTCAAAAATGCACTAATTTCAGTCCCTCCAGGATGTTGCGGGTCCTTTTTGGGGACTTTTGCAGCCTAAAATGCCTGATCGCTTTCAAGGCAAAACTGCAATGCTTTCAAGTTTTTTTTGCAATGAAATCGCAAAGTGAAAATTGCAAAAAAAACAGTTGCAACTTTTTGTATAATTCATTCAAAATTGAAGGCAACTTGTTCCAAGGAGAGCAAAACCACACTCTGTTCTGAGTGTTCTAACTAACCTTACATGAAAAAGTCTCAGAATTACAAAAAAATATAAAAATCTGCTTTATTTGTAAATGAAGAAGTGCACTGGAGGGGCATTACACAAAGAAACAGACTCAGAAGTGTGAGCTGTGGTGTTGCACAGAAGCCGGACGGTTCTGCTCCGTGATCCTCTCGCCAGTGTCTCCGTGTGTCGCTGCTGTATGTAAATTGACCTGTCTTGAGGATAATGATATAATGATATAATTATGTGTGAAAAAGCAACTGCAGGAATTCGTCTGCAGCGTTGTGTGAGTATGATTTGCAACCAGCAGCTATCTTTCTCAAACTATAAATTTGCCTGTTTGGCAGTGAGGTGAGACCCACAGATCACATTATATTTAAATGAAGTTATTTGCAAAAACAAACTAACTCAATACGACGCCATTGAGCTGCAGGGGAAATTCTGTCACTGCAACAGTCCACTGTTAAACATACACCCATGCATTTGACAGTTATTTATAACTTTATGGTGTTCAAGAAATAAATTAAAGCCTTCCTTTAAGAATATTAAATTCACTGCTTTTAAAAATACTTGCGGGCACCCTGATTACAGCTTCTTCTACATACCGGCACAAAGAGTGGGTAGGTCTCATTATTGACGGTGTGCGAGTGGTAAAACTCGCCGTCGTACCACAGGACCTTGCCCATCGGCGAGTTCTCCTTGGTCACTGCAAACATCCTCCGTGGATCGCAGCACTCTGTCAGCAACTTCCTGTACGGAGAGGATGTAGGAAATGAGTCTGGTCTCTGGACAGTTTAACATGAACTGGATCCAACAGGACAGCTGGGATTCTGGTTAGAGACAGACAGGCTATAATAACTTCTTAATTATTTGGCAAGAGACAGTCAGAATAAGACGGGTATTAATATGATGGAACAAAGAACCACCGTGGAAGGTCAAGTGCTGCGCATCAGAGGAAATGAAAGCATATTTTGGGATATATATGACTGGAGTTTCTTTATCAGTAACTGAGGGCCGTTCTCAGCTTTTTCACTCTCTCAGCCGTTAAATCCTGAGAACCTATTGGACAAAACCTGACAAAACAAATGACTTTAAAGCTCAGTGACATTAAAACCACAGCTCCAAGTGAGCACTGCATCCTGCTGCAGGCCCTGTCCACTGCTCTGCAGGTGTCACCTTCTGTCATGATCCTAATCGGATTTGCCTCGGAGACTTGTCTGCACACATTCCCAGCTGAATAAGATCTAAATAAGACTGCCACAGTGTAACTAACATGCCTTGTTGATCCAGTTTGCTTTTAAAAAAAAACAATGTCACTGTCACTGTGGTATATTCCTGCAAAGTTCTGACACATTCAAACCGAGAATCACAGTTGTTTTTTTAAGAGACTGTGATTGATTTTATGCAATACTTATTAGGGCTGTAACAATATCAAAAACTCCAGTGATAATCCCACAGTATTTTCTGGGTTAATATTTCATGAAAGCACCAATAGTCAGTCCTACAATATTGCCACAATATGAAGGTATTTGGTCAAAAATATTGTGATATTTATCCATTTTATCACCTCAGCTGCTTCTGCTCCTTGCAGTACACAGCATGTCATCAGTCACAGGCTGCATGATCAATAATGACCAACCAGTAACTTATATATTGAGACATTTTTAATTTTTTTTTTTTTTATCATATTCTTGACCAGGGGTGGGCAGTTATTTTTCATGGGGTTTCACATGAGAAATTGATCAGGCTGCCGTGGGCCAAACACACATGACGTACGGCCTAATAATGGCCAAACCTCTTATAATGAAATGGTCACTTCTACTGTCACCCTTTCTGATTTTCCATGTGATGAACTATGAGCTAATATTTTGTTGGCAATGTCCAAAACCTGATGTTTCACAGTGTCCCACGCATGCTGCATACAGGTTGCAACTACAGTAGCAGCAAAAGTAGAAGAAGAACAACTTAAACAACATGGATGAAGAGCGCTGAGTGAACGAAGTTACAGTGTAATATCAAAGATACACTTCATTATCATTACCAATGAACACAGCACTGACCCCTTTCAAAATAAATGTCTGATAATGGGTTAATGGTAAGAAAAATGGTATTGAGTGTATTTGCAAGACTTTTAATTTTGGCCTCGACGACCACATGAAACCTTTCAGAGGGCCGCATCTGGCCCCCCGGGCCACGTTTGCTCAGGTCTGTTCTCGACGATATGACAAAATACTGACAAATATTTTTGGTTTAGAACTCACAATGGCTGATGTTGAGCTCTGCCAGCAGGATTTTTTTGGTTCCTCGTACTAAACCAGGTGCAAACTAATTTCGGGAGTGAAATTCGTTTGTGTATTTCCCCCTTTTGTTCTGACAGTTTTTTGTGTTTTTTTGCACTTCTTCTACATGTAGTTTATTGTGCATTTAATCTACTGTAGTCAAACCACTTCCACATTAATAAAGTCTCTTCCCTTTTCAGAACAAACTCATAAACCCTAATACTGCCATTATCACAATATGAATTTATTACATTGAATATAGCTATTAACACAATATGATTTTTTAAAATTTTTAATTGAGAAGAAAATTATAACATTAATGATATGGCGCACCCCCAAAATTACACCCGCCTCCAATGGTATTTTTTATCATTTTAAATAACTATAAATGAAAAACGAATCGATTAATTCAGAAAATAATCGACTGATTAATTGATCATGAAAATAACTGGTAGTTGCAGCACTAATTACTGGAGCGGAACACATTTTTAAAGTAACTCTCCCAACCCTGTTGACTACTGAACATATGAGCATCATGTCATTATGATCAAACTGTGATACCCAATAGAAATAGTTTATATTAGTATAAGTGGTGCAAAAAACACCCCAATCTCTCAAAAATAACTGTAATTCTAAGACAATAGTTGCAGCCCTTCTTTGTACTCATTGTTTATTCAGTATGGATGCAGGGTAAATAATATCATAAACAAAAGGAAAATCTTTTTGGGGACCTGCTGGAGCCCCACTTATGGACAGCTGGGGGCCCCCCGGGCCGCACTTTGGGAAACACTGCTTCAAATCAATGCACAGTGAGAAATCTGATCCCTGACACGAACCTGTACAGATCGATGCCCGTCTGGTTCTTCTGCCATGCCTCCCCCTGCCTCAGCACCTCCTCCACTATCTCCTTATCGCGGGGGAGTCTGTAACCGGGGAAAACGTAGAACCAGCAGAGCACCAGCACGCACAGAGCGGCCCACACCGACAGCTTGCCCCGGTAGCATCGCACCAACATCTTTGATTCCCCACCTCTCTCTCTCTCTCTCTCTCTCTCGTCTGTTGCACGGCTCAAAACGACCGGTGCATGCACATGGACACCGGTGCGGTAAAACGTTCAAAGCTGCTCTCTCCGTCCGCTGCAAAGCCCCGTCTCATCCCGCAGACGGGTGGAGTATGAATGGAGCTGGGTGGGAAGTCCGTTACCGGGATGTTTGGCTCAAGCATCGGTGTGGAAATCCGGTGGTGTGTTGGAGGGGCTCTGATGGAGAGGAGCAGCAGCGTCCAGCCCTGCTTGTGCTGCAGTGTGTCGGGCTCTGCAGGAATCCGCCGCTCTGCTGTCGGTGCATCACCACCATCATTACAGCCTGCGGATTGTGAGGACTCATGCGGGCCCCCTCCTCCTCCACCACCTCCTCCTCCTCGCCCGGTGTCCCGCTGTATCCCAATACGAGAGGGGTCTCCGTGTGCCCACCTTGGTCCTCTCCTTTCTCCCGCCTGATGGAGTCCTCTCCCCGCTGTCCTCGTCCTGCCGCAGGTCTCTGCGGTGCAAGTGAACCGGGCCAGCCCAATCAGACTCCCTCCACCTCCCCCCTCTTTCTCCTGTCAACACCCCCCTCCGCTGAGACAAAGTGCTGCTTGTGCTGCTGGACGGCAACAAGTTCCACACAGATAACACGGGTCAGGACGGAAGTCGCTCTTCAAAATAAAAGCATGAACACAGAACACAGCCACAATGTATTCCGACACATAATTTACAACGATGACGATATAACACAAATAATTCACAACAAGCTTTTAGACCTTTGATGTAAAATCATTTCAAATTACTAACTTATTGTGGATAGCTAATTTCTTTTGTTGCTCTTAACTGTTTTAATTTTTGTCAAGTCTATTTTGTCGATTTTATTGTTGTTTCTATTAGTGGTTGGTTGTTTGAGTTTTTGTTGTTTTCCCTGTCAAATAAATAAATACATAAAATATAAAATAAAACTAAATAAACTAAATTACAATCATGCTCAATTACAAGTAAAAGTACTGGTGTTAGAAAAATACTTAAGTAAAAAGTATTAGTATTAGTTACTTTTAACTGTTCATATCACAGTCACCTCTCTTGAACTAGGTTGCAAATTTTGTGCATTTTCCTGAACCAAAACGCGAACAATTGATTAATCATTAATAATTTATAAGATACAAAACACGTTTTTTTCCCCCTCATTTTCAACAAATGGCTCCATCAGACAGAAACAATGTCATATTAGGTGCAAATAAGCGTCATATCAATTGATTAAATATCCATGAATACATTTTTAATTGGTTAAATTCTTAACAGGAATTAAACGATTAATGATTAACATCCTTACTCTAAACGTGTGCTGCCGCAGTGTTTTGTTTTTCATCCACGTGTCCTGGTTTTCATTGGCCCGTTTGTGATCAGATCACCTGATTGGCTACTAACATGCAGATCAAAGGTTTGGATATTAATGCAAATTGTAGATTGCATCTTGTAATGCATACTTAAGTACGAGTAAAAGTACATGCTTGAAAATCTACTCATAAAAATACAAGTACCCCAAAGAAACTACTTAATTACATTTGAGTACTTGTAATTAGTTACTTCCACCCCTTTGCAGAGGAGTTGAAGCCTCTGTTCGAAGTGACTGTTTCTGAAGTTTAACGTTGGAAAGTGAAAGGATGTGGTCAAAAGCCACAACCATGTCATTTATAGCTTTTTAGAAATTACCGCACCACAGTGAAAAAAAACTGACTTTTAATCCTCAGACGTAGTTTCCACACTAACAGGATGTCACTGTAGATTCTTCAGTATAGATAAATTCATTTTGAACCCACTTTCACTTTCCAGTAATTGAACCGTTTGCTTACATGGGTTTTATTTTGGAAGTCCCCTTCAAAGTCTTGTTTTTATTCCCGCGGGCTTGACTCTGGCTGCTGCAGCATGAAAACGTCTGGCCTCGGCTTCCAGCTGAGAGCTGTGATGTGAGGTGCTGCCGCCCCCTGCTGGACTGAGTCTGTACTGAAGGAAAAAGGCTGGAGGATGAATGATTGAGATGCTGCTGCAGCTGACGGCCACAGTACCACACCCTAACCCCACACTCAATCCACCTTACAGTCTTATTTTAATCAGGAAATATTCTAATAATTTCTGCTCTACTAAACCGAACAACACGTTCACATCCTGCTGAGGAATAAAAATTTAATACATTTGTTTAATTTTTTTTAAATAAATATTTTCTGCTGTATTCTGATTTTTCTGCACACCAGCAGCTGCAGTGCTGTGCAATAATAAAGCTCTGCTGACCTCATGTGGACAAAGGCAGTGATCAGACTTTATTGTGAGCTGGTTGTTTCATTTCTCAGGAAAAAAAAAAAAAAAATGTGTGGGTGGAGGCATACAGGGAATTTTTAGTAACGTGAACTTTTTCACTTGGCTGTCAGCTCTGCTTTCTCTGGAAATGTGTCTTTGTGCGAGAAGTAGCTGCCTTCAGTCTTTATGAAGGACAGATGTCTTCACAAATAGTTCGTTCTGCATAAGAAACACAAGAATCTTTGCAATGAAATTCTTAAAATTGTCTGTAAATTGTCGTCTTTGACACATTTTGGTGAGCTGTAGGAGTTAGATTTGAGGGTTAGTTGTTTTTAATGCTTGAATGTTAATTGTAACACAGGTTGTTACGACAATCGAACACAATACACAGTTTATGGGATTCAATTTTTTCCCCTCATCTGTAGAATACAACATAGTTTTTCATAGAACCCTCAGAAGACAAGATGGGTTCTTGATGAAACCATTGAAATATAAAAGGGTTCTTGGTAGACTCCCCTTGACTGGGTTCTATACATGAAACCCTTAGAATACAAAAAGGTTCTCAGAAGAACCGCCGGGGTGGGTTGTAGATAAAATCCTTTGAATTTAAAACAGTTTTCTGTAGGTCCTTCTGGGTGGGCTCTAGTTGAAACCCTTGGAATGTAAAACGGTTCTTGGTAGAACCCTCTGGGCAGGTTCTTGATAAAATCTTTGGAATAAAAAGGGCTCTCTGTAGACCCCTGGGTTGGATTCTTGGTTCTTAGTAGAACCTCCTGGGAGGGTTTTAGATGATACTTTTGAAATATAAAAGGTTTCTTGGTAGAACCCTATACAAACATATAAAGGCTCTCAGTAGAACCTCTTATAAGGGGTTCTAGGTGAAACCTCTCACAGATGATACCAGGTATTACACTTTATGTTGGACTCTAGAAAGAACCCTCTGTGGTAGAACCTTCATAAAAGGTGCCACATTTGATACACACCTTTATAGAAGGTTCTACCAGAAACCAAAAAGGGTTCTCCGACGGGGACAAGCTGAAGATTTTATTTCTAAGTGTGTGAATCCAGCTGCTTTGTTTTTAAATAGTCTTTGCTCACACTAGCGCCCTCTTGTGGAACTGCTGCATGTTACTGCAGATGGTTCAGGGTTCAGAGTTGCTTCTATTGTCTCTGAAAAAGGAGAAAAATGTCTTAATCTGAAGGATTTGCTTAATTTTTCTTCTATTTATCTGCACATTGAAAAATAATATATTAAAATATATGGTGTACATACATAAAAACAGTCAAAGACCTAATCTAAGTAAACAAAAGCTTGTGCATGAAAAGGTAGAAACACTTCTCTTAAAAACTCAAGGCAAGATAATTTAATAAATAATGAAACTCACGACAAACATGAAGAAAACAGTTAAAAATACAAGAGTTCCAAAAACATACTCTCCTGCCCTCATTCAGTGAAAGCACACAACACAATATTTTTACACTTTAGCTGCCTGCAGCTCAGCACACAACAATAAAACCCACCCTGCAGCCCTATCACAGCCCCCTCCCTCTATATTTTTGTCTGCCTGATAGAAGTGGAGGTAGCTGAGAAATCTTGGCTCCTCAGGCGACCCAGTGCAACCTTTTGGGAATCTTCGCCGGCAGTGTCAAGGTTAGAGCAGCGGGCAGAGGGGTGCCATGGCAGGCCGCTTGGCTGCAGTCATGTGTCAGCTGCTCTCTGCGGACAGTGTCCAAACAAAGCTGCTGATCTGGAAGTCTGTACAAGATCCAGGAAGTGTGAGGAGACAGGCAGGCTGAAAAGGAAAGGAAAGATTTTTTTTGGAGGGGGGGCACACAGCAGCGCTGGTATGTCATGAATATACTAGAAGATCAACTGACATAGGTATAAAAAGGAGAGACTTTCTGTTGTTCATTAAACTCAAACAAAAATAGGAACATTTCTTGTAGTATTAAATTCAGAAGCACTTATGTGAAATAACCTCTCCTAGAGTGGCCCAGTGTTGTGGGATAATGAGGGATAATGTACAATTAATGGGTCATTATGGTAAAATAAACCCTCATAAACAGGGTGATGGAGGCGCCCTCATGTTTTATAAACCCATCATAGATTTTGTGTGTAAAATCCTTGCTTTTAAGTATGAATTCGCACTTGCACCCCTACGTTTCATGGCTGCCTTGTGTATCCTGCACCCATGGTTGTGCTCGTCCTTAGAAATTAACACTACCTGAACGCAAATGTGTGGTAAAACGAGTATATTTCCGGTTTAACCGGTATCTATAGACCGCAAACTAGAAGAATGCACGCAGGAGAGTAGTGACCTCCATAATATGTGTCATTTTCTATTTTGTAAATGCAAATCGATAAAGTATCTTAAAAAAGAATATTTGGATGAGACCTCACAAGCATTTTGATTAGTAATTCAATTACATATTTTTTCTCAGTAACTCTAACAAATTATATTTATTTTGTAATTTAATTGTAACTAGTTACTCCCAACACACTGCTTAGAGGTAAACCTTGTTTTTAGCCAAGCAGTTGTTGATGAACTGTGGCCCCTACCTGACAGTTATCTTGTTATAGCTTATACATAGGTTTTTATATAGGTTTTTTCAAAGTTTTTCAAAAATTTTGAACGAGGTCCTTGAGGATACAGTCATCAGTGTGCACAGAAGATTTTTAGTTGAGATTACTATGTGAGATTAGCTGCGGACAAGCTTCAGGCTGTTTGAGATCCACTGCATGTAAAATCAATGTAGATAATAAATCCTGGTCAGTATACAGTCTAATATTTGCCTTTATGATGAAGGGCCTTTATGATCTCTTATGTGATATCTCTCATGTGATATGCTTGAACATTGTTTGATGCACAACCCAAAGTAGTTTTAAACAATATCACAGATCCTGAAGTCAACATGTAGTAACATCAGAGCTGAGGCAGCTGGGTCATGTTGATGGGTTCAGGTGGATTATATGGCAGCCAACTGACAAAACAAACAACACTTCAAAAGCAGGTGAGGATGGACCCACAGTCTTTGAGGATTACATATGGACATCCCGCTGCAGAGAATTATCTGGCTGCAGTTTTCTTTGTTTTTGCCCCCAAAGGTTCAAAATGAGTTCAATTGTTCAGATTTACGACCGCATACGGAGAACTACGGGCCGACTCATTGAGCTGTCACCTCCCTATTTATGAAAGCAGCCACAGTAGAAAGTGCACTACAAGCACTTCTGATAGCAAGGCCTCCCTGTGTTTTTCTCTTTGTGTGTGTGTGTGTGTGGAGACAGGAGGGAGTTGGGTTGCATCAGAAATAGCTCTTCCACCTGCTGAGGATCACTGAAAAGAAAAAAAAAAAAAATGATGACAGAACATTTGTTGCCTCCTGCGTCTTCCTCCTTTTATTGCCTCTCATTGCTCACTGAGGTATTGTCTCTTTAGCCTCTGTTGTCCCTCTCTTGTAAACCAGCGCCGGATGGTGTTTGACACTGTGGCGCAACAGGAACTTTGAGGCATCGTCAAAAGAAATCTGCTGGAATAATCTGGAAAATTAGGGAAGTTAGTTTAGAAGATAATGTTTCAAAGGCTTTTAGCATAAGAATGTATTAAACTGTTGAATGTACAGTATAATTTCTGCAGCTAGGGGTCTCTCGCTTACTAGTGTGGGATCATGGGAGTTGTTGTCTTCATTGTTAAATAACAATCAGAGTTCAACAGTTGCTGCCCAGTTTGAATGAATTTTCCATTCATTCACTCCATTGATGTTTCAGAAAATCCTTAAATAAACAGTTTTTAAGCCTGAAACTGAGCCAAGCAACTACGAGAATCATGACCATGAAACATTTGATTTGGATTAAAAAAAAAAGCTGGACATGACAAAAAGGCAAAGGTACAAGACTGTGTACATAAGAATGAAGGAAGTATTCATCCCATACTTTTGAATGATACTGCTTCATCTTAAATTTAACTTTTGTTAGTTACAGCAACTAATGTGGGTAAAGAGGTGAAATGAATAAAGTTAGATATTTCTCTGGGTTCAAACATTGTTGGAAACATTTGGGATAAAATGTAAGAAAATATAAATATATAAGCACACGTCCAGTTGTTTTTAGACTCTTTTAACTAGGATGTTACATATTATACCTTTAACTGTTTGTATAAAACACCCTTGAGTTTCCATGGGAACATGACAGAAGGACAATTAAACGTGAAAATCACTAACAAACCACAGACAAAAATAAACCAAGAAATCACTTTATACCATGCTATTCCTGTGTGTGTGCACACACTTGTTTGCTTTACATCATTTAATTGTCACCAGCTGGGGTGTGTGTGATGAATTGTTCTCTCATGCTGTGATGCATTTACATGCAGCACCACCCAGGAGGTAACTGGCAACACGGCAGTGAAATAACTAAATAAATATATAAAAATAAAAATAAAGTCACTGGTGCATCACCACAGCAAGGAAATGACCACTGCAAACGTGTATTCACTGTAATTTAGCTTTAATGTTATTTATGAATTAAGTGTAGTCCAGATTGTTTAAAAGTAATGATTATAACAATTAAAAAGATTTTAATTATTTTTTGCCCAAAGCACCACAGCTGTGTAAAAGTTACAGAAGAAACACTGTGTACACTGAGACACATATATAAGGTGAAAACAGCAGATGAATTAGAGACGGACTCAAGAAATCACCAAGGTTCAACGCGGTTTGCAGACAAATCTCTCCTTCAGCCTCCTCCTGGTTTCTAATCTCTGAGAAGCCGTCACAACTCACTGAGAGCAAAAGTTCAGCACAGACTCTTCCTTGATTCATGTGACTCTTCTGAAGACATCCTTGTTGCTAATGCTCGGTTAACCAAAAACACCTTAGCACTTGCATCAGCTTTATTCCGGTATAAGCCAGCGGAAAGAAGAGAAACTCGATGCTGAGGGGGTTAGAAGTGATTTGCAAGGAGTGTCAGAGCTCAGGCCGAGATTAGTGTGCATGCTCTGAAATCTTGATCAAGTCGGGCCAAGAAGTTTGTTGACAGCAGATGTGAATACAAAAACAACACATGTGGCAGGACAAAGATGAGATGAGGTGGTCAGAACAGAACAGAAAAGAAGAGGACACAGATATTTTAATGAGCAAAATAATTAATATAACATCCCTGTGTACCGTCATATCAAAACAAGACAGAGTCTACAATCACGCTGCTCTGTGAGGCTGTACAGCTTTGAGCTAACATGATAATGTTTAGCAGGCAGAATCTTTACTCTGTTAACCATCTTAGTTTAGCCTGTTAGCATGCTAATATTTGCTAATTAGCACAGGACTTAAAGTGCAGCTGAGGCTGATGGGAATGTCATCTGACCTGATCATGGCGCCAGAAGAAAAGTGAGTGGATCAACAAAGTTCGTTCCGGTTCATCCTGAGGGAGACGTGAAAGAGTGCACCAACTTTCCATCCAATCCATCCAAGAGTTTGTTGAGGTAAAGACATTTCACTCAGCCTCACGGATGTTTGTGACAAAATGTGTGCCAACCCATCGTATGGATGAGAGCTATTTCACTGGATAAATGGAAACGGGGGAACATTCCATTAGGCAAGACAATTGCCTTGAGCACCAAGCTGACAAAACTAGTGAAATGTGGTCAAAATGGATGATCTGAATGATGACCTGATGATTTTATGCACAGAAACACAAAGAAACCCTGAAGAAACACAGTTACATGGGCCGGCTCACACAAACACCTCGCCACTGCATAGTTTGGAAATGTTAGATGGCACAAAATGAGTGTGTCTTGGCTACTTTTGGATGGTATTAAATGCATTGACCTGGATAAAGCAGAGGCAGCAAGAGAACAACTTGTTTGATGTATTCAAACTGACATTTCCAGTAAAACAATGTAGCGGAATCAAAGAGCCTAGCCTTGGCACAAACTTGAAGTTTTGGCACGTATTTCCCTTTTAGGACATTTATTTATATTTATATCTGTTTATGAGTCACTTCCTGGACATCTGCAGAACATCAACCATTTCAGTGATAAACACATCAGGATAGAACATCTCATCTTTTTTCCCCACATCTTCTTAATGAGACTGTTGAGACAATAAATTGTGTGTCTTCACTGAAGCAGCTATTTAAACCTGCTCTTCCATCCACTCCTCTTCCGATGAACTCGGAGCCACTGCGGCAAAACTAGAACAGCCTCTTGTTATTTTAGGGCGCTACATAATCCCACCAACCAGTATTTTTATCATAATAACTGTGATTAGAATAGATCAGATGTCATAGGAGCTAATTCCTGTTATTTAACCTTGATAATGTCACTCTACATGCTCCCCTCGCATAAATCAGAGGTAATGACAGGAGCTAACAGTGTCTGCGTGGCTGCATGTGATTAACCTTTATACGTGATTACATGTTTCATAAATACCCGGAAACAGTCAGAAGATTAGCAAGAAATCATTTGAGTGATTTAAAAAAAGTCTTAAATCTGATCTTTTGTTACTGAATACATGTTAGCACTATACTGGAGGAGGGTCTGACCTATTCTTAGAGTATGATTGTGTGCTTTTGTTATGCATGAGGGCTTTGGGTGTGTATTCTCATCAAATGCATCATTACTTAGCTATTTTAACTCTTGGCCCCCCCTTTTTTTTGGCCCATTATTCCTCTAACCCCATATCATGCATCTAATTTCTTAGATTACATGTTTAATTCACCGTACGGTTTACAGTTTGTTCGCTTTCTGGCCAAGAGTTAGATGAGAAGATAACGCTCTCATGTTTGGAGGCAACATAGTATTAGGCATGAAGACTGGATACAAGAGGAAACAGCTAGCTCCGTCCAAAAGTAACAAAAACAGGCTCATTAATTAGCATACTATATTCAGTTTTTTTAATGTGTAGAAAAATCAAAGTGGAAAAACAACTGTTTGTGGGACACTGTTAAAGGCACATTATGCAGGATTTTCCTAAAAAAAACAAAAGTAACATAAATACAGTCCCTCTAAATCATCACTTATGACCCACAAGAAGTGTGTGGTGGTGTCTGTATCTGCACAGATGCCATTCTCTGCCAGTATTTTCTTGTTTTTCTCATATTTTGTCGTGCTCGTGACGTTTCTGATCTTCAGCCTTTAGGCAGTGGTGTGAGGAACTCTATATATGTAGCGACTAATATTGCATTCTCCCTCTTTTTCCCTCTGCTCTCTGTCTGTGAGAGCTGCACGACGAGATACACACACACACACACACACACACACACAGCAGCAGCAGCAGGATGAAGTTTGCTTTGGCTCCATTCTCACAAAATCAGGTGTTGTGCAGAGGTGTGGATGTGTTTGTTTGTGCTTTAGTGTGCACGGATGTATAAACGAGAGCAGAATACAGCGTTGGATGCAGGCATCCATTCATTCCTATGAGAGCTGCACAGTGGCATACGAAGCCAACTTTGGTGATGGAGCTTGTGCATCGTGTGGCCCATAGAGTAAAGACATTAAAGACTTAGTTCAGCCGAGCAGCTAACTTACAGTTTAGCCTCTCGCTAACTTGAGTGGGAATAAAATGATTTAATAGTCTGGCTTATCTAGACTTTCCAAATGTTACTGGACCAAATGCATCAAATCCTGACAGTGAAATGAGTCATTTTACTAAAAAAACTAAAATATGTAGCCGCTGTTTTACAATCCAAATCTATGTGGAAAAAAAGTCTTTTTGGAACGCAGTGCATCATGTGACATTGTAATGCCACCGTGTCAAAGTGGATTCAAAGCCTGGCACTCTTCCTGGGGCTCGTTGGAATGTAATCACTGTGAAATAATCAGATGACAAATAACATTTTATTTCTCTGATTCACTGCTTTAATCTCGCTAATGGCGCTCCCTCTCTTAAGTCACTCTCTAGCTCTCTCAATTGTTGAGCAGGGCAGGAGGGACCAACTTTGAATGACCATTTACAAACAATTCTGCATATTATACCTCTAAGACAGCGCCAGGGCTAGCTGTTTCCACCTGCTTCCAGTATTTGGGCTAAGCTAAGCTAACCAGCTCCTGTCAAAAGTGTGCCACTATCAAGAGTTCATTTAAGTTTATTCATTCAAGTTTATTAAAACAACTTGTTCTGCAGTAGTTCTTTTACTATTGTGATCAAGAACATTGTTCTGAAGCTCAATTCTGAGGCTGTTAGATAGTTTTCTAAAAAAAACAATAAATACAACAACCTCTGATCATCCCCTATCTATTTCAGGCTTAAATAAACTCTCATTTAAACCTCATTCCAAGTGTGAATATGGATACTTCAGTTGGTTAACAGATACAGAATGGTGTACTTGCTCATCTCGTGTCTTCTTAGATTTGAAATGCTTTCTTTAGAGTACTCCTGAACGTAAAAAATACAATGGTGTCAATATTTGTGACTGTTATATGCACTGATGTATTTTGTGCTCCTGTTCCAAGTAGGCTACAAGTTGCAATGAGATTTTACGCAACAAGAGGCAATATCAGGACAATACCATTAAAGTAATGCTCATGATTTATTATTACTCTTCCCTGGTGTTGTCGCAGCGTTAGGGGAGGTGATATTTAATGCTTGGTCCCATGCCAGCACATTCTTGGGAACAGACGTTATATCTGCTGTCCACGCGCCACTCTGCCTCTCATAAAAAGCTGCCCATTGTCTTCAGCAGCCGCTCTTTGACTCTGCAGACACCCGTCCACAGGTAAAACAGCTACTGGGTTATTGTGTTTTTAGGCTTTCAGTCAATTTAGCGCATTTTATTTAGCTTCTAATGCTGTTTTGCAAAATTATTTGTCTTTTTTTTTTTTTTTTGGTTTCTGGTACACTTAAAGTTGAAAAGAAAATAGAAGGAAAAAAAGCATTTCCAGATCTATTTAAATATAATTTTTTATTCTCTTAAGCTGTCATTTGTAAAGTGTATTAGCATGTAATTAATTAACATTTATTGTAAAATATGTCAGCCTAATGAGATGACTTGATTTGCCAAATCCACTTGCGACTGCTACTGTCAGGGTTTAGTGAGGGTTTAGTCAGATAAAGAGCTTTTTAACACATCTGTTGAGGTGTCAGTCATCCTGCACACAATCCTGAGATGATGCTGAATATAGTGGAGGGGAATTGTTCTCGTCATGTCCTTGCTTTAATCCTCTTGTCAAAGGATGTCGAGGACTGTCTGCTATGTGGCGCCTCGATGGGTCAAATTACTTTCTGGTTTATTGGGGTGACGTATTCCCCCCTAAACTGTACTAATACACACTTCTGTTTCTCTCGTGTGTTTGTTTTTGTGATTACAGCTGAAGTGAGGTAAGAACATTCACGTTAATCCTTCATCCCTGAATGCTGCTGTCATGGTTCATATTTGTGTAATTAACTGCTCTTGATTAAAAGGGAGCCTGTATTAACTTCTTAAATAGGTCTAGATAAAAACAGTAGCTCTGTTTAATGCTCTTACATGAAGCTAATTACGACTGCCTGTAGCATCATCGCCCTCATTTGTCCCTATTTGGGGTTTCAGGGGCCCGACAGACCCGGAGCCATGAATCCCAAAGATAAGGTGAGCCAGCTATATTCCACAGCGTTAATCCTGCATGCATGGAGAGGGGACACGCTGTCCTTATGCACATGGCAAAGACCTGGCAGTGGTTATCTGTGAGGGTCGTTATCAGCATCACTGAGAGCTTTCCCCTTGACTTCATCCTAATAATAAAGCATTATCTTTTCACATGCATCTAGAGTGAGTGTTGCAGAGTTCGACACTCATGGATCTTTCCATGCATACATTTACTGCAACAATTAATAGAGCGTCATTTCCAAGTTCACAGTGTTTAATTTTAGTTGGAAGATGCTGATGCAACTCAATTTTGCAAGGTACTTGTATTTTTGTCCCTCCTTGCTCTATGTTCCCCTCTACAAATCTTAATTGTCTCGGTAACTATTTCATTAATGATCATTAAAATATAATACTCCATTCAGCTGTGAAATAATATTGACAAATACCTTTTCCCACAGCCGAAGTCGAAGATTTCGGCTTCTCGCAAGCTCTCCCTCAAGGTGAGCAGTTTGATTTTCTTTTTGTTTGACGTGTTGTGTTGGAACTGTCAAGGTCAGCTTGGCCGTTTGTATTACTGCTGCTGTGGCAGAAACCA
Source organism: Lutjanus argentimaculatus (assembly GCA_034769285.1). Classification (NCBI taxonomy): domain Eukaryota; kingdom Metazoa; phylum Chordata; class Actinopteri; order Lutjaniformes; family Lutjanidae; genus Lutjanus; species Lutjanus argentimaculatus. The sequence continues at coordinate 1,626,787 of JAWZSL010000029.1, read as the reverse complement.
TTTATCCACTGCTTTTAGCCAACTATTTCAACCATTCAATACAGCGTTAATCCATCCATCCCAAAGATTTATCCATTACTGTTAGCCAACTATTTCAACCACTCTTCAATAACCTTTAGCTAACTTTTATCCGTTACTGTTAGCTAATCGTTTCAACCCTTTAATACAGCATTAAGCCATCTATCCCAACAATTTATCCATGACAGTTAGTTAACTATTTCAACTTTTATCTGTTACTTTGTTTTAGGTCACTATTCCAATCATTTCTGTTAGTTTCAGCTAACTATTATAAATATTTATCCATTACTTTAAGCTAATTATTTTACCAATTTTAAATGACTTTTAGACATCTATTCTAACTATTTATCCATTGATTTTATATAACTGATTCAGTATACACACAGTGAGAAATTGTGATGCTTTATGTTTTATAGAACCAAGACAACTTTTTGCAGTATTATGATGGAAATTCACTCGCAACTTTTGGAGACTTTTAACGAGCCAGAGTATTTCCTTTTCCCCGATCAGATGCTTCTCCTCCAGAGAGCCTGCGAGGATTTGGAGAAGGAGAGGCAGGATAGGGAGGAGGAGAAAGTGCGTTATCTAGGAGAGAAGTTGCCCCCTTTGCAGCTGTCTGGATTACCACTGGAAGAGCTACAAGTAAGGGTCATAAACCACAGAAGACAGGCTTTTTCTACTGCAGAGAAAGTATCATGAATAATAATTGAACCTTTGTTCTCCCCCTCAGAAACTATGCAAACAGCTCCACTCAAAAATTGATATTGTGGATGAGGAGAGATATGACTGCGAATCCAAAGTGAACAAACACAACAAAGATGTAAGTCTTGAACACCCTCCAGCACCTCAACACATCTTCCTCTTATCGTCTTGCACAGTTCAGTCAATATTTCAAAATGAAAAACCAGAGATTAAAAACCTGGAGAACAAAGACTTTATTAACTTTGCAAAAGAAACTTTGCTTGAACTTTTCCACTAACAAGAACTACTGTGTCTTTAGTTCAAAGCCAAAACATTGTGTCCATATTCCAGCAAAAATCATTTAAATGCTTCAGTTTGCATCAAGAAAGACAGAACTTCTCTGGCGTATTTGTGTTGGTTTAATCGATGTTTTGTGTTTTATTTTGAAGATCCATGAGCTGAAGCTGAAGGTACAGGACCTCGGAGGAAAGTTCAAAAAGCCTGCCCTGAGGAAGGTGAGGGTGTCTGCAGATGAGATGATGAGAGCTCTCCTGGGCTCCAAACACAAGGGCTCGATGGACCTCAGAGCCAACCTCAAGTCTGTGAAGAAGGAGGACGTCAAACAGGACAAGGTATCAAGACTCCCAAACATTTCATCTGTCCGTATGCGCTGTAAAACAAACAACTGTTGTAAACCTGTATGGGCTGCCTTAAAATTTAGACAAGTTGATATTAATTCAGTTGTTCTTGAGAAAACATGTTCAACAGCTTAAGATATTAAGTTGAACCAACAGCTGACAAACATTACAAATAAATTCAAAACTAACCTTCATCAGGGTTCACAGGTTTGTGAAAATAAACAGTTACCATCATACATGTTTTCATCAAAATATAAAAAAGAAGGGTCTCAAACAATGCATGCTGGGAAGTCTGCAATAAGCTTATCGTGTTTCTTCAGAAACTTAATTTAACGAGTTAACTGAACTACTGTACAGTACATCTATTTAACTTATCATTTCAAGTCAAAAGACTTCAGTTAGAGGAAATAAGTTCTGAAGTGTGGTGAAATTATTAGAAAATTTAAGTTTAATTATCTTATAAAACTATTTTTATGTTAAGGTATTATTTTTGATGGTTCTCTGAACTCCTGAGGTTTTATACAGGAGATAAAGTTAGAACTCATAATGTCGAGAAAACTGTCTTCACTATTTTATGAATCAAACTTATGAAACAAACTCTAAGTTTTGATATAAACTAAAGAAGAAGTTTTCCCAGACTACAGTCTTATGTAGAGATGATTGACTTTTATTCTTTCAAAAAGTTTGATGTTTGAGTTTTAGCAACAACAACAAAAATGTATTTCAATAATTGATGAGTAAAGTCATAAAGTGAATAGTGGTTAATAATTTAGTATTTTTGGATGAATTTTAAAGCACTCAAATAATGACAAATTAGGTTGTGATTAAGATGAAATACAGATTTTTCAAGTTCATCTCTCAAACTGGTTGGCAAAACTTGTTTTGGCTTATTACAGACCAGAGTTTGACTTAATAAAACTCAGTGAAGCCAGTTGCCTTTGAAATTATGAGGTTTTAGAACCATTGTCTTTACGGTGTGAAGATAAAGTGAAAGTGAGTGATAATATGTTAAATTTATGTTAATATTTATGTATTTTCCGTTAAACCCCAGGTGCTAACCTCTGAGGTGGGTGACTGGCGTAAGAACGTGGAGGCCATGTCAGGCATGGAGGGCCGTAAGAAGATGTTCGACACAGGCGGCGGAGCCCAGTGAGGAGTCCCGCAGACGATGAAACCGGTCGACTCAGAGCAGGGAAGAGGACGTTGTGTAGACAGAATTATGGAATACTTATCTGAAGGCTAAATGACTTGAAAGCTGTAGGAATTAAGCATTAGGTCATAAACATGTATAACCCCTAGTTCATCAGCTGTGCCTCCATTTGCTTGACGGCCATTTTCGGAGCAATGACTCAGAGCACTTGAAGAAAAGTGTAGGATGAGTAGAAACCCATGGTTTTCTTTTTTTATTTCCAAGGAACATTTGTTTTGTTATGACATATTTAGACAATTAAAGTGAATATGCATAAAGGGACACTGCTTCAGTCTTTGATGTTCCATATCTGTACTTGACTTTATCATGTTTCACTTTACTGGCAACCGTTGGTTTATGTGCGGCATGTATGAGAATGGAAAGCGGCTTAACTCAACGACGGATTAAAAAAGGAAGATGGGAGGGGGCACAACAGGTGTTACCTTCCTAAAGTCAGCCTCATAATGTTTAAATAGATCCTGCAGACACTACCATAAAATAAGTGAAAGAACATTGGAGCAAACTGTCTCAAATAAAAAAAAAATAGCAATAGCAAACTGGATAAAAAAAATAAAAAGGCATATTCACTTTGGAGTTTAATATAACCTCTTCTTGCTGAGTTACAGTCAGAGTTTAACGATAGAAATAAACCCAGGAGTCTTTCCAGCAGATGGTGAGGGACTCTGGAACACCTGGGCCGAGTATTTTTAGCCATGATGATTGTCCTCCACAACGCCTCGCCTTTGAGAGCAAAACTTGAGCTGGAGAGCAAAACCCACAGGCATTGTTGCCCCGCACATTGCACGCATGCATGTGCTTCTTTCTGTGTGTGTCAGTGTGTTGAGTGGCTGCTGTCGCCCCGCCATCGTTATTTTAAGTATGACAGTAACACCAACAATAGCTTAAAGATCCCTGAAGTGCACTTCAGTTGGTGTATTGTATACTTTAGTGGACTCATTATGAAAAGGTGTGTTTAAACAGCTGATACACATCTTGCACATGCATGTCATTGTCCACTTATACACACAAACACACACAGTGTGCAGGATGAGTTTATGATTGTGTTAAATACACTCAAACTTTGACTGAAGAGAGTGATACAACAGTTGTTTCTGGAGGAACAAAAAGGATGTTACTCTTTAACAAGAAGGTCTATTTCTGTTGGGATACTTTCCATAATGTGGTCAAACACTTAGAATAACAATGTGAGTATGTCAGTGGCAAAGAAAAGACACTTTTAGTGGACGTGCTTTGACGGACACAGTTGTGCTCAAGAATGACACTGCAGCCATTTAAGACAGTTTCATGGCTGCTGCTGAGGTGATCTACTGGAAAACTTTGTGCCCATTAGTTAATTAAACACTAAAATATGTAAAAATAGAGCCCAAGTTTAACAATACTGGCAGTTTCTGTAGGTTTTTAAGTTAAGACTTTTTCAGACCATTATGAAAGCGATTTAAGACCTATTTCACTTCCACACTGACAAAAAAGTACAGACATAAAGGGAAATTGTCCCAGACAGTTGTCCCAAAACACTAGCTGGGTGTGTGGTTAGTGATTCTATGTTGGTTTTGTTTTGTAGTTACAGCCTGATCAATATAAGTTTTACCCAAAAACACATTTAAGAAGCAAGACTGAAGTTAATGCAACTTAAAAAAAAAATCATGTTAACTTCATAATCCAGTCAATTTTTAAGACTTCTCAAAATCGTTTAAGACATTTTAAGGTCTAAAATTTATATTGTTGGATTTTAGACTTAAAATCTGCAGAAACCATGAATAGACTGAAACTTCCAAAAACTCCCTCTTAGTTTAGTAAATGCAACAACAGAGCAGGATACATAGTAGGGACTTAAACAAAACCTTCAAAAAATGTTGCTTTTTGTGAATTATTTCAAAAGAGGTTGTCAGCTTTTATTAAATATGTTTGAATTACATAATATATTTAGAAATCATTTACTGGGAGCAACAACTTTTTCCAGACGGACTCGGACTCGTCCCCTACGATACCCCCTGGATTTTCACCCATGGAAATATGGACTGGTGAAAAGTCACATCCTCCACTGTATGTGTATGTATATACAGTTTGTGTTTGGAATGCGTTTGGCCTCTTGTCAGCTCCTGCACTCAGGCTTAGCGAGCTGATAATGAAAAGCAACCCGGGTCTCGATACACACTCCGCTCCTATAAATAGACCCTGATGAGAGCGACCTTCTCATAGAACAAATGTTCCAGATGTGCTTCATTCATGTCAACACCGCATGGTGACTGATAAATACAAAGGTCATGACACGGGAGTCTTACATGAAACTTGTTGACATGACAACACATTCAGCTGAGGCAAAACATGTCACTTATTGCTTATAGACGCATCACGCCGTGGTCACACTGTGTTTCACTGTCAGAACCACTTGGTGGCAGTCCACAATCAGAGTAATACAGCACATCCACTGCTACAAATATTACAAAAGTCACATGAAAAGTTGACGTATACATAGAGGTCAAGACAGGACACTGGAAATGGATAATTATGTCACATTTGATCAGTATTGTAAATACTTTATTGATCCTCAGGAGGGAAATTGGGTTATGTTAAGGCTGCTCCCATTTAATAGTACAAAGTATGTAAAAATATATGCTATATGCTTATACTACAATATAATAATACATGAAAAGTAAGTGTAAAAAGAGATGTATACTACAATGACTACAGTGTACATAAACAGTAAACATTAATAATGGTGAAAAACAGGGTCTTATATGTGTTATGATGCAAGAATATTATAAATAAAGAGTATTGTTTGGTTGAAATTTACAGTATAAATAAATGAATAAAATCAGGTCTGATGCCAAAGTATATTGTACAGTTGAATTATTGTACACATTTTGATCCATCTTTTTATTTTATAGATTTCTTCTATTCAATGTGATATGACCCTGTAGGTTTAAATCTTGATTTACTCCCTCCCCTTCTCTTTGTCTTTACTTTATTTTATGCTGTTTTAAGTTATTGTTTGTGTATGTGTGTTGAGGTTTATGCATACTATAATATATATTTGTACAAAAAGAGTGAAAAGTGGATCTGTTGGGTAAAATCCCCCCCAAAAAACTGTCTGCTGATTTGTCTCCAGTTTTAAAATTCTCATTTTATTTGTCTGACTCATATGCAATTTCCTAGATTTTTGTGTCTGAAGAGAAAAAAATAACTTATTTTCTGACAACTTTTGATTTTAGAATGACAGATAAATGTTTATCTTAGCAGAGAATTTTTTTTTTTTTTTTTTTGAAGAAAAAGTTGAGAAAGGTTGTCGCACTTTCTAAAAAACAGCACCAGTGGAAAAACATTAATCTTATTAATAGAAAATGTTTGTAGGAGGGCAGCTGAGACATGTTTACTGCCTCTTAGAGAGAAAAACACAGATGGTTATTATGAGACTGCAGTTGTCCATCCACTTTCCAAGTCTTCGTAGTAGAGCAGGTGCTCAGCTCCATCCTGTTTTTGCTGCACTTGGACGATGTTCACCATCCGCGATTTGTGATTTTGAGCCTGACTTGATCAAACTTAAAGAACCTCCTTCTCTCTGTCCCTTCATGTTTAAAAACTGACTCCTCTGTCTTAGAGGAGAAAAGAAACCATTTTTCCACAAGTTGTAAGACGGAAGAAGTGGAGCCTGACAATAAATAATTACCGCAGTGGCTCTAAAGAGAGCCAGTTCATTTCACTCATGGAATAACCCAAAGGAAGAGAAAAATGAGTGTTAGTCTGCAAAGAAAACACAGAGGCAGATTACAGTGTTTGCAGTGTGTATGTGTGTGGCCTGATGAGGAAGTGTGATTGATGTCATTAATCTTCTACATGCAGCACGAGCCGTGTATTTATTGCTGCAGGGACTGAGGGGCAGACGATATTGGAATAAATTTGACAGTAACAGAGGGTGGTCGGCTGATTAGACAGACTGGGAGCTCCAGGCTCAACTCCTGCAGCAGCTAATGTCGTGCACGCAAGCAGTCATGTGTCTTGTCAAAATACCCTTCAGTGAGATAAATGTACATTGTGCCAGAGTCAGAATTAGTCTGCGGGTAAGTGAGACTGAACCAAATTCACAAAGGTGCAAAAACGGAGCCTGTTTTTTTAAATACAGTTCCTTTTTACGTACTGGGGGATCCTCTGAGGGGGGTCCCTGAACCCTGGATATGGTGGATCCACACAGTTCTCATGCTGGGCCAACAGATTATTATTATTATATTTAGGAATGGAAGTCAGCAGATCTTTCTCCATCCAGTTTATGGTTCACTCAGTTTACCCTTCGCTAAGCCCCTCCTCCAAACAGTAACTGTCCAATCATAGATTAGCAACCATAGCAACCGTAACTAGGCATCAGAGGCCGCTCAAGCTTTGGATTTCTCTACATGTTGAAGCTGTGTGCAGGGGGCTCTACAGGCTCATTTATGCACCGTTTGTGTAGAAAAAATACAGTACATTTGTCTGCTTCAAACATTGTAGCTGTCACTGTCCACCAGAAGTACACACATTTTTTTTTACTAAATTTACTATGTTTACTAAAGTAGAAGTACAGATTGTAAAAAAAAAAGAGTAATAAACAAATACAGGCTTTGAAATGTACTCAAAGTTCTGTGCATCCTTCACATTGACATGGATGTTAATACATCCACTAGAGGGCGCCGCTCAGAGTCAATAAAAGTTTTTGACGACAACAAACATGGCGACACTCGATGAGGTTGTAATAATGTACTTCTTGTGAGGCTTTAAATACATCATGACATGCGGATCAAAAATTATTTTCATTAACTAACTGATGACGAATGTAATTTGCAATACTTTTGCGTTTCTAAAATTGTTGTGTCCTGTTTGTCTTGCTTGAACTACTGACCGCACTGCTACACTGCCCCCACGACTATTGGTGGTACTGCTCTGTTTCATCCATATCTGTAAGTTTAAGAAAACATGCAGAAATAAAAACAAATTGAATGCAGTATAAATGCAGTTTATATGAATATATTCTAGTTTCCCTATCATTGTTTAGGATTGATTTTTTTTAAAAAGAGTGAGAAGGCCTGAACTTTTTTCAGCCTCTGAAGGGAAATATGCAATAAAGAGTTTCCAACTACTGTGTTAAAGAAACATGAAAAATAATAAAAAGCTTTACTCATAAGAAAATATGGATCCTTTTGAATGCACTCCTGTTCCAAAAAAAACAAAAATTTGCAGTAGTGATATTGTCTACAATTGATGTGTGAGACTAAACCCGCAGAAAACAAACAATTTTCTGTAAGTGCAAATAAATGTCCCCATTATCCTGCCACAGTTCAGATATTTTGTGAGAGGAACCGAATGCAGAAACTCAGGCAGAGCAGGTTGAATTTAAAGCACCTTTCTACAGACTGTGGTCACAACAAGCTAAAAATCAGCACATTAGACACAGGCAGACCAGTCACAGACTTTAAAACTCAGGTAGCTGTTGAGCAGTTTAAAGAACTGCATGGCAAACAGATGAGAGGTGAACAACACAGATGTTGGAGACAGAAACTAAGCAGGTGACTGGTATTTATAACTTTGCACAAGAGCTAACGAGGGAACGAGGGCCAGGTGTGCAGCCAGGTGGATCATCAGGTGATTGTCAAGGGCAGGACAGAGAAAGAAGGTTAATTCATGTCATCTGTTACACATTTTCTCCCCATACATGTCCTCCAAACAGACAAATCTGCTGTAAAATGCAGTTTTTTAAAATCTCTTTGTTTATTTTGTTGAGAATTATGTGACTATGAGGCTGTCAAATTTAAACCGCCAGTCAACTTTTAAACCAACTTGTCACACAAGTCACGCAGTAATGCTAACAAGCTAACGAATTCAAGCAGTGGTGGATCAGCTACTCCCATGTTCTGTGAGGTAAAATTACTGTTTTTCTCAATTAAGTCTGGTTGGTTTGGACAGAACTGATATTGGCTCTTTTTTAGGTGGCTAAAATACCTTTTGCTGCTGACCCTGTCCACTACAGGTAATTGCTTAGCTTCTGTGCAGACTATTGACAAGTATCTCATACAAACAATCCAAATTATTCCTCTTAGCTCAAGATTATGGCCTGTTCATGAGGCAGAATGACCGTTATTCTCTTCCTGTCACAAGATAATTTGGAAAAGAAGCTTCTGCAGATGCTACTGAAGTGCAGTTACATATAAGTTGTACCTCTGATACTCTTGAACCCGTTTAACCTGTTTTGTCATTTTTATAATCGACCTCATGAGCGAGAATCAAATCCAGCCTTTTTCACTTTCTAGTTAGAGGATAAGGGTTGGTGTGGGGCACCAATAACTGCTACAAATATATTGTTTTCCAAGAAGGCAGAGGAGAAATTTATTCAATTACTTCACCACTTTCACATCCCCCTGATGGTTTGGGGCTGCAAACTGGCGACCTTGCTGCGACAAACCCCTTTACTGTGACCTCTGGGCTCGCACTGCACTAACTAGCTTCTGTACAGTGGATGTGTTTACAGCTTTCTGCGGTGGTGATGTGTCAAATAAGCAGCTTGAAGCAAATCCTGTTTCTTCTCTAAATGTTCGTCTATATTTGGAGGTAATGACACAGAAAAGGAGCTTTATAAAAAGCATTAGACTGGTGGATTCAAGGGTTTAAACAGAAAGAAACACACACGCATGCATGCACACTCCCACACACACACAATATGCAATATGCTCCCCTCCGTCAAAAAGTGTTAATTGGATTCGGAGGGAGAGGTGAATCTCTTTTCAACCTCAATGAAACATTCACGAGCGGCAGATTGAAATGACTGGAAACAAGATGATGAAGGCACACATTTGTTCATTCATTGCTGATTCATTTGACCCAACTAAAGGTTGAAGGTTAAATTTGCCTCAGTTGAACTGAAACTACAAGCTGCCCAATGAAGCAGACTAATTTCATGTTTTGTATTCCAGCTCAGCTTTCTGTATCAATTAATCTGTAGTGATGCACAAACACTCTCACATGTAAATATCCATATTATTAATGGCTAGTTATATGTAGAAAATCTGAATATAATTTTACAGAATTTTTACATTTAGCATATACATTGAAACACTACAAGTGAACTAATCTTAGCTAGCAAAATGTTAGCTAACTATCTAGCTAAAGATCAATGTATATTATGTTGCCAGTTAGCTAGCATGCTAACACTAACTATCGATGTAACTAGCTAACAACTGATTTAGATTAGCTAGCTAGTCAGCTGGCATTATACTAACATAGCTATGAAATGCAACTAGCTAGCTAGTGATTGATGTAGATTAGCTAGCCAGTTAGCTAGTGTTTTGCAAAACATTAACCATCAGGTGTTACTAGCAAACTAGGAATTGATGCATATTAGCTACCTACGTAGCATTTTGCTAACATCAGCTGCCTTGTGATGTAACTCTATGTCACCTTTACAGCTCCCCCAGGTTTTCAACAGAGACAAGCCTCGCACATAGCAAGCAAGTACAGGAACGGAGAAAGTTGACTGGGGTTCTGCCGAGGTACCAAGCTTGCTCAACCGTTATTGGAGCACATAGCAATACAAGGTTGGGCTTGCCTGTTAACACATCCAGGAGACATGGAGCAACATTAGCATTCATCTGGAGCTGTGTTTCTGGTCACCTGATGAATGTAAATCCAACATTCACTACAAATTTAGCTCTGTTTTTGGTCTCCACCAGCTACTGAGTGAAATATCTGTCTCTTTAGCTCCTAAATGCTCCATTATGTTCACTAGCTGGTTACTAACTTTGTTGTCTGCAGTTTGGTGCGGGCAGGTATAGTGTACAATGGGTTTATCAGAGAATGAAAACAGTAAAGTGGCTGTAAAACCAAAAAAAAGTAGCTGAAAGATGCTAAAATGCTCTGTAAACTTGAGGAAAGCTGCATAATTTATTTATAAATCTTTGTGGGTTTGTTACAACCTTTGGCATCTTTCACACTGAACACAGTAATTTGATCCATTGCGAATATAAAACAATTAAATGGACCAGAGTGAGAGACTCTTTCCCCATTATTTTCTGTGTTTGTGTGTGTTTCTCACACATTAAAGCTGTTTCAGGGTTGTTTCATCAGCTTCAGCGGCGGTTCACAGCAGGCCAGTCCTCATCCCACCCACCTGTGACGGGGCTTTGGTCTGTCTTTGTTCCTGTCATACAGTATATTCACCTCGCCGAACAATAAAATCTACAAAGAGGAAGAAGGGAAGTGAGTCGATATGCATGAACTGCAGCCAGCGAGCATCTTAATCCCAGCAGCACTGCACCATCCACACTTTTACAGCCATCACCTCTAACGGTTAAAGTTAATCTACAATAGGTGCCCGTGGCCTCGCTCCCATCTCATTATTGATCGCCTCTGAGCCAATAGGGAGGGATAGAGGGGCTGATGGGTATTGGTTTTGGACACCGAGGCTGGTCAGAGGTCAACAAGATGCAGCCATTAAAGATTCCTCTTGCTTTAATCAGGTGGAAGTTTTCAAAAGGGCTCCAAAGTTGAAATCAGATCTTCTCAGGTTGTCTTAAAAATACAGAAATTAATTTATTTTAGTCTTAATTTATTGCATTTCTTTCTTTTCTCTAAATCCCTTAGAGTGACCTTGAAAACTACAATGATTTTTTTTGTATTTTCTTTCCTTGTTTGGTAACACTTTATTTGAAGTCGTGTGCATAAGACTGTCATTACACTGTCATAATCATGTCATAACACCTGTTAATTAACATGAAGGGATCTTTATGAATGGTTATTGCTGTTGTCATTAAATGCCGCTTGGTCAATTAATGTAATTTCTAATACAACACTGACATTGTTTAAGATGTCTTTGCTATGACAACTTGACGTTAATCTCACCAGTAATGTCTTTGTTGTGACAATGTGACATTAATCAAGACAAAAATGTCTTTGTTATGACAACCTGACATCAATCAAGCCAATAATGTCTTTGATACGACAACCTGACATTCATCAAGCCAATAATGTCTTTGTTATGACAACTTGACATTACAAACTTAAAGAACACCAGCTCCAGATAACAGCAGACAGCCGTTAGTCTACATTAGCAACATGTAAACTACAGTAGCTAACCACTATCTAAATCACCTTGTCACACTCTGTTGTCAGCTGGCCTTATAACATTTAATGACATCTTTACGACAACTCCAAAGGGTACCACTTAAGTTGAAGTCCTGAAAATTATTCATGACACTGTTGACAAGCATTTGACAGTGTAATAAAACTTAATGACATCTTTATGGCGAGTCAAAAATGTACCACTTTACAAAGAAAATATTAATGACTAACTTATAATAGTCTTATGACAGCTAATGTCAACACCAACCACATATGACAGTATAATGCCATGTTAAAACAAAGCTAAACAGTGTCATCACAAGTTAATTACAGGTGTCATGACATGGTTATGACAGTGTAATGACAGTCTAATGCACACTCTTTAAAATAAAGTGTTACCCCTTGTTTCACTAAATCTTTTTTTAAAGCTCAGTGAAACACATTAAACTGAATTCTTCATGTTTCTGGACTGACATTCGGAGCCACATTGGGATATTTAGAAATGATGAACTCTCTACATCACACAAAGTGAGAAACATGCTCAGCTGATCCCGTGTCGCCTCAGGTCTCCCCGGAGCGACTGCGTGTGAACAGCCTGTGTCAGTAAATTATTAATAGTGATGTTGGAATTTACCACCATGGAGGATGTTGGAAAAGTGGATGCAACATGGAAATATTATGTAAGATACTGTTGTTCATATGATAAAAAAAAATCTTTGTGGTTTTTTACAATATGTTTCTGCTCATTCAGGTACTAAAAAAAAACTAACTGTTAACGAAAGTGAATCTACAAAATATTACTGACATCTGTAGTAGCAGCCACTTTTCCATAACCCACATCTCACTTGTATCAAAGTTTAAGCTTCTGTTCCCTGTCAGCTTCTCTTTTATCTCCGCCTCGCTGTAGAGATACTTGGAAAAATCAATAAAGAATAATGACTTTTACCTGGACTCACCTCAGCAGTGTACTTCAAGAAAGTGTCTGCAGTATTTTCTACAGTCAGGTTTGGCTTCTCTCACTTTTATTGGGTTAAAAATTGAAATTGAAAAAAGATCCCGAAACCTATGGAGTCATAGGAGTGACATAAAAAAAGAATATTTTTAATTCAGAGTGAAATGTGGATGTTGGATGGACTGTCATTAAATAAAATAATAATAATAATAATGATAACAACAACAATCACTCGGAACACATGGTTATGTTATAAAAGGGTCACAGTTTGGTTCGATCAAGGCAATAAAAGTACTTGGTTAGGAAAAGATCATGGTTTGGGTTAAATTAACTACTTGGCAGAGGTGATGTCACTCATGCAATGGAAGTGATGCGATGGATGTCTCGTACGTAACAAAAATTTAAGTTACTCAAAATCTTTAATAACTACTTTTTTCCCTAATTCCGGTGTGAAAGTCCTGTGCTTGTTTGGACTTTCTCGTTCCTTATACTTCTCCTGTCATACTTACTATGTCCACTGGGGGGCACCACCTGACAATAAACAGACATGTCAGTTTGCACAAGCAGCTTGCACAAGTGACCAACACAAATGTGTTTTGCTGAGGACGAGCTGAGCTTTTCACAGGTGCTTCATTGAATCCATCATCACCTTTGATGTAACAGCCTGGTCTGGTGCTTTGAACAACATCCACCTCAGTCCTCTAAACAAGGTCATCAGAATGAGCAGCAAAAATAATTGGACTGGACTGAGAACCACTTGGCAGCATCTTCAGCAGGCGGTCTAAAAGGCAGGGACTACAAATAGCCTCGGGTACCACACACCCACTACTCAAGCCAATACAGCCACTTTCCTTCAGGCCCCAGATATAGGTCACTTCCATTCAATACCGAGCGGCCCATGTCAAGCTTTGTGCCTTCTTCCATTAGACTCATTAACGCCTGAGCTCGCCTTGGTGCTTGACCCCATTTACTGTTTGTCTATGAACCTTTTTAGGAACACTTAACCCTTCTGGAGGATGGTTTACCCCAAAATCAAAAACATATTTTTGATCTTGCCTGCAGTGCTGATTATACATGACATGAGTTACAGAGTTTTGAAGATATCAGCGATAGAGATGTCTGTCTTCTCTCCAATTTAATGGGACTAAATGACACATTCAAAGCACCAAAAAATACATTTGAAAAACTAAACAGCAGTGTCTCTTTCTAGAGATCATGACCCAGTTACTGAAGATAATCCACAGACCTTGTTGTGAGCAGTTTCATGTAGGAACTACTTTCTTTCTGCAGTAGATTTTACCAGAACTACTTTCCTTCTAATAGCACCAAAAACACTAGTGCCATTTACCTGCTAATCGTCAGCATGTTAGCAGTGTCACTGTAATCCTAATAGCATGCTGACATTTGCATTTAGCATTGCTGAGGCCAAGTGCCTCCTCACAGAGCCACTAGACTCTTAAGTCTTGTTTTTATTAAAGGATGACCTTTAGAACCCAAATGTTTCCAATAATGATATTCATGGTGGAATAAAAAAACATTTAAATGTTATATTAAGACAGCTGCATGCTGTGTAAATACTAAACAATCCTTGTTACCACTTGGCTAAATCATTTAAAGTGTTGTTCTTACCAGATGCTCCTGGTGTCAATGACTCGCTGACTCGCTGGTGTCGACTGGCACCGCTGCAGAGTGTCACTAATGAAGTGTAGCGCTGCGAGTAATTAATCTCTACCTGACATTAATTGCTGTATCGTGTCGTCTGCTCTTATCGCATCTCCTAATGCCATTAATGCTGAAAAGTCCTTGGAAAATGTTTAATTCCTTTCTCCTTTACGTCAGGTTCTAACTTTCCTCTCTCCATCAGGTTTTTACTACGTGAACTTACTCGACTTCTTTGGCATCATTCACGAGCAGAAGACGACAGTGACAGCTTCATTTTGATGAATCTTTCCGTCTTTATTGTGTTTTTTTCCCCCTAAACTTTTCATGCCAAAGGGACAGTGATGACACATAAAACATCCATAACCAAAGAGTCATTTTAGGGCATAAAATCTCTCTTATTCTGAGTCAAGTCGGGTGCATGCAACAAGCCATTTATCAATATTAATGAGAAGTGCTGCTCCCAAAAGAGCGAAAGAATAGAGCCGTTTTCTTTTATTGCTCGGTGTGAAGATTGGGGAGAAGTGAGAAATCACCCCTAAATGATGGAGTGATAGAATCAATGACAGCTTTGACTTCCTTTCATAGATATTGTATATGTAGGTGCAGAGTACGAGGAACCAAAACTGCCAAAATCACTAATAAATAAATGACTTAATACATGAATTAATGTCATTAAATGTACCAAAAATAATATTAAAAATAAATATAAACATTGTGCTGCATTGTTTTTTATTTCCCCAAACTTATTTAATCAATCTGTGCAATCTGATGTTGATCAACCAGTTGGCAAAAAGTTGATGAACTTTGAATAACAGCCCCTTTAATTGCATGATAAAGCAGAAATACATAAAGAAATGTGAAAAGTTTGGGGTAATAAATGGGGGGGAAATGCAACTTGTAAAATACATGCATGAATAAATGAATTTAAAATACATAATTAAAGTAGAAATAGTAAATTAATAGGGGGATAATATCACATTATGTCAAATTATATTAAACCATGCCTACTTTTATTTTTCAGACTGGTGCATGTAAAAAGAAATAAGTTTGGGGAAATATATAAGGGGAAATGAAAAGGGCAAATAACACAGAAATAAACAGAGCATTAAATAATACAGTAAATAAATACGGAATTCATTCAAGGGTACATAAATACAGAGGCAAAGTAAACCAGAAATATCAATTTATGTCACATTTTATAAATTAATTTGTGCCTACATTTATTTTTAATGATATTTTGATCAATTTAATTGACCGTATTAATTAGTCATTACTAGTCTGAATAAGGGGAAACATGTTGCTGTAATGTAGAGTCCCTTTTTTTCTATGACTGTTTCACAATCAACTTGTGTTTATCTTCTCATTAGTATGTATGTAATTAGTATAATTTACTGCAACATTTATTTTCCTTTGTTATATATGTAAGTAATTTATTGTTGTCATTATTGTTGATGTTTTTATACTTTTTCATAATAAATTATTGATATTGGATCTATTATGGTGTGTCTTTGTCTTAATACAATTGATACGTGGAGGGATGAAATAAGTCAATAAATGAAAAGCATTTTTAAAAAAGGCATATTAATTTATTTATTGAATCATTTATTTTTTTGATTTTTTGTCTGGGGCAGTTTTGGTCCTCCATAGCTGAGTGCCATGCGGCTATTTAAAACAGAGGCAGGAGTCCTTCTTTTGTTCCAGACTCTCTTTGTTTTGAGCGGCAACTTTCTGCTTCTCCGTCTGTGTCTTTGGGTTCACTACAGTGCAGTCACGTCAGCATCAAATGCAGCTGAATAATGAGAGAGAATACAGCTGGTCTACTTTCAACTTAGCAACAAACCCGAGATACAAGCGCTCTCTGGGGAGTAAGCCTATATTGATATAACACAGTTTTGAAATTAAAAGTTCTGGAGGAGGATCCGAAGACGAGGGCCAAAACTTTAACGCTGCAGCCAACTTTCAGACTTCTTCTTCTCTTTCAGGAGAGACGGATTTGAAAAGGGAATTTGAATATCAATGATGTCTCAGGTTGTACAGATTTTACATATGATGAAATTCTTTAGGTTCTTATAGGTTTGTGTGCTTATTTAAACATGATAGTGGCATGAATCAATATAGCGATATCAGTCTGTTGATCAGTCCATTGCTTTAATCAAGATTATATAATACGTGGGGCTGCAAATAACCATTTTTTCATTGGTGACCAATTTGTTGATTTCTCAATAAACTGATTAGTCGTTTGGTCCATAAAATGTCAGAAAATGGTGAAAAATGTCAATCAGTTTCCCAAAGTCCAAGACGGCGTCCTTAAATGTCTTGTTTTGTCCACAACCCAAAGATATTCAGTTTACGGTCAAAGAGGACTGAAGAAACCAGGAAATATTCCAATTTAATTTTGGCTTTTTGTCTTGAAAAAATACTCAAACTGATCTGATTATGAAAATACTTGACGATTAACTTGATGACTGACTTTTGCTCTTACATCACCAGGAGGTTGGCATTTGGGGATTTTTATTGAAATAATTCAAAAACTGTTGGAAAGATTATCATTGAAGTTACTACACAGAATGTAATTCAGGCTGTACAGTAACCCAGACATCAAAACAGAAGCTATTTTGTTTCCCTTGGAAACTTTACCTCAGCACCCATGTCTTTGACTTGTGGTGTCCCCCAGGGATCCATCATAGGTACTTTATTATTCAGCCTTTAATGATCCATCCAAGTGGACAGAGCACTGACCGCACTGACGTCTCAAAACTTTCAGTTAAACATAGATAAAACTGAAATAATCCTGTTTGGGGAAACATGAGGAGAGACTCTAACGGCCACTTATCTTCATACAAAAGGTCTTCAAGTGAAGGAGGTTGTTAAAAACGGTAAACCTTTTACCTACTTAATATAAGCATGTTAGCATTGTTGTGTCGTGTATGTTAGCATGATGACATTTAACTCAAAACACAATGTGCCTTTAGTTCAGCCTCAAACAGCTTTAGACTCTTACTAAAGGACACTGGAAGTTTTCTCATCTGCAGATGCACGGTGGTAAAAACTTGATTATTCGTATCACACTTTGTGCCTTGATCCTTGTCGTTTCAGATCAAGGATGTGTGACCCTCTCAGGTTTCAGACTCCTATGTAAGGTAATTGATGTTAAAGGTGGGTTGCACTTCCTCCAGCACACAGTCCATAATAAGCAAGGCTGGACCTTGCAGATGCCCCCCCCCCCCCAAAAGTCACTGCTGGCACCTTTTCTCATTTTTACAATCCCACTGCAAAACTCATTTTTGTCTCCGTCCAGCCATGGGTGCGCTGGTTGGCTGCGCAGGCCATTTTTCACTTCACGCAGCTTGTAAAGCAGCCATATGGAAGGAGGGACCTGGCTGCACCCACACTGGCTCGCTGTGGTCCCAATATTTCACTGTCTCAAGGTCATACGATATTTATATTTCCTCCGAGCTGTTTAAAAACTGCTTAATAAAACTTTTAACAATGTCGTTGTCAGGACAAAATAAATATACAAATCAATTTCAGTTTTTTTCCCCTCATAATAACAGCATTAATCACAGCATATCATTAATGTCACTCCTGCTCTGGATGGATTTGGCAGCCTGTCCTGTGCCTCATTAGACTTTGACACTAATTAACAGTATTTTACTCGCTGAATGTGGATTTCAAAAAGACTAATCATGAATGAACGATTAATATTTTAACAAAAGTGACAGAAGTTTGCCTTTTAGATCATCTTTTCAGTATGAGGCATCCTGTCAAACACAAGCACAAAGGCCTGTTAAACATAAAAAACACAATTTCTCTGCCAGGAGACTAACGAGGAGTAAAACTCCTGTGCATTTGCAATGCAACAACTATGAAAGTCTGAAAAGCATCATACTGCAGCCAGCAGAACAGCCGTGGTGCTCTCTCTCTCTCTCTCTCTCTCTCTCTCTCTCTCTCTCTCAGTGAGATATCACTTTAGTCCGTATCAGGAGGGATCATCTCTGCAAACCAAAAACCCATTTCCTTTCCTTGCCCTGCTTGCATGCTATCTGTCTGGTCGACTTGCTTTTTATTTCCCTTTTGGTGAAGGCAGAGATACCAAAGCTCAGACTCTGAGGCAGCCTCATTTGCCTGATCCAGTTTGCAAATATTCATACTGTTCTCTCACCAGAGCAGAAGCAGAGGATACAACCCTGATTCAGTGCAAAACAGAACGCAATGATTTGAAAATTATCTTCAGGTGAATACTATTTATTTAATGTTCAAACTGATTAACTTTATTGTTTATTGTAAGTATACACACATGTGGAATTTGATGCCTGCAAGGCGTTCCAAAAAAGTTGGGACAAAAAACTTTGTCAAACTGTTTTCAGTAAGCACAGTTTGTCTCTGCGTCTACAAATGCAAGTTAAGACTCTAACATGCAGAGAGAAAGACATATATCAACAACATCCAGAAACACTGCAGACTTCTCTGAGGCCTGAGCTCATTTGAAATGGACTGATGCAAAGTGGAAAAAATGTACTGTGGACTGACGAGTCTACATTTCAGATTGTTCTTAGAAATTATGGACGTCTTGTCCTCTGGGCTAAAGAGGAAAAGGGCCGTCCAGATTGTTACCAGCACTACTTCAAAAGCCAGCATCTGTGATGGTGTGGGAAGGGTGTTAGTGCCCATAGCATCATGGGTAACTGTCACATCTGTGAAGGCCCCATTAATGCTGGAAGATACATACAGGTTTTGGAGCGACATATGCTGCCATCCAGACAAAGTCTTTTTCAGGAAGCGCAAAATCTGACAACGGAGACCCCAGACTGTTGAGCACCTGAAATCGTTCATCAAGCAAGAATGAGAAAGAAATTTGCTTTCACAGTTTCACAAGTAGTGTCCTCAGTTTTCAAACGCTCACTGAATGTTATTAAAAGAAAATGTGATTTAACACAGTGGCAAACGAGCCCCTGCCCCAACTTTTTAGGAACATGTCACAGGCGTATATACTTACAACAAACATCAGTTTGAACATTAAATATCTTGTCTTTGTACTGTATTTGATTGAATACAGGCTGAAGAAGATTTGCAAATTCTGTTTTTATTCACATTTTACACAAAATAGTGAATGTGGATAGGCTAAATAGAACCAACGTCTACTCTGTAAAAAAGATTCACATTTCATCAAATCATCTTCATACTGAACTGCAAAGTGAGCAGCATTAGCAGGAAGCTATTACATTCTCCACCACGCCATTCTTTTTTCAACCCTGCAGGGCAACATCCACAAAAAAAAAAAAAAAAAAAAGAGACAAGAGTTACCATCCAACACACAGAGCCCGCTGTGTGACAAAAAAGAGCACCATGAGCGATTCTAATCACATCACACATTCACACGGAGAACAGGGTCTTCCTCGGCGTTGGTTCCTTTTAATTCACACGCCGGAGTCGCATCTAGAACACCAGGAGCAAATTTCACCAGAGTCTGGGAAAGACCGTATCGAAAGAGTCGCTTTTACTGTGATAAAATAATGTTTGAAGTGGATGAGAAATTGAGAGGTACTGAATGAAACAGTGTCAGTCGCTGCAGTGTTGTGGACAGGCCTCGGTACGGCGGCCCTGAGAGCCCAACGTACTCCAACGTAAAGGTCCAATGTGTAAGACTTATTAAATCCATGCCTGAAAATAAGAATCATGTTTTTGTTACCTGAAAATGAGCCGTTTATATCAACAAAGGGTGCAGGTCCTCAAACCAAACAGTGGCTCTAGAGAGGGCCTGTATACGCAAGGTTTGTGGCCACTGGGGGTTCTCCTACAAGCTTCAAAGTGGAAAGGAGGTGTCTGTGTTCTTCAAGCTCATAGAGCCACTAAATCCTGCACGCTGATCCTTTAAGAAAACACATGGAAGAGACAAAACACAAGAAAATAAAGAGAACATCTACATTGATTTGATAACACGTGCAGGATTTTAGAAAAAAGCTGCAAAGACAACCAAATAAACACAACAGAACCAAATACTTTCATGTTTAGTTCTGATTGCATGAATCAGATGTGAATAGGTGAGACAATAATCATTTAGCAAAAGATTTATGTTAAAGTAACAACCAATATCTAAAATAATTGCTTAACTTGTAAATATTTGAATTCTTATTACTTTTCTAGTATTTTTACTTTTTTACTTACTAAAACTGACACTAACTGTTGTTGTCATTGTTTGAATACTGTATGTAAAATTCACTTTAACTTTGAAAGTAATATCAGAGAAATGTAATCATAAGTAAAAGGGAAAAAACGGCCTACATTTGCTCATTTTCCAACATAAGTGACAAATGATCAAATATTAGTGACTCATTGAGCCACAAACCAACAAGTGGTGCCTCAGGCTTTCTGTCAGAAAGGGCTTTCTAATATAAGGTTAACGGTCTATTTTAACCCAAACCAGAATCTTTTCCCAAACCTAACAATGTAGTTTTGGTGTCTAAACCCAAGCAACAGAAAACAGAAAATATCATAAACAAAACTGAAGATAATACATCAGCTAAGTCTTATTAATAACGAGTCAACAATAAGCTTGTGTGTGTGAGTCAATCTTGCCTGAGTGGAAGATCTCTGTTCAACTCATACATCCACCACAGCCCGGTGCTGAGGTGTCACTCTTTACAGTTTCTGACGTGACTTCCTAAAGCTTTTCTGCCAGAAATCTTTCTGTCAGACAGCCCAGACAGCCCCTGTCTGTCAGAAAGGGTTTCCTGGAAGAAAGGTCTGAACGGCATGTTCATCGTTTCTTAGTGTCTCCTTGTTTTCCATCGTCTGTCTGTACGACTTGCAGCATTTCTCTCTTTGGCTGTTTTCTGTTCTTGCAGCATGTTTCAATCCTGTTTGGCTGTGTTTTCTCACTTGGCAGATTTTTTTTCTAAATGTGGCACATTGCTGTCAAATTGAAGATGTTTTCTCCATTTGTTTGTGTTTTGTTTATTTGCACGTTTTTTCTTCAGATGCAGCGCGCTGAGCTTCAGAGCCACCATACCTCAGACTGCTCAGAACAAATCCACAGACTGGGTTCGCTCTGTGTGCCACACGGACAATAATACAGCTGCACCAAATGGGCCTGCGTTTTGTTAAATATGCCGCATCTGTTTTCTTTTAGAGGCAAGAGCAAAATAAATTAATGAAAGAAAACTGGTGAATATTAGTTCATGCCAGAGATTTGCACAAGTTTAAAGGAGAGGGACAAATTATTCTGTATTATTTCCTGAGAACTGAAACTAAAATATTCAGCATAGAAATGCTTTTACTTATTTTGTTATTTTTAATCCTTAAAAGTCACCAGAATGCAGTTAACAGCCTCTGAAGCTCACTTTTTTTTTGGTAGCAAAAACCTCCCTATTTCTGAGGTCTCAACGTTAGCACGTTTGCCCCATGCCACCCGTCTAGATCCGCCCCTGTAGAGGGACTGTTTTTAAGGATTTGTCAGTGAAATGAAACTTTGCTTTCTTGGGGAGAGGCTACGCAAAACACACAGACACATGTGGGACTATGAGAAGCAGAAACTGTAGATGTACATGTGAAACGTGCAGAACAGCTTCCCCCTCTCCCCTGCGTGTTGACATCACCGGTCCACTACAGCTCCGCCTCCGCTCTCCGCTGATGCTGATCCCCCCCTCCTGCATCAGCACCATTTCTGGTATCCTCACATCAGGAGAGAGAGAGAGAGAGGAGAGGGAGAGAGAGGGAGAGGGGAGAGACTACCCAGCCCAGCAGAGCGGAGAGGCGTCAGACGGCTCGCCACAGCATCCCGGTTACGCACCGTTCAGAGGCCTCGTCGACGGTTCGCAGCGCCACAAACAGCAGAAGAAGAAGTGCACAGCGCCGGGCACACACGGCCACAGCTACATCAGTGATGGAGAGCCTGCTGGATAACCCCATGAAAGCCGTCCTGTACCTGAAGGAGCTCACCACCATCGTCCAGAACCAGCAGAGCCTCATCCAGACGCAGCGCCAACGCATCGACGAACTCGAGCGGAAGGTGGAGGACCTGATAGGAGAGAACCGACAAACTGCGGGACCCCCACCACTACGTGCAGCAGCCCGCTCCACAGCAGCATCACCACCACCACCACCACCACCCGACTCACCGCAGCGCCAGTCCCCAGGCGCCGGCCCACCTCCATCAGCACCCGGGAGCAACAAAGCTGCGGCTCACCTCGGCCAGCAGGCGCAGCAGCAGCAGCAGCAGCCTCCACCTCCACCGCAGCAGCAGCAACAGCAGCAGCAGCAGAATCCCGGTCTATCTGCCCAGACTCCTCCTGCGCCGTCCTCCCACCACCCGCAGCAGCTGCAGCTCGTCCCCACCTCGCCGCAGTCACCCAAAGCGAGCCAAGTCAGCCCGGACTCCGCCGAGGAGGACAAGCGGAGCCCCTGCTGCAAGTCGCTGGTTCCGCAGACTCCCACCGCGCTCTGCCGCTCCGTCGGACTGGCCAGGAAAGCGGAGTAAGTAGCTTCAAATGCTGTGTGCAATGCAAAAAAAAAACAAAAAAACATCTCCATCTTAACGAGAGGCTTAGAATAAAATATTAGGACTCATTTTCCAGATAAAACAAACAAAAACATTGATGCAAACCAAATTAAAATCTCCATATCAGTGCCTTTTCCAACGTGACCTTTCAGTAACAATCTAGAAACTGCACAGTGTGTCAAACAAGTGACATTATTTCACACAGCTGTCGGTAGTTTCCTCTCTTGCTTTATAGAGCCCACATTAAAGTCTCGATATCTCATCCGCTGACCCTAATAAGATGGATATTTTCGCACTGGCAGATTTCTCTTGTCTAAATTTAGCAAATGTGTTTGGCCAGAAAACAATGTGACATCCTCCAGGGCCCTCAGACGTGATGCCAAAGCCTGTTATCACCCAGGGGAGGGTGTCAGCAGAACATTTTCCAAGGAAGAAATACAGGAGAATACACAACACGGTCAGAAATATAATGAAGTAGTCTACAAAAAGATGGTGCTGGACTGCACATGATTTGTCTTTGATTAACTTAACATCCCCTTGACAAGCTGAGGCTTAATTTTCTGACAGGTAATTCAAGCTCCTCCGTATGTTATTCACCGAGTTGTTGTCCTGTTAAATCAATCGCAGGCTTAATGGTTATTGATTTTGGGGATCCAGGCCCGTCATTTTAACAGTGATGGTTTCTTAATTCTGCACCCACTGCAGATAAAGGCTGAGTTACATCAACAAAGACTAATTTTTAAACCTGGTTAACTTTAGTTTTTACTCTAAACTGAGATTAAATTGAATTCTGTTACATCAAAACTTTAAACTCTAATTTAAAATGTGATCCAGTGTTAACTTTAAACTCACAGTTGAGCAGGTTTAACGTTTCAAAAGGCTGCCTTTTTGAGATGAATTGAGCAAAAATAAAGAAGTTCCTCAAAAAAAAAAAAAAAAAAAGTAACGTGACAAACTGCGTCTGTTGTTTTTTCTTTATTTTGCCATATTGCTCTGTTAATTCGACCAACAAGTTTTTCCTAAAGGAGAAATTAGAGTTTCTCCGCTGCACCATCACGGGCTAACTTTTTAGCTAGCTAGAAAACAACGTAATGTTTTGCTAAGGAATACAGACCAGCCCTGTAACCCTCTTTTGACAGTACTCAAATGTATTTTTTATTGACTCATTTTGGCGAACAAGCATCTCCATACTGATTAAAGTCTATTTAATTTTGGTTTACATACATAAACATAAACTCTAGAGCTCTGCTTAAATTCTTAATCTGGATTTACTCATTGTAAGCCTAGTTTTGCTAAACTCTGATTAGAACTAATCTTAGATTAAATTAATCTTTGTTGATGCAGCCCTGTCAGAGTGTTTTTCGGGTGACTTGTACCGGAGCAGAAGTTTGATTAAATGTCGCCCTCAACATTTTGGTTTTTATCCCCTTTGACTTTCTGCCTGTTCCGGCGAGGTTACAGCTCTCTGCTTTGTGCTCTCTTGTGCCTCCACACTCTGAATGTGGAATGAGACGTGTTTTCTTTAAAATGCATCTGTTTTTCAGGCTCGGCTGAAGTAGCGATTTCACAGGTGCCGGGAGAGCGTCGTGACATTGTAAACACACATCTTAAAACAAGCAAAGCGCCAACTCCTAAAGGCATATCACTGACTTTCAGACAAATGTCAGCACTTTCACATCGTTAGAAAAAATAAACACCTACGATCCAGGTTCGATTGTACTGACTCTAACAGCTCGTTCCTCATTAAGACACGAACTGGGAGAGGAACATATCTGGAGGGAATAAAAGCAGGGACACAAAGACATTAGTGGTTATAAATCACAGTTTTACAGCCTCTTCAGATTTGCTAATAAGCCTTGATTAGTTTGAGTGTGCTTCCTCGTAGATATGTTGTGAGTTAGTGTTGACTATTAGTGCTTTCACAAAACTAACACAATGACATTTTTTGATAAATAATCATCAGTAATGATGGTGACTAAATGAGTATTAGATAAATAATAGAACAGCTAGAACGGTATGGTAAGTTTAAAAAAATATATCATTTTACTGTAATGCAGCCTTTAAAAACCGGGAAAAGACCACCCTGAGCTGAGATGACTGGCTGATTAATCGATTAGTCGATTGACAGGATATTAATCGGTTACTATTTTCATAATAAAGCCATTTTTCAAGCAAAAAATACCAGGCATCCTCTTGCTCCAGCTTCTCAGTTTTGAGAATTTGTTTATTTCTTTTATATTATATGATAGTATAACAACTGAATTTTGGCTGGTTGGACATAAGCTATTTAAAGACACGAACTTAGACTTTGCAGGCATTTCTTTTCACAATTTTTCACGACTATGATACGACTGATAACCATCATGATATGACATTTTCATCTCTGTTACTTTACATTTTCAAGAGTCACATGTTCATATCAAGTAAAGATAACACTTTTAAGCTCTAAAAAAATGTCCTCAGTGACTCTCTTTATTGAATTTATCAAGTATTAGTTAAAAGTTGGGCTTGAGTGTTGACATGTGAAGGACTCTGATGGGTGTTTGTATGCTTAAAGTATGTGTGAAAACATTACCTTTAAAGCTGGGTAGGTAGTTAATGTTTGGTGTCATTAGGCAAAACTTACATAATGATCTACAAAAATAATGTAGTTCTAGTGGTCTGAGAGAAAACTAGACTTCCTCTCAGGCTTTAGAAAATCTATCCTGTGATGGGAGACTATGGCAAATCACAGGTCAGTAAAATCATTTATAGTTGAATCTCATTCCCACAACGTCAGTATTTGACAAACTGGGAATGAGACTCAATGAATCGTCTTTGAGTCTTTGAGGTCACAATGAAAACAGATCTCTACAGTTATAAAATTATCCACGAGTATAAAATACTACATACTTGTTTGCAGCCACTCCACACAAATTTTCCTCAATCTCTGCAAAACTGCAAGTGCAGCCACATTTCAGCTCAGCTGGATTGAGATCTCTTGTTGTTTTGAAGCCATTTGTGTGCAGCTTTAACTTTACGATCACTGTCATTGTCTTGCTGGAAAGCAAATCTTCCAGTAAGTTTCAGCTTTTTCGCAAACTCTCCATGATCTCCTTGTATTTTGCTGCATTCATTTACCCTCACAAAGCTTCCAGGACCTGCTGCGGAGAAGCATCCACACGGCGTTTGATCAGTTACTGTAAATCCCCTTTGATTCAATGTTGTAAGAACAATAAAAACACCAAATCTACTTTTTATTTTGCACTGTATGTGCTTCAGAACTGTCCCGACAGCTGACTGTTCTTTGCTCGCCACTATCAAGGTCACATGAACTGCCGCTGCCAAAGCCACACACACTCATGCACACATGTTACACACACAATGCGGCGCACTGAGCCCCATCTGTTCCACTCGGTTGCATCTGCATTGTTTCTGTTAATCCAGATTGATTTATGTGCCATTAAGACATAATTCCTAAAGAGCGCAGGTCAGGAATAGTATACATTAGCATGGATGCTAGAAAAAACAGTCTCTTCACATGGATTCACCCAGACATGAGCAAACACGCACAAAGATATGAGTTGTATGAAATAAATGTCGGAGGGGGATTCAATAAGTGGGTTCATTTGTGATTTACCAACCATACCCACTGACAGAATGATGATGAGAGGTCAGAGAACTGGAGAGAGAAAGAGAGCGCACTGTGCATTATCTTATCCACTATACGCTATCTTATTATGTAAAAGCAGTGATACATGAAAGCAGGAGACGTGAAGCTGCATTGTAATTTACATTCGTAGCATTGATCCTGGTCAGACAAGATGGTGTGCTGCTGTGCTGTCAGTGCTGCAAGAGAAGGGAAACATTTCTATTAGCAGATAGATGACAGGAGCATGTCATAAAATTACTAATAAGGGTTGTGTGTTTATGTTTCTGTATATTCATTCATGTTTTTTCACACTTTATAATACCCTGCATGAATTAAGGGCTCTGAGTTACTGAACCAGCGTCTGTTAGCGGTATGCTAGGTGTAATAATTGATGTGGGTTAAGGAAAACTGACATTTCACACTGAAAATATTATGTGCTTTCTTCAGAATTACATGGGAAGACTGATACCCCTCTGAGGTCTGTGTTGCAGTGAAGCTACTGCTAGCAGCTGTCTAATTTAGCTTAATCTTTATGAAAACAAATAAATATGTTTGGACAAAGAACTCTTTTTTATATGGATTAAACAAAGGAGCTATATCTGGTTAATCAGTGAGCTGAGGTGTTAGTTGGTGAATTTTGTTTGAGCCAGGCTAGCTGTTTCCCTGTGTTCAGTCTTCCAGCTAAGCTAAGCTAATCTGGTTGCTAGCACTACCTTCATATTTAGCGTACAGACATGAAAATGGTATTGATCTTTTCATCTAACTTTATTTAAACAAGGTAATCATATTATTTACTACTAAGGAAAGGGATGATTTGAATAAGTGGCCTCAAGTAGTCGTAAGAAACTAATTTTTAGCTTACCGTTTAGCGGATGTCTGCTTTGATTGTCATGGTTCTGTTCCACCTCCTTAAAATGTGCCCGACTTTATTTCTATGGTATGCTTCACTGTTGGTAGTAATAGAATCATTAAAGTAACATTAGCTAAATATGCTACTGTTCTTTATCCGAGGCCACTTCTTCAGGTTGTTCTCCCATCACTTTATCGTGAAAGGCAGAAGTATAATCACGTTATTTCATGCAAGAGGTGACAGGCTGTGTTCCCACATCATTTGAGCTTCAGAAGTGTAAATAAGTGAATTCTAAACAGTCTTTGTGCTAAGCTAAGTTAACCTAGCTACTTGCGATATTTCCCGAAAAGTCAAACTTTATTCTTTAAAACGGGATAGTGTGTTCATATCACTGCTCTCTACTACCGAGGGATGGGATGCTCTGAAGCAGTGGCCGCAAATAGCAGTTAGCAGTTAGCTTAGCGTTAGCTACATGATGTGGGGCATCTGCTTTGAGATGGACAAGGTTCTGTTCCGCCTCCTTTAATGCTGCTACATCTCTCGAGTTGAGAAGTAGTTCTTCTGAATTTGGTGTGTTCATGAGTTCTACTAAGTGTAGAGTAAGGTTATTGTTGTTGCACATGTTGTAGCGTCAGTGTGATGGGTTGGTTAGTGTCACGGTGAAGATTAACATTGCTATCCAAGTATGCTGAAACAGTTTGAAGTTTTACATTATCAAGTGATTTTGTTCCAGACTTGTTGCTGCACCAGCATATTCCAAAAAAACCTGTAAAATATTGCTTTACCCAGCTTAATATTGAGGTTAATCCTAATAAATCACTTTTTTAACTAATCTAGGTCACTTTATGTGGACAGCAACAAATTGTTACAACCTAATACCATATTACAAATTACACGTAAGCCAAAAATTGACACACAATGCATAAATTAGTGAAAAGTTGTCAACAAACATTACTTTCATCTTTTGTGTTTGTGTGTATATGACGTCAGCAGACAACAACTTGGCAAGTCGTGCACTAACATTTTTACAGACTTTCAGAGTCGTTGTGCTGACGTAATTGTGCATTTCAGAGTATTTCATCACCAATGATTGCAGGATAAAATGTGCCCAACATTACTGAGAAACTTCAAAATGTTCTGGTTGGTCATTGCTTATCAGTCAGTACCAACAGAATCAAAAACGTGACCATCTATGCTACTGTGCGTTATTCGAGGCCACTTCTTCAGGTCGTTGTCCTGTCCCCTGATAGTGAAAGATGGTGGTATGATCACATTACACCGTTAAGGTTTGACAGGCTGCGTTTCCATATTTATTTCCCCAAATTCTCTTTGAGACATGACAAGAAACTTGTTGCATAATGCTAACCCCCAGATCAGTAAAAGCAATAACCAAATGTCACGTCCGTAATCCGTGCAAGACATCATGGGACCGTTGGACTAATAACGTGGGTAGGTCCTTGTGTTAATTAGTAAAGTAAGGAAACATGAGAGCAAGTAAGTCAACAAATAATCCCTTTAATACTGGGATGTACTGGATTTCCAACTTAACCACCGTTTTCCCAGCTCATCTGTGTTTTTACTTGATTGAAAGGAAGCAGAGAATCCATTTGCAAAGCTTTAAATGAGAAATTAAATGCTCGCTCACTCACATCACGCCTTCCTCATCTCTTCCAGCGGCATAATTTGAAGAATGCAAATCAAGGCTCCCTTCAGCTTTTTTTTTTTTTTTTTTTGAAACTGTGAACGTGGTTTAAAAAGTTGTTTTCCATCCTTACAGCAGACTTCTGCTCTGGTGTGAGCTCAAACTTCTCTGACGGAGAATCTGAAGTGTTGCAGTTGTGTTACTCAGTCTGAGAGGGATTCTTAAGGGGCTCGTGTGATGTGAGGGAAGCCTTCAGCGATCCTGTCTACTCTTCTTTCTTCCTCTTCTCTCTGTCAACTGCACCTCCCACTCTCAGCTTCCATTGTTCGTACGCTCATTTTCTCCCCGTCTCTGACTCCTTGTTCCCAGCCTACGAATGATACCTTCGTCCACCCTAACTCATTACTCCTTCTCTCTCCTTGACTGTCTTTGTCTCTTCTCCTTTTAACTAAACTCACCGTGTATGTTTACATTGCTTTTTCTCCACCATCCCATCTCCAATACGGCTGCAACTAAAGATTTTTTAACTTTTGATTTGACTGCTGATTATTTTGACATTTGATTGCGTTCAACACAATATTAAGACAGAAAGCGACAGCTTAAAGCTTAAAGGTATGTAACAATTGCATGTCGATAAATTACTGCTGCAGTCCAAGTAGTGAGTCTGTATATTAAACAGGTTGAAATCCTATTTAATATACACTCTATGGTTGAAGCAAGTCCTCAAGGAAGCTCAGGCAGGCTGCAGGAACACTGCAGGAGTGCAAGACAACCACAGCATTGTAACTGGACAGACAAAGGACCATTCTAAAAAGGTGATCAGGTTGCTTATTATTGTCAATGTTAAACTAAGCCCGTTATCCTTTTATTAAAAAAGACCACTGCTCCGAAAATACACACTGTGGAGTTGGAGTTCCTTGCCTGCCAGACCTCATTAATATATCGCTCAATTTAACCGTTATGAACACCTACTCCTTCTACAAGGTTAGTAATGATTTCTTACAACTCAAAAACAGACACTTACTCATTCAGCGAACATTCAGCTTTAATTTGAACTCTAATTAATGTGAAACGAGCAAACAGTGACCAGTCACAGACTGGGACAGAAAAAAGGAGGAGCGCTACGGCACGAACACGTTTTCTTAATCTCTGATGATATATCATGTTCATTTTATGATTTATTACAGTAAATCTATTACAAAGAGAACTACAAAAATTAAAAAGTGCTAAGTCCTAAAGTGGCTGAGTATTTATTTGTGCTCGCTCACATGCTAGATGCTAAAATGCTTGTGTATTCATTGCACATTGCTGTATTGCACTAAGAGCAACAGTAACAGGAGCCGGGGTTGTTACAGAACAGTTTCAGGGCTATAGGAATGTGGAAAAATGTCCAAAAAGTGTGAAAAATGCTCATCACAAAGCAACGTCTTCAGATAGCTTCTTTTGTCCAACCAACAGTCCAAAACCCAAAGACTCCTCACTTACTATCATAAATAACAAAGAAAAGTGGTCCTTACATTTAAAAAGCTGGAACAGCAAGTGTTTGACATTTTGCTTTCAACCGACTTATCGGTTAATAAACTAACCATTGCAGCCATAATCTTTATTGCCTCCCCCTTGGTTGTGTCTTGAAGGGTACCCTTTGTGAAACTCTTGCAAGACTTGTATGCATTGTTTCTTTATTGTGTACGTTATACAAACTAATTTTGTTTTATGTAATGTGACATCGCCATGTTTAAAATCTGGGTAGGTTTAAGGACAGACAGCACTTTGTTTGGTTAGGGAAAGATCATGGTTTGGGTGTAAATGATCGCTCTTGCAAGATCTCGCAAGTCTCAGGTTCTCGACCCTTCTCCACCTCTCTGTTTTTTCTTTCTTGCTATCAGCAGGTTTTGCTACAGTAGCCACCTCTGCAGTCTGGATCAGTATTCAGTCCCATCCTCTTCCTATCAGGCTCTCCAACACTTAACCGACCTCCATGTCCTGGCTGGGCTGGAGCGTTCAGTCCGTCCCATTCTTTGGATCTCTGTATACGCTCAGGGGCTGCCAACTGCTTGGTTTAAAACGCGAGACTGTGAAGGTTGGACCGTGTGTTCAGGAGGGAGCCGAGACAAGTGACAACAAGCGTGGGCGTGTTGGTGGTGGTTGTGCGTAAAGGCGCGTGCGTGTCTGATAGGCAGCAATCCCGTTGCCTGAGGTGGAAATCCCAGGGTTCTCATATAGCTCCAGGTGCTTCTCTGCTGCTTCCCTGCCTCCCACTCACTCCCGCAGATATATTAAGCTCTTGCTCTTACACACAAAACACTCACTAATGCACACAGACCCTGACATGCCACATGCCACCTGGCAGCATGTTTTTCCGCATTGGCCTTGACTCTCCTCTGTGCCCACCATGCCCTGGTTTTCCTCCTTCTGGTCTCCAGCCGGAGCGCAGAGTGTTTGCCATCTCATATGCCATCTTCTGCCTGTGCTCGCCTCTTTCACGGATAAACTGGGCTGCACAGATAGCACTTAGAGATGGGGAGTTCAGCACACACACACTCAGACACGTATATTACAGAGAGTATCCCTGCTGAGTACCTGCTGGATGCTGCAGTCTCCTCTTGTTCTGATGCTCTCAGATCAATGAGCCTGGTTTGCCCACACAGGCTTCACCACCTTGGAGCCACTCTAGCTTCGGTCTCCAGATACTTTGTCCTTATCTTAAAGCCAAATATCTTATCTCAATAAATGATGAGCATTTTAGCAGAAATAAACATGTTTACTGCCTGGATAAAAATGGTTTTGGTCTCTAGAGATAATTCTCTATTCATGACAACTTTAAAGTCAAGACTCTGACTCTGATTGGCTAGTAATCATTGCCTTCATTGGTTTGGGTCTTTTGGATTGGGTAGGTTTTGACATGAGGAGTATGATGGGGCAAGAATATCTGGTTAACCTGATCTGAGGAAGAGTAGGGCGGATCATGCCTTCACCATCCTGAGAAAAAATATTGTGAACTGTACTCATTTCTTTAAATTATATTAAGGCTTAAAGTTATGCATTAGTGACAGGTGCTGTCACAGGTGGCTAGCCACCAGGTAGCTGCCTTAGCTCCACCCACGCCACACGTCTTTGTCCATTTTTGGACTACCTGGAAGTTGAACAGAGTCAGGCACTGCCAAGATGGTGATGACTGGAGTGGGTCTTCAGAAACCTATGGGTGTCGTCATGATGACTATGTCCATGTATTATACTGTTTATAGATTAAACCCTAACCCTAAGGTTAGATAACACATTAACCTGTGTGAACACTGTGCTAAAGAAAAGTTAGACTATAATAAGCTTACATAGTTGTGTGGCTAGCTGGACGACAGCGCCTTCACCATAAATAAACAATATTGTTCACATACATAAAATCAATATTGTCTCATCTCTTCCCATCAGTCACCTTTGGTTCCGTTAACCATTACCATTAACCAAGTTTAACCATGGAAGCTATTAGTCTCTATTCATAACCAATGAGCTGGCTAAACTTTGCTTGTAATAAAATTTATTGATTTTAAAAGAAATACAGGCAAACAGACAGACAGAAACTTCACAGGACATTAACTAATAAACTAATATGCCTACAGCAGCTCATTTATGCTTTCAACAGCATTAACTAAAACATTTACATTATATGGTTTTGCACCTAGGGACCTGCAACAGATTAGTCCATGTGGACAATATCCATAAAAGTGAGTGACCACTGTTGTCTTTGCAAAGAATACGAGGCCTGCCAACGCAGAGCAATCATTTTTTTGGCCGCTGTTAGGCCCGCCAGCCATACTCGTCGTCGCTGAAGTGTAAGTTTTAATGAAGAATCATTATTTAACAGTGAAACCAATGGGGAGCATGGTACAGAGCATTCCAAAATCTCTGATAGACAGAATGAGACACGGTTCCAAAATCGAAGATTTTCTGGATATCCCTATACCAAATGCAAAAATGTGCCAGGAACTCCCTGGAGACAAAGCTTGCAATTTGGGGATTGTCTGGCTTTCATCAGAAACTATTTGCAAGGTGTGCAATATGTCCTCAAAACAAAAGTACTGTGAATAATTTGATGATTTGGGTTTCTTGAAAAAAAAATCTATATATTGGAACAGACCTTGATCCAGTTAATGCCTGTGCATTTAAATGATAAATCTTTTTTCCATATTTTGTCAATTGGCATCGGTTTAAAAGTTGCTTTTACCAGCATGCATTATAATTTGGAGCCCAGACCTCTGGTACGAAGTTGGCCAAACTTAATCAATGATATAGTAGTAACAGATTTTTTCCACTAGTTTGATCAGCGAGACCAGCTGTAATATACAACACTGATATACGCTGACATATTACTGTCTTATAAAGTTGCTATGTTAAATTTGTTAGCTCATTAGTTGCCTATTAGACGACCAAGAGCCACAGAGCAATATTATTATTAATTTGGAGACCAGATGAGTCTAAATCCAGTATTCACTTGTTTTTCTTGCTGTGTTTTGGTCTCCACCAACTCCTGAGGGAAACATCTGGCTTTTTAGCTGATAAATGCTCAGCTATGTTCACGTGCTTGTCGCTAATGTTGTTGTCCTCCCCATTGTTTGAATTTATAAAAAGCTTGAAAACAGCTGCCGGCTGCTGGAAATCAGGCGAGAGTCATGACAATGAACCAATACAGTAAAGTTGTGGGCCTGAAAAACAAAACAATGGCTGAAAGGTGTTAAAACACTCCACAGAGCTACTGCAGAGTTGAAAATTTTACTAGCAAACTTCTTTATATTAAACATTGTAATTTGATCCATTGCCTAAAAAAAAAATATTGATAAGTGAAGCAAATTTCATATTTGTGTCAGGTATGGAAGCTGCCATGCTGCACTGCCATGTTTCTACAGTAGCCCAGAACAGACAAACCAAATACTGGCTCTGGATATGGCCTTTTGCATTTTTTCACAAGTTTCGTAGGCACTGTAGATTGTCCTACATGCTTGGAAGGGAAGGGTGAGACAGAAGTTATTCAGTTGGTTGCGATCTACAAGCTCATTGCTAGATTCAACAAAATCCTACACACTGGTCCTTTAAAGTATGTACAGGTGAAACAAATGCGTCTCATTCCAATTAATAAGTCCAATCAAATCACACACAAAAAACGTATCATGAACATCAGAATTGCTCTCTATGAAAGAAACACTCCTCATGTAAACTGTTCACAGAGAGGTCTAGACATTGTTGAGTTTTTTGGATATGATTTTTTATTTTGTTTTCAGTGGCACAAATTAATTAATGTAACTTTGCTAGCACATGTTTCGGAGGCAGATATTTAAAAAACACTGGCATGAAAAACTGAGACAATCAGAGTAGCTCAGTGCCCCTGGTGGTTTACCGTCTCTGGAGCCTGAAAGAAAAGAACCATCGCTTCACTGCCTATTTGTCTTTCAAAAACAACAGTTGGAGGGATTGAGAGAGAAGTATGGTGAATGCAAGGTGTTTAAATGGACATATCCGTCCATACTTCTCTTGCTCTCTTTCTGTCCTCCTCTCTGTATTTGCCTTCCTGGAACCTCCTCCCTGCTCTTTACTTCACCTCCCCTCCCCTCCCCTCGGTCTGAATGGGAATCACGTCTGCTCGGTTATGACAGGTGGCTTGGCTCGGCTGCTGCTGGAATCCAAATCATGAATATCACATTTGGTGCGTAGTGCTTTTAAATTGCTTCATTTCTCAGAGGACGTAGCTGCCGGGTGATTCCTGACTCCCTGGTAGAATATTAGCTGTTTTCATGCACAAGTTGAGCAAAGACAGTCCCAGTTGTCGGTAATCCAGCCGTGTGTGTTCATGTGTGTGTGCGTTTTGAAGATTGCATTTGGGTGTTAAAAGGGATGAAAGAACAGCTGTTGTAAGGGGATACATGGGATCATTTTCTGGCTTTTTATATTTATGCGGTGGTTGTGTCGTGTTCAAGGATGTTGCTTTGGCTTTCTGGACACCTTTGTTGGTTGGAGGTGTTTGTTTGATCAAATTTAGACTACATCCACACACTACTGCATTGCAAACTGAGTTTTAAAACTAAACTCTAACCCAGGGCTAGCAGCTTTTCTAAACATCACACTTCAATCTAAACTGTACATTTACTGCCACACTGACAGCTTACAGCTAAGTTTCTGCTCTGCTATGAACAGAACCATCACCGTCAGTCTGCTGCTCGCTCTCTACGCTACTGCGCTACTTTTACGACAGTATGCTTCAATAAAGTCCAATAAAACTATTAAGGCAACTATTATTAATGCGGTCGTGGTAAACTGCTATCCCGCAGGAATATGTGTTTTGACAACATGTAAGGAAAAAGCTTGTACCGTCACACGTGGATATAACCGCAACATATCACAATTACTGAATTAGGAAAACTATACAGAGATTGATTAGAAATACTCATCTCTAAAACAGTCACAGACCCTTCCTTGATTATATTTTAAGCAGATTCAAGACCTAAATCCTCATGAAACCCTTGCAAACACAATTACTTGTTTGGTCTCAATGTAAAAAACACAAAGAGATTAAAAAGGATTTCTCTGGATCCACATGCAGTATTTTCTATTTGTGAATGTCAGTTCTAGCCAGCAGCTTTTGATTGATGGTATATTTTTGGCTGCTGCATCTGATATTTTGTTTAAAACTAGAGTGGATGATGGTTATGGAGGGAGGATGGTAAAAAAGCAACATACTGTAGCTACAAAAACAGAATGACAGACAGGCTAAATAATTAGACAGATTAAAGAATAGGACAGGGACAGAATAATTTAATACTGAGAAGCCCCACAGGGCTGAAGAGTCCAAATGTTGACCCACTTTTCCTCATAACTTGGCTCAAATGCAAAACAGTTTCTTTTCAGTGTCCTCGGCCTGTTTGATTCCCAATCAATCAAAATGACAAAGTTTGGCTCAACCATGAGTTTTTCCCTCAAACATGCCTCCCAACTGGCAGTCCACTGTCACTTGGGCGAGACGCCAGACTCATTGAAACATAGACGTGTCATCCTCGTCCTTGACACTTCCTAATGCCTCGGATGACATCATCTTTTATATTTAAATATACGCACACCCACATTACGACTCTGCATAAAATCTGAATACGTCTTATGCTGTTAGTCATGTTACGCTCGCTGCATAGTGAGTCGCCTCCTTCATGGTTGGAGGTAAGTTATTCACCCATCTGATTGATGCATTGTAATTCTTCTTCATGCTAATGAACAGTACGCCTAATTAGCAATCAGGAGGGTGTGTGCGGCATTAGTATGCAATCTACATATTTCAGAGTTGTGCTTGCAAATGAAAAGGACTTCACTCCATCTGATTGCATAATCGAAGCAGATAATTTGATTAAATAATCAAAACTGTCTTCAGATCCTTGCAGTTTTATTATTATTACTCTGGTAGAAATGCAAACATGATAAATATTAAGTTTTATTATGTTTAAAGATGACAGTGTCACCAAAACGAAACGCTTGTATTTTTTAAAATGTAGCATTTATTTTTCTGGCAACTTTTTACTGTCACTCCATACACAAATATCTGTACTTTCTACAGATATTGAAGGTGTTGAATCAGTACTTCTACTTTTTTTTTAGAAGTATCTGCTCCTCTACTCAAGTAAATAATGTGGACTTTTGACACCTCTGTTGGTGACTTCATTAACATTTTAAGAAGGTGGCCACTTTAAAGGCACAACATGTAAGTGCTGTCGCTAGGGGTCTTTTTCACATTTAAACAATAACAAAAGACAACGTAGTTTGATGATGATGTGAAGTAGCATGAGATCATGGGAGTTGTTGTCTCTCTCATGCATGATGTAGGCTGACGTTACCCTGGAAGTTATAACAACTAGCGGCTAGCAAGAAACACACTTTCCTTGAATAAATGACAGATTTCTGTGGCTTTGACCATTGCTGGAGACATTTGGGATAATGTAAGTACATAACTCAACAAATTTTATGAAATAGGTACATTTTAGACATTTTAATGTAGAAGTGTTACATAAATGTTACTTTAACAGCTGCTTGCCTATAACACACATTAATAACAGCTGTTTTACATTGTGCAAATAAGAAAAAAGTGAGAAAACCAGTAAATGTGATACGTGTAGCACTTAATAATACACCTTCATATCACACTTTTAATGGCACTGTAATGCAATATAACCTGTTTTATCTTTCATAACAAAATGTGCTATTAGCAGTCAACAGTTGCTAATGTATGTGGTGTTGTAATAAAAAAATGTGTCAACCATAGACTAACATGACTACATATGTCTTGAAAATGATGCATTATTAAAAAGGTGTGTTACGCCAGTGTTTGTCTTTCTAAGATGGTGGGAGTCTTCAGGGGCAGATAATGCTGTGGCACGACTCTCGCTGGTCAGCGAGCTAATGACCTCTGCAGCTCAGGGAAAAGGGATCTTTGAAAGCAGGAACCATGTGCAGTTATGGAAAAATGTCCGTCCATCTGTCGCAGAGATTTCACCTCCTGAGAGCTTAGCGCTGAAAATCCCTCACCAGACAATCCTAATTGTTTTGCACCCTGTGTACTAGTGTGCATCTGTGTATTTGTGTATGTGTCCAAAGAGGGTTAGGCGAGCGGCCGAATTATGGGCTTGTGTCCTAGCTGAACATTTTGAAGAAGACAGACTTATGATTTTCTGACTAATTTTGTGATCTACATTTCTAGTATTTTCTATAAATTAAATTACAAGCTTCTGGTCACTGCCTCATGAAAGAAAAACAAAGCATTGCCACAAAGTTATTTTGTGTCTAGAATCAGATTAAATAAAAAGTGACATAGTATTTATTGATAACAGCTGCATA
This sequence comes from Lutjanus argentimaculatus, assembly GCA_034769285.1. Taxonomy (NCBI): domain Eukaryota; kingdom Metazoa; phylum Chordata; class Actinopteri; order Lutjaniformes; family Lutjanidae; genus Lutjanus; species Lutjanus argentimaculatus. Next base: position 1,589,069 of record JAWZSL010000029.1, on the reverse strand, counting down.
GTTGGCTAATTAAGGTAATAATGAGAAACTGCAAGACATATTTGACAATGTTTTGAAATCAGCTCTTGAAATCAGAAAAAACGGCTTATTATAGCTGCTTGAGAAAACATCAGTGTTAGCTTCACAGACTGACAGTAGCCTACTGGATTTTAGCTGCGTGAGCTAACTTTATATGTTAGCTTCGCAGATTGACATGAGTGCACTGTAGCTGCTTGAGCTAACTTTAAAATCAGCTTTGGAGGCTGCACTTAAGTTGCTTGAACTAACTTTAATGTTAGCCTCACAAACTGACAGCACTGCACATTAGCTGCTTGAGCTAACTTCATGTGTTAGCTTCACAGGACAAACTACTTCACAGCTCCAAATCTGCACTTTAGCAGCTCAAGCTAACGTCAGTGTTAGCTTCACAGACTGACACTGCACTTTAGCTACTTTAGCTAACTTTAATTTTTGCTGCACAGACTGAAAGGATGATACTTTAGCTGCTTGAGCTAACATCAGCCTCACACACTGACAGCACTGCTTCATACCCCCAAATCTGCACTTAAGCTGATTAAGCTAACTTAAACATTAGCTTTACAGGCTGCACTTGAGTTGTTTGAACTATCTTAGCATTAGTTTCACAGCCTGACAGAACAAACTGCTTCACATCCCCAAATCTGCACTTTAGCAGCTTGAGCTAACATTTATGTTAGCTTCACAGACTGACGAGACTATAGTTTAGCTGCTTGTGCTAACTTTAATGTCAGGCTCACAAACTGACAGTACTGCACAGTAGCTGTTTGAGCTAACTTCAGTGTTAGTCTGACAAGGACAGGCTGCTTCACATCTCCAAATCTGCACCTTAGCTGCTTGAGCTAACGTTAGCTTCACAGATTGACAGGAAAAGACTACTTGACAACCTCAAATGTGGGAGGTCTCAATTCAGAGCTGTTAAGGTGAAAAGCTTGAAGTGATGACATTTTATGCTTGAAAGTTTAACTGGGAGACTCAGACATCTTTGTCCATCAGCTGTCTGTCATTTAAATTTGACAGCTGCCAGGCTATCTGCCTGCTACCTGATAGTTTTATGTATGAAAGACAACACCAGTCTGTTGGTCTTTTATCAGCAGCAGAAAGACACTGCTTTGCTCACGCATTAATTTTTCAAATGTCAAAAAAGATACAAACTCGTGTTTATTCTTTCTTCAATCTTTGACCAAAATGTACTGAGTAAATGTGATTTTTTTTTTTTTTTTTTTTTTGGTCAACTCTCAATTTAACGTTAAATAAGTCAATATAGCTGAGGAAATTACCCTCAGATTTTTGCTGGCTTGAACTTTCACTTGCTCCAGCTTGTTAAGAAACTAATTATGGGGGGTATAATAGCGCTTGTGAACTGAAAATTGCACTCTTTCAGATTTGATAAAAAAAAAGATTTTTCGTTCCAGCCCAAGCTCATGTTGCAATAATAAGGTTTCTCTCAGACAAGGTTAGGGTAGGATTCTTGTGTGCATTATTATTTACAGTTTACAGGCTACTATTTGCGTTTCATAAGCTATGTTTGGTATGTGATATACTGTCATTTTAACTTAGTATTATTGGGATTCGTTAGTTGCCCACTGCTCTCTATCCAACCTAATCTCCATGTTCGCTGTTGCATTGTATACTGAAACAAACACACCCATGCACGGGCACACAGTTGCCCGGGGAAATGTCAGGTATGGTTAACTTTACGACCCAGAGTAATGTTCAAAGCCATCCACCTAAGGCTGCGAGGCATTGCAGAGCTGATCGGAACAGGCACAGCATGTCCAATCGGCTTTCCTGGTCTTTTCGACACATAACACAAAGCCTCAACCAAAGCTAAGGCATGATTTATTGTACTGTACAAGAGATGAAATAGAGGATGCATCCACATGGCTACTAATTTATAGCCATACTCTAGCATTCATTTACATTCTTCACACACACGGAGTCATAATCCTACATCCAATTACTTTGTCCTTCCTTTCTCATATATCTGTCAATTTTAAATGCGTGTGTGCTCTCTTGCTGTTTTTGTTGTGTACAGGAATGCAAGGATTTCTTTAAAAACGTATTCCAATACAGTTACTAATTACCTGCTAGAGTAGTCACAGTAATCTAATCCAAGTATTAAAGTAATGTAACTTGATACAGTTACTTTGGGATTACCTCAATATCAAATATGGTGAAACTGTTTAACCCATATAAAGTTTTATGTTCATTGGTGGTTTATTAATTGTTTGTCCAGATATTCTGTCCTATGTTAATAGCTTAAACTGACAGAAACTTTCTGGGCTTGTGCTTAACATTTGCAGTTGCTCTGTGTGTAGCTAAAGTTAGCTGTTGTTCTGTGTAGCTAAAAATGTGAACAAATTTCTCACTGTGAGTGCGAACCTGGTTAAAAGCATCAAGCTACTCGATGCTGTAAAATATTTCTGCTTACTCACATGATAATGTTAGCTATAAATCAGGCTATTGTTTAATTGCTAGCTTGATTACACTCAATAAACCAACAAACATTTGCATATAAACTACTTTTTAAATTAGTGTGAGAATAATTTAAGCTGGAGTAGCTAGATAACATTGATGTATGCAAGCTAATACTGCATTTCTTTGATGACTAGAGGAGTCTTAGCTTAACTGTTCCATGCAGCTAACAGTAGCAGATGTTCTGTGTAGCTAATGTTAGTGGTTTGTCTGTGTTGCTAACATTAGTGGTTATTCTGTGTAGTTCATGTTAGCAGTTGTTCTGTGTGGCTAATGTTTGTGGCTGCTCTTTCTTGTAAATATTTTATTAAATTGCATGTTGAGCCCTTGGATGATTACAATATTTGCACAGCTAAGTGCAGAGTTTGCACTGTACTGTGTTGTTTCTCTTTTCTGATTTAAAAGACAAAATAACGTGAGACTAGAGTGATGTTGAGAGACTTGTGAAGTGTAATGTGTGCACACCGCACACTGCACTTTATTTAAAAATGTATTTTAAAATGGTAATCCTGCTTATAATCCCCATTTGTACTAAATGCATCTGTAATATGATTACCTATTTTATCTGTTGGAATACAGTTACCGTTTTTTGCATCTTAATTATGTAATCCCATTACGTGTAATCTATTACTCTCAATGCCTGGTTATGCTTGGTTGTGTAATATTACAGAGGGGCTTTCTACCTTACATTAAATACTTGAGTGCAGAATTGAATCTTTTCCTGGAGGCCGCAGGTAAAAATGACCTGCGTGGGTGCCCGTGCATTAAATTTTGTGTTTATTTATTCCTTTATTAGTGTGCTGTCTCATGGCATTTAGTAAGCATTTGGGTTTTCCACATAATAGATTGTCTTCACATTCAGACGACCATAAAAGCATCTTGCCCTTCCTGTGCACTGTGGTTACATCATCAACGCCCCGTCTGTCAACCCCTTGATGCCATGATTACATCATCAGGTACACCAGTGCCAGGGGGAGGAGCTGATGATGCTATCGGTGATGTCATTTTTATGATAAAAGAAGAAACGAGATGAGCAGGACATGAGGTCTGAATGAGTCATACGTGTGGGAACTGAAGAAAAGAAGTTACTGTATGTGGATGATGTGGTGAAAAATCAGCTTTCTTTTCTTTTTTTGTCATGTCTCCCCCATCATCTGCCCACATCTCGTCCTCTTTCTCTTACTTGTTAAGCACAATTTTTCTTCCTTGTACAGAAAAATCAAAACCCTCATATTCTTTGCTTCCTTCAATGAAAATAATTTACTTCAGCAGAAAATGTATGGCTGCTGTTGCTGATCTGGCTGATGGGATTTGCCTCATCAGCCCGAGCCCTGGCTCATACATGACAACTACACGTCAGTTTGATAGCTGTCAAGCATCAGCGTGAAGCGCGGAAGATATCTGTGAAATCTGACCCACTGCCAAGTCTTCAGCAGATGGCCCTGCAGCAGCACAGTGTAGCGTGATGGGCTCGATATGAGCTGCTAAAACTGCTCAATAGTGGAGGCACCAGCTGGAGATCAGATGAAAACAAGAGGAAAAACTTCTGCTTTCATGGGAAAATGACTCACTACAATGTTTTTTTTTTTTCTGCTGCTAGTTGAAATTTATCCTTTTGTATTTTCCTCACGATGGTGGCAAACGTTGTAAAAATGTCTAACAGTGGTTTCAGACTACGCACACAAGAGCATTTAGTTTGCTCAAGATAGCGTGCAGAATGAAGCGGCTAACTAGGATTTTACAGATGACATCTAAGTATTAATGATCACAATATTAATTTTACACATATTTCTAACCTCGTTCCCTCGTCCTGTCTGATAAATTCAGCCATGCTCGAGATATTTTACTCAAGTCTTGGCGGGATCAGAGGGCAGAGTTAAATAGCTCCAACAATTCAGAAAAGCAGGTTGCGTCCATATTTCTAACTCTAGTGAAAACAGAATCAAAATCTTATGAAGGGTGGTGCATTCAGTTCATTAAATTTGAGCCAGTCACAGTTGAAACCTGTTAACAACAGCTCAGCAAAAAAAGAAACGTGCACGGCTAGTTAGCACTGATGTTCGCAAGCTAAGACCGCATTTCTTGTGACGGCTAAAGGAAACTTAGCTTAACTTCCCTAGCTGACACTGTGTGCACATACTGGAAACCCTGTGTCACAGTGCAGCATACAGTTTCAGTAAAGAACAAAATATTTCAAATGATTCTTGTTCAGTTTCAGTCTGTCAAAATGTTGCAAAAAAACTGGGCAAACATCTGCATATTCTCATTTCAAACACAAAGTAGAGATAAATCCAGCTCAGTCTCAGTCTTCTTCTTTCAGTCTTTCAAGCTGCAACGTACTAGCTAGCTAGCAAAATTAGCTAAAATTAAAGATGCTATTTAGTTTACTACCTTTGCTATGCTGACCCAACGTGTACAATTTAAATCAGCATGAGAATCTTTTCTTGGTTGTTGGAGTAGCTAATGATGTTTTGCAAGCTAACTTCATTTCCATCCCTTCCCTGGTTATTTCTCTGATATGCCTTCTACTAAAAAACCCTTTATCTGTCACAATACTGCAAAACTGCGGTGAAAGAACAACAAATTTTAATTTACTAACACAATCAAGTCCAGCAGAGATACTTGCAGCTCATTGTAATCTCTCAAGCTGTTGGTGAAAAATATTTCTGCAACTGACATGATGACTAGCTACAAGAAATTAGCTAAAATTAAGTCTATTTTTTAGTTTGCAACCTTGTTAAGCTGGAAAAAACTCACCATGTGGGCCTATTTGCATATTAGTTAAATCAGTATGAGAATAATTTCAGTTGGAGTAGCTAGCCAACAATGTTTGCAAGCTGTTTCTTCATTTCTAATTTTTGTGTTTCTGTCATATCTGCCAATGTGCACAGACCCCCCACCCCGCAGATATCTGTCACAGTCCTGGCTTTGGTTAAAGAACAGTATACTATAATTTCTAACACAAACGTGTCCAGTTGAAATAAATGCAGCTCAGAAACCCTTCATCTGAACGCGCTCTGTCTTGACTAGTGGGCACCAGGAAGTGGTTCACTCCTGTTCGTCTCCCCGGGCTCAGCTCGCTCCTGCTCTGCTTGTTTTCCTCCTTCGTCAAAATCCTCTCTTTTAAGTTTCATTGAAGGGGGACCAACAGTTTGGGGTTGAGTTGAAGAAGAGTGTAAAATGTTGAGACCCTAGAAAGAACCTTTGAATTTTTGCGGATGACATCAACATCTGACATGTGCGTTTGATATTTTGGTGTATAATTTTTCCGCTTACAGAAAAATATCCCAGATCGGATGACACACTACTGATATTTATCCTGATAAAATCTTCAAACAGGTTCTTCTCTTCTGCTCTCTGATCACAAGAAGTGTTCAAACAAACATGATGCAGCATAAATGATCGTGAAACGTTTCTATATTTACTGTCAAGTGCCGCAGTGGAATCAAGTAGGCCACAGTGAGACAGACAAAATGTGAATAAAGCTCAGCTTTCCTGGCACTGCCACCGTCAGGAGTTTTTTTTTTTTTTTAAGGGATCGAATACGAAGACGAGCTGCTTTTTCTCCCTCCTTTGTTTGCTTCTCCTCTTGGGAAAAGTGGTCTTGCTCTCTCGTCCATCTCCAGTTCTCTCAGTCTCGCTTGCAGAAGGCGAGCTAAGCCGCTTGGGATGGCCCGTGCTGACGTAAACCTTTCAAGGAAGCTTTTTTTAATTCACTGTGCGTGTGTGTGTGTAAAGGAGTTGATATGGTGGGCTTTCAGGACTGAATTCTGAGGTGTGTCTGTGTTTGTGTGCGCTGCTGTGCTCATACAAAACGTCTGATTTAGTTCAAGGATATGTTTCGACTAATAATCCACAGCACAATCATGTTTAATACATCATTTTAACCTCACACACACACACACACCATCGTGAAGCATACATCGTGTGTGTGTGTGTGTGTGTGTGTACATTTGTGTGTGTTGAATTTATTAAGCCTTACACACACTTCCAGCCTGTAAAACACAGTGATAAACTAGCACTTACAGCGACTGCCAATTTGCCAAATGGAAGTGAAGTATTACGAAAAGATTTTGAGTGTCTTTTTTTTGATTTAACATGATCAAAGTGCTTCTAGTAATACTCCCACCAGACGAGTTAACTTGTGGAACGCATATCATATATTAGACGACCTAAATTAATCTCAAGGTTTGCCGATGTGGAGAACCTGCTTCTCTATTTTTTATCTTTTATAGGTGTCGAATAAGTTTGCACCACTGAGCGAGATGATGGTTTTAAATGCATTTTAAATAGAAGGTTACTGATGCTTATATACACTCTGAGAAACACAGGAGCTCTCTATAGAACCATAAAGGGTTCTTCAGTTTGTCCCCATAAAACAACCCTTTTTGGTTCCTTGTAGAACCTTTAATAAAGATTCAATTTCAAAGCTTTTCAAAAAGCTCTACCTGGAACCTCTAACAGGGTACCATCTGAGAAAGGTTCCACTCAGAACCCCTTATGGGAGGTTGTACAGAAAACCCTTCTATACTGTAATGCTTCCACCCAGAACCCTCTCTGGGGTTTCTGTCCAGAACCTTTCCACCTTCCAAGGGTGCTTACAAAACCCACCAAGGTGGTTCTACTGAGAACCTCTTTGTATTCCAAGTTTTTTTTTTTTTTAATCACCCACCTGGTTGGTTCTAAATGTTTTACCTAGAACTCATTTAGGGGGTTCTATGGAGAACCTTTTCATATTCCTATGATTTTATTTACACACTTGGGGCCTTCTGCCAATAGCCTTTTTATATTCCAAGGTTTTATCTAGAACCCATTCAGGGGGTTCTACTGAGCACCTTTATATTTCAAGGGTTTTAGCTAGAAATAACCCAGAGGGTTCTACTGAGAACCATTCTACACTATGGTTCAGAGAACCCTTGAACTCTTCTTCCAAAAAGGGTTCTTTGGATGAAAAGGGTTCTTAATTGAACCTTACAAAGAACCCTTGACAAACACTTTCTTCAAAAAAGGGTTCTCCAGAAACAGATGGTTCCAGGTAGAACCTTTTGACCTTCTAAGGGTACTAACAGAGCCCAGCCAGGGGGTTCTGCTGAGAACCTTTTTATTTTCCAAGGGTTTTATTTAGTAGTACCCACCAAAGGGGTTCCACCAAGAACCCTTTTATTTTATACTACAAAGAACCTTTGACGAACCCTTGATGAAAAAGTTCAAGGATTTCAACGATCCCTTCAAAAAGGGTTCTTTGGATTAAAAGAGTTCTTAATGGAGCCCTTGATAAACCCTTTTTCAAAATAGGGTTCCTCAGATGGATAATGGTTCTGTGCCCAACATCAGCCCTTCAGGAAGAACCCTTTTGGCAGACTACAGATTTTTCTTTCTCTTTCCAAAGTCGGCTCTTGATTTTTCTTTGACCTCGACTCTGTAATGTATTTATTCTAAAACGCTGCAGCAGAACAAACATGGAAATGAAATAAAGGCAACAAACACAGAAATCCCTTTTAAAAACAGGCAGCTCTGCCTCAGTCGCACCACTGCTGTTAATATGTTTGCTTCCTCCAAGGTCAGCTGTGTTTGTATTTACCATGTTTGGCCTTCAGGGGCAGCCTCTAATACCGCACATTATGTTATTTCAATGAGCGAACATGTTCACACTCACAGCTATTTTTTTCCCTGACTGCCAAGGAAATGGTCTGTGAAAACTAATCCATCAATTACCGCGAGCTTTGTTCCCCCCTGTCTCCCTCTCTCTGTGTCCCGTGCTTCAAATTGTATCACTTCAGCGTGCACGGATCTCTTTCCGCCTTGAGCCCAGTTGAATCAGCCGGAGAGCTATTGACACAGCAAAGCTGAATTCAACACAAGGAGGAGCGCATCGACAAACACATTAGACACGAGAAGTTAAAACAAAATACAATGAAACCCCGGTGTGCAGATTACGCTCTCCCTCAAACAGACCCAGTGTGTGGAAGAGCTTATAAAAGCTTATAGATTTTTTATAGGTGGTATTAGTGAGTTTAGAGCGTGAGGGGAGCTGAGTCAGTGGTGTGGAAGATCAGAAAGCAGGTCATGCGAGTTCAGTTTAATCTTCAGCGCCCGCGTTGATCAAACAGCGCGCACTGTTCGAGGGAGGTGTGTTTAAAACTGGAGGCGAGGCTTTAGAGTCTTTTCTGACTCTAATGTGCAGAGAAGAATTCATGTTGATGTAGAAGAAATGTGCGGAACTCTGTGGAACATGTGAATGAGTGGATTCACGTCACAATGAGTGTGCAGAGATTAATTAGGATGTTATAGCTCCTAGGCGGCTCATTTCAGGGCAACTTGTTTCTACACTCTTAGAAATAAAGAACCATAAAGAATAGAATCATAGAAGAACCCTTTTTGGTTCCTAGTAGAATCTTTTTTGGGTTCTAGGTAGAACTCTCTGTAAGGATTCCAAGTGGAAGATAAAAAAAAGTTGAACCTTTTATAAAGATTGGAGCCCTCTCATAGGCCTTTTCCACCAACATGGAACTGACCCATTCCAGTGGAGAGCATTTCCACCAAAAAAATTGGTTCAGTGCCTAAAAAGGTTCCCAGCTGGAACCAAAAAATATCTACAGGTTGTTGCTCATTGTGCAGCACCCTCTTTTGACGACATCCTTGTTTACATGGTTCCACCGAAGAAAAACTGGTGGAAGCTAGGGGTGGTTCACTAGATAGCACCACCAAGGTTCTTGAATGGAACCGGTTCAAGACTTAGATCTTATTTGGTAGAAAAGGGCCCTCAGAGAGTTCTACCTAGAACACAACATAAAGCATCTGCGAAACTCAAACCCCCTTATGAGAGTTTTCACAGAGAATTCCTTTATGGTGTCCACCAAGAGAACCTTATGCTCTATCCAGAACCTTTCAACCTTCCAAAGATTTTTTCTTGTAAAATTGACTAATGAGGGTTTTACCAAGAACCCTTTCATATTATGCTACAAAGAACACTTGACTAGAGTTAAAGGATTTCAAAAATTCTTGGAGAACTCCTCTTATAAAACGGGGTCTTTGAATGAAAAGGATTCTTAATGGAACCCTAAGTCTTACAAATAATGCTTGACAAAGACTTTCTTTAAAAAAAGGGTTCAGAAGCAAATGGTTCTGGGTAGATCCTTTGACCTTCTAAGGGTGCTAACAAAAGAGAATCAAGGGGTTCTGCAATATTGCAAGGGTTTCTTATCTAGAACCCCCTCAAGGAGGTCTACTGAGAAACTTTTTCTACTCCAATGATTTTATTGAGTCGAATCCATGAAGGGGGTTCTACAAAGAACCCTTTTATAGTTAGCTACAAAGAACAAAGAACCCTTGACAAACCCCTTGATGAAAGAGATTATGGATCTCAACAATCCTTGAAGAACCCTTTCTTCCAAAAAGGGTTTGTTGGATGAAAAGGATCCTTAATGGAACTGCAGTATTACAAAGGGTTCTTCAGAAGCAAATGGTTCTAGGTAGACGCTTTCAACCTTCTAGGGTGCTAACAAGAACCAACCAGGCTTTCTGCCAAAACATTTTCATTCAGAACCCCTCGGGGAGTTCTACCAAGAGTACTTTTATATTCCAAGGGTTTTATGTAGTAGAACCCACCAAGAACCCTTTTATGTTATGCTACGATGAACCCTTGATGAATCCTTGATGAACAAGCTCAAGGATTTCAACACTCCTAATAAAGGGGTTCTTTAGATGAACAGGGTTCTTAATGGAACCCTTAGTCTTGCAAAGAACCCATTTTGTTCAAAACAGGGTTCTTCAGATGAAAATGATTCAGGATAGAACCTCAGCCCTTCAGGAAGAACCCTTTGGAACCCTTACTTCTAACAGCGTATCATGAACAGATTCATGAGTGTTGACTTTTATACCGTTTCGGTCGGGTGTGTTCTCTCTCTGCAGCACAGCGGTACCCTTTGAAAGGTTCCCTCATAAACCAGAATTGTTATAAAATGCTTGTGAGCTGTTTTTGAGTAGGAAGATGGAGGTGATGTAGTAAAACTGAGCAGAGCGATGACAAAAATAATGCAGAGAGGAGTGAGAGACGGCAGAGATCAAAGCAGACAGAGACAGACAGTTAAGGTGAATCAAAGGAAGGTGCTTTAAAAGATAAAAGAGTTCGTCCATCACGATTCTTCCCTGTGAGGTGATTTTCTCTAATACGGTGAAATCAATGATTCAGATGTGACCGTATTATTTTATTTATGACACAGTTTGGCTGAGTGTGGATAGATGTCGGTTATCGGTCAGTGCATTGTCTACAAGTGTCTCATCATCAGAGGCAGCTAACCCCTGTGCAGGCCGCCCCCCCCTCCCTCGCCAATAATATCCATTGATTAAATTCAAATGAGCTCTGCTTTTTTCCCCATCTTGTTGTCAAGAAAAGGACGACTCAGCAAGGTTTGGATGGGTCTGATTATGCCGTCTTTATGCATACAGACTGTATCAGTCAGCACGGATGCACGCATTTGAAACCGGAGCAGGAGGATGATGCTTAACAAGTGTTAGCATCAACTCGAAAATATAACAGGTGTAAGTTAACTTTTTTCAAAGTAAAGAGTTGGTAAATAATAGATGTGCACACATCTGTCATTAGAAATCTTTTGGGTTAAAAGATAGCAGTTCTGATCATTTTTCTGGTTACATAGAAGGTATAATATTTACAGAGTTACCTGAAATACTGTTCTAATATAAATTAAATTACTCCAATTAGAACCACTGTGGATTGAAGAAATAGACATTTTTTGGAAATATGCTTACTCAGTTACTTTAGTTAGATGAGAAGATCGATACTTCTCTCTTATCTGTGTGCCAAATATGATGCCATCGAGAGCAGCCCGTTAGCCTAGCTTAGCATAAAGCCTAGGAAAACTGGAAAACAGCCTAATTTCCTGGAGTCTTTCAAAGACACTAAAAAAGAAGGAGCAGTTAGTGTAGTGGTGAATGAGCAGATTGTCAGTCAGAGTGATGGAAGCACTGCTCTTTTGGTGTGTCATTATTTAGCTAATGTTTTATTTGTTTTAAGAATAGATTTTGTTTGGTTTCTATGTTAATTCAATAATTTATTTGTATGTAAGTTATATTATTGTGATGCTAGATTTATGATGGACTAGAGCTTTTTCTATATATATGGCTGAGGTTAGTAACAGACTAATGTTAGACAGTTAAATAAACTGTGACAGTACACTAAGTAAATGAAATTTGAACCAGTTAACCAGCCATTTAGTTTGTTTTTGAAGTTTCTGATAACCATAAAATATACAGTATGCCGGTTGTTTTCGTGTGAGCAGTGAGTTTATAGCCTAGTTTGGGAGTGTTTCATTTGAATATGTGATATTCCCACAATGTGGCTATTATTAGCCTTGTCAATCATACTAAGCTGAAATACAAGGAAGAATACAGTTGTTGTAACAATATTTATTTCACTTGCAACTTTGTTTTTAAATTTGACTCACCATGAGCCCCGTAAAATATAAGTGTAATCATCTATGGATAGTATTTGGAGACCAACAGCAAATAAACAAAATTCAGTCAGTATGCTCTTTTATGTACTGTAGCATGTTCTTTCATTTTTTAGAGGCATTTCTTCTTCAAAGGTCAACGATTGGGTTTTAGTTTGCTCCTCCATGCAGCTCCCATAAGCTTCAGTAAAACTGGCACCAAGAGGAGTATTCGAGTGTTGGTTTGTGCCCTTGGTGTGTTGTCATCACCATGCAGTTACCAGGCAACTGGGATTTTAATTAGTTAGTAGTTAGTAGTTAATTTTTTCCCATTTTCTTTTTCATTTAACAATTAAAAACATTCAGCATACAACTGGTACACAGTGGCTATGTTTTTATGTGCCATACAGGTGGATTAAATCAAGATAATCTCTACAAAAAGTCCATAAATAAATTTTTGTTGCAGGGCACAAACAGTTATTTTTTATAAACGGTCCTGAATTTCCCACCATGAGTTAGACCAATGGAAATATGTCCTTCAGGTGTTTTATTGTTTTATACCTTTTCATTTTCTCTCTCGCTCCTTTTTGTAATTGAAAATCTTCATTGAGATACAAAATTGGACTTAAATAAGGTAATGGAGAAAAGTGGAGGCTCTACTTTCATTATCTTATCCATACATCTCTTAAGCTCCCGCCAATAGCTGCTAACAGAACGACAACCCCAAAATACATGAAAAAGTCCAGCTCTATCAGCTCTGTATTTTCGCCAACATCTTGTGTCATAATATTAATGACATAAATTTCTGTCACATCCTGAAGAATTACTGCTTTTAACCATCTCGGTGTGCTAATGTGAGTAAGTTTGCTTTAAATCTTCAGCAAATGAATAAAATCACAACAGTATTAATTCAACACAACTGTCTCACATCTATTAACCCTGATGTTTTCATACCTTGTCCTGCAGAATATAATATACAGCCTTTATCTGTGTGAACAAGTGGCTCTGCTGCTTCCGACGCTCGCACTAATCTGTGTCCCCTCAGAGACCGCCTGTGTTCTCGACCTATTAAAAACGGCCACAGCGGTGTCATGGTCGTTAAGGCGAACACAATTAGAGGAGGCATTAACAATGGGAATTAATTTGCTGTCATACCCTCCCTGTACTGTCTGCTATTGTTGCTGTCAAATACCCCCCAATGTCCCTTTTAAAAAGGTCTTTCTCTCCGTTTCGGGACGAGAAACTCTACAGTTTTTCAGAAGGACCTCGTGTATCGGGTGATAAACCATCGCACGTCATGGCAGGGAGGGCAGCAGATTGAAGTGTTGTCGAGGTGAGCCAGCAGTCACGCTCCTGAAGGAGGTATATAAGAAGACATACAGGTCTCCTTGTTTTCTCTGTCCTCTCCCAGGGGACCAGAATGAGATGAGGGCAGGGAGATTGACTACAGGGCAGAAGATAAAAAGCCAAGACAGGGGTGATAAAGGATGGAGGGGTGGTGTTAGCCTTGCTTCTCATCTTTACACCTCTCTGCTCTCCGTCCTTCTCCGTGTCCCGTGTCCGGGGATAGGACACGGCACATGGAAGGCGGCTGCTCTTTTTTGCCGGCTACATCTTCTGACAGCGAGAGTAATCGAGCAAATTCCTCATCGTGCCTGTAGGAGCCCGGAATAGGGGGATGGGGAGTCGTAGAGAGTGATGGAAAATCGGTGTAAAAGGGACAGAAGGAGGAGAGGGAGAAGGAGGTGGGGGGGAAGGGAGGATGCTGAAGGATGAGATGGATGAAGCCTAAGACGCGGGAGTGTGAAGAACGTGAGCGTCCAGGTGAAAGAGAAGACGTACTGATGGAAGGGAGGAAAGCAAATGCACTCATGGCTTTCTCACATGCACGTTAATATTTTATATCCCAGCTCTTTCCTCGCTACATTTCAGTATCAGCCTTCACATGTGACTGTATAGCTCGAGTACATTCCACTCAATAGTGGAATGTCTTCAAAAATGCTTTGAAGCTTTATAGGTAGGCTTGCTGCTTTCTCTATCCTGTATTGTACTTATTCTTCTCCTGCCAAAACGTAAGGATGTGTTTTTTCATTCATTTGTTGGGATAGGGATGCAACTTTTTCAGTCCTGATACAGATACCAGGGCTTTGGTATTGGGTGAAACTGAGTACTGATCCTGATGTGTATTGTCATCAATTGCAATAAGAAAGTAGTTTGATAGTTTCACTGCAAACCAGCATGAAAGCACATAACAAATATGCTCCGGCTCATAAACAGCCTGTTATTCCCTCGGTGCTATTAGTGACGCGCAAACAGCCGATTCATTTAATAGGACTCTTGTTCAGTTGCCCCATCAACACGTGAGACAACAGCATGTGTCTACCAGTGGCGCTGCTGGTGCATGATGTGGTACGCACATTTACAATTTCATTAAGCAGATGCTTTTATCCCGAAGAGTCGTACATCTGAGAGCAGATACAACACATGCAAGGATCAACAGCAATGTAGGCGTAAACTGAGAACAGAATTTAATAGATTGGTCACATTGTCATGTTCCCTAATCCAGCTATTTGAGTCAGTATCAGACTGAAATCTGATATCAGTATCAGACTGGTGCAACTCATTGACTAAATAAAGATGGATGACGTGTCTCCACCTCCTCCCACTGTACAAAAACAAAATGAAGTAAAAATATCCTGGATACAAGTGTTTACCATCCTGGGGATGAGACCTTTACTGCAGCCAGCCACCAGAGGGTGATCAAAACATTTTGGCTTCGCTTCCTAATTATAGAGGCCACTTTAAGTTTCACTTCCATGTGAGCAGTAAATATCAATTCAGCTCAATTAGAGCAGGCCTAGACTAGACTCTTTAGAAAGCCAATTGTTCCCACCAAGAGCGAGCACTGAGGTGACCGTGATGAGAAAAAAACTTCCTTTTAACAGGCAGAAACCGCGAGCGGGTCCAGGCTCCTCATTAAGAGAACCAGGAAGGGAGAGGGGAAGGAAAGAGAACATGCAGTAGCATATCGTGGGGCATTTAGCAAAACTATAAACTGCACTTATAAACTTGACAGCACAGAGGAAACTCTCCAGAGGAAACAATGAAATAATCAATGAATTGTGCTACTGCCTTGTGCGTAAAGGTGCACACTGCGCCTGCGGTTTTAACTGCAGTCAACGTGTCTAATAAGGGAGGATGTCATTACCATTGCTTTAGAGCAATGTAATCGATTACTCAAACAGAATAATCAGCTACTATTTTGATAATTGTTTAGGTTAAAGTAATTTATCAAGCAGAAAATTGTTCCAGCTTCTCAAATGTAAAGATTTGCTTCTTTACATTGTCATATATGATAGGAAGCTGAATATATTTGGGTTTCGGGAAGACATTTTGCTCTGATTCCTAACATTCCTAACACCAGCTTTTTAAAGCTATTAAACGATGAATCCAGATAATAATAGGCAGATTAATCAATGATGACAATAATCATTGGTTGCAGCGCTACATTGCTTTATTGGAAATTGGGGCCAAGTTTTAATTTGATTAGCAGCTTTCTTCTTTCAAAACTTTGCAGAAGCAAACATTTTTTAATGGAAACGTCAACCTTCCCCCTCTGTCTGTCTCTGACTCTGTCCGTGGTGCTGACACATCCTCTCTGTCTGTGTGTCTCTCTGCAGTGCTGAAACAGTGAAACCTTGTGTCTCTGTCTGTCTATCTCCATGGTGATCAAACGCTCAAAACTCTCTCAGTCTGTCTGTATCTCTCCTTCTCTTTATATCATTTTCAGATCAACTGAACACAGACAAGCATACATCAAAAGCAAAGAAAGGCACGATAAACGTGGACTTGCACTTCACCTGCAGCTTTTATTCATTCTCTTTTACAAGTCCCAGAATACTGATCACGCTTTACTTTTAAGACTACAAACATAACATGTCACCATGATATTATCCAGTTAAAGGTGACCTGTAATGTTTGTTTATGATCACAGTCTCATCAAAACACAGTGGGTCTCATGCAAGAATCATATTTATTCTTATGCTAAACTTTTTTTGTATCAAGTCGGATTCACAAAACTCTTGTTCATCTGACGGCCCCCATAGTGAACATTTAAGTGGTTACTCATGCTAAGATTCCTGTGATTCAGTCGATATCTTCCATCATAACTCAAGTTCCCATGTAAATATTAGTGATATCTTGGTATTAAAATGGCAGCTGCACTCTTGACCTTTTGATTCACACTTCATTTGAGCCAGTAGGAGCTTCCATGTCCTGTTCACATCCCACTATAGTCAATGAGAGTCTGTACTGAAAGGAAGTGTCAGCCCTTCTTCTCTTGTGTAAAGACCAAGCCAATTAGAACAGATTGTTTAGATGACTGGTTCTTTGTAGAGCCAACAAAATCCCCCAAAAATGACCATATGCGATAGCTCATATAAAGCCAGAACAGAGAAAATAACATAAATTTAGACAGGTTGCTGTGAGTTGCTTTTTATATATACTACTTTTCCACCATAGCTCTTGTTTTCACACTTTTACATGCACAAAGTTTAGTTTCAAGAAGCAAAAAATAACACAAAAATGTTTTTATGCTGAAGATACTGTTCAGCATGGTTTTTTGGGGGTCTCTTTTTGGGAAGATATCTAGAACAAGGGTGGCAAACATATGGCCCACAGGCCAGACTTCTCTTTCACAGAAATGTGAAAATTGCAAAACAGTCATTATCTCCAATTTTTTAGCTAAAATTTACTGCTATTCCTGACACAGCACTGTCAGTCATGGGCTACTGTTCATGCAGGAGTCATCAGGAACTGCTCCAAAAAAGACAAAAGACATTTTCCACTGTTTCTTCAGACGTAAATGGAAAGCCAGTGTGCTTGGTGTGCTCACAGCACCTTCCAGTGCTCAAGGAACTGAATATTTGGCATCACTACCAGACTTATCTTGGCAAAAAAAAAAAAAAAAAAAAGAAATACAAGAACTTGCAAAGACAACTGAGAACAGGGAAGATAAATAAACTGTTGGCAGGTTTGAGGAAACAGTCTGTTTTTAGTCATAGCTGAGAGATCAGAGATGCAGCTGTAAAAGCAAGCTACCTTTTTGCTTACTAAATCACGTGCCCTGACAAATAGATGGTTCATTTATTCTGAACGTTCTAAGAATGAACTTGTACTTATTTATACTAAAAAAAAAAAGAGGGAAAAATTGGGAGATGGTATTTATAGGTTATTATGCAGTCGTTTTACTGGCCCAGCCCTCCTGAGATCGAACTGAGCTGTATGTGGCCATCAGACTAAAAGGAGTTTGATGTGTAAATATTTATTTTCTGTGGTATTGTTATTAAATTTGAAGTTGGGATTAAGTTTGGCTAAATGTTTTGGTCCCATTGTGTTTTTTCAGCCAAGTCCCAGCTATAGGGCCTCTGCAGGCATCTGTCTGGTAAAACCTCTGAGCATTAACTTGAAAAAGAGACCAAAACCATGCATGTACTCCAGATGGTTCAAGAACAGCTTTCAATTTACTTTAGGTATGCCTAAGATAGGCACTTTGAGCAAGTTTTGCAGGAATTTAGAGGACAAGTACTTGCACAAACCCAGACTTATGAATGCCACCTGTTCAGGGGTGACAGTCGTGAGCTTTGATCATTTGCACCATCAATGCCCCTAAAATTGCCATTTAAGACAACCTGTTCCTGTTTCGCTTTGTTTGCGGAAAGGATTTAATTCACAAAAACGTTACAAAAGAGGAAAAGAAGAAGACTTTCACACCGCAAAGCCTCTAGTCCTGCTTTTGAAAATCAGCAGACAGACAGTGTCAGCAGTGGTGCTAAAGATTAGCATTGGCAGGCATCAATAAAATGAAGGAAAACTGTCTTACTTCTGTGCTGGCTTGCATTGATATTATATCATTCTTTAAGGTGTTGGTGCTCACAGAATCTGTCAATCATTTGAGAACATAAACGACATCTGGTTGTGTCAAGGTCCAGTGTAAGTGTGACCGCAGTAAACCAGGCAACAAAGCTGTCAGTGGCTCAAATCCAGGCAGCCATTGTGTTCTGATTGCCGACCAAAGTGACACTGGGCCAGTGATTTTATGCTAGGCTAATCTCCCTATAAATAAACTCTGTAGCAGCATTGTGTCTGGGTCGAGCGAGGTGGGGTGAGAGCTGGAGAGAGTCGCTCTGAGAACAAGGACTCAAAAGAAGCAGACACTGCAGGCTGTGATTGTATTTGGGTTGAAACAGACTTTCTTCGGTCAATAATCAGAAAACAAGTTGTGTCTGGGAGATCACATCAGACGGCTGACTAAACCAGACGACCTGAGGCAAGAGAGAGTCGAAAGAACAGGCAGAGGGTCGAACAGGCAAGAAGGCAAAACAGGGGAAAGGCTGGAAAAGTTGCAGCAGACAGTCTGGCAAAAAAAAAAAAAAGGGTGAATGCTGACTGTGCAGTAGAGTTTATACAGGGGCTAATGACGAATGGGAAGCAGGTGTGTGGGGAGGAGACTGGTCAGGTGATGAGCTAGTGTGAGAAATACATTGAGGACAACTGGTGGGCGGGCAAGGAACGGCAGGATCTAAAAAAAACAGGATGCTGACCCTGAAGCAGATGAATAAAGTAAAACAATAAGAGGTATTTTTTCACCCAGAGGCTCAGCTGAAAATAAACAAAATCAACTGAACATATTCCTGCTATAATTGCATCTAGATTGCATCAGTTAAGAGATGCCCACTCTAGGTTTTTATGCAGGAATATGAAGGCGGTGTTGATATAATTGTCGACATTCATATCTAGATATAAAATGAATGCTGGCTTTCCCATAAACCACGGTAAAATTCCAGACATTGGTGCCACTGCAGCTCAATATGTAAAGCGTCAGCCCCGTGTACCGAGGCTATCAGTCCTCTGCAGCGACCATGGGTTCGATTCCAGCCTGTGGTCCTTTGCTTGCGTGCTACCCCTCACTCTCTCCTCCCCCTTTCCTGTGTCTCTGTAGCTGTCCTATCACAATAGAGGCAAAAAGCCAGAAAAAATACTAAACAATTATGCATGGCTAGTCTACAACATGGGTTTGTTTTGCATCTATGACAGTGCAAATGCCATTTTAAATTGTTGAGTTTTTTCAAGATAAAACTTGGTGAAATGATTTCAGTGTGTGTATCGGTACTTTTCAGCATTTTAGGAGCAAGGCCCCGAACCCCCAACTTGGGGGCACCGCTCTCCGGGCGGTGTCCATCACTCTACCACCTCTCCCACCACACACACACACACACATAAAAGGCTTGTGCATTTATGTATACAAGCCTATGTGTGTGTAAATAATTAACAATGGAGTGAAAAATTTAATTGTGTAGAAGCTAGTCCTGGACTTCCTTGGATAATTAGTAGTGGATGTGCAGGTTTTTTTTGTTTTTTTAAACACAAGCTGTAATAAAATAGTGTGAAATGCAGCTGGCCTTGGCAGTAACACTGTGTTACTACTGCAGTGAGCTAATGGACGTGCTAATGTTTGCAGTTTGCATTAGAGCAGACAAACACAGTTCAATCCATTCCTTACACGTCTCCTCTTTAATTCTTTTGAGACAGAAAAAGAATCCATCATTTCAATAGTTTGTAGTTTCTCTCTTCAGCTTCATGCAAACTGCTTCAGGATGTGGAGAAATTCAAAGCTTGGTCGGACTGCTGTGCCTAGTTACGGTTGCTAAGCTGTTGCTAATCACTCTTCTGGGGCGGGGTTTAGCAAGCCCATCCCTTGGAACTGACCTGGGAAATAAAGACTAAAACATGTAGGATCAGTATAAATAAACTAAAGATATTCTCGTTCTCCTTCTCTCCACACAGCAACCAAACAGTGCTTCATCAGTTCTGCTGCCCCGCCCCGGGCGCCCCTGAGGGGGAGACCTCTACCGCCTGTGTCCCCAGGTAAGACAACTGCATCCTTGTAACATCTGCACAAATATTTATTTTTTTTTACTTATTAATTTACTTTGAGCAATTTTAATTTTTTATTTTCTGTAAATTTTAATTGCAGCCACTTACCATGCATCCTGTTAGTAGCGGTGCTGCAGTAGCTACTTTAGGCAACACAACTACCCCAGCAGTGTTATCTGAGTTGAAGTGGTTGTAAATGCTTCAGGATTTCTATGCACCCCCTCTCCCGTCCCATGTTAATAACAATGAGCCAATAACAGAGAGACTTCTGTTACATCAGCTTGGGTTTTGGGTCTTGTTGAGTGTTAGCGCCGTGTTTGTCAGACTATCGAGATGAATCCACTGGAACACGGTCATGAACATCCAAATCAATCACATCAAGATCTCATTTCCTGGACAATGGTCAAGTCCTCGGTGGAGCTTTGAATAATTGGAAAAACATTACACTGAGTTTAGCAAGCAAAGCAGGATGATAATGCCGTTATCTTTTAATGTCAGATAGAGCTGATGCTGCCAGTTGGAAATCCATCTGTGCACCAATATTTATATATGAATTTCAACTCTTTTATTTTCTCAAAGTTTCAGCCAATTTTAAAGCTCTACATGTTAGTTTGTTGTGGTAATTTGCACCCACTGTCTTGGGGAATATGAAAAAGAGAACAACTAATAATTAGCTGCTGTAATAACTACCTTTGTGTGACGGCTTTGAGGGAGTATAATAATTGATATTTAGTCTTGAATAGGCAGTCTACAGAATATAGAATCAGATAAGCAGGGAGAAAAATAAATAATAAACGCCCCTGACGATTATTATCTTGCCCCTTTCGAGCAGAATTGACAGCACAAAATGTTGTGTTTGCCTCCTGCTTTTATTTACCCAAGTGCACTCTACCACCAGAGTCTCGCTGAAAATTATGGCATTCATCTGGCCAAGGCGCATCAGTAGCAATTAAGCCATCCGCCCCAAAATGGTTTGTTTGCCGCGGGCCGCATGTTGTACAGGATTGTTTTGCTGCATTGTCTGAGGTTAGCAGAAAATAGCTGATAAGCAAACGTGGGCTGATGGCAAATCATAGCCCCCACGGTGCTGGACATAATAAGTGGCAGAAAGCTGCAGACCAACAGGCACCAATAAAATCACACTTTAGACACCTCAGAGGGCTGTTGTGTATTGAATCAGGCACATGGAGAGACTGAAGGACAAACAGATGTAGGAGGGAAGAGAGATCAGTGGACTCTTATTATGGGATTTGTTGGCCACTTTAAGGCTGTGTGGCACCAACAACGATTAATTCAGTTTTAAGATTAGTTCTAATCATTTAGCAAACCTACATTTAAAATGAGTAAATCAAGATTTAAAATGAAGGAGCTCTATTGCCCAATTGAAAACTAATCTCCATATAGTAAATCCAAGCTTAGTGTGTAAATCAATACGGAGATGCTTGCTTACCCAAACTGAAATAAACACATTTTTAAAAATGATGTATTTGAGTGCTGTCAGGACCTAGTGATTAGAAAAGAGTTAAAAAACCATTAACTTTCACCTGCTCTGTCTTTCTCAACAAAACTTTGCACTGTTTACAAGCAAGCTAAAAAGTTAGCAAGATGTTATGTTGCTTGCCAGCTACCTAAAGAGTTGATATGTTACATTTTTTGCTAGTTAGCTAAAGAGTTAACAAAACTTTACATCGTGTTTGCTAGCTTAAAAGTTAAAATATACATTGTTGCTAGCTAAACCAAAGGTTAACATAAGTTGCTTTGTTTGCTAGCGAGCTTAAATGTTAAAACATTCATTTTTTGCTAACTAGGTTAAAGGTTAACAGAAGTTACAGTGTGTGCTCATAAGCTAAAGAGTTCAAACAGATTGCTAGCTAGCTAAAGAGTTAAAACATTACATTGTTTTCTAACTAACTAGCATTACTAAAACAGACTAGATTGTTTGGTGGATGGCTAAAAAGTTAGTTAGCCTCGTTAGCCTACTCATGGCAGACTGTTTTAACAGATTGACTGGATTGAAAGAAAGAAGAGAAACATTATAAAACTCAACTGATTTGAGTCTCTTAGTCTTTTTAAATTTAAAACCAGAAAAAAAACCTTATATAGCCATTTATCAGACACATTGTAACTGACTCAAAACCCAAGTCTCTTGCAGTATCACCTTGACGTCTCTGTTAAATACACGTGTAAACCCCAGAGGCAGTGGTTAAAATTGAACAGGAGTGACTTTCATAAAATCAAAAGCTGGAGGGGAAATTGGAAAGGTAAAGACGAGAATCGATCGGGGTTCAGCAGCTTGACCTTTGCCTGATAGAAGCCGTTGGGTGCCGTTGTGTTTTGTGATTGCTTTGTGCTTAGGGACCATTAGCTAAAGGTACATAAAAAAGTGCACAACAGAAGGTCTTTGCTAACTTGTCAACCCCTCCGACTCCCCGAAACACCCCCTACCTCCACCTCCACCTCCCCCCGCTCCACTGCCAATCTCTGAAGCAAACCACTTCAAAGGACGACTCTCTGGGGCCGAGACAGAAAGCAGCTTGTGGTTTTGTCTTTTCTTTTTTTCTGTTCTTGTTGCGTCTTATCTCTTTTCGAAAGCTGTATTATGTTGTTGTTGATTTCTGTATTTCCGCATTGTTGTCAGTGATTTGTTGATCATTTACTCACGTGGCATCACCACATCGCATCACATCACAGCGACATGACTCCACATTAGCACCCCACACCTCATTGCATCCATCATCAGCCATGTCCACGTCATTCGGGCTTGTCTCTCCACTGTGGTCACGTTAAGTTTGACAGAGTCATTTATGAATATTTACCATGTAACTAAAGTGTAATCTCTGCAATGTAAAACTACCATAATGCATTGATGTGTGTACTGTAGGGTCTTTTCCATGCTGGAAACTGGTGAGCCTCCTTGTTGACACATGTAATGCATCTGTGTTCATGTGAAAAAAAAAAAAAAGTTCTTATCATGTTGCATGCTTTGGCTTGGCAGTGATCAGAACATAGCTCCCTGTCTATCTGTGTGTGTGTGTGTGTGTGGGTGTGTGTGTGTGTGTTAATGTACATGTGTATGCGCCAGTGTGTCGCTACGGTACACACGGCATATGTTAGATAATTTACACACTCCAGGAAAACACACAACACTGAGCACGCCACCAGATCAACAGGGGAATCTGTAATGATAGGCCAGCCAAAAGAGAGGAGTGAGTCACGTCAACTTTACTGAACTCAGTGTTTTTTTTTTCTCTCTCTCTCTTTATTTACATGCTTTCAGCAGAGTTACCCAGTGTTTTAGCCAGGAAAGGCATATATTGTTATTTTCGAAGGGAAAATCTCTGAAGAGAGGAGGTTTTTTTAAAGTGTTACAGGAATATAGACACCATGTTCATGGGTAGGGCTGTATATCTTTATAAAAAAAATTAAGATAAGCTGTTACAGACAACAATATAGTTCCTCAATTGATAATTTTCCTACTTCATTCAATCAAGCATGAATGAAATAATCCTTCCTCATTTTATGGTTTTATTTTTTGTCAGACGCAATACTTCAGAACATTTTGGTGGTACAATATTGCAGAACTTAGCTGCAATTGTTTGATGAAGGAAAAATGTGTGACAAAGCAGCATTATAATAAAGAGCTGCAGAGATGCCCTGGCCTTCAAATCTTGTTCTCCAGATGTAAGAAAGTCAAAAATAATCATAATATGATTTTTTTTTAGCATATCATGCAGCCTTACTGGGCACCCAGCAAAACCTCGGTCAACTTTCTTCTTTCCTAGGTAACTAGCTAGCTAGCTAACGACTGATGTCAATAAGCTAGCTGTTTAGCTAGAGTTTTGCTGACATTAGCTATCAAATGTAACCACCTTGTTAATGATTTAAACTCACTAATGATTGATGTAGCTAGTTACCAAGTGACTGTACATGTTACTTTAACAGGACCTTCAGCAACATCTTTTAACCATCTTCAACATAGAGGAGTCTAGCACACGGCATATCTGAGTCCGGAAACAGGATGGGACAAACTTCAATGAGTTTACAAAAATGATGGGACTTAGGAAAGGTCAACTGGCAACTCTGCCGCGACAGAAGTCCAGTCACATGTCTCATTAAATCGACAATGTTGCCATGGATTCAGTGAGTTACACCGTGGACTTGCCCCCTGTTTATTTACATTTTGCCAAATTTACACCACAAAATCTACCCAGAGTGAGCAATTGTTTGCAGTGTACTCATGGATGTTGAGACAACTGTCGCTGGATTACCTTGAGATTGAAGAAAATATGGAATATCTTTTTTTCTATGATTTCCAAGTGGATTTATGTCCAGCAGTGAACATCAGAGATAATGATTCGGAAAGTGTAAGTCTGAGTCAAACAATATTGTGTATCATGTCTAGGTTTTGACTCAGAGAATGAGTTGCACTTTTTAACGTAAACTGCTTGCAAGTGGGTGCAAATTGCTTGGACCTCGCAAAAAAACCTACAAAAACCTCTTATAAAAATAAATGTGAGTGGTTTCT
This sequence comes from Lutjanus argentimaculatus, assembly GCA_034769285.1. Classification (NCBI taxonomy): domain Eukaryota; kingdom Metazoa; phylum Chordata; class Actinopteri; order Lutjaniformes; family Lutjanidae; genus Lutjanus; species Lutjanus argentimaculatus. Next base: position 1,564,667 of record JAWZSL010000029.1, on the reverse strand, counting down.
GTTGTCTCTCATGATGGAGGGGCTCCATTTGCCACCAAACAAGGTCTGATTAACATATAAAAAGGACAACTCATTGCCTCTTTGTGCACTGCCTCCACTTCAGGATGTAATGAAGCCTCGTTTCACACACTGAACTTGACAGACAAAGTGCAATCATTGATATTTCATTTGCACCACTCCTTCTACGGAGAGCAATTCAAGCCACGGTGTCAGAGGGTTCAGCTCACAAAAGGGCACCGGTGTGAGCTCCTACAAGAAGTGATTGTACTAATTTGAAGCCATACTTTGTGTCTGTCTGCACCTGGAGAGCTTTATCCGATCGGTTAGGAAGCAGAAAACAAGCAGGTAATAACACGATGTATGTGGGATCATTTAAATGAGGAGAAAGGAGCAACTTGTGAACTGAAAGGAGGAGTGAGGATTTCACTGTCACATATAATGAGGACCCTGCGGAGGCTGGAAACTCACCCTGACAGTTTGGTCACTCCTGCCAGGCTTTAAGGAGGCACTGGAGGGTTTAGAGACTATAGGGGATTTGTATTCAGGGTCACCAAGTCAGATCTATAATCAGTCATGGAGGGGGCTGATTGTGTGGGATGACCGCAGCCTTTCAATTAGCAGTGTGAGCCATACTCTGCTGCTTTGTGCTAAAATTGCACTCAGGAGTTTTGTTGTTACTTTTACAGTTCCAGCGGGAACCTTAAGTTGAACTTTCTGCTTCGCAGCAAAACTGAGAACTGCTGCGGTCAACACACGAGGCCCCAGAAACCCAATAAATGGAAGGAAAGCATTATTAGAATATTCTAGCGCGGAGAATGGCCCCGCAGAAGAACTATAAATAATGACACTCAGGAAGATGGCTGCTGGATGAGCCGCAGGTAGAATTATTACCTTTTTAAATCGCTGCTGTGTGTTTTTGTCCTCTGTTAGAGGAAAATAAAGCCTCTCCAGCCTTTAGGGTGAACACGAGTGCAATGGATGGACTGCATTTGAGTGTTTAACTCTGAGTTGCACCAACAAGGGTTGTTTTTTTTTAAAAACCTGATTAAACCATGGTTTACCTTTAAATGAAAAAACTTTAAAACCTAGAATAAATTTAACTCTAAAACATTAAACTTCAATTTTGAGCAACTGCCAGGCAGTCTCTTTTTTCATTGTTTTGCTGTTTTTGGGCAATGAGGCTTATTTCTCAAAGGAGAAGTTAGAGCTTTTCTGCCGAGCCATCGTGAGTGGGCTAACTAGGCTAACTAGCTTTTTAGCTAGCTACCAAACAGTGAATTTTTTGGGTACTTTTTATCTAGCTAGCAAACAGTATAAGGGATATTAGGTACAGACAGTATGCAAATAGTAATTTTTATTTTATTTCATTCATTTTGGGTAAGCAAGCATCTTATCATTTCATACACAGTTTAATTTCACTTTACATCAATAAACTTTGATTTACTCAACAAAGATGAGTTTTTATTTGTGCAACAGAGCTCTGCTTAATTTAAAATTTGGATTTACTCAATTTAAACTTTGCTTTGCTAAACTCTGATTAGAACTAAATTAATCTTTGTTGGTGCAACACTGTATAAGTCGGTAAAATTGACATAAACATGCTCACTCATTCCTGAAATCTCTGAATTCAGCTGCTTCAGTTTCCAAGTAACAAACTGAAAAGGAAAAGGAAAACATTGCAATAAACAATATCTGCTCCCTCTTGATCACACCGCCAGTGCATAAATATGTTCACAGTTTGATGCCGCTGTGTGGAGTTTACTCAGGTGTTTGGGATCACATCCAAGTATTTTAGCAACTTAGCAGTAAGTGTTACAGCAAAACAACTGTTGCCTATGCACGGCCACTTCCGACACACGGGGTGATAACTGCAGTGTCGTTCTGTTAACAAAACTGATTTGTGAACAGTTTCAACAGTGTAGGGTGAAGCTTAGCAGATCAGTAAGAGTGCAGCTGCTTTCTCGGCTCTATTGTCCAGTAAAGTAGCCAATAAACTGTTGGACAGGGTTGGTTAGACGTGTCACTTAGAACTTACAAGGTCACTGCTGCAATATGCGGCTCTGATAGAGCAGAAATGCCCCAGACAAAGGGCACATTACTGCTATATGGACTGAATAGCACATAAGTAATGCTAAGTTTTCAAGATAAAAGTAAAGCCATTATTGTTCATTGGTTTATCTGATTAAGGTCCATTTCTTGCAAACTTTCATCCACCTTTGAGGTCTGGTCACACCACCATCTAAAATTTATGGTGAGTTCAAATCTTTCCATCAGAATCACAGCGATTAGTGGATTCATTCATAACGGCAAAGTAAACGAAGCACAGCATGACGTGTTGACAGCGCTGACCTTTGAGGGAACAGAGAACTGCAGAGTCCAAAATGGAGGAAGCCATTGTAGCTTATTAGCTGTGTTGTGCCACCAACCCATTAGCAAGCTTCAAGGAACAAATAGTTTGCAGAGATGTGCAGATTAATGTTGCCTTTAAGCAGTGACAGCAGCTGTAGTTTTGCCCCCTCTACAGGCAGGGACAGGAATAACTTCAGCAACTTAAACTCTTGTGTCACGTGCAGGTAATGAGCACTAAAGCTGCATTTTCCCCTCTTTCTTCTTTCCTCTGCAGGGAAGGCGTGACAGGTTTATTCTGAGAGCAATTCAAAGTGTTTTACATACAGCAAGGTAAAGAAATGACCTGGGGTTGGGGGCAAACAGTGACACCTACAGGTCTAAACTGCTGCTGCAATTATTAATTACCTTGTAATCTAATTTCCTCTTGTTTCAAAAGTAACTCACAACCTTTCTGACCTCAACTTCACAGCTCAAATGATGGAGAATCTGCATTCTACTGGGGGAAATGGAAGGAACAGGTCAACTTAAATATTTATAACACGTGCATTTGTCTCCTGCAACAAAAACATGCAAGTAGCAGAGGACTTTCATTTTGACTAACTGCTTGCCTGAGAGCCTTACTGCATTATATTTCATTGAATTTTGACATTTTCACTATAAAATGATTCAGAAAAGGCACAAATTGGTGCATAAAAACGCAGAGAATGCAGTAAATTAAGTGTCTGACACTGTCCTGGGGGAGAAGGACCCCTGTTTAATTTGTGTTGAAACAATAGCTGCACCCTTGAATGTGTACATGAGTATGTGAGTGAGTTCTCAAGCTGGTTCCATGAGCTGCTTCACGTGTAGAAACAAATGAATAAAGTGAAAATATGAATATATGAAAGCAACGACAGCAGATGACTTATAAATAGGAGCATTTCTGGAACAGCCTCCCAGATACAGAATAATGTCTTAAATCAAAGACTTTTCTGTCTCAAGTGAGTGCCAAAATGTACTGTAATGTATCACAATTAAAAAAAAAAAGATAACATAAAAACAACTGTGCTGAGTCATCATACTTCGTTTAAATTTAACTTAACAGAAAGTCTGACACATTATGCTGCGTTTTAATGTTTCCACAGTTCTTTAAATTCAAGTAAAACTATCTCCCTTGATGGCTGAGTCATCGTGGACACAGAAAGATGGCACTGATAGGATAGTAAACATTCGTTCTTTTGGTCACACAGTTAAATATAAACTGACCAGTCAGCCTTTGGCAGGTGACGGCACCTTTTTTTTTTTGGCATGATACTGAGCCTGTCGGCGCTTCATCTGCCAAACCGACTGCTTTTCCCCCACCAGCTCACGGTGCACACGCAAAGACTGACATCTTGCTCACCATCTAAAAACCCCTTTAAATTAGTCCTCCTGCTGCGCTCCTGACAAATGACTCGCTCACACACACACACACACACTCCAACGCCTTAATGAGGTATGCTATGCTAATTAGCTCACACAATCTGCCATAATGATTTACCTTGTCAGAGAGGAAATTAGTTATCAAGTTCAGGAGACTTCTCTACTTTTTTGTCAGATAATAAGTTCTGTCTTAAAGGAGCAGTTCGGATTATTTGAAGTGGGGTTGTATGAAATATTTATTAATATTCAGTGTATTAATTACAGTAGATAGGTGATCAACATGCCCCCAGTTTGGAGAAGCAGAGAGGAGTACCAGTATGGAAGCTAAGCAATCAACTGCTGTGGACAGGGTGTGGCGGCAGACATTGTGTTAATGTAGCCTAATTCTGATAGTGCAGTAATTTTTAGGCTTACAAACTCCAAGGTGCTGCCTTGTGCTTGTTAATCAATTAAAGCATTCAGCGTGTCCGAGCAGTGCACGCAGGCCCTGAATGTTTTCTAAATATATAATCATAAGTTCTAAATGTTTTAAAAATGTTTTCCCCAGTTTCCCGTTATTATATTTCCTGGGAAACGGGAAATGGTTTGGATGGGTATTCCTGGGAATCCCGTTTCCCAGGAATAAACCCTAATGTGAAGTAACCTTTTGTGAGATATCTGGCTTATATAGTGTTGGTTTCCCATAGGAAAAGGTTATGTTAAAAGTGGTGAAAATAAGTGCTGCTGCTGACTCTGTCCAAAGTGTGCTGGTGCTCCTCTTTGCTTCTCTAAAGTGGGGGCATGTCGACCAGCATCTACTGTAGCAAATAAAACTGACTACTAATGATTGCCTTATACAACCCCCCTACATATAATCCCAACTCTCCCTTGAATGAACACATGATAGTAAAAGTTTATTCCGGGGGCTAATGGTTTGTCGCTCGGCAGTAAAACCATTCCAGAGTTAAAAGTGTAAGATTTGTGGGTAAATTTAGGCTTGTCTAATCAGAGTAAATTAGAGGTGATCTCCACTTTTTAACCCCGGTGTAATTAAAGTTTACAGCCTCATCTTTTATGATAGGCCATAAAGAGTGCTAAAGTAGAGGAAAGTAAGGATCATGCACTACATCTGGGGAAGCATATGACTTCAGAGAAATATAAAAAAGAAGGACAACACATTTGGGTCATCGCCAGACCAGATTTAGGAGGCTTGTGTCATCGTTTTTACCTGCACCTCAAAAACGTCCTTGACTATGAGCGTGAATAAAATGTCAATAAACCCCACGAGTGGTTACGATGAAGCTTAGGAGAAAGATGGTTTTTCTGCAGGAAATTAAATCACCTCTGGTTGTGGCACGAGTAGACAGCTGTGTCGTCTCACCAAGGCACCTTTTTCTCTAATTAATCACTGGAATTAATAATAAACTGCACTAATTAGTGGAGTCATGCTGTCTGCCAAATGGAAAGGTGACGTGGGATGAATAAGGACACAGCTGGAAATGCTTCGTCACTTCGGGTAGCAACCGAGACAAATAGAGGTAGTGGCTGCTGGGCAGAACTACAGGGACCATGATGCATTGAGACAGACTGAGGAACTGATAGGATGATTGATCCGTTCTGTTGGAGGACGTTCAGGGGATGTTGGGAAAGTGTTCCCAAAGGTTTTTTTTTAAAAGTCATTCAGGACTTGCCTTTGAGAGGTGCAGCAGCCACACACACACACACACACACAACACACAACACACACACACACAACACACTGTACACTGTAAAAATAAACTGTTTGAATAAACTATTTTTAACTGCCTTAAAATTTTAAGTTGACTGAATTAAAAAGACAAGTTGGAGTAATTTTATAATGATTCCAAACAAATAAACCTTTCTAATCAAATTACTTGATATTAATTCAGTTGTGCTTAACATGTTTAACAAGCTTAAGATATTGTATTTGGTGTAAACATGTTCATTGAGCTAAAGATTTTAAGTTGAACCAAGTTTGTTACTGGGCTACCTTAAAATTTTAAGTTGACTGAATCAGAAAAGACAAATTGAGTTAATTTTTTAATAATTCAAAGCAAATAAACAAACAAATAAACCCTTAAAGTCACATAAACTTTCTATTATTCCACTTGTATTTGAGAAAACATGTTCGGTAAACTTAAGATATTAAGTTGACTGAATTTGAGGTAATTTTGTAATAATTCAAGACAAATAAACTTTTTCAGTCAAATATACTTGATATTAATTCAGCCGTACTTGTAAATATGTGTTTAATAAATTTAAGATGAACCAATAACTGACAAACATTACAAACAAATTTGATTTCCTTTAGTATTTTCTCTGTCTGAAAATCAGTTCTTCATTTCACATTAAGATCTCACAGCTGCAGCTGCTCCTGCTGCAATGCATGCTGGGAAGCAAGCTTGGAATTTAATCATTTCAGGGGCAAGGTCACTTGCCCTTTGGCGTTGTCAATTTTTTGAGGGCGCAAAGGCCAAAGTGAGGGGGCACACATCGTGGTCGTCGAAAAATTCCTGTCCTGCTATAAGGTCCTCTAGTTAATTAATTTAATGAGTTGATTGAACTTGTCTTGTCATGTTTATAAGTTCTGAAGTGTTCTGAAAATAAATACTAGAAATTTTGATTTACTTGAATGAATTAAACTTGTCTATTTACGTTAAGTTAATGAGAAAAGACAAGTTGATTCCACTAAATTCCTGTACAGTACAGTTTTTACAGTGTACAGTGTAACTTGTTTAAATCCAAGGCCACGTCTGCTTTTTTGTCCTCACACTAGCAGCAGACACCCAACATTAGTCTCACCTGTGCATCCGCAAATTAAATTTCTCACATGCGGTCTTCCTCAATCACAGTTGGCCAATTTTCTTTCACCTCTTTCACCCCGTGATTTAATATTTGTTCTCATCTGCCTGCGCCTCTGTCTCCCTCTGTTGCATGCCGCCGCCGTGCTATCATGCTGCCTCAGCTGGGGAAAGTGACCTTGTCGGCTTTGCTGTTCTGTTGTCATGGGAACAGAGGGCACAGCGGGGAGAGACGGCACAACATCCAGAGGCTGTCTGTTCGGAGCTAGGCGTGCCTGAGCATATGTGCGCATATGAATTTTCCTGATTTGCTCCATTATTGTAATAATCGCAGCAGTATGTTTTATTTTTTTGTTGTCATCTTCCTATTGGCTCAGAGGTTTTGTCTCTGAGCCAATCAGAGGAGCAGTCAGTGTCATCCTCCTCGGGGGTCCGTCCATTCAGCTGTTGGTTTTTGTTCTAGCTTATTCCTCTTTAAACACGTCCTCTGGGACTCGAGTAGCCTAAATTCACTCGAAAATTGAAATCAGCACTCAGCAGCATTGTGAATGAATGAAAGGAGCTTTTAAAGAGTGCGAGTGCTTGGAGTAATTTCTAATTAAAGTGATGCTCCGACTAATTTATTTTCACCCCGAGGCCTGCTTTATGCAAGACACTTAGCACACAACAGCGATACTAAATCTGCTCATGCTCAGTTGCATCATCATAGACGTCATTCACTGTTTTGTTCTTTGGAAAGCATGTAGATCTTGATGAGACGTGACATGATATACATGAAGAGGACCACGGCGCTCTCTGCTTCGTGCGTCGCTCTGCGGTGTTCAGGCGCAGACAGTGGCGAGCGTCAAATGTTCAGATCTGAGAGCTTCTCCTCCTCTTCTCCCGCCGTTCTTTGCAGCTTATCTCAGCATTGTGAAGCAAGCGGAGGGTTTTATTACAGAGGAGATTTAATAAAAGCACAACATTTTGATGACTTTGCTGCACGCGTCTCGTGTGTGTGTGTGCGTGTGTGTCTCAGTATCAGCACTCTTTTAAGTTTCAGCCTCTGTATAAATGTCAGGGCCTGCTTCTTAGATCTTCACTGACTCAGACAAACTGCTTTTAAGGGCAGAATGAAAGTTGTTGATTGTAAAATGTAGATTATTTATATTTTTAAAGGGGCACTCCGCTGATTTTACATGTCAAAGCCAGTTTACTTGTCATAAGGAGCCACTCAGCCTGCGTGTTTAATGTCTCCTGTGCCTCTGGAGGAGCTTTGTCAAGTCAAGACTACACATTTAGAACAAAAAGTCTGGGGGTTGACAGATTTTAGAAGGATTTTTATCCACCAGGGAAAATTGAATGGAAAAAAGCTAAAGATTTGCATCATGGGAAATGTAGGATTCTGTGTTTTTGAAGCTTAAACCACATGAGGGACTAAAGTCAGGTTATCTCAGCTGCTATTGCATCAGTCTTCACCAAAAAGTTGAGTTAGAAATTGGATTGAGATAATCAGTGGTCTGCCACTGTCAAAGCAGACATTTATATTGCAGAGTTCAAAGGGTATTTCATAATATTTGTTGTTATTTGTTGCTATATTCTTATGACCAGGCCACACTGGCTGAAGGAGTTGTGTTTGTGCATTGTTGAACCTGTTAGTTTTTATTTCAGTGCCCATATTAACAGAGCAGCGTGCTATGCGTCATGTAGAGATTTGGAGTCTTGACAATTTTTTTCTGTGTGATGCAGTTTTCAGCTGAAATATACAGTCAAAATGATCTGTCATATTGACATCTTAGCAGCAACATGACACCTGTCGCTATAGTTTTAATATCTATATCTGTAGAATATGTCACAGCGAAAAAGTACTGCCATTGACATGATTTTTTTCATGTCTCCCAATGCTTTCTAGTCACATCTTTCTTTTCTTCTCTTTAAAATGTGTCTGTAGACTGAATGCTGACAGATATGACTGGCAGTAGCAGCACCGCAGCAGAAACGCTGTCTGTATGGTCACCACAAGCTGCAAGCAGCAGCAGTTCAGCGAGGTAACTGTCACGCACAGGTACAGGCAGCCGATGTGGCCCGAGTGTAAAGCCAAGAATAGCGCAATGACAGATGTATGCGGTGTTTCTGACTCTGTTTGGGGTTTCTGATCATATATATCCAGCACTGCACCATGTTAAAACAATGGTTTTGGTCATTCAGCTGGCTCACTTGTCCCTGGAGGCATATCTACTGCCATAATACCCCCTGAAATATACTGCAGGAGGTAATGACCACATCATAAATGCAGCACAATGATTTTGAGTTGCTGCAGAGGGAGGCAGCGAAAAAAAAAAAATTAATGAAACTCCTAATGCGAGCAGTTTTTCTGACTCTATTTGGGATTTGAGATCATTTTTTACTGCACCATGTTAAACAATGGTTTTGGTCATTTCTAGGAACCGACTTGCTTCCCCCCAGGGCACAGCTACTTCCATAATACCGGCTGAAATATGCTGCAGGGAGGCTTATTATGCAGTAATAACTATTCAGTGCTCGCAGAGTCACTGCGAGTAATAAAACAATAAATGTACATTTTTCCGTAATGTTTTCCATTTCCAGAGAAAAAACATGAGGCGATCATTACGAGCTGGAGTCCTATTCTGATTACGGCCCTCTTTGTTCCCAGGCTGAATAGAGATCTTTTGATTTGCTGACGGCTCAGATGAATGCTGTGTTCTCAGTAGAACCGGTTATGATTTCAGATAATGAAGATTTTGAGTCCAGAGGCAGAGCTGTGTGATAAACTGTAGACTCATTGACTTGCAGTGAGAATCCTCCGATTTCCTCACACGCACACTCTTAGAAATAAAGGTGCTAGAGTAGAAGAAGTGGAACCATAAAGGGTTCTTCAGACCTGTCCCCATAACCAGCCTGTGGTGGCTCCTGGTAGAACTTTTATAAATGTTCCACTTGAAACCCTTTCAGAGATTTCTACAAAGAACCCAACATAAAAGGTTACACAAAGAATTTCACCCCAACCCTCCTATGAGAGGTTCTACAGAGAACTCTTTCATGGTGTTAGTGTTCCACCCAGAACCCTCTTTATCCAGAATCTTTCAATTTAGGTGCTGACAAGAACCCACAGTGGGGGTTCTTCCAAGAACCCTTTTATATTCCAAGGGTTTCATCTAGAACCCACCAGTGGTTCTCCCAAGAACCCTTTTATATTCCAAGGATTCCATTTAGAACCCACCAAGGGAGCTCTACCAAGAACTCGTTTTATATTACATGCTGTTCATCTAGAACCCACCCAGGAAGTTTTACCAAGAACCATTTTTATATAAAAAAGGGTTTCATCTAGAACTCACCCAGATAGTTCCACTGAGAACCCTTTAATATTATGGTACAAAGAACACTTGACCAAAGCTCTTTAAGGATCTCAACAATCCTTAAGGAACCCTTTCTTCCCAAAGAAATAAGGTCTTTGGATTACAACAAACACATGATGAAACCTTTCTTCAAAAAATGGTCCTTCACAAGGAAATGGTCCTGGGTAGAACCTCAGGAAGAACCCTTTTAGAACGCTTATGTGCACCTGCACATACACACAATGTGCCACGGTAGTATAAATGTTCTCTGTTTACCCTCTTTTGTTCTTTTCTCCGGCCGTCTTTAATGGTCTGCCATCTTATTAGTCTCCATCATCTCAGGGGGTCCCAGAATACCCATAGTCCCTTTCTGCAGACCAGTCAATAGCTCAACTCCTGCCTGACTGCGCTGCAATAAAATGTCTCCTCGGTGCAGGTGAGTGTTTGTGGATGGAGAGAGAGTGTGAGCCAAGAAAGAGCAGTGAAATGTCCAGGGATGAGTGTCTGCTGCTCTTTGTGTGGAGCTGTCCCTCTGTCTAAACTGCCTGCAGCTGCACAAATGGACAAAATAAGTCTCTTCTGGACAGCAGGGGGTGCTAATGAGGAGCAGAAGTCCTGGCAGTCAGAGACATCTGTCTGTCCACATGCTGGCTGCACATTTTGTCCTGACCTTTCCGCTTTTGGCCGTCAGCCCATATTTTCATCCTCTGTCCCTCCACCTAGTCATCTCGTCCTATTAAACTGTAAAGAAGTCAATGACTGCAGATTTTAAAATTTGAGCCCAATGACCATCCTTTTCACCCACATCATGTCAGCCAGTGCTAATGTGTTACAGCATGCCTCATTGTCGAATAAAACTGGAGCCAAATGCCCCAAAAGCAGGCATCTGGTGTCCTCAGCTGCACCACCCAGCAGCTCCAGAGGTAGCACGGAGGGCAGAGTGTGTGCTGTAAATCTCCTGTGGGTTCAAATGGAGGGAAGAATTAACAATGTGCTTCATTCTGCAGCACGCAGCAGATAACAGAAGAGGCACTGAGAGTCCGACCTTTTAAATACAAATTATTCACTTCTTTATCATTTGTGAATCACTTTTACGTGCCCTCACACCCACTCTTAATTTTCTACATTTTATTTCAAATGCTGAATGAGAATCACCCCAGAAAAATGATGTCTCTTCCCACACAAACCATGTTAAGCAGGCAGTGATACACCAGATAACCTTTAAGATAGCTTTTAAGCTAGTCCCTACAGAGAAGGGATTTTACACTAAGCTAAGTGGGTGTTTTTTACCTCACTTCTTGGGTCAGTGTCATCCTTCTGAATAATTATGTGTGAGTGCATGTCCCTGTAAATAAAAAAGCAGATGGCCTCAATAAACAGGAAGGATTGGGGACCAACTGGAAGTAGCATTAGCTGCTAACGCCAACGGTTCTTGACCTGCCTCGAGTGCTCTTCTCGGTAACTTGACTGCTATTTTTTTCTGAATTTATTAATGAATTTGGGTCAAATCTGTGGCTCTGTATTGATGTGCCTAAATATCTGTCCTTTCAAGTGTCTCGTCCCACACAAACAATGTTAAACAGGCAGTGAAACACCATTTAAGCTAGCTTTTAAGCTAGTCCCTATGGGAATTTGGATTTTTTTTTTTTTTTACTATGCCAGTTCTGTCATCCTTCTGTATAATAATGTGTGAGTGTACATCCTTGTAAATAAAATACCACATGGCTTCAATAAATGGGAGCAGTTAGGGAGTCTACTGGAAGTAGCATTAGCTGCTAATGCTAGCGTTACTTGCCTTACATGGAGTGCTCTTTTCAGTAAGTCACATGCCTCTTTTTCTGAATTTCTTGATTCATTTGTGTCAAATCTGTGGCTCTGTCCTGATGTAGCTGAATATCTGACCTTTCTGTTGCCCCTGACATTTGGATGTGCGGCTCTAATTAATTACTGCCAGCCAAAGGCAAGGCAAGTTGCTGAGCAGGTGTAGCTGAACATCATGTGTGAATCGTTTTTATGTGGTAGGCTAAGTGCCCTCACACCATCTCTTAATTTTCTACTTTTTATTTCAAATGCTGAATGGGAATCACCCCAGAAAATGATGTCTCTTCCCGTAATCGGCAATGATACACTGGATAACCTTTAAGATAGCTTTTAAGCTAGTCCCTATGGAGGATGGATTTTACACTAAGCTAAGTGGGTGTTTTTTTTTTTACCTCCTGTCTTAGGTCACTGTCTTCTGAATAATAATGTGTGAGTGCATGTCCCTGTAAATAAAACAGCAGATGACCTCAATGAACATGAACAGTTAGGGGCCAAATGGAAGTAGCGTTAGCTGCTAACGTTAACGTTATTTGCCTTGTATCACGTGCACATTATCTCGATAACTGAAACCATGATTTTTTTTTCCCAAAAGGGGGTGTGGCCTTGGCTAGTCTGATACTTTCAAGAGCACTGTGAGTGGAGTGTTTTCTGTGGTCCCAACAAGTCCAACAGAGTGACAGGTCTTCTTCGGTAGTCTGGATCTAGTAGCTCAAACGAAGGGGGCCCAATTCAAAAAGTTACACCTAATATTTCAATGTGTCAGCTACATGATTAATCAACATTTACAATAATATATGTATCAGAGCCAAACAAACTTGATATGGTATTTTATATGTTCCTTTTATGTTATTTCAGATTAAGTGGGGTGCCTCCACTAAAACACAAAAAACTCTGGGGTGACATACTTAGAAATATAGACAGTTTACCAGCTGGTCTTTAAGAGCTAAATCTCAGACTCAGACCACAATAGTTTATTGCCTTGGCACAGTTGGTTGCCATATTGTACATCTGGGTTTGCTGTTGGTGCCAGATCATCCTTGTGTGTTTAACTTAATCCACGCCACAAGCAGCACAACACATAAATAAATAACTGCAGGAGCATGAGAGAGCGAGAGACTCACAGGTATTAAAAGAGAAAAATGGGAAAAATGTGTTACATTTATTTGCCAACCTGCTGTCCATCCCAGTCACGCACACACTGAACCAGGTGGGGATTTAACGGGTACAGATTGTTCCCTACTGTTCCCTGTGAAGGGACATTAGGTGTCCCAGGCGTGGGTGACACTGTCAGGCTTGGCGTGCATCACCGGGTAGAGTCCTTGACCTGACAGCTCGCCGACAGCCTCACGACGGTAGATCAACAAGGAAATCAGCGGAGAGGAGGAGGTGGAGGAGGATGCAAAGAAACTGCTGACAGGGCGACCTGCCTGTGCTGTCGCCTCGCTCAGTGTAATGAGAGACGGGGATGACGAGGAGGAAGAAAGGAAGGAGCGTGGTCGAGGTTTAGATTAGAGAATGAAGAAAGACGGAGAGATTTAATGATGCAGATACGTATCTCCATCTGGTGAAAGATAAAATATCTTCCTTTCAATTATGTGTGGTCGGTATTAGAAATGAGGAGTGCATATTTATGACGCGAAAGACGACGAAAGGGGAAGAAATATCTATTAAAAATGAGTTTTTTGTGTGTAGAATGAATGACCCACCTTCAGAGGCTGAATGCTGATGAAAGTGAAATATTTCAGAGAGCATCCCTTTTACTCTGTCATGCTTTTGTGCACACTGTGCAGCTGTTACCATGACTTCAACTGTGTGTGGTTTTTTTTTTTTTTTTTTTTTTTTTTTTTTTGTGGTGAGTCATCTTTGCAGTGTGCATGTCAGGCTGTGTCATTCCCTGTCAGCTCAAGCCTCCTTTTGAAGAGGTGATGGGTGGTCAAAATGAGTTACTTGTTAAAAAAAGACCAGCGGTGCCAGTCCCAAAAAAGCAAAATTTTCAACTTCTATGCTGAAGAGAGGCACAAAGAAACCGTCAAAATGAAGATGCCTAAAGAGACCTTGAACATAAAGACAGAAAAACAACCTGAGGTGAGTGTCACAGACTCACGATCAAAGTTAATGTAGCTTCTCCTCACAGAACTTAGATCTGACCTTTTAAAGTCCCCATGAAACAAATCAGAGTGTTATTTGCTTCCACATAATTAGGTTGTTCCTGTAAAAACAGGCCACCAGGGAGGGACTTGTCGCAGATATTGATTGGCATTTACAGTAGCTAATAGCGCTGAATGAGCGTTAACACCAGCCATGCAGCTAACAGCTACAGTGATCCATTAACCTAGCTGACTCCTTACGAACACTGCGTCCGAGACCAGTGGAGGGAATACAGTGCCAAGGTGGTTTTCTTGCCGTGTTTGGCTCCTGGCCAAGTCAGCTAACTTAGCTGCATTGTTAACTGAGCTCATGGCAGTTAGTGGTTAGTAGTGTTGGATACCAAAACACGGTGCCAATATGACAGAGGTTCCTATATGTCCAGCTAATGTTAGAACAGCACTCACTCTACATGGCACCTGCAGCTGGTAGGTTTCCGTTAGCTAGTCGCTACTATAAACATGGTTAAAATGCTGAGTTAAATGGTCTAAAGTGAGGCTGTAGTGGCGGGACATCCACCAAATGTTCAAACACAGTTGTGTGTAAGGGGGGAAGCATCTGACGATGTACAGGAAACACTTGACATGAGAGCAATGCAAGGGGCTCAATGCTTGTGTGACCCAAGTAAGTATACCTTAAAATGTTAATAGTAAATACAGTATATTGTTCAATTACAAGTCCAAAATTGCCTTAGCATTGAAAGAAAGCCATTTTTAATGTGTTCAGTCCTGATCTGGCTGTATTCATTTGAAGGCTGTTGAACTTGATTGTGTTACCAGCTAACGGCAGAGAGAAAAACAGAAACCATTTTCTCCATAAAATATGATCCAGTTTCACCCAAAACACTGAATAAAGTCATTAAGTTGTGTTTTTGTACAGTTATGTTAATCAGTGAGGCCCCCAACCCATCATATGCTGCATGCAGCTAACGTTAGCTGCTGAAGCAGTCCACTGTAAAATGCCTTTAGGAGGTGTCTGCTGTCACAGATACCACTTTCCTTAAAAGTGAATAAATTCTAGCCAGTGGGCCCGTAACCACGGTAACGATGGTACTTTGGTGAGGCAGAACGAGGTTTTGAGGTGGCGAACGTCTTGGAAGATGCATCGATGTACCATACCTTTGCTAGCAAGCCAACTGATGAATCTGAGCACTGCTAGAAGTTGGAGATTGGTGGGTGGATGCCATGATATCATTGGTTGAAAATGGTTGGTTCTAGATTATGTAAACACATATTTTGTTTAACAGGAAGAAATCATGATATTAATGATTTTGATATGAAAATACAACGAGTTTTTTTAGCCATATATGTTAATGCACAATCTGATTTGACCTTTTAATGTAAAAGACATTGCTGGTGAAGTCAGACTTGTTAAAGGCGCGCTGTCGCACACCAGGTGTCCTTCTCTTTTTTGATTCCACTCTTTCACCCCATTTGATAACCATAAAACGCACCATTAGTCTGCTTCTACAGTAGCCCACTAAGCCCATTTTCAGATAGACCTGCTCTGACATTGCCGACACCAGCCTGGTCAACGGCCCACATCACCTCCAACGAGAGCCAATGTCAGAGAAAAGATTAAACGTGAAGGTCCACACAGGCATGGACAGGCCCTCACTCTGGAAGAAAAACCTTTCACATTTCACTGAGATGTAATTGAATTTTCTGCTGCTCTTATCGGCACCGTGATGGGATAGCATCTCACCACTTTCTCGTGGAGAGTCAGTGGAAACACAACGCCGGCCACCTCCTAGCTTAACTTTATTTTTGTCATAGAGTGAACAGGGTGAAACATTTTTTTCCCTCACCCTTCCCTTGAAAGCAATTTCACCGATGAGGGGAGACTGATTTGGAGTCTATGACTGTGTGCATGTGTGTGTGTGTGTGTGTGAGAACGCTGACAGATAATGGAGAACGTGCCAAAGAGTGAATAGTACCGCCTGATGCCAGACCATGCCTCTTGTGCCTCGGCCCCGTCGTTGCGATAAACAACCTCCTCCCTCGACTTTTTTCTTTTGTGGCACCAAGTGCTGGTTGACAAATAAGCCCTGTAGGAAGGGAAATAAATAACCTCACACTGTAAGTCTGGACACATAATCTGGAGACTGTCTTCTCCAGAAAAATCGACAACATTAAGTGTTTCTTCATGCAGTTTAAAATGACCTGTGCCAAAAGCAAGCATTAGTGCGGCATTCTTCTAGGACAGTGAAATAAAAGTTTGGGAGTTGAAGTGGTGGTTGGCATCATAATTTTTTTGGTTCTCACCACTTGAGACTAATTTTGACAGCAAGTTTGTCTTTTCACTAAAATGCCATTTACTTTCAGTCATATTTAAGTCATATAAAGTGCTGTTAGTCTAGTTTTAGTTGACTAAAATCTGGGTTTAAACAGATTTAGTTAGATTAATGCATTATTTAAATGTTTCTCTAGAATTTCCAAACACTATTAACATTCTTTAACATTAAGCACACTGCATTTCTGCTCCTTTCTCCTATCATATGTTTAACATAAAGTATGCTACATTTCTTCAAGCGTACAGTCTTCTTTTTGTTCCTTAATCACTTCAGTTTAAAGACAGTCAAACTTTGCACTTGGTATCTTTAGTATGTCATCTAATCTTTTTATTTACGATCTAAGTTTTAGCAACTTGTATCACTAAAGCAACTTTTAGTCCATCTTGAATTACTGCTTGGCTCCATTTGTCTAAACTTAGTGCAAGTACTTTTTGAATATAGTGTTGAATTAGTTTCCAAGCTTCCAATATCTTTACAAAACAAAAAACTTCTGAGGCGGGTTCTTCACACTCTTATGTGTAAAGATGATGTACTATGTACAAGGCTGTTACTGTGCTCCTTTATTAGATTTAGACAGAGTGCAGGTCATCTTGTCTCTATAATACAGTGAACAACTTGTATTCATTAGATATGTGTGCATGTTTTGTCTCCTGCCCCCCCCCCCGTATTATTGTTTGACGAGTCCTGAGCCCCCGCTGTGTTTGGCTGCATTATGTATCTGGCTGTGCTCTGTGTGTGTTTGTGTGTGGGTGTGTGTTTACGAGCGTCGAGGCCCACTCTGGTGTAATACACTGAAGAGCTTACAGTGTGTTTTATCAGATGCCAAATGCGCTGTCTTGTCCCGTTATCTCTTCTTCAAACACGGATCAAACAGATCATTGTGTATGTACAGGGTAGCGTTCGCCCTGACAGCGTTACTGTACACTGTCTGTACTGACAGTGAAGTATGTGTGTGAGTGATCATGAGTGGGCTTTTAAAGTTGCTGAAGGTGAATTGCAGCGTAAGGAAGTAGATTGATGTTTTTATTTCTGTTATGTTGGCACTATTTTAACTTCACGTCACAAGACTGCAGAGCGTAGTATAAATACCTTAAACTATATCAGATTTTACTATGAAACTCAGTTGTTTCATGACAGATTTGATTCAGTTTAGATCTCAAACTTCAGAAACTTACTTTGTGTTTTCAATAACCATAAATATGCCACCGCAAGAGTATTCAAGCTATTCTCTGTAGCCAATACCAACATAAATCACTGGTAGTGACGAATCCTCAGACAAGTATCACTGGACTCTGCAGTTCCTTTCACTATGGGAGCGTTTCAGGGGTGACTGTCCATTGTTCTGACAGCCCATTGTTACAAAATAGGCTTTCAACATTTTTTGACTCTTCAAGATTCAGAATAATTGGCCATTGGAACAATGGCATGGCACCATTTTAGCATTTTTTAAACGTATCATTTTGGTTTTATGGCCCACAACTTGCTGATTTATTTCATTCTCACCTTTCTCATTAACTTAACTTCCAGCTCTTATTTGCCCACTTTATGTTACCTGCGCAGCACCAAAGAGGAAGACAGATAGAGTTAGCGATTAGCTGGTAAACACAGTTGAGCATTTAACAACTATACAGCAAGATATTTCCCTCAGTAGATGGTGGAGACCAAAGCAGAGGCAAAAGGAGAGTAAATATTCAACTTACATTCACAATGTTAGAAGAAACTCGTCTCTAAATGTTGTAGATCTATTACATGATCTCTCGGTATCCAAATCTCTCAGTAGCCAAAAAAGATTTCAGGCAGGTTTAATACATCCTATTTTGTATTCTCTTTTCTCTTGTTGGCATTTTGCCATAATCCTTAGCAGCTGTTCTAGCTGACAATTATTCAGTCAATCCAGTATTTCAGAAAAAGTTAATGGGATCACCATTAGTATAATTAGCTTCAAGACAAATCCTGCAGCCATTCCCTGCTTGTGTCTTTACATTTACAGCATTTTCACGGTTGTCTCTTTAAATGTGCCAATATCTGTCCTTATCCTACAGTACATCATCACACTTGAGTTTCCATTTTAGTATCTCAGCCTCCACTTCAGTCATAACTGTCTAAATCATTCTGGAAATTGCTATATTTCCATTCTCCCCAGTTGTCTCTCCTCTGTTTGTTTTGGGTATAATCTCTTAGACAATCAGTTTCAGTACTGTATTGATAATCCTCTCAGAACTCATCTCTGTCCTCCATACAGCAAAGTCATTCCTCAACACGAGGGACATTTCTCACTCCCAGCATCATGTTCTGTGTAAATATTTCGGCTGTTGCCGCCCCCACCACCACCACCACCACAAACTAAGCAGTTTTTGTTTTCATTTCATCTTCATTTTCCACGACACGTCTGTGAGCCTTTCTGTACCATTTGTGAATCTGTCTTCTCTGCTCCAGAGAAGGCTTCATCCTCTCACTGTCCTGTTCTGAAAAATCACAGCAAGTTTACGGATATTCTTAAGCAACTTTGAGCTCCCAACATAAATTTGACCATTCATTCACTCGCTCCTCCTGGATGTAATGAAAGTCTGGATTTATCTCCGTGCAGCTGACTCTGATTTCCCTGGATGGTCTGACAACTCCCTCAGCCAAAATCAGTCTATGGGTATTTCTCTTCTGTCAACCGGGCCATATAATGTGCACAATTCATCTCCTTGTCCTCCTGTCTTTCCATCTTTCCAACCACCTTTTCCAGCTCATGATGAGCAGCTTTACTCTTCTTCCTCTTTGTTCACTCTTCATCTATTGACAGTAGCATTTTCCACCACTGCCATGTTGCAGATGTCTTTTCTTCTCTGACCGTTTGCTAAGCCCCATTCCTGTTAGCTAATTGCTACGCCTGCCAAGCTTTTCGGTTATGCAGTTTACAATGATAACAGTGACAGATTTACCACTTGAAATTCACAGTAATTTTTGACACAGCGGGTCTTCAATTTCATACAGAGGTAAACAAAAGCAGGTTTCAAATTGCTAGCCAACAACCATGGATTTTGCTGGCTTGAGTAAGCTGTTACAACTGTAGTGTGAACAAATGCTAACACTAAACATTTGGTTTTCTGTCTCAAAATCGCTTTTTAATGTTTACAGCTGATTTGTTTAATATGAGAACCATGTAAAAGGGTCTTAAGTATGCTAAAAACCTGAGGCTGTAGCTACACGCCCCAGGCAAAAGTAACAGAAACACGTACTTGGACAACCGACGCAGTGATTCCTGCTTTTATTAATTTTACTCATTAAATTTGAACTAAACTGATAGTAACATCTTGGCTCCCACAGAATGGATGTTCCAACTGATATTTCTCTAAAATAACCTGTAACCCACTAAATAATATAGTTAGCCTGGAAACAAAGCAAGATTAATTGTTGCTAGCCAGGCACACTAACATCAGAGCTTGGAAATAATGCAAGGTTAGCTGCTGCTACTGAGCTAGTTAGCTGGGTATGCTAATGTTAGAGCTTGCAGATAATACAAGGTTAGCTGTTGCTACTAAACTAGTTAGCCAAAATTAGTTAGCCAACATTACAGTTTTGGTTTTGAAAGGAATTTGACAAGCCTTCAAACTTTTTACACAAACTCTTTTATACTGAGTGCTCTTTGGGCATGCGGAGAAATCAAAATCTTGATTGGCCTGCTATGTCTAGCTACATTTGCTAAGCTATGAATAGACTGCCAATTGCTGTTCTGGCACTGGGTTTAGCAAACGGTCAACTGAAGTGACACATTTTTTTTTATTATGAAACATCCTCTTACTCTTTTATAGCCAGTTTTCAATCTTTGAGTGTGTCTCAAAAGATAGATTTTAGTGGGGCGATTTTAATTGCAGTAATATTACCAAGAGATTAATCAAAAAAAACATGGCTTACATAAACACCTTAATCAGAATAAACTTCCTAATTCCAAGAGAAAATTCATTATATTTCAAAGTGTAATATCTGTGCATGCTCGCCCACATGACATTAAGTAGCTCCCGGGAGAATCCAGACCATGGTGGGTGGCTTGTCTTCTCCCATTTAATAAGAGCATGAGTAATAATAAAAGTCATCTCAGTAGAAAGCGCTGAAGTGAACTCATAATAGCTCAGTTCAGTCTTTTGTCAAAAGTTCAATCTTTGTGTGTGGTGGGGAGATTTTGGTCTTGCTTTTGACAGAAGTTGTGTGACTGTGGGACATGTGAACAAGACACCCTAAACAGTTCTTCAAGATTTTCATGGGGATTTTCATTCAAATTACACTTAACTCGAAGAAAACAAACTGTTACATGTTACCAAACAACAGCTACTTCTTTTTTTTAACAAATCCTGAGTGTGTTTCCCTCAAGAATTGGTAGAATCTCTTCATCGTCATATTTTCAGTATGCTCCTTCACCTCCTCTTCCTCCAGTTCATCCTCATACATACTACAGCTATCAGCATAAAGCTCAGAAAAACTTGATTTGAAATTGTATGTTTTTCTCAATGATGTTGAATATTCTTATGACAATCAGTTCTATTCAATGAGGGGAAGCCAAGAGCAGGACACCCGTCCCTGTAAGGGAAGTTAGGATTAAGGAAAAGATATTTATTGCAGAAACAAAAAGGATGGAAGAAAGTTGAGAGCAGCAGAAACCACACAAGGATCTGTTGTCTATACTGCGGGTTGTTTAGTTGATGGGTCTCAGGTGTGCAGCAGGGAGCAGGTGAGTCGGATGAGGAGCCAATCAGGAAACCAGGAGAATGAGGGAGGCACCACGCCCACACACAGAGTCACACACACACCATTCTGCAGTGCTGTCCAATTGTATAGTGAGATTTATTATTATATAGTGGACTCAAAGTATCTTAAAATGCATCGTAAAATGTAGTGTACAACTGGTAGTCTTTAACCAAATGCTATATACCATCATGTATTGCACTGAAAGAAAAACAATGCGAATAAAAGATGGAATTTATGGCACAGAGAAAATTACTCAAGTGGTGTCTGAAAATGTTTTCTCTTCACTGTATAGTGAGTTCATTCTACATAAAAATCCCTAGAAAACCGAGTAAGAGATGTGAATGAGTCATAGATTTTGGACACAACTATCGAGAGAGAGACAGACAGGAGGGAGGACAAAAGACACAAACGGGAAACGGGAAAACACAGGGACTAGTGACACTACTGGTGACACATTTAACGTTTAAGTTTTGAAAAAAAAAATCCTTAGATATTATTTATTAAAATTTTAACGCCCCAAAACCCATCAGAAAAATTGTGGCTATGGTTTGATCAGATTTGATTGATGTTTGTTTGGCAACACAAGCAAACAACCTACCAACATGCTCACACACATCACATGCTAAGCTCCACATATACAAAATGTGTGTACTATTGTTAAAAATTTTATTTTCTGTAAATAAATAGTAGTTGTATCTTTTAGGTTGCACTGCTCAACTATATAATAGAGAGTTTCCTTGCTGACTGGAGGCACGTAACCATGGTAACTGTGTCAACGTCAAACCAATTGAACAAAAATTTTTGCGTCTAGCAAAGTGAAACCTTACTGACTTTTAAACTGAAGCATTATTGACATCATGCCAGAGCAGCCTTGATCGCTGTCTGAATTTGCCTGTTATGTTGTTTTTGTCATCACGACTGCATTGCATTGTGGGATATTTATGGTGGAGTACTGACCAGTGCTTGCACACTGTAATATTTCCCCAGAAATGTTATGCACTGCACGTAATATCGGTTTCGGACATACTAAAACATCTCACGTACTGTTTTAGCATAACAAATTGCATGTTAGTGTGAAATTTTTGGACACAACTGTCATTTCTGGTTGAAATCACCATGCTCCAATTGCACCCTGCACACCGTAAAACCAGCACAACAATGACCAACTATGGCAGATTATTTTATATTCATGCAGGACTCCATCACTCATAATAAGGAGCTTACTGAGAAAACATATTTTCCACGTTCTGAAAAATATTCTCCTAAGTCTCTCCTAAAAGATCTCAAATGTACAGGTAGCTTGTCATTTCACAGTTGTGGCTTTTTTCTGGTCTTTTGTTTCATTTTCACGTCTCTGTTACAGCCGTCCTGAGCATGCAGTCGACATATAACTGTGGTTGACAACCTGCACTTTGATCATAACCACTGAGCAGTGAATTACAGTACATCAAACACTGTACTAACTGAATTATGATATAATATCACCCACTCATCCTCAATAACACAGCAGTGGCACCAACTAACTGTAAGAGCAGGTATGACGTTTATAAATTTAGCCACAAAAAAGCAGATTTTCTGTGTCTGTGATACGTGAGGATTTGTTATAAGCTCTATTCCTCAATATAGTTTCTCCTCCTTTAGAGCCAATAACTTGATGACTTCAATAAGCCCACAGCAGCGAGTTACTGCAGAGCAGAGGAATCAATACACTCATACACTGTGTTCACAATGGCTTTGTTTAATATCTTTTGTATACTTAAAAAAAGCCAGCCTTGTTCGGATATTTCGGAACCATCTGCAGTATTTTCCAAGCTCCTGTGATTCAGCATCATAGATCCTATGTCATGTGATCCTGGAGGTATTGAACTAGGTTTCTTAAAAGAGCCGAATTCAAACAAGAGACCCGTGCGTTGGGAATCTGCCTCAGGATATATTCAAATATGTGAGAAAGGAAGTGAGCCAGATAAGGAAGAAACAGTTATTTCCCCCTGACGGGCCACATAATAGGCAATTAGCTTGTGAAATCATCGGGGTGGGGGGACGGCTCAATTGTTTGTTCCAGTCGCAGCGAGGCAAAGCAGCAGCTGAATCCTTTCTTCAGGCATTGTTGTTCTTGAACACACCCTTTTCTTCTTGCCTCTCTGTTAGGCGCCCCATAAAAAGCAGCTTTTGCCACAAGGTATAAAAATAGCATTGAGATTCTTATGTGTCACACGATGGGAATAAGAAGCAGAGGCATAAGCATGAGAAAAGACAACGACAATCTAAAGCAGGCTTTATATACCTGCTGTAACACGCTGTGCATGTGTAGGCAGCTTCAAGCACTTGAATGGGGTTGTTTGGGATGCAGGACACAAATATCTCCAGTTTCACGTGACCTTGACTCGAGTCAGACTCGATTCAGGAATCTTGTGCCTCACTTGACAACATCAGAAAGGACTTTGACAGCAATGAGTCGTGACTTCACTGGACTTTAGCCTTTGGACTTGCGAATGACAAAGAGTATGGAAGCCATCGACCCTTCTCCTTTGTCTTCTCTCTGACAGCAGGTATATATATCCAGTAACAGCCAATCACGTTGTGCGAACACAAGGGAAAGGTGTGAAAACAACAGGAAAAAACACTCAACTCAGGAATGATCATTCTAACTGAGTCACAAGGATAAAATACTGAAGCATGTTGTTAGCAGCGTGGCTCTGAGGGTGTCGGCCCACCACTTTGGTCCAGATTGAAATATCTCAACAACTTTTTGTTGAATTAAGATGAAATTTTGTGCGAATATCCCCTACTTGTTAAAATCAGGCTTGTGCTACTCTGAATTACAAGCTAACGGTTATCTAAAACACAGAGGTGATCATTAAAATGATCAAAAAACAGATACAACAACGAACTGCAAATACTATTAAGTTAACTATGACAAATGAATAACTGACTAAAGGATGAAAAATCATGAAGGTTGGAGGTGTAACGTTGCTCTAGAGTTGACAGGAAGTAAACAGACATACACTCTGTACTTTTCATGATCCTCTAATTAGTTGTGGTTTATGTCAAATGCTAATTAGCAAATGTTAAAAGGCTAATGCACTAAACTAAGCTGTGTTAGCATTTAGCTTAAAGCACTGCTTTGCCTAGGAACAGCCTCAAAGAGCGTGGCTATAGACCCCTAAACTTGTTGAACGTTATAAGGTTTATTTGAAAGTAATTATATAATTTCATTAATACTATTAAGCCGCCACTGTTTACTGTATGGAGGAATTCTGTTTTAAATTGATTTGGGACATCATAGCCAAGACTTGAGTCTTTCTTGTGACTTAGAGAACAATAAATTTGTCTCACCTCTACAGATCTCATACTTGCTAAATTTGAAAAAAAAGAAAGAAAAAGAAACCAAAAATTGCCAGTGAATGTGATTCAGCAGAAAAAGGTAGTATCGTGAGGTCGTACAGAAACATATTTTAGCAGATAGGATGATTTCCAACCAGATTTATAGATGACATTCTGTGACATTGGATGTGTCACTTTCCATTTTTGAAGTCCTGCCCATCAGTACCGGGCTGTGTATATATCTGTATATTTGGAGCACATCAACCATAAATCTGCGATACAGTTTCCACTGCTGCTGTCTCTCTCTCTCTCTCTCTTTATATCTCCCACTGTCTCTCCGTCCACTTTACCCACATCCCGGGGCAGCGGCTTTTGAAGAGATTCAATTTGAAATCCTGTCTTGCATATTTCACGAGCCCAACCTGTTTTTATACCCCTGTGCTGTGTTGTTGCTGGAAAGACGTTTCATTGACATTGCATGGGAGCGCCCATGGTTATACTGGTCTGTGTGTATATACCTGCATACTGTATGTGCAAGCAGTTTGTTCCTGACTCCTTTGGACGTCTGCGCTCGTTCGCTCTTAAAATTCAACACAATAAGTAAAAGCCGGCGCTTTTTTTTTTACAGCAGGAGGCGAGAATCTGGAGTCTTGTTTTGTAGTCTCACCTCAACCTGCTCACCCTGTGATACCGATCACTGGCCCTCCATAAAAGAACCGAGTGCCTTCATCGGATTTTAAGAGCTAAAGGCTGGTTCTCTGCTGTTCAGAGACGTAAACTGGTTCACATTGATCTCACTCCTCCACAGTCAACTCCCAGTGCTCAGAGCGTATGGATTACATATAAAAATATACAGAAATACAAACTGCCTCTCCTTTATGCCAGGTTTCTTCTCTTCTCTTTGGCTCCTTCCTGCTAAATAGTGCTATTTATGAGCCATGTCGTCCTGCCCAAGTGAGCCCAGTATTGATTGACATCTCCATAACCAATCAATCACCTCAGGATTGATCACATGAGGTGAGCAGAGAGCACAAAGAGGACACCACCCACCATGCATCACACTCGCAGAAATAAAGCTGATAACTAGAACCATAAAGGGTTCTGAGGCTTGTCCCCACAGTAGAACCCTCTTTGGTTCCTGGTAGAATCTTTTATAAAGGTTCCACTTGGAAACCTCTCAGAGAGTTTTAGCTAGAACCCAACATAAAGAGTTGTACCTAGAACCGTCTGTGACAGGTTTCACCCAGAAACTGCTATAAGAGGAACCCTTGTGTGACCTAATCATTCCACCCAGAACACTCTCAGGGTGTTCTATCCAGAACCTGTCCACCTTCTAAGGACACTAACAAGAACCCATCCAGGGGTTCTACTCAGAACCTTTTACTATAACCTTTTAACTAGGGTTTAATCTAGAACCTACCAAGGGGCGTTCTACTGAGAACCTTTTTATATTTCAAGGGTGTCATCTAGAAAACACTCTGGGTTCTATCTAAAAACCTTCAATATTCCAAGAGTTCTATTGAGGATCCAGCAAGGGGTTCTACAAAGAACCTTTTTATGTTCCAAAGGTTTTATCTAGAACCCACCTAGATGGTTCTTTCGAGAACTTTTTTATATTAAGTTACGGGCAGCCCTTGACAAACCTTTGACAAAAGAGTTCTTCTCTTTCCAAAAAGGGTTCTTAATGGAACTCTTTGTCTTACAAAGAACCCTTGACAAACCCTTTCTTCAATAAAGGGTTCTTCAGAAGCAAATGGTTCTCAGTAGAACTTCAGCCCCTCAAGAAGAACCCTTTGAAACTCTTGTGCACTTCGTGTCTACTCAAGGTGAACTTCCTCAGGCAGACTCAGCCATGTGCACCATTGTAACTTCATACATATTTTATATTTATTTAACCATTAAAATGTGACTTTATTAGCTCATTCGTTGAACAGGAGAAGGGCTCCTTACATTGTAGACCATTTTCCAACATTTATCTGATCAATGCTCTCAAAGGATCGATCAATTTTAAGACTGTTTCATGACCTTTCCCCTGGCATGCCATAAGTCATACAGAAGTGCAGAGGCTTTGACTTTTCCTCCCCGGGGAACGAAAAAAAAAAAAAAGCACAGATACTGTCAGCCATGTGACTCATCCGCTGCCTATCTCATGATTTAAACATGTCATGTGGCTATATTTGTTAGCCATTCTACACTAAAGCTCCAGTCAAACGTGGGCAGCAGTGTGCTGCCGGCTCTCTCTCTGGAGGTTACACAATATGCAGAAAGCATGTGAAATGGAGTCTCAGTCCTCTTCTGGACTTTATTGTCTGCTTTGAAACAGGACGATGGTTCCTATGGGAGCGAGGGTGCTGCAGATGTGTTTGTGTGCGTGGGTGGGTAGCTGATGTATGTTTGACCTTGATCAAGGAAAAACAGACACTCAGTGACAAGATATATGGCTTTTCATCTGTTGAGGGGAGGCCCAGAGGGATGTATTTGATTACAGAGACATGCTGAACTCTTTGATTTAAGCTGTAGGCCCTTATTCTCACTAAAGGATCATACTCCGCACTATCTCAACAACTACTGGATCACCATGAAATTTTGTGCAGACATTCATGGTGCCCAGAGGATTTAACCTTACTAAATACTGATACATTTGTGGTTTTGAGTGAAATATCTCATTAACTATTGGATGAACTGCATCCAGTACTTGCAGGTATATGATTTATGACGTTCACATCAGTCTTAGCTGTGTTTGGCGTTTATTAGCAACGCATGCTAACAACATGCTAAACTAAGATGGTGAACATTGCATAGCGTTGTCATTGTGATGTGTTAGCATGCTGAGGTTAGCTCAGAGTATAGCCTCGCAGAGCTGCTAGCAGAGATAGATTAACTTCAACTAGTGTTTGGCAGAATTAAATTATTATGATAAAACATTTTCAGAGTTTGAATTATAAAACACATGCAGATGAATATTTAGCCTTTTCTAAAGCTCATGAATAATTTTACCGTTTCACTTAAACAGAATGTTTCAAACATTTCACTGAGCAAACTTGTCTCTTCTTTATTTTGGATTCAGTTGTTTTCCCAGTTAATATGGTGTGCACATGTCAGTTGCATTGAGGTTCATGGTGGCCAAGGTTTGCATCCAAACTCCCGTCTGTGATTAGGTCTTGGCAGAGCTGTAGTGCTATTTGTTTAAGTACCAGAGTGCACTCATATATGATGTGCAACTGCATGCATGTGCATGGTTAAATTGGGGCCATACGCTTCAGTGGTGATTCAATCTACAAAAACAGATTATGTGAACTGTGAATATTCGATCGATTCCGGTCCGGCAGCACTACACATATGGATCTCAGCAAGAAAATCACTTAGCTTAAGGTTAGGTAAAGATCATGGTTTTGATTAAACGTTACTAAAACACATTGTGTCTCATTAAACCAGACTGTGATCTCCATAACTTTAATCAATAACTCTACAAGTGGATATTGCATTGTGAATTGCACTGATATGTATCAACATTTTTGTGACTTGAAAGTTGTGTTAATTAATAACATTATTCATCATGTTAATTGGAATCATAATGCTTCCTTCAATAGGTATTGCAGTTGCAGTTTATTTTTATATAAATATAGGGTGTGTGTTATAGTTTACTGCATTTACATGTGGGAATGCGTGATAATATTGTCAGGATGTCAGTATTGGCCGATAAAGGCTTCTTATTGGCCTGAAATTAACATTCCTGCCAGCTAATAAGATGACAATTCAGTTATTCACATTTGAATTATTGAATTGTCTGAAACAGATAGCAAAGTTGATATTTGTAATAATTGCTCAGCGTCACTCATGCAAGGACGAGTCAAATCACATTCTCACTACAAATTTAATTGTCCATCATTAGAGCCGTCATCCCGATGCATTTGTGAACAACAAGCAACAACAGTTTTCTTATTTTGCCCAGTAAGTGTGTACATGCTGAAAAGAACTGCAGGTTGCATCTGCCAGTGGTCACTGCCTAAGAATAAGGCATAATATGTTCCACGACTGAGAAACTGTTCTCTGCAATGAGGTGGAAAAAAATATATGCATATATATTAATGTCAGCATCGGCAACTGGCCAAGGTGAGTTGGAAAATATCGACCTAAAGCCAATATCATGCATCCCTTCTTAAAGGAATTTGGAGGGTTTGTGAGTGAAAATTTAAAAAAATATGGTTGGATCGATGCGTCAGTGTAAGACATCCTGACGTTTAGTCCCAGTGTGGTCAAGCTTAAAAATGGAAGATTTCTTTCACCCCTCCCTGCCTAAATGCTCACGTCTGGAGCCTTTAACATCACGGATCTTCTGCGCGTCGATATTATTTGGTGTGATTCGGCTTTCACTCACGCATTTCCCTCACACTCTGCCTCATCTCCTCATTCCTAATGCAGCACACCGACCGTCACACCACATCTCCCAGTAGACAGTCCACTCTCCCACAGCAGTCCAACTTTAGCCCTGACCACCAGCACCAGCATATTATTATATCTTAAATAAACGTGACACCAAAATAAGTGAAAGTCAGTGGAGTGTCTCATCCTGAACTGCTGTAAATACATATTCACAGGGAGGTTAACGAGGGACCAGGTCACAGATTAATTCAGAGGAGGAGGAAATTACGTTATGTTCTCTTTATGATCACTAACAGTGAAGAAAAACGACTCGACTTGACCTCGTGATTAGAGAGAAGCAGAGTCAGTTTTGACGCTAATTTGAAGCCAACATTGTGCATTTTAATAGCTTGTGTTTTTCTTCTATCAGGGGTGAGAGCTTCTTAAATGAACTGGAAGGGAAATGATTTGCAGTTTGCAGAGAAATGCTGCAAAACTGAACTTGGGTCACTGTCAGGGCAGCCGATTCTTGGTGTGTCTCTGTTGTTATTGCAGTGTTTTTCTTTCTTTTTTTGTACTTTTGCTTTGTCTCAAACATTTCTTCCTTTTAAATGCAGCATTATAACATGATAAATGTAAAAAAGGAAGTCTGACAGTCCGAAGAAGTCGTGTTTTTCCTTGTTAAGGGAAATAATGTTGCATTATTACATGATGAGCGTAAAAAAATCAGTCTGAAGAAGTCATGTTTTCCTTGTTAAGGGAAATAATGCAGTGTTATAACATGATAAGCATAGAAAACTCAGTCTGACAGTTGGAAGAAGTCATGTTTTTCCTGCTTGCAGAGAATGTGATGAATTTCAAATACACCTGGGTGATATATTCAGCAAATTTATCCCATACATTACCCTCTGCATGCATGGGAAAGAAAGAAACGTGCTTATTTATGCAGGAGCTTCTACTCTCCAGTCTGCCCTTGTGTTCTGCCTGATGAACTGATTAATTCTCTATGAGCAGTATGAGAAACAGATATAAGGGAAGCGGGAATGGAAGAGGAATTTAGTAAAAGTGACAAGGAGACCGATTCCTGCTTAGTTTTGAGGAGGAGTGATTTTGAGAGGCAGAAAATAGAGCAGAAAGTGAAATAAGTTCTTGTTGGCTGCAAATATTTCAATATAAATCATTCTCTCATGAGGGAAAACATAAAATCCATGTCTAAGATTGAAAGAAAACTACTTTCTCAAGCAGAAAGTGATAGCATACAGCCGCTTCTTCAGGGATCTCATTTGCTATGACTTCTGCTGATGTGGTTTCCTCCCATAATGCCCTCTTCAGCAACTCTTTGGCTGCAGTCCACCAGAGCATAGACCCTTTGAACCCCACTAGTCTCACATGGGCAGATATCTCGTCTCTGCTGCTGCTGCTGCTGCTGCTGCTGCACACCTCCACAGTGGTGGTGGTGATGATGCAGCAAAAAGCTGCGCGGTCAAGGTTAATGAAAGTCGAAGCAGCCCGCAGCGACCGGGTTCACGCTGAAGACATAATCAGTGGACCTCCTGCATAAAGATGGTGGTCTTCCTGTCGGATGTCATCACCCGTACAGACGGGGCAGCAGATGCTCAGAGGCTGTAGTCAGCATGTGTTTTATCAGTATTTTAAGCTCCCTCCCAGTGGAACCACTCGCCCTGGTTGTGGAATACATTTGGAGATATGAGGCAAAACAATTCAAGCATCAACAGCTGTCTGTTTAATTGTATAAAAGGGATAAATAGTTTATATTTAAAGGAACAGTTAGCTGAGAAGATCAATACTACACTGAAAAGCTGAAACTGAGAAAAAAAGGGTTTCACGTTTTCAGGGTTACTCGATAAACTGTGTAACAGATGGATGGGATGTAAACCTTATTTTTCTGTCTTATTAGTCCAATTATTTCACAACAAAAATCACTGACATAGACCATAGACATGACGTAAAAACTGCATTCTGCCTTTTATTATCTTAAAACCTTAAAAAATTAAAAAAATGTGCATCTGTTGCGGAGGTCTTTGACTTAAAAAGTTTGTGAACCCCTGTTTTAAGGTGCAGAAAATTATGCTGTCCTGCCGACACTGGGGTCCATTCAATATGCCGTTCTAGAGGTCATGGCAAAATGTCATATTTTGTCTCTTGATTTGAAGGATTTATTGATTTAAAATAGGGCTTAAAATAGCTTCAACTTGAACAGCTACAACAGTAAAATGCTGCTCACACTGGTGCATCAGTATTGAAAATCTAATAAGGTTTAATATGATTTTTTTGCAGCGTGAATACTCAAACTTTTGTTGACAGACTGTGAGTGAAGTGAGGGAGCAGCATCAGCGATAACAAAGCAGTGAATCAGAGAAATAAAGGGTTATCTTGTGATGCTTCGCAGCAGTTGCGTTCTAAAGTACAAATAAACACGCCCACACGTTGCTGGATTTTATGCGAATACAGCCAAGGCAAACCTCAGTCTGTTCTGCCCGTGTGTGTGTGTGCATGTGTGTGTGTGTGTGTGTGTAGTTATCTCTACCTGCAGCTCTCACAGACAGAGAGCAAAGCAAAGAGAGGGTGAGAATGCGATGTAACCGTTTGCCACTACGCTATTTGTAGAGACCGAACACAGCAAAATGTGAGAAAATAAGAAAATACAGGCAGGGGACAGGTTCTGTGCAGATACAGACACCACCACACACTTCTCATGAATCATAAGTGATGATTTAGAGGAATTATGTTTACATGAGTCTATACCTCCTGCATATTATCCCTTCAAGTAAGCACTCTAAATATTTCTCGCTCCACTGATCAAAGGGTTTGTGCTTATACACGTATACAGAGAAAGCAGATAAAAACACAGCATGTGAGAACACACTACAGTATATTCACACGTACTCAGCAGAAATATAGGATGTTTCGCGTCCCTGCAATGCTGCAAGATCACACACGTGATTCTAACAGTTGCAAAGGCTGCACATATGGAAATTGTATGCAGCCAAAAGCAGTTCAGTGTCTATATATTTCAGATTAGATATCCTGGTAAATTTCAGAATTTTGCTGCACTTTTAATTCAGATTTCTTGATTAATGTTACACTAGTGGACGTTTGCTTTTGCAGGTCTTGTATTGTAAGTAGTTGCCCAGGTGATGCACTAAATAAACAATGCACACCATCACTATGGTCAGACTACAGCACCGTCCTGTTAGCAATCACGGCAGAGAGAGCAGGGGAGACGTCAGCGGACACTGTAATTATATTCTGGATGGAGGCCACGGCGCTCATCTGTCTTCAGCGCTGACGCATGGGAAGATGAGAGGTAGAGAGAGGCAGCATCCAGGGCTTGTCTTCGCCTCGTCAGTCTCGCTGACACCTGGAACCGCTCAATCTCCTTACCTGGCGCAGGACGGAGTGGCAGCGAGAGACGGTTGGACAGAGAGGATGACAGGGACGGATGAAAGGAATGAGGATGAGGAGAGTTGATATGCAGAGACGGAGCGTGAGTGACAGGCTTAGAGGCTCGAGTTGTTCAACTTGTTTACAGTAACTCTCTTTAGTTATATAAAGACACTCTGAGAAAGACAGGTGCTAAGTAGAACCATAAAGGTTCTTCAGCTTGTCCCCATAGGAGAAAACTTTTTGGTACTTGGAATCTTTTAGAAAAATTCAAGTTGGAACCCAAGTTGGAGAGTTCTACCTAGAACCCAACATAAAGGTTTATAGTATATCAATCCAATGCCCCCTGTGATAGATTCGTCAAAGAACCCTTTCATGGTGTAATGTTCCAACCAGAACCCTGTCTAGGGGCTCTATCTAGAACCTCCCCAACCTATAAGGGTGCTATAACATGAACCCACCCACAGTGTTCCTTTTTTATCATAAGGGTTTCATCTAGAACCTAATCAGGTGGTTCTACTGAGGATGCTTTTATATTCCAAGGGTTTTTATCTAGAACCCAACCACAGGGTTCTACTGAGAACCTTTTTATATTCCAGGAGTTTTGTCTAGAACCTACTAAGGGGGTTGTACCAAGAACCTTTTTATTTTACAAGGGTTTTATCTAGAACCCACTCAGGGAGCTCTACTGAGAACTCTTATATTACAAGGGTTTATCTAGAAACTTTCAGGGGATTCTACTAAGAACCCTTTTATATTCTAGGGGTTTATTTAGAACCTACCTAGGAGCGTCTACCAAGAAGGGTTTTTAATCTAGAATCTGCCCTGGTGGTTCTACTGAGAACCATTTCATATTCCAGTGGTTTTGTCTAGAGCCCACCCAAGGGGTTCTACTGATAACTGTTACTGTATATACCAGGGGGCTCTACTAAGAACCCTTTTGTATTATGGTACATAGAACCCTTGATGAAAGAGTTCTTCAAGAATCTCAACAATCCTTGAAGAACTCTTTCTTCCAAAAAGTGTTCTTTGGGTAAGAGCCCTTGACAAACCCTCTCCTCAAAAAAAGTGTTCTTCACCAGCAAATTGTTCTGAGTAGAACTTCCTCCCTTCAGGAAGAACCCTCGTGGAACCCTTACGTCTCAAAGTGTACACACACACGCATATATTATCAGTGACTGCATTCAGACACATGATTTATTCACTGTGTCCCCTCACAAATAATCCCTTTGAAGACTTTATCCAACTTTTTTGGTTCTCTTGGTTCTCTTATCAGGATGTAGACTTAAATCCAGCCGCATGGAGCCTATTGGTCGTCAGATTATCTCTCAGCAGAACAAGTGCTCCTGCAAAATGCAAATAAGAAAGGGGCTACATTTAGATTCACAACAATGAACGGAAACACTCTCCTCCTAAAAGAAGTCTTCTGTTTTTCCAGGCAGGTCTATTTTTCACACAAGGAAAATAAAAAAAAAAGAAAAGCTCACCTGCAGCTGAGCGTCGACTCTATTTCTCAATTCATTATTCATTACTCATACAAGCTCTATTTTAGAAGCTGCACACCCAGCTATATCCCCGCTAAAGATACTTTCTCCTCGAGCTTATGTGCCGCCATGTGTGATGAAAATGAGAAGTGAGCCTCCTGTGCGGGAAGAGGAAGCAGATGGGATTTTTTGCGGGGCACAAATTTGTTTGGATCTTTTTTTTTCTCCCAGATTTAAGTCTGTGTACACACAAAACACACTCTGGACTAGAATATATGACTACATACACATTTTTATGAATACATGTATTTATATAAGCCGGCAAAGTTTAGCCACAAATATACACATACATTAGAGAGGGATGTGGAGGTTACATTTCCTCCTTTTCACTTGTCTCTGCAAACTTCTGCAAATACACAGATTTCCACTGTTTGGACTAAAAGTTTGTCGTCTCACTCAAGCCTCCTCCTCCTCCTCCTCCTCCTCCTCTCCTCTGGGGAGAATCATGCCGATTTTCTTCTGCAGAACTCTGCATATGGCAGCCTGAGTGTCCTGATTTTATGCTCACTGACTCTCATCACCATATCCTGTAAGAGGGAAAGAAAAATCTTAATCTGGGTAATGACATGCCGAGCTCTTATTATAACTAATATCAACTAGCGTGTGAACCTTGCACCAAATCAAAAGGACCATTCAGGAAAATCTACTGATACTTAACATGTTGCCCCAAAATAGAACCGTGAAAATGCTGAAACCGAAAGTACGACTTTGCATTAAATTTGAAAATTGTTATTAGTGTATTATTTAGATGTTGATTAATTTGTGCATATAGCTATGTCATGCTAGCAGCACAGCTGCAGTGATTACAGTGTTGTCACAATACTGAAATTTCAATACAATGCCTTTATGTTCAGAAACCTTTTATTTTGAAATTTTACTTTAAGGGTATGAAGAAAAGCCTGTTGTTTTGACAACCTAATTACTGTCTTATTTATGGTATGATAAACATTAAATTCATCAAATTATTAAGAACAACAACACATTTGGCCTTTGCAAACAGAAATGATGTACGTGTTTGTTTGCACATGGAGCAGGGAAATGTCACTTGAGACGCAGGTGTCAACTGACGTGGTTAGAGCTGTCCACTTGTGACTGAATCATCCAAGATGCATGTTGATTCATGGTGTAAATATGGCCTTATATTCTGAACAGATTATTGCACTACAACTACAACACAGAAAAAATTGGGACTTACAAAAGAGACAGTGAGAGAAAGACGAGGGTCTAGCTGGTCTGCGCAAACAGATCGAACCAAAACACAGATTCCCACCACCCCCTGTGTTTCATGTTGCACCTCTTGATGTTATTACACCATAACAAGCCACCTCCCACACTAATACTAATACATGCAACCTTCCACACATATACAAGCACACATATTGTCTAGTAAAAGGCGTAGAGACATTCGTATTAGCTGCATGACTGTCCCCCATGTCTGTGTGTGTGTGTGTGTGTGTGTGTTGGGTGTGTGTCACTACTGGCTGTCAACGTTCTTGTTTTTCTTCCTCACATTTTCTCTTCTGAAGATTTCTGAAATAAATAATCGCTTCTGATCTTTTTTTTTCTTCACTCTTGTACAGTGTGGTTTTGTCAGCTGTTCTGTGCTGTACGTTTTTACTCCATTTCATTGTCTGTCAGTGTGCAGACAGACAAGAGAAGCAGACAGAACAGAGCAGGTAGACAGATGATGAACCGGTCCTGCACACAGTGGGTAGCACAATGAGTGAGATCATGCACACACAGAAAAAAAAAAGAAAAAAAAGAAAGGTCAACTTCTTACCACTAACCCCAGGCAGCCTGGAGAAGAGGTCAGAGCTCACCCACGGATGCAGCAGCAACCTCACTCTGCGTTTTCTCCTCCTTTCTGCAGCGATGACCTTCCTCCAGAGTCGTCTTTGGGGGAGGAAGGGAAGGGAGGAGAGGGGGAGCTGCAGAGTGAGGTCGAGTCACAACCAGAGCCACAGCCACAGCAGGAAGAGCCGCAGATTCAACCGCCACAACCAGAGCCACAGCCAGAGCCACAGCCGGAGCCCAAACCACAAACACCACCTCCAGAAACCAAACCTCAGCCAGAACCTGAACCGAAACCCCAGCCAGAGCCTGCGGCGGAGCTGGAGCCTCAACCTGCGGCAGAGCCAGAGCCTGAGCACCAAGTTGAGGCTCCGTGCAAGGATGCAGCACCGGACACCCCTAAAGCCCCTTCTTCGCCGTGCAGAGAGGAGCAGACAGTGGTGGAGCAAGAGAAGGACAAGTTGGAAGAAGTTGTGGAGGAAAAGAGAAAGCAAGACGGAGAGGTGGTGGTGGAGGAGGAGGCGCAGGCCGAGCGGCGTGAGGCCGAGGCAGCGCAGGGAGAAGAGGAGGAGGAGGAGGAAGGGGGAGGAGCAAAAGGAGGTGGGGCAGGGAGGAGAGCCAGCCTGCACCATACAGCCTCGCCCTTGAGGGTGCAGCGCAACGGGGCCGGCTCGCACTCCGCCACCTCCGACTATGAGCTCTCGCTTGACCTCAAAAATAAGCAGGTAGGGTTGTGTTGGGGACGGGGGGGTACGGGGGCGGGGGTGAGTGGTGAGGGTGTTGTTTGGGTAAGGGGAGTGGGTGTTGTACGTCTTGTGGTCTGACATGAATGTGATGTTTAG
Organism: Lutjanus argentimaculatus; assembly: GCA_034769285.1. Classification (NCBI taxonomy): domain Eukaryota; kingdom Metazoa; phylum Chordata; class Actinopteri; order Lutjaniformes; family Lutjanidae; genus Lutjanus; species Lutjanus argentimaculatus. The sequence goes on along the minus strand of JAWZSL010000029.1, from coordinate 1,528,523 downwards.
TTTTCTGTCTGAAGAGGAGGAGGAATTTTGGTTTTAGGGGAGAAAAACTGGTGTTTGGTCAAATTTTTATTTTCGTTTGTTTGGTGTATCAGCACTTCTAGACTTTCCAAAACTGTATCAACTAATGATGAGCTTCCTTTTCTTCATCATCATGAGCCATCGTCATCGCCATGCCATCATTTCATCAACATCCTCACATGGTTTTGTCTTTCACCAAATCTGGATTGTAAAAGTATGTTTTCTTAGAGTAATAGAGGAATTTCACTGCTGTGTTGTAGAGCATTAATTTTTAAGTTAAGGTCTTTTTATACACTGTATTATTCTGGCATACGTACACAAACACACACCAGGTTAAAATAAAGACAATGTTCAAACAAGTTGCATTTGTATCTGCATGAATAGTTTGTCTTTTCTCTGAAGCTTTTTACAAGATTCTCTGGATGATGAAAAGCCCCCATTTTTCCGTGGAGGAAAAGCATGTGACTGTTATCTGTCTCTCATCTTCTTACGGCCAGTTAAATCGATTTTGTCCGAAACTGATGTGTCTCTGAACTGTGACTGTGTTTGAACACACGTTTCCATGTTCTCATGTTTTGTGTTCTTATCATGCTGTTCATCATCAGGGGCTTGGAAATCATTGCATAACCATCTCCATTTCAAGATCCATCAACCATTAACCATCCGTTTTCATTGTCATCCATCTAACCGACATTCTTCAGTCCATGGAGCTTCGACCAGGTAAGGCAGCTGCAAGGTTTGGGTCTAACTGAAAGGTTTTCTACAGCTGCAGTTTAAAGGGACAATCCGCCAATGTCACACATGAAGTTCAGTTGTATGATGTCTCCTTTGGCTCTGGAAGGGAGGTTTCCAAAGTTTGAAAAAATGACCCTAATGACCATCAAGGTTATCTTGGCCTTAGCTTGAGACATAAGTTTTTTAACATACGAGGTGGAGGTCTGGGGTTAGAAAGTGGACATTTAGGAGGCAGACAGGCTCTATTGAAAGATGCTGTAAAGTTGCAAGTTGCATAGGAATTGTAGGACCCAGTGTTTTTTGCATGTCTGGAGGTGAGCCCTGGCATTAATGTCTAAATCACCCAATAAGAAGAGCCGCTAGTTTGTTTATGTTAGCATACTACTTTGCCCTTGTCAACATATAGGTTGCTAGCTTGGAGGTTGTTTTTGTTTCGCAGTGGATGCCGCCTGAAACAAGCAACCAACTGCAGGCTTATACCCACAGAGTACATTACATACATTGAGTGCATGAGTCGGACTAGCTTCCAAACATATTGGCAGTGGAATGTATTTGGTCTGACGGTGACTGGTTAGAAAATTTAAACAGATTTTTCCATCTTAATGCGAGCTGAGCAGAGGAAAACGTGAGCAGTTAAGTTGTCAGGCTGGCAGTAAATGTACAGTGCAGGTTACAGTTTGTCAGTGAATAAAAGCTGCAGCTTCTCAAGACCAAAGCAAAGCTCCCGTGTGTTGCTTCTATGATGATCAGCTCCACCTGCGTTGAGAGGGTACTATCTGCAGTGGAAAAACGAAGCAGAGGAACCAAAAGTGAGTAAAGTGGAGTCACACAATGAAAAAAATGACACAATACTAATAGGGTGCTTCCTTAAGTAATTTTTCAAACAAAATGCCAAACCTTTGCTGATTCCAGCTTCTTAATTGTATGGATTTATATAATATTTAATGTATTATAACATTGCAAATGGATTATCTTTGTATTGCGGACTGAAACAAGACATTTTAAGACATTAACTTCAATTCTAGGAAATTGTGATGGACATTTTACATGATTTTCTGACATTTGACCAAAAAAGACAATGGAATCAACAATGGAAATGTGGGTTTGTTTCAGCCCTAAATAGAACAAATGCGTGATGTTTATGAATTAAAGGTGTAGTAAACTATTTTGGAGAAGGATAGTTGATTATTGAGCCTCATTTCCAGGTCAACTATAGACGCTTTGGATTGGTGGCTTGAAGATGGTTAATTGTTGAGTTTCACTTTCCAGTCGTGAAAAATGGATGTCCGGGAAATGAGACTCAACAATTATACTTAAATTTTATTATGGAAAAGACGACAGAAATTACCTGCCTATCCCAGCTTTAATTGTTTTCGTTATGAGGCACAAAGTTTGCTGACCCCCCTCTTAGAAGTCTTGACTTCCATTGGCATCACTGCAACTGTGTTGTGGCACACTTGACCACACTCAATCAATAACCCAGACCAATCAGTAAACATAATCGCACCAACGTTAAGTGTTTCTCAGCCTCAGGGCACCGTCCACAGACTGTGAAGATAAATCTATTCAGAGGTGACACTGTCAGAGTCATTTGGATTAAGTCCGTCTGTGTCAATATTTGTTTAAAATCAGTGAACGAGAAGAAAACGTACAAAATTAGCTGCCGAAGCATCATGGTGGATGTTTACGAAAATCCATCCTCCAAGCGATTGGCTGCTTAAAATGATGCATTTGAGTGAGTGTTTCACCCTCTGTTGGCTCCATTTTCACTTCATTTTCCTCACCTACCAGTTCCCTCTCTGAGACTAAAACTTCTCAGCTCCTATAACCTGCGTCTCCCTCCACACCTCCATTTTCACTCTTTTAATCTCACATCTCAAAGTCTTCCACTTCCACTATCTCCCTGTCAACAATGCTGGAGATACGCGATCAGTGAGATTGATCTTCTGTCTGTACAGTTGGGGGTGCAGGGGCTTGATGCATCTACAGATCAATGTCAGGGTGATTGGATCTGTGGGGCGATACCTTGATTGCTGTGGAAGAACCTCGTGACGAATTATTTGAATCCTTAACTCAGTTCAACCTTCAGTTCAACTCAACTTCAGCTGGTTTAAATTTAGAGTGCCATTAAATTTTAATTTATGCCTTATAGTAGAAAGCTGGTAGCCTAAATTAGCATGTTATTTTGCATGCCATGGGCAATTTTGTGCTTTACATTAATATGCATTTCTGCTGTCTTCTTCTTGTTCTTCTTTATTGAGATAAATGCACAAGAACAAATTCATTGTACCATACAGTAACCACAAATAAAGTACATATTTTATGGTTTATGTAAGAAAAAGACAACTCTTTGCCAGGGGGACTTATAATTCATGTAAAAATAAATAACACATTTAAAGAGAATTCGTTATTTTACAGCTTTAGGATTAATAGAGTCGGTGTGCACTTTGACCTCCCATGGAGAAGAGTTTGTTTAATCTCTGATTGAAGATGTCACTTCTGCTCTAATCACCACCACAACAGAGGGACATCAAAAACAGATCATTTTAAGGGTAGTTTTGTATTTTTTTTTAAATGTTGTAAGCACAACAAATGTGCACAAAGTTTCCTCTCAGTCTACATTTCATAGAACAGGCAGTACACTTTGCATCACAAGCTGCAGCACATGATTTTAGTTAATCCTAAGGGAGAGTTGCTCATGTTAACAAATATGTAAGACATGACTCTGAAAAGTACATTTAAAGTTCACAATGAGCATATTCACTTGCAAGTCTGCTTTAACATGGTCATATCCACAGAAACATGTAAACATTTTCACCATGTGACCGTCCCACAGAGATAAGTTCAAAAGCAGCACAGCTGCAGCATGAAACAGCATGAAAATCAGCAGAAAGTGTAGAAAAACTACTGCACACTTTAACAGTATCTGGTACTCACATATATTGATTTCTGTTGTGAATTGATGTGTCCGTGCAAATTGAAAACTTCAGCGAAAAATAGTCAAAATATAGATGGGTTTTATACATTCATGTCGTTTAACTGTATTGTGCTTTTTACCACATTGCAGTCTGCCTTAAACTATTATTGAATTATTTTTATTAGCCTAGGATTCCTAACAATATCAGGCAAAGAGATTGCTTATGAAAACTACCCTTTAGGTAACCTGTGTGCTACGTTTGTTTGAATGTTAATTAATATAAACCTACACTGTCCCTTTACAAATAAAAAATAAATAAAAAAGACAAGAGGAAAAAGGAGAGACTGGAGCCAAATAACAGGTAGAATCTGAGTTTTCCTGGCGAGGCCTGAGTTCAGTCGGAGGCTGAGCTAGCCTACTAGCTAATGTCTGCTAATGACTGTTTGGGTCGAATAAACACAACATAACATAAACAAATGATAATGATGGAAACTAGTTTTTAGCTAACTTGGGTACATTTAGATTTGTTTGAAACGGATTAATGTAAATTGTCCCTTTTCAAATAAAAAAAATTAAAAAATAAATAAAAAGATAGGAGGAAACTGAAGAGAGACTAGAGGTAAAAAAAAAAAGAATTCAATAAGAGACAGTGAATCTGTTGCCAGCTAGCTAGCTAACAATTGGTACATTGGCTGTTGGGGGGCAAATAAACACAAATAATTAGGTGGTTTTCTTCCCAAAAATGGCACAAGGCAAAGATTATCCTCACTGTCTATCTGAAGAGACTTGAGGTGAATAACAGAAAGAGGTTTTGTTTCTGGTGAGGTCTGAGTTCAGTCAGAGGCTGAGCTGAACAGCATGGTTGGTGCTTCCGTTGCAAATTAGCTCCACTGTCTTTCTGAATTACCTTAACATTACCATTTTTATTTCACCAGTAGCCTACAGCAGTTTGTCACTAGCTTGACTTTAGCTAGCAGGAGCAAGGCCGTGTCTAGATGGATTAGATTTGCAAGTGTTGTTTCCTCATTGTTGTACAAATGAATCATGTTTTATTGTGAAGATCTGCTTAGGTTTAGGGATAAAAAAACACCTGTTAGGGTTGAGGAAAGATCATGGTTTATGTTAAAATGATCACTCTCATAAGATCTTTCGCTGGTTAAGGGTTACTGTCTCGACACAACCCAAGAGCAGGCCGTGATGAGGAAGAATAAACAAAATTGGAGGAAGTTTATTAACCCCCAGACGAAGCTCAAACTGTGCAAAAATTAGCAGTCCACGAACCCACTGCCTCAAGCGTCACACAGGTTAGTCTTAACGTCGACTAATGTCATCTCACAATAATTTGAATTCCCTTTGTGTTTCTCAGACTTGTTTGCTATCTGCGTTTCCATTTGCTCTGAGTCTATTTAAACTCTCTCAGCCAAAGCCTTGGGAACACAACACTTTACCGCCTGTTTATATAGCACTGACAAATTGACTAAAAAGTTGTTAATCAAATGGAGAGGTGTTGGAAAAGTAAGTAACGCAGGTTGAGTCTTTACTGACTGCAGAGCTTCTTTAAATACGTGATGATGAGTCCTGACTTTAAACGATGGCTCTGTAATCACTGATCATCTCTGCTTCAGTCAGTCTGACGCCCACAAAAACACATTTATACACTCTTAGACATAAAGATGCTAACTAGAACCATAAAGGGTTCCCTAAAGGTTCTCAGTAGAACTTCCTGGTTGATGCTAATTAGAACCACAAGAGGTTCTTCAGCTTGTCCCCATTGGAGAACCCTTTCTGGTTCCTGGTAGAAACTTTTATAAAAGTTCCACGTATAACCCTATCGCTAAGTTCTACCTAGAACCAAACATAAAGAAGAAAAGAAGCATCCATAAAAAGGTTGCACCCAAAACCCCATATGAGAGCTTCTATAGAGAATTCCTTCATTGTGTAATGGTTCCTTCCAGAACCCTGTCTGGGGGTTCTATCCAAAACACAGAAGGGTTCCACCCAGAGGCCCCTCTCATTGGGTATTCTGGGTGGACTCGCTCGTGGATGGTTCTAGGTCTAACACTTTATGTTGTGTTCTAGTTAGAAATCTCTGATAGGTTTACAAGTGGAACCTTTGTTAAAAGTTCTACCAGGAATCAAAAAGGGTTCTCCAATGGGGACAAACTGAAGAAGCCTTTATATAGCCTTTATATGTTCTAATGAGCATCACCCAGGAGGTTCTACAGAGAATCCCTCCATGGTCTATCCAGAAGCTTTGTATTTCAAGAGTTTCATCTAGCACCCACCCAGGAGGTTCTAACAAGAAGCCTTTTTATACAGCAAGGGTTTTGTCGAGAACCCACCCAGTGGTGTTCTATTTAGATGAACTCTATATTATGGTAGAAAGAACCCTTCATGAAAGTGTTCCTCAACCCTTTCATCAAAAAAAGGTTCTTCACAGGTAAATGGTTCTGAGTAGAACCTCAGCCTTTACGGTACAACCCTTTTGGAACCCTTATTTCTAAGAGTCTATATATTTCTATACATACAGTGCAACATTCAACAATAAAAAGTTAATTTTGATGGCTTATATTCACTCATGCATGAAATTCAGAAAAGTGTCTCGGGTCAGAGTTCAGAACTTATTTTCTGTTCCTCATCAAGAACTTCGATATGTTCAGTCTTAGAACTGCTGATGCAAAAAGTCATGAACTAGCAAATGTGAGGACATTGTTCAATAGGTCACTGCTGAGAACAGTAAAAATGTGTCGTCTCGTTGTTTTTGTCATTCTAATGAGACTGCATAGGTTTTTCGTTTTTCGTCTGCGTCAGAATTAGTCCTTCAGTAACCACTGACCTCTTTCGGTAACTGACTTTGGTCAAGGATGAATCAGCTTAACGGATCACCATCTTCCGATGACATCAAGTCTTTTATTGTCATCCTCATTTTTTAATACGGTCAGCATTAGTTGTGTCCCAGTTTTGCTGTTATATAATCGTCTCATTAATCATGCAGATGTTTCTGTGCAGTAAGACAGTGTGCATGAGCATGAAGGCTAATAATCACGGCTTCGCATTTTGCCCCTTTTTTTCTGCAGCATGTGAGATCTGATAATCTGCTGTTTAACTAACGCACATCAGCCTTTTCTTGCACTTTTAAGGGGGAGACCCATGAATTCCCAAAATCATTAATTATTTGAGAGGCCTGTATTTAATGTCTCAGTTTTACTATTTTAAAGATATATAACATTTTTGTGAAAAACCTGTAAAAACCTCCAAAATGTCATGTTTGATGAGTAAAGAAAAACAACTTCAATGAGTTTTTAAATGCCTTCATTTTACATTTAATTCCACTGTTCATCTAATAAAATTCAATATCACCTATTTGAAGATACAGTAGTCATCACAGCAATGTTGTCATGTTTCTGTGGCACTGAATTTTCTTTTAAAAGAATAGAGGGAATATATAAATGAAATACATTTGTTTGTTTTAACCTTTTGTTTTTTGAACAGATCAAGTAAACAAGATAAAAAGTGTTAATTAGTAATCTTTAGGTGGACTTTGTCACGTTTTAGACAGGCCCAAGTTAAACTAGTATAAGCTAACCAGCTAAGCTAACCAGACATTAAAGTGGAACAGTATCAGTCTTCTGGATTATGTTACTTTTCAGACAAAGCCAAGTTAAGCTAAAGTAAGCTAACTAGCTAAAATAACCAGACATGAGAGTTCTCCCCATCTAATGTTTGTCATAAAAAGTGAATTAAAATATTTCCAGGTTTGACTGTCTGAGTCTGTGTGACAAAACTAGCCAAATGCCAGATCAAAACCAGCCCCAAACCAGCCCAACGGGCAATAAAAATCAACCCAAACACCAGCCCAATGCCCAAACATAGCTCTATGAACATGTAGACCAATTCAATGGCACACACACTAACCTATTGCTTTGTCTTTTCAGTTCACGTCAAACTGATATTTAAAATAAAATGTACAGTAATTTCTGACTCATTCATTCTCACTGTGGCTGCTATTATATATGCTCATGAGTGGAATAATACTAAAAAATATTCAGTACAATTTAATAGGTTAATGGGGTTTTCATAATTACAAGCTTGCAAGTGTAAATGTCACAAGTAAAATTTGTCTGTCACGTAGCTTTAACATTTCCAAGCAGAGGGTAATAAGGCATGTATAATAAGACATGAAATGACAAATGTTCTTAGGTTATCTCTTTCATTGCAGCCATATTGATATGAAATAGCAGAGTAAACACAGGTGTTAAGGAAAAAAGGAAATAACTGCACACTTACTCCAAGAAACAAAAGTTTAGTAATGACAAGTTTCAATCCCATTTGGATCTTCGTCACGTCAGAATGAAAGAAAAGTTCTCTGATGCTGTTTCTGTCAGCCTTGCACTTACCTGATGTGTGTGTAATTACTCTGCCTCTAAACACAGGTGTTACCAGTCATACTAATTAAGGTCCAGTAGAGTCTTTCCAGTGAGCCATCATGCACAATAGCAGCAGCCTGACTCTGTTTGACCTGCGTGGAAGAAACCTTAATTAGAGTCACTGCTAACACCTGTGTTTACCCTTCTATTTCATCACAAAATGGCTGCTGTGAAAAGCTCTGTTCTCTTATAATCCTCTAAAATAAAGGGAAGGACATAATAATCATGAAACATGACTTTAAATAGCAACATCTCCCCCTTGAAAATCACTAAAAAACATGCTGCGTAATGTACTTTCGGTTGACCTTTAGTTCAGAGACACATTTCCATTTGGTGCGCAAACATTTCCAGACGAAAATATGTTCCTTTTTGAAGCCTCTGGGTATTAATATTTCATATATAGACAGACAAAGTCCCATATTTGAAGCCAGGATATCCACCATCACTATCTGAGGCTCAAAATCTGCCTCTGCTCCTGCAGCTGGAAAATATTTGACATGAATCGACTTGATTTAAAGCTCACATTTCTATTGCAGTGTGACCATTACCTCAAATGTCTATACTGATATTAAACCCTTCATTTTGTGGATATATGGCTTCTTTGACTTATACTGCTCTTTAAATATTTACACGTCTCATTTATTCACATTTATCTATCTTTTATAGAATTCCACCTTTTCCTCTCAGTAGTATCTTGTCAGTTCTGCGTACATGTAGAGCTGCAGTGTCGTGCCACTTTGCACTTGTTTGTTTTGGACCCCCTCCCCTCCCCCATCCCTCATCCAGAGGGGAATATGAGGTCAGCATGGTGCTGATCTGCCCGTCAAATTCGATTTAAGATGCCCTGGTGGAACAGAGCAGTGCCATCACCGTTCTCTCAAACGACTGTGTCTCCGGAATAATCTCTCTCCATCAGCGCTTAGTGAAGTGATCAGAGGTAGAACTGACAGTCGGCTAATGGGAGGGATTTTCTGCAGTGCCACTCTTGGCGCGGTCATTCGTCTCAGCACCTCCCCTTATATCTTACCTTGTCCTCTACATCCTGAGCCACTTGTTTTCTTGTTCTCTTCAGCGCACTGTGCAGCCATCTTTTTGTACCTTGTCACTCTGTTTTTACTTGTAGTACAGATGCTGAGCTCTCTGTACAGTAATGAAGTCCCAACGAGGGATGTGCTGCTATCAAATTTTCATGCTATGATTATTGTGCCCATGAATATGCTTCAGTATGAACACATGACATAATTATTACTGAAATACAACTATTAGTGCTAAATTGAAGAGAAACCCAACTCCAGTCTGCTGCTACACTCATATGACACACTCCTGTCACTGCAACACATATCCAATATCCATATCTTAGAAATAAGGGTTCTTCCTGCAGGGCTGAGGTTCTACTTAGAACCATTTGATTGTGAAGAACTCCTTTTCAAAGAAAGAGTTCTTCAAGGATTGCTGAAATCCTTGAGGAACTCTTTCCTCAAGGGTTCATCTAGGGTTTTTTTTTGTACCATAAATCTAGATAAAACCCTTATAATATAAAAAGGTTCTTGGTAGATCCCCAGGGGTGGGTTCTAGATAAAACCCTTGGAATAAGAAAAGGGTCTTAAAGAATCCCAAGTGTGTTCTAGATAAAATCTTTGGAATAGAGAAAAGTTCTTGGTAGAACCCCCTCAGTGTTTTCTAGCTAAAACCCTTTGAATATGAGAAATCTTCTCTGTAGAACCCCTTGCGTGTGTTCTAGATAGAGCCCTTGGAATATAAAAAAAGAATCTTGGTAGAATCCCTTGAGTGTGTTCTGGATAGAATCCGTGAAATATATGGAAGGTTCATGGTAGAACCCCCAACTGAATTTTAGGTAAAACCCTTAGAATATGAGAAATGTTCCCCATAGAACCCCCAAGTGTGTTCTACATAAAATCATTGAAATATATGGAGGGTTCTCGGCAGAACCCCCGATTGTATTTTAGATGAAACCCTTAGAACAGTTCTCATGTCCTTGGTAGAAGAGCCAAATGTATTCTAGATAAAAACCCTTTGATTGTGAAAAGGTTCTCAATAGAAAACCCAGAGTGTGTTCTAGATAAAATCCTTGGCAAATGAAAAGGTTCTGGATAGAACTTCCAGAGAGTGTTCTGGGTGGAACCATTACACCGTAGAAGGGTTCTCTTTAGAACTTCTTTAATAGTGGGATTTTGGGTGGAACCTTTCACTTGATTATTCTAGGTATAACCCCTTTCTGTTGGGTTCTAGGTAGAACTCTATGAAAGGGTACCAAGTGGAAGTTCTACCTGGAACCAAAAAGGTACAAGTCAAAAAACCCTTTATGGTTCTAGTTAGCACCTTTAATTCTCAGAGTGTAAGCCCAACTCCAGAGTGCTGTTACACTCATATAACACCCTCTTCTCCCTGCATCACGTGTCCACAACACTCTTAGGAAGGAGGAAGGACCCAACATACAAACACAAGCGATTGCAGAGCAGGTGCCGTTCAAATGATATAATACTCAACTCAAAGTACAAAGACAAAATACAAAAAAGCACTGGTCTAATAGTCCCTGGCAAGCAAAAAACAGAAGTGCCTGGCAGGTAATCCAAAGTCCAACAAGGGAAACACAAAGACTAAATACGCACAGAACTAATCACCAACAAGTCAAACAAATCGGTACTCAAAAAAGGCGGGAAAAAGACAAAGGAAGTATAGTAAACAAGTGTGTGTGATCACTTTCCTTTTCAGTAGGTCTACTAGATCATGTTAACATAGCTTGTAATGGGCAAAGTGCCTAAAGCATACAATGAACCTGGTTCTTTGTGGTTTTTGACCAATAGAAAGGCTGTCCCTTGTGGTTATTCGAAATAAAATTGCTAATAAAGACCGGAATGCTGTGCTGCATTCAAAGTGCCCTCTGAAAATGATAATCACTGTAATGATGGTAGTAGAAGTTGCTGGTATTGTTCATGTAGTAAAACCAGTACACCAACACAATCTTTGCTAGACTGGCATCAAATCCTGTCTATTTTTCTGACCCTCTTCTTCGTCTCTGTGCTCCCTTCCACTATCCATCATGTCCCAGCTCGTCCTGGTGGCTGTAATTCTATCTGAATGGCAAAGTGTATCAGATACACACTCTGATAAAGAAAGCAACGTGACCCAAATGCTTTATTCATCATCCCCGACCCGGCTTACGCAGAAGGCAAAACAAACAAGCTCGACTGCCACATTTAATCAAACGCAGCCACACTGACGGCCCTTTCTCACACTCAAGGGCACCTCTGAAGTGGAACTCTTTGCCGAATTTGTTTTGATGAGGGACACCTTTCTGAGTAATGAGGTCAATCATATTACCTCTGCGTCTGACTTTAAAAAAAAAAAAAAAAAAAACGCCACACAAGGTCTATTTTGGAGTGCAGTCGTGGCGATAAGGCCAGCCTTGTCATTTAAGGAGTGCACACAGCGCAGTCACAGAACAATTCAGATTAAAAAGTGATGAATATTCAGCCTGAGTTCGACCAGTCTGCAGGAGTTGACGGCGTCTGAGAAGTCGCCATCAGCAGATACAGTAGAGCTCCAACCCAGCATCCTATTCAGAAAACCACCTTAATATTCTGAGTACGTCTCACTTTGCTCACAGAGTCTCTGCAGTGAAATGTAAATGGAGTAGATAAGATGGATTTTCAGTGTCATTCCACTTTTCTAAAGAGCTTTGTATGTGATTCCATCCCTCCAGTGACAACGGCCGAGGCTGCATCTTGTTGAACTAACCACTTATCACAAATTGCAAACCCTCGAGGCAGTGCAGCATATCAGGGGACCGTGCGAGGTGGTTGGGTGACTTTGTCCAGGACTAAAGTGAAAGGAAATTAACGGCTGAAAGTCACATTTTGATCCTTCGTGGCCACCATTCGTCCGATTGGATTTGAATTCGAACAGGAGAGATCTTTTACTTGGACCGAATTAATCGTCGTGTACACATCACCCTGATACAAGAATCCACGGAGGGAGAGAACAGCAAGGATTGCTAGCTCCTACACTCTTAGAAATAAGGGTTCTAAAAGGGTTCTTCTGAAGGGCTGAGGTTCTACTTCTAACTATCTGCTTCTGAAGAACCCTTTTTTGAAGAAAGGGTTCTTAGAAAAGAGAGAAAAGAAAAAAGAGACGAGTTCTTCTTTGATTGTTGAAATCCTTCAAGAACTCTTGTCTTGTTAAGGGTTCTTTGTACCATGATATAAAAGGGTTCTCAGTAGAGCCCTCTGGAGGCCCTTTTCCCTGGTTCTTCAACCGGTTCCGTTCAAAAGCCTTGGAACTTTGGTGCCATCAAATCAAATGAACCAGCCCTTATTTCCACCAGTGTTGATAGAAACCATTGTAGGATTTCAGGATAAAACTCCTGGAACATAAAGGGGTCCTTGGTGGAACCGCTTGGAGTGGGCTCTTGACGAAACCCTTAGAATATTAAAAGGTTTCTGAGAGAACCCCCTGGGTGGGTTCTAGATAACAGCCCTTGGAATATTAATGGGTTTGCAGTAGAACCCTATGGGCAGATTCTTGCTAACACCCTTAGAAGGTGGGAAGGTTTTGGATAGAATCCCCAAAGAGGACTCTGAACCACTGAACCATAGAACAGTTCTTCTTTAGAACCTCTCATAGGAGGGGATTCTGGGTGGTGTGTTGGGTTCTAAATAGAACTCTTGGAAAGTGGAACCTGTATAAAAAGCTTTTACCCATAACCAACAAAGGCTCTCCCATGGGGACAAGCCAAAGAACCCTTGTGGTTCTAGGCAGCACCTTTATTTCTAAGAGTGTAGAATTAAATGCCATGCTATTTTTAACATTAGCGTTCTATGCAGTATATTTAGAACATGTACATTTCTTCGTATTTGTGTGACAGAATATGACACTGCTATTCTTTCAAAGCAGAATCCTCCTCCTCCTCCTCCTCCTCACTGTGTCCTTGATAAAGTTAGAACAGAAACAGAATTATATTCATTGATTTAGTCTGAATGAAAAGGATTTCAGAGCGACTCGAGAAGATAAGAGCTCTTTCTGGGCACTTCCAAAGATACCCACACCCTGATTGTTCTGGGAAACTCAAAGAGGTCTCATCTAGTGTTTGAGCTGCTGCCAGATGAGGAGGGCTATATTACATCTCTATCTATTTCCCACAGCATTTGAGCAATTTTTCACAGGCAAGATTAATGGCTTGTTCAGTTTCAGACAATTTAAAGTTGCGTGGAGGACCTCTCTGTGGAATTCGCAGAGATTATGAGTTCTATTTGCTGAGGAAATGAACAGTTTGTCCAAATGCCATGAGTCAGCCTTTACTGTGTTCTCTTTTTCAAATGGTGGCTTTGACCAAACTGTATATAGTTTCAGTACACACATCACAAAGCCAGGGTCCAAAATAGAGTTACTGAACCATCTGAGGGTATTATTATTGGAATCTGGAGCACTTTAATATGTGAATTTTGCCTCTTCCTTCCAAAAATGGGACTTTTAATCTCCTGGGATTTTCATTTATTTTTCTTTTCCCCCAACAATTATCCCATTCCTCTTTTAATGTCGAGCTCATCCGTTTTCCACCCACATACCACCTGGTTTTTCACAGTGCTATTCAACTCATACACCATATTCATCTTCAATTCACCACAGTGACAGGCAAGAGAATATTAAAAATGTGCAAATCAGGCATGCACCAACTGTGTGTCACCCATTGGTTTGTGGACAATGAGTTTGGCAATATGGGGGTTGCCAGCTTTTTTTTTTTTTTCCAACCACAGCCTGACAACTGGTGGTTGATGTACTGTGACTTGGGCAGTTTTGGCCCGTCCGTTCAGCAGGTGGTAATGGTGGTTTGGTTGCAATATGCAGCTGTTTTCAGTACAAAAGCTGTAGCAATTACAGCCTGCTCTGAACCAAGCAGACACACACAGTTAGTGAGCAGCTACTGAACATATCTCAGCATTTAGCAGCTAAAAAGCAAGACAGTTCCCTCAGGAGTTGGTAGAGACCAAAAATGGAGCTAAAAGAGAGTAACTTACAATCAACAAAGTGGAAAAAACAAATCTTTTTGGACTACAGGAACACTTTCCTAGACATATCCTTCTGAATGTTAATATTTGGGCTTTTACATTGGGCTTTTAGAAACCAGTAGCAGCTTGAGTTGACGCCCAATCATGAGGAAGAACACAATGTTTGCAATCAGAGGACTTTCCTAGATCTACTGCAGAAAGTCCTACTGTTTCTTGTCTTACATTTTAACAATACACTAAAATGTGCCTCTGGAAACATTTAAGGCAAGAAATAGGCGATGTAGTAACAGATTAATGATCCATATTTGATCTGAACTGCCTAGTTTGGCAGTTTGAGCTGAATGTTGGCAGGCGCTGTTGGAAACAGGAAAAACAATGGCAGTAGTCTGGTCACAGTCTTTCTCATATTACAGCTAAACAGCACACTAAAAATAGACAGTTTAGCAACAGAATATTGATCCACATTTGATCAACACTGTCTAGTTTGATCTGACTTTTGTGATGCCGGTGCATTATGCTGGAGGGACTTGCCGAGAATGACCTGTCAATCACAAAGTAGCCTTGCCCCAAAGCATACAAGCTTGATCATCTATTTTACTCTAAATGGGACCATAATTTACAGACTGAAGATTGTGCTTCATTAAAGAATACTTGAAACTAGCAATTGAGAACATTAACTCTTTAGGAATTATTTTATGAGGCAATAAATGAAATGAGAAGGGTCATTTTTAACTAAGCTTGCATAAAATCTGACTTATTTTTGCAACCAGTGAGTCGCCCCCTGCTGGCCATTTAAAAGAATGCAGGTTTAAGGCACTTCTGCATTGGCTTCACTTTTCAGACCTGTCTGTCCATTATTTAAAATACGGTCTATGCAACAAGTATAAGCCTTTGTTGTACAGGGGATTATGGGAGTTACAAGTGAAGATGACTTACTGACCTTAGCAGTGTATTTTCTTACCGATGTGTTTGTATTTTGTGTTTCTTCTGTAATGTCTAATCAATATGCAGCCATAACTGTCATATATGATTGAGTCATAACAGTAATTGCAGATTGTCCTGATGTTTTGAATTGATGATGTACAGAAATTCCAGCAATTCATTTTTCCTTCTGTATCCTTCTTCTTTCTTCTAATTTTTTAGATCGAAATGTTAGAGCTCAAATACGGTGGCCACCTCATCTCCCGCCGTGCTGCCTGCAAGATCCAGACTGCCTTCCGCCAGTACCAGCTCAGCAAGAACTTCGAGAAGATCCGCAACTCGCTGCTTGAGAGTCGTCTACCTCGGCGCATCTCCCTACGCAAGGTCCGTGTGCAGAACACGGAAGGTTTCTCTGCTGAACGGGCCCTGGCAGAAGGCTGCAACTTGGCCGGCATCCCGTTGGTGCGCTCACCATCTCTGCCCGCCACGGTTGGTGGCACCCTGACCGACCTGGAAGACTCATTCACTGAACAGGTCCAGTCACTGGCAAAGTCCATAGACGATGCCCTCAGCAACTGGAGCCTGAAGACCATGGCTTCACTGCAAGAAGGCGGCACGTACCAGTTCAGCGCCGACTCCTTCAGTGCAGCTGCAGCTGCAGCAGCAGCAGCAGGAGTAGGAGGTGGAGGAATAGGAGGTGGTATGGGAGAGTCAACAATTTCTCAAGGTCCGGTGGACCCGAGTGACCTGTCGAGGAGCGCAAGCAAACTGATGATGGCGTTCCGGGATGTGACGGTGCAGATTGACAGCCAGAACATCCGTGTTTCATCCTCCGTCATGGAATCATCCACCTCCGTCACCCTCGGCAGCTGCATCCAACAAGAAGGAGCCTACACCACCGCTTCAACCACTCCCACAACAACAAACTCCACTCCTGCTTCTATTCCCTCTGTCCCCTCACACGAACCCCCTCCTCCTCCTGCAGAGGTCCCAGCTGAACCCATAGATCCCCCACCGCCCCCACAAGAACCCCCACCGCCTCCAGAATCAGATACTGGAGGAGACGAGCAGGATGTTGAATTCCCTGCTCCTCCCCCGAGTGAAGAAGAACTCGGGGAGGAGGAACAACCTCCCCTAACCCCTCTGGATAAGATGGCTGCCCCTCAAACCCCAGAGGAGGTTGTGGTGGCAGTGCCGCCACCCACAGAACCCGCTTACGCCCCTCCTCCACCAGCACAAGAGGCTGTGCTGGTGGAGAACTCGCCCGTGGTGGAGCCGCTGGAGGTGAAGAGATGTGGCTCCGAGACGGCAGACAACAGCTCGGAGCAGATGAGCAGCAGCAGCACATCAACGGAGGCGCGCTCCACATCTGAAGCCTCGTCCAAGGAAGCACTGCAGGCCATGATCCTCAGCCTGCCACGCTACCACTGTGAGAACCCCGCCAGCTGTAAATCACCCACGCTGTCCACTGACGTCATGAGAAAACGCCTCTACCGCATCGGCCTCAACCTCTTCAATGTGTGAGTAGCCACTGCATTTTTATTCTTTTGTGCTCAGATGATTCTAATTAAATTTTAAATCAGGCTGAGTTTTGTGTTATTGCTGCTGAATCACTTCTGACTGGTTTGCCACAATTAACTGCAGTGAAACAAAATGATTGATACCAAAGAGATCTGGACAGAACAGAAACCATTTTTTAAGTCTGGTAATTTATTTTTCTTTTAGGAAGTAGAGTGAAATAAGCTTCTACCATCTTCCTTCTTTCCAAAAATACAAAGGTCGCACAGTAAGCCAGGCCAGACTTCCAAAATTATTCAGACACGCAAACACTCACTCATATTATTAGATGTTAAATCCAGGCAGGGAGTTTCTTGGCAGTTGGGAACCCAGTGAGCATTTTGTGATGAAAACAATGATCACTAGTAAAAAATGCTCAGAATAGGTTCAAAATGGAAATTTTTTTCACAAACTATTTGACTGATTGTTCACATTCAGACCATACCGGGATTTGCAACAGTGACTTTTTTCCATCCCCTTCAAGGTGCAAATAATAGCCTCTCCCAGTAAGCATTTTGCCTCTGAAAAGACCTTTAAAGAGGTACAGCACACTTAAACATGTTTGAGCTAAATTATATCACTAATTTCTTAATTGATTCCCTGCCCCTGCTCTGGAGTGGGAGTCTGTTAAACTGCGCTCCTTTTCAAATACATGCTGATTGAGATTAATCATTCACAGTAGCTGAGAGTAGTTTTTTATAATCCTCTACTGAGTCTTTTTTAATTTTGAAGCTTTTGACGGACATTGTACAGCACTCCGTCACAGACAGACACACACACAGTGACGTGACAGCCTCTCTGAGCAGCTCGTGTTAGCTTGACACAGAAACATTTTTGCACCTCGTGTTCCCCCTGGAATCCACTAGTGTCCACTACATCTTCCTGGTAATTTTAATTTCTTTGTCATGCTTCATACTCTGTCCCGGTGCAGATATCCCAGAGTAATCAAAACTGTATCCAATACACCTAAGTACTCGCACTAGGCAGCAGGAGTAAGCACAATTTTTTTATTTTATATTTAGAACTGCTTCCACTTATGACGGCATCTGAAGCTTCGTATTCAAGTAATTTTACATGGCTGCATTGTTGGCTGGATTTCACTGCATTTCAAAATGTCTTCAAACTAATCAATTCTAGCATTACCCTCCAAGAATTGATATTGTTATTTAATCAGGGTCCAGTAATGCGATTGTTCTTGTAAGGTGTCAAATTCATTAAGTCTGCTTATACAGACCTAAATTAATAATATATATATATCCCGTTACTATTACCATTACCATTATATTCATTACTATTGTTCAGTTACGAGAGGAAGAACAGTGGTTTTTGTGGAAAGGATGGAAGAGGCTACTGTATATACAGTGAGATTTATGGAACAGTTTGTACCTCCACCCCTCTTCTAAGTGAAGTTTGACGGGGCCCTCTTGGACTCAAAGAGCAAAGAAAAGCACTTTTCCTCACAGGTCCCCATTGTACTCCAAGAACAAACAGAACGAAGCCCAAGTCCCAAGCCAGATCTGAGGTGCCTTCTTTCTTCTCAGAAACATAAATCAGAACAGGAACAGAGAGGGAAAGAGGGAGTGTATGAAGACTGATTTTTAAAGGGGAAATGAAGGAAGTGTGAGTACCTGGTGGAGATGACAGTAAGACAGTTCGTGATAACCTAACATGGATAGTTACAGATATACTCTTGTGGAAATGACAGTTAGTCAACTGCCCCTTGATGCTACATCAAGCATTTCATTCTTTACACATGTACTTTATGATAAATAGTGGCAATATTTAATGTATTTCTTGCTTTTAGCCAGAGGTAGACAAACGTTAGCCTTTTAACATAACTTGTCCACAACGGGCTAAGCTATTGTGTTATGTTTTTACTCAAGGATCCAAATGGAGAACATGGATAAGTGGTCATTTAAAAAAGGTGAATTTACTTAACAAGCCAGAGATGTGAATGTAGATCTTGGTCTGAGTTCATAGCGGAGCAGCGCAGGGAGAGTGAGCTCGGCAGGCGGCAGGAAAACAGATAAGACATTGAGCGTAGTGGGCAGACGGTGATCACCAGCAGGGAACAAACCTGGGACCAAAAACAGAGTCAGACA
Organism: Lutjanus argentimaculatus; assembly: GCA_034769285.1. Taxonomy (NCBI): domain Eukaryota; kingdom Metazoa; phylum Chordata; class Actinopteri; order Lutjaniformes; family Lutjanidae; genus Lutjanus; species Lutjanus argentimaculatus. The sequence goes on along the minus strand of JAWZSL010000029.1, from coordinate 1,509,820 downwards.
GAAGCCAAAAAACATGCAGAATGAATCACAAGCTTCAGTTTAGACCGTAGCATCAGTACCACATTGCCAAACAGAGAGATCTGCTGAAGAGCGAAGGGGTTTTATGCTTCAGAGGCTTGATTAGTTGATGACTCACAGATGTGCAGGTGATCAGGCAGCTGGAGAGAGGTGGGGCCCAGACAGAGATACACACACAGAGATGACAAACAGGGGGATAATCAAGAAACACAAGGCAGGGTAAACAACTAAGAAAACATAAGGAAGAAGAGGGAAGTATAGCTGGACCATGACAAAGCTAGCTAACTAGTTAGCTAATGAATGAAGTAATGCTTGGTTAATACTGTAGGTAATTTTGTTAGCTGGACATGCTAGCAATTGCAGCTAATGTTAGAGTAGGTAAACACATTGTTTAATCCATCCCATATATGTTGTGCTTGTGTTTTTGGCTTTGAAAGGACTAGGAAAAGAACAAACTCTTTACATGCAAAGTATCACTCTTTCCTACAGCTCCATGCACACTGTTTAAACTTCCCATGGAACAGTTAGTGGAGTGCTTACTGTTTACGTGTTTCTTCTACAACCACGCAGCTAGAGAGGGACTTGTTGCAGACATTGATTATCATTTGCAGTAGCCAATTGCGCTGAATGTGCATTACACTCCCCGCCATGCAGCTAAAGTGATCCATGGATGTAGGAAGGAGAGCGGCCCTTTTAGCTGACGCTGCCTAAAATAAGAGCGCCCAGTGAACACGGCCAGTCCAGGACCAAAACGGCCTCTGAGACCAACAGAGAACAGTTTGACAACAGGGAATGGGCTACAGTATGAGGTGTACTGTACAGGGCTCAGGCAGTTAGCTAAATTACTTTAGTAATAAGAAAAGCTGTCCTCGGATACTCTTTAAACCACCTCTGTACTCTATTCCGCATCAGTTTTGGAGGCTGTACTCATTATACACCTGAGTGCAGGATGAGTCAGTAGGTTTTAATTGTTTTCTAGGAAAAGACAAACTCTGAAACATCATTTAAAAGAGCAGAAAATACCTACAAAACAACTTTTTTGTCATTGCTGGTCCAGATATCAGCATAGGTGACATATAGCGCAATACATATGTGATAAAAACTTTATTTTGACTTCATGGGAACTTTAAAAATGTCAAAGAAAGTGATGGGCATCTCTAAAGTATTGCAGCAATATATTTTCTTTTTTTATATATATTAGAACTTGATGATCAATATATCTGACATTTTTGTCAGGTTTGATGTGCCAGTCTTAAAGTGTGCCTTTTATGCGGAGAACCCAGGTGTAAACCCTGATACAGGCTTGTATTCCTTCCTCTCACCAACTCCCACTGCATTTTCCTCCGTGGCTTCACAAATTGTCAGCAGAAGAAAAACACGTCTGTCTTGAAAAGCTTGTTTGTGTTTGCTGGTTGCAGCTTTTCAGTCATTGTGAATTCAGTTCCCCCCCTGCTGCCTAGTGAAGAGTGACAAAGTCAAAACCAGATAAGACCTTCCCAAGACGCGCTCCAGACAGGTGCAAGGTGGCTACATGGCAGCCAAAGATAGGACGAAAAAAGCGTTGCCATGGCGACAGCAGTGCATGGGGGGCCAGAACTGTCTGAATCTGTTGTGTTGATATCTTGAGAGAGACACCAAGACTGGTTTGGACCAGCAAAAATGAATTTAATATAAGATTGGTGCTATTCAAAGTTTAGCAAAAGGTTTAAGAGAGCTCAGTGCACAATTAAAAAAACAGCTGTCTGTTTAGTAGAGTTCAAGTTGATTGATTTAACTGAAATTAAGTTTAATCAGTGGAGATGCTTGCTTACCAAAATTAATATAAACTGGCTAAATAAAAAAATAAATTCAAGTGCTGTTAAGTGGGACCAAGTAAAGACCAGGGGAAACAGTTGATCGTTCTGTATCTCTTAGCAAAACGTTACATTGTTAGCTAACATTAGCTAAAAAGTTAACAAAAAGTTACATTGTTTGCCAGCTAGCTAAAAACTTAGTTAGCCTAGTTAGCCTACTCATGATGGCTCAGCAGAGAAGCTCCGCCTTTAACAAAAATCTTTTGGCCAAATTAATTAATCTCAAAACCCTCTCAAGTGTTTAAAATACTGGATTAGAATAAAACTATACTTTAAAGAAGGGTTTAATCTCATTATTTCATTCAGTCTTTAATTTTAAGCTAGTTTAAAAGTTTCGTGCAATGTAATTTAAACTATGATTTAATCAGGTTTAAAAACTAATCTTTGGTGCAACCCAGCCTATAAATCCTTGAGATGTGTTAAACTCACTCAGTTTTGTAGTTGAAACTGAAAACCTGACCTCCAGCTAGTTATCATAATTTAAATGATCAATTACATATTCAGAGAAGCACTAAAAAAATATTGTATTATACACGTTTGGTACCCCTGTTAGCCCTGACTATTTGTTCAACACTGAATTCTTCCTCTTTTAGCTTTTCACCCGCAGCGTACCCTAAAGGACCTAAACACCCCACATATTCAAATAAACTCACACACATCTATTACAAGTTGAGCTTAGCCACTGATGGAGTAGCTGCAATTACTTGGAATACATGAGGGGTGGATTCAAAAAATAATGGCAACGATCCACAAAGCCTAAAAATTCTCATTAGTCATTCTGCTGCAAGTCGTGAATGTAATTAAAAGTTCCTTCAGCACTGTGTGAACCGGCACCTTGGGAACTGGAATGAAAAATTTGTTAACATTTCAATCCAAGCTGGTTTTTTTTTTTTTTTTTTTTTTGGTCCCTGCCACCTCAACCGTTTCTGCAGAAGCTTTCCAGCTTTCTAAAATATCTTGCAGTGACGCAGAATACACTGTGTTCCCTTGGGTGCAAAACCACTACAAGATTTTGTTAAGATATTGCCCCAATTAAGCCATCTCATACAAATTTAGAAGATTGGAGCTCATGAACACACATTATCTTTTTTGCTCACTGCCAAGCGCTGCAGCGCAACAAAAGTGCACAATAAAGCCAATTAACTTTGGCTCAATGCAGGAGCGTGACACTGAAAACAAGAGGTGCAGGAAGGAGCAGTGCACGCAGGGGGAATAATCACCAGGGCAAAAATATACAAAATATAGAAAATAAAAAATCTGAAGAGTAAAACGAGCATGTTCACATGACTGAAATGTGTCATTCTCACACAGTCAGCAACATTTCAGTAACATGATATTTGCCTGTTGATGTGCACAAAATAACAATCTTGAATCACTGTTTTTCTCAGTGTTGAGCAGTTTGATTTCAGCCAACAGAATAGCGTGCATCAATGATCTTATTCTGCACATGGTATTACGATATCAATTCAAAAGGCAAAGTCAGTATTTAAGTTACTGCAAAAATTGGCACCAAAATGTCAATATCCAGCACCAGTTATGTTTAGTGTCAGACACTGCAAACAAATATTTTCAATGGGACAGAAAAGAAAACCACGTTCCTTCACCAAAATAGGATTACGTGACATGTTATTTAATATGTAGGTATCATTTCAACATTAGGGGCGATGTATAGGCCATCAAGTGGGGGTGCTCCCCGAGAAAGTTTTGACCATTTGACCATATCCTGGCAAGCAACTTGTCAAAATAAAAGTCCTCTACTTTCATGTTTTTAATGCATGTGTCCCCAAAATACCATGATGTTTCTCTTAAACTATAGTCATTTTTATGCCTAAACATAACCAAAGCTAGGCCACAGATTTTTAACATAAGAGATTTAACTTTCAGTAGTGATGTCTGACAGTTATAGAGGGCATGGAAAAACAATGTATTTTGCAGCTCAGTTTGAAGGACTTGTTGAATATTAAGGTTTGCGAAGAGCTTAACTTAAGAAAATGCAGTAAATACACATAAAGGATAGAGTTAGTGTTCCGCATCAAACGCAGCCATGGTTCAAGTTTAGGTCAGGATTTAGTCATGCAGTTAAGCTTTTGTTTTTACTAGACACAAAATCAGGAGCTGGACGAGGCTTTTCAACAGTTCAGAGTGGATTTAATCATAAAAGAGGAGTGAGGTTTAAAGGACTGGAGCAGGATTTCACACTGGAGCAGAGCAGCAGGTTGAACTGGGCAGGGAAGCAGGCTGGAGTGATGCTGGACGAGGACTCACACAGGCGGACACATGTTAGACCGTCAGGAAAACATGAGAATAAACTAGACTGAGTGACAAACTTGACCATTGCATCTGTACCATGTAGGCTGGGGTCTGCAACCTGCGGCTCTGGAGCCAAATGTGGCTCTTTAGCCCCTCTGGCTCCCTGTGACTTTGGATCTGACATAAGTTATTTAACATTTTAATTTTCATTTATCATTATTGTAGGTCAATGAAAAAGTTGACACAACTCAAATTCGAATTTGAGTCCTGTCATAGATTTTTTTAAGTTAGAGCCCAACTCAAACTCTTGAGTTTTACCAACTACTACTCTTTTGTTGAGATAATTTACCTTTCTTCTTTAGATAAACTTAAATCTTTCAGTTTTAGAACCCTCCCCAAAAAGTTGTATTTAAACAATTCATGTGAAAGTGAATGATTTTGGAATACAATTTTTTGAGTTTCTTAAACTTAAATCATCTCAACTAAAGATTATAGGTCAGCGAAACATTTAAAAGTATATTTCAAAACATTTTGAGTCATCTGTCTATTGCTGGGTACCTTTTCCTCAAAAAGGACGGGGATTGGAAGGAAAAAACTGAACTTTTTGGGAGTTACAAGTAAGTAAACTGTCCAATTATATAGAAACAAGGCTGATCAACTGTGGCAAGCCATCTGAGTTTGGTTGTAAAAGGGACTTGAATTATTCATTACTCATGCTACCTTATAGTTTCAGAGGACAATAATGGCACTGCTTTCACGAAATTCTTTTCCAGCCTCAGTTAGATTTAGCGAGTCTACGTTCAAAGACCCTGAACGATCACTCACATTCCCTCTGTATTTACCCTCCTCTGTACAATTACTTTTTCAAACATGTCCTCTTTGATAGTGTCAGTCTGAACTGCAGCTCGAGTGTCAGACATAGATTGGCCGTAGCATTTATCTGTTTGCTCAGATTGTATTTGAAACACTCAGCAGTTTTTTTTATACATATCTTATGAGGGGAGGTGAGGACTGTACACATCAGTAATGACTGTTTAATGAAAGCTGCCAGTTTGATTCCGAGGCTCTCTGACTCTTTGGAGATATTTTCATAAAGTGACAGGTTTCATAGCCTTTTCTGTCTATTTGCAGTCCCTCCCCCCTCTTCTCATTCTCCCGATCAAACACCTTGAAAGATAAGCTGACTTTTAATAAATTGGCTACAAGGGAAGAGAGCAACCGAATGAGGCAGGGTGAGCAAAAAAAAAAAAAAAAGTAATCGAGCTTGAGGCTTATTAGTTCCACCAGTTCATATCCTCCCTCTAATACCTGCGCTGTTGTATCCTTTGCATCTTAAACAGCACTGTTTGCTTTGGGCTAAAACTTGGGTATTGCTTGATCATGCGGACTAAAAGCTCACACATATGCATGCGCAGTTGGGTAATGTAATGCGTGAGGGTGTGTTTGTCGTGCAGCAGGTGGCGTACGCATCAAGAAAGGCAGGGAGAAAAAGTAAATTAAAGAGAGTAAAAGTCAGAAGTTTTGGGTGTGTGCACGCGCCATCCTGCACAAGCATGAAAAGACAGAACAGTGTGTGATAGAAATGGAGTGCAGAAGCAAGAGGAAAGAGACACAAAAAGGTAGAGGAGGCGGAAAAGGTTGAGAGAGAGAGAGAGACCACTTGATAAAGTTTCCACCTTGAGTGTGCGTGGAATGACAATGACTCCATTATAGCAGGGGAGTGTGTGTCAAGGACACCGCCATCACACAGGGGAGCTGGTACCGAAGTTTCAGCAGGGAACGGGCAAAAAGAGAGAGACGGGAGGATGTGAGCAGGTGTGCATTAATGACAGATTCAGTAGATTTCTCTTTTTGTATGCATGCCTTTTCCACTTCATACGACTGGGTTAGATATGTCCTTAATTCACTTTTTTGCCGTCACATATTCTAGTGAGGTGAAAGCATTGATTAGACATCAGAGGAGACATCAGAAACTTAACTGTTTGGTAGCCATGGTAATTAAGGTTAGGACGTGATTCAGGAAAAATTACACACAAGTAGTTCCTGAGTCAATGTTGCTATTCCCAAATGAAGAGAGGAATTGTGTATTACACAAGCATCCTAACTTCCCAAATCCTTTAGGATAACAGTTATACTGTCTTAATTGTCACAATAGTGTTAGCTAACAATAGCTGTTTTGAAGTGTCACTTCTAGACAATAAATTTTCCCATACCCTGACTGGCAACTACTACAGCGTGTCTGGTAAGAACACGGGTAGTTTCATGAACCGTGCATATTCTCTTCCATCAAAAGTGTTATCTACGTGGTTTCTACAGAGGAAACATTAAATAAACGCAAGATGTCAATTAGTGTCCTAAAAACAATACAAATTATTTATCAAAGTTTAACTTAAATGAGCAAAGAGATGCTTGCAATCATCATGATTATATAAAATATCTCCAATTAATGCTATAATATAAGTAACTCAGGCCATTACAATTGCTAACCACTACAGTGATAATTGAGCCCGTTTAACAAGGCTAATTAGCTTGGGAAAATCCTGTGAATGTCAAGGTCATGCTATAGTATACGCATGAACCCAAGAACATTTTCTGATTTCTCCACAGATACGTCGAACTCATCTGTCTGGAAGTTAAGTGCCTTCATTATTTTTGAATGCCTCAGTATGTTTGTTTTATGATAAAAAAAAAACTAATGGTTATAAAGTTGTTAAGCTTGAAAAGATGAGAAAAGTGTTGATCATGAGGTAACAAACATAAAAGATGATGAATTTTGTTGGATTTCCTAACAGAGAAGATAAGATGGAGTAAGATAAGATTCCTGAAGTTAGCTGAGATTTGAGAAATTGTGAAAAATCCTATCTTAAGACTAAGATAGGAAGTTTAAAACAGTCCCATGCAGCTCGTGGTGCAATCCAACAGACTTACTGTGCATTAAAATGGAGCACCATCGAGCTTTATGAATTAAATAGATGGTGGCATAAGAGATGTGTAAGGTGATGGCGTAAGTGTGAAAGAGAGTAGGAGTGAGAGAGAGAGACACAGATCTGAATACATATGTCAAGAAAGGCTAATTAACACAGCCTATCCAGCTCCTCGAGAGAGATAACCTGACGTCAGGAGGACAGAGCTCTACAAAAAGCTCGCCGTATGTACCGTTTGTGCTTGTTTGTGCACGCACAAGCCTCGCCTGTATTAACATTCTGCCCTCGGTGCTAAATGACCCAGCACATAATTACAAACTCTGAATTCCAGATGGCGAACAGAGGAAGCATTTCTAATTTCTCTTCTGCTGTTGACAGGTGGTACATACAAAGACTGTGCAGAGGTGCAGCTGATTTGAAAACATAGAAATTACAATTTAATTTAAAAAAACACACACAAAAAACATGTTTTTTTGTGTCACAGCACCAGCAGCATTGTGTTTTCAGGTTGTCTGTCCCATTCTCAGAATGAATCATCCTGGGCCTTACAAGGCCAGTGCTTAGATAGGCTCGACCACCTCTACATCATGAAATTTATCAAAAGCAGGTACGCCCTCTAATCAGAGTTGGGTGGTCCACCTCCTCCAGCCTCAGGTCTTGAGTGAGAGTCTCTGAAACAACGCTCATTTTCAATACTTATCAAGACTCATCATTCACAGTAGTTGACTACTATTTTTTGCAAACACTCTACTTAGTATTTTTAAGTTTTGGTGCTTTTCACAGCTGTAGAAGCACCACTGGACTGCAGTCTTTCTCTTGCTGATGACCCCATGTTAAACAGCAGGGCAACTGCTGTGTACTGATAACACACACACACACCCCCAGAGCCTCTCAGCCTCTCTGAGCTGCTGGAATTAGCTTGGTACATGCACCACAGGTACAACACGGAAACTTTTTCAAAAATGGCCACAAATGTGCTTGTAGTGACTGTCAAAGCTCCAGCAGACTCCCTGTGTTTCCAGCGCTTCTGTTTCCATGGTTTCTCTGTGGACATGGAGAGTCTAACAGCAGCTGCCCGTGGCTGTTTAACTCTGACTACTAGCTGTTAGTGCTGCTACACTAGGCAATGATCAGTGTTTCTGGTCACTGTCGTAGCCACACTCCCTGCAGTGGTTGTCCTGCCCCGCCCCCCTCCTCAACCCCTTGCCCTCTTTTTTCCAAAATGGGGTGCAGTGGGTGGAGATCAGCTCAGACCTGGGCGTGCAGTAACACTTTTAACAACAAAGTTTGAAATCATTTCAAAATTCAAATGAACACATCTGGAACATCACATGTCAATGAAGGGATTCATTTGTCAGAACTCTGGGAGTTAATTGAGAGTCTGATATCGGGAGTCCAATATCAGACTGAATTGTCAACTCAGTGGAGTGTGCAGATCCATTGGTCTGAACAAAAACAAAAACTGTTAACCTAAGGAAGGGAGAAGCAGCCACATCACTATATTCTTGCTTTTTCAGCACAAGCATACTTGATGGACAGGAGCAGTGCTTTGCAACAGCAGGTCTACATTGGTGTGATGATTTGGAGCTTTGAAGCGTTTATAGTCACACCGCACAATCGTGTTTCCACTCAGAAAAATGCACAGGAGCGCTAACCGGCCATCAATCTATCACTAGTTAGTAATGAAACATAAATGCGCACATCTGGAGAAATAGGCAACACGCAGTGCTGACAGTTAAGCACTTGTAAAGGCCATAAAACACAACTCTGCAGTCGCTGTGCACATCTGAAATAGATCTAGAATAGAAGGCCAATAAAAGTGGATATCAAGGTGGTGAGGGGAGTGTGTATTTATGATCTGGTGTGAGTCCAAGATGGAAAAAAACAACGTGTGTGTGTGCATCAAGGAGGCAGGAGGAGGAGAAAGTGTGAAGGAGAAAGATGTCTGGGCATGTAGCAGGTTAGGTGGGAGTTGTCATTTTAGCGTGACATCTGGGTCCTGTCTGGCACTGTGTCCGACACCCCCTCCCCTCTTTGTGTGTGTTTTTATATGCACCTTTGCTTGTACTTTTCACACTTCGACCTTGTAGGAGCTCAGTTTTCTATCTTCAGCTGTGAGTCACCTGCTGCAGCTCCTCATACTTAAAAGGTAAAAGAAGGGATTTGTCTGTGTCCTTCAAAATGACCCATATGACCTTTACAAAAACAATCCACATGAGTGTTCTCTGATCTGTTGACATCATGGTGAAGGTTTGGTTTAGATAATATGACTAAAACTACTCGGTAAAGGTTGGTTTCAACTAAACATTGACTGTATGCAACCGTGGCTCCTAGAAATAAGTACTTAATGTTGATAAATTGACTGTTTTTCATTTGTTTTCCCAACAGTGTCCACTCAGTCCAACTAAAATATGATTTTATTAGGGTAAAATTGTGGTCTTGGTTAAAAATTGATTAAGTGATGTTCTTATTGGCTCACATTTGGCCGTCTCGTCTCTTTTTGGATAAACTGGCAAAACCATAACCTGAAAACTTGTTTAATCTTTATGTTAACTTCAATTGTAAATTCAAACTGCAATCGCATTTACACTTAACTGCAGATTTTCAAATGACTTTACGTGACTGTTCATAAAGTTTGAAGTTGACCATAGTTACGTTATGTTCTACGTTCTAAAGTATATTGACATTTAAATTGACTAAATTATGTCCAGCTGGTCTTGGAGCAGGGAAACATCTAAAACATGCAGGGCGGTGGCCCCAAGGATTTTAAGAGCTTGTTTGGCTCTTCTTAAAAGGTCTTTACACGATTTTCTGACGTCTTCCACCGTCCACAGTGCTCCCTCACAATCATTATTTATTGCTGCAGTTACTGACTCCCATGCCTAAAGTTTCTGCCTGTTTGTGTTATTTAATCTGGCCGTGAGGACTTCTTTATGCTCTGCATACAATTTGATGAGCCTCCTGATTTCTCCATCTGTAAAATTTACCTCTCTTTTCTTTTGATTAGCATTGTTATCCAAATTGTCCATTTTATCTTCCAGTTTGTTTGACAGGATAAGCTGGAGACCGCTTTTGGTAGAAGTGCATTGCTTGGCAACAATTATCAATTTGCGTGTATTTGCATTGTCAGTCAGGCTTGAGGCACTCTGTGTAAATTTCTGTCACGGCAGAAAAAATCAGACGTAGTTAAGACAGTCTTTTTTTGCACCCAGCCGGTGCACCAATGTGCACTGCTATATCCTGCAAAACCACCCAACCGGGTCTAAGTTGGTAGGGAGTCCCTAAACTCACACAGCTGACATGATGACAGTGCCGCTGACGGGTCTCACTCACATTCTAGCTACTGTTCACGTGTATTGGATCAGTGGATCCCTGCTTGTCACACTCACACCCAAACCTCCACCCTAAGATTAGATTGAGGTATATGAAGCATTACTTTCTTCAATCAAAAACACATTGCTTGTGAACATAATCCAGCTGCCAATAACAGAGGACATCATATTAACTCCATTGGCTCCAATTGACTTTAAGATTTTACTGGTCACTTATAAAGCCCGTCTTGGTCTGGTTCCACAGTATACTTTCTAGGAGACAGGGTTGCATTCAGGAGGGGGGATGCAACCTGCAGTCTCTTATGTTAAACTCCCAGACTTTGGGGTTTTTGCTGCATTACGTCAACATCACAGCACTGTCACCTTCACTACTGAGAAAGGACAATCATTATCTGCACGATCACAAGAGGTCCACGTCATGGAAAATATAAACATGATTGCTGTCAGCATTTGAACAAACAAACCCATGCCTATGATCGTCTGATGAGGACAGGCAGCACTCGTCTAAATTTATCCATTGTGTATATCCTGCATTATTTCCTCCCTCTCCTTCCCTATCTTCATCCTACTATCCACCTCTGATTACGAATAATAATCACCATGTGTGATCCATCTGTTGTTGGACAAACATCAAATGACTGATATCTGCCAAATTCGTTTGGCGAGACATCACCTTCAGCTGAGAGGGTGAGAGCGAAGCTGGGAGCGTGGCTGAGGCTGTCACAGCAGATGCTTTCAGGCAGCCCAGCCGGCACTCATCGTCCTCCGTCTCTGTCCTCACATTCCCATTCCCGCACATCTGCTCTGTCTGGTCCTCTTCCAGCCTCCTCCTTATATCCTGCCCTTTATCCTCCCCTCTCCCCTCCCCTCTGTCCCGCCCTCGCCTTACTAAACCCATTAGCTGTGGTACACACATACACACACACACACACACTGCTGTGTTATGTAAAGGTTGTGGTTTAAACACTGTATAGAGACTGGAGAGGGGGAGCTGTGGCAATAATGTGGCAGCCTCCCTAGAGCAACTATCCTCTGTGTCTAATGGGGTTATAAATAGTCACGATATTACTCCCCTGTTCATACATAAGTAACTTCTGCCACGCAGTCAGCTGAAAACTATCTGCATGACTTATGATAGGATCATAGGACAGGAGATGATGTTCAAAAGCAATGAAAACTAATGAGATGTTTAGACAATTTTCTGAAGTCATGAGCATAGAAGTACACCTAATTATCCAGACATATAAATGTTCACTTAGACTACTCTCACATAGACATACAATCTTACTGAGCTTACAAGTTCCTGCCATGCATGATGAGCTTGCTAGCTCTTCTGCCCTCATCTATGCATGAAGCTAAACATACTTCCAATTAATATTGAAGACAAACAATTAGATAACAGTTAATCCAGCCCCCCTTGACTGTGACCACTGTTGCAGTGGTGGTGGGCCAAAGTACAATAAAGATGTATACTCATGCAATATACTGTTAGAAAGCTGAGATTCTTGTGTTTTGATCAGTGACAACCATTTCAAGATACTGTCACAACACCAGGTGCTATCAGTGCCACCAACAAAAGTATGAAAACATTTGAAGACTCATAGTAACCTATCAATCAATAATATTTAGACGAAAACTGACTTGTTACACTGGCAAAGGTCTAGTTGATCCAATCTAGTAACATATTCAGTCCAAAACACACTATTTCTATCCATAAAACCCCACAAATTTCAAGAACTAGCTGGCTAGTCTCCCACTTGTTTGTCAAAGTACCCAACTACTATGTACCATGTAGCTAAACACACTCCCAATAAATGTTGAAGACAAACAATTAGATAACAGTTAATCTAGCCCCCTGGACTGCAACCACTGTTGTAGTATTAAGTGGTAGCAGGTCGAAGTACTATAAACATGTATACTCGTGTGACATACCATTAGAAAGCTTAGATTCTTGTGTTTGGGTCAATGCCAACCATTTCAAGATACAATCACACCACTAGGTGCTATCAGCGCCACAAATTCAGGAAACTAACAATTACCATACTGAGGCAACTCACCATTGAAGACTCAGTAATCCAATGATTGATAATACTCCAACAATGGTCCTGTTACATTGGCACAGATTCTGTTAATCCAGTACAGTAAAATTCAGTCCAAAACACACTGTTTCCATCTATAAATACCAACAAACTGCACAAACCAGCCAGCAGATGTTTTCACTCCCACTCATTCATTAAAGTACAAAACTATGTAAACATGCATAATCATGCAACATACCATTAAAGATGACAGTCTTGCTTTTCGACCATTCAACCATTTTGAGATACAGTCACAACAGCAGGTACAATCAGCACCACAGTCTAGCAAACAAACAATTACAAAACTAAGCCAACTCACCATTAAAGACTCCCAGTAATTCATCGATTGAAAATATTCCAACAAAAATGGTCCTGTTTCATGGGCAAAGGTTGAGTCGATCCAATCAAGAAAGTTGTCATCCTTTATTTGCATCATTGTGTGTCTGGAGTTTGCATGCTGACAGAAACGATATCTTTGACTCAACATGGCCTCTGCAGGCTGACCTTTTGATTGACACCTCACGTGAGCCAATAGGACCTTCCATGTCCTGTCCGCAGCCTACAATATAAGAGTTCATGTTCAAAGGAAGTACCCGCCTCTCTTCTCTGATGTAAAGACAGAGCCAATAGGCAATCTTCCAGGCAGTCACTGATTATATTAATTTAGCTCTTAAAATCAACTTGGAGACTTTGCATCTGGTCGTCCATTGTAATGAACAATTTGTCACTACTTTAAAAGGAAAATACAAACAAAAAGTCACAAATAATCTTGTCCCACATTGACAAAGTCTCCTTGACTTGTGCATATAAGTAGGGACTTGAAGCTGCATCCCAGATCAGCCATTATGATTCTGGCCGTATCCTCTGAATTCAGAGAGTCGAGCTGTTTAGAAGCCTAGTTGTTATTGAATGCAGCCCTGTGTGTTTTATCACTTTTAGCCCACCATGCAGGTGTGCACAGTAAGCACCCAGCCTAGATTTTCAGACTCATTACTGCAATGCATCATTTTTTTTATTATTTATTTTTTCATTTTTAATGGTCTCTCAGTAATCATTACAGTAAATAAATAATTAACAAATAAAGGATGTAGCTCTAGTTTGTGTTGGTGTGGTTTGCATGTGTGTCACACTTGTGCCTGCCCCAAAACACTGTTAACCAGAACAAATGGACTTATTACTGGTGCTAAGTGCGGTTAAGTATGCAAAGGAGCAAATCATCTGTCGCAGTCACACAACTACCACCAACGTTCGGGACAGAGAACAGCATCTCTGCAGTTTTAAAACTCTGACAACGTTTGCTTCCTTCCTTTCTTTCAGTGACACTCCTGCAGAATTTTTACCTTCCTCTTGAGCCCCACTAAAACTGAATAAAATTACCTCTTATGAGACACCTCCCTGGAGAAAAACGGAAATTAAACAATTAACGAGAAACGGTCGAACAGCAGAAAGAAGATGAGGAATAAATTAATGATCAATTATCACATTTTCTTTGAACTGCTGATTATCTACAATAAGGCAATTAAACGTTCAAGACAAGCACACTTCTAAAAATTGATAACTGACAAACGGAATAACCCAAAAATCCTCTTTTCAACCACTGATTGTTTAATTAACCCTGAATTTGCAGTCCACCTCAGAAATATCAGATCATATTCATGTAACCTTTGTTTTCATGTGAGGAAACACTGAAGCAGTTTGTCCTGGTTGATGCTGAGATGCCTGGAAAAGATATTATCCAATCAAAACACATCCAATTCCCACAACCTTTTTTTCCAACACTTTATAGCTTTTTAGATGAAGATGTTCTTAATATTGTAAACTTGGGCCGCACAATGTGGTAAAAAAGTAATTTTTCAATGATTGCAATTGCAATATGCGATGTGATTAGTGGGAATGATCATTTTTGCATTACAGTTTTCAATTTAGATGCCCTTAATTGTATTTTAGATGCCAAATCAAGACGCTGAAGCTCAGAAAGAGAAACTGCAAGCAGTGTTATTAAACTCCTATCAGCAAGTGAAAAACCTAGAAGTTATCTTTGATTCAGAGGCCATGATGGACTGGAGGTTATTGTTTTACTGTATGAAGCACTTTGTGTTGCATTTGTTTGTATGAAAAGTGCTATACAAATAAAGTTGGATTGATTGATTCTTTCTTCTCTGTTGTTTATCTTAGAAACCCTGACAAGGGCCTTCAGTTCCTGATCTCTCGAGGCTTCATCCCGGACACACCCATCGGCGTGGCCCACTTCCTGCTGCAGAGGAAGGGCCTGAGTCGACAGATGATAGGAGAGTTCCTCGGCAACAGCAAGAAGCCCTTCAACAGAGATGTCCTCGAGTGAGTATATCCTGAAACCGTTTTAGGATGATTTACTGCTCCTCTTAAGGTGATTCTCCTTGGTAATCCTCCCATTTTGTGGAGATCAGGGGTCAGGGTCAGCTACAGGACTGGATTCGATAGGGGATTTAGCCTTAAAATCCGCAGCTTTAGTAGCCACAATATAAGTGCCTGCAAGTTGCACTGACACCTGAGCCAACTGTGCGCAGGGTTTATGAAATCTGAATGTGAAAGCCTAAATCATAACTTCAGTATCCACTTATGTCAAAGCTGTTACTCTTGCGAGCATTGACATTTTCATTATGTTTTTCATCAGGGTAAACAAACTGAAAACAAGCAGAAAGTGAAGTGTCACGATCCAACAAATCTCAAAGCCCTCATCTGCCTCTTCAAGTTGTAAATCTAAACTGATTTGCAAGACAGAATTGTAGATGTAGAGATTTTATAATACAGCTTTTTAGAACAGGGTGCTGTACCTGAATCAGTGTTTGTCACAAGACACTCATAGAAAAAGCTGTCGTCAGTTGGCAACTGGACTTCTTAGAGGCTTCTTCAGTTCTGACAGACTGGTTGGGAGTTCCAGGTATTTATCCTCTGCGGGGTCGTTAACACATTGACAGGCATGTGGCTCGTATACCCGCCCTTCCTATTGAGTGAGCCGTTAGGGTCACCTGAGTGAAAGTGTGAATGAGAGTCATTGACTCGCCCCGCCATCATGTGAGTCATTAGAGTCACATGAGTGTAGGTGGGTGTTCAGCTGCCTGGAGAGTGATCTTAAGACTGCACTGTATGTGGCAGACAGATTGTGTCGTAAACCTCCTCCTCTGCTGGGGGATGGTGGCTGGACCAGAACTGTCAAACTATGACTCTGAAGGCCAGATGTAGCCTTTTAAATATCCTAAGATATTTCAGATATCCTAAACCTAAAAACCTAAAAACACTGGATCCTACAACCCCCATAATGCAACAAAAAGCCCAACCACAGATCACCTTAATAATATAAGTTTATGTCATCAGACTTTAAAAAAAAAAAAGCCAGAAAATGGGCACTGTAACCTAGTGTATGTCTCTGCTTTTTTAACTTAACTTTTAATTTGAAAAACCTGGAAAAGACTGCAGATGGAGTCACCCTCTGAGATGTCGTGGTGGTCTTTGTCTGCTTACAAGACAAATACAAGAACTAAAGAACCGTCTGTAACGCATGAATCAATTACAGACGCATGAATTTTCATTTAAAAGATAAATGTGTTTAGAGAACAAGCACAGATGCGTCCTTCTTGTATTATTCATCAAATAGATGTGAAGACACATGTAACACACACACACGTGCACACATGACTCACTTCACCCTTTAATTCCAGGTCATTAAGCTAATTGGCATTATTGGCTTTGAAACTGCAGAGGTCTTTTTCTCTTTCCCTTTTTTCCTTTTATTTCCATCTTTTGGCATCGTCCTTTATCTCAGTAATTGTCTTTTTTATTCTATTACATTCTCCCATTCAATCAACCAATTACCTCTAAATTTGCATATCAACCGGAGGAGGTACTGAAAATTTTCCTTTCATCCTCCCTTTTGTCCAAGTTATCAAACTGAGAACACACTTTCAGTCTTTCCAAGGTCAGACATACACGACACAGCACTCTCCAAATTGGTGAGGTCGCCCTCATCTAATATCCACATTTTCTTAAATGGACCCGTGCATGACTCCAAATGCATCATATTAACAGGATTATGCTTTTAAGGCTTCAGACTCAGATTCTCAGTGCAGATGTGGTCAGCGCAGGTGACTCTGGGTTATTTTTTTTCTCTGTTTTCCTACAGAGCAGTCATACAGCTGCACTGTGAGTGATGCTGGAGAGGAACATGATAGAAGAGTGCAAAGTGTGTGTGAGAGCACTTTCAATAAAGTGTAGTCACAGGAGAGTGGCTGAGGGATTGCAGTCTAATGTGAAAATCACTCCTGGTGATTTACTCTGCCTCAGTGTGTGTGTGACTTCTGTCTGTGTGTGTACACGTACACTCTCAGAAATAAAGGTAACTAAAATCATATAGTTTTCTACAGATTGTTCCATAGGAGAACTCACTTTGGTTCCTGTTAGAAGCCCTTGTAAAGGTCCCACCTAGAACACTTTCAAGGGGTTCTACCTAGAACCCAACATAAAGAGTAACGCCCAGAACCCTCTGGGAGAGGGTCTAGGGAGAACCCTTCTTTGGTGTAATATTTCCACACAAAACCCTCTCTGGGGGCTCTTCTCTGCCAACATAGAACCTGCGCTGTTCCAGTTCAAGCACCTAATTTTGAACCTTTTTGAGCATTTCCACCAAAAATAAATTGGCTCAGAATCTGAAAAGTTGGTTCCCTGTTGGAACCAAATAATAGCAGGTTTTCTTGGGAACGTCATATTCTACAGGTGGCTTGCATTGTGCAGCACTCTCTGTTGATGACATCCTTGATTACAATGGTTCCACTCAAAACTGGTGTAAATACAGGCGGGTTGCCCAGATAGCACCAAGGTTCCAAGTATTTTGAATGGAACCAGTTAAAGAGTATGACACGCCCACTTTGGTTCCCAAGGAAATTCTGCTGTTTTCTAATTTTATTTTTTATTAAATTTTAGTGGAAATGCTTCAAAATTAGGTGCTTGAATTGGAACAGTGCCGATTTAATGTTGGTGGAATATGACCGGTTCTACAGAGGACCCTTCTATGTTGTGATGGTTCCACCCAGAACCTTCTCTGGGGGGTCTATCCAGAACCTCTCCACCTTCTAAGGGTTCTAACAAGAACTCCCCATATCTTCCAAGGGTTTTGGAGCCCACCTAGGGAGATTTAAACCCCCCTTTTTTGTTATAGGTTTAATTTATAATCCTCTTGTCTGCTGAGGGTTCTACTAAGAACTATACTGTATTCTACAGATGATGCAAAAACACAAGTAAAATGAATTGATTCAGGAGGTTCCGGATATATTTACATTTAAAAACAAAATTTGATGCATTTGAAACCTGGATAAACATTGAATATTTGAGAGTGAGGATCTTTCAACACACGTCTTCAGTAATCCTTGAAGAACTCTTTCTTCCAAAAAGGATTTGTTGGATGACAAGGGTTCTTAATGGAACCCTTAGTCTTACAAAGAACCCTGACGAACCCTGTCTTTAAAAAAATGGTTCTTCAGAAGCACATGGTTCTGGGTTTAACTCCAGCCTCTCAGGAAGAACCATTTTGGAACTCTTATTTCTAAGAGTGTCGGGCATGAATGCTTGCGTGTGTATACATATATATATATTTGTGTTTTGTTTGTGTCATCTCCTGTACTCCTGAATCTCCACCCTCTGATTATATAGCTAATTCTCTTTATTCTGCTCACATTTCCTCAAGCATAAACAACAATACTTAAAACGTCTCGAGTCAATTAAGCCAAATTGTGGTTATAGATTTGGGTTCCAAGAAATGTGGCACCCTGAGGACTCATTTACTGATAATGTAGTGTACTTGTTAAGCAGGAAAAATGAGATCTGTTTTCAGTCTGTCATCTACTCATTGGCTGCTCAAAATATGGTTCCATCTGGCCTGCTATTTCTCTTTATTTGCATTATTTGTGTGTGTGTGTGTGTGTGTGTGTGTGTGTGTGTGTGTGTGTGTGTGTGTGTAAACATACAATTTAAGCCTCTCCATGCAGACAGATGTGTCTATTTCCCTGCCAGGTACTGTATACACATAAACAAAGTGTATGCATGTGTGTTCACCCGTGCGTGTGTGCTGTTACGTTTTTAGTGCGTATGGGAGGGGAAGCGGAGAGCGCTGATGTACTTAGGCTAGAGAGCATCTCATCTGACGTTACATAAACAAGGAGTGACAGCCGGGGAAGAGGGGAGAGAGGGGTGGTGGAGCGAGCAAGTGAGTCATGACGAGGGCGATAAGAGAGGCTCGCCAGTCAAGAGAGGTGATCAAGAGGAGGATCAAGTCAGAGTCAGAGAGTACTAGAAGCTTCACCTTCATGAGCATTGTGTTGAAAATGATCTCCAATCACTGGTAGAAAATAAGTTTAAGTCGGACGGTTTAACTCTCTAAGTTACTATCAGTGTGCCAGCGTTAGTTGTATTAATAGTTGTTGGTAACCTTACGCCTAATGTGAGCTGCTATACTAGAAAAACTCCTGCTCCAACAACTCTGCACAGGATAAGTGGATATAATGGATCTATAGCTGTGTTAGTATTAGTCGAACAGTAAGAAAACACTCAGGAGGATTAAAATTGAGCACAATTTATTAATTGATAATTGTTTTAAATACTGTGTGTGTTAAGAGCCATTTGAAGCCGTTAATCATGTTCTACAGTCGCCAAATCAAAATGCTTAATGTTGTCATGGACTCCCTCAAAAAAACAGTTTTTAGTCTCAATGGAACCCTTCTTGGTAACACTGGTAACAATGGTAATATTTATATGCCGATGACTGTTTACTGCTCTGCTTCGACCCTTGCTGAAGCTGTTGACCTCTTGCAAAATGCTTCTAATGTTGGCCTGGACTCCCTGCAAAAAGCAATTTTTAATATCAACAGGACCCTTCCTGTTTAGATAAGGGTATATAAAATAATAACAAATGATCAGAAGTAGGAGCTGTAGTAGGAATGACTGCGAAACTGGTGGTAGTTGTAGTAGTAAAAGTAGTGAGGATTGTGGTAGTAGTTAGTGGACATATCTTGAGTAGTAATAGTAGTTTCATTATAGCAAGAGGGCTAGGCATAGTTCTCATATTATTGGTGGTTGTAGTTGTGATGTCGTAGTACTAAATGAAATGGTACACAGTTCATGGTATTGTTACTGTGAGCAGGTTTTGTTATGATCTCATGTAGTAGCACTGTGCAGCACTGGGCAGTACTGTGGACTCAGCTCTCTGACTCTTTTCTGCTGGAGCAGCACGTGTCACAGCCAAGTACTCACCTCATTAACTCGCTTTGTTCACAGTAATCCATCTTCATGTATCGTGTGTGTGTGTGTACGTGCATGTACCCCAGTGTTGTACAACAAACAGAACAGATCTGAAACAGACGGCGATGTCTTGACACCGCCTCAGACCTTATGTGTTAAGGATCTTGAGATCAGCAGCGCCATCCTCCTTCTGAGCGTGGTGTCTATAACCATCAATAGACCATCAAAGATTAAGTTTATCTTGGACTGGCATGGATAGTTTTGGAGTAAACCACATGAAAGCCTACCTGAGAAAAAAGGACTTTAATTTCATAGTTTGATTATCATTCCACTTTGTACCTCGACTGAACGTCTCACATCAAAGCGAGGGAAACTTTAAACCCTCCCAACTTATTTCCAAAGTCACCTTTCACTTCAAAACCTCATTTCACCTCCAAATTCGCCCACGTTGTACTTATCCCCCCTGAACTCATTGGACAGGATATTTTGCTTTTTTAATTAAAGTCATTAAGCTGGGGTTGTCAGGTAATAGGAGGATTTTCTGCTCTGAGGGATTGTATGCGTGTACGTGTGTGTGTGTGTCTTGGCAGCGGTGGCATGGTGCAGATAGCCCGGCCCAGTCTTATCCCTGGTGTCCGTGCGTGGCTAATACCGGAGTGGTGCTGTGACTGGGAAGCATAGGAGTGGACTTTTACATCTTTTATCTTGGATGTACATCTACAAATCCAGCCATGCCATCAGTGCAGGGGCAGACTCCATCATACTGATATACTGCTCGAAATTTTGCCAAAATTTTTAAGATATCTTCTTTTTTTTCCCGTGTCTTCCTCTCCACTGCTCTTGCTCTTTCCATATCTCACACTTTCCCCTCTCTGCTCAACAGTTGTGTGGTGGACGAGATGGACTTCTCAGGCATGGAGCTGGACGAAGCACTGAGGAAATTTCAGGCCCACATTCGTGTCCAGGGAGAAGCCCAGAAGGTGGAACGTCTTATCGAGGCCTTCAGGTAATTATAAAAGCAGAAGCTGCTCTGAGAGTCTGGGTTTATCTGGCAGTATTCTCTCTGGTATTATATAAGGGGAGCGCGTAGTTGGCATTTTTACAGAATTCCAAATATTAAATTTGGGTATGGTTTTATAGTATAAACTGTTTGTTTAACCCCTTTCTCTGATTATCTAGCTTAACCATCACTAGGTACATCAAGCTTTGGATTTCACTACTTATTGAAGCTGTGTGCATGGTGGGGCCACAGCAAGAGCGATGTTCATTTGAAGTCCAGATAAAACAGCATTTCAAGAGCATCTGTCATATGGTACAGGAAGCAGGTGAACATAATTTGTTTTGATATACCATGCTATTGCTCACTAGCTAACTGATGAATCTTAGCGCCGTGTCTCTAAAAATGGAGATGAATTGTTGGGTAGATATCATGATAATATTGGTTGAAAGTGGATGGTTCAAGCCTACGTAAGTGCATCATCCTTTGTTTTACAGGGAGAGAACATGATTGGATTTTGAGATAAGAATATAAAGAAATTGATTGATTTTTTGTCATTTTTTTGGCATATATTCTCACAGAGTTCCAGTATTACTGGAGATGTGATCTAAAAGGGTTACAAAGGCATTCTTAATGGTGGTTTCTTGTTTTTAATCGCCTCAAAACCAAAGACATAAGAGCAAAGTAAAGGGAATGGGTTAGCTAAGCTGTTAGCATGTTCTGTTAACTAGCTTACTAACTACAGTAAGCAACCCAGCTGTACTTCCACTGCTGAGAAGCATTTCGTAAATATTTTGGACAGGTTGTGTTTTGTAGTGTAGTATTTTCTCACTCTGTGGAAGCCGATGCTATATCAGAGTGTAAGCCAGTGTTTCTCAATCCTGGTCCTCAGGGACCCCTGCCCTGCATGTTTTAGGTGTTTCCCTGCTCCAACACACCTGATTGAAATGATCAGCTCATCATCAAGCCTCCACAGAAGCCTGATAATGACCTGATCATTTGAATCAGATGTGTTGTAGCAGGGAAACATCTAAAACATGCAGGGCAGGGGGGCCTGAGGACCAGGATTGAGAAACACTGGTGTAAGCTAACGTTGGCAGCTCTGTTCAGGAAGGTACTCTACCTGTGGATAAAACGTGATGAAACGCCCACTAGGGATCACAAAGTTGTAGTAGTTGTACTTTAAGTCACATGTAATTAGACAATTTTAATCTCAGTCAGGGTTTAGAACCGTTTAATTATACATGCATTAGGATTTTGGGCACACTGGCGCCCTACCACACACAGCTGGTGCCCTTTTCATTTTTGTCACTCCTGCCCCTCAGGCAGCTCGAGTCCGCCACTGCTTATAATTGTAAACTACACATACACGTGCAAGAACTGAAAGCTTGATTGACAAATGGTCCGTTGCCAGTGAACAGACATGCAAGAACCAGAGCTTTGGCCATGTGCAACAAATTTATTAATATTCAGAAACACTGCTGTGCAGAGAAGAGTTGCTTAATTTGAAGGAGTTGGATATGAATATTTATCATTTTGTAGGTTATGCAAAATGTCTCTCATTTGTCTGGTGTCATTTCTTTTCTACTGTAGTATGTAACTCTGGTTGTGTTGATGTTTGAGTGGGAGTAAAAACTGAAATGAAAAGCTGCCACTCAAGAATTACCTCTGGGCCATACTTGTCATGCTGTGCTTTACGATGCAATTCACAGGTTTTTTGATCATGAAATATACCAACATCAAGTTTTGAAGGCGTGCTGAGAGGTACAGATGTGATTTTTTTTCATGATGTGAGCTCAGGGTCTGTAGGTTTGTTTTGGTTTTGTTCCAGGAGTAATGTTCAGTGATGGAAAGAAAGAGGGAACATGGAAAAAAAACTAGTATGACTTAATCAAGTAAAATCAACAGCCATGCACACAAAGAGACGGATGCACGCTCAAACTAATTATTTCTAAGGAGCAGGGGGCAATTGTAACATTTTTACATTTTCCTTCATAGCTTGCACATTACTTGAATTATACTAGCTATTTTGTCATGAGAAGCATACATATGAGCACTATAATATTTCACTATTAAGGACCAAAGTATCATTTTAAATTTAATGCAAGAAGAGTGTTACAATTGCCCCCTTGGTGGGGATAATTGTAACTCTGAAAAAATAGTCATATTAACCCACTGTATCTCAAATAAAATCACTCTCAAAGTAATCACATTACTGCTGCAATATCTGCTAATGTTACTTTTTTTTTGTGGCTAACTATTGTAGTGGTAACTAGATTTTAATCATTTTCAGTCAATTTTACATTTAAAGTTTGTGAAATATGTTCATTTTCCAACAGAAAAGTATGTGAACATAGACAAACAAGGTGCTTACCGGGGTTCATGTGGCTCAGGGGCGATTTTAACACAGTGTTACAATTTGCTCTTCCTAAGTCCCGTTCAATAACAGTTGAGCAAAACTGATACCATGCAGAACCTCTGCCTTTTTTCTCCTTTCCTGTATTTAGTTATGCTGGCTAATGTTAGCTAATG
Organism: Lutjanus argentimaculatus; assembly: GCA_034769285.1. Taxonomy (NCBI): domain Eukaryota; kingdom Metazoa; phylum Chordata; class Actinopteri; order Lutjaniformes; family Lutjanidae; genus Lutjanus; species Lutjanus argentimaculatus. The sequence goes on along the minus strand of JAWZSL010000029.1, from coordinate 1,486,570 downwards.
TTGGCAAAACACTAGCTAACTAGTAACATAATCTACAGCAACTGTTAGCAAGCTAGCTACATCAATTGTTCAATTAGTAGTTACATCTGACAGGTTATGCTAATAAAAACTTTTTGCTAACATTACCGAACTCAGGATATGACTACATGCAGTATTATGTTCCTTTTACAGGTCCCCTAAACAACATCTTTTAATCTTCAAAATTTGTTTTTCTTTTTAACACAGACGAACCTAACACACAGCATAAGTACAGGAAACAGGAAAAGAGAGACTGCGCAGCTCTTGGAGCATAGCGCAAAAAGGGGCGGATCAATTTCCCCGATCTTGCAGCCATTATATGCTAGCGAACAACACCTATATTAACTTGAGACAGCACAGGAAAAATACTGAACATCCAAAAAGTAACTTTCATACCTCAAAATATTGTTTAAAACTTCATAGAGAGAGAATCCTACTGAGCATGTGCAAAGTGTCATCACACTAGCTTGTTTCTGACTGGAGGAATTAAGTGTGTTACAATTGCCCCAGGGCTCCCCTAATGGAGAAATCATGACCCGCCAACCTTTTTGAACATAAATACACGAGTCTTTGATAACACATCTCAACAGTCGAGTCACACAGCCACACAAACACACTTTCTTCTTTCTGTTCTGCTCGGCTACAATAAAATGTTGACAATGCAACCCTCATCTGAACAGTCGAGGCAGCATGTAATTTCTGGGCACAATTTGCGACAGGGAGACAATTTGCAGTGCAGCTGTGGCACTGTGTGCTAATGCTAACTGTTTGCCGTAGCCCCTCTGGAGTAACAACCACCTGTCACAGTTGTCGAGGTGCCCAATGAGGAGAAAAACGGTGGCATTGTCATAGTCAGTGGGCAGAGAGGTTGGCACTGGTAATGTTTGGACATCAGGCGGGCTCTGCGTGTTATCAGGAGCAAGAGAGGGAGGTGGGGGAGGATGGGAGTGGGGTATGAGGAGGAGATGCGAACTGGGAAAAGGAAAGAAGGAAGGGGAGAAAAAGGAGAGAGGGAGGAAGGTTTATAAATAACCAGCGTTGCATAACCGCCACTGCCTCTCTGTGCCTGCCTCCCCTGCTCCTGGGCTTTGATATGCCTCCAAACACACACGCAGAAAGAGAGAAATCTCCGAAGTAAGTGAAGGGATTTGAAGCAGCAGTGAAAAAGAACGAGAGGAAAAGTGAAAAGCAGCCAGCAGCCTCGGTATCTGCTGCGTCAGTGTGCTAATGAATGAGCAAATATGAGCCAGCTCCCCATGCTGCAGATTTATATTTTCATGTCTGCGTTACAGCGTCATATCCACACACACCCTTATTTACTCACCCCGCAGTCACATACGATTACTGCGTTTTCTGTTGTGGTTATTATAGAGAAAGATCATGCAACTTGTATAATCTTGCACCAAAATCCATCCTCAGACGGTACACTCTTAAAAATAATGCTAACTAGAACCATATAGGGTTCTTCAGCTTGTCTCCTGCTTGGGTCCTGCTAGAACCTTTTATATAGGCCTTTTCCACCAACATGGAACTGGACCCGTTCAAGCACCTAATTGTGAACCGTACGCCAAAAACAAACTGGTTCGAAAGCTGAAAAGTTGGTTCAACAGAGGGCGCTGCACAATACACAACAACCTGTAGAACAGGACACGCCCACTTTGGTTCTGAAAGAAAACCTGCTATGTTTTGGTTCCAGCTGGTAACAGCTTTACAGGTTCCAAACCATTTTATCTTGGATGAAAATGCTCAGAACAGTTCAAAATTACGCTTTTGAACTGGAAGGGGGCCAGTTCCATGTTGTGGAAAAAGGCCTATAGATAGCACCAAGGTTCCAAAGATCTTGAAAGGAGGTGGTTCAAGAACCAGAACTAATTCAATGGAAAGGGGGCCCATAAATGTTCCACTTTGAACCCTTTCAGAGGGTTCTATCTAGAACCCAGCATGAGGGGTTATAGCTAGAACCATCTGTGAAAGGTTTCACCCTGAAATGGCTTATGAGAGGTTCGACAGTGAACCTTCTATGGTGTAATGGTTGGTGATATTCATGGGAACCCTTTTCATCCAAAAAACAACAATAATCTTTAACAGAACCCTTGACTAACTTTCAGTTCTTCAGAAGTAAATGGTTCTGTGTAGAACCACAGTCCTCCAGGAAGAACCCTTTTGGAACTCTTATCTCTCGGAGTGAACATAATGACTGGTGGATTACACCATGTTTAACATTCTGCAACAAAAGCAAAATTGGTTTGGAAGACGGCAGCAAATGCCAAATCTGAAGACTGCCAAATCCGTCTGAGTGAGCAGCGAGCACCATGTGGCATTTCACCCTCTTGGTTTTGTTTTTCTTTCTGTGGCAGAGTAAGAGCACACTTAGATGGGAGGCAGCATAAATGGAGGTTTTTCACTGCCTGGTGCTACAGTACATTAGGATTTACAGACAAGGGCATAATTACTGGTTGCTGCCGAGTCACAGTTTTCAGACACCGAGATGTGAATAAGCATCTGTGAGCGGCAGCCCTGTGATTATCACGCTAAAACAAATAGAGTACGACGAGAAACACGCATGAAAGCACTGCTGCTTGAGTGGGGGGACACAATGAAGTCAGAGGTTCTTCACCAAAACAACCCAGAAGTGTGTATAAATGATATGAAAATCAATATATAATTGATCTCACAAATAAGTTATGATTAAATTCATGATTCATATTGTTAGTATACCAAAAGAAGAGGCTAACTTGGTGTTATGTTAGCAGGTAGAGGCTCCAGTGGTTACGGATAACGAATGAATGAATGATTAACTTGCTGCATTTAGAGCTGCAACCAATGATTATTTTCATTGTTGACTCATCTGCTAATTATTTTCATGACCGATTGATTAATCATTTTGTCTATAAAATGTGCAGAAATTGTGAAAAGTGCCCATCACAATTTAGTGGAGCCTAAAATGATGTTTTCAAACTGCTTCAAGAAACTGGAACCAGCAAATGTTTGACATTTATCAAAACAGTAGGCAACTTTTTTTTTTACTCAATCACCTGATCAATTAATTGGCTAATCATTGCAGCTCTAGGTGCAGGATGAAGGGTGACGCTGTTGGGTTAGGTTTCTAAATGACCTGATGTCACCAGACTAGGACCCCACAAATGAAGTCCATCCAGCCCTTGGTAAAGAGGGAGGTGGGGACAGAGGTGTCACCCAAGTTAATCATATTATATAGGATATAAGACAATAAAACAGTCATGATTATGATTTTTGCCATAATCAAGCAGCCCTAAAAGGGTCGGGCAGCTTGTACATTGCCTGAGAGGCAAAATCCGCAGCACGAAAAGGTCTGAAGTCATTTTCTCCTGCCTGTAGAGTTTTGTTATTTCTTTTGATAATCTTGGAAGGCTTGAGCAGTGTTGGAAATCACATTAAAAACTGTGTGTGTGTGTGTGTGTGTGTGACAAGGTATGAACCTACTGTATGCATACCAATGTGTGTGTCTTTACTCAACCCCACAGAGACATTAGTTTCCAATCATGCGGCTCAGTGGGTCTGCAAAACGGTGCTACAGCCCCAATGTGGAAATGATGACTGATTAAAGTAACGATTTCAATATACACTCCAACACAGAGCCCACAGGGCACACACACACACACATACACAACTTCTCATTCTGCTTTTTGCCGTCTCTGATTACTCATTCACTGTAGATGTTGTAGTATTGTATTATTCATCCCCTAACCAGGAAGTATCCATGCACCTCACAGAGACAGAGAAACAATTTATCTCTCTCCTCTGGGCACTTCTTTCCTTAAACACACACACACACACACGTATGCAAACTCCCAAAAGTAGGTGTCTACAAATCTTTTAGATCCATACTTTCCATAACGCAGAGACATTTTCATTCTCCGCCTCTTATATTCAGGGGTGTTTTTTGGGAACTACATCAAACTGAGCCTGGCCTCTGTCACATCTTTTTTGCAAAAAAAGTGCCTAGGTATGGGATTTCACACTTCAAACTTCATATTTCTTCTCCCCAGCACAATAACAAGCTGCATAAATCCAGCAGCCGGGCCTATAAATGTTTGAGAGTGTTTAACTACGGCTAAAGGCTCAGTGGACTCACCCCAGATAAAGTCAAATGCAGACACATGCACCCACACACCCTTGATTTTTTTTTTTTTTTTTCTGTGTAATGCATGATCCATGTGACCGTCCAATCCGGTGGGACAAATGTGTTTATATGGAGAGACACAGTTTCAGCAGAGCGCCCACTCTGAGGTTCAGACAAAGCCACAAGCTAAATTAAAGCCATAACTCTTATTTTGGTGCGACACTCTCATGCTCAGCTTGTGTCAAGGCATTTATGAGCATGTAGTGTGTTGAAGAATGCCTTTAGTGTCTAAGGATAATGTATTATCTGTGTATGTTCTCCCATCTGTTATCCCCTCCTATACCTGTCCCTTATATTTTTCTAATTCATCCGTATTCTTACCACCTTCTTTGCCCTCCATCTTTGCTCTTTTGCTGCATACAAACCAGAAAGGTCGAGTTGATACTGTGTAAAATGAAAATGAAAACAGAATGCAATTATTTGCAACCTATATTCAATTAAATACGTACAAAGACGTTACAAAAAACACCTGTTTGGAACATCCAAAAGTTAAACTGGTTAATTGATAGCAGGTGACTGTATCGTTATTTGATAATCAAGGTACAGTGTTTGTTTAAGCAAGGCGAGTTTCATCTCTCTGCGAAAAACTAAAACAGTTTAGCAGTTTTCTCAACGCACAGTTTGCAATTATTTTAGAGATCTCACCATCTACAATCCATAATATCATTAAAAGATTCAGAGAGTGCAGAGAAATCTCTGCAGTAAGGGGCAAGGCTGAAAACCAACACTGAATGCCCATGACCTTCAATCCCTCAGGCAGCACTGCCTTAAAAACTGCATAAAAAACTGCATAATTGTGTGTATAAAGGATACCACATGGGCTCAGGAAACACTTTGGAAACCTGCCGTCGGTGAACACAGTTTGTCGCTGCATCTACAGATGGAAGTTAAGACTCTACCAATCAAAGTGAAAGCCACAAATCAACAACATGCAGAAAAGCTGTGGACTTCTCTGGGCTCAAGCTCATCTGAGATGGACTGATGCAAAGTGGAAAAGTGTGCTGTCGTCTGACGAGTCCACATTTCAGACCGTTTTTAGAAATCTAAAGAGGGGCTAAAGAGAAAAAGGACCATCCAGATTGTTTGCGTCAACTTCAAAAGTCAGCATCTGTGATGGTATAGGGGGTGTTAGTGACATCAGTAACTCACATCTGTGAAGACCCCATTAATGCTGAAAAGTACATGCAGGTACATGCATTGTGCACATGGCTTTGTAGTAAAAGAGTTCAGGCACTAGACTGACCTGCCTGCAGTCCAGACCTGTCTCTTGTCTTCCTTCTGATTTTTCCTTTCGCCTTTCTCTCTCCTTTATGCCATCAGTCAGCGCTACTGCATGTGTAACCCTGATGTGGTGCAGCAGTTTCACAACCCAGACACCATCTTCATCCTGGCCTTCGCCATCATCCTGCTCAACACCGACATGTACAGCCCCAACATCAAGCCCGACCGCAAGATGTTGTTGGAGGACTTCATACGCAATCTAAGAGGTGAGTGACACCGTGTCGTGGTTGCTTCATGAAGTGTGGGGACATTAAGGGAGTTAATGTGACTTTAATTAGTTGACATATTCAGCTCAAGTAATGTAGGTTAGTTTTTGGATGTGTGTATGTGCATGTGGGTTCACCAGAGAAGGTTTCAGAAAGCATCTGTCTCACTACCTTACCAGCTTCAAGGGTGCTGTTCTGTAACCAACCCCGATCAATGACACAAAAACCTCTCAGCTGAGTTGGTGTCACATACAAACTAGACCGAAGGAAAACTTCATTACCAGAATGATTTATACCCCATGTTTGAATTCCTGATTTCTTTTACTTGCTCACCAATGCCTCCAAATGAACGTAGAATTGATCCAAAACATGCTAACCAGGCTTGTTTAAGTTGTTGGTGCTCCTGTTTTTAAAAAGGCAAAACTATAGCAAAACATCTGTTTAAAAACTCAAACAATTCATGCAGTATAATTCAATCTAATTTGTCTAATCGTATGCTCAGTTCTTGCAAAAACCTTGCTAAGACGGCCACAAAAAACAAAACAAAACAAAAAAAAAATGTGGCCGCTATGTCTCATAGACGAAGCTGCAGCATTACTTAAGTACAGCCATGCAGTGAGCTAAATGCTAAAATCAGCATGCTAACATGCCCACAACGACAGGCTGATGTTTACCAGGTGTCATGTTAGCATGCTAACATTTAGCAATAAGCACTAAACACAAAGTACAGCTGATGAGACAGTCATTAGTTTTGCAGAAACTTGGCCATGAATCAAAGTATTGGACAGGTTAACATTTGACCTGATGATAAAGTTATTCGATTTCATCCTGTGAGGAACATTAATATCTGAACCAAATTCATGGCAGGAAAACCACTGGGTGCCAGAGGAAAAAGTCAGTAGGCGTCCTCCTTTGGGGACCAAGGATGTCTGCACAAAATGTCAAGGCAGTCCATCCAAGAGTTGAGATATTACAGTCTAGACCAGAGTGGTGGAGGAGAAGACTGACAGGCCGACCCATCAACATGGCAGAAAATATGGTGTCTTTCGCCCCCAGTGTTGGAGTATTGATTTATTTATGCCACAGACTGGAAGGAAATTAAAAAGACACAAGAAACATACCGTAATCATAGTTTATGGCTTTCAATTTCAGTTTACTCTGTGGAAGAAGATGCTGAAAATGTGCTCACAAATGGCTAATATATGACTGACTGACTGACTGTATTTCCCAATTCAGCGTAGAGGAGAAAATACATGAAAATAAATCAGTGATGCTGACAGGCTTTGAACAAGGCGATGGAGCCACAGATGAATCAGTGAAAGAGAGTCGGTGTCCAACAGCATTTGGATCTGTTTCAAATCAAACAGACCTGCATAAATTTAGGTGATAAAAATAAGGTTACATTTCTATCCCTGCCCGCTGTGCTTTACACATTCACAACTCATAGCGACAGCGGCAGAGAGCACCTGTAATTCTTGTCTCCCATATGCAGACAGATGCTCATTCGCCGAGCGTTGCAGGAGAGACGGGAGCATCGTGGTTATGCTCTCCCTCTGCGCAATCAATCAGGGAACACTGAGGTCGATGCAGAACAACTTTAATAGATTCATCCCGACTGTTCCCCACAATTAAATTAAGTTGGAAAATCAATTTCTGCATCTTATGCAAATTAAAATGTGCCACTCTCTCCTGGCCTCTCTATTTGTCTTCTGCTCAGTTTACCGTTTTCTCTGTCTCTGTCTCTATCCGTTCTCTTATCTTGTTTTGTCTCTGTCAGAATATTATTTTGTCTGTTTATTCATCTGTCTGTCCTTGTTTATATTCTCCCTGTCTCTCCTCTTTTCTCCTCACTCATGTCTCCCATATACACACTGACAGAAGAATGGCTCACTCAAATAATTGGCTGAGGTGAAATGCAATTATGCGCCAGAAACCAATAGTAATGAAGAACCACAGAACGTTCATTATCTCAATTAAACAAGACTGTCGGTGTCAGAGCTGCTCCACAACATAATATGAACCAGCTTCCACCATAAATTAATCCAGCATGTCAGCTCATTGAAAAATGAAAATTGTTGTGTCTCAGTTACTGGATGCTTTGTTTTTATTCTCAGAATTTGCACAGAGAGCTCACATCACATCTTAGCTGTTGCTAATTAGCACTAAACACAGATTCCAGTTGGTAACAGCTGGATATAAAAATTCACCGATCAGCCTCGTGTTTTTTTGTGCACATTCATGACTGGTTGAAGAAATTTCAGAGGTAATTCACCAAAACTGACACCAGTTTTCACCTGTACTCAAAGATTAACTGATTAGATTTTGGTGGTCAGAGGTCATGGTGACCTCACTAATCACATTTTTGGCCATAACGCAAGAATTCATGTGCCAATTATAACAAAATTACAGTCAAATATTATAATAGGATAAAATAATGAGGTGATGACATTTTATATCCGTCTGTGCTCCTCTGTAAAAATAATCTCTAAGTGAAGACAGCACGTTTCTCACTGCCAGCGTTGCCAAATTGGGTGGTTGTCCATTTTGGGTTGCATTGTGTGGGTTAAAATGCACCTTCATCTGTTTTTTAAATACATTAAAGATCATAGTATAATAAAATATATATACATAAATCAGCTATATTCCTAAATCCAGTGACTCAGCACAACTTTGATATGACATTTGTATTTATTCTGCTGAGGGGAGATCTGTGGCTATCAAATCTGTTTTTTCATTGTAACAAAAACAGCTTACAACCTTACAACATCATTATTTGCTTGTTGCTTGGCTTTTTGAGCATAGGATTACTTCTCTCCCTCACCCTTCATGCTTGCGTGTTTCTTTAGCATATTGTTCAGGCTTATTGCAGTTGACCAACTGAGATAAAACCCATTATATTCGTTATTTGTGCTGTCACAGGACAAAAATGGGGAAAAGTTTTATACTAGCCTATACTATACTGCATTCTAGCCCATTTAAATTCTCATCATGTTTCAGCTCGGGGCAACATTTGTGGAGGTCATGTTAATGTTGGCAGAACTTTGCAAATCTCCGCTGATTGCGTCTGGCAGTTGTGGTAGCATTGCAGTAGGTGCTTCACCGTCTGTTCCCGGGTGGGGATCTGCACTCTACTGAGTGACTTCTTCTACTTTCAGCCTAAATTAATGTTGTGTCCCAGACAACTTGGAACTCATTAATTTCCGGCCTCCTGCTAGAAAAAAAAACAAAGGAACAAGTTCCTAGTTGTGAACTCGGCAACAATCTATCTACCCTAACTGCACAAAAAGTTGGGATGGATGTTACCTAACAATGGCAGCATTTAAACCTAAAATAATAGATGCAATCATATAATAAAACCTGCTCTGCATGTAAATTGATGTCTTAATATAACCCCAGTGTTATTAAGTGAAAAATTAAATTTATAGTGGTGTCTTTCACCTCATGCATTGTTTTTTCCTCCTCTGTGTTGTTTATTCAAGGAGGCTGCACTGCTGAGGGTTCAAATGCGTGTACACTTGCCAATGAAACTCATCAATCTGTCACAGTCAGACCTGTTTTTTTGTTTACTTTATGCACCGTGCACCTGGAACACTTTGAGGTAGGAAATTGATAATTCCAGCCTCTGATGTTGTCTCGAATGCAGCATAAATGGTGGACCAACCAGCTGTAATGCAGCCATGGAAAAAGTTGTGCCATGGCTAAAATAAAAGCAGTGAAGTCATGAGGAGTGTGAGTAAAGTGGGCGAACTGGCAGGAAAAAAAAAAGAAGAAAAAAAAAACACTCAACAAAACGACGTAACTTATTAATCTGACACTTTACACACATTTCCCCCTGGACATCTCCTCCTCTCCCTCTGCCTCCATAATGTGCAGCGATGTCTCAGCGGTGTCCCAGGGTGCCTCACTGTCAACGCCATCACTTGCGGCGGCTTCATTTTCTCCAAACACACCCCGCCCCATTGAAAACTCAATGTACCACGCAGCGCGGTACAGCTGCGCCGATATAACGGGGAGCATCTCGAGGCCAACCTTTCAGCCTAATGACATGCAGCTCTACCTGCGTCGAAATGCCACGGCCTTGAACCGCACCGTGTTCCAGACAGAAAATCTTCTATCGAGTGAGGCGGGCTGTTAACCTTTCACTCGCCAATTAACCTCCTCTCACATCGCCTTCTGTCATTACTTAATGGAGTCAGTGAAAGACAGAAAGTCAAAGAAGGACAGAGGGGGAGACTGAGAGAAAGAGCTCTCTTTTGCTCTGAATATTGATTTTTTTTTCCCTGTGTCTGCATGCCAAACACCACCACAAAACAAATGCGAGTCAGTAAAATATGTATACAGCGATGCGTGTTATATTAAGCCAGAGAAGACACACTATGTCTCCTGAGAACAGCAGTCACTCCATATTCCCTCTAATGCACAGGAATGTCTGCTAAAACTAAGAGGAGCCACCCTGTGATTTGTGTACACTTGTATTTAATCAGCATTTTCCCATCTCAGGTGTGGACGACGGAGCCGACATCCCCAGAGACATGGTGGTGGGAATCTACGAAAGAATACAACAGAGGGAATTACGCTCCAACGAAGACCACGTCACCTACGTCTCCAAGGTTGAGCAGTCCATCGTAGGCATGAAAACGGTGAGGACGCACAGATGCTTTGGTTCTATGCTTGTGAGGACCTTTACTGACATGATGCATCCATTAGCATGTGTCACAGCTGGAGAGAGCTCTTACTCTACCCATTAAGCAAACCCTTTTTAGACACTTGGTTGACTTTAACCTAAACCATATGAATAGGGGCGCAAGGGATCACAAAACTCATGGTTCAGATCGTATCATGGTTTTGAGTCGCGGATCGGCTAACTTATCGGTTAAATTATTTTAAAAATGCATTACTATGTCATCACTGTAGTAATGTAATGGTAACTATAATCATTTTAGTAACTTCGAACACTATTTATACTATACTGTAGTACATATGATGGATGATATTACACTGTACAGTTTAGTACACTCTGTTGGTTGATGTGGTTATGATCTGGGCAGGTTTAGGGACAAAAAACAGTTGATTAGGGAAAGATCATAGTTATAATTTCACATTTTTGTATCTTCAAAAGAAGTTCATATATAAGGCTCAGATGTAGCGAGCAAAGGTGGATGATTTAATATTCCATAACTCTAACTGAACCAAATCTGACCGACATCACTGTTACAACAAAAACAAAGAACAGTTGTGACTCTTCAAATGTTCAATTATTTTGTTCCAGTAAAGCACATAAAAAAAAGGCATTTTGCTTAGAAATCCAAATTAAATTCTTAAACATAATCTAGTAAATCAGACATACTGTTTGGCTTTGTGTTATTGGCTTCATTTTATTGGCTATAACTGTAAAGACCTAAAATTCAAATTGGTCCTAGCAAAGACATTAGAGTAAACTGATTGCCACATGGGGTTGAGTTGATGGTACAGTGACTGTCTTCCTCATCAGACACTGACACAAACCTTCACCAGCTGTTTTAAGTTAATATAAAATATATAGAAACATGTTTCCATTACATTATTGTATAAATCATTCATGGTTCCCACTGTCTCTGCTCCTATTCTTTATTATTTTTATGACACTTATTATTATTATTGTCTTCTTGGTTTGCGAGGATAGTAGAAGGGCAGAATTAAACATGACTTTGATTACACACACACACACACAGACACATCGACACACACACACTTTGCCAACTCTGTGCCAAGTCACTCACTCATTATTCAAGGCCTTATCACTATCACCTAGCCTTGGTAGTGTTAGCGGAGCACATTTATTAGCCATTAAATGTCTCATCAGCAGCACGATCATTACCTCAGGTCATTACTCCAGCTGGATACGTCATTAACCACTGCCATCATTACAGTCTGTTTTTAACTGTTTAAGGTTAAGGCTTGGTCAGCGCTCATGAGGTGGTTGCACCCAACATGGGGATTTCTTTAGTTAAGAGTCAGAGATGAAAATCCTCACGCGCCAACTTGTGGTTATTGAGTTTATGTGAACAGTTCCGTGGAAAGTTTTGTGTGTTTTAAACTTTACGGGTTTGAGACAGACGCAGAGGCAGATGTATTTAGCTTTATAATTGACTGATTACACTGATTCATGTGGGAATGCGCTGCGTGTGCCCACTCATAACACTGAAAGGCTTTTTAAAATGCTTCCAACAGTTCAGGGAATTCAGTTTGAATTTTATCAGTGCACCAAGGCTTTTCAATCCGTTATTCATGAAATATAGATAAAAGCTGATTTAGTTTTTTCCTCGTATAGTACGCTCTGGAATTTAACACTTATTGTAAAACATACGGCAAAATACAAATATACTCATTCTTTCAAAATTGCATTCCAAATATACCAGGAAACTCCTCCTATATTTATTTTTTTTCCATCAGATACACAGAGTTACAAGACTGAGTTTATCTGTGAAAATATCATTAATAGATAAAATAAAGTTTTAGTGGATGTTGATTCAGGTGTGTTAATGATGAAATTATAGCAGCTTGAAAAATAGCTAGTTTTGGTTAAATTTAGCTTAAAAATAAAGCATAAACTGATGCCAATATCCAAATTAATGTTAGCAATTCTAGCAACATCTCACACAGGTTCTAGCTACTTTACACTGAAGTAGTTGACAACAGTGGAACTAAATGCCTGACACATACTACTACATTCCCATCAGCCTCAGTTGCACCTTGCATCAGTGCTAATTAGCAAATGTTAGCATGCTACAATCTGCTAAACTTGGATGATGAATATTGTACCTGCTTAGTGTCAGCATGTTGGCATTGTTAAAGCGAGCATTTTAGCATGTTCATGTTAGCATTTAGCTGAAAGAACTGCTGTGCTTAAGTACGGCCTCACAGAGTGGCTAGCATAGCTGTAGACTCTGTATCAGTACTAATTATTCTGGTGGGCTAGCATGCTAATATTCACTATGAAGGTGAATATCGTAGCATTAGGTTAGGTTGCCAGGTCGACAGGTGGTTTGAATTTGTTTGTAATACGTGTGTGAAGATCGACGCTTCAAACACAATCTGGCAACTTGGGTGACATCAGACAAACATCCAAAACTTATGGATCTGCGTGTGTGAGGACGATTCATAATGAAGTTCGAGGGCCATGCAGATTAGTGGAGTTGTCAGGAGAAGCAACAAAATTATCAGAGAGCCACGGGAGACGAGAAAAGCGAGAGTGCTGGCAGGTATGAGGGAACATGGTAAACATTGTACCTGCCAAACTTCAGCATGCCAGCTTTAAATCTAGAGTCTTGCCGATGAACTTGTCTCACGCTGCCTCGAAATATAAACCAACTTTTCAAAGAATTATATGGATAAATTTACTTCTTAATTAGTTTTGCATTTTAATCTCTGTTGTATTCTGTTAACTTTCAGAATGACATTGGATCTCTGTCATTGAAAGGACTGCCTCTGTCTTTTTTTTTTTTTTGTTGTTGTTATGCTTGTGCCTTTAAGTGTCTCGGTGATGGATGAGTAGCCATAGGATGACAGAAGGAGAGTTGTCATAGCCAAAACAATGATGGATTGTTGTGACAGAAAGGGACTATTCTTGTCCCATGGGCGCCGTCTGCCATAAGAAGAAAGAGACTTAGATAACGTTTCCTCCTTGTAAATATTGTCACAGCAGGTGTCCCTGTGTTATGGATTTAAAAATAATCTATGATGCTAAGAGGGAGTTGCCCACATTCTTCATAATGAGAGTTTTCTTGGTGTAAATATGTGAAAAAAAAAGCCATAAAACTCCTCTTGAATGTGTCGAAGTAGCTTTACATCCAACTGTTTCCTCCTCAAATGCTCAAATATTTGCTAACATTTGTAGAATCTGTTTTTCTTTTGGCATACAATTCATTTGTTAATTGTGCGACTAAACTCTCTTCTGTCACACTGCTTCTTAATAATCCCGTCAGGAGAGGATTGGGGTTTTTTATTTTGAACAAGGCAAGAGGCATTTCAAGCTAATGATGTCTTTACATGTTTCTGACATTAGTGTAATGAGAAAGCAGGCTGGCTGCGGCCAGCTGGGTGGGAATCTGTATACCCTGCAGTGATGAGAGACGAAGAGAGCAAGAGACAGAAGCTGTGTGTGTATGTGTGTGTGTGTGTACTCGCTGCAAACAGTCCAAAGGGAGCAGAGGGAGTAAAAATTGGAAATGCACAGAGAGATAAAGCGAACAGAGGCCGTGAATATTTGCGTTTTATCGTGAAGAGGAGGGCGACTGACAGTCCACTCGGCTGATGTTTGGACAGCGGTGCGCAGAGAGCCGGACGAGACAAGTCCAAGAGACAAGAGTGTGAAGGGCCGAGAACATGATTAGATCAGTCTCCGAAGGCATGAGCCATTTCTGTGGTGTAATCTGCTTAAACGGGGAAAAGCACTTAAGTCCAAGAGGAGAAGCCAGGCCTTAAGGGACACAGCTGCAGCATTTTGTTAAAAAAGCAAAAAATAAAACAACAAACTTTCGACGAAATGTAGCGTTATCACCTTTGCTAATCTGATTTGGTTCAATGTCAGAGCTAATAACTAAACAGCAGCCACCTGATACTGCAGGTCTCGTTGGCTTTAAAGAGGTTTACAGTGAGTTGAAGCGTTTCCAGGGGCGTTTCTAGAGGGGGGGATGGGGGCAACTAGCAATTAATCTGTCAATCATTTTCTTGATTAATCCATTGGTCGTGTGGTTCATAAAATGTCAGAAAATGTGGAAAAATGTTGATCGGTGTTTCCAAAAGTCCAAGATGACATCCTCAAATGTCATCTTGGACATTTCTGGACAACCCAAAAACATTAAGATTATTGTGACAGAGTAAAGAAACCAGAAAACATTAACATCAGAGAAGCTGGAATCAAAGAATTTGGACATTTAATTGGTTGACTGAATTAAACCGATTAGTCAGCCATTAAATTTGCCAACTATTTTTATAACCAGTCATAATTGTTGCAGCTCTGTTGGTTGTTTGACGCAGAAAAATTGCAGAATTGTGCACCGTATATTTAATCGCTCTCTGTTGAAGCTTACTTGCCCTTAATTTTGAAATTATTCGTCTTCAAATTGTTTGAAAAGTCCTTGACATGTTTCATTACAAAACAGCAGCAACCCTGAAAATGAGACTCTCTCCTTGCTCACATCTAATCTAATAATTTTAATAAAAAGAGCAGGGGAACACATCTAATATTTGGATAACCTTGAAACAGCACACGGTATTATCTTTTGGTCTAATTTTAATTCTCTAGTTTTATCTCTTTTAAGACTGTTACTGATGGTCCGTCTTGATCTCACTACTTTATCTCAGCATATTGTATTTGATGGGTTTTCCTTCTAATACTTCAGTCTCAGCTTTCAACCTCAGTAAATATTGTGTAGAACTTCGACCAGAAGTCATTTGTCTCCTGTACTTGTTATAATATTATTTACAGAAACCCAACAATCTCACCACGAGCAAGCAATCTGTCACTGCGTCAAGGAAAAAGTCCCTTTTCTTAGGCTTAACAGGCAGAGACCTCAGCATATAACCCTCATAAGGTCTTCTGAATGATTCTGAAGCCTCTCAGTCACCTGTTCTCAGCGACTGAAGCTCTTCTTTTACCTGGATGTCTTTATTTTCCGCAGGTCCTCTCTGTTCCTCACAGAAGACTGGTGTGCTGTAGTCGACTCTTTGAGGTGACGGACGTCAACAAGGCCCAAAAACAGGCAGCGCACCAGAGAGAAGTCTTCCTCTTCAATGATCTCATTGTGGTGAGTATACAAAGAAGACCGAGAATCTTAATGAGAGATTCAGTGTGCAACCCCAGCTCCAAACAGAATGCAATGATTTTCAAATTCTTTCTGACCAACAATCCACAATATTAAAAGATGTAGTAAATCTGGAGAAATCTCTGCATGTAATAGAGAATGCTGAGAAACCAACATTGAATGCCTGTGACCTTTGACCCCCAGGTGGCACTGCATTATAAAACAGACATGTTTATTTAAAGGTTATTGTTACATGGGCTCGAGACCACTTCAGTGTTCGTCGCTGCATCTATAAATGCAGGTTTTTGGAAATCCTGGATGTCGTGTTACCAGTGCAGAGTTCAAAAGCATCTGTGATGGTAGGGGAAGGTGTTTGTGCCTTCACAAATGTGACAGTCTGTCCTGATTGGACCCACAGACACAATTGATGCTGAAAGGTGCTTTCGGAGCAACACATGCCGCCACTCAGATGTCTTTTTTAGTGACGTCCCTGCTTATTTGTTGAGTTGAGCAACTGAAGTCGTACATCGAGCAAGAATGAGAAAGAATTTCACTTTCGAAGCTTCAACAATTAGTGTCATCAGTTCCCAAACACTTCCTGACTGTTGCAAGAAGAAAAAGAGATTTAATAGTAGTAAAAATGCTCCTGTCACACCTTTTTTGGATTGTGTTGCAGGCATCAAATTAAGGATGAGTGTATATAGGTTGAATATTCAACTTCTGTTTTTACTCACTTTTTACACAGAAACTCTACTTTTTTTGCAGTTGCAAATAATTCATATTTGTCACGTTGTTTATGTGTACAGTTTCTTTAAAACTCCCCTAAAATGGTTGTTTCTGCTGCACACAGTCCAAACTTTAAAGCTGCTTATTTTGTTGTGACAGCTGCAATGCACCATCACCGATTTCGACTGTGAGCTCCCCCTTCTCTCTCTCTCTCTCTCTTTTTTTTTTTTTTTATGTTGTTTCATAACTCAGGACTCTCCGGCCATTTCTTTTAATAATAGATACCAGCAGTGTTGCACTCATAAGCTGAGATGTGTCCCCTACAGAGCCGCTTTAAGGGCCTGTAATAAAGTTGTGTTTCAGCGGGACCGCTGCACGGATAAGTTGCTCGTTCGGTCCAAAGTCTTGTAGATTGGAGAACGACCAAAGGTTTAATGTTGGGCGTAATTAATGTGCTCATTAGGAGCCACGTAGGGGTCATCTGTCAGAAGTGTTTAATTACACTCATAATTATGTCAAATGTTGATCTCTTTCCAACAGAACAGCAAAAGAACAAGCAGCACGGCCATGTCTCCTTCTCTGTTTCTACTAAAGCGTAGAAGTAATTGGTAGCTGCAGGAAAAGGAGGTTAAAAGGGCGATTTTGAAGAAATAAGTGATCCTCCGACATCACAGTGGGATTCTGTTCATTTGGGACTTAAAGTTAGCGGTGCGATATATTCCAGCGAGATGTGTTTCTTTCTTTTTTTTTCTCCCTGCTGACAGCTTTGAAAGCGGGGCAGAAATTGTCTGTGAAACATTTTAGTGCGAAATTAAAGTGATGGGGACTTCTCTTTGAATGTGGCCTCTGTTCTAGCAGCCTGAACATGTCAAGGAGTGTTTAAAGTGCCAATGTGATGTATTGGTTTAATACGGCTTGCCTGGTGAATTATGGCCCATGGTGGCGCCGCGAAAAATAGAACTCGTCTCATCTTTCTCCATCTGGAAGGTCACTCAATGAAAAAGCAAAACATCTCTAATACATCCTGATATAAGCACGTCGAGGTGTTGTTTTTCATACAAATTAAAGCACCGGCGAACAATCTGAATCACTTTGAAGGATGTAGCGTACGTTAATATTGACTCCATCTGCCCTTTAAATGTAATTTAGATCATCAAATAGCTTCTCCGAGGTTGTTCTGTGATATGGAAATCACATCACAATCACAAAGAAGAGCTCAGAAGAACACTGAACAAAATAATTTAATGGGCTCTCCTGTCATTCAAACTTGTTATCCATTCCATTTCGTTTATTTACAGGACTCAAGACCATAATCACACGGTTTGGAGCACAAACAGAACATACAATTATGACAAAGCGAGAACACACCGCATTGTCTTCTTTGACAGCAATGCGACAGCCGGCAAATTTTCCTTTGAAATCTCTGTTCTGGTCCAGAATTACATTGGGAGTTCAAATTAATGCAAATAAGTGTCTGTTTATGAACTGTAAAAAATCATTATTGATCTTGTAGAAGGAGTACATGTTTATTACGGTTAAATTTAGCAATATGTTAATGGAGTCTGGCAGGCAGAAGGCAGGAAGTCACTGAACTCAAACTCCAAAGTGTGTATTTTCAGAGCGTTGAGCTTTTGTTTTCAGGATAACGAGTTTCCTCAAGTCTGGGAAGGAGGGCGTGAGGGAAAAACAACTCGCTTAAAAATAGATTGTTTATTGAATAGGAATCCAACCTATATTTTAATACCTTCTACGGCTTCAGCTCGCTATTTGGACTGCAGGAATGCAAAGGTCTTAACATATTTCTCCTTAAAACAAGGAAGGACATTCAAAAACACATTCAAACAAAATGATCCTCGTCTCCCAAACAAATGCTGTTTTGAGCTGTAAATCCTCGGCAGCACAAGCACGTCTTAAGATAAGTCAGTCGTAACTTGGCATTCTACGTCTGACCTGATAGCTGCGTCATCTAGGCTTAAAGGCATAGTTCACCCAAAAATGAACTCAGTCGTTATCTACTCACCCTCATGCTGACCGAAGATCAGTTTAGTTTTTCAGTCCATAAAATACTGACTCTGAAGACGTCATTTACACCATGTTTTTAGATCCTTAGCTTGGAGCCATGTTCACGTGCACATCGTCTGAACTGGGTGTGCATTTTCTTTAAGTTTTTGTGGACTAAAAAACTAAACTTGACCTTCAGTCGGCATGAGGGTGAGTAGATAATGACTGAATTTTCATGTACCCTTAAAGCCTTCTTCTCACCAGGACTGGCCGTAAAACTTGCACAGTTTTTTAAGGAAGTCTGGGAATATTGCAGCTACCAGATCAATGGTAAAATCGTGTAAAACAGACAGTGTCACTAACATTGTAAATCGATTTTTGTGCATCATTTTCTCATTGTTTGCAGATCTTGAAGCTTTGTCCAAAGAAGAAGAGTTCAGCAGCCTACACTTTCTGCAAAGCCATGGGTCTGCTGGGCATGCAGTTTCACCTGTTTGAAAATGAATGTAAGTCAGCTGGCATCAAAAACATAAACACTCTCTCTGTTTTGGACTGTTACAAACAGGAAACGTCGCAGTGAACAAGGGTTATACGAGTTATGGCTGTATTTGAAATAGAATTAATATTAAACTTTTTTTCCTACTGTTATCAGGCTCACTACTTTTTGTTTTTGTCACATTCATGACAGCAGAAAGTCGTCGTCCTGAACTCGGTTAAAACTGATAGTAGTTTCACATTAATTGTGCCTTTGAACTTTGAAAGATGTAATTCTACCAGCCCCCTCAGCCCATATTGCAGGAAAAATTTAAAACATATTTGAAATGCCTCGCTAAGTTGATGGTTTTCATCGGGCCAGGCGCCAGGATGAAGCGACTGAGGGGGCTGTTAAAAATTGTGAGGGGGAAATTTTTTTTTTTCATAAATAAAATTCATCGATTTAACCATGCAACAACCTCAGAAAAGCTAAGTAACAACAACGCAAAGCTTCTGTTTTAAAGAACTCATGAACTCTGCACATGCAGCTAACAGCGCTCTCCATTTCCTGCTAAATATTCACGTGTATCTCCGCCAATAATTTAACTATTTTTCTATAGGAACATGAAGGTTAAACACAGGGGGCAAAAAAATACAGCTGCGGATGCTAAGCCCCCTTAAAATCCCTGCTGGCGCCAGGCCTGGAGAACAAAATGACTTAAATTTACATTTAGAGCCATTTTCAAACCCCACACTCATGAATATCTTAAATAGTTCTTGTAATTTCTTTTTACTTTGTGTCTCATCAAGTCATTGTCCTCTGCATCCTCTCCCCAGACTACCCTCACGGCATCACCATCCTCTCACCTTTCGGCTCAGACAAGAAGCAGGTACTTAACTTCTGTGCCCAAAGTGCTGAAGAGCTGCTCAAGTTTCTGGAAGACCTGAAGGAATCGATCGCAGAGGTGTCGGAGATGGAGCAGATACGCATCGAGTGTGAGCGTCTGTCCTTTTGACATTTCCCTTGATGACACAACACAACCCTGCTTATGTCTGTATCACACAGTGTTGTGTCCTCCAGGACCTTCCATACACTCTAATCTTATTTGTTCATTATAAAAATCTCTGCTTCATCAAACGGACTCTGGAAGTGGAAACTGGAGGCTTCCAAATACAGAGGAAAACAACGTGTACAAGAACAAAATAAGTTTGTAAAGAAGTATTTGTGGTCATTTACAATCAAATAACAGTTCTATTATTACAGTTACGTGAATAAAATGCCTACAACTGAAAAAAGAACAAGTCTGCAGTCGACAAACAAAATTCAATTCTAACCAGACATTCAGCACAAAACACAAAAAAAACACAACACCCTCAGAGATCTACATAACACAAACACCACGTACGTGGTCCAAATACAAATGATGCTCCAGCAGGCAGCATCAAACTTTATATCCAGCAACTGGGCAAGAAATGGACCACGTACTTCATTAAATTTTACACTAAGTGTCATTCATTAAACTTTAGACAGATTCTTTATTGTTCTTATATGAGGAAGTTTGTTGCCACAGTCTGAACAGTGTCTACAATAATCAATAAATGGTAAATTGATAATTAAACTTTAGGTAAAAGTTGTTTTACTGTTAACTGTAAAAATATTAATGTGCTTTATAAACCATTAATTAACAATTGTAAACTTTTATAAACATCACTTGCAACTTTACAGTAACCATCCAGATAATGTGTATAAACAGCACATTCTCAAATATGGCGGTTTGGTCAGCGGACCTTCACTTCCTCTCTGACGTCAGTCCAGCACATGCACGCGTTCATGGTCAGTGTGACGATAATAAATAATAAATCACACACTGATGAAGGCCGGTTAGCTGAAAACGTTTTGTGTGTTAAATAAAAGCTCATGAAATCATATTAACTCAGAGTGCGACCCTCTTGACTTGATTCAATAATAAGTCTGGAACATCCAGAATGACCTTCAAAATAAAAGCACAAAAACTTCTAATTTGACTTTACTTTAGTTGACTGGGAGAGCTGAGTTTCACCTACAGTAGATGGCAGACATCATCTAACTGTTTGTGTTAAATAAGAATATGATATCACCTCATATCGACTGCAGGCCCCGATGCAAAATTGTATCGTGGCAGATTTTATGATATCGGCAAATACCATATTGTTGTCCAAAGAATCAACATTGTATCATGAAACTTGTGATTTACACCCCTATCTCTGAATTCTTCATAAGATATTGTGCCCGTAAACTGTCAGTTTATTAATTTAATCAGAATCAAATTGTGATCATCTCCTATCAGCTAAGCCAGAATAGTAATTATTTAATATTAGACAAACTAATGATAAAATTACCAATACCATTACCAATAATATGTAAGAATTATTTAATTGTTAACAGTTAATTCAATTTGAATTAATTAATTTACCATTTATTAATGATGGTTATTAAAAGCGTACCCATTAAACAGCCTCTCTGTACGTAACCCAGCTCATAACATAACACTACTTAATACCTCTGTCCATTCTTTACAAGTGGATGAGGCAGCAAATTTCACATTTGTTATTCCAGCACTGAGCACATGGATGTATTACATGACGGTGGTGTGAAGCTATTTATTCTCTATTTGACATAAGACTTGTGGCTGCATGCAAGTACAGTACACACTTGTGTTGGCTCGTATCCATCACGTTTGTGGCATATCCCTCCTGTGGCAACACACCGAGGAACAAAAAGAAGGGTCAACATCCTATTACATGGTGGACCAGATCGATAATCTCACATCTTGGGAAGTGGGAGACTCCAGTGGACCCTTAGAGCCTCTGTGTGGGAATCAATAGGTCCTCAATAGCAATGAGTCAGAAGCCAGCCTTTGTTTTGTAGTATTTGCCAGCTCGTAGTCAGCAGCATGTTTGTGTAGGTGCAGAGTGACTTTTGCATTTTGCTTCCTTTTGGTGCACTGCAGCTCATACAGACTGCAGGAGGGCAGCGAATCAGAGGTGAAAAGAGGCCGTGTTCCTAAAAGCAGCCAGGCATCTGACTTGTTTGGGCCCGTGTGCATACGAAATTCTCCAGACAATAACACATGCACATACTCAGACACACATGGAGAGCCCAGAGTATCCAGAGCCCGGCTGCTGCCAGTGGGCATCAAAGAGAGGCTCCCTGCTGGGATTTGACGCAACCGCATTACCCTTCACAGAGAGGGAGGGCCAGCAGCCCGCGGAGAGCAGGCAGCAACATATGGAGACAGGCAGAGGTTGACAGAAGTTATTTCTCTCTGTAAAGTGGAGCGACAGACAGCCACAGTGCACAAACGCACACATACAAATAAGAAAACATACAAACACACACTTTCTCTCAAGACAATATAGGAGCAAAACTTGGCCTAAAAATGATTGCTGGCACTTGCACAGACAAACAGCACATCTTCTTTCCTCCTCTAAGTGCTTTGTATTGTTGGCACATTAGCAAACATGCCCGCGGCTGCCTCGCTTATGTTTGGGCTTTCCCTCCTTGGGATTCGAGGAAGGAGAAATTACAGTTTCTTTTTATCTGGAGGTGCATCTCTTCCAGCATCTGGACATTTATAATGAGGAAAATTCACATTAGAGCTGATCATTTTCATTCAGCACCACACTCACACCAAAACTCTAAAAAAAATACCTCGTATTTCGCAGGTAGCGTTCAGTGTTTCTGTTCCCCTCTCTGCAGTCACAACGCCCGGACTGTCGTCTGTGAGCCTGTAAGGATTAAAAAGTATATATTAAACTGGAAAAACACTGTAATTTGATCCTGATTATGGATTAGATAGTTGCTCGAAATAACTGCTCCATTTAAACCCAAGCAAATATTCATTCATTATTCATTTGTTTTTGGAAACTTGGTTCATCATATATGTTGAGAAAATTTTAGTGTCTTCAGCTGACCTGCTCTACATGGACTTAAAGTGTCTGTACTGTTTGTAACATGAGAAATTAATTGGAAATTAAACCAGAAATTAAACTATTATATGTTAGAGGAATATAAATTAATTTAGAGAAAATGGGAAACTTTTATGCGATTTTTGGAAAGTGATCAGGCTGAAATTAATGAGTGAAACAGGTAAATGAAACAGCCACACTGATGAACAAGTGCTATACTTCTATACCACTATACCTATTTATTTTTATTTTTTATTTGCTTACTTCCTGTTCTTCTTTACCCCCTGAATATTAAATGTTGGGGGGAGGGTGGTGGGGTTTGTAAATGTTAATGTATGTATGGCTGCAGGCCTGTTATTTCGATGCCAATATGAAAATAACAATAATAATAAAAAACAAAAAAACTGGAAATGTACCAGTTGAACACAGACTCTGTCAGTTGGTGCCAAAATACAAAGTTACTTGCTGTAAACTTTTTAAATAAATATTTTTATGGAGCATCAACAGTATAAAATATACAGTTACAAAACAGAGAAAGGCTGAAGCACAATGCTCACTTTTTTTTTCCACCCATCACCCCGTGCCTCGCCTCAACCTCAAGTAGTAAACAAAACAGATCAAAACAAGACACCCGGTGAGAGAGAATGCAGAAATGTGGGGGGAAAGGCATCTAAGAGAAAAGAAAACTGTAAACAAATAATAATAACAAAAATAATACAGTTTTAAAGGACTCAGTGATCTAATCTGTCAGGTGTAATATCTCCAGTGTCTGAGAGATAACAACAGTCTCCGTAGTTCATTAAAGTTCTTTAAGGAACCTCTAATAGAGAACCTCGGGTGTTTCCAGTTTTAATCATACAGAAACTCCTTGATTCACCGATCAGAAGATGGGGACAAAGCTAGTTTTCCCATTTACAGTTTCCTCAATCGATTTGGCTCTTTTTTTTAAAACAAAAAAAAATCATTTTAACTTTCTCCAAACTGTAAGTGCAACTGTCACAGCTGTTTGATGGGACATCACAACTCATGTCCGCAAAAGGTCGTAACTCACTCAAAACATTTCATTCGTGCTTCAAAACCTCGTTATCGTGTCGGTAAATGGGCCAGTCTTATCAAAATGAAAAGTTGTTTTGTTGTTGAGTCATACTTGTCAAAATGTTCAGAAGTTTTTTTTCACAATAGCAGTTGACCCTGGAAACGTTTCTTAGGAACAAATGTGCTTTCTACTGTTTTTTTTTTTTTTTTGTGGACACTGACTGCTTACTGCATTCTGCAAGAATACAAGAAAGCAAGAAAGTCTCTTTTGTCCAGCTGAGTGATTTTGTGTATCACACTGACATACAGTACTTACCAACCTTGAGACCTCAGAAATGAGGAGGAACTTTTTTTTCCCCTTCATTCTGGTGAATTTGTAAGAATAAAAATAAAATAATAATTACACACCTTTAAGAGGGAATACTTTAAATCCAGAATAATTTGTCCCTCCAGCATGAACTTGCGTAAATCTCTGGCATAAACTAATATTCATCAGTTTTCTTTCACTCATTTATCTTTTGCTCCTGGCTTTCGGCAGATTGTACAAAATGTATTGCTCATTTAAAACTTAAAACTGTACTTAAGAAACAGGAATTCTTCTCAGGAAGTCTGGGGCAGCTGTATTGCTGCCTGGGTTGAAATTGTAAACTTCTACCGTAGTATAGGGCTTATAACAGTCTCAGAAACAGGCTGTGACAATGAAAATAAAAAACAAAAGTGTGAAAATTTGTCAGATATTGGTAGAAATACAGGAGACTGTAATATAGGGAGCAAGTGATGGAAAATCCGGAGGATTGGCAGGTATGCACATTGAACTTTTTGATCGCAACAGCAAGTAAAAGTTTACTGGGAAAATCAGTACTGTAGACTACTGTAGTACACAGAAAAGGGACATGCACATTTGTATTCATACAGTAAATTCATGTGTAGCAGCATGTTACATGAAAGAAAATTCACTTTTGGTCTTTCATGTTAAGTCCTATACAGTGCAGAGAAAATTTGCCACAGAATGACCTCTCTCCTCGTTCCTTTCTGTCAGCTGGCTGCTCATTCGCCAATTAATTATTTGATAATTGAATGGATCGTTTTGCACGTGACGGCTCAAACGATGAAAGAATGTTTAGAAGATGTGAAGAGACAATTTTACTGAGAATCAACTCAGTTTTGATCAACAAACCATGTGCAAGTGGTTATTGAAGACAGTTGTGTTCTTTTGCACACAGTGCTAAAACATGCAATTTGCTTGAATAAATTAGAGTTAAACTTTATTGCCCCCAAAGGGAAGTTTGTCTTGGGCACAGCTTCTTGTAAAATAAGATAAAAAAAAACATCACAGAAGCAGAAATATTTGACACAAAGCTACACCGGCTGCCTCGCAGAACATCCTAAAGAGGTGAAGGAGACCCCTGACTATGCATTTCACATTGACAACACAATTACATAAAATGAATTAAAATGCAAAAAAGTGCTAAAGTGCTTGTATTTATTGCATGCTGCTCTATTGCACCCAGAGTTAGCATTAGAGATCAGCAGCTTGATGGAGGCTGGAACAAACAATAGCTTGAGGCAGTTTGATTTGCACTGATTTCACACAGTCTTCCTCCTGATGGCAGAGGTTCGTATTCAGAGAAGAGGGATGTTGATCGTCTGCACTGATTTTTGTTGCTCGTTTCATGACTGCCTGCTAAATGAGGAATTCAGATCTGTTGTTCAGAGGTTTAAATGTTTTGTTTTGTAAAAAAAAAAAATCATTGAGCCAAAGCAAATGAGAAAAACTGTCAAAGAATTAACTGTCTGGCTAGTGGGGTGCTGAGGGGCATAGCACAGTGTGAATCAGCCAAGAGCTCCTTGTTAGAGGAAGCTAAAAATGGCAGAAAGGAAATTTGGACCCTTCACTGCATTGTAAGCCTTGTTATGTGTCAAATATTCTAGACCTAACCAGAGGAAAATTTTGTTTCTCACAGTCATCTTTGTCTTATGAGAAATAAATAGGATTTTTATTTTATGCTTACTGAATCCTCATCTGTTTCTCCTTTAGCAGAAAAAAGGAGCAAAGCTTTTGTTAAGCTTTTCTTCTTGACAATCATACAGAGCAACCACTAAGATAAATTTAAGACCTCATTTAAGTTTTATTTTAGATCTAACTGTTATCTCAAGATCTGATTATTTAATTTAAGATCAGTGCAGTGAGACAAAAAAAAAGAACATTTAGTTAGTTTTGGGCTGAGACGAGACAAAGGCTGTTTCTCATGAGCTGAATTTAAGAAGTTTGAGAAATTGATCTTTATATGAGCTCATTTATGTCGAGGAGACAGAAGCTTCAAGTCAAAATCTTATTTTGAACTTCTCCTCTGGGAATGTTCACTAAACAGACAATCTGTGGTTAGTGTAATGATTTCTGTACGTAACTTTACATTGGATAAGTTCATGTGGGGCACAAACAGAGGAACTGTGAACTTGTTTAAGGATGTTGCCCCAGTGGTCATCATCTATGCTGAGCCCCAGATCCTGCTCCCCTGCTTCTCTAATTTCTAGGAAACTTCTGAATAAATTATTGGAAAATTGTTAGAAAAATACCAAACAACACCAACTTGTGAACTAAAGCATTGTTGCTTTTTATTCATAGCTTCGTTTGACCCCTTTTCCAGGACATAACAGGACATTTTGTGTTCATTTTGTCAGATTTTCGTCACACTTGCTCTCGCATTAATTGGAGGACATTGTGTGCTGCACCTTGAGGTCTCACCTGGCAGTTTTTTTTTTTTTTGTTGTTGTTGTTTTTGCGGTGCGGCGTCAGAATTAGAATGCAGTGCGGTGCTGGAGACAAAACAACATTTAGTCATGATGATTGGAAATGACATGCAATTACCATCAAGTGTGAAGTTTAATTAGAGAGATGGAGAGTGGTGTTTTGAGCTCTTGAGAAGAGCGTGGGAGGAAGGCAGGAGGAGGATGTCTGTACGAGTGTATAGTACAGTTTATTTTATAAAGTAAAGTAGAAATAACCTGCCTTCCTCTACCTGTGTGTACACTGTTTTACTCTCTGTCGTGGTGATTATGATGATGATCATTTTTGTCTTCTGTTCTCTGCAGGGGAGCTGGAAAAGCAGCAGGGAGCCAAGACTCACTCGGTAAAGAACAACGGCACACAGCTAGAGCTGCGCGGCAAACAGGGCTCCCCATCAGGTGTGTGTGTGTGAGTGTGTGAGAGTGTGAGAGTGTGTGAGAGTGTGTGTACACTGTTGCTTTTTAATTTCAAAACCCACTGCAGAGACCTTGTCCTCAATTCATTTAATGTACCTGCTGTTCAAACAAAGTTGAACCACTGCTGTTTTTATGAGCTGATCGATTGGAAAAAGACATTTTACAATTTAGGCAGGAGGTGCTACTGCTAGCATCTTAACATCAAACAAATAATGGGTTACCGCTATAATTGTGAATGAGGACATTAACCGTTTTAGCTTCTTTCTTGCTGGTGTCAAGCTTTCCGTTCACAACACATATGCATCCTTTTCTGGGTTTTTCAAATGGAAAAGCCCACTGTTACGACCCTTAGCTCGAGGTGGAAAAGGGAAGGAACATAAACCAGTTGTACTTGGTAAAATAAAGTTATTTATTTACACAAAGATGAATAATTGACAAATAAGCAGACGAGGGGAAAACAAACTAACCAGGTAACGGGGCCGGCGGGTGCTGCTCAAAACAACGAAACAAATATAACAAAAAGAGGACTCCCTGAAATAGAGCTTAACAGTTCAATGAAACCCAAAACCAATAAACAAAACTCTTATCCTACCTTACTCGGCTTAAAACTTGAATACAAGGGGAGACAGCACCCCTAAGCCTAGTGTGACAAACAGAGTTAAACTACCCAGTGTATGAGACCTTTATCAGTTTTTAAATCTTCTTCCTGACCCCGACCCAAATCACACATAACTTAGGTGCCTCAGATAACACAGTACAAATCACAACTCGTTCTAAACCTAGAGGCACGTGTGGCGAGCTGTCGTCTACGTCAGCTGCCTCGAACATCATCCTCGTCGAGCTTGTATAGCGTCGACCCGGCTGCATCCCAGCGATTGGTGGACGGATCAACGACGACACCAACCAGCGAACCAGATAGCGCGGGTGTGACCACACACACCCCCTTCAGCTGGAGCCAACCAGGGACCGGATACCACACACTGAAATAAACACAATTAAACTACACAACAAAAGCATCACACACAAGATAGGCACTGCGGTGTCTGTAACACCCACTCACCTGTACCCTTAATTTAGGGTATTTGAATACTTGGAACACTAGTGGGAAGCTACAGAATGATATAAAAACCATAAAAAAATAATGGACCCACCCATTAATAACAATAGAGGCAATTTACCATCAAATTTCTTAATGATTTTTAAAACAAATTTCCTCTGATTTCACACAGAGTTCTACAAAAGCAGGCTTCTCCTCTCTAGATGGTGACTGTTACTAACAGATTCATCAGCTGTTGCTACTAGCTAGCTAGGCTAAGCGAACTCCGGGTTATGGCTCAAAACTGTCCCACAAAAAAACAAAACAAACAAAAAAAAAAAACGACAGCACCCTCACCACTTGATAATCCACATGGAAGACTAGTGCAGTATGATACGGAAAGTGTTTTTTCACTCCAACACAATCCCCATTTGGATGCTTAGTATTAGCTTACTATAGAAAATGTACTTGGACAAGCAACAGGTTGGATTTGTGCTTTGCTGTTCATATTTTAATTGTTGCATGAGAAAAGTCTTAGAGACTGAGGACTAACCAATGAGTTTGGCAAGTCTGGATAGATTTGTTGGAGTCTAACATCAAGGACCATTGTCTGCAAACCCACAAAATATAAACAATGAGTTGTGTTGAACTAACACTATATTAGCATTAGAGCTTTTGCATTGCATATGTTAGACCAAATAAACACATTTTATTGTATTCCATGATTGGAAAACTGCTGTTTGCAGGAATGGGGGTTAGCGGTTGGTTAAGTGCTACCAAAATTTGATTGCAGCTCATAAATCCTTATAATTAGTCATGTATTTTTTCTACAAAGAATCCAGGTATTTGCAAAGTGACTCCCCTGGTTCTGCAAGTATAGGTGAAGACAATATTATAGATTCACAGTTGAAGCTGGTCTACAACTTGGATCTGGTCCCTTGAAAATTGATCAGGAATTAACTTCATTTTGGGTTCAACTTCAGTTGAATTTAGCAACTAAAGCACTGTGTTTTTGTAGTTTGTATTCACTACTGATCTGATTCGCACCTCTGACTGGATTCTTCTCTTCTGGCAGTTGAGGCTCATGGGTATTGTAGTATTCAGAGTCATCTGCCTTGAGAAAACTTGATTGCAGACCAACAAAGTTGAAATAATTGACGCAGTTTCATTGTCAGGGAGTTTCTATATTCAGAAGAGAATATATTGAGAATATATACAGCCTGTTCACCCTGCTGCCATCTGGCAAGAGATACAGAAGTATCTGTTGCTGTACCTCCATTTTTCATCTTATTCATTCAGTTTTATTAATTCATTCAACTAATCAATCTACTGTATATTATTTTAATGTTTTTTATGAGAATCTCACTATAGACCTCCCTGTTGTATAATGATAAATAAATCTATGTGTATTATTGAAAGAAAAAATGTAAATAGAAATGCAGAGTGGGGAAAAATACTTCTGAAACCCTGCCACTTTGCATCTCTTTTTCTCATATCTAAAATCTTAAATTGTTGGTCTTTATCTTTAAAATAAGGCACTATATATATCTCTGGATTTATTTAAAGTATATTCCCTGCTCATAAAAATATTTCCTGAAGTAGAAAACATAAAATTACTGTTTAATAAAATAATTTTGCTGCCACTTTTGTCCCTTTTCCCTCCATGTTTCCAGGAAACCAGGAGATAGATGACAGAAGTGGACACAATGCAGTAGAGGTAAGTGCTCAGTGATAGGGCCATGTCCCAAACAACAGGTAAGTCAGTGCAGCTTGTGATTATCAAGGTATTTGTAGGATGAGATAGGATGAAACCCCAGGAGTAGTCATATCTTTGAGGGCCAGAGGCGTCAAGCAGGAGGAGTGGGTGAAGAGTGGATGAGAGAACGAGTGCTGCTGGGGAAAGCGCTGCGGGCATGTGAGGTAACCCAACTAAATATTAGATAAAAGGACTCCTTCGCCATACAAAGATTAAAGATGGTGGTTTGGGGGAAATTAATAAAATCACAGCTCTTAGAACAGGTTCTAGTCTCAGAAAATGCATCAGACTCAGAGGCTTAAATATTATCTGCACGCCTAAAAAGGAATAGGTTGTAATTAGTTTCACAAGCTCCGGAATAAATTATGACTCCTTTAGGGCCTTTAACGGAAAAAAAGAGGAAACAGCCATTGCTAAAAGTAGCTGAGGACATGTGTGGAATGCATATAATGTGTGTGTGTCTCATTCAGCATCAAGACCTTAATTAACACAGTAACATGCAGGCGGATAAATTTAACGCTCATTTGACCCGGAGTTGTCACCTCCTCGCCCCTCTCCGAGACCTCCGGGGGAAACTTCTCGTGCGAACATTTCGTGCAAGCAAGAGAGCAAGCTGAACTACAGTACCCATGGGGCTTTGCAATTACCATCTAAGAGGCATCAGATGACCTTTACCAGTCCTTTCTGTGGCAATAAGAGTCGAGGGCTGGAGTGAAAAAGCCAAATATGCGGGTCAATTTGACATTCAGTGGCTGTTTAATTCCGCGCAGCTCGGTGCTGAACTGTGTGTGGCTGTAAATCTTTACTCAGGTGCTGCTTAGAAGTAATTACATATACATCACACCGAAAGGCTACAGAGACATTTCATTTTCACAGCCGTAAATGCCTGTAGAATGACAACAATTACAGCAGAGCAAACGTGCACTCATTGCTGCTCAAGAGACATTTAAAGACATAAAAAATAAAATGATTTTTTTTTTTATTGTGCGATGGAATATCTGCTCATTTTATGCACACAAGCTCTCTCGTATAATAGCCTTTGGGTGGTGATAATAAAGAGCTGTGATCCTGTCGGTCTTCATGGCTCTCGAGCTGCACCAGCCATCTAACCCCACTATCATGCAGCCTGCAGTGATCCTGCAGTCATGTGGTGTCGGGATAATGGGAAATATGAGTTTCCGACTGGGAAAATTCACATGAACATCCCTTCAAGTCGGAGCAACAACCTGGAAAGTCTTTTTTTTCCCCCCCAAAATTTAAAGGGCTTTTATGCCTTTTTATATGATCATTTAATGATCAGACATTGTTATTGGATGGAGATCAATAATGCTTTCTAGTCGCTGATTGCAAAAACCAATGACGCAAATAACTAATTCTCAACTGAGTTTGTGTTGTTGTTGCATGCTAATTAGTTAACCAAAAGGAGCACTTGACTCCCACCATCATTTGTATATCAATTACTCGCCTTGTGTCGCCTCCACAAAACAAAAACATGCCATCCAGACTCGTTAAAGTTGATGGTGTTCCAGTTTTTATAATAGCAAAACTATATCAAAACATCCTTTTAGACACTTTCACACAACTCGCGCAGCATAATCCAAGCCTCATTTATCTAGGTGTATACTCAAACTACTCAAAAAAAACCTTGCTAATGAAATCAATTCTTGCAGAAAGCCCCAAGGGCAAACTACTACACTTGTACACTGTATAATGTCCTGCATGCAGCTGGTTAGTTAGTTGCTAATTACTTTGTGTTGCTGGAAAGTTAAACAATCACCACATTTTATTTTATATTTTAAATATAACTAGGGTTAGGGTTGTGTCAGAATAGTAAGAGTAGTAAAATAGATATTTTTCAAAATATTGTATCAAAGTTAAAAATTCCAGTATCATAATACCACAGCAAACATGCAGGCGTTGCTGCATGAGAGACATTTGAAGACATAAAATATATATTTTTTTAAATTGTGCAGTGGAATGTCAGCTGATTTTTGCACACAAGCTCTCTCACTTGGGTTTTGATAACAGGGAGCTATGATCAGGTCAGCCTTCATGCTCGTCTTGAGCTACCTTCACCAGCCGTCTTCCCCTCCACCGTGCAGCCTCCAGTAAATGTCAGTGGCTGGTGGGGAGCCTTTAGCTGTCGCAACACATTTATCTTAGAAACCAGGAGGGTCAGACGGAGAGTCCTGCTTATACTGGAGGCATGAGCGGAGGGATGACAGGATCCCACGGCAAGCTCTTAATCAGAGTTTGATAAGGAAGGTGTAAAGAATTTACCGTCTCCCTCACAGCAGTAACAATATGCTCGTCTGTGCTCAAGTTTCAGAGTGGATAAAGACAGTCAAGGGTGTAATTTACATGTCTCCTTCACTCGTTGCAATCCCACTGTTTTTTTGAAACTGCACGAGTAATGGGCTGTCGGTTAGAAATAGCGGTGACACGGCGGCGTGCATGTTTGAAGAGAGGTGTGATTGTTGTTGTTTTATTCTGACATGAAAAGCAAACGCCAGAACCGAACACAAAGAGAGCCATCATCGCATAAAAGGAAAGGCAAACAGAGGCTGTTGGGAGCGTTAGCTCTTTTAAGCTCTGCCAGCTTCTCCTCAGGTGCGACCAATCCAGCTAACGATCCACCCACTCACAGAGCGACACACGTAATCAAAGAGGGGGTCCTCGTTAGAGCGAAGTCATGTCAGCTGGATACTGACCAGCCTGAAACACAGACATGTGATCTGTAACCACACAGTTCCTTTTGTTACATTCAAAGGTCGGGCTTAACAATTGTGAAGAAACATCTAACTACAATCATTTTAACTCATATTGCAATTATGATATTAAAGGAAAGGATCAGTTTTACATCATTATTATGGTGATCATGGTTATTTTTTTCAGGGATCTGTTATGTTATGTTTTCTGAAGTCTCGATAATGATGAGTTTGCCAGGACCTCTGCAGCACCACAATATTTAATTTAAAATGTTATTTTGACCCACATTTTGCCTTTAACAAATATTGCACGTCCTGCGATTTGAAAATTGTTGTACACCATAGCATTTCACTTTTTCATTTCACGTTTGAATAAAATGATTCATCAGATTAAATCAGTCTTTCTTTAAAATAAATCAGCTTCCTTTAATGAACATAACTCATCAGTTTTGTCAACACAAATATAATTTATGGTGCTGTGAAAAAGAGTTTTTTGACAATGAAAGTGTTGTTTTTAAAAGGCTAAACAGCAGCAAATTTGGATAGAAAGCAGAATATTTTATTAAAGAGAAACAAATGTCATTTCCAATAAGTGAAGTTATTGGAAATGTTTTGACAATCTGCAGCCGCCACTGGAATCTAATTCTACAAAGAGTAAAATATTAATAATTCCAGTGTTGCCCAATCTGCAGCTGTGCAGAAATACTCAGAATGAACAGACATGCAAAAAACAAGAAAAGAAAGCTTTCAAATTTGATTTAAAATTTGAATATCACCATTATGTCCAGCATATATAAACTTTAATCCTATATACATATTAAATCCATTTTATCTGGTAAATATATTTTATCAAATAATATTTATACTGTGTTCATATATATTAGCCCTTTAATTTTCCATTTTTTTGTGGCATAAAACTGAAACTTTGCCTTCAGTCTTCTTTTTGCCTCTCAGTGGATGTAACCATAGTGACTGTGACTATTATGGGGATTTTTGACAGCACTACAACACTTGCTGCTTAAATTTGAACACTAAAAAAATACACTATGTAGTAAGCGGGGGGTGATTTCAGACGCGCTGTGAGCATTTCTTTTCCTATATATGTGTGTAGACAGGTTTTTCAGAGACAGCCTTATTCAGAGAGGACTTTTTTTTTCTTGCTGAATTGTAGAAACCAAACAACCCAGTCTGTCCTTCTCCAATGTAACAGTGAACATTTTACAGTGAAGGACATTTTAGAAGGCAGCAGTGAAATTCTTTGGTCAACTGTGAAAAAAAAAAAAAAAAAAAAAAAAACATGTTCTTTCTACTCAGAAATCAAACTTTTGAAAGGCGCCAGAAAGTCAGAGAATCCTCCATCCTTTATCTAAAGTGCTTCAGAGCTCATTGATACAGTACTCTGAGTATATGTGCTAAGTCGTCAAGGAGAAATAGTGTTTTGGCAGATTGAACAGGAGCAAATGTTAATGGAGTTCTTTCACACAAGAGCTACATCAGCTCCTGCTGTAAGCCCTTTCTTACCTCAGATACTTCACATTAAAGGTCTATTATATTACAGGTGAATTACCGTTGACCTTACTCACACGGATGCCGTTTTGAGTTTTTTTTTTTTGGTGGGAAACCGTATTCATATTGGCACGCTTACAGTAGATTAGAAGTTCATTTAAAACTAAAATCTTTCTCTTGTACAGCAGATAGCAAGTTAGTTACCTGAAGGATACTGATGACTAGAAAAAGACACTATATCCATAACAAAAGGCTGGAATGGGACTATCCAAGGGACATTAAAATGACATGAAGATTAATAAATAGGCCTGCCTGAGTTGTTCTGATGTGGGGTAGGAATTATCCAAAAACAGGTTAGGTTTGTTGTGATCAAAATTGTCGATGGACATGTAAACAATTGCCATAATGCTCTATCAACAGTGACTACGCTTACATGCACACAATATTCTGGTTGTTAACTTTTCTCAGAAAAAAAACAATATTCCCATGAAGCTATTTATGTAGCAAATTAAAGTGAATATTCCACTGATATTCCCATTCACATTACTCCAATTATGGAAAAGTAAAACAGCTGGAGCCGCTTGATCCACTTTGCTCTAAAAGTCAGATTTGTCCTCTTGTGTCCCCTGTACTTAGCTATGCTTGGCTCGTTGAAAAGAAAACTAAATTTTGAAGACATTTAAAAGATGTTCTTCAGACTGGTCACAACATAGCCTACATATAGTCACATCTTAAGTTAGCTAATGTTAGCAATGTTGATGTAGATTAGCTTGGTAGGTAGGTATTATTTTTGCTATAGCGCAAAACACTAGCTACCTAATTAGGTAATGATTGATGTAGATTAGCTAGCTAGTTAGCCAGCATTTTCTAACATTAGCCATCAGATGTAACTAACTAGTCAACAACTGATGTAGATTAGCGAGCTTGTTAGTTGTTGTTTTGCTACAGAGCAAAACACTACCTAACTAACTAGTTAATGGTTGCTGTAGATTAGCTAATTAATTATCTTTAGTTTTCATACAAGCAAAACAGCAGCTAATTAGCTAAATAACAATTGATGTATTAGCTAGCTAGTTAGAACTGTTGGAGCACAGAAAAAAGGGTCAACTGAGACACATAATCTAAATGTACATGTCCAAA
The DNA here is from genome assembly GCA_034769285.1 of Lutjanus argentimaculatus. Classification (NCBI taxonomy): domain Eukaryota; kingdom Metazoa; phylum Chordata; class Actinopteri; order Lutjaniformes; family Lutjanidae; genus Lutjanus; species Lutjanus argentimaculatus. The sequence continues at coordinate 1,451,584 of JAWZSL010000029.1, read as the reverse complement.
AAGTCCTCCTAAAATCCGAACGTTTGCATATCTCACATGTCTTAATTGGAAAATGCTAAGACCTAATTCGTCCGACTTGAATATGCTGTTTACAGGACCCATATCAAATTTGGCATAAAGTCATATTTGGAATAATAGTGGAACATAACACTGTATGTAAACATAGTCAGTGAGAAGTTTCCTACTTTAAGTCTGAATGTAAATTCATTTAGTTATATTCACCACTAATTTAGCAAAACCTTGTTTAAGGTGACAAACATTGTGCTCACCATAGCATAGCTTGTGTTTAATAAGAAAATAGTGTGCCTGATGTTCTGTGGTTTCATAAACCTTACAATTTTCCACCGCACAAGATATGCATTCCAGATTGTGCTCATTCCATGAATTTTTGATGATACTCACAATATTTTTGTTTTGGCATATTGCTTTCTGAGAAACACAGTGTAACGTGACAAGTTTCCTAAAATAAGCTACATAAAAAGAATTCGAGGACTGATACAATAAAGGAGCTCAGGTAACAGAAAAACAACGTTGAGGGAAGGAAACTGTCAACAGAAAATAGAAACTTTCTACAGAAAATAGAGACAGAGAGTTGAGATAAATGTGCAATATGGAGGTTTGCATTCTGATGAGTGTTGCCTGTGGACGTCTGTGGTTGTCAGTCTGCTCACCTCCTCTCCTCCTCTTCTTCCACCTCTCCCTCTTCTTCGTATGACCTCCGTCTATGTTGGTCACCCCCCAAATCTCCTCGTGTCCGCTGTCCCCCCCATAGCGCCACACAGTGGTTTGGAAGGGAGACACAGGGGCCCTCAGTGTCCCCTTTGGAACCACCGGGCCCCTTCTGTTAGCGTCGCACCAAATTTTCTTATCCCCCATTCCCCCACCACTGTCCTCCTCCTGACCCCAGTCACACACCGGTGTTCCCAGCATCCGATCTACACTGTTCCCAGTACCTGTAGGGGTGGAGGGAGGGGAGCGTGCAGTAGTCACGATGATTTTACACCTCCACCGACCCCCAACACCTAAAAGCCTGTTCAGATCTGGTATTAACTTGCATCCTGGGTGATCCGATCACACGTGGACAGCTCTAAGTACATGAGTGCACATCTCCAGATTCACCAGATGCGTCTTGAGTGACCACTTGGGATCGGATCTAACTTCCCTGCGGTATATGCAAATAAACACCAGGGCTGTTTTGTCAGTTGAATGTCTTAACTTCCGTTTAGCTGTTCAATACAAAGATTGAACTATTCATACCTTTTTTTTTTTCTTCAGTTAAGCGCCACACTAAACTCCTTTTCCTGTGCTGTCTTCAGCCGGGCAGGAGAGATGCTCTGTGGTGTGCTGGGATTTTACACCTCAACGTTGAGCGGACGCATGCTTTTACTTTTTCTGACTGTGAGGAAATCTGATGTTTTCACATTACAGATGAAGACAGGTATTGATGACAGAGTCAGAGAAAGAAAAGTGTCCATCCAAGCAAGAGAAAATTAAAGTGTGCGTCCCAGCGCACCATGGAGCTTCATTCCTGTCTGCTCTTCACAGCAAGGCAATGTTTTGCAAAGAAAGAAAAAAGTAAATGTTGCATTTAATGCCACTTTAACAAAACCACTGTTTTTAACCAGTGGTTCAACAGTTAGTAGCAGCAATTAACATGCGTGGACAAACAGACACAATGTTCTTTACACAAAGAAAGAAGTAACTTAAAACAACTTAAAAATAAAATGTAACATTTACTGAATTGACAAGAAGGCACAAATACTTTAGAATTCGTCATAGACAGTGTTTCACAAAGTTTATAGAGTTTCACTCACTCAACAACTCTCAAAATAGTGCAGTTTTTATGGGACTATGGGGAAATTGCAGTTACTAGTATGTCCAGCAAACTTGTTGAAAAGAAAACCAAACTTTGAAGATGTTAAAAGATGTTGTTGGGGGCCTGTAAAAGCGACATAGCCATGCCAAGTAAGCTAATGTAGAAATATTGATGCAGATTAGCTAACTAGTGCTTGCTTTTTTTTTTATCTTGACTTAACAAATGTAACTAACTAGTTAATGATTTATGTAGATCTGTTAGCGATTTAGCTAGTGTTTAGCAAAACACTAATTTTGCTGGTGGCTGGCCTTAAGTCTTGCAGGGCCAAACACACCATTTGCATTAGAATGAACCAAATGATGGACGTACAGGACGTCAGTTGAGTAGGCGGTCCTTCAGCGTGAGTCAGGACACATTGCATACAAACAATGTGGTCTGAATGATCAGATCTCAAATACGTCCTTGGTGCATTCACACCTGTACTTACAGCTGTCCACTTGTGGCCGGATCACCCAGGACGCACGTTAACACCGGGTCTGAACAGGGCCTAAGCCCCCACGCATGCCCTGTGTGTATGTGTGCTGTGCGTTCACCACCACCCCCCCCCAAAAAAAACAAAAAGAGGGCTTGACGGATTGTAGAGGAGGAACCAGTTTTATAACATTTGATGCTGTTCTCTTGGCTGTTTTCTAAACTAGGTGTCAATTCACAACAGGCTTCAGACGTACCAGCTCAGCAGCAGCACGGCTCGGAGTCCCGAGAGCGTGGCCCTTCTTAACCACCGGGGGGAGCTGCTTTTCCAGCAGGGGCCCCAGGGCATAACCCAGGGGCCGGCGCCTCCACCTCAGCACCCGCAGCTGCAATCAGCGGCAAGCACCCCCGCCCACCACCTCCACCTCCAGCAGCACCACCAGCCCGCCGTGAGCATGGCTGATCTGCGGCCCGAGACACTCATCCAGTGTCAGCAGATCGTCAAGGTCATCATGCTCGACAACAGCGGCCACGGACGCATGGAGGCCTTCCTCAGCCAGACGCCCACGCACCACCACTACCAGCACCACCACCACCACAGCCACCACCAGCTCAGTCAGTCAGCCATGTCCACCCCGGTCCGCTCACCGGACGGCTCCCATGGCAACGACGGCCACCAGCCCCCGCTGCCTCCTCCACCTCCGCCTTACAACCACCCGCACCAGTATATACCACCGGACCCCCGCCTCAGTCTACACCGGACCCCAAGCGGCTCTCGGAGCATGGTGTAAATAAATTAATTAGTATTATTTCCCCCGACACACACTTCCACACACACTTCTTCACCCCTTCTCTACCTATTTAAAAGTACATAATGTACATATATACATACAGAAAGAGCTATAATTAAAAAAAATCTCACTTATATGCATATATTTAAGAAAAAAAAATAAGAGAAAAATCAAGATTTTAAAAGAGAAACAGAAATTAAGTGCATATATAAAGTTTTACTTGATTCCACATGTATTTTGAAATATTATGTAGTTTTAACAAATTTCTATAACTTTTTGTCAGTTTTAACTCTTGCTAGAGAAAACACAGGTATTCAGTTTCTGGATGGATCCCTCGTAGTTCCAGTATTCACCACCAACAACAAGAACAACAACAGAAAAATCTCTCAAAACTCTTTTTTTCTGGATTGTGACGGATGGACGCACTCCAAGGACCTTCTGCTTCTGTTCGCTTCTGTCATCCCAAACCTCATGCCTACTGTGCTGTATGTGCGCGTGCGTGCATAGCTGACACTTGACTGAAAAACGTGTGCCAAAATACATACGCTTCCACGAAACTAAACACTGACTTCTTTGCACTTGACTAAACGCTAGGGCTAGAAGAAAAGAGAGGGAAAAAAAAAAACCTTCCTTTTGCTTTGAGAAAATAGTCCCTTTTCACGCTTCTCCCTCAAGGAGCACAAAAAAAAAGAATAACAAAACTGATATTTCATAAAAACCTATCTCCCCATTTGTGCTGTTGCTGATTTATTTATGTGATGGAGAGCCTTCCCATGGATAAAAAAAAAAAGAAACATCCTCTGATAAGCTGTGTTTGTCATCCCACTTCTCTGTTGTGTTGTGGCTCTCTATCATCAGAAAACACTCTCGCTCAATTGTCGCCCTCCATAGATCATTCCACAAGCGAAGGATGACAGGAAACAAAAGGCAGCGAATCACGTGGATCTGCTGCCGAAACCAAAAAGTCAGCCCGGGATTGTCCTGTTGATTGTTGTTTGTCTTCATGTTTAATGTCGTTAAGGAGTTCTCGCCACATTTATCTGCTTCATGGAGGGAAAAGTTTTTCATATTTTGCCGAAACTGCTCCGGACTTTTCTAAGCATATTCACATGTAATATATGTGTCATCTGTTGTTTATGAAACGCTTCTTTTCAGGAAATCAGCTGAATTTCCGTGAAAACTACAACTACAACTGTTAAAAGTCGAGATCTGTGTTTGTTTTAATTTGCGTAAAATATTCCACCTTTCTGTGTATGTGTGTGTGTGTGTGTGCGCGTGTGTGTTTTCCCCATCCGTCGGTGGATAAATGCAGGACTGAGTCCACCCACGACACATCCAGACGCCGCTGTCTCCTCATGTCAGTACAAGTCCCAGGTTTGGTTTCAGCTCCTTGTGACTGTTTCTCTTCCCTCCTAACCTTTTCAGTCTGACATTTTCAAAAAGGCAAAAACTACACACAGCTTATATTGCAAATGCTGGCATTAATGGTATTGTTTGTGCTGTTGGCTCGCCCGCTTTTAAATAAGAATGGGACAAAAAAGAATGCATTTTATCTGATCTCTTTTCTCTTTCACCCCAGCCGAGATTGTAAATACCACATTCGAGCAGTGTCGGAAAGGACAAGCCAAGCTACCTTTAGCCCCCCTCCTCCTCTCCCTCCCCACCTTCAAAATGCTACCGCCCTGTCACGCGTCCTTCATTCTGAAATAGGTCAGCGACTGCCCCGGTCTGAATGCGTCCATCTTTTAAACATAAGCCCCCACCAGGTACTGTGGAATGGATGTTCGGTTAACTCTGCTCCCATCTGACCCCCATCTGTCTGATTTGTTGATTTATAATCACAGAGCCGCTGCAGGGAGGTCTCTATCTCATCTTTCTGTCCTTTTCCACTCACGATTTTCACCCAGCGGGAAAGACAGAGGTTGCAGGAAAAAAAAAACAAAGTCTATTGTTCTGGCAGAGATGACTGTGTGTGCGTGTGTTGTGTGTGTGTTGGTGTAACCTGCTGACAGTAGCATCCCGACTTTCCGGTAAATAAATCCGACCTCTCTTTTGTTATCATTTCAGAACAACAATGAGGAGAATTAGCGATTTCAAACGGAATAAATTATGATAATTTTAACATTTTTTATGGTTATAAAGAAACTTTTGAAGGTAAAACATTTTAGCATATAACACTGAAAAGCTGCCCTCTGCATTGATGGATGATGATTGTATGACTCGTTCATTTGTTTAAACCATCATTCAGATATAATGTGATTCTTTTCTCATGCATGATATAAGTTTGGAGGCCTGTTGACCCTGTGCTAAGCCCCACCCTCCTTGATAAGGATGCACCGGAATTCAAACACGATATTTGGGGGAAACACACATAATGTGATAGAGACAAAGTTGTCATTATTTGGGAAAAAATAATTTCCAAAATGTAACAAATTTTTACACAAGTACTTAATTTAATATTATAATATTATTATAATATTAATATAACACTGTGAACTGAAGTAATATTGCAGTTTTTATGCAATTTAGGCCAATATTTAATCAACTTGATGCTTTGAATGCACATCAGTCACATACAGTACAGTTGATCTTCTGTACGAATACAGATACAGATAGTTTCGTTGGCTGAACAGATACAGATAATGAAATCTCTGTGCACCTCTACTTAATGTCAAAATTGGCAGTGATTGTTGAAACAGGAGGTCTTTGATTCTCTTCTATATATTCAACTTTTGGGAGGTCACCAGATGGTTGTGGAAAATAAAATTTAATTTTTTTTTTTTTTTTTAATAATGTTTTTGTGTGGGTAGAGCGTCGATGGAGGCAAAGCAATTCCCTAAACACGTTAACACTGGCTAGCAACTTTTTTGGTTTGTTTCTTAACAATGGCTGAAGAAAATATGAGCTGTTGTTCATTTTAACCAATGGGAGTGGACTGGCTGACTCACTCGATGGACGATCTTTCTATGAACAGCAGCCACATTTTTCTGGTGGGTTAGGATTCCAAAAGCGTAAGAACCACTGTTCTAGCTGACGACCATTGATTTTGTTATCTAAAATGATGACCCTTGCTAACAGAAGTGTAGCTAGCCAGTGTAAGCTAATTCTAATGCTTTTAAACTCCTGGAGTCAGCTGAGAAGTCTGTCTCCAGCTGACTTTTTGATGTTTCATCTGTCACATTTTAAAACAAGAATCCTGTAAAAGAGACTGAAATATGTAAAGTTACTGCTTGCATGATATGATGACGTGAAAGTTAGAAGACTGAGGCTAAAGCTAGCTTACATCTCAGCAAACATTTGTTGGGCGTGAAAAACAACACGTATGTGTATATGATAGATGACAGAAATACACTCATTAATGTCAGAAAGGGAAGTACAAGGAGGGGATTAGATTAAATGAAGAGGACCTTGAGACGGTCACCTAGCCAGACTAGCCAGACCATGATTGCACCAGGAAGAGCGCTGGGATAAGAGCTAAGCTAACCTGGCCCACTTTGACCCCACACATAACACATTAACCCCAATTTAACCCCTGGAAATAAGCCCTGAGTTTGGCAAATGCAGGGGTATCTAACACAAGTTTGACTGGCGGTAACTTTACTACAGCTAGCAAGCTAGTTAGCCGAACATGCTAAAGTTTGCAGCTTACGTTAAAGCAGATAAAGACAAAGTTTAATCCATTTCTCATATGTGTGGCCTACTGTTTTATGTATTTGAAAGACTACAAAAAAGACACCACCGTCCAAGAGCATTGTCCCCTTAGACACCACATCAACATGTAAAGAAATGCAAAGCTTGACTGGTCTGCGATTTCTGGTTACGGTTGCTAGTCTACGATGGAGGAGGGGCTTAGCAAAGAGTCTTTGATTCCCAAAAAGTCTTGAATTTTTTTGTGCATGACTGAATTTGCTGTGAGCACACTAGTGGGAGATGAAGATGACATTTTTCTATGCTTAAAAAAAATGACGGCACTGAAAATAATTAATGACAGCCCTTCAAACAGAAAAAGGATTTACGGCGGTAAATTTGAGACCTCTGTTTTGCCGAACGGTGGCCATTTTTGTTCCCGTGTCTTTCACTTTCCCTTTGTTTATGGTTGCACAGTTTTTCCTACTTGACAATGTGTTTAAACATTTCGGGAGATAGACATGCTGTGTGTGCAATAAACGTGATTATGAGGCACACTGAGAACCATGAGGGAAACTAATGTAGCATTTTGGGAGTGCAGCATATGATATGGAAGCGCAGTAGTGGCTACCTTTCTTAAAGAAACTGAAAAAAGGGCTCTGCCATACCAGTGCACTGCTTCATGAATGACATGTGGATCTTTTGTCTGGCTCTTTAACACTGTGTTTGCTCATACTAGTTAAAAAATATTACAAAAAGTGGACATACTGTATTAATGGTAAGACAGGTGGAAAACTGAGTGTATCAGATATGAAGCATCACCTCCCTCAGTTGGCTTTGAACCCCTCTCTACCTGTCTTTGCAGTATATCAACATGCTATTAAAGATGATTTAAGTCTATTCACCACAATGGTTTGCTTTCCTTCTTGGATTTAATGGCTCGATTCTTATTTCAAAGCCGCCGTCAGTCTGGAGTTGTTGTGGAAATATTGTTCATTCTGAAAATGTCATGTTGCACAACACTGCATTTTTATCATGCATTACACCATGAAGCTGACATTTTAATTTGACACCAGAAAGTTTAATCAAAAAAGTAAAAGTTCAAACCAAGTAATTTATGTTGTTCCAAAAATGTACAGTCATGCACAGACAGGGCCTCCTTGTTACATGATTAAAGTGGCTATAATCAATATTTTTTATTAACAAAGAATCACATGACTATTTTTCACTTACAGTACAGAGAAATGACCCTTCCTAGGTCCCCCTTTTGCTCCAATACTTGTTGGTACCTAGTAAATCCTTGGTCGACTTTCTACTTTTTCTGTTTCCTAAACTTAGATATGTTATGTACTATAGGCTCGTCTAGGTGTAAGATAAAAACAAATTTGGATGGTTAAAAGATGCCGGGGGACCTGCAAAAGCGACATAGCAAATGTTAGCAAAACGGTAGCTAGCTAACAGTTGATGCTGCCTTCAAATGGGGCCATGTTTACGGTGTTTCAGGGGAAAAGTTCGTAAAATGCTCCCCTCTTGTGGTATTTACAACCTTTAAGTGAAATTCTTAGCTAGCTAGCATTTTAGTAACATTAGTTATCAGATATAACGATATAGCTAATGATTGATGTTTAAAATGTGAAGCATAGCCTAGCTTATTTAACTACAAGGAAAGTGAGAAAAGTTGGCTTAGGTTTCCAAAAGGGGTGGGACTTAGGAAGGGTCACCCTATGCAGCTCTATGAACAATTTTTTAGTGTCTAATTTTAGTGACTAATTTGCCATCAATTTTGAGTAAGTGAACACTTTTTTACAAACTAAAAAACTTGACTGACTGTGCAACCATGTCAAACCACTTTCTAACAGAAAATGTCCTCTCGAAGAATTCAACAGTTGTCAAAGTGTCAAGACATTTTACTGGGAAAATTCAGCAAAGGTTGTGAACGATGCAAAAACAACAAGGAAAAAAGATTTGAAGAATAATCGTGACAAAAGTAAATAGTATAATCACACAGTCAACAGAAGCATCAAAGGCAGGCTCAGGTTTTCCCAAGGAATTACTTGGTAAAATGAAAACAAAGCTGCTCACTGCAGTCTGTAAAAACTCAAAATCATGAGCCACGATTTGCTCTTTTCATTGCTAATTCACAGATGTCATTGACTGGTATCATGGAAACACGGCTCCTAGTAGAGTAAGTCTGAGTGGAGTAAGAGTAAGTCTGGAGGTAGGTTGGGCAACTTTTTTATTCAGTCTTTCTTTAATCTAAAAGCCAAAATAAGACTGTGTCAAACTGACCCAGCTCAGCACCAAATAGTAGACAGACAAAGTTCAGTTTGACCTGGACGAGAACTTTAGTGTCTTTTTTTAACACCTGAGTTTACCCGACTATTTAATGTCAAAAAGGCTGCTGATGAAAAAGGTCTAATAACAGCTTAAAGAGGCTGATATTTCCCTCGGGAGGTGGTTGAGAGCAAACCAAAGATAAAAGGTAAGTGAATATTACAGTTTCATTTATCAGGTCAACAGAGACGTACTCCAATATGTCAATACATGTAGGAAACTTTAAAAAGGATGTAATATATCAGTACTTTGCGTTAAGTTTGTTTCCGCTGCCCTCATGTGGCCAAAAAAGTTATTGCAGGTTTAAGCTCAGCTCGGCCTTTTCTCCTGTAGCTTTTTAACATTATGATAAATGTCAATATTCAATCACTCACCTCAAAGCAGAACAGACCAACGTTTTCCCATAAGGCATTTAATCCATAGTATGTATAAAAAAGTGGTTTGCTGTTTTGAACCTCAAGTTTGGCATTTTGGCTGCTGCCATCTTGGTTTTTTAGAGCAAGAAGTGACCATATGTGGATAAGAGTGTGGAGCTGGGAAGATCGCCATGGTAGCAACTTGTCAATCACAAGGAAGCCCTGCCCCAAATCATACCCGTTTTATAATCTATTTTCCTCTAAATGAGACCGTGATTTACAAAATGAACATGAAGCTGTACAAAAGTCGTTTTCTCTAAGACTTCTATACAATCAGGCTTGTTTTTGGAATGTCGCCCCCTGCTGGCCAGTACAAAGAATGCAGGTTTAAGGCACTTCTGCATTAGCTTCGTTTTTCAGACTCAGAAGCTCCGTCCACTTCTCCTATACAGTCTGTAAATATATCAGATCACTTTTGGCAATAGTCTCAGTTGTGTGTGGACCAATTTTCAGTAATTATAACACATTTTATGGCCAAGCAGAATTAAAATGTGGCATATAAATGACACAAATTCTCTCTTTTCAACTTTAGGACAGTAATATGTAATATTACCAATGAAAAAAGCTCTAATTGAACAAAGGCTACACTATAAGATGCTCTAAAATACAAACGGCAAAAGGCATCACCAGGTACAGTTTATTTTGTTTTTACTGACATGAAAAAAAAAACTGGAGTAAAGTCAATGCAAATCCTTCACACATCCCATTAGACATGTTCCCCAAGCTGACAAAACACAGCGTTTTATCGTACTCCACATCATCCACAATATGAAACAACTCTTTAAAAAACATGACATACTTATATAATATAGTGACACAATTATATTTACAGTTCATTTTAATCAAACAAGCTGCCGTGAAGGCTAATACAACACAAAATTTTAAACTTATCTTGAAGCAGTGTTAATTAAGAAACTGTCTATTGTGAAATAGCTGTACAACTTTCATTACATTAATATTATAGACACGAATGTGATTTGGAGGTCTGGATCAGAAAAAGACAAATATAATTGTGGACACATTTGTTTGTTTTTTTTACAAAAGTATCACAGTGACTGGTTGGACGATTCTTTAAGCAAATAATATTTGATGCATAACAGTTTTAAGCTCAGAATCAAGTTTTACCAAATTTTTTAATGCCTCTATGTGACAACATTCATGACATTTGTGGCTTATAAACATAAACAGTGATTTTAGACAAAGACAGTAGAGAAAATTTACAAACAAGATGACGTATATTAATGGTATATACTGTATGTGGTATATGTACACAGGCTCAGTGCTGATCTATGGTATTAAAATTTGTTTACTGTAAAAGGATCTTTTTAATCCTAATTTATCCAAAGTGTCCCCTCATCTTCTTCATTTATTTGCCTTTATTTTTCAGCACAATTTAAAATGGAGGAAAACAACATAGTAAAATACTGTACAAAGACTCCATCTGTCCAGTTTCCAAATTTCAGTGTTGACTGCAGCGAGTCAAGGCAGTCGGGGGGAAATGGCACTCAAGATTATTTCGACCTGAACAATCCTGGCTAGACGGGAGCTTCGCCCACGCTCCCTGTGTGTGTAAATTCTTCATGCCCCGATGGCTTTTCATCCTCCTGGGCGGTTGTCATCTTCTGCCAACGCTGGTCAAGGAAACAGTCTCACATTAGTATTAAATGCTTCACAGTTACTCTTAAAAAATGTACAGATAAATAATGTGAAATGTGAACAAAATGTGCTTTTTAGCTGTAATGTGCATGTGTTTAATTCAAGGAAAAGCAAAGAGAACTAAGGCTGTTTTTTAACAGAAAGGACTCACTTTTTTAACCCTGATTAAATCATGGTTTAATTTTAATTTATGTTACACCGAAATTTAAAACTACCTTAAAATTGAGAAAGATAATTACTCTAAACCTAGATGGTATTTAATCTGTTGCATCAAAACTTAAAACTGCAATTTAAAATGTGATCCAGCTTTAACTTTAAACTTACACTTGAGGAGATTTACCTTCTAAAATGATTGAGGAAATTACTCTCTGCTGAGCCATCTTGAGTATGCTAACTAGGCTAACCAACTTTTTAGCTAGTTAGCTTTTAACGCAGGGGCGGGCTTCAGGGGGGGCTGGGAGGGCAGGATAGGAGGTAGGACTTAAGGTAGCCAGGCCTCTACCACGGCTGAGGGGAGCTGGAGAAGGCGGGCCCTCCCATGACTTGTGCCCAGAGGAGCCCGCAGTATGGGCACAGTCTGTTTAACATCATCCTCATGTAGATTTATACAGGGTTATATAGGTTGCCCCAGTCAGGATTGAGTCATGGTTGCTAAAAACTTTACAAGACCGACTGACTTTAGTGATGTAGTAGGAGTAAAATATTGAATAAAATGTTGTGCTGCATGACTGGCTTTATTTTCACTCTCACATTTAACTTTATGACGCGCAAATTTACAAGTGGATCGCCGATATTGTCTCCAAGTGTATTTTGGGTAAAACTCATCACCAACCGTCCACCAACATCATCATCAGTCACTTGTCAACAGATTGCAAACTAGGAGGAGCATTTTTACGGACTAAGTTAACATGAGTGGCACTTCATATAAGCAAGCAGGAGATGAGGAGTTACACCAAGCTGCCCGGCGGCTTAGTGAGCACTACAGTCGGGACATCGCCCCCAGCTTCCCTGGCCAGCTGCTTGTTTTAGAACCTCTTTCAGGGACCAGATAACAAAGCAAAAGTCTGTTGCGGATCTGGCAAAAATGCTCCTTGTCAACCACCCAGCAGTAACTTCTACATTCAGTGAGGTTTGCACCGCCCTCCTTTTATTTTTGACTCTTCCCGTCACCGTTGCAACCTCTGAGCGCTCATTCTCCAAGTTAAAACTCATTAAAAACCACTTGAGGAGCACAGTGGGACAGGAGAGACTGAGTGGACTTGCCATGTTGTCCATAGAGAATGAGAGAGCAAAGAAAATGGACATACAGAGCATTGTGGACGAGTTCGCGGAGCGCAAGGCTCATCGTATGCCCTTCAAATAGTGGTGAGTAGGCCTATAGTACTTCATATTGAAATTGTGTTTGTGAACATGTAGGCCGCTGTGTCAGTTTTACTAAACTTTATAGCTACTGATACAGGCTCTGAGTTGAAATAGGCCTAGTTAAAGTGGGTGTCAAAATGATGCGGTCGCTATCCGTGGTGCTGAACTGCTTTGAATTTGTGTTGTTTTATTATTAGTGACCATGTAGCCTAATGTTTTTTCCTACTAGCAAATAATGTAACTTTCTAGCAAGCTAGTAAACAACTCAGCACTTAAAGTGTTACATTATTTGCTCGGTTGCTAAAAGCATTAACTTTTTAGCTAACTAGCAAACTTTTTAAAAAACTTTTTAGCTAGCTAGGAAATGATGCAACATTTTATTAAGGAACACAGCTAAAACTTAATCTGCTGAATAAACTATTTAATTTTAGTATCAGTAAACTTGAACTGAGATTAGTTTTTAATTGTGTAACAGAGCTCTGTTTTGTTTTAAATCTGGATCTACTGTGTTTAAACATAGCTTAGCTAAACTCTGTTTAAAGTGTTAAAAACTAGCTTATTAGAGACACTGAAATATTAAAATGTTCTCAGGTTTTGTAGGACACAAACACTAGCAAAATATTAAGTGTAACAAGCTGCTCACCTTCAACACATACAGTACCTTCTTCCCTAAAACCAGGACAGTGAATGTTGAGTTTGAGCCAAACCTATTTTTCTGTTTCTTCCTAAATGACTGCAGTCTAAATAACTGCTGCCATCCTGCACCTTATCTCTCAACGATCGCCTGCTCTATTTATTTTGTGTACTTTCAGTTTTTCCACCAGTTACACATCGCAGCATCCTTCCTGCAGGAAATAGAAATTAAAAAACAGATAAAAACAGTGAGTCGTGGAGGAGGTTTGTACCTGTTTGATGCTGCCCTTGGTGATGCAGAACATGTAGATGACGTAGCCTGGGATCAGTACCATGGAGGACAGAGCCATGAACCAGCCAATCACTTGACCCCACAGCGGGTACACATACTTCCCCAAGGTCAGAGGGGTCATCTCAATGGCACTGAAGGTAAACACCCCCTAAAATAAGAAACATGTCAATGAATCCATTTAATCTCTGGACAGTTAACCAATAACAGGATGCAGAATGAGATCAGCAAACATTGATTTGGTGATGAATCAATGAGGGGAAACTGTTTACTCCCTCTGTATTTATCACTGCACCCCCAGAAAAGTATGTCTATGTCAAGTATGTTGATGTCTCGGTTATGAAAAACCACACCAAGGTGTTTGGGTATATACGGTTTCTCCTCACTGAAACTGATGATCTGAAAATAAATGAAGTCTCAGACTCCTTTCAAAGAGGTCGATAAACTGAGGTTTTTTGAGATTACCCTGCCACTACGCCCCTGATCACACTAAATAATAGTTAGAATCAACAGTTATTTGTTACCTTGATGTCCAAAGCAATGCCAGTGGTAGCTAGCAGACATTTAGCAGACATGTTTACAGTGTTTGCCATCTTAATTTTGTGTGCTATTATGCTAACAACTAACTTTTGATAATTAGCAGTAAACAAAAGTCATTTGTTTTTCATCCAATAGGTCTGTTGTCGATATATTTCAGTATAGACCGAACTGGTGAACTGCCATGCTAGTAGTGCTTTAAACTAAATGCTAATGTCAGCATGCTAAAATGCCCATAATAACAATGCTAACATGCTGGTTAGCAGACATAATGTTAACCTTGTTCACATCTTAATATTGTTAGTTAGCATGCTAGCAAATTGCTAATTAGAACTAAGCACTGCCAAGCTAGTAACACCTAGCAGCTGAGGGTGAAACTGTACTCAAACACAGTGATGCTTTGAGGTGAATGCTAATGTCAACATGCTAACATAGCGATATTTTGGCAGGTATAATGTGTTGCTAACAGTTAACATGTGGTAATTAACATTAGATGCAAACAGTTTTTCAGGTTGCCTTTTTGCGCTGGATAATTTAAAAACCTGAGGATGGGAACATATTTTTTTAATAGTAATCCAGATATTTCAGTCTAGTTATGTGGGACTCAGCTGCACTTATTTATTTTGGCAGTTAATTTTTCAGTATATACACTATATATCTTCCTTTAAGAGTTTACTTCACTATCACTACAGTAGTGAAAACAGACATTGCAATGATTTCCCAGAGGGCCTGAAGTACAAATCAGTATAGAGGAAACCATTTCAGCAAAGTCATCAATTCTCTACCAATCGGCACTTTGCTGTAGCTCCATGGGTTCATAGATCTCCTTGAGGGAGAAGGAGGCACACGTTAGAGTTCGACTTAGAGAAACGGATATTATGGGGGGTTAAATCGATAATCATTCCCCGCCTACCAGGCAGATGAGCGGAGTGAAGAACATCCAACAGAGCTTCCACCAGCCACATGGCCTGTAGCCGATCATGTCCTCAATGTTCTTATAAAACCTTTCAGCTCCTGTGGCATAAAGAGACGAGGACAAAGAAGAAGAGTGTGTGTGTGTGTGTTAATGTGGAGATAATAACTACAAGAACAAATCCTTACGGGGTGAAAGAGAGGGGAAGCTGATTGGATGGAGAGTCTTATCGCAGAAAGTGGAGCAGATAAATGTAATTTCCTGTTGGACAGCCACTGTGTGTGTAGGAAATCTGCATGCTTGATTCATTAGGGTGACTTGGCACAATATAGCCCTTTCTATCCAGCTTGTCTCAACTTATTCCAGGCATGGTTACATTTGATTTCACTCTGCAGTGTTTGGTTTACGCACAGACACAACATAAAATAGATTTCCTACCATAAAGCCAGGATATGGAGATGGTTTCGAAAAAGACGAGAAAGAGGAGGCACATCCCACTGGCGGAGTAGTAATCAAACATCTTGAACACGTACAGACCACCCTGGGAGATTTCAACACACACAGACACACATATCTGCTTTAGAGGCTCAATATTAACATCTTTTCTCTTTATGGAATAAAATATGTATGATGAATGTACACCGCAGGTTGTTGTGAGATTGTTTTGTCATTATGTATAATGTAGGAGTGGGCTTTTTTCTCTACTGATGGAAAAATGTGCGAACGTCTTATTGTATGATACTGAAGTCTTATGTTCACACGTCCTGCAAGTTAATAGCAGTGAATTAAAATTAAACTAAACAGTTTAGATCCTCTAAACGTCAGAGAATAAACATGATTTTAGGGCATTTATTCATTTACAGAGATGTACAGTCCTTCTCTCTACCTGTGTGATGTTGGAGAAGCCGATGATGAAGGAGATGAAGCAGACGATGAGGATGAAGACCTTCTTCCTCTTCCTAAGCAGCAGGGGGTATTCATCCATCAGGGCTGTGATGAAGCCTTCAACTGTGCAGAACTAAAACATAACAGTATGAAGAGATGTGGATCACAATGTGCTGTAGTTGAAGAGTACATTGCACACTTATAACACTGTCACGCTCATACTGAGAGTTTAAAAAAAAAAAAAAAGATGCAGTAAAAGCAGTGATATTGGGCTCTATCTTCCACCCGGTGAAAAGTGCTTCATAGCACAGCTCTCATTGTTATTTTCTGACTGACACACTTGTCAGCTGAAATGGGTGTGTGTGCCATGATGGTGTGCGCACACAAGTGAACGGCATGTCAAGGCTTTAGGAGACATGGATTACACCAGATGAGCAGTATAAAGGCATTTTATGTTTTGTTTTTTTGGTTGTTTTTTATGTTTGAAAACCCTTCATGTACATTGTTTTCAATGCAACACTGTTTTTCCTGTGAAACTCCAGCAGTGTTTTATGGCTAAAAAACTAAACCTGACCTTCAATCAGCATGAGGGTGGGTAGATAATGACTGAATTTTCATTTTTGGATGAGCTAACTATTTAAGAGAGATGCTGTGCACAGCTGTAACTTCACTGATTGTTTAAATCAGACTGGATTGGAGAGGATCTCATGTTAATTAATGTCCTCTGTTCTTCAACACGTCCAAAAGGTCTCACAGTGTTTCATACACTGAAATTGTTTGGAGTAAAGCAGCTGTATAAATCCTGACTTGGTTTCTCTGTCCTATAGTCCTATAGTCCTATAGTTTTTAGTTTTGCTACTTATATATTAAAGATATTTGCTGCAGTGATATTACTGTGCACATGGAAACATTTAAAATGACTGAAAGCAGTCACTCTAATCATTAAATCATCGTATTAAATTATGCCGAGTAGCGCAAGCCTTCCAGGTGAGTTCTTCTCTGCTTGCATGTTGTATTGATGTATAAGCGTTTTCTTTAATGATGTACTTTAATGAATGTAGAGGTTGCTTTTAGTCATTTTAAATATGTCCATGCGAGCAGTAACAAGTTATGCTGCTGTACCTTGTGCGTAAATGCGCACACAGAAATCAGGAGATGCTTCAGCCTATTTCACCCACCTGCACTGCATGAATTCAGCATCCCTATTAACCAAAACGTGTGAAATGATTGTATCCAGTGTATTGTATCTTGTGAGCATGCAATAGCATTTGAAGCACTTGAAGTAGTAAAACATGGCCTCGGTATGTCATTTTCTCTCAATGGCCACTCCAGGGCACAGTAAGTCCTGTGTTTTACTATCTTATTTTTGACAAGTGTTCAATTAATTTCAATCATAGCATCATTTAATAAACATTGATTGTACATACATAAATAAGTTTAAATAGCTTTTTCAGCCTGAGTAGTGTCCACAGATATTAATTTCAGGCTGATTACAGCCCCAACAACCCTCACCAACAGGGAAATTCCTCATTAACTCATGGCAACACTTGCTGCTGCTTGTTAAGCTTACTGCTGTCCTAGTAATTGAATGTAATTTAGGTTTTTTCAGGCCAAAATGGTAGCGACACACTGTCAAAAACAAAATGTCAGATACCTTTAAACAGTATTAACAAGTAAGTGGCTAATATTGTTTGGCTCAGTTTTGACTTTGATGAATGCCTAAATAGAAGATAAAGATAGTTAAAGTGTGTGTTGTGTGTACCTGACTGTCCAGGCCGAGCATCATGAGCATGGAGAAGAAGAGGATGGCCCACAGAGAGGACATGGGCAGCTGGGTGACAGCCTGAGGATAAGCTAAAAACGCCAGACCTGGACCTAAATGTCACACAGAAGAGACACCATTTAAAGTTCAAATGCTTCGTCTTATTGCATTACACTGTAGCCTCCTGAAATCCACGAACACATTTAAATATGTGAAAAACAGAAGAAGAAACGAGAGCGCCGCACTGTTTACTTTGTTACTTCTGCTTTCTGTTCTGAATTTGACTTGTACTGGGTGAGTCAGTCTGCAACATTTGAAAACATTTCCAAGGCTGCCAAATTAAGCTCACTTGAATGCAGCGAAGGACTGAAGCAGGTCAATTTGTCTGAGAGGGCTTGTTCCATGTAAAGGTCAAATACACAGCCTGTCTCAAGTTCTGAGTTTTAAGAACTTCCCTCTGCTGTTGATAATGAAAGATGTTGGTGTGTCTTTTTTTTTGAAGTGCTGTAGGGATGAGAACAGATCACTATGACTATATGCCTTTAAAATATTATAATATGATTTCTACTGCCATCAAGACATTTATCTACAATTCTGTAAGTACCTCTCTATATAGTTGTTTTCATTGTTAGTGGCGGAGTCCGCCATTTCCACACTGGATTCAAATTTCCTTCTCACACACGAAGAGTTAACAGAAAATGATACATGCATAAGCTAGCGTAACGGTTTTGCAATTTCATCCTGATGATACCAGCTTCATTCATCAAAAAAGTATCTGCAAAAGATGACATTATCATTTTCTGCCTTTTTTTCCATCAATGGATCAGTTTTACAGACTGAGCCACAGGAAACAACCTCCAACTCATCAGCAACAGAACCAGCTCTGCTATTCTGGTCTGCTGCTGTGTGGAAAACTACTTGCACCAGTTACGTTTATGTTGTGCTGCTCAGGGAGCTTTCGCTGTAAAATGAAACCTCTCCTGCTGCTATCACCAATAACCACAGGCGTCACTAAATCAACCAAGACCAGAAAACTCATTACAACTTTAACATATTTTAGAGATATATTTGTGTGTTTTGTTAGTAAAACTGTGTTAATATTGTTGGAATTCTTCTTTCACTAATGATGAACTATTTTGATAATCTTGTCATTTTTCATTTCATGGTTCCAGCTTCTTAAATCTAAGGATTTGCTGTTTTTCCTCTTAATTACTTTCATAAGAAAGTTTAAATTTATTATTACTAATATTAATTAACATGTCTCACTATTTTCTGAAGTTTCACAAACAAAACAATCAATTAATCAAGATTCATCTATAATAACAATGATCATTAGTTGCATTGCTGTATAAAGTACGTAAAAATTCACCACAATCAGTGACAGCAGTTAAATGCTCCTTACACAAGACCATTTTTCTGCAAGGAGCACTTTTACTTTTGGTAGTTGAAGTACAATTTCTTGATTATATTTTCATACTTTTACAATTAGTTCAGGTCTTTTACTAGTAATACAGTGTTTTACAGTGTGGTATTAGTACTACACTGATCTGAGTACTGTTGCAACCACTGTAGAAATCATACTATACCATTTTGGCTTGTTGGAAGCTGCACACAGCAACAATTTTAAGACACCTTGTGCTGTTTTGTGTTTTCAAACAAGTGAGTACAGTGCTGTACCTGATGCTGCTAACTCCTTGACAGGTTTCTTGGTGATATAGGACATGAAGCCTACAATGGAGAAGATGACAAAGCCAGCAAACATGCTGGTGCAGGAGTTGATGCAGCACACAATGATGGAGTCCCTGAAAACAAAGAAATGAACAGTCAGGATGAGGAAAAACACCAGCCATCAAAGAGGATGCTGAACAGAGCTTGTGACTGCATGTCCCTACTTGTACACATCGTTGTGATAGGTGTTGTAGCTTCCCAGCGCGATGAGCGAGCCCAGGCCAAGGCCATAGGAGAAGAAGATTTGAGTTGCTGCATCCAGCCACACCTGTCAGACAGCAGGTACACATACGTCATGTCAGCTTGTCTATGAGTCTATGTGCAAACCATTGACTTATATAAAGATGGACAATAACGGCTCAAAAAGATGCTCGCCCCCTGGTGGTTGGTTGCAGTATAAGTCCTAAATACTCCATGCTGCATGCTAGCCGATGGGACAAAACTAAAAAAATTGTTAAAAAAAAGACGTCAAGATGCTGACATCCTGTTAGATTACCTGAAGGTCACCTATAGTTTGCAGACAATGTTAATAGCTGAAAAAATAAAGTGCGTTCTTGATTGCTCGTAGAAGTTGAAATATCGTTTGGTTATGTGGCCTACTACTCTAAAGTGATTCATGTTTTTCTTTTGTTTTGTCTCAAGCTAACACTGTGATGTAATCATGACATCAGCACTAAAAAAAAGCCAATTGCAACTAGCAACTAGCTAACAATGGCTAGCAGGAAACATACTGTGACCTTGACTAAATTACGGATCTCTCTGCCTTTGAACATTGTTTGTAACATTTAGGAAAATTAAGTACACAACTCAACAAAATATATAACATCTGTCCATCTGTCAGTGGTGCAAACTGTGTACCTCAGAACTGATGAGCTTATTGAAGTCTGGAGTGATGTAGAAGAGGATCCCATCTATGGCTCCGGGAAGAGTGACCCCACGAAAGAAGAGGATGAACAGCATGAAGTAGGGATAGGTGGCGGAGAAATATACCACCTAAAAGAAAGAGACAGACAGAAAATAGAAGATGTCTATTCTGTCAAAGCCAAAAACAACAGCAAACAACTCAAACCCATCTTTCTTTAGGTCAAAAAGAGATGCAAAAACCCACAGTACGCAGAGTGCTACTAAATAGCTACTAAATACTTCTATGGCTGCTCTTTGCCAGCAGATCTTACCAGAGGATGTGGCCAGCAGTTCTGTAGCATAATGATTATGTTTAATTGGTAATGTCCGTCAAGGCCAGGGCCTTGGGGGAATTCATTTTTCTCACACACATTAAAATCCAATTATCCCTGGCAGCGAATGTGAAAATGTGTTTCTGCTCACATACATCGCTGTGACTTGCTGTAATTTAAAAATCCCAGCCTGTGTGCAGGCAGAGGGATTTTTTTTCTAACACTTTTCCTATCACCTCCAAATCATCCAGCAGCAGTTCAGAAATTAAATAATAAATTTTAAAATTGTTTCTAATTCTCCACCTGAGTGAAATGTTGACAGAGAGATGGGATGCGGAGAGCAAAATGACAGCAGATATATAACACAGTCAACACCTAAGAAGAATAAATAAATACTAAGAGATATCTCCATCCATTAGGTCTGAGGGACCAGAATTGATACACTGCATAGAGACAATTTAAAAGTCCTCCAATCTGGGAAGCATAAGGAGCTATAAATAAACCAATAAATCCTAGACAAAAATGACTCTTCCTTAGTCCCGCCCCCATTCTCCTTTCCTGTGCAGTGCTTGTCTACGTTGAAAAGAAAAACAAATTTTGAAGACAGTTAAAAAATTTGCTCCACATCTTTAGTTAGCTAGCTAACTAGCTAATCTCAACCCATTCTCATCCCAATTCATCAGATACCAACGTTTTGCCGCCACCCCTCGGCGTCTCATGCTGTCACACACTGTATCTTTAACTGCCAGAAAGCCTCTTTTTGAGAGTTTGATCTGATATAGTATGTTACATTACTTACATCGTGTGATGTCCCTGAAGTGACTCATAAGACAAAAGTCACGTGATGCAAGTCATGTGACACACATGACCTTATGTGCCCTAAAATTTTTAACAACGTTCTGGTTTTCTCATGGGAAACGATCTCCTAGGTGCCACTAATGGGTACCATGCATGTCTGTATGAGTTAGCGAAGGGCAGTGACAAAGTGTCCATATCAGATAAGAATGGGCTGCTAATGTACATAAATCATTAGTTAGCTAGTTAGCTAGTGTTTGCTCTATAGCAAAACACTAGCAAGCAATCTTATCTGCAGCACTGGGAAGCTAATGTTAGCATTTGCTAGCTAACTAGCTACCTAATGTACACCTGAAAAGAACCATCAGACATTTCAGTGTGATTTTCAGCTAAATACTAATAAAAGGGATGAGCTTAAAGAAACAATTATTCAGCTGAAAAACTTCTGTACTTGTCTGTTGGTGTCAATAAATACTCATAAGCAAAAACTCCAAGTTTAAAATGGCCCAGGCACTAATGATGCCCTATAAACACAAAGGATAAATTAGCCAGCACTCACAGCAGTGCAACCTTGCAAATATAAACGATTTAACATCTCTCAAAGATCAGCAACTATGAAATTCTAATATCAATAAAGATTATATTCTAATATTTTAGCGGACAATTGGGTTTAATGTCATCACCACTTAATCTGAAACTCTCCTTAAAGTCTGATGGACTTTTTTGAGATCGATGGATGAAATCTTTATTGCAAATTCACGGACAGATCAATATCCTGAGCAGCGATGAATATCTGACTGAGCTGCGACTCATGTCAATGTGTTTTGTGGCTACAAACAAACAGGGGATCAAGGAGAAGAAGGGGCTTAAATGATCCAGTAACCAATCACACACTTCTCCTCAAGCCTGACATGACTTTGGTGCAAGGAGACACCTCAATGACAAAACAAACCAATTACAGAAGCTCAGTTCTTGTATCAATGTTTGTGTGGGCCATGTGGTTTAATGGATTGTTGCTGTGGCAGCTCTCTGCCCTGCATGTTTTAAATGTTTCCTGCTCCAACACACCTGATTCAAACGAGCAGGTCGTTATCAGGCCTCTGCAGAGGCTCGATGACGAGCTTGAATCAGGTGTGCTGGAGCGACAGCGTGCCCCAAGGACCAGAGGAAACCACCACAGGATTAACGGACCAAAGACCTGTCACATGAAAACCTTCCTGTAAAATATAGAACAGATTACAAGATCCTGTGGATTACATATAAGGCAGCGCATGACCTTGCCCCCAGTTATATTTCCAGGCTTCTTGTCCCATATTCTCAGCTTCTTATCTGTCCCTCGTTCCAACTTTAAAAAAAAAAAAAGGTGACTGTGTCTTTGCTGTTTTAGCCCCAACCGTCTGGAGAATCTTTGGACTGTTTTAAGTGGCTCTTAAGAACATCTCTGCAGACTTTTATATATCTTTTCCTGTTTTGTTTTGTTAATTTTATATATTTTTCATGCATCTATGTGAAGCACTTTGTAACCGTGTGTGTTTTTAAGTCCTAAATAAAGTTTTACTTACTTAGCCACTTACTTACACTATTAAAGGGATAGTTCAACCTATATTCATACATATTTTTCCCGTCTAAACAAAAGTCTACAGCCAAGCTAGTGGCAGCTAGTGGCTAACAGTAGACACAGTGGTGCTTTCAGCTAAATGCATGCTAACATGCTCACAATAACAATGCTAACACACTGATGTTTAGCAGGTATAATGTTGTAGCATGCTAACACACAGCTAACATTACTTTAGCCTCTATAAACTAAATTGTTGTCAGATGATAGCAGATGGGTTCTGAGATAACTAAAACTTAAAGTGCTGGTGGTTCTGTGAATGTCTGTATAAATTTTCATGGAAATTCATTTAAAAGTCGTTGAAACATTTCAAACTGGTCTAATCCGCCAACAAAGACAGCAGTTCTTTCTCCTGAGCAGCTCTGTGTCTTGTCGTTTTTATGTGATTAAAACATAAAAATATGCAAAACTGTGTGATGTAGCAGAAGGAGTCTGACCTTCCCTGTCCACTCCACTCCTTTCCAGATTGAGAAATACACGAGGACCCAGGCCAGCGCCAGAGTGCCCACCAAGGGCCAGCGAAGCTCTCCGGGCTCCTCCAGACCACTAGACAGCTGGTGCATGTTACGCCTGCAGGACCGCACACACACAGATGAGCACAAATAGCTTCCAGAAATAGCTTCAACATTTACAAAGCATCTTGTACACACACACACACACACACGTGTACACTGTACGAGAGGAACAATGTTTTGCAGACTTACTCCCAGAACTCGGTGACAGCGCTGGTCAGGTTGGTGGTGTCTGTCAGACTGTAGTTGGAGAAACATTTCTCTGTGTTCCAGGGGTTATCACAGCTTTGCCAAGGCAGCTCCTGCACACAAAACACAAACAAAATAAGCTCCAGTGGCAGAAAAATATGATGAAATATTTCACAGTTTGGGATTCTGTATTACAGTACAAGCTTGGATTTATCAGTTGTACCATTTTAATAAACACATGAACCAACAGGATTAACACAGGAAAATATAAACTTCGATCATGTATCCTTGACTCTCCACATCACCCAGTTTCAATGAGCCAACCATGTTTTTTCAGCCTTCAGAGAAAAATGCAACAACGAACGATACATTTTTTGATCCCTGCTTCTCAATCCTCCATTTTTCCGTCACAGGAGCCTGCAAAGTCTTTAAATTTCTTTCACCAGGCTTCTTTGAGCCACCCGGTCACGCAGGGATATTCAAAAGCAGAGTGAGAAAAGCCCAGAAAGAGAAGGACGGAAAAGTATTGCAGAGGTGGTGAACAAGGTCAGAATATCTTTTATCAATGTACACGAGGTGATGAAGGCATGGAGCCTGATTGACCTGATTGAACTGATTGACCGCTTGGGGGCAGCGGAAACAAGCTGTAAACACAACACTGACATAATATATATCAATACATTTTTCAGGTATCTGTACTTTACTTGAGTATTTATAACTTTTTACTTTTACTCCCTACATTTGAACACAAATATCTGTACTTGCTACTCCTTACATTTTCAAAACAGGGAAGTTGCCTCATTTTTAATGCATTTGAGAGAAATTAGTGATTATTTATATTGTGCACCACTGCGTCTTGCATTCCCAACATCAACACTGATTTTAACCTAAATGGATAAAACAATAACACACAGAAAAGACAATGACGACAAACAGCCATCCAAGGGAAAACAGCAAAAACATAAAAGACTTGAAAAGACATAACGAGACGAATCTGGATGTAAAAGAAGTAAAATAGGAAAAACAAGCCTTTTTTGCACAAGTATTTGTATTTCTGCTTGAGTAAAGAATGTGTGTACTTTTGCCAACACTTATATACGTATATCCATCAGACAGAGAACAACATTAGCATTTATTTGGAGCTGTTCAATGTATATATTTTGAAAAGCATTATATTTTATCAGCATCAGCCAGTGGGCCATCATGATAAGAGTTGGCATAATAAAATGCAAGAGAGACTTGATGTTCTCTGCAGTTAGGTGGAAAAAAACCCTGCAATCTATCTGCAATAATCTAATATCATGTATCCCTCATACAATTGCTGGAAAACCAAAACAGTGAGCTGAAAGACACAACATGCTCTGAGGAGTTGAGCCTGTTTACAGTTGAGTGATAATTCTGTGTAGGTTTGTCACTACAGACAACAACTTTCTCATTGCTAATGTAGAAATACTACTTAGCTCATCTTTAATTTTACCACTCAAGTCCTTTGTATTAACTTCTGTATCTTATTCAGACAGGTCAGACTTCTTTCTCCAGACTACTTTCTTTTTTACTCTTTCTACCACATTTATTTATTTATTTATTACTTGTAGAGGGACAAATATGTACCATAAACCAATGCCACACACCACACTATTTATAGTAGCATAATATTTTTAGTTCATTTGCAATGGCCATCCCTAGATTGGCCTTTAAAATACATAAAACTCAACAATATCACATACATTAGGAACACAAAACTCAGAAGTCAACAAGTAAATGCAGACAGAACAATACAAGACACAAACTGTAGCACCATAAATCTTCATGACTGACCCGTCCTCAAAACGTTTATTACATTTTTTCCTGAAAAATGATTGAAATGTTTAATCAATTATCAAACTAGTTGCCACTTATTTTTTTCTGACAAATGGATTAATCACTGCAGCTCTTCTTAAAATGCAGGTTCAGGTTTGCTGCCTCATGACTGACTGTGTAACATACCGAACCAAAGGAGTTGAACAGGTAGTAGAGAGCCCAGGCAATGATGATGATGTAGTAGATGTTGAGCCAGAAGGACAGAACCACTGCAGCTAAACCAACACCTGAGGAAGGAAAAGGCACAGACATCAGCATTTTGCAGCAAAATTACTCTATATGTCAGCTAACATGCAAAGAAAAATGTAACCTAACATATGACCAGGAAGAACAGCAGAGCAGATGGCAGAAAAAAAAGAAGTTACTCAGCATGTTATAATCTTCATCATCCTCATCATTGCTATTTTGTTATTTCCTGTTGTTTACTCGCCCTTGGCTTTGAGTATCAGTTGGCACAGCGGCACGCTCTCTATCACTGCTGCCGTCTGTGCTGGCGGGAGATAAAATGTGCTTCAGTCGAGCTCTTTGAGCTCAGAGGCAGTGGTAGTAATTGCCACCAACGAGAACTGGCTTAAATGAAAAAAAGTTGTCAACAAACGATGATCTTTTTCTTTTTTCTTTTTTTTTTTTTTGGTTCTGCACCTCTCTGGTAGCTTTTTATCTTGGTCATTTTGTTGAAATGCTTTTTTACTATGTGGAGAAGAGACGAATATTCAAGTATCATCAAGGAAGATTTTAATTGTCTGTCAAAAAAGAGAATTAATTTGAATATAATGCATATTCTTGGTGACTTACAGTCCTGTTAGGATTCTCAGAATCTTTTTCCACAGCTACTATCAGTGACTCAGATTGTATGTGTAAATTAACACGTAGCAACTGCGTGTGCAAAAATGAATACTGCAGTTCAAATAGTGAGTTGGAGCTGTAGACAGTACACTACATTAAGTTAAAATCCTATTTTAATGTACAATCCCAGACTCAGGGACTCAGGGAACCTCAGGCAGGAACAAGAACACTGCAGGAGTGCAAGACGAGAGCAACATTGTACATTTGAAATAACAAGCAACAAGGAGTCCTTCACTGTAAGTTGATCAGCTGTTTCTAACTGTCAGTTGTCTGTCAATGTAGAGTTAAACATGTTATCCCAAAAACAAAAGCCCACTGTTCTGAAAATACAAACGACAGGCTCTAAAATATAGGCTGCCTGCCAGACTCCATTAACATATTGTTCAATTTAACTGTTATCTACTCCTTTTACAAGATAGTTACTGATTTATTACGACTCATAAATGGACACTTACTCATTCGGCAAACATTCAGCATTAATTTGAACTCTGATTAACATGAAACAGGCAAACAATAACAATCTTTCCAGCCCAGAATAGAAATTTGTTTCCTTGATCCCTGATGACACATTGTGGTAATGTTATTATTTATTACAGTAAATATATTACAGGCTTCTCCTCTAAACTGTATAACATCAGATGTACATCTTCCAATTCAAATCCATGTCTTACCTTTCATCATCGGTATGAGCTTCCACACCCCGAGCCCCCCCACTGAGGTGAACTGTCCCAGAGACGTCTCCAGGAGGAAGAGAGGAATCCCAGCAAACACCAGGGTCATAAAGTACGGGATCAGAAAGGCCCCTGATAGATCGACACGAAGAAGAAGAAACAAAATGTGTTTGGTGAGATGATAATTAGAAGGACTTCATGTTTGGAACTAATTAGATAAATTCTAAGATTGCTGAGGTACAATCAAGAGGTTGCTCATAGTATAACTTAGAGACTGGATGAAACCAAATATTTGATTTGAACTGATTTAATGTAGACTGTAAAAGAAATTATTATTGCTGTAACATTGTGGTAGAAATGACATTTCCCTCTCTCAAATTCTTTAAACCACAGCTCCTGCTTGAATGTTATTATTTGCATTTTATGAAAAATGCTAGCAGACAGTATTGTTTAAAATATGGTGTGAGATATGTATGCAGATGACACACATTTTCCAGAGAATATAGTCTTGCTCAGAGAGGAAGTTGTACCACTGATTAAAAAGGTTTCTGTAAATATTAATGTGTTGCTAAGGACTTAATTCTAATAAACTATTTTCTTAAAGGGCAACTTCAGTCAAATAACCTGTGAAATATATTCCTCTATTAGTTTTATTAATTACAGCTTATAAGCAGGGTGTATGGGGAACAGTTTGGGGTTTGTGAGACTAGGCAACAGAGATTAATAGTCTTGTCTGAGATCAAAGGCCACTACAGATGGTAAAAAAAGAGGGTAAGGAATGAGCTGGGGCAGCATTTCTAAGTTTGGAGGGAGAAAAACGTCACTCTAAAAGGGACTGAGAGGGAGTTAGAGGCTTACTTCAAAAAGCTGCGTTCAGACAAAGAAAGAGACAGATTTATCTCCAGATATACCCCCACTAGAGGCAATAGACACCTTGGTTGCTACAGTGGCACAAAGGTTCCCAGTCCCTTGGGAAAGTTCTTGTGGTGGAAACCAGACTTTTGAAAAGAAATGATCATCAGGGTGGGCTTTAAAGTAAAAGGTTTGACATAGATGAGGACACAATTCCAACAGGGTTACAGTTAAAAGTTTAAGTCGGCAGTGTGATGCTCAGTGATAAGCAGCAGTTCCAGGAATTGAGACAGCAGATTGCGGATTGTGGAGTATAGAGAGGTCAGGCCTTCCAGGCAAACTCAAACTGTGATATCTGCAGTTTGGTCTGCGGCCGTGTTTGTTGTGCCACCTCAAAGGTAGAGAAGCCATAGAGAATGATTAGCTCTTATATTAGAAAGTGTCTGGGAATCAGCGTCGTCCTGTATAGACAGGGGATTTTGGACCTATAAACAGTTTAACAGAGGAGTTTAAATGTTCAAAGCAAGGCTGGAGATGATGTTGTCAGAGTCTAGAGTCTGGCAATACAGAGTACAGAGCACAGCGCCAGCAGTGTCAGCAGGGAGGAAGTGGAACCCAAAGGAGCCATTTTTACAAGCTTGGGCAGGCAGCACAGGGATGTTGTTGGGCAGGTACAGCATGAGCAAGGGGGGACTAAGCATAGCACAGGCTTCATGGAGCGATCATAGCTGGCAGGAAAAATTGTGGTTGTACAAGAGATTTGGAGACAAGAAAAGGCTGCTACAAGTGAGTGCTTGTGTTGAATAGGTATGACGGGAGATTGTTTGGTTTTGTGGGAGTTGAAGCATCATGCTAGTTGGCATGGTATGCATGGCAGGCTAGTTAGTTGACAGGTTGTTTGGTTCATCTGGTGGCTCAGTAAGGATGATAGTTAGCCTGACATATTACATGGCTTTGTTAAATGCTTGATTCTGATCGGTCAATTACAACATCCTAAGGTCTGTTATTTCATTATAACAGATCGTTGCTATGAAGAGCAAGCCGTTGCTATGGATGTAGTTCTAATCATTGCGCATGGAGGAGCAATAAGATGATTTTTTTAAATCCATAAAATCTGTCTAAAACCTGTCCTGCCAGTCCTGCACCATCCTGCCGGGACTTATTTCTCAATAACAGCCT
This sequence comes from Lutjanus argentimaculatus, assembly GCA_034769285.1. Taxonomy (NCBI): domain Eukaryota; kingdom Metazoa; phylum Chordata; class Actinopteri; order Lutjaniformes; family Lutjanidae; genus Lutjanus; species Lutjanus argentimaculatus. The sequence continues at coordinate 1,422,670 of JAWZSL010000029.1, read as the reverse complement.
GCTCACTGTACATTATCCCTTACATATTCCAAAATTTAACATGAGTGGTACAAATCCAGCAAATTATCTCTGAGGGTACTTGCTGGCATTAGGGTCGGGTATTGTTGCTCGAAACCTTTAAAGGTATCGATCAAAATAATCAAGTACCAAATGGTAAAACTTCTCCAGTTAAACAATACCAACCAGACATTTTGGTGATTTTGGTGCTGGTAAACTGTCTGCACGACTCGGGGAAACAGCTACTTCTGTTGCTGAAATGCACACACAGCTTTTTGATCTTTTTCGATTTGTTCTGTCACTCACCTCCACCATTCTTGCCACACAGATAAGGGAACCTCCAGACGTTTCCCAGGCCGATGGCGTATCCCACACATGACAGCAGGAAATCAAACTTTCCCTTCCAGCTTCCTCTGTCGGGCGGCTCCTCTTTCTTCTTCTTCTCATCTGCAGGGGGCGCCACAGGATCCAGCTCCTCAAAGGGAACTGCTTGTTTGACCTCCGTTGGGGAGTTTAAGTCCACTGTGCTCTGCCCAGTCTTCCCCATGGTGGGACCACTACAGACCAGTGGGGTCGGGAAGTCACTCGGTCCTCACAGCCTGTAATGGTGACGAATTAAAGTCTCTGTTCCCGTCCGGCTGAGACTCTCACACTGCGTTTGGTTCTAGATTTGACAGATTCAGGATGTGTGGACACTGAATGTGCAGAAAATCTGTAGACAGAAGGAGAATACAACAGTTTTGTTATAACAATTATCTTTATGGGCAATACTACAGTTGTTTTTTTTGTTTTGTTTTTTGTTGTGTTTGGCAGTGTTTTAGTGGAGGGGAGTACGACTCAAATTACAATTTAATGATGTTGAGACATTTTTATGGTCTTTTACAGCTGTTTTATTAACTCGGGCAACCATAAAGCTCCAAAAACTAAAGCTAACGGCCACCATGTAAATCAGTGAGACAATATAAAAAGATCCTGCACAAGCAAAGATGAATGAGGAAGGAAGAGGTCGACCAGATAGGACACATGCTCGAGTTCAAAGGTGATGCCTGACCCGCCTCCAACTCAAGCTAACATTAGCTCTCCATCAGCAGTTATCATTAGCTGGAGGCTCAGACATTCTCACTGCTCTCCTTTTGGGATCCTTTTCTTTCCAGGAATGCTGGAGAACCAGAGATTGTGATGGTGTATTTTCTGCATTTTCCTATGACTTTTCCTCCAGGGCAGGGGGGGGGGCGTGGCCCTGTCGATGACGTGTTGTTGTTCTGATGTATGGTTGCTCCGCGCATCAACAGTAGGGAAAGTAGCAATTATCAAACACAAGAAACCTTTTTTTTCTGACTTCTTGTACTGGAACACAGTCAACTCGAGTGTGACTTCATTCTCAGCTCTGACCTCTGACCTCTGAGGTAAATGGAACGCCCCCTCAGTACAGGTGAGTACCCGCCCATTCCAGGAACTGTAACATAGAACCAGACGGGTTCCAATCAAGGTGCACATGAGAGAGTGTTTAAATGAGCATCTTGAAACTTTAAGTTTTGGTCTGGAAACAGTAAAATATGTCTATAAGTGTATCTCTAACCTGGCTAGTTAGCATTATGGTAACCGTTACCTGTAGCTTCATAGAATAATGATGATAAAAATTATAACAAACATAAAAGCAGGAATATAATGGCAATGTAAAATAAGATGAAAAATAAAACCCACATGTAAAAATAAGAAAAGATTAGAATAGAAAACATAGAATGCATCTTCACATGGATAAAACCCACTTCATACGAGGGAAAGTAAGATTTTTAAAAAAAGATTAAAAATAGAGTGCATAACAAGATGGAAAATAAAACTTTTTGGGATAACAATAATAATAATAATAAATTCAAGTTAAAAATGGAGTACATGGAAGCCATAAAATCAAGGAAAATGCATCATTTTAAGAGAAGTGCAGGAGTGTGTGAGTGCAGAGCGAGAAGATGATTGATGGTCTGTTCATGCACAGATATAGTCTTTGGTTGTTGTGAAAAGCTACCTGCCAATTTTATTTGTGTAGGTTTCACACGTCTCTGGTAAACTTTTGCAGAGCCATATGCTAACACGACATGCTATCTGGATGATTCATGACTAAGACGGTGCTGGATCTCACTTCTGTGTTTGCTATAAAAACAGTCTAAACTTGACAGTAAACACCGAAATGCTATTTTCACAGACAGTTTTGGGCGTAGGGCTGCAACTAGCAATGTTTCCAACAGTTAACATTTGACATTTTTATATATTTATTCTATCTAAAAAACACTGATCAAATATATGCTCATCTTCAGCGAAAACTCAGCACCAATAATCTGAGAGCAGTGAGAATGTCATTCTATTTTTTGTTTAAATAAACTGTGAACATATACTTTTCAAAAAAATGTTTTCAGAGGTGCTGAAATATTGTTAAGAAAGTCACATTATAAACTTTTCTGGTTAAGAGCCCTGAACCTTGTAAACATGCAGCAGATATTCCATGTGGCTGACGACTAAAGCGTTTGAACTTTGGAGTAACACTATTTTTTCAAAGCCAGCGGCCTGCGCTACAAATATTAATGAAGAACATGTCGACACACCGTTAATATCTGCACCTATCTCTTGTTTATCGGAGGTTAATTGGGCATTTTCACACGTTTTCAAGAGCCGCTTTCTGACTCAGCGACTGAAATGTGCAAGTTGTTTTCTTTATGTTCTCCTCACATAGTTCTACAAAGTAAATTCACTTTCTAACTACATCTATTTTAATGTAGACTTTTGAAGTTGTCAGGGACAAAAACATGCAGAGATTTATACCACTGACGGGATTGCAGGGGCCTAAAAATCATATTTTTGCTGTATTAAATTAAATCAGGGAGTTGTAATTACACACATGAAAGTTTTTTATTTGGTTATACTGTAGGTATCCATCTGGGTATGTCACATATTCAGGCTAAAAAATAGCAAAGAACAAGCATCACTGGTCTGATATGAGGAGGCAGAGTCCAGATCATCCTTTAGGACACTGAACCGTAAGAACCAGTGACACTGACACACCCCCGACCTCACCTTTCTTTCCAGTCCACCACAGTCGAGTTCGTGGTGCCCCATCACGATCCCAAAAGATGGCAAAAGACGAGAGAAAATATCTATAAAAATACTAGAAAGTTCCACTCTATGCTGTCCACAAAAGAGGGATTCAAGGTCAACAGCTGCCTGTCCTGCTCACATTATTGGTCACTCTGGAGAATATACAGTACATATATAATTTATATATAATTTGTATTAATAATTATCCATTCATTGCTTGTGGAAAAATCCCTCATCTCATGTTTGGATGACATCACGTGGCAGTGGTGGAATGTAACTAAGTACATTTACTCAGGTACTGTATTTAATTAAAATATGTGGTACTTGTACTTTATTTACAGTAAGTCTTTGCATTTTATGATACTTTATAATTCTACTCCACTGCATTTCAGAGGAAATATTATACCTTTACATTACAACCTATTAGAACTATTTGACAGCTCGAGTTATGAGTTACTTCTACACATTGAGATTTTTGCACACAAAACATATGTAATATACGTAAGCAATGCTGAAATGATTAGTTGATTGATAAAAAATCATTGGCAACTATTTTGATAATCATTTCAGACATTTGTCATGAAAAAACATTTAATAAATGTGAGAATCTGCTGCATTTCATTGAATTATTTTAATTATCTTATGGATTTTTTAAAAAGTTTTGAGGTTTTTAGACAAAAAGCATTGTGAAGGTGGCCTCTGACAGCATTTCTCACTATTTTTATTATTATTTTTTTGTTAGAATTTTAACCAAGAAATAATCAATTGATTAATCATACAAACTGAGCTCCACCTCAACCAACTACAACAGTAGAATGTTTTCACTTTAATGCATGAGTCAGAATAATCTTATGATATAATATGTAAGAGATTTTCTGCATTGTGGACCTTTACATTTCATATTTTCTATGCAGGACCTTTGCAGTGTGGTATTAGCACTCATGATCTTTCCAGACTGCCACGTGGTCGGGAAGTTAATTGGGAGGAAGTTGTTCATGATTAGCAAATATTGATTGACCCAGAAATCATCCACACCCCTTTGCTGATACAATCAAATATATTCTGATATTATTCAAGGGAATTTTACTGCTTATTTTCACACACAGAGGAGCTTTGAAACAGCAGGATCAGAATGGGGTTTCTCTTTGTATTATTCTTCTGCATACTTAATCTTTAACTGTGTTACACTGATATTAAAAAGGCTGTTGTACTTTACTATCTGTCTGATTCATTCTGCCCAAATGTGTAATCATGTTCAATAGCAGTTTCTCATGATGAAACGCCTTTGCTTGATTTAATAGATGCATCATTTATGTCTAATAGCTTTTGATGAAGTTGATGAAAATGAGTGTTGCCAAAGTGCAATGTATGTATGTGTGCAATGGACACAGACGGCCCTTATTCAAAATTCAAAAAAGTGCAGTGTAATGGAAAAAGTCAGACTGATAAGTTTAAGGCAGCGACTGTTTTGTATAATCAATATCAAACAAATTCTCTCCTGCTGCAAAATAAGTTATATTCCACACACTGTGTAAAAAGCAATCAACTTCAATTGGACATCCTCCTGTGAAATGATCAAAATGTACTTTCAAATTGTTGTCTAGGTGAGTGTGTGGGTATCTGCTTCAAAAGCATACCAATAATATGAAACACATCAGAGATTCCCTTTGAGGATATCATCCATTTAGATTCAAAGTAAGTCATGCTGTTTATGACAGGAGACACTTTAAGATGCTGATTTTTATTTTGCCTTCGTGTAGCAGGAAGATTTAGTCTCCCTCGATAATTACAGCAAAAGCTATTAACAGAGACTTTAATCCAATTAATGAATTCACATGTATTAGCATATTTATGTTTAGGTAGATGCTATTTGCACCTTGAGTGGATTAGACAATGTGGCTATTTACATTCAGGTGTCTATAGCATAGCACTGCAAAGAAAATTACACAGTTTATTTGCTATTTGTGCCTATAGGGTGTAAATGGCCGAAATCTGCACAAACCTAACCAACTAGTTTTGTATCCTGAACCTAAGTAAGTTTTGTTGGCCAAACCTGACCACATAGTTGTGTTGCCTAAACCAAACCAAGTAGCTGTGTTGCCTAAACTTAGCTGAATAGTTGTGATGAGTAAACCAAACCAAGTTGTTATGTTGCCTCAACCAAACCAAGTAGTTTTCGCTGGTTAAACCAAACCAATTCGGTTAGATTTAGGCAGCAAAAGTTGTGTTGTGTTGCCTGAATCTAACCAAGTGGTTTTGTTGCCAAAAACAGTATTAAGTGACTGTGTCGCCTTACTTTTTTTAACGTTGATGTGGACGCACTCTACTGTTTCTGAACAAATTCAACTCAACTTGCACTGGTGGAAAAATAGATTTTGAAAACAGATATTGGGAGGAATCGTTAAAATGTGTCAACTTCTCTTTATCATTCAATCATTCAGTTGAATATTTACATAGAATTCCTTTTAGTAAGTCCAGGCTAGCTGAAATTTACCCAGCCTTAGATCTCAGGTGTGACTCATGTGTTTGGTCATGCTCTGCTCTTCAAAAGTATTGCTCTTTTGAATTTCAACACCTTTTCATATGTCTTAAGGGTCCACATTAAACCAAATCTACAAAGTGCTATCTTTGGAGTACCAAATAATTTGTTCTTAGCCTTGAATACTAAACAAAACTATCTTATTGCATTCACAGCTCTTCTGGATTGCTGAATCTCCCTCATCACCATCGCATTGTAGATGGTTAAAAGATATAATGTCATTATTTAACCTGAGATACAACTAAATATACTTTGAGAGGATCATCAGAAAGTTTTTACTCACAGCAGCAGACTTTCCTATGTTATTTTGCAAACCTGTCTGCATTACCTCTCGAAGATGGTGTTTGAAGATGTGCCCTAATTATGCTAAATTTGTCATGATTCAGCGATATCCTTGTGGTTTTGGCAGGCTCGCCCACTTTTGACATGTATTTTTATAAATTCTCATTGTTCAGTGCTCTGGCCTATGAGACTTAATGATATAACCCTGTAAAACTACTATCAGCAGACCAGACCAACTATTTATATATATATATATATATATATATATATATATAATATATAATATTATACATATATATATATATATATGTATATATATGTATATATAATTTTCTGTTTCACTGGCTGACTTGATTGATGTCAATCTGTAAATCAACTATAAATAGAAAAGACTGAGATGTGGTATTTTTGTGTAGGCTGTTCATCTGTTGTCAGTTTTGTTTCGTTTTTCTCGACACTTTTGAATATTTTATCTGCACCTACATCTCCTGTAATAAAAAATACTTTAAAGAAGAACAAAAAAACCTAGCTTATTCAATGGAAGACAATTTTAAAGCAGAGATGAAGTCAATCCTACCTGATAGTCTTTCCAAGTCCTTCGTCAGGTCATCAGCTTCAGTTCTCTACACCGGCGGCACCACAAAAGTCCCAAAACTTTAGCTTAACATCCAAGGGGAAAATGATCATCTTTGTGTCAGCTGTGAAAAGCTTGAAGCCGCCTCTCCAGGCCCACGGGAAGCCACAGTGTATCTGCAGCCCGGAGAGCCCTTTTTGATTTTGCAGGTCTTTCCTGTACGCTGTATTTTGGAGGACCTGTGGCTGTTCCTGCAGCTGGTATCGAGTGGTTGATAATAAAGTTCGACCTGTGTGTCTGCTTTGATTACTGCTCAGCTCTGACTAGTGAGGCCCCGAGGCCATGGGGGGATATGTCAATCGCCCAACTCTGGTGGGGAACTCTGCAGTGTGTGTTTGTGCTTTGAGCATTTGTGTTTGTTGCGATCGCCGAGGTCAGCTCTTGCCAGCGCCGTTACCATGGTATTTCCCAACAGAGAAGGGCCGGATCAGTGAAAGAACTCATGGAGTTTTGGAAAATGAAACGAGGGATGACTGCTGGCAAAGACCCTGGAAATGCATGACCACAAGCGCAGTCATGCCAGTATCAGATAGACTCAGCGATCAGCACATAGAGTGACCTAATATTCATCCTCAGTGTCCCGATCAAATGATTAGAGGGAAATGTAGGACAGATCAAACTGTAAGAGCGCTATACAATGTTCTCTGCAAACTTTAAACCGTCAATATCTATGTGATATGTATTGTAATAGCCTGTGTGTGCAAGTGATATATGAGTGTACTCATGTTAAATGCCTGCAGTACGGAGCAATGCTTCATCTCAGCCTGCATCTTCAGGCATAGAGCAACTTAATGGACCCAGCATGTAATGCAAAACACATTTATACAGGCAGAGAAAGAAAATCCAAAAATTATGATCCTGAGAGCAATGTGCCGTTCTGTATCTGAGCTATCTGCCATGTTATTCCTCTGAAACAGCCAATTTCATTCAATAAACTCCAGCTCTGTCTTGAAGCAATTACACGTCAAATATTCCCAGTCTGTCCTTCTAACAGACATCCAAGCAAACTTTGGCTTACTTTCACTTTGTGCTGACCAGTGGGCACGGTGGCTACAAGTGGCATTTAATGGCACATTGAACTTTCCTTCAAGTTAGTTGATGGACAACAAGCAGGAAACAGTGAGTGAGGAGTGGTGGGTTTCATTATAAAATTTAAAAAATGATCATTTATTCTCATCATATGACATGATGCTGAATGTAGTGAGGTAATCTCAGCAGTAGCTTAGTCCTTTTTTAGATTTTGCAGGGAAAAAAAACACATCAGACAATTTGTCACTTCTTTCAGAGCATTTTATGAGGTTTAAAAACACAACTGGGGGTGGACTTCAACATCATTGACGTGCAACAACTAGTCGACTCTTGGGTTGAACTAATGACTACTTGTCAACCAGGAAAATCTCGGGCAGTCAGGCATTCAAAATTTTAGTAAATGCACTCATAATGAGCATCAAAATATACTTAAAAGTAAGAGTTCTTATTATGCATAATGGCCTATTTCAAAACATATCTTATATCATTGCATCATAATAATTGATGCAGGAATGTGTAAGCATCTAATTTAACTACTTTGTGTACTGCTTAACCTATATATCATAATTTATTAGTTGATTATATTGTGTAATCCAAAATATTTAGTAACTAAAGCTGTAAAATAAACATCTGCCTCCAAAATGTAGTAGAGTGATAGTAGGATATAATGAAAATACTCAAGTGAAGTCCAAGTAAAGTAAAGTACGGCACTTGATTTTCAGACCATTATCACAATCATCATCATCAATTTTTGAATTGCTAAAACGCGATGCATTGCATTTTGGGATTGTTAACAGAAACTTGTGTATGTGCCAGTGAGGACATTTCATTTTCCATCCAGCCGTGGAAATTCTTCAAACGCTGTAGGTATAGTTCACACTCAAAATGAAATAGAGGGTAACTATAGTTTTACAGAGTGTCTTCAGACACATTCAGTTTCACTTTATTGCTTGTTAGGCTGTTTTGTTGCTAGTTAGTCCAGACAGCATGAAATCATGTTCTTTGTGTATAAACACGTGCACTTGTTACAGACATAATAGATCCAGTGAGGTGATGTATGTTGTGTTTTTAATTACTCCAGTGACAGTAAAACAATGTCTTCATTAATATTAATGGGATTAGATATGAGACATGAACCCCTCTTTTTCCTCCTGGCAGTTCCTAACGCTAATATCTGCTCCAGATATTTTATCACCAGCCAATTAGAAAGACTAATGAACATTCCCACAATGGCCCTGGCAGCGCTGGACCCACTGGCCGTTGGTGAGCTGGTGGGAGGGGACGGTTGGGTTTCAAAAGTGAGAGATTAAATGATATTAGGGGCTTAATTACACCCGCGGCAAGCAGCTCCTATCGAGAACAGATTCAGCGTAATCTCTGGTGAGGTTTATTGTCCGTGCGGACCCGAACGATGAAAGCTGCTGGATTGGAGTTGTCAAAGCTGGTTCTCATCAATCTGTTTACAGCGTCCCCCGATCAATGCAGCCTAATTATGATTCCAGAGCGTCCAGGCCAAGAATAATAGAGAGCGATTATATAGGTGACTGAGGCAGACTCACATAAAGAAAAAGTTAAGTTTGTCAGAGTTTTGATGATTATGTCAGAATCTGATTGGTCATATTTCCTCCACTGAAGATTTTTATTAAGGTTCCCATGGAGTCAAAATCAATGTTCAAGTGTTGTTTTTTTTTATCATGTATTGTGCTGTAAGCTAATATCTGGCCCAACAATGACAAAAAAAGTCCTTTTGTGGGTATTTTGGGGTACTCTTAATGATATTTCAAAGTTTGTCTTTTGCTGGAAAATGATTTAAAACTTTTTATCACTCTTGCTACATTCAGAGCATACACTAAATTTGTAGCCAGTAAAATGCTTTCTCACATATGATGCTACCCAGAACGTCGATTTATGGGGAAAATATTTTCTGGTTTCCACTCTCATGTCCTGAGGTTGATGGACAGATGTAGCTTTAAGCTTACTTGTTGGTTAAGTAGTTAACTGTAACTGTTAGCTGTTGTTAGCAGGCAACAGAACCAGGCTCTGCTTGGCATTTTAGCCATGCAGCTATAGTGGTCCATGAATGTACAATAACGGTTCTATTAGCTAAAGCTCCCAGCAAACACAGACCAGGACTGAATACAGCCTCCGAGACCAACGGAGGCCAGTTTGACGACAGGGAATATTGACTACAGTAGATGGTTTTCTTGGCGGGTTTGGCTCCCAGCACCCCGGGGCTGAGTAACAGCTAACTGAGTTAGCAGTTAGTTAAGTTACTTTAGCAACAAGTAAAGCTGTGTTTCCACCATGAAACCCAATCAACTAACTCAGTGCTGTATTTCCTGTAGGTCTCTGAGTCTGTGTTCTTTCCAGTGACCCATTGTGTTCACTAGGAAGCTACTGAGCCTGCCTCCATTGCCGGCTAACGGCAGCTAACAGTTACAGTTAGCTACTTTTGCAACAAGTAAGCTAAAGCTGTCTGTCCATGATGTAATTAATTAACAGAGACACAAAGGAACAAACAGATTATCATCCTCTGTTCAAAGTCCGATTTAACAGCATTAAATTCCTGCAGTCATGCTTGTTGGCTTCTCAAAACACGGTCAGAATTCAAAATCTTTGTTGCAGATTTAAGTCTCCCACAGTTTTCCTAATGCAGATCAGCTAAGACGCTGAGATCAAATACAAATCTTGTGTGAAATATAAAAAAATACAACAGGAGAAACAAATCCATGTTTCATAGCACAATGCTTCACCCTGACACAATGTAAAACCATTCTTATGAACGCTTTGTTGTGTATTTCAAACACATTTACTGCAGATAAACCTTTGTTGCTCCATTTGTGAGGTGTGCCGTGCTGTGTACCGTTAAATCCATTGTGATATCTTGATTTCTTTTCTTTCTAACAGCAGCTTAACTTTGTGTGGATACCTCTGAGATTTGCTGAGTCTGCACGCCCAGAGATAAAGTGTAGCAGCATAGTCATTTGTATGCATGAGCTCTGGTCCTGTCACTGCGTAATGAGTGCCTGTAGCAACATCCAAACAATTCCTCAAAAAGCACAGTAATGGCTCGCACGCCATTATTCAAAAATAAATCATGTGTGCAGTCTTTAAAAATGTTAAATTCTCTAAATTCTCAATATGTCTTTGGATGCTGCTGTAGATTTATTCTATTCCACATTTAAGGTGAGTCTATTTTTTGTGAATGATACATAAACAATCTAAGTTAATGTTGGCAAATGTCTACAGACACCCTGTTGCTACAGGAAGACTTCGTATTTGGTGCATTTCTCTCACATCAGTGTGAAAGCTGCACTGTAATATGAGAGTATGATGAATGACACAGCAAATCCAGATGTTGCTTTGTTGCAAAAATGCAAAAAGAAAAGTAGTCAGCAGATCCTAAAGCTGCTTAAAAAGCTGAGTAATGGCTCACACACGACATATAGAATTAATCATATGAGCATTTTTAAAATTTTAGCCACGCTAGGGACATGACCCTTTGGATGTCATTATTGGTCTGTCTGTCGGACAGTCAGTCCACCACTTTGGTCCCGACTGGAATCTGTCAACACCTACTGGATGAATTACCATGAAAGTTTGTACAGACATTCATGTTTTGCAGACGATGTCCCCTCATGACACTGTGAACCCTGGACTAGTCACGTCATGCACCAGCAGGTCACTTACTCTCAACACCTACTCAATGTTTTCTGAGAGTCCTGATTTGGAGTTTTTTTTAAAGGTTAGGGGGACATTATTTGGCAGACTTTCAGTGAAACATTCAGGATGTTCTGGGAACATTCAGCAGACCATCCCAGGTAGAAAAGACCAGAACATTCTGAGAACGTCCTTACTGTTGTTAAAAAAACGATGCCTTAGAACGTTCCCAGGATATTCTGAGATGGTCGGGATGTGAAGTTCTTTAAATGGTCGGGGGAACGTTATTTGGCAGACTTCCAGGGAACATTCAGGATGTTCTGGGAACGTTTAAGAGACCTTTAGGACGTTACCTTTATGTCTCTACACTATGCTGACATGACGTTACAGGAAACTTTGGAAAATCAATGTATAATGTTCTTTTTTTCAGTCCTATTTATGTACTTCCATCATTTCCAGAATCTTTACGTCACAGGAACCTCTGCAGAACCTTTAGGGGACCTAAAAATTGGTATAATGGGACGTTCTGTTCACGTCCCAAATGTCCTGTTTGTAATGTTGCAATGTGACCATAAAATAACCAAAAATGAAACATCCCTAACTGCAGCACTTTCTAAAACCAAAAGAAAACATTTTAGGTAGGTCCCTTATGTCCTGTAAAGACTCAGGACATTTATCGCCTTTAGGGAACGTTCCACAATGTCCTCTTCTATGTGGGAAGACAACTCATGCAATTACTGCAAAAGTGCAAGTAGTAATAAATACAACCTTACAACTTGAAATCTGAGTCAATACTTCATAAAAGCGGTAGATTTGAAGTCTTTTTGAAAAACTGTTACTCAGTAATAGAAATGGACCTCGGTTTGAGAAAAAAAAAACTGTCTTTGGGGCCTCCTTGCGAGCTGCCTTTAATTCTCAGCACGTGTCGCGGTCTGTGAATCAATGCGGAGGTTATAATAAAGCAAGGAACACCCGGAGGCGATTGGCATGCATAGATAGGAGGCTAATATTACCAGCATTTTCATCCAGTAATGCAGCAGGACGATGCATGCCGCATAAATTTCCACAGGTTAAGGACAAACGCAGGGCGAGCGCGCACACATCAGAGAGAGCATGATTGTGTTAATGAGAGGGAAAAGATGAAAGATGATGGGGGAGGCAGGGGCACAGAAATCACTGGAAAGAATGAGGGGGGAAAAGGTATAGATATGAGTTGGGAGGCAGAAAGAAAAGATGGGGAGATAAAAATGGAAAAAGTTGATATGTCGCGGTAGAGCCTGGGTAGATAAGAGGGGAATGAGATGAAAAGATACACAGAAACGGGGGAAATGACTGCACGACACCGAGGAAGATTGTTCCATCACTGGAGATAGAAAGAAAAAGGGAAAGAAGGAGAAGATCTGATAAAAGAAGTGACAGAGGGCATTGAGATGTCTTCATTTACAGTTTGCCTGATGCATGACTCCAGTGGAGTTTCATTGGCATCAGATCCCTCCCTGGAGATCTATCAGCCGCCTCATTCTCCATTTCATTCTGCTCTGCTTCCATTACCCCTGAGTCATGTTTTATCGCCGCAACTGTCTCAGATCCGTCTGACCTTGTTCTATGCAAAGTCATCGCCCTTGATACGCCCCACAATAAAGTGCAACAAGACCCAGTCATCATAAAAGCCCTAAAGAAGCAATGAAGCAGTAATACAACCTGTTATGTGGAACAATCTGTTACCGAGATGCATTCGCTGTTTGCCCTCTTCTGGGCGATTTTGATCAGATGGCGACTGGACGATAAAGGTCGCGCATTTTTCCTTCTCTCACGCTTTGTCCTGTGGGAATTGCTGAGCGCAGCAAACAATCAAAAGCTTCATTAAACATTGATGGAGATATACAGGCAGGGACTGCAGCTGCACACGTGATACATCGATGTGTGATGCAGGTCCTGTTATTCACTGTCACATGTTCATGTAAGAAATGTTATGTACGTATACTGACTGTGCAGTGTCAGTGTTTCAGGTGTAACTTTTTCACTTCAAACTCTGCAACATCAATATCTCGCTCACTTATATCATCATTTTTGATGGTGCAATATCAGTTCTCTTGTGAGCAATGGTGTCAATTCTACTGTTGAGTTTGTTATTCGTTTGTTTTGCACATATTGTTCTCTTCCTCTTGTGTCTACTTTTTAATATTTCTCTTGTTTATATTGTTCTTCCTTTTTATATTTGCTATTGTTTGCATATTGTTTCTTTTCTATTTTACTCTCATCTCTGCTGCTGTAACACTGCAAATTTCCCCATCTGGGACTAATAACAAATTATCTTATTTTAAAAAAGTTTAATTGTGAAAATATGACATTCCAACCCTCTTCTCACTGGAGGAGCAGCTCACAAATGCCTGTTATTCTAAAGGCCTGATTTCTTCTATAATTTCTGAATTTCTGGTTCCCCGAAAACTGCTGAAACTGCACTTTTGAGTTTCACATTTTTGAGTGGCCTTTATTGTGACCAGTCCAAGGCCCATCTGTGCAATTAACAGGCAGTCAGCATCTCTATATGCCACATCTGTCAGGAATGCATTTTCAAAAACTTGCACTTGGTTTGGGAGGAAAAGTTGATGTTTTTGTTTTAAAGAAAAATGCAGCAAAGTTTTTTTTTTGTAGATTTTCTGGAAATTCTATTAAAATTTGTGTTAAATTTGGATGGAAATGCGACTGAAGAAAGACAGAGTCTAAAGAGGCAGTTTTGTCACCATTACAAAAAGTTTACAAAAAAGCTTCATTGTTCAATACAATTTTAGATAAGACAAATTTAGGCAGCAGAAATGTGTAGAACTTCTCTTTAAATGACATAAGGAGTCTTCAGCTGACTCTTTTACATCTAATAATGAACATATGTTGAACATTCAATTTCCTTTAATCAGATTGTCCACTGTATATATATAATTAAACCTTCTGCTTTAGACATCAATAATTACCTGACAGGGTAATTACCATTCAGCTCCATGCCAGTAATGAGACAATGATGGTATCACACTGCCCACTAAAAAATCCATCATCCCATCATGGAGAAAGAAAGACAGCATGATTTATGTGATAGTATAAGCCCTTTAACAAAAGGGGGAGGAGTTGGGGGGCTTCTTTAACACTAGAAGTGCCAGAATTATAAAACTACTAGAACGGTCATAAGAGTCATTTTGACCTTTGACCCCCAAACTCTATTATCTCTTATGATAAAGAGATTAAAGCATCGATTCTATTAGTTTCTTTCAATGTTTCAATTTTGTGCAATTTCTTTATATATTTATATATATTTTTAAAAATAATCATAGCCCATGGGAAAAGGCTGGAAAGTACAAAAATTAAACCAAAAAAAGTCGGAAACTTTGCTATTTGTAATAATAAGTAAGGGTACTTTGTTTTAAAATACCTTTTAGTGAGTTATAGGTGCTGAGACAAAAAACGTGGTGTAAGTCCACTGATAGTTTAAATCTGACAGGATCGTCAATTAATGTCTCTCTCACACACACAAACAAAGTTTCATCTGTCCTGCCCGTTTATAACTACAGATTTGATTTTTTTATTTTGATTATTAATACTTGCCGCAGTATGCACACAATGAAAACTGATGAAACTGAAGCCTCCAATCATTAATCCACCGCTTAAATGATGTCGAGATGGTTTCTTTATTGTGCGTTTTATTGTCTTTAACAATTTGCTTTAATGATCAGGGAAGCTGCTTGCAATAATTAACCTACTGTAGTTATGTTTCCGTGTGCACTGTAATGTCTCAGCAGTCATCCCTCTGTGCCTCTGATTATGCGTAAAGCGCAGTTAGGATGCTCCATCCTATCTCACACCTGCAGCCCATCTGTTATTAATCATGTTAATTTTATATGTGTTGTTTTAAATGTCACTTTTACGACCCGGTCCATCTGATCCGCGGGTTAACTGCAGTGCCTGCATCATTAAAAGCGGCTCATTTCAGCATCTCTGTTTGCTGCATTTGTTTTAATGCACCACAGACATGCACACCCAGCTTTGCGCCTTTGCACAACCTCTCTGCACCTTACTTTGCACAAAGTTGAGTTGGACATATTGTCTAAAGAGGACCTTAAATCTTACATACTGGACCTTTAAAAAAAAGTGTCCACACACTCTGACTGCAGGAGGATCGTTCCCCGTACATATGGGACACGCAACAAAGGAGAGACAACTATTAAATAATTAATGATAATTCATAAAACATATTTACGATCTTTGCCTTAAGATGTTTTTTGGAGAGGGGCCCAGGACCAGGCTGAGGACAGCGGTTCTTTACGAGGAGTCAAAAAGATCAATACTGAAACTAACACACTCTACTGTTGCAGGGACTCATCAGCACCAAAGACAGCTCAGCGATCATGACGGTTGCTTCTTGGAAATGTGTGATCTTTGTTTTTTTTTCGTGTTCACAGCACTAAAGATTGTCAAGGTGTTGTCACGACCAAACCTGCTGTGGATTTGCACTCTGTAATCTTCCTCCTACATTTAACTTAATAGAAGAAAACGTCCCTGTAGTCTTGAAATCTCTCCTCAGTTTTTTACAAGCCCATTTTTTCTCATCCTCATTTATCTCCTGCAGAGTTGGCATCGCTCCTGTTTCTTTCTCCTCCGTCTTTTATGAGACAGAACGATGGAGAGGAATACAAAGATATCGGGTATCATTTGGGGGAAGATTCCAGCTCGTTAGTGAAGCGAGCTAATGATGCAGCAGAATTATCTCAATGTGATTTCCCAGCATGCTCTGAGTTTTACCAGGTGATTTAAAGTCTGAGCCCAAAGATGTGACTGTCAAACTGCAAAAGTTTTACCCTTTCGAAATCTGAATTCATTTACTATTTGTTATTTCTTGTCTTTGTTTTGGTGTTTTGGACTTGCTTCTTAAGGTCTTAAGGAAAAAATAACCCTGATGATGTCGTAGTGATGTCATCGGCCTCGAGACTTAAGATGTTTAACAGACAGTCTGCGCTGCAAATATCAGCATAACCCATCAGGGCAGACCTAGCGACAAATGCTATCAAGTTGCATTATGGGAAATGTAGGATTCAGTGGTTCTGGAACTTGACCGATACTACAAACTGAAAGTTAAGATATCTCACCTTCTGTGCTTCAGTTTTGAAAGTAGTTTCAACTACATTTTGCAGTAGCTTGCTGGTGGTTCAACTACATTCATTTTTTGCATGTAGTGATTTAAGTAGTTAAATTCCTTTTTTTTTTGTCCATTTTCTGTGTAGATTAGGTAATTACTGAAACTACAAATCCCTTCAATCATTTTTTTGGTTTATGTATGACCTTTGAATAAGTGGACACATTTTGCAATAGAATTCTGTCGTAGCACTGAGTGGCTTTTTTGAATTATATATCATTTTAATAATGGTTTATTTTATGTGTTTGCACATTAAATCTCCTAAAAGATTACTGTGTTACTCTCAAAATGCATTAAAATGCATAGATTTATACCAAAAATTCTCAATTTTCTCAGTTCTAGACATGCCCACAAATAATAGCATGACCTCAGTATTTCTAAAATCTTGGCTACGGCCCTGCGAATCATATATACATTGGAACTTACTTTTTTTTTTGTACTAGAGGTAGTGTTGAACTCTTTTCTAAATCTGTTTTTGCGACACGTAGCATTTTAGTTAACCAAACCAAATTTTTGTCTAATTTGATACAAAGTTCAGCTTGTTATATCTTATTAGTGTACTGTAAAATAAAGTGACCTATTTTTATTTTATTCATCACGTTTTTTTTTACTATTGTTTCCATGACAGCTGATAACAACACACTGACCTTTTTTCTGTTCACCTTGTTGCGTTCTACATTCGTATGACATGTAGATATACCAGTCGTCAGTTGTTGGTGTCACTGGGTGGGGTTTTCCATTACAGTAACTCTGTTATGTTCTGCAGCCGGTCAGTGGCTGCCGGTTATGTAAAGGCTGATTGGTAGATGCTTTAATTATAAATACAGGAAGCGTTCCACCACGTGTGAGAACATACAGTATAGTTCTACATCCAGCCTCAGGCAACCTGCAGCTTCTAATTTAAGCAGAGAGCTGTCAATGTGTAAAAAGGGGGCATGACCTTAACACATTGCGGTGACACTTTACAATAACATATTCCTTCTTCTGTTTCATTTGATGAACATCAAACTGTCAGTGGATGTCTCATAGCTTCCAGTTGCTGCATTTTATCTTCTTATTACGAAAAAAAGTAAACAAAAGTCTATTTTAAGACACAGTTTGACCCGCCTGACCTCATGGTGGGCTTTTTAGCTTTAAAGGCTGCACTTTTTCAGGGCTGGGGTCATTTTGTGTCGTCGGGGGTGGAACGGAGGCAGTCGGGGCGGGGTGGTGAGGAGAGGTGGGAGGCAACTGGGCGGAATAGCCTGTTAATTGAATGCCGGTTTGGATTACACAGATGACTGAACTTGGCATTATGATGGAGCAAGTTCATGTTCGCCAATCCCAAATATCCTGGACATCACACAAACACACACATAAACGACAGCGTACGAAGTTATTTTTAGGAGGCAGGAAGACGCACACAGACAAACTTGTGGAATATTTTTGTTTTCTTGATACAAAACAAGAAACGTGAGATTCGTTTGACTGACAGGTTGATCGTTGCATTGAATGTTTGTCCTCTGTGGTCAGAAATCAATATGGAAACAATCAAATGAGACACACAGCACAAGGATATTTAGCATACTGATACTTTTAAAGGTTTTACTGATAACATTTTTATGTAAACAAATATATATTTTTAAATAATACATCCGCAGATCTTTAGAAAAGACCACAATAACAATGCTTTTACTTAAAAAACACATTTTTTAAATTGCAAATTAATCGCTTAAAAACATTATCTTTTAACTTTTAAAGAAACAGTTCACCCGAAAAATCAAAAGTACATATTTTCCCCCCGGCCTGTTGTTGGAGAGTTTAGGAGATATCTGCCTCTGCACTTAGCTTGTGGTGCTCAAAGCACCAAAAAAGTACATCTGATAAATTCAAAACCAGCGTCTCTTTCCAAATGTCATGACTTGGTTACTCAAGATAACCCACAGACCAATTTATCAAAAGAGGCATAACAGAAAACCTGAATGTATTTCACCAACTTTCTTGGCAAGGAGGAGGTATGCTAACAAAGTTTTGTTTTGACGACTTGTAAAGTAACATTAACTTGTTAGTAACATCAGCTGTGAAGTCTGTATTGATCCGAATGTCGGCAAAAAATGTTTCCAGTCGGTCATTAGATTAGTTAGCACATATTAGCTCGGAGGGCTACCGTAATTGTTTTTTTTGGCTTTTTTTCAGATGTCAGATGAAACGAGCCTGTGTTTACATTTTACCCGGAAAAGTCACTGTGAGAAGTAACTTAGCTGAGTAACCTAATTTTATTTTCAGTGATATATTTCGTGGTTATAGCAGTGGAAACACTACTGCTTTTGTCCTCAAAATCAACAAAATATGAAAGTTCATGTATCGTGAGAGTGTAATGCTACTGTCCATCTATGGACTACTTTCTTAAGGCAATTACAGTATATAGGATTAAAGGTGAATAAAAAAATGTACATTGTATGTGACTGTGACATTTACATTATTATAAAAAAAATAAGGTTAAGACTAATATAAAAACAAAAAAACAACAGGATTTCCCTGAATGCTTGTGAAATGTTTGAACGTTTATAAAAAAAATGTTTTGAAAAATGTGTTTTTGTTGTCTTGTGTTGACTCGTAAGTCAGTGGGATCATCATTTGCTGCAGGTCTGTAACTGTCATCAACGACCATCAAACCCCGCTGCGCTCCTCCATCATCATCTTCTCGTTCGTGTCGGCCAAACTCCTGTTCGACCGCCTCTGTCCCCCGAAGACGACGCGTTTACACAGAGTGAGAATCGGCTTGTGTGGCTGAGCCTGACGCAGGTCCTTGGATGATTTCGTCATGTTGTCCACACCCTGATCGTCAGGAAAGAAACGCAAATAAAACATAACGTTATCAAACATGCAGCGTAACTGCTGAGAGAAAAGTATATCAAAATTATATTTGAAAATGACAAAATCCGATGATTGAAGTCACTCACCCGGCACATCGAGATGAAAAGGAATACTGGGATGCAAATCAGTGGGATCAGAAAAAGGATACTGCCCAGTACTTTGTACCCGATGCCGGGTATGAAATCATACACCCTGAAGACAATTATTTCTAAGCTGCTGTACATCAGTCTGAGCTGGGGGGGGAGGGGGGACAGGAAACGGTCAAGTTAGACAGTTCAACTCTAAAACAAGTGTGGAGGTGTGAAGTGAAAACTGTCTGTAAGTGAATAAAATCAATTAATCTGTGTCAAATCAAACAGTGACAGGATTTAAAACATGTTCATCTACAAAAAGGCACAAACAAATACTGAACTGTTGCAGAAGTGGAGCTTCTGATACACTCTTAGAAATAAAGGTGCTAACTAGAACCATCAAGGGTTCTTTGGCTTGTCCCCTTTTTGGTTCCAAGTAGAAACTTTTATAAAAGTTTCACTTGGACCCCTTTCAGATAGTTCTACTGGGAACATAAAGGGTTATACCTAGAACCTTATGTGAAAGGTTTCACACAGAAACCCTATGAGAGGTTCTACAGGGAACCCTTATATGGTATAATAGTTCCGCCCAGAACCCTCTCTGGGGTTTCTACTGTTAACCTTTTTTATTCCAAGGGTTTTATCTAGAACACACTCAGGGGGTTCTACCAAGAACCACTGAAGAAAGCGTTCTTTAAGGATTTCAACAATCTCTGGAGAACACTGTCTTCCAGATAGTGTTCTTAATGGAACCATTAGTCTTACAAAGAACATTTGACAAACCTTTGTTCAAAAAGGGTTCTTCAGAAACAAATGGTAGAACCTCAGCCTTTCAGATAGAAACCTTTTGGAACCCTTATTTCTAAGAGTGTAATGATTCATCTATCTTCGTTGTTTGTCTCCAGGCAGATCTTTTTGTTATATCATTATATAACTTATATATTCTGGTGTTAAGTATCACTGTTTTTTTTTCAATGATTTTTGCAGCTTAAACATACAAAAACACCAGTATGCTCCTTTAACTGACTGACTGTATACATAGAACTAAATGACTACAAATGGAAACATGAGAGGAAATAGATGTTAAATCAGATGAACAAAGAGATGTGACGCAGGTGTGACAATCTTACTCCACACAAGAGCGGCACGATGAACAACCAGCAGTACTTCAGCACGGGGTTTGGTTTATATCCAATCATGTCCTCGATGTTGTTGATGAAACGGTCCGCACCTGCAAAGACACAGAAGGGAGACGCTGGTCAATAAAAGGGAACAAAATGTTTGTTTGTTTTTTAACAGGAAACACTCTCAAACACATGGGACCCTTGACTGAAAAACAGAAGATGAGGTGGTGAAGTTTCAGCTTTGTGACGTCCGGTGTTCTCAAAATACTATTTTTATTATTTTTACATCATTTCAGAGAATATTTCAGTCCCATTTTCTGAAACACGACCGATCTTAACTGCAGCAATGAGTCTAAAAATACATCATTAGTGACGCAATCTAAGATATCATTTTGGTTTTTATTCTCATTGCACAGACACAATGGAGAATAAATGAACAATTAGTAAGGATGCAGGGGAGGAAGCGTGTATCGAGGGAAATCAAACTCCAGTTTAATCTCAATAAAAAATCAGGTGGTTCAAAAGAAGAGGAAAGGTGAAGTGAGGAGGAGTGAGATGGAGGTGGGAACGCTGCTCACCTCGAGCTGCCAAAGAGAGGAGGAGAGGCATTAAAAAAAAACAGAAGGAAACTGATATTGAGAATGGTCCATGACCTGGGTGATGGAACAACGTCCACAGATTGATTTTGAACAGGTTCTCAAACCTATTAGGAAAGCAGGCACATAAATGATCCAATAATCAACCCTGAAACTAAAGATTTAATATACATGGAAGAGGAAAGTGAGAGGCCCCATTTAAATTTGAGTGAGTTATCAATTGCTCTCATTGAGCTAAACAACTTTTAACTGTTGGTTTTTCTCTTTGAAACTAGAGGTGAACCGATTTTTTATGAACCTGACCTGCCAATTCTGATTTTCAGTCTTTCTAAGAACTATAATTGACAAATGAGAAAATGTTTGAGAAGACGCGTCAACACGGGTTGTTTATTCTTTGACCTGTGAACAGTTGTCTGCTGCTGGCTAATATCAGCCTGGAGAGCTAAAAAGTTTTGTGTTTTTCGGCGACCGTCTTCTCTTTATCCCGTTCTTGGAATCTAACGCTAATGCTGACTTCACGCAAGCATGCGTCTGTATGTGTCTGGCTGTGACCAGTGCTGTTGTGGCTGTGATGTTACTGTCTGTGTCGCTGCACACACGATGTGGTCATCTTGCTGAACGTGTGTGTGAATGACTGGTGCAGAATCAGATATGTGACGCTGATCGGCTGGTCACTGGACAGGGCGGTCACACTAAAAAACAGCCAGGTCTGGTCTCTAGCCGCTAATACAGCCCCTGGACCCTAATTCCAAAGTAGTGTCTGTACTACTTCACAAGTACTGACTGAAAGTGGAAGTGCACTTTCCAGAGCCTCAGAAGTTGAATATACGCTACAGTATAGTTTATGTTTACATTGTCAGGTTGTTTATTATAGAATTTCTGAGGAATATGATCCTGCGAGTCAGTTTAATGAAAGCAAACAGCATTGTTTTGGGAAAGGTATATGAAACAGACACGTTAGCGAGATGAGATGTAAAAGACTAATACGAGAACAGAGGAACTCTCCACCCACATGTTGCAATTTAGCCAGTAATACGCTGTTAATGAAGGTGTGGGAGGCAGCGAGAGCTCAGAATATTTATCTAAAAATGATGGTAGGAGAGGACTGGGGTATGGAAAAGACTAGGCAGAGAGAGAAAACAGCAGCAAGAAACGTGGCAGGAATTTAACATCCAGAAAAGAATAAGGGCAGGTAAAAGAAAATGTAAGGGAACATGAATGCTTCACATTTCCTCAGATTTCTGACTTTATAGCAGAATGTTAAAGTAGACTGAAGTTTTGCCCTACTACTAGTCTAACCTTTATTACTTCATACTTTTCTCCTGAACACACACAGCATGCACACACGTTCAATTTTTTAAACACTTGTATGGTGTAGAAAGAACATATTGCACGGCAGATGATTTATTTAAATGATGTAAGAGCCAGAGAAGAATTGGATGGTGACAAAACTTTTGATCGAGAGCCGTATGAATCTGTTCAGAAACACGGGCACGTCAATGAAAGAAGAGATGAAAACGAGTCAATGTCTCTTATAACGTGCATTAAAATGGAAGAAAACTTCTAAGCGTTTTTTCATCAAAGCAAAACACTTGATGTTGATTTGGTTGTGAAAAAATCAACACCCCTCCAGGAACCGGAAGTAAAGATGCGCAAGATGCCAGTTACAGAACAACTAATGGAAGTGGTATGTTGGACATATGTTGGGAGATTTTTGCAAGAAAGGCCATTTGCTAATGTTGCTTAACACTACTGTTAGCTTCTAGAGGCTAACACATAGCTGCTGCACATTCATGATTACCAGTAGTTACGGCTACGCTGTGATGCCAAGATAGTAAGTGGAGGTAAAATGAAGAGACTGAAAGTAAATGCTTCAAAAATGTTGCAAACTGGCTCCAAATGGTAAACGTTTGAAGAGAAGTGCAGATCAGGAGGAAAACGTTTCAAGCAGCCGTGTGAAAATGAAGAGGACGGCAGTCGACCAAACACAACTGCTAGTAAGATGCAGCAGTAAAGTGTCCACAGCACCTGCTACCACCAAACAGTGCAAAACTGTAAGGTGGCACTTGAAGAGCTGAACACTTTCTGAGGTGGTACATACTGTTAAAAGTTTGAGATAGACTGTTCTAAAAGACAGCTCTCGTTTATCTTTTCAATCTCATCAAAATGTCCTTTTTGTTTTGTTGGTAGAGCTCTTTAAATGTGGCTCAGGATAAAAATAAAATGAGTGTGGATCTCAGAGTTTTTATCAGAGGCTGGTTTCTTACAGATAAGATTATACAGATACATTAAGTTGATTACAGTGATGAAACAAATGCTGCTGTATCAAGAAATATAATGAGGTTCCTTCTGGTAGCTGCTGTGAATGTAGGGCATTACTACTGTGTACAGTAACAACTGGTTCACCACTGCATGGGCAAATCGTCCGTCAGTTTAAAGAACAAACTTTTTCCTCTCAACTGTTCTGGAACATGTCACAAGCATAATAAAGTAAAGTTAATCAGTTTGAACATTAAATATCTTGTTGTTGTTATGCTGTTTTCAAATCGAAAAGGATTTGCAAATTGTTGCATTCTGTTTTTATTCACATCCCAACTATTTTGGAATTGGGGTTGTAGAAGAAACACATTTTCAGAAACATTTAATAAATCATTTTAAGTTGGTATTGTGTTGAGAAATACAGCAGCCGTGCTTCACTGTTGCATGCAGTGCATATGCATAATAAAAAGCATAGCAGTGCAGTGATAACAGCTGATGGCGAGACTTACCGTACACCCAGGCAATGACAACGGCTTCAAAACCGGCAATGATGAAGAAACTGGTGTCACTGGGACCGTACGTGTCCACCACATGAAAGAGGGCTATCCCACCCTGAAACATGAGCAGAAAAAAACATGAAGAAAAAAAGTCATGGTGGGCAGGAAGAGATTATCTGTCAGAGGGAAGGTCAAGCTGTGTTTTTCTATATTCCCAGACAGTATCCTTCCATACACAGCAATATCCTGTGACTCAGTGCCCCCTTGGCAGAACATAACATTCCCATATTTTACATATATTGTCAAATGAAACCCTTAAATTACTGTGGCACATAGTATAGAACTGTATTACACAGAGCACATAGCACATATAACAACACCAAGGCTGTGGTTTGTTTGAGCAATTTGTGCTAATACTCATTTAGTATGATGATTACCACATTCACCATCTTCGTTTAGAGTGCTAGCATGTTGACGTTAGCTAATTAGCGCTAAACACAAAATATATCTGCTGATTTAAAGATTTATAATGTGTAAATAAAGATCTACAGAACATCAGGTGACGCTCACATCCTGCTCCAAAATACACAAAGTTAATGAAGTTAGTTTGTTAATTAACAAGACAAACTATCATTGTTTCCACCTGACGCAGTTGTCATTTTCATGTCCACTTATCTCGTGCCCATCTGTGCGCCCACGGGCCTGTTGGTCAAAAATCTGGACTGAAGAAAGAATAAGAAGAATACCGCCGCAAACTTCGCTGAAACCACCAGGTTGTAACATCTGTCAGATGATTTGGAGACTGTTGTCAGCTGTCCATATGCATTCCCCGATACTGTCAAAGTCACAGCTGTGCTGCATTTCTTTGCATATAGGTCATTCCAGCATCCCCTGAGTTCACGCACAAGCTGATCCGTTTCCACAGCAGAAAACCATTTGCTTCATCAACTTGCCAAATGTGCCTCATTTTTGCACCCAGATTAGACACGTTTAACTATGAAAACTGAAGTTGGGCACACCCAAAATCTACTTGCATCATGGACTACCATGTAAACATTCACTAATTATCACTAAACACAAAGTATATCTGCTTAATTAAAGATTAAAATATGCTTAAACATCTACTTAAATGTGATGCTCATGTTATTGCGAAAATACACTGAAGTTAATGGAGTTAGTTTGTTTAAAAACACAATGAGTTTACATCCATGCTAACAGTTCTGTGACATACTCTATCTGCTGCATACCCCACTGATGAAGGGCAGCCCCAGCAGAAAAAAGACAACAACAAGGACCAGGACCAGTATTTCTCTGGCAGACGGCCTTCTCAGGTAGCGCGGGAACATGTCTGTGATGGCTGTGGCCAGGCTGTCCACACGCACAAACTGTGAGGAGGACACATTTGAGACAGATTAGTTTATGTGTAAATACAATATGATGCTGCAGCACTGACGCATTACAATACCTGAGTGTCCAGACTGAGGAAGATGATCATGAGGAAGAAGAGAACGGCCCAGAAGCCTGAGCCAGGCAGCAACGCCAGAACCTGTGGGAGGCTTACAAAGGCCAGAGGAAGACCTGAAGGCAGCACATGAACACATCGATCAACACGTGATGGTGTGTTGCAGTCTTCAAGACCACACAGCAGCTACAAAACTTTCAGGCCTGTGACCCTTAAACATGTCTTCTGAACCTCATCAGAGGCTACACTCTGAGAAATAAGGGTTCCACAAGGGTTCTTCCTGAGGGGCTGAGGTTCTACTTACAATTTTCATGTGAAGGATTCTTTTTTGAAGAATGGGTTCACAACAGTTGTTGAGACTCTTTTTTCAAGGTACCATAATATAAAAGGGTTCTCTGTAAAATCCCTCAGAATGGTTCTAGATAAAACCCTTGGAATATAAAAGGCTATTCGGTAGAACCCCCAAGTGAATTCAAAAGGGTTCTCAGTGGAGCCCCCTGGCTGTGTTCTACTTACAACCCTAGGAATATAAAAACGTTCATGGTAGAACCACAGGGTGCACTCTTGATAAAACCCTTGGATTATAAATGGGCTCTCACTAGAACCCACTTGATGGGTTCTGTGTCAAACCCTTAGAATATAAAAGAGTTCTTGGTAAAACCCCAGGTGAATTCAAAAGGGTTGGGTGGGTTCTTGTTAGCACCCTTAAAGTGTGGAAAGGTTCTGGATAGAACTCCCAGACAGAGTTCTGGGTGAAACCATCACACCATAGAAGGGTTCTCTCTGTAGTACCTCTCATAGGGGGTTCTGTGTGAAACCTTTCATATATGGTTCTAGGTATTACCCTTCAAGTTGGGTTCTGAAAGGGTTCCAAGTGTACCCTTTATAAAAGACTACCAGGGACATAAAATGGTTCTCCTACAGGGCCAAACCGAAGAACCCTCTATGGTTCTAGTTAGCACCTTTAATTCTAGGAGTGTATAACCTCAACAGGGACATATGTTGTGAACAGTTCAGAAAGATATTGATTTTTTTTTTTCTTTTTGCTTCAACAATATTTTCATTTGAAGGATTTTTAGAAACCTGAAGAGTTGAATCCAGCATTTTATATTAAAAAAGACAATTATTACAAAAAGGAAAACGTGAACATTTGTGGAAGAGAACCACTTTTTTCTTGTGAACTACTGACAGGTCCTGAACCCCAGGTTGAGAACCACTGATTTTAGTTTAATCATTAGTTTAATCACTTTGTTTGCACAGTGCTTTTCTTGCGGAGATGCAGTCCACAAAAACAGGATTAAAAAGAACAAAACAAAGTTAAGCAGGAAAAGAAACAACAACAGAAAAATAACCATAGAAGATTAAAAACAGGCCACTGGCTGCAAAAAAGAAACTTTCCAGTATAAACTGTTTGTGGACAGAAGACGCCATCTTGTGGGCATTGTTGGTTCTTGTCACCACTGCCAGAATGAAAGTCAGAATACATTAGATCTACAACGATTGGTTGATTAATTGATCATTAGGAAATTAAATTAAACTATTTTGATGATCACAATTGTTTTTATAGCTTCTTATGTGTGAAGACTTGATTTTTTTCTTTGTCAGATATCTTTGAATATTAAAAAAAGACATTCTAAAGGGCATAGACAAAGCAATTAATTGATTAATTAAAAAAGGGTGGCATATTAAAGAAAAATGAAAATAATTGTTAGCTGCAGCTCAACAATCCATAACAAACAAACACAGCAGCTGTTTTGAGAAATTTCAATGCCAAATTTTTATTAAATTAAGCTGATGGTGAAAGCAGCCAAATGAAGAATGTAGATGACGAAAAGGGAAGAATTAACTCACCACTAGTGGCAACCTCATACAGTGACACACCCGTAACATGAGCCAAGAATCCCAGCAAGGAGAACACAACAAAACCACAAAAGATACTGGTGGCAGCGTTCAGACAACACAGTGCCATGCAATCCCTGCAACACACCAAGAACAAAAAAAAAAAAAAAAAAGTGTGAGTGTTATGATGTACTCTACTAGAGCGACATGTTTGTGTGAAAGGATGCCGACCTGTAGCAGTTGTTGTTGTATTTGTTGTAGCTCCCCAGAGCGGTCAGCACTCCCTCACACAAAGCGTAGGAGTAGAGCACCTGATTCGCTGCATCATACCACGTCTAGAGTGAGCACAAGACAGACTTCTGAAACACTGGTAACACTGTGTGATAACAGTCATTAATACATGGAAAACTGATAGTGAGGTAAGCTTTAGTTAATAGTGATTTCACTGTTAAAGGCGCAATATGTAAATTCTGCCACTAGGGGTCTCTCTCACATTAAAACAATAACAAAAGACGGCGTTTGATGACGTTGTGAAGAAGCGTGGGATCATGGGAGTTGTTAACTTCACTAAAATATTAACTCGTCTATAAACATGATTTCTATCCAGACGGTGCGTATTCATGTTTATCATTGTCAACTTTACTTTGAAACTGTTTAGCAAATGTTTTTTAAAGCATATATAAACATTATAGTATATAGCTGGAGAGTGGACAGGAAAGCGGGTGAAGAGTGGGGGGATGACAAGCAGCAAAGGGCCGCAGGCAGGAGTCGAGCCAGTGGCCGCTGCAGAGGACGGACAGCCTCCATACATGGGGCTGACGCTCTACCGACTGAGCTAAACAACCGCCCCACATGTATACAATGTTTAACAGTGAAATTATTATTGACAATGGTTTAATAAACTATTAATTAAGATTTAAGAGGACCTTGTAAGTTAAAATTGTTAAAATGACTGAGCGTCATGTTTTCCATCAATTTCTTTCCTTCCAGAGCAACACAGAAAATCTTTTGTCAAATCAAAACATTTAACCAGAATGTACAATAACAAACAGCTTTGCTTCATGCCAGAGTCAATACAGTTACAGTCTCTGTGAGTGTGTGTCAAAATGTGCAGTTTATAGGGGCACAGAACGTCCTGTTTTCTCTTTCTGTGTCATTCACAACTGCACGAGTGAGTGTGAACCACATGTGTATTTGTAATTGTGTCCATTCAGGTTTGTGTGAGTAGGCGGGTTTGTTTACAGGAATGTGTGTCTGGAGGCCCTTGTTCTGGTAGCATCTGGTTAACATTAGCAGCACCACAGCGTTGTGAGTCTAGCCCCGTATAAGATAATGTTGGCACGGCTCCAAAGCAATATACAGGCCCCTATTCTGGCCCCCGCGGAGGACCCTGACTCATTCCTAGCATCGAGTCAGACATGGAGGCTTAAGTCTGTCACAAAAGGATCTTCACATTTTTGACTGGACCAAGAGGAACGTTCTGTGTCCGTAGAAACATGGCTTTTATTTTGAGGTCCTCTCAGCTGCACTGCACGCAGATTTCACACACGCACAGTGACACACAGACAAAGAAAGGCACATTCACACATTAAACAGACCCCAGATGCAGACCAGAACTCAATTATGATTTCCTCTGTGTTTCAAGGAAAAAAACAGACTCTTGCATGTTAAAGCAAGACTCATTAGAAACAGATCTGTGCTCGGATCGTTGTAGGAGCATCTGGCATTGCATAACTCTGCTCTCTGACCCATAACTGCTTTCACCTGCTTTCGACATTACTCCAAATAATATTCTCACATTTTTTTTCCCGCTGCTGCCTTTCATGATTACATACAATGATTCTCACAGTGCTGAGAGCTATTCAGCGCTGGACGAGTCGTGGCCTTTGTTTTTTTTTTTTTTCTTTTTTTTTTTTTTTCTTGGCAAAAGCAAAAGGCGAGATGATCAGATTCTTGACTCAGGCTTGAGCTTTGGAACTCATGAAAAATTAAGATTATTAGATGATTAATTAAGATTAATGCATTATCTTATTTTATTTATTTAATTATTTGGCGCTTTCATATTAAGGAAATATCTGACAAGCTGGATGTTATTCCCGCTCTTATTATCATGCGTAACCTTATGCATCTGCAGCCGCCACGCCATTAAACATTTAGCTATAAGAACTTCGCACGAGGCCTCAACAAAGCAGTCGCTAAATGCAACATCAGTGGTATCAAAAGGATGCTGGATCGACCGCATCAAACTCTATCAGGCACCTTTAAATGCAACAAGTTAGTGTGAAAGTTGACAGATGGTTTGCAAACATCTCTAGCTCTTGATTGCCATTCGCTGAATATTTTGAAAAGATGAGTGAGTGTTGCTCATCACACTTTCTCGCATAGATGCTGACTGATACGTAGCAAACCAATGCTGAAACTGTGTGGTAATAGATGAAGGAGTGATGCTAACACAATACATGCTTTGAACTCTTTAAGTATTGTTATGCAATGCTCTAAGCAGAGCAGATGGCAAGCAGCAGATGATAGACTGCTCACTATAACCATGAGAGACTTGGAGATGCAAAAAAATGACTTGTGAGCATCTCTGATCCAATCAAATGGACGAGGACTTGAAAAGAAACAGCGCAAAAAACCAGACAGATTGCCAGAGGCGAAATATATCTTTGTATGAACTTTCCTCCGAATGGTGATGAAAAAAACATCTAGTCTTACTGGGGTTGACGCTGCACAAACACATGCATGCATGGACGTCCATAAGCCCACCGAAGAAGAGGAAGAGACCCCCTTCCCTTTCTACAAAGATAAACCCCGAGGCTTAACCCTCCGGTGATCACATTTAAACCCTGAAGCCGAGAGTCGTGCTGTGAACTTTCCAACAGGAACGCAGAGAGAGAGAGAGAGAAGAGAAGCAGGGGGGAGGGAAAGAGGAGAGGGCTGATGAGCAAGAAAGACCCCTTTTCAGTGGTCGCTGTTGCTGGCAGAAACAGATGCTGGCATTGTGCAAGAGCATGCCAATCCAGTTCAATTTCCTTCTCAGTTTAGACATTACATCATTATGTAGAGTGAAAAACAGAACTGCTGCAAGAATATAATACTGTGCACTCTTTTTAAATGAAAACAAAATCAATGAATGTGGATGAATGATGGTCAAGTTACTGACTTCAGTTTCGGCTTAAATTTTACTTTTTGAGGTGAATCTACCCTGAAAATGTGACAGAAATTCCCCATGTAGAGCCCTGTTTTTAGTCCCGTGTGATGATGGCACTCAAGGGGAAACCTGTCTGACAAACTTCTCGCTGAAAAAAAGGATCTCGGTTTTGCTTTTCTTGTTAAGACTCCGTCTTGGAACCGGAAACAAGAGCAAAGGCAAAGAGAACGGGAGGAGGGAGAATAACAGGACACTGTATTCATCCTGTAAGAAGACAGAGGAATCTAACAGAGAGAGTTCAGTGAGTTCTTACTTGTGGATCAGCAAGCTTTCTGAACTCAGGCATGAGGTAATATTTCAGTCCCTCTGATGCTCCTGGTAGTGTCACTCCACGGAAGAAGATGATGATCAAGAGCAAGTAGGGGAATGTAGCGGTGAAGTACACCACCTACAAACATAAAAGATAGTAGATTGCATCGTGTAATGCATACTTAAGTACAAGTAAAAGAAGAGACTTGAAAATCCGCTCATACAAGTACCCAAAAAAACTACTTAATTACAGTAATTTGATTATTTGTAATTACTTCCAGCCCTGGAAACTGTTGAGTCTCTGTAAATAATACTATAAAGAGTAGAGTCTAGACCTGCTCTGTATGAAAAGTTTCCTGACATAACTTCCATTATGATTTGCTGCTATATAAAGAAGATGGCTTGAATTGACTTGTTGCTATTGGCAACGCCTTTTGTCTACCGCTGTGCATGATAGAGCTGTTTCATAAGCTTACCTTCAATATGGATAAGTGAAAAAGAGTTATGACAGCAAATCAGGCTTTAGACTTAGGCTCAGTGCTTTGAGCGAAGGAGAGTCTGGCGGTCATTTTTGTTTTGGATGGAGTAAATATTCATTTTTATACTATATTGTAGCCTGTGCAGATTAGTATTACTGGAAAGGTATAATGCAGTTCAATTCAAAGAGCTTTATTGGCATGAACAAAATAAGTTGTTACCAAAGCAGATCAATTCATAACATATTCATTACACATCACAAATTCATACAAAGTAAAACTATCCAGTATTCCCCAAGAGCAAAGATTACAGAAAAATCTAACAAAATTATATAATTTCATGCTCCGGGACTTTTTTTTTTTCTTCCCCTTCTTGTCAATTATCTTTGGACCCCTCGCAGGCTCCTGACTCCAAGGTTGGGAACAGCAACCCAAGCATGAGGAACAGTGTTGTATGTGTATGCTAAAGGAATACTCACCTTTCCCATGGATTTGATTCCCTTAAAGATGCAGAAGTAACAAATAATCCAGATGAGCAGTAGACACAGAGCCAGATCCCAGTGCGGCTTATTCGGGGACATGTCGTCTGACATTCTTAACACGCGGTTACTGCGGGGAGGAATCAGACATGCAAACATATATGTACACACAACTGCATTCTCTGCAAATGACATGCAGAATAATGTCTCTACACATGTGCAATGCATACAAACACACTGTTTCTTCTTTTCAAAGCTTTGTGAGTTAACACCGCCTGCAACAAATGCACATCATGAGAAAAATGCACTGAAAATCATGTTTCCTTTTAGCGTGTTCATGACAGTTGGAAATAAATTCAAAATACATCAAAAAAGGGCCAAACATCTGCATCATAAATACAGATGTTTAAGTCTGTCTTAGCTTATTTTGGACGGCTTCAGTTTCTATTATAAAGGCTGCAGGGAAAAGAGCACATACTGTTCTCATTACAGAGCGTAGGTGTATGTAGCCGAGCGATTTCCCAATATAAGTTCTCACACCAGATCAGGAGATTGTCATGTGAGGAGCAGCAGCCATGTTGGCCAAAAAAAAAAGGGAGGCAAACTACTTCTAATCAAAGTTGGAAGTTGAATAAACTGGTGTAAGTGTTCTCTGAGGAATGTAACTGGCTAATTTTCCCTGCTGTGCTTGAGTGGCCTGGGTTCACCTTTCACTGGTTCACCGTTAAACATCATGTTCACACAGCAACCCCACAGTAAAGATGGCCTCTGCGTTTCTGCGATGCATTAAGAGTTAATGCTGCAAAATGTTCCACCCTGGACAGGCACGATGGAAGGAGGGTGATGTTTCTGTCAAAGATTTTTACATGTTGTTTTAAAAAGATAAGAGTGTGTGATTGTGTGTGTGTGTGTGTCTGTGTGTTTCTCACGTCCAGAACTGGTCTTCCGCTGTCTTGTTTTCCAAGAAAGGGTATGGTAGCTCCCTGGGAAAAAAAAAAAAAAATGCTCAGTGCACTTTTACGTGAGTTTAAATCAAATGTCTTAGTTTTGGATAAAGTTATAAAGTTGTAAACAGCTTCACAAAGATAACTAATCAATAACGTTTAAAAGGATAAAAGGGATGATAACTATCACTGTTTTTTAATTACATTTATTCAAACGCGCCCTTTTCTGGAATTTTGAGGGCGATTAGTGAAATCAATGCCATTAACACGGAACATAAACATCAATCTAAGTACATACAGAGTCCTTATTTATTTTTCTTTTTTAAATAATTGAAAAGTCAACCATCAGTGCTCCATGGTGACAAAAACAAACCTTGTTCCTGTACTGCAGTTTTTTTTGTCACTTATAGAGATATTTTAGCATCAGTCTGCAAATAAGTTAGCAGTTGGTGAAAAAAGCAACTAAGGGTATTTTCCCACAGCCCATGCTCACCAATTTGATGAAAGAAATTATCCTCTAAGTTGCTATTAATGAGTTATTATCTCCAAATAATGAGTTATTATCTCAAAATGCTGAGTATGCTGGAGGCTGGTTGTAGGCCTTGGGGAGGATGAGAGATACCCTGGGCATGGAGAGCCTGCTGGAGGTACCTCATTAATTCAGAAAAACAGAGCCAATTTTTTTTACATTAAAAAATATCTTAATTGTTTCAGAAAAACAGCCATTTTTTTCTTAAGCAGACGCAATACACTACTAAACAAAATAATGACTTAGTGTCTCAAAATGATGAGAAACTTTCTCAAAACAGTGACTTAGTATCTTAAAGTTTAGTTTAGTATCTTGATGTTTCTCATTATTTTCAGAAGCCAACTCTTAGTTATAGAATCTCTTTTTTTTTTATCAGCGAACAACTTTCATAATTTTACACCCCACTATTAAACTATGGTCTGATAAGTCACAGATTTATTGGATGCACTGTTAACCTCTGAACTGTCCAAAGGCAGCAATTAATGATGTTTTTTGTTTTTTTTACAGTAACAGATGTAAGAACCTTCGACTCTGAACAAATGAAGGCTTGGGTGTGTCCCAAAGCTGTCTTAATGAAAGCTTTATTTCTTATAATTCCTTTTCATGTATCGCATCAATATGATCAATTCCCACAATGCATTAAGTATGTGTCAGAAAATTACTAGTTCTGATAGTTCACCTGGTTCAGCTTGATAATAACTTACAGTTCGCTGACGCTGTAGTAGTCAGGTGTGGTGATGTTGTTCAGGAATGACCAGTCGGAGTCCCCTTCGAAAAAATGGGAGTTGGGAAGGTTGTTCACAGGGTGACATGACACTAAGAGGTTGAGGCAAGAGAGAAGAACGTGAGTTGGATGTTGCAAAACTTCAAAATGTTAAAAATGTGTGGGAGAACTCCTCTTGTGCTCCCTCTGAAGTCTATAATAAAGCAATAATTACACTGGCGATGACATACAGACATGCTTAAACAAGCCAGCGTTGATTTGCCACGGAACAGGCCTCACCAGTGTTCCAGATATTGTCACATGTGGACCATGGCAGCGGGTTCAAGAAGGCGTTAATTAGGTAGAAGAGAGCCCAGGCCAAAATCACCACGTGGTAGGTGTTCAGATAGATCACAATCACTTGGGACGCAATCCCCACCCCTGCAGGACACAGTGATTTTTCACACAGTTAGTGAAAGTTTCTGGCCACTGTCTTCTTCTGTATTGTGCAACAGTTACAAGCTCGTCAGTGCCGGTTTAGTTCCCAGTCTCCAAAACTGAGATGTGCGTACATGTGTGCCTAATATTCTACTGCTGTTTCACTTGGGAAGCATTTGATATTAATCAAGCACCACAATCAATAAAATGTTCCCTTTCACTAATATCTTTAGTGCATACCAGCATATGCATTTAGTTATATTTTATCCAGTAACAACAAAGAAAGAACAATGAAAACATGCATTTTTTGCCTATCAGCTGACTGATCCTACCTAAGCCCCGCCCCTTTTTGCTCTGCGCTCCAATAAGTGTTGAGCAAGCTTTACACCCAACACATCGGCAAACTTTCTCCTTTCCTGTTTCCTGTACTCACTGGAGATATGCTATGTGCTAGGCTAGTCTGTGTTGAAAAGAAAGCCACATTTTCAAGATGATTAAAACACGCTGCTGGAGGATCTCAAGTTAGCTAATGTTAGCAAAATGCTATCTAACTAGCCAGCAAATGATTGATGTTGATTAGCTAGTAGAAGCTATCAGATGTAAGCTAGCTAACGACTGATATGGATTAGCTAGTTAGCTCAAAGATGGTTTAGAAAGGAGATGGTGCACTTCAGATTAGTTTGTTGTATCCGTGTCATGTGCGTCACGACCAGCGGCAGGTCCTGAGTCTATTGAGACCAAAGTCGGAAGTGAACATAAACCAACAGTCATTTAAGTAAATATTGGACCCAATTTTTCACAGAGCAAAACAGTAGCCAGCTTGCCAACGACTGATGTAGATCACAGACGTAGAACCTAAACTGGGCATTGTGTTCAGCCTTGAAAAGAAGGTCGTTATGACTTTCTGTTGTGAAATTTTGATCCACGAAGACTTTAAAACTTCCCTAGAGTTGAGGAAAGCGTTTAAAAATCATGTGATGCATCAAAATGTAAAGTCTATGAGCTGAGCAGGAACTCGCGAGCTGAGCTGCAAGGAGAAATATTCTTGTGTATATTGGCCTAAATACCACAAAAGTAAACCCAGAAACTAGAAAGGTTTGTGTCTGGTGTCCAGTTCTAAATAGTTTATCCATGATGTGCATTAGCTGGCAAGTTAGCTAGCATTCAACTAACATTAGAGCTAATGTTAGTTGACTTAACTTAAGATGTAACTATATGTTGCTTACATGTCCCCCAGCAAAATCTTTTAACCATTTTCAAAATTTGGTTCTCTTTTCAACATAAACGAGCCGCGCACCTAAAATCTCTAAGTACAGGAAACAGGTGAGAAGGTTCCAAAAAGGGGCGGGGCTTAGGAAGGTGTCACTCTTGTCTGAGCCTTGTTTTTACCCTGGAACATGGGGCATATCTTCCTCCAGGCAGTCACCCCGCCCTCACTGGTGTACTGTCCCAGCGCAGTCTCCAGGAAGAACAGGGGGAAACCACAGAACAGGAGGAGCACAAAGTAAGGGATGAAGAAAACAGCTGCAAATAAAGATACCAATGAAGAAGAGTAACGTTTAAATATATTAAGGTTCTCAGTTGACTGTATAACTAAGAGGGATTATTTGTAATGAGTGAAAATATTGTGAGATTACACAAGAACCTTGTCTAATGAATCATGAATAGTGAGAGAAGAACCAATGCAAAATAGTACAGAGGATCTGTATTATGAAATGTTTTCTGATTATAATTACAACCCCTCTTGTGCACAATTTTAAGCTCATCTGGCATTTTTCTATATTACACCAGTAAATATTCTCCACATATCCAAAACCTGGTCCCTCACCTCCTCCATTCTTTAAGCACAAATAGGGGAATCGCCAAAAATTTGACATGTTGATGATTTTCCCAGACATGGCGAGTATGAACTCCGATTTGCTGGCCCATTTCCCTCTCGGGTGATGAACCCCATCCTCAGGAATTCCTTTATCTGGCTCGGGGTCTCTAGCTGGAGCCCCTCTGTCCGTTTCTGCAGACATGGTCTCTCAGTCTGTTGTATGCACACATAATGAGCACAAGTGAAATGCAAATCCTGGCGCCTGTCCCTCCATGTAGAATCCTTTGCTATTTAATATGCTGTTAAATATGAGTTCAATCAGTTAAAGTCTCCCCTGGTTAGATCAATGCGAAACACAATCAAACGCCCAAATGCCATTAACTGCTAATTACTTCAAAGAAACTACCACTGACTTGTGCTGAATATTGCAAAAACTAGTCTAAAAAAAATAAACATGCACATAATGAGGGAGAGAGGATGTAACTCACCCGTGCGCTTCAAGTGGAATAAAAATCCTGACTGACTAAACGAAGTTTGACGAAATCTTCTATCCTAAAGAGGGGTGTGTCCTGCAGGGTATCACACACACACACACACACACACACACACACTACGCACAGGCTGTCCCCATGGACATAGCAAAGGTTGGTGGAGGAAAAATTCTAATAATCTAATGCACAAATGTGAATTATGTCTGAATTATTTGCCAAAGCTACTAACATGTCTTAGTTTACAGGCTCGCTAACTTACACGACGTTAAATCCTAAATTAAAATAACAACATGTGAGCAAAATGTATGACAGGACCAAATCTGTGGCTGTTGAGGGGTTTTATTGCACATATATTAATGTGTGCGTGCGCGGTTTTGTAGGCTATGTAAATAATAATAATAATAAATAATCTACAAAGTCGGTTAATATTAAATCGAACTATCATTAGTCGTTAATTGCAGAATCGAAACCACTTTCATTTAAAATGCTACTGTGCGGTAAAATTAGAAAATTAAAAAAACTCAAGTAAAACATGCAGTAGTTGATTGGTGATAAATTTTCCACACTTTGACAACAGTTTTTTGTTTTCTGCTCTTTTTTTTTTTTTTTTTTTTTCTTACATTAATCCCCATGACCCGAAATACCTGTTTGAGTTGCAAGATGAAACGCTGTTTTAACACCATTTAGTCTTTCTGTTACCCATGATGGAAGATCACATCCGTTACAATCCCGAGAAACTTTTTAACAGTAGTAACTTCATATCTCAAAATGATGAGAAACTTAATCAAAGTATTTTAAATTACTGACTCAGTATCTCAAAACAATTATCTGAAAATGATTAGTAAGTATCTCTAAATAATGAATTAGTATCTCGGAAGAAGAACTTATCCCAAAATGACTCAGTCAAAATAATAAGAAACATTTTCAAAATAATGAGTTAGTATCTTTAAATAATGCGTTATTATCTCAAAATAGTGACTTCAAAACAATGAAAAACTGATTTATATAGCTCAAAATAATGGCCTAATATCATGAAATAATGACGTACTTATCACAATATAATGAATTAGTATCTCAAAAATAATGAGAAACCTTTTCAAAACCAGGCTTTTATGTACAAATAATCTAATCAAACCACGTTATGAGCGCGGCTTCTGTGCAGACTGTTCACCTGACAGGACAAACTCAGGGCAGCGTGCTCCACAGCGAGGGGAGGAGTTCCATCACGTTGACGCATTGACGTTTCGTGCGTGACGAACCAGGAAATAAAAGTAAACAACGCACAGATAGGCAGGCGAAGATGTTTTGTAGCGTTTTATTCCGAGTGTGTGATTTCGGTGGCGATTTATTGATAACGCACGAACGATTTATGTCCCGATAAGGACAGGGACACAGTCGGGGACAGGCTGTAAACCGGCAGGACACCCGCAGACCTGAGAGGAGTCGGCTGCGGCAGCCGTTAATGAGAAGCTAGCTTCAGCTCGATATGGCAACTTCCTGTATTATTTGAACTTGTTTACAGGATGAAATGCCCGCACGAGCATGGCTTAAAAACATCTTCTTGACGTTAGGTTCGTGCCATGAATAAAACACCACCTTAGCCCTCCTCCATACTTTGTTTAATTGCAGTTGCTGTGTGCCCCGAGCGTGTTGGCATCGTGTTTGACTTGTTCATTTCAGATTTAGCTATGTTAGCCATCAGATCGTCAGAGGAGGAGTCCGCTGAGATGGAGGAGATGGACACTTCCGAGCCCAACTGGTGCTGGTTCTACCTGGCCGAGTGTGGAGTGTGGCATATGTTCGAGGTAGTTCACAGGACACATGATAACTTTACATATCGCAACAGTCCTCACCCCGCCTATTGCCCCTCCCTCTGTGATACCCGGGTCTTTACCTGTGTGACATTGATGGCAGAAGTCTGCAGGTTTT
Organism: Lutjanus argentimaculatus; assembly: GCA_034769285.1. Lineage (NCBI taxonomy): Eukaryota > Metazoa > Chordata > Actinopteri > Lutjaniformes > Lutjanidae > Lutjanus > Lutjanus argentimaculatus. The sequence continues at coordinate 1,384,291 of JAWZSL010000029.1, read as the reverse complement.
CCTCTTTGGTTGAGGTCCATTAGGTCAATACAGTCCCACGGTGTTGTCTTTGATTGGCACGAAAAATAGCAAATGATCAAAGACCATGACTGTAAATCCCTTTGTTTTGTTGATTTTCATTCATCCATTAGCTTTGCAGGATTTAATGTCATTTTCTTCCCCTCACAAATTGGTTAGAAATCTACTTGCCTAAAGTCAGTTTTCACTTGCCCCTGTACAAAGTGTTTTATGTATTAGCATTTTTGTTATTTGTTATATTTAATCTATGACTGGACCTAGGGCTGCACGATTAATTGCAATAAAAATTGCAATGTGCGAGAAGCAGAACCTAATTGCAAGATATATGTTTATGAGAAAACAGCTTCATAATGAGGTACTGCAGTGCTACATTGATGACCTGGCCTAAAAGTCTTATTCTCCAGATGAAAGAAAACATGTTTGTTCGCCACAGACCCCATTAAATATCACACCATCACAATTTTAATAGTTTTTTTTTTTTTCAGTGAACATGAAAATTGTAATGCAGTCATTTCCGCTAATCATATCGCAATCACAGTTTCAGTCAAAATAATTGCAATGTGACTTTTTTACCAAATCGTGCAGCCCTGGATGGAATGTCTAGAAAATGTCAGAAAATTATGAAAAATGTCCATCCCAGTATTTCCAGCGTTCAAGGTGCTGTCTTTAAATGTCTTGCTTTGTCAGTATAAAACCCAAAGTTATTTAGTTTAATATGATAATAAACACACAAAAGCAGGTAATCTCTGTATTTGTTAGGCAAGTCAGTTTCCAGATTTGCCTGCCCGACATGGCATTTTACTTGCCCTGGGCAAGTGGGCAATTCTCATGGTTGAGCCCTGCATGTAAGTTGAGGGGAGCTGCAATGATTTGTCAGCTGACAAATCAGCCGATAATCAACCTAATCACTTAAGTTATTTGTCAAGCCAAAAATACCAAACAAATGTGACAATTCATTACTTTTAACTTATTTTTTCTCTTCTCACTTTGTTATAAATTCAGTATTTTTTTGTTTGTTTGACAACATTTAATGACATCATCATGTGCTCTATGACTGGGCAATATGACTGATCACGATAAAATGTTTAATTTCAGTTGATATGGATATTTATTGATAATTTTTAAGACCATGAGAAAAAAAGACCACTTTTTTTTAGCAAACCACACATGTAAAAGACTTGATAAACTAAAGCCATACTGGCATCGAGCTGATTTGTGCTTCTTTTATTCGAAAATTTCCTGCATTAATTTTTTCACTACATGTTGTTTCTGTTGTTGTGTCACATGACGTTCATGCTACTTAAGAATACATCTGTTAGATGATTGGCTTCCATCATCGATGGATCTGATAGACTGTTTATGAGCCAGGGCGTATTTGTTAGGTGGTTTTCATGGCAGGTTGCATTTAATGCATTTAAAGTGAAACTATTGAACATTTCATTGAATGATTTCTTATTGCTATTGATTGATTAAGTGTCTATTGCCAGTACATATCACTATTGTTTTATTGTCCAGGGCTAGTTCTAGGATAGTGTGTTGGGCAACAATTAATGCAAAAAAACAAACAAACCCAAAAACAAATCACAGATTAATCAATAATGAATTATTCTGCTAATTAATTTCTCCATTGTTTGTCCTTAAGCCTAATGTGACATCTTCAAATCAGGCTACTTGTTTTAACCATCAGACCAAAACTCAATGATATTTAATTTACTATCACATCATGAGGTTTATATTTTGTAAAAGGACTGATAGTCCTCCCTACAATAACAATATCATATTGTGATATTTATTTTGCTCATATTGACCAGCATTAACACCCTAATTCATCTCCCTCGACGTCTCTCTCTCTGTCAGATTGACCCCAGTGCAGCCTGCTCTGTGACAAGTGCACAGATCGAGCAGTGCTACAACAGAAACCAGCGAGGAGTCATGGAGTTCTACACAGCAAAGTACACCTACAGACTGGACTTCTCAGGTAAACTAACACTACATTTACCTCATCATCAGACAGACAATATTCAGCCCTCTGAATTATGGCAAGGAAGTAGTTTTATTTATTGATTTATTTGACAGGCACAATACATGTAGGCTTTGTTACATTTAAATAAAAAGGCAACTGATGCAACATATAGAGGACTTCTAACCATAGCTAATTTTAATTTATTGTGCTTGTTAAGCTTCTAAGAAATAAAACACAACACTCTAATACACACCTAAAGACACACAATAAAACACACATTGACAACCACTGCAAATATTAACTGAGACAATACTGACTAAATACAACAAAGAACAACAAAAAGAAAAGACTGATGTCATACAAACTTGTGTGTCACAAATTCACCTTTTCTAGTAAAGATTTTGAGTTAGAGTTCATCCTGATCATGAGTTCCTGTGGATCTAATCTTTATTAAATTCCTCACCAGTAATGCGGCAGATAAATGTGACGACAGGGAAGCAGCGGCCAATCAAACGCTCCCTCCACTCTGCGACCGGCTTTAGGTAAGATTCTGTGACATCATAGAACTTCGTTGTCTTCAATTTATCCCTTCGTCTAAGAAAGAAAATATTTTAGAGGGTGCAGGAGCCACAGGAATTCTTCATGTAAACCCTGAATTCCTCCCAGCTCCAGTGGGAGCTGCCCTGCAGCTGACCCTGAACTTTGGTTCTTCAAAAAACACAAAGAGCAGGAGACAAGAGGATTTCTGCATCAGGCATCTCAGAAGATGTTTTTTTTTCCTCTTTATTGCATGCTAGTCCTAGCTGACATGTAAATGCATTCAGTCCAGATGTTCCTCTTCTCTCTCTTTCACTGATTCCGTCAGGTTTATTTGTGATAATCTTGCCTTGCCTGTTCCGTGTCACTGGGAGAGAATCAATACAGACGAGCCCTATCAGGTGAGTAAAACAACACACATTACTGTGACACACACACAGTTTCCACACACACACACACATCGCTGGTACTGGGTAGGGTGAGAGTTTTGCTCCAGAAGAGTAATATTCTTGTAAAGTTTATACTGAAAAGGCACCAGGAATGTTCCACATGGATCTTGTTGACCTCGCTGACTCACTGGTGTCACATAGTTCCTGCAGAAACTTGAGCGGCACACTCAAATTTTCAACAGCTCACCCCAAACATGCTGCAGAGATAAGATGTGGAAACTGTGCAGGCTGCTGGAGAAGTCTGCATAAGTTAACATTACATAATAATGTAAAACAATTGTAAAATTCAAGGCTAAAGGAGACAAAACAACAACAAAAAAACTAAGATAACCAATTAACAACCAAATCAAAAACAGTACTACCAATGATGACAATAATGGCATCTCTTTCCTACATTATATCTAAAAATATTAAGGGATTTTGTTAACGATAACATAACAATAACACTGTCACTCTGCAGTTGTTCACTGATTTCCATCATTTCTATTTACTTTCTAGCCAAACTTTAACACAGCTGTGAGTCACCATTACTTTTCCTGTTTGTATCAAGGAAACTAAAAAAGAAGGAGGGTCATTATATCATTATAGAACATTGTATGCTGCAGACTTTAGCGTCAGTTCTATTGAAGCATACAGGAGATGCAGTGTCAGTCATGCTGTTGACACCAACAGCAATAAATCAATGTGCACATTTGGAAAAATCAGTTAGTCTTTCTTTTTTTTAGAGGCACTTCTTCATCAAAGGTTGTACGGTGTAGATATGTTGGGTTTCAGTGTGGTTCCCCATGCGTCTACCATAATCTTCAATAGAACTGGCACCAAGCAGAGCATAGAATGTTGGTTCATGATGTAAAGACTCTTTACTCTTTTTCACTTTCCTTGTTTGTACGTGTCATTTTGGTTTTGCAGCTCATCCAGCTGGGAAGAGACACCTACGAGTTTAAAGAAGTCGCCAGACTGTATGAAAGGACGATGGATCATCCAATTAAATCCATCCAGAGAATTCAGAACCTGGACTTATGGGAATTCTTCTGCAGGTAGACATTTGGTGTATTGTTGCACAAAGCCCAAGGTGCTCTTTTGTGATAGCACAGGATGTTGGTTTTGTTTATTGTATTATTATTTTATTTAGTGCATACAATAATTCACAATGACACATTCTGTGAGAATTGCAATGGTCCCAGCTCCATCTACAGACAAAGCTTTTCTTCTGTCAGAGTAAATCAACCCAAGTGAGAGCATGCACTCACCTCTAAAAGGATAGTTTGAATTATTTGAAGTGGGGTTGTATGAGGGACTTATAGAGAGTCAGTGTATTACCTGCAGTAGATGCCGTTCAAACCAGGGGAGCAGAGAGGAGCTCCATCACGGAACCTAAGCAATGTAATGCTGTGGTCAGTGTCAGTAACAAAAAGGTATTTTAGCCACTTAAAAAAGGTCCATGTAAAAAAAAAAAACAATACCAATTTAAGTGAACACTATATTTAGAATATTTCCACTGCTTTACTTCTGTCAAACAGCCTTTTCTGCCAGGAAACTGCAGTTATATTAGCCAAATCTCACTCTCTCCAAGCCAGCCAAACTCCATTATTCTGCCTCGCAGAACACGGGAGTGACTGGTCTACTGCTGCATTGATCCGTTTGTTTGTTTGTGTTATAGTGTGACTTTGGTGTATTAATAGGATAGTTCGGTTTCACCAAAATCCCACAATAATACTAACTACCTAACAGAACGAGGCAGCGGTAGACCTGCAAGGGACTCCCTGAAAACTTGGTCTTTCACCTGGATGGGCGTGATTGTAGGTTAATTTTATGTCTAAAGCTTGGAAAATTGAGCAAACTAGACTGAATACTACACATGTATTATGTGAGATCAGTTAATTTGATGTTTGTAAACTTGTTGAAGCAAACCCAACATCTTATCTCTGTTACTGGGCATCATTTAGTCTGTCTTGTCACTGTATTTTACCACTACACCACTAGTTATATTTTCCAGTGTAACATCTGAGAATTCATCTTCAGTCAGGTTAAAGTCATTGAAAATCTGTGGCGAAGTGTAGTTGCAGTTGCAGGCCAGCAGGTGCCAAAATTCAAGCGAATCTTCACGAACTGATGATCACAAATTTTTAAAAAAATCATCTCTACTTGAAGGCACAATCAGGAGGTCTCCTGTGCATTTCATCTTGATGTTAAGACAAAGATTAGGTTAATAAACAACTTTTAAGGTTACGGTTTTGCTCGCTTTAAGTGAGATAACAAGAACGCACATCAGGCACACAGGGTTACGCAGGCATGAGGCACCGATCCTGGGCAAAATACCAAGTTTTGAGGGCGTCCCAGAGGTTGTACCTCATACAGCCCCACTTCAAATAATCTGAACTATCCCTTTAAAGTAAATTTGCAGAATAAAACACAGTTGAGAGCATTCTCTCACCTTTATTTAAAGCATTTAACTGATTTTGTCTGTTTCCATCGAAAGTCAGTCATGCTGTAGTTTGGTTCACACTCCTGTAGCCTTCTGTAGCTTGAAAATCCACTTTGTAACAAAGTGACCAGTCCTCTGTGTTTTGTTGTCATTCCTTGGTTCTCCCCTAAGGAAGAAAACACAGTTGCGAAAAGTCAAGCGCACATTGGATATTGAGGAGCGAATGCTGTTTCATGGCACAGGACACAGCAACATACAAGCTATATGTACATTTAACTTTGACTGGCGGCTGACAGGGAGCCATGGCGATGTCTATGGCAAAGGTAGATCCTTCTGTTTTGTGGTGTAACATCATGAAACAATTCGCTGCACATTTTGTGGTCTGAATTTAACATTTCGTTCCATTTTTCCTTCACCACAGGGAGCTACTTCGCCCGGGATGCCAAATACTCTAGTAAATTCTGTCACACCACAGGGAAGCACAACACCACCCTGCAGAGACACGGACTCGCCCCGCCAATATTCGCTAGCGAGCCGCCTTACAAGACCATGTTCCTGGCCAGAGTGCTGGTGGGAGAATACACGGTCGGTCATCCTATGTACTGCAGGCCGCCCTCCAAGGACGCCAGCTTCACCAACTTTTATGACAGTTGTGTGGACGACATGGCCAACCCAAAGATTTACGTCATTTTTGACAGCAATCAGATTTATCCAGAGTATCTGATCGAGTTTTACTGAAGCGAGAAGTCCTTTCTTTTTACAGAGGCTGGATCTCAAAACGTGGAAATATTTTGGAATCAGATGACTGGAAGAAATGGAAAAAGCTGAAAGGACATTTTGAGTTTTTCTTTCAGCCAGATCCAGTGCCTAACTGGAGCGTGAGTCATCTAAAGTGCCTTTGGGGGAATTCGGAGAATCAAGAAGACAGTAAAGGCTTTGTGTACAGTTTGTATACTCCTAAGACGGGCCTTTACGGCTGGAAAGTTTCTGCAATGTATGAAAAAAAAAAAGAAGAAAGAAAAATATGGACTAAAGATGAGTCTTTGTGGCAAACTTGTTTTAAATGCAGAATCTGTGCTTGCTTGTTCGATATCTGTGCACACAGCTGTTTAAAAAAAAGAGCCTGTAGGTTATAGGTGATGTCCACCCTTCCTTCACATCCACAGTGCCACGCATGAGCTTATTTACAAGTCATGTCGACATAATTTCAACTGATGAAAACCAAAAACCACGACATGTTCCCTGCTCACTCATCTAGCGCCGTGATCCGTCAGTCAGTGACATGAACATCTGTGTATACCTAGTACAATGTATTAAGTAGGCATGGAATTTATTTTTGTTTTTATTTTTAAAAAACGCTTCTACCTCTTCTTTTTTTTAAACCATGCATCAGTGCACTTTTCCCCCCTTTCCATGAAAGGTTTTGTAATTGTGTCACAATGACATAAATGTGATGTCGTGTTCACCCGTGGTCCTTGAGCAATATGTGTCTGTGTATCTTTTATGATCATTGACTTTAATCTTAATCTGAAAAAAAAAAAAAAAAAGCTACACGACCAAGTTTAAATTTTGTGATTCAGCCCAAATCAGAACAAGTCCCAGCATCACATTTGACTTAAAATTAGGGATGCACGATCTAAATTTTCCATGAGATACACAATAATTTAATACATATTTTAAAAGGAAGACATATGACCTGTTAATTATGGGAGGGTCAGATGATTTGGATGATTTACGACCCTGATTCCAAAGAAGATGGGATGCTGTGTAAAATAGAAATAAAAACAATTGAACACAATACAAAGACAAGATGTCCTAGCTTTATTGAGACATGCTGCAGGCATCAAATTCAATATAAGTTCATATTTACAAACAGTTAATCAGTTTCAACATTAAATATCTTGTCTTTGTGTTGTATTCAATTAAATAGAGGTCAAAATAGGATTTGCAAACCATCGCATTATGTTTTTATTTGTTTTACGCAATGTCCCAAATTTTGTTGGAATATTCGACAGCTCTGACCGAATCAAATGCAACTGACATCACTATGGCAACAAAAACAAAGAACGGTTCTCCTCAAATGTTCATTTATTTCTTCTAGTAAATACATCACTCATATACTCACATGTGAAATCAGATATTATTATAGCCAATAATAAGTGATGCAAATTCCCCATCATCGGCCAATAATTTATTGGTCCTGATATTTATCGTGCATCCCTACTTAAAAATCACCCCGAGTGTAACATCTCCACCTGCTAACAGATTTATTTAGAGAAATAAGCAGGTTATCTTTGCACCTGGTGTAAATTTATCACACAAAAAAAAGAAAAAAAAAAGAATGTAGCCAGCAGATGTATAGTACTGTAATGAAAATTAACCACACAAGTAATATTGCTTTGCTGTGTGTGTTTAATTCATTGTATGACTGTTTGTGTGTGTTTTGAGCGAGAAGAACAAAAAGCAGAGTGCTGACTTCACCACAAGGTGGCGCAACAGTACAAGAATTGAACTCCAGCAGCTGCGTGTTGAGTGTCCGGGTGTATGAAGCTTTATGTGTGTGTGTCAGTAATTTGCACATGTTACAACTAATAAACTTTTAAACATAAGTGTGTTAAATGATCTGATTTAGAGCATATTTAAAAGAAGAAGACTGCTGAGACAGTTCCTGCTTTTCCACTTATGTTTCTCATAGGAACAGGTGGATCAGTACTCACAAGCTGCTCACTTGGTACACATTCCTTAAAAAATAAAAAAATAAATTCAGTGATTATATAAATACAAAACATGGGCGCTGCATCACTTTCAAACATTTTCAGCACTTTGAAATGTAAAATGTTTGTGCTGATAAACAGCCCTGATAGTTTAGCTGCACCGTGTCACATGACCGTCTCACACCATGAAGGAAACGTAGCAAATTTTATTCATATGTTATATTTATTTATTTATTTTATTATTATTTAATCATAGTATTTCTATGACTATTTTTTACACTTATTAGTAGCATAGCATTTTTATTATTTAATTGTACCCATATTTGCTTTTGTAATAAATTTGTTATTAATGGCCGGTATGTGTCATGTAATGATTTTTTTCCCCCACACAGGCATTTAATATTAATAATTTTATTTGTGCAGCACTTTTCAAGCCTCCTGCTGACAACAAAACAACAATCACAAATAAGCTGACTTGAAGACAGGATTTAAAAGCAGAAACAGTCTTATCAGATCAAATACAAACTAAAAGTTAGTCTTTTCCAGAGCTCAGGAGCCAGTAGAGCACTCTTTGACTTTAAAGGGACAGTTCACCCCAATATCTGGTCTGTACTGTTATTTATCCATCCAGAATTTTTCGGTGAGTTTTGGAGATATCTGCCGTAGAGATGTCCAGTATAATGGAACTAAACGGCATTCGACTTGTGGTGCTCAAAGTGTCAAAAAGAAAAAAAAAATGCATTTGAAAAAGTCAAAACCAGTGTCTCCTTCCAGAAATCATGACTCAGCTACTCAAAATAATCCACACAACTTGAAAAAAAAAAAAAAAAAGTAGTTGTGGTAGAGTAACCGGGGCAGATTTTTGTAAATTTCTGAAAATTCATTTAATTTAATCCTATTTTATTGGAGAGAAGGCAGACAACTCTACAGCTGATATCTCCAAAACTCTGCAGCTCAAACTACAACAGTATAGATGGATAAATAACCTGGACTCTGGAACAGAAAGCACATTAAACCCAGCTGACCAATATGTGAGAAATAATCAGTATCGGTTTCTGTACAATTAAATTTGTTTATATTAAGATACTGTTGACAAAAAGTATTGAATGAAAAAAAAAAAAGTTTGGTTTCGATTATCCTTCTCTGAGTGAGTAAGAGCCGGCCTCCTTTAGGGGCGTGGCTATAATGACACCTGATTCATAAATATCAGAAACACAACTGTCAACTTTAATATCTACCTGATCAAGTCAGAGAGAGCAGGACCAGTTTTATTTATTTATCTTCTGTTGTATTATAGTCTATTTGATTACCATCTGTCAGGACAATGTCACGCAATGAGAAGGTGGAGGACATGGACACATCAGACACTCCGTGGTGTTGGTATTACCTGGCTGACTGTGGACGGTGGCACAGATTTGAGGTATTTAACCATTTTGAGCATTTTTTTTTTTTTCTCTTATTTCAAAATCGAGCTATTACTTTATAAAAAATGCACATAATAAAGCTGATTATCTTTCTGTGCATCCTGCAGGAAGACCCTGACAATCCCATCAGCAGTCATGATATTGAAAAGTACTACTTAAGAAACTCAAAAGGCGTTTTCGAAAGGTCCTCATCGAACCGTCGCTGCAAGATTGAGTTCTCAGGTATCTGACTATACACACACACAAACATTATGTCCTCATTCATTTTACCTGTAAAGAACTTCCTGACCTCTGTGCTCTCAAACAGTCATGTTACAGACTGACCTCAAGACAGGGAGACAGAGGAGAGTCCACCGGGGCTACATCATCGACAGAAGGTGAGATACAGCTTAAAATATATATAACAACATCATAACATCACATATATTACACTGACAACAGTGAATCGAGCATTAAAGTTTGATTTCTTGCGAAATGAAAGTGAAACTGAACATCCAGTGAAAACTAATTAACTCCTTCCTCTCTCTCTCACACAGATGTTCCTGCTTCAGTCCTGCTCCTGTCTTCTGGGAGAACATTGATCCGATTTGTCCATATCAGGTAACAACAACATGTAGTAAAATTATTTAGTAATGCAACTTGTGACCAAGGTATTATTATATCTGTGATGTGAGTGGTTTAGAGATATTAATGCTTGACACAAACCAGCTAGAAACACAGCAGCTCTTAGCTCCTGGCACCTCAAGGCTGAGCCAGCTAATTAGGTGGTTAGCTCTACAGTTAAAACATAAAGCTAAATGTTTTATTCAAGTTTCTTAATGTTAAGTTGTCATAAGACATCTCAAACAATGTCAAAAACATGACAGTTTAACAAATGACTCCTTAATGTTCATGACATGGCTACGACAGTGTAATGACAGTCTTGTGCATGCCCCTTCAAGTGTTACCGTTTGTTTCTGAAGCCTTTATTAACAAGGTGTATTTTTAATGTGTTTCACAGTTAATCCCTCTGAGTGAAGTCACCCCCGAGTATCAGTGTGTGGCAGGTTATGTGAAGAAGGATGGACTGCTGGACAAATCCATTGTATCGATCAGCAGGATTCAGAATTTGGACCTATGGGAAATCTTTTGCTGGTAGGCGGGTCTTTGAGTTTTCTCCATTTCCTTTTTCCGTTCTCCCCCTTTGTAGTCAACCGGTCCGTCTCTTTGTTTGTGCCAAAGGAAGAAGAAACAGTTGATGAGAATTCAAGGAGTCAAACACATTGAGGAGAAAAGACTCTTTCATGGGACAGACGTCAAAAATGTGGACAACATTTGCAAGTATAACTTTGACGTACGGTTAGCTGGACAACATGGCCATGTATGGGGCAAAGGTAAGTTGAATGAGTTTAAGTGTCTGTGTAACTACAATTTAATACTTGTAACGTTGGTCCGACAGTTCACCAGTTAATCTGAGTACCTTTGTTTTTGTTTTAGGAGTATATTTTGCAAAACACGCCACATATGCAGACAGATACAGCAGCAGGAGCCTGGAGCCGTTGTCTCTGTATGGCGGGCAAACACGAGGTGGACGCGGTGAAAACACCAAAATAATATTTCTAGCACGGGTGATGATCGGGAAATCAAAAGTTGGAGAAAAACATTTTCAAAAACCTGACCATGGATCTTCTGAAAACACTCATGACAGCTGTGTGGATGATATCAAGCACCCGACTCTTTTTGTCATTTTTGATCCGAATCAAATATATCCAGAGTACCTGATTCAGTACAAATGAAACCAAGAGAGGATCCTGATTATGTGCACTAACAACAAGTCTACCTCAAACTCTCAGTGGATGTGAAAATAACTTTAACCACATTTTTAAAAGAGGCTCCAGACCAATTCATGCATTTATTTTTATACTTGAATACTTAAAGTAGTTATATTTATAATTATTGGAAGCACTGTTTTCAGAGGTGTCACATGACTCGGACTTGATGTAAGTATGTAAGTCACAAATTTGATGACCTCTAGAAAAAAAAAAAAAAAACAAAAAAAAAAAAACACATGACCTGAAAATACTTGATACCTTTCCGCATACCTTTAAGTATGCCATTTAATAAAACAAAAAAAGAATCAATTAATTCCCCTTCATGTCCTGAATCACTTAGCATTAACGTTATTCACTGCCAGCAAGTTGACACTTTGAGATCCACTTTGTTTCAACAAATGCAACGGCATCCAATGAAGTTGCAGGAGAGAACCACGAAGAACGAACGTGATGTTACTGAACTCCAGTTGGATAAAAATCTGCTGGTCAACAAAAACCTAACTGCACTATGCAAAAAAAAAAAAAAAAGCAAAACAAAAATGGACGGAACAACTTCCAGTTTTGTTTGATATTTTAAGTTGCACAAACGGTGAGTCAAGGCTCGATGAAATCCAGTTTTTTTTTTTAAATTTGTAAGAAATATCAACATTAACCCTTTATTGATTAGTTTTATCACAGTACAGCCAAATAATTAAGTTTACAGCTCAAAAAAAAACAAAACAAAAACACGTGCAGTACCTCTTCAAAATGGAGAGCGCATTATGACTTGTTTAGGACTCAAGTGTAAGACTTGAGTCTTACTCGTGACTTGCAAATCAATGACTGAGTCACACCTCTGCTGTATATAAAAGCATTAACACAGGTAAGCCTTTGTCAAATTTATTTTATACATGCCTTATAAATAAAATGTCGTGGATGAAGCAAACCAAAGTCTACATGTGTTTATTCCTGTTCCAACTTTTCATCATGTGTCAATGATGTGTGGTGATTTCATGGACAGTAAAGCCTGAACGCTTACAATTCGAGGCCCACCACTCTCCACAGATCTATGTCTATATTGCCATGATTGCTAATTGATTATTTTCCTGAAAAATTAAGATTAATATACAGAAGTATCTTAGCACTTCAGGCAACTTCGAAGACTTGTTAATGAAGAAAAGAAAAGGCGGGAAGAGCTCAAACGTGAAAGCGCACATTAATGAGTATTAAGGTTTTATTTTTAAAATTCATACCAGACGTGCACCATGTGAGCCAACATCACGGTTCTCAACTGTTGTCCAGCTGATGAAAACATCTGTCTGCTCTGTCACAACAAACCCAGTTGTGTTAACGCTACCAATACAGGAAAGAAATCCTGTGTCCCCACCACAGGAACAAGGAACTTCTGTATTTTCACCACTGTGACCGTGATCTAAACTAAGTTCCATCAACATTATGTAGCTGCCAAAAAGTTCCTGAACCTACAGAAGAGAGCATACAACAGATGGATCGATGATGACATTATTTTCCATGCAAAAATGACATGTAAAAACGGCCATTGTTTCTTTGTATGTCAGCAGACTAATTTGCCTGATCGTCACAGGTCTTTAGACCGCAGTGAAATGCAGAAACCTTGTAGTTTCTTGAACAGAAATTGCTGGGACACGGCCAGACTAATTACAAACTGCAGTTGTTTAATATTTGGGGAGTAGGCATGTTAAATTGATAAGAATTTGCTGAGTTTGTTCTCTCTGCCAAAATACAGTCACACATTAGGAGGAAGAAATCAGCACCAACTTTTGTCGCTCAAAAAAGCAAGCAAGCATGGTCAGAAAACTATAATTCATTTTACATGACATTCAGCCTGCAGTCAGCTTGCTAAAATTTGCTTGTGTAGAGAGGTAAGCGAAACTGAACTTGTTGCCGTGCTGTCTGCACGTGACCGTTCAACACACCCAAATCTGTTGACGTTTAGAAACACACAGGTGTTGTCTTCCCTTCAGCACTGACGTCACTGGATGTGGTTCTTGTTTCTTTTTATAGATACTGGAAGTGTTGCTGGAGTTTCAACCACATTCCTGCTAAACAACAACAGTAAACAATAATAAATAGAGATTGTACAGTATGTTTGGTTACTCATATCTTACTAGAAGCTTATTGGGTTACAATATGCCTGTTTTTTTCTAAAGGTTTTGTCCTCATTCTTCATTTGAAAGGAGATTAATTCTTTATCACAGCACCTGTTCAAATAGAGAAGAAAAAAATTGAACCAGCTGTACTTAAAAGAAGCCGTCAGCAGAGGTCGCTGTTGACACGTTTAACATTTTAGAAATCAGGTTGAACTGTTGGCACAGGTCATCACTGGCTGGTCCACATTATGTTTAGCGGTTTTCTACTGGCACATTTTTGTCATTATTTCTGCGCAGAACTCCTTCAGAGTGAGTCAGCAGCTCATCATTATACAGTATTTTCAAAAAAAAGCCAGCAGTCCTTCTCCCAGAACCACCACTGCTGGTTACCCAGAGGTCACGGCTGGTGGTTGTATCTACGAGTGGAAAGTAGCAAAGAAAGACTTACAGTTCTGTGGGGTACTTGTACTTTTACTTGAGTATTTTAATTTCCTGCCACTTTATACATCTACTCTCTGAAAAACACTTTTTTACTCCAGGACATTTCACAGTGGGAATCATTAGGTACTTTAAAAAGTAATGCCGATACCACTACTGATTACCTGTTAAAAAATGTATTCAGTTACCTAATCCAAGTATCACAATAATACAGTGATGGAGCTTGATTACTTTACTTTTGGATTACCTCAATACCAAATATGGTGAAAATTTACAGCTTAATTTTGTGTGTTATGTTTGCTGTAGGTTTATTAATTGTTTGTCCATATTATCTGTCATTTAAGTGCAAATGCATGTTTAGATTTATGTAGTAATTATGGAAATTTGAATGTACTTAAGTATGGTATTCATACTCGAACTTAAAGTAAACTGCAATTAGTATGAAGTAGTAGTAGTAGTTGTATTGATCTTGTTGTATTGATTGGTCTGTGTAGCTAACATTATTGGTTGATCAGTATAGCTAATGTTAACAGTTGTTCTGTGTAACTAACATTAGCAGTTGTTCTGTGTAGCTAACGTTAGCGTGACTGGTCTAACCCCTTAATAATATTTAGATGTCCAGTTCTTGGATGACGACAGTATTTTCACAGCTGAAGGCAGAATTTGCACTGCAATGTTGTTCCTCTTCTCTGATTTAAAGACAAATAATTGTGAAATTTCTACCCAGTGAAGCATTTTTTCACCAGCGGCCATGATAATTAATTGACTAAGATTAGCTGGTTTCACTGGGACCATGGAATACAGTTACCTTTTTGTCATCAAATTATGTAATCCTACATGTAATCCATTACTCCCCTGGCCTGTTTACAGATGTGATTTTACATCAAAATTTATTGTTAAAGATTAAAAACAGTGATTCCCAACCCTTCCAGCTTACAAAATACCAGATGTTTGAGTTTTAGTGAGTTTGACAGAGAAATTCTAAATTTTCAATCCAAGAGGCAGAAGTATGCAGTATTTCACAAAAAAAGCAAAAATTACAGAGCTCATAAAATGAAAATAGTATCGTGTAGCAGAACGTTCCCCTTCTTTTCTACCCCATTAATCATCTCATGACCCCTAAGATTTAGCTTGTGACCCTTTGGAGGGGGACCAGAAGGAGTTAGCTCCACTTCAAGAACTCAAATGCAGATGATGGACAAGCATTTAGGTGAAAACAACAAGTCTTTTATTTTGAAGTTTTGCAGGGAAGGTGAGATGGTGGCTGGCAGGAGTTAGGACTGAGGTGAGAGGAATGGTATGAAGGCTTGCAGGGGGAAATCCTAGGAATGAGAGCTGGCTGGGTGGCTTGGCAAAATGGTGAGGGGAAGCTTGAGAACAGGCAGTACAGGCTGGAAAACTGGACTTTATCGGCACTAGAAGTTTGCGTGTAAACAAACTGTGAATGGCACAATGATCCAGTAGAAACTGTTCGTGCAGAGTTCATGTAGAGGAGGTGACGAGTTGATGGCAGACAGGTGTGCTGATTACAGACGACGAGCAGGTGTGTTGGACGAGCAGAGCCGGGAGCCAGGAGACGGAGGGAGGGAGACACACCCACAAACAGACACAAAGACAGGCGTTTGGGTCAACATCACACAGACTGCAACACAAACAAACTCACAGATTTTTGCGAACAAGAGTAAATCATTTGAAGGAACATTTGTGAAAACCTAAATATGACCCTACAAAAATGCTTTTTTAGTACAGTTATTTTTTAGTATAGTTATTTGTGGAGAAAAAAAAGATGAGCCTCATAAATTACAACAGAAAATCTGACAAATGTTTATTAACAGTCTCCTCTGTAACATATAAAAAGTTCTAAGAGATACAAGCTGTGGTTCAGAGGTGTTTCTTAAAAAATACCTGGTGCTTCCTCAAATAGTAATTTAAATCAGCATCACTGTATTAGTACAGTATTTGTGTGAGGTAACGTATAATGCCTGTACTAAGAGAGACAGACAAGGGAACAGGGGAGCACTTGGAGACAGAGGAGGGTAAAGGAAACAACAGCCGTGACATTGTCCATCTTCTCACTTTAATCAAACCAGATGCCACACAATTATTATCTAAAAAGTTGAAATAAAATCTTACATTCAAGTGATAATTAACATCTGACCTTTTAAATACTGAGGCAAGACTAAGGCTGCAACACTGAACCAAATAACTGACAAATAATTGATCTCTCACCTTTTTGATCAGGCAAATGATTGTTTGTAGCTGTTCAATTAAAGGCCCCTGAGCTTGAAGTTTACTGAAACATCAATAAACACTATCCATGTGCTTCCACTTCTCCCACATGCTTACCTTGTAGGCGTAGTACCGAGCAGTGGCAGGAAATCTTTCATCTTGTCATGGTTCTGTCTGACTTCCTTCCCTATTGTGTAGTTTTAGTGGTTTACTTTAACAAGTCTCCTGCAGGTGTTGCTCCATGTGTCAAGAGGTCATGTCTGCCGGATATGGAAGACCCAAACACACGATTGTAGCTATCATGTGTAATCAGAGTGCTTCCTCATTGGATGTCAAGCTGGTGTGACCAGGATATACGGAGGCAAGATGGGGCCAGGGATACAAAAATAGGAGCTCTGTGACATTGTGTCACAGACCTCAGTGTCTCATATGGACGCACAAAGTACCCTTTAGCGTCTGTATGAGACGCACCAGGCTTTCAGATACTTCCTTATGAACACATCCATGTCAGGTGATGTTGCATAAAAACAGAGAAAGTCTGCACATGGAGAATCAAACAAACACGGAGGATGGATGGAGACCAGGGCCATGTCCAGTAAGAAACCAGACTTGCATCATGTGACTTATTTCTCTTAGGTCACATTATGTACATAACATTTTTGTACTACTAGTAGTGTCTAAACCAGACATTTTGGTGCCTAAACCAGACATTTTGATGCCTAAACCGGACATTTTGATGCCTAAACCAGACATTTTGATGCCTAAACCAGACATTTTGATGCCTAAACCGGACATTTTGATGCCTAAACCAGACATTTTGGTGCCTAAACAACTAACCAAGCAGTTTTACATAATCAAGTAGTTTAGGTTTCTAAACCTAACGAAGCTGTTTAAACCTAAGCAAGCAGTTTTGTTGCCTAAAACTAACAAAGTGATTTTGTTGCTGAACCTAACCAATTAAATTTGGTGCCCTAGCCCAACCAAGCAGTTTGTGTGCCTTAAACCTAACCAAGTATTTTTTGGTGCCTAAATCTAACCCAGTAGTTTTGGTAACTAAATTTAACCAAGTAGTTTTGGTGCCAAACCTAACCAATTAAATCTGGTGTCCAAGCCTAACCAAGCAGTTTAGTAGTTTTAGTGCTGAACCTATCCAATTAAATTTAGTGCTTAAACCCAACCAGGTAGTTTTGGTGCCTAAACCTAAGTAGGATTTTTTGCCCCTACACCTAACTAAGGGGGTTTGGTGCGTATACTAAAAAACAGAAATTTGGTTCCTAAACCTAACTAAGTGTTTTTGGTTCTCAAATCTAACCAAACTGTGACCATTTAACAATGTTAACTCTGTGTTATAAAGGCTAGAAGTAATTTCAGAAATGTTAAGGGAGCTATGCCCTTTGAGAAAAAAAAAAAAAAATGTGTACATAAGACAGAATAATTGACCTTATTCAAGATGAGAAAATCTGTGACACTGCCAGTCCACATCACACACTCACACAGACAATGATTTTATTATCTCATCATTTTTATGGACCAGAATATTGACACCCAGCTCTCATTT
This sequence comes from Lutjanus argentimaculatus, assembly GCA_034769285.1. Taxonomy (NCBI): domain Eukaryota; kingdom Metazoa; phylum Chordata; class Actinopteri; order Lutjaniformes; family Lutjanidae; genus Lutjanus; species Lutjanus argentimaculatus. Next base: position 1,366,617 of record JAWZSL010000029.1, on the reverse strand, counting down.
ATAACAACCTGGAGAAAAATCACACTCACTCTCTATTTTGACTTATTTGTTCCTTTATTTGTTTCAGTTTTGTATTTAGTGAGCCACATGTGTATGAGACTGTTTATTGTTATTGGTTGTAGATTATTTAATTGGTCCTGTGGGAAAGAAGGGCAGATTCAGTGAGGATGTGGTTTCAAAATAAGGTTATTTCCATGCATAATAAACCCATTCTTGGTTCAGTGTTATGCTTATTATTATTATATTATTATTATTATTATTATTACATAACAAAATCTGCCCTCACAGATTTATGCTGACTTCTCGTGCATAGTTTGAAGTGTGTGAAACTGGGTCTGTGAGTTCTTCCAAGTCAATAAGTGAGTCAAGTGAGTTGATATCTTCTTAAATATTTACAGCTTGTGTGTGCTCGGGAGTCTGGCTTGTGATTAGAACCTCTTTGATGTCTGCTTCATCAGATGATATCAACATGTTGAGTTTGTGGAAAGACCAAGTCTAATTAGAGGTTCTTCTCAGAAGCCTGTCTCTCTGCGTGCGTTGTGTCATTCAGAGAGACCGAGCGTGACGCTGTTCTCGTCTGTCTCCAGCGAAACCAAGACGAGGTAGCGACACTAGAGAGACATTAGCTCCTTTTTAAATTCTTTAACATTTCAAACACTCGAAAAAATATATTTGGGAATCTCAGTTAAATAGAGCAAAGCCTGCAAACTAGTCCAGGAAGGCAGTTTCATTACTGCTACACTGACAACAGACTCTTCTCAGTGTTTATGCAGTGCACCCTGTGTAACCAGACAATCTGTTCAGCCCCGATGTTGTGCTCCTCTCAAACAGCACAAAAACACACTTAACATTGTTTTATCAGCTTGATACTTCACGATTTTCCGTTTTATGACAGTTGTTTATAAACGTGATTTTGAGCTGTTTCAGAATATGACACATAACCTCTTTTGCAGCATCTGAAACACCAGCTTTTATAAATACAAAAGGTTTTCGTGCTATTTGTTCCTACCGGAGTGAGACACCCTCATCTTTTACTTAAGTAAAAGTAGCCATACTACAGTGGAGAAATACTCTGATATGAGCAGAAGTCCTGCAGTTGAAAGTTTACCAAAGTAAAAGTAAAAAACTATCCTTTATTTTTAAAAGCATATTTTAACCTGCTTCTTTGTGCGCTCTCTTTTTGTTTTAAATAACATTTTCTCTTCTGATTGTAACCATAATGCTGCCTATATTGTATCGGCTGTCCTGTAGTATTGTGATTTTGTCACTTCACCACATTGTGCACACTGTCCATGCGGCTCATGTTCTCCAACCTTTGCCACTTTGTCTCATAAACATCCGGGGAAAACCGAGTTTATAAACTTCTGGATCGCTTGTGAATTTCCGCTGGGGGTCAATAAAGTTGATGCACTGAATATAATATCACACTTTGAATTATTAAAAGTAACTGAAGGCATCAAATAACTGTAGCAGAGTATTAAGTAAAATATTTGCCTCTGAGATGTCATGATGTACAAGTGTGGAGAAATATTCAAGTACACCTCAAATTATACTTAAGTGCAATACTTGAGTAAAGTTAGTGAATCAAATTGACCACACACACACACACACATCATTTAGGATAACATTTAAACATTTCTGCATGTCTGTGCAAGACTTTTTCATAAACTTTAGGAACACACTTGCTCTTACATATGATTTTAAAATATATTATAAATATATAAATATAAATATATATTTGTCAAGGTCAGATAAAAAGATTTTGGACTGTAGGACCCCAACTAAGCTGCTTCCACCCTGCACCCAGTGTGCTGCAAACATTTTCTGCTACCTGCATCTACTGCTGTCCATGTATGATGACCTTCAGTATGAAAACACCACAATCAATGTGTCAAAACATCCAAAAGGGAAAAAAACCCAGCACAGTCAGCCTCTACAAACGCCATTTTGTCTCATCACTGCAGATGCAGGTGTAATTAATATCAGTAACGAGAGAGAGTCCAGTGAGCCATCGTTACTGATATTAATCACACCTGTGATCATTGTTTGAGGCTGAATGTGCTTCATTTTCTTTTGGACGTTTCGGCACATGGATTGTTATGTTTTCATGCTAGAATTTCATAATGGTGAAATAAACTCCTGTTAGGGTATTGAGTGTGGATTTGTGGCACATTTCCCTCGTTTGTTGCCTGTTTCCGGGGGTTTCTTTTAGCTCAGAGCCGTACTTTGATGTGTTACTGAGAGAATCAGGTGGAGGTGAATGCTTGTATGCAGTGACAGCTATGAAAGCTAAATATCAACTCAGCGCACTCTCACTCTGTATTCCATAAATATACATGTGGATTGACTGAATTTACCTCGTTGAGAGGCACATTTTTCCCCAGAGGAAATCACACTGCTGAGAGCAAAATTCATGTTTTTTATTATGGAAAAAGGTTCACTTTTCTTTACAAAACACAACACATTTTGAGCTACACATTTTCTATAATTTAACCAAACATCACAATCATCAAAAAACATCTAACGCCTTTCTTTTTTTTTAAGAAGCTCTCTCTGTGTCACAAACCCCATTCTGTGACAGGAAACACAACCTGATGTCCCTGAGCAGAGAGAAAAAAAATCCAAAAAGAACATTTTAATGTAATTGTCTACTGTAGCCTATCTATATGGAGAAATCATGGAGGGCGGGCTACTGTGACAGTGATGGCACAGTGTTGGCTTCTTCACATAAAATAAACATGTATTAATAAATTAAGTTTGATCGTTTGATCACATGAAGTGAAACATCTTCATTTGACACAAGGAAACACAACACATAAGAACATGAGAACAGTTCTTGCTTGGCACGAGAGGCGTAAAGACTCAGTACAAGCTTTGGCACCGCTGAGGAGTTTTCTCATGATCTGTTTTCATTTTTACAGTCACAATCGTTTAAGACGCACCAGGTGCAAACAATCTTCAGTGACTCGGACAACAGACTATTGGCTATGTGTTACTGTACGCTTTAACCTGTTCTTTTAACTGATCCTTCCTAAGCTCCTCCTAAATTTGGTACCCAGCAGAACCTTGAAGATCATGAAAAGATGTTGCTGGGAGACCCGTAAAATCCACATAATTACGTCTTAAGTTAGCTACTGTTAGCATAACACAGCTAATGATTGGTGTAGATTATGTAACTGGTTAGCTAGCAAGATGCTAGTAAGATAGCATTTGGCTTACATTAGCTATCACAGTGGTTCCCAAACTGAGGGGCACAGAGTAATTTCAGAGGCAGGTGTGTGGATGACCAGCTGAAAAATATGGAGTGAAACTAAGTTTAATGACTCTGATCTATGTAAAAACAAACTATCAAGAGTTTGCTAATGCTGTCATGCTATCAGATTTTTTTAAAAACGAGAAAATTCAGGGCAGAAAAAGTTTGAGAACCACTGAGCCATCAACTCTAACTAACTAGCTAATGGATGATGTAGATGAGCTATCTAATTAGCTAGCATTTTGCTAACATTAGCTATCAGATGTAACTAACTGATACAATTGAAGTAGATAAGCTAGCTAGTTAGCTAGCAAGTGACTAGCTAATGACTGATTAAGATTAGATAGCTAGTTAGCTAACATTTTGCTAAAATTAGCTATCAGAAGTAACTAGCTAATGATTGATTCAGATTAGCTAGCTAGTTAACTAGCATTTCATAACATAACCTATCAGATGTTACTAAATATTTTACAACTGCTGGAGATTACCCAGCTAGTTAATGTGTTCCTAATATTAACCAACTTAAAATGTTACAATAAATTGCTTTTATATTTAACTTTTTTGTTTGTTTGTTTTTTATTTTAAGCACAGAAGAATGTTCTGTTCAGAAGAAGGTTCTGCTGGGTGCAAAGAGTGAAAAAGGGCAGAACTAAGGAATAATCAAATTGGTTGGAGCAAGTTACTGTACAGTTCTGTATTAGAGGGTAGTACCTGAAGATGTCTTAGCACTGGCATGCTTTTAATGTTATATATTTACTGTGTTAAGAGTAAAACTTGAAGCCAGAGCACCCTGAGGGTAACTAGTCAGGGGCTGCACTGCTTTAGCATAGCACTCCTACAATATTATCAGACTCACGGTGTAAAGCTGAAAAGAAAAGAAAAAAAAAAAAAAATCAAAATCAATGCAGCAGAACCAGAGATAACAGCTTTTTTTATTCCGTGCATTCTTATTTATTGTCAAAACCTGGTGCCTACATTACCCACAATGCAACATGACCACCCACAGTTCGGACACAAATTCAGGTATGTTATGCTAGTAGCAGCTAATGTAGCCTCAAGCCACTAGCCGGGCTACAGAAGACTCCACACCTCTGGATTTTTATCTTTTTCAAACTTGTAGTCTTTAGCCCCAACTGACACCGTCTCAAGTGACATCACTTGAGGCCACTTCACGCAGCTCCCTCTGGAACTTTTTTTGGTCACGGATGCAGTAGTACTCCCCATGACCTGCAAACAGACTTTGATGTGTAAAATCAGTGGAGTTCCCCTTTAACACAAACCAGCTGGAATCACAAAAATGCAACAAATGCTGAAAACTTCAAAACCAATTCTGCAGAAATTATTATTTAAATATTTTTGCTACATCCTCGTTCAAATTAAGTGCTTTAAAACAAATCCAAGTTTTTAATGATAGTGAAATAATAATCAGCTAAATTTTGAGACCTTTTTCTCAAAGCTTTTTTTCTTTAGGACTTTGCAGTTATTTGCCTTTGACTTCAGAGCATCGTTTAGCAAATGCGCTTCATACTTTATAAAACGTAATAATAAAAGGCGACATTAGTTTTAGTCGTTTGAGCCACCATACAGCACTGATGGTGACATATCATCGGGCTGAACACCCTTGAATCCCAGACATGCCAAGCTTCAAACCATCCTCCACAAGCATCACAGACCACAACTGTAAAGTCTTTCCTGTCTCGTGGAGCTTTTATCCTCCAGCTCATTCACGCCCCGTCCTGTCCAGGACTCTACGTCATCGCTAAGGAAAGAGTGTTTCAACTCTCTCAGTTCAAAGGTCGCTCCTCTGCATCCTAGTCCTGAATCCCTGCCTCTCCATGATGTTCCACAGCTTGCGCAGGTTGGACTGGGTGATGACATCATCAGGTTTGAGCTGTAGTGCACGCAGGTAGTTGGCCTCCGCTTCGGGAAGTTTGCCATTCAGGTGGAGGATGGCGCCGAGGTTCATGAGAGCAGCTGGGTACTAGAGGAGGAGACGGCAAAAAGAAAAGGGTCAAAACAGGAGAGAAGTTGTGCATAATGCTGTAATGAGAGTGTGTTCTAAGTGAGTTCTACCTCATACAACCCCACAAAAAATGTGAACTATCCCTTTAAGGTGTCGACTTACAGGATTACTGTACTTGTGGCAACTGTGTCGACCTTGGATTTATCTTTCTGGACAAACTATTTTAAACTCACCCCTCTCAGTTCTACGTTTGACACAGACAGTTATGTGAGACATACACACATTTTAGGAAGCCTGCCAGGTTTTTTTTTATGGAGAGTGGATTAAGGCGAGAGCTCTGGTGAAATTTGCTTAAGGCGAAGAAAATCAAATATGCATTAAATTAGTGCTAATGCAATCTCACAGCACAGTAGCAGACATGGACAAAGACAAAAGTGTGTCCTTTAACAGCGCCAAAAAAAAGGTAGCTAAACTCTTCCAGGACCAAGGTTCTACCCAGAACCATTCACTTCTATATAACCCTAATTTTGAAGAAAGGGTTTGTCAAGGGTTCTTTGTAAAACTAAGGGTTCCATTAAAACCTGTTTCATCCAAAGAACCCTTTTTAGATGAAAGAGTTCTTCAAGGATTTCAATAATCCCAACTCTTTTCATTAAGGTTGCGTTAAAACCCTTGGAAGATTAAATGGTTCTCTGTAGAACCCCCTGAGTGTGTTCTAGACAAAACTCTTGGAAAATAAATGGGTTCTCTGGAGAGCCCCTTGGGTGAGTTTTCGAAAGAACCCTTGGAACATAAACAGTTTTGGTAGAACCCCCTGGGATGGTTCTCGATAAATGCTTGGAATATAAAAAGGTTCTTGGCAACATCCCCTTGGTGGGTTCTAGATAAAACATTTGGAATATAAAGAGGTTCTCTGCAACACGCACTTGGTGGGTTCTTGGAATTTAAAAAGGTTCTTGGGACATCCCCCTGAGTGCATTCAAGATAAAATTCTTGGGGTGTAAAAGGTTTCTTCATAGAACCCCCTGAGTAGGTTCAAGATAAAACACTTGGAATATAAATAGGTTTTTGGTAGAACCCTTTGGTGAGTTCTAGATAAAAACCCTTGAAATATAAAAAAAAGTTCCCTGTAGAACCCCCCCAGTCTGTCCTAGATAAAACCCTTGCAATTTAAAAAGGTTCTCAGTAGAACCCCTTGCATGTGCTCTAGATAATACCCTTGGAATATAATAAGGTTCTCGATAGAAACCCCTGAGTGTATTCTACGTAAAGCCCTTGGATTATAAAAAGGTTCTTGGTCAAACCGCCTGGTTTGGGTTCTTCTTGGCACCCGAGAAGATGAAAAGTTTCTGGATAGAACCCACAGAGAGGGCTCTGGATGGAACCATTACACCATCATACAGGGTTGTGGGTGGAACCTTTCACAGATGGTTCTAGATATAACCCTTTATGATGGGTTTTAGGTAGGACTCTCTGAAAGGGTTCCAAGAAACCAAAAAGAGTTCTCCTATGGTGACAAGCTAAAGAACTCCTTCATGGTTCTAGTTAGCACCTTTGTTTCTAGTAGTGTGCAGTTTGTGTATTTGTGTTTTTGATGACATGGATGAACAAACCCGTTCAGCAGAGGTAGCACAGTTGTGTTTTGGAGTCATTTTTAATAAAAAACATCTTTCTGAAGACACAAAGTGAGGCCATCTGGCTCCTGAATCATTCGCGCTCGTGGAAATCTACAGACACGACTCTCGGCTAAGCCATTAACTAACAAACACGCCCAAATCTCATCCTAAAAGTCGGCGGCACCTCATCCCTCAGACCTGGCCCCGTTCCCAGGCCTGCGTCCTCGCTGCATGACATATGGTTAGCAACTTGGCAACTAGTTCACAGCTTTTTCTCTCCCCAAACACAACTGCTCGTCTCTTCTCAACGATGATATTTCACTTGTTTACATTCCACTTCTCCAGCAGTGTTAAAAGACAAGCGTGGGGAGTGGGAGCTTGTTTTTCTCACCTAATGGATCAAATGAACACTTACGGAACTGGAAAATTTCAAGTGTCCTGGAAAACACTGCAAAATCAATTAATTAACAACTGCTTTTTTTTTTTGTTGGTTTGTTTTTCTCACCTTGTGCAACAAAAGAACGTATCAACCGGGTACATTTCAAAGTGCTCCAAACCCCGTGTTCTGCTTTTTGTACCATTGAGGAGCTTTGTGAGCAGCTGAGACACACTAATCCAGATAAATGAGGGTCCCTTTGTCACTCTAGACAACTGGGTGATATACAATACTCAGACTGGGCTAAATCATTAGAAATGGAGCCGTGTTTACACGTGTTCTGTGCACAGGAACACAGCCAGAAAGTAAGGCAGCAATTAGTTTTTTGCTTCTCTTTTGACTGAAAAGATTATTTCTGAAGTTGTGTGGGTTTTGCAGTGATTCACTCGCAGAGATGAAAGGGATGTGATATTTTAGGCTTAAGTGAGTTGGATGTACAGTATATTTAAGACATAATCTACCTCTGATCTTTAGCTGCTGATCCTGCCCCATGAGCTACAGTGAACCAAATTCTATTAGCTTAAAAGTTATAATCCTTAAAGGTCCCCTCCAGACATGTTTTAAGATATGCAGAAATACTCTGCTTTGAAGAGTAATTCATTGAAAATTCTGCTTGTATTTTACAGGTGGAGAAAAGAGAGGGAAACCAGGGGCAATTGTAACAAGGGGGCAGTTGTAACAAAAGCTAGAAACAAGCTAGAGTGATGACACTCTGCACATGCTCAGTAGGATTCTCTCTCTGCCTGTTTAACAGGAGCAGGATTATTTCACCTCGTCAGAAATTTTCAACAAAAAGCTGATTTTAAGGTGTGAAAGTTACTTTTTGGATGTTAAGCATTTGTCTTCTGTTGTTTAAAGTTTAGATGACTGTGAAGGTGTTGCTAGCTAGCATACACAGTTTTATCATGGCTGCAAGATCAAGGGCAACTGTAACACTAAATCTACAACTAAATCTACAACTGTAAATGTAAAATTACTTTTAACTCAATTTAAATAATTAAAATCTAGTCCACTATAACAGCAACAACAAAAATAGATATGCATATGCATATGATGCCTGATATCTAAAACAGTTTGAACTATATACAAAAAAAAGCAAATATCGATACAGCAGAAATGTGATTACTCTGAGGTGTGCTTTTATGACATAGGACAAATAGTCTTGTCCTTATTAGTGAAAATATATTAACTGTATAATTAATTATTGCACATTTATGTTTCTTATATCAAAAATTACAACTGTATTTCAAGTACTCTATGAATTATGAAAGAAAATGTTAAAAAAAAAATGTTACAATTGCCCCCAGTCTCCCCTAAGGCATATAAAAATACTGTTTTTGACACACATTTGGCATAAAACAAGAGATAAATGAGCAATTGACACAGGGACACAGGATTAGTTGGAAAATGTAGTTTTCATTTCATTATCTGCATTAGTTTAATTTACTTTAATTTACTACTAATGCAACCAGAACATCCTACCCCTGCTGCTTCACATTAAAAGCACTCAGTTGCCATAATGTGGTCTGGGCTTTTTGTGAGGAAACCACAAGATAAACAATGTATTTATTACTGCAGTTAGCACAAAAATGCATCTACAAAACAAAAGGTGGTGCTTAGATGGGAGCACTACACTTGAGAAAGTCTTACAAGATTTGTACATGTTGTTTTTTCATTGTTGATGTTGTACAAACTAATTCTGTTTTATAATGTGACAGCACTGTGGTTAAGATCTGCTTAGGGTTAGGGAAAGGTCATGATTTGTGTTAAAATTATCACCCTCGCATGATCTTTCACAGGTCTGCTGCTCTGCAGGATTACAACATAAAAAAAAAAACATTATTTCAACACAAGCTCCTCACGTAATCCTTTTTCATTTGCAGGAACCAAAACAAAACAAACTGTAGCCTAATTACTCACAGAATCACAGAACCTGCTCCCAAGTCAGTAAAATCACCTGTTCTGCTCAGAGTACAGCCTGAGATGAAACTCTACCTCAGTGGTGTAAATAAAGCATTTCGGTCTGCACGTACAAAATGAAAAACTCTCCCCGCACCTTTCTCTGGAGGCACACAATCATTGCCTTTCTTAGCACGAAGAGCCACCGCTGAATCTTTCATGACCTGAAAGCTATTGGATTAAGTTGATATTTGAGAGACTGTCATTCACTAAGCAGACGTGTGCAGGAAAAATGTCAAAGACAAGAGAGCGCTTTACTCGTGACAAATGACAAGAGAAGCCCTCAGCGTGTCTGAATGTGCTCATGAAGGCTTCCAGACTGTGAATTATAATGACTGGGACTTTGAGGTAGCTTATTTTTTTACAGAATAAAATCTAAATGCATGGCTTAAATTAAAATGGACGAGCAGTATTCTTCTCCTCTGTGGTTTTACTAATCTTTAAGGGCTTAAACAGGATAGAAAGAGACAGGCAGACCGTATCTATAAAGGGACAGATGCTAAAAAGGAGTGATTCCCAGCCAGTACTTGTCCCCCACGGGGTAGTTCTGCAGTTGCCAGGGGGTACGTGGAAAAATTGTAGAGTGGCTCAGTTACTTTGAAAAAACTAGCTGATACACCTGAACACTTGGCCTAACAGTTAGTTAACAGTAATGCATAAATGATTGAAATAGTCAACTAAAAGTATGATTTAACAGTTCAAGCAGTCAGCTAAATGTAATAAATAAATAATCAGCCCATTATTCTGAAACCACAGTGTCCGAAAAATGTCCCACTGGACAGAAAGTCCATTTCCAACAGTCCTGTTATCCCAAACACAAAATACAAATACTGTCCCTGCAGTTGTTAGTGACTGCTGACCTTGTCCACGGTGCTGAATCAGAGGGGATTCTCCCCTTAATAGGCTAATTTCTGGGTTTACACCAAACAACACTGCAAGACATTTTACTGCTGCAGACAAATTTCCAATTTTGAAATAAAATGAGAGTTGTACGTCAGCTGGTACATGTCCTGTTCACCCCAGGTCATTAGATGTAGACTAAACACAAGCTCAGTTGGAGCTGTAATAATAATACCCAACTGTCTTTTTGGCATCTTGGCTGTTCCACCAAAATCAAATATGTTAGTTATTAGATATTAGGGTTAGGGTTATTTTTGGAGCAATGGGCCAGCTGTCACACAAATAGGCTTTTGGTCCAGTGGGACATTTTTTGGACTTCTGGGGTATGGTTGAAATAGTTAGCTAAATGTAATAGTTAACTTAAAGTATTCTTGAAATAGTTAGTTAAACAATATAGTTAGCTAAAAGTATGGTTGATATAGATGGCTACACATAGGGGTTTCTGAATGATGGCATGGCACAAATAACAGTTAAAACAGTTAAACGTAATAGCATATGTATGGTCGAAACTGTTAGCTAAAAGTGTGGAAGAAATAGACGGCTAAAAGTAACAGATACATGGTTGAAATAGTCTGCTAAAAGTATGAATAAATTGTTGAAATAGTTAAACGCAACAGTTAGGTTGAAATAGTTAGCTAAACGTAATTGATAAATTGTTGAATAGCTGGCTAGATGTATGGTTGAAAGCTAAAAGAGCAAACAGTTGAAATAGTTAGCTAAAAGTATGAATAAACAGATGGAATAGTTAGCTAAACATAATAGTTAAAGTATTCTTGAGATAGATAGTAATAAAAAAGTAAGAGCTAAAAAGTTAAAAATGGCTAGCTAAAGAGTAATAAATGGTTGAAATACAACTACAGCTAAATGTTAAAATAAATTGCTAAAATAATTAGCACAAAGTAAATAAATAGTATAAAATGTATCAGATAAATGGTTAAAAAAGTTAAAAGGCCATAAATGGTTAAAATATACTGTACATAAAATTACTTTATGTAATCAATAGTGTTAAATCACATCCACATTTTAAAATCAATTGCAACATACACAAAAGGAGGAGAAACACAGCTAGAAAAGGAGGGGCACTTTTACACTAGTTACTCCAGTGAAGGGCATGAAGATGAAAGTCTGATCCTCTCTCCTGACTGAGCTGAACATCAGTCACCGAGCAGACCGTCACCAAGCAGCCCAACATGACAAATGACTGCAGGAAGCTCCTTCTAGGTCTGGTTTAAAAACACTGGGGCTCCTATGACCAGTCCACGCACCCTCAGCCTTTGAAGTGACTGATTCATACAAAGCAGAAACAGGATATAATAGCCCTCAACTTCCTCAACCGCATGTGCTGACACCGAGAGACACGATATCCCACAAGGCTCTTGTCTGTTTAACTGCGATGATCAAGTATTTACTCTGAAGCTGGATGTGTGAATTCAATATCAGGCGACAGTAACCACTGAACTCTTCTTCTCCCTCTGTGGGATTTCTGTGTTTGCATAAGAACATCGAGGCACCGGTTCCCAGCCATGAACAGAACACACTTTCCATTTTATGTTCAGCTGTGTCACTGTTTGCCAGGAACAACAGTACTATAACATAATGTCAGAATGATGGGTAACGCGTAGCGTGTTGTAAATTGAATTTAACGGTGCAGGAGTGTAGTGTGTGTGTGTGTGTGTGTGTGTGTGTGTGTGTGTGTGTGGTCCGTGATAAGTGCTAACAGGCCCACCAGTCCAGGTACTTACATCTGGTCTGAGGCTGGCTGCACGCTCATACTGCCTCTCTGCTGCCTCGTTTAGACTGGCCTGTCTGAAGAGAAAAGAGAGGAAAGAAGAGTATAAATGTGACATAACATATTAAAATTGTACAGTTACAAATTACTGATAATAATTGTATTCATTCATTATTGCACAGCTGATCATATGAATCACTTTAATTAGAGTTAGACAATCATTAATTATGTAAATTGCTGTAAAATGCCTCAGTTTTAATTTTCACTTGGTCAGATTCATTTCATATTAAGATTATGTTAACCTCAGTAAAATAATCAGGAATCAGTCACACAGTACATGTATTTATTTAAAGTCTCTGTGTGTCACAGTGCACTGAGCTTCATCACAGGTGATGCATTTCATTATTTATAGTTATTCATTTATAAGGCCGAACTGGAAAAACCTTCTGCTCTCTAGACACATCTAAATACAGTCATCTTAATGTCAGGTCACAGGATATTAAAACTTCAGTTCAACCGCATCTTCAAGCAGAAGAGCAGCTTGGAAAAAGTGGTTTTAAATGCTATACTATTAAATTATCTGTGTTGTAAATTTCTGGTTCGTCTGTGCTTATAGTTTTATGATAGAGCCTGTAATAGTCCCACCGATCTGCAAGAGGATACTGTGTCATGTGTGTCATGATCTGCCTCACTTGGGCTTGAAAAGTGAACACACACACACGTGAAGGTGCAGAATAAAGAGCGAGAAACTTTTTACAGGAAGGATGTTGGGGAGGATGGGTGGGGAAAACATAGCACTTTCACACGGGAGACTGGGTTTAATTTCCGTGTTTTTAAGTAAGTAGTTATTTTAAACTGCCACTGAAATGACATCAATGTTTCTCAGCGAGCTTTATTTTAAAAGTTGAACCTGATGTTACATATATATTATTGCTAACTTGGCTGTGGAATGAGAACGTGTGGACATTACACGCCCCGGCGAGGCTAAATGTGTCATGCTGGACCAGGGGTCTATGACTGGTTGATTCCAATAGGCACAGCGTGTCTGCGCTGTGGTTTTGATCCATCCTCCACACGTCTGCAGCCCCCACCCAGATTATGTCAACTTGCTTAGATTTTGTTGATTTGTTCTTTGTGCTGCTACCATGGATAAGTATGCTACGTACAGTAGTTAGTTTCTTTTCTGTCTGTCATAATGATCACGAGTCTGCACAGGGTCTTTTATTTTGAAAATTGACCAGATTCTCTCTACTTTTTCTGTGTCTGACTTGCTGCCTGCTCGATCTGCTCTGTACTAACTGACAATATCTGTCAATAAAAGACTTGGCGTGTATTTGAAACAGAGAGCCACTCCTGGGACGCGCTGAGACGCTGCTGCTGGTGGAATCACAAGCATTGTGTAGAACAGCAGCAATCAGCTCTGCCTGCTGCAGCGCAGCCATAATGTGACGCAGCCGTGTCTTTAGGTGCTACACGCTCTGTTCGTGATACTGATCAGCTTACACTGCATTTGTTTTGTTTTTCTTTTTCTTTTATTGTGCACAGGTCTTTCTTGAAATCAAGATCCAAATTTCAGAGATCACTTGTTTAAATATATAAAATTACACAAAATAAAAAATGACCATGTTATGCAGAAGGTACATCAAAGATTAATCAACATTATTCAAAATGTACCAGAGGAGCCTAAAAGGCATATTGATGCTAAAAGCAACTACATATTGCACAACATCATGGACATTTACATACTGATTTTCTATAAGCAGTGAAAAAAATGTCTCAAAATAATTTCTCCTCGTGACTTACAAGATCTTTTTTTCATCACATTGTAGAAATGGGGTTCCATTAAAAAAAAAAAAAAAAATAAAAACTGTTTTGCTACTGTTAATCATCTTGAAATTAATCCTGGGACCCCTTAAAAAGGTCCCAAGCTCTAGGTTGGGAACACTTTCGACTGTATATTTGTATTGCACGCCAAGTAAGTTAGTTCTGATTGGCTGATGATTAAATTCTAAGGATTACTTATTAACAATAGTTTCACATCTAACCTTTTTACTCCGCATTAAAACCACATCCTCGACCATTTGGAATTAATTTCTAATTAAATAATAATAATTTCTGCTTAAATTATCAAGTCAGGGTCAAGATAAAATCAATGAGTAATGCAACAACTAATAACAACCATTTAAAATGGCCAATTATTAGCAGTAATTCAGGTGTTTTCAAAAGCCGAAGAAAAGAAGTGGCCTTGAGCTGCTTTGAATGACTGAGTGGAGGGGCAGAATTTGTTCCACACACTGGGGAACACAACTGAGAAGGCACGGTCACCCTTGAGCAATAACTGTGTCAAAATTATGTTATTCTTTATATCTCCAGACAGAGATGTTTAGCTGTAACATATGGAGTTATTTGTTTATTAAGTAGTCTCTGAATACTAATACTGTAACATACGAGCCAACGAGTGGTACAGATCGTTCTAATAAAATCATTAAGGAAGAATGTTCTGTGTTGAGTGATTAATTTGATTCATTTCTTAGCTGTGTAATAACTGTGATAATGCAGCAATGACTTACTTTAAGATGATGACTAACTCGCTGATGAAGAGAGATGAATGTTTTTTTAATGCCAGAAACACTTCACCATGCAGCCCTCCCCTGTACATGTTACAGCTGGGTTTATAAAATGGCAGCAGTTAATCTGCTCCATACATACAGTTTGATCCAGAGAGTGCATGAACCGGACTCCCGGTGCCAAAGTTAATAAAGCGAAGGAAACCGTTCTTTCCCGACATGCCAATTAATATTTATAAGACTGTGACTGAAGTGAAATATGCCTCAGAAAGACGTGCAACATTTCATCAGGGTTCGCTGGAGTTCATAAATGACTATCATCATCATCTTAGAGCCTTAGTGTCTTTGTTTTGTTTGCTCAAGAGCGTGGAGAGTCAATACAGGAGACAGATAAAGTCTCAGGAAGTCAGGCTTTAAAGGGACAGTTCACCCCAAAATCAAAAATACATATTTTTCTTCTTACCTATAGTGCTATTTATTCATCAGAGTTGTTGTAGAGATGTCTGCCTTCTCTTTAATATAATGGAATTAGATGGCACTTGGCTTGTGGTGCTCAAAGTGGCTCAAAGATTCCCTCCTGCATGGTAATATGACTGACGTGTTGTGCATTAAAAGTGCAAGACTGATTTAATGTGCTCAGACTTGCAGCAGAGAGAGAGAGTGCATATATGGACCGAAGTTTTGACATGCTATAAAAACTTTTTTGATCATGAAGCATGATTTCCCTGCACTTCTCGTGCATTATGGTGCTTTCAATTTGAACTGGAAAGTCAGAACTTCCAAGTTCCCACTTGGAAATTTCAACAGTATGTTCAAGTTTGCTGTCTGCTGCAGTGTTCTATGTTCTAAAATTGTTGTTAATAGCTGTAGATATAAGGTATCCTGGCCTTTCAAAGTAATACAAATAACATGAATATAATGCAGCATTTTCTATGACGTCATTATAAAGACTTCAGCTTCGCTTGTAGGAGGAGGTTCTATTTAAAATCAAATTTTAAAAAATATGAGAAATGAATGTCAACTAGTTAATTTATGAGACTGTCGTTCAAAGTTTAAGAGAGTGAATTATGAATGTGAACTGAACTTTGAGCTTTGAACACTGGTGGTCGGCAGGTGTAGAAGAAACCAAGTTCCTGCATAAAACTGCTCAGAACAAGGACTGCGGATTATCTGGATTCTTGAGTAACCAGTTCTTGAATACTGGAAAGAGACACTGCTCTTGAGATTTTCGAATGTATTTTTTGGTGGTTTGAGCGCCATAAGCTGACTGCCATCTAGTTTCATTATAATTGAGAGAAGGCCAGAATCTCTAAATCTCTATGTATTTTTGATTTGGAGGTGAACTATCCCTTTAAGGAAAGTATTATTTGTCATGGTTTGGGGTTTCACTTTTGTTAATTTCTGTTTTATTTTGAAAGAGTTATGTTTAAGTTGCTTTTACTTCCTGTCTTTGTTCTTTTTCTGCCTTTTTCTTTCTGTCATCTTTGTCTTCTGCGTCAAGCGTTTTTGTGTTTCCTTGAGTACTTTTTGGATTTAACCTTGGTTGTGGACTTTCTCCAAAAGACAACTTCATTATAGTTGAACCAGAAACACATAAAAACTAACTGCCTTATTGGAGAGATCACATACCAGATTAACAACATAATATGTGAATCATAACAGAGGTTGGTGGCAATGAAATGTTGGCCTAATACATGAAGAGCATTTCAAGGAAAACCTTCCATCAAACTGGATTATTGGCTCATTATTATAATCCTGTGAATGATCAATATTTGTGGATTAAAACAGACAGGATGTGTAGCTCACCTGCATTATCAGTGGAGCAGCCTGAGTTTCACAATCATTAAATCCTAATCGGACTTGGATTTATGTCACAGTGAGTCCCAGCAGAAAATAACCAGTTAGCCCAGAATACAGCAGAGCAATCTGTCATTTAGATTTACTCTAACGTTTCCAAAAGCAAACCCCTGCCAAACCCTGAGACTTTCAACTTCTTTACAAACCCTCTGCGGCGTTGTATTTAGATGGATGCTGGAGAGCAGTGATGACTTTTCCAGATATGTAGAGCAAAAAGGAATGGAGGCACATCGCTCCAATATTTCCTTGAGTGGCTGGGAGTAGAGGACATTTGCAGTCCCTTTTGACACGTTTTAAGACTTATATTCGCTGTCTGTGCGCGTGCTTGCCAAAGTTTGAGGGAAATTTCTCCAATGGCGTCTTTACAAGCTGGACTGAAACATCACCGTGATGGACTGAAACTGTACTGCTGTTTATAAATGCTATACATTCTAGCTTTTATAGCAGCTATTTCCATATAGAGGACATTTATTGTTCTATAACACTGGTATAATTTATATTTCAAAGATGGTTATTAAATGGCAGTGGGACAGAATAAACCCCACAAATGGTAAAGCAGCACAGCAGCAAACTCTGTAAATACAGGATTTCATAAACCTCAAAGTTTCTTCAATTAAATGTTCTGTACTTTGTGCTTTTTGAAGTTGTTGTGTGTCAGCAGTTCGGCCAACCTGAGCATGTGAGCAGCACTGAAGACCACATCAAACTCCGAGCTGTCCAGCTCGGCCGCCCGCTCCGCCATCTCCGCCGCCTCGCCAAGACGAGACTGTTCCAGCAGAAACTGACCTGAACAGGGAAAGACAGAGGAAGAGCGCTTATTTCCAGGGATAGTAGAAGTTCTGGGTCATGATAGAGGTTTAAAGATGCCTGTCAGTCAATCTGATGGTTGGTCGGTCCACCACTTTTGTCCAGACTGGAATTTCTCAACAACTACTGGATGGATTAAGAATCTGAATGACTTTCATGATCCTTTCAGTTTTTCAGTGAAATATCTCATCAACTATCGGATGGATTGCCATGAAATTTGGCGCCGATATCCAAGGTGCCAAGAGGATGGACCCTAGTGAATTTGGTGACTCCATGACTTTCCTGTAGCACCACCAGTACATCAGATTTCTTATTTTACCGTAAATCTTCACATTAGCGAAGAGCGGGCTACAGTTAAAACCCTGAGAACTACAGTTAATCCGTTGATCAGGTGTAGAATTTTCTGATTAACAGTGGATGAAAAATTACTTTGTGCGCATTTACGCACGAGTCAGAGCAGCTGTAACTTCACCAATCATTTAAACGTCTACATACCAACAGGATTGGTCAGGATCTGATGCTGATTAATGTTTTGTTTTCTTCAACACATCCAAAAGGTCTCACACAATGACAGTTCATACAGTGAAACTGTTTTGAGTAAAACTGCTGTCCTCCTGATAAATCCTAAACTCATCAAAGGTGTCTAAAAAACTTCAGAAGCTAAAATTTAATTATGGAGTGTTTCCTCTGTGCTGTTAGGTTCATAAGTACAGTTTTTAGTTTTAGTGCTTAACAATATTTGCTGGAATGGAATTACTGCGTGAAATTCATCCTGTAATCATTAAAGTAAATCATTAAAGAAAATAGACTTCAGATCAACACAATAAAAAGATCAAAGCTCGATCTGCTCGACACAATTTAAAGGGCAGGGACCACTAGAGATGGAGATGCAGGTCTCTTAATCAGAGAAAGTAATACATTTGGGTGGGTGGCAGATGGATGATTTATGCATACATGCAGATTTAGATGCCCATCCCTGCATCACTACTGCACACCTACCTTTACAGATAATCATGGTCCACAGAGGATAAATCTTCATGACTTTGCTGGTCCCCTAACTTTTTTTCCTCTAGTGCCACCATGAGGTTAACTAACTATTGAATGTCTGTACCAAATTTAATGGCAATCCATCCATGCCCCCTTCAGGACGAACTCTAATATCTTGGGAATCCCCTGATTTTTCATTAAGCACCATCATCAGGTCAAAATCTGATAGTAAGCAAATCCACATGTTCACATTGTCAGTGTGAGCATGCAGTGGTGTTAGCATGCTAGCTGCTGACAAATTAAATTTTACTAAAAGCACCATGGTGTCCAACTACAGACCACTGATACATATAACGATGGACGACATGACAGCTCCACAAATTGAAGCCAAAACATCTTGATCCCTCCCTGGTGACTGGCTGCAGTATAGATCATAAACCCCGCCCTCTCCATGTTTGCAGGTGGGAAATGGGCCGGATTGAAAATACAAAGATACACGTCAGATAATTTTTCCCGAAGATGGTTTCTGTCATTTTAGGTAGTTCTTATCACAATGTTGTGTGTTCAAGTGTACATTTTTCTGAGAAGTTTGGTTATTTGATGACAAAATGGGGGTTCACATCATGATGACAGCCAAGCTCAGCCAGTTTTATGGGCGGGAGCTCGATACTGCGGCTCCAACCCTGATCACTGCTGTGCAGACTCTGCCTCCCAAATGATGTCACCATTGCAAGATGGCAGCACTCGTATCTGGGATATTTTGGCTTCATCATTGTTCAGAGGGTGGAAGTGGAGACTGTCGTCCATCTTTATTTACAATCAATGCTACAGACAGAGCCACGAGCATGGCTGTACACTCTTTATCTTGTTTACTTTACTTTATTAATGACAGGTTTATGCTTTATTATCGTGCTGATGGACGTGGTATTGAGGGGAAAGCGAAGCTCTGCGAGACAAAGATGGAGATCGGTGGTGAAACAAAGGAAGATGAATGGAGGCAGTGAAAGAGAAGAGCGCCACAGGAAACGCAACAAGGGAAGGAAAGAGACAGTGAGAGGAAAGTGAGACAGTGAAAGGATTGTTGTTTTGTTTTTCTGCGACGACAAAGAACACAGATGAAGCGGAGGTATTTCATGCGTTTTCCTGTGGGAGTCTGGCCACCTGGTGCGGCACCCACAAGTGTCTGTCTCAGCGGCTATAAATTAACGGCCACAGATGTTAGCGGAGGAAGAGGGGAACGTGTGCAGGCTGCACTGAGGTGTGTTTCTCTGGTGCAGCCTCCAAAACACAAGCTATCAGACACCAAACAGACGATTTGAGAAGCGGGTCGTCCGAGGGACAGTTTCCATTAAAACCTGATTCCGTGAACAATGACGGGAAAGAACGTCTCAGTCATCAGCCTCCGTGTTCTCACATCCTCTCTGTGTCTTTGAGTGTGTTATAATGTGGCCAGATATCATCACTCCTCACACACACTCACAGAGGTAAAGGTGCTAACTAGAACCAAAGGGTTCTTCCACTCATCCCCATAGGAGAGCACGTTTTGGTTCCTGGTATAACCTTTTATTAAAGTTTCAGTGGGAAACCTTCTAGAGAATTCTGCCTAGAACCTCATCATTAAAGGTTAATAACTAGAGCCATCTCTGAGAGGTTCTACATAGAACCCTTCCATGGTGTAATGTTTCCACCCAGAACCCTCTTTGGTGTTTCCATCCAGAACCTTTCTGCCTTCTAAGCGTGCTTACAAGAACCCACCCAGGGGGTTCTACTGAGAATGCTTTTATATTCCAATAGTTTCATCTAGAACCCACTCAGGGGTTTCGTTCAAGAGCCCTTTTATATTCCAAAGAGTTCTTTTAGAAGCTGCCCAGGTGGTTCTACGGAGAACCCTTTTATATTACTAGGTTTTCATCTAAAACCCACCCAGGGGTTTTGTTCAAGAGCCCTTTTGTATTCCAAGAGTTTCTTTCAAGGTGTTCGATCAAAAACCTTTTTTTATCCCATGGTTTCATCTAGAACCCATCCAGGGGGTCTACAGAGAACCCTTTTATATTCCAATTGTTTCAACTAGAACCCACCCCAGTGGTTCGATCAAGAGCCCTTTTTATTTCCAAAGCCTTCTTCTAGAACCTACCCAGGTGGTTCTACAGAAACCCTTTTATATCCCAAAGGTTTTTTCGAAAACCCAACCATGGGGTTCTACTGAGAATTTCATATTCCAAGGGTTTCATTTACAGCCCATCCAGAGGATTCTACAGAAAGAGAACACAATCAGGGTGTTCTATTGAGAACTTTTTTACATTCCAAGGGTTTTTATCTCTAACACATGCAGGGGGTTCTCCCAAGAGCCTTTTTAAATTCCAAGGATTTCGTTGAAAACCCACCCAGGGGGTTCTACTGAGAACCCTTTTATATTTTAAGAGTTTCTTCCAGAATCCATCCAAGGGGTTCTATTGAAAACCCTTCTTCATCTCATGGTTTCATCTAGAACCCACCCAGGGGGTTCTACCGAGGACCAGTTCATAATATGGTACAAAGAACCCTTGACAAACTCTCACCAAATGAGTCAGTCTTCAATCTTGAATCATTCAATCGCTGTAGAACCCATTCTTCCAAGAAGGGTTCTTTGGATGAAAAGGGTTATTTGGAACTTGCAAAGAACCCTTGAGGAACCCGTTCTTCTAAAAAACGGTTCTTCAGAAGCAAACGGTTCTCGGTAGACCCTCAGCCTTTCACTTCTAAGAGTGCACTCACACCTGGAGCTCATCCAGTGAACCCAGGAGAGTTAAAGCAGGAGGCCGGCCCAAATAAACACCACCTATAGAAAGAAGCTACAAGATAACACTGAAAAAATAAAAAACAGGCAGATAGGCCGAGACGGAGAAAAGAGTGTAAGAGGGAAACAGCTCGATCCAAAGACAGCAACGCACCCCTCGCCAGGGACCTAACTAAACTCGAACCCTGAGATATCCAGCGCAGAGAAAGCACCGGGAGGAATGGGGAGAGATAAGGACGAGGAGAAAGGGACGACGCACAATGGCGCTTTGAGCGAGACGGGACAGATTTCATTTCCTATGAATATCCTAAAGATAGCGACGCGGAGCAGCGTGGAGCCTGCTCCTCCAGACTGATATGAAATACTGCATTAACAGCAGCACAGGCGGGACGTGATATCGTGTTTTACTCTGTGTTACAGAGGGTAAACAGTGTACTGTGATCCTGTCTCCTCATGCAGATAAACACAGCATACAGGCCTGTTTGTGTGTGTGTTTGCACCATCTGCAAAACCTCAGACAGCTCCAACACCCACAGCACTCACACTGAAATCAGTGACGGTTCAAATGAGTTACTGTGGTGCAGGGATTGTTAATCGTCAAGCGATTTTTCGGGGGGAGGAGACTGATAAACACAGTAAGGTATTTGACACTTCCAAATGATTACCACACTGCTTTGGTTCTCTCCAAAACTCTATCAGGTTCCACAAGCTATGACTTTAGATCCAGGGAATGAACTGGAAGAGGACCTGACCCGTATTACAGAAACTTCCTATCTTCAGTCTTAAGTTAATATAGGAAGAGTGTAAGGTAGGATTTTTCCCAATTTGGTATTACAGAAGCAAATCCAAACTAATTTATCCAATTCTAACTTATCTGAGCTTAGGAAATCCTAAACACTCAATCCAGCTTTGCTTATCGACTTAAATGGCTGTTACCTAACAAACGGCACTACTTTTCCCATCTCACCAATCTAAATGTTATAACCATTGTTTTTTAAGGTATTTAAATGTACATTGAAACATATCAAATATTGAGCAAAGACAATGAAGGGCACTTTGAGACAGAAGAACCTGCCATACTGATTAAACAAGTTAGCTAACGTTAACACTACCATTAGCCACTGTTACTAATACTATGGTCAGTAACTGTTAGCTAACACTATTGTTAGTCATCGTTACCTAACACTAACACATAAAATAAGGAGAATTTGTACGAGATTTTGGTAAGTATGTTTGTGTAATAATACACTTTTCTTATCTGTAAGTTAGGGCACAACTGAGGAACATCTGTAAAGGCATCCATATCTTTATGAATCTAATGCCAGTTTTCAAACAGGCTTTTATAAAAATGTTAGAAGGGAAAACTTTGATATTTTTTCTTACCATAGTGCATGTAGCAGTTTCCTTTTGTCGGGTCAAGTTGAATGGCTCTCAGGTAATACTTCTCTGCTTCTGTCTTCTGCCCCTAAAAGGGAAAAGGAGGGAAAATCACTGATTATGCCTGATATTTAAGTTAAACCGTGATTGCGTTTCTGTAACATTTTGTTAGACAGGCTAAGTGTAAATTAGGTACTGTTCCCAGCAATACATTGAAAAATTAAAGCCAAAAAATAACCAATCCAAGCAGAGAGTTTCTTTATTATCTACAGACTAGAATTACACTAAATTATGGGCAGAATGAAATGTGATCATGAACTAATATGAACAAAAATCATGAGTGTTATGTATAAAATGAAGGAAATTTAATGGGTCTGAAGGGAATAGATACTAGTTTTTGAATGAGATAAAAGCTTAGTAACAACACTATCAGATTATTTAATGTGAGTCAGTGATTTAAAATAATAATTCATGAAGAAAATGTAAAACATTAGGATTTTTGTAGAGCACCAAAGGTATATACACATCAGTATAACATGCATACTGTCCAGCTGGACACAAATGCGTGGACAGACACATTTAAACACATAAAACTACAAAAATAATTTGTATTTTACTGTTATTGTTGAGCACGGACATGCATCAGCTGGAGCATGGTAACCCTGCTGTGAAGTTTCAGCAGGAAGCCGATCCTCATAATGAACACATTACCCCACCTCCCATGCTGAACCTTTAAAGAAAACCCACCAAAGACGTGCGCGCATGTGTGTGTGTACCTGCAACCAAACTGAGAGAGATATTGCTTCTGTGTGCACAGGGCTCGATCTCTCCACCTCTTTTGTTTCATGCTTCAGCACTGATTGCTTCCATATTGCCAATGGACTTGCCATGCAACAAGAAATGAGAGGACCGGGCATATTAGGCTTGCTTCATTAGCTTCTTCCCCATGCCCGCAATCGCTCCGAATGAATGAGCGAATATCGGGCCTAGATGGCTTATTTCACATTTTCTTTGGCACTTTTCTCTTTACATTCAATTAAACCTTTTCCCCGGCCATCAATCAGAACCGAAAGTAGAGGAGCTCAGACCAGTGAGGCTGGAGCAGATTTATGAATCGTTTCAGGTCAACGTTACATCTTTAAACCATCAACAGACAATTTTATGGCATATTGGAGGTACACCAAATTAAAGAGTAAACCCAAACCTTTCACAATATACAAGTCAAGACTTTAATTTATTTAATTTAAATTTAACAGATTTTTTAAATACAGTTTGATGTGAGCTTTCCCTGACCAATTCATGTTAGCTCAGCTCATTAGGCTAAAGGGATAAACAGGAACAAAATCAGTGATTTTGCTAAAAACATAACACTGAACCAAAATATCTCTCATATCTGGCAAACAATGTAATATTTCCAGTGGGTCTAACTGCGGGTACACGGCACTACAGGACACACCTGCCACAAGTCATATCCTCAAAACATTTGTGCTTATTTATGTTATGTTTAGCCAGCAAAACTACATGGTAGATTTAGGAAAAGCTAGTGGATCGGGTTCAAATAAGTCTGATAAACCAGGAAGTTATCTGATGGGTGTGTGTTGTGTAATAAAGTGGGCCTGTTGCAAATAGACCCCTCTTTACATTACATTTTACATTTTTTTAGCTAGCTAAGAAACAATGTGTTAGTAGTTATTGGTTCCACGTTGGTTTTGTTTTGCAGTTTTGTTACAGTTTGATCAAATCAGTTTCTTCCCAAAAACACGTAAATGTGACTAAAGTTAATGAAACTTTACAAGTTGATGTTAAATTCATCACTCCAATCAATTTCTAAGACTTGTTAACATTGTACTTTTTTTAAATTTTAAAAACCTTTTAAAGCCTAAAATTCAGATGACTGGATTTTAGACTTTTTAAGACTTTTTCAGGATGCTCGGAAACCCCAGTATGCAGGTGTCCAGTCTGAATATTTTACACACTTTTAACGTATGTAATCATCTCTTTGTGCATTATTGGCCAATCTTCCACTGTAATAGGCAGTGGTAAGCGTCAGTGCTGAATGTATCTAAATCTAGAGTTTAAATTCATAAATCAGCTTAGCATTGACTGACCACAACTTTCCATAATGCACACCACACCCATCTGACTCCAGTAAGAGATCCCTGACCAGCAGCAGGGCTCTAATGTTACACCAGGCTTATTTGAAAGCACTTTGACCTTGGAAAGAATAAGGCAAATTAGTGGCTTTAGGAGCTGCACTTGTTATTTGCTGAGGGAATGCGGATGGATACGAGACTATCAGGTTCCAGCTTCATTACTCTGTGTAGGAGAGGGTCACTTTGAAACTTTGGAGGACTACAAGACATCAACTTTCAGAGAAAAACAGCACTCCAGCACATGTTGGGGTGAACCACAGTACAAGACTTCAGTTTGACCTTTCCTCACCATGTCTGTACTGTCGATTGACTCCGGCAGGACGGGCCAAAAATGTAGCTGATGGAGTGATTCAATAAGGAAGGAGAGTAATTACATTATAAGCCTGTCCACCGGCCCATTGTCCAGGGTCCATCCAATCTCCTGTTCCTAAAGCCCTGTAGTAGTGGAGGGGGGCCCTGCGTGGATCTGCAGCCCTGAGCCTGAGGGAGCACAGCAGATGTCCAGCCACAGTGGGCGACTCTAATCTGAACCTGCGCTTTAGGTGTGTGGCGTATGCCTGTATATCTTTAAATCTTCCAACAAAAGAGAGGAAATGATCAGAACTCAGGTTTAAAGCCTGTGAGGGCTGCAGCTGCATGTGCGTTAGGCTCTGTGTCTTTGCGTCTTTACTCAGCACCCAAGGCTGTGGAAGGGAGGAGGTCAAACATCTCTAGAGGGGTAACAGAGGACACCCAGCTCAACCCCCACATCTAAACTTGACTCAGCTGTGGACACATCTGTTGTCACATAAGTGTGTTTTTGTTTTTATGGAGAGGGAGGAGAGGAAGTGTGGGCTTTTCCAGCAGAAAAAAAAAACATTCAGGCTTGGTTGCACCAGGAAAGATTCATTTTAAACCAGATTACATCCTGGTTTAACTTTGAATTATGCTGCACCAAACTTTTAAACTACCTTGAAATTTAAAACGATTACATATTAACAATCAATAATCAAGTCTTTCAAAGAAAGTTAAGGGGAAGACTCAACCCAATTGAGTTTTATCGTGTGTCTCTTCTTTCTTTCACTCCAGTTGATTCGTTGAAACAGTCTGCCAGTTGCTTCCTTATTGTGATGTTGTCCATTTTTAATCTTCTCTTATTTGGCAATATTGCTCCATTAATGAAGCCGACAAGTTCTTTTCAAAGAAGGAGAAATGAGAGCTTCCGGGTGAGCCATCATCAGTAGGCTAACTAGGCTAACTTTTAGCTAGCACACAGTGTAACATTTTGTTAAAAATGTTTAGCTAGCTAGCAAACAATGTAATGTTTTGGGACTTTTTAGCCAACTAACAAATTCTGTAACGTTTTGTTACATTTTTTAGCTAGCTGGCAAACAATGTAACGTTTTGTAACTATTTTGCTAGCTAGCAAACAGAGTAATGTTTTGTTACATTTATTTAGCTATTCAACAATGTAACATTCTGTAACTTTTTAGCGAACTAGCAGACAATGTAATGTTTTGAAAAAGAATACAGAGCAGCTGAAAGTTAACAGTTAAAAAGTGAAAACCCCTTTCATCTTTATACGAAATCCCTACAGCACTGAAATGTTTTTTTTTTTTTTTATTTGTTTGAATTTCGATAAGCAAGCATCTGCACACTGATTAAACGCCATTAAATTCCAATCAAGAGACTTGTTTTTGCTAAGCTGAGTTTTTAAATTGTGCAGCAGAGCCCTGTTTAATTTAAAATCTGGATTTTTCTCATTTTAAACTGATTATAACTAATCTTTGTTGGTGCAACCCTTGAATTTGGGCAAACTCGTGTGCCCTTGACATCTTCTAACACTCACATACTCTCAGATACACACAGTGAGGGAGGGAAAACACACAGATAATCTGGAACTCATCCAATCACAGAGGGTTAGCTTTCATCTTCAGCAGACAAACTCCCCACGTCTGTGACCTTCAGACATCAGACATGAATTTATGCAGCTACTGTAAAGCTGTTTTTTCAGGCTATTTGGCATCCGTCCTGCATCAGGGTCGATCCAAGTTCACCAAAAAAGGTATTTGTCGCAACATTTCTGTCTTGATTCCGTCTTTCACACTGTGTGATCCTCTTTTCATCCAGCTGATACTGCTGGAGGTCAAGCAAAGTATTCATGAATGCATCAGAATCCCTCTAGTAGACGTCTGAACAGAGGAGAAGAGGAGTTTGTTTAGCATGCACCTTGCAGAGGCAGAAGCTCACACCTCATAACAATTATCACAGCTCTTCAGGCTCTGCAGGGGAATCAATAGGGTGGGTTCGCTCCTCGCTCCCATGTCCCATAAGTCACTCAATATGCATTATTCATCACTGCACTCTGCCACTTCAGGTCCCGTTTAATTACACTCTGCCAGGTAGCTAACCACTGCAATCGTTACTAAGATAATGCTTCAGTTCACCTCGTGGTTCTCACCGCGTCTGTGTTTGTGTGTCTGTGTGTGTTTCAGAAACGGGGCTTACGATGATGGACAGGAGTTTTCCGTATGTGAGGTGAGCAGGGATGTGGTCAGGCTTGGTCCTGAGGGACTCTCTGTACCAGTGACCTGCTTCCTCCAGTCGGTTCAGCCTCATGTAGGCCTCTCCTGAAGCAGAGCACAGATCAGGAGTCAAGGTTAGTTTTTTTAGGATGATAATCAGAGTTCCTACATCTTTTACAAAGTCAAATTCAAGCGCTTGTCAAGGTGCATTTTAAAGCTTTTCCAGAAACTATCAACTGTGGTAAATAACATATTTATATACAGTCCTTAAATATGCTTAAAATTATTCTTTTACTTGTAAATCGCATTAAATCAGATGTTATTGTGCTTTAAACAACCACAATTATCTTTTGTGGTAGCATTCTACAGAAGGATGACAGGAAAACACAATAAAATTTCATGCTTCAAAATGTGTCACTCTCTCACTAATTTCTTTATCTAAAAAGTAAACTGTTCAGTCAGATAGTAAATTATAAAAGTAATGCAAAAATATTACGCAGTTTCAAGCTCTTTACCCAGAAATCCCAGCACTTTTGTGTTTTCAAGGATTTTCAGCACCCATACAAACCTTGAATAATGATTTTAAAAACTTAAGAAATGAAAAGCTTTTCATAGATAATATCCACAGTGTTATATGAAGGAGTGATCCTCTTTTATAGAACATTTCTTCATTTTCATTCACTCAGCATTATTTTAACTCATTTACAATATAGCTGGGTAAAAAAACCAAAAGGTCCTAGATAACAAAAACACAAATACGAAAATAAGGAAAAGGGAATAAAAAGTAAAAGAGCCAAATTAATAAAATAGAAAAGCCTTAAGAATAAATAAAGCAATTAAAATTCAAAGCAATTCAATCACCACAATAACAGCTGGAAGTGGAATTAGACAAAATTAAAAAAAAAAATCATTGCTCCCCTGAAGAACATTATGAATAAGTGCAGAAATGAAACATTTACACTAAAACATGGTTTAATTTTAACAGAATAAAATATTAGGGTCTACTTTGCCACATTTCTTTCAACATAAAAATGAAAAACGTCCATTTATTGTTAATCTTTTTGTTGGCAGCCAAGTCGCTGACAGAACTCATGTTTTGTTAGTTTTAGTTTCTTCTGGCTACACTGGCCATTCTATTAATTAAAAAATGATTTATTGAGAAAGGTTTTGGCAGGGACACAGAGTCAACAGCTTCATGGTTTAAGGCTGAAGCAGACTGTGACAGTGTGCAGAAATGAACCACCTGTTAAAATCACATCCGGCAATGCTCTCAGTTCTCCGTCACCTCAGTGTTTAGACCCTGGTATACCTGCTTACAGGTCTAATAGATCCTTCCTAAGTCCCGCCTCTTTTTGCTCTGTGCTCCAATAACAGTTGAGCAAGCTTAGCAACTGGCAGAACCTCCGTCAACTTTCTCCTTTCCGTTTCCTGCGCTCAAATATGTTAAAATGGTATGATGCGTTGAAAATGGTCAAAAGATGTTGCTGGGGAACCTGTAAAATATGGTTTACAGTCACATCTTAGCTAATGTTTGCAAAACACTAGCTAACAAGGTTGCTAATCTATGGCTATATCTGAAATCACTCACTCGCTAACATCTATAGTCCTCTAACTATATAGAGAGCTCACTAGTGAAGAGGAAACTCCACTCTCTGCGCCATTTGGCCATCTGGCTAGCTAATCTACTTCACTCATTAGCTATCTTTTGCTAACATTAACTAACGTTTTTAAAAAGAACTTAATTCTTAAGATGGTGAACAGATGGAGATCATGTAAAAGACACATATAATCACATCTTAAGTTGGCTAATGTTAGCAATGACAATGTTTTGTCAACTTTAGCTATCAGATGTAGCCAGCAAACAGCTGATGAAAGGTTAGCAAGACAGTTAGCTGGCATTTTGTTAATATTAGCTATCAGATGTAACTACCTAGCTGGAGACTGATGTAGATTAGCTAGCTAGCATTTTGATAACATTAGTTAAAACATTATACAGGTCCCCTAGCAACAACTTTTAAGCATCTTTAAAATTTGGTTTTCTTTTGAGCGTAAAGACGAGCCTAGCCCAAATCAAAGTAAGGAAACAGAAAAGGAGAAAGAAGTTGACATATTTTGCCAGTAAATCTCTGTAAATTTCACACACTAGACCCTTAATATTTTGCCTCAAAAAATTGCTCCAATCTTTTCTGTCTTTTTTTTTTTTTTTTAACAGGTGCAGGACAAATAAATTGCCTCGACCTCTTATCCAATGGGTCAACATTCCTCACATGCTGGATAAATACCTCACTGTTCAATCTGGACAAGCCACTCTCTGAAAGAACAACTGTTGTGTTTAAAACTCCATGAGATTCTGTTTGATGTGAGAACATGCTGTTGGCCCCTGGGGTAAAATGACATCAGTTTTGACAAAGAAACTGCAGGACATCACACTAATTCAAACACTGCCCTCCACCAACCCCTCCCTCCACCTGACAAAACACACTTCCTACTCTCATTAAGCTTGTCCGAGGAATCTGCGCAGACATCTCCCTGCAATCTAAACTATGCTGTCAGGATGAGCTTCCAATAATGTAATTAGTGTTACAATAACAAAGGGATGGATGTGATTTATGACATGGATTAGCTTCGGTCCTCTGCTAGAGGACACACGGTCTGTGAACACACTTATGAGCTGCAGAATCAAACAGGTGGTTCAAGTCCTCTGAAGGTTTTTGTTGGCAATGAGTGAATGTCATTTTGTTGAATTCCACTCAAAGCTCAGATAAAATGAAAGGCCAACATCTAAAATGGAAACCAACATGTAAAATTCATCACTAAAGCTCAGGCCAAACTTGTCCCAGGACTACACAGCTTCACTGACCTCCTGAAACAATCACGGTGCTTCATAGTCAGTGCAAATTTAATTACAGGCAAATGGTTATGTTACCTTAACAAAAAACTAATTAAAGGGATAGTTCAGATGATTTAAAATGAGGCTGTATGAGGGCCACAACCCCAGTTAGAAGAAGCAGAGAAGAGTAACATCAGGGAAGCAAAGCTATGAACTGCTGTGCAACAACGAAAATGTATTTTAGCTACTTAAAAAGGGTCCATCCAAGAAAAAAAATCAATATCAATTTAAAAGTATGCTATAGTTTGAATATTTTCACAGCTTTACTTTGCAGTCAGAGAGCCTTTTCTGACCGGAAACCGGCGTTATAAAAGTCAAACAGGCAGTGGTAGACCAACAACTCCTGTATTCTAAAAGGTAAAATTACTGATTTTGCCTGCACTAGTCTGGTTGGTTTGAGCCACATTTGGGTTATTTAACAGCGATGTTGCTGGGCGACCTGTACAAGCGACATACAGTGACATCTTAAGTTAGCTAATGTCAGAAAAAGTAGCTAGCAAGTGTTTTGCTATATAATGTACTAGCTATCAAATGTGTAACCTCAGCTAGTTTTAACATTAAATTAGTAGATTAGCTAGTAGAACAGTTGTAGATTTTGCTAATATTAGCTATCAGATGTAATTAACTAGCTAGAAGTGAAAGTTGTTGGTCATCCGCTACCTCGATTTTTTGTTTTTTTGTTACTTTTGTGAATTGAAACTAACCTTTTAAGACACTGAAATCACACAATGACACAAAAATTAACAGATCAAGCCAGCAGACCAAAAACTAACATGTTCTACGATGTAAAATTGCTGATTTCGTCTATGGAGTTTGGTTGGTTAGGAAAGAGCAATATCTGGCTTCTTTAACATAGGTTTCCTGTCTGAAAAGCCTGCCTGGTGGCAAAGTAAATTCTTGAAAATATAAATATAGCATACACTAATTGGCTATAATACCTTTTGTTGCTGACCCCGTCCACTCTGTTTCTGAGAACTGAGAGCTTGCCAACTGCCATCTACTGTAGGTAATACACTGATTATCAATAAGTACCTCATATAACCCCTCTTCAAATAATCCAAACTATTCCTTTAGCATTTCAAAGCATGTGTCACTAAAGTAGGGACTTAATAATGCAATCTCAGTTTCTACACCACAAACAAAGACTGAGGGTGAAACAGGCTCCACAGTAACTTACCCATCATGTTGAAAAGGCTGTGTGGTGCAAACTGTCGGGGCATTTTCTGGACTGCTTCCTTAAAAAATAGACAGGGCCTCCTGTAGGGGAGAGGAAAAAAGTCCAGTTTTTCTTTTGCATCAGCATAATACAGGCCTTGTAATTGATGAGACACTCAAAATAGAACAAAACAGACTTTACTAAGTGCATAGTTTCCTGTTCAGCTCTAAATGGTTGAGCTTTTAGTTTCATATCAAGGATAAGTGGTAAGTGTTTAAATCAAAAGTGGTCATAAAGCCATTGAGAAAAGCAATACAACACATGTTTTAGCCCTAACCTTATGATTCAGATTTAAAAAGCTCTTCTAAAACACATTGGTTGGTTTGATTTATTTCCTTGGATGTTTTAAAACACACTGACCTCCTGCTGGCCCTGTTCATGGAGCAGTTTCCCCAGGTTGTACAGGCAGCTGGTGACGGAGCTCTTGTGGGCGTGCGGGATCCTTCAAGTTCTCATCTGGAATGTCGGCACAAGTCAGAAAGGTGCGTTTGGCCTCATCCAGGTTGCCCTGGTTCATCAGGATGATTCCTGTGTTCAAGTAGGCCGCTGTGATAAGGAAGAGGAAGAAGAGGAGGAGAAATTAAGAAAAAAAAATAGACTATTTTCATTTATGATCAGTTTGGGAAACTAAATAATCCTGATTCATTACAACTCTGAGTTTTTGATATGGGTTTCAGTGTATTTGATTACATGAGTAATCAATAAAGTGAAAAGTATTAGTATTTAAAGGGACCCAAATATCGGTTTAAGTGTATACTATATTTAGAATATTTTCACTGCTTTACTTTAACATCAGAGAATATTTTCCTATGGGAAACTGCCGTTATATAAGCCAAATATTGCTCTCTTCAAAGCAACCAAACTCCACTGACGAGAGCAGTAATTCTTCTAGGAGTTACAGGTGTAACAGTGCCTCACTTGGGTAGTTTGTTTATGTTATTGTGTGACTTCAGGGTTTTAAAATGTTAATTCAGATTCACTAAAGTCACACAATAACGCAAACAAATTAACAGATCGAGGCAGCGGTTGACCAACAACCCCATGTTCTATGAGGTAAAAATAGTGATTTTTGCAATGGAGTCTGGTTGAGCGGGATAATGTGTAGTTATGTACAGTTATACTGATGTTGATTTTTTTTTTATAAGAGGCTAAAATACATTTTGTTGCTGACCCTGTCCACAGCAGTACATGCTAGCTTTCTACACCAGTACTCCTGCTGCTTTTCCAAACTGGGGGCATCTATATTATGTATTATTGATGAGTACCTCACACAACCCCTCTTAAAACAATCCAAACTATCCCTTTAAGAGTGGCGAAGATGGAGGATGGAGGAGGATCTACTAAGCTTGTTGAGGATGATGGACATGCAGTAATAATGCCAAAAGAAGACAGGACAAGAGGTCAAAGGCAGATAAAATTACCATAAGAAGAGTACGTAAGAATTAGAAATAAGTGAAGCTAAAAGGAGATTAAGCTGAGGACGACCTGAAGGAAACTTATCAAGTTAAAAAATAAAGCAGTTTGGAAACTCGGGCTCTCTCATAAAATTGTCCTTGGTACAGTAAAAGACGGACCCTCATCTCACATGCGAGCACTCAAGTGTGAGATTGAACCTCATCATTTCACCGTCACGCTGAAATAACCTGAATACGGTCCTCCAAATGACCACGTGGCAAAAGAAGATCATATTCAGCATTAAAGTTGGACCCTGATGGTGATCCAATGATGGCCTCTTAACTCACATCTAATTAATCCAGACAAAGCTCAGCCAAAATGAGAACATTTAATTGCCGATAACTCTTCCCCTCATCGCGACCACTCTGGTCATCATGAATCACAACAAAATTATGTTCTCTTTTAAAGGGATAGTTTGGATTTTTTTAAACTGGGGTTGTATGAGGTCCAGTTTGGAAAAACAGCAGGTGTGCCCATGTAGGAAGCTATGCAATGTACTGTGGACAGGTACAGTGTATGCTATCTTTAGTATCTTTAAAATATTTCACTGCTTTACCTTGCCATCAGACAGCCTTTTCCAAAAGGAAAGTAACAAAACCACCGTTACATAAGCCAAATATTGCTCTTTCCAAAGCAACCAGACTCCATTGGCAAAATCAGTAATTTTACCTTGCAGATCGTGGGAGTTGCTCGTCTACCACTGCCTCGATCAGTTAGTTTGTTTGTGCTATTGTGTGACTTTGGTGAATCCAAACTTACCAAAGTCACACAATAGCACAACTAATGGATCTAGGCAGCGGTAGACTAGCAGCTCCCACAATCTGTGAGGTAAAATTACTGATTTTGCCAAAGGAGTTTGGTTTTATATGGAGAGAGTGATATTTATTAAATGTAACAGTGGTTTTATGTCAGAAAAGGCTGTCTGACAAAAAGGTAAAGCTCTAACAATATTCTAAATTTTTTTTTTTTTTAGGTGGGCCTTTTTTTAAAAAGTAGCTAAATAATGCCGACCCTGTCCACAGTAGTACATTGCTTAGCTTCCTACACTGTTACCTACAAACTAGGAGCATCTATGTTATAGTCACATCTTAAGTTTGTTAATGTTAGCAAAACTCTATATAGCTAAGTGGCTAACTTGCTAACATTTAAAGTCTATTAGCCAGGCAGTTAGCTAGCATTTCACTAATATGAGCTACCAGATGTAACTACCTAATTACTAACACAGATTAGCTAGCTAGTTAGCTATGTTTTGCTCAATTAGCTAAGTTGACTTTGGTTTTGCAAAAAGTTAAAACAGTGAAAACTTTCTAAATATAGTGTACAATTAAATTGATATATTTTTAGGTGACTAAAACATGTTTTGCTGCTAACCCCGCTATCTACTGTAGCTAATACACTGACTATGGATAAGAACCTCATACCACTCCTCCTCAAATCCCTTTAAACACATACTTACATGCCAGTGTTGGCCGACTCCCGATGGCCAGTTTGTAATAATGCAGTGCTTCAGAGAACCGCTCATTTTCCTGGAGCAGCAAGCCACTAACAGACAAAATAAAAAAAGAAAGAATGTGAGACATTTTTATAACACCATAAACTGCACAAAAGAGGATTTGTCTTGTTATTTTTAATCTGTAAAGGTAAAGAAAGCTTTAGCCAAAATTACAGCACGTCAAAGTGACGAGGGCACTTTGGGTTAGAGCTTGAAAATAAAAACACAATAAAAAATGCAGCAGCTTCTGTTTTCCTCACCCAATATACCAACACATAACCCCAATACACCCAACCATCCATCTTATTCAAACAGCACCTCCACTTTAAAGCATGCAAAAACACATCATTTGGTTTTCCCTTCTCCCTATGTTGCTCTGCCAGCTTCCTGACACCCGTAACTTGAGAGGGAGAAAAACATTGTCGGCATGAGAGCAAGAGACATGGGTCTGCTATGAGGTTTTGGCACCTTTGACACCTTGTGTTGCAGGATTGGAAGCTGTTCTTCCCCCACAGGCCCCTGGAAAGCCACGACTAATCAAATCAGTAGCAGAAGGTACAAAGAGCCACAAGGGACACACAAAGTTATTTCCTCTTTGTCACACTCTTGCATCACTCGTAGCTCTGCGTCTCGCTTGCTCCTTTTTCTCCCGTATTAGATCTATTTTTTGTACGAGCTTCTTTTAGTTCCCCCTGTCTGTCACTCTCTCTGTCATTTCTGCCTTTCTTCTTCTGCCGCCGCGATTGCAAGTGATGAATGGGGGGGGGATCATAACCGCTTCGTGTCAAGACTTTGCAAACAGGACGAGACATCTTTAACACTCACAGGTTATACAGCATGTCAGCCATGTTCCCTCGGTGGTGCAGAGCGTTTCTGTACGCCTTCTCCGCCTCCGCCATCTTGCCCTGGTTCTTCAGTACGTTCCCCAAGTTTCCCCAGGCTACAGGAGACATGTGTCAGTCAAAAGTTGCACTTTCAGAGAGGAAAAAGACAAAGCTGATGTTCATTTAACTGTAATCACTTAATTGAATAACAAAAAAACCTTAGTAAAACTGTGTGCAGCTCATGTTAATTGATGTCATGTGATCTAGAATTACTTTTGCGTTTAAATTTAACTATTTTAAAGCAAGTCTTGCATAAAGGAGCCTCAAAGTCATATTGGAGTTTTCTCTGTGGGCTCAACTGTGCTGCAGCTCCCCAAGCACAGATGTTTCTGTTCCTTTCTTGTACACCTTTTTCGCACCTTTAAAGATCATGAACAAGCCTGGCTGCAGAAAAGTTTCAGCGACACCCAGCTTAAGGTTATGTATAATAATTAGAGCTGGGAATTGTCTGAATCTTTTTCTTCCCTATTTAATATAACAAGCCAAACTTTTAAATGCGCTGTTGGTTTGATTTTGTCAGGGGTATAAGAAGTATGCTTTAAAATTTTAAAGCTACTAGGTGGAGTTTTGGTGAAAACACAAAAGTTATGTTTGCAGTGAATGTTTCTTCCCAAAACACATTGTGTTTCCTTGAGGTCTAACAAATGTATTGAATGTGTTTCCTTCCTCATTAAACATTTGCAGAGCTGATGTTATGATGTTTTACATCCTGCATTGTTCACATCTATGTTTACTAGCTAGCAGTCTTTGTGGTCATTCCTGCATCCCAGGGGTCCTATGTTCCCCAGATTCACATTGCACATAATGGGTTAGAGTTAGGGGTTAGCATAGAACTCATAGATGAGGCAGGCTGGTTAATCATTCTAAACAGGAACCTTGGGTTGTGTTTATTACTATTAGTCAGTCCAGAAAAGTAGGCTGCTTGTGCATCTTTAATCAGTCAATAATTGATGCAAATTCAATCAGTCTCTGTGAATTTGCATGACCTTGCAACCACCACCACCGCAACTTTTCTGCAAATTTGACCAATCATCAGCTCCTCAAGAGTTTCACCAATCACAGCAATCCCCCATGTCAAATGTCTAAGTCATATAAGTACATCTCAATATTTTATTTACTATTTGTCTGTAATCTTTTATATTTTACAATTTTGTGCTTGCTGTTTTTGAGTTTGAGCTCCAAAAAGATTTAGTTTCTTTGCGGAATAACCCCCAGGTGCACCTCTTCATTTACAAATAAAGCAAATAAAAAATTTTAATCTTTAATCTTTTGGTAAAGTTACTTGTTTCTCTCAGAACAGGGCGCAGTTTTATTGTCACCGGAAGAAGTTGCTTTTGATTTTTAATTGTACAAAAAAAGATCATAACTATTTTTTTGTCCCCCCTCTCCAAAAAAAAATTCTGCAAAATCCTTGGAGGGACTGTTTAATAGTCTGGTTCCATTTTAAAAAATAGCTCCTTCATATCGAGGTGATGAACTTCTTTGTTGTCTCATGTTGTCATTAATCCTGAGGGTTTTATTAATTAATAACTGGGACAGCCCGGGAGGTGTAACGAGCAGAAAAGTCAAGGGCTGTTGAGCACAAGTCGTTAAACCAACTAACTTGGTCATTAATATTAATGACGTGAGGGGGCCAGTTGGCCTGATTTGAAAAGTAGCTGGAAAAAGTGGCTGCTGATAGCTCATGTCAGATGTTTCTGGGTTATTGTGGGTATGGGTGCATCAAAAGTAATACATTTATAGTCAGAGACAAAATCAGTCTTGTTCAGGGAATTAAGTGACATGTCCACAGTAAAAACTAGGTCAGTGGTGTCTCCACGGTTATGTGTGGAGCTAAAGACATGCTGTACAATATGGATGTTAAAGTCACAACCATAGCGTCCTATCAAATTCATTTTGCATAGTTTCAGAGTTTGATCTGTGTTTTTGGAGGCTCCCTTGGAAACCAGACACAAAATGTCTGTCTGGTCACAATCCTTCTCTTATTACAGCCAAACAGTAAACAGTGTTTACTGAGCTCATGAATCGCGTGAGAATAGGGCATTTTTTTCCATAAAAGTTCAGAGAATTCAACTTCTTTTTGCAACCACTGGGGTGCCCCCTGCTGGCCATTAGAGATAATGCAGGTTTAAGGCACTTCACCTTCCAGACCCGGAACCCTTCATCCACTATTGAATATAAAGTCAATGGTCAGTTCTCAAAAGTATAAAGGTTTTACCGGATCCAAAATGATAACTGGTGGTTCTCTTACCTTTAGCAGGATTGACAACAATCCCAGACTTGTAGAGATTCTCCTCATTGCTCCAGTCTCTGTTTCTTTGAACAGTCCTAGCCCGTTCAGCAGCACTAGTCCCGCACAGAGACACAACAGTAAGGCCTTGTAGCCTCTAGTCCTCAGTCGGACATACAAGGTTCTTGCGCCAGTGGCGACAAGTAAACAAAAGCCTATACTGGGGATGTACAGTACCCTCTCTGCTATTACAAAACCTACATAAAAGAAGAGGTTTGTGGCTGGGATGAAAGGCAAAGACATGACGCCTAATGAAAATAGGACTAGGTTTTCTGTCGGGGGCAGGGAAGTCCGTGGAGGGCAGGGGTGGGGTCCCGCTGACCCGTTCAGGGTGGTCTTTGGTGGCCCCTGGTCTGTGTTATGGTTTGTGTCAGGGGCATGATAACCATTCCCATTAGTGATTGATTTCCCATTAGTGACACAGGCTTTCTCATTGGTCTCCTTGGCTTTGTAGGAGGGGCCACGGAGGCCAAACAAAGCCAGGAGGGTAAATCCACCATAGAAGGCAACAGTGTGAAGGTTCCTCCAGTCAGCCAAGGATCTGACCAAGGGCACGGCGTCCATGGACCAATCGAAGCTGAGCTTGTCGGGGCAGAGCAGGAGCCAGGCGTTGGCGGCGGGCAGGTGCAGGAACGTTAGTGTTCGAGTGAGAAAATGTGGCGAGTCAGCTGCAGGGTTGTCAGAGTTGGAGAAGTTGGGAGGCTTATTGCCCATCCAGTAGAGACGAGCTGACAGCAGAATCACTCCCCAGGAAGCGAGCACGCCGAGACTCAGCAAAACACTGATGTTCTTTTTCTGCAAGAGAGGAGAGAGAGAAAAAAAAACTCATGCTAAAGGAAAACACCTAAATCAACAATTCAGTCCAGAAGGAGCTCAGTCAAAGCCACAATATGTTGTCTGAGTTCCAGAGCACATGAATTTGTTTTCATTTTAGGAGGCTATTTTAATACCTGTCAAGTTATTCAAGGTTTGAATCAGAGCAACAATGGGCCTGTAAATGTATTTATGGTCTCTGTAGACAACAAGTTATTAAGAAGGATGGTCTGGTCTTTCAGTATGAGCTGCTGGGGTTTGATTTATAGATCTTCAAAATGTATTATCCCAATGCTATATATATATAGAAAGAGAAACTATGCACAGCAATCTCTGGAATGTTTTTGATAGCTGCCTGGGGCACAAACCGCACTCACGTACAATTATACAGCTCTTTGTAACACTAGCATAGTTCGTAAAATTAAAATGCACCATAGCCAGAAACAACACAGCTCTGTTTACATGAAAATAGTGAAATATGACATATTCAGACTGGTGAAAGACACAGTGGGATTTGGACAGCTGTGCGCAGTAACGGGTGTCACTCTTGGTCAGCAACAGTGTGACCGCCTATATCAAGAAATAATCATTTTAATGGACTATGTCATATATTCAAAACTGGTGAAAGACACATTATTTTGAATTCACTTTTGGTTTGCCAATAAATTCTTACATGTCAGGAACATTTTACTGAGAAGAACAAGGGGAAACCCAAACCAGAACAGTGCCTTCAGAAGAGTGCAGATCTCCAGCAGGCAACAAATGGTGAAGCACCTACTGCAATGCCATCACAACTGTCACATGCAGCATAGATAGTATAGATAGATAGATAGATAGATAGATAGATAGATAGATAGATAGATAGTAGATAGATAGATATAGATAGATAGATATAGATAGATAGATAGATAGATAGATAGATAGATAGATAGATAGATAGATAGAGATGATAGATAGATAGATAGATAGATAGATAACGAAATAGATAATAGATAGATCGATAAAAAATCAATATTTCTGTAAAGATTGTTTCTATAATTTTCCATACATTAGTAAACCACACCCCTAAGTTGTGACCTAGCTGGGGTCAACTTTGAAGTAAATTTGAAGCATGACAGGCTCTCTCTCCCTCTCTCTAAGTCTTTCCTCGTTGCCTGTCAGGGTTTCAGCGAGTGTGACTAGTAATCAGCTTAGGTCTCATTGTGTTGGTATGTAGATGCTGTTTACATCTCGTAAGAGCATTAATTCGGCAGCATGCTCACCATTAGGTCCTCTGTCACGCAACACCTTCAGAATGAACTGTCACACGCCAGCTGGGCGCTCACCGCACCCTCTACTGAAGGGTCCTTTCATACACTTAAAAAAATCATGTTAAACTCCTGAAAAATGGCTGCATTGATATTAACTTGGAAGGAAATACAGAGAACATTTGGTTAGTGGGTCTTTAAAAATCAGGAAAACCAGTCATTGATACATAAATTAGATTCAAAGCAGAGACAGAAACTCTGTGATCCTCCCCAGAGCCAAAACTATAATTCATTTCAGTTGCCTCACAATGGGCTGCACTGTTAGAAACAAAGGCAATAACTAGAACCGTAACAGGTTCTTTGGCTTGTCCCCAGAGGAAACCCCTTTCTGGCTTCTGGTTCCACTTGGAACCCATTCAAAGAGGTCTACTGAGAACCCAAAATAAAAGGTTATACCTAGAACCATCTTTGAATAGTTTTACCCTGAACCCTGCTATGGTGTAATGGTTCCACCAGGGACCCTGTCTGGGGGGGTTCTACCCAAAAACTTTCCACCCTCTGAGGGCGCTACCAAGAAGGTTCTACTGAGAACCCTTTTTATATTACAAGGGTTTGATCTAGAACCCAGTGGGCTCAACCAAGAACCCTTTTATATTCCAAGGTTTTATCTCAAACTCATCCAGGGGGTTCCATCAAGAACGCTTTTTATATTTCAGGGTTTAATCTAGAACTCATCCAGGGGGTTCCACCAAGAACACTTGAAATATTTCAAGGGTTTTATCTAGAACTCATCCAGGGAGTTCTACTGAGCATCTTTTAAATTCAAAGGGTTTCATCTAGACCCCACCTAGGAGGTTCTTCTCAGAATCCTTTTATATTCCAATGATTCTATCTAGAACCCCTTGGGTGGGTTCTACTGTGAAACCTTTAATAGTCCAAAGTTTTTATCTCTAACTGATCCAGGGGGTTCTACTGAAAACCCTTTTATATTCCAAGGATTTTATTTGGAACCCCCTGGGTGGACTCTACCAAGAACCCTTTTGTCTTCCACGGGTTTTCAAGGATCTCAGCAATCCTTGATTGACTCGCAAATCATTTTCAGTAGAACCTCAGCCCTTCAGGAAGAACCCTTTTAGAACCCTCATTCCTCAGAGCGTGCAGTGTGAGTCAGGGTTACTAAGTCGTGACAGGGCTGTATGATCACATCCTTGACCTTTGATCACAGGCTTGTTAAGTGACATTTATCGGTGACAGTAGGGACAGAAACGTGAAGGCGTAGCCGTGTGACTGACAACACTTTTTGTTTCTTTCCATCACATGCTCAGACGTCAGATTTCCTCAACACCACATTCTGATATGATGCTTTCTGAAATCAATTACTGCCTAAATCTGATTTACTGGTGTGTTTTTGCCAAGATTAAGTAAATCTGATTTCATGTCTTTCATTAAATGCTGATGAAACTGAAATGTCATACACGCAGAGTCTTATTGACAGAGACAGCCTGGCGCAGTCCTGAACCAGAAACTGCTTGTTATTATTCATGTTCCTTGCAGAGTTTACCTTGTGGACTAAATACGACATAACATCAAGAGTGATGATCACACAGATGCTGCTCACTTCCTATTTTCTGAGCCCATTTATTCTTTCAGAGCAGCAGTGTAATATGAACTCTATTTGAACCTGCCTGTGGGGAATTAGAGCTGGTGCATGCTTACATACTCTAAATGTTCTGTATACTGTGGGGCAGGGATGCACAATGTTAGAGTTTTGCTGATATCCAATATGCCAATATTTTCCAGCATATTTCGGCTGATTGCCAATGCTGATACCAAATATGCACATATTTTTCTTCCACTTAATTGCAGAGAACATCAAGTCTCTCCTGCAGTGGAATTAACATACTATTACAGGATTTTTTTTTTTTTTGCTGGTGCTTGTTTCTCTTTGTTCCTCATAAATTCATCATAATGACGGGGATGACAGCTCTTAAAGGGATAGTTCACAGGAGAAGCAGGGCCAGTGTGGAAGCTAAGTAGCTAAGTAATGTACTGCTGTAGACAGGCTTCAGCAGCAAAACATTTTAGCCAAGGCCCATCTGCAAAAATTAACATCAGTTAAGGTGTACACTACATTTTCACCACTTTTTCTTGCCATTGAGACAGCCTTTTCTACAATAACACAGACAAACAAACTGATCAAGGCAGCAGTAGACCAGCTTGTTCCATGTTCTGCAACATAAAATTAGTGATTTCTCAAATGGAGTTTGATTGGTTTAGAGAGAATGATATTTGATTTGTATATTGTCAGTTTCCAGTTGAATCTGTGATCTCAAAGGAATGCAATTTGGCATGCTGAGCAATCATCACAAATAGCAAATTTGCTATATTTATCAGACATTTACTACACCACACTGCAGATATACTTGCGTTGCATGTGTCAGCCTTAAGATGCGGACGTTAGCATGTCCTTGTTAGATACCACTGCATCTGCATTTCTTATGTGCAGGGTTTGAGGAGGAGGATGTGGGCTGATGCAAAATCAAAGTGGGCAACAACAATGCATCTCATTCTGGCTCGCTATCTCAGGTCTAAGCCAGGTTAGCTTAGCTCTTATTCCAGGGACAAATGTATTCTGGTTGGTCCGGCTGGGTGACTCCGCTGCACTGCACTTGCTTTTCGCACGTTAATGCATTTATTTCTGTCATCTATCATGTAGATATATCTGTTGTATTTCACCATCTGACCAATGTTTGCTGAGGTGTAAGCTAGCTTTAGCCATAGTCTTTTAGCATTAACGTTACATCATGTATGTAGCTGTTAGGTAACTTAACATATTTCACAGGGTTCTTGTTTTAAAAGGTGTCAGATGGAGACAGACTTCTCGGCGACTCAAGGAGTTAGCACTAGCTTACATAAGCCAACACACATCATCTAGAAATGAGAAGCTATTTCAGTTTACTTCTCTAAGGAATCAAAGACCTTGTGTTTCAACAATTACTCCCAAATACAATGTTAAAATCTGCCACCATTAAAACTGTAAGCTACATGTATGCAATACGAGAATGTAAAGTTTGACAGGCGTAGCAACAGTAACTAAGGACGGTGCTCAGCGAGGGTTCAACTGCATCGCCAAACTTCTAATATAAGCCACACCCACTTCCAGTCTCTCCAAATACAGATACAAATACAGATAAATTTGTTGGCTGAACAGATAGAGATACAAATAATGGTGTCTCTGTGCATTTCTAGTCGTAATATTATCCTTCACGTCTTTTGTGTAGTATTAGAGCCTCTATAACTCAAGTGTTGATCCTTTGTTGCCCTACTTTTGTTTTCATCTCTTAAGTGAGTTTACTCTACTGTAATAATCACTCAGACTCTCTGTATAATCTGCTCTGAATGAATTGCACAACAGGCAGATAAAATCTACACAGAGCACAAAGAACAAGCTTTCATTCATCTCATTAATAAACTTATGAGAGAATTATTTCCTCTCTTACAATGAGCATGCATGAGTGTGCTCATGTGTGCACCTTTCAGGAACCATGATGGAAAACACAAGTTATCCATAACAAACCCATGTTAGGATTAGACTAAGAGGTTTAGCACTGACTCCCCTGACCTCCTGGCTCCAGCTGATTCCTCCAGATCTGAAATGGAAAAGCGCGTTGTTCCCTGTAGAGTTTAGCCGAGGTGGAGTGTCGGCCCAGCTAGTTACAGAAAGTCACTTATCAATAGTGAGATGGAAAAGGGCCAGTTCAAGGAGTTCAGCACTTTGGGAGCACTCAGTGAGGAAGTGAGAGTGGAAAAAAATTGGATATTGATTTGGATGCTGAAAGGTGGTACACAAAGGATAAGAGAGAGAGCCTTTTACACATAAAGGAGGGGTGTGTGTGTGTGCTTATTGATGGATGAGCCCGTGTTGGCTGTCAAGGGAGGAAACTGTCTGAGAAATCCAATTCTGCTTGGTATCAGAAGATAAGCCAATTCCAGCAAGAGAGTCATTTGTGGTGTTTAGGTGAATGAGCTTCATTTTACCCCTCACTGCCTTGTCTATTTCTAAATCGTTCCTTAATTGACTCCCCGATCAATCAGACACAGACAACTCAAACAAAGTGGAGGCTGCCTCTGCTTTTCACTGATTTATGACCAGGAACGCACAAACTCAGCAGTAAATAACTGCAGTTTTCTAACCAACTTAACGCAAGCTTTCTGATGAGTGCGTTTTTAGAAGCAACAGGTTGCAGGTTGGTTATTGAAGCAGGCACGAAGAGTGATTGCTGGTCTTATTTCCTGTAAGAAAATACTGCCAAGTCTGATTTGACCTTCACTCTCCACTCAGTAGAGTCTTCCATGGTCAGTAGAAAATAGATCTTCAATAACCCTCTAACAACTGAATCACTCCCTACTCAACTACACCATATAATTGCTGTAAAACAGTCAATCCCAAAGACTGAGTCATGACACGCATAATTTAATATTTATATCTTTTATAAAGCATTTTAAATGTGTATATTGTTTTACTGATGAGAGGAAAAAACACAAGCCTGTTAATTCCACTTAATTGCACTTATTTTGTCTTATTTTTGAAGTGGAAATGGTATATACTAAAACTAAGGTGAGAATGCAATTTAGCAACTTACTCATAGATTTTTGGTTTTGACCAATCACTTCTAAGTTTTAAAAAATTGTTGAGATAATTTCTTTTATTTAGATAAACTTGAAATTTTAGTTTGTAGAAATCCAAATACTTGTATTTCAAAAATTGAGTAAAGCATTGAAGTAAATACCTTGAAAATTGAGTATCTCAACTTAAAATAAATAGAATATAAAAAGATTGAGATGACCTGTTTACTCAGCCTACATGCATTTATTTAATGTGTTTATGCATGTGTCAAGAACTGAGTCATGATGGTTTGTCATTTTAAAAAAGTTTGGGAAATACTAAACATCCTTTAACCTCTTCGATTCATTCATTTATTGAGTTTCCAAGCAATTCCATCTTACGTCGTCATTCTATGGGCAGAGGAGTGCTGGCAGGGTGCTGCAGCATCCTCACTAAAACAGCCCTTATAATGAGCTGTATGTGCTTTTTAAAACTCTGACATTACATACATTTTTGAGTAAAACCAGTAGCTTAATGCCTTAATTTAAAAATAACCATCTCATGGGTACCTTCAGCTACATTCTGGACATTTCTTGTTTCACGGTGCAAAGTCTGACTCCTGGTTGGAGAAGCACAGGTGTAACTAATCACATTAACGACGGCTCTGCCATGTTCTAGTGTGCCAGTAAGCCAGCACGCCAGCACAGACCTAATTAAGGTTACGAGCTACACCTGTGTTTGACAAGCCAAACTGCTACTACCAGAGAGGTCTATTCTGCATTTATATGTCTGTGTAAGGAAAAGAGAAGAAGAAAAACTAACATTTTCAT
Organism: Lutjanus argentimaculatus; assembly: GCA_034769285.1. Lineage (NCBI taxonomy): Eukaryota > Metazoa > Chordata > Actinopteri > Lutjaniformes > Lutjanidae > Lutjanus > Lutjanus argentimaculatus. The sequence goes on along the minus strand of JAWZSL010000029.1, from coordinate 1,322,010 downwards.
TCCAGCTGAGTTTTTTTTCCCCTAAACTCAATGAAAAATGTTAAATGACCTTTTTCTATCAGTGGAACTTCTCTTTTCACACTCAGCTGATCCGGCTGATTTCTTGGCTTCAACCAGAAGTAAAAAGTAAAAATTTGCCTGGTTTTTCTTTTTTTTTTTTTTTTTTTCTGATGATAGCCTACCAAACATTCCTCTTATTGGTCCAACGGTCCGAACCATCCAAAAAGAGGTTTGACCGAGATCACCTTTTTCAGCTGGACCAAGGTTTTGCTGTTTGGTCCAATCAAACCAAAATAATCACATCAAATCAAACTAAAACATCTGAAAGTCTGGATCAACCAAGGCAGGTGAAAGGCCTTTATTCTCATAGTTGTGGCTCATGTTACTGCAAAGTCTGGCAAGAAATGTATATGGCAAGCTGTCATGGACTTAAATCCAAGCACAGTTAGCCATAATAGCTATTCTAGAGGGTACGTTCTGTGGTAACTTTCAGTCAGACGCAGAGACAAACATCTAAAAGGATTGAAGCAAAATTCAACCTTATTTTGAAGGCTCAGAGGCTTGTGTTGCTTCCCCACTGTCACATTTTTACCAAATATCTACAATATGCGGCAAATGTAAAGTCAGCAGAATCCATTTCTTCATAAAAGCACTGCGTCTGCTCTTCACAGGGATTGTTCACAGGTTGAAGCCTTGTGATCGAGGCAGGGACGCCAGTGGTGAAAACTTGACATTCAAAGAGCCTGTTTGAGTCTTAAGGGGGGTTTAAGACAACACAGAGATTCTTGATGCCCTTGAGAGTAAAGAAAATCAAGTAGCCCCCTGGATCAGAGCTGCCAGGTCTGTGGTTTCCTGCTGCATTGGGCTACTTTTGAAGTGTTGCAGCGGGTTGAATTTTTTTTTTGTCCGCTGGTTGGTTAGTGCTATTTTTCATGCAATGAATGGGAAATTTCACATGCATGCCCACATATTGTACACGACGTCAGCAAGTGAGGAAGAGAGGAAGATAAAGGGGAGAGAAAGCAAAAAGACAAAGCAGAAGGAGAGTTACTTGAGCCATTACTCAAGTAGAAGCACAGATACTTGTGTAAATTAGGACTCTGGTAAAAGTAGAAGCACAACTTCTTTAGTCTTGTAAAAGTGAAAAAGCACAGCTCTGAAATGTACTGTATAAAAGTAAAAAGTTGCTCTCTGAACGACATTCTACTGGCTGTTTCTGTGCAAAGCTAACCTGACCTCATCTTTTCTCCACTGTCGTGTCTCCCTCTCTGTCTGTTTCGTCTTGATACGGCTTTTGTGTCCTTTGACGTCGTCGTATGTATTTGCATCTGTTCTGTCTTTACATCTTATTACATCTTTCGTATTTTGTGTTGTTACGTCTTTTACGTCTTATCTCTTTTGTCTTGTTACATATTATGCTTTTTTTTCTTGTTATATCATTTCATTCATTTTGCTGTGTCATTTTCATCTTATGTCTTTTATGTTTGTTTTACATTTTGTTATGTTGTTTTTGTCTTGTTATGTCTTTTTTCTTTTTTTTTTTTAACATCTTTTTCTTTTATCAGAAGTGTCTTTTCTATCTATGAGGAAAATAAAGATAAGTAACAAGCCTGTTTTGAAAATGTAAGCAGTAGAAAGTACAGATATGTGTTAAAATGTAGGGAGTTAAAGTAAAAAGTTGACATAAAAAATACACATATTCAAGTAAAGTATACCTGAAAAATTCTACTTATGTCCAGAAGCAAAATATTTGTACTTTGTGACTTCCTTAATATACTGAATCTAATAACACAAGGCTGTTTTGGGACCTGGTGAAAGAACTGTTTAGGGTAAACTGCCTCTAATGTTGGCACATTAAATATTTATGGTGTTGCTCTGTAGATATTACAACACATTTGGCAATGGCAGCAGTTCTGCTGGACTTTAAAAGCAGTGAATATGCTTTGGCAGGGGCATATGTTGAGTTCTGGTACTGGGTGGGTTTTGGCCTGGTTTTGACCTGTAATTTGGCTGCTTTTATCACACAGACCTGGCAACCCATACGCAGCATAAGGTTCTACTTCTGGGGCAACTTGCCAGCTAAACATGCGTTTGCTTTTTTTTTTTTTTTTTTTACCAACTTCATGTTTCTCAAATCTCTAAAACAGAGGTGGGGCAAAGTTAGCATGTTTTAGGTTAGCTAAAACTACAAGTATATTTTCATAGTTTTGTAACTTCTGGAAATATAGTGATGTTACAACATACTATAGCATGTCATATCATCTTTTTTTCTTTTTAAATGAAGAATGCATCACCTACAAACAAAATTGCCCCATAAATACCACATGTATTACCAAAAGTGTCTGCTTTAAAAAGTTCAAAGATTTCCTTTCTGCTAATTTCACAGTTTTCAGTTTTTCCTGCTGTCTAAATTAAATTCCTGGGAACTGGTTCTGTGCTGTGATTGATTGGCCTTCATGAGATCTGTGTGTATCCATGGAGGACGGCTGGCGTAATCCCCCGCCAACTGTCAAACGCCACATCCCGCTCGCTCCAAGCCTTTGAACCTAACGCTCTTCCACATATCTCCTCCACTTTGGATCCTCATTTGGAAACTCAGCGTCAATTTTCTGTGGCTCTCCCTCTACTACTTTTCATTCTCTTTCAGTTTATTATCCACTCTCCTTCCTGAATTAACCCTTCTCTCATTCTCTCCGTCTCTCTCTTTCCGCACATAAACATGCATTATTAAAACTCCCAAGCCTTCATCTTTTAGTAGTGCCATTCATTATTAGCTCTCGTTTTATTAATCCCAGAAGTGTGTGGTCCGCCTGTTGACACTGTAGCGTGCAGAGTGTTTAAAACATGTCTGAAGAAACAGCGGGACACGGCTGACTTCATGCGTGCACTGTTTAAAGCTGCTGTGGACTGACGCAAGACAGCAGGGGATCAATCTTCCGGACTTTTCTTGTTAAAGTCATGTCCAATTTGAACGGCTCATAACTCTTTCCAGCATACTGAGCTGATCATGCAATGGAGTTTTTCAACAACTTGGTTCAGAAATTCAATTAAATTATTATCTTGTTATCCTCCAAGCTATTTTTAGAAGAAACTTGAATGTTGATCATCATAATTACTGCAGATTTCTCCAAAAGAGACAAAACTAAACCAGTTTGATTGCAACCATCAGGGGTAACTAAGTTCAAATACTTTGTCACAGATTTTCCACATGTCTGTACTTTACTTGAGTAGTTATTTTTCTGATAACTTTTTACTTTTACTCCCTACATCTGTACTTTCTACTTGTTACTGTTGTTTTAATGCATTTGAGTGGAATTAGTAATTTTTATTTTGTGTCATTGTGCACTGCCTTCCCAACATCAAGACCAATTTTAACCCAAATGGATTGAACAATATTAATAGAAAAAAATTTAAAAAATCAAGCACAACAGATGTAACACAACCAAAATGACATAAAACAAAAAGATGGAACAAGAGGAACAAGACTTAATATACATATCAAGATTAAGAAAAAAAAAAAAAAAAAAAGAACACCAAACAAGACAAAAATTACATAAGACAAAAAGACAAAAATGATGTAACGGGATGAAAAACGATGGAAGAGACGTAACAAGACAAAAAAACATAATAAGATGAAAAACAATATAAAAGATGTAATAACACAAAATAAAACATAAAAGATGTCACAAAAGGAAAAAAATAAAGACTTAAGACAAAAAAGACGCAACAAGACAAAACAGACAGAGAGGGAGACTACCACGGAGAAAAGGGAAGGTTCAGTTGGCTTTGCAAGGAAACAGCAAATAGAAATGTCCTTCAGAGGGCAACTTTTTATCTCAGAGCCCGTACTTTTTCAATTCAAGTATCGGTACTTCTACTTGACTACAGGGATGTGTGTACTTTTGCCGCCTCTGCCAACCAGCCGAGTTCAATTTACAGCTGCTCTTCAAAAGATTATCTAAATATTGAAGATATATTTCGAATTCTAAAGTTTTCAGAAAGTTGAGGTGGGAGTTGCATCACCCCTCTGTGCAACAGTTCTTCCTCAGTATGCAGGGAAAGGCCCTCTAAGTTTTGGACACACTCTGTTTGCACAACTCACATCCAGCAGCACTCATATTTGATGCATTACCACTGACATGCTAAATTGTGATGAAAGGTACAATGAGGCATGCATCGTTCTTTTTTCCAGCTCTCTAATGTGCTCTGGATTCTGCTGACTTGGCACAACTCACCCAAGTCATCAGACAGCAGCACCATGGCTGGCATTGCGAGGGGTGACTTTGATAGAGTGACCTAATTACCCCCATAGTTCTCTGCATGAAAGGCCTGCTGCTGCTGCTGCTGGCACTGAGACCTGTAATGAGACGGGTCACAGGTTGAAACCTCACACACTGTCCACCAGGACAGCTGATCAACGCAGGGATGCCCGCTGGTGTTAACTGACATTTAAAGAGTTTCCTGTAGGGACATCAGTGTGAGATGGGCTTTGGTACAACAAAGGGATTTTTGACGGCCTTGATGAGATGTTATGCATCTGATTTAGCTTTGTTGGCCCCAGTTCATACTCACTTAGTTACTTGAAAGACTTTCATCACTTGATTTGCACTGTTGAATAAAAATATGAACAGCTCCAAAGCATGTACCCAGTGCAAAAATACAACAGGCCTCATGCACAATTAGGTCTTAACTAGTATGTACAAGTGATTTAAGGTGCTATCTATATTTCTTGCTTGTTTCAAGCGACTTAGCCACTTGCGTCACCATTGGCTAGATCATAAATTTAATAATAATCTGTCTCAGTTTTCTCAAGCAAATCAGTATTGGCTCTGCTCCATCTCCATCCCAGATGGTAGTGGTGATGCACCTGAAGCTGCTTGGTGATGACAGAAAATTCCAAAAGAAAAACAATTTGTGCAATTAAGCATTTTAGTTACAGCTGGCTAGCTAATAATTTCAGTGTGTTAGTTACAACAGCTAACACAGCTAGCTAGCTATTAATTTCATGATTAATGATTCACATTTATGGACCATAAGTGAAAGAAGTTTTATAGACTCATTCACTCATGCTTCCTTACTTAACCCATACAGATCACTCACTAGTCAAACTAATCAGGATAAACTAAACACTCACTTCATCTTCTGTACGATATGTTGAAATTGCTGGAACTGCAGTCACAACAGCTAATTTCAGTCTAACTTCAGATGCCATTATCACAGTGGACCACCACCACTGACGCTGCTACACTTGTGATGCTACACCTTTACAACGCCTGGCTAGAACACATTTACACTGAGCTTTTTCAAAATGGGATCTGCCTCAGAGTGTGAATGAGATTTAAGAGAACTTGTTGCATTCAACAATTTTACTTCATGCTTAGAATTATTTTTACTGTCTGAACATTCACAAATCATACATACACATGTTTGACAGTATTAGTTATATTCCTTAATTGGAATGATTTTCAAGCAAAATGCATTAAAATAAAAGTGCACTCACCCATCCCTTCACCCCCTTCCATTTCAGTCATGTATGCTCCACTTTGCGTTTCACCATTAATTCTTTATTTCTTTTATAGCACCGCAATAACATGATGTTGACAGCTGTGTTTTTTGGGTCTCATAATACCATTCCTGACAATGCTAAATTTGTCATGTTTTTTCAGTTCAACAAGTTCAATCAAGCGATAAATCGGACCTGGAACATTTGTACGACAGGTTTAGGATAAGAATAAAATAATGTTCTTGCTTTAGGTCCAACGTCTGCTTGTGCCAGACTGTCTGCACGTTCACTACTTTTGGCTTTACCCATGAACCCCTGCTAAATAAGGAGCGTGCAGCCGAACTCGCAACAGAGCATCATTTCACAGCCGAGTGCTTCTGCCACAAGATAATTGGCACGACATTCATCAAGCCATCAGCCTGTTACACTGAACTTAATCTGCGTGCCTGCAGCGCTCATTGAGACAAACGAGGATGAGGAACAATCAGAGCCCTCTATTGTCTGCGTGCCTTGAGTAAAATGCTACCTCTCATCTTTCATTTGACTCCAGGTGCACACATTGAAGTTCAGTAAGAAAACCCAAAAGGGGTGGAATATGGAGGATTAGAGAGAGGGAAGAAGAAGTCCTCCCGTCTAATCCAGCTTTATTTCTATTTGAGGGACTGTATTTAATTTCACACCTTTGATTTATCTGAAAGGTGTAATCTTTGATGTCTTTGTTATTCTGTCAAGTAAATGCTTAAAATCCTTCCCCAACATTTAAACAAACATGCTTTAATGTAGTATTTAAATACCTCAGGCTTAGCAGAGAGAGGTCACTCTTTATTTTACAGTACACTAGTAAAACATAACAAGCTTTGTTTCAAATTAGACAAAAACTAGAAATAATATAAAATATCTACTAATATTAGTAGACAGTATTTGACTCTTTATTAGACAGATATTATTATTAGATACACCGAGCCTGTCCTCCAACAGAAAACGACCAGAGAGGTCGTTTTTGACAGCAGCTTTATACGACCTATATGTACGTTTACCCTAACCCTAACCCCCAAAAAGAGATGCGTTAAGAAGTTTCGGCCTTTCCGGGATTCGTATTGGGTCTCCTATTCCGGGGAGGGGCGCCCTCCCTGATACGCCACACCACTGCTCTATTGACTTTTGCTTTTCTTAATGCAGCCTGTTCTCCAACAGAAAACGACCAGAAACGCGACCAGAAACGCTCCACTGGGTCGTATGTCCACGTACGACCTATCTGGGCGTATGATTTGGAGGATATGTTGGATACACCTTAGTTTACGATACAAGTCTGTTGTAATGTGTCCCCAATTACCCGCTAATAAAGTCAAAAGAGAGTCGTGAGCCACATATGCGTCACGTCATGTGTGACTGAAAAAAACCCAGCAGAAAAATAGCTTTTATACTTTTTTATTTTAGTTACAGCAATTAAGAGCAAGCTAGCTAATAATTTTAGCATTTTAGGTACAGCAACTAACACAGCTAATACAGCATTTATGTTTTTATACAGTAAATACATAGCTAGCTAGTAACAATTTAAGTGTTTTTTGTTACAGCAACTACCACAGCGAGCTAATAAATTTAGTGTTTTTATTAAAGTAAATTTAACACAGTAGATAGCTAATAATGTTAGCATATTAGTTACAGTAACTAACACAGTAGCTAGCGAACAATTTTAGCAGTTTAGTTACAGAAATGAACACAGCTAGCTAGCTAGCTAAAAATGATCTATAACACATTCACATGGATGAATCCCATTGTATGGACTAAAAGTGGGAGATTTTTATTGTTTAGGCTCTCATTCACGGACACAACCTCCTCACCCATACAGATAATTCAATACTAAAACTAATCAGGGATAAAAATCAAAGTTAATGAATTCTAGTAAAAGTCTAAGTATGGAAAACAATACATTTTAGTTAACAGTGAAGCTCTGTTGTAATGTGTCCCTAATTACCCTCTGATAAAGTCTAATAAAGGTCAAATGCTGTCTAATAATGAACATATTATTTTTAGTTTTTGTCCAACTTTGATACTTGTTATGACTTTTTAGTGCACTGTAAAATAACATGCAAGTACACCTTGTCTGCCAAAGAATCACAGTTTACCTCAGGCTTAGCAGGGAGATTTCTGACTTTTCCTCCTACCAACAAAAGCAAACTATTTCCCCCCTGGCCCCCCTCCCAGCCTGGAGCCTCATTCATCAAGCCGTTTTGTTTTAGCCCGTGACAAAGTGAGAGTGGAAAGAACAAAGACATTATGCTCTTATGATCCTGGCGTGTAAGACTCATTCTGCCTCCTCAATAGTCTGCAGCTCTAACACCGCACCTTGCTTTGTCTCCATCTATCTCTTTCTAACTCTCCCTCCATCCTACCTTGTCTCATTTGAAATCTCATCTCAGTCTGATTAGGGAGTTAATAGGATGAGAAATGGGGTGCTGGCCGAAGCACATCTGTCGCCTCGGCTACACCGCAGCTGATTTGCATTTCCTCATTGTTTGCGGCTGCTGTGAGGCAGCGGTCAGGTAATGTGATGTGGAGGATTTTTCAATCTTTTGCTTCATTGTAGAAGAAATAGAGTTTTTTTTTTTTTTCTTTTGATTGAATGCTGCAAGAATGCCTGCACCCTCTCCGCCTACCATCCAATTCAACAGCTACTGACTGCGCCTCAGAAGCCGAGCTGTCCTTTCCCAACCCAAAGTGCTTTCAGGGCACAGTAGGTGAGAAAGACCAAGACGAGATAAAGGAAAGGAAGTGAGAGCATAGTTTCCCTCCTCCTTCGCTTATTCCCTCTTGATATCCTGCTCCCTTTTGTGTTCCCATGCGTCCCGAGACGTCTGGCTCATAATCGAGGAAACGATTGCCCCCGTGGCGGCATAACGAGCTCCCCGCCAAGATAACCGTGACCAGGGCAATAGAGGAGGGCATTGCCAGAGTGATAAACGAGCCAGATGTGCTGGTGGCGCTGGGGGAGGGGGGGATACTGGCACAGGAGCTGACGGGCTGGCACTGGGACGCTGGCCAGGGCTATTGTGTCTGGCCAGAGAGGTGGAGACTGCTGATGATGATGTCCCTGCTCTCCTGAGTGATAAATACACAAGGAAGTGTGATTTTTCATAAGAGCTCCTGACATGTGCTGAGGATGATGAAATGTTTCAGACCGTAATGCAACAGACTGGAACAAGTGGTGCTCGATGTCTCTCAGGTTGTGGTCTCATTTCCAAGGCTCTCTCTCTACCGTCTGTGTCGGCACTGCCTGACAATACAATCCCAAGTACATAAAAACTGACAACTTTCTTTTCTTCTCTTTACTTTTTGCTACAATAATTTCAGGCTGAGACAGATGGTCGATTCAACAAATGTAATCTCTTCAACCCCACAGACTCACCTGCGGTTCAATCAGTACAAACTCATGCTGTGCAGCCAAAGGTTTACTCAAACCCACAGAACTTTCTTTTACTCTTTCTTTTAAATTCTAGTCAAGAATTCAAAGTTTCCAAAAATAAATGTCATATATGCATTTTAAATATACATTTGGCTTTGGGTCATATTTTTAATCCTGCTCTTCTAGAAGATCTTTTGTTGCACAGCAAAGAACTAACTTGTACTTTTCCTCTGGCCTTTGAGGTTGGCAAATTCAAAACTTAGTTACAGCAACTAACACAGCCAGCTACCTAATATTTTTTGTCTTTTAATTACAGCCACTAACACGCCTAGCAAACTACTAATTTTAGCATTTTTGTTACAACAACTAACACAGCTATCTAGCTATCAATTGCAGTATTTTAGTTACAGTACCTAACACAGCTGGCTGGTTAATATTTTATTGTTTTGTTGCAGCAACTAAAACAGCTAGCTGGCTAATAAGTTTAGTGTTTTAAGGTTTCTTTTGATCTCTGTATACTATGTTGATTCCGAGTGTCAAACCTGATCAAAACTTGTAATTGTTGTATATGAAATTAAACCTGATGACAGCCAGCCTGACAGAATACATAATCATCTCAGAAAAGGTGTGAAATAATTCTTCAAACCTTAAAGCTATGAATCCAAAGGAGAATACAGGTTTTTCACAGATTAACTCATAGTTTGTGGTTTTGTATTGTATTGTTATTTTTTCTCTCTCTTCTCTTGTCTCTGCTTTGCATTTATGATTATATATTTGTCTGCCTCATCATCTGCAAATGAGTTACATCCTTTTCCCTGCTGCTTCGCTTCTCTAACCTGATTTAGCAGGTTTAATAGATGACTGGGTACAATTTGAAAGACAGGTGTTGTTTTGCATCCGCTAAGCTCTAGCAATCATGAGAGCACACACACATGAGTCGCTCCTGCCAAGCACAGCGAAGGAAAAACATAATATTTCTCTCCCCTCTCTCTGATCTCTCTGGGCCGCTCACCACAAGTCCTCTAATAACAGTTGTGGGTCATCATTCTGCCAGAAACGACTACTGGAGAAGCTGCCCCGCAGGTACGGTAAAGCCTCGCACACTTGTAGGGAGAACACGTTTTCATTTGGCGGCTGGCTGTGTAAATAAAAGAGTCACGCACAAGTTTCTGGAGTTTGTATACAACAGAAAGGACATTTGTGATGCACGATACAAGGTTACAGCACAGACCTGCAACAAACAGAGGTATTTATAGATGTTTCCTCAAGAAGAAAAACCCCTATAAAAAGATTTGTGCATATACACACACACACACACCAGTGAAAGCCGGACTGTCCTTGCTCAGTAAACCCAAGGGGACTTTTTATTATGCCAGTTATGCATTTTACGAGGGCCATCATGCTGGATAAGGAGCAGTTTCTCTAATCAAATGTAGAGTGCCTGTGAGAGGAGGTTTTCCAGTCAAACACTGATTCCCATAATCAGATGAGTCACCGCATCAAGGTCGTCCTCCTCAGATGACCTGCAGGGGACATGTAGTCCTGCAGAGAAGGCGTATCGGGCTTTTCCACTTTTGGCTGCTCTGAGTCAAACGATGCCGCTTGATTTGCATTTCCATTTCCAGTTGTTACATGTGAAGCTGTGCCGAGAAACGAAAAGGCGATTCCTTGGTGCATTCACTGGTGCATATCGCGCACGACAGACGTAACAAAACTTAAATGACTTAAAAGACGATAAAGACGTGACAATGTGAAAAACATGCAGCCAGACGACAAACTACGTAAAAGACTAACAAAGAGAAAAACAACGTGATTTAGCTCTTTGCATGGCCGACCCTGAGCAATTATTACAAATAACAACTTCGAGGCATTGTAGAAAATCTCCACACCACAGATATACTCGCGAATAAATAAAGCGTCAGCATATCTGCGGAAATATCAGGATTCTGAGCCGATACAACATTTAATTTTAAAACCTTTATCTGCCAGTACCACTGATGTGACGATTATATCGTGCATGCTGAGTGCAGACCCCAGAAAATGTCACATCATCATGATTTTAATTTTTTTTTTCAGTGAAAATTAGAATTATGATGCAGAAATCGTAAATCTCATTATCTGTCAAAATAATCACTTCATCGTTTTGTGGGGCTCTAGTTGTAATGGAGATCCAAATCCTTGCTGTACTGGGCTGACACGCCGAGTCAAGCTGAGTCAAGCCAAGCCAGCACGTGTATGTAAAAGGGCCTATAGTGTGTGTGTGCACATTTGTGTATGTTTGGACAGCTGACTATTCAAGTGGACCAAATCCTTTACCATCCGAGGATGTGTTATTGTTTTCCTGCGCATACCTTTTGCCACTTTAAACCGAAAAAAACAGCTCACCCTGAAAATAGCTTTTCCTGTGCCCCTGCTCTGTTTCCCAAAACACGCACACGCACACATAATGAGGCTGAGATCCTAATCTAAATTTCCTTGCATTAATGTGTATCTATTTACTGCAGCAAACTGAAGTCGCGAGGAAGCAGAAAACTTCCCCCTCTGCATATAGTTTCTTCCTGTTTAGCCGATGACAAATGAGAACAGCTTACTTTTCATGCACCAACTGTGAGCCGGCAAACAGCTTTCCTAATTACGATCCTAATGAAAAGCAAATAGCATGCGACACACACAATTTACACACACACAGCCATGTTAAATACACACACAAAGCTGAATCCACCATACAGGAACCATTAACAGCTGGCTGGATGAGGTTTTGCCTCTGAGGGAAGGAAAAGAGGAAACTGGATTTGTAGGGACGCCAAGACGAGAGCCAGCGAACACACCGGCCCCCGTGGCATGCATTCATTTACCTTTCCGAGCAGGAGGAGAAGCGCTTGGCGAAAGCGGAGCCTCTGGAACACGAAGAGGTCGTACACAGCCGACACGGCCAGCACCGTCACCCCCTGCTCCTTCCACAGCATGCTGGCCGCTGCGCACCACAGGCTGCCCAGCATCCAGCCCCAGCAGCAGGTGACCGAGCCACTCTGGAAAGTCCCACGTGGGTCCCTGCGCAGTCCACAGTGTCTCACATAGCAGAGAAGAGACAGCAGAAAGAACAACGCAGCACCGACGTCCGCCCGCCCGACCACGCCGGCGACTGCTTCAGTGTGAACCGGGTGCGAAGCAAAAAGTAGGCCGGCCAGCAGGCTCCACAGTCCTCCGCCGAGCAGGGGCGGCTGAAGGCCGTGAAGAGGCCGGTGACCACGGCGTGCAGCAGCAGGTTCAGCAGGTGGTAGCCCCAGGGCCGCAGACCGTGGAGGGTGTAGTTGAGGCGGAAGGAGAGGGTGCAGAGTGGACGGAAGGACTTGTGGCTGCCGCTGTGGGTGAGCAGGGTGCCCCAGAAGTCATCGTACAGGATGTTGGTCCACGGCGTCTCAGGAAGGAGGTCCTGGTTCGTCTTGATGGCTCGGCTACAAGGAGCAGAGGAAATAAATTATTCTTAAACATGAAGTTCATCAAATAATTTTCAGCATGATACATAATTAATTAGTTTTTAACATTTTTAACTCTTTTCTATTGATTCAGTTGAGTGTTTTTATTTTAACTTTTTCATTCACGTCTTTATGTTGTGTTGACAGAATGTAAACATGTTTTGTAATATTAATTGACCCTTCGTAAGCTTGTAAGATTAGCTGTCTAACTAGCTAGCATTTTAACACAAAGCAAAGCAAAACACTGGCTCGATTGCTAGCTAACGATTGATGTAGATTAGCTAGCTAGAACTGTTACTGGAGCAAAGAGCAAAAAAGTGTAAGACTTAAGACGGATCAGTTGCAGGGTGCGGCGGGGAGATGTATTTTTGTTGGCCAACCCCGAACGTAGCATCGCTCTGATTCCAAAAAGCTAATGATATTTTTCAGTTGGATTTTGGATTAGTGCAGAAGATAAGGTTGGTGGTTTTGGTGGAAAGTAAAACTAAAATACAACTAAAACAATGAACTCAAAGTCACTATAAAGCTCGCAAGACCCCTTTCACATACATAGTCCTGTGATCTATTGTTAATGTTGAAAAAAACAAACAAAAAACACAATAGCAGCTTTAAGCTCAATAAAAACAATATGTATAGCAGCTTTTTATTTTCTTTTTTTTGGGCAGTTTTAAATAAAGTTTTAAATAAATCAGACCAGCTGCATGTTGACACACAGGCTGCATGCATGTACAGCAGGACCTCATGTGAAACAATATGTTTCCCATATTGCTGATGATCCAGTTATGGGTGAAATTTAATAGACAAATGCAATAAACAACCCACAGAGTGTGTGATTAAATTCACAGAAGTGTGTGTATTGTTGCTCTCTCTCTCTCTGACACACACAGCATGTACATGTGTCACATGTACCTGCGCGCCACACACACAGGCAGGTGGTTTCACACCCCCGAGGCTGCTGTGGATTCTCATAATTAGCGGATCATTACTGCAGACACGAGCTGCATTCGTGTAAACTCGCAGACTGCAACAAATGAGGATCACCACAGGGATTAAGAGTGATGAATGGAAGCTACAACAAGTCAGAGCCAAGTGGGAGAATCCCCCCACAAGACATAAAGAATTATCCAAACATAAAAATAAAAATAGAAACGTATGAAATTTGATCAAAGATGAAGCTGGCATATATCACACACTGGCTGTCAATATAAGAATATCTCAGAAAATTTTTTATTTTCCTGCCTCTAGGAAGCCTGTCGGAAACAGTTGCTAAGGAGAAAACTGACAAACACGAACAAAACAAAGCAAAAAGGAAGGTCACAGGGGTAAAACAAGCTTTTCCCATACATTATTAATATCTGGGGTTTACCTGGAGTTCAGTTTTAGTGCGACTATTAATAAAGCATGAGTTTTTTTTCCAAACACTGTCAAACAGTGTCAAATTTATTTGAACAAACTGGACAGGGACTGTTGGAATCTTATAATCAGTGAGAGGATAGAAGCCACTGAATGTTGCGCTGTCAGACCTAAACACCTGAAAACTGAGCCGACTGCACGGAAAATAACACTGTGGCTTCAGGGTTTGGTGCAAAACTACCCTGTAGGGCAATGCCACCGAACAAGCAGGAAGCAGACATGAGGACTTTAATTTCTCATTGAACAAACCAAATGGACAATTGTTACCAAATGAATAAATAATTAGTAGTGAGCTTCAGTAGAAGTTAATAATATCTTGATGCAATGTCAAATATCACCATGGCAACCAGTCACTTTTAAAAACTAAACTCAGCTGTAGAAAACGCCACCTAATGAGCAGCTACAAGCTGACTTAAGTACTGATATATGAAGCAAAGACACAAAGAAAAAGTGACATCTCAGGAACGCTTGGAGGGAATTTCCTCAAACTTGGCACAAGCATCCACTTGGACTCGTGGATGAGCTGATTAGATTTTGGCGAATAAATGTCAAAGGTCATGGTAACCTCCATAAACACATTTTTTTTGCTATAACTCAAGAATTCATAGGCTAATGGGGGAACTTTTTGTGCTTTAGAAGTGGGGCATGCCAGAAAAAGTTTGGGAACCACTGCATGCATGAGATTTATTTAACCGAGCCAATCTGGCCTTGTTCAGACTGCCAGCCCAGATTTGTTTTTTGGCATATCCAGACTGATTTTAGACAGCAATAAACATGAAATGCAATTTTTCCAAATTGGATCCAAGCAGCATTTGAAGGTGGTTTGAAAGGCAATGAAATGTGAATCTAAATCCAGACACTCTGGCCATATTGTGTCTTTTTTAAGTGTCTTTTGTGTTACTTTCCATCCAGAACAGTATGGTGTAATGGAGGAGTTCTGCACTGTGACTTGACAGCATGACTGCCTGGAGTATGAGATGACAGACCTGGATTTCTAATGCCTCTGCGTTGGACAGCTTACAAACTGTACAGCATACGACAAACTATGTCCCTAGACCCTTGATTTGGGTAAGGAAAAAACTCCCCCACAAAACCTTTTAAGAGGAAAAATGGAAGAAACCTCAGGAAGAGCAGCCACAGAGGAGGGATCCGTCTCCCAGGACGGACAGGCATGCAAAAGATGTTGAGTGTACAGAGCAGACCGACAAAACTGCATTATTAAAGATGATGCATTATTGCCTCTAGGTACTCATTTTTGTCCCGGTACGTTCAAAAAATACATCTTCAATTTTGGCGCAATATCTTAAAAAAGAGGCAGGACCCACAGGCAGGTGTTTTTAATTTGTCACATGACTCTCTGGAGGTCATGTTGGACCCTTTTTTCTCAGCTTTCCTCACATGGTTCAGCTCCATCATCTCTCTCCACAAAAATGGTCTGAAAATGTTTGGTTTTTTTTGTCATTTTCCAATGCAGAAAAAATGGATTCATATTAATAGATGAGTAAAGTTTACTTTTTTAATTGTTTAATGTAATTAATTTGATAATTAAGTGATGGAAAACTGCTAAAATGTAAATGTTCCCTTGAAGTAAAGTGACAGATTCCCATCATGTCAGTTTTGGCACAGTGCATTTAGGTTTATCTACTGTTCAACCAATATAAAACAACAAATACTGTATGTGAGGAGAGAGAAACACCAGGAAGGTGAAAACAAGGATTTAGTGACTCACTATCCAGTGTCTTGAAGATCTGATCTGAGAAACAAATCTGATTTGCCCGCGTCTGACCACCCTCATACTGTATTTTCATTTTCCGACATGAAAACTTGGGTTACGTGAGAATGAATATCTTAAGGTTTGTGTTTCTAAGATTTGATCACTGTGGCATAATGGCCTAATCTTCCTTCTCCTCACGGGGCTCGCAGGAATACGCATTCCTTGTCTGGAAACCAGTCAGTGCAATAGTGGCGATGGTGCAGGATGGCGCAGATAGGGAAATGAAGGAAAAGTGACAAGGCACATTGGAGCCTACGAGGATCCGTTGTCGAAAGATTAATTGCAGATCAGAAGAAAGGGGGAGAAGAAGAGGAATGGAGTCCATGCAGCATGAGAGACATAGTAAAGGAAAGATTGCCATGAGGTAAAAAGAGAAAAAATTAAGGATGGCTCTTGCTAAGAATCCAGTGTCAAAGCGATAAATTGCTCGATGTGTTAATCCTAACTTTAATGTTTTTTCCTTGCCCTGTCATCGCGTGAGTCGTATAGTAAATTCCTCCATTTCCCAGGATTGTTCTCCGTCAGGGAAAAGCATGTGTGTGTTTCTCAGGCTCGGAGTTGCAACAAGCCAAAGTGGAACTCTCCCTTGTCCGATATTTCTAAGGACCCAATGCATTACATCACTCAGCTTACTTCCTTTTATGCTGTAGTTTCACAGTGAGCTATTATTTATGAATGTTTTATGGTCCCAGTACAGTGCGGAGGAGTGTGATACGATGGTGGGAGGACTAAACGTATATTGAAATGTAATAATTATCAACATTAAAAGTTTTATTGATGCTGTGATTTCCATTAAAGGGATAGTTTGGATTATTTGGATTATTTTCATTGCTTTATCTTGCTGTCAGACAGCCTTTTCTGACAGGAAACCACCATTATATAAGAAAACTATCACTCCCCAAACTAACCAAACTCCAAAGGAAAAATCAGTCATTTTGCCTAGCAGAAAACTCAAGTTGCTGGTCTGCTGCTGCCTTAATCTGTTAGTTTGTTTGTGTTATTGTGTGATTTTTAGTGAACTCTTAATACCAAAGTCACACAATAACACAAATAAACTAACCAATCGGGGAAGTGGTAGACCAGGAACTCCCATTTTCTGCAAGGTAAAATTGCTGATTTCACCTGTGGAGTTTGGTTGGTTTGGAGAGAATGATATTTGCCTCATACATTTGTTTTCCGTCAGAAAATTTTCTGTCTGATGGCAAGATAAAGCAGTGAAAATACTCTAAATATGAGGTACTTATTGACGGTGTATTATCTATAGTACATGCCAGTTGGCACACCTCCAGTTTAGAGAAGCAGAGAGGAGCACCAGCAAGGAAGCTAAGTAATGTACTGCTGTGGACAGGGTCAAATCAATAACAGTACAAGTGTATACTATATTTAGCATATTTTCACTGCTTTACTTTGCTGCCAGACAGCCTTTTCTGATGAGAAACCGCCATTATATAAGTCAAATATCGCTCTCTTTAAACCAACCAAACCACAGAGGCAAAATCACTAATTTTAACTCGCAGAACACAGGGTTGCTGGTCTACTGCTGTCTTGATCTGTTAGTTTGTTTGTGTTATTTTATGAATTATGTGCTTTAAAAGGTTAGTTCAGATTCACTACAGTCACAAAATAACGCAAAGAAACCTACTGATTGAGGCAGTGGTAGGCCAGCAACTCCTGTGTTCTGCAAGGTCAAATTACTGATTTTACCTATGGAGTTTGGTTGGTCTGGAGAGAACAATATTTGGCTTATATAACGGCGGTTTCACAACAGAAAAGGCTGTATGATGGAAAGTGAAATGGTGAAAATATTCTAAATATAGCGTACCCTTAAAAGGGTATGGATTTTTTTGGAGGGGGGTGGACCTTTTTTGGCTGTCCTCAGCAGTCCACAGCTTAACTTCTGTGCTCTCTGCTTCTCCTAAATGGGGGCGTGCTGACCACCATCTACTGTAGGTAAAACACCTCAGACACAAACCCATTTCAAATAATTTGAATTATCCCTTTTATCCCTTTTATATTGAGAGTTTATAAAGAGTACAGCAATCTGACATTACGACACCCATTATGAAACAACATAAGTAATATATCCACCAAAATCAGCAACTGTGTCCATGTTTTTTTCCACTTCCCAGTCCCCTCCAGGCAACAACAGCACACTATCAAATCCAAACATGGCTGGATTCACCCTCACCCGGCTCCCTCGTGTCCCTTTGGATCTCAATACTCTCTGGTGATAAATAATTTAAATATTCAAATCAGCGCCAACCACTCATCTCCCTCCCTGTTCCTGCCCGCCACTGGAGGATGAAAAGAATGCATTAGCCATGAGGGTTTGGGAATGGGTTGAAAGCACTGATGTGTGTGTGTGTATGTGTGTGTGTTTGTGCCTATAATATAAGGGCTACAGGCATAAATAGCTACTGTACATGCAAAGGTGTCCGTCTTTGTGTTTGCGAGCGTGTGCACATGTGTGAGAGAGCGTGCTGATGGCTTCATTGAGACCTGTCGCTGCAGCGGTGCAGATAGAGTGGTCTCCCGTAGTGATTGCTCTTACAGAGGGGGGTCTTTTGTATTCAGCCGCCGTATGTGGGGCAGGCAGGCGGGCTGTGGGGCACTCTATTCACAATCCTCAAAGTACAGGACGGGTTTGGTCTTTTCATTCTCTTCTTTTTTTTTGTGGAGGGAGGGGTAAAATTGGAGGGATTTCCATCAGGGGCTGAAAAGAGACATTAGCAGGGTAGGGGTGAGGATTTTTTTTTTTTTTTTTTTTTGTAATAGGTTGAGGTCTTCTTTCACCTGTCCACTGCTTTTAGTGAAGAGAAAATTGGCTGTCTTTCAGTGTTTGGGTATGTGTCTTTTCAATATGCAAATGCAGCAACTCCACCACCTCCCCAACAGTGATCTCACCACCGCCTGTGATTTGCTTTTTCATGTGCTGAGGCTGCCTACAGGCGCACCAAAGGCCTCTGTTAGGGACAGTCGGCGAATATACATTGAATGTGCAGAAGTACGTGGTGAATTCAAGTCAGAGCCATTATTCATCGTTGTACTACAGCAGGAAGGAGAAAGGAGGAGATGTGGACAACGAGTGGAAGAGGAGTTGTTTTTTTTTTAAAAGATGGTTCCATGATTTTGTGTGGGAGGAATGGAAATCATTGCAGCTCCCAAAAATTCAGTTAAAGTGGAGCACAATCTGTCGACAGATTTTGCAACAGTTTGTAGTATTTATTGTGCTGAAACAATAAGAACAGTTGGCACATCCTCATGTCTCAGGACACTCTTAATTATAAATATCCATTTTCTGTGTTCATCACAAGGGACTAAAATGCACAGATTCAGCACAGGTTGAGTTAATTAGGTTTTCCAGTTGTCAAATTGGTGTTTCCAGAGTTTCCTTAACAGAAATTATAATGTTAAAGGTGTCCAATAGCGTTTTTTTTAATATGCAAACAAAGTTATGCTTACATTTAGTGTTTTTCAGGGAGAAACACTGCATGTATCCATGTTGACTGCAGGTTATGTTTTCTTTGCTGTTTGTTTGTCTGTTTGTCTGCAGGATTACGGAAAAACTACTGGTCTGACTGTCATGAGACTTGGTGGAAGGTTGTAACATGGCCCAGGGAAGAACCGTTTAAATTTTACAGTGGATCCGAATCACGAGGCGGACACGCAAATGATTTAAATTATTCAAACCGCAGGCGACATGTAGATGCTCATACAGAAAGCAGCTGTAAAGCAGCTACTCTGGAATAGTTGTTTCATGGGAGAACCAGTCGTCCCAAACTATCTAAGTGTATGGTGACCAGTTTTCAAAAAACAACTGCAATTCTGCAATGCTCTTTTTCTTGTGAAGTGTCTTGTGGACTAAAAAACTAAACCCAACCTTCAGTCGGTATGAGGGTGAGTAGATAATGACTGAATTTTCATTTCTGGCATACTCTAGTATATCTATATGTGTTTGCATTTTGATGTGTCTTCGTGGACATTAGTGCAGAATATCATTGCACTCTTGTGATAAGAACCTCTCTCGCCTCATAAAGCTATTTACTCAATACTGCGGCTATGGTTTCAATCACTCCTGCCCTGCTGATCCTCTCTGAACAACTCTCATGAGGCAGAGGAGCCATGGAGAGATCTCTCCAGCTCTCTCTTCTCTCTCTCTCTCTCTCTCTCAGCTAGAAGCTTGAATCCCCAGAGTCAGAAACTGCATCCTATAAAAGAGCTGCTCCCTTAATTGCATCCTCATAAAGTTCAGCGTACATATTTCAGCTGAAGTTTGAGCACAAACACACTACAGCACATTACTCTCTCTGTGGTTTGACTGAATAAACCTACCCTTAGTGTAAATGTTAATGTGTACTCGTAACTGCATTGCAAAACACGGCACTTGAGCGTCTTTTAAATATTTGGGCCCTCGTCCAGCCTGTCTGTCTGCAGCATGTGCACTGGCCGGACCGCTGCACTCTAATAAACATCTGCAGTGCAAACTGCCATCACTTAACATAATCACAACTGGCTGAATTAAAACCTTTTGCAGCAGAGTGCATCTTCCTGCTTCCTGGCAGCAGTAATGAGATGGATTAACCAATCAGCATGAAAACAGCGCTGCTAATGGATACTGGCTTGGACATTATTCCATGGATGTCATCACCTCTTTGTTCATTTCCCTGTTTTTCTTCTCTTATGTTTGCTACCATTACAGTATGTCTTTCTTTCAAACCATCCATTTCCCCACTTCAGTCCATTCTTTTATCTTAATTCTCTCGACAAGGTGTAAGAGTAGGTGTCCTACTGTCCATTTTGTCCACAGCTTATCTCACATACCACCACACCCATCAGCCTAAAACTTTTTGTGCACTCCTCTTAACAGGCTGGGAGGAGCTGCAAGTCATTTACAACTGCTAGGTTAAAAACAACAGTACAGTAACAGTATTGGCAGATAAAGGTTTTAAGATGAAATATTGCACCTGTTTGAAATGTTGATATTTCTGCCAGTATAATGGTGCTTTATGCTCATGCGATGTCTGTATTTCTGCATTAATTAGTTTTTTTTTTTGATGACTGAAACAGATTTCAGAGTTGGTGTTTGCAGTGATTCCTCAGTGTCAGTTGTATGGGGAGAAGCCAAAATCACTTTCTTATACAGTATACACTATATTGTACACAAACTTTCAGTAAAATTAAAATTAAATTGATCCAAAACTTAAAATTCAAAACTTATGCAAATTTCCACTGGTTGCATCTGGCAGTTGAAGTGGCATTGTAGTGGCATTGCAGTAGGTGCTTCACCACCTGTTGCCTGGTGGAGATGTGCACTCTACTGAGTGCACTCTTGTAGTTTCATTAGTTAATATCATTTTGTCAATGTCTTCTATCTATTTAATTTCCCTAACTTATCACATTTTACTTTCTTCCTGTCTGCTCCTTTATCCTTTATATCTTTCTGCTCTGCCTTAATAACTCATCTGAGCTGCTCTACTTTGGTACCAAGCCCTTTTCAATACCCTTGTCTGGCCAAGATTTATTAAATTTCCATCTCTTTACTGAGCAATCTGAGTGCTAATTAAGCACACAGACAGAGAGCTGCGGCAGACAGGCCTATTCATACAATGCTAATCTCAGGCTGGCGCACCGCTGAAGCAAACACGGCACTGATGCTGCCGGCTTTGTGCAGCAGGAGTAACAGGAACACAGATGATTAAGACTCGATGAGAAGAAAAGGCCGCTGTACTGAAGGGACAAAACAAATCCGTATCACAGCAGCACAGAGGAAAATGTGTTGAGGTGGAGCCACTAAAGAGCAGCGTGATTACAGTGCTACCACCTTTATAAACAAGTTGAATGTGCCTGGATCAGCGCATATTTGCCCATTTTGTTCCTGAACAGTGAAGAGAAGTCAAGAAAAAGTCACAGAGAACTTCCACAAGTCAGAGTTCAAGTTGTCCTGATTGTCCCCGCTTTGCTTTTGTTGCAGCTTGTCATCTTCTTCTCTGTGTCCCCTCGTTTCCAGTCTGATGCTCAATTTGCAATGACAAAAAGTGACCTTGCAGGTTTGCTGGATGTCACACGGTGATATCGATCAAATAATTTCTTGGTTACAGTCTTTGTCAGACTCACATCAGGTCTGAAGCAAGTCAGATTTTGTAACATGTGTTTGGTACGAGAGAGAAAAAATGCAGAACTGGCCATTAGCTGGCACTTGCAGTTGTATAGGAATCGTCTTAAGTTACAGCTGATGAAAACCCACCATTTCTTGATTTAACTGCCTCACAGTAAAAGCTTATAAATAACAAAATAACACTGGAGTTTTACTGTGAAGAATTTATAGGAAATTAAGCGTTTGTTCGTCAATATACAGTACAGCTGCTCGACTCAACTAACCTCGTCTTCAGTTAAAAGACACACCTTCGAGCAGGTAACCCAGCTGTCATGGAAATGCAAGTCCCTGTCCTGCTGGGCTAACATGGTCAGTCAAAGCGAGTCAAATCAGGCCGACACGTTTGTATGCAAAGTGTAATTCCTGCATGACTTGATTGTCTCTATATTTCCTTGAAAACATAAACCAACAGCGCAGTGCATCCACTCTCTCTCTTGGTAAAAGTTAATCCACCTGACCCAGCAGTTAATATCTGTCTCCCTGCAGTCCACTTCAACAAATGAAAATCCAGCCAGATCATCCAAACAAGATGGTTTTTTTTCCCCTTAAAATAAATAGAATGAAAATATCAGTGTCCACAGCAAAAAAAATAAACAGACTGTGTTTCATTTTTGCATGATTTGAGTAATATACCTGCAGGTGCCACTTGGAAAACTGTCGCAAGTAAATATTAGGCTATCTCGGCATTGAAAGTGTGTGTTAGTGGCCTTCCACAGCGTGATTTCTGTCATTTGTGTCTCAGTGAGACTTCACCAGTTGGAAACCCTCATAGGAAGGCAAACTTCTCTAATTAAAAAGGCCCAGCCAAAATTACTTTGGCCCATCCAAACTTGAAATCTTGGCGCCGTGCCTGACATACATCACAGTGCGATCTACAGCAGTGCCATTGTTTTGGACTGTGGACCAAGGATTTCATCATGTTTCTCCCACAACTGTCAATTTTTGGCTGAGAAAGCATGAAACTTTCTTTTGTTTCAGCTCCCGCAGTGTGACAATTTAGAAGTTTTCTGTGCCTGATATCACTGCGGGCTGAATATATTTGATTTTTGGACAGTTGGTTGAACAAAACAAGGCGTATGATGACTTCAGTTTGGGTTTTAGAAAATTGTGATCTACATTCATTTTTAGTATTTTTTGACATGTCCAACGAAAAATCTGCAGATTAATGGATAATGGAAATAACTGAAGGGTTCATTTCAAGGCCAGACACCTCATTATTTGGGAACTGTGGTGACATTCAGCTCTGGACGGATGGGCAGGTCAGTTTTAGCCCCTCATTTCCTTTGTAAGTTTACACTGTTGTTCAATATCAGCGGGTAAGTCAACTAAATTTATGTGAATTATTAATGTTAAAATATACTCTGCTCCCAGCGGTCTTGTTTTTCTCAGGAAGAACGGACAGATATGCCAGTTTTGTATGATGGAAGACAACTATTAGCTGCAAATGAGCAAAAGTTACGCAGAAACTGAGATAATTGTGATCCTATAAATGTGTATTTTATACTAAAAGGGCTGAAATATGCATTTACAAACACAATGCAGCTGCACTTTGATTTATTTATCAGTCCTTGCAATTTAGTTAATAAGTCAGTAAATGTTAAACTAACATACATAAACAGACACGTTAAACTAAAGAATTTCAAAGAAACATGAGGTATGAGCCTTTTAACGTGTATTCATTTTTATTAGATAAATAACTAATTATTGATGTTTGTTTCGTAGCTGGCTTCTGGCCTCCTGTCATTTTGAAAAAGTGACCCTTGGGCAAAACAAGTTGAGTGTCCCTCTGTAACATTAAAATGTCTAAAAACCCTCGCCGATCTTTTATATTTTGTGAGTTATGTACTTATATTATCCAAAATTTTTCCAACAATGATCAAACTCATTCAAGGTATTAAAGGTATAATTTATTCATGATTCCACACTGGAGCTGTGTATTGTAATTAATTTTATGATACTCTAACAGGGGTACAATTCGACATATTAAACAAAGTGAGTAAGTTTTAAACTAATTTTAAGAGAACCACTCCAAGAATCTAAGCACATATTACAACACAATTACATTGTGCATTTTTAATGAGAATAGATACAGTATAATAAATCATAATATCATCATGCTCAAGTGTATCGATATTTTCTTAAACCCCTACTCCAGCTACTAGCTCTATATTGTGCGTTTAAAGCCACCAATTGGTATATCCCCGCCGTCCCTTGTTTATCCCTGCTAATCTGTGGGAATTATGCTTTCAATCACCCTGATTAAGTTAAGAACAAATGCTTGATAATTCACTGACAATTAATCGAATTAATTGATTTAAACATCATGTTTTTCTGAGTCCTCAAAAAATTTGCATTAGAAGATGAAGCTTTCACTGCATCCACTACAGATTATTGATTTCATCTTCATTTAGATTCTGTCTCACATGCACCAGCAGGGGGATAAAGGGGCCAGTGCATTACAGAGAGAGTGTATGTTTGGGTGGGTGCGTGGGTGTCAGGGTCCAGATCACCTCTGTGTTAATCCAATACTAACAGGATTAGAAAGTGATCATAGAGTGCCTGGAGTTTCAGAGACATGCACGGAGGTCGGGGGTCATCGACTAATCAGATTAAAGGTTGTGTGTGTGCGATCACGGCGCCACACTCATGCTGCACATGCAGAATGACACCATATGTAATCTATATGAAACAGTGTCCCATAATTCCATGTGGTGTTACAGTTGGCAGCAAAACAGCGCTCATGGCTTTGTTCCCAGCGAACGCCACAGCTGGTTGAGAGTAAAAAAAAATTTTTTAAAAATCCCATAAATTTCACCTCAATGGTCACTGCAGCGGGGAGAGTATTGTACTGCACCACACAGGCGACTGAACACGTGGAGACGGTGATCTGGTCCCTTTTTTTTTTATCCCAGAGGGACCTACCCATCCATCACAGTGCAGGGCTGAACAATCATGCGTGAAGCCATTACCGCTCACTGGCTGGGCCTGAGTGATTCATTCATTGGCTGATTATCAGCCGCTATAATCCTGTCAGTATGTGGCCACAGCGCGATGGCAGGCAAATGAGGAGATGGTGATGAAGATGAAAGAGTGCAATGCTGAGGGGGAGGACGACACTAGAACTACGTCCTCATCAATATGCTTCCTATTTTAACAAAGATTTCCTATTTAAAGGGATAGTTCGGATTATTTGAAGTGGGGTTGTGTGAGGTACTTATTGAAAGTCAGTGTATTATCTGTGGTAGATGGAGGTTGGCATGCCCCCAGTTTGGAGAAGCAGAGATATTAAGAATATTTTCACCACTTTATTTTGCAGGCAGACAGCCTTTTCCAACAGGAAACCACCATTACATAAGCCAGATCTCTCTCTCTCCAAACCAACCAAACTCCATTGGCAAATTCAGTCATTTTACCTCACAGAATGCAGGAGTTGTTGGTCTACTGCTGTCTTGATCCATTAGTTAGTTTGTGTTATTGTGTCACTTCGGTGCTTTAAAAGGATGGTTCGGATTCACCAAAGTCACACAATAACACAAACAAACTAACAGCTCAAAGAAGCTATAGACCAGCAACTCCTGTCACCTGTGAGGGAAAATTCCTGCTTTTGCCAAAGGAGTTTGGTTGGTTTGGAAAAAGTGATATCTGGCTTGTATGATGGCATTTGCCCATTGGATAAGGCTGTCTGGCAGCAAAGTAAAGCAGTGAAAATATTCTAGCATACACTTAAACTGATATTGATTTTTTTCGTGGACCATTTTTACCAACCAAAGTACCTCATACAATCCCACTTCAAATTATACAAACTATCCCTTTAAGGGGAGATACTGGTGAATACTAATAGATATCACCACAAGACTTCCCCAGCTGGTTACTTACATTAAGACAATTATTTCTTGTTGTACAAGTCTTCTGAAATTGTACGTTTAAATATATAAGTGAGTCATTATCTAATGCTAACTTTTGGTGAATTTATGAGAAATCTACAGATGCAAATAGACATGTATAGTAAAATAAACACTTAACTGTGTACTTTGGATGTCTTCTTGTGCCTTTGGCAGAGCGGCAACAATTAATCAATTAAACAATTATTAATTGACTGTTAAAATTAATCATCAACTATTTGATAATTGATGAATTGGTTTGAGTAATTTTTTTAGAAATAAAAGTCAAAATTCTCTCATTTCAGCTTATTAAAAGGTTTCTTTACTCCTCTATGACAGTAAACTGAATAACTTTGCCACATTAGGCTCTGGGAAACACTGATAGACATTTTTCACCATTTTAAAACAAACAGGAAAATAATCAACCGATTAATTGACTATGAAAATAATCATTAGTTGCAGCCCTAGTGTCTTGCCCTGAATCATATTTCCTCTCCTGACTAAATGCTCACGCTGCAGACAGAGACAATACATAAAGATGTTAATACAACACTTCCTTTTTTTATCAACTCGTTGTATCTGTTTAGCTTATATATCTGTAGGCTGAAAGGTCAGGAAGTGAGCATTAAGGGTGTGTTCAAACATCATACGTCAACGACAGCACTGGCAGAACAATACCCCAACCAGAAGTGGCAGCACTTTACTTTCCCACACTCCATCCCACGCCAGAGTGGCACGAATATGGGAGGAGAGGAAAAATGCATAAATGTCCAGATAGCATTCATAAAACTCTGTCATACTGCCAGTGGACCTAGTTGTGAAAGATTTATGCTCAGCCTGGTGTGTAAGATGAAATTTGACATTAATTTGGCAGATTTTATGTCCAGCTCAGATGCAATTATTTGTTTCTTTCCAGCATTTGAAATGTGTGAACAGTGATAAACTGCTTTTGGATGCTGTTCAGCATAGCTGGGCACTGATGATGTGAAAAAAGAAGAAAAAAAAAAACTGACAAGATTTTCATCTTTTTTTATAAATATGTTACTGAAAATAAACCTGAGACACAGAGGATGAAACTTACTTTGTATTCAAGGCACTAACCTACATTTTTTTTCCCTCTCCTGCTCAGTTCACTGGATCTATCTTTTCATTGATTAAAAATAGCCCATCCTGCAGCTTTTTTCCCCGAGGGTGCAGAATAACCAGCCAGAAGTTTGTGGGAATGAAAAGGCCAAATAAATGACTTATTTTAACTCCTCATGCAGAGATTAGAGTGTAAGCACAGCAAAATACACAAAACAGTCTATTTTAGACTAATACAGACTAGCTAATACAGCAAATATTTTATTTGTTGGTCACAGATCCATGCAGTGGATGTACGTTTACTTTGAGGAAATGCTTGTTGATCCTATTTTAAGAGAATATTTACTGTGTAAAAGTAGCTGACTTTTTCCTGCTGTGGTAAATATACAAAACTTGCACAAACATTTCAAAGAACAAGATCAGTCTGACTCCAAAATAGCAATGCAACGGCCTCGGATGACCCAATAAATTCATGTTGCCTGTAATAGAGAATGAAAGTGTACATGCATACATGCACATTCACACATGTGAATGTATTCACCCTTGCATGAACACAATGCAAAGCCACTATCTGTACAGTCTGTTGATACAAGTTCTATGATGCACACTGACAAACACAAAGAGCAATTCTCCATGGGGGGTGGGCCAGGGCCAACCCAAGACTTTATGGGGCCTTAAGCAGAATTTACTATTTACGCACCCATAATCAGTTTTATTAGATGTTGCTGTGTTGTTTACATCATGCTTATATAGCCATGTTTGTACCCTTCTGTGGTTTTTATTCGTGAAAAGGTACCAGACTGGTCGGGTGTTAATTTGCTAACAGGTAGCATTAGCTATCCAGTCCATTACCATTTTGTATTTTGTGTGATTACCACTGGCAATAAAATATATGACCAAAAAAACAAAACAAAAAACAATTTCAAGCTCTCTTGGGAGCCCCTCTGGTGGCCTAAGCAGGCACATTGTTCGCTTATGTCTCGAGCCAAAGGCAAACACAGGCATGGGGTCCAAATCCCTCATTCTCCCCCTTTTCCAATCCTTGAATAAAAAATAAGTCAAAATAATAGACTTATTAATGGAGCGCGATGGATGAATTGAGCAGTCTCAGCCTCAGGAAAAAAAGCTGCTCTGAAGTCTTGTGGTATGACAGTGGATACTTCTGTATCTCTTGCCAGACGGCAGCAGGGTGAACAGGTTGTGGCTGTGGTGGGTATTGTCTTTTAGTAACTTCCTGCTTTTTTTTTCAGCACCACTGGCTTCACTTCATTTTTTAACAGTCACACAACACCAAGCCGTTTGAGCTATAGCGTACGTTGCGAAGCAGCTGGATTTTCAAGAACCTTCTAATGTAAGTCCTCATCTAACGCACCAGAAAGGCAAAAGAACATGTTTCAACTTCATAAAAGACTGATGATAATTACAATGTTCGTTAGTTCCATGCACATCAATATCTGGCCTTGGTCCGCCAGAGTAATACAAGTCTTCACAAATTTAATTGGTCTGATCAAAAGAACACACTTCTCAATAGTTACTCCTCATCATCACTGAAGTCCAGCTGTTTTATCTTCATCATCAAGCTGCCCAACACTCAACTCATACCTGATTAAGATAAAGTCTCTTCCACATCCTCAGTCTGTCCAAGCAGCCAATCAGGAGAAACAGATTTCTTCCGGAGGCTCTCAGCTTCAAAGAGGCTGACACAGTCTGAGCTAAGCGGCAGGAAGCTGGCTGTCTCTCTTTTGTCAGGCCAAGGACTCGCTTTCATGTCCCCTGTGAAGCCGGTTTCCTGATTAGCAGAACAACTAATTCCAAATAGGCCAGGGTCAACAAACTGTATGTAAGGTGAATAAATAGACCATGACTTGAAAATATATACTGATTGCTAAATAAATAATATTTATGACAATTTTCATGTTCCTTACTTGAGTATCAAACATTGCCTCACTTAGCAATACAAGCTGTTTTCAGGATATTAGCCTCAAAGCATCGACTGAGAGCCAGTGAGTTTGGCAGCTGGAGGCAAAACAAATCGGTAAATGGAGAGTTTTGAAGACGTCCAGTGCTTTATTTTGAATTTGTAATGATTGTTGACTCATCTCTTAACTTCAAAATATGATGAGTGCTTCAAAGAGATATTATACATTGAAAAATTAGGCATGATTCAACTTCTGTGGACACTTGATATTTGAGAACACTGCCAGAATGGCTGCCATGTTTTTTTTTTCCAGATTTAAAATCTGAAGCAAACACTCAGCAAAGACATTTGCATGTTCATCTTGGCAGGTGCCAGAAGTGTTTGCCTTGATGTTTCAAGGAAGGAGAGCACTCTGCAATCACTGCTGATTGTTTCAAGTGTGAGCTGCAAATAAATTTTGTTAGAAACCTAACCTAGAAGTAAGAGTATAATGTTATGTCAAAGACATATAGTGCACTGCAGAGATATCTATGTTAGCATGATAAACAGCTAGCCCAGGGGTCTGCAACCTTTCAAAAGAGCCACTTTAGGCCAAATATTATTAAATCTGTACGGAGCCACAACTATTAAACTCTCTTTTTCCCTCCCAGAATTTATCTATAGCTAGCCAAAAGAGACTCTAGACTAGCCATTTAGAGAAAAAATGTCTTGGCAAAATATTAAAAAAATACAGGGCTAACGGCATCTAGTAGGCTAGCTACGGCCAAAGAAATTTACAGCAAAGAGTGTAGAGAACAGCAGTTAGCATAGGTTTGCTGTCCCCTTTGTTTGGTGTTACAGGTGGCCACATTGGGAAATACACATATTTGCTCTCTTGCTGAAAATTACATGAGAATCTCAACACCACTCTCATGTCTGCCCATGAAGTGTGAAGCCAAAACTGGAAGGTGATTAGCTTAGCTTAAAAGGGCTGGAGCAGCTACTGCCACCCATGCTCTGTCCAAAGTTCACAAATACGCCTTACGACACCTCTAAAGCTCACCGATTAACAATTATATCCTATTTGTTTAATCCGTACAAACAGAAACGTAACAAAAGTTGTGGTTTTCCAGGGAGTTAGCTTTGTTGCCAAGAAATACTTTCTCTCTGCTACCTGTCTTTATGCTAATCTAAGTTAACTCTTGCTTCTAGTTCCCCTCCAGACATCTTCTGCTATGACTAAGATTATGTTTAACATGTTTTCCCACATCTAAATCAATCGACCTGTGCTAGGTTGACCAGTGAAAGAGCAGTGCCTCAGGATAGCTAGCATTAGCATGAGATGAAACATATGAAAGATTCAGCCATGTTTGAGCCTCGCTCAGACCCAGATTCATACGAGGAGTCTGTTGTGCACCAAAATCACTGACTTACTACACACATATCAGAATATTAAGTGTAGTAGCATCTTTCATTTGCTTATGTTAGCTTGTTAGCATGTAACTGGCAGTGGCTGACACAGCTAATGCTAACTCTCGCATCCGCTCTGCACTGGAGGATTTTGGGCTTCAGGCATTAATGGGGACATAAACAAAAGAAAAGCACATTTTTTGATTGGAGGGATGTTTGAGAGTGCTATTCATCATCATTTTGTCCAATCAACTGAAATCAAACTTGGTACACTGTCATTACAGTACCTTACACAGGCATTTTTCAATACACTACATTCTCGTGGTTAAAAAATTATGAATCCAATCACTGAGAGTGCGACTCCTTCATCTATTTTTCAGCAGATTGATTGCCGAGTCTTTATCTCCATCTAAGTGATTGATTGATCACTTCCCATTAGCTGGTCGCACAAAATAGAGGTGATCTGACAACAATGCCGCCGCCGCTGCCACCTCAGCTAAAAAGGAGGCCGAGCCCACCGCGGCGTTCCCTGAGTGATGGTGTCAATAAAACGCTGTGATGAATCCTCTGCCTCACCACGGGGAAAGGCTATGGGAAATCAATGGCTAATAAAACTAATGCTTTACTGCCCCCCCAGGGTGCAAATATCACGGACGCAGCGCAGGAAAAGACTGGGTTGGGATTTAAAGAGGTCAAAAACTCAAAATGGGGAATTAATTTGATTTTTCTAAAGTGTGATGAACATGACAACTCACTGTACACTGTAAAAAGTCATACAGGAATTTCATCCTAAATCTTTTTTCATAAGCTTAAAGTTAATATACAAGTTTTACTTTATACAATATTTTATTTTATTTGTTTTTAATCTTGACAAAACTACAGCAATTTGTCTTTTCAAATTCAGTCAACCAAAATTTTTAAGGCAGCCCTGACTTCACTTTTTCAAGTGGTGCTTGGACTCACAAAATCCTTCAAAAATGCTATTAAATCATATTATTTGGTAATTATTTTATGGCAAGATGTTTAACAACACTGTGTATATATTTATCAAGAATCATATGACAAATTTGAACATAAATCCATTTCACTTCTGGGACTTAAAGCCTGTTGTAGCATGTTTATCGAGCTTCCAAGCAGACCTGCCACACAGTCTTTGTACTCTCAAAAAAAAAAAAAAAAAAAAAAAGCTAAAT
The DNA here is from genome assembly GCA_034769285.1 of Lutjanus argentimaculatus. Lineage (NCBI taxonomy): Eukaryota > Metazoa > Chordata > Actinopteri > Lutjaniformes > Lutjanidae > Lutjanus > Lutjanus argentimaculatus. The sequence continues at coordinate 1,290,823 of JAWZSL010000029.1, read as the reverse complement.
GTGTGAATGCAATCAAATTGAAAAACTCTTCAGACTAACGTTCAGGGAGTGTACAGTTCAGCTGAACAGCAAATTACAATTTCACACCTCCATGAACACCCCAAAGACCACCAGCAACTTTCTTTCTTAGTTCTGTTTCTCCCTTCTACATTAAGACAGGAGCTCTTAATGTGAAATTCATAGGTATTTTAAAAATGTCTCCCCCAATAAATATGCCATATGCCTACAGTATGGTGCAGTGCCAACGGCATTCAAACTGAGAAACACATTTAAATGAAGCCAATGTCCAGGAGCACTGCACTCTGAGTTTTATAGGGTTTCTAAAATCCTTGGCTTTCCCACACATCCAGCTCTTATCAGTGCAACAGTGGCCAACTTTAACACCCGCCATCCAACCAGAAAACCACCTCCAGCATGTTACAAGAAAACAAACGAGCAGCCAATCAGTCCGTCCAAATTCTGCATCCAGTTTGGTCTCGACAGTTGATTATAGTGTCTGACTGTGGACGGGTAATTAGGGTGGCCTCCCTGAGTCGCCTGCATCCACAGTGATAAATGTGATGCTTGATTAAAAACGGACTGAGTGCTGTTCTCCGACTTTGCCAAACAATACATAAATCAGGGCTGTTGTGCAGGCGGGGGATATGATTTAAAATGCCAGACAGATGTTGCTGTATCCCCGCTCGCTGCTGCAGATACAACACTGTTGCTTCGACAGGAATTTATGCAGAATTATGCTGTTTTACTGGGGCCTTAATTTGCTGCCTTCCAATTTTACTATCTTAATTATAACATACAAAATGAGCAACAGGGCTTCATTCAAAATTCCAACTCCAATTTAAATGAGGGGAAAAATTAAATATTCATCTGTAATTATCTGTTTGAATTCAAAATTCAGTGTAAAGTGCAACAGGCTGTGTCTTGTAATCCAGTGGAGGATTACTGAAATAGACTGTCCATATGATTTAGTACACGCCCTGCTGCCCTTTCACTAAACAGTCTCACGCCATTGTTCCAACAGCCCATTATTCAGAAACACTAATATTTCCCCTTGGACTGAAAGCCCATTGCTCTGAAAATACACACTCTCCCGGCAGTATCACACTAATCCTAACCCCTAACCCAAACAACTGCAGGGAGAGTGTGTATTTTCGGATCAATGGGCGCTTTCGGGATAACAAGCTGTGGGACAAATGTGCTTTCCGTCCAATGAGATATTTTTCAGACTATTAGGGTTTTGGACTAATGGGCCGTCCTTCACTAAACAAGTTTAAAAAAACGTTTTTGTCTTTGCTCATGGAATAGCTTGTCATGCTGAATGGATAATCCTGTCTTTAATGTTTTTTATGAGTTTCACAGCTACCGTAGTTTCTGATACACTTGGACTGGGAGGTTAGCATTCAGATTTTCTGCCAGAAAGCCCTAAAGTCAACTTCTCCGATGTGCAACATTAAAGAGCACAGCTGTCAAAGCTCAAACTGGGTTGCGATGTGAACAAGTGAACAGCTGATTGCTTCAGTTTTCTTATAGGAGGACGTCCTAACCTGCTCCATGCATCAGCAAACAGCCTGAGTGACGTGCCGCTTGCTTCCAAAACTGCTCGCCCTGACTATTTCAGTGAAGCTGCACGCACTTCCAGCCTATTTTATCTGGTTAAAATCAATGTGACATCCTTGACGTTTCTGTTTCCCCTCATCAAAGCAGTCAAAAGGGAGGACAAGTAATTTAATTTAAAAAAAATTAATGTGTTTGAGAAGAAGCAGCACCTTTTATATGATCCACAGCAGCCTTTTTACAGGAATGTCCTCAAAAATGACGGGGTTTGGATGGAAAATGGGGAACTCTTGGGAGTTACAAATCAGTACAGGAAAGGCTGATTTAAGAAAATTACATTAGCTAGGAATAAATCACTCAGACACTTTCATCAATTGCAGCAAGCCAGATGAGTTTGGTTGTAAAAGGGACTAGAATTATTCCTTGTCAGCAGTGAGCTCTTGCTTCATAACTTTATGAGTCAAAATCTTTCACCAAAAAACATGCGAATGCTTTCATTTCATAATGTTGGAATGTTGGTTGTCAGTAAATTGCAGATTTCAGACAAAGCCATAGTTTAGGAATGGTTACGCGGGTTGTGCAGTTAAAACAAATTGTGTTAACTTCTCACTTGTTTGATTTCTTTTGACTAGAAAGCAGTCATTTCCATGTTGCTGCCGAGGTTACCATGGTTACCATTACAGCTCCAGTGGAGTGACTGTTTCACTATCACCAGCACGTGATCATGTGTTTTTTTTTTTTTAGCACCAGGTACTCCTTTTCCCTTTTCCCTCACCTCTTTAATTCACTGAACCTTCTGCTTCTACAATCAATTCCACTGGCCTACTTCCAGAGAAGCAGCGGCTGTTGGCACAGTGACCTATAAAAACGTGCACCTCCAGTCACCTACACTCGTCATCACGGAGGCCCCGCTTCCACATGTGAATTCAAATGGGGGACTTGAACACGGAGGACAAACACGCTGGCCGGCATTGATTTTTCTCTGCAGGTAATAGATGCATGTTGATGGATCGTGAGGAGTCACGGCTCAGAGGGGACTGCCATGTTTCTCGGCTCATTTTCCACCTTAGTTCAGCTGTATAATTTGCATGCACACATGCAGAGCACCAGGTGTGGACACACTGCTTCAACAATACCCTCTCCAGACTGCTGCAGGCCCACTAAATTCACTGGAGTCGACAGCATGGCAGACCTTGGCAACATCTAGCTGAGTCTACTGTCCCTGCCAAGGGAAAAAGTTCCTTTTCTTTAGTCTGCACTATAAAACTGTGTCAGGCCCTGAAAACCACTGGAACCTGAAGTACTGGACACTTGTTCTGCTATAAAGTAGCACAAAGGAACAAAGAGTAAAGAGGTTAATTAAATGTGAATATAAAGAATCCATAGTTTGTGCTGCAGTGGTGGTATTACAGAAACTTCCTAATTTGCAGATCCTATCTTAGCTGTTTGGTAACCATGGTAATTAGGGTTAGGACCTGATTTAGGAAAAAATTACAGGTGAACAGTTCCAAGATAAATTTTCCAATCCTAAGAGAGGAAAAGTGTATTACACAAGCATCCGAGCTTCCCAAACTCTACAAACACAGGATAGTAGTGTTAACAAACAGTGGGTAAAGGTAGTGTTAGCTGTTACGCTAGTATTACACAAGCATCCTACCTTGCCAAAATCTTAAATAAACTCTCATAACGTTGGGATAGCCCTTGCCATTAAACCGTCCTAATTTTTTCACCTGTACTAGTAGCTAACTTACTAACTAGCTAATGGTAGCTAATGGCAGCATTCATTAACAATAGCTAATGGTAGTGTAAGCTAACAGAAGGTAATCTTCGTAGATGTTACCAAAACCTCTGACGTCAATCTATCTTCAAGTTAAATTTCCCATCTTGTTTTTGCTCTATTTTTTGTATGTTTCAGTATGTTTCAATGCTCAAAAAAACATCATGTAGCTTGGCAAGATGAGAAAAGCAGTGTCGGTGCTAGCTAATAGACATAAAAGTTGATTAGCGAAGTTGGATTGAGAATTTACGGTTTCCTAACCTGAAATAAGACAGGATGAAGTAAGATGGGATTTCTAAAGATAGTTAGCATTTGCTCTTGTAACACCAAGTTGGTTGATCGGAAGTTTCTGTGGAGACCAAACTTCTGTTCAAACTTTGGAGCTCCTCTGAGGAACCGGATCATTTTTGATCTGCTGTGGAGATTATAATGAGGACAACTTTAATTGCTGATGACAAATCACGGAGCCAGTGGAGGATCTGAGCGCTGCAGTGCTGCCAAGGGAGCAGCTGGAGAAACAAAGCAGCATTCTGTTTCTGCTCAAAAGCCTTCTGTCTCCGATTAAACAAAAAAAAAAAAAAAAAAAACACTTTAATGCTCCATCAGAATTGGTTTGTAATCTGATCACAAATTTTAAAATGCAGCTATTTGAGAATGTAAAGGATTTGTGTCTTTATGTTGTACGTAAAGAATGGAGGAGCGATGTGCAGGAAGCCAAACACCCTGCAGTGTCACACTCTGGCTTCTCTCTGCTCTGACAGCTTTCACTGGTCAGATTCACATGCAGCGTTTGTAATGGCCGAGTATGCTGCACTAACCGACCGTACGGCACTGTATCCAATCCAGAATAGGCCTGCCTTTCTTCTGCCGTGACCAGTTGTCACATTCCAGCATTAGCGGGAGAGAAACGGCAGCTATAGAGGGGTACCACAGGGGCCAGCCCAAACCAAATCTGTCTTCTTTTCAAGGATCTGTGCTAATTATCTAAGATCTTTTCAAATTGTGTTCTGTGATCTGTTGAACACGGCTGGTACAACGAAACCATTTGCCTGAACTCGACTCTCACATTGGAACCAGTGAAGTCATCGCTGAAGAGCAAACCCCATCCATTTGACCCTTAACTTAGGACAAAGCACACGTTGAGTAAAGTCATTCAGAGGTTCTTTAACTCGAGCCACATTTTCATTCAGCTTTGAAACACCTTCATTCTATCAATGGTCCGAAGGTAAGTGCAAATAATTATAGCCTCTGAATTATGAGACCAACAGACTTCAGTGCAATAATAAAATATGTCAGATGTATTTCCCTGCAGGAGGTTTAATATAATCCAAGTTTGTCAAACTATCAGCAGGGGTTCCAAAATATATAGCCCTGTTTAAAATGCTGCAGGAAACTCCATTATGAAACCATAAAACGCATCGTATAACATCATAAAAGTACCATATTCCCCTCTGAGATGGACTGGGGGGACAAGCAGACATGATGTCATGCTACGACGTCATGACATTTTCTACGGAGGACTGGGTTACAAGTGATTGTAGCCAAGTTGTTCTTTGTGTTATTTAATATACACATATAAATCACGGCAATAGAAGGCACTGATGGAAAGAAACTGAACACTTCCCCCTCATTTCCACAGTCAAAGAGGCCTGACATGAGGCCATATGCTTAAAGGGAGACAGCCAGTTAGCTTAGCTTAGCATAGACTGGGAACAGGGAGACACAGCTGTCCTGGCTCTGTCTATAGTGGGGATCCTAATCATTTATGCATTAATCGATTAACTCCCATTCAGAATTTTACGAATTAAAAATATACTAACCGATTATGTATGGTTTATGTGACAATAATTGTGTCCCATTTGGCTTTTTTTTTGGTTGAATAAGGACAGGCTGACAAGAGCAATCGTTTCTAATGAGAGCCTTATTGTTTTATTAATATTAATTTAAATGGTTTGTGTTTCATAAATTAGCCTAATGTTTCACATAACTGATGTGCTGCTGGAATTGTTTAAATTAAACAAAGAAAAAATGTGCTTTTTTGTATCTTATTAATTATTAATGATTAAGCGACATGTCAACTGGTTAGGGAAAATGCACAAAATTTGCAACCCTAATTGAAAGCTAATAAAGTCCGCCCACCAGAACATGTAAAGTTCACTAATAAACATGTTGCACTGTTTAATTCATGCAAAAACTGAAGTGTAAAACATCAGGAAACGGCCTAGTGTGGTACACATTTTTTCCTCCAGGGTGGTGAAGTCAAGGCCCGCCCTACTCTGACTCTGATTGGCTGGTACTCATTGCCTTTGTTTGCATCATTTGGTTTGGGTAGTTTCTGGGTTCTAAGTTCAAGCATGAGGAGTGTGCTTGGGTAGAGTCAGAGTAAGAATATCAGGGTAAGCCAATAAGAAGTGTAGTAGGGCAGGGCAGCTCATGTCTTCGCCATCCTGGGGGGAAAAAAAGTACCTAGTTTCTAGTGTTTGTGCTAAGCTAACTTAGCCAGGCACGTACAGACGTGAGAGTGGTAGCAATCTTCTCATCTACCTCTCGACAAGAAAGCAAATCAGCGTATTTCTTAAAATGTCAAACTGTTCTTGTAACTAAACTACTGCTGCAGAACAAAAACAGTTGATGCATTTACACACTATGAGGCCGTCTCTTTAGACAATACAAGATAGCACGCATCTCCATGTCTGTGTGTAAAAGGGAGAAAAAAGAAATCAACCAGGATGGGTTCATTTAATTTTCCAGACAAACATCTTTCCTGTGTGCAGCAGCGATGTCACATGGCGTGTTTCTTGTGCTGATAACACTGTCAGTGAGTTGATGCTGATGGTCATAGCAGGCAAGAACCAGCAAGGCGACGGTGTGCAGATTAAATTGTCGTCAGATGCCTGGGTAATGGATCGACTGGATGTGGTATCACGGTAATAAGCGAGCCTTGGGGTGTGTAGATTTTTTGATGAAATGCACAGTGTGGTGGATGAGTTGGCACCGCCGCTCTCAGCAGTGACCTCTAATCTGTCTGCGCTCCATGTCTACAGAGCAGAGACAAGGATCTACAGCAGGACAGAGCCTCTGGAAGCTCAAATTCACATGAAAAAGAATGATTGATTGGATGGGATGGTGAATTTCTTTTAGGCAGGGGGCAACCAATCAAAGTATTGACAGAGTCCAAGCTCCCTGCTGGTGTGTTTCTTATCAAAATGAAAGAGCTCATAGTATAAACTATCAAAAGCAAAACATGAATAATTCAATGACCTTCACTACAGTCCACCAGATTAAAAGATGAAAATTTCAGGGGTGAGCTGTGAAGGAGATAAAACTGTGTGGTAGATTTCAGCCAAAACACATCCAAAATAAATTACAGCGTTGTCACAGCTCATCATGAAAGCACAATAACCAAACAGCCTTCCCCATCGCCATTGATCCATGAATATCAAAATGATGGCGAGAAACAAATTATATTCTGGAGGAAAAGATAAATACGGTGGCTGGTTTATCTCGGGATGACTGAGGCGGGAAAACACCCATTATCCAATGCAGATTTCTCCCATTTATCAACTTCCACTGTGGCTTGCTTGCAGTCAGAACTGCCATGTTTACTTAAACAGTGATTCACCTTATCTGCAGTGAGCTCACGGTACCTGAAAAACCAGCTACTGATCCCGTCCTGAGACTGCAGGAACGAGGGGTTCAGCTCCCCTCCGTGAGATGGTTGAGCGGACTATTGAGCAATGCTTAAATGGGCAGTCCATCAAATTGGGGAAATTGGCTTAAATGTTTCCTGACCTTGCTTGGAAAATTAAGGAGGATAGTTAACTTGAAGGATGATGTGCTTTATGGTTCTAAACACGGAATAATTACTCTCCAACCGAGCCAAACCTGAGTGAAATTGGTGTTTCGACTGGGCTGGAAACCACGAAACCAAAAACTGCAGCTATATGGTGACGCAGGAAATAACAATTTCAATTCCAAGCCATGCAGATTCCCTCAACATTTTTCTCAGCCATACTCGCCAATTCCCTCCAAGTCCAACTATCTATAATAATCACTATCATCACTCCTCATTCCTCTCTAAATAGCCCTCCATTGTGCCACAATGAGAGAACGTCTAAACAACACAGCTGCACTGAGACCTCCACACTTCCTCTATCTGTATTATCTGGTGTGGTTTTCCGCTTTTAGGCGCTTATCTGGAGGAAACAGGAAGAGGAGAAAGGCTATCTCCCTCCACAGAGTAAATCATGGGGATGGGAATGAAATATGAACATGCTATATCCCTTCTAAACATTTATAAATACAGTAAGTGTGAACAGAATTTGGGCAGATGACAAAGGGGTTAAACAGGAAGTTGAAACTTTCTACATGTTTTATTTCATTTCATTTATTGGTTTATTTATTGGTCTACAATAAATGTGTTGCACCAGATATAGACAATACTAATATCCATATAATGTACATTCACAGTCCATATTATCAATTTTTTTAAGCACTTGAATATCATTGTTGTGGACTGACTGCTGCATAGTATTATCAACATTATTAAACTTTTCATAAATTCAGTCATTTATAAACATTTGATCATTTGGTCACTTTAAAGTTGACTAATGTATGTAAACTTGCCACCACAGGAACAGTGGTTACATGACCTGAAACAAGCCACTATTTAAGCATGTGTTGATGGGCTCTGAGTTCATCTGCATGTACACATAATAATCCACCCAACCATCCACCCACCAAAACATATTATTTTCTCCAATTTAGAGACTCGTACCTCTACCAGTCCCTGAGGCAATATTACATTTTATAAATAATGTCGAGCAGCTCAAGCTTTCCAGGTGATTTCTTTATTGTGCGTTATTTTGATGTATGAGTGTTTTCTTTAACAATTTACTTCAATGATTCAAGAGGCTGCTTTCAGTTTAATTTCTATGCCATACTGTTCCAATACTGGTCAAAATTACTGCATCAGATATCAGGAAAAGATAATCCATACGATCCATTAGCCTAAACTATCACATAAATGATTGAGCGACATGCTGTAGAGAGAGAAGTGTCACAAGTAACACAGATGAAATTTATTTTTAATTTTAAATGTCTGAGTGGTGCTGACCATTCAAAATGCTGCTAAAAATTCTCTGTGCGATAAAGTTTAAATAAAACTAAAGCAGCAGTATGACTGAGTCATGCTGTGGGCTGTGGTTTCTTCCTTTAAGAGAGTAAAATATTTGTTTCACAGTTTGAGCATGATGCTGAACAGGTATTAATACATTCAAGATAGTTAGTATTTAACAGAGGGGAAAAATGGTATTGACTTGGTATCCATATCGTCTGATACTTAACGGTGGCAGATTGAACTTGTATTAGACAAGACAGAGGAAGTCTACAGTAGAAACAGAATTAAGTAGTAATCAAAGAGGTTGCGCTGCTGTGCCTTGTGGTAAATGCGCACAGCGTCTCTGTGGAGAAGCCACTTTTTCCCACCCACTATCAATCAGAATGTTTCAGAATTTTTATGACCCCAGCCCACCCATTCTGCTGATTAGTCACAGTGCCCGCGGTTGTAACTGCATACCGTGCAGCACTAGTGCATGTGCATGCATGCACAGGTGTAATCTGGTACTTAAACAAGCAGCACCTCACCTCTGCCTGCAGGACAGACCAGTCTACATTCAGAGAGGCATTACCAAACCTTGATGACATGATGACTGTCTGTCTTTCAACCTTTCCGCTAATACTCTCCCTGATTGTAGGTATAGTATTCCACTGTTTTGTTGCTATAATTGAGCAAGTTTGAGCTAATGTTGTTGACAAATGTTTCCCCTTCATGGTCTAGTTTGTCTTATTTCACCTGATGAGCTGTTAGAATAAATGTTTATGGGTGGGGGAACTAAATCAAGAGGTGTTGGTATTTGTACAAATGAAGATATGGTCACAAATTTAAAGATAAATTGCTGCATCTAAAACCCCTCACAGTACTTCCTTGATGACCTCCCACAGATTCTATTTCCGCAAATTTCTTTAGAAAGTCTCCCATGTCTGCCACGAAGACATGAAGGCAAACAAATACCAACTGTAGCACACTTGAGTGACACAGCTTCCAGTTTAATCACTTCACTCCTCCTACATCTCAATACCAAACACCATAACTGTGCCCTTGAGTGAAGGTAGCACGGCTGTCATCTGATCTCTCCTCAACCTTAAATCTCTCAAGCCCTCACATCAACTCCCTCAATCTCCTCCTCTCAGGTTTTTATGAGGTGAGAAGCACAAACCGATTTTCCCCCACACATACCAGGTACTCTACAGTTGGCCCAGTTCTGACCCAGAAAGCCTTATTCATATTAGTATATTTTACAAGAGTTAGCTGGAGTAGCCATGCGTGAAGAAAGAAAGTGTGTGCAAGTGCTCAGCTAGGGTTCAGTGCCAAGGTTGCCGAGCTAATGAATCTCTATTGGTTTTTGTGAAGCGCCTGGCACTTATATTATAATTAAGGCACAGCACAGTGTCAGTATCCCATGCTGAGATGAATGGGAGCCTCATCACAGCTTGCATGGCACAATCACATTTACCTCATCATATTACAGGAATTTCTCAAACAAATAGTTTATACTGCAATACAAAAACATTTATTTCTCGCTTTATCTTGAGGAGCAAGTTTCCCCAACTCAGCTGAATCCACGAGGCTCGGGGAAAACGTTATTGCTTCAGGTGATGATAACAGCAGGCAGCTTTAAATGTTAGTGCAGCTCATTTCAGCCAGCTGTTCTGTGTGCACTTTATGTGCATACCGAAAGGCTGCAGCTTGCATTGAGTTCTGTATTTGTAAAAATTTAAATATGCATTAGCGATATTAAAGGAACTGTTTTGGGGAATGTGCCTATTTCCTTTTTTTTAAGAAGATGGATATCACTCTCATGTAGAGCTGCACATTTAATCGAAATATTATCAAAATCACAATTTGGCCCAGTGCAATATCCAAATCACAGGAGCTCCTTTTTTTTTTTTGATAAAAGTAAAATGTGTCACAGCATACCATTATAAATGCATTGTGGTATTACAGAGATGCCTCAATCATATGCAATCATATTCTCCAAGGAAACATGCTTGTTTCTTACAGACCCCAGCAAAAATCACATCATCATCAGGTTATATTACCTTTTAAATAATGTCAAGCAGCGCAGGCTTTCCAGCTGATTTCTTTATTGTAGCTTATACTGATGTATAAGTGTGTTCTTTAACAATTTACTTTAATTATTGGTGAAGCTGGTTTCAGTTTCGTTTCCATGTGAGCAGTCATGTCACTGCAGCCAATACAGTAGGATATTTATGCAGCAAAACTGTAGTTTATAAACTTGACAGGTAAAAGGAAACTCCCCAGAGGAAACATTATTAAATAATCAATAAAACTGCGCTGCTGTTCCTCGTGCACAAATGTGTACACAGCGCCCATCCTCTATTAATCAGAATGGCCTGCTCACTCCATGGATTAACCGCAGTGCCCTGAAGTCTGCGTATTGCTACTTTATATAGTCAGGGCAGCAGCATCAAATAAGGGTATTTCACAAAATGTCAACTACTTCTTTCAGTTCAACTTATGCAAACACATCAGCATCATATGTTAGATGCTGCCTGTGCCACCTCAGATCCTTTCAGCTTCCACCTACCGACTCCTTCCACTAACTTGAAAAGACCTGCGTGCACAGCTCACAGATCACACAAACCCCAGCATGAGAGCAGAGGCCGCCTCCATCATCCTGATCATTTACACCATCAACCGCTGACAGCTGTCAGTGCACATGAAAAAACACCAACACCCATCCACATGCACACACAGACCCCTTCAGATTCTGAGGAAGTGGATGATGAAAGTCAGAATGCTTTTTAGAGTGCCTTTCACAGTCAGAAGTGATACAAGCTGTAGTGAAATGTGAGCACTTTGTCAAGTGCAGCAAAAAAAAAACAAAGTTTGATTTTCTGTTCTGACAGCTGTTCTGGGCTCCAGACAAAAAAACCTCCACAGTCACTGAAAGATGATACTGAATGGCTATTGATTACAAAAGGTAGAAAGGGTAACTGCTTGCGATTCGTGTGATCCCTGGCTTGGCTTTGGTTTTGTATTACGCTCCAACTGCTGTAAGTTGTTTGAGAAGTCCACCTCGTGGTTTGAAGAGAGAAAGTGGATGCCAGCTTCTAAGTGTAATCTAACGCCACAAAAAGCAGCTTTGCTTACAAAGTGCGTTTAGTGCGCTGAGGAAGAAATTCAACCCCCGGCTGCTGAACACAGTTGTGAAAGGTCTCAGTCAGGGAAGAGCATGATGAACACGTATGTGGTTAGCCAGATAAGAAACTAGATGTTTCCACCCGTTTATCTACGGTTTTAGGTTGTCATCCTCCCAAATCTACCAGGGGTGTTACATGACAAATCTACGGCTTTGGCATGTGTATCTTACAGGATGCTGGCAAACTTGTAAGCCCGGTTGTCCGTGGATACCAGTGTTTTGGGGATCCACATATGGTGTGTGTACAGGGAGGGTCGTGGGACTGAGGTTTGGCGGTCGTGTCTTGGCAGACGGGCGGGTCGACCGTGGCCTGTGAAGCCTAAGGGCCAGCCAAGGGTGAGCAGCAGCCTCAACCAGCATCAAGCATCGCTGGGACCTAATGGGACGCGGAGGAACAACCTAAAAATAAACAAACCTATCTCTTCTCTTATTCTGATGAGTAGTGGTTGCAGAGGCTTGGGTGGTTTAAAGTATTAGAGCTATTAAGCCTGTCATGAATGCTTTCTACTCGCAGAGAACAGAGGAATTAACCAAAGCTGCAACAAACAGTTGTGTATCATATTTGTTTTGTTGCCTTTCATGCACCAAGCTGACAGTCACATGCCATGTTTTGTGTCTTAAATGCACAATATGTAAGTTCTGCTGCTGCGGTCTCTCTCACATTAAAACAATAACAAAAGACAGTTTGATGATGTTGCAAAGTAGTGTGGAATCATGGGAGTTGTCTTCTTCATGTTTAACTACCAACTATGCAGATGAAAAGCAATCTGAGTCAGGCAGGAATCATGTTCACAGATGAGGTAATCTATTAAAGCTGACTCACACATGTTTGGTCACATTCACTGACCTCTTTCCTCACTCTCTGATGTATTCAACGTATCCTGTATTTTCCTTGAAGTTAAACAGCAAGTAGCGGCTAGTAGGAACGCACTGTTACCTGATTTTTCTGGGTTTGACCATTGCTGCAAACGCTTGGGATAATGTAAGCACAAAGCTCAACAAAACATATAACATGAAACAAACAGTTGGGTATGATATTTATTTTCAGACGATTCTTGGTCTTTAGTTCTTGCTGCTTTTCATACATCAAGCTGACAGTCACATGCCATGTTTTGTCTTTATTTTGTCTGAATTAACAGTATAGGGCTGCAAATAATTATTTTAATGATCAAATAATCAAAAAGGTGATGTCTTTAAAATATTATACTATAAGATAAATAACTTAAATAATTACCTGAATATCAAAATTGTTGACCATTTATTTTCTGTCAGTCAACTTACTACTTACATAAATATGTACCAGACCTTGCTTTTCTAAAACTAGGTTTATATCTATGTATGGATGATTGAATTATTCATGTGTATGGGGGGTGTCAGGCTGCCACAATAAAGATTCCCACAAAGCAATTATCATGGCCAAAAGAATTCATGATAATGTTGTTCTTATTACTCACAGAAAAAGTGAAAACAAAAAAAAACAACAAACAAACAAAAAAAAACAACAACTATCATTTGAATTCATCTTTAACTTTGTTTATTGTGCGTTTTGTCTCTTTTTTGGCAAGTGAATTACACTCAAAATACGCCTCAAAATACAAGCTGAAGAGAGGTGGAGAGAGTCTGTAGTCGTAGCAGTACAGAAGTGTAAAAAGTGCAGTAATACTTATCCACAATGCCCAATGATTTTAACTTATGTGTAATATCAGCGTGATACTCATATTTCAATGCCAGTACACAGTATAGTGACACCCCTTGTATGGTGTAACTTTACAAAACAAATAATACTTATCCATCCTTCCATCCAGCTGACACTGCTAGAGGTGGGGTACACATCAGACAGGTCACCAGTCAGTCACAGATCTGACAACCATTCATGCTCAGATTCACACCTACAGGTCGGTCTAATTTTGAATTGCCACTGAACCTAACTTGCATGTCTTTGGACTGTGCTAATAGCGATCAACATTACACAAAATCTGGGGTTTCCACTTTTTTGAATAATAACCTTGGGCAACAGCAAAGTCTGACTCTGATTATCTGAGTGTTTCAAAACTGTCAAAACTCCCTGAAGGTTACTGTGATAAACAAAGGACGACGCCTCGAGTCATCCTCTGCATCACTGAAGATGTCAAACAGCGAGGACACTGAAGTGACAGGAAACCTCAAGTCTTCTTCAGGGTTTTCTGAAGTCAGAAGTTCAAGTTGGCAGACCCTGCAAAGGCACATGAAGGAGATTTTCTTTATTTTGACAGTACCTTTCATAAACTGCTTCTGATTAAAATAAAAATCTGCCTTGTGCGTGCCTCAGTACCCCTTTCTTTATGAAGAACAAGCCATGCAAGCATTGTGTTTGCCAGAGAACTGTTTTTCTTGCCCCTTTAAGGATTGCAAAAGCTGGAGCACATCCCAGCGAGAGAAGATAGGCTTTAACGTTTCATCCTCAGTCCTCAGCACTTCTACCACCATCTCTTTCCCTTAAACATTAAACTGGACACCATTACAAACCCCTAAGAGAATTTCTAATTCACCCCATTCTCACCATATTCTGTTCAAGCCTTCATTTGTGGCTTTAAAGCAGTCTCACAGCCACAACATCTGCAGAGTTTGACCACTAAGTGCTTTCGTGAATAAAATCTGCTAGTAATCAAAAAGACTCTTTGCTCCCGCCTTCCTATTGTTTGACTGATATTCTCATACCAGCCGTCCACCACTAAATCTAAAGACTGCAAAAACAAGACATCAATAGCGAAACTCTCTTTATATGGTCAATGAGTGAAAAAATATGTTAACGCTTGGTGCATAAGATGGCGACATCTTTTTTTCACCACCAAACCACACTTTTCATTAAGTCTCCCTGTTTCTCCTCGAAAACACATAATCCTTTATATACGCAAATCTAGTTAAAAGCTTCTTACCTCAAAACCATCTCAAATTACTATTCATAAACACTTTTTTCCATTAGTTTTACTCACCACATTGTTCACTTTAATTCTCCACTTGTCTTTAGGCGTCAGTGTTACTCATGTTTAAAATGCTTACAGTGAAAATTCCTCCTGACAGACACAAATGTCTCCACCTCAGCCCTATTACTTACAACTATGTCAGAGAGATTTCGCTCACTCATTTCATTAGCCTACATCTTCCCTCAATATTTATCTGCTCCGAGCGCATACTGTAACTTAAACAGCCTGAACACAACTAGGGCACATGTTTTAGATAATTATTCCACCAGAGGCACAGATATTCCTGGCAACATTTACTACAGCGGGCTGAAACCGATCACGCTGAGCCTTGGGAGCGCCAACCCATGAGAGATAACAATTACACGATTATCAAAAACAGAGATGAGTCAGAGGTGACATTGCTCCTTTTGATGAACACATTCACATACATTAAATGCATCAAATGCACCCACTGTTTGTTAAGCCAACAAATGTTACTCCCCCGTCTCCACCGCAAACAAGGCAGATGTGTTTTTGACTCACTCATCTCATGTATCAGAAATCCTTGCATTTTCATTAGGGCAGCTACATCTCGCATCTGAGCTGCAGCAATATGAGAGTAAATGTGAGGATCGGTACCCCGTAAAGAGGCAATAATAATGTATTTTATTCACATTTTGTAACCTACAGTAGGTTGAGCAGGGTTGAGCAGCTCTCTCTGCTCCCGTTAACTTCACCCAACACCTGGTGAGTAAGACACGGGGAACTTCTTGAATGTCTTCTGTAGTGTTTATTCAGCAAACTGTACATTTACTGCCACTAGACAACTTTAATGCTAATCTTTAATCCCTCTCCCCTCTCTCTCTCTCTTTTTAATAACCAATCACTTGGCTTTGTTGGGAGCTTGAATAAAACCAGTATTTAGAAGGTTGGTTAATTGTTAAATTCATCACACAGCCCCTAACAACTGCAGCTGAATCCACAGATAAGTAACTCTAACGTTAAGTACTCACCAGCTGTAATATTAACTCCTTGTCAAGGATAGTTTGGTTTAGCCAAGTTGACCTTAGTTTTGACAAATTAGCACTGGCTAAAACCTTCACAGTAATGTATTAAGCAACAGAATACTCTATTTATGTCTGTGTGCTCTGTTTCCAGCAGGTTTTTGTCTGTGCCATTATATCCAGTTGTCAAGAAATATCAGGTCAGGCTGTCATTAGCCTACAGCTTACATTTGAAATCCGACTCCAACCAGTCTGTGTTGCTGCTGTATGGAGCAGACACTTTTACACTGTCATCCAACTAGTATTAACAGTATTGATAACACCTTTAGAGGGTTGGAGTGGTGGGCAATAATATAACAATGTGTGCCTCAACACTGTGTAACACCAGTAACACATACTACCATGACAAGCCTACCTGTGGCTTCACTGTGAGAATTAAGTGATATATTATCATCATATAAAGTTGACATAGCAAACATGCCGGCTAACTTTGCTTGTAAACTCATTCAGTAGGCGTGAAACGTTAGCATTATGTTGGGTTTCTAGCGACCTAGTCCAATATTCACTCAATATTCTGGTCCCTTCTCCACCAACTTGGAAACATCTGTATATTTAGTTGCTAATTAGCTCCAAGCTAGGTGCTAATTCACCTAATAACAGCAAGCCGAGGGACAGTGAGCATAAAAACATTGATTAGATCTGCTTAAAGTCGAGATGAAACATGATCGATAGGTAAGCTGGACATAGGAGGATTTTGATTTGAATGTTGAAAGTTGGCCGCATCATAACCCAATATACTGTTGCGAGCTAGTTAACCACTGAATCTTAGCACTGTGCTGCCAAAAGCTGAAGAATGATTCGATGGGTGGAGGCCATGATATTATTAGTTGATACTGATTGGATGAAGCCTTTGTAAGCACATCATATTTTGTTTTACAGGAAGGAAACATGATTTGATTTTGATATTTGTCCTTCTGTTTTTTTTTGGTTTTTTTTTGTATATATGGTTAGATAGGTACACATATGACCAGAGTGTGATCTAAAAGGGTTAAAAGGCATTTCAGTTTCATCTCGACTTTAAAAGCAGACGTATTCTCTTGTAAGCTGCCCAACACTGCGTGGTAGCCTACAATAAATCTAGCAGTCAAGCAACAGCCAGAAACACTGTGATGAAAACTGACCTCCTGCTTGAAACTGATTGAATTTACTGCTTCTCTTATCTTAGTTGATTCAAGCACATGAACATTCCTGACACAACAATGCCTCTTATTAACTGAGCGTACTTCCACATGCTTGCTACACAGAGATTCATAGAAGGGGATGACTGAACCAGTTTTTGCTCCCTGGGGGTTCCAGATATATATTGTTCACATTTATAGGTGGTCCAGGGGGTTAAACAATAAGTGCAGCATTAACATACATAAAGGCAGTTTATTAGCACTTCAGCTCAAAGCTCTATGGTTTGAACTATGATGAAAGGGCACTTCTTAAAGACAATCCCATATTGATGCATTTATCGGTCAACCTCAGAAACCGAGCTAGAAAAGTAACAGATGTTGCAGCCAACAGGCTCTGTGATCTCCTGTCTTCTCCAGAGAGCAACTACTCTGTGTCACCTCTGTGTTATTTGTGTGGCAGCTTTAATTGTTTAAACCCTTGTTTGCAATGGACAATTTGCACTTAAATGGTGAGGATATTTCAAATAGAGAAATTATAAAGGGAATGTGCCAGTCAGATAAATCTAAACCTCACCGAACTCCACCCAAACCCCTCACTCAGAGAAGAAATTGTTTTGCTCTTCTGAGACAAAGAGGGAAGATGTTTTCACTTCAATTCCCTGAGGGACCATAATTCTTCCATTTTGACTTGCGCAGGGGGGCTGTGACGTGATTGGGGTCACAGATGTTTTGGGATAGAGGACTCTGAATGCTGAAAGGCATTTAGGATGCATTTCATTTCACCATGACCCTCTTTTATCTCTTGTCCTTACTTCACTCTTGGTCTCTGTTTTAATAATGTCCTAGTCCTGCTGGTAAAGACATCTATTCACCATATTTGTATCGATCATTTCACCGCTTCCCGATTGATTAGCAACGTAAAAGAATGGCTAGTGAAAATGTGAGTGACATCGGATCATATTTTTAAGTAAAACAACATATTTGATGACAGATTAGCTACCATAGCTAACATTAGCATTCAGTTACTCCCCAGCTAACGTAGCATTAAATTAATGTGTCCAAGATGTGTGTTGATATTTTCAGAATTAAGTTAAATCTTTCCTGTTGTGTCATGTAACGGTGATGTTGCTGATCAATCAGGAAGCAGTGAAATCACAACAATTTATCACATTTGCTACGTTTAACAATGTTCATCCAGGGACACAGCAGTACGACATTTGAGCTTCCAACACTGAGCATGACATCAGAGGAAAATGGCAGCTGTGACTATATAGAATTACTGGGTCCATTTGTCAAAAGGTGTTGTTAAAAACCAATATCATTGAAATGTCTGCATCATGCGGAGCCTCATTTGTTAACCTGTCAAAAGCCTTGATGTTGGATATTCAAAGGAGAGTTCAGAGGTGATGGCAAATATATTTTCCAATCTATGATCACAACTGTCAAGCAATCAATCTAACAGCCCGCACAAACATCTTATCAGCCCTGTGAACACATTTGGCTAAACCCGAGAAAAGCCTGACTGTAAACCAGCAGATCACGTCTTGATTTTCTTCCCCCCGGATCAAAACTGGCCTGGCTCAAGTCCTCTCTCAGCTCCCGTAAAACTTAGTCATTTCACACGCAGAGGCTTTTCATTGGGATTACCGGTTGGCCAAGAGAGCGCTTGGCTGGGCCCTGAGCAGTGCCCAGGAAAAACACTTGACATGATTGGAAAAGCAGAGAGCGGCCAGAACATCCCCACAACTTGGAGTGCCTCAACACAGAAGAATTATCTGCCTCGCCATCTCGTCTTCCATGTTAAGAAGCACATGTGACAAGCCAACGAGAATTTGATTATAGGGTTAAAGGTCAGATAAGATCGTCTCAGCTCGCAACATGGCAGCATAAGACAAATTTGTCCACAAGCAAGACAATCTTTTTCAGACATCTGCAGACCAGAATGATCAGTTCAACGCTCCTCCACTCCAATCTCTCTCTTGCCTTAACCTTTTGCTCGTAACTCTCTTCTAATCCCCGAGGGAAGAGACCGGGAGCACACGACTCTTGACCCCGAGAGACGACGCCGTTTGATGAACGACCAGAGAAGGTCAGACCTCTGATTGGTATTCACCCTCCTCCATCTGAGGGCGCTGAACCAAAACGCCGGCGTGTGTCCCCCCAGAGTGCAAATTACCACGGTGACTTTGATAGATACACAGCGTCGGCGAGTACTGAACTTTCACTGAGGGGATGGAGTGCGAGCGTAGGCTGGAGCGGGCAGGGCAGCGCCACAGGTAATATGTCACCAAGGGGCTTTTCTGACAACCTCCGGGTGTCACGGTCACATGGACAGACGAGGCTGATGGATGAATAGCCGCTGGGCGTTTTTACAGGGCATACGGAGCTCATTTCTACCACCAGTCTATGTTTCTCCTCCTTCGCCTCCTCCTTCACCTCCAGAGGTGAGAAGTAACTAAGTACAAATACTTAGTTACTGCAAGGTATCTGTCCTTTACTTGAGTATTTATTTTTCTGTCAACTATTAACTTTTACTCCCTACGTTTTCACACAATCTGTACTTTCTACTGTTTACATTTTTAAAACAGGCTAGTAACTTTGGTTTTAATGCATTTCAGTGTAATTATTTATATTGTGCATCTACCCAACATCAAGACAATTTTTAACCTAAATGGGACAGTAACACATAGAAAAGACAATTCCTTGGTGTATCCGTCAGTGCATATCATGCACCACAGATGTAACAAGTCGTAAAGCAAGTAACAATACAAAAACAACATAAGACAGACGAAAAATGACATAAAACAAGATGAAAACAAAAAAGATGTAACAAGACAGAAAAGGTATATGGATATATAACAACAAATTAATGATGTAAAAGATATAAGGTGAAAGCCGCATAAGATGTAACAACAAAAAACAATGTAAGACGTAACAAGACTAAAATGACATAAAACCCGTAACAAAGCGACATATACATAACAAGGTGAAAACAGCGTAAAACAAGCAGCAAGATGTAAACAATGTAAGACGTAACAAGACAAAAATAATGTAAGATGTAACAAGACTAAAATGCCGTGAAACCCGTAACAAGATGAAAACAGCATAAAACAAACGTAACAAGATGTAAACAATGTTTGCCGCAACAACGTAAAAGAAATGACAAGACGAAAACGTCGTAAAAGATCTAACAAAACGTAACAAGCCAAAAACAAGGTAAAATGCAGAACAAGACGAAAGTGATATAAAACACATAACAAGATAAAAAACGACGCAAGACATAACAAGACTAAAATAACTTAAGGTGTAACACTAAAACAATGTAAGATGTGACAAGATGAAAACAACGTAAAACACATTACAAGATGAAAATGACGAAGACGTAACGACGAAACAGAACAGAGATGGAGACTCGGTGGGGGGTTCAGTTAACTTTACACAGAACCAGAAACACTCAGTAGTATTGCGATTAAGAGGGCAACTTTTTACTTTTTTTTATTTGGAGTACATTTTAGTTTTACTTGAATAAAGACAGTGAATCAGCACTACTTTTACCACAGCCTTTTTTTAGTATCTGTGCTGCTATTTGAGTACAGAATATGTGTGCTTTTGCCACCTCTGCTCACCTCCACACCTCTGCTCACACATAACACACACAAAGGGTCCACTGATGGTGCTGAAAAGTAAAGTGGGGGGGGGGGATCTTTGACCTTTAAGGGGTGTCTGGAGATGCATACCAGACAGCACCCACTGATGAATAAGGGAGGCGACCTGTTCACTGTCTGTTCGTTCATTTAATCCCCAGAGAAACCTGCCACATACCTCGCATATCAGCAGTTTTCATACAGTGATTTAATACTTGATAACGGAAGACGAATTAATATCAGTTTGGACAGAACTGTTCCAGGAACCAAAACCCCCTGCGCCCGTATACAATGTTCAACTCGTCCAGTTCCTTCTGTTTTTTATAAGAGGACCAGATGTGGTGAAACTACTGAACATTTACTCGCAGGGTGATCATTCTTACAAGCACAGATGTATGGCAGGAACACTCACCTAAAAAAATTAACAGCATATTTGTCTTTTTTTTATATAAACACAGCCCGTTGTGGCACATGATCGCCCACCATAGTCTGGTTCCACTCGAGGTTTATACCTGATGACTGCGAGTTTTTCCTCGCCACTGTCGCCATACTGCTTGCTCATGGTGGCACCTATCGGTCAATAATATTATAAAGATATTGTATTCACCTGTTCTGTATGAGGAGAGCCTTGAGATAACTTCTGTTATTATTTGGTGCTACATAAATAAAATTAACTTGACAACAGGCTTGACAGAGAGGGTGAGAAAGTATGTAATATTTAACAAGAAAGGGGCAAAAAAAATTTGAGAAAAATGAGAGACTAAGCATTATTTTGTGTAAGAAAAAATAGTTAATCACTGACTGACAAATCACCGTCCATCTTTGTATAATTTTAAGAAAAAAAAAATCCTATTTTTAGTTGCAGTTTCATCAATGTCAAAATTTTAGTGTTTCTGACATTTTATTGACTGAATGACTAATTGATTAAAAAATAAAATAATCTGCAGATTAACTGATGAAAATAATTAGGTAGTTTAAGCCAAGTATATTCTTCTCTTTTGTCATCTCATGACCCCTTAATATTTTGTCTTACACTGTAAAAAGTCATACAGGAACTGATATGTTCTCATTAATGTAACATAAATGTACAAGTTGTGTTCATTCAAGTTAATCAAACTTAAATTTTCTGTTATTTATTTTAATTTTGACTTGAGATGATGAGTTGAATGAATGTACTGCACAATGTTAATCAACTCATTAAATTAAGTTTCTAAAGAAACATGATCAGCATATTAGCAGAAATCCCAGCATGCATTGTTTGAGAGTTAAAACATTCTCATAACCTTTTTTTTATTTTTAAGTTTGAGGAAGAGATATAAGCATTAAATTCATTCCCGACCCTGTGACACTTTTCTCAAGTACAACTGAATTATAATCAACTTGATTGGACTCGAAAACTTTATTTGTGTAGAATCATTACAAAATAGCCACAAATTGTCTTTTCAAATTCAGTCAACTTAATAATGTTGAGTTTACTGAACATGTTTTCTCAAGTACAAATAAATTAGCATCAAGTTTATTTGACTAGTGCCTCCAGGTTTGCAACAACTGGTTAAATGAAACATACATAGACAGTAGAAGATATTACTAGGGCAGCAATCTATGATTATTTTCATTATTGATTAATCTGGTAATCATTTTCACAATTAATTGATTAGTTGTTTGGTCCATGAAATGTCAGAAAATGGTGTTACTGTCACAGAGGAGTAAAGAAATCAGAAAATATTCACATTTAAGGAAGCTGGAATCAGAGAATTTTGACTTTTTCTCTTTAAAAAAATGACTCTAAGTTTTCTAATGTCATGCTTTGTCCACCTTTATTTACCCCTACAGTAGTAACTCCCTGTTCATCAGGTCAGCACTTACAGGCTCTCTCAGACTGGCCCTCCACAGCGTGATGCTGTTGACATGTTTGTTCAGCTGTTTGCGAAATGAAGCTCCGGGTTTAAATTAGCTTTAATTCCCCTGTGTGCGGGCAGGGCATTGTTAAAACAGGCATGAGTGCTTCTTCACCAACACAGAGAGCATCTGAACCTCTTCATGTGCACCGCAGCGGGCGACGGGACCGAGGCTGCTTCTCAGCTCACAACGTGCTGAACTTCACCTCCTGAGCTGTGGACATGGACCATGTGGTGCACAGTTTACTGTTTGTTTTTTTGTTGGTTTTGTTTGTTTCTTTCTAGTTTTAATTGTTTGATTGTTTTTGTTTTGTATATTTTTTGTCTGATTTGTTGTTTTTGTTTGAGGTTTTTTTTTTGGAAAATTCAGTTGAATGAGGGACATTTTAAAGCGATATGAACTCAATGAGCAGCTAAAGCGCAGTCCAACTTGCAGGAACACACCACTGCATGCTGATATTACTACAGTTTCACCCTTCATACTCCAGTTTAGTCCCCTTCCTTGTCCCTGTCTTCTGTCTCTGACTCCAGCAGGACTATAAGCAGTGATTTATTACACGCTACGGACACAAGCACATGCAAGCGTGCGGAGGGACGCAGCGCTTCCGTGCGGAGGTAACAGGAGGAGATGACAAGTGGAGGAGCGGCTGGATGGTGGATGGTGGATGGTGGTGGTGTTGGCAGCTGTGGGCGAACCCTACCTGTCATCGTAGCAGAAATCCGCGTCCAGCGTGTTCAGATAGAGACCCACAGCCACGGCGGTGCACAGCAGCTCCGTGATCATCTCTGTAAACCAGAGTGGGAGACAGAAATGACTGGAATCAGGTCCCCGCTGCTCTGTCAAGTCCCTCTGTGTGTTGTTATTGTGCTCTCAATTCAGCCGCTCGGCAGCACGGCTCTCCACGCAACGAAGCAGGGCATTCCCCATGGCATGCAAAGTGTGTCAAAGTGTGCCATATTCCCTCTAACCCGCAGTGTAGACAGACGGGTCAGGGGTGACGGGAGGTGAAGCTACAGCCGGCTCTGTCTCCGAGCTGTGCGCATTTCATCTGCTGCTGCTGCTGCTGCGCTGCGGCGTCCTCAGTCAGTCAGTGTGCGCATCTCTCCCCTTGGCACTGGAGAGAGCAGAGCGGGGAGACGCATGTGGTTTTCCACCGAGGCTGAGCATGCGCACTAGGGTCTGCACTGGAGGGAAAAAAAAGGTGGGGAGTGTTGGAAATGAGTAAATGTGTTTTTACGCATCACTGATGGACTAGAATGAGAATCAGGAAGAAAAGCATGAACATTTGTCCATTTAACAGAACAATATGATATTTTTTTCTGTTTGTGAAAGGCCGCACGCCATGTGTGTCCTACAACTTGTGCAATAATACTTTTTTGTTTGTCTGATTGTTTTGCCTTAGTTTTAAATCTTTTTTTTTATTGATGTTTTTTTTTAGTTTTTGTTTTTTGTCATTGTTAAAACTAGAAACGTATGGTTTTTTTTAAACCATTGTAAATATAAAAAAATTACATAAGAGACAATTAACAATAAACAAAATGAACTCAGTGAGCAGCTAAATCACAGTCCAACTTAAATTAATACACATATGAAAGTAAAAGGTATATATAGTGCATGTTTTATTTATCTTATTTTATTTTATTTCATTTTTATTTCACCTTTATTTAATCAGACAAGTAAGTAAGAACAAATCCGTATCTACAATGTAAGAGTATTAGGGCCAGAAAATAAAAATTCTAAACTTTTGCATTTTGAGAATAAAGTCAAAATGTCATGAATGAAGTTGAATTTTTAGTATTTGGGCCAGGCATGAGAAAAAATAAATCAGAGTTGAGAATAAAGTTGAAATGCTTGAGAATAAAGTCAACATGCCATTTCGACTTTATTGCCAAAATGCAAAGGAGAAAAAATTATCCCTCTATCATTTTTTCCCCTCATGCCTCACCCTAATACTCTTTGATAGTATTCCTGTGTAAGTATATTGAGAGCAATAAAAATATATCAGTGACATTCCTTGTACATATATGTGGCTAATAAAGCCTGATTCTGATTCTATATTCAAATAAAATGTTGGCTATTTTACCGTAAAATCAAAGTTTAATACAGAAATTCTACTGAAACACACTGCAAAGTAATTTGTCACAGTATGCAGCTGTCATTTTACTATAAATTACAGTAAAAATGTCACAGGAATAATGTAAAAGTAATTACTAAAAGTAATTTTTTGTTAACATTCGGTCTAATATTTTACAGTGCAGACACTTTAAGCTTGGTCTTCAGTTTTGTTTAATGCTTAAGTGTTAAACAGCTGAGATGGGGCTGCTTTTTTGGTTTTGTGATCATATTCTCTGATTCTAACACCAAATTAAAAGTATTGATCAATTTGCTAAACACCAACCCCCCACCGTCTCTACGGAGAGGCTAAACAGGGAGAGTGGGTGTGATTGATGAACTGGTGTACCTCACACTGTGGTGTGGTGGATGCATATGGGCGTCAGTTTGGAAACGTGCAGCCTGGTCCCGCTGACTTCCAGCTGGACCAACGCCTGTCCCTCAGTCGGGGCTCCAGGCAAAGAAATCCAGAGCAGGGCAGAGGAGAGAGAAAAACAGATGGTTGGAGAAGGATGTATAGCCTGGAGCGTAAACCCTCACGCTCCGGGCTGATGGTGGGGGAGACAGTGACGGAGCAGGACGGGGCGAGGACACAGACAGTCATTTGTAACAGAGGCATCCAGTGACCCCAATGCTGAACAAGACTTGACCTTGTCCTCGTGGAACCTGCAGGACTGTTTATAGAAGTGGAGTGATGTGTTTGTGTACCTGAGACTGATGTCGAAGAGTTTCCTCTTCTACAGCATCCATCAGTGTCCACAGGTACTGATGAGAGTCTCTGTTTGGACTGTAGGAAGACAAACTGAAAATATGACCTGTCCTGTTGTTGGGTTTGTAGGGTCAGGAGAACAGTATCGCTCTTAGAAATAAGGGTTCCAAAAGGGTTCTCCCTGAAGGGCCGAGGTTCTACTTACAACCGTTTGCTTGTGAAAAAAGAGTTTGTCAAGGATTGTTGAGACCATTGAAGAACTCTTTTGTTTGTCAAGGGTTCTTTGTACTATGATATAAAATGATTCTAGGTAGAACCCCCTTGGTGGGTTCTAGGTGAAACCATTGGAGTATTTATAGGGTTTTCAGTAGAACCTCTTGGGTTGGTTCTGGATTAAACTCTTGGAGTATCTATAAAGTTCTTGGTAGGAACCTCTTAGTGGGTTCTAGATAAAACTCTTGCAATATAAATGGGTTCACACCAGAACGCCTTTCATCTAGAACCCCCCTGGGTTCTAGATGAAACCCTTGGAGTATAGGGTTCTCTGTAAAAAAAAACAAAAACCAACGCTGAGTGGGTTCTAGATAAAAATAAAAATCCTTAGGATGTAAAAGGGTTTTTGGTAGAACCCCCTAGATTGGTTCGAGATAAAACCCTTGAAGTATCTATAAAGTTCTTGGTAGAACCCTCTGTGTGGGTTCTAGATAAAAACCCTCAGAATATAAAAGGGTTCTCAGTAGAACACCCTGACTGGGTTCTTCTTAGCACTCTTAGAGGGTGGAAAGGTTCTGGATAGAACCCCTGGGCAGGGTGGAACCATAGCACCATAGAAGGGTTCTCTGCAAAAGGTTTGGTGAAACCTTTCACAGATGGTTCTAGGTATATCCTTTTATGTTGGGGTCTAGGGAGAACTCTCTGAAAGGGTTATAAGTAGACCATTTATAACAGGTTCTACCAGGAACCAAAAAGGGTTTTCAAGTCAAAGAACCCTTTATGGTTCTGGTTAGCAGCTTTATTTCTAAGAGTTAACCAATGAAAGTGTGTGTTTGGATCGAAGACAACTTTAAAATACGACCTTCTTGTCGTTGGGTTTGTCAGATTAGGAGAACATCATCACAACGTTCACCCAAACAAACTCTAAACACAAAGGCTGGATGCTCGCTGCTCCCTCACTCTGCCCCGTGGGGACAAGGGCTGCTCTGTCTTTCTGTCGTCACAAGTGATTAAGGGATTAGCTAAGGAAAGGAAGGGAAAATGTTCCTGTAGAGAGTGTAAACAGGCCCAGGGCAAAACAAACACATTACAGGAGAAGAGGTGTTTACTCTCTGTGAATGATTACCTGCTACGTCCTCACCGTGGCGGAGCATAATGAATATACTGCCTGCTCTTTAGGTGTAAACAGGCGACAGTCCTAAATAAAAACACCCTGTTTCGGTTGTAGATGCGAGTCTAAGGGGGCAGAATGAGGGCTAAGTGGTAAATAGATGACGAGGAATCAGCTTGCGTGCAGTGTTATTGCAACATTTCAACAATAAAGTCTAAATATTTGTCATAATTTGATGAATGTATTTTTGTTCTTTCATTTCCTATTTTGTTTCTTCTGTTTGAGGAAGTGACAAGAGTTTATAATTTAAAGCGCCTGAGGTTTCTCATTTAAACCACATTTTGTTCTTCTCATCAACAAAACAAATACTTGCATATTTTACTTAAAAAGTGTTCAAACTCTTCTTCATTTAAACCTTCAGCACTGGTTTAAGTGCCTTCAATGAGAATTTGCAGCCAGTTCAGCACAAAGACTGGGAGCAGGGAGAAATAGCTAGCTTAGCTTGGTCCAAATGTAACAAATCCATACACTAGGATGTCTAAAGCTCACTAATTTATACGTCATATGTTTTGTTGTTTAATCCATATAAAAATAAGCTAAGCTAAGCTAACAGGCTGGTCACCTAACTTGCTGCAAAAAGTTGTGTACAAAAATCTAAGAATAAAATCACAAGACCACATGAATAAGTAACAAGAAAAAAGAAAAATTTTCACAACAAGCTACCCGTTTCCCCCCTTTTTTATCCAAGTGAAGCTACCAGGCCGCTGGCTCGCTAGCTTGCTTCAAAAAGTTGGTGACAAAAACCTAAGAATAGTGTCACAACACAAATGAATAATAAACTCAGTTGATATTTCAGTCCACCAGGTGGTGCTGCTTTTTTTCTGATGAGGTCAGCTGAGGTCACGATCACCGGGATCGTCTTTTTTCAGTCTGTCTGCTTGACAATGCTATTTTGCTGCAATAAAAATAACTGAAGTGAGACGTACAGACTGAAAACTGTGTATTAGAACAGATGATGACAAGTTTTTTTTTTCTTTGGGGACACTGTGCCGTTGAAAAAAGGTAATAAATTGCAGCTTTTGCAAAAACCATAATATTGTAAAATGTTTAAAATCACAATCATACTGCATCATGACATAAGTACTGTAATGATTGTCACACTATTTTCACCGCCTTGGGTGAATAAGCATATTTCTAGAATGTTTAACACCTCCTTTTAGCATCATTATGCATTTGTGCATGGGATATTATGCAGAACTGTCTAATGATATAGTTTAATATGTCATCTCTTATGTTTTGTGGGTATTTTTAAGTTTACATATTCAAGACAAGAGACAAAGAGAGAGACAAAAGGCAAAACTGACCAGCAGGACAATCTTTTCAAAAATCTACTTCCATGGATGCTGTTATTGAGAGATTTCCGCTCCACACAAAGCGAGTAATGGTAATTTCCCTGCGCTATATACTCCGGAACCACTGCCTCTTCACCCCAGCAGATAAACATCACACAGGAAACAGATAATCACAGCTGGAGGGACCGGGCTGGGGCTCTGCCCTCACAGAAATAGCACACTCGTGGTATTAATATCAACATCGGAGCCCGGCAACCTAAAATCAGAGATATCAAACATCAAATCAAGTCCACCCTGGTTTGTGTCGCCTCCTCGTTCTGCTCAGGAAGATCAGAAATATCTCGTCTGCACAAAGAAAGTGGACCTGATGGTTGTTTGGGTTTGACTCTGAATTAAGATGGAAAAAATAATGACTGTTTGTTGTTTTAACTGTTAAACCACACTAATGTACACTCTTAGAAATAAAGCTGCTAGCTAGAAACATAAAGGGTTTTTTGGCTTGTTCCTAAAGGAGAACCCTATTTGGTTCGTGGTAGAACCTTTCATAAAGTTTCCATGTGGAACCCTCTTAGAGAGTTCTACATAGAGCCCAACATAAAGGGTTAAACATAGAACCATCTGGGAAAAATTTCAGCCAGAACCCTATATGAATCTTTCCACCTGCTGAGGGTGCTAACAAGAACTCTGCGAGGGGGTTCCTCCAAGAACCCTTTTATATTCCAAGTGTTTTATCTAAAATACTACTGTTCCACTTTTTTATATTCTTATTGTTTTATCTAGAACCCATCCACAGGGTTCTCCTGAGAACCCTTATATATTCCAAGCCTTTTATCTAGTACCCACCCTGGGGTTCTGCCAAGGACCCCTTTTATATTCCAAAGGTTTTATCTAGAACTCACCCAGGGGGTTGTACCAAGAACCCTTTCATATTCCAAGGGTTTCATCTAGAACCTGTCCAGGGCATTCTCTCAAGAACTCTTTTATATACCAAGGGTTTCATCTAGAACCCATCCAGGGCACTTTCCTAAGAACCCCTCTATATTCCAACAGCTTTATCCAGAACCCACCCGGGGATTCTACTGAGAGACCTTTTATCTTCCAAGCCTTTTATCTAGAACTCACCCTGAGGATTCTACCAAGAACCCCTCTATATTCCAAGGCTTTGATCTTCTTTTCTTTTCTTATTTTCCTTTCTTAGTAGAATCCACCCAGGGGGTTCTACTAAGGAACATTTTATATTCTAATTGTTTTATCAAGAACCCACCAAGGGGCTCTACCAAGAATTCTTTTATATCTGAAGGGTTTCATCTAGAAACCAGCCCAGTGCATTCTCCCAGGAACCCTTCTATACTCCGAGGCGTTTATCTAGTACCCACCCAGGGGGGTTCTACTGAGAACTCTTATATTGTGGTACAAAGGACCCTTGACAAACTCTTTATTCAAAATCACATGAGAATTATTCAGCAGCAAATGATTCTGGATAGAACGTCAGCTCTTCAGATAGAACCCTTTTGGAACCCTTATTTCTAAGAGTGTAGCCGACTGTAAAATGGCTTGATAGTGGTTAAAAGGGTCAGTAGATTGTATTGTTCCAGAAACGGAAAGAAAACAGAGATTGTGGAAATAAAATAAAACAAAAAGAGATCTATATCATACCCATAAACTGCAGCAGCTCATGATGGCCTATTATCATCACTGTGTACAATAAATCTGATGTGTTTTGGAGGGTGAAGCTGCCCCATTGACGGATGCTCAATCTGGTTACACTGAGGCTTTTCTATTGATACTATGAGCTTCCTGAATGCAGCGCTACTGTAAAATAAATCCAATTTATACAACTCAACCTCAGGAAAGTCCTTAAACCAAACGGACAGGACAAACACAGAGCGGTTTATTATACATGACAGGAAAAACTTTTTTATAAATGCTTAATCTGAGTGGTGCTCCTCTCCAGTTTCCTTCTGTCACATCCATTAAGGATTGCAGTTTGTGCCAGCATGATGTAAATACGGTGAAATGCGTTTTATAGTGTGCAATTATTGTAAGACCCTTGATAGCCCTGAAACCACAGCTCACTCACAAATTCAGGATTTATATCCTTCAAACAAGTTATTAAATTTAAAGGTCCAAAATGTAAAAATTATAAGGATTTATTGGCATAACATGGCAGGAATGAACAGTGGCTCTACAGAGGGGCTTTCACGTTTTGTGCAGTTTTCAGAGCCACCGTTTCTCCTACATGCTTATAAGAGGAGAGTGAAACGAGGGGTATTCAGTTGGTTGCAATCTGCAACCTCACCACTAGATGCCATTAAATCCTACACCCTGTTTTTTTTTAAGTTCCCATAAAGTCAAAATCGGTGTTTAAGTGTATTTATCACATATTTATTGCACTATACATCACCAGTATCCTGCCCAGCAATGACAAAAAAGTTGTTTTGTAGATTCTCTGGTATTTTTGATCGCATTTCAGAGTTTGCAGACTGCAGCGTTTGTGGGAACAAGCCCCACTGCACAAAAACACAACTTCATAACTTCATTCACTGATTTAGGTGAAACTGGATCATAGTTTATGGAGAAAATATTTTCTGGTTTCCCCCCTTGATGTCCTCCAGCTGCTCAGCTTCAACTCATGGATATTTATTTATATTTATGCTGCCTTCAAAATCTTTCCTGATGGGACAGATGGCTTTAGCTTAAAGCAACTAACTGTAACTGTTAGCTGCTGTTAGCGGGCAAAAGAACTGGCCTCAGCAGCCTCCCACTGATCATGGCTGGTCACCAGAATGAACACAGCCTCTGAGACCGACAGGGACTTGAGGTTGTTTATGAGTTTCCTGATGGACAGCTAGCTTTACTTGTTCCTAAAGTAAGCTAGCTAACTGCCGTTAGCCCTGATGCAGCCCCAGGGTGCTGTGAGCCAAACCCAGTAAGAACCACCTTGGTTCTGTAGCATACTCCATGTCTCAAACTGGGCTCTGGTGGTCTTTGAGGCTGTTTCGGTCCCCAGCTGACTGTGTGCACTGGGAACTCTCAGTCTGGGAAGAGTCAGCTAATAGGGCCAATCTCCATGCTAATGTTACATCCATTGGCTGCTTTGGCTGCATGACACAGGGGTGTAACACACAGCACTATAAATGCCAGTCAATGTCTGCAACCTGTCCCTCCCTAGCTTCCTGTTTTAGGAAATATGTAGGCAATAAGCACTCCACTAGGCATTTCATGACAACTTTAGGCTGCTCCTGGCTAATTTCTGAACAGGAAAATGAAACAGATGAACTGGGACTCAAGCTTCAGGAGCTCAGAGACTGTTGTTCCCAAATCTTACAGAGACCTGCTCCACAATAACCTGGATCAAGCTATTGAATTTGTTGGGTGGGCTGTTTACCAAGCCAGGGCTAACGAGCTAAAGCTCAAGTACAGTGGTTTGCCTCAGCGGTTAGCTTGGTTAGCTCCTGCGTGCTAGTAGCTAAATCCAACAAGAGCGCCACCTCTGCACAACCTCAGTGTTGTGTTGAGCCTGGTTCTGTTGTCTGCTAATGACAGCTAACAGTTGCAGGTAGCTACGTTAGCAACAATTAAGCTAAAGCCATCGATCCATCCGGAAATTGTAATTTAACAAATGAGAGCTGAAGCCGAGAAGCTGGAGGACAACAGAGGGGAAAAAAGAAAACACATTTCTTCATAAATTATGATCCAGTTTCATCCAAATCAGCAAATTGTAAAGTGGTGTTTTCGTGTGCAGGATGAGTGATTAACCGTTTCAAATCATTTAACAGAGAAAGACAAACTCTGAAATATCATTTAAAATACCCAAGGATATCTACAAAACAACTTCTTGTCATTCTTGGGCAGCATACTGGTATGTAGTTGACATATAAATCAACACACGTAATAAAAACACTTAAACATCAATTTTAACTTTATGGCAACTTTAAGACAGGCAATTTGCTTTGCAGTTACATTAGAAGTCGAAGCTGAATTGGAGCACTTTCTACCCACCACACGTAACAGTGTTTCTCTGACTGTTTTCTATGAGTTGGCAGATGTTTCAGATTGATCTAATTTGATATTAATCTGGACAACATTGCAAAGAGCGGGCAGGATTAATGGAAAATCTGAATCAGAAAGACAAGTCTTGTTATTGGAAATATGTGATGACTGTGTTTCACATTGAAAACAGCAGTTGTCCGTTCTTCAAGTGTTCCTTGAGGGCGACATTGTTTGAAGCTCAGAGTCAAACATTTAGAAGTTTTGACGTGACTGTTTACACATCTACAGATACATCTCTGACAGGTGTGAAATGCATTTTTTGCGCATGTGGCTCTTCAGAGGATAAATCTGCAGTGACTTGAGGCGATAACAGCGATTTTAATCTAAAACAAGCAGTGTGTGCCCAGCTCAACGACCAGCCAAATCCCCTCTTTCTCACAAGCAGGGCATCTGGCAGAGAAACGTAGCCTGTTCCTCTCTGGAGGGGCATGATGATGGCAGCCAGGACCACTTTCTGGCACCCTTCTCTCTGATGGCGGTTCGCCCAGGCCAAAAAAAAAAAAAAAAACCCAGTGTGAGCTTGGGACAGTTAAAACAGGACAACACGATGATCATGCTCAGATGGAAGACATTAGAAATGCGTGTGCGTGGATGTAAAAGTAAAGGTGGTTTGTGTAGAGTGTGTGTGCATGTGATGCTTTAAATTTATGTTGACAAAGTTTTTCTTTTGGAAACATAATTTGCAGTGGGAAAAAGTTAATAAATCACAATATATCTTAATTTATGTTAACACAATATTCATGATAACGCAAAACAGAAAAACATGTTTAAAAAAAATTGCAGTAACATCCTATTGTGACTTAAGTATCATGATAACATCATATTGTGGTGCACTACAAAAATACTTCAGTGGATACCAGCACCAGCATGAAAGCTAAGCAATGATTTTTTGTCAGCAACAAAAGGTATTTTAGCTATTTCAAAAAGGGCCCACCCAAAAAAAAATTGGTTTTAAAACTATATTTAGAATATTTTCATCGCTTTACCTTGCCACTAGACAGCAATTAATGATAGGAAAATGCCGTTATATAAGCAAAATATTACTCTCCCAAAAGAAACCAGACTCTATTGGCAAAAACAACAATTTTACAGTGAGATTTGCTGGTCTACTGCTGCCTCGATCTGTTAGTTTTGTGTTATTGTGTGACTTTGGTGTTTTAAAAGGTTAAATCTGATTCACCAAAGTCACAGAATAACAAAAACAAACTAAAAATTGAGGCAACAGTGGACCAGCAACTCCTGTGTTCTGCAAGATAAAATTGCTGATTTCACCAATGGAGTTTGGTTAGTTTGCAGAGATCGATATTTACCATCAGAAAAGACTGTCTGATAGAGAGGTAAAGCAGTGAAAATATTCTAGAGATAGTGCATACTAAAAGTGATACTGATTTTTCTTGTTTTGGGCCTTTTATAAAGAGGCTAAAACACCTTTTGTTGCTGACCCTGCCCACAGCAGAACATTGCTTAGCTTCTGTTTGGTACTCCTCTCTGCTTCTCCAAACTGGGGGTGTGAAGACCGACATCTACTACAGCTACTACTACAGCCCCATTTCAAATAATACAAACTATCCCTTTAACAGACCTTTAAACCATTGGTATGCTTCCTGACATTTAACAAACGATCACTCCTTTTCCTCATTTTCAGGTTGTGTTAATGCTCGATAAAAACTGCCACTTCCCTTCCAAATTCCACCCTTTGATTCTCGAGGGTTCATTAGTTAAAGACCATTCTCCCCCATTCACAAGAAAGTCCGAAGCATAACATTCACCATCTGAGAGCTAATTATTATTGGATGAAGTCTACAAAGTGCAAACGCGGGTCCCTTCCTGTTCATGAAGTTGGAGGAACCCTGAGATGATTCGTCAAATCAAGGAGGGCAGCAGGAACTTGACTCACATCCAGACACCACCGTGAGAAACTGTCATCAGAGCAAAGGGCCCGAGTGTTTGACGCACTCCCCTCATTTCCCCACCACTTCCTCTTATTCCTACCTCGTAATGAAAAGTCATCTTAGGTGGGATTGCCTCACATGACTCCCCATGTGGACTATTTCTGTCCCCCAGCCTTCATCACATCCCTTTCCTTGCAGATTTTTTCCCTGTTTGTTTGTGTGTATTGGGAGCGGGCCTTTTATCGTGTCATTTTTCTTGTCGTCTATGTGGGTACATAAAAAGAGGCTGTGCTAGAGAGTGTTTATATATGGACATATGTGCACAGGCATGCGTGCGAGCATCAAGGACGGGACAGGTCTGCAGGACGTGATTCACTCGGCCACAACAAAACTCAGCAACATTTATATCCCAAAACAAGCCGCG
Source organism: Lutjanus argentimaculatus (assembly GCA_034769285.1). Lineage (NCBI taxonomy): Eukaryota > Metazoa > Chordata > Actinopteri > Lutjaniformes > Lutjanidae > Lutjanus > Lutjanus argentimaculatus. Next base: position 1,256,674 of record JAWZSL010000029.1, on the reverse strand, counting down.
TTCACATCTTGAATTGCTTGCTTTCGTGTCAGTCCAGTTTGGCCACTAGAGCAAGCTGTCAGCGCAAAACACGGTGCTGGATCCAAACAAGGTCCAGAAGCAGCAGAGAGACTCACCATCTGTCTTTACCCGGATAAAAATAAAGCCCTAAGTTTCGCCACAGCGATGCTGACAGACCTATGGATGGCCCGCAGATGTGCAGGCTGCTGCAGCCACAAATAACAGCAGCCGTGGAAGATGTGATAGGAGGAAGTGCTTTGTACCAGCGCTGCACACAGCGGGGAGGTGTGTCATCACATTGTCTTTTATTTCAGCCTAATTTTGTTCAAAATAGACTCTTTGATTTTATAAAATGAATGTTCCAACAGAGTTTTAATCAACACTGTTCACACCGACTCAGTGGCAGGTGGCTACTGTGAAACACACAGCGCACAATATGACAAAAAACAACCTGTTCATTATGAAAGAGATAATTGGGTCAGTGGTTCCCAACCTTTTTTTGTTAAAAATATCCGCAGCCCTGTCAGATGAAAAGTACCCCTTCATCAACACCACTTGTCTGTTCAAAATGTGTTAATTTGAATTGAAGTGGGTGTTATTTAATTATTGATATTAAAGTGTTTTTTTTTTTCTCTACACAATTGAACTGTCAGTGTTTAGGTCTGTTTGGGCAGGTTTCCACTACTTTCCGCTAGCTACATCAACCATTATCCATTACTTTTAGCTAACTATCAACCATTTATCCATCGTCGTTTGCAACTATTCGCTCACTATTTCTTTATCATTTTAAGCTAAGTACTTAAACTACTTGTCCTTACTACAGCACTATTACTTTATGATCACTATATTTAAACCATTTATCCATTAATTTGGCTTAAGTAATTTAACAATTCATCTTATCTCATTTTTAGTTCGGCTATCTATTTCAACCATTGTCTTCAACTATGTATCCAGTTGGCTACTTATTAGCTAACTGTTTCATCTTCTTCTACTTTTCATGTCAGCTCCTCTTAATCAAACACGTGGTGTTCAAACAAATCAAACACACAAGTGTTCGCTGACTCATTATGTGGATGTATTTACGTTTTTACTTTTTGCTTAAAATGTCACACGCTGAGACGAACTTTATCTCAGCGTCAAAGTATCAGTAAGTGAATTTATAGAAATTTTCAGTTTCAGACAGTATATTTTGATTTCTAAATTGAGTGACACTGTGAAATGATTTTATATCTTTGGGCCCCTAAATGCTTCATTTCCCACCTTTGCTTAGCTCTTGTGTCTGTTTCCTATCAGTTTTAGTGAAATTCCCACCACCATAATTCATGTGTTAACATTTGTTAGCAAACATGTAAGAGGAGCGTGATTTATGAAATGACCGAGGACAGAGAAAAACAGAAGAAAAGATTAAAACGGGGTCAAGGGCGCCTCTTGCCCTGTCTATCTTTTCCCTTACTTCCTCTGGTTTGGGAGCCTAGAAATGGGGTTTCCAGACCTGTCAACAGATGGGATCCAAGCCTCTCTAAACCCCACAATGCCCCTGGCTCCCCGAACGGTCCTTAAAAACAAGTGTTTTCTCAAGAGTCACTAAACATAAAGACAAAAGGCTGAGACGGATACAATCCGGATCAATCAGACAGGCCTGACTGTTTTTCCAGCTGTTTTGAACTTGTGATTTCATGAGGAGAATAAGGTCAAGCCAAAAAATATTGAAGATTTATTTTTCATCAAAAACAGTAAAGTATATAAAACAAAACAAGATGTACTGTAAGGGATAAATGACTGTAGGAATAAGTTACAAAATTAAGATTAAATCGTACTTATAATTAAAACAAGCAGGAGAGAACACAATCACTCCTGAGTTATGATTGCTGATATAATCATGTATAATTATGACCAGCGTATCACAATCATGTGCATATGTACAAGTTCATTAGCTTGAAGTTCTGTCTTCATAACTCTTCAGTCCAACGACAGCGTAACATCTTGGTGACAGCAGGGGATCAAAGAGTTGCACCAGAGCAGAGAATGATAGATCCTCCTGCGGGACACGAAGACACACACCCGAAAAACAATAAGACACAACAGAACAGAATAAAAAACACATGCACATAAAAATCCCGATCCTCCTCCCAGTTTGGCTTTGTGACCCTTTGGCATCCTCCGCTGTATGATGTTCTCGCGATTAAAGATTTCTCTATTCATTCCCCAGAGAAGAAACATCTGTACAAATATTGTGTCAGGTGGACTCCCGTCCATGTGTAAAACAAGTTTGTCTTCCTTGATGCCGTTACGTCATTTTGGAAAAGAAAGAAGCATTACAAATCATGAGCTTTTTCTTCTTGCTTTTAGTTCGTATTTACAAAATACTGTTGCATGCAGTATGCCATACAACTGGGGCATACTGCTTCATCACCTTGACCTTTGACCCTCTTGCTCATTATCCGTCGCAGTCTGTAGTGATATTTGAATTAAAAAGAAAAAAAAAAAGTGCAGTTTGTAACGCAGCCAATCATATGTCATCTGTCTGTGCTCTCTCTGCGGCTCAGTTGATGTGACAGATCCTCTGCTGTGCAGAGGATTGTGGGTCAGAGTAGCCAGAAAAGCAGCCTGGCTTGCATATTTCAGAATGTGACCGGATGCAGGCACACCGCATTTAACATACATGAATTTTCTTTCAGACATGAACACAATTCACAAGTGATCCAGACCTGTCGTAGAAGTCATGTGCAGTCAGTCGGCTGGTATCCAAACCAAAGGTTTATCATGTCAACATTATCCTGTTTGTTTTACACATAATGATGTATTATGACCTACATTCAGGTGTACTGGCTGTATACCTTCACACGCAGGTTTATGAAGTCTTTGTCCAGGGGAAACATCCTCACTTATTCTGTCCTCTGTCTCCGTGATGAAACTTCCCCTTGAACCTCCCCTCCCATTACAGTCGACCGCCTTGTTGTGGCGAGGCGAGACTTTGAAGCCATTTTCATATTGAGACTTTTCTTTTTATTTCAGCGACTGTCTGACCCTCAGGTAACACGGCATTAACAGCACTTTATTTTTCCTGTTTCTTGGTTCTTTAATTCCACTGCTGACGATGTTAAAATGATAGATTTTTCTTTAGGGGTCTCTGAAAGCAGCACTTCAAACTCCAAACTCATAAACTTCTTTTTACTATTTGATGCTGTTTTCATGAATGAATGGCTACACTTCCTGAGATACGGGGCAGGAAGTGTAGCCATATATGGTATCATTGGGCGTTTATGCTAATATATACTAATTAGGCTTCATGCATGTGCACTCAAATATGCATAGGCGGATCATTTACCCAGTTACCTGAAGTTATGAGCGTTTGGTGAATCTGACCCGGCATGCTTGTGAGAGCCCTTCTTATGATAAAAAGTAAGAGAAATTTAAGATAAGAATATGAAAATGTTCTTGCATGAGGTCCAGTTTTTGTGGGACACAGTGTTCTTCTCGCATACTAACTAGTATGTTAGTATGAGTACTAGAACACACCTTAGGTCTTCAGCCACACTATAGTGGTTTTGTAAGGCTGTACTTTTGCTGCATCCAAACAACATCTGCAGAATGGGAAGAAGGAGAAAACCTCCCATTATTCTGACATCATGTATTATTCCATCATGCTCTCCTGGTCTATGAGCTACTTCTGCTGTGTTACGTATTTGGAGGAGTACCCCAACAAGCGAAACCAGACACAAACAGCTGGACTGATTGAATTAGTGTGAATATTGAATTTTATTTAGACCTGGCTGCCAGTGGTGGAGGCTTTGCAGCCATATTGGCACGGATTTGTGGACACCTGTGTAATTCTTTCCACAGAGTGGGAGCGTCACAGTCAGAAATTATCTCTCTGACTCAGAAATACAAATAAAAATCTGTCGAGAAGGTTTTTCCCGACTAGTTTTCTCAGAAATATAGTCTGATCCATGTGATGTGAATCTGGCATTAAGCTGATGTTAGCATGCTAACATGCTGACAAGTGACAATGCTTCCATGCTGCTGTTCAGTTGGTATAATTCTTGCCCAAGCAGCAAACTCCTGAGCTGAAAAATGAAGCCAAAGTGTCAAAAGCTGCAGTTGCTCGAATGCCGACTTGAGACTGGCCCCAAAAACAAGTCAGTTCCCATAGTCTTACATATTAAAACTCTACAGCAGAAGCTAATTAATAGGCTAATTTCCTCATTCATGATAACTGTATGGGGGATGAATTTTTATGTAACTTACCCGTTTTGATTATATTAAGGCTTTAAGTTATGCATTATTAAGGTTGGGACCTCTTTGAGTGACATTTGGGTGCCGTCAAAGGCGGTTAGCAGCTAAGTAGCCGTTTCATTTGGCCGCCTCAGCCACACACACACTCGCTCTTTGCCCATTTTTGGATTAGCCCGGAGTTAGCTGAGCCAAAATGGCGATGGCCAGAGCCACCACACTGTGAGCTTCACAATGAACGCGGTACCTCAAGAACGCCTTGAAGGAATCTTTGGAAATTTGGTACAAATGTCCACTTGGACTCGATGATGAACTGACTAGATCAGGTCACTGTAACCTCACATCCATTCTACTCTCATAAACATATCTCAGAAAAGCTTGGACAGAATCTGGTACAAATGTCCACCTGGACTTGAATGGATTAGATTATGTTAGTTGAGGGTCAAAGGTCACCGTGACCTCACAAATCATGTTTTTGGCTGTAACTCAAGAATTCATTCGCTGATTCTGACAAAATTTTACACAAACGTCTAATGGATACTAGCAGTTCTGGAAGGTAGTGACTTACATGTAACTAGTTGCATGTAATTAGATCTACAATCTATTGAGTTTGGTCATGAGCCACATTTTGGACAAACAAAAAGTTTGTTGGCACTACATGGAAAGTTAAGGGATCACCAAAGTTGCTTGGATTCATCCTCTGGGAACCAAGAATGTGTGAAGAAAATTTCATGGCAACACATCCCATAGTTATCAAGATATTTCAGTCTGGACCAAAGTGGTGGACCGACTAACAGACCAAAAAACAGCATACAAAACACTCTTTTCCTTTACTGCTTAAGGACTAAAATCCACTGAATTTGTGGAATTTCTGCACACAATCAATCAGCATATGTTATCCTACATATTTTGGTCATTTCAGCAGACACACAGAGACACAGTGTGTGTGTACGTTGCTTAATAAGTGCATCATTGTTTGACTATCAACACCGGAGACTCTATGGAAATCTACAGTATGTTTCTGGATGATCATCACAGCTCTTGCTCAGAACTTAACCTGATCTGTGTGTGTTTAAGGCTGAACGCACACTTATCATCATATGGATCATATTCACATCCATCCATCACCTCCTCTTTTTCCTCCTCCGCTCCTCCTCCAGGGAGATCTCTGAAAGCTGACCAGCTCTCCTGACGTTATATAGTTTGATTACACGACCCTATTAAGGAAGACCATGTGACACATGTAATCACGGCTTCAAAGCCTTTCGTCTTGTACATATCTCATCGCAATGACTCACACTGAAGATTAGCATGTTGTGTTTGGCTGCAGAAGCTTTACACGTTAAATTACGGGCTGGTTTTAATTTGGCTGACACCTATATTATTGTCAGTGGTCTGAATCGAAAGGTTTCCAGATTTCAGCAGAGATTTCTGCGTCTTCTCTTTCATCATCTGGGAAGCAAACTTCAAATCCCAATCAACGAGCTGTACGGGCAAATTATGAAGACGAGTTCAGCTGAAAAAGGAGAAGAAGTGAGCTGCGTGTGTGTCACGTGGCTGCTGCTGGTTTAAATCACTGTGAGTGATGACTGCAACTGTTTTTCAACTGCAATTTATAATTTCTACTTTGTTAAATTTCATTTTGTTTTCAGAGTGGGTTTAAGAGTATAAAACTTAATTAAAACTCTACAGACAAAAATCCAATTAGAGCTATTTTAAGAAAATGAACTACGAGACAGAAAATAAATGAAAGACAATTTTGATAGTCAATCTTTTTTTTTTGTTGTTGTTTCTAAAATGTGAATATTTGCCAATTTTCGCACCTTTAGGTTTTAAATTGTTATTCAGACCAAATTAACGATCTGAAGCTCGTCTGGCAGCTTAGAATGAGCTTTTTTACTAAAAATGGGAGAACACACACACATCATAACCAAAGAAGAACAAGTGCTGAGCCGACTGTGAGCAAATCATGAAATAAACAAAGAGCTCTTCTGGTGGCAGTAGTGTAACTGCTCCTCAAGTTGACCACACTCATAGAAAGAAAGATGCTAACTAGAACCATAAAGGGTTCTTCAGCTTGTTTTTTTTTTTACCTTTCAGAGAGCTCTACTTAGAACCCAACATAAAGAGTTATACCTAGAATCCTCTGTGACAGGTTCTGCCCAGAACCCCCATGGCATGTCCTACAGAGAACCCTTGTGTGGAGTAATGGTCCCAGCCAGAGCCCTCTCTGGAAGTTCTATCCAGAATCTTTCCACGTTCTAATGGTGCCCACAACAACAGCCTACCCAGGGGGTTCTAACGAGAATGCTTTTATATTACGGTACAAAGAACACTTGAAAGAATTCTTTGAGGATTTCAATAAATCCTTAAAGAACTTTTTCTTCTACAAATGGTTCTTTGGATGAAAAGGGTTCTTAATGGAACCCCTGGTCTTACAAAGAAGACTTGACAGACCATTGCTTAAAAAAAAAAGGCTTCATCAGAAGCAAATAGTTCTAGGGTAGAACCTCAGCCCTTCAGAAAGAACCCTTTTGGAACTGTTATTTCTAAGAATGCACAAAATGCACAAAGTGAGAACTCTGCTTTTAGCTGCTATCGTTCCAAGACTGTGGAACCTTCTGCTCAGTTACATCAGACATTCAATCACGGTGACATTTTCAAAAATCAGCTCACGACTTTCTTATTCAGACAGGCAGCGAGTTAATGTAGAACATTTTTAGCTCTTTCAACTAAAAATGACTTTTCTTTGCCCTTTATGCATGTTCTGTATTTCTTCTTGTGTCTTTTCACTGTACTGTAAAGCGCTCTGAGTCTCATGTTATGTATGTCTACATAAATAAAAGCTATTATTATCTTTATTATTGTATTATTATTGGGCGGCACGGTTCAAACTGCGGTCACAGCAGGGTCTTCCTGTGTTAGGAGTTGGGATGTTCTCCCTATGCTTGTGTGGGTTTCCTGCGGGTGCTTTGTTTTCCACCACCACCAAAAACATGTATATTAGGTGTGTTCTCTGACCACTGGTTTATTATCATTATTGATGAACGGCTCGAGCCCTGCAGCATGCGAGACATTTATTGACTCTGCATTTCGAACTGTAATATAATACAATTTTTTTTTTCACAGGGCACTATCATCATTAATCTTCAGAACATCCTCTGATGCCTGACGGTGCAGCATCACCTAATATGACACTTCCTGACACACGGGCAGAACATGAAGCCTTATATGGTGTTTTTAGGGTTTTAATTATGCTAATTTACAATTCTCATGAAAGATAAGAATACGAAAATGTTCATGCATGAGACCCTTTATCTTGCTTTTTAATTAATTATCTTCTGTTTTTCTCCAACACACACAAACATCCTAAAAGACTGTGGTTCCCTGCAGTGGTTCTTGCAGGCATAGATGTTGTTTTCAAGTCAAATGTTCCGTACTCTTTCTGTTATATACAATCGTGACCTGACAACTACAGTAGGCGGTCAGCTTTTTCCTGGCTTTACGTCTGTTCAGTATGACCTCATGCACATGTGACGTTTTGAGTTCTCCAGGTTCTGCCAAGGGGGGGGACATAACCTCACAGACGAGCGGAGCTGATATGTTCTTGAATGATTGATGAGACTGAAATGATTTTACCTGTTCTTTCAGGTAGCAGAGGCGATCGAGGAGAATCAGACCTTCAATACAGGGAGCCAGGGCCACCTTCAACTGCACAAACATGACAGAGGAAACATTTATTTAGAATATAATAATGTTTTTGTGTTTTTCACAGCAATCTTTCCGTCTATCTGGTATGAAATGGCACTACCAATACTGAAACTATGTACTAAAAAACCCACCATGACTTGTGTCTTCCAGTAGCTGGTGAGCGATACCCAAAAACCATTTTACTGCTTTATGTCATAAAGGAAAATTGGTATGTTGGTTGACACCACAATTAGTGGTCTCAACTGAAACCAGAGGCTGGTTTTCTTCCATTTCTGTACAATCATTTTCTGTATTACGTCCCCGCAGAATACAATGATCTCACTTAATGGTCTGCAATTTATTGGCATTATACATCTCATTTTACAGCAATGAAAATGTTTTACACGAAGTGGAGCTTAAGCAGGTTGTTGTGGCCGGACGTATAGGATAAAGAGTTTGTAGTAAAAGATGGCGTGCGAGCCGAGGAGAGGGACTCACCATGTTAAAGGCGAGCATCTCGTCCATCCGCGGCCTGAACGAGTCGTGGTAACCCTGGATGTCGCTGTCAGACAGCTGAGGAGACAGAAAGAGAGGAAGATGTCATACATGTGAGTCACTAAATGACTGGGTTTGAAGAAGTGGAGCTGAAGTAAACTCCAAGAAATAAAGGTGCTAATTTAGAACCATAAAGGGTTCTTTGACTTCTCCTCATGTCCTGGTAGACTGCTTTATGAGGTTACCCTTGGAACCCTTCCAGAGAGTTCTACCTAGAAGTGTTATACCTAGAACAATCTGTGAAAGGTTTCAGCCAGAACCCCCTTTGAAAAATTACAGAGAACCCTTCTATGGTTAGATTCCTGTCTAGAGGTTCTATCCAGAACCTTACAACTGGTTAAGGATGCTAACAAGATTCCACCAAGGGGGGATCTACCCAGAATCCTATTATGTTCCAACATTTTTTTATCGAGAAACCACTCAGGAGTTTTTACTGAGAACCCTTTAATACTCCAAGAGTTTTATCTAGAACCTACCCACTGGGGTTCTTCCCTGAACCCAACATAAATGGTTATGCCTATGAACCACCTATGAGAGGTTCTACAGAAACTCAATGGTGTACTGGTTCCAACCAGAACCCTGACTGGGGTTTCTATCAAGAATCCTTCCACCCCTTAAGGGTGCTAGCAAAAGCCTACCCAGAGTGTTCTACTGAGAACCCTTTAATATTCCAAGAGTTTAATCTAGAACCCAGTCAGGGGGTTCTACTGAGATCCCTTTTATATTTCACGGGTTTTATCTGGAACCACCCAGGAGGTTCTACTGAGAACCCTTTCACATCACGGTACAAAGAACCCATGACAGAGTTCTTCAACAATCCTTGGAGAACTCTTTCCTCCAGAAACGATTATCTGGACTGCAGAAGACACTTGATGAACCTTTTCTTCACAAAAGGGTTCTTCACAAGCAAATGGTTCTGAGTAGAACCCCAGGCCTTTAAGAAGAACTCTTTTGGAACACTTATTTCTAGTAGTGTAGGAGAAGCCAAAGGGAAAGAGGTTTATGTTTTTTGGTTCTACTTTGAACCCTTTTATATTCTAAGAGTTTTATCTAGAACCCACTCGGGGGGTTCTACCGAGAACACATTTATATTTCTAAGGTTTTATCTAAAACTCACTATGTGGGTTCTACTGAGAACCCTTTTATCTTATGGCAACAATCATACCTTGAAGTACTCTTTCTTCCAAAAAGGGTCCTCTGGACTACAAAGAACCCTTGACAAACCTTTTCTTTAAAAAGGGTTCTTGACAAGCAACTGGTTCTAAATAGAATCTCAGCCCTTCAAGGAGAACCCTTCTGGAACCTTTATTTCTGAGAGTGTTGGAGAACTAAAAGAGAAAGAGGGTTTGTGTCTTTTGGAGTTATGAGTGACACAGCACAGACAGAAATACGTCATCTTTATTCCCATGGATACCCAGGGATCAACTCCTCAACATCCCGCTGCCAGGCAACATCCTGAACCAGGAGAGCAGCTATCTATCAAGCACCTGTGGAGTTTACTAACCTGACATCAAGTGAAAGATTTAAATAAACACCAACGAGGAAAACATTTTCCCTCCAATCGTGCCAGAATCATGAGCGTTTCTCCTATAATACTGTGTTGGTTTTTTTTTCAGCGTGTGTTTCCACAGTTTGTTTCTGGAAGGTGTTCTCTAAGACGACTGCAATATTCTGATCCCGACCTTCGATTCATCCAGTTCCAGCCTGCGCAGAGCTCGGCGGACGTAGTCCACGAATGATTTAGCCTTGGAGTAGACGTTCCCGACTCGCTTTTCACTGCAGAGAAACACACAAACAGCACATGCATCATTTCTCAGTCCCTGAACCTCTCATTTCTGCCCAATGAAATAAACATTCACTCCTTCAGTTTCATATTGTGTCTCCTGCTTTATTTTTTTAAATTACGCCTTAGCAACCAGAACCAAACTGTTGAGCACTTCTTCTCAGGGAACTGAGCAGTGATGAATAGGTGCTGCTCAGAGAAAAGTAATGGATATTCGATCCTGATCTGATGTTAGTCATTAACTGAAGGTCACAGAGCAGAGAGGGGACCAGCAGGTAAAGATCAGTGTCTTTGATCGTGTCTGGGCCGAGCACATTTGATAAAAGATCATTGAAATCTGCTGCATTTAGTTCTATAATTCAGTTTATTTAGGTAGAGGAGAGCAATGATCACCATCCACCTAATATCTGGAAATGCCTTAAAATTGTCAATCATTAGGAATGCAAAATAACAACCGCAAATGACCCCAGAATTTAAGATTTTATGGGTGTAAAGCAGCAGGTTTTGACTTTTAGGAGCCAGCAGTTACTCATGTTTGGAAAGGAAAACCTAACAAACCGAACACAGGCCAAACTGAAGTACATTCTTCCTTTTATTCATGTTCATGCTTGAAAAAGTTCACTTCTATAAATAGAAAACAACAGATGGTGATATGGAAAAAAAATATGAATATCAATATTTATCACAATATATAATTTGATAATGCTGCCAGTAAGAAGAGAATCCTGATAATGAGTGAAGCCTGAAGAAACCAGAGGCTTCACAGGTTACACTTTGACATAAAACTAGAATTACAGCATTGTTTGTCTGCCTCTGTGTATCAGAGGTCACAGTGAATCTAAGCAGCTCATCCTCGAGTCCAAGTGAACATTCGTACCAAATCTAAAGGAATTCTGTCGAGGCAATCTTGAGATATCGCAGTTACAAGAATGGGACACACGTGAGGTTACAATCATCTTTTTCGTAGTAGGAATAAGAGCTGCAGATTGGCGTTCTGTCCATATCACTTCTCCCCCATCAACACGATTAATGCCTCCGACTTACTGAAGCTAAAATTGAGCACCTGTATTTTCTTGTCCATTACAGCAAGCTTGCTAGTCAGTGACAAATGAAGTGAGACAGCCGTTGTCAAGGATACAGGCGGTGTTGTGTAGATGCAGGAATGACAGAAGAAAGGGGATGCCAGTTTACAGCTCTAGTTAGGTTTTCTTAAGTTAAGACACAAGGTCTGAGACAGGACACAGCCATGAGTTTAGGAATTGCTTCTTTCTTGTCTTCAAACTTTAGCTAAGAAGGATTTTTTTCTGCAATGAGGCCCCAGGATTGCGTCTACAGATTGCTTGTTTTGTCTGATTTGTCTGACCCAAAGAAATTCTACCTAGAATCACCTACATACAGTTGAGAAGCTGGAATCCAGCTAATTTGGAGTGAAATGACTTAATCAATTATCAAAATCGTCCTGTGTATGTGTGATGTTTGTTTGCCAGATTTGGTTCATTTGTAGCCGAAATAAACCAGAAACAAAAACCTTTTTCTGGTTCAGAGAAAAAAAAGTCAGCTTTGTACTGCTACTGAAACGCCTGCAGAGCACGTGAGTGAAATAATGCACAATTATTGAAAAAAAAAAAAAAAAAGGTGTTAGACACTTGCTGTAATTCCTCATACTAAAGTGCTGCCAGATGTTAATAACAGCTGCGTGTTACCTTTTAAAGGAGCCGTAGTGATCCCTCAGAATAACGTGAAGGACCGCTCGGTAAAACAGAGACTCCATCTGAATCTGTAGGAAACATCAAACATAACTTGATTCAGCATGATGCAAATTTACTGTACGTTCCGCGCAGAAACTTTGTTATTCCCTTGTGATTCATCCGGCATGTGTGCGAACGGTTGATGAATATTTCTGACACTTTCCAGGCTTGATGCAAGACTAGCAAGCAATCAAGCAGCCCCAGCTCCAACCAGCAATCAATCTTGCCGTGATTGCATTAATATTTATAAACATTCCATATTAATGGCTGCTGGTATCGTCTATCAGCTTTGGCCCCGAGCCCCGCGCTCTACATTTCAAATAAATACACCGTAGTCAATCACAGACTTAAAACAATAGCAGAATTAATGAGCTGATTGTTTGAGCGCGTGTAGGAGATCTATGATGAAGATAATACAGACCTGAGTGACTGCGAACGTGCATATTTGTGGATGGAAATAATTTGATGGATTTGTTTTGATGGTAGTGAAGTAATGACAGTTTTCTCCCATTCTTGTGCCATGACGACTGTTAATTTATGGTATTGATTACAATTAGTATGCATGCCTTACTCACCCCTTGGCCGAGTGAAACTCTCTCAAGTGCCTGTTTTGCAAGAAAAAAAAAAAGGTAAAGCATTAGTGAAAGTGTTACAGATGAAAACTGAAGTCGCAGAAGTAAAAAACACCCCTGACACCTCATAAAACCCTCATTAAAAACTACTTCATCCACATGCCCTGCTCATAACCCACAGTAAATAAAAAGACTCATTGCAGATGCTTTTGTTACACGTTGAATTTGGCACGTCTGGAGCGGTTTTAATTTACATTTTAGCAATTGCAATAGCAACTAAGCCTTCGCTAAGCCCCTCCTGCCAACAGCAACTGTCCAATCAGAGATTAGCAACCGTAACTAGGGCAACGGCGGTTTGTCTGTTTCTCTACATGAACCATTCCCAAACTTACTCCACATTGAAATCTGAAAAATCTTCTGCAGTCCACCTAAACCTGTAATCACAACTCTGCACCAAATACAGCTTGAGCTTGAGACTTGAAGGTTTAGACTTGAGACTTGCTTGTGACTTGCACATGTGCGACTCACCACTGGTCAGCCTGACTGATTAAAAAGTTAAAAGGGTTTGTCGTACGCTGAGCGAGCCCAGACAATAGCTGTTACTGTCTGAAGATCACATGTTTGTGTAGGAGAGAAGCTGATGTGCACATTTTTCCTGGTGTCGTTCAAACTTACCAAACACGCAGACATCCTGGCGTTTCTGCCACAGAACCAGGACTGGTCGCGGAGGTACTGACTCAGAGGGAAACCACACACACCGCTCAAACACTCTGTGAGGGAACACACAGAGATAATCGGGCTAAACTGATTGGGGGGTCTTGGCAAACAACTGCAATCAGTGGGTATGAATTTTAAGTATTTGCCAGGAAACTTCAGGATAGCAGGAGAAGGAATTTTAATTCTGATTTATGAAGACGGAGAATCCTCTTCTTTTTTGTGTGGCTGTCTTAGATCGTCCAAACTGCATTTGAATGCCTTTTCAAATAATTTACTGGCTGTTTGTGTCTTCAACATCAGCTAAAAACTTTGGTATTTTGGGAAAAGCACTTGTTTTCTTACCCGGAGTTAGATAAGACGACCAATACCACTCTTAATCTGTCTGTGAAATATGAAGCTACAGCCACAGGAGTGCTACTTAGCATAGCACTAAGCTCTCAGATTACCTTGTTATAACCGTTTGTTAAATTTGTGCTAATTTGTGTTGTAAAAACAAAATGTGATGTTTTATTGGGGTTGTGCACCAGACCATTTCTTAACATTTTACGCTTCAGTTTTTTATGGATTAAAAAATAATACAATGTGTTAATTACTGAGCTTCAGATCTTCTAGTAAGCAGATCTTAATACTTACAGTCAGTATGCTAGGCTAAGCTAAGCTAAGCTAAGCTAAGCTAGGCCTTGTAAAAAGCACATCTAAAGCTCAGTAGTTTACACATTATATCTTGTTTTTTTAATACGTAGAAAAACCAAAGGTCATTTGCCAGACTATTCATTTACTAAGTGCAGAGACTTCCAAGCTAGCTTAGCAATAATATCCATTTTTATTTTTGTTCAGTTTAAAGATACAACATATAACAACTGTTAACAATGTTAGATCTTTTTTTAATCTTTGGACAGAGGCACACAAGCTGTTTCCAGACTTTATGCTAAGCCAGGCTAACAATCTCTTAGCTATAGCTTGATTTTCACTATAACTAGAAGATGAAAATGAAGCTAGGGCATTATTAGCTTAGCATCTCTTAGCTGTAACTTCATTTTCATTACAGCTAGGAAATTAAAATTAAGCTATAGCTAGGAGGTTGTTAGCGTAGCATCTCTCATCCATTGCTTCATTTTCATCATAGCTAAGAGATGAAAATGAAGCTAGGAGATGGTTAGCTTAGTTTACCATCTCCTGGCTATAGCTAATTTTTCATTATAGCTAGGAGATGAAAATGAAGCTATAGCTAGGAGATGGTTAGCTTAGCTCTCATTGCAAGAGCTTACGATCAGAGTGGAATGAATCTTCTCATCTAACTCCTGTCAGGACAGTAAATAAACATATTTCCAAAAATTTCAAACTATACTAAACTTTAAAAGAATTAAGATAAAACTCTGAATTGCAGTTTTGAGAGGAGCAATAAGCACCACACATTTTCAACCCTTGCAAAACTTAGCATACACACACACACATACACACACAGATTCCCAGTGGGAGGGTGCTGAGTGTGACTACTTGACAACCTGCCATCCTTTTCATGTCATTTCTAAAAGGGTCAGCGGCTGAGGCCAAGGCGCAGAGGATCCAGAGGGATACAGTCAAAAGAAGCACTAATAACATGTGCAGCTGCGGCCTGAACACGCTAACATGTTAGCAGTCACGTTAGCTTTCATTCAGCCCCGCACGGCCTGTTGACAGAGGCCCCTCGGAGGCTATTGAAGTTGACAAGCCTTTCCTCCGCCTGAAGGCTAGATTACACGGAGCTGTTTATAGTAGCTAGCCTCACGGTGGCCACAGAGTTCACATCTGAAGTGGCCACCTTCACGCACTGCCACTCTGAGAGGCAAATATTTCTGACGTCCTCGTGAGCAATCGCACACTTGCAAACACTCTGTGAAGAGACACTCTGGCTCCAGACCTCAGACGCCTGAATGTGCTCATCGTAGAGCAGTTGTTGTTGTGGTTGTGAGTAAACAGCATGAGATTTGACTCCTCATTCCCACATAAGGCCCTAAACGTGGATGATGCTTTTAAGGACTTGCTTCATTCCTAAATAAGCAGATCACATAGATGTATAACTGTCTTATTCAATGAAGCTTTTTTAAATCTTGTTTGTTCAATATGTAGAAAACAAAAGTGAATAAGATTCTGGTTTTATGGTAGATCATGCGCTAGTAAGGAGATGAAAGTGAAGCTACAGCTACGAGGAGATTGTTAGCTTAGCTTACCATCTCTTACCTATAGCATTAATTTCATTATAGCTACGAGATGACAATGACAGTACAGCTAGGAGATTGTTAGCTTAGCTTACCATCTCAGACGCTTGAAATGTACTCAGCATGAGATTTGATTCCTGATTCCACATAAGGTACTAAACATAGATGATGCGTTTAAGGAACTGCTTCATTCCTAAATGAGCAAATCACATAAATGTGTAACTGCCTTCTATAATGAAGCTTCTCAGCTCTTTAGCTCCATTTGCAGGGTGAGGTAGGCCACCACAGGAGCTGGCCTGCAGCCCAGACTGCACTGTAAGGCCAACAGGGGAGAAAGAGTGTGTGTGTGTGTGGTGTCTGCCTTCGTTCACTTCTTTGAAAGATCAAGTTCGAGAAACAAGCGTGGAGCGGAGTGTTTTCAATCAGCTGTCGTGATATCATTTTCCGCTCTTGGCTGAAGCTACGTCGGGGCCCCGATGACGTGAAGGTCGAAGGTCACGCTGTTAACAAGAGATGACGCGATGCTGTATCGACTGCAGCGAAGAGGGCTCTTTTCTCATGGATACGCAGAGGGTACAGCCACAGCACGAGGACACATGTAGACGATTTCATACCTCATAAACTGAGCAGTGAAGGAGCATGAAATGAGGATGATATCACGCTATTATATGCATTTTGGCACCTGAATAGAACAGGATAGTTCGGATTATTTGAAGTGAGGTTGGATGAGGTACTTCTCCATGGTCAGTGTTTTACCTACAGAAGATGGCGGTCGGCACACCAGCAGGAGCTCTGGTGTAGGAAGTTAGGGTTAGCAACAAAACACACTTTAGCCACCTCAATAAAATTGGTACATGATATTTACAGGCTTGTGGAGTAATGGATTACATGTAATGGGATTATCATAGTGACGAAAAGCTTCAAATTTCAACATTATTTTGTCTTTAAACCAGGAAAGAGGAACAGCACCACAGTACAGATACAGTTCTGTCTTCAGCTGTGAAAATACTGTCATCATCCACAGACTCAACATCTAATTAAAAGAAACACTTACAGGAAAGACCAACTGCTAACATTAGCTATACAGAACAACCGCTAATGTTAGCTTCGATCTGTCGGTTTGTTTGTGTCACTGTGTGACTTCGACATCATAAAAGGTTAGTTCGGATTCACCGAAGCTCCACAGTATCACAAAGAAATTGACCAATCAAGGCAGCGAGAGACCAGCAGCTCCTCTGACCTGTGAGATAAAATCACTGTGTTTGCCAAAAGAGTCTGGTTGAGCAAGAGAGAGTGATATTTGGCTTATATAACTGTGGTTTCTTGTTGGACAGCAATGTAAAAATTCTAAATGCATCACTCCCAATTGATTTCCTGCTAAATTAAAAGGTTAAAAAAAAAAGAAATCTCTTTTTCAGCGGCTTTAAGAAGGCATCCTAAATCCATAAATCCAGTCTAATGGCTCAAACAGCAGCTTTCTGAGCTCAACTCAGTCTCCAGAAGACTAACTTGGCTGAGTTTTCCAGACTCTCAGCGGAACATTGGACTTGTTTACTATAAAATGTGAATATAAGTGTTTATGTGGGAAGACGGAGACGTGGATCAGAGTGATGAAGTGAACGCTGCAGGTGTCTGTGGTGGGATTATGGGACGTGTGAGAGTGGGAGTCAGAAACAGAGATATAGACTGTGAGCCACGGGCACAACAGGAACCATATGTTCTCTCTGCGTGCGTGTGCGGTTACCCTGTCCGGCCGACGGGTCAAACTCCTCAGACAGCAGGTGATAGCAGCAGCCCACGCTGCAGACTGCGGTCAGCTCTGCTTTAGCCACAAACATCCTCAGGGTGCTGGGAGCCAGGTCGCCACACGTATGCAGGCCGACCATGACCGCGTCCTGGAATTCAGAGAAAGCGCGCAGAGAAGAGAAGAAGAGGAGGCGTGGAGATCGATGGTAAAATTTATTGATGATGACGCGGTGAAGATTTGGCACCACGATAACATCCCACACTTGCTCTAGTAATGAAAACTCCAGCTGCCGCTGTGACAGACTTCTAATTTTAGGAGCTGCTTTGTTATTATACTGTACAGCTGGCCTCCTGTCAGCACCACCTCCGCTGCTGCCCGAACACACAGTACATCTATTTTCAACATTTAGGCTGGGTTGCATCAACAAGGATTAATTTTTAAAACTGGTTAAATCAAAGTTCAACTTTAAATTATGTTGCACCAAAAAATGTAATTAAATTCAGACCATTCTTAAAACCTCAGTTTAATTTTCACTCTTTTAACTTTAAACTTAACATGAGGAGGATTGACTCTGAGATGGACTGAACAAAATAAAGTTAACGGACTGATTCAACCCAAGTTTTATGAGGAGAAATCAGAGCTTCTTTGCCATCATCACGTTTTTGGCTAGCGAGAAAACAATGTAGTGGTTTGATAACTTTGTAACTTTGTGGCTGTCTAGAAAGCAGTTTGAAATTTTGTGAATTTGTCACTAACCAGCAAAGAATGTAAAGTGTTTTGTTTGTTTTTTAAACTTTTTAGCTTGCTAGCAATCACTGTGATGTTTTGTTAGCTTTTTTGGCTAGCTAACAAAGAATGTACCATTTCGTTAACTTTTAAGCTTGCTAGAATTTTTTTTTAAAAACTTTGTTGCTAACTAGTAAACTAAATAACTTTTTTTTTTTTAGTTAACTAACAAACAATGTAACATTTTGCCGGGAAAAAAAGGTTAACATTGTAGATAGCTAGCAAACAATATGTTTTTTTTAACTTTTTAACCAGCTAGCAAACAATGTAATGTTTTGTTAAGGAATACATATTGATTGATTGATTGATACGTATTGATTGATTGAATTTCATTCAATGCAAGCATCTTCATATTGATTCATCTATTAAATTCTGGTTTACATCAATAAACCTGGATTTACTAAACTGAAATGAGTTCATTTAAGAACTGAATTTACTGATTTTGAACCCAGCTTTGCTAAACTCTGATTAGAAATAATCTTATATTAAATGAATGTTTCTGTTAAAGTTTAGCTCACCTCCAGCTCGTTGATGAGCTCTCGGAGCTCCGTCTCCGCGGTAACATAAGATGTGAGGGGTGAAAACACATCGCTGGCACCGTCTGTCCTGTTCTGAGCTTTCCTCTCCAGGTTCTCCCTCTTCCTCCTCTCCCTCTCGTCAGCACTCAGCTGGCTGGGGGGAACTCTGGGGGATGTAGTCTGAATCACATCCAGTGATAGGGCACTGAGGAAGAGCTCCTCTGGTTCTGCGTTTGGCTCTGAACGCGTTTCCACTGCAGGGTCGACATCTGATAAACCGATTAACACCTTCTCCTCCTCCTGCGACACAACTCCTACAGCTCCGTCTCTGTGTAAAACATCATCGTCTCCGTTCATCCCAGCCTTTATTTCTTCTAACTCCTCCTGAGGTGAGTGTGTGGCCTCTCCTCGTGCCCTCGCCGACTTGCTGTGTTTCTGGTACGCTCTGGAGAACTTCTTTAGCTTGCGGTTCCTCTCCTGAGCTCCGTGGGTGTTGGTGCTGGATGAGTCGATGCCATAGACACGGAGGCCGTACTGCAGGGACAGGAAGGAGCTCAGGTAGCCCTTCCCCGAGCCCACATCTATCACCTGGGTTGGAGAGAGAAGATCACAGTCAAAATCAGGCTATTAAGATAAAATTTGCTTCTGTTTATGGTTCTATCAAGTCTTTCCTAAACAGAACCTTCAGAGGGACAGTTTGGATTTTTTTAAAGTGGGTTTGTATGAGTGTATTTTCAGTGCTTCCTTGTATCAGTTGACTGAGGTCTGTAAGTTCATCCCAGAGTCCAAACTAAACATGTTAGAGCAGCATTTAGCTGTTTGCATCTGAAACTGCCAGAAGATCTTAGATGTGCCCCTAATGAAGCAACTTTGTAAGTCCACATTAAAAATATTTCTTTTTTCGTGTGCCTACAATTGAGCTCTAAAATTTGCACTAAATGGACCAACCGCTAATGTTAGCTAAACAGACCAAACGCTAATGACAGCAACACAGACCAACAGCTAACATTAGCCATACAGATCAACCACTAATATTAGCTACACAGACCAAGTATCGTGTTACTTTGGTGAATCTAAGCGAACCTTGTAACACACTGACGTCACACAATAACACAAACTAACTAACCGACTGAAGACCAGCGAGTTTTGTGTGCTGTGAGGTAAAACTACTGACTTTGTCAGTGGAGATTGGTTGGTTTGGAGAGGGCGATATCTGTCTCAGATATCAGCGGCAAAAAGTTTTCTGACAGCAAGGTAAAGTGGTGAAAATATTCTATCAATTTTTTTAAGGTGGACCTCTTTTTAGATGTCTAAAATATGTTTTGTGAGTGACACTGGTACCTCTGTCTGCTTCTCCAAACTGGGGTAGTGGTGACCACCATCTACTGTGGGTAATACACCAATTATAAGGGACTATCCCCTTAAGGTATTTACTGCAGCTTTGACAATGTTCCTCCACCTGTTTGACTCCACAGTGCTGTGCCAGACAGGCCACCACCTCAGACATGGACTGGACCTCATGAGACTTCTTAGAGTTCATAAATTCATCTGGCTCCAGCTCAGCGCCTGAGTGAGACAGAACAAAAAAAAATCATTGTCCTTCAGCTGGACGTTCATGGACAATCCTTGACTGGTTTCCTCCTCTCAGCGTGAAACGGTGAATTCAGACTGTCCATTCATCCCTACCTGTGTCCTCCCTCGTCCCTCTGAGGGCCTGCAGCAGTTCGTCCCTGCTTATACAGACTCCAAGGCCGGGGAGGGAGTGAGCCTGAGTCGCCCGCAGCAGCTCGTGAGCATCGACCAGCCGGTTTGTGTCACGGCAAAACCCAAATGTGGTTGTGGATCGATCTGTTTACAGACAGACAGAAATAATGGTGAACGAGATAGTGTTTCACGTAAGAGGCTATTTTTCCTTTGTATCGAGTGTTTATGGTAGATCGAGTAGACAGATTTCAGTGCTGAGAATAAAAGCAAAAAGCAAACATATTGTTTTGCTTGCGCCTAACACCCCACCCACACACAAAGGAGGGGAGGACAATTCTCTTTGTGTTGCTTTCAGCATTGAAAAATTACATTTTAAAAATTTAACAGGAAGATGGATGAGCCACAGAGCTCAGTGTGAACAGTTTTCATTGAAACTTCTGTCTGTTACAGAAACGGTCCCCACAAATCTGTTTGCTTCAGCTTCTTAAAAATAAAGTAAATTTAAAAAAAACTGGATAGTTTGTGAGTTTACATCATAATATATATATATATATATATATATACTATGTATATATTGGTGATGCTTTTTTAAACCCAATGAATTAATAAGCAGAAATGCAACAATTAGCTGACTGATTAGTCAAGCAAAAGAAATTAATTACCAACTATTTTGATAATCAATCAATTGTTTGAGTCTTTTTTCAAGCAAAAAGTCGAACATTTGCTGGTTCCAGCTTCTTAAATGTGAGCGTTTTCTGTTTTTCTCTGTCATTTATGGCAGAAAATGAAGAATCTTTGTGTTTAGGACTGTTGGTTGAACAAAAGAAGATATATGGAGATGCCAGTTTGAGCTCTGGGAAATGGTGATGAGCATTTATCACAATTTTTTGACCAAACAATTAACTGACTAATTGTGGAGATTAATCAGATTAATCAATGATGAAAATAATCATCTGTTGGAGCCTTATCACAGCTCAACAATAAGGATTGCCTGCTTGCCCAGGTCAAGTAAAATGCTGTGTCCAGCAACTCAGTCACCTGACCAGGCAAGGTGCAAAAGAGAATTACACTTAAAATATTTGGATAATGATCGGGCTAATTCTTATTGTAATTTTTCATGCAAAATGGGAGAAAATGCTGTTTCCTGTCTCTCAAATATGGAGATTTCCCGCTTTTCTTAATTTACTTTCTACTAAACTGAATACCTTCGGCTATAATACAAGACAAAACAAGACATTTTAAAACATCACTTTGGACTGGGATGGACATTGTCACTATTTTCTAACATTTTATTTATATTGTGGCCTTTGATTAACATGACAATTAACTTTCTTTGTAGTCATTCAGTCATTTGTACAGGTGCAGGTAAAATGACTTGAACCTGTTATTAAAAAGATATGATTATGAAAGTAAGAACATTTACTGGTTAATGGATTAACTTGAACAACTTTTGGGTTGACAAAAAAAAAATCATTTGACCGTGGTTTATACCTTCCATCTAGTAATCGTGCAGTCATAAATGTTAGTGATTGGTTAATACTGTAAATGCTTAATAATACATGATTTTGGTCCAGATTTATGAAGGTAAGTGATCATGCCGTCCACACATTCAAGGGCCTTTTTTCACAACCTGGCAACCCAGAAGTTGTTCTCTACCTCTCACCAAATTGGAGGGAATATGTGGGAAAATGCTGAAAAAATCTACATTTAAAAAAAAAAAACATTTGTATTATTCTTATGTGTATTATAAAATATGGGCACTGACATTGCTATTCCACTTAATATTTTTAAGTTTATATTTTTGCCCAGGACTGACTGTATTTTTTACCGTTTTCTTTGTGTTGTGGCGCCCTCTGCTGGTCACTACAGGCGCTGACAGCTGTCAGGACCTCCTGAGGCTTCACGGCCACGAAGCGGCTCCACACGTCCTGAGTGTAAAACTCCACAGTGTGAGCGTTGGCGATGCTCAGAGTCACACGCAGAAACCTCTTCACTTCATCTATCCGTTGTTGAATTTCTGAGAGGCTGTACGAGGAGGACATCGTGTTAAAAAAAAAAAGCTCTCCAAAGAGGACCTGAGAAGTGCAGCATGAAGGAAGGAGTCGTCCACTGCTGATGATGACCGATCAGGCGTGAGCAATCGAAAACACAGTTCGATAATTTGCCTGTTTGACGATGTTTTAACACTGTTGTGTCGTTGCCCGCAATCGCATTGATATAGAAGTGTGGCCGTGTAAAATAACCGACTCATAAATTAACATTTTCGAGACGTGACGCTCCGTAATCGATTTTTCACGTCTGCCTTGTAAACGTCATCATCCCGCGTCTGTAAGGAAATGGCACGCAGGCTGAGTCCCGCGTGAGTGTTGTAAACATTTCACTTTTCCTGATAAGATTCAACTAAAATGGCACCGACGGATCAAAAAATGAAGAATAGAAAAATTTACAGCGAAAGATGGAAACCGGAAGAAGTCGAAACATAACGCGCAGGGTGTCAAGAAGAAGAGGAAATGGGTCCCCGAGCACAAGTTTTTCGAGGGCAACGTGAAGGAAGGTTAGTTTTTACTAAACACGATCAACAGATGTCTTTTAAAGTCATAAGAACCGTAGTTAGATAACCGATTAGAGTTTGGTTATTTCATCCAGCTGCATTTAAAGAGAGACAGGAAATAATGGGGCACAACCAAACTCCACTAAGAAATCTGTCATTTTAAAATGCTATTTGTATTTGACAAATTTTAAAACAAACCAAAATATTTTGAAATGTATTTTACATAACAACCGAGTCTTCTAATAAATTCGGCATATAATGGTACATGATTAACCCTTTGTATACAATAAAATATCAACTCAATATTTCATGGTGTGTCTTTGTTCTTAGGTCAAGGGTTTGCTTTCAAGAGGAAGCAAAAAGTCAAACATGAGTACAACAAGCTGCTGCGAAAGGAGAAGAAAATGAACCCCGAGACCAAATCGCTGTACAAGGAGGAGTACCCAGAACACCTCAGGCATCTGTACATGGCCGAGGCAGAGAAACTGAGGAACGAGGCCTGGACTAACAGAATGAATAGGAGTAAGATGAGGATGAAAGGACAGGAGAAGGTGGAGGAGAGAGAAGGTGAAAGTGATGACGACATGCTGCTGCTGCTGCTGCACACCAGAGTGAAACAGCTGATTCAGATCCAGATGTTGCTGGTGGATCTGAGCTGACAGATTCTGTCACTGGGAACCATGAGGCAAAAGAAGCCCCAGAGAAAGAAAGGTGAGAAAACGTCTGGACTCAAAGCTCTGTGAGGAGACTAATTATTTTGGCAGTGGTATTGCATGTTATGCGTGTGAATTTGGCCCGGTTCTGCATCTGAGACTTTGTTACCCTCAGGTGTGCTAAACTACAGACTTTTATCAACGTCTTTATAGAATACTAAAATATAAAATCATCTTTTATCTTATTGGTATCGGCCATGAGAGGAAGGTAAATGTCTGTTATCAGTATTGGCTGAGTTTTCAAGTGTTGTGTAGTTCATTATATTCTATACACATTTTTTTAAGACTAAGAATCAGAGAGTAACACTGCCCATTTTATTCTCTTCCAGTCTTCCAATGAGCAATCGCATGAGGAAAAAACTGCAGAAGAAGACGTCCTACCAGAAGACGAAAGAGGAATTTGAGGCAATCAGAGAAAAACGGAGAAAAAAGAAAGAGGTGACGTTTTTCCTCTTTATTGTTTTTTTTTTATTACCCACAAAAAATTAGGTCACAGATTTAGTTTTTTGTGACTTCAAATGTGACTTTCTACTGACAGGCTGTTTTGTTCTTTTGCTTTTTATGTTTTCCTGTTTGATCCCAGGAGTACCTGAAGAACAAGCAGCAGAGAGAAGAAGCCATTCAGAGGTACAAGCAGAAAAAGATGGATACGTTTCAGATGTTGAGCAAAAAGACCAAGAAAGGACAGCCCAACCTGAACCTGCAGATGGAGTATTTACTTCAGAAGATCCAAGGACCTGGGAAATGACTCCAGAGACTGGAGAGCTGATAACTGGGGAATGAATGGGAAAAGACTGGACCTTGTACTGGATTATGGCAGAAGTTCCCAAACTTTTTCATGTCAAGAGCCCTGATGATAGATGCCCGTTAGACCACGGACCCCCAGTTTAAGGTTTTTGTCTTAGGAGTCTTTTTTTTTGTTTGTTTGTTTGTTTTTTTGTTTTTTTTTTGTTTGGGGGGGCAATTATCAGTTCACCTTTATTAATGATGGTTATTATAAAGTGTTGGCCAGAGAAGGAGAGATCTGCACACCAAAAAACTCCAGTTTAAAGTATTTATTTGCGTGACGTTTCAAGCTCCGGGCTTTTTCTCTGACTGATTCTTGTATAAACAAGAAAATAAAAAATACAAAACTTTCGATAAGAATCCACAATTTTACACATTCAAAATCTAAAACTAACAATACCTACTGATAACATGGGTGTAAAAACGTGCTATTATAATCATCTTTGTTTCAGAATTTTTAGTGAAAATGTTCACCCTCTAAACTCGTGTCCCAGATTTCTGTCAACTCTTATCAGATTTTTACAAAAGCATGATTTAATCAGGCGTTAAAAGGGTTAGCTTTACCATAGCCAAGAGTTTTATCTTTTAAAATGTATTTTCCACATGATGAAAGAGTAAAAATCATAAACCCACCAAAATACGATTTCGTTCCAGTTCTCAAGAATTAGTAAATATATTTTTTGGTGATGGGTTTTTTTTTTGTTTTGTTTTGTTTTTTTATTTAATGATTTTCATTTTTTTCTTTGAAAAGTTTGGTATTTTTCTGATTGGTGTGGATATGTCGTGTCATATGTAATTGACATGATTGATAGTCATGTGTAAGGGTCATTACTCCTGCTTGATACATGTCAAATGGTGGCTGTATGATTTTTTTGGGGTTTTATGGTTATTTAAGAAGGCAAGAAGCAGTCTCAGGAAGAGCCTGGAGCTCAAAACGTAACGCTAATGAATAACATTAACTTTTTAAAAATGTATAGGTTTGAAGATCAATCAATCAAAACAGCTATCCCAGTATTTTTCCTTGTTGTTCCAACTTCTGTTTAATTTTTTTTCTCCCTTTCACGGGGACCCTTGTTGGTCCCCAGACCCCAGTTTGAGAACCTCTGGATTATGCTATTTAAAAAACACTGTTGTAAAGGATTACCTGAGGACAATCAGGCTTTTCACACACAAACCACTCTTTTCAGTGGTGCTTTATAAACCAGTTTGCCTTGTTACTTCTGTATTTTTATTTTATTTTATTTTGTTTTATTTTTTTTCAGTATTTTGTCCCTGAAAACCGAATGCTGTGATCAGTTCTAATCTCAGACCACAAGAGGGCGTTGTAAGATATGAAGAGATGGGAAAACATGCTCATGTTGGGCATTTTTTTTTGATCAATAAATGCTAAAAGTTTCCTGTAAAGTGCTTTTATTTCCAAGTGGCCAACAAATTACACTTGTAGCTAATTGTTATCACACAAAATAATCATTCAGTGATCAATAATTTAGCATCAGTCCACTAGTTTTACTTTTATTAACTCTTAAAAATGACTCCAAAGTCTTTAATTTTCTGATTGAACTTTGATAATACCAAGCAGCCACTTAAAACCCCCTGTCAGTAACACATAAATATTCAAGATCCTAGTGGTCTTAGGGCTGCTGTCGTCATAGTAACAGGCGATGTAAACACGTAGCCCTCATAAAGAGAGTTCACCTCTCCCTCTGTGTGTGGGGGCAGCGTGCGGACTGCAAAGCCCCAGGCCTGCTTCCTCATGACATCACATGGTTGCAGAATGACTTCTCCGACATTCATCTGTGAGGCAAGACTTCCTAAACACAGAGCGCGCTCACTGCTCTGTTGATACTGAGAGCGGAAAAAGCCTTCAGTGTCTCCATTTGTTAAAAAAAGGTAAGAGCTTTCCTTCTCTGTCTGCTTTGTTTAAAGGAGGGGTTTGTAGTCCACTGCAGAGTATGTTAAAGCTGTGTTTAAAGTTTTATTGTAAAGAAAGGCCCAAAGATTTTCTTATTCTTCATCCTTAATATTTAGAGGATGTAAAAGTTTTTGTTGTACTGCATAACTGAGGCCTGTGGAGTTTTATTTAAGGATACTAAAAGGAGTTTAATGTATTTAATGTCAATCTTTCAGTTTTTTTTACATTAAGTTTTGTTCACTGCAAAGTTTAAACCTAATGTCTGGCTTCAGAATCACACATCAGTGTCTCATATTTCAATTTTTGCAACTCATTTAGATGTTGTGAGATGACAGAGTGCAGCCCAGCTTTGAACAGTGAAACAAGACAGAAGTTCAAGACTTTGTCTGAGTCATGAAGTTGTGCTGAGAGCAAAGAACCGTCAGTGAGAGCACAGAGGTGATACATTACTTGCGGTCTTGCAGGCATTATGCTGTCATGTGTTCTGTATGGTTCAGTATTAAGATAATCCTTTACAGTGTGTTTATGTTCCTGGTGTTTGTGTGTGTGTGTTGGCTCTTGAGAAAAGGGAAGTCGATGTAACAAGTGTGGTTCTGTTGTATTGTGACACTGTTACATCACACTCTGAGAACTACAGGTGCTAACTAGAAACATAAAGGGTTAGGAGAATCCCTTTTTGTTCTTGTTATAAAGGTTCCACTTGAAACCTTTTTAAAGAGTTTCACCTAGAACCCAACTAGAACCGTCTCTGGAAGGTTTCACATAGAACCCTATATGAGAGGTTCTACGGTGAACCCCTCTATGGTATAATGGTTTCACTTAAAACCCTGTCGGGTGGTTCTTTCCAGAACTATTCCACCAACTAACAGTACTTACAAGAACCCACCCAAGGGGCTCTGCTGGGAACCCTTTTATATATTCCAAGAGTTTTATCCAGAACCCACTCAGGCAGTTCTCCCAAGAACCCTGAATATACTCCAAGGGTCTTATCTAGAACCCATGCAAGGGGTTCTGCTGAGAACCCTTTTATATTGCAAGGTTGTCATCTAGAACCCACACAGGGGGTTCTGATAAGAACCCATTTATATTCCCAGGGTTTCATTTAGAACCCATTCAGGGTGTTCTACTGAGAACCTTTTTATACTCCAAGAGCTTTATCTAGAGCCCACTCAGGTGGTTCTACCAAGCACCTCTTGGTTTATATTACATGGGTTTTATCTAGAACCCACCTTTTCATATTCCAAGGGTCTTATCTAGAACCCATTCAGGGGGCTCTCCCAAGAACCCCTTTTACATCGCACAAGGGTTTCATCTAGAACCCACCCAGGGGGTTCTACCAGGAACTATTTTATATTATGGTACAAATACCCCTTGACCAAAGAGTTCTTTAAAGATCTCAACGATCTTTGAATAACTATTTCTCCCAAAAATGGTTCTGAGTAGAACCACGACCCTTCAGGAAGAACCCTTTTGGAACCCTTATTTGTAAGAGTGTAGTTTTCTAAAAAAAATGTCACCTTCCTACTGCTTTAGTATTTATATTTTTTCTTTTTCTGTTTCACAGGAGCCTGCAGCCAGTTTTCAGTGTAAAAGCCACAAAGTTATTATCGACCATCTCATCATCTGATGCTACTTCCTGTCTCTGTCGTCATGGCGACTGTGAGAGCCCCAGAGCACTGGACAAAGGGCCAGTGAGGAGGCCTGATGTCTGTTTCCACTCCTGACTGAAATACATGCTCCTTCATACACACCGTGCTGCTGCTCGAGTGTCAAAGAGTAACAAAGAGTCCCAGACATGGAGGAGGAGGGCAGGGTGAACGGCTTCGGACTGAGCCCGGGGAGGAGGGGCTCAGACTGGGGTCGAATCGCCCTGCTGGACAAGACCAAGGAGTTCTTCAGGACCTGCGATGTGGAGGGCAAAGGCTTCATCACCCGCACAGATATGAGGGTCAGAGGAGGAGGATGTGTGTGTTGTTAAAGTGTGTTTTTTCCAAGCAAAGGATAATATACCAGAAACATACCAGGGACCTCCTCGTGTATGTTCCTTGGAATAATTTGACTCAGAAGCACAGGACTAAGATTAAGAGCCCATTTGTAAAGTCTGCACACAACTGGAGACCAGGAGAGATACTGCAGGATTTTAGAGCGGCAGCTCAGGGTTATTTTATTTCTGATTATTCTGCTAGATACGTTTTTGACTTATAAATTTGTCAGTTTGTCTATAAAATGTCAGAAGTGTGTGAAAAATTCCCTCACAGATTATTTGAGCTAAAGGTGATGTCTTAAAGGCTTTAATTGTCCAAATAACAGATCTAAATCCAAAGATATTTAATTAATTAATATTTAATTACTGTTGCTACTTAGCAGCAAGTCGTTGCTAAAGCGATGTATCAGTTAGGAAACTCTGTAATTGAATCACAGGGAGCTGAAGTTGCCCAGGACATCAGAGGGAGACCAGTAAATATTTTCTCCAGAAAATATGATCAAATTTCACCCAAATCATTGAATAAAGATATACAGTTGTGCTTTTGTACAGTCTGCTCTGAAGCATGAAGGAGAATGTTTTCGTGCTCCGCTGTGGCATTAACAAGAAGGCATTTCATTGGATGCAAATTTAGTGTACAGCCCCAGGTGCAGGATGAATCATCAACATTTTATAATCATTTTCCAGAAGCAGACAAACTCTAAAATACCATTAAAAATACCTGAAAATATCTATAAAATTAATTTTCTGTCATTGTCGGGCCAGGTACTGGCATATAGGTAATCTATAGGTGATATGTAGGTGATGTATAGTGCAAATTATATGTAATTTAAAAAAAAAAAAAAAACACCTAAACATCAACTTACACTTCATACAAATGTTAAGTGCAAAAAAACAGGAAAGGAGAAAGTTGACTGAGGAACCAAGCTTTGCTTAGCTGTCATCAGCGTATAGATTGAAAAGGGGCGGGACTTAGGAAGGGTTTTAACTCATATTTAATCTAGGCTTGTGCGGGTTTGTGCAGATCTGTAGTTGCTTCCAGTTTAATAGAATCAGTCTGCGTGCTCAAAGGGTTACAGATACTGTCATGCTTTATTCAGATCAGATCTTACCATTGAGTTTTCTAATTAACGATTTTTATACAAAAATGCTTTGGCTTTTTATGAGTGTGTTTTTCCTCCACACAGCCATTCTTTAATGTCTCATTCTTTCATTTAAAATGCATGGATGCTCTTTGAATGCATTAAGCCTCCGCTAAGAATAACAATAGGTGAAGAGGACATGCTTTTACCTGTGGCATAATTTAGTGTCCTGTGGTGCTGTAATGGCAGTGAATGGCAAACAGGAAACACTTGTTTCTGAGGTTTTATACTCTTTTTTTTTTCAGTGTTACATCACCATTGTTAAAGAAGCGCTTCACCCACTCAACGCACTTGAACACCCAGTGAAGTGGCAGAGTAGCACCATTGATGGAAATGTTTATGAGCATAGATGGGTTCAGCTCTCTCTCGCACACACACATCACTTTATTGGCTGAAATGAAGAACACGGGCAGGAACAATACATACAAGCCTCCTCAAAGCACTAATAGTGTCGGAGCTGTGTTGTCAGTTAATTAGGACAGGGCCCTTGTGAGCATCATGTCTTTTGTTGCTGTTGTTTGTGTTGAGAGTTTCCAAGAAAGCCTCTACAGTGACACATAAAACATCCACTTTGTACCAGTGTTTATTCTGTGCTTGATTATAACGACACAGCCAGATACAGCAGATTAGGGCTCCGCATTATCGTGTGACATTTAGATACGAGTGACAGACAGGGCTGCGCCAGCAAATGTTTATTTAATCAAAGATTACATCTAATTAGAGTTGAGAAAAGTTAGGTTTAAAATGAGCAAATTCAGATTTAAAATTAAGCAGAGCTCTGTTACACAATTCAAAACTTTAGTAAATCCAAGTTTAGTGATTAAAGTTGAAATTAAATACAGTTCAATCAGCGTGGAGATCCTTAACAAAATGAAACATTGTTTGCTAGCTTGCTAAAAAGTTTTTTTAAAGTTACATATTTTGCTTGCTTCCTAAAAAATTACCAAAATTGCCAAAATGTTGCATTGTTTCCTACCTAGCCAAAAAGTGAACAAAGCATAATATTGTTTCCTATCTATCTAAAAAGTAAAACAACAACAAACCCTCTAGCTAGCCTGCTACAAAAGTGAGTTAGCCTAGTTAGCCTACGCATGATGACTCGGCAATGAAACTCTAATTTCTCCGTCCGCGAGAAAAACCTGTTGGCCGAATTATCAGCTGGAGTGAAAGAAAGAAGCATCATTAAACTTATTTGGGTTGAGTCTGTCCCTTAACTTCCTCTGAGGAACTAGAATATTTTCCTCAATCTATCTGGAAAAAGGCAACCATTTTAAAAGTTAAACCTCCTCAAGTTTAAGTTTAAACTTAGTACTGGATCGCATTTTGTGTGTCTGATAGTTTGGTGCAACATCATTTGAAGTTAAACCATGACTTAATTACGTTAATCTAAATCCTTTTCTAATTTAACTCCTTATCACATCCATAGTCAGCTATATACCTTCTTTTGTATTGTTAATCATTCCTGTTCTGTTCGACAGCACTTAAAGGTCCTGTGTGTTTGTGTTTTTCCTGGCAGAGGCTCCACAGAGAGCTGCCTCTGTCTGCGGAGGAGCTGGAGGACGTGTTTGACTCTCTGGATACAGACCACACTGGTTACCTCACACTGGAGGCATTCTCCTCTGGATTCAGTGGGTGTCCTGCCGTCAGAGGCCTTTAGCTTCAATCACACAGCGAACTTTGATGTAAACTTTATCTTATGACCGTCAAATATGGTTTCAAGTGGAAACTCAGCGAAAAATGACAGTGAACTTTAACTCAGGGAGTCTCTTTCGGGAAAATAATATGCATGTTATGTTATTTGTTTTGCATTTTAAGCCTATGAAATGCTAAAAGCTAGACTGTGTAATTCCAGCTAAAAAGAGTCACTGTGGCTGCAAGTGATACTATCAGGACACTAAAGCACAGCGTGTCAGTAAAAAGTGAATAAGAGTCAAAGTCATTGAACTGCAGTCATGGCACTTACACGCCAGTTTAAAGCTTGCTAACATTAGCCACTGTAAGCTTCTGGTCAGACCAGAACACATTACAGAAATTTCCTAACTTGCAGCGAGCTAAAATTTATTCTAAAAATATTTTCCTTGACTTGCAGATCATATCTTAACTCTAACCATGGTAATGAGAGTTAGGACACATGTTTTTTTCTGACTGAAGATAGGAAAAATCTATATACAAGCACATTAACTTCCCAAAACCTTAAGTAATCTCTCCTTACTTAGGATAACAATTAAGCTGTCCTAACTTTCACTTTTCCCTTTGTAGCTAACTTACTAACTAGGTAATGGAAATGTCTGCAAACAGTCCCTAACAGTAGTGTTTGCCAACAGTAGCTCATACTAGTGTTTGATAATTTAAATGTTTGCTGACAGTAGCAAACTTATTTAATCTGTATGGCTGCTCTTATATTGCTTTTACCCACGGCATGCCAAATATGGCAGAGATGTCTTCTATCTTAGACCGCTTGCTTTTGTTTATGTCCCGAGTTAGCGTTGTTGTAAATTCCCCAAAAAGAACATCTTTTTGATTCAATCTTCAGATTGTGTAGCTGTTATTATATTTTTATTTTGTTATCTTTAGAGTTAATGTCACTCTCTTTCCTTTTATTTTTTTAGCATTGTTAACTTACAAGTTCCTCTGTACAAGGGCATAACAGCATGATATGTTTTGTAAAGCTAGAGCTAATATTCGGATGCTGCTGACGCCTCGATCTAAAGATGCTTTTGCCACCCTGTGTGGGTGTATCTCAGGTCAGTTCCTGCATGGCCGGAGGATCTCTGTGGCGGATGACCAAAATCAGACCCCCAGTCCCCGTCTTTAGGGTCAAGGAGGCTCTCTATCAGAGCCAATGGGAGGCCAAGCTGTCAGCAGTTGAAGACGAGGAGGAGGGACACTTCAGCATGCTGATGGAGAGCCTGGGCGCCAGTAATGTGTTTGAGGAGTGAGTCTGGTCACTTACATTTATACATATTTTTTCTGTGTGTTTTGCACATGAAAACATGCCATGGGACTGCCATAATCCACATTTATCATGTGGTTTAATTTGACTAATCTCTGTCTTTGTGTTGTCTCATTTTCCCTCTCTCCAGTCCAGGTGAGGTGCGTAGTCTTTGGGCCCAGCTCAGGCGAGATGAGCCTCACCTCCTGTCCAACTTTGAGGAGTTCCTGGCCAGGGTCACCCACCAGATCAAAGAGGCCCACCAGGAGAGGAAGGAGATGGAGAGCGCCCTCCAGAGGTAAAATCTGAGCATGCTGAGTAAATACAGCTGGCTCTTGACTCAAACTGCTGGATCCTCACGCACTGTAAGGCATTTTGATTGTGGGTTTCATACACCTTCTGTAATAAATTCAAATTCAAAGGGACTTTATTAGCATTGGAAACAGATGTTTACATTTCCAAAGCAAGTGTGAAATTAAAAAGAAAGAAAAATGTACAGACACAGAAGAATTGTGATTTTACTCGAATATATAGGTCTATATATATACACAGATAAATAACATAAAATAAAATAGAACATGATTAAATCCAAAGAAAACATCTTATCAGATGTTGGTCTGTGGTCTAATTTGTGTCCGTTTCGGGTTCCTTGACAGGAAAAGGTTTGAGAACCGCTGTGCGAGATAGCCCCATGGTTACAAGAATCTTAAAGAAGCAGAGCTTATTTGGTGGAAAATGACCCAAGAGACTATATTCCTTCCAAGTGTGGTGTTTGACTCCTTTATAGTCTTTTTCTTGCCTGGGCGGGAAATGAAAAGAAAAAACAAAGGAAAAGATGAAGGGGGGGAATGAAAAGGGAAGGAAAACATTAACATATGGCATGCAGGACAGAGAATCAAATTGGAAACACGGAGATTAAAGAAATGTTTGTTTACTGCTGCAACAGTGAGTGTGGATCCCGGGTTAAACGGCCACAATTCTCAATTGGTTCCCACACTTAAAGCGTTTAAGAACTGTATGTACCATATAATGCATAAACAGTCTTGTCTCTCATTAGCCACCTAAAGAATCAGTGACATAACAGTGGGTTTGTGTGTGTGTGTGTGTTTACATTACTGCCTCATGTCAGCCCTGCAGCCTGAGAGCGTTTGCATGGATTTACCTATAGAACAACCCCCTTTATCCATGTCAAATGACCCTAATCTGCAGGCACGCTCTGAAGTCTGACCACCTTCGGCTGGACTGGAAATCCAATAATATCAAGCATGAAGGGGACATGAAAGCAGTAAGAAGTGTATAGTCATGATAATTACTAATAACAATAAACTTATTAGTATGTATGCATGTGTGGCACTCAAAACACAGTTACAAATTGTTTAACAGAACAAGATAAAATATTAACACACACACCAGGTAAAAACTGTAAAAAAAAAAACAAACAAACAAACAAAAAAAACAATATAAAATCTAACAATAGGACCTAATAAATCAGAATATAATAAAAATGGTAAGCTGTCTTATAAGATTGAAGGTCAAAATAAAAGGACCTGAGATTTGGATGATTGAGCTGAAGAAGATTTTTTGACATCATTTTATATCATAGAGACAAACCATAACCTGAGAAAGTGTCTCAGTGTCTCACTACCTCTAATAATACCTCTAATTAATATTATATCAGCGGATTATTTGACCCCACAGAAGCATTTAAATAGAAAATAATGGGCCCGAGAACTGACCCCTGGGGAACACCACAGTACCACAGAGAAGAAACCGGTCAGTTTTTGAGGCGATTAATAAGAATATTGTGGAGAGGTCAAATCTGTAGTTTATATGTTGGTCCTAAGAGTTGCTCCCATTATATGCAGAGCAACATGTTTGAAGAAAATGCCACATTGCAATTTAAATTAGTGTGATTTAGCGGGTATGGTGTTTTTCCCATGGCACTGCATGGTACTGTGCAACAGCTTGTTATTCCTCTAGACTCTACTAATTGGCTGTTTGGGTCTTAGCAATTGTCAGTGGGAATGTAAATACCACTCAGTATTCTTTTGAAAATGAAGCTCAGCTGATGTGTGTGTGTGTGTGTGTGTGTGTGTGTGTTGTGTGTGTGTGTGTGTATGTGTGTGCTCAAGCATTTACATGTAATTACAGATACAGAGGGAAAAATACAACCTTAAGCTCAGCCTAGACAACAACTGTGTTCTGTTCCTAGATATTCTGTCATAATGCACAACATTAGAGTTTGTTCTCAACAGGTTTAAAATAAAACCTGGATTCAAAAAAACAGGCAAAAGCATTTTGAATACAGTACAATGACAAGGTAATTAATGTTCAGTCTGATTAACTTTATTGTTTTTTGTAAATATACACTCATTTTGAAATATATGCAACATGTTACAAAACAATTGGGACAGGAGCAACAAAAGACCGGGAAGGTTTTTGAATGCTCTAAAAACACCAGTTTGGATCATTCAAAAGGTAAACAGGTTAATTGGTAACAGGTGACAGTATCATGATTGGATAAGAAAGGGACGTCATTGAAAGGCTTGTTCAAGCAAAAACACCTGTTCAAGCAAGGATGGGGTGAGGTTCACCTCTTTGTGAAAAAGTGGTGTCAGCCAAAAGTGTAACAGTTTTCTCAACACACAACTTTAAGGAATTTAGGGACAGGGCCAAGGCTGAAAACCAACATTGAATGCCTGTGACCTTTGACCCCTCAGGCAGCCTCAGGTTGCTGCATCTTCAGATGCAAGTTAGGACTCTAACATGCAAAGCAAAAGACAATATCAACAACATCCAGAAACGCCACAGAGCCAAAGAGGAAAAAGAGCCGTCCAGATTGTTACCAGTGCTAACTTCAAAAGCCAGCATCAGTGATGGTATGACAGTGTGTTAGTGCCCATGGCATCATGGGTAACTGTCACATCTGTGCAGGCCCCATTAATGCTGAAAGGTACATACAAGATTTAGAGCAACATATGCTGACATCCAGACAATATCTTTTTCAGAGGCATCCCTGCTTATTTCAGTAAGACAATGACAAAACACTTTTCTGCAGGTGTGACTTCACTTCTGGGTATTAGACTGACCTGCCTGCAGTCAAGACCTGTCTCACATTGAACATGTGTAGCGAATTATGAAGCACAAACTATGAAAACAGATGACATATAAATACGATACAAATGCATACTGTGTGTTGTGCTGCACAGCTGAGAACAAGAATCCTTCCTCTGGGCCTTGAAGTTGGCGGATTTAAAAACATCCAGGAGGCCAACGGGTTGAGAGAATTATTTATATTAGGAGGATGAATAACATTTTCTTCTGTATTGTCCTTGAGGATGAGTTAACAATATGTATATTAAATGAAATGTCTGCTCAAAATCCAGAAATTTTCTGGTGCACCGACGATGACAGAATGAAAGTTGGCGACCTTTGTTTCTGAAGCTTAGACAAAACATCAGGATTGTTTATTTCTTTAGTATTATTTGTAATTTATGTTGATACTCTGGTTTCTGGTCTGTTTTTTTCTAAAAGCCCGTTTGGGTTGGGCACATTATTTGTGCCTGACATAAAAATAAAAATCGAATCCATCAATCAGTCTTTCATTGATTCCCCATTATCCTTGAGAATTGTAATATCTCTAATATTTACTGTCCCTCTTTGCAGGAAAGCTGCAACACATGACAGCGAGATCCGTTATTTATATGAAGAGATGGAGGCGCAGATCAAAAATGAGAAAGACAGGCTGCTATTGAAGGTATGAGAGCTCAAGACAAACAAAATCAACAAAAAGCAGCAACAGACTCACAGCTGTCAGAGGCAGAGGGATAATTTCCTGTTCTTTTTCAAAATGTTGACATTGTTTTGTCCCCTCCTGCTCAAAAATGTGTTTTTCTCATTGTTCCTTCACTTGGATGATTGAGCTTCACTGTGCAGAATGATGCATGTGCAGAGTTTGACATGAGAAGGCTGTAAACTTTTGACATAAATCAAAATTCAATGAGGGAGCAGGAGTAGGTGTCAGTATCAAACAAACCATTATTCATTCTTCCTGTGCCTGTTCCTCAACCCTTTGACCTTCTTCTGGCCCTGCAGGACTCAGAACGTCTTCAGCTGCGCAGCGTCGACCTGGAGCACCAACTGTCTTCAAAGGAGAAAGAGCTGGAACTTCTTTTCCAGAAGCAGAAAAGGGTGAGTGAGTGCATTTTATTTACAACAACTCTCATGACTCAACAACATGCATTCACACAACATTTAGATATTAAAGAAACCTGTGACATTATTCCCTTTATATTTGATTAAGAAGCAACTCCTGTGCATTTATGTATCATGATAGCAGACACAACACAAGATGGATAATATGATGCAGAATGTGTGTGAGGGTATTAATTCTTGTAGGGAGGGGTTTAAAGAGCAGCCATACAGTCCCGTCTCCTCTGTAGATGGACTTTTAAGTCCACTCATGCAGCATTAGTGCATTTCACTCCTGTGAATGTTTCCCTCTCCCTCCAGTTAGAGCTCCAGTGCCACGAGCTGAGCAGCGAGAAGCAGGAGAGCCAAGTGGAGAACGTCAAGCTGAAGATGACCAACGACGAGCTGTCCCGAGCGCTGGAGCACCAGCCAGGAGCTGACGCTGGCCCAGGAGCAGCTGGCCATGCTGCAGGAGCAGGCCGCCCGGCTGCAGCAGGAGAAAGAGATGTGGGTATATGCACAGATTGCTCATATTTACATTTTGTTTTATCATTTAAGAGCCTTTCTACACTCTGGTTAAGTCCCAACTACGTCCAAAATATGCCTAATATTTACTTAGTATAACCTAAGCCAAACTTGATGCAATATGTAAGAGGTTTAATTTAAAACATTTAAAATGAAGTAAAATTATCAAAAGAAAAAGAAATAACAGTTTTGCATTACGTTAAATACATATCTACAGAAGTTAGAATACTAATGAGCTAGCTCCATCCCGTCCTGTCTTGAAATACCACTTTGTACCTCAAGAGGCGATAGAGTGCTGCAGGGATGATGTATTTTTGTCGGCCATCCTATAAGTTAGCATAGCTCTAATTCCCTCCACAAAAAGTCAATGTGATTTTTTTTATTGACTTTGAGATGAGAGAACCAGAAGTGCTAATATGCTAACTCATTTCTGGGTTTTAGTACTCATTCCTGCAGCAAGCTATCATCCAATAGTATCGCCCTGCCTGTAGCCTGTAGACCATTAGCTGCATGGCTAACTGAGGTAACTAGCTAACGGCAGCTACAGTTAGCAGTAATTAGTGGTTACTCTGGTGACATCTTTCCCATTTCACCTTTAAAGAAGTGAGGTCATGAGGTTATTAAGACACAAACACACATTCTCACTTTGTATTTGTTCTTCTGTCTTGTTTTAGGGAAATGTACAGAGTCACTGAGGGACTGCAGAGAGAGAAACAGAGTCTCATGAAGCAGCTCGACCTCCTCAAGTACGATACAAACATCCCATCCCATGAGAGCAAATCAAGCCTGGCCAGTAGCTGGTTTTAATCTTTTTGGCTTCAGTCCTAATTGGCAAACCTCTTAAATCTGGTTGTAAGCTAAGTTAAAGACCGGGCTGCTCTTAATGCTTCAGTGCTTTCTTTCCCACTGCAGATTCCATCTTTCTCATTAATTTCTTTTGTTCTCAGAGAGATGAACAAACATTTAAAAGATGAGCGGGATATATGCTGTGGTGTAGTGAGTATACATTTGATCTAAGTGCATTGCAGCAGCATCTGTCATGACATTACCTGACTGATAAAGTACCTCTTTGGCACTAACGTACATCCCTCTTTGTTTTAAATAAGCCCCGAACCTCGCTGAGAAAGAAGCAGAAGCAGAGAGCGGGCCTCGCCAACTTATTCGATGACACCAGCCAGCCGGTGAAAAGGTGACTCATTTATCTTCCCAGTTCTCTTTAACACAAATCATCTCTGTCAGAGTGTTTCCTGTGTGACAAAGATGAATTTTAGTCTCTCTGTGATGTGAAAATCATGTATCTGAGGAGGAAAAACAGAGGATATCTGATTCTAAACACTGACAACAATCAAATAAATTAACATTTTAGATTTTAGATGAAAACCAGAGTCCAGATTTTCATCTCAGTCGAGTGGATTGATGGAATATATCCTCTGTTTCTCCTCTGTTTTTTAAAGAGCCCCACTGTTGGTGGATGGGTCCTACCAGTCACTGGAGGCCTTGCCTATAGAGCACCTTCAAATCGTATTTGTTGCTTCCTCCTCCTGCAGCGAGGATGACACCATCACCACCACCCCCACCCCTTCCTCCGCCACCACCGTCAGCTCCCCCACATGTCAACAACGCCCTGCGGCGAAGAAAAACTCCGGCTTAGCCAATGGTTACGCCAACCCTGCTCCTCCCAAAGTGCAAGATGTGAAGGCAAAGGCCAAAAAATCACCCGGCAAGACGGCTGCCGCAAAGAGGGTGGCGGCAAAAGATAGAGTAAGAGCAAAGAAAGTGGAAATTGAGAGGAAGACGAGGGTAGAAGAGGAGGTCCTGGACGCCCCTCCAGATGGATGGCCCCTCCGTCGAGTCATCTCCATTGAGGAGGACCACCTGCCCCACCTGCTCCATGGAGGGCCTCAACCTCTGCTGCACCAGCTCAGCGAGGAGGAGGACGAGGTGGACGATGAGGAGGAAGAGGAAGCTCAGAGTGACGTTGAAACAAGTGTTGCCTTGGCAGCCACCCCACCCTCCAGTCACCCTCTGGTCCCTGTGTCGGGAGAAGTTGCTGCGGCAATAAGATCCCGCTTAAACCGCTCAAAAAAGACGCCCTTGTCGCCAAGAGGACAGCCTGTCGGGAAGGAGACCCAACAGGTACAAACAATCTTTGGGTATGCTTTGACATTAAAGGGAGAGTTGACATCAAAATCTTGCGTCTAGTGCTGTGTATCCATCTAGACAGTTTAAGCTGTGGAGTTTAGATATCTTCTGTAGAGATGTCTGCCTTCTCTCAAATATAATGGAACTCGATGGCACTTGGTTTGTGGTGCTCAAAGCACAAAAAACTATCTTTGAAAAACTCAACACCTACGTCTCTTTCCAGAAATCATGAAAACTCAGTTACTCAAGACAATCCACAGATCTTGTTATGAGGAGTTTCATGTAGGTACTACATCTGCCGAACGCATGGCTGCATTTCTAGAAGGAGGCATTGCTGCTGAGTTTTTCAAATGTATTTTTGGCACCACAAGCTGAGCGCTGAGTGCCCATTATATTGGAGAAAAAGCAGACATCTCTATGACCAATATCTCCAGAACTATCTAGACGGTTTATTTTTGATTTTGGGGTGAACTATCCTTTAACAGCGAAATATGTTATAACCTGTGGAGAAGTTACTGCAGAGGTCATGATTATAACTCTTCTCGTCTTGTCTTGTCTTGCTCAGAAGGCAAAAGAGGGAGCTCTGTTCGCCCCGGACCGCCTGTTTAAAGTCGTCCTGGTTGGAAACTCAAGTGTAGGCAAGACTTCCCTGCTCCGCTCCTTCTGTGAGGGCCGTTTCCACCCCTCCACAACCGCTACTGTGGGTGAGAAGAGAAACATTGTAATAATATTGTATGAATGTACAAAAGTGTCAAAAGGCCCTTTTGGAGGAATTCGAATGGCACGTGTGCGTGCTGTGATGTGTGTGTGTGTGTGCGTGTTTGTGGATGCTAACACAGAAGATCGGAGGGCGACTTAGCATCACATGAAAGGGCTTGTGAAGTCACACTGCCTGTCTGAGAGCCCTGGCACACATTGTACTGCAGATTATGTCACTTCTGATGAATTTTTTCTCCCTGCTTTCATCTTTTCCAGACCCTCACCCGAGCCTTGTTATCTCCACTTTGTTCCCCCATTTCTCCTCCAAAATGAGACTCAGCCTGTATCACACCCGCTAGACCCCCTGGTGGACGTTTTTGTCTTTGTCACCCTGTCAAGAAACAATGAATATTATCAAATTTAACAACATTATTCATAAATTTTCCACATAAAAGTACAGAAATCTGATTGTTTGAGTACCATCAAGTTTAAGCTAAATATGAGAAGTGTAGTCACATCTTCTTTTAAGAAATCACTGATATATCCTGGTTACGTCATGTTGATCTTGATCAGGTATTGACTACAGCGTGAAGACACTAACCCTGGACAATATGCAGGTTGCCATGCAGCTTTGGGACACAGCAGGTCAAGAGAGGTGAGTTTCTCTTTATTTGTTAGACACAGAACAAGTGAAGCCATAAGGACATTTTAATCTGAAACTTGGATTTGAAAGTTCTCTAAGAAAATACAGTCAGAATCTACATATAACCAATACATGTAATTTTGAAATTCTTTTTAATTGTTACAGACATGTTCAACTATTCATATACTGTACAATACCCCCCCCACACGCCCAAAGCAATGACTTTATAATTAAATAAAGAACTAAAATGACAGCGCCCATTAAAAACAGGAACAGGAACTGCACTGAGGAAACACTGTCATAAGAGAACACAGATGCAGAATAAAATTCTAAATAAAAAGATAAGGTAAATAAATTACAGATAAATAAATAAGGTCGGTCTTGAGTTTGCTTTTAAAAATATCAACACTCTCTGCAGCCCTCAGGTCTTCAGGCAGGCTGTTCCACAGACGTGGACCATAATAATGAAATGAAGCCTCACTCTGGGTTTTTATTCTGACTTTGGGGATAATTAAAAGGCCACTACCAGCAGACCTGAGGGTTCATGCAATAAAAGCAAATCTGATAAATAGCCTGGACTAAGACCATTAGTTAAGAGCTTTATTAACCAATAAAAGTATCTTAAAATCAATTCTGAAGCACACAGAAAGCCAGTTCAGAGACTTTAAAATTGGTGTAATGTGTGCTCTCTTTCTGCTCTCCATCAGCACATGCACAGCTGAGCTTTGTAATAATTTTAGTTGATGTTTTTCTTGGGGAAAAAAAGGGTCTACCTAAATTTAATTGCTAGAAAAACTGATTAAAAGTGTGTAATTAGTTTGAACAATTAGCCTATTATTTATGGACAAATATGATTTGATTAGTTAATATAAAGTATGAGCACAATTAAAATGAATTTTCATGTGATATTAGTAGTTGTGTACAGTAGGTCAGTGTGGTGACAGTCAGTCTCATTGTCACAGGTTCCGCAGCATAACCAAGCAGTTCTTCCGCAAGGCAGACGGTGTGGTGGTGATGTACGACGTCACCGTGGCGGAGAGCTTCAGGGCCGTGCAACCCTGGCTCACCAACGTCCAGGTCTGACCTTTGACCCAAGGAAGGCCTCTGTCTGTTTATACCGTTAGAAGTCTTCTCAAAATGTTGTACTTTTTGCTTTTTTGTTTAGTTCACTTATTTTAGTTGAATGTTTTTAGGTTGGTATAATTAAACTTTTGCTCAGCAGCTATTTAAGTTATTATAGAAGGAAAAGCACAGAGTGTCCCTGTAAGATTACACTGAGTAATCATTAATTCTGTTATCTGCACCTGCGGTTTTCCTATGTGACATGTCAAAATGTTCCCAGCGAAAAACGCTCTATTATGTCATTGGACTGCTCTTTGTCAGGAAGCAGCAGGAGAAGGGATCCCCATCCTCCTTCTGGGCAACAAAATGGACATGGACGAAGACAGAGAGGTGTCCTTCAAAGAGGCTGAGCAGCTGGCTTATGTGAGTTTAATTCAAAGCTCATGGATGATTTTATACTGTGAGCAAAGAGGCGGCTGCATGTACTTTCTACACTCTCAGGAATATGCGTGCTAACTAGAACCATGTAGGGTTCTTCAGCCTGTCCCCACAGAGGCCCCTTTTAGTTCCTGGCAGATCCTTTTTATAAAGGTTTCAGAGGATTCTACCTGGAGCCCAGCATGAAGGGTTATACCCAGAACCATCTGAGAAAGGTTCCACTCAGAAACTCTTATGAGCAGTTCTACAAAGAACACTTCAATTGTTTGATGGTTCCACCCAGAACCCTCTCTGGGGGGCTGTATTTAAAACCTTTTTTACCCTTTTATATATCAAGGGTTTCATCTAAAACCCACCCAGGGGGTTCTGACAAGAACCCATTTGTATTCCCAGGGTTTCATCTAGAACCTACCCAGCATGTTCTACCCAGAACCCCTCTATATTCCAACGGTTTCATGTAGAAACCACCCAGGGCATCTAAATATACATTTTTTAAGGGTTTCACCAATAACCCTCTGGTCTTCCAAGGGTTCTACGAAGAACCATAATGTGTTCTACAGATGAGGCAAAAAATCACAATCAGTGTTACAGTTACCATATTTACATAAAGAAAACATGCATGCTGTCAACAAACCTTGAAGAACTCATTTCAAAGAGGGTTCTCTAGAGGATGGAGCCTCTATACTAGTCTTACAAGGAACCTTAAGAACCTCTTCTTCAAAATAAGAAGTAGATGGTTCTGGGGAGATCTGCAGCCCTTCAGGAAGGTTTTGAAACCCTAATTTCTAAGACTAGTAAAAAAAAATGGCTGAAATTATTCATGTAGTTCATAGTTCACGTTCATGTATATTTTAATATCCTGTGCAGGAGAACAAGGTGATGTTCTTTGAGGTCAGCGCCTACACGGCCAAGAATGTGACCGAGGCCCTGACGCACCTGGCCAGGTAAGATCAAGAACGGTGAATCAAATAAGTGTGGTGGTTAATAATGGTTGCCAAGGAAACAACTTAATCTGATTGGCTCAAGCGGTATTCTCTCTCTGTCTGTCTTCACTCAGAGTGTTAATGGAGCAGGAGGACAGGGTGAGAGACACAACAGTCATCCTCAGCGCTCAGCCCGTAAAGAAGAAAGCCTGCTGCAAATGAAGTGCAAACTCAATTTACTGAGTTCTTCCTGGACATTGCGTTTGCAGCGTTCTAAGAGAACACTGACATCATTCTTGGACCTTCATTATAGAATGAAATTGTGTCTTTATTTTGCTCCTGAAATCCACGTTTCAGACAACATGAAGGAGTGTGTTGCCCACGTGACCAAGAAACCTCCTGTCAAACTTAAATGAGCACATGGGAGAAGTTAGCCTTGAGGGCTTTCTGTCAGAAATCTTGCTATTTTAACCCAAACCCTATTTTTTACCCCCGACACCCACCCAATAAGGGATTTTAGGCAGAATGCCTTGAAGGCGAACTTCCCCAAACAGCCTTAAATGATGACGCTCAGAGGAAGAGCTTGTGTTAAATAAAAAAACATAAGGTGCTGCATCATTTCCTGTAAATAACGTTGCCAGATCACAGTAGTTCTGTAAGATTTAAGTAGTAAGTGTATTATGATTACTTTCAATAACCTTCACCCAATAGAAGAATCATAAATATACAGTAGCTTTTCACAACTGAATGCCTTAATTTCTCTGTATTTGTCTGTCTGGGCTAGTATACTGTAAAGGGATAGTTCAGATTATTTGAAGTGTTGTTGTATGAGGTACTTATTTATAATCAGTGTATTACCTACAGGAGGTGGCAGTTGGCACATCCAGCTGCAGGAGTGCTGGTGTCGGAAGTTAAGCAATGTACTGCTGTGGACATGATCAGCCGCAACACGTATTTTAGCCACCTAAAAAAGAATCAATATCAGTGTATGTGTACTCTATATTCAGAATATTTAAAACCACTTTATCTTAACATCAGAGAGCCTTTTCCAGCAGGAAAGCGCTGTTGTATCAGCCAAATATCACTCTCTTCAATCCAACCAAACTCCATTGCCAAAATCAGTAATTTTACCTAGTAGAACAGGGTTGCTTTTCTTCAGCTACCCCTATCAGTTAGTTAGTTAGTCAGTGTTATTGTGTGATTTTGGTTTTTTAAAATGATAGTTCAGATTCACCTTAGTCACACAATAACACAAACAAACAACTGACTAAGGCAGCGGTAAACCAGCAACTCTGTATTCTGCAAGTTAAAATGACTGATTTTGCTTATGGAGTTTGGCTGGTTTGGAGAGAGCGATATTTGGCTTATATAACAGCACTTTCCCATTAGAAAAGGCTGTTTGATGACAAGGTAAAAGTGGTACACTTAAACTAATATTGATTGATTTTTCTGACCTTTTGTAAGTGGCTAAAATACCTCTTCTTGCTGAGCCTGTTCACAGAAGTACATTGCTTAGCTTCTGTGCTTTACTCCTAACAAGATGCATGTCAACACTGATAATCAGAGTACCTCATAGAACCCCACTTCAAATAGTCTGAACTATCCCTTTAATGTAGTTATAGTTTATGTTATGTTAACTAAAA
Source organism: Lutjanus argentimaculatus (assembly GCA_034769285.1). Classification (NCBI taxonomy): domain Eukaryota; kingdom Metazoa; phylum Chordata; class Actinopteri; order Lutjaniformes; family Lutjanidae; genus Lutjanus; species Lutjanus argentimaculatus. The sequence goes on along the minus strand of JAWZSL010000029.1, from coordinate 1,212,137 downwards.
CTGAAATAAATTATTTGGAATTCATTGAAATATTTGTTTAAATGAAAATCACGTGAGAAAAAAAATCAGAGTTGATTCTTTGACATTTTATTCATCATCGTGTTCTTTGACATTTTTTTTTCATATTCTCTGTTAGTCTGATCTCCAAAACAAAGTGGTACGTGACATATTGCATCTGTGTTTGTTACTGCTCCGAGGCATTGCTCTGTTTTCTTCTGGCACCAAAGTACAGTTGCTCTGAATTATCCTCAATTAAAGAAATAAATAAATTACATTTCACATCTTTCTGAAATCAATGAAGCAAAAAAAAACTCCACATGCAAATAATAAATTATGAAATAAAACACGATTGATTACCGTAGCCTCTATACAATTACACAGTGCATGATAAATCTGAACAAATGACTAAAGGAAAAACGGATAATGACTGTGCTGTGACCCTCTCAACATCGCGCAGATCAATACTTTTCAATTAGCTGCACCAACAATATAAAGACTCATAAATGTTTTTCATTTTATACTCAAAAAATAACAATTTCCAGAAACTAGTGAGGGAAGAAAAAAAAAAAATCAAGTTCGTTTAGGGTGTTACATTCAACGATGTGCCCGCGTTGATCAAGTTGGTACAGGTGATGGCACTATTGCTGATAGATACTTGCCCAGTCTGATGACATCACTTAGGTGCTGGCATGATGGCATCCGATCAGATGGTCGCCCTCGTGGCCAACTGGAATGCTTCATGGAGAGCCGGGGCCCTCCCCCTCTTCTCCAAGTGGGTCCTGAAGGGCTGAGGGTAGTCGGTTGGTTGGTTGTTGTTCCTAACGCATTTTATAGTCGTGGGAAATGGCGGCCTCACATAGCTGTCCTTTAAAGTCTAGCTCCAGAGTGAACTCCAGGTCACGCTGCAGGAGATAAAACAATTTTTAAGTAGTTAATTAAGAAATTAATGGCAGAAAATTTCCACTTGTTGTGAAAGTAGTACCAAAAAGTTCATAAAACAAAAAAATAGGGATGAGCAGCAAATATTGGTGATGTTAAATTATGAGATTTATATTATTCTATATTATATCTACTCCTTCTCCTTCATTAAAAATCCAGAATCTGTAAATGTAAGTTGAACTGTCGGTTTCACAAAGATATTTTAAACTAGTCTGTTTTGCTCATAGATTAGTCTGTTACAAGTTAGACCACTTCACAAAAATACAGACTGACCAACTATGAGCCAAAGAAATTAGACACCTTATCCCCCAGGATAACTCAGTCTTAAGACCCATGTTACCATGGTAGCAATCAGTGCCACTGACTGATCAGCAGCAGCCAACAACATAAAAAAAAGGAAAACATGGCTCATAATCTGTGGTTTGCTAACATTATCTTCAACACCATTTCTGTGGAGCCTATACATTTTTCCTGTTTTCCTCCGACAGTTTTTGGATTTCTTCTTTGGAACATTTCTTTCTTTGCAACTCATACTATATTTTTATATCTCTCTTGAACATCTTTGATGCGCTTCTCAACCATGGGATTCACACTGTTTCCTGTCACTGCAGTTTTTTCTCATATCAGATTTTTTTGTATTGTTTCACTCATCACTAAACTTTCCAAGTAAAACGTCCTTGTGACTGTCGAGTTCCTCCAAAAGACACATCTTTTCTGCTGGGGTAAACGGAGCTGAGCGGTTGGATGCAGTCACTCGGTCTGGCATTTTCTTATTTATTTTTTATTTTGAAAAAGGTCTTACTTTACCCAGAATTCATTATGACACAGTCCTATTTAAGACTTGTCTTTGTGCACAGATGAATTGAAGTGTCTATCTGAAGTCTGACTACCTGTTATATCCAAACCATAGTCAAAGTCTGTCTTTGTGAAACTGGCTCCTGTACAAAGAGGTATTTCCTGCTTCATTTTGTATGTTTCCACATCACACTTTTGCGAGTTAAATACCGGACCAGGATTGGCTCACAGACTATTTGTGATGTCACAAATCATGCTTGTAGGCCCACCGCAAATAGGATTTTAAATGAGCACAGTGAACGGTGAAAACATCCTTCTAGTGTCATATTCTGCACACACATAATTCTGGACAGTGAAGCTCAAACATTTAGCTGTAGGAACAAGAAAAAACATATATATTTGAGTGGAGGGGAACTTATAATACTCTCTAGGTTCTTTTTGCTTAAAGGAATAATGCAACGGTTTAGGAAATGTGTTCATTCACTTTCTGGCAGATAGTTAGATGAGAAAATTGATGATAGTGTCATGTCTGGAGAAAACATGAAGCTACTGCTAGCAGCTGGTTAGCAGGGGAACTGCTCTAATGTAGTCACTTGGTTATACATTGCTTGCATCTCATCACTGCATTTCTCAAACAGTGCTTTTGCAACAAACCTGGTAGCTGCATCTGTAAGGTGATATTTTGTCAGATTTTTTTTTAGTCTGGTTTAGTTCTGAAAATACAGAAACACAAGGTTGATTATTTTTTGGTGTATTGTGGACATCTGTGAGCCACTTCATACACAAAAATGAGTATAAAAGCTGTTTTTCCACATTAAAGTGGAAATGGACAACTTTTTTGCTTCAGCCTATCATTATGAAGTAAATTTTGATGCACATATACTTTCCTCTTACTTTCAAAATGGTGTTGATCATTTCTTCAGATTGCGAGGCTCTGAGAAAACAAAAAGTGATCCCGTTGTCTTTGCAATAGCGGCACAAACAATAATACCACTAAGAAATGCTTGGGGGAGAGTTGAAAAGTTTCCACTCATGTGTGAATACACCTTTAGATGGAATATCTGCTGGTTGTCTGGCAACTGGTTCCAGACAATAAATATTCAGTTGTTGAATCCATTAAACTAAACAGATATAATATGTAATAACTGAGCCTTAGAGGTGCTAGTAGGTGTTTTTTTTTTTCTACCTTTGGATGGAGCCAGGCTAGCTGCTCCCCCTGTTTCCAGTCTTTGTGCTAAGCTAACTGGCTGCAGGCTGTGAGTGAGCCAGAAAGTGAACAACCACGTTTCCCAAAATGTCAAAGTTTTCCGCCACCGCTTATATCTAAATTATTGAGTGTTTTGTGCCTATTTCTTATGAGTCTTACCACATTCTTCTCATTGGGCCTGACAGCGATACTGCCAAAGATCTCCTCTCCCTTCTTGACAGTTAAGTAGTCCTCTAAGTAAAACACTGTCTGCTTCCAGTGTGTGCTGGCAGCATCTGGAGCTGAGGAGGAGGAGTGGATGAGAGGAAGATGAGTAACAGAGAAAATGGAAAAGCATTGAAAAAGAACATGATTTGCAGCAGGGAAGAAGATGATGTGTGAGGAGGTTAAAGAGGAAGAAAAGTTTAGGGGAGCGTGAGAAATTATAAAATTTACAAAGCACACTGGTTCCAGCGGGCTCTCAGCTCCCTTGGAAGAAATTGAACAGCAAAGTGTCTGAAACTCAGTCACCCAGTAGGAGAAATACAGAGGCTGAGAGGAGATGCTGAGCCTCAGGCCCAACAGACTCGGCCAAACATAGAACCTCCTCTACACAACATTATGTAAGTGCTGGATGCATGAATGTATTAACATAAGCTTACATAACAGCTTAGCTACCCTCTCTGTAACAGGCGTCCTCTGCACCACGTTACCAGAAGTGCTCAGTGATTCCGTCGGTGCAAAACAGCGGGTCGGCTCATGTAACACCAGCAGAGTGTAGCCAAGAGCTAACAGGCTCAAGTGAAGTAGCTTCTTCTTAACATGGACATTGATTTTATGGCTCAAAAAAAAAATGCTCAAAGATTTCAAAAGAAATTTGGAGGTCCAGCTGGTTATTTCACCGTAGGGCCAAGCCAGAGTGTGAAAACTGAATCTACTGGTTGGTCTCTTCATGTCCTTTAATGCACTCTACTCTTCTCAAGTCTTACATTTTAGTGATGTCTAGTGAAGTGTTTGTGAACTCAATGAAAAATATTTTCTTTTTTTTTTACCTCTAGCCATCAAGATACTTTAGTTTTATTTGCTCAAGTTTTGGGATTTCTGCCTCACTGAACCATTTTTCACACTTTTCTGAGTGCCATTTTTTTCTGGTAGGAAGCTGTTCCAATAAAAACTGTCTGCAATTTAAGATTATTTTCATTATTAATTGATGTCGATTATTTTCTTGATTAAGTGATTATGTGTTTGGCAGGGTTGGGAGAGTTACTTTAAAAATATATTCCAACACAACCACTAATTAGTTGTTAAAAAATTGTCAGTAATCTAATTTCCATTTCTTTTGGATTACCTCTAACATTAGTGGTCTGTGTGGCTAATATTAGCAGTTGTTCCCTGTAGCTAATGTTAGGGTTTGTTACGTGTAGGTAACATTAGCGGTTGGTTTTATGTGTGAGACAAGATCAGCCGTTTCGACCTAACTAAGCTTATTTTAGAGAATGAGTTGGTGTGCGTGCTCAATGAGTTAGCTTTTCTGTTAACTAATGTTAAGTTGTATCTGCCATAATATTATACTAAGGTATCTGTCACATCTATTTGTCTTAGGTAACAATGGTTTGTTCTGTGTTTTGGTATCCTAATTACATAATCCCGTTACATGTAATCTATTACTTTCCAGGCCTGTTAACGGGTACAGGTGCATCCATATTTAACTTGGAGATCAATTTTGCAGGTGCAGGTTTATAAAAAAGGGACCCTGCAGGACTGTGGGGATGAGTAAGTAAAGACGTTTGCAGAGATGAGCCTCACCAGTGGAGAAGCCAGTCTTCTTGTGACACTTAGTGAACTCGATGTTGAAATAGGTGACCAGGGCGTGGACGTAATCGTTGCGCTGGATCTGCAGACAGAAGGCAGAGGTGAAGGACAGGTCCTCTGGCTTCACAGTGTAGATGTCCACTTCCTGGGAGAGACAAAACCCCAAAATATTCTTCTGTAAATTCTTATTTCAAGAGATATCGGTGCTTTTCAATTCATGAAATGTCATGTGTGAGTAGCAGCATGGTACAACAGCACGCCACACACACACACACACACACACGCTGTCACCCCCACTCGCCACCTCTCACACACATGCGGTCCATGTATATGTCAATCCTTCCTGATTATGAATCCTCCATGATTATTGTGTGTGTGTGTGTGTGAAAGCCCACAGGTTGAATCACGGCTGGCAAACGAAGCCTGCTCACAGTACACATGCTGTGTGGGTGTCCTCCCTCAAGTCTACAAAGGAGGGAGGCTGTGTGCGTGTGTGAGTGAGTGTGTGTCTGCTCGTGTCTATATCAAGAACCGCCTTATGAATATGGCCGCAAATTCAACTATCACATTTTGTTACCTGGCAGGCATCGCCGTGGGTCCGAAAATAGGAGTGGAGCAGGTGTGTCTCCTCCTCTGCATGTAGATGATTTTGTATTTAAGAGGACGTGTGTGTGCGCATGTGAGGGTGGGGGGGCATTTTACACTGCAACCTGTTCATCTTGCCCGGCCTATTGGGCTACGGCTCGCTCGGCCATGTGGCGTCAGCATGACAGATTGTGATTTAACACCTCTGTCCTTTCCAATGAGACCAGGCCAGTATCATATACAGCAAAACTGTGGGAGGAGGGAGAGAAGAAAGTCCCCCAGAGCGACGCCGTAATTTTAGCGTGTGAGGAGTGAGTGGCAGTTTGAATTAAGACGGGGCTAACAGCCGACGACGGGGTGAATAAGCTCTGAATTCATACATGTGAAAGAGACACAGACGGTGGGAGTTTATCTTCAGAGCACGCTCAGAGAAATAAGGGTTCAAAAGGGGTTCTTCCAGAAGGACTTTTTTTTTTAAAGAAAGGGTTCATCAAGGGTCCTTTGTAGTCCAGGAACCCTTTATTTGAAGAAAGAGGTCTTCAAGGATTGTTGAGACCCTTATAGAACTCTTTCATCAAAGGCTCTTTGTCCAATAATGCAAAAGGGTTCTCAGAAGAAGAGCCTGAGTGTGTTCTAGATAAAACCCCTGGAATATAAAAGTGTTATTGGTAGAATGTTCTGAGTTGGTTCTCGATGAAATCCTTGAAATATAAAGATGTTATCAGTAGAATCCCCTTGGTGGTTTCTTGATCAAACTTTTAGAATATAAAAGGGTTCTCGGTAAGACCACCTGGGCTTTAGATAAAACTCTTGGAGTATGTGTTGTGTTCTCGCTAGAACTCTTGAAATATTAAAGGGTTCTCAGTAAAACCTCCTGGGTGGGTTCTAGATAAAACCCTTGGAGGATGTTGGGTTCTCGGCTGAACCCCCTGGGTTGGGTTCTAGATGAAACTATTGGAATATAAAGGTTCTCAGTAGAACCACCTGAATGGTTCCTAGATAAAACCCACGGAATATATAATGATCCTCTGCAGTTCTAGATAAAACCCTTTAAAAGTTAATGCGGTTCTCAGTAACTCCCTTAGTGGGTTCTAGCTTAAAGTCTTGGAATAGAAAAGAGTTCTCGGAAGAGCCTCCTGAGAGGGTTCTAGATAAAACTCATAGAATATAAAAGGGTTCTCAGTGGGGTAAAACCCTTGGCGCATATATAGGGTTGTCTGTTGAACCCTCTGGGTGGGTTCTTAAAGGTTCTAGATGCACCCATTAGATCATATAGAGTTTTCAGAACCTCTCATAGGTGGTTCTGGAATTAAATGTTTCTAAGTATAACCCTTTATGTTGGGTTCTAGGTAGAACTGTCTGAAAGAGTTCTAAGTGAAACTTTTATAAAAGGTTCTTCCAGGAACCAAAAAGTGCTTTCCAAAGCCAGAAGAACCCTTTATGGTTGTAGTTAGCACCTTTATTTCTAAGAGTGCAGCGTGTCTCTAACTAACCACTAACCGCCCTCCAACCTGACACATAAATCACCTTCTTGGACACAAAAGGAGGGTTGGTGCTTATTCAAGTGATGGGGAGTCAGTTTCATCCCCACTGGCGACTCACGCCTGCTCCTGTGTGACATTTCACCATCGCACGGAGCAAAACTTCCTATTCACTCAAACTAGTGAGGCCTGACGCGGTTTAAATCAGGGAAAGTGACAGAAGATAAAGGGTAAGAAGAAGTGGTGAGAAATGAGACGACAAAATGATATGAGACAAAAGAAAAGAAAGAAGAATGAAGACACCCAAAATAGAAAAAAAAAATGGATATAAAGCCGAGAGAACCGAGAGAAGGAACAGTGAGAGAGGAAAAGCGATGAAAAGAAAGGTTGAGGTGGAGAGGACAAAGAGAGAAGCTATTGCCTCCCTGAATGCTCTTATCCTCTGTTCATTTGTGAGATGAAAGACAAGCCACTGTTGTATCGTCAAGCATGAAAACAGAGCCGCAGACTATTACAGCTCTCCACAAACCTCTGTAATGCACTAGAAAATAGACTCAGCAGACTCAAACGCTAAGAGGCTGGGGGAGTGATAGCTGTCTCCAACTCTTTTTTTTTTTTTCACGTAGTCGGTAGCACAACACAAGAGAGGAAAAACTCAGGATGTATGCCTCCAACATGCAGGGGTTTCAAGGTATAAAACATTATGGTCTTACACCCCTGAAAAATGGGCAAAAGTAATAATGAGAGTGGTGTCTAGTTACCCAACTCGTGATGGCTCTTTTTTTTTAAACTATTAGTTAAATTTATCAACTGGTGTGAAAGAAAAACATGACACATCATAAAACTCTGTGTTGAGTCTGTCCCTTAACTTTATTTGAGAGACTTGATTATGTTTCCTCAGTCCATCTCAAAAAGGCAGCCATTTTTAAACCTCTGTTAGTGTAACTTTAAACAGGCCTACTAAAAATACCGGATCACGTTTTAAATTGGAGTAAAAGTTTTGGTGCAACAGAATTAATTTTGACATAGGTTTTAAATAAAAACTAAACCGAGATTTAAAGAGAGGTTTAACATTAATCCTTCTTCGTTTTGAGCTAGTTTAAAAGTTTAGTGCAACGTAATTTAAAGTTAAACCAAGAGTTAATTGGGTTTAAAATGTAATCCTTGTTGGTGCAACCTGGCCAAACTTAGCCTTCTTAAACATCACAATTACACTCAACATGTTAACAAGTTACTACTGACACATTAACTCTGTTTAAAATCCACAAAATACCCTTTTTGGTTTTAATCAATACTAATGAATGTTGCTTATGAGTGTATTTATTTTACCCTCAGCTTTTAACATTATGACAGACCATGAATTTACTATATTTTTCATCTCGTATCAGACTATGAATGATATATTTATTTCTGACCTGTCACAATGGCATGAAAGACAAATGATTTATACACAAAGACTCAGACTAACCTTTAGGAGGCAGGCGTTAGTCACCACCTGCTTGGGATCTACCACATCCACCAGAGGCTCTTTGATGGCCACATTTCGAATGCAGCTCATGTCGAAGCCATACACGTTTTCCCACCCTGTGTACACACACAACATGAACATCTGAAGTACAGGACCCATATGAATACACACACACACACAGGTATGTTTTGTAGATTTTTACTTTTTGGAATTTTCATGCACTTGCAGAGCTCTGTTCTCTGCGGCCCTGCCAAGCTGTCAGCACGAATAAAGAAAGGTAGCGGAGAAAGTAAAACAAAGTGTTTAACCCTGCCAGGAAAAAGAGTCCCGCATTCATGCTGTCTTTCTGTCTATCCAGTCCCTATGTGGAGAAAGACAAGCCCTCCTGAAAATAGACTGCAGCCTCCTCCACCTCCTCCGCCATGTCTGGCAGGCGTTTTTTTTTTTTTTTTTTTTATTATATAATTTGGACTGAAAACACACCAAGCAGGCTTTTCCTCCCCCATTCCCTCTGTCCCTCCACTCCACCTTGCTTTGTCAGGGGGCCAAGGACTAAGTCTGAACGATGAGAAGGTGGAATATGCCACCGACGCAGAGAGAAACTAAAAATAAGAGCGCGAGGGTTTGGGTTGACTGGGTTCTTTTGGGATTTATGTGAAAGTATGCATGTAATAGAACAGAGAAGGCCACCTGTGCACAAGGTACAAGGAAGCTCAGTAGGAGTTATTAACCCAGATTCGGTACAAGTACAAGTGTGAATGGCACCTTTAATATTAGTGCTTTGATCTGGATCACAATGTTAAGCTCAGCACTCCTGCTGTGATAGTTATTTGAACACAAATAGAGCAGCGAATGTACTCGAGGATAGAGGCACCTCGCTGGTTTAAAAATGTTTGGTTCTACTTTCTAATAAGGCATAATTTTACACTGGGTTTCTATATTGGAACTAATGGCTTTACCAATGTTAATAAATTTTAGTAGTTTATTTATGTAGGGACGAGTATGTATATACACCAATGTTGCCCAGCTGGGCATTTAAAATACACAAAACTCAGTAACAAGCTATTTTAAACACATCATTTGGGCTGACAAGGTGTGAAAAATCCTTTTAGTTGTTGTATATCCTGGCATAACTGGCTTTGCCTTTTAAACTAATGTTAACTTAGACAATTTGGGCTGCCAGGTTATGAAAAATCTTTTTGGTTGCTTTATATCCTAACATAAATTGCTTTGTCTTTTTTAACTAACATTAACTTTGCTAGTTTAGCAAGACATTTAGACTAGGGATGTGCACAATTTGTTGTCTAGTTGACTGAACAATGCCTCCCTCTAGCTGACACCAGAAATACTAGTCGGTGAATATTTCATTAATGTACGTCTATTAACTGCACCAGTGAGGTGGAAAATGAGAACAGATGACATCTGAACAAGCGCAGTTTGTTAGTATTTTCATAAGGTTGTATGTAGGCTGTGTCAGACTAAATGGACATTTAACCAATCAACCAGAACAATATGTAGATGGCATGTGGACGTTAACCTGCAAGGAGAGCAGGCTGCTGGTGCTAGCACTGCTAACATTAGCCACACTTAGCAAACCAATATGACATTGTGTGTTTTCTTACTTTGAGACTAGTTGACAGTCTTAATTGAAATTTCTGTTCAATCAACTGAAAAGTTAGCAGTTAGGAACATCCCTAATATAGACCACATCTGTTAAAGGGCTGCTGACCAAAATCTATCCATCAATATGTTAATAACGCTTCAAACCCAAACCAGATGGGTTATTGTGGTAGATTAACTCTTTGTTATTGTCTGACTAATAATAATAATGACAAACCTGATGGCTCATTAAAATGTAAGCAAACTCATGACTTTTTATTTATGACTTACTCATTTCTGACAGTCTGCAGGATTACATCAGCCAAACAGATTTTCCCAACCTGACAACCCAAATGTTGTCCTTATTAATAGCTAATTGCTTGACAATAAAGCCTCTCAGCTCTATGGAACATTTTAGGGTCTTCTAGATCACTGTTTTGGTTTTAAGTCCTGCAACTTCAATGTTCTTAATACGTCTCACTTTGCTCATCAGACGCAGGCACCTGTTTTCAACTAAAAGCTCTAATAAACCCACTGTTATGCTACTGACAAAGCAGGACAAAGTTAGGAACTAGTTTGTGAACATTATGGAGCATTTAGCGGCTGCAGAGCTTGTATTTCCCTCATTGGTTGGAGAGAAAAACAGAACAAATGGCAGAGTAATTACTGAATTTACATTCATTAAGTAGGCAGAAACATAACTTCAAATAAATACTAATGTTGCTCTGTATCTGTCTGTGTGTAAACAGACAACTGTGATGCTGACATATTCCTTATATCAGTTCTATAAGGTGATACTGGAAAAGGCATCTTTCTTTGTTTTTTTGAAGGCTTTTGTGAAGCGTTGGGAACCTGATCCACTCCTCGGTAGTCTTGGAGCTATGAGCTCCCTATCTTTTGCCAATATGCATGAAAAATGGCTGTTTTTCTTGTAATGGTGATTGCAAAAAAGAAGCAATCTTGTGAATGTGGAAACTGAACTGTACCCACGTATGATTTGTGGATGGGAGAAATGGCAGAGACACCGCATCGGGAGAGACTCAGATTTTATAATAAGGATGGAGGAGGCGAGTTCGATAAAATCTGGGACCCTGTACCAGATTTTTTTGAGTGTAAAGACTAATGTGATGTGTCTCGTGTAAAGCACCTTGCTGTATATACTTTTTTTTATTACCTATGTATACTTTTATATATTTATTTTATATTAGTTACTGTGTATCTAATTTAATTATGACTATGAGAAGGATGTGCTTTGTTTATTTATTTTTTTCTTTTCTTTATTTGTTGTTGTTGTTTTTAATTATGACGTGATAATATTCCAGGTTGTTTTGCTGTACCCAAGTAGCAAAAAATATCAATTCATGTAAGTTTAAGAGCACTCTGTGAAGCAATTTACATGTATTAATTACTTTGTATCATCAATGTGTGAATGCATTGTAGCACAACTTCCCCAACTTTTTGGTTGCCTTTAACAGCATGTGGACTAATTTCTATGTTGTAAAGGACACATTTTTGGGGGGGAATATGGTGCCTTGTGTCTCCTCAGCAACTTGACAGTGCCAACAGTGTACACAACCTCTCCTCTCTGGGCAGCCATGTCTGTCTGTGTCGGCCTACCTCCACTGCCAGGTTGTGTTCACTCAGTCTGTGTTTAGTCAGTGTTTTTCTCAGTTTTTGGTCAGGTAGGCTGCTACAGTGTATCGTGGTTTGGGTTGAAATAACTATGTTTTTAATACCAAATGACAGAAGTCATCACTTGTGCAACTACTCAATAGTTTTGACTCCCCGTCGGCACTCAGTCGGGGGAATCCCCACCGCTGACATAGGTGTCGTTCCATTTGTCTGAAAAACTGACATGAACTTGGTGAGATCGACCCTCTTTATTCAATTACCAGGGACAATACATATTAATCAGCGTTTCATGCATGGAAAAAATGCTGTTTTGCACAATATCATCAACCCACAGCAATAACAGTTCTGATAATCATGATACAGATCACAAACAGACATTTATCAATCAGAAATGATGTAGCTCAAACTGATGCAGCTTAAAATGAGACTGCAGGTATTTCTGATGATTTGTTAAAAGAAGTATAACACTAAGCTACAACTGTTGGTCAGTCCATGATAGTTTGGGCTCAAATTGAACAAAGGTGAGTGATCTCCAAGTGGACTCTGTGCAACATATGCTGTTATATCATGTAATGAAACACAGCGTTTCTCGCTCCTTATACTTCTCCTGTCATGTTTACTACGTCCAAGAGGGGGCACCTCTTAGCAATAAATGGACAGATCAGTTGGAATAAGCTGCTTGAAACGTTTTTTTTGTGGGGTTTTTTTTTTGTGAGGATGGCCTGAGCTTGAGCAACAGGAGGCTGAATGCAGGTCATGACAGCCATGGATGTCATGAATGCAGTAACAAGGATTTTCTGAAAATTCACACCTTTAATAAAACATCTGTTAAATCTATTAGCCAAAGCTTTCACAAAGACTGCCTTATTAGAAAGTGGAACCATACTATTTCATGTATAACTTGAGTTTGATTTTACTTCATCTGCACAGCGGTCATTAATAATGCACGGCACAGCTGAGAGGGAGACAGAAGAAAGGAATGACTTAGCAAAAACATGAGAAAAAGTGCTAACAACTCTGTCATAATTACTCACAGTGAATCTTGAAGTCCTTGTACTGCCTGTCTTCAATGGCCACCACGTACAGAGCTGCTCTGTCAGGGAACATCAGGCCTCCAGGTTTCTGAAGACAAAAAAAAAGCTTCATGAATCACTGCACGCACACGCAAAGGCCATCCATCACCGTTATTATCCACACACCTGGCATGTAATATAAGATCACATGTGCTGACTTTAAAGCCTGCAGGCGGCGACTGAGGTTAGAAACCTAATCATTCACGCATGACCTCAGCATCTGAGCAGCAGACACATGCAGCTGAAGTGTACAGTAAATCCTCTCCTTCATCACTGTCTGCTGTGTTTATGTGTCCAGCCAGCCACACACACACACACACACACATGATCCACCCTCCCCACATAGCCTCCAGCAGCGCACCATCATACCAGCCACTTGTCCCTGGCGAAGATGACGGTGTTGAGCATGGACTCATAGAAGAGGCAATAGCCCATCCACTCTGAGATGATAATGTCCACCTTCTCCACAGGTAGCTCCACCTCCTCCACCTTGCCCTTGAAGATGGTAATGACTGCAGTGCAGAGAGAGGCACAAATCAGCAGGCAGCAAATTACTACACGGCATCTTCATCACATTAATGCAAATCCAACAATGGCTCTGTTCTCGCATGACACTGTTTTTATGCCCAGGGATTGCTGTAAATTAGTACAGCTTAATTACTGCGCTCTGTGTTTTATGCATGAATTCGTCTTGTTTTTGTTTTCCATTCTGGCTTCTTTGGCCCATTATAGCAAGGCAGAATCCTCCGTAAAATCCTACTTATGAACCTGATATGGAGATACTCAGAGGAAAAAAGTATAATTCATATAATGAGATGGAGGGTTCAGCAGAGTCATGTCTGCTAATTACACAGTAATACTCAAAAATGAACAGTTTGTATCTGTAATTGTGTAAAATAAGTGGAATTACTGCATGTTCTTGAAAACTAGAAAAGAATTGGAAACTAGCTTAAAAAGGAAAAATGTGTAATTTTCTCTATAGGTTTCTAGGGCAGAGTTTGCCAAACTTAGGAAAGCAAGATGAGTCATTTTTATTGAATACTAAGCACCCTTCACTAAGCGCCTCCCTCCTTAGTTACCGTTGCTACGCCTGTCAAGCTTTCCATTCTCGCTCTGAACACATGCAGGTTACAGTGATAATGGCGGCAGATTTAACTTCAAAATTGGGACTAATTGCTGAAACGTGACGTCTTTGAATGATGACTCTCGCCAACAGATTTCATAAGCGTAGCTGGCCAATGTAAGCTAATGCTAGTGCTTGAAATCCTTGAATCAGCTGAGAAGTCCATCTTCAGCTGACTTTTTAATGTTTCCACCTGACACATTTTTAAAAAAGACCTGCAAAAGTATATGTAATAAGTAAATTTACTCAGATATGATGTTAATGCTAAAAGACTGAGGCTAAAGGTAGCTTACATCTCAGCAAACACTGGTCGATGGTAAAATATGATGCGTTTGTATACAATAGAGGACAGAAGCTCACCCAGCCAGACAAGCCAGACCAGCCTGACTGTGATCATCTCAGGAAAAGAACTGAATGAGAGCTAAGCTAAGCTTATGCTTTTCATTTCCACGAGCGTGTGGACTTCAGAGAGCAAGTCAGAGATGCATCATTGTCGGCCTACTTTGATTCTGCACCAGCGCACATCCTCCTCCTCAAACCCCCGGTGGGAGTGCAAGTACGGTATGAGGTTGTGTGAAACTTAACACTCAGCTAATTTAATCATTGCTATGATGTACTTTTACAATGGAATAAATACACTTCATGTATATTTTGAATGCATGGTTTGTGTCTTTTTCAATCAGTAGTTTATAAATGTAGATGTTATGGCAGTTCATGATCTGTTTTTTTCTCTGTCTGGATCACAGGGAGACACAAAATTTCTGTTCTGGGTCTCAAGCTGAAAAATGGTGTTATTTTTAAAAAAAAGGTATCTATACGGTAGAACTGTTTTTATTGCTAAACAGAAAAACCTAATTTGGAAGAAAGAATACATATAATGTGCAGATTCTTTGAAAAACTCTTTCTTAAACTTCAATAAATTAAAAGGTGACATAACCACATTAAGCTAATGCAGTCACTGTGCTTTCTGCTTGTTTATTCCTAATTAAAGCTGGGGAAGGCGGTTTATTTTTGGCATCCTTTGGCAAAAACATCCATGAGAGACAACTGAGGACGTTTTCGCACCTACCTCGTTTGGACAGGTCTTTCAGACTTTTCAGTTTGATCTGGACCAAAATTGCATGTGTGAAACCTCCCCCGGTCCAATAGCCAAACTTTGGTCTGGCAAAAAGAGTTGGTCTTGGTCTGTATCAAACTGAACCATGTTTCAGTTTGTTTCTACCAATTACAGAAAATTACGACAGGATGCCATCAGAGCTGGAAGAAGGAAAAACAACGCACCATCTGGCATTGACATCTGGTCTGACGACTTTATAAAGAGTCAACTGGAAAAAAAGACACTTCGGTGCTGCTGGTAGTAGTGCCAAAATAATAATAATAATATTATGTTGACAACAATGAGAACCTGGTCATTCATCGCTATTCATTAACAGCCCCTGAAGTGAGGCTACCCCCTGAATTGTAAACATGCCAACATCAGATGCATTCCCATCTACAAACCAGTCAATGTCAATTACAGGAAAACACAGCCCATGTAGATGATGACAGGATATAGACATGACATGTAAAGTTTTTTTGTCCGCTTGGATAATTGCAATGTGAACCCAAAACTAACCAGACCAAATGTTCGGACCTTGGTCTGGAATTTTAGGTGTTGAAAGCTCCGTGAGTTTGAGAGAAAGCTAGACTTCAAGCTTTAGAAAATCTAGCCCCTGATGGGAGACTTTGGCCAATCACAATTCAGTAAGATGATCGTTAAGAGTCATTCATATATCATCAGATACAAAGGTTTTGGGTTGTTGGCTCCCAATCCAACTCCCAATCCCAAGTGTCAGTATTTGACCACCTGGGAATGAGATTCAACTGTCAACAACACAACTTAGCAGATCTTTAATAACTAATACTGCATCAAATTTGCTTGGATACTGATTGGATGATTATTATTTGTAACATTGCTGTATAAATAATGGTCGATACATTAAAGAGTTACCGCTGACACCTGGGTTTTTATTCTTGTGTTCCTCACTGAGACCATCAGCTTAAAATACCTTAAACGTAAATATAACAGATGAAACAAAAAACCAGGCTAATATTAAAATGTGCAGGTTATGAAACCCACCATCTGTTGCCAGTCCTCCATCTGTGTGAAGTTCAGGGTGGCATTTTACAATGGTAATCAGCACCACTGAGGGGTTTCTGATTGATGGCAGAGATTATGGTTATTTGACATCAGAGGCGAGCTGCCAGTTAACCATCAGAACTGTGACTAATATCGTCGGGTGTGACGGTAATGATGGAAATATGCAGATTTTTCACGCTACTTCTAATCCAGATGTCATCACACTGCTCTGCACTCAGACAGATGGATATAAGATACATAGTAGTAATGGAAAAACACTTCAGCTTACCATTGTGGAGGTGGTTTGACTTGATGATCTTCTCTGAATATTCAGATATACTTGAACATTCAATCTGCAAGCACAAGGAGAAAAACACAGGTCTGTTGTCTTTTGTACAAAAACTTTTGAGTGTTTGTTGCAGTGATATTTAAAAGTATAGTTCAGAGTATTTGAAGTGGGGTTGTATAAGGTACTTATGCAGAGTCAGTAGATGGCGGTGAGCATGCCCCCAGTTTGGAGAAGCAGCAGGAGTCCCGGTGTAGGAAGTTAAACAATGCACTGCTGTGTACAGGGTCTGCTGCAAAATGAATTCAGCATCAGTTTAAGTGTACACTATATTTAGAATATTTTCATGGCTTTACCTTTCCGTCAGACAGCCTGATCCAACAGGAAACCACTGTCATATAAACCAAACATCACTCTTTCCAAACCAACCAGACTCCATTAGCAAAATCAGTAATTTTAGCTCACAGAACACGGGAGCTGCTGGTCAATCTGGTTAGTTTGTTTGTGATATTGTGTGACTTTTGTGTTTTAAAAGGATTGTTCAGCTTCACCAAAGTGGCACAAGTGCGCAAACAAACGAGAAAAGATCGAGGCAACGGCAGATCAGCATCTTCTGTGTTCTGTGAGATAAAATTGCTGATTTTGCCTAAGGAGTTTGGTTGGTTTGGAAAGAGCAATTTTTGGCTTATATAATGGAGGTTTCCCAGCCATGCAAGGCTGTGTGGCAGCAAAGTAAAGCACTGAAAATATTATAAATATAGTATACGCTTAAACTGTTTTTTTGCTGCTGACCCTGTCCACAGCAGTACACTGCTTAGCTTCTGTATCAGCCTCCATCTACTGTCGGTAATACACTGTCAATTGATAAGTATCTCTTACAGCCCAACCCAGACTATTCCTTTACTGACACTTTTCATTATTTTAATAATTGATAAAAAAAAGAAATTATATTTCATTGTTTAGCAAAATTTTCTTCATCAGTGACCTGCAGTGGTGTTAGCGACCATTTCTCCTCCCCATATTAAGTAGCTTAACCTTTGGGGTAATATTGGAAGGACAAGTTTAATCAAACCCTGCTAATCCATCTAACAGTAATGCCCTTGGTTGCTCATCTCAGACCCTCCGCAGCATGAAAAACTAATACATCATTTTGCTCTGCCATCTATAAGTGTAATCCAGTATATGAATCATGCATAACTGTGGGAGACACTGTCAGTAATGTATAACCCGTGACTTACAGCCCTGCTCTAAGGACAGCCAGATGTCTCTTATTGCCTCTGTGTGTAAGATTTTCTGAGACAGATTACCAATTTCTAGCCCTTAAGATGAATTTTAAAAAGGCAGGGTATGTGTGTGCATGATCTGGGGCAAAGGAAAGGCCACGGATGAGAGATAATGTGACGGGAGAACCAGATATGATATTAATTTGGACACTGAAATGGTGTGCGCAGCTTTTCTCTCCCACAAAAGCAGAGGCTGTTAGATGGTTATAATGAAGAATTTAAACTGGTGAGTGCTTGTCTGTGGTCAGAGGGGTGTCCATCTCTCTCACCCCGTACACGTGTTTGGCGCCGGCATTGGCAGCAAACATGGAGAGGATCCCCGTGCCGCTACCGACATCCAGGACGATTTTATCTTTGAACACATGCTTGTTGTGGTACATGGCGTTCCGGTAGGTCAGCGTCCGCACCTCGTCTTTCAGCATCTCCTGTTGAAATATGAGACGTAAATGAGATTTCATAGCTGTGATATATGATGATTTTTGCATAACCCTTAATTTGAAGGGGTGTATATAAGATGGTCATTAAACTGTCATAACCATGTTATGACACCTGTCATTAACATGAAGAAGTCTTAATGTATGTTAAATGACAACTTGACATTAACCAAGCCAATATATATTTGTTATGACATCTTGACACTGACCTAGCCAAGAATGCCTTTGCTATGACAGCATGGCATTAACCAAATCAAAAGTGTGTTTGTTATGACAACTATGACATGAACCACGCCAATAATATCTGTGTTATGACAACCTGACATTAAACAAGTCAAAACTGTCTTTGTTATGACAACCTGAGTTTTATCAAGCCAACAATATCTTTGCAACCTGACACTAACCAAAACAAAAATCTCTTTGTTAGGACAACTTGACATTAAGCAAGACAAAAGTGTCTTTGTTATGACAACATGACAGTAACAAATAAAAGAATAAAAAAATAAAAAAATAAAAACTGTTAAGCTTTAGGTGTGAACATTACACATATTACATATGTGGCTGGTTTTGACACTGCCCGTCATAAGACCCTTATAAGCATGTCATGAATATTTTCCTCCACCTCAAGTGAAGTGGTACATTTTGGACTTGTCATAAAGATGTCATTAAATGTCATGAGGCCAGTTTGATGACAAAGTACAGTAACAAAGTGATGTCACTTACAGAGTTCGCTGATGTACAGAGAGCATAATTTTTGTCTCGCCTAATGTCAAGTTGTCATAATAAAGACATTGTTAGCTTGATTAATATCAGGTTGTCATAACAGAGACAACTTTAACAATGTCAACTTTGCATTGAAAAGAATGGAATAATTGACTGAATGACACTTAATAACAACAGTCAGAAACATTCATAAAAACTCCAACTTCATGTTCATGACAGGTGTCATAGCATTGTTATGACAGTGCAATGCCAGTCTTATGCACACCTCTTCAAATGAAGTGTTGCAGGTTTTTGTAGCCTTGAATGATATGCAAACCATGACGGCTTGGATGCTGAACTAGTACAGACAACCTGAAAAATGGTGTGATGCTCAGAGGAATACATAACACACATAATGTTACATAATGGACATACAAATATGTACATTATGCTAAAAGCTGGCAGTTGCAAATTTTCCACAGCCTGTGAATACATAATTATCTTATATATATAATGAGGTAGATAAGACAGAATTTAGGCCAAAAGCCTCAGTGACAGTGGCAGAGCTTCTTGAAATAGACAGGAGTACAACACAAAGCCTTTGGGGACCACCTGATATCCATCTCCCTGAGCCCATTCACACATCCCACTTTCCGTCTTTATTGCTTTGCACTCCCTTTAATCAGGACACCCTCTTTTGTCTGCAAGCAGACAAAAAACCTGACCCACATGCTAAATATGGACCCTATTTAAAAAGGTCTATATGTCCCCAAACTTTTCCACCACCACCCCTCCTTCTCGGATCAAGGTCATTAGCTGGGGTATAGCAGCGCTACAGTCTTATTTAGCAGTTCACTGTAGATGACTGTAAAAGACGTACACAGATTGTTTTCATTTAGGGAGCACTGCACATGGACTATTATCATGCATCTTGTGTCTTTAATGCCAGTTGGTAATGGAAAAGCCTCGTCTTTTGTCAGCTGGGAGACTCTCTCAGCCGATGCAGATAATTCAGTAACTTTCCATTTCCATACAAGATATCACATAAAAAATTAATTTGTAAGCAGACATTTTCCTCTGAGGTTTATGTTTGGAGATTATTTTAATTCTGAGAAATAATTAGGCTACATATGTTTTACACTTTAGAGAACAGAGCCACACAACACTATTCCAGCTGATCAGCAACAGGTTGCGTTCGTGCCTGTGCACAGGACGAGGAGAGGGGGAGGGGGAGAGAAAGGGATGGTAAATCTTCTGAAGGAGCACTGAAGGAGGTTTTGTTTGGCTGTTGAGTTCAAATGTAAACAATGTTTCTCAAGAATAGCGTTCCCCACCTTTAACAAGAGGTGCTATAAACAGTTTTAAACGGATAGTTTGGATTATTTGAAGTGGGGTTATATGAGGTACTTATGCATAATCAGTGTATTACTAACAGTAGATGATGGTCGGCATGCTACCATTTTAAAGAAGCAGACAGGAGCACCAGCATGGAAGCTAAGCAATGTACTGTTGTGGATAGGGTCAGCAACAACACCGGTCATTTAGCCACTTAAAGTAACAGATAACAGGCAGCAGTCGACCAGCAACTCCTGTGTTCTGCAAGGTAAACTTACTGATTTCTCACCTGGAGTTTGTTTGGTTTGGAGAGTAATTTTTAGCTTAAATAAGTGCTGTTTCCCATCAGAAAAAGCTGTCTGACAGACAGGTAAACCGATGAAAATATTCTAAATATAGTGACCACTTAAATTGACATTTATTTTTTTTACGATTAAAATGTGTTTTGTTGCTGACTCTGTCACTTCCTACACCTACACCTGCTGTTTCTCCAAACTGGGGCCGTGACAACTGCCATCTATTGTAGGTAATACACTGACTATGGATAAGTACAGGATACAACTAAAACAAATAACTCTGAGAGGTGTTAGCGTTTTAGTAGCGTTTGCTTTCTTTGCCTGGATCTTTGTTTTGTTGTTTTTAGCAGTTTTTTTGGGCTTAAACTTGGCTTTCATACTGCTGCTTTGCAAACTGGTTTTCACATTGAGCGTCTGTGTGCATACTTTCTTAGTTATGGATGAAATATCATCAATGCCAGAAAGAGGATTTGGAGCACTACCAAAATAACCATGGAAATCTGTTGATGTTAAATCAGCCACAGTTTTTGACATATCCTGCTGAGAGAAAGCCAGACTAACAGGGTTGGAACTTGGCAAGTAAAAGAGCATCAGGTTAGACAGAGTAGGAGGCATCTGGTGTCATTATTTTACCCTGGCTGCACCGAACTGCCTGGTTTGCCTACCTCGTGGATGCCAAAGTGGGCATAGGAGTCAAAGTAGTAGTCCCGTGATGTCATTTCCTCTGGGCTGATGAACTTGGCGATCTTGCCTCGACCAGGACAGGTGGCCAGGGCCGCTACATGAGGCGGTATGGGGGATGCAGGGCACATGGTGGGTAGTAGGCACTGGTTTAGGCAGTGGGGAGGGCTGGGCTGATTGAGAGAGGGTGGACGTGACAGGCTGTTGCCGCTGGTAACGAGGAATAAGAAAGAAAAGCGGAGAGAGTTTGATTTGATTTTATACATTACAGACAAGAATGAGTCAAAAAAGCAAAATTTCACAGACAAATTACAGAACTGTAAGTGTCATTTTGAAGGAATGGACTTTAGACCTAGACAGATATATCGATTGGCCGATACTATCAGCCGATACTGGCCTATCACAAATGTACTGGGTGATATTGGTATTGGTTTAAATGTTGTCTGATATGAACCGACATGATATTAAAACTTCTACCAGTATTCGGGAGTAAATAAATTCCGATATTTTTTATACAGAATATGATGTAAGAATATAGAATATACATAAACATGCATTTTGCAATGATTCCTCAAAAGTGTTAAGCACTTGTGATGAAGACATGTAATGTAGGCAGGATATTTTACGGCTCTGAAACTAGAGCCCGACTGATATTATTGGACTGATATTTGCCTTGCACTGTTAAATCGGTCTGTAGGTACTGTATGTTGTCTGATGTGTGCCTATATTAAAATGTTTTCATTTTTAGAGTGTTTTCATTTATTAGCTTTAAAGGCAGCATCATATGTATATTCATCCCTTTTCTTAATTAAAGGGTATTATATATACATACATTTTCCTCTATTTGAGTGTTTTTTATTTATGCTATTTATACTTATTAAAAATACCAGTGAAAGTTTACTGTTTCAATGCCCTGACATCATTTTGGACAATAAACTTTATTGTTAAACTGTAAAATATCCTGCCTTTATTACAAATCTTTGTCACAATCGTTCAAAATTCTGAATATTATATTCTGTATTATATTCTGTATGAAGAATACAGAATTCTAAATGACTATTAATAACAAAAACACAAATAGAGCAAAAATGGAGAATACAACAAAATTAAACGTCACCTTTTTAAGGATCACATATACACAAAACACAGATTATAAAGCTAACAAATAACAATGATCTGTATTATGTTTGTTTAAAAAAAAGTTTTCATATAGAAGCATATTGGACAACATATATACAGATACCGATATTGACCATTATAGCTCAGGCCGATTTGTATTAGTTATTAAAAACAACAGTGAAAGTTTGCTGTCTGTGTCCTGATGTAATTTGGTAAATATATATTTGGACCCAACGATACTGGATTTTTGGGGTCGATATATTTAAACAGACATTTTTGCAATGATACTTGTGACAGATATGTAATGTAGGCAGGATATTTTGCATTTTAACGCTAAGCTTAAAATGACATCAGGGCACTGAAACTAAAGTTGAACCAATATATCGGTCAACTGATATATTATATTGTATTATGGGACCGATATTGCCTATCTGACCTATATCGGTCTATATCGGTGTCAGAGTATGGATTTTCTGATATGTGCCTATAAGAAAACTTTATTTTTCAACAGAACATAGGCTAATGCAAATTGTTTTTGTTAGCTTTATAGGCAGCATTATGCGTATATTTGATCTTTTTTCTTAATTAAAGCTTCATATATATGTATGTTTTATTCTATTTGTGTTATTTCTTATTTATAATTATTAAAAGTCCTGGTGAAAGTTTACCGTTTCAGTGCCCCAATATCATATTCTGTGTATTATAATCTGTATAAAGTGTATTGGATATATTTGAGATCAGATTTTTTTTTTTTATATTCTCCCTAATATCAGTATCAGCATCTATCCCAAAAATCCAGTACAAGTCAGGCCCCAACTGAAGAAGAATATCAGCTGATATATCGATATTTTTATTCCCTAATATCTAGTATCAGCATCGGTCAGAAATCTAGTATCTGTCGGACATCAATGCACCTGCCTGTAGGCTGACAGAGGCAGAGTCAATGAACTACAAGCCAAAGGGGAATTATATAATAAGCAGTCAAAAATTCATAAAAACATATAGGCCTACGTAGTCTTTGTCATAATCACACAGACAGGAGACTGAGAGAAGAGCCAGTAAAGGATGCGGGTTCTGTTTCAGCACCAAGGACAGCGCACACAGCTACAATCAACACGTCCACACATCCAAACCTGCTCAATTAAACCTGACAACAAATCATCTGCATGCATTATCTCTATTATTGCAATTACAGCGGTCCACTTAGACCAGCCGTAACATCTGCAGGACACCGGGAAATGCACTTTTCCTCTGCTTGCACGCCATCACAGCGCAACACTGATTCTAAATGTGGCTTCGATGATGGTAAGAAAAACAAAGCTGCACTGCACACATAAATGTTCAAGTCAAATGTGTTGTCACCATAAAAACAACCACAGTGAGAGTGTCCCGATCCCGCTATTACCGGGTGCAGGACACCACAAGGTCCCTACCTCCGAGCTGTCCGCCTCCGCCATCTTCCGCCGTAGCAGCAAACAACGCGACGAATGCCTCAGTCCCATGAGAGCCGGCGAGATTTAGGCTACAACTCTTTTAAGTGTACGGAGGGTCTCAAAATCTCAACAGAAACGTGACAAAAATAACACTAAGCACATGTAAAGATGAAAGTCATAATAAGAGACGTGCAGGTTGTCACAGTTTCGACCACATTAAATCCAGAAAAGTTGTTAAATGGATGTGCGCGACGTGAGACGCACAGAAATCCATAGTGTGGATGTGATACAGGTTGTATTAGTAGGAGGACTCAGGGTGGCAGAGGCGTCTATTGGCTGTGGAGAGACTGTGCGCTGCGACTAAAAGGTTGCAGGTTTGATCCCAGCAGGAGTGTCCATCATCACCCGGGCGACCCGACACTGAAGCCCTACCTGCCGGCTCATTTTTAAATAGAGCATCCGAGAAAATGTAAAGTGTCACCCACGACCAAAAAAAAAAGAAAGGCACCTAGAAACTCCACACCAGAAAAAGATGCTTCTTCTTCTCTTCTTCTTCTGTTGGAAGCACTCTCAGCTTTGGGACTCGCACAATTCTCGCCTCCGTGTGCGCCGTGGAAAAGTCCTTTGCGCCGCTCCCGAGGGGTTTCCCGGAGAGAAAGTTAAGGGGGGTGGGGGGGGGTTCAAACTGTGAACATACACCGACGTTACACGCGAGTCCCTCGGATGACAAAAAACGAATCGGTGACAAAAAAAAAAAAAGAATAAATCTCTGCGTCCTAAAGGCAGATGATGCCTCCTCACACCAGACTTTCCCACAGAAGCAGAAACGCAGCTCTCCGGCAGCAACCAATGAGCTCCTCAGCCGCTCGCTTATATAACATAGGTGTTTTATACTCCACGACATATTCATTTCTTTCTATTATCTCTTAGGCAACGGCTAAAAAAAAGTATGACACTTAAAGCTTCTGACCTTTTCCAGCGACACATTAACAATAATATTTAAATTAGGTCTAAAGCTGTCACAGGTGTGCAGTTCTACAATTAAATGCATATACAATTCAACAACCCAGCCAATCAGAATCGAGGACCTGAACTAAAGTTCTACAATTATCTAGACAGGTGGTTTTCAAACTTTTTGTGCCCAAGGCACACCAAAGTGCAAGCCAGAATCTCAAGGCACATCCTTATTCACTTATTCATTCATATTTGTGCAAAATAGCCTCTACAACACGTGCTATCACTCTTGTCACTCAAATAAAATTTGACAAATAGCTATATAATTCATAAAATATTTACTAATAAAATAATTCAATAATTTAATTTGTAAAATTGCATCAAAATACCAACACACCTATTAAACCAGGCAGGTCACAAAATTAAAAATGAGGTAATGGAACTTAAAACAACTCCCTCTGCACTCCTCTGTATGAACTTTGAAGCATGTCGCCCTCTTTCTTCATCCCAATCACTGAGGTCACAGCAGGTGCTTTTCATTGGCCGCTGAAGGCAAAACACCCGCTGTGTCATCACTGATTGTGTTGTGGCTGTGCTTGCATTCTGAAACCATACCGAGAGCTGAGATTGGCCATTTTTCCAATATTCCCTCCTTTCAGGACTCAAATTCAACCTTTTTACTTCTGGAGGAAATTAACTATATGTGACATCAACCTCATATTATAGGGCAGCCTCTAAAATCACTTTATTTCCATTTTACACCTGATTACATATCTGTCTGGCAGTGAGAGATATCTCAAGTAGAACAAAGGTCTCAAGCTTAAAACATGAGGATTTTCGCTTCTCGTCTAAGTGAGAGTGTAAAGAAAAATACTCATGAATGCAATTTTAAATTCACACAATGTAACACATTTATATCCACACTGCATGCTGCCTTCCTCCCGGAGAAAAAACTCAAAATACGTCCCACTTCAGGACGTTTGATTTCCACGCTCTAGAATAAGCTGTTGATGTCTGCATCTGTACCTTTTTCATAACTTGTCTGCTCATTCGCCAGGTAGTAACCTACTTTGAAAATTGTCCAAGATATTTGTCACTAAAGAAAAAAATGGGCTCACGTCCCATTAATGAAATCCAAGTACAATGAAACACACCAGGTTTTAGTCACAGTTATGGATGAGCTCCATCAGTGGTGCTTAAGAACATCGGCCCACGCATCACACTCGAGGATAATGTGTGCATCCACTCTATCACACACGCACACACGCACACACATCAGTGTGGGGGCAGGAGCACATAGGCAGGAGTCAGGAGTGAAAGCAGTGGGCAGACCACTATTGATTAGCTTACAAGCCTCACAAAGCAGGTAACATGACGTGTTGAATGCCATTATACACCTAAATTGTTAAAAACCGCATGGAGCCACGGCTGCAGAGACTGACTTAGTGGTGGTCTTACAGTTAGATATATAAGGTGACCTAAATATCACAAGTTCAAACCTGTCGACATGTGGTGTTGTTGCTCTTTTGCTCTAATCCATCTAGTAGTGAAATGTGTACCCGGCGATATATTGTTATAAAAGGTGCACGTAGTTGTTGTGTTCAAGGCTTGTAAATGCCTAGAAGTACATCTCTGGGTACTTTAAAGTGTTCAGTCAACTTCAGTTTAAAGGGATAGTTTGGATTATTCAATGTGGGTTTGTATGAGGTACATATGATTGTCAGTGTATTAGCAACAGGAGATACCGACTGGCACGCCCTCAGTTTGGAGAAGCAAAAAGAAGTACCAGTGTAGGAAGCTAAGCAACAAACTGCTGTGGACGGGGTCATCAACAAAAATCAGTACAGCAGTCCAAATTGCATGTAGGAGCCAAAGACTGCATACTGAAGATTTTGTGACCCTGTTTAATATACAATCTGGTAGAAGCGAGTTGTTTTCCCCTTGCCCCCTCCTCCTCAGACACAGCAGAGACAGGCAGGCTGCGCAACCTCATAAACTGATAATAACAAGCAACAATGAGTCCTCCAATGTAAGTTGATCAGCTGTTTATAAGTGTCAGCTATCTTTTAATGTAAAGTTGAGTCTTTTACTCTGATTTAGTATTTCAAAATATTGAGTTAGTATCTAAAAATAATGAAAGGATTTTCTCAAAAATAATGACTTATTAATAAAAATCACTATTTTGAGATACTAAATCAATATTTGGAAATACTAAATTATTATTTTTAGTCATTATTTTGGGGAAGATTCACATTATAATGACTTGCAGGAAGTAATAATTCATTATATTGAGATGCTAAATCACAATTTTGAGATACTAACTCAACATCTTGAAATACTAAATCACAATTTTAAGACATTAAATTATCATTTTGAAACACTGAATAATTATTTTGAAATACTAAATCATGATTTGAGATGAGTCAGTATTTGTCACATATTTCTTTTGAGATAAATTGTTGTTATTAAGTATAGTTATAGATTATCCTGGCCATTTAAATTAAAACAAAAATATGAATATTGCACACCTTTTGGGATGACCGCCTTCTCATCAACCTCCAGCTGTACATCTGTATATATTATTTACGTACATATATTTTGAAGAAGGCTGCAGAACAAAAAGTATACAAGTTTTATTTAAATTACACTTAAATTGTTAAGTATTACTCCTTTCAGAATAATATATAATTGGACTCTATGCAGGAATGTGTTCATCAGTTTAATGTTAGAGCTGCTAAATAAGGAGCTGATTTTAACTACTTTACACAGTGTATTTCTGGGTGGTTTAATGAGACACTACAATTTATATGTTGTTCATGTTTTGTGTTTTTAATCTCAATCTACAAAGTCAAAGTGTCAAGTAACAAAAACTGAAGATGGTCAAGTAAAGTACAAGTACCTCGTTGTTTTTTTGTACAGCACTTTAGTAAATGTACTTATTTACTCGACACCACTGCTGAACACTTATGACTTAAATAGTTCAGTAGATGAGATCAGACAACAGCTCAAAGTTTGGGGCCTTTAGTTCTGTGGCTTTGTTAAATGAAGAGCTGTTCCAAATAGTTTGTGTTCACCAGCTGTGATTGCATTAATGGAGAAAGGCCTCATATTGTTTTTTACCTAGGCCTCAAAAATCACTAAAACCACCCCTCTACACATGAAACATGGCGAGCTCAGTATCACCAATTTTTTAAAAAGCCTCATGAAAAAATGGCAAGTACAGAAAACTGACAATATCTGATACCAAATATCTGATTTTCAGATGATATATTTTTATTTTATTCTTCTTTATTTTGCATTTTATTCTTTCGATCAATTTTATTCTTTATTCTGTCATGATAAAAGACAACCTCATCCACTGTAATACAACAGCATTTTACAGAATTATTCTGCAGCAGTAATGTCATCAGTACATGTAGAGGAAGGAACAGAACGCCACTGATACTTCTCTTCTATATCCATGCATGAACAGTAGGGCTGCATGATATGTCAGGGAAAAAAAAATCAAATTGTGATTATTTTGACAGATATATGATTCTTTTCTAAACATATGTACCATGTACCATCAAGCAATACAGTTATATTGAAACACACTATAGGTAGGCCTATACAATGCAACAAAAATGAAAAACTCAATTTGAAAAAAAACCAAAACACACACACACACACACACACATATGTATTATATATATTATACACACACACACACACACACACACACACACACACACACACATACACATCACACACATATATATATGTAATTAAAAAACATGTTTTCTTAGATCTGGAGAACAAGATTTGTAGGTCAGGGCATCTCTGCAGTACTACAGTTTGTCAGATTAATGCTGTTTTGTCACACATTTTTCCTCCATGAAAAAGTTGTAGCTTCTGTGATTTGGGTGTTGCATTTGACCATACTGTGATTTCCATAATATTTCAATTAATTGTGCACCCTAATGGACAGAAAATATTTCAGATTATTAAGGAATTTACTTTGATCATCAATATAATATTTGAAATAGGCTGTTATTGTTTTGAGCAGATTGGTTAAGTGTATTAATAGAGACCAAAGTTAATTTTTCTGTGGTCTTTAAAGGGTGAAGTCAGTGTGTTTGAGGTACAGGGGTGATGATAAGAGGGGCGGAGTTTGTTCCATCCATGTTGACTCCAAGATAGAAAAATTGGTAAAGTTTCTCTGTAAAGCAGTGTCCAGTGAAAGAATATAAATGTGATTTAGAATCCACATCATAGAAAGAAACCTCTCCCTGTTCATAGTCCACAAAGATGCCCACTTTCTGTGGCTTTTCTTTCACTGTGATTTTAACATGTGGTTCGGAATACGCAGTGTATTCACCATTACGAAGCCCAATGGTCCAGTAACCATTTTGAACTGACAGTGGCATGCTCTTCTTTCTCTCAACAGAATCTCTGGCCACTCCAACAGCCCAGTTAGTCTTTCCTTTTACTTGCACCTCATAATAAAACTTCCCTGTGGTGAAACCCTCCTTTGATAAAACCACTGAATATATTTCAAATCTCTTTGGATTTTGGGGAAGATTTTGTCTTTTGTCTCCATCTGTCACTTGTTTTCCATCCTGGCTGATGACAAGTAAGGGATGTGCAGTGTCAGGGTCAAGAGTCAAGTCGACTGCATGTTCTCTCATTCTTTTCATTCTGATCTCAGGAACGTCTCCCATTATTTTATCAAGTCTCTGTTTCAGCTCAGTCACAGCACCTCTGGTTGCTTCAAAACTCAGATCACTGTGAACACTGACGTTGGTCCAGTCCTTGTTTAAAGGAGAGCTCAGTGATATGAAGCTCTGGAGAAAATGTTGGTGATCCTCAGATGGGGACAGCTGCTCCAGCTGGCTGCTTCTGCTCTCAAGCTCTGCGACTTCCATCTTCAGTTCTGTGAGGAAACCTTCAGCCTTTTGCTTTGTTGTTCTGAGCCTCTCCTCGATCGCCTCGATGAGCTCGGCCTGGCTGCTCTGAATGGAGCGGATCAAGTCAGTGAAGACCTGCACACTGGCCTCTTTCTCTTTCTCAGCCTCTCTCTGGCTGACATCAACTGCGTTTTCTATTTCAGCTATCTTCTCAGACCGTAACTGGATCATCTTTTGGATATTTGCTATTGTTTCATCTTTTTTTGCCATCACTGCTTCATATTCTTCCTCAAGTGAGACAACAGTGTGACCCTTGTGATCAGTTTTCAAACACAGGACACAAATGCAGGCCTGGTCAGTCCTGCAGAACAGCTCTGTTGTCTTGTTGTGCGTCTTGCACATCCTCTCATCCAGATTCTTCACAGGATCTAATAATATGTGGCTCTTGAGACCGGCGACTCTCTGATGTGGCTCAAGGTGCACTTCACAGAAAGATGCGAGGCACGTCAGGCAAGATTTAACAGCCTTTTCCTTTATCTCAGGGCAGATATCACAAAGAACGTCTGATGTTTCAGGAAGTTGTGGCTCTGGAGTTGAGGCTTTGTCCTGAACTAATGTCTTAAACTCAGCAGCTAACTCAGACATGATAGTGTTGATTTGGAGTTCAGGTTTTGGAGAAAAATTCCTTTTGCATAATGGACACTGGCAAATGTCACTGCTGTCCCAATACTTATGGATACATGTGCTGCAGAAGGTGTGTCCACATGGTGTTGTGACTGGTTCACTGAACACATCCAGACAGACAGAACACAGGAACCTGTCCTTTGACAGCAGACTGCTGGCAGTTGCCATATCTGGATAAGAATTAAGATACATTAAAACACATACAATTCAGCTCAATGGACTCTACAACAGTATATTCTATCATAAAGATTAGAACAAGTGCACTATATTATCTTTCTTACCTGTAAAGTTGCAGGTTTTAACAGCAGCTGCACAAAAAACTCAAAGCAAACAGCTGTGTCCGCCTGAAAACTTGCTGTTTGTCAGTTTCCTCACTGAGTTTCGTTTCAGCATGTTGACGTTAGTAAAGGCTCCTCCCCTGCTCTGTCATACTACACTTCCTGGTAAAATTTAACCCTTTTGACTCCACGTGAATTCTGTAAGACTGAAGAAGAAGCAGCTGAGCATTTGTTTCATGAATGTCAGAACACATCTGGATTCTGGAAAAAAGCTGAGGAGTATTTTGTTACACAAACCAATCATTCAATTATGTTGGAAGCCAAAAATGTAGAGAGATTTACAAGGCCTCTCCTTCTAATTTCTCTTAAGATATTACATAATGTTATTATTTAATTATATATATTGAGATGTAAAAATAATTTATCCACAGGGAAATGTTTAATATCATCATGAGAAGGGAAGAATTTGTTTCAAAGTTATTAGGTCTGGGATGATACACTTATTACCTGATTTGATATTATCATGTTACTTGGGTGCTGAATCAATATGATAATGCAAATTATTGTGAATTTTGTGTGCTTTTTGTGTGACTGTATAGCATAATTCATTTTTTCACAAACAATGAACATCACATGAGTCTTTCTGAGTTTTATTTCAGCAGCACCATTTCTACACTGCATATAAAAGCAGTGAAAAAATACTTTTACTGTACATCTGTATATATTATTTATGTACGTACAGTTTGAAGAAGGCTGCAGAACAAAAAGTACAAGCGTTTTATTTAAATTACTTAAACTGTTAAATATTACTCCTTTCACAATAATATATAATTGGACTCTAGTTATTAATGCATGAATGTGTTCATCAGTTTAATGTTACAGCTGCTAAATAAGGAGCTGATTTTAACTACTTTATACAGTGTATTTCTGGGTAGTTTAATGAGACACTACAATTTATTTGTTGTTCATGTTTTGCATTTTTAATCTCAATCTACAAAGTCAAAGTGTCAAGTAACAGAAACTGAAGATGGTCAAGTAAAGTACAAGTACCTCATTGTTGTTTTTTTTGTACAGCACTTTAGTAAATGTACTTATTTACTCGACACCACTGCTGAACACTAATGACTTAAATAGTTCAGTAGATGAGATCAGACAACAGCTCAAAGTTTGGGCCCTTTAGTTCTGTGGCTTTGTTAAATGAATGAGCTGATTCCAAATAGTTTGTGTTCACCAGCTGTGATTGTGTTAATAGAGAAAGGCCTCATATTGTTTTTTACCTGGGGCCTAAAAATCACTAAAACCATCCCTCTACACATGAAACATGGCGAGCTCAGTATCACCAATTTTTTAAAAAGCATCATGAAAGAAGTGGCAGTTACAGAAAACTGACAATATCTGATACCAAATATCTGATTTTCAGATGAATATATATATATATATATATATATATATATATATTTTTTTTTTTTTTAAATCAGTCTTCATCATTCTTTTTCACTTCTTTTATTTTCGTATTTTAGCTGACTAAGACTCATGTTTCTCCATGATGCACCTTGTTTATGGGCATTAGACTAAACCTTGAATAACTATGCATGTAACTAAAGGAAGTATGCAATATATATTACTTGTTTAAGTAAGAAAATCAGAGCTTATTTAGACCCTTTTATCAAATGCACTAAAGCTCTTTATTTCAAGTCACTGTGAATTACAAGAAACCAACAAAATAAAGACTTTATAAACATTCATCTTTTCTTCCCAGTGCTGTACATTTATGTAAATAAATCTCCATCTGATAAATCAAAGTCAGAGTCGTGGCTACAGGAACGTTACACTTGACTGCATAAAACCTCTTTCAACAATCAAAGTAAACATGAGAGAGAAACAGAATATCTGAACAAAGTAACATTACATTATATGATGATAAATAACAATCTCATCCACTGTAATACAACAGCATTTTACAGTATTATTCTGCAGTAGTGATGTCATCAGTACATGTAGAGGAAGGAACAGAACGCCACTGATACTTCTCTTCTATATCCATGCATGAACAGTAGGGCTGCATGATATGTCAGGGAAAAAACAAAATTAAATTGTCGTTATTTTGACAGATATATGATTCTTTTTTATAACATATGTACCATGTACCATCAAGCCATAGAGTTATATTGAAACACACTATAGGTAGGCCTATACAATGTGACAAAAATGAAAACAAAGCAAGAACAAGAGAGCAAAACTCAATTTGAAAAAAATAAAATGTATACACAATAAAAAAAAAACATGTTTTCTTAGATCTGGAGAACAAGATTTATCGGTCAGGGCATCTCTGCAGTACTACAGTTTGTCATATTAATGCTGTTTTGTCACACATTTTTCATCCATCAAAAAGTTGTAGCTTCTGTGATTTGGATGTTACATTTGACCATACTGTGATTTCAATAATATTTCAATGAATTGTGCACCCTAATGGACAGAAAACATTTCAGATTATTAAGGA
Organism: Lutjanus argentimaculatus; assembly: GCA_034769285.1. NCBI lineage: Eukaryota > Metazoa > Chordata > Actinopteri > Lutjaniformes > Lutjanidae > Lutjanus > Lutjanus argentimaculatus. Next base: position 1,179,454 of record JAWZSL010000029.1, on the reverse strand, counting down.
AGTTACTTTGATTATCAATATAATATTTGAAATAGGCTGTTATTGTTTTGAGCAGATTGGTTAAGTGTATTAATAGAGACCAAAGTTAATTTTTCTGTGGTCTTTAAAGGGTGAAGTCAGTGTGTTTGAGGTACAGGGGTGATGATAAGAGGGGCAGAGTTTGTTCCATTCTCGTTGCCTTGAAGGTTGAAATATGGGTAAAGTTTCTCTGTAAAGCAGTGTCCAGTGAAAGAATATAAATGTGATTTAGAATCCACATCATAGAAAGAAACCTCTCCCTTTTCATAGTCCACAAAGATGCCCACCTTCTGAAGCTTTTCTTTCACTGTGATTTTAACATGTGGTTTAGTATATGTACTATATATACCATCATCAAGCCCAAAGGTCCAGTAACCATTTTGAACTGACAGTGGTATGTCTTTCTCTCTCTCAACAGACTCTCTGGCCACTCCAACAACCCAGTCAGTCTTCCCTGTCACTTGCACCTCATAGTAAAACTTCCCTGTGGTGAAACCCTCCTTTGATAGAAGCTCTGAATAAAATTTAAATCTCTTTGGATTTTGGGGAAGATTTTGTCTTTTGTCTCCATTTGTCACTTGTTTTCCATCCTGGCTGATGACAAGTAAGGGATGTGCAGTGTCAGGGTCAAGAGTCAAGTCGACTGCATGTTCTCTCATTCTTTTCATTCTGATCTCAGGAACGTCTCCCATTATTTTATCAAGTCTCTGTTTCAGCTCAGTCACAGCACCTCTGGTTGCTTCAAAACTCAGATCACTGTGAACACTGACGTTGGTCCAGTCCTTGTTTAAAGGAGAGCTCAGTGATATGAAACTCTGGAGAAAATGTTGGTGATCCTCAGATGGGGGGCAGCTGCTCCAGCTGGCTGCTTCTGCTCTCGAGCTCTGTGACTTCCATCTTCAGTTCTGTGAGGAAACCTTCAGCCTTTTGCTTTGTTGTTCTGAGCCTCTCCTCGATCGCCTCGATGAGCTCGGCCTGGCTGCTCTGAATGAAGACGATCAAGTCAGTGAAGACCTGCACACTGGCCTCTTTCTCCTTCTCAGCCTCTCTCTGGCTGACATCAACTGTGTTTTCTATTTCAGCTATCTTCTCAGACCATAACTGGATCATCTTTTGGAAATTTGCTATTGTTTCATCTTTTTTTGCCACCACTGCTTCATATTCTTCCTCAAGTGAGACAACAGTGTGACTCTTGTGATCAGTTTTGAAGCACAGGGCACAAATGCAGGCCTGGTCAGTCCTGCAGAACAGCTCTGTTGTCTTGTTGTGTGTCTTGCACGTCCTCTCATCCAGATTCTTCACAGGATCTAATAATATGTGGCTCTTGAGACGAGCAACTCTCTGATGTGGCTCAAGGTGCACTTCACAGAAAGACACGAGGCACGTCAGGCAAGATTTAACAGCCTTTTCCTTTATCTCAGGGCAGATATCACAAAGAACGTCTGATGTTTCAGGAAGTTGTGGCTCTGGAGTTGAGGCTTTGTCCTGAACTAATGTCTTAAACTCAGCAGCTAACTCAGACATGATAGTGTTGGTTTGGAGTTCAGGTTTTGGAGAAAAATTCCTTTTGCACAATGGACACTGGCAAATGTCACTGCTGTCCCAATACTTATGGATACATGTGCTGCAGAAAGTGTGTCCACATGGTGTTGTGACTGGTTCACTGAACACATCCAGACAGACAGAACACAGGAACCTGTCCTTTGACAGCAGACTGCTGGCAGTTGCCATATCTGGATAAGAATTAAGATACATTAAAACACATACAATTCAACTCAATGGACTCTACAACAGTATATTCTATCATAAAGAGTAGAACAAGTGCACTATATTATCTTTCTTACCTGTAAAGTTGCAGGTTTTAACAGCAGCTGCACAAAAAACTCAAAGCAAACAGCTGTGTCCGCCTGAAAACTTGTTGGTTGTCAGTTTCCTCATTGAGTTTCGTTTCAGCATGTTGACGTTAGTAAGGGCTCCTCCCCTGCTCTGTCATACTACACTTCCTGGTAAAAATTTAACCCTTTTGACTCCACATGAATTCTGTAAGACTGAAGAAGAAACCACTGCACATTCATGTCATGAATGTCAGAACACATCTGGATTCTGGAAAAAAGCTGAGGAGTATTTAGTTACACAAACCAATCATTCAATTATGTTGGAAGCCAAAAATGTAGAGAGATTTACAAGGCCTCTCCTTCTTATTTCTCTTAAGATATTACATAACATTATTATTTAATTATATATATTGAGATGTAAAGATAATTTATCCACAAGGAATTATTTAATTTCATCATGAGAAGGGAAGAATTTGTTTCAAAGTTATTAGGTCTGGGATGATACACTTATTACCTGATTTGATATTATCATGTTACTTGGGTGCTGAATCAATATGATAATGCAAATTATTGTGAATTTTGTGTGCTTTTTGTGTGACTGTATAACATAATTCATTTTTTCACTAACAATGAACATCACATGAGTCTTTCTGAGTTTTATTTCAGCAGCACCATTTCTACACTGCATATAAAAGCAGTGAAAAAATACTTTTACTCAACATCTGTATATATTATTTATGTACATATAGTTTGAAGAAGGCTGCAGAACAAAAAGTACAAGCGTTTTATTTAAATTACTTAAATTGTTAAATATTACTCCTTTCACAATAATATATAATTGGACTCTAGTTATTAATGCATGAATGTGTTCATCAGTTTAATGTTACAGCTGCTAAATAAGGAGCTGATTTTAACTACTTTATACAGTGTATTTCTGGGTAGTTTAATGAGACACTACAATTTATTTGTTGTTCATGTTTTGCATTTTTAATCTCAATCTACAAAGTCAAAGTGTCAAGTAACAGAAACTGAAGATGGTCAAGTAAAGTACAAGTACCTCATTGTTGTTTTTTTTGTACAGCACTTTAGTAAATGTACTTATTTACTCGACACCACTGCTGAACACTATGACTTAAATAGTTCAGTAGATGAGATCAGACAACAGCTCAAAGTTTGGGGCCTTTAGTTCTGTGGCTTTGTTAAATGAACAGCTGATTCCAAATAGTTTGTGTTCACCAGCTGTGATTGCATTAATGGAGAAAGGCCTCATATTGTTTTTTACCTGGGGCCTCAAAATCACTAAAACCATCCCTCTACACATGAAACATGGCGAGCTCAGTATCACCAATTTTTTAAAAAGCATCATGAAAAAAGTGGCAGTTACAGAAAACTGACAATATCTGATACCAAATATCTGATTTTCAGATGATCTATTTTTTTTTTTTTTAAATCAGTCTTTATCATTCTTTTTCACTTCTTTTATTTTCGTATTTTAGCTGACTAAGACTCATGTTTCTCCATGATGCACCTTGTTTATGGGCATTAGACTAAACCTTGAATAACTATGCATGTAACTAAGGAAGTATGCATATATATTACTTGTTTAAGTAAGAAAATCAGAGCTTATTTAGACCCTTTTATCAAATGCACTAAAGCTCTTTATTTCAAGTCCACTGTGAATTACAAGAAACCAACAAAATAAAGACTTTATAAACAATCATCTTTTCTTCCCAGTGCTGTACATTTATGTAAATAAATCTCCATCTGATAAATCAAAGTCAGAGTTCGTGGCTACAGGAACGTTACACTTGACTGCATAAAACCTCTTTCAACAATCAAAGTAAACATGAGAGAGAAACAGAATATCTGAACAAAGTAACATTACATTATATGATGATAAATGACAACCTCATCCACTGTAATACAACAGCATTTTACAGAATTATTCTGCAGCAGTGATGTCATCAGTACATGTAGAGGAAGGAACAGAACACCACTGATACTTCTCTTCTATATCCATGCATGAACAGTAGGGCTGCATGATATGTCAGGGGGGGAAAGTCAAACTGTGATTATTTTGACAGATAAATGAACCTTTTTTAACATATGTTGTGCCATGTTCAAACCATACAGGCTTATACAATGCAACAAAAATGAAAACAAGCAAGAACAAGAGAGCAAAACTCAATTTAAAAAAAAATGTATACACAATAAAAACATGTTTTCTTAGATCTGGAGAACAAGATTTGTGGTCAGGGCATCTCTGCAGTACTACAGTTTGTCATATTAATGCTGTTTTGTCACACGTTTTTCCTCCATCAAAAAGTTGTAGCTTCTGTGATTTGGGTATTGCATTTGACCATACTGTGATTTCATAATATTTCAATTAATTGTGCACCCTAATGGACAGAAAAATTTCAGATAGTAAGGAAGTTTGTTTCATTATCATATTTGAAATAGGCTGTTCTCGCTTTAAGCAGATTGGTTAAGTGTATTAATAGAGACCAAAGTTAATTTTTCTGTGGTCTTTAAAGGAACAAACTCAGTGTGTTTGAGGTACAGGGGTGATGATAAGAGGGGCAGAGTTTGTCCCATCCCCGTTGACTCCAGGATAGAAATATGGGTAAAGTTTCTCTGTAAAGCAGTGTCCAGTGAAAGAATATAAATGTGATTTAGAATCCACATCATAGAAAGAAACCTCTCCCTTTTCATAGTCCACAAAGATGCCCACTTTCTGTGGCTTTTCTTTCAGTGTAATGTTAACATATGGTTTGAAATACGCACTGTATTTACCATCTTCAAGCCCGACAGTCCAGTAACCATTTTGAACTGACAGTGGCATGTTCTTCTTTCTCTCAACAGACTCTCTGACCGCTCCAACAGCCCAGTCAGTCTTCCCTGTCACTTGCACCTCATAGTAAAACTTCCCTGTGGTGAAACCCTCCTTTGATAAAACCTCTGAGCATGTTTCAAATCTCTTTGGATTTTGGGGAAGATTTTGTCTTTTGTCTCCATTTGTCACTTGTTTTCCATCCTGGCTGATAACAAGTAGGATGTGCAGTTGTCAGGGTCAAGAGTCAAGTCGACTGCATGTTCTCTCATTCTTTTCATTCTGTTCTCAGGAACGTCTCCCATTATTTTATCAAGTCTCTGTTTCAGCTCAGTCACAGCACCTCTGGTTGCTTCAAAACTCAGATCACTGTGAACACTGACGTTGGTCCAGTCCTTGTTTAAAGGAGAGCTCAGTGATATGAAGCTCTGGAGAAAATGTTGGTGATCCTCAGATGGGACAGCTGCTCCAGCTGGCTGCTTCTGCTCTCAAGCTCTGCGACTTCCATCTTCAGTTCTGTGAGGAAACCTTCAGCCTTTTGCTTTGTTGTTCTGAGCCTCTCCTCGATTGCCTCGATGAACTCGGCCTGGCTGCTCTGAATGGAGCGGATCAAGTCAGTGAAGACCTGCACACTGGCTTCTTTCTCTTTCTCAGCCTCTCTCTGGCTGACATCAATTGCGTTTTCAATTTCAGCTATCTTCTCAGACCGTAACTGGATCATCTTTTGGATCTTTGCTATTGTTTCATCTTTTTTTGCCACCACTGCTTCATATTCTTCCTCAAGTGAGACAACAGTGTGACCCTTGTGATCAGTTTTCAAACACAGGGCACAAATGCAGGCCTGGTCAGTCCTGCAGAACAGCTCTGTTGTCTTGTTGTGAGTCTTGCACGTCCTCTCATCCAGATTCTTCACAGGATCTAATAATATGTGGCTCTTGAGACGAGCAACTCTCTGATGTGGCTCAAGGTGCACTTCACAGAAAGACACGAGGCACATCAGGCAAGATTTAACAGCCTTTTCCTTTATCTCAGGGCAGATATCACAAAGAACGTCTGATGTTTCAGGAAGTTGTGGCTCTGGAGTTGAGGCTTTGTCCTGAACTAATGTCTTAAACTCAGCAGCTAACTCAGACATGATAGTGTTGTTTGGAGTTCAGGTTTTGGAGAAAAATTCCTTTTGCACAATGGACACTGGCAAATGTCACTGCTGTCCCAATACTTATGGATACATGGCTGCAGAAAGTGTGTCCACATGGTGTTGTGACTGGTTCACTGAACACATCCAGACAGACAGAACACAGGAACCTGTCCTTTGACAGCAGACTGCTGGCAGTTGCCATATCTGGATAAGAATTAAGATACATTAAAACACATACAATTCAACTCAATGGACTCTACAACAGTATATTCTATCATAAAGATAGAACAAGTGCACTATATTATCTTTCTTACCTGTAAAGTTGCAGGTTTTAACAGCAGCTGCACAAAAAACTCAAAGCAAACAGCTGTGTCCGCCTGAAAACTTGTTGGTTGTCAGTTTCCTCATTGAGTTTCGTTTCAGCATGTTGACGTTAGTAAGGGCTCCTCCCCTGCTCTGTCATACTACACTTCCTGGTAAAATTTAACCCCTTCGACTCCACGTGAATTCTGTAAGACTGAAGAAGAAGCAGCTGAGCATTTGTTTCATGAATGTCAGAACACATCTGGATTCTAGGAAAAAGTTGAGGAGTATTTTCTTACGCAAACCAATTTAATGAAGTCGGCAGCCAAAATTTTATTTAAGTACTATATCCTGAAAATAAAAATCAGGAAAGCCAGATTTACAAGGTCTCTCCTTCTAATTTCTCTTAAGATATTATATTATATTATTATTTAATTATATATATGTTGAGATGTAAAGATAATTTAGCCACAGGAAAATATGGGAAGAATTTCTTTCAAAGTTATTAGGCCTGGGATATACTTATTACCCGATTTGATATTATCATGTTACTTGGGTGCTGAATCAATATGATAATGCAAATTATTGTGAATCTTGTGTGCTTTTTTTTTGTGTGACTGTATAACATAATTCATTTTTTCACAAACAATGAACATCCCATCAGTCTTTCTGAGTTTTATTTCAGCAGCACCATTTCTATACTGCATATAAAAGCAGTGAAAAATACTTTTTGAAGTAAAGCAATACACTGTGCTGTTCCTGCTAAGCAAGCTAATGCTATAAGAGATGATAATAAATAGTGTTAGTGCCATATAATAATACATTCACTAAGATGTTGGAGCAAAATGAATAGAATTATATAATGTAGGTGCATAAAATGGAAATACTCAACTCAAGTAAAGTACAAGTACCTCAAAACTGTCAATCAGGAGACAGACACTAAGATTATTAGACAGATTTATTATTATAATTATTAGACATTAGACAGACATGGACTTTATAATTATAATTTATGGTGGACAATCTGTGAAATGGTTCATCACTTTAAAACTGGATACCACATCTCAGTGTCACCAGAAGTGTTTCTGTAGTCCTTTTGCCCCAAGCTTTCACTCTGCCAATTTCCTGCTTCACCTGTAAAAAGGGCTGCTGGTTCATGTCCAAGAAACAAGATTACTATCACTTCACCCTGGCTTTTCCTAATCCAGCTAACAAAAGTATCAAAGAGGATAACATGTTCTGAAAGTTCTCTATTTCTTGATAAGATTCTTGTAGTCTGTTATCTACCATCTGCCTGAATTGTGCTGCAGGTATCACCACCTTCGTCCTCTCTCCATGACTTGTAAAACTAGAACTGTTCTCTCTTTGTAGAGGCCAGTCTGTTATGTGACTTCTCTGACCACAAGAGGTCAGGCACGACAAGCAGGAGCTGAGTGGCTCAAACTTTGCTCCTTTGCACTTTTACAAAGTCCTCCAGGGAGTTGAGCCTCCAGTCTATTCTGTACAAAACTAAACAAAATGACTGATTTAACCATGCCACAAACAAAACATATAAAATGCTTCAAAATAGTAACAGCTCCCCGTGTAATTCATCATTTCAGTTTAAAAAATCTCTTATGCAAGACATTTTGTCATTTTATTTTATTTTTTGTATTAATTTCCACACATTCTAATCAGTCCTCATCTTCTCTGTGCACAATTTCACCATGCACTCTTAGAAATAAGGGTTCCAAAAAGGTTCCTTCTGCTGCTGAAGACCCTTTTCATCCAAAGAACCCTTTTTCAAAGAAAGAGTTTCTGAAGGAGTGTTGAAAGCATCGGTGTTAAAAGACGTTTCCTCAGTTTTTAAACATTGGTGACTGTAAATAGATTCATGAATGATGGTAGACCACAAAATACAATCTATGAGATTCAGTAACGTTTTGCCTCATCTGTAGAATATGATATGGTTCCTCTGAGAACCCTCAGAAGTCTAGAGGCTATAGGTGAAAACTTATAAAATATATTTTGGTTCCCTGTAGGTTCTACAGGAAACCCTTTAGAATATAAAAGGTTTCTTGATAGAACCTCCTGGATAGGTTCTTGTTAGCATCCTTATTCTGGGTTTGAGGTAGAATCCTCTGGAAGTGGAACCTTCATACCAGGAGCCATTAAAGGTTCTATGGGGACCGTCTGCAGAAGCCTATATTGTTCTAGTCAGCAGTTTTATTCCTACGAGTGACAGTGAAAATCTTGCCAAATGTCAACTTTGAATGACAAAGGGTTCTCGGTAGAACACCCTGGGTGGGTTCTTGTTAGCACCTTTAGTGGTTGGAAAGCATTTGTGCAAAACCCCCAGAGAGGGTTCTAGGTGGAACCATTACACTATGGAAAGGTTCTCTGTGGAACCTTTTATAGGAGGTTCTGAGCGGAACCTCTCACAGGTGGTTCTAGATATAACCCTTTATGTTGGGTTCTAGGTAAAACATTCCGAAAGGGTTCCAAGTGAAACCTTTATAAAATTTTCTACCAGTAATCAAAAAGATAGAACTCCCAGAGCCAAAGAACCCTATATTGTTCTAGTTAGCACTCTCATTTCTAAGAGTGACAGTGAAACCTTTGTATTTACCAAATATCAACTTTAAATGACAAGGGGTTCTCAGTAGAACTCCCTGGATGGGTTCTACATGAAACACTTGGAATATAAATGGGCTTTCAGTAGAACTCCCTGAATGTGTTCTAGTTAGCACTCTTAGAAGGTGGGTTCTGGATGGAACCATTACACCATAGGGTTCTTCGTTGAGCCTCTTAGTTCTGGATGGGCCGTTTTCACAGATGGTTCTACATATAAAACATGTTGCGTTCTTGGTCAAATATTCTGAAAAGGCTCTAAGTGGAACCTTTATGAAAGTTTCTATTAGGAAAAATAAAGGGTTCAATGCGGACAAGCTGGAGAACACTATATTGTTCTAGTAAGCACTTTTATTTCTAAGAGTGACAGTCCAAATTTCAACTTTAAATGACAAATGGTTCTTGGTAGGACACCCTGGGTGGGTTCTAGTTAAAGCCCTTGGAATATAAATGGTTCCTTGTTAGAGCCATCTCCGTGGACTCTTGTCAGTGCCCATAGAAGGTGAAAAGGTTCTAGACAGAACCCCTAGACAGGGTCCTGGGTAGAATCATTACACCATAGAAGGGTTCTCTGTAGAACCTCTCTGGGTGGACGCTTTCACAGGAGGTTCTAGATATAACTTTATATGTTGGGTTGTAGGTAGAACCCTCTGAAAGGGTTCCAAGTAGGAGAGTTCTAAAAGTTTCTACAAAGAACAACAAGAATTCTATGGGGACAAGCTGAAGAACCCTGTATTGTTCTAAATAACACTTTTATTTCTCAGAGTGTGGTAAAAAGCACCCAGCTGTCGGCCTAACGAGACCGGCACACGTCCAAACGAACAGATGCCAGAACTTGGCAAAATTTGTGTGAAATTTAAATGAATGGAAGCATAACACTGCAAGCGAGCGTGTAATTCTGAGAGTCTGTCTGTCATTGTTTATCTCTATTTTTTACCTCTTTTCTCTTTGTCACTCATACAAACACACACACACATCAGTGCTCATCCTGTTTGTTTTCCTCGTTAACCGGTTTGTATTTGTCACGTGTGCTCAGTGATGTCCTGCTCCTGCCCCCCTGTGGGAGGAAACATTAGAGAGCTTAACGGGGTACAAAGCAGGAGAGGCGATAAACTGACTACAGCAGAATGAGAGTGGACACAGAGGAACTGACTGGGCACAGAAATGAGCTGGCTCTCAGGGAAACCACACTTCTGTTTGTTCTACCAGGTGTCACCTCTGCAAATATGAGGAAATGGAAAACAGGGACGATCCAGATTCATACCCACAGAACGATGACGTCCTGCAGGTTTGTGGTCCATGTTCTGGTTGGATGATATTTACACTCACTCGAGAAATACAAGTGCTAACTAGAACCATTAAGTGTTCTTTGGCTTGTCCTCACAGGAGAATCCTTTTTGGTTCCTGGTAGAACTTTTTATAAAGGTTCCATCTGGAGCCCTTCCAGGAGTTCTACCTAACATTTATAAGAAACATCTGTGAAGCCATATTTAGAACCCACTAGGCACTACTGAGAACCTTTTAATATTGCAAGGAACCTGTCAAGGGGGTTCAGTTGAGAACTTTTTTTTATATTCCAAGGGTTTCACCTCAAACACACTCAGGGGGTTCTACCAAGAACCCTTTTACATCCTAAGGGTGTTATCTAGAACACACTCAGGGGGGTTACAGAGAACTTCTTTATATTCCAAGGGTGTTATCTAGAACACACTCAGGAGGTTCTACTGAGAACCATTTATATCCCCAGGGTTTTATCTGAAAGTCACCAAAAGGGTTTTATAGGTAACTTTTTTATATTCCAAGGGTTTTATCTAGAACCCACCAAGGCGGTTCTATTCCAAGGGTTTTATTTTAATTTTAATTTTTCATTTTACCTTTATCTAATCAGGCAAGTCATAAAGAACAAATTCTTCAATCTAGAACCCACTCAGGGGGCTCTACTGAGAACCATCATTTATTATGGCACAAAGAACCCTTGACACAAGAGCTCTTCAAAGATTTCATCAACTTTTGAAGAACTCTTGCTTCCCAAAAGGGTTCTTTGGATGAAAAGGTTTTTTAATGCAACCCTATTGTCACAAAGAACCCTTGATGAACCCTTTTTTAAAGGGTTCTTTAGAAGCAGATGGTTCTTGGTAGAACATCAACCCTTCACACAGAACCCTATTTGGAACTCTTATTTCTAAGCGTGTACTGGGGGAAAACTTGACCTGACAGATAACATCCTCCGCCAACTAATGTTGTTTTGGTAGACTGATTGTCTCCAGTTCAGGTGACCACTGCAGAGTTCCTCCCCCTGCAGCCATCATCTACGCCTAATAGCTTGCAAGCTTATTGAATTACTGAGGTGGAAAAAGAGGCAAATACATAGTGAAGAGTCTGTTTTGGTCAGAGAGGAAGTCTCACTGTGATGAAAAACCGTGATTACATTAAGCATTAGAGCACACTGGTCCGGCAGGATTGTGATGCTGCAGAAGAACAGCAACCAGATCAACAACAACAAAAAAAAGTTGAGACAAATCAAAATTCCTGCAATAGTTTTTTTCAGTTTTGAGCCCAACTCAAATTCTGAAGTTTTGATTGAACAACAAAATTGGTGTCAGTGAATTGTAAACCTTATTTGTCATTATATGGGTGCCTGATAATTAAATGCACTGTAACAAATTTCTGTAATTTTCACAGCATTATTACTGTAAAATAAGAAAATCAGTACTGTATAATATGTATACAGCAATTTCAGTAATTCTTACAGCAGGATTACTATAAAATAAAGACATGCTTACTGTATAATATGTATACACTAAGTTGCTCTATACTTATAATTGATGGGAGAATTTTACAGTAAATATATCATTACTGTAAATCTCAATACAGTAAATTTTAGCGGGATTATTTTTCCAGCTGTTTGTCCACCTCTGATATTCCAAACAGTCCATGTTGACAAGTTAAACCTGCCTCTCTGAAGTCCCGGAGCAGCTCTAATCCTCCATCTTGCAATCCAGAACAGGGTAAATATGACTATTGTAAGAAAAAACTGTGCACGTCACTTTGAATTAAGACAGTTTAAAAAGGTGCTTTAGTTTGGGACTAGTTATGGGTGGCATGCGGCATGCAAAGGCCTTTATAAGCAGTGTCCAGATTTCAAAGTGACCTGTCCCAGATGATCAAATTCAGGCAGATTTAATTCATTCCTAATTTTCATATTGATTTTAGGCTGCCAACTTTACATCTGGCCACTGACTATCAGTAAAAACTAGTTTTCTAGCTAATTTTGGCATATTTACAGTAATGTTTATTAATATGCACTGTCCCTGGGAAATTATATATTAATGAAGTAATCCCACCCCCACACCACCTGTCCATCCTGACAACAATTCACTTACTGGTTTCCGAGTGGTTGGCTCTCGTTTCGTCCTTTAAAATGAGAGGTAAATGTCATGTCATGATGTCTGAACACCGGTGAGTGAAGAACCACGCCAAGTCAGTCCTAATCAGATTATCTCCATAACCAGCTGATCAATAAACTCCCTCCACGGCATGGTGAGTCCCTTTTTGCCATTCATTCATTCAAACATCTGGGGTTTGATTATCTGCTTGACAGTGAGCTGAACTGAACTATTGTCAACTCTAAAAGGAACCCTTGATTTGTGGAACTCTTGTGAGATTTGTGCATTGTGTTTCTCCATTTTGCACCTTGTACAACCTTGTTAAAAATGAGAATGCTATGGTTAAATGAATATGGTAGGTTTAAGGACATAAAACACTCCGTTCGGGTTGTAGAAAAAAATCATGGTTTGGGTTAAAAATGAACATGCTCGCGTGACCTTTCGTGGATCTGGGGTTCTCTTATTGGGTTTACTTCCGTGTTTTGACTTTGGTTTGCACATATGATATGAGTGTTATTGATGGGAATGGCCAAATAGCTTGGTCACGCCCCTTTGAAGTGCAGTCCCGGTGGCATGTTTCACTGACATGAACGAAAATCACTTACGCACATGCATCATTGCCAGACACACAAAAAAGTCTCTTGGACCCATAGGCTAAACCCAACAGGCATCCCCGGGGGTGGGTGTTGACCCAGGCGCACCATCATGCAACACCCCAAAATGAGAAATACATATTTTCACTCAGACCTTTAATGCTGTTCATCCACCTAAATAGTTTTGGTGTGAGATGCAGATTTTGGAGATATCAACTGTAGAGATATAGAAATATAATGGAACTAAATGGCACCAAGAAAAGAACATTTGAAATATTGTGCTTTTTCTCCCTCTTGTTTCATGGTTACTCACACTGATTTTTGTCAGCTCGGTACATAAATAATGAGCACACAAGCAGAAATTAAAATTGTTTAATTAGTCAAGAACAAACAGCTTGAGATCAAAAACTAAAGTAATTTGAAGTGCCACTCGGTTTAGTCTTCTGAGTCAAGAGCTGAAGAGGAGAGATGAAGGAGAAACAGGTGATCCTTCTCAGTTGTTGAATTGAGCCAAACAGTATTTGCAAAAATGTTTCAGTTTGTTTTTGGGGCTTCCTACATGCCAGATGGGTGGAGTTCAGCGAGTTTAAACTTTAAAAACACAACTTAGTATTTCTTCTTCTTCTAGTATTTTTGATGTTATGTGTAGCCTGATTGGCTTCATCCATCTATCTGGTATTTCAAGTTTAGTGAGCAGACTCAAATTATTTCTTGAATGTAAAGAAAAAAGGGCAGAACCACCACAGTCCACGTTAAGTGCTCTGGAAAATATTCTCCTGATAGTTTCTTTATTCCTTTTCACTTCCTGGTTGATCTCTGGTCCATCTGATCAGAGATGTCACATCCAAGGATGATTATCACGCCGCTTTATGATATAGAGTTCAGTCACGGGCTGCTGGAAGGAAAACATGTCCCATCAGTGTTGTTTCCACATGTGGTTCAGTCTGATGAGCTGATGTTCTGCGGCCAAACTAAAACACTTTAAAAAGTTCTTAAAAATTTATTTAAGTATTTAAAAGTTCAATGAATTGATGAAATAAATTTTTGTGATTAAAAAAAGTTCATTTTACAGTAGGCAATTATTCTACAGTTATAAATTTATAGAATTAAAATTAATATATAATGCCTTTTACAGTAGTTGAATTAGTTTTGTGATTAAAAAATACAGTGTGCTGATTATTAGTGCAATAACAGTTACAGTACTTGTGGTGTTGTTATCATTCAAGTTAAAATTCTTAAGGCAGCCAGGACACTAAATTTTTAAAGTTAGTACTATTATTACATTGTACGAAGGTAGCACAAGAACAGTGATGAGTTTTTATTTCTGAAGAGTTTGGTGCCCTTATTTCTCCTTTCCTTTCTTTTTCTTTTACAAATCTTTTCTTTAATTTTAATATCTTTGGTGATTGAATGACTCCTGAAGTCCAGACAATCAAATCAATGTCAATCTGCTCACTCCTGAAATACCAAATTACCGTCTCCCTTTGGGGTCGCAGAGGCACTCTGTTCAGTCATTTTGTTCCATTTTGAAAATTAATTGTTACTGGCTTGACTGGAACTCAGAATGAGATGTATCCAAGTCAACAGCAAGGGCTTCTACTGTGTATTTATTAACTGGCACAGATTAATGGAGGCCTACAAACTGGCCTTGCAAAAAAATTAAAAAAAAAAGAGCCTAACTCTGAGGCTGTGGTCACAGTAGTCAGTGCCTTTTTCTCCCTCTTTATCTTTGTTTATTCATGTACACCTCATTGTGAAATTCTTCAGGGGGTATGTGGTTACACTGTAACCAAGGTTATGCTGTTAAGTGGTATTCAGCCTGGCTATCCTGTGCTTCAGGGTAGCAGCTCCGTTTCCTTCTCTGCCCCTCCACTGTTGTGACCCCTTCCACAAGTTAGCCCTGTGCTGCCTTCAAGGACTGTCAGAAATATGAAAATCGTTGTAAAATAAAAGGGAACAAACATTTTTTTTCCAATTCAGTTGCACTTTTGTTTTCACCATTTTACACAGCCTAATAATCTTGGTTTAGCTGCTGTATTTAGTACATTTACAAGTGGCACATTAGTTGAAGAAAAGCACTTTTCAGGAATTTTCAAGGTGCATTTTCAAGCTTTCCAGCACCTCACAGCTACACATTTGTATAAATTTACTCGAATGATTATTTCACTTCCTCATCTCTTTAAATCAGATGTTACTGTGCTATAAGCAACCAAAATTATGTTTCACAATACCGTTCTACAAAAGGGTGACAAATTGAAGGAAAACACAACAAAGTTTAATTTTTCAAAATGTGTGACCTCTACATAAGTATTACTGCTGTACAACCCACCTGAGCCAACATCCAACTTATTTCTTTTCTTTATCTTCAGGAAACCACTCATTTATGAAAGTAATGCAATTACAGTTTCCACCAGTTTCAAGTACTTAATCCAAAATTTTTGCACATGTTTTGGTCATGGCCTGCTAGTTTTATTAAAGAAGGAAAGCAGAAGTACTTTAAATTGAAAGGAAAAAATGAATTTTATGTGACCAATAAAGTCTGTACATTATAATAATAATTAATTATTTAATAAAGGACATTTTTTAAGTTGTAATTTTCTTTGTTTTTTTAATATCTCAATAAATATCATTTCATGGACTTCTATAATGATATTACAGTACCTTGAGTTTTTGGTATTGTTACATCCTTGGTATTATGAACTTAGATTTGTATTAATTGTAGCTTATTTTGTAGTATTTGTGTCGACTTGCCTAGGGTCCGCAGATGGAAAGTAGGTAGTAGTTAAATCTGATACAAGGCGTCTCTTCTCTTTTTATAAGAGTAATGGTCCTTGTTGTCACATTTGAATCAAAAGAAAATGCTGCTTGATGGTGTCTTTCTACTATTTCTGAGCATAGAGTGGAGATGTCCGATTGATGTTCTAAAATACGAGCTGAACCCGAAGGCAGCATCCACACAAGCCTGCTGTCGGACACCCTGAGAGAGCAACAAGCTTGACTGGACAAAACGCCCACTGCTGCAGCGCCTCACACTCTGATTTCACGGGAATTACATCAACACGAGGTAATTTATCCTCTACAAACGTCGACCTGGTGAGTGTGTTGTCGCTTATGAAACAGAAAGCCTTACTTTGTCGATGTAATTGCAGAATAAATCGGTAAAACTTTTGTCCTGCGCATCAACGACGCAGGTGTTTTTTTTTTCAGGATGCTCCAGCCCAAACGTTACACCCCATCCTAAAAAAAAAAAAAAAAAAAAAAAAGGACAAGAAAGTTTGTCATAAACAGCAAAGGACGTATATTCGCTTGTTTTATGGGCTGCTTTTAACGCTGAAGGACACCTGCGGTGGTCAAAGTCCGAAATCTCTGAGGCAGCGCATATTATCCCCTGAAGAAACCGATGTGTTCGGTTACCGACGTGGCCAATCAACGCATCTGGAAGGTCACCGGTTAGTGGGAAGCGCACCCTGATATCACTGAAACATGTGGCAGAGGTGACATTTAAACGATTGGCTTCTATTAAAACAGCAAATTGAAAACACCGTGACATTTGTCGGCTGGAATGATAATTGGTTAAACTGCATGTTTGCTTCTAAAAGTGATGGAAGCGGTTTTTTGTGGTGACTTTTGTCGCGCATTAATATTTCATGTAACGTGGTGCGGTCACAGGTGACTTAATTAGCGGAGGAGAGGGCAGGACCTATACTACAGCTGTCATCTAAAGTATGAATGTGTGGTATGTTGTATAATATCTTTTTCAATTCCTATAGTCTATCCACTAAAGTCAAAATGCTCTAAAAAAAAAACCTTTTCCAACAGATTGTAATCTGTGTGAGCAATGAATATTTTTTATAATTAACTATAACTGGAGCAGCAACTGTAAACTGCTGTTTACAACAGCAAAGTCACTGTATAAATTCAGTATTTAACTGGAGTCAAATCCAAAATTTGAGTTTGAAAAGGTCTGATGCACCACACTACTTTCATGCATTAAAAAAAAAATCATATTCCTGACATAAGAACACTGAGTGAAGTTTGTAAAGAATGAGGAGGAGGGTCCCTTTATCTCATGCAGCAGTAATTTAATTAAACAAAACTTAAGGTACATGGGAAGCTGAGCCAAGTTTTGTTGGCAGTGTCCAAAACCTGATGTTTTGCAGTATGATATGCATGCCCTATACAGGTTGCAATGATAATAGCAGCGAAGTAGAAGAAGAACAACATAAACAACATGGATGCACAGCATTGAGTGAATAAAGTTACAGCTTAGTATAAAAGATACAGTGCAATGTCATTATCAATGAGACTTTTAATTTTTGGTATTTCCATGATGGCCTTGTGGGCCACTTGAAACCTTTCAGTGGGCTGCATCCGACCCCTGGGCTGCATTTTGTCCAGGTCTGATCCAGAGCAATGAGGAAACTTTATGGAAAGAGATGATGACATTGTTGATTTTTTTTTTGTGAGCACACTGAATGAAACTCTATTCAATTCCATTGTACCCGAGTGAAGACTGATAAGCCAAAAGTGTGAAAAAAAAAAAAAAATCTTTTGTAATTTGGATAAACCAACCCTTTTTGACAAGACCAATAGGATGTTAATGTGCCATACTAAAATTGAATTATTAGGAGTAATCCAACACTTTTCCTCCCAGACAATATGACAGACGATATGATATGACTATGACAAACCCTGTTATTAGACACATTCTGGTGCACAACTCCCTGATCAACAAACACAAAACCTGCACTATTTCCTTTAGTGCTGTCCACTGAAGGATACTGTGTAGATCAATTTTATGGGTCTAAGTGCTTCCCGCCCCACGGCCTTTTATTTACAGAACTGAAGCTGTGCTCAACTCAATTAATGATTCAGAGGTTTATGGGCTGTTCAGTGCTATGAATAATTTAAAGATGTGGTTTGTGGATATAACAAAAGGATAGATATTGTGCACTTGGATACTGCATCACTTAACAAATAGTAAGATGTACCGCAATGGAGACTTTTATAATAAACACACAGCAGAAGGATTTTTAGTCAGAAAATAGTCAAGCTTTTAAGTTTGAAGTTGCACTGTTGGTACAGTAATGTAGCTTTAGCTCGTTAGTATGATTCAAGCTTTGTCACTCATACTAAAAGGCCTTTTGAGATTGCTACTGGATATTAAACTGTATGATCAGCGGTGTATTTTATTACTTATTTGACTTTGTAAAGCTGGCAAACCGTGCATGCTGAAAAGGGGACGTGATGTTGCTGCTGAGATGTTGCTTTTGTTGTGACATTTGATAGGCAGTTGCATCCCCTTGGCAAACACAATCACTGTGATTATTCTCATTTGCTGTGGCACACATTTTAAGCAGAGCTGTCAAATAACAATAAGCTGAGCCTTGACATGAGTAGGTTTTATTTTGCCTGACTAATTTGGACCCGCTTCAGTTACCTGTCAGTGTCAGTATTAGTATGTTAGCTGGCTGCGTTTTCCTTTTACTCCATTTCATTTTCCATTGGCATTTTGGTTGCTGAATTTTTCTACAAGTCTTTTCTGTGTTTTTGCTGACAGTATCTATATGTTTAAAATGTTAAGATTTGTTGTTGTTTGAAAGCTTTCTTTAAGAGTGGTTCCTTTTTTGTTGTAAATTGTTTTTGATTTTCCTTTATTCTCTTCTTACAGTGAGAAAAAAACCTGTCCTTTCAGAACTGAACTGGAGGAAGGAAGATGTCGGCGGTTTATAAAGATGATCAAGAGGACTGGCTGACGGTGTGTCTCAAGTACCTGCTCTTTGTTTTCAACTTTCTGTTTTGGGTAAGTGAGAGCTGTAAATGTAGCCCTCATTTTAAGATACGTACACCCACAGAAACCTCACAGGAAAAAACCCTTACAGTGATGTGTCTCATAGATATAGTTTTTAAAATATGTATTATTTAGAACTAATATTCACTAGGTATCCTAAGTGAATGGGAAATCGTAGTTTTTGCTGTACAGCCCAATTAAAAATGCTTTAAAGGGATTGTTTGGATTATTTGAAGGACTGTTGGCACGCACCCAGTTAGGAGAAGCAGAGAGGAGCACCGACATGGAAGCTAAAAGTGTTGTCAGAAATACTGATAAATATTGACACTGAATATTTGAAATACTTTCAGTCCTCTTTTGTTCCCTCACTATCAATACTCTGGCACCAGCAGTACTTTCACGCTCGCTCTTCTTTCTGACAGGAGTTGACACACACACACACACACTGCTGCAATGCCCACATAGTCCCGCCTCCTCTCACTTACATACAGTGCTTCTTGTCATTCATCTCATTTTCTTCGGTTGATTCCGTTGTCATGTTAAAGCTGTGCTATATTTATCCTTTAATGGAAATCTAAAATTTTATGCCCTCAGTGTTTGGTCAGTTATGCCCCGTGGTATCAAAAATGGGATTGAATATCAATATTTTTCAAGGTATTGTTTCAAAATGAGAAATTCCAGTATTGTGACAAGACAAGAGGCTAAGCAATGCACTGCTGTGGACAGGCTCAGCAACAAAAGGTTTTTTAGAAAGGTCCACCCAAAAAAATCAATATCAGTTTAAGTGTACAAGGTTCCCAAACTTTTTCTGGCGTGTCCCCCTTCAGAGGCAGAAAAAAGTTCCCAATCCACAATTATTATCAATCAGGAACAATAATTAGAGAAGCAACAGATAAACAAGTATTCAAGTTGAATGTTAGTGAAGTAAAGGGTGGCATGATAGCTTCAGCAAACTCCTTGTTTGTTGATTTTCCCCACATAAATCAAATTTATTAAACTTTCTTTCACTCTTTATTTCTCCCCTGGTCATCCCAGGAAATGTTAGCCAAATATCACTCTCATCGACGCAACCAGACTCCTTCGGGAAATGGATTAATTTTGCCTCGCTGAACATAGGAGTTGCTGGACTACTGCCTCGATCCATTAGTGTGATTGTGTTATTGTGTGACTTTGGCGAATTTGAACTAACTTTTTAAAACACTGAAGTCACACAATAACACAAACAGACAGCGGCAGACCAGCAACCCCTGTGTTCTGCAAGGAAAAATTACTGATTTTCCTGAAGGAGTCTGGTAGTTTTGGATAGAGTGATAATTGGCTTATATAATGTTGTTTTTCTGTCTGAAAAGGCTTTCTGATGGCAAAGTAAAATGGTGAAAATATTAAAAAAATATAGAGCAATGATTGACTATGGATAAGTACCTCATACAACCCCACTTCAAGTAATTCAAACTATCCCTTTAATATTTCTTCAAAACTGCAGACAGAGACATAGGGGGAAAGGAGCCATGTAAAAAACAGGAAGGGGATTAAGGAGAATTCTGATTCTGAAATGGCTGAGCTATGGACTCGGCCCAAAGTGAGTCATAGATTATTTAGGGCTTGTCAGTGCGCAATGGGGAGCAATGTGTCAGACCCTGCTCTCTGGCACCGCACTTTATGATACTGCAATTTGTGCTTAAAGTGTATGCTCTTACAGCTACTGTTCAGAGTGTCTGCTGGGGTCACATTGAAACATTTTCAAAGTCTGAGGCAAAGAGAAGATTGTGTGTAAAGAGAGGCTCAGATCTGTGTGTCAGAGAGGTTAAAGAGAGAAAAGGGATCAAGCTTCTGTCATCAGGTGCTGTCACCACCTTAAATTCTTGAGGAAACACATTGCCTCCCACTCGCCTTGGACCACAGGCATATTTTTCCTCACATCTCCTTTTAGACTTTTCTTTCTTGTCCACCACTGCACCATTATAACATGCAGCAGTCTTGGGGCCAGTACATCTTTTCCAAGGACATTGCTGGCTTTTCATCTCAGCACATTCAGCTGGTAGTTTTGCTAAAGAGTAAATCTCCACTTGGATACAGATAAAGATGCACCAATCCAGTTTTTTCAGTTCAGATCAGATTCTAATAACCGAATCTGGTTATCTGCCAATACAAAACCAATACCAGAGCACTCTTTTCTTTGATATGACGTAAATTATTATTATTATTGGTATTATGTATGGTATTTCAGGGCCTCTGTACCCTGTGAATATGAGAGATGCATTCTGTCTGTAGTTGTACATCACATAATACAATATATAGACTTGGTAGAAACATAATACAACAAAATTTGGATCAGTCGTGTTAGTCCTATAGCTGATGATTGGCTTCCAATACTGCACACTGAGACAACAAGTCATTGTCTCCTTGTGATGACTTTGTTTGAAGTCTTGAATATACTGAGTGAACAAAAATTTAAAAGCAAATATAAACTGCTGCCACGTGCACCATCTGACCAAAGCTGACCATGTCAGTATTACTGTTCACAGCCACATGGACTTTCCTACAGCCAACCAATTCAGGTCCCACTAGAAAGCCTCTAAATCCTACACATTGCTCCTTTAAGGGATTTGTATTCAGTAAGTGGTTTTGATACTGCATTCATATCAACATCGATAAAATAAAAGTCCTTAATATGCTACAAGCTGTGGAAGAGTCTTTTCCCTATGGGCCCTCTGCGAATCCAAGTGGTGCCTCCCTGGTCGAGCATGTCTTGTTGTATGTTTGTGTGTCTTGATTTTGACGGAAATGGAATGGGAGGATGAAGGGGAGAGTCTCTCTGAGGCATTTCCTATCCGTGTGCTTTTGAAGCTGATGAGAGGAACAGATCTGGACGCCACCCGTGGTCTGATACCCAGGATTGTTTGCAAGGAAGTGGTCATTATACCCTGACTTGACCTCTGAAGTCCCACTGCTTTTATGGCTGTTGTATGTGTTTATGCCTGGTCACTTCTCTCTGTTTCTCTTTCGATTTCCTGTGTTTTCTTCCTGCTCTATCCTGTGCCCCTTTTCACTGCCTCCCACTGTCCTCTCATGTTGTTTCATGTTTGTGACTCATCTAACGGCACTGAACTCGCTTCCCATTTGTCACTTCCTGTCCTGTAAAGTACTACGCTTTTGTGTCTTTGTCTTTCTGTAAGAGCGAATGTGACGCACTCACTGTTTCCACAATATTTTCTTTCTCTGTTCAAGTCGTCCATATCTCCTCTGCCTCCATTTTATGACTCATACCCTTTCACCATGCTTATATTGTACATCCAAATCGGTTTTATAGCATCTCTTTCTTTACCTTTTTTTTTTTTTTAACTCTAATATCCATTTTACCCCACCACCTCCACTCTCTCTCTTTTCCAGGTGGGTGGAGCAGCTGTTTTGGGTGTAGGAGTCTGGACACTGGTGGAGAAGAGTGACTACTTGAGTCTGCTGGCATCCAGCACATTTGCTGTCTCGGCATATATCCTCATCCTGGCCGGCAGCCTGGTGGTGGTTACGGGCTTCTTGGGCTGCTGTGCTGTCATCCGGGAGCAGAGGAGCTGTCTGTCCACGGTGAGACAGGGGAGCTACTGAGGGGCTTTGTGCTGAGGTTCATGCCTTTGTGTTTGCAATTATTGGAATGTGAATTTTAACAGATTACCAGAATATCACATTTTGTTTGCACACATTTTTGCTTTTAAGATCTGTCAAATACAAAAGGAAGGTAGTTTCCAGCAGAAGACTGCAGTGTTATTGGAAAAGTATTAGAAAGGAGTGTGTGTGTGTAAATGAACTCACTTCTTCTTTGGTCAAAAGACTGGAGACTGGAATATATCAGACTATTGGACATGACTTGAAATTAATATCAGGACGTATTATCATATGTACCTTTAACGATGACCACAACAAACCATTGCATCCTCTTTTAACCTGCCACCAGTGGAAGTTGAAGTTGTTTTATATCACAGCAGTCTTAAGAGTTAAGTTTTAGCCACAAAATGTAAAGTATTACTCCATAATATTGAAACAAGCTCACTATAATTTATAAAGGATCTTTTGACAACAGCCATGGGGAAATTGGGCTGTGGAACTCCTCAAACTGCTAGACTGGCTGACAAGAATTCCCAAAATTTACTGGATCGTCCCAAGAGCCAGATTGTTGATTGTCTGGGCTATTAATCAAGCATCGTGACTCCCCTGAACTGCACGTCAAACAAAAACCGATCTGACAGAAATTTCACTTCATTCTAAAATTAGTCTAGGCGAATCCATGCAGTATTATTTTGCTTTTGGCAAAATTAAAAACATGTCTCTATGGCTGTGTCCAAAATGTTATACTAACACACTATTTAATGTGCTAAAACAGTATGTGAGATGTTTTAATATGTAATATGTATGTGAGGTGCACATTTTTTCCTGGGAAATATTACAAAATGCAAGCATTGGACAGTGTCGGCATAAACATCCCACAATGCCTTGCAGTAGTGAAGACAACAGCAGAACAGTAAAAAGTGGACAACGACCAAGGCAGCTCTGCACAACATAAAATAACGATTCAATTTTGATTAAAGGAAGGTTTCAGTTTGCTTTGCTTAATATATGTTTAAAATTGGTTCGATGTTGGCACAGGTTACCATGGTTATGCATCTTGAACTGACAGGGAGGCTTCAGACATGACGTGATATGTGTTGAGCAGTGTGTCCGAAAAGATACATACTACTGTTTATTTACACAAAGCATATTTTTTTGGGTGTGTAGTGCATAGTATGTGATTGTGGACACAGGGCAAGTCTCAACTCTTAAGTACTTGCTAATGCTGTTTTATGTGTATATCGTACAATTGGTCGTTAGTATGTAAGAAATTAATTGACTAATTTTTGTACTAACAAGAAATAATACAAGATGTGTGGACATTTATCAAACTGTGTACTGGATACTCAAAATGCAGGCTTTAGACATAGTATGAAAAGGAGATACAGGATAATCTCATGGACTGAAGGAGTCTCCAGAGTCATACCATTAGCAGAGGGTTTTAATTCAAGGCACACATGGAGTGAAACACATTGGAGGAAATCATTCATTAACATTCTGATATAGAAAGCTTGGCGATTGAAGAATGAACCTGTGGGTAACGATGCTGATGGTCCAGGCTACTTGTTACTGGTTCTAGATTGTCATGCCTGCACTGAGAAGCTAGATGCTCACCCATGCACACAACGGTTTGTTTTCTCTGCACAACTACACAACAGCTATGCAACAACGTGACATGGAACTGATACGTACTCACCCCGGTCTAAGGTCTGTGACTGGATGCTGACAAATGGCTCTGACAGGACCCTTACTGTCCTCATTATTTTACAGCGACAGGGCCCAGTGGGAGAGAAGGAAGCAGGCGGGAGGTGAACGTTCACTGCCGCAACACTATTTATAGGTCTATCTATCTGCTGTTGATGGATGGAGCAATAGGAAAGAGAAACGGCTCTGCAGGACTGAAGAGGTAGATGGAACCTATGGAGTTTGTGGTGCATTTTTGGTTGATTATCATCTGTATCGATGTGCTATTTATAGATTAATTTGGGTGATTAATGAGCGATGCCAGCATGTAAGTGTGTGTGTGTAGAGAAGGGGTGAAGTTAGCATTTGTGTGGGTGGCAGGCACACAGTGACTGGAGTGTTTCTTTTTTTAAAATCTTGTAACCAAGAGAGCAGGCTGGCATTTCTGTATGACATAATTACTGTGATAACTGCAAAAGAGAAGAGAACATTTGCTTAAGTATCACATATTCATTCAGTGAGATCATTGCCCCCCTGCGGCTGTTTGTTTGACCAGCAGTTTGCCATCACTTTGCTTCCCGCGTCGTGCAGGATGGGTAGTAGCATCTGTCTCTCTGTAATGATGCTGAGTGAAGCAGCGCTGTGCTGCTGTCAAACGGTTGTTTCCCCACTCTGTGGCAGGTGGGGCTAATTAGCTGTATGTGTGTTTTTGTATTACATGGCATGGCTTGTGTGTGTGTGTGTGTTTGTTTGGGGGTGGGGTTGGGGGTGTATGTGAGGCATATTATGAGAAATCAAAAGTTTGTGCCTGTGTTATTTTTGCATGAGAGAGGTGTAGTTTGATTTCGCTCATTCCACATCTGTCTGAGCACTCTACGTGTGTGGGCGATCTGTTCGCTACACAGTTTACATAACTCTGCTCTGCATTTCAGTGTGTACAACAGTGTCTATCATTAGGGATGAAACTCACAGTTAGTGCCACCAGTGTCTTATTTTTAATCAACAGTTTTTTTTTGTCTTGTCATATTATTTATTGCCTCTGAACATGTTACATCACTGTTTCCAAAATGAGTCTGTCAAAGCATTTTGGTCTCCTTTGGAACATTTTACCTCCCTCTCTCCCACACCCCACCCGCCCCTAAACTCTGAGCCATAATGTAGTTAAAAACAATACTGATAGTTTACAAAATGATATTTATTTCACCTTATAAATAGTGACTACAGACAAATTTCCTTGGGATCAATAAGTATTTCGATTGTATTGTATTGTATCTATTTATTTACTGGAGTCTATTGAGATTGAATTCTTTTACAAGAGAGACCTGGCCAAGGTAGCAGCCAATCACATTCACAGTATGCAGGGATGTATGTACACATTTACACATGTGGGCATATCATTGAGAAAGAGGAAAAATAAATAAATAATTAAATGGGATTTAAAAGAAATTATATAAAAAATGGGGGTTGGAAGGCTACCGTTTAATTTGGTAACTATCAAATTTAATTCATTAGGTCTTTATTCCAGAATTTTAAGAAATGAATCCCATATCTTTTTTTTTTAATTAACATTTCTGTTTTGAGCTGCTTAGGTATTGATTGTTAGTCTTTTAATTACACTAATCTGATGTCTTACTCATTATATTCTTCGTTTCCCTGTGTACAAAAGAATGTTTATGCTGTGATTAATATTTAAATCACCTTAATTTGGTTGTTGCCAAGATGGTGTTTTGAAGTTAATTATGATGCATGATGGAGCTGCTTTCAAGCAGTGTGAGAGCTCTTTCAAAGACGCCCGAGAGGAATCCTATTCTACAGCCTGTCAAATAGATTTTCAGTTCTGTCTTCATGCAGCATTGCCATCTGTGTTAGACGTGACAGATGCAGCACAATGACAGCTGATAGAAGTTTTTATTGAACCGTCACGAGTCTGAGCAACTTTTTCAGATGAGTTACCTCAGAATACTATTCATACTGGCTCTCTGTCCTCTGTCTTATCCACAGTATTTCTTTTGCCTGCTGGTGATCTTCTTGATCGAACTGGTGGCTGGAGTACTGGCTTATGTCTATTACCAGAGGGTAAGTGATTAAAACTGTCACTTGATTATTTAGTCGTAGTTTGGAGTGTTGAACGATGATCCCTGCATTTAACTGTACGCCACTGGTCACTAGGGGTGTAAATCACAAGTTCCATCATGTTCATATGATATTATATGAATTCTTTGGACAACAATCTGATGTGTGCTGATGTTTACAAAGTGTACTTATGATACGATTTCAGTTCAGTTCAGCGTCCTGCGATCAATATGCAATGATATCCCATGCCCATTTATCGCATTGGTTGCTGACACTTTTCCTTTAAAAAACAACACATAAATAATTGGAAATGATCAGAATTGATTAAGTGCAGTCAGGTTGACTTTAAATTGGTGTTCCTAAGTGTTTTGCTTATGGTTGGCTGTAGAGCTGTTTTTTTTTTTTTCTCAGAAATGTCCACACCTCTGATTTATTCTCTTGAGTGGAGCAAATATCTTAAAAGATGATCATATCAGTTCTAATGTAGTGTTTTCAAAGTTTGAAAAGAGCTTGGATAAAGGCTTTGAAACTACTTGAAGCTGCAATTGGATTATTTTCATAATAATTTGGTGCCTAACTCAAGTTTGCTTTTTGGATAAAGAAATAAAATAAGGCGGCTTTTGGTTCAGCCAGGTCATAGAGGATGCAAAGTCTACTTACAGACAAGTAACACATTTTGAAACATGAAACATTGTTAACTTCTCTCCTTTCGGTAGAATGCTATCATGAAGAATAATTTTGATTGTTCATGACACAATAACAGCTGATTGGTACGAAGAAGTTAAATATTTATTTTGAGCATATGCATATAAATATGTAATTTTCCACAGCACCTTGAAAAGCGCTTGATATGTAGAGCCCTGTTTTTCACTTTACGTTCACTTTACGATGATATTTGATCGTCGATCACTGAATCGATATGTCGATCCACATCAATGGCTCATTACACACCAAGTGTTTATTTGAAGGCTTTTTCAAGTTTGCTCACTCACATTTGTTTACTAGTTGCCTGTCGGCCTTCGGCTGTGCCCACACTGCACTGGAAGAAAAAGTTAAAAACTTTAATTGCCTTTAATTGCTTTTTAGATCTGAGTGTTACAGATTGTGTTTGCCCTCTGGGTGTGGGTTGAGGAGCAGCACTTTCAGCAAAAAAAAACAAAAACTCAGCAGTGAAGACAAATTTGAACTACATAATTGTCAAGATGGCGAAAGGTTGCCCTGAATTTCTGGCCTCTTAATTTTCTGGCTCCTCTTGATTTTGATGCATTTGCATAATAATGCACACAAAGGCTGATGGTTAGCTACAATTTTAGTTTTCCCACTGGGCTTCAGCCACCTCACTGTCGCATCTTACTGCCGTTAGCTTAGACCTCTCAGGGCATCAGGTGGTGAGAAAGGAAACCATGTCCAAGCTGTGACCTTGAGCACTGACTGTGCTGAAGGGTCATAAGCATTTCACTAGCAGCTCCCGGGCTGCTGCCTTTCTTGTTGAAGGCACGTAATGGAGAGAGAATTTTTCTACTGAAATGAAAGAATCAATCACTGTATTCTCTTCTTCCTTTTCTTTGTCGTGTTTGACGGTAAATGAAGAGTCTTTGGGTTCTGGACTTAGTTTGACAAAAGAAGCTTAGGGTTCTGGTAAATTACAAGGAGCATTTTCACAGTTTTTTTGACATTTTATAAACCAAACGATTAATTGTGAAAATATCTGCAGTTACCTCTTGAGTACCATCTCAGAAAACCCATCTATGCAGGGACACAGACTCCAGGGCATCATCATGTACTTTGATGTTAGCAATGCCATGTGCCTACAAATGAATCTGTATGGATAGTCCCGTTTTGTCATCTTTTCCCCATGTGAGAAGGTTTCCAGGTGGATTGTGTTCCATCTCATAGGACATAGATGATGACGAGTCACTTTAGAATCTACAGTAGATATTTCAGCTTTGCTTTTTTGCCGTTCTTCCTTTCCAAATGTGTATGCGAGTTGTCGCTGGTTGCCACCTGCATGGAGCATTATGTTCAGTGTGTGGAGTTTATCTAACACACACTTCTTAGGATGTTGTTATCTCACAAACATCTGCCTGTCAGTCAGCCAGGACTGCAAAGAGCACCCTGCTATCTGCGGGCAAGCTCCGAGATTTATTATAATGGAAAAGGCTTCAGCACAGGATAGAATCACTTTAAAGATAAGGGCTCTCATCTTCCGTCTGTGTTTCTCCTTGCCTCCCCTGTGTGAATGTGCACAAACTAGGGCTGGGCAAGTTAACGCGTTATTTTCACGTTAATTCATTAGACTATTAACGCCGATATTTACTTTATCGCGCATTAAAGCATGTTGCTCACATGCTTTTATTTTGTGAAAGTCTGTTGCTGGCTGCTGCGGTGTAGGGGTTTGACTCACACTCCGGAACAGTAGGTGGCGATAATGCGCCAATGAGCTGGCTGCCAGCCCAGCCGCCGTTTCAAACAGAGGAAGAAGAAGAAGGAGAATAGCGCTGGCTGTTGCGGAACCGGGAAAGGAAAAAGGAAAAACGTGGAAAAACCAAAGCAGACATAGAGAAGGGTAAAGTCACGGAGCTTTTAAATGGCCATAGACTTGTAATGCTGCTCCCTGTTAAAAGTTTCTGCTGTTACCTCAGAAATTGCCTGTTTGTCCTGATTGTGGCTCAGGATTTTGTTGGTAGATTTTTTTTAATTTTTCATAAAGAGAATGTCCTGTCAGTGGCAATAATCTTTAATTTATTATTATTACTATTATTATTTATTTTATTTATTATTATTATTTTATTTTATTTATTTATTTTTTTTTAAACATTTTTTAAGTTGAGATTTACACTAAATATGTGTTACTGATAAGTGCTGATGTTAAAAGTGTTTGCACAACAAATATTATGGCACTTTCGTTCATATGGCAGCAGAACATTGAAATAGAAGTGCTCTTTACACTACTTTTGAATTCATTCTTGGAGTTTGCGTATACAATGCGATTAATCGTGATTAATCACGCAAATTATGCAATTAATTGCGATTAAAGATTTTAATCGTTGCCCAGCCCTAGCACAAACATACACACATCAAAGGCTATATTTAAAGTCTATTTTTCGCAGTGTCTTTTCAAGCACAGCACTCATAGGTACGTTGGAGTTGCTCCCCATCTATCTTACCCTAATCCTCCCACTCTTTCCCTTGTGTCGAGCTTATCACTTCAGAATTGTCACCTTGCTCCTGTACATTTTTGCTCTCCTCTTCTCTATGTATTTCATGTGTCCCATGTGTCACAAATCAAGCAGCTTGCAGTTACAAAATATTTTTACCCCCCACCATCTTCTCTGTTTCACGCACACTGTTTCTCACTGTCTGTCTGCCTGTGTTCCTCATTTCCAGCTGAGTGAGGAGCTCAAGCAGCATCTCAACCAGACTATGACGGAGAACTACGCCCAGCCAGGGAAGGAGGCCATCACATTAGCTGTGGACAGACTACAACAGGACGTATGGACTTTATATTTAAAAAAAATAATCCATCCATCCATCCATTTTCTGTAACTGCTTATCTGTGAGGGTCGCGGGGGGCTGGAGCCTATCCCAGCTGACATTGGGCGAGAGGCGGGGTACACCCTGGACAAGTCACCAGTTCATCACAGGGCTGACACACTAGAGACACACAACCACTTCACTCTCACATTCACACCTACGGGCAATTTAGAGTCACCAATTAACCTGCTGCATGTCTTTGGAATGTGGGAGGAAGCTGGAGTACCCGGAGAGAACCCACGCAGACACAAGGAGAACATGCAAACTCCACACAGAAAGGCCCTGCCGGCCCGGGGATTCAAACCCAGGACCTTCTTGCTGTGCGGCGGCAGCGTTAACCACTGCGCCATCGTGCCGCCTGTTTCAAATAATCATGAGTAAAATAGCCAGAGCTTAAGTCATTTTGTCCAAGTCCCTGAGAGAAAGGAACAACACTCCCCTCAGCAGTCAAACTTTGCAGAATATAGATTTTAGGAAGTGGTTTGACTTAAACCTTAAAAGCTGTCTTGGTTATTAAGAACATACAAGGATTTGTGCTTTTCTGACTGTGTGTAACATCATGAAACCTACACCCCTTTGCTTTCCTCTTCCTGCCTCACCAGTTCAAGTGCTGCGGCAGCAACAACTCCCACGACTGGATGGTGAGTGTGTACATTTCATCAAAGCCAGCAGGAGGCAGGCTGGTGCCCGACAGCTGCTGTAAAACCATCACTCCTCTCTGTGGCAAGAGAGACCACCCCTCCAACATCTACAAGGTGGAGGTCAGTGGACTAAACGCCTCTGGGAAATAAAAGTGCTAAATGACAAGCATCATATTCAGTCTAAATTTTAAATAAATGTCACATAGCAGTTTTGGAATTTTCTATTGACTGACAACATGTTTACTGAAAAAATCAACATCACTATAACTAGAAAAGTTCTGAGAATTTTCCCATAAACTGATATTTTCCCTCTGCAGCTAAAACAGTGACAGAAACACTATAATCTGAAACTTTTCTCTGAAAAAATAAGATGAAAATCTGTAAATGAATAAAAAGGTTTTGAATGCTTATCTGTGCTGCTTAAGGGAAGCTTTCCACCTTCTTGTGTCAAACTGTTTATTTCCCCTCTCTTATTACTCATAGTACACTGCCTGCATCATGTGCAAAGGTGTAAATATGAAGATGAACTGTAGGAATTAAACAAAAATATCTCAGCATGATATTTCATTACAGTAGTATACATCATCTGAAAGTTTTTCTAGTGATAAATCTGTAATAAATGTTGTTTTCTTTAGACATCTATTCAAATTTTGAAAGCTTAGAGTATATAAGGGCTTAAAACATTGTGATGGAAGTATATGATGGCCGTGCTGTATTATATCTCAGTTGTTCCAGATGTTTTTGGGTTGTTACAATTCAATTCTACAATTTAACAATTTTTGACAGCTCAAGAATTGCTAAAAAATGACAAAAATCCCTCCAGAATACCACATTAAGACAGCGAGACCTCGAGGAACAACATAGAAAAATTCATGATGTGATTTGGTATAAAAAACATTTGACAGTAGACTTGGTAGCCTAGATTTTTAGATTGTTCTGGGGATTGCTCAGAGACCCCCTTATTGTCAATATATGTATGAAAGATCATTTTTTACAGTGAAGTCACATTCAAACTACAAGAAAATGGCTACTATGGGGGATTAACATCATCACACATGAATACAATCGGACTCAGCTTTCCGGTTGGACCTAATTTAAGCAATTCCACTGCTGTTAAGGGACCCCACTATGCAGAAATATTGAAATAGAATTGGCAAAAATTGGCATATTTATCCTGCAAGCTAAAAACTGTAGTTTTTGCTACATGTGATTAGCCTAATGGTATATTCAGATTAGCGACAACACAGCATTAGGCTAGAAGTCATTTTAATGGAAGCCGATGACATGAAGTCAGAAACTGATGTCCGCAACTTGTTGCTGTGTGTCGGGCGTGACGCGCTACAAATAAAAGTTGAACTGGCCTCATTTTTGTCAGCGCTTGGCAACAATGTAGCTGCCCATGTTTGAAAATTGAAAATTGCCATGCCAGTCTTTTTTTGCTTAACTTAAGGGGTGTTATTTAGCCCCCTTACACCAATCCCCACACATCGTTGGTACCAATGAATTCTGCAGGTCTTCTAGTTCAATTCGATACCAGTATCGTCACTCTAACTTCAGGTCAGTGTCTACTTCAGCCTCTGAAAACACAGTAAATTTGTTCGGTGATGCGGACGCCCCGCTGAGTTGAAGAGGTTAAAGTAATAAAACTGTCTGGGAAAATAGGTGTATTTCCAGATCTTTTACCTAAGGTAAATAGACTGGAGTATACCAACTTTAATAAACCCCTGCAGGATGTTTCCTCGTTTGCTGCAACAATTTTGGAATTAGCAAATGGCTGTCTGTAAAATGGTATGTATTGTCTGTTATACAATTTTTTTTCAAACATTCAGTCCTTGTCTCTGCAGGGCGGTTGCATCACTAAGCTGGAGCAGTTTCTGGCTGATCACCTGTTGGTCATCGGCGCTGTGGGAATAGGAGTGGCTTGTCTTCAGGTAAGTAAAATATGAAGTTCAGACAGAGAAGTTCAGAGTACTGTACTTTATATAAGCCCAGTTATTATTTGATCCAAAATGAGATACTGCTTTTACCTTTGTGAATGAAATGCTGCCCTTTGTTGAATAAAACCTTACGAAACCCCCGACAGATGGGTTTTAATCTTTCCATTACTGCAAATGTACCATCTCAGGTCAACAACCTCTAAATGGACACTTCTTTTCAGCTCACCCTCGTCTCTCAGTTATCATTATGTGATTTTGTTCGTTCCTGTTATTGGATTTGTCCCAGTCTGAGATGGACTGGAGCTTTTAAGCTTTTAAGCCACACAGTACCCCTGTAAGGAGGCATATAGGGGTGCTTTCTTACTATTCTGTGCTGGCTGACAGCCCTCTTATAGCCCCACACCAACTCTTTGTAAATTAACTTGAGGGAAACTTGAGACCAAACAAACCTGCATTGATTCTTCCCTGTGGTATTTGTCAGGCCACTTTTCCCTTTAATGTCCACCATTTTACATGCTGAACAGTTTTCATTACAGATGGGGACTGAGAGTGAGGCCAGAAGTTCTCTACTATCATAATCAAGGCTTGCAACAGCAGAAGATGAGAAATCATCTTAGTGACAGGTTTTTTAATCCCCAAATGAATCGAAGGGATTATACTTAACATATAGATGAAGTGCTGAATATATAGAATATATGTGGAGAAATGAGTGTGAAATTCATGATTTAAGACTTTTCAACCCAAGCATATGTTTGCTTTCCTTTTGTTCTGTCAGTTCACTGTATGTCTTGTCCTGTCTTAATGTTGTTATACTTTATATATACTGTTATACTATACATGAATGTAGAAATTCATGTTAACTCACACAATCTGTAGTTTTTGTCTTTAATTTATGCTACAAACTACATGTGTGTCTCACTAACCTGTCTATGGGGAATTGCACTGTATGTCTATTTATGTCTGTCTGTGTTTATTTGTTTGTGTGTGTGTATGTGTGTGGTGTCACTGTAGCTGGCCGGGGCGGTCTTGACAGCCTGCTTTATCTATCTGCTCTATAAAGAAGAGGAGGACTTCGGTACATTGTGATTTAGCTCTAGAGCAGCTTTGTGGTTTAATCAACTGGAGAGACAAGGTTGGAGGGCATTGTGGAAATTGGGTACCTGACTGCATGCTTGTCCTTGTTCGATTGTCTGCTCTGAGCAAAATGTGAAATGTTCTGGCTATATGTTTAGTTAATGAACATTTGTGATCTTTCGCCTGGTGTGAAGCATGTAGCTGCCTGCTTTTGACTTTGTATTGCAGATTGTTGCTCTGCATGTTGTGATAATGAGCTGTTATGGCTGATAAGAATGTGTTAAAGGTCAAACACATCATGAGAATGGCTTGATTAATCAAAGCTTAACGGCATCTGCGCAATGTGGTTAATCCAGTTTTGTATCTTTATATAGTAGTGCCTGAAAGGAAAAAAGGACTGTAGTGAAAAGTGTTTTTACATCATATACCAAGATTTAGCTGTATATCCCTAATGGCAGTTTTACTTTGAATTCAGATATTATCATCAGGCTTCTCTATAGCGGTGGGGATGGATTTGATATGCAAGAGTTATTTCCTTTCTTATTTTTTGTTTATTTATTCAATAATATTTTACTGGAACGAACATTAAGTGTATGAAAATGTACAAATACAACATAAAAGAAAAGGATTTTCTCTCCTCAGCCTCCGCCATTATAAAAAAGTTTAAAAATAGAATAATAATAAATAAAACAAACATTGATGACAAAAATAAAATTTATGAGCAATCTAAAAACATGAAATTCAAATGAAATAGGGTGGAGCTGTAAATAGGTTTATTTCAAATGCTCAATGCTCCAAACAAAACGTATTCAGTTATCTCAGTGTCCAGCAACATGTACTAGTGAACTATTAGTCGTCCTTTTCTGTTACATAATCTCATATGCTGTAAGTTCATCAGTCCACAAATAAACAGCATTCAAAAACATATAAATAACACAAATGGTCTTAATCATAGGGCAGCACTGTTAGTTGGCAAAATTATATTTTTATTTTTTTTTATTTGGACACCTCCTGCTACATTATTATTCAGGAAAACCATTAGTGCTGTTGCTATAGTTACTTGCAATCTAAAATAAATTAGGCTACCATGAATGTTAAGTTTTTTTGAATAGTGATCCAAGGAATTATGATTGACTTGAAACTCTGTTTCGGTGCCCAGATATTTAGTTCGAACAGACACCTGCCATCCAATTGGATTTTTTATTTATTTGTTTATTTATTTTTGATCAATATCTTCTGAAATTAGGCTTGAAGAAAACAAAAACACAGGCTTTTTTCTCACTTTTCTTCTCATATTATTGTTCTTGAGCCAGCATTTTCTGTTTCTTCTCATCCACTGGTTGCAGTGGAGAAGGAAAAAAAAAATGCCTGAAGAGAGATTGTGATGAGTCTATACACAATGCTGGCTCGCTCGATAAGGCTTTCTCAGAGGGCTTTTAGAGATTCAGAGATTGAATCTTGGCACTTGCCTGTTTATCCATCAAGCCTGGCAGGCCCAGTGGTTCAGGTCAATATCTGTTCCTGCTGTTCAGTATACTGCTGCACTTCATTTTTGACCTTTTCTATAGCAGCATATCGCATATTGCGTCTGTAAATCCTGCTGCGTGGATTCTTGAAGTTCTGCATACGCCTGTGAGCTCACTGCTGGTGTCAGAAGATTACAGTATCAAATCATAGAAGAAACCTCCAGAAGAACGTAAAACAACAGTGTCAGTTTATGCAATGTTGGTTTGTTTAATGGGTAGCCAGGTTTTCAGATACAAGGCAATTCAAAGTGCGTTACAGAGGCATAGAAATACATGAAAAATGACATTCATTCAGAAAACATTCAAATTACATGTAAAAAACAAGCAGATGTTGGGTATTGAGAACCTTGTTCCACTGGTTGGAAGCAGAGAAACTCAATGACGTGAGGGGCCTGGATGCTTACAAATATCAGAGATGCGTTTAGGCCTGAGACTGTTTACTGCTTTACAGACAAGTACTAGTATTTTAAGATCTGAATTCTTTCAAATACAGAATTATTCAAAACAATCCTTTTAATAGTCATTACAGCGTTACTTTATATTGCTTAGATTGATCTTCAGTCTAATCTCAAATTTCATAGTAATAGTAGTATTCATGCACAGTAGTGTTTGGACTGTTTTTCTGTGAAGAAAACAGGCAAATAAGAAGATGAGGGATGGGTATTGTTAGGGTTTTATTGATACTGATAGTGATACAGATACTGCTTATCAATACCAATACTTATAGATACTCTTATTGATGCTACTTACATAATTTGGCATAAAAATAAAGACATGAGAGGAAAAGAGTCATTTTATCTTTACTTATTTACAGAAATATTAACAAATTAAATTGTTTCTTGAATTATTGCATTTAGCTGCATTTTCATTACCTT
This sequence comes from Lutjanus argentimaculatus, assembly GCA_034769285.1. Taxonomy (NCBI): domain Eukaryota; kingdom Metazoa; phylum Chordata; class Actinopteri; order Lutjaniformes; family Lutjanidae; genus Lutjanus; species Lutjanus argentimaculatus. The sequence continues at coordinate 1,144,007 of JAWZSL010000029.1, read as the reverse complement.
TAGTAAAGTGAGCCCAAACCTTTGAATTTTTTGCCCTGTCAGCTCTATGTAATGTTCCATTAATACCAATAGCAGTATTGTTTGTCCAGGATCTTATCTGTATTTTGGTACTGACCAATCAGGAACTGGTACAGTATTAGTGCTGGTACTCATACCCATGTCTAACCAAGATTAGGCTAATATTTGTGCATCAAGTTTCCTTTTGACCAAACTCCCAGCACTTTATTTTGCATCTGCTTGTGCCAGCTTGTGCACACACACACATGTTGCTGCAATAACGGCTGCTTGACTCCTGACATCTCCATAGTAACCAGCCACACACTTTCCCCCTCTAACCCCCTCACCTTTAACCCCTCTCTATCCCCACAGTCAATAGCATTCAAGCTTCCTGCAGTCATCCATGGTGACTGAGCAGCGCTTTTTGACCTAACACGTCCTGTTTTCAGATCTGTGGGATGGTGTTCACCAGCTGCTTGTACAGAAGGATCAAGATGGAGCCTTACTGAGCACGCCGGGGCCACCAACACACCACCTTTAACAGGCAGATGGAACAAGGACCTGCTGACACCTCAAATTCAACCTCTGAATCTTGAACTCTTGACCTAGTGATCTAAGCCAAGTGCACATACACGTTTCAGACCTATAGAAGTCTGACAAAATTTTTGATTCATCTTAAGTATTGCACTTCTGTTACAATATATTTTGATCCAGGCTTATTGATCGGCCGATCTACTGGAAAAACATGTCATCATTGCCTTGGCTTAGATGCATACTTCAGTTTGAGCAGGGCGGAAGAAAGGGACACAAGTTTTCATAACAAATTCTGCTCTCATCTAATCCAAATTGATTTATCAGGTTGTCACCGTGCAAAGATTTATATATTTGGTTTTTTTTTTGGCCATTCCAGTACTTGAGTAAGCTGAGTAAGGGCACTGTTAATGAAAAAAGGTAATTTATGGTTGTATCTTGTGTGAACACAATGTGCCTCTCTCTTTCACTTCTGCTGGTAAATGATAATGCATTAATTCTGTGCCTCAATTTCTTTCAAAGGGAGCTGACACTGCACTGTGATGAACTGCAGCAAATTAAATCTAGTTTATTATCTTTATATTTGTAGTAATGTCTATATTCCAGAAAATAGCAGCACTGGATGTTGAACTATAGATACATCAACTGAACAAAAATGGGAACACTCAAGCGTATGACTACAAACAGTAAGATGTTTCCAACATACTAGTAAGTAAAGGAAAAAAAATTGTTCCCTTGAATGATTGCCACATTCCTTAATTTATAACTCCACCTAGTGGTTGGCACTGTTAACATACACTACTGCGTCTATTGTAACTACATGCTGCATTAAAAACACTAAAGATACATAAACTATACATGTCAGATGGTAGGTTTAAAGATTAACACACTACCTTCTGTGAATTTTAGACTTATTTTAATACTTCTCTTGACACACTGAGGTTTCATTCTCTACAGTGAAGAAGCTGACTTCTGTGAGAGCCAAAGAAAACTGTAGAAAAATCTTTGCCTTCACTGCCTAATCTATCATTTTCCATCCCTTTTCCCATAGATATTATATATGGAACACTGTGGAGATAAGTCTTGGCTTGGCTGTTGTTGATAAGTAAGATAAATGCGTCCTGTCTGCATACAGTTGATTCTGTTTCAAAGATCTAAGATTTAAATATCCATTTGAGATCCTTTGCAACAGTACAGCATCATTGCCAAGACTCCCTACCCCAGTATTTGTTTGTTTTTCCCTCCTGATTACCTTCTAAACCAACGGTGCTAATGTATGTAGATGGTTGTTGATGAGACAATGATGTAACATTGGCATGTGCTCCAACTACTGACTGTGCTTTTCAAAATATTGATATGAAACTCATAAATAAATGTTCAAATATTGTTGCATTAAGAAATTGCACTGTGGTTATGAAAGACAAATATTTAAGAGTTGTTCCAGACAGTCGGACAGATGGCTGTGATGACATGATTGCTGTTTGGCGGCGCCCTCGTTGATGAGATGATGATCATGGGAGCGTTCTGTCAACTTAAGTCAGTTTATTTATCAAGTTCAGAGTCACAAGTTTGTCCCAGAAGGCTCTTCAGTTTGTACAGCATAATAATGACATTGCTAGAGCTCGAGTAGTAGACCACTAGAGGGAGACAAAGATTTTCCATTTGCAGCAATACAGGCTTGAAATCCAGGTAAAGGCAAAGTGGCATTCCCTGATATCAGATGATACCTGATTACCTTGTAGTGTCATCTTTGTCAAGGTTCATCTTTGACACGTCTGATATGTTCAAGGCCTCACAGAGACCAAGCTTAATATAAGCTGCATGTCTTGTCTTTTGATACTTGTGAGTATAGATGAAGAAACAGATACCTCACTGGCTGCTGCTGTATGTCTCTACTATCTGTCTGCGCGGTCGTCACACTGGAGGGGTCAAACCTGCCAGTAAACAATAAAACATGTATTGATAGAAGCAGATTTAACTACAAAATGGAGCAACTGTGAATTATTTAGAAGTTCAGATTTTGAGTTCCTCCCAAAATGTAGATATCTGTATCGATTATATCGGTAGAAAGCTGACTGGTTGCTTATTATTATATTAATAATTAATTTATTAATAAAATAATAAGTTTGTTCCACAGACTCCAGTTCATCCATACACCCTGAGACACACATGATAACACCACTTCTGCAGGATGGATGGTGCCCCTTACACAAACACTGTCACAAATATTGTAAATCTTAAATATTTTATTTTCAGTTTCATGTCTTCACCTGTCTTGGAGAAGCTCACAGAAGCTGATATTCTAAATAATAATTTACACTTGATGTTGCCTGTTCATAGGTCAGAGGCTGCATGTACCAGTGAAGTTGTGGCAGTTGCGAAAATTAATATTTTGGCAAAGAGCTGATCAGATCACCCTAAGTTACTGAATTTTATTCCATCAAGTAACCGCTATCATGTGTTTGAAAAACCAAATTCAGAAAAATCTGTTAAGAATTAAGCGAGTTAGAGTAGTGAAATCTGCATCTTTCACTGCACACTGTATTGTTTGCTAGCAGATCTTAACCGCTGCAATATGATGGACAGGCAGACACACGTCAAATTGTGAACATGGTATCTACGTTTCTATATCTATGAACCAAACCCAACTCTGCTACTTACTGTGGTAAACAAGCTGCAGCAATGCGGTTTCAAAAGTAACCGAATTTCATGCTAAAAATTCTCTTGTCTAGTTCTTCTGATTGCTCACGTCAAATCCAATTTTGCGCTTCGAAATTGTCCTGGCTATGTGTTTACAGCCACAGTTTCATGCGAATCGTCTTTTTAAAATCTGTCTCTTTGTATTTACTCAGGACACAATAAGCAGTGTCAAATGTAACCAGATAATGTAAGCTGGAGTGAGATCTCAGGTCGAGATCGTTCGCATTATCATGGAGTGTGTGGGCTTTAGTTGGAGAACATTGTGAAAACACTTGTTACGTGTGGGGTCTCCCACAATTCCACATCGGAAAATCTTGTAGGATTCTTAGTTCAAACCACATTTATTCATGATGTAGCGCTAGTGCAGTTTCGTGTGGTTTTAGGGCCTTGTTGAGGCAAAGTCTCCATATATCAAACACTATGCCATGCCCATAGATTGTGCATTATTGCTTGTGCTATATTGTTGCCATATGACCCAACTATTTGTCTTTGAAGCACGACTTTTTCCTTTTTCTTTGTTCCCCCACAGCTCCAGATTACTTACAAGACACTGTGTCTGTTCACGGCGATCTATCATTGTCACCCATTTAGGAAGAAGGGCACAAAGTTTTAAAAAGAGTTTGGATGTTCTCCAACATTTTGGCTTCAGCCACCCTATGGAGTCTGTCAGTCCCTTTGTCTTCATCAGCTATAGGAGGATGGCTCTCATTTCCTGCAGATGTCACACACACTATGTTGCAAAAAGAGGCCACACTGGTACTGACAAGATAGAAACACATACTCACACACACACACACACACACACACCAAGGTTGCACACATTAGCATGCGGTTAACACCCTTTGCCAGAAGAAATCCATGAGGGAGAATTAAGAGCAGCTGGAGACTCAGCATTCCCATGTGTTGAGGCCCCTTTGCATCACACACACACACACGTACGCACACTACTTACACCCTCCATCCTCATCACATTGTAGCCGTAGGGGTGATATTTCAATAGGACAACGCAAGAAGTTACCAAAGAACACATGTTGCAATATCATTCATCGACTGTGTTTGCATGTGCAGAGATAAAGTACAATACACATGAATACCTGCAGATATACGCAAATGACTGCACAGAGCAGGAATGAGCAAAAACAATGGACTGAAGCCATCTCCACATTCTCAGTAAATGCATTTACTTCTGTACAGTTCTGTATGTGTCCCCTTGCATGTCAGCATGCTATCACACATTTGAGTTATGGGTTTTCTCTGTCCATAAGGCATTTGTTTAGCTCTCATAAAATGGATTCTGGCATATCGCAAGCTATTGTCTCTGTAAGTGCACCTGTGTTTAATATGTGCTGAAATACTTAAGACCTCAGTTGTGGTGATCGAATAGTGCGGCGCCCGTAGCATAATAGATGTGTGGGAAAGGACTTCTGTAACACATTTTGTGCTAAATGTAACAGGCCTGAAGGTGCACAAGTGTGGTTAAGGATTCATTGTATTTGCATTGTTCTTGAAACCGCCTCCATCTACATGTCTGTGGTAAGATCAGGAAGACAATAAGTAACTGGGGGAGTCTGGGTGGGGGGGGGGGGGGTTGCCCCCCTTGGTGCCGCCCCTTGGTGCCCCCCTTGGTACCCCCCTTGGTGCCCCCTGTTCAAAAAATGCAGCAAAAGTGTCCTTTTGGATGCCCCTATGGTAGATAAAACATGATAAAGTTCCTGCTAGAGTGGCCCAATGTCCAAGACGGTGTAAGAAGTGCCCTCTATGGTCCTCTTCCAGTGGACAAAAAGTGATAAAACGCCCTCCAGGATGCTCTTCCAGTGAACAAAATGTAACAAAGTGCTGTCTAGAGTGACCCAATGTCCAAGACAATGTGATAAAGAGCTCTATGTCACATTTTGTCCACTGGAAGAGCACTGTAACTCTAGGGTGCTCTTCCAGTAAACGAAATGTGTATGAAGTGTGCCATCTTGAGTGGCGCAATGCTCAAGACAACTTGATAAAGTGCCCTCTAGGGTTCCCTTCTAGTGAACAAAATGTGATAAAAGTGCTGTCTAGAGTGGTGCAGTGCTCAAGACAACAGGATAAAGTGCCCTCTCGGCTGACTTCTAGTGAGTAAAATGTGATAAGAGCCATCTAGGATGCCCTTCCAATGGTCAAATGTGATAAAGTGCCCTGTAGGGTGCCCTTAAAGTGAACAAAATTAAATCAGTGCCCTCTGGGTGTGCTCTTTCAGTGGAGAAAATGTGGTGAGGTGCCCTCTAGGGTGCCCTTCCAGTGAACAAAATGTGATGAAGTGCGTCACAACCTCTAGTGCCTTTTTTTATTTTATTTTTTTCACCCCTGCCCCTCAAACAGCCCAAGTCTGCAACTGCAAGTGTTTTGTCTTGAAATGAAACTAGGATCACATCACTGTCCAAGGATTTGTTCTTTGACTGGCTATTGTAGTCGACTAGACCCGCCTGCATGTAAACACTTTGTGGAGGAGGGCTTTGAAGTGAAGTCCATCACAATTACAGACAATGCTACAAAGGTTGGTTCAGATTAGGTTGAACGTCAGGAAGCATTTGTCAGCTATTAAAGGCGGCTGGAAATGGACTTCAAAGCAAGATTTCCAAGGTCTCAAAGAGGTTAGATTTTGTACGGAAACTGCAGATGCATTCGTCAGAAAACTGCAGAATTACATAACAGTTGCATATAAATAAACACACAAACATTGCAGAGAATACCTGTCCAGTGTTGCCATCTAGTGGGTCCAACAAAGTAGCTACATTTGTGACTTAATTCTTAATTTCTAATATGAAATTTAGTGATTCATGTTCGGGCCCAGTTTGGTCCAAAACAGAACCAGTTCTTTGTCAGATCAAAATCTACGTTCTCTTTTACGTTCATACTCTGACTCACCTCTCAGCAAGTTTGCGTATGGCCTGCAAGACATTAGCTGTGGCCATAAATGTGTTTGACAGATTTCCTCAGGGATCAAAGGGGTAGGGAAGGAGATGGCGTGTGTAGATAAGTTCAGCACTGGACGTCAAAGCTTAGGTGCCTCAAGACCAGCACACCAACATAAATTGAAACCTAATACCTGTCCTGATTGAGTAAAAACTACTTTTGGTTGGCATTTAGAAATGAGTGTAGGCACCAACATGGACATAGACTACATCCAGACGTGCATGTTTTATTACTCATCTACCTCTTGGTGTCCCTGTGTTTGTCATAGTGTTCTATGTGATTTAGCTCCTCTAACTGTGCAGTTTCCATTTGGGGAATAATAAAGAACTTTGCGCCATTGCAAATAACAAAGTGTTCATAATGCACTAAATCAATGGGAAATCCCTTGACTTTCCCCCCTAAATACAAAGTCAACACTTCTCTGCCACAACAAGTTAGGATGTCAGTCAGTTTGTGTGCTTTGGTAGTGGTTTTTAACTTTAAGTCCTAAAGCAGTTGTTCCCAATCTCACAACAAAAGGTTCCAAGGTAAATCTGATGACCATTTTTTGTGTTGACTGCAAATTATGTTCTCAAGATCTACTAACTTTGTTGAGGTGATGTAAATATTTTCTTTTGACTTTTGAATTCACATTATAATTAATCAGATGATGATGTAATTGACAGAAGAAGTGGGACTGTGCCTTGGTTTCTTCACCAAACATTTACGAAATGCGTGTAGAATGGGGCATTGATACAATCTTTGACCTCAAGCTAGACTCAGAAATGTTTTCTCATTTTTGTTTAAAGTGAGAAAGAGTAAAGCAGCCAAATGAAGACAATAGATAATGCAGCTGCAGTGTTGTGATTTTAATGTGTGAGCCAAGAAGCAGAGCCCTTTTAAGGTGGCACATAGATCCAAAACAAAAAATAGGCCACCACAGGGGTCGTGAGATGATAAACGGCTTTGGAAAACAGATAAACACATTGCTGCAGCGCAAAACTATATTTGTTTTTTCAGACTTTGTAATCTCTGCTTTTTTGTCTTGTGGTTTGCTGGATAATTTTACATCTTGAGATCCAATTAAAGCAATTCTAATCTTGGTTGAAATGGCCACCATGTATATTTTTACACTTATGAGAGTCAAGGCTTCATTTTAAAGGGCTATAAGCCAAAAAGGTTTGGAGCTGCTGGCTTAAAACAAACCATTTGTTGGACTTTAATGGCAGATCTGCTATGCCATCATGCTAAGTTATAATAAATGTAGATTGCTCAACTCACTCCAGCTTTACTTTGGCTCCACCATCTCTCCCAAACTTTTTAGCACCATCATAATGGCAAAATTTGAAATTGTCCAATACCTGCAAAACGTCAGTCGCAGCTAACCCTAACCCTTGTAGATCGTGGCTAGATTGTATCCCTAAATTTGTGAAACTCTTGCAGGATTTGTACACGTTATTACTTCATTGTCCATGTTGTACAAACTAATTATGTTTTATAATATGACAACTGTGATTAAGATCTGGGACGGTTTAGGGACAAAAACACTCGGTTAGGGATAGATGAGTTTGGATTAAAATAAACACCCTCACGAGATCTTTCATGGGTCTGGGGTTGCCATCTGGACACAACCCACTTTGTGGTCAGTGCTTATTAGTAAATGTTAGCATTCTAACACAGTAAACTAAAATGGTGAAAATGGAAATTTAATCGAATTGAATCCCAGAGACAAGGTTGCAGTGTTTAAACACAACTATAACATGTCACCTAGTGATTTGAAATGCGGGTTATGAGTACATACCCCAGACCCCTAAATGTTTCTCACTTGCTTCCCAGTACCCCCAACAGTTGAGAAAGCTGTGGTTTCTGAGGTATGTATGTGTGTGTTTCACAGTGTGTGTGGGAGGGTCTTTGTCCATGGGAGAATGAGTTTAGATGGAAACAAACTTCAGAAAGTGTTTCAAGACAGCGTTTGAAAAGCCTGCTGTCTGATAATGATGATGAGCGTCACGTTGATGAGGGTGTTGATTGATACCAAACAGATGGCGGGGTGCTCGCAGGGTTACACAACCACGTTGTGATGTATTGCACTTCCAATACAGGTATCATGGTGGTACCTGGTGAAACTGATAAAGCCGGAATTTGTGCAGAAATGGTGCCTGAGACTTCAGAGAGTGATGGCCTGTTGTGTACCTCACCAGCATCAACCACTTTGATAAATACTGACAGTTAAATTAGCATGCTTACATAATCTAGGTTTGTGTATCAGCATGTTTGTGTAACACCCATTCTTTAGTACTGGATAGATTGTGATTTGTGGTATGTGATCAGATTTGCTTACATTATGGTGGTGCTTGTTTCCCCAGCGTGAGTCAAAGAGAAGTGTCTGTCGGGTCAAAAGAATGTGTTTCAAAGTGATGGATGTGGTGTTGCTTATATGTGGTAAAGCAGGCCAACAAGGCTATGGAGTTTCAGGCTTCAGCTATGTCAGGAGCGCTGGACTTTAACATGCCTGCATTCACTGATGGTGTCGTTACACTGTAATTTATATGGGCTGAGTGGTGTTTCTGTTTAAAGCGACGGTTGGAGTCTGTAAACTTTTACAAGCTGGCTGCAGTCTGTCTCTACACCCCATGGATCGTTCTGTCATAAAGAAAGCCTACATACCCCGCTTTGTAGTGTTTTGTATATATAAAACCTCTTAAAAATGGAAAAGCTGCAACTAGACAATAAACTGCAACAACCTGTTTGCAAAAATAGTTTTACAAAAAAACAGTATTCTGTGTGCATGCATACTGTAAGTTTTTGGGGGTTATGGACAGCATATGTTCAACTGACGCACATATGCGGCCAATAAAAAAACATGACATGACAGTTTTTCACAAATAAAGAGCAGTGGCGTTGGTTTAAACACAGTGCTGTGAGCTGGGAAGGATGCAAATTTTTGTATAAAAACAGATTAGACTGTCAACCTGTGTTTGTTTATGCTGCATGATGAATGGAAGAGGAAGAAGCGGATATGATATTTGGAGGGAACGTGTATTTATCATACTGTACGCACAAAAAAAGGGGGGGGGGGGGTGCACAGGAAGAAAATAGCGTGAGAGGAAGTTTTGCTTCTCCCTCTGAGATTGATGGCACGGAGGAGAGCATGGGAGCGACCTTGACTTGGTCGTGAGAGTGGCGTGAGCTCGGAGGCAGAAGAAGAGATGGAGAGTTTGTAATCAGTAAACAGGCTCTCGAGTGCCCTTTAGGAAGTAAACACTTAAACAATGAGGCGCTGCTGAGCCATTATAGCACATGGCCTTGAGAGGTAAGATAGGCAATGAAGACAGATGGCAAATTGGTTGAAGGGGAGGAGAAAGATGTTGTTTGGACTTTGAAAACGCACAAAATTTAATTGAGAATTTAGACTAAATGAGCACAGGCATCATACTGAGATGCACATTCTTTGTTTCAGAAAGCAGACTCATTTGCTGAATGGCGTTTTTGCATAACTGTAGGCAGCTTTTGAGATGTTTTTCCAAAGCTTCCTGCTAAGTTTAGCGATTTCATTGCATATTATACAGCAGATTTAACTTTACTTTTTTACTGAGACAGAACTTTTCTCACATCATCACTATTTTATATTAACTGCCATTTAAAGATCCGGTATGTTAGAATTACTGATTTGTTTGCAAAATAATGATCATAAGTATGTTTTCATTATTGTAAAATCAACTGAAAATAAGAATCTTTGTGTTTTTTTGTTTGTTTGTTTGCTATTTTTTAACGTTAGGATGAGCTGACAGAGAGAGAACAAAGCAGAAACAAACCTGTAATTTCAAAATAAAAGTTTCTCAACATAAACATCTGAAGTAAAGCATGAAATATTTTTTTCCTTATGGTAGGGGAAACACCTAATATGTATTTTTATAAAAATCTAAAATTTTAGGGTTAGCTTTGTGTCAGTTTTTCCCCTTGATATCAAAAACACTTTGGAAGAGATTGTGAGACGGGGTGTTCGCAATCTGCAAGCTCACGGATAAAGGCCCCTAAATCCTTCACACTGGTTCTTAAAAAGAAGAAATTCACTGAACTTCTTTTACCACACATATGATCATAAAAAAAATCAGGTGGTATATAAAGTAAGACCATCAGCAAACAAAGATTAAAATGTATTTTATGTCAAAGTTAGTTTGAATTTTTGACACGTCTCTTTAGTTTCAGATGTTTGACATTTTAGCCTATCATCAATCCTAATGCAGACGTGCGTTACAGCAATACGGAGTGTTCTAACATCCGCTCTGACAATTTTTCTTCTTCAGCTTCTCCAACATCTGTCATCACTCATATCAGTCATTACTTCCCGAATTATCCTGTAGTCCTTTGCTTAAAATACCACTCATCCAGTCAGAAGAATGTAAACAAAGCATATGGATCCCCTCATGCCATGGCTCAGCAGGAACTTGTGTGTTTACAAAAACTAATATTCTAATTGACCGTTTCACAGCAGTAGTGCACTTGGGGTATTTGTCTTTATCTTAGCCTTGATATGAGTATAATTTTGACATTTATAAAGCTGTAATGCAGGTTTGGGAATGTAAACAGTGTATGGTATTTCATGGGAGTGTGATAATGTTTATGAAGCTCTTGAAGCGTCAAGCTTAATTTTGCTCTCTGCGGACAGGAAGGTGCGTGTCAGGCCTTAAGGTGTGCAGCTGTGGGAGCTTTACAGTCTTTACATCTGGATATCCTTTTCAACACTGGCTCGGATGAAACGTGTCTCAATAAATCAGCATTTATCCAGTGAACATGATTTCGAATGTTGTAGTTGTCGATCCCGGCGGGTGCTGCGTCCCATCTGTGAAACATGTCCGCAAATAAAATGATTACAAGCTGATGTCATTTATAAACAAAGATAGCTTCAGGTTCAGGGTTTTCATGTAAAGTAACACTCTCATAGGAAAGTATGCCTGTGCACCTTTGATAAACTACTCCAGAGCAGTCAGGAACTTTGAGTTTACCCACCTGACAGATTGACCAGAACCAAAATAAATGGGCTTACCTTGAATTGCATGCACTATTAAATCTTGCAAATGCGAGTGAAATCTGCACTGCCAGCTTTCTACAAATGATCCTAAAACAACATTATTTGTCCTGCAAGGGATTTCAGTGTGGGATTAAATGAAGAGTGGTGGTTCTTTTTGTGTAAATCGCCCTGCAGCTGGTTTGTTCATTTGAAAACACCTTGATTTAAAGCAGGAGTTCCCATTTTTTTTCCAGCAAGAGACCCAGAAGAGGAATCTGGTGTCTTCCTGGGACACAAATGTAGAAAAATACATCATGACTTGCCATAACCTCTACATTTATGAGCTACTGAGAAATGTATGTATTTCATTATAAAAGTACATCACAGCAATAAGTAAATTTGCTGACTGTGATGCTGAGTTTCTCACCACCTCATAAAGAACTTGCATTTCCCACTGAAACAGAGAGAAGCTTGGAGGACTTGTAATGCAGTAACGTTAACAGGGCAAAGAGGAGTGGATCAAAACAAGGCTTTGTACTAAAATATTGTAGTGACGGCCCACTTTTCCCATCATGCCTAGTGTCGTATAAGGTAGTTTGTTAAGGTTGCTGTTTTATGTTACAAAAAGCAAAGTGTTGTGTTTGTAATGCAGCTATTTGGGGTGTGGGAATGCCTTAGCACCTCACAATTTGATTTGATTTCGAGGGCTATGATGTGATTATAAAACGATTATTGATACATTTTCATGCATCAGAAATTTTTGATTTTTATACAATTTATTTTTTCTCACTGTGCGACTGCGTGCTCATTTAAACATATCATGCTTGAAATGATGCACAATTAGTTTAGTTAGACACAGCTCGCATACAGTGAGCCAGGTTTTAAGCCAGCGCAGTGCTGGTTGGCTTGTCGCAGTTGCTCAGCACAGCCATTCTCACCAAAATTCAGGAAGCAGCCTAGTTTAGAACGTAAGCACAATGCACATGTTTAATGTCTGTTAGGTTTCAGCATCCAGTTGGTTCAGCTGTAAGGACTGTACAGCCTGAAAACCATTACAGGCTTTTGTAATTGGGTTCTAAATTTCTGATTTTTGACTCTCCAGTGTTGATTCATAATCTTTCAAGAGAGAATCACAATGCATCCAAGAATCGACTCCTAGTCTGTTCAGAACCTGATGGTTTATGTTGATATAACTTGTCATTTTTGTTTTTAACAATGGAATATGATGTGCATCACATTTGTTTATAGTTTTTACCATCAGCTGTATTTTGCTATTGTGTTTACAGGTTCTTGTCCCCTGTGTTGAATTTTGTGAAAGCGTTAATGTTGCACAGAGCTGCATCCTGAATCTTATTCCGCGCTGCCCGCTACAATATGAACAATTGTACTTATCAAACGGAGGGAAGTAGAAAAAAATGGCTGCCTCTAAATAAAGGTCTGTTACTCTGCAGTTGAGGTGAATAAAGGCCCAGTTTACTATTTTTGGATATTTGGTATGTATTTTCACCCAATAAACATGGGCCTGTGACCTGTTTTGGGTCACAACCCCAAGTTGGGAAACGTTAAAAGGTAAAATTACCATTCTTTTCACTTTTTTTATTTTTAGTTTACTTTTTAAAAATGTACATTGGGTTAACAAAATGCAGTACCAAATAAACAGCTTGAGAAAAAGGATTGTTCACATTCACTATGCATATTTAAGGTCTAATTCAACCTGCAAAAGGAGCAATGGAAAATGTCCAAACCGCAAATAAAAAGTCGCCAATCCCCGCTGAACTTGTATTTTGTAGGAAGCGACGAGTCACCAGAAATCAACTCTGTACAGACTATATTTAAAGCTATAGTATGTAACATTTCCACATTAACATCTCTAACACAACAGACCTTGTTAAGTTGTGTACTTCAGTTTGCCCAAATGTTTCCAACAATAGTCAAATACAGAAAAATCTGTCATTTATCCAAGGTAACAGTATGTTTCCTACTAGCCGCTAGTTGCCTTAACTTAGGTGAAAACTTGGGATACGTCCGATACATCAGAGAGTAAGGAAGGAAATTGGAGAACGTTACTACTACTAAACGTAACTTGAATAAAACTTTAAACACATTACCTGGTTGCCTGGGTTGTGTCAGATAGATTTATATCAACTATGCTTGTTTAATGATGAAGAAAACAGCTCCCATGATCCCACGGTACTTCATCAAACTTCATCTTTTACATCTGCATCTATTGCGTAAACGTCATAAAATGATTATATAGTCTGAGCTTTCAGTCCTCATTGCAGCTGATCCTTGAATGTTTTAAAGCAAAGTCACCTCTCCGCTCTGGTTTTCCCTCTCAGGTGATTTGAAATCTAAACTATGTGGGCAAAAGATTTATTGGTGGCAGTTTGAACTTTGTGTGTGGTTTGGTGTTCAGACAGTTCAGCAGACACTGGTAAGCTGTTTCTTCTGTGTGGCAAGGAAACTTTCACCAATGCTGTGACCACAAGTGAGTCTGTGTGTGTATGTGTGTGTCTAGGAAACTCTAGATGACTCTAAACCTTCATGCAGACACTGAAACACATCGGCACACACTTCTTTTCCTCTGCCAGAATAGGATCCACGCTATACGTAACACAGTTAAAAAACTGTCTCTGACACACATGCCTCGCATTACTCCTGGCGTCTTCCTTGCTTTTTACAGTGAGTTGTTTATGTTTTTGTGTGCATTTCCAGGTTTATCTTTTCGCAGAGAGATGAAGCCTATGAGAATCTAATTTGCTAAAATGCTGGCTAGAGGCAGCATTAAACATTACAATAACTCGATTAGGATGTACAGTAGAAAAACGACACTAAAGCACACAGTTGTAACCTACAAACCCCAATTCCAAAAAGGTTGGGACGCTGTGTAAAATGGAAATAAAAACATAATACAGTGATTTCCAAATACCTTTTGACCAATATTCAACTGAACACATTTTCAATGGGAGACAAGTCTGGACTGCAGACAAGTCGGTCTAGTACCTGAGCTCTTTACTATGAATTGTAACGTGCAGTGTACCTTGGCATTGTCTTGTTTAAAAAGCATGGACGTCTCCCAAAAAGACTTTGTCTGGATGGCAGCATATGTTGCTCTAAAACCTGTATGTGCCATACTGTACAGCATTAATGGGGCTGTCACAGATGAGATGGTTACCCATGATGCCATGGGCCCTAACAGGCGCCCATACCATCACAGATACTGGCTTGGTAACAATATGGATGGTCCTTTTCCTCTTTAACCAGAGGACACAACGTCCATGATTTCTAAAAAAAAGTCTGAAATGTGGACTCTTCAGACGGCAGCGTACTAACTCCACTTGGCGTCAGTCCATCTCAGATGAGCTCCAAGCTCAGCGTTTCTGGATGTTGTTGATACTGGCAGTCACTTTGCATGGCAGAGTCTTAACTGGCATTTGTAGATGCACCAACAAACTGTGTTTACTGACAACAGTTTTCCAAAGTATTTCTGAGTCCGTGTAGTATCCTTTACATATTTTGGAGGATTTTTAATGCAGTGCCACCTGAGGGGTCAAAGTTCATGGGCATTCCATATTGTTTTTTAGGCCTTGCTCCCTACAAAGCAGATTCTCTGGATATTTTAATGATATTATGGAATATAGGTGTGAAATCTCTGAATTCTTTACAGTTGTTGAGAAACATTGTTTTTAAACCATTTGACTCTTTACCCTCACAGTTTCCCATCACTGCATGTGAACGACCAAACTTTTCCAGGATGCCTGTTTGAAATCCAATAATGATATTTGTACAAATTAACCTGGTCACTTGTTGAATGTTCCAAACGGGTGTTTTTGAGCATTCCGCAACTTTCCTTTTCTTTTGTTATCCCTGTCCCAACTTTTTTGAAACGTGTTCAGAATGAGCATATATTTTCAAAAATCAATTAAGTTAATCAGTTTGACCATTAAATATCTTATCTTTGTCCTGTATTTGATTGAATACAAGTCCAAAATGATTTGCAGATCATTGCATTTTGTTTTTATTCACGTTTTACACAACTTTTTGGACTTGGGGTTTGTACATGTGATTCTCATTTTAACCACCAGATGGCCCCAGTGCTCTAAATGGCCATTTTAGCACTGAGCAGGCAGGACTCCCTCCTTGTTAGAAGTGTAAACCTTCAACTTGGACTGTGATGATGGTGTGCATCAATGGCGAACATGTGAATCATGTCTTCAGCAATCCTCAGGAAAACAAAAACAGGCTCTCACAAAAACAGAAATTAAGAACTGTTTGTTCCCTGCACTTACTTCTTGTTGTTGGGTTCTGGTATTTATTGTGCTCATTTATGGTGCCCAGAGAACGCTGTGTAGAAAATGAAAATAGTCATGTGGCTATGAATAAGTAATTGTGGAGGGGGTTTGTTACACAAGGAACAAACACAGAAACAGATGCAGGGGGCAAGTTCACATGGGCACTAAAACAATCACCATGGAGACCAGGATTGTGCGTGTGTGTGCTTTGTGTGGTAAGCACATGCGTGTGCAGGCTCATGTGTGATGTTTCACAAAAGCTGACCCGACGTCTATTACAGAAGTGTCTCTCTGCGTAAGAACGAACATGCCTCCATTTGGCGAGCTAAATCAACCATGTCCGTCTCTGGCCAACTGGTGTTGTGTGATGATAGAGGAACACTGGTGAGGAGAGAAACAGGGGAGGTGTTAGTGATCATCACGCAAAGCACAGAGACGGGATGTGAAGGCAGAATTGTCTTTATGAATAGAAACAGCCTTGCAGAAGCTCCCTTGAATGAATTTCTTATCTTTGCTTTTTGACCACCGTATAAACTGATGCTACTAAGTGATGATTTTGTCACAAACACGTCTGAGGCACAATCTGGGATACAGTCTTCTCCCAGACACTTATTGACACGGTTCCATTTTAATTCAATATAACCACAGTGTGCCTCTTGAGACAAAGAGTGTCACAGCCTGCTGCAGATTTCTGCCAGTGCTCATTATGCAATCCTAAGCTTTGATAATTCCTCCAGTGCACCGTTTAATTAGAAACACATGGCCCTGAGATCGCAGAGGAGTACAGAGCTTCTAATGTCTATACAGCCTGCGCCATGAGTAATTGTTTCTCCCTCGCTTGTGCCGAGCCATTTTTTAACCTGCTGACAGCCAGCAAGCAGGAGGAAGAGAGGGAGGAGGAGGAAGATGAAGGAGAGAAAAGATATGAGATTAATGAATCCATATCTTGAGTTTTTATTTGGCTATAGCGCAAGGTTAGGGAAGTATGTGAGAAGCAAAGGCTTTAGATGAAGAGGCCAGTTGCTATATCCTCCCTTTTCTTCCTTTTTTTTTTTTTCGTTTGTTCCTCTCAGCCAGGAGTTGTTAAGAGTGAGGGAGGTCCCAGGTGAGCTAGAGACCGATGGAGGCTGACATCATGACAGGACACTTCATCAAAGCCTGCGGAGGCTGTTTGGATACCTGCCCGGGCTAAGGAAGAACTGTTATAGCTGCTCCTATATACTGCCAGGCAGTGCAGGAACTCTCTCCACTTCACCGGATATAGAGATTGTGATAGGTCATGTAATACGTGTGTGTGTTTGAGAGAGAGAAAGACAAAGTGCGGTCATTTCTTTTTTACTCTGACCAATTGAGGATATCTTGTAGACATTTCATCTTTTTCCATTACTTGTCACCCCTCATGCTCTTCATCTGGGGTAATTGATTTGTTGCCATGGATATGATATTACTTTTTGTCCTTTACTTTTTGAGCATGTGTTTTTTCTCAAAAGGGTCCTTGAGTCACAGGCAGACCATATGCACGCACACGCACACACATATGGCAACGCTCTTACAGCATGAATGATTATACAGCAAAGGACTGATTTAGTGGCTGTATTACAGTAAGACTTGACTCCTACAACTTAAGATGGGAAAGAGGAAGAGCATTAATAACACTTTTGATGTGAGCAACTGTATTTCTGGTGGTCCTGTATTTGTAGTTATGCTAAATTATTATTTTAAGACAATACTTAAATAATGGATTTATAAAAATGGTTAAATTGCTTCATTTGATGATATGAGTGCTGAAACAATAAGTCATTTTAAGGTACTAAATTGAGGCTTTTTCGGTATAAAGGTTATGTTTACCTTCACTGCTTCTCACCAAAATGCATCGGGTGCCTCCTTGAGAACCAATAAATGCATTTCCTTCCTCATAAAACATAATTTAGTGGACAAACGGTGCTGCTATTGCTCTAATGCAGTTGGTGTACAGTTTAGGCTATTTGTCAGTGAATAAATGCTACACCCCCAGCAAAGTTCCCACGTCTTGCTTTGCTGCTGAATTGGGTTAGCTCCAGTTAGTTTTGGAAGTAGCGTCAACTTTGACACAGGTGGAGGTGGACTAGCTATTCTCATTTTTACTGACAAGCCACTCCTCCAAGTTTTGCTCAGCTGTGACCATATTGACCACAGTGTGTGTACAGTTTGCCCCCAACCCAGGCAAAACAAGCAACTTACATACATCTTAATGAGCATTTTCACTATTTTTCGGACATTTTAAAACTAAATCTGGGGTTCTTAAAGTTTTGATGTTGACTGAGGGAGCCTGCATATGAGTGAGGACCACATATTAAAACTCATAATGATGTTTCATGTTTCTTGAATACCGAATTCACCTGTTTATAGATGAAGCAGATCACTATATCTGTCACCTGAGGTCCAGTGTAGTTGGAGCTGAACCATGTATCTGAAACCTCCTTCTCTACTCAGCCATGCAGCCTTTTTTCTGTGGTGGCCTTCCAATCTCATCTCCACATTAAATGACCAAGTCATCCACCGAAATTGCTAACTTTAGCTAACAGCATTAGCATTGATGACAAAACAGAATTTGAAGGCCATGAAGTTTTCTACAAGTTGTCATTTCTAACATGACAGGTTCTTGGTAGAGATGCACAGTTTGACACAGTAGCCAAGTAGTGTATTAAATGTCGGCTACTGATATTGACCACGGGTGATTAAAATATAATGCATACATTTCACATCATGTTCAGGAGGCTTCACAAAATGTTTCTGGGGGCTGCCCTTTGAAATATTATGGACTAAATAAATAATTCATCAAAAAACCCTCTGACAAATAAATTTGTAATGAAAATAATCGTAGTTGTAGCCTTAGATAACATAACTAAACTGAATGACTGAAATGCAACCCCTCTCTTTACTGTAATTTCACACATTTCCGTCGAGGCGTCAGTGGGTAACACTGAGGGCACAAGCTTCTATTCTCGGTGAGCGGATTTCTATTTGTCATTCATCCTCTTGTCGAACTTTGCCACGCTGTGTTCCACGCCTATCTCCTCTTTGTCAGATGTCAGTCATTCCTGGCCAGCGGCTGCTACCCTGCTGTGGTGGTGTGTAAGCCGAATCAAATACCCACAGCTGTTCACAGCCGTTTCACATGGAAAGATGGAGGGAGGAGAGCGGAACTTGAGAGTCGATCGGCTTCTCAAAAGTCCCAGCAAACTGTCTCTCTCTGTGCCTCGTCCAGAATAACCATTAGACTGCTATGGTTGGAGCCCCGGCTCACATGACTCAAATCCTCCTCTGTGGGAGCTAACTGTTTGGCACCTTCCACTTGCGGGTTGGTGATGTCACAGATCCCGGCGGCCCCTCGTTGTCATCGGGAGCTGGACTCCGGGCTGATGTCACAAAACTGGCGTTGTCGTGAGCTCGCTCGAGCCGCTGACGGACAGCTTGGTGTGTTTGTATGGCACAGATGGTTGGGGACTGGAGAGGAGGGGGGCTCGGGTGCCAGCATGGAAGGTGGCAAAGACGCGTCTTATCAAGTGGTGCCACATGCGGGCTCTGATGTGCCATTGTGACAGGACGTTTTTCTCCCTTTCATCTAATTTTGTCTCCTATTGTCTATTTTTTCCCTATTGTACCTCTTCGCCTCGTTCTCTAAAGTCATTAATTAATTTCTCTTTGGCCTGCATCTGTTTTTTCGCTCACTCTTGCTTGTTCTTTGTCTTTCTCTCTTTGTCTTCCCCTCTCTGGCTTGCTATCTTCTCTCTATCTCAATTTGCCAGTGTGTTTGTGGCGGTTTATCTAAGCCTCTCATCAGTGCACTCTTTAGCTGCGACTGTCTCCTCCGTTTCTAATTGGAAATGCTTTTTAATCCGTCTCTTTGTCCTTCTCATGTGTTGTTTCCCTCTTCCCTCTTCTCCTCTCTCCTTCCCTCCATCCCGTCTTTGTCTGGGATTGTGTCTTTTTCCCCTTTGTGTGCTCTGACAGGCCTCTTCCTCTCATTGATAGTGATGGCAGGCTCAACCCCACTCCATAATGCTGCTGATATTTTTCCCACTGGAGACCCCACTGTTGCTGCTGCTGCTGCACTCCCCTGCATCCATAAAAAAAAAAAAAAAGGACAGAGACACCCCCTCCTCCCTTCTGCCCTCCCAATCCATACTTCTCTGTTTCCTCTAGCTCTGCCAAGCTTCTACTGTTCAGCAGGGGAGCAGTTCAACAAGACTGGTTTGTTTTGGAGAGTCACTGGGCCCCAGCCTCATAGAGATTAATGCTTAGACAGACTGGGATGACATTTATGAGGCATGGGCTGGAGTAAAGGATAGAAGAAGGGGAAATAGTACGGGGTAATGGTGTTGGATCAAATGTGACCCTATGCTGACACACATACTACCACAAAAAACCTTTTGAGAGGCAGAATGAGGACTAAAGTGGGACGGAGAAAGAGGCCACATGTATGTATAAAATGAAGTCACAATCTTTGCATTTGCTAGTGGTCATTCTGATTGATGGTGACAACCTCCGAGCCAGCCAAGTGTTAAAGTAACTTAATCAAATAATTCATTTCTTGCCCAGAGTAACCATTAATACATGTATCGACATAGCCTTCAGTTAGAAGTGATCACTGCACACACACACGCAGCAGTCATGAATGCATCCATAAATGTCTCCAATTATATCCGCCTTCCACGGAATGATGAATACTGCTCGCTGGCTGTAAAGGGGTGTTTACTCTATTCCGCACTCGAACATGCACAACACACTGCTACAAAGGGTTCTAGGGGAGAAGTTATCAATATGGAGCCAAATTAGAATGGATCTGAGAGGAGTCAGAACATGCACACGGCCATCTCGCCGCGCTGGGCTCCATCACTCTTCACAGCCGTGTGATCAATGGGGGCAGAGACAGTGTAGCCAAGCTGCTATCCATTCTCATTACTGACACCGCTGTCCACTGCCGGTGCTGCTTTCTGCTTGTTGTCCGCCAGAGGCTGAGAGAGAGAGAGAAAGAGAGAGAGAGAGAGGCTGTCAGAAGTGTTGTTAGAGTGGATTTGTAATAGTGTTGAAGGAAGGCTTTAAGTTGCCATGTTCTTTGCAGTGGAATTAGGGCTTCTAGTGTGCAGCCTTTGGCTGAACTAACGATGAACCTGCTCTGTTGTGTTTGCGGGAGCATCACTGTTGATAAAAGCGTTGTCTCTGTTACAGTACATTCCTTTTTGCTGAATCTAGGACACATTCCAGTTGTCTGTCCATTTCAAAATATATGGTATGCACAAAGTATTAACCTCCAGTTTCTGTATATATGCTCAACGTAAAACCTGTTCAGCTGTGGAACATTCCACAGGTAACAGGTGATAGTATCATGATTGGGTGAAAAAGGGACATCATTGAAAGTCCTCAGTCATTCACAAGCAAGGTTAGGGTGAGGTTCAACATGTGGTGAAAAACTGTGCGGACAAATAGTCCAATAGTTTAAGAACATTTCTCAATCATCTACAATTCATAATATTGTTAAAAGATTCAGAGAATCTGTAGAAATCTCTGCATGTAAGTGTCAAGGCCAAAACCAGCACTGACTGCCTCTGACCTTCCATCCCTCGCATGGCAGTGTGTTAAAAACAAGCATGATTGTATAGAGGATATTACTACATGTGCTCGGGAGCATTGGACAACCACTGCTGATAAATGTTTGTCACTGCATCTAAAAATGCAAGTTAAGACAGTCAGCTGTAGTCTGATGAGTCCATGTGTCAAATTGTTTTGGAAATCATTTACATTGAGTCCTCTGGGATAAAATTGAGTGGGACCATCCGTATTGTTACCAAAACTCAAAAGCCAGGTGTGTTAGTGTCCATGGCATGGTAAACTTGCACATCTGGGAAGGCCCCGTTATTGCTTAAAGGTGCATCAATATATACTAGATAGCCATAGTTCAGTATCTCTATATGCCACACCTGTGAAGTGATCTTGGCAAAGAAAAAATGCCAAATTTTAAGAAAATTTGTGAGAAATAAACATTTTGTGTGTGCAGAAGAAGTCTGACATCTTTTACTTCAACTCATGAAAAATGGGAGTAAAAACAATGTTGTATTGACATTTTTGTTAAGTGTATTCATACTGTTAATCTATAAGAAAGTCTGTGGTATTATTTCACAGTGTCTGCAACACTGTTTACATTAAAACGAGTGCTGGAAAACTAGAACAAGCATGAAGGACAGGGCATGCAATTCCATGCAAAACATGCAAGGAGCATGAATGGCATGGCTTCAGTGGCCTTTTGTGCCTCTCCATTGAAGTCCTGTGGAGTTCAGATTATCATCAGCCTCTCTATAACAAACATTCCTTCTTCTTCTTCTTTGAAGCTGTCTGAAGTAAGCAGAGTCACACTGATTAAATTCTGTTTTCCAGAGATTTCATGAAGTAATCTGTGTCACATACTGGGTAATTTCTTATGATGCACACATGCATGCATGCACAGTCACATGCACACATACATTTGTGTATATGCACAAACAGCCAACCCCAGACGGGACGGGGACGTATGGCTATACATGCACAACACTAAAGGCTTTGTACAGTGAGCCTGTATGTACACTATAGCCTGCAGATGTTCAAATGCAGAGACACCAGTGTGCATGTATTCACAGTTGTGTAGTCTGGTCTGTTGATTCTCAATAGCTGGAGCTTCTGTGAGGGAACGTGCCCGCACACGAGATACATCTTGTCATGTCTTAATTGAATTATTGTGGAATCCTAAATATCCATGCTTGTTTGTCTTGGTTGACTTACATATTCATCACAATTATGTCATCTACAATCCCCGCTCAGCTTTCTACAAACAGCACCATTGTGAGTTGGAAGCCTTCGGGGGCAGGAGGGATCAGGGTAATTAGATTGAAAGGGTAAATTATTTTTCTGCAAACACATCAGAGTGCTGTTGTCATATATGAAGCTAATTGTTTTGGGGGCAAGAGACGCGCCACTTTAGTACAAGAAGCCTTTTGTTTTACTGCGTAGTCTTGTGTAGTCAAACAGGGAGCTGTTCAAATAATCAGAGACATTTGATTTGAGTTTAAGAGTACTAGTATGACATATGGCATGATCCTTACGGCTTTGTGGGTAATTCAGACATGCCAGAGACTGCGGGAATTAACAGTCGGGAATGTTCAACACTGACACATCTTTTCTCTGTTGAACTTTTTTCTATTTAGTGTAGCATACCCATGTAACAGGAACTTTATAACTTGCAGATCCTATCTTAACTGTTTGGTAACCATTGTAATTAGGGTTAGGACTTGATTTAGGCAAAAATCCAGTACAGTTCCTAAGTCAGTGTTTATATTCTTATCTGTATATTACACAAGCATCCTAGATTCTCATAAATTATAAAATATAACTTTAGGATAACTGTTAAACAGTCGTATTTGCTAACAGTAGCTAATGGTAGTGTTGTCCTGTTTTTTACAGCAAATTTGCATGTATATGCAGTTTTTTTAAATGCAGTTCAACCTGCTAAAAGTAGGCAAGTTACTGTTATGTTCCCATTGCCATGTCTGACATGTGCTGGAAAGCCAAGATTCAACTTGTGTGTGCAGGAGAGCAGAGAGAAAGATGTTTCTTTTTTCTACAACACTTACAAAGCTGTTTAGCTCAGTGAGATGCGAAAAGTAGTGTTGGTTGATAGATAACAGAGATAAAAGGTGATAAGCAATGTTAGACTAGAGTATATAGGATTTCCTAACCTGAGATAAGTTAGGATGAAATAAGATAAGGTAGGATTCTTAATGTTAGTTACGATTTGTGTCTGTAAACCAAATTGGAAAAATTCCCATCTTTGACTCTTCCTATCTTGACTTAAGACTTAGGATAGGAAGTTTGTGTAACACGGCCCCACGCACACTCTAGACTGTATATGTTAGAGTGACCTTTGAAGCACCACTTGTGTGGTGATTCATATCTTATCCATGTTGCACCTGTGAATAAGGCCGATATCATAACTCACCCAAGAGAAAAAGGAAGTAATGAAATCTTGCATCTGGACCATTCTAGCAAAACAAAGCACAGAGCCTGCTGCATGTACATAATATCACATTGTGTTGTCATGTAAATATTTTCGAGTAATCTGACAGTATTCCTCTTTTATTATTCCCAAGTGAATTGTTATGACTGAGAAATGGCCACAGAGGCAACAACGAGCATGAAAGGTGATATGGATTTTGATGAATGCCAAATGCGCGCCGCTGGAAATGGGAGCAATTTCACAAGAGTCGAGGGCTGCATTAAAGAACGGCGTGTCTCTGGTTTCAACCAGTGTTCATTTGGGAAGTGCTGCATTCGATTCATTTGTCCCTGTGTGTCGTTTCACAGACAGGGCAGGTTACTGATGGCTGTGGTGCCGGAGCAGTCCTCCATCATGGCTGACGGTTGTGACAGTAATGCAGACTGTAGCTGCTAATGGGACCGCCGGGACTTTCCGCTGTGTGTGACATCAATCAGGGTCCTCAGCACGCTCACTCAAATGGCCCTCCTCACTCACTCAACACATAGCAGATGTCCCATTCTGATCCTCCAGCACACAGCATAAATAATGCCAAATGCATGCTAATGACGTTGTTCTGTTGCTTTGACAAAACATATCCCCATTATGTCTACAAATGGCTGCAAGGTGTTGGGCGTGGTCTCGCATCCTGTTCAATACTGTTTAATGAGAATTCAGTGTTTTCTCTGCCAATTTTGATATGTGTCTATTGGTAGTAAAACTCTCCGATGGACTGTGATAATTTCTGATGTTAATGGTCCATGTCGATTGTTGACAGGTTGACTGTTTTATTATAATAAGTAGGAGCTCAGAACACTGGTGTTTTTTACATTAAAGAGCAGTTCATGCCAAAATCAAAAATACATATTTTTCTCTGGCCCGTTTTGGAAATATCAGCTGTGGAGATGTCTGCCTTCTCTGGAATATAATGGAACTAGAACTTATGCTCTGCTTGTGGTGCTCAAAAAAAACAACAAAAAAAAGCAATGTCTCTTTCCAGAAATAATGGCCAGTGATAATCCAGAGACTTTGATGTGATCAGTTTTGCTTTACATATGTTTATTAAGACTTGTTGAGAGTGTTGAGCATGTGCTTGCTTTGGGGTGAAATTTGTATGGTCGGGCTACCTTCACCTTGCTGATTCATGAGCAACAGTGGTCAGAGTTTGTGATATGAGCACCCTGCAAATGGTTTTTAACAGCACTTTAAAAACCTTGTGGTCAAGGTGGTGACTAAACTTGCAACACCCTCAGTCTACCTGTCTTCTCTCCACTGTCTCTGCTGTCACTAAAAACACCGTCTTATGCCCGGGCCATGCTGGTTGCGTGAAAAGCTCGTGTGGGTTGTAGAACATCTTGGTTTTAATTTCCATGCTCATATCAATAGACTAGAGTGGCCACACAGCCCGTGTAAGCAGTGCAGCCACGCTTCATTCAGAGATTTGGCTTCCCAAACCCTAACCCTATCTGTACCTGTAAGATCCGTCGCAGACATGGGAAATTCAGGTGAATGCCGGTATTTTTACAGTCCACTCAATTTTTCTTTCTCTTTCTCTCTCCCTGCCTCCACTCCTCCCCTCTGAACAAAGTGGAAAAATCATACTGCTTTCTTATCTTCTCTTCACAACTCTTCTTTAGACTCAGTGTTGACAGGGCTGACAGTAGCAGCACAACATTAGCAGCACTGTCTGTATGGCCACCACAGGCGTGCAAGCCACAGCAGTTCAATGAGGTAGCTGTCATGAATACATGCATGCAGCCAGTGTGGCCTGGGCCTTAGGCCTGATCTGTAAGTGCTTCACAATAAAAGTATTACAGTAGTTTGTCTGTGAAAGGCTTTTAATACAAAGCAATAGTAAGAAGTGTTTATGTAACAGTTACTTGGAGATGCAGATGATGCCATCGTCCATCACAGATTGCTGACAGTCATCAACCACTGAGCCCTCAACTATTGTAACATTGATCAAAGGACTTCTGTTTTGAGGTAGTGTGTCCCCTCAGAGTGGCAACACTGTGTGTTAACAGTATTACCAGTTATTTCAAATGGCTTACAGTAAAGAACAAGCGAAAAACATTTTAAATGGCAGACTCATGCTTAATCATCCACACCCCAAGGGTTGGATGTATTTGTCTCTGCGGTTCAGCACATCTCCCACTGTGGCTCACCTTACTGCATTGTTCCACCAAAGGACGGGGGCTCGTCGGTGGTGGTCCCGCGGGTCCCTGTAAGCACTAAAATGACTCACCTTCACAAAGGAGGCCACAAGTTCTTCAGAGTTAGTTGAGATGTCACTTTATTCTTTCCCTTTTACCTTGTCCCTCTGGCCAGGTGCTGAATCGACACACCGGTGTCTGTTGGAGCGGAGCATCGATCCCTCCCCCAGTCAGCACGTCCTCGGGGGGGGGAGCAGAGAGGGAAGAGAGCAATATGCTTAGAGCAGCATAGCCCCTCTTGTACTAAAAATGCTGAGACAGAGAGGAGATGCGCTGATCTGTGTAAGATACACTCCTGAACACTGCATGATGGACGCGATAGACTGTAACCTTTTGGCAAAGTTTCAAGGTGTTGGGTACATCCATGTGAACATCTTGTTGTGGCTCATGTTGCAGTTGTAATCTTTGTATAGAGGGCACAAAGCTTTTATTCTGACAGTCTAAACAGCTGCATCCTGCTGCCTGTTTATTCCCTCAAGGACTCTGTGATTTATTTTAACACTACCTGTTCTTATACTGTGTTCACATTGTTCTGTTACCTCAACCATTCAGGAACAAAGTAGTCCTTTTGTCTCAAGGTACCTGCTCATTTCCTCCATTTCCACCATGATACTGGATTAAAGGCCCCCTAGCTTTCCCCGCTGCCGTCATTCCTTCCCCCCTTCATCCAGACAAGGAGGTTTTTTTTTTGTAGTTGGTCCCCTCCCCTGTAGGCTGTAATCACCCTGAGAATGGGGTAATTAGGGCCACTGTAGGGTAATTACCAGAGCTTGAGTTGTTTAATTACGGCCTTCTCTGGAGCTGTCTGATGCCAGAGACAGTAGAGGCTCCACTCACTGATGGAGTGATTTCATCCTCTTGACTGGAGCAGCGTGTGAGGGACAGCGAGAGAGGAGACACGGCGATAGAATGAGTGGGCGTGAGTGGGAGGGATCGCAGGAAGTAAATTGAGAGGGAGAGTGAGAGGTATGAGCAAAAAGCAAAGAGCCAGGGATGATAAATGTACATGTCTACAATAGTGAAGGGAGGCAACGGATAACAAAGCAAAGCAGAGTTCATTTCTGAACAAAAGTGTAACCATTGTGTGATGTGTTTCACCTGGTTTGCTTTCTGTTGATATTTGTTCCTATTTTTTATTACTCCTCACATGATTTATTAAGCCCCTCAGTGTAACATCAGTAAAATAAGAGAGAATGCCTGAGATGGTGCTCGCATTATTTCCATATTCCCGTAAAATGATCGATTAGTTGAGTCGCAGAAAAAGTTAATCAATTAATTGATATGCTGCTTTTAGCTTCTCAAAGGTATTTGTTGGATTTTTTGGGATTTTGGACTGTTGGTTGCACCAATCAAACAATTTGAAGACGTCACTTTGGGTTCTGACAGGTCTGATTAGTGTTTTTCACTTTAACATTGCGTTTTCTGAAATTTTATAGACAGTTGATCAATTAATTAAGAGACATCATTGAAAGATGAAGTTGCAACTAGGGTTGCATTCCGGTTTCACAGTATACATGTACATTAGCTTAGCTTTGAGATTGGATTCTACGGTTTGAGCTCCACTCCAGCAACCGCTGTGGTCAGAGGCATTGACTTTTAAGGTCGTCAAACTTGATACAAATGACTGCTTGGACTAAGGGATGAACTGATTTTGATTTTCCATCCCATTCTCGTGAATGTGATATCTCAGGTACGCCTGAATGGAATTTTTTCAAATTTGGTACAGATGTCTAAGAATTGAATTTGAAGGTCAAAGGTCAAGCTCACAGTTGCATGTTTTTGGCCCTAACTAAAAAATTCATATGTTGATTATGACAAAATTATGCCCACATATTTAATAGGACTTTTTCATTTTTAAGAAAAATGTTTCAAAAGGAAAACTTTCTGCACATACTTCCAAATCAATGTTGGGATGCATGATAAGCATTTCTTTTGATAACCAATAATTACCTCCTATTCATGGTATATCGGCCCAATACATATCATGCATCCTTGATGTATTTAGTTATGTAACGTGGCAAACAGGTGTCACACTGGCAGTGCAACAGGTTGGCTACTGTTTAAGGAATCACACATGAATGTGACTGAGAAAACAAAGGCCTCTCTTTCATCTCTTCCAATGTGCCATGACGCTTGTGGACGACCATCACGGATTCCAACAGTAAAGGACCTGTGGACCTGCAGATTTGTGGGGCAAAGGGCAAGGGGTCACTCCCCAAACTAGGGGAAAGGAATTCTCCCAGGCGGCCTGACATTCCCCCAACTGGAAAGACGACTCTGTCTGCACAGTGTCTCAGACCAGTCCCAAAATAGTGCATGGTCAGACATTTCCCGCCACTTACAGACCGTAATTTAAAATTCTACCTAGACTCTGACTAATACTCATGATTTAAACCATGTCCTAATATTTCTACTACAAGCACAAGGTCATCAACCAGAGAGCTTTGTAACAGTTTTTGATTTAGCTGGACTGGAAGGTTGAAATTCAGTTCAGACTCGCCCAGTCCAGTGTGGTCTGCAATTGAAAGAGTCTGCTGGACATATTTCCATGCATGTTTACTAAACATCAACCTCTCGAAATTTCTGATCTTTATGACTGGTGATTGAGTGCCTCTTTGATGGTGTGAAGACCGGTGAAATCTTTGTTCGGATTCCAACGAGCTGCATGTGCACTGTGTTTGTATTTCCACTGTACCAGAGACTCCCATAACTCAAAACACCAGATGAAGATGTAAAGACAGAAAATATTCCTGACAGATGTGTAGATTGACAGTAGCCCTTTGACCCTTTTGAACCTCGACCCCCTCCTCCCATACCAGTAGGTTTAGTGGCATAGATCCCCTTTTTTGACGACCCATAGGTATTTTTGTGTTGGTTGCAGGAAGTGTCCTCAGCAGCAGGTTGTAACTCTGGTCGTTTCTGAGGGTTGAATGACCAACATGTGTTTCATATACTGGTCTTCAAACAGATGAGTTACAGTTATTGTGAATGCTGCAGATGTGACATACTATCAGTTTCTAGGATATTTGGCATGACGCTCAGCAGATGTTACAGCATGACAGTGGAGGTCTGTTGGGCAGGGATGGTGATAAATGAACCGGCTGCTTTCCCCGGCTGACGAACCGCAGCAACGCAGGGAATCACCTCTGCTGCAAGACAAGGATGACTGACTGACTGTGGCACCTTATGGTAAGAACCGCAAAACCTTAAACCCATGACCCGCTCAACTGCTCGCTGAGCTTTTATTTGTTTTCAGTAAGAGTATATTAACACTCTGTGAACGTCAGTTAAGTGGAACCCTCAGTCATATGAGTGTAAAAAGAGGAGACACCAAAGGCTTGTTGGGAAGTACTATTTCCAGACGGCCTCGCCCTCCTTGGCAGTTACGACGTAGGGTCGGATGGACACCCTCAAACATCTCTGACACTCTGCACTCACTATCTCTGTCACCAAGTCTGCTAATGTTTCTCCTAGGGAGCAGAGACATTACAGTTTGGCCCAGGTACAGTCAAGAGTAATTTTTAGATTTAGTTCACACAGTGTTCAGGTTTATTTCAGAGTTAGATACAGGAGCTTTCTAGACAACATTTTTGTCGAGGTTCAACAAGAACTTTCTTGTGAGGGCCCTTCCATATGTGTTTTGGATTATCTCTGGTGTGTTTTCCATGTGTGGCATCCTTTCCCGGCAAAAATTAAACGTCTGCCAGACGTGGAAATCGCGTCTGTATTGCGTCAGTCCAGGATCGTATCTGTGTGTTTGCATGACTTGCAAATGAGGTTCAATATCTGGACGTTTGACTATTACCCCTTTTGGATGTTGGCCTGCAGTTCGATATTTGAACGTCCTGCTGGGAGATTTTTGGACATCTGTGGATGTGCAAGACAGGTGCAAGCAAACGATATGAAATGAATGAAATATTTTTTAAACAAATAACTAATATGTATAATTTATTAATGACATATTTCTTGTTGGTATTGGACAGCATTAGAGAGAGAGTTTTATGTGCTGAATTAAGTCTAACCCTCCTGTGGGTGTCAACATTGGACATCTAGAGGACATAATAAAAAACGTCATAAAAACTTTCATCGTGGCTCCTCTGAGGACATCTTTTCATACAAGACATTCAAAAGATGTTTTTTGGATACCTCTCTTCTTGATGGGTTCAACCCAAAATCAAAAATGCCTATTTTTTATTATTTATCCATCTAGATAATTGCTTGCATGCGTGTGTGTGCTAATTTTGCATACTATTTTTGCATACTACTATTTTGACCTCGCAAGGAGAAAAAAAATTGCAGTGCAGTAACAATTTGTGTCAGACTTCTATCTTAAAACAACATTGGTGGAACCCTCGTGCTAAGGCAGTGCCAAACCTTTTGATTTGTAAATGGTTTGTAAGGCAGCGAATAACTTAACCTTCTTCCTCATTAGCCTCCACTTTAATTGGTGTTGTGTGGTGATGCAGCATTACTGCAGAGGAGTGGAAATGTCTTGAAACATTAAAAGAACATCTAGATCTCAACAAGGTTTTTGAATCAAAGTAAAATACTATATTGTTGTTGTTCTGTTCCAAGGTACATAAATGTTTTGTGCATTTGTGGATTCACTGTGATCTGTGTATGTCTACTTCTTAATACTAAAAAAGGGAAAAGTTTGGAAGTTGTTATTTATAGCTTATTATGCAGTGGTTTCACTGGTCCAGCCAACCTGAGATCGAATTGGGCAGTATGTGCACATGAACTAAAATAAGTTTGACAATCCTGATCTAGATGGATAAACAACAGTACAGGTAAGAGGAAGAAATATGTACTTTTGATTTTGATGTGAACTGTACCTTTAATGAAGCTGCAGGGATTGTTGCAATTTGATAACCTCCCTTTTCTCTGTAAAGCATTGTAATCACAAGAGTTAAAAAGCTGTTTGTTTGCTGTTACTTTGCTTTGATTGGCTGAAGATTGATTGCTCAACATATAATTAGTTGCTTCCAGCATAATTACTCTCTCGGTGTCGAAGTTCCCATACAGAAATAACTCTACTCTATTTAGAACGGGTCGCTTTTGCCAACAGTTTGCTGCTTACGTATGGTCACCTGGCACATCTCTCTCATATCAGTAACGCCTTGCTGTCTCATGGGATTTATTTTTGAACAAAAACACGCCGCTTTTGAAACAATTTCAAAGCATTTGAAAGAAGAAGACGAACTTCATATCAGTGACCTTCCTCAGTTCCAGCTATCTCCTGCATCCGCCTTTGAGTCTTCTCTCCAATTAGTGGGAGAAAAACAACCTAACTCAGAGAACTGAGACAAATTCAATCGTAGAGTGAAAAAAAGCTGCCTGGGTGTTTGATCTCTGCAGGCAACAGTATAAAGAAACCTCCGCTGAAACGTGTTATCTTTAGAATAGACTGCAGCCTCACCTCCTCCACCTCAGTGACCTTGTCATTTGGCTCTCCCAGCTTATCAGAGGAGGGAATGATGTCAGCACTCATCCCTTTCCACCATAACAAGGGGTGAAACCAGACTCTCCTGCAGCCAGTCGGTTAGAAATAATTAAAGTGGAGGCTCAGTGATTTAACAGGAGACCACAGATCGATAATAGCCTGTAGTGTGAAGACTGAAAATGCTGGGTAGGTTTTTGCAGAAAATAAAAATAAAATAAAGAGCCCTCTCCATGGATTCTGATGTGTTTCCAGCGTCACATGAGGGTCGGTGTAATGCAGTTTGCTGCCAAAGTCTGTTTTTTAATTGGCTCCCTTGTGTTGATCATTGGACTGTTCTCTCCTGGACTCCTGAAGCAGCAGTACAGTGCTACTGCCTCGCTGCCTATTAGAACTGACAGTTTAGCATCCATCACTTAATGTCTCCAATTTTTCTCCTTCCTGTCTCAGGGAGAACTCAGAGAAGTGTCCGGCCACTCTACTTTTTGAGTTGGGTACTAAACTCTGTACTTTTAAAGGCTCATTTATGCGCCCTTTACGTCTGAAAATGGATGTGTATGTTTTACACCGTCACTGTCCACATACTTCCATGTGCCTTTCACTTTGGCATGGATGTGCTTTAAGGGAGTACTGCTGAGTACTGATTCATGTAAAATCAATCAGTTAATGGGAGCACATCTTGGTGAGAGAGTAACTTAGAGTATAGAAAGGAATAGAAAGAAACTGAGTTAGGGCAAGAGTGGTCAAACTTTTCAAAACTCGACACGGACAACACTCGCTGCAACATTTGTAATGGAAAATGCATGGCTGGCGAGGGCAACATGTCTTCTCGAATACAAAATATATCTGCAATCTAAAGATTGCACCTTTTTTCATAGCCTGAAAGTCAAATCCCTTGCAGCAGCTACATCTAACATTAGCATGCCTGCATCCAGTGGACAACAAAACTTAAAGTGAGGCATCATCAGGTGATTAATTAGCTGACTGGTTAAATTGTTGTTGAAGATAACTAAGCTCTTTCCACATGTTAGCTTGGCATTTGTACTAATGTTAGCTCGGTCAGTGGTCCTGTTAGACTGGGACACAGCTTCATAGACTGACGGAGGCGCAGGACAGGACTCCGAGGACAATAAAGACACGGCGGGTTCAGGTGGGGACAGGAGGCGTGAAACGGTTGAGAAGTGAGTTTGTAACTTAGCAAGCTAATTATACATCATCTATCATGTTGACAAATCTGCGAGTATTTGTTTTTGTGAATTTTTTTTTTCTTATTTTTATTTATTCCTTTGAACAGCGAGGTCATACTCTCTTGTCCTTGCTGGTTGTTCAGACACATTCAGAGTCATTACTCTTTTTGCAGTATTAACAGGTGTCTTACATATAAATATATGTAATATATGTAATAATTAAATTAATATCATAAATGTGCAAGGATTAGTTGAATAATGGCTTTAACTGACTACTGCTGGTTGACAAGGAAAATCTTCAGTTGGGGGCAGCCCTAGTTCAGATGTGAATGGTGTCCACCTTCTATCTACTCTCTTGTTATTTTCTGCTTTGTTGTCTTTTTGTTTCGGCTGTATGCAAAACAGCATTAACCCCGTCCTCTAGTGTCTTGTCAATCAACACAGTGCCTGTCCTTTGTGCGTCACGTCACTTTTGCCGAGCGCCTTTAGCGGAGATGAAAAAGCCATCTGACCCCTTTTAAAGTGGAGCTCCGCTTGCAGTCCTGTGATCGCTCTACCATTTGTGCCCTTCCCCATGGTTCGGGTTTGCCCCCACATTTCACGGCTTCAGACACTCTCACTGAGATCAAACTCCCAAAGTGCCGACCCCTTGCTGGGACTCCCTCTGAAAGTGCTAATGACCCTGTTTGTCTGAGGAGGAACCTGCTCCTCTTTTCTTGCGTCTGCCCTCCCCCCATCTCTGTTCTTACTTTATAGTGATTACTTTGCCACTTGTGCCCTACTCATACGACCTTAACTGCCTTGAGGGTGGAGGACGGTTGAACTTTCACTGTAGGTCAGTGTCTTTGGTGGGAGAATAGTGCTGGTCTTGTTTTGTAGGGAACAGACGGGGCAAACACCTGCCGACTTGCTGATGACACAGGTGCTGACATGTCAGCGAGCACGTCATATAGTGTAGATTTCTATATTAATACTTGTCTGGCGTACAGCTCTGGATTTAGAAACTTTTTACTGTGTCAGTTTGATAAACCCACTGTCAGTAGGAGGACTATTAAATGTTAACGTCAGCGCTGGCTGGATGTTCACAGCCTGAAAATAAATCAAAAATTCTGTGTAAATCCATCCTAAATCACAACACGACAAAGGACCAGCTGTATCACATCCATCTGGCCGTGTTTCAATAACACAAACTATGTAAGGAATCTGATATGAGAGCTGTGGCTGTGTATCCGGTGTTTTGCAGTGATGCGTCTTTCCTCTATGTCAGCGGTTAGGATCGCAGAGAGATCATCTGAACTCCGATGATGCTTTCCTGGGCGCGGACCAACTCTATATTATCCATGAGACTTGAATTTGCCGCTCCCCACCCCCTCTGCTCGAGGCCTCACATTACCATGAGCCCACAAAGTAATTTGTAGACAGATAATTTCAATGACCTCTGACAGCAACTACACATTGTTGGCAGTTGTCCGTGTTTGGCAGAATTACTCTCAGGGGTTCAGCTCGTTGCTAGTTTTTAGGAAGCTGGCAAGAGTGTCTGTGGTAGCCCAATTAGTGGTTTTGGCTGATGAGGCAGGGGATCAGTGTTAGTGGAGCACAATAATGTGCTTCATGTTTCAACATATACAAAGATACAATATAGCGAAAGATGAAGACAAAATGTGATTTGTGCTTCTTTTCATTGTCCTTTAGGAAGAGATACAGTTTGTCCAGCAGGCTCAGTGCGGCTGGATGCCATGAAAATCTCCTGCTCAAATAGCAGAAACAGAGAAGCCGGAATCAACTCGGCCTGAGTTCATGCATCAATCACTTGCGCAGATGCTGTTTATTTTTTCAGTCTTTGATGCTCATTTTTATCTGTGGACTTCTCACCATTTTAAAAACACATGTGGACTCTTTAAGGATAGAAATGTGGAAAACGGTTGTACAAATAACTAATGGATAGTAGCACATGGCAGTTTTATTTCCATTTTCTGTTACTGGAGATAATATGCATTGTTCCCTTCAGGCTGTTTTGTGGTACTGTGATCAGGTCTTTCCTTTTGGGACAATTGATGTTATGCAGGAATGCTCATTCATTTGATTGTCAAGAACAGAAAGAACTTATTTCTATACTTTTAGCATTTCAGTTATAAAAATCATTTGATGTATGGTCTGCTTATTAAAGAAACATGTAAGATTTGGTACTTTTTGTGATTTGGTCCCCTCAGTTTCAGAGTGCAATTTACTTTTACATTTGGCGCAACATGTTGCAAGTGCAACAACACAAGACATAGCAAGCCAACTAATATTACTTAAAAGTTTGCATCTCTCTTGCAGACTTTTTGTTCATGCAGCACTCGCCAACGACTAAAAGACAGACCAACATTTTCTTTTGTCCGGTGGCGTGGTCACTCTCTAGTTTTCTCCTCTTACCCTCCTTCGTCAACGTCCTCATCAGTTTCTTTGCCTCCACCATGATTTCCATAGGGGCTGCTGAGCCTGGTAACGTTGCCCCTTCGTCTGGTTCCTGTGCTGGCACAGCACTAGCACTGCTTCCACCAGCATTCCCCTCTTCCCTTGCCTGAAAACCTCCCTCTCCTGGCAGTCCAAAGCTCATGTGCTAATGGTATAAACACCAGCACTAACCAAGTGCTCTGTACAGCAAGTGAAGGCAGTATGGCTGAGCTACCTTGCTCATCGGGAAACTCTCTAAACCAGAGAGTTGAGGAAGACCAGCCCGAAGACATCAGAGAGAAAACCAGAAAACATTGTCTTTTTGGGCTTTTTATGGCTTTATTGATAGAACAGCTGAACACATGACAGGAAAGGAGGAGAACAGAGCCGTGGGGTGACGCGCAGCAAAGGGCCGCAGGCTGGAATCAAACCCACGGCTGCTGCAGAGGACTCGCCTCAGTACATGGGACACACACTCTACCAACTGACCTACCAGGACACCCAGAACACATTGATAACACATTTTCTTTATAAAAAGGGATTACTTTTCAGCAAAATCTGTGATGTAGTTGGTGGTCAGTGCTGTAAAGCATTACTCACTTGTTGCGACCCGGCCATCAAAATTACATGTAGTATCAAATGATTTAAAGGTCTTATTTTAAGGTGGAATAATTACATAATGTTGCTTTTATGGAAATTAGAGTATAATTTAAGGAGAAAAAAGTTATATTAGTGCAAGACAATATAGGTTGGATGATATTTTGAGGCAGGGATATAATAAAAAAAATTGCAAATAGTATTGACATGGTTAAACACGTGCTGTTTAACCATCTGTAATTAATGTCTAATTCGCTGATGCTGATTTTCAAACAAATAATTAAATGTCTCCAAGGTCCAGAATGCAGAGTGTTGCGGGAAGTATTGAAACTAATGGTTTCCACAAATAATCTGCCGGCCTGCTGTTTCTTTTTCTGGTATAAGTAAACATTTTGTTCAGAAACCAAAACAGTAAAACGTCTGATTGCATGTACACTGTTTTCCTTCAGAACCGTCTCTGTTTTGACTTTTTTAAGATGCAGTAGTAGAGATGACAATATGTTTGTATTTATAGGCTGACCGTTATTTCTAGGTTATTGTGATATCCATCACAATAACATCATAACATTTTTGTGGGTGTTTTTATATGTGGGCAGGGCTCTTCTTGAAAAGCCAGCTATTTCTTTTTTATCACTGTCTTAAGATAGTTAAGCAGGCACATAGTGGTTAGTGTAAACTTCCACAGACATATCCACAATGAGCAGAAAGGCTTCATTTTCAGCACAGAATGGTATGCGAAAAATCAGAAAACCAGTGGCTGGAATACTTCTTGGCAGATGCCTTAATTTTGTAGCAAAGGGCCGCTTGTGAATGAATCAAACCCACTTTAGGAGGGTTCACTGTGCACTGGTACCTGTGAGAAAACCACTCACTGTACTTCAAGTCTGATTAGTCAAGGGTTTGGGGCAAAGCACTCCGGATGCTTGTGGTTTTCAATTTAAAGCCTTGACAAGCATCCAAATAATCTTGTGGCAGCCTCAGAATAACTTCTCCGCTCGGTGAAATCTGGTATGTGGAAGCAGAGACGTCCAATAGTTAATTTCATGCCCCTCGTGTGATTAACCAATCACAGCCAGTGATGAGCCATGGGAAAAGTAAACACGTTCTTTCTATACAACAACGTAACTTCTAAGAGCCAAATCTTTATATAGTTTCCTCCTTTCAGGTTGTCTTTAATCTAATTCCAAGCACAAATTATTCAGACATTGTGATTAATTTACGTTGGATGAATAGTTAACCTTTAGCATGTTCAGGTTGTTGCTACGTTTAAACTGTAAAATATGGCCAGAGCTTTGATTCCAACATCTATTCCTGCCTAGAATTCATCAGTTGTATTAACAAAAAAACAAAGCTGTAAAAATCTTCTGTGTACAAAAAGTGGACACTGTCAAACAGCTGGCTTGTATACTTATTTTGCTGTTGTATGGAAGATGCCACCACACCAAACGAACCACAAGGAATAGAGTATATATTCACACAAATACAGATTCAGATAAATAATAGTAATGTAGTGCAATGAATATAATTAAACAAGTCAGTTTTGTTTCTGCTTCTCCCCCAGCCAATCTGCCTCTCCATCCTCGGTTACCATCTAAAACTCCAAACACTAAAACAAGAATGCATAAAATTGTCAGTTATTTCACTGAAGAAGTGAAAGTCAATGTGTGTGCAATTACTCATTTAAATCACATAAAATATTATTCAGCAGAATACCAATTCACCAAACGTCTGGTCTCATTACACTTGGCAAGAGACAAATAATTTTGTGTTCCTGTTTATATTGTATCACAAATGACATATACGCTGTTTGTCAGTTTAAAAGATGTCTTTTGTCTTTCGCTTACCATATACGTCATCAACACATAGCTGTCCCTTGTAACATTATCTTACTTGAAGTGTTTTATCCAGCGACTCCTGGCCTTTTTATCAGCCGGGAAGCAAAGAATGAGCAAAGAACTGTTGTTCGTGTGACTGCATCCTGGTACAAAAACACACAGGCATCATGACAAACATCATATGTGTAATTCATGGCACAATTCAAATTGGATCAAAAAATTATTTGTCTCTTGCCATTGACCACTGTTCATATTTTTTCTGAAGGTCCCATGGCGGCCCAATGGAAGGGGTTGGACTTCGCCTCTCTATATCACATGAGGGGTTGTGTTGCACTCCCTCTGTGATATTGCTTAAATAAATTAACAAATATAGACACATAAAAAGCATGAACGTGACCTCAGTATTTGTGGTTATAGCTTGTTTTATATTTCATGCATAAATGATAACAGTATATTATTCTATATGTTCTAAACATCCTAGCTCTTAAAGCAATAAAACATCTACCATCTGAGTTTAATGGTTAATGAAGATCATGTTAATCAAATATAAAAACACGCTGTCCTCTTCTGCTGCTTCTTCATTG
Organism: Lutjanus argentimaculatus; assembly: GCA_034769285.1. Taxonomy (NCBI): domain Eukaryota; kingdom Metazoa; phylum Chordata; class Actinopteri; order Lutjaniformes; family Lutjanidae; genus Lutjanus; species Lutjanus argentimaculatus. The sequence continues at coordinate 1,106,215 of JAWZSL010000029.1, read as the reverse complement.
CTCAGAGCGCTGGAGAGCCCCCATCACAGCTGGAATCGATACACTTTTCCTCGGAATGCGATCCATGAATAGATAATTACAGCCACTATGGCACAGGGAGAACGCCAATGAGTTGCGAGCTTTCCGTAATTACTCTTCAGCATGTGAAAATAAGTGCCTGCAGTGCTGATTCTTGTGCTGCGAGTGTTGGTGTTAAAAGGAGCTGATAATGCCTGCAGAGTAACCGCTAGCTGTGAAACCAAAGTAGGTTACAGACTTAAAATGTGAGGAAGAGCTGCTGAGGTGACGATACTGTATTCGACCATATTATGGAGTGAAAGCAACACTGAGACGACGTTTTAATTGTGCTAATTAATTTTCCTGCTCCATCTTTCAGTCAGTTTATTTTAAGTTGTACTCCACATGTCCTGGGGTAAAATGCAGGAGCATTGTTTGTTTTATTCACTTTTTGCCCAAGGTGGTAAAAGGTTTTTCTGTACAAAATTGGTGCATCCTTGTTTGACCAGCCTCCATCCCACCGAAGGGGTGATTCAGGGGTGAGGGATGAGGTAGGACTGAACAATGTGCCGTTAGTCATCAAAAATCCCCCATGTGTGACTGACCGTGGGTGGTATTAGAAAATGCAGTTATTGGCTTTTGTGATCAGCGGTCGATGCCACGTATCTGTTTTGTTTTACACATGACAGAACGAGAGAGGACGTAGCTAAACACTCGAGTTCCCTCCGAGTGTTTTCATGATGCAACCTGCCAACTTGAGCATGACGGCCAAGTTCAGCCACAGGAACCCATTACAGAGGAGGAGAGGCAGATTTTAGACAAGGCTCTACACTCTTAGAAATAAGGGTTTCAAAGGGTTCTACCTAAAGGGCTGAGGTTCTACCCAGAGCCATTTGCTTCTGAAGTACCCTTTTCTGAAGAAAGGGTTCCTCAAGTTCTCATTAAATAAGTTATCATTAGAACTGGGTGGTTTCTAGATGAAACCCTCAGCATATATAAGTGTTCTTGGTAGAACTCCATGTTTGCATTCTAGATAAAACTGTTGGAATATAAAAGCATTCTAGGTAGAACACCTGGGTGGGTTCTACATAAAGCCTTTGGAATATAGAAGCGTTCTCAGTAGAACTCCCTGTTCGGTGTCTCCACAAACAGAGAACCAGCACTGTTACAGTTCAAGCACCTGATTTTGAACTGTTTCGGGAATTTCTTCCCAAAATAGATTGTTTACAGTCTGAAAAGTTGGTTCCCAGTAGGAACTGAATAATGGGAGGCTTTTCTTAGGAACCAAAGTGTATCATATTGTACAGGTTCTTGTGTTCTTGTGGTTTACTAGATAGCACAAAGATTCCAAGGATCTTGACTGGAACTGGTTCCAAAAACAGAGCTTTGATGGAAAAGGGTCCTGTTTGTGTTGTAGATAAAACCGCTGGAATAAAAAGGGTTTTTGGTAGAACCTGTGGGTGGGTTCTGTTGCAATGTAAAAGGGCTCTCGGTAGAACCCCCGGGGTGAGCTCCATAGAAGGATTGTATGTAGAACGTCTCATAGGGGGTTCTGAGTGAAGCCTTTCACAAATGGCTCTAGGTACAACTCTTCAGGTTGGGTTCCAGGTAGAATTCACTGAAATGGTTTCAAGTGGAACCTTTATAAAAAGGTTCTACAAGAAATCATAAAGGATTCTCCCATGAGGACAAGCTGAAGAACCCTTTGTGGTTCTAGCATCATTATTTCTAAGAGTGTACGATGTATTGATGAAAAATAACCTTTTAGGAGCCATGCTTGTTCTCCTCTGGGACCGACTCCATTGTGTGTGAGCTGGATGTTGTTAGGAAAGAGAATCAAAACTCAATTTTGTGCTTGAATTGTTTTTCTTCAGCGGAGCCAGTCTTTCCTGTAGGTATATATGGGCTCAGTCTCCAGCTTGTTGTGGTGTAGTGGCTGGGATCTCCTGCGGGACACTGATTGAGTTTGAAATAGGGCAGGTTAGCCCTGAGGTATCTGAACAGGTTTAATGGACCTGCAGGATCCCCCTGAGGGCCACGCTGGCCAGTAAGGGTCACAGCGGGGTCATGTTTATTCAGTGAATCTTGGAGTGTGCTGGAAACCACGTGGTTCCTTTCCCTGTCCCCTCCACCCCATTCACCTATTCTGCGTCTCCAGCCCGGACCGGACCGTGAGCCAGGCTCAGGCCACATCTGGATGCAATTCCTCCTTCAGCTGACGCTGAAAAATCCTCCTGAAATTCTTCAGCCTGGGGGAAGCAGCAGGATTTTAATGTAACCAAAATGGTAGGAAGATGAAATTGTGGAGTAGGACTGCTGTTTTATTTTCTCTTTATTTATTTATTTTTTCAGTGGACCATGGTGTCTGTCAGCCTTAAACGATTGCTTGTACTGCGGGCTGTCAAGGCTGTGGATTTAGACAAATGTGACATATTTATATGGATATTCGTAGCCTTGTGGGATTAGGCAGAGGGAGCACAGTTTCATATTTTAGGCCTGTTTAAAATGGGCAGTCACATTTCATTAAATCCAACCAGATTTTGGAGTACCTGCCAATAGTTAACTAGACTTTTTGTGAGTGACGCAATGGGGAAACAGACCATGCATGTGACAAGCAGAATATGACACAGAAAGTGTGTTTGACTACTTTTCTATGCAGCGCTCTGGACCTACAATACAAGCACTGTGTGATCCTCAGTGAAGGTTTGGCTCTTGTCTGCAGAGCTAGGCCAACCACGACCTATTAGGCTTTGAGCTTCACATTTTATCAATAGTTGGAATAGAAGAGGCCTAAAAATGGGAATGTGTTCACCATTAAAAATGTGAAACGCTATGTTCACCATGGAGTTAGTGGTAACTTGTAGCATGCTTTACGGTTCCTCATTAAATTTTATGTTTTGCACGAGTTTGTGTCAGTTACAAAAATATTATTCACTGAACTCATGAGGTATAAATGAAAATAGGCACATTTCGTTGTAAAATTCAGCACAGAGTCCTGCTCTGGTCCAGTTTTGCAAAGCCGAGTAGCTGAACTGATCTGTTACCTACAATTATCAAATCAAATTATTAAATAACATAAATTTAGGTAAACCATCACACGTAACATATGAAATTTCACTCAGTAAGAGTAATTGCACTTAGACCTTTAGTAAAGGTTATCACATATCTGAAATGTATTGGGAGGTTGAACTCTAAGGATAATCTTACTGTTATAGTTTTGCTCAGGTTACATTCTGTCCAAATATACTGTAGCTCTACTCCATAACTTCCCATCTATAGTTTGTTTTGTCAGCCCAGCTTATTGTAAATCAGGTCTGTTGTTACACAAATCTTGATTCTCAGTCAGATATATTTGGAATTATCTCATTAACTGGTTATTTTGTGCTCCCAGTTGGTCAAACTGATATTGCTGCCAAGTTACTTGGACTCTCGAGTCTCACAGGAGCCTATGGGGGCTACTCTGTTGCTGCACACACAGACTGAGTTAAATCGCTTTTGAAAGCTGTTCATTTGCATTGATGGACTGTGAACTTCCTCTCACCCTTGGACCGGAGAGCGTAAGAATGTAACTCCCATTGACCTCAAATAGAGGTATTGACTTAAGGTGAAAATCCCTCTAATATGGAGCAGAATAAATGCTGACACCTGTCATGTCCTGTAACACTGAGTACTGAGCAACCAAAGAATATGGAGCGTGTGTATTCACATATACGTCCCTTTAGCAAGTGGTGTTGATATTTGATTGTTCTTCAGGCAATTTAGTTTGTGCGCACTAAGACATATGCACACCATTAGTTTCACTGAGGTGTTGACCATGAATGTGAATGTGTGTGTGTGTGCGTAGGTTTGCACTCATGCAAGTGTATAATTCAGGGACATCAGTGGTCAAACCCCAGCGGTCTGCTGGGATTTGCGAGGTATCATGTTCTGGTTGTGTGATCCGGTGTAAGACGCTGACTGACCCGCTAAGACAGCAGAAAAATCAAAACCAGCTGGGAGACGTCACTCACTGTTTACTGATATTTGTCTGTGCCTCACACTGATTACACGAACGCTATCAGGGAATCGTGAGCCGGTGATGGAAAACGAGTCAGCAAGCGAAGAGAACACGACAGGAAGGATTTGGTGAAATAAACGGTGAGGGAAAAGGAAATAAGGGAGCAGAGGCTTCGGGAGAGGGATAAGAGTGAGAGATGATGGAGGTGATGCGGTCAGTTCACCCAAATTACCCATGTAGTTCTTGTTTTATCTGCTGATATTATGAGATATTCTTCAGTGAGATTTGTGCCACAACCCAAATGCAACAGAGGTAAATGGCACTTTGTTTGCATTGCCCAGGATTCAGAGTTCTGGGTGGTCTGTGGATTCTCCAAAATAACCAGGATATTTTTCCTGGAAAGACACATTACTATTAAAATGCAAATATATTTTTTCCAATGCTGTGAGCACCAGAAAGCAGCATTCTTCTCAGCTCTGCTGCATTGGGTTTGCAGAAGACAGATATCTAAGTCTGAGCACATAAAACCAAAAGTATCTTTTTGCTAACCAGAAAAACTTTTATCCCACATTCATCCTGCGAAAATATAATCAAGGAGCACTGACATGAGCACCGGTTTTCACTCAGCACTTTGTCAGGCTCATGAAAATGTGCTTTAGGCCAATTCCAGAGTTCATTTACAGAAATAGATTGATTGATATTCTCTTGAGTGAACAATAAAGAAACATGATTTTTGAAAATTAAAACATTTTGAGATATCAAAACAACCCAACAGCAGTTTGATTGACAACCCCTGGAGTGAACAAAAAACCTTAACATGATATATACAAATAAACAAATACGGAAATATCTGTTTTTGCAAATTAACACAGTTTGTTTGGTCATAAACACACATACAGGTCTGCAAGATGTGCTTGATTGTCTCAGACAATCAGTATGGGTGCAAATATCATTGTAAATAATATATGAACTACAAATTAATAAAATGAAAATGAAATGAAATTTTCTATCCCAGGAATAGAAGCACATCATCCAGCGCATGCAGCTTGAACGTCACTATAGCCTGTCACTGTTTGTCCTAACAGCCTCACGGAAGTGATATTTTACAGTTCCTCACTGTATAATCAAATGAAATTCGTTAAAATCATTCTATTAAGGCGTCTACTTATTAAAGTCATTCTATTAAGCTGAGATGAATTTGTTCTGTTAGCTTTCAGAGGTGCACCAGCAGCAGTCTTGCACCGTGTGTACCAAACAATGTTCCTCACTTAAAGAGCGAAGCTCTCAAAAAGCTCTCCCTCACTTGGTGTGAGATTTCAGATGGATTGTTCTGGAGATAATGATTGTCTTTCTTCAGTGCTGCTCAGAGATAGGTACATATCACCATACTACTGAGTGTAAATCCATCATATGCTGCCATCTCTGCCAGTGTTTTCCCTGGAGAAGTGTTTTGAATAAAGTATGAATTCAGTCTTCTTGCACACTTTAGGCTTCCATTTGGAATTTTTAGATTTCAGAGCACAGCTCACACTTCTTTGCTTAATGTTCTGAAGTATTTCCATGCAAAGCTGGTGGCAGAAAAAGTGTTGTGTTCGTGTAATTTAGACGGCAGAGCCCACAAGTTACCTACTAACTGCATTAACAGTCGTGGCACAGTGCCACAAGGTCAGAAATGTTTGAATTTAAGGTGCTTTGCGCATATTAATTGGATGCTTTCAGTGTGTTTTACCAGCGCATGCACACAGCTGTTGCATATATTTTATATTAATAGATTTAAAAATGCCTACGTTCTAATGTGTTTTTTTCCATTTTTATATTTCTCAGGAAAAGGGAAGTGCATACTCAAACATAAGATAAAAAATAAAAAATTAAATGAAACAAATCAATTAAAATGGAAAAGAACAATTATCTTTGGGTTAATTGACCCTTTAATAATAATACAACCAGCACATTGACTGTTGCTCACATTACCCTAAACCTTTGATAGGAAGCAACAAGGAGCTGAGGTTGCATGCTGGGATGCCTTTTTCACATGCCTTCTCGGCCTCACCTTCTCATCGGATCATGGGCACCGAGGTCAGGGGGTCCCGGATCAGAACCCCCGCCTTCCTTCTCCTCTGTCCTGTCCAGACCTCAATGTTATCAGCTCTGTCAGATTCACAGACAGCAGAGGTCTGGGACCCTCTTTCTGACCTGCCCATCAGCTCCCAGAGGAATTCCACTAATGAGGCTCTATGGGGAACAGATGCAGAGAGGGCAGCCTGGGCAAAAACAACCTGCCACACTCACTTAATGACACACACACACACACACAGTTATGTCACAAAGGCTTCCAGCGCGGCTTGTTTGTGTGTGTTTGTATATACGTGACCGGGATAGAGTAATTATATCTGTTTTTGTGAATCCTCATACCATGTGTGCGACTGAATCTACAAACAGTATTTACTCATGAGTCGTTATTCTCTTTGATGACTAAATGGGTTAATTTATTTCTTTCTCCTCTTTTGTCATAAACTAACATTTTATTCAGCCTGTGCAATGGTGGCGAGAGCACACACATTCTTTACTCAAGTAGAAGTTAAAAAAAAAAAGTGCAGCCTCTGAAATGTACTCAGAAGTATAAAAGCAAAAAGTAGCCATCTGAAAGACATTTCTCCCAGCTGTGTCTGTGCTAAGCCAACTGAACTTCACCTTTTCTCTGCGGTCGAGTCTCCCTCTCATGTCTGTTTTGTCTTGTTGCATCTTTTATGTTGTTTTCGTCTTGTTATGTCTACAGCACAAGGAATTTCATGTAATAATATCTCACATTTGTTATCTCACATTTGTCATTATTATCAGGGTGTTGCTAAAATGTTGTTGTATGAAGAATTTTCAAGAAGCACCGATACACACACTGAAATCATTTCACTGTGAAAACCTCTCGACGATTTGAAATGGGATCACGTCCTTTGGGGTGTCAGTGTTTTCCTTGACGCAAAACAAATCCACATTGCTGCTGCACCTGCGTCTGGGAGACTGTTGCTAACTTTGGTTGATGCTGGACAGTATTTACCCTGAGTTTTAAACACAGTTATTCCAATAATTAAAATTTGAAACGGCAATACTAATCGTCTGGAATTTTATTGCAGTTTATTATGAAGCCGATTATTGTTTCATCCTTATGTGCATGAAACGCCTTGTTATTTGATACCAATTTAGATATCTAAGGAGTAAATCTCATCAGCGTCAGTGAGCCATTAAGCACGCAGCATGCTTGTACCAAGACACGTTGTAGTGGCAAACAGGAAAAACACAACGTTACACTCAGAGACAGGGATCATTGTTTTTGTTTTCTTTTATCACCAGGCTTTTGAACAGCTTCTGTAAATTGTAATGTAATTTTTTTGCTGTTAAAGTGGATTCAGTGTAGAAAAAAGAATCATTCAGTAACCAATATCGAAACTAAGGTACTGGTACCAGTATCAAAAACGTTTGAATGATACCCAGCCCTAATCTTTTCTGTGTGTTAGTGTTGGGCTGTTTTGAAAATCTAAAGAGTAGAATGTGCAAGTACAGATACTTATAAACTTAAAAAAGAAGAGAAACCCCATAATTTCAAGGCAACCGTCTTCACTAAATCTTTGAGTTTTGAATCCAACTCAAACTCTTAAGTTTTCAGACAGACTTAAAAGAAAATCACAACCTATAATCCTTTGTTACAATGATGATGACCTTTCTTCTTTTTTAAAAAAAAAAAAAATATATATATATATATATATGTCAAAATACAGTTGCTTCCATTTAATTTACAAGCACCGATGAAAAATCAGGTTCACAGCTCACTGTGAGCAATTTTTTGAAAAATAGAATTATGAGGGTTTCTAAAACTCTAACTTTCAAGTTTTTCTAAAGAAGAAAAGTAAATTATCTAAGGTCAGTCATTTCAAAACGTAAGAGTTTGAGTTTGAGTTGCCTTTACAGTGTACTTAAATGCAGTGGCAAAGTATTTGTGCTTCGTTACTTCCCACCACTGGTCAATGATTGTGTTCATGTGAGACCATTTTGAGACATTGTACTTGTATGCAGGAGTGTCTATTGACTTTCATTTCTGTACATATCAGGCAGGAGAGATGCCCTCAGCATCTGGTTTGTAATTTCAGGAAGGGCTGTGCCTTCTAGAACACTCTATCCATCCTTTTCCGAAGAGATGAAGCGGTTTATTATTACAGTACGGAAGTAATATCAGATGCGTTGTGTCCACGCGCCAAGAATAATGCCCTGAACATGCCTTGAATCACACATGGTCACTGTTCAGTCCTGCACACATGCACTCCGCCTGCCCTTGGGAAATTGACTCATTTGGACGCACTCAAGGTTTCAGGCCTTGACTTCAATCACTGCTGTAAATGTTAGGACATGTTTGTGTTTGTGCAATTGCCTGGTGTGTACTCCACTGCCCCGTGTTGTTTGCATCAATTGTGGTCGCATAGGATTAAAGGGCCAGTTCATAAAAACAAGAGGAGGCTGCCAAGAGCAAACAAGAAAGAAGTGGAAACTGTGCCAAGTGCTCTCAGACTGTAAGGAGTCTTTTGAGAAGTCTTATGTGATTAACATAGTTTTGCTTTATTTCTGTCTTCTTCGTGAGTCCTCTTCTTGATCAGTATTTATCATGATGGAGTGAGACGGCGCTGATATCAAATATGTTTTACTGGGGATGTGGAGGAGGGGAGGAGTTGGTTTCATAATGGGAGGGAGGCGGTATATCTGCTCCAGATGTGTGTTGACACACTGTCAAGTTGTTTGATCAGGTACCGCGAGGCCCGGCCTCTCTTTCTGTCTGTCTCTTTTTGTCTCACACTTGTCCTCTATCCCTTTCTCCATTTCCTCTCATGCCACTTCTTCCTGTTGCCCCTTCCGTCTTTTCCATCTTCTCCCAGTGAGAAACTTTACTTGTCCACCTCATGAGCCCCATTTTTTTCCCTGCCTGTCCAAAAGAGAAAGACGATCCAGACAATGGAAATGATCACATACCAGCTGTTGGTAGCGATCAGCTCACGCTTACCTCAGTCCCAGATCGGACCGCAGATTAAATGCAAAACAGAAACCCATGCTTACTGCATCTGGATGCTGATTTCTTTTCATGAGATTCCGAATCGTTTTTGGCACGGCGTCAGCAGAGGCCCCCCTTTCATGTACATATTGAGATTTATGAAGTTCCAGCACATGATAAAAGTTGATTTAGAGACTTCGGCAGGTACAGATTGTGAAATACAGATCACTTCAGAAATATCATAAAGAATTGTTTGGTCTTTTATTTGTCGTTTTTCACTGTTCCCAAATCTATGTTTGATTAGAAAATACGAGGTTCACACAGGTGCTGTGATGATGTTTTCCAGTTTTGAAAAGTGTTGCTTGAACTGCTTTAAACTGTAATTAAATTACTTTCATAATAAATCACTATCTGACCAAATAGTTCACTTTTTAGATAAAGAAATAAAACAAGTTGGAAGAGCCCAATTGCTTTTGCCTTTTGCACAAAATAAAGATTCTGAAGACTCTGTTTGAGTCTCGATTGCCAAATCTGCACATGTGGCTAAGCTCAGTGTGATCTGTCAGTCTTTGTTGATGTTGATGTGTGCCCTCTGATGGAACAATGAGTGAAGTCAGATGACAAAATGCCAGGAGGTTGCTTTTGCAATGAATGTTGGCATGAAAATGAAACATACAAATCATACAATCCAAGCAGCCTGGATAGTACGGCTGGTTATTGTTCAAAAATTTTCCATGAAATTTTCTGTGGATTTTATGGTTTCACGTCTGTGTGGATTGTAGCTTGCAGAGTGAATAACATTTTTTATGTTGCTTACTTAATTATTTTAGTGTTTTAGGTTATTCCACTACTCACATTCTGGTATAGGCCATCATTACGTTATAGGAAAGCAGTGAAGATTTTTTTTTAACTTGGGTTATTTGTCTGGTGATTGTTCATATTGAAACATGAAACTTTGTTGTATTTTCCTTTAATTTGTCAACCTTCTGTAGAAATCTGTCACAAAACCTAATTTTAGTTGTTTATTGCACAATAACATCTGTTTTAATATGATGAAGCAGTGAAATAATCATTTTGAGTAGCACTGGTGGCGATTGCCCTCCTTGCTTCCCCCATGTTTGAAGGAACAGCGCAAAAGTGCCCTCTTAAATGCCCCTATAGTAGATAAAACTTGATAAAGTGCTCCCTAGAATGCCCTTCTAGTGGACAAAATGTGGCAAAGGTCCTGCTAGGATGTGCTTCCAGTGGAGTAACCTGCACTGTAGAGTACACTCTCAGCAGAGAAAACATGATGCAGAGCCCTCTAGGGTGCCTTACAGTGGAGAAAAGTTTTCTCAGGGTGCCCTTCCACTGGAAGAAACACAATGAAGTGCCCTCTGGGCTTCCTTGCAGAGCCATATAGTGTGCTACATGTTAGAAAATGATCAAGATTTACACTTCACTTCAGCTTTTTTTAGGCCTTTGTGTGCCTCTAAATGGTTAAATAGTGAATGGTGTGTTTTTATTATAGAGGTGTAGTAGTTGTATTTTAAGTCGCACAATAAAACAATTCTAATCTACACCAGAGATTTCAACTGTTACGCAATAAATGCATCGCAACTTTCACCATGCTGGTGTCCGGCTGCATACAGGTGGTGCCCAGATGGAGAGTCCACCACTTGTACACAGTAAGTTGCTGGGAAAGCTTGAAAATGACCTGAAAATCCTTGAAAAGTGCTTGAATTTGACCAAAGGAAAAGGTGTAGGAATGCTGAAAAAACATTTGTTTGGTACTAATAAATGTTATAGCTTTCTGAAATATATCAGGTTTAAATTTATTCTCTGACTATTTCCACAACCTATCTGTTTCTCCCTTAACGGCACACTTTATGTGTCTAGACACACTTATTTATAATGGTTTGCAATACCTTCCATTTACAACTAGCATTAACACTTTCCTGGCAGGAAACAGGACTTGAAATGCCAACTCCACAGTGTGGCACAATGAAATCTGCTCAAAACAACTGGACCCACCCAAACCTAAACAGTTTAACAATGTGAAAATAAGAATGCAACACAGACGGTGCTCCGTACGTCCAGCGTTGCTTAGTGCTAAAGGTCTTAAAATGTCTCAGGGGAAAACATGAGCACCCTGAGAATGAGGAGGCTTGGCTTTAGTAGGAGTTCAACAAGGCATATTTGATTTGTGTTAAACTTGCACAAACATGACATGTTCGCCCTGATTAGCCTCCTGCAGAATCCCTGGATGTTAATGAGACCTCGATGACTGACAACCTTCTGAAGTTGCCCAATCAGCACAATTGAATTCGGACTTGGCAAGTCTTAACAGATTTTTAACAGCCCTGTAGTAATATCGATCGGCCTCCAGGTCTGAGGGTCTACATTGATTAAGTCATAAATAAGAAGCATGTCTTAGCGAGAGGGGTTACACAACAAACAGCTGCTGAATTTGAGCGTTTGAAGCGGGTGGGTGAAATAGCCATGAACTTTGTGGAAGATTGACCCGGGGGCTGGAGTTGACTGACTTTAAAACTGTAATCTCCGTACCAAGGTGCTGTTGGGGTCGGCTTCCTGATTGAATAATCGAAGATGCACCAGGAGGAAATGAGGGAGTCAGTTTCGAGGGATTGGGTTATCTAAGTAGAAAATTACACTATTGATTTTCATTAAAGCGCCTGGCCGCTTGTGAAAGTGAATTCATTAAGAGGAATTCTTTAGGTCCGTCTGTCTGCACTTTGTTCTTTCCTCACGCTGTCTTTTTCTCTTTGGATTTGTTGCTCTCTGTCTCTTTCTCACTTTTTATTACACTACATTTGTCTGACAGCTTTAGTTACTTTTCAGATTATAATTTTTCATACCCCTCCTGTCCAGTGATAACCATGTATCTCCAAATTTGGTGATTTTGTATTTTTCAGATACATTAAAGGACGAAGTATTCCTTTATGGGTTCAAAAATTCTCATTCGTCTTAAGCTAAATCAACTCTAAACTCTAAAACCACCTTGGATTAGATGGAAAATGCATCATCACAAAGCTGAAAACAGGACTGTTTCTCTGAGCTCATGGAAAGTTGACTTTTTAGAGATTCATAGTTCTCCCAGGACAGCAACACAAAATATATGATGGTCTTATAGAACGCTGGTTCTCAACCTTTTTTCCAGTTGTGGCTCCTCAAAATAATCAGGTTGGTGTCTGTGACTCCCCCTCAAAAAATCTGTTTTGCAGAAAGTCAGGGTGATATTTCCATGGCTTGGTGGAAATGCCGGTGTCTTGTGTTCAGCAGATGATGCCGCTTCTGTTCAAACTCTCAGGTGACCCAACTTGAGACAGTCTCTATTTCCTGTCCAGTGTCCTGCTGGCCTGAGTCGTGAACTGGAATACTTTTTCTCAGAAGCCATTGCTCCATAGTTTGTCCATGTCATAGCTACAAAAACTGGCTATAGCTGCTTGGTTAATCATGATACTGTGGCACAAAAGCACCAAAATGAAAAGGAAACTTGTTTTTGTGTTTGTGTGTATCCGTGTCCAATCAGATCTCATGTGCACACACACTTTGGCTCTCACAGTCAATAAAATCAAGGCAAATTATATCACTTGTAAAGGCGATGTAATGTTAAAAAACATTCCCCAGTTTAAAATTTGGTCCTTATTTCCCATCATCCCTTGTCGTATACTGAAGAGTTTGCTAAGTACAAACAAAATACAAATCATACTTTTTGTTGGTGTTTGTGTCTGTTGAGAATATGGTGTTTTTTATGTCAGTAATTGTCATTTTTGTGCTGGTTTATTGTTTTAACCATTAGAGAGGTGGCTGTTACATTTCGTGAGGCCAGCTGGAGACCTGTTTAGCATATTTTGTTTTGTTTCTCTCTTATGCTGAATGTCTTTTAAAGAGCTGAGGAGGCTGAGAACTGCTTCTTGGGCTCTCATTCTGCGGCAGCTTGCAACAATATTTTATTTTATTTTCCACATCCATCTGGCGCCCCTGGAAATTATCATGCGACCCCCTTGGGGGTCCCAACCCCCAGACTGAACCTCTTTTATAGAATATGATGCATTGCTGTGGATGAAACTATCCAACAGTATGTAAAGTAGTTGAAATGAGCTCATCTTTAAACATCTACATCAGTAAAATGCACCATACACATTAATGCAGCAGGGATATTGGTCCAGAAACATCATGTATAAGTATATAAATGTTACTTAGCTCAACCTGTTGTCCATTTTTTGTCTAATTTCAAGCTCTTCAGTAGCTCAGTTGGTAGAGCAGAGGACAATAGTGGAAAAACCAAGCATCCTGAGGTTGCTGGTTCAAATCTGACTTGAAAGAGTGACTTTTAACTGTGTCGTGTGATACTGTACTGGAATGGCAGTAACTGAAGTGGGTTTGATCTCATTCAAATGTCAAAGACCAATCAAGAGGAGCATGTTGGTATTTTCTAGGTTTAAAATAGCTGGGACATACAGAATACTTTTTCTGATTCAGTATTTTCTACACAAAAGTGAATATATATTTATAGTCATATTAGTGCCTGTCTTTTGCAGTGCCTGTGAAGTTTTTTTTTTCTTTAAGAGCTAAACAACTTCCTTCGATAGCTCAGCTGGTAGAGCGGAGGACTGTAGTGGTTACATCAGGTATCCTTAGGTCGCTGGTTCAAATCCGGCTCGAAGGAGTCACTTTTTAGTGAAGAACTTGCAGGCATGTTGTGTATATACAGTAAATAGAAGAGTTTAGACTGCATATGGTTCAACACACAGTACATAAAAACAGAGAAGACCAATCTTAAGATGCTGAAACTAACTAACTAGGAGTAGTTAACTGGTCAACACGAGTCTATGACTTGACTACATTTCAAAGGAGGGCTTTTATTAATAACAGCTGGTAAGTACAGATGGTGCTACTACTGCGTTCTAACCCCTAATAGTAAAACACTGACACACCATTTTACTGCACTGTGACTACTTTTACTCATGAAACCTGCCATACACTGCTACTTAAGTAAGGTTTTGAATTCAGCACTTCTACTTGTTATGGAGTATTTTCATAGTGTGGTATTGACACTTGTAATAAAAAGTTCTGAAAGTAAAAAATCTGAATAATTCTTCAGTCTGAGAGCAACTGAATATCTTACTGTGAAATTTAATTGCTACTGCAAACTCAGCTAAATTCAAATTCAAATAGCACTGAATTTATACCGTTGAAATATTTTGTAAAAGTTAGAAAATGTAAGTGTCCAATAGGCAAAAAATAAACAATATTATATTATTACTATATTATTGTCAAATTATCATATGCCGATCCAAACATTCAAGCCAAGTCAAAAAATCAGGTAATTCTAATTGTATTGGTTGAATTCAAGATGAAAAACATCCAAGCTACTAAGGCTGAGCAATCAAGCCTGAATGTTGTTAGCCTTCCTATAATGTTATGTTCTGTCAGTAATGTGATCCAAGAAGTTTCAAGTTTCAATAAGTGACTGGAAATCTGTTTCACACTTCAGTTTATCTCAATCAATTTCTATCTGAAATCGCTTTCTAGAGATCTTAAATAGGATTCAAACTAAATAATTTTAGATTGCTGGTTTTATTTCAGTGGCATGATTTCAGTGATTTTGACATGTCAACATCAGAATTCAGTTTCTTAAATTCAAATTATTGTGGACTTTCTTTGCTATAGTTAGTGCCCATCACTCTCAAATCACACAGGTAAATACCATCTGCTCCTCTAAAAGAAAAAAGTACACAAGGAATTTCAGAACCTGTCTTTGTAAAACTCTCCTGTCAGACAGACACTGTTATCAGACCGCCTCCTTCGGTTTCTAATCTTCAAAGGCTCGACTTGCATTCCTTTGTGTTATTTCAGAATATTTTGTGTCTGCAAACGTTCCCACCTCTGCGTCCGGTTTCATGTTTCCGTCCATTATGAAACCCACCTCGTAGCTGAGCATGAATGACAGGACAGTGCTAATGCAGGGCTGCTCATACTGACACTCTGCTGGAGAAGCCGGATCAAGTCTCACCGTGTCATAGACGGCGCACATTGGAGTCTTGAAATGTCTTCATTGTACGATTGGACATATTATTATCAAAGACATGCTTATAAGATAAAGAGCTATTACAAAATACAATGTGCCTTCTGTGTTTTCGTCTGCCTGCGAAGCTCTCCTTTAAAGCCAATATCAGTTTCACAGCAGGTTCACTTTGTGTGATTTTGATCCGGCACTAGAGAGACAGTTGCAACTGAAGAGTTTTTTGATGAAATTGATATTTCAGAAACTTATGCCTCCCATACATGAGAAGACTTTGAAAAAACTTTTAAAAGTTTTTAGTTACAGGCTGCGATTGTGCAAAGACTGATGATCTTGCAGGGCCACTATTAAGACTACAGCTAGATTCCTTTTGAAATTATGTCCTATCAAGCTCCTGGTGGAAATTCACAAGAGGAAAAACAGTTTAACAAGGCAGCAGAAACAGAAACAGAAGCAGATTTTGGCCGCTGCTGTGGCAAGAATGACGTGATTCACTCATTGTATAGTTAGCACGATGTGAGACAATACGAGCAAGTTCCTGTTCAATATTCATTTTTAACACGAGGGACACGCAACCAGTGGTGCTAACTCTTTTACAATGACAGCAGCAAGCACTAGCTGCAAAAGTTGGTAATGGTCGCCAGATGATGTCATATACTCATTTACATATTAGTGCATACTCATGTGTATACAGCTTAGTGGATGTGTTGGTTGCAGCAAGGGAGTGATCAGCTTAAGCCTTGTGGAGAACTCTGCATCCAAATAATGACAAGCTCATGACAGGGACATCATATATTTGAAGTAAAAAAAAAAATATAAAGGGAGGGAGAAGCTCAAACTTACTATTTAAATATTTGCACATTTGCAAGATCAAGTTAACTATTTATATTTCCACATTTATTTTCTTATTCTTGCATAGATTTATTCTTTTTGATAGCACTCCTGTGGCTCTATATAGGAACACACGAGATCCGAAGAGAAAGGGTGAGCGAGAAGATCTAACAAACTATTTATATAGCTATTTACAAAATCAAATGAACTGTTTGCCTATTTAGAAGCTATATGAACATCCTAATCCAGAGACCCAGAGAGAAAGAGTAAGAGAAACTTACAACAAACAACTTTTCCATAAACGTGAGCTGGCCTAGCTTGACTTGGTTCGACTCGGCACGTCAGCCAAAGATGGCAAGGATTTGCATCTCAGGGCTACCTTAGCTTGACTCGAGCGGCTGTAAATCTGTGGTTAAAGGCTTCATTTTCTATATCCTGTTCACAATGAAAGTCCTGTGTTATTTTGTTGCTCAAAAGCTTCTATTATGAAGCAGGGAAATCAGGAAATGATGGATTTTCATCAGCGGAAACTTCAGTGAAACTTCCAGTTTGAGATGTCATCTTGGATAGTGTGTTTTGGACAGACGAATAATCATGTACTTTACCTCTAACCCCTGTAACCTTTTGCAGGGTGTTTCCTCAAAGGACTTCAAATACCGATAACTGAACTTAAGTCAAAGTGATAGACCTCTTAAGCGGAATGATGAAACAGCACCTTCTGACCTATGGGATTGTTCAAGCCGTTCTCTGTTTTACTAGTGCAGCAGGGTGTAAGTCATAATGTCAGGTTGCCTAAGCCAGGGCCCATGCATCTTCCGCTCTCCTCTCAAACCCGTTGACCTCTGCTCTAATACAGGTAACACCGTGGTAATACCAGTATTGAGGCAGCTTTGGTTGTAGGTATTGAGAGGAGCAGCAATGCAAACAGAAAAGTGCTTGGCTGGGGCATGGGAATCAATGGCTAGGTGGACAGAAGGCCAATGCAATCAAGGGAGCCGAATGAAGCAGACTCAAAGCCTGCTGAGCCAGCACCAGTGCACACACATAGAGAGTCATTTGGAACCGGGTGCCTTCTACTTGTCCTCTGGGCAGCAAACACTCTCCTGCAAACACAACAAAGCTACAAGCATTACAAGCAGTACTACAAGCCGTACATTTTCTCCCACACTTAATCTCCTTCATGCACATACACCCCTAATGCAAGCGCACACTCTCCTCTCTCCACAGCACTCAAACCAGAGCCTGCCTGGCTGTATTTATTAATAAGAGCCCCCGAGACAGAGATGGATGAATTCCATTTTGATTTCAGTGCAGTTTTATTTGAGAGGAAAAATGGCTGCGGCAGGAAAAGAATTACATTTTTTTTTTCATAAATGAATGTGTTCATAGGACTGCTGTTAAAGGAGGTATTTGCAGGTTGAGGTCACTTGGACTCTAGTGCAATGTCGTCATTTCTGTCCCCCAAAGCTTGTGTGTTTGTTTGCACGCCGCTCGCAGTGCATGCTTATGTGTTTGCATGTGTGGAGCGTTCTGCAGAGGCTTGTTAAAAGTAGTGACAGAGCTCTGCTGGATCTCCAGGTTCACTTATAAACATCAGCACACGGATGTTCTGCAGCTGCACCTCCTTGCCTCAATGCGAAAACACAGTTTCAATATGGGAAATCTCAACATAGGCGTCTGACGGGGAGATTTGTTTCATACGAGGCCTCAAACTCCGACACTTTGATTTTCTCTGGGAGCTTTCACTTAAGGGTGGTCCAGACGAACGCAGTGAGGTCACTACTTTTATTCATTTCCAATGAAAGCATGGGTGGTGTGGTTATTGTACACCACAGACAGTAGTAGTTGCTGTAAAATCAGTCAAAGACTAAACAGGTCCCGCTGTAGAACAGGCAGAATGGCCAATCCGAGCTCCTCTGGTTGGAATAATACAGCGCTGTTTTCTTAGTGAGATCTCTACTGGCTGGCCAGCGCGCTGGCATGCTGTTTTCCTGTTAAATCTCGGTTGAGGTCTCTGTCCTCTGGCTCCATTGTATACTCAGCCTCATCTGTGAGCACAGTGGGAGTTTTTCATAAGCCGTGTGTATACTGCGGAGATTTCTGACTGCGAGTATGTGACCTTAAAAAATTTGCATGCGCAGGGAGAATTATATATATGTGCATGTTGCAGGCCAAAGCATGACCCTGTGCAGGAAGAGCCATTGTTGTTCTGACATTTTGTGCGGAAATTGGGATTTATGAGAAAAAGTTTCAAGTGAGATAACCTATAGTGATACCAAGAATCTGACTCTAATTTTAACCCGAATGACATTTCCCTCACACTGACACAAAGATCAACTAAAGATTTTTTTTTTCATTTAACTTTTTTATACTGCTTTTGATCCTGTTATTGTTTCCCCTCGCAGGATATTGCAAAAAGTCCTGAATCAACAAAATGATAAGATTTTGTTAGTATTTAAATTGTTTCTTTTGTTGTGACAATGACAATATTATTCCATATTGTTAGGGACTGTTTGCAGTGTCAATAGATCATTTTAATACTTCTCTGCACTTAAATACTGTCACAGTATGTTGAGTAGTGAATCCATTGAATGAGGTTTGTTATCTTTACAGGTATTCCAAGGAACTATGTTCATTTAGGAGACCCCTGTGGACAGCAGTAGTGTAGTCATACAACCTGTGTTAAGTGCCAATGTATTTGCCACTTAGAGATATTTTCTTTTCTTTTCAGCATATAGAGTATTGACTGCCTGCTAAGATTTATGAAATGAAAATGTGCCCACGTCCTTGTAAAATTCTGGACTAAATTGTTTATGTGGCTAATTAGAACAGTATAATATTGAATAATGAATAAGGTCTCAGTTGAGGTTTTAGTAACAGACTCTTTAAATGTGTCAGCTGGGTTGCCTTGGCTGTGTTTGAGTGTGTGTGTGTGTGTGTGTGTGTGTGAGAGAGAGTGTGTGTGTGCATGCAGGGTTAGATGACCGACTGGGCAGTGTGAAAGCACATTGTGGTAACTCCACTCAGGTCAAACTGTCTCCAGGGACTGGAAGTGGAAAGTGAATGCTGCCAGTTTGGACATCGGGCTATGACAACTGCTCTCAGCAGCATCTCATCTGACAGACCTATTAGTACTGACGCCAGCACACACGCACAAATACAGCCGACAGACTCGCACACAAGAGTATAAACACAGAGTACAGTTGGGAGAAGCCTCACTTTGAAACAAAGTGCAGGAAAAACAACTTTGACATCTGTCCTCCATGCAAAAACACACATCAGCAGTGGGCAGTGAAGGGCACATTTCATACGGTGCCTCCTTAAACACATCACAAACCTGAGACCACAGGGTGAGAGACATTTGTGTTTCATTTCCGTTCACGTACGATTTGCCAACATTTTCGCCACAAAGAGGAAATTGAAACATCAAACCCCTGCGATTATCCAGAATATAATTATTTTCAATTGATGTACAACAGCGAAAATGGTCACTCTTGGTTGAGGTGCAATTGGGTTTCATGAAGACAGCATAAATTAAGAAATATCTGGTTACACGATCCAAAATAGCAGGCAACTTAGGGCAGTTAGCTAAAATTGCCCGTGGCACTTGGAAATCTTGGTTTTACACAACACACTTCTTTTCACATGAAGGGAGAAGTGTTTGGCAGCGCTGGTCGAGGATTAGACAAGTTCCAGCCCTTTTGCTTTTCCTCTGCCCTCATTTGATTGTTTTCAACAGGCGTCCCTCTAATGACTTCAATCAGATGTTGTGCTGCCAAAGCAAGAAAGAATCCAGTGCCCCGTTTAAATCATTTATAGCACAATCAAGAGACAGAAAGCTGGGAAGAGACTAACACTGGAACCTCACACATAGACTAAAAGCTGCAAACTAGAACCATAAAGGGTTCTTTGGCTAGTCCCCTTAGGAAAGCCCTTTATAGTTCCTGGTAGAACCTTTTTTATAAAGGTTCCACTGGGAGTCCTTTTAGAGAGTTCTACCCAGAACACAACATAAACAGTTAGACCTCGAACCATCTGCGAAAGGTTTCACCCAGAGCCCCTTATGAGAGATTCTACAAAGAACCTTTCTAGGATGTAATGTTCCACCCATTTATATTCAGAATCTTTCCAAGAGTTTCTCACAAGAACCCTTTTATATTGTAAGGGTTTTAACTAACCCAGGTGGTTCTACTGAGAACCTTTTTATATTCCACAAGTTTAATGTAAAACCCACTGAGGGGAACTACCAAAAACCCTTCATATTCCAAGAGTTTAAGCTAGAAAGCAAACAGGGAGTTCTACTAAGAACGCTTTTATATTTCAAGGGTTTTATCTAGAGCCCACCTGCAGGTTGTACTACAAACCCTTTTATATTCCAAAGGTTTTATCTAGAACCCACAAAGGGGGTTCTACAAAAACCTTTTATAAGGGCACAAAGAACCCTTGAAGAAAGAATTCTTCCAGAATATTACAAATCCTTGAAGAACTCTTCCAAGAAGTGTTCTTTGGATAAAAAGGGTTTTTAATGGAACCTTAGTCTTGCAAAAAACCCCTTGAGGAACCCTTTCTTCAGAAAAGGGTATTTCAGAAGCAACTGGTTCTGGGTAGAATCTCAGACCTTCAGGAAGAACCCTTGTGGAACCCTTAATTTTAAGGAGTGTAGATTTCTTTTCAGAGTGGCTAGATTTTGTAAATGCTCAAGCCTCTTTTAATGCCTCTGAGTGTGTTGCGTAATTGTTAATGTGAAGTTCTTAGGGGATTAAACTTGGATCTTGGTTATTTATGCAGACTTAAAGTTGTTTATTAAATGTTTACTGCAAAGTATTTGATTAATTTCTGTTATTCATATTTTGTTTGTGTTGTGTATTTGATGGGATGTTTCAGATTTCATTCCAGCGCCAGCCACTCAGCCATTCGTGTACATTTTCGTAGTCCCGGACGGTGTGATCAGAGGTCTTGATTTGTGCCGCCTCGTTCTCAATCATCTATTCTGGCTTTGATTCGTCTGGCTGACGTTGTTGCTCAGACACCCAGGTGTTTTCTCATCAGTTCCGTAAAAGGGAGTTTACTACTCACCTAAACCTTTCCATACGTAGAGGTGCCCTTTTTCCTCTGCTCAGGTTTCAGCTCAGTGGCACTGATGAACCTCGAACAGAAAGCTCTGCTCTTTTAGTCTCGGAGTTTGTTAGGGCTTAAAAAAAATCCAACATAGAAGAAGGAGCTGTTGAGAGTTGATGCGATCTTTTAGTTTGCTGCTCCACTCACTGACCTCTCTGTAGTCTCTCACACAGCAGAAACTACTTTATGGTTCACATGACACTGCATCTAACTACAGCAGTCAGTTACTATATTTGTAAAAATAAAATTGTTCTCATATATCACATGTGATTCTTGCCAAACTCAGTGCTGGAATCTATTGTACAACTTTGGACTTGTGCTGTATTTCTTCACAATCTTCTCCTTCAAGAACAGTGTCCCCGTTAAAACATAAAATGTCCCATCGCTACAGCCCTCTGCGCCCGAATGTCCCGATAAAATCAGGGGCACGATTAAAGCTCTAAGCAGGCTTCTCATTTTTAGATTTGCATCCAGTATATGTATGCTCGGCTCCAGATGGATTGTGAGAGAGGAGAAACCCCTGTCTGTACCGTTTAGTTTTGGAAAAAGTTGGTGAGCATTCAGTCTTTCGGGTGTTCAAAAAGACCAGTCGAGTAATGAGTGTGCCGGTCAATAGACGGTTTTATTTTCGCTGACTGCACACAGAATTTTTCTGCCTGTTATGCACTGCCATGTCAGACACTGTAGATAATCGTTCAGTACTGCTAAGAATACTCGGAATCTCTCAATTACATATCAGGCTGCGTTTTTATAACCTTAATTGGGATCTTTACAATTGTAATGCTAATGTTAGCTAAGGACCTCAAGGAGAAAATGAGAACCATTAGCCGCAATTTAGATTATTTGAAAAATCATTAAACTTTCATCTGAAATTGTCAAATGTGACTTACGAGTAGTTTGTCATTATTCATTATTTAATTCATTACATTCAGGTCATTCATTACCAAAGTGGCGAATGGTAATAAGTAACAAGATAGCTATATTACTAAATGTTAGCTACAGTTGTTATACTAAATAGTTTTTATACTTGTTTTCTAGATACAGATGAAGTGACTCATCAAAATACTGATGAAAGTATTTGTCAAAGTCAAAGGCTGTAGGTCATGGGTGGAGTGTCTCTATTTTATAAAGCATATGTCCCTTTTTTTTCAAGAAGATTGTTCATATTTTTTCAATACTTTCCATGTCATGTGACCCTCCTGTTGGTATCTATTCACAGGTCACATTTGATTGCTCTTTTCCTTGATTATTTTTGTCTTCAGTTTTTGCAGTTATTTTCTGTTCAGATATTTATATAAATTATCGATCAAAATAGGCCCTATTGAGAATAATATTTTAAAATAAAAATTTTCGCTACTATTGGCAAGACAAAATTAGCTTTCTAAAAATTCTATAAAGCAGGCTTCTGAGGTTTGATATCCATATTGCTTTACTTTTCAGCTAATCTAGCTTTCGTTGCAAGTACACATTTGTGTGCTTGGTATGTGTGCATCAAAGGCATAATAGTTTTGCCCTTAAAAAAAAGCCTTTGTGTTTTTGTCTGAATTTCCAACAACTGCGGCCCACCTTTGAGTTGGATATGCAGAGAAAACATGGCATAATTTCCTGGAATAACTGAAACCCAAAGTTATATGTCTAAAATAATACGTCTAATATAATTTCTCCTATAATTGTAATAGTAGTCTGTGGCGCTGCTAGTTTTCTTTACTCTGGCATCATTTTGAACTATATTAGCTGATTTCTCAGGATTTTTCTAGTGTATTTGCGGTATGATATGTCTCTTTTTTTTTTTTTTTTTTTTTTATAAAAAAAAAAAAAAAAAAAAAAAAAATGATATGTCTCTTTTATTATTATCTTTCATTATTAATTGCTAGAGTTCTTTTTCCCGCCAAATATCATAACATAAAATCAGTGAACATTCTTATTTCTGTCATATGTTCTGAGACTGAATTAATCTGCCATGTGGTATAATAGTTAGCAGACACCTGTCAGTATAACACCACTCTGTATTGTGAGAGAGGGCAGTCAGCCTTCACAGGGGCCACTGGCCAACACTTCAAGCTATTACAAAGCTTGGCTGAATTCACGCCTCCCTGTTTAACAGCCCTTGGCCCCACTTTTAGGAAATCGGGCCCGTCCTTTTCATTGGTGCACCTGGAACAATTTTATTTGTGGCGGCTGGAAATATTCAAGGTGCAAGGAAAGGGGACATTTGTGGAGCCGTGTTGGAATGAGTCTCTTGGCCGATATTGTGCCGAGCAATGCCAGAGCACTTTTTTTCATTACTTCCCCAAACAGAAAGTATTTTCTGTTGCTCAGCTTGGTTGTTACACTGAATAGTTCTGAATAGGCTGGACATTGTCTTTTTGTAGGACAGTCATTTATGTAAGACGACTGTTTCATGCAGGTCATCCCTGGGTGAGATTTTCTGCCCATCCTTTGTTCCAGTGATGTGAATCCAGGATGTCAGGTTTTGACATATTCTCTTCCTCCAATGTGGCCTGTTTTGCTGACTCAAGAGAGCACTTGGATATATTCTCTTCCTATTATCCTCACCGTGTTCCCTATCCTCAGATCTAATCAAAAGCTCAAGCAGTTTCTTACCCTACCTTGTTACTCATTTTATTCTTTCCTTTAATTGTACCAAACATACTTCTTCAAAACCACAAACTCTTAAAAAAAATCACTGGCCAAGAAATGGCATGGCCGGCAGTCTTGAAACAGGCACTGCATTTGCACACACGCACACACTCACACAGAAACACACTCACGCACACATCTGGTTTCAGTTTCAAATGCCTTTCCTTATATATTTTCCCCCGTCCATCCTCACACACACAATAGTCTTTTTATCCCTTCTAAATCTGGCCCGGCTTGGCCACAGTCGCCGCGTCCAAATAGGCCAATGAATCGCAACATGTCATCAGCATAATTAAGCCATTTAGCGCAGAGAGCTGAGTGTGTCATGCGTTTCATATGGTGCCGACCATTTCCATATATAGATCAGGTAAAGTATGTTAGTCGCTCCTCATGAAAGGCAGGGAGGAAAATAAAGGGTGGCCGTGGCATTTCACAAAAGGCAATTACCATCAATCATGTTGAATTCTGTGTCAAGGTGGCCTGGAGTTGATTCCCGCACCGTGGGGACAGTGTTCTGACAATGACATAGGATCTTCTATCGGCTACAAGCAGGAACGTAGAAGATGAAAGATCCTATTGGACCTAATGGGGGCCATGGTCTGAAATGTAATGCATGGCCATTGACTATCATTATGCCCTTGAAAAGCCAATAAACTGCTGTAGGACACGGACCATTATATGTCATTAGAACCCAGATCATACCCTTCATCTAAACACATTAAATTATACTGTACCCCCTCGGCAACTAGCACAGACTCTCTGGGAACAAAAGGGTGCTTTTCAGTAAAACAAGGTTAAAGTTAGCAAATGACAGCACATACAGGGACTGTACACAGCTACGAGGAACGTTCATATGGTGCTGATTTTGAGGGACAAAAGCAGTAGTGTGCACCTCCATAACCATAAAATATAACTTAAAAAATAAAATTATCAAAAGAAAAATCTCCTGCTTCTTTTTAACAGGCTAACATAATACTCACTGTAACTTTGCCTGGAAAACGTAAACACGGGATCTTCTGGTCTGAATACGCACGCACATTTTCTTGGTGATATCAGCCCAGAGTAAAGATCTGAACCAACATTACATGTTGATCAAATTCAAAATTTATCATCTTGTCAGCCGATACATACCCATCAATACCTGGTTCAGGAAATTGAAAGTGTTATCATATGATATCATATGGTTTGAGTAGGCTTTCAATCGTAATATTTTTGTGTTCATGTTGTTCTCCATCTTCATTGTCACTGCAATACAGACCTCACAATATGGATGTTTATTTTGAATTTAGTTCAGCATCTATCCCATCCCATCTAACTCAGGAAATTCTTCAGTCAGGCTGGTTGTGTAAATTGTCTAAATTCCTATCTGAAGATAACTATTTTTCCTAAAAGCAGTCAGGAAACATGTTTCTGTAATGACAAAAATCATAAGTGTCTTCCCTAAACTGAGATAAGAATGGAATGAAGACTTTCTGTCATCAGGCCCCAGAACTCAGAGTTTAGGACTTGGGACTTGTCAGTCTTGACTTGAGACTTGACTTGGGACTTGAGTGCAAAGACTTGAGACTTACTTGTGACCTGCCAAACAATGACTTAGTCCCACCTCTGGTAAATTATTTCACCTTATTTCAGGGTGAATCTGACCTGGTGGCGGGCGTTAAGAATAACTACTGGTACATTTAAGCTTTTACTTTTGTCAGTGATGTTTGCACTAAATTTTCTTTCAACACAAACACAAGTAGCCTCCCAAACCACTTCCTCTCCCTCATCTGTCATTTTCCACTTGACACTTGGTGCCACTGCTGTATTGTACACATGAGGAGTGACTGTACACACACGATAATCAGCTGTTTCCAAGTATCTTCCTGCGAGTGTTTATAGTCCCAGTGAAGGGAATTGACAGATCCCACTTCTGTTTTTCCCGCCCTCAGCACAGAGCATTCCACAGCTCCGCCGAGGTGTTGGCTAATTAGTCACCTGACCTTTGAGGTCAAAGGTTGCTGGTGCACCCAGCCTCAGGGGAACCCACTGATATTTTAAGGGGTTCTGATTGTGGATACTTAAAACAGAAGAAATACCCTCAAGGCTCCGCAGGTCGCCTTAAGTGCATTACCTGGGTCACATACTGACAGGTGATGGGTATCAAGATGGAGCTGTTGCGTTTTTTGTTTTTTTTGACCCTGTGCTGCTCTGCTCTGCCAAAGCTCTCAGGTGAGGAGAAGAGGCTGTAGTTGATGATGCAAGGGAAAGAAGGGGGCAGTCCTTCTAAAGATGTCCTGAAATAGTTGTATGGATGGGGTTGGGAATTTCAGCACATTCCCTGCCTGGACTGGAGAGGCCCAGGAGACAAAGGGGGTAATGGCTTACCACAGTACCTACAGTCCAGTCACAGCCTTTCCTCCTTTAATAGACTTGGAGAGAGTTAACAGTTTATTTCAACATATGAAAATATTGATAACGGACGATTTGTTCACATATTTTAATGAACGCTTTTAGTTGTGGCCTAGATGCATAGCTCCTTTCAGCTATTCTAGTCTCAAATGCCTTTTTATGATGATTTCATTCATTTGTTGTGTACTGTGAATGTAATGTCTGTATTGTTTATTGTCTGTATGAGTTTATTTGGTGGCAAATGAGTTTCCTCACAGGGGGTTAATAAAACTGTCTCATCTAATCTAATTCTACAAAACCTCAGAGTGATTTACTTCCTCCAGCCAATGCCAGTGTTTTGCTTTATTTGGATTTTTTTTTTTTTAGTCACACATTAATGCACATATGTGATGGGATTCAACCCCCAGTTTCATTTATGAAGAGACCACATTCACTACACACTCATTCACCAACCCGACTTCCACCCACTTCTTTTCCACTTTGTACAATCAAAATCACAAATCTTAAGAGGGCTTTACAACCTGTTCAACAAAATGACACAGTTCCTTAGTTTAAATTCAGACAGCTCATAGACTCACAATACCAGACAGTTGGAGATCTTGCTGCCTACTGGTTGTCTTGAGATATAAATAGATTGTTTGAATGGTGGCAAGAATGCCCTTTATGTTTTTTCAAGGACACACCTTAACAGAAACAATGCTGTGCACCCATTCACCTCAGTAGTAAGAACACAATGTTACCGCCCCAATATGAAGGGCTGCTCTAAAGAATTTCGATTGATGAGATAGTGGGAGTTTTTGAGATTGTCTTCAGTGTCTATTCTGAGAAGTGTTTAGAGGCTGATTTGTGAGTCTAGATGGAGCAAAAAAAACCAAAAAACTCCAAGAGCAACAGAGAGAGGATCTAGTACATAAAGGCGTGAAATATGTGCTTTACATACAGCGTTGACAGGAGTAGAAGTAGTAGAATTACAATATTAAATAAATAAAATACCTCATGTGTGCTGTTAATTGAAAACAATTCTAATGACTGAAAGCTTTTTGGACAAAAAGTGTAAGTTAGATTGTGCTGCTGATGAACTCAGAGTCACAGGGTTCATAGAAACATCTCACCTCTAAAGACCCGAGCAAACATAGACAGTGACAGAGAGAAAGCAGGTGTGACGGGGTGGAAAAAAAGAGCCATAACCCACAAACATGGGAACCTCATTTACAAGCCCTGGCCTCTTCATTATAGATCTCTGCCTGTATATCATCCCCGCTTTCTGACAGGTGATACCTGACATGCATAAATCCATAACACTCCTTCCCACTGTATCTTTACTACTCGCCACCCAGGTGGAAGATATAGCTGTACATATTGGAGGTCTTTGAACGAGTGCTCTCGCTCTCCTTCACCCGAGGGTGTTTGAACACAGTGCAGATGACCTGCCACACTGTTAAGCCTTCAAACGCCACGTTCAGGTGCACTGTGTGAAAGTGCAAGCAATGATTTACTCGAGCCTGTCCTGATGCATATGGCTTTTGGGGCGTTAACTGTGTCATTCAGATAATTTAGTTATTTTCCAAGACTTAACCTTTGGCTCACTTGCGAAATATTCGAAAGATTGATGCTTCTCTGTAGAGCAGAAACCAGGGACTGATTTGAAGTGTCTCACTGTACTGTGGCTTGGATGTTTTGACTGCTGAATTATTATTTGTTTTTAGAAATAACTAACCCTTAGACTGTTAGCTTGATGCTAACACTTACACGCTAATGGAAATTAGCATCATGATCGTGGCAATATTATCTCACAACTCATAATTTCAGGCATGTATTTCCTCTGCTTTGTGGAAACAAACTAATAGCTACTGATGCCATGTTGCTAACTCAGTTTGTTACTCCTGCTTCAAAACTCCACACTGACCAGCTACAACAGCCTCAAAGGGTCAAAGTTCAAACTCAAGTTTACAGTTGAATTTACATTTGAATGATGTTAATTTAGGCTCTTTGTGGTTTGTGCACATCGTTCTATAGTTTTGGCTCACATCTTGTTTTATTTAGTATTTTCTGAGTTTACTTTAAAACATATTTTATTCACTACTTTTTTCTTTCATTATATGTTCTGTAAAAAGAGTTTTCATATTGGAAAACATGTACACCAATACTGATATATTTGTGATTGGCCCATATCAGGTCCCTATCGGCGATAATATTGGTCAACCGATATATCGGTCGGGCTGTAGTGCTGTGACCACAGTTTTGGTGGTTGTAATGGTGGTGTGTAGGTGAAAAAAGAAGTCCCAGTTGCCTTTGCAGTGCAGCTGCATCCTTGATAAGTGTCCTTGTGTTGTTGCTGCAGCCAGAGTGTGTCTGTGGTGGCCGCAGTGCAGCACATTGTTTTATTTTCCTTTGGTTGCACAATGTGTTTGGCCATTCTCCTTCCAGTTAATTAATCCTCCGACATGAAAACAAAATGAGAACAAAGCGAGAAATTGTGGCCACAAAGCAGTCATCCTGAGTCAAAAGGCTCTTCATGTACCATAATTAATTATTATTTACATTACTAATGACTCTATAGATATTACAACATGACACTCGAACTCTTTTTGATAATGTTTGTTATTGAGTGCAGTATTAAAGGAGCAATATGTAACAACTGCACGTCAAAAATGAGTACTGCAGTTCAAATAGCAGGTTGGAGGCGTAGACTGCATATTAAATAGGTTAAAATCCTATTTAATATATCATCTATGGTTGAAGCGAGTTGTTTTCACCCATCCTCTCCTCTCTGGGCTGAGGAAGCTCAGGCAGGCTGTGGGAACACAAGACGAGCGCAACATAGAAATCTGACAATAACAAGCAATGACGATCCCACACTGTGAGCTGATCAGCTGTTTATAACTGTCAAATGTCAACAAAAACAAAAGCCCGCTGCTCTGAAAATACACACTCTGAAGAGTTCAGTGACTGCCTGCGTTCTGCCTGCCAGACTCTAGAAACATATCGCTCATTTTAACAATTATAAACATCTACTCCTTCTAAAAGATTATTAATGATTTCTTATGACTCATGAACAGACATTTTCCCATGCGGTGAACATTTGGCATTAATTTTAACTTTAACTTATGTGAAATGAGCAAACAATCAAAGGAAGACACTGCAGCTGCAGAGTAGCAGAGCATTTCAAGTTAGCAACGTTTCCTTAATTTCTGTTGACATGTGGTAATTTTATGATTTATTATAGTAAATATATGACAGATTTCTCCTGTAAGTTTGTCACTTCTGACCATTTTCATTAGTAATCCATAATAAATGTGTTTTACTCCTGCTCTGCACCCTGGGGTTTGCCTCCCACTGTCTCTAAACCCTTGTTTTAAAAACTGGTGTTATTGCACAGTGAGCAGCAGCAGCAGGAGGTTTACAGACTGTAAAGCATTAGGTGGCCACACAAACAGTACTAAGTCTGCTCCGTCCTGACTGATAGGTCCACTTTATTACAGCAGCCAGAGAGTGCTGGAGTCCCCTCGAGGGACACATACCTATCTGCATGATGGATGGAGATTTTAGTCGCAACAGGGACCCCCGTTCGCTTTGGGGGGAGAAAAAAGTTTCTCACTTTTATTGAGAAGTATTTTTGAACAGCAGTCTTTGGCCCGTGTGTGAACAATTAAAGGGGGAGTGGAAAGTCAGGAGTTCAAGCTGATAAGATATTGAGGATTTGGGGGAGACAGGTTTTGCAGGGTTATTTGTCTCCTCGCCGTCCGCCGAGGATTCGAGTGAATGAGCTCCACTGTGCGCACAGAGGCCGAGCAGTTAGGAAGTTTGGAAAGTGTGAAAATAAGTTGAAGGTGCTAAGTTGTCAACCAGCCATCAGGCAGCAGGGTGGATGTAATGAGCTCAGTGTGTGTGTGTGTGTGTATGTGTGTGTGCGTATGAGTGCTTTTGAGAGAGCAAAAAAGAAAGAGGTGTTTTTGATTGTGTGTGTGTATGCTTGGATGTGTGTTACAGAGTGGTAATTTCTTTTCCTTCTCCTCATCGCTCCTCTTCTTTTCTATAGAGTGCAGCAGTGATGATGCACACTCAACAAAAATATAAACTTTTGTTGTTGCTCACATTTTTCATGAATTCAAGTACAATATCTAAGACTTCTTCTGGTCACACAGAAGGTTTATTCTGTGTTCACAGATTTGTTAAAATTGGTGTTAGTGAGCACTTCTCCTGTGCCAGAATAATCCATCTACCTGACAGGTGTGGTGTATAGAGATGCTAATTAAATGGAATGATTTTTGCACGTGTTCCTTGGACTGCTCACAATAAAAGGCCCCTCTTGATCTTGAAAACAGACATTTAATAGGCACTGAACTATGGCTTTTTCACACAGGGTTATAGATACCATTTTTCTTTTCCAGGACGGCAACGTCATGACTGGCCCTAAACCTTACTCTAACCCAAACCCTACTTCTGATTGGCTTACCCTGTAATTGTTACCCTGAATCTTACCAACCCAACCACCGAAGGCAACAAGTACTAGCCAATCAAAGGCAGAGTAGGGCGGGTCCTGACTTTGGGACTCTGGGAAAAAGAATTTGGTGAACAAAATTAGAGAGAAATACATCATTTGTGTACACAGAAGAAGTCTTGGATCCCTCACTTCAACTCATACAAAATGGTAACAAAAACGAAAGGTTTTGCTTTTATTTTTTTGTTGACTGACCTGGAAATTAGCATCACTCTGGTTCCTCTAACAAAAAGCCAATGTGATTTTTTAGATTAGATTAGATTTTTTTTATCAGTGCAGAAAATAAGCTCTACGGTGAACAAAACTTTGATACAATAGACTAGAGCTGCAACTAACAGTTATTTCCATTGCTCAATCTGTTGATTATTTTTTAGATTAATCGTTTAGTTGTTTGGGGTATAAAATGTCTGTTTTCTCCACAACTCAAAGAAATTCAGTTTATGTCAAAGAGAAAACATTCACGTTTAAGAAACTGGAGTTAAAGAATCTTGACATCTTTTTTCTTAGCAAATTAAACCAACTGTCAATAATCAAAATAGTTGGTGATTAATTTAATAGTTGGCAACTAACCGATTAATCGTAGCAGCTCTACAATACACAGTTTGATCATCAAGATAATTTTCACAAATGAACACCTTTTTTTATGATTTTAGAGGCATAAATGCAAGCATAGCATGTTTACTTAATCTCTGATGAGAGATCATGGTCATTTTATGACTGATCACAGTAAATGTAGTACAGGTTTTTCCTTTCATTTATGCTAAGCGTAGACCTTATTTCAGGCATCTGTTCAAAAAACCCAGTGACTTCAGGACAAGGGAACCAGAAGTACAAACATGCCAACTCATTTCCAGGTTACAGGACTCACTCCTGCAGCACTCTGTATCCTCTAGACACACATGAACACACAAACACACGGTCACACAGGACACTCATTTTACAAAATAGCTTACCAAACACTGCAAATTTGTCAAGTCTGACTTCTTTACAGGGGCTTTGCTAGCTCACTAATCCCTGCAAACACAGGATCAATGAACACAATTACAAGTCATACTAAACTTCATTTCCTGCTTGTTTACAGTGGCCGACCTACCGCACAGTGCATCAATACCACAAAGGCCATCTTTCTTTGTTATGATTGTTTTTGAGGTCCTTGAATGGAGGTCACTGCTGGTGTTGGCGCGCAGCTTTGCATATCGACTCTGCAGAATGTTTGAAAACATGACTTATTGATTCATATTAGGTCATTAGGTTTATAAAAGTCCAGCGCTGATGGATGGTGGGTGCTTGGCTCCAAAACATGTCAGGCTGCCTGATGGATGTTTGGCCTGGGTAGCATGTCAGTATTGATAGGCAGCAATGGAGGGTTTCTGTGCTAAAACATGCGTGCGTATTGATTGGCTGATGCAGATGAACCCTTTGCGAGGGTCAGGGTGGGGCCCTGGGGGGCCGTGGATGTGTTGGTGTGAATGTCAACCAAGGTTGGATCCAGTCATTCTGCAACACGTGTGTTTAGGAGGGCTGGAGGCTGTGTGTGTGTTGCAATGCCCCAAAGGTGTGTGTCAACACATCCTTGAGTTTGTGTGTTTCTGCTGTGAGAACAAAATTGACTTATTTCCTAAAATGTTCTCTACCACATACTGTATGAGATTCCATGGCCACTGCCAAAATCGTGCAAAAACATATGCAATAAATGTAATTGTGTGGCTATCAGACCACTGGCGTATGGCCATACCAAGACAGATTTGTGGGGAGATTCTTAGAGACGGTTCTATTCACTGTATTTCAAATGTGATTTAAATTGATCCTTTAAAACCCATCCAAAGTCGCATTATTCTCATAGTTTATGGATTGTCAGTGAAGTGGTAAGCCTCACAATTTTCAAACCAATGTTTCTCACTTTGCTTATGTTGGCATAAAACACACAAGAACAATAGGTAGAATTGAAAATAATAGATGCTGTCAGAGAAACTAAATAAGAAAGAGGGAAAACAAGACCAGAGGGGAACTCTCATTTAGAGTGAAGGCATTTCTCCCTGACTTCTGCAGACAGCTGAGATTGTGCCATGATTCATGAGCACTTCAAGTTGAAATGGGCATGCCTTCTGTCAGTGGAGTTGACACTTTCATTTGGTAAAATAAATAGTGAAATGTTTCGATTCAGAAACGTGTCTTTTGTTGCAGCAGTGCGTGTAGAAATGAAGCTAAATAAAATTCATTAAGATATGTATATAATTCCACACTGAAATTAGTCTCAGTACTTGTGATAAGTGTGTGTCTCGTGATAAGCAAATAAAAACATAATTTACAAATTTGTGTGATGATTTGTTAGTAATTTTTGGTGTTCCCATTTTCCAGCCCACAAACACATACCAACCAATCTGAAACACTGCAGCCAGTAAATTTGAGGTTGCCAGAATGAAAGCCATATGATGCCGGATTATTTTAAGTAAAAATACTTACTTTGATTCTTTCTGATCAAAAGATGACAGGCTTTTGTATGTTTTGTAAAAAAGCCACTTTTTTCACTTTGAAATTCCACATAAAAGACCTGATGTGGATGTCACTGTTTCCCACCAAGACTTAAACGCGGCATGCGTTTGTAGATCTGAGGCTGTGAAGAGTGTCAGAACTCCACAGAGAAATATAACCCAATTCCAGGGGTGGCGTGTAACGTTTTACAAATTTAATGTTCTGTTTTTGAATTTGTTTTATTCTTTACTCGAGTATATTTGTGAGGCGACAATCTACTTTTTACTTCTCGACATTTGACAAATACCTTTGTTACTAAATGTAGGGACTGAGCATGTGAGGGGCACCTCTACAAGTTTCTATCTGCCTGTCTGCTTTTAACCACGATCCGATAATGATGGAGAAAAACCCAGATCAAGAAGCAACTTCCGGCCACATCTGGCTACACTTTTTATACCAAAATAAGACAGCAGTTACATGATGAAGTGCTTGCTGTTCATTGTGAAAAACACAGATCTCTGCTTTTAAAAACTCATTTTCTAACACCCATAGCACATTGAAGTAACTTGCATTCCAGTAGGTAAAATTGTCATGAGCCAATAGGCTTGGACGGTATTTGTTTTTTCATATCTTTGTACCCTCTTGACATTTTACCAGAGTATATGATATTGTGGTGGTATTTGTGTGAATTTGTGCTATAGCGATGCTATTCCTACAGGGAAATGACACACAAACACTCTCAGAAGCTTTTATTTGGTTTTGAGAAGCTGCAGCCTTTATTCACTGACAAAATCAAACCTACACTGTACATTTACTGCCAGACCGACAACTTCACCTCTGCTCAGCACGCATTCACTGTCACTCTTTGCAATGTAATGACAACTTTAACATCAACGCTACTTATGATTGCAGTGCACCATTAAAAATTAATAAAATGAAAAGCAGCTTGTGAGTAATTGTCCTTTTACTTGAGTATACAGTAAATTTTACAGTACTTTACCGACAGTAAAAATCTTTTATATTTTCATTTATATACACAGGAAGCTTTTCAAAAACAAATGAACTTGAAGTTGTGAATACATATGTTGAATACTTAAGTCAAGCAGGGCTGTACTTATTTGTAGAAGTGTTTTACATTTACATGTTCAGATTGGTTGGTATAGGTTTGTACACCACAAGTTACTCAAATCATCATACCCATTTGTAAATTTTGCTTTAATTTGTGAAATATGTATATGTTAAACAAGCAGTCATTTCTGTGACAGTGCTGAAATGTATATACAGTATTTTAATCATTTTTCTGAAGCCGAACAGTTTAAGTAGCTCGCCAGTCCTGTAATGGCCATGGATGAGGGAACACCTGTCTCACCCGTCCATCACTATCAAGGTCTTAAAATCTTGAGTGTGGTGTAGATTTCCTCTGATATTTGTGCAGTAATTGCTAACAGAGTAATCTTTGTTGCTAATGTTACGGTTATTGTGTTAGTTTTGTTACTATATGGCAATTAATCTTATCTGTACAATCCTCTGGACGACGCTGTGTCAGATATCGTCACTTGATCCTGGTGATCTCACAGTCAGGCCTGTCATCGCCCGATAGCAAAGGTTAATACTCTTTCCAATGAATACAGTTCCTGTTTGGATAGTGTGTTCACAGGCCCCGGTGGTTTGGATAATATTGTGACAGTCTGTGTTTGTGAAAAATAGTCTGACCGGACTGGAACTGATCCCTCTTCCATAAACCACAGTGATTAGTTTTCTCTTCAAGCTCACGTTTTGTCTTAGAAAACTTTAAAAACCTTTGAGTCACGTCCCCTACTGTGAGCGTGTCTGACCTACAAACATGGACCGTGTCGTATTTAATGCATCTGGTTGCCACGGTGAGTTAACCCTTCAACTCGCACCTTTGCGTACTATTTCATTTTCCAAAGAGAGAGACGAGGGAGAAGGTGCAGTGCGTGTACCTCTCTCATCCTCACACCTGCACCCGCTGTGGGGAGGAAAAAGGAGGGAGGGAGAGAAGAGAAAAGCAGCGGTGGATCACATGTCTTCATGGCTGTCCAACAGTAAATTAAAACGAGGAGCAATTTCCTGAGGCCCAATTAGCAGAAAATTGGTCCTGTCTGTTGGAGTGACTCCCCTGGGAGGAGGGAGAGGGGTGGGGGCTGTTGCTGAGAGAATCAGACAGAGAGAGAAGGTAAACTCTGCACTGATTGTCACATTACAGTGTGCAAACTAGAAATACTGGGAGAGACCGTACACCATGTTGAATTAACAAGCAAAAATAGATTACAGTGAAGATAGAAAGATCAAGGTTAATTAGACATAAACATAGTTAATATGTGTGAGAAATTTTGGGATAATCTTTAAACTGTTTACACTTGGAAATGACTTGAATCCACACAGTCATTTTCAGGTCATTTTTTGTAAAGATCTCATTAAAAAAAACATTTTATTTTTTCTGGCCATTTTCAGCTGGCCAAAAAACAAAAAAGCAAAAAGGAAACAGTTGGTTTAACCTCTGTTCTGTCCCCGTCATCACTCATACTGCATTTCAATACTGTCAATAGGGTTGGGCGATGACTCGGATCAGCTCTCACATCCCTGCCAGGCGAGCATCCAACACATCCCCGTGCCGGTTTAAAAGGTCACCACACCACATGTCTGTAGTTTTGTTGTGTTTGGAAGCTTGAAACAACGTTAGCTGCTTAGCTGTACTGAGGAAGAAAACACTGCTGCCGCCAGTGTAACTGAGCATCTTGAATTCACAGAACTGGGCAGGTTTAATAAGAAAATAATAAACGGGACATGGAGATTTAATGTAAGTGGAATGACCAGCAGCAACAGCTTCTTTATATTTTAACTCCCACAAGTCAAAAATGTATCAAAAGTCTGGCCTCAAGCAACTCTGAGGGGACACAATGCAATGTTGCATTTTCAGATTTAGCCATCTTAATATGACATAAATTTGACACTTTTACACAAAAAAGGCCAACTTTGTCCCCTAGAAATTATATTTTTGAAAAACAGATTTATGGACAAACCAAACACCGGTTCTAAATGGAGCCTTTTACATTTTTTGTGAGTTTCGCAGCCACCATAAGTTCCCTTACATGCTAGGAAGGGGAGGGTGAGGCAAGTGTATTTGCAGTCTGCAAGCTCAGTGCTATATGCCACTAAATCCTACACGCTGGTCCTTTAAGTTGTCAAAAGTAAACAGTACTCTCTATCCAAAAATGCCCCCTTTTAGAGCATTAAATTTTGAAGTCTCCAAGGTTTCTAAACATGATATTTGTTTTTTTTATCTTATGCACATAAATTATAATATGTACACAGTTATTACAGTTATTACCATTTGCAACAGAATGAAGAATAACTTTTTTTGGGGAGCTCTCCCGTTAGTTTTGTTGCAGGGAAATTTACAACTTTATCATTCTGTTCAGTACATGATGACGTCATGAAAGTCCCAGCAGTGCTTCACACAGCTCCACCCTCAGTAGGTCTAATCAGTACTATAACTGAAAACACCTGTGAGGGTCTAATCTTTAACAATGCATCATATCTAATAAGTTGACTGTACGTTTTATTTATGTAAAATCAAAGTATCTGCCAAATAAATGTAGTGGTAGTAAAAAGTACAAAGTAGCATAAATTAGATATACTAGATATTAGTAGAAGTGCCTTAAAATTGTGCTTCCGTACAGTACGTGAGTAAATGTGCTTAGTTACTTTCCACACTGGAAGTCATACAGAGGTGGTCAGGTATGTGGTTAAAAGAATACTTGGGCAGCACTTTGTTCTGGAATGTTTCAGTTTCAACATGTCCTGTTTTGTGTTTAAAATAGCCTTTCAAGTTGACGCTTTCAGATTTTAACCAAGACTGTCATCTTTCTGCCTTTGTTGGTACGTGTAGATACTGTACGATTTGATTGGATATCACAGGAAAACCTGTTATAGCAAAACTTTTTGCAGATTTAGTCAGTATCAACATGCAAATTACCTTGAGAACGTCGAGAAAAACGTAATTTTGGCAGCATTACATCTCTGTCAAAATGAGTTTGCCATTGCAAATTAGTAGTATGTAAACAATTTGTTGGAGACAGGTTTGGCAAGGCATATAAGCACATAGAGAGGGGTGGGAGAGGTGAAAGAATGCAGGAAATTAGCGCTTTAAGTACAGTCAGAGCCATTGAGAAGCTGGATTTACTTTTACTCACAAAGCTAAAAACACTTCCATTCTTCTTTCAATCAAATTTTACTTTTATGTGACACAAATTCTGGTATGTTATCACTTAAATCAAAGAACAACCACATGACTAATGAGGCAAATGTTTGAGTGGGAATCTGCTGAGCTTTAATTTAACCATAATGGAGAATTGATAACAGAGGCAGCATAGTGATGGATGTGGGTTTTTGGATGGGTCCAGTGCCTCCACAAGTACTGTAATACCCTGCATGTGCTCCCCACAATCAATTCACTCACATTTTGCCTTCGGGCACTTTGCCTATTGATGGCAGTGATGATGGACTTGGATAGACACGGGACTCATACAGGGAGGGAACTGGGTCAATGTCAGTCCCGGTTCAGGATCGACCCGTCTCGGGTGCCCGTCACTCAGTGTTAATGAAAGTCCCTGATCAATCCCTGTGCACAATCCTGTCACTGCAACACAACTCATCAGCCGGCTAAAGTCATTGACCACTGATGGAGTTATTGTTCCTGCTCTGGTAATTAAGTAAACATTTGTTTTAGCTTTTTTCTCTGCTAGGTTCCAAGGATGGAAATCTGGGCTTTAAAGATTAACTTTGGTATTTTTCAACCAGGACTCTTTCTCCTAAGGTTTTGTGTCTAAGCGACTAATGAGGACAACTAAGGATGCACCCATTGACCGTCCAGACGCCGGAATTGGCCGGTTTTCAGCTCAACCAGCCATGACTGGTGACCAACCGGTCAGCATCAGCTATCCAATTCTGTGCTGTTGAAATTCACACACATGTGTGGTCATGTCGTGCACACAGTGCGAGAAACATCGCAGCCAGTGGTGCTGGTCACAGCCATGCATGCTAGCTTGTCATTAGAGCCCGACTGATATGGGATTTTCTATGTGGATTGTGCACCACTATGACCATGCAAAGGTACTCAGAAGGCTGCTTTCTTGACCAAAGAAAACATCAGTACTGTTCAGTACAGTATAGTAAGCGATGAGCAGCTGGCAGTGTTACCAAACAGTGGTAAACTTTCTAGCTCTTCAAGGCTAACGTTAGCTAGCAGCATTTTACTGTCCACAGACGGGCAGTTAAAATCTCACCTCTAGTTCTGGCTATAAGAATAAAGTTGACCGCGTCTCCCCAAACATTTCATCATCCAGAATCCTTTAACTTCTGCTTTCGTTTTTTTTTTTTTTTTGTTCTCACTGCAAAGCAATACTACAGCAAGTTGTTGAAGCACATCAGCCTCTGGTTTGTTAACGTCTGCTTCCCCATGAAATCATGTGAGATCATGCTCCGTCTGGTTCATAATCTTGATAACATAGTAAGGCCTGTCAGTAACTTTTGGATCAAATTGTTTGATTTAATTATTTAATGGTCAGTGTTTTAGAATAAACATACAAATTTAATTTCCATGCTGTCAATTATAGGTTTTTGAAAAAAAAAAGAAAATCATAATTGGCCAAATCAGAACCAGCAGGTCAGACATGAATCAGCCAAGTAAGTTGCTATTAGTGCATTTTAAATTTGGTCCAGTATTGAGGGAGAGCACTGCAGTTGCTTGTTTTTGCCACTGAGAGATTGTTAAAGTGTCTGACAACATTAATGAAAGAATTGCTACATAGGTAGACTGTTTTTTTGTCACCTTCCTTCAAACTTGACAGAAAGTTGAATGGTGATTGATGAAGCAGAAGAAAGACAAGCCAAAAAAGTTTTTGGTGAGTTTTGTTTCTCTTGAGTCTGAAGGAATATGACGATGATGACGTTAACATTACATTTTTGCAAATCAGTCTAGTTAGTTTGGTGAAAACAATAAAGCAGCTGTTTCTGGGGGAAAAAAAACAAAGAAAATGTTAGACTCTCGGAATAACAATCTGTGCCTGTCAGTGGCAAAAACAAGCACTTTTAGTGGATGTACTTTGATGGTGCACAGTTTCTCCCTCAATATTGGACCAGTTTCAAAATTTGTTGTTCCCTTTCGTCACCTTGACACAAAAACATGGGAAAATAGTTGAAAAATATCCTTTAAGAGAGTTACCTTATTTCTCATCATAAATCTAGTTTTTTCCTTAGTAAAAGACATTTCAGTGGTTTTCAGCACAGAGGGTGAAAAGCATATTTTTGCAGTTTTCTAGTCATTATGTATGACCTAATCGAGGCAAAGTGATAAATTAGTTAAACTGCTGACAGAGAAACAATAAACAATGCTGCTTGGATCACGCCTATATAGAGCTTTATTTCTGTCAAAACAGTATAAAGTAGCATTTTTCATCAATGACTGCATGTTGCATGACTGATTTATAAATTTTAAATCGCTCGTTTTAACGTCACCACTTCGTCACACAATCTGAAAGCAATTGTTTCCATTTGAATAAGACTGAGATTAAAAAGAAATCAAGACAAATGTTTACTGCTGATTTTTGGCCTAGTTAGTAATTATGAAAACGGGCTGTTTGTTTTTTTTTTTTTTTTCGTACACCCAAATTTCAAGAGACAAGAATAACTACTGCTCCGAGGACCTGAATCGCCCTCTTGGTTCATTCATCCTCTTCCTTGAAATTAAATAAATGATGGCCTGTCCCTGTTAATGAAATTCATCTTATCAAAAAATCATCTCAATCCTCTCCGGACGAAATTATCATGTTCTCACAGAATCAGAGCCAGTCCTGCTGGCCCAAAAGGAGCAAAGAATAATTCCCTGTTTTGACAGTGTTTCTCTAAATATCACCATCCTTAAATCCTTAAATAATTTAGTTTTTGTTTGGTGCAAATTATGTATTATACAACATTCCTGTAGTCCTGTGTGGAGGAGGTTAAAGAAATGTTTTTGACTAAACCACCACCGATTCCAATGAGACACTTCTAAAACAATCCAAAACTAATTGTGCACACATTAAACATCTTTGTTTTGCCGTCTGTCGAGCATCAGATTCAGTAAACTGTTTTGTCACGCTGTGAATGTGGGACAAAACTTTTAATGAGCGTGTGCCTCTGTGGATCCAACAAAGAGACTAGGACATGGCGATCCAGTATTGTCTGCCTCCCTGTTGTTCCTCACTGATAAGATTCAGCTC
Source organism: Lutjanus argentimaculatus (assembly GCA_034769285.1). Lineage (NCBI taxonomy): Eukaryota > Metazoa > Chordata > Actinopteri > Lutjaniformes > Lutjanidae > Lutjanus > Lutjanus argentimaculatus. The sequence goes on along the minus strand of JAWZSL010000029.1, from coordinate 1,065,928 downwards.
TCTGTCTACTCATCCATCTAATTATCTGTCTACCTGCCTGCCTCTGTCCATCGCCACCCTCCTCTATTGTTATTCACCCCCAGGGAGGACAAACATGACTCGGTGACCTCTGGCCATTAGAGACCTTTCAAGCAAAAAGGAAACTGTGACCCTTTTTACCTGTGGCGCTCGGGGTCATTGAACGCCACTGTGTCACTGCAACATGCCATTATATGATTTGATGGGAGGATAATGGCAGTTTGCTCTTGCCAAGTTTCATAGCCACAACCCAACTTCAACTATGGCTTCCAAGAAGACAAAAGCAAGATAACCCCAACTGAAACTGATTGAAAACTTACCCTCTTTTAAACATCTCTGAACAGAAGGACGGAGCTTCTCCTGCACTTGGGGGTTAATATATAATCACGCACTCAAGAGTTTCTTCCAAGATCTCAAAGACACAGAGGGGGCTTGACCTGGATTTTCGTAAAGCTCTAACTCCAGGCGACAGTCGTACTATTCAGGGATATCAAGTCTTATCATCTTCTCTTTTTTTTCTAAGTAGGATCGCTTACTTTCGTAAAAGCTCTGGCTTGTAACAATAGGCCTTATTCTCTTGGTGATTGAGGTGCGGCTTTACGCTATAGCCCTTGATGCATAGGAAGGTAATTTCATGGCTCCTTCCTGCAGACACGAATCAGACACAGCGCTCTATTATCAAGCCCTGGATATTAGGCTCCTAGGTAGGGGATGGAGGTGGAGGGGATGTTAAGCCTCAAAGTGTGTGTGTGTGTGTGTGTGTGTGTGTGTGTGTGTGTGTGAGAGAGAGAGAGAGAGTTTTAGACGGAGCCAGAGGGAACATGAGTATACTCTAAGAAACAAGGGTTCCTAGAGGGTTCTTCCTGAAATGCTGAGGTTCTACCCAGAACCATTTGCTTCTGAAGAACCATTTTCTGAGGAAAGGGTTCCTCAAGGGGCTCTTTGTAATACTAAAGGTTCCATTAAGAAAAAAAAATCCTAAAAAAACTTGTTCTTCTGGGTAAAACTATAAAAGGGTTTTTAGTAGAACCCCTGCATGTGTTCTAGATGAAACCCTTGGAATGTAAAAGGGTTTTTGGTAGAACCCTCTGATTGGTTCTCACATGGAATATAAATGGGTTCATAGTAGAACCCTTGGGTGGGTTCAACACAAAAACCCTTGGACTATAAAAGGATTCTTGTTAGAACTCCTTATTTGCATTCTAGATAAAAGCTTTGAAATACAAAAGGTTTCTTAGTAGAACTCCCTGTTTGCATACCAGAAAAAACATATGGAATATTAAGGGATTTTCAGCAGAACCCTTGGGTGGGTTCCAGTTAGCAACCTTAGAAGATGGAAAGGTTCTGGGTGAAACTTCTCACAGATGGCTCCAGGTATAATCCTTTGGTTCTGGGTAGAACTCTCTGAAAGAGTTTCAAGTGGATGTTTTATAAAAGGTTCTACCAGGATCCATGAGGGGCTTTCCTATGGGGACACGCCAAAGAACTCTTTATGGTTCTAGTCAGCACCTTTATTTCTAAGAGTGTATATGTGGTCTTCATGAAGCAGTAGAGAGGGGGTAGCAGTGGGGGGGTCCTGTTCTTGATGTATCACGTTCCGACTGTGCGGCTGCTGCCATCACATCAAAGAACAAAGGGGTGTTTATGTCAAGCCTGACTGATTTAGTTTTTATTAATGTCTTACCTCCCTTTCCCCCCACTACCATCAGCTTCCACACATCACTCCCCTTCCCCCATTATATTGACTCCAAATGGTGCTGTAGAGAACACACTGATTTCCTTTGCATTTGTCTCCCATCCTTCAACACACACACACACATGCACACACACACACACACACACACATGTTCGGGGTTCTTGCCCGACTCAGCTGGGGCCTCCCTGAAACGTGCCATGTATTTCCCAGAGTGGATGAGGCGCACAGGCAGACATTCATTCCCACTTGAGTTCCTTTTTCTCCCCCCGAGCCATTTACACAGTGGAAAAGGTTAATTGCTTAAAACACCAGCGGTGTTATTTCAGCTGAATCCAGAAGCGTTGCATTTGATATTGAACAGACAAGAGATTACCGTGATGATAACAAACCGTGTGCCAGCAGATTATTTGCACATGCGAATGTGATATGCTCTAATTCTTGGGATAACTTTAAAAGGAAATAATAAAACCTAAGCCTCCAGTTTTCTTTTTTTTTTTTTAAATGTGGCAGCCATGGTACAGTAAAACTATATACACCAACTGAGAGAGAGAATTCAAAGCATCTCTGAAGTTGTTAAATCATTTTCAGTTGAATCTGCCTTCACTCTCAGCTGTCCTCACCCATGAGTGATGGCTCCATGTGCAGGGAGCTGTGCTAATCCCTTATGACCACATTGTGCGCAGTATCGTCACCCCATGAAGACCATTAGCATCATAGCTGTGGGTGATCGGTTTCTACAGCTCAGGGTCAGCGCCGGGTTTACTTTGAGGAACTCCGGAAGAAAGAAAGATGTGGATCAAAGTGAGGATTTTAGACGAGACAGACAGACAGAGACGCGGAGGGATTAGCTGAAAGATACATTTGACTTGACAAAGCAGAAATATGTTGTTGTGAAAGAAAATCCCAACTCACAAAACACTGACAGGTGATTTACTAATTCACCAATTAGTGCTGCCTCCCCATTCATCACAGCTGACAGAATAATTTGACAATAAAAAACATTATGTGCTAATGTTAAGAGTGCACTACTTTGGTAGTTAATGTAAGCTTTTTGGCAGCTGTGAGTAGCTCCTCCATGTTGTTCACAGCGGATAGTGTTGAACACCACACTTAAATGTAGTATAATGTAATTTAACTTTATGGTTTACATCATGGGATGACATTTCTCAACTATTAAAACTTACAGTCTCAAACCAGGAATTGAACTAATATTAAAATGAAAGACAAAGTACCACACAAGCTGAAATCAAACCAAATATAGCTGAAGTTTTTTTAAATTAGAACAATTGATTATATAATGAAACAAAACAGGACTTAAGCCCCTTTCACACTGGACAAAACCCCACTAACATCTGGCTTTTATCTTCATTGGGAAAGGGTACAATCAGCATTCATTTCTTGGGTCAAATGACTGTGCAGTAGTCATGGGTATTTATTGGCTCCAATCAGCAATGATGGAAATATGACAGCAGGGTGGACACACTAATTTTCAACCCTTTTTCTGTGCAATGTTGTGAAAGCTTATCTGCAACTTCTGTGGCTCTTTGTCATAGCAGCCACAAATTCCATCCATCTCCATTCAAGCAGCACTCAAACATCATTCCCAATTAGTCACTGTGTTTGAAAAAGAGACTGAAATTAAAGATGTATGAAAAAGTAACCGCTGTAACATTGTCTCTGGCCTTCATGCTGCTGTGTACTGTTTTCTAACTTGTCTACTGGCAATGGGAAAGGACTCAATACAAAAAGTTTACAAAACATCCAAATGTGATAAATACCAGGTGCTGCACCGAAACACATGTTAAAAAAATGAATAATAGATTCCACTAGATAATGCTCCAATGAACATTTTTTACTATAATACAAAAGGAGTCAATAGCCTATTTTAGTGAGTTTATCCATGTGTACACTAATTATGGTGTAAAACTGGTATTACCTCTAGTCTAGACCGCAAACATCAGGTCAGCATTACAACTGTGTGGCAACAATGCTCACAGTTCACTGTCGAGCCTGTCTATATACAGTAGGCTCTGTCTTTTCCACACATTTCAAAGCGTCCAGCAGCAAATTAGCAGCCAAACTTGTGCAGTTTCCCCTCAATATGTGTGAAAATTCCTGATTTATTTTACCATCAACATGATGGGACTGTGGTACAACCACAGCAGTGTGTGTTTGTGTGTGTGTGTGTGTGTGTGTGTGTGTGTGTGTGTGTGTGTGTGTGTGTGTGTGTGTGTGTGTGTGTGCGCATAGTGAGTGTGGCTGAGTGAAAGAGACAAAGGAAAAAATTGGCAATCAGGGCAGAGGGATTAAAGTTTAGCAGTGAAGTTGTCTAGTGGCAGTAAATGTACAGTGAAGGTTACGGTTTTCCCACAAATAAACTCAACAGAAGTTGTTCAAGAAGTTCCTGTGTTTTGATTGTCCTACTGAGTAAAGTGAATGCAGAGTCTGTGGGAGTAAACTGGAGCAGAGTGAGCAGCTCTCTGACTCTGGAGATTCACGCTTCTAGGTTACAAAATATAGATAAAATATAGATAAAATACATATTCAGTGCCTTTTTTACTGTGTTTACATGTCTACTGTTGAATAAATAGACTTGAAGTCTTAATAAATGCTTCAGGACATGTTCATGCCTGCAGCTGTGACAAGAGACAGACAGAGCGGGTGCAAACAGCTGTATAGATTAGAAGCATTTAGAGCATTTCTGTTGCATGAGACATGTAAGTGAAAAATGCATCTGACTTGCTTGTGATCCGTTCAGGGGGTAGAGTCGATGACCATGCTCAGGCCTCTGTGAGACTACTTCAGCACAGCAACGCTTGGAGCAAAATGTTAATGCTGGCAACATGCCACAGTAACAATGCTAACATGCTGATGTTTAGCAGATGTAATGTTTACCATGTTCGCCATCTTAGCATGCTATGCTAGCATTTGCTAGTTCGCTCTAAACACAAAGTGCAGCTGAGGATGATGGGGATGTCACGTATGAACGTCATGTTGGCACTGGAGAGAAAGTTAAGGTATCATCAAAGTTAGCATGGTAATACACATCGTCTGGAGCCATGAATGCTGTTGGAATATTTCATTCTATACTAAAGTTATGGACCAGCTGGTAGACCATCATTGCCATCCGTAGAGCCATGCTGCTAGCATGCCTGAAAAATCCCATATTATAATCTGCTTTATAGATGCATTAAAAATACCTTAAAATTTATGACATGACAGAGTGTCCTTTAAATATTAATTATTTATTTTCAATGTATTTTTTCTCTTCAAGTTTTGAGTATTTACATCTTATCATAATGTTTAATTAAACCCAAGATGGTAATTTGGCTGCTGCCTCGCCTCATGAATTGAGGTATGAAATGAGTTATTCTCTCTGCATTCAGCTTAATTAGTTGTGTGCTCAAAGTAAAAACCATTTCTGTGTGTATGCATGTGTGTGCGTGTGTATGTTTGAGTGAGTCTATGTGATTCTGTGAACGCTCAAACACATTAGGTGTAAGTGGCGTCGGAGAGGCTAGCATCGTCAAACAAATTACACAAAGAGCGAGGCAGCCTGTGCTCTCAAACACGTTACAGTGATTGAGCTTGAGAGTTAGAGTGTGGCATTCTTTAAACATACCGTGTTTAGGGAGAAGTGGCGTATTCAAACACATGGATAAGAGAGATGGGGGTCGTGTAGCAAAATGCATTACGGAGTCGGAGAGGTTGAGGGAGTGCAACATTTCTAAACACATTACGCCGGAGCGCCGATGGCATGCTTAAACAGAGTGTTGATAGAGGGCGGCGAGAGAAGGGGGTCAAGAGAGTTTCTGTTTTATTTCGGCAAGGTGTGTGTGCTTTGTCCGCCCATTGAGTGCTGACTGAGTTTTGACATCAGCTCAGCCTGGGTACACAAACTTACCACAGTGATTCGTTTCACATAAAGTACACTTGAGGGTTTATTGGCACACACATACTCACATGCACGTAGACATGGATGCACATGTGAATGAAATCACAAATTGAAACACACACCCAGTCTTTGTTGTTTTTTTTGTTAAACTTGAGGCGTCCAATAAAACCAGCATGTAGAATCACTCCCAGAACTCCACTCCTGACCCCGCCGATAAAGCCCGTCATGAAAGATTAAGCTCAGATCGAGCAAAACACTTCAAGACATGTTCCCCCATACTTTATCTTGGCACCGTGTCCAGCCCAATTAACCTTACAAGCAGGCCCTTTTTCACATTGCCAACTCTGAGGCAGCAGGGGTACCTCATCCCTGGCATTTTTCTTCGCCTGGCAACGGAACACCTTGAACAATGTAGGAAAAAACTTAAAAAATGCTCTCTTCCACTCTTCTGCTCCTGTGGCAGGTTGAATCTTTTCAATTAGCCAGGTTGACTTTGCAAGGCTAATTAAGTCCTCATCCTTGATGAGCTGTCTGACTTCTCCTCCAAGCCTCTTACCGGGGGCTTACAGCCCCGCAGGGGCCACCGGCCAGACGGATTGTTGTCCAGCTGGAATGGGATTAGCAGCCCGCCAGGGGCCTGAGGCCCACAGTCCCTGAGCTTTTGTTTGAATCTGAAGTGTCGAGTTGGACGGGGTGAAGCAGGCAGAGAGGATTGAGGTAATCCCCTCCTCTTCAGGACTGCTCCCAAGTGGAGCGAATCCCCAGTAAACCACTGAACTCTGTAGACCACCAACCACCATCAGAGCCACTGTTTACCCATCACACCCCAGCAGGTAGAAGGCCAAAGACGACTCCCCCACCCTGACATGAATCAATGTATGTTCCAAAGGGTAATGTTTAATGCCTGTAATCAAAACATGTTGTTCCCTGGCCAAGCGTAAAGTATGGGAGTTGTCTGGCAGGATTTGAGGATTCACACTGTGACGCAGCAGGTTGTGAAACCCACCTCGTCTACTGGGATTTTATTTGTTGCACACAGTACGACTATATTATTTATGGATATTAACAAGAAAACATTGATTAGCACTCCCATTTAAAAACTTGAAATCCAGAAAAAAGGTCCCCCAAGCACAGAGAAAGGAAATAAAATGATTAGGGTTGTTTCAGTACCAGTATCAGAAAATACTGGTTTAGAAATGGTTTAACCTGAGCCAGGTCATACAACAATTATAGTAATCACATCAATTCCATACAGGGAGAAGTATGGAAGTATACAAAAAAATAGTAATAATAATATACATATTATATTTAACGCACTTGTATTGGATTGGTGTTGGCCGTTGTGCAAAGTTCAGGTCTTGGATTTGGAACATATCTAAAAATTAGCAGCTTCAATCTTCATTTGCACAGGCATGTTGGCCTTCAGCCAAAATTGAATAATGTATGTCACATATATATCAAATGATTACCATTAATAAATAACTGAATGTAGCTAAGTAAGAGGAGATGATGCTAACTAGGGCTGTGATGCAACACTGCGGTCATGTGATGCCTACTGCAGAGCTCATTACCATCATTACTGCAAATTTTATTTTGAAGGGTCAGTCTTATGTTGAGATCAGCACATGGCTCTGTTAAGACTAAAGATCAAGGCTGCCACACACAAGTCAGGAACAGTCTCTGATTGGTCAATCAACTCAATCAATGGCAGTTTTCAAGATTAAAAATTGCAGCGTTTATTAATTGACATGCTGTGATGTATACTGTACATTTACTGCCAGTTTGACAATTTACTGCAAAGTTTAAGTTTCTGCTCCACTATAAGCAGCATTAGCAGTCTGCTGCTCGCTTTCCTTCACTTGCGTGCCGCTGCTTATGATGCTTCATCAAAGTGCAATAAAATGTAATTATAAAGGCAATTTCTGTAAACCACCATCCTGTGGTAATATGTTGCTTTGTCACAGCAGTAAGAAAAAATCCATACCGTCACAGCCCCAATGCTGACTCTCAAAAGCACTCAAACACACCTGTGGTATGCAGGTGTTAGTAGACATGTTCCTGCTGTACAGTGTATACAGTATGATTATACACTGTTGGTGTACGTAATAATAGATGAATCAAAAGGTAGGCATTCTGTCAAAGGACATGTCTTGTTTTGTGATGTAGGTTTTGCCTACATTTTCCCCCTGACAGCTGTTATTTTAGGGTAATCCTACATATAGAAGATGAAGACATGTTAATCACTAATAGCTCATCTGCGGAAGGCTAAACTTGTCAGGTCTGCAAAACCCTTCAACAAAGAACGCAGTGAGTGGTTTGTTTTAAAAACCTCCACCCTTTTTAAAGGATTAGGGAAGGAAAAAAGCTGAATTCTGTAAATTGTCAGATTAGTCACTGCAAAATTGGGTTTTACAAGTTCAAACCAGCATGTATTTACTGCTCGAGGGTGAATGAGGTGTTTATTCGTAGAATTCGGTGTTGGTCAGCTGTGCTTGTTGCATTTGTTTTGTGAATGTTCCCTGGATGAACATACTATTTTGTATTATTTGCATATTACTGAAGACGCAAATGTACTGCTCAACTAGCAGCGCAACCTCTCCTTTCTCATGGTGCACCTGTGCCTGTGAGTCAGCCTCAGCATTGAGCCAATACCAACAGGCTGTCTTTCATCGCAGTGTGACAGAAGCCCACGAGATTAGAGCAGAATCCACCCAAAACAACCACACTGAGCTGAGGGATAATCCAGAGCCCAAACATCAGAGGGAAACAGGAGGACACTGCTTCATCTATCATCCAACAAGAATCCACCCCGAAGAAAAACACAGGGACGAGATGCGCCGCTATTGTCCAACCTCGCTGGCACAGGAAAAACAGGATGTGATGAGTTTCTGTGCCTGAGGTGACTGCTGAACCACTGTGCCACCAGCCTTTAAACTTGCATCTCAAATGGGGTTTTTACTGGAGTTTGTCACACGTCCTGTTTGCGATCACCTCTGTGCACACCCGCTAGTCAACAATCTGCAAAGCTGGGGCAGAGTTGCATGCACAGAAGTAAAAATCACATTTGTGTTTGGAAGGAGAAGCACATGTACTTTTAAACATCATGAAAGATTTGGATAGCAACAGGTTTTAGATACACTTGTTGTTGCTGTTAAATGTATGAAAGAGAGACTGGGGGAAAACTGAAAAAAATCCTAAAACCATTTACATTCATTCTGAATTTCATGCCTGCATCATGTCCCAAAAAAGTTGGAAGGGCACGTTTACCACTGTATTAGATCACCTTTTCTTTTAAGGACACTAATTGTTGAAGTTTTGAAAGTGAATTTCTTTCTTGTTCTTGCTTGATATACGACTTCAGTGCTCAACAGTCTGGGATCTCTGTTGAAATATCTTGTTAAATTTCTCATGAAATACCTTGTATTTGTACTGCATTCAGTTGAACACAAGTCAAAAAGTAGTTGCAAATAATTGCATTCTATTTTAATTACATTGTACAGAACATCCCAATTCTAGAATCGGGGTTGTATTCTGACACGGTATGCGTGGCTGAATATAAAAGGGAATATTAGTGGAATATTCCTTTTCATTAACCATGAAAACAGCTTAGTAGGACTATTGTCTTTTTCAGAATAAAGGGCTAAAACCAGGGCATTATGTGCATGTAAACATAATCATTGAGATATGCATTTAAATGAAGCTCTTTCAGGCTTCAGGGCATTTTTTAAAAGTTCATGTGGCTGAAGAAGAAGCCGCGCTAATTTGAACAAAGCACCATTATGCACCATTCACTGCTCAGGTGACTGATGTGGTTTCTTACACTGACAGTGCTTTACTCTTATTTTACAGTCATCACAAAGGCTTTAAGTTCAAAGGCGTGATTCAATGCCAGGACACATGCAGTACAGCTGTTTGAGACACTTAATACATCAGTATCATCTTAATCTTTTTTTTTTTATCATCAAGCAACACCACCACACCACACACACCACACCAAGCCCCCCACTAATTTACAGTATCTTGTTGGCTCTCTCTATTGAGATGCAGGATGGCTACAGTACAGTGACTCTGTATGTCATTGCGTGATGTGACTATGTGTGTGTTTGAGAATGTGTGTCGCGAGCTTTGCCCAGTTCTCACCAGCAGGACCAGAGGCTGTTTTCATAGCTGCATTTCTTGCGTCAGTTCTCTGAGACGTCAGGACTGACGGGTCAGAGAAAAGGAGCCTTCGACTGAAGAGGAATGAGACTGATCCTCTGCCAGACAGCCTCAGCTGGGGGCCACCATCCCAATGATTTTTTTTTCAACAAGTCCCCGCCCCCACAGACCCTCCACCGTCCACCCGCTGTCCAAACTCCCCGCATTCATTTCTGGACGTGCACTGATAACAGAATTTCCGGGGAACTGTCCAAACAGGCTGCCCTGTGTTGCAATGTGCGCTGTGAGTTGTGTTTTGGACACTAATCGGGATTACTCCATTAGATGGGTATCGCTTGCTGCTGCTGCTTTGTCAGCATTTTAACAGGGAAAAGAAAGTTCCAATTTGTGATGTTGAGTAGTGGAACAAACCACAGCTCGATACTTGTCCTGTAAATTGATTGTGTTCTATCTTCTCTCTTTAAATTGCCAGATGCAAGGCTGTTCAATCTGGATCTTTGTGCTTGAGCTCCAGATATTTCTCTCAGGCCCCAGATGGACTGTGTTGTGCCGGTCGAACAGAGCATACAAATGACACACTGACTTATTTATTTTAACAAGGCTTGTTGTGCTGACACAAACTGCTGACATTTATATTCCCTGCCTCTTCTTCCTCTCATCTTCTCTGTCTCTCATGTTTTCTCCGGTCAAAAGAAGAGTCCTCATCTGTCAGCATCACGGTCATTCCTCCAGATCTCTGGACAGTCCTTTTTTCTAACTCTTGGAGGCATTCTTTAAAGACATTTATTATAAGACAGTAAAGAGTAATGGGGTGTTTCATTTGCCATAATGAAACCTAATCACCCTGCGGACAGTGCTTTGAATCCATCTGTCCAGTGGTTTAATGGTCCAAGTTGAGCCGCGGAACAGAACGACTCTCGGCCTGCAGGCTGCCAGGGGAAGCAGTTGAAGGAAGGGATTCCTTAACATCTTAAAGGATTCAAGTGTGTGGATGATGATGAGATGAATAGTTGGAAGTCTTACTTTTTCCCCTTGGGAAAATATGTATTCTGACAGATGCTCGTGAATCCCTGAAGCGAATTCTCAATAGGATTTGTTTGAAGAAAATCAACTGTCCATTCCACTGTAGTTGTACTGCTTTGCACAACTGCAGTACAGTGTATAATCTTAAGGATTGGCCACACCAGCATTTAAAAGTCAGTACATTCCAATTGAACCACCACAATCCATGGATCCATTGATGTGGCCAGAGGTAATCCCTGCAAACTTGATTTTGGTTAACCTTTACGTGGAAATTTGCGCAGTAGGCCAATAGCAAGCTGTCTTGACTGGGCTGACCTTTGATGTAACAGACAGCTGGTGAAGCAGAAATGGAGGAAGCATTGCATCATTCACTTGAGTGTAAACTGTTGAGTAGAAACTGCTCCACAAAAGAAGAATGGCTGGCAGACAGTCATGAGACAGGAGCCTATATAAAGATGAACCTGGATACGACGTTGCCACTCAGCCTTGCTTCCATTTTTTCATTTTCCTCTTAAGCCACCACTGTAAAAGAGACATCAGTAAAACTGATGACAGGACGCATCAAACTGAAAACCATGTCAATAATGACTGTGTTCAATTTTTGATCCATGGAGGTTTTATGGAGGTTTGTAATTTGTCATTAAACTGAGACATGCAATTTAAAAATCTGTGATGTCATCACAATGTAAAGTCTGCGGGCCAAGTGGGAACTCACTGGCAGGGCCGGTTGTAGAAAACATAACTGCCCATATTTAGTGGGCTGCTTACCCCAAAAGTAAACCAAGAAGACAAAAAACTCTGGTTCATGCACCAGGCCAGCATTAGTTGGAATCTTTGCTGTCTGGTATCTTTCTTTTAAATAGAGGTGTCAATCACAAGTTTCATCACGATATGATATGATATCGATTCTCTGGACAATGATATGATATTTGCTGGTATCCAGCAAATATTGTAAAGCCTGCCTCTATGATTTCGATCCAAATCAAATCAGGGGCCTATGATTGTTATCGGATGATATCATATGTCCATTGAACACATTACATTTATGTGAACTCAAAAAAAAGCAACTGAATTATGGTTCGGCAACTTTATGACTAAACTCTTTCAGACATTTGTGCCACAGACATGCCATGGGAATTTTAAAATAAAGATGTATCTTAAAAATGATGATGTAAATCGATATGGGCATTGATCACATTGGATTGATGAATATTGAATCGATATATCAATTCACATTGATGTATGGTTACACCCCTAGCTCGTAATACATCTGAGGACAGGAGTTGATGCTACAAATACGTGTTTTGAATAAACTGTTATTTCTGTTAGCGGTTAACTAACAAGTTTGCAAATGGACAGCTAGCAAGCATTATGTCCTCGAAATGGTGGAACAGTGGTTATGTGGTTAGCACTGTAGCCTCACAATGAGAAAGTCCTGGGTTTGATTCTCACCTGGGGCAAAGCCTTTCTGTGTGGAGTTTGCATGTTCTCTCTAGAGTTTTTTACGCTAGGTCCCAGGGCAGCTAGGATGGGTTAAATGCAGAGACTGAATCTCACTGTATTATTTTCACCTTTTATTTAGCAATGACTGATTAACATTAGCATGTCTCTGTCTGGTTAACATGTTAGGGGTTAGCATGCCAGTTTGTGAACTTGCCCTACATCACTTTACTTCTAGAAATGCATACTTTGTACACTGGTAAATTTCACAGACGAGTTTTTTTTTTGTGACTTAGCCTTTAGACTTAAATTTTGGCTAGATGAATAAAGGAGATTAATGTAGGATGTGTCAAAGGGACTGTTAAGTATAGCAAGAGAAATATTGACTAGATACCAAAAATTCACATTTAATTGTTAGGTCTTCTTCCAGACTGCAGCTATATGTGCACTATATAACTTGTCTCTAGTGTACAGGCAAAGTTTGCTGTTTAATGTCTGCCTGCCTGTGTTATTTGCCAAGTGTGAAAGATAATTGGTCACCTAGGAGGTTTTAATGGAGCTGCTTTGATGGAGTCATTTAGTTGCACCGCTTTGCATTTCATCACTTCTGCCTGTCAATTATACTTGATTTACAAGGTGTCTAAGGGACAGTGAATGTGAAGCATCAATTTGTGAGTGGGTGATTGCACTAGAGAGAGAGGAGATGGCAGGATATATCATTCATTAACATGGCAGGATGTCCTTCAATTATCCCTTGTCGAATTGAAGTGAGTCATTTCAGTCATTACTCTTATCAGGAACGACCTCTCGCAGGTATATAGGCTGAAAGTCTGCATGAGCGTGCATGACTTGTATAAGAAGCTACATAAGCACTTCAGACTTTTCCAGTGCTGTTGTGCTTGTGTACAGGTGGGACTCATTGCTCACCATACCAGCCTGTCAGAAGTCTGTTGACACAGATGGTTTGTATTCACCCAGGGCCCTATATGAATGCTGTAAAGCTCGCAGAGTAGGAGGACTTCGTATGTATAGAGCAATGAATAGAGAGTACATGACAGTTTTGTTCTCAGGGTTACATGACACCAGATCTCATAAAAAGTTAAAGGCGACAGACATGAACCACTTTCCCAGACAGACCGGGGCACAAAGGTTGCTTGAAGTTCCCCGAGGTTGCATTATGAGCCCTGATAAATCTGAACTGATAATATTGTGCTAATGGCTTATGGGAGAGGGCTGGGACAATAAATAAAAAAAAGGTAATTACGTTGTTAAAAATGGGGGTCATAAATCTGTTTAGGAGTAAGGTCTTTTATCTGGAGGAAAAACAGAGTTTGGTAATGAGAGGTGATGAAGTCCGGTGCCAGTCGTATCTGCGATGAGTTTTCCTGTCTTGATAAAACACAGAAATGTTTTCCCTTGGCGTGGAAGTGTTAGCCTGTTCACACAGCTGGGCCAAATCACCGGGGAGAAATATGTGGCGTCTGAGTCACCCACATGCCACAACACATCTACGATATTAAAAGGAGACATTCACCAACCAAGCTAAAATGCATAATTTCACTTTCAGATAGCTCTCACTGGAATCATATGGTAGCGATCAGTGTTGGACTCACTTCTCAAAAAATATATTGTTCTCATCCATCAATTCAGAAGGAATATTATCACTTTACTTATTACTCCCTGGAAGAAATGATTTATTGTACTTTTTACATCACTTTTTACTTATATACCACGAATTGGCGAGTGCTGCTTCTCCTACTCCTAAAATGAGGACAACTCAGCTACCTCTCCTCCCGACCTCCTCTCTCTCTGTGAGTGATTGCAGATAAAAATGAAATGTAATAGTGTAGAAATCCAATATTCTATTCATCCTAGAATAGAAGGAGTGGAAATACTTGCACGATGAGAGGAGAAGTAAAGTATCTCTGTTCTTGCTCCATGTGTGAGGGGAGGCAGCTAATGATAATTTGGAGGATGTGGTGTCATGTTTTTGCATAATTCATATTAATCCCTAAAGGGTGATACTCAACGTGACTAACCTAACAAAATGAGACTTTGTAACTGTAATATAATTGCTGGAAATGAAATAGTCATTTGTCATGCTGTACAACACTGTGAGAAGTAATTAGATTTTTGACTAATTCATTATCTCCCAACCCTAAAAGCAGTAAAACGTCTTACAAGTTTAAGTAAATTTTATGTTTTAAAGGTCAGTAATATGCTTCAGTTTGAGCATACTCCTTTAAAACGCTTGGTTTTCAACATCATCTCCACTGTAGGAACCTAAATGCAGTTCACTGATGTTTGATTGATTAGTATGCAATAATTTAAAGTTCATATGTGAAACAACAAAAAGAATTGGAAGGAATATTTACAGTATTTACAGGCAGGGCTCAACAATAAGGACTGCCTGCTTGCCTCAGGCAAGTAAACTGCCATGTCAGGCAAGTAAATCTGGCAACTCACTCGCCTGACTGGACAAGTGATAAAAAACAGAATTAAACTATTCAACTGCTTTGATAGCTAATCGTTAAAGTAAATTTTCATGCAAAATGGCAGAAACATAAGTTTTTAGCCACTCTAATATGGAGATTTCTCGCTTTTTGTTTATTATCATATTAAAGTGAATATCTTTGGATTTTAGACTGACAAAACAAGATGATTAAAGACATCATGCTGGATTTGGACAATTTCACTATTTTCTGACAATTTTTAGACAATGCAGCCCTAGATTGCAAACAATTAACTTACTCTGACATCTACTAATAAATAACAATTTGGACAAAAGCAAGTAAATACTGACTTTGGGCAAGAGGGTCAGAAATATACTGGGCAACACTGAAACGTATTTACAAGTTGATGCATTTACAGTTCATATGCAATAAATTAATTGTGCGATTTATTGCACTTAAAATGTGTGTGGATAATTTAAAAAGCATAAAATGTAATTTTATATTCCGTTTGTAATATGTGGGGGTAGGTGACTGGTGTTTCCTAGTAACTGTGCAGCTTTTCACTCTTTTGGTTTTGGACCTTTGGAAACAGACAATTGTGGATTCATTTTTAAAGTGGATTAGGGGAATTGTTATTTTGTCAAGTTAATGCTTTGTTTATTGAAAACCTACATACACAACAGAAATGATTAATCATTAATCAATAAATTGCTCTTAATGTGTAACCAGTTAAATATGTATTAATCGATAAGTAAAAGATCTCATTTGACATTGTTTTATTTAGTGGGGTCTTTTGTTCAACAAGAAAACTTAAACTTTAAATTAAAATTAGAACGGGAAAAAATGAAAATGAGGGGAGAAAATCAGGAAAAAAGACTTGCATTTTAGCATTTTCAACTTTCAGTTGTGGAAAATGCACAAAATTTGCAACACTAATGCACAATCACTCGCATAAACCCCAAATATTTTAATATTATGAATAAAACATCCCATCGTCCACTGTTGATCAGTTACACTGGAAACTAGCAATTATTAAATAATTATGATCAAAACATACAGTCAAAGTTATTACGAACAGCTGGTAAAATAAACAAAGTGTTAATATACTTTGATTGCTGTGGGAATAAAGGATTAGGAAGAAATTCGCAATTGCATTTATAGTTACAATTTAGATGTGATAATAAAGGCTTTAAGAGTCTGGAAAGTTTTGGTTTAAGGTACCTTGAAGTGCTCGAATTTTACTTTTCAAAAGCTGCACGAGCCCTGTAAGACACATCATGATTGATGGTTGTTCCCCTGAGTCATAGTAATTTCATTTTGCCTCATTTTGATTCTGTTAAAAATTTAAAAAAGCACTCAGGATGGTAGCAGAAAAGGGTAGCCAGACTCCTTCTGCTAACTTTTCAGCACATAATCCATTAAAACAGTCAGATTTGTATTAAATAAAATAGGTTTAGATGTTTAAACACAGAGATGTAAGTACACTTTCCTCATGTGGGATTTCAGCCTTCAGTTTGTGTAAAAAAAAAATGAAACGAAACAAAAAAAAAAAGCTCCCAGTTGACCCGTGGACACTTGCTCAGCAGTATGAATGCAGTTGGGCCCATTTGTCTGTCTGTCTGTCTCTCCACCTCTCCTTATTTAACACACATATTCTTGGAAGCGAATGTGAGCCATATTAAATCTGACTCCTCTGCCGAGCGGTAATGCGAGCGCCGGCGGTTAGTTTTATATGTTTCACAAGCGTGTAAATATTTAATAGAAGAGCAGGATGGAGTGCTGTGTCACTGTTCCTGCCCCGTCAGCCATACAGAGCAGAGAGAGAAATACTGGGGGAATTTCTTCCTGACAGGAGAAATTTATGGAGCAGCCAGAAGATTCATACACAAGTCTTATTCTGAAGCGTATTTCGTCGCAGTCGGATTCTTGGATCGTGTGACAGACATGGATATACAAGCTGTTTATGGTTGCAGAAGATGTCAGTTGGTATAGATGTTGATACCTAACTTGATATGTATGAAACATGATGGTGACTAACAGCATTCCAAACTTAAAATGTGTGTTTGGGATGTCTGTTTGGCATTTTGTGACTGCAAACTGTACGCTCACGGAGGCTGCTTGGAGTTCAGACGCATTTTTTGATCTCATAGAATTTTCCATTCATATTTTTGAAACCCATGGGTTTTGCTTTCGAATACCGTTTTCGAGACTCATCCTGAAATCCTAATCAGTGGATGAGCTGCGTGCTTCGTGGTGAGTGGTGCTCATGGCCATTATTAATCTGCTTGGTCGACACATTGCAAAGTTGAAAATCTTCCTTAAATTGTCTTCAGGCGGTGTGCTGGTGGTCTGAGCGGTTTGAGACGCTGACCATGTAATTGTCCCTGGTTCGAGTCTGGCCACATTCCTTTGCTGCATTTCACTCCCTTCTCTCTCTGGCTGCATTTTTGGTCAACATTTTACTATCAGCTGTACAATAAAAGTATTTCTTTAAAATTCTTGATGGCAAAGGCACACAACCGCAAAGTCCCCGGTTTGATATCAGCTGGGGACCTTTTTTGCACATCATACCTTCTTACACTCTCTTAACTATCAAGCACTATCCAATAAAGGCAAACATGCCCAAAAAGTGCTGATTATTTTCGTAGTTAATCAATTTATCGTTTAGTTCATAAATGTTAAAAAATTGTTAAGAATGGTCGGCACAATTTACCAGATCCAAAGTGACATCTTCAAATTGTGAATGACAAAGACAAGCAGCAAATCTTTGACATTTTTGCTTGAAAATGACTGAAACAATTAATTGATTATCAAAATAGTTCGGTTAGTTTTCGGTCGACTAATCAATTAATAAACTGATTGTAGCAGCTCATCGATTCTATCGTTTTTAAGCCAAAATGCCTAAAATCCACTGGTTCCAGATTTTAAAATGTAAATGCAAAATGTTTCATGGTTTCTTCATCTTCTAGTACGGAGGCTTTCAATGCTTTCTCAGCCAAGGACCCCTTACAAGATAGAAATTACAGTGTACTGGGACCCCCTCTTATACGTCCTGTGGATTAGAGAGCCACCATTAATGCAGAATTTATTCAAGGCAAAGACAAGTTGCCTACTAGGTGCTAGTTGCTCTAACTTCTGAACTTTTACTTCAAAATTAAGTTACCATTCACTGAATTATGAACCACTGTTCTAGTGAACATCTTTGAGTTTCTAATTGTGAGTTGGACACAATAAGCTATTTGAATTTGTCATTTTAGATTTTGGGAAAGGTTGTTTATTTCCAGACAGTTTATGGACCAAATGTTAAATCGAATAATCCCAAAAAATTATCTACAGATTCATCTATATTGAAAATAAGAGTGGGTCAATTTTAAAATGTTTGTTTTGTTGTCCCTGGCCTTAGATTTTATTTCTATTCCTGCAGGTACTTTAAAAGCAATGAAAAGTCAAATTCTTTGTGTGTGCGCAAATACTTGGACAACAAAGCTGATTCTGATTGTTTTGCAGCTTTGACGGGGAAGTTGGCCTGAATTTTGTGTTTTAGTGCCAGTCATGCAAAAGTGGTGATGTTATATGATGTTGATCATGTTTTATTTTGAGTTACCGTTGTCAGGAGGCTCCACAAGTATAAAAAGTTTATTGCTTTATGGTTGTAAATGTCAGCTGCTAAACAGGATTACCAGTATGTCATCACTTGGTGCTAAAGACGAAAACAACTTTGTTTTCAAAAACAAAACACTATGATGATATCAGTGCCTGCATTCTGAAATAAAAGGTAACAGGATGCAGGGTCAGACTTGCAGGCTGATCTTTTAGCTGAACTAAGTAAATGTACAGATTTTACGTATTCAAGTTAATTAAAATTTCTAGTACTTATTTTCAGAACATACAGGCCTAACTTGAAGACTTTTTTCGTGTAATATCTTCTAAGTTGAGAAAACTCAAAAATTCAAGCCAAGTGCCTTCACTAGATTTTTATTAAGTTTTGAAACAAACTAAACAATGTTTTGCTGATCTACGATCTTTTGTTGAGATAAGTTACCTCAAGTTTCTTCTTTAGATAAACTTAAACCTTTGAGTTTTAGAAACCCCCAAAAATCTCTTCTAAAACTCGAAGATTCAAGTGTATCTAAAGAGGAAATGTAAATTATCTCAGCAAAACATTAGTTGATAAAACATTTTCAAAACTCAAGAGTTTGAGTTGGGCTCAAAACTAAAAAAATCTATTGAATAAGTTGCCTTAAAATTTGAAGTTTTCTCTTTTTTATTCCTTTTATGCCTGTGCATCAACATCAACCATGTCTGCTGCTCTTGAAGATGTGATTCATCCATCCACACATTAACTGAAGGGGGTCAGTAATGCAGGATTATAAATTCACATGGACTGAAAGCGGAGAAAGCAGAAATATATAGTAGTTGTTGCTATTTCAGTGTGGGCTACTGTAAGAAAATATTCAAATAAAGTTCAACTAAATCGGCATTTCCAACTACATCGAATTAGCGTGGACATGGCATAAATAAGGTCTCAACATAATGCTTTTAGTCTCATCATTACTCCTGCACTTGAACAAATCCATGCCACTCAATTACACATTTAATTTCAGCAACCTAGCAAAGAAGCTAATGTTCTTTGAGAGATCTCTCAGAGGTCCTTTTCACTTTGACTGTGGGTGTAGATTGGAGGCAGGGCCGAGGGAAAGAGATTTCTTCAAGGCCTATAAGCTCCCTGATTTGACCATATAGAGGGAATAATGAGCTTCTCCACTGTGTCTCAGCCCAACCCAGGAACCCCAAAACACACTCACTGCAGGCTCTTTGCCTGTGATAAGCAGCTTTACAAGTGTATTCACAGATGATTGCAAATAACATGACTTTATTCATTTAATTTTTTACACAGAAAAAAAACCCCATAAAATTGTTGCTACTTTTACACAAAAATATGTAAACTTTACATTTTTTTACACAGAAAATTGTAAACTTCACATTTCTTTGAACCAAAATTTGTAAACTTAAAGTTTTTTACACAGGAAATCATATGGTTTAGGCTGTTTTTTGTACAAAAATATGTAAGAAATACATTAATAGTAATTATACATACACACATATATATATATATTTTCACATTTTTTGCACAAAATTTGTAAACTTTTTGTTTCCATTAAGAAAATTGTGAACTCTTTTTTGATACAAACATATAGAAACTTTTTTACACAGAAATATGTAATTTTTACATTTTTTACACAAAAGTGTGAACTTTACACTTTTTGCACAAAAATTTGTAAACTTCACCAAAAAACTTTTGGTTATTTACACAGACAATTGTAAACTTACACTTTTTTTTTACACTAAATATGGAAACTTTTTTATAGAGGAAAATGTAAACCTAATGCTTTTTTTTTACACAAATATAGTAAAATCTCAAAACTGTATCAAATCCAACAAAAAACAGAGATAAACACGGACAACACCTAAGAGAAATGAGAAATGGAACTGGCGGTAACAATTTAAAAAGAGACTGGAAAGAAGCAAGACAGTACAATCAAAATAATGGAAAGGATTTTCCTGATTAACCTGAGGTTCTTCACAACACCAAAAATCTTTTTAAAATACAATCTGTAAGGCAGCGCAGAATGCTGGTGGGAATGCTGGGAAAATATGTAAACTTAAATTTTTTTTACACAGGAAAATGTAGTCTTTATGCTTTTTAGACACAAAAATGTGTAGACGTTAGACTTCAATTTCAGCAACCCAGCAAAGAAGCTACTGTTCTTTGAGAGATCCTCAGAGGCCCGTTTCACTTTGATTGTGGATGTAAATCGGAGGCAGGGCAGAGGGAAAGCAGATTTCTTAAAGGCCTATAAGCTCCCTGATTTGACCATATAGAGGGAATAATGAGCTTCTCCACTGTTGTCTCAGCCCAACCCTGGACTTAAGTCCTCCCCCAACAAACCTCCATTCACAAATGACGTGTTTTGCATTTACATATACATTTAAAGGAATCCTTAAAGTCTTGGATTAGTCCGCGCCCCCCTCACTTCAAGAGTTCTATTGGTCCTTTCCACATCAGTGGTGCCTCATTATGAGCTTCCTTTGGACTCAAATGAGTTAGAAGTCTTTCCAGAGTTGAAAGTCGCTCAGTCGTTCACTTGTAACATTGTACTTGTTTCAGCTGCTCTCATTTAGAAAGCCTGTTGGTTTACATGTAGTGTATATTGTGATTTACCTCAGAAGAAGAGATTACACCTCCGCTCTGGACATGGTTAACTTGTTGCTGAACAAGTGCACGCCAGCTGATGTCAGACCAAACAACTCCTACACCCTCCTCCCCCACGTGAACGTCAGCAGTGAGTCACCGCAGGAAGTTATCAAATTTTATGAATCAGTGTTACGTTTCAGTCAAATTTCCTCACTTCCTGTAAATGGTTCCTGATCTGCCTTGTACCACCGTCATCATCTGAGCAGAGCGGACACATCTGTGTGAGGCAGAGCTCCACATGAGACCTCCGTCACCAGAAGATGGATGGAAATGTATCAGCTATGAATAAATACACCCAACAACTTCCCCTTCATCCCTCCCTCATTGCAACAGATGTTAGAGCTCGGCCGTGTTTTCTCTCCCATGGTGCAATGTGGTTCCACTTTTGTTTATTTATCCTCTCATTCCCGTACTTGTCTTGAGTGGATGCGGAAACTGAGTGCGCACGCATGGAGCTGCGTGTATATTTATGTGTAGGTGGAGGGCCACGCTAAAAGAGATTACCCAAGCTCCGTCATGCACACGATGTGGTTGCGTGACCCCATTGTAAACCTGGAGGCCGACCTCTGACCTTTTGAGAAGCGATGAAATGGAGGGAAACCTCCCATTTCCCTCCGCCGGGGTTTGGAGACTCTTCTGGTGTAGAGGAAGCTTTTGTTAATGAGCTCTAGAATGGATTTTTAATGCCACCGTCACTTAGTTTGAAGAGGAAGAGCAGGGCAAAAAGCGCACGCAAGAGCAGAAACAGGTGTCAGCACTTGACTAGACAGATGATTAAAATAGAGGGACGATTTCATATTTCTTGATTTCAGGGAAGGAATTCATGGTCTCCATGGGGTTTTAAAAAGTCTACAATCCAATAATCTGAAATTTAGGCCTTAAAATGTCTTAAATGTGATTTTGACAGGTCTTAAAAAATTACTGAATTAATGCAGTTAATGTTACTTTATGAAGTCACATTTTTCAGTCTTGCTTTTATATGACTTTTAGGGAAAAATTTGTCTTGATCAGACTGCGACAACTTCAAAACAAAACCAACATGGAACCAATAAAGACTATGCAAACTGTGAACTGTGCAAAATCCAGCCCTAACGTGACCCACTCTGGACTAACAATGTTAATGCCCCTGTAGCTCAGTTGGTAGAGTGTGCGCTCCATGTATCAGTGTGCTGCAGTGGCTGCTGGTTCCACTACTACTGCCTGCGGTCCATTTGCTGCATGTCATCCCCTCTCTCTCGCCCCTTTCCTGTCATATCTTCAAGCTGTCACCTATCAAATAAAGGCAAAAAAAGCCCCAAAAAATAATCCTGACTCCTGACACCAACGTTAAAAACGGACGTGCTCTGGACTTTACACAGGGTAGCTAAAAATCATTCACATTATTTCACACTTTTTTGCCAGTATGGACCATTTATAATGATCTTAAAAAGTCTTAAAACATCCTACATTTAATTTAATTTGTCAAATTAAATTATTTGTCAAATAATACCCCCTCTTAAGTTAACTACCCACATGGCCAGTATGGAATGCCCTGTTATGAACTTGCTGTTGCGCCCTTAAAAAGAAAGTTGTAGAATTTCTCAGTTAAAAGTACATGCAATGCAGCAACAAACTCACATTTCTCAGTTACTTCATCATCACTCTGGACATCATCAGTAGCTCCCTCAACTATATTTGTAACATGAAAATTAACAACTAACAGCGAGCTAACATTAACTAACGATTAATATTATGTGATAGGCACAAGCAGCTAAACACTGCACAGTCCAAGTATTATTACACCTGTTTTTTAAAGGTTAGCAGGATATTGCTGCATACTGTTAGCTAAGTTCACACATGCATAGAGTTCTGAGGACAGTCCCTGTTTTTGGTGGCTTGTTCCCCTAGAAATGTCAGAAATGTGCTTATAATGAGGTCAAAGTATGTGTCTGTAATCACCTTCTCGCTATCACACTCCAGATGTCTGTTCTGTTAAAATTATCTCTTTGTCTGGAGTTTGGAAACATTAGAAACCCTGAGCTGACACTTTCACATGCTAACGGAGACGTACTTTCAGGCTTCATATACTGTGAGTTATAGCTCATTGTATAGCTCTCACAGACACAGACAGGTTTACAGAGTTACAATAATGATTGCCTGCGCAGATGTCTTTTTATTTTTTTCTTCCTCTCCCACGCCTACACTTTCAGGTAAATGTTTAATTGTGACATACCACTTACACAACTGGTGATATATTAGGTAATCTTCCTTTTTTTATAGCCAAATCTGTGTGATGAAAAAGTCCATGGTTGCACAGTTATCTCCTTAACTTATGTGCCTCCTCCTACCCTCCCTTTCGCAATAAACGTCGTCAGCCATGTGCTGATGTTTTACAGTTTCGTTTTCCTCACTTGTCATCTGTTACTGCATCTTTTATGGTGTCATATGATCATGGATATAGTCCCCCCCCACCCCCCGCCGCCCCGCCATGAGCATACCTGAGTTCACAGAAACACACTCACTCCAGTCTCTTTTCCTTAGGCTGTCAGATAAACAACTTTACAAGTGTATTCACAGATGATTACAGATATTTATATAGATTCATTTGAAACAGTAGTAACTAAATTTAATGTATACGGCAATAATTTCTTTAAATATTTGTAATAAGAAATTATATCATGAAACAGATAACACATAATTATATCCTGTCCAAAATTGTAAACTTTTCATTTTTACAAAGAAAATGCAAACTTTAGCTTTCTGTTTTTCCACAAAAATAAGTAAACTTTCCACAAACTTTCTTTCTATTATGAAAACTTGATGTTCAGTTTACTTTCATTTGCAAACTTTACTTTTTTTCCACACAAAAATATATGCTCTTATGTAAACTTTACATTTTTTACACAGGAAAATTTAAACTCTATACTTTTACTTTACACAAAAAAATACTAGAATTGAAAAAGTGTAAAGTTCACATGGACAACACCAAAGAGAAATGGAACAGGCAATAACAATTTTGATTAGAGTTTGAAAAGAAAACATATAAAAGAATTTTCAAGACAACGCAATCAAAATATTGGAATAAATTTGCATGGAAAAGTAACATGAGGGTTTTCACAATATCAAAAATTGTCTCAAAATACAATCTATCAGGCAGAGGAAATGTGGGGAAGCAGGAGGCTGACCATGCAGAATTTTTTTCATTTCTCCCCAGCATTGAAAAAGTTTTGGACAGCAGTTTAGGAGAAAGCCACAAACATTTAAAGAAGTTTCTACAACCACCCAATATTGTGTTAGGGACTCCTCCATTCCAAGCATTTCACTTGGAAGTGGATGGATGTTAACTCACCATCTTTTAATGTATAAAAACTAACTCGTCTTCTCTCTTTTCTCTCTGTCTTCCTTTCATTTCTTTTGTTCTGTCTGTTATAAAAAATAGTATAAATGTGGCAGGATGAATGAAAAAAGTGATGAACTTGATCATTTGTGATGCTAAAACCTAAGATAAGCAGCTTCAGGGCCTCGTTAGCAGCACAAACGGAAATGCTGCCGCTACATGCTACTGTTCTTCCTCTGTCCCTCCACCCATCTTTCCTGACCATCTCCCACCTTTTCCTCATCCACGTTTCCTGGACATGTCATTCGCTGAGTAAGGAGGTTTCTTTGTGACCTCCTGTTTCATGGAATAGGAGGTACAGGAAGTGAATAGGAAGAGGAACTCCTGTGGCACAAAGGAAGTGATGGCTGCTCCTACCTTGAACTTAATTCGTCATTTATCGAAACAGTAATTAGTTACTCAGTGCTGGCAGTGGCAATGGCCTCAGGAACATGAGGGTCAGTTCGGATATGAGGCTGTAGGCGTGCGCCAAAGAAGAGGAAAGGTCAGAGGTCAGTGTGTGCGAAGTTCAGGGTGGGACATTTCCGATGTTCTCTATAAAACAGACATCTGGGGTCATGTTACCATAATCATTTTCTCTAAGACACACACAGAACATTAACAGCGCGTCCCATACCTCCGGATGAAGATACACCATCATATCAGTAACAGCACATTGACACTCGCCACACACACACAGACCTGTTTGACGCCTATCCCCTATCCGCTGTGTCCTCATAAGCAGGGTGTCTCGTGTCCTCTTCTATTTTTACCGGCAGGCGCTGAAAGCCTCTGGAAGCTCCTTGTCAATGGGCATCTCATTCCACCGCCAACGGCGTGTCACCATTTATTAAGTCGTCATTACTCAGGGCCGCTCCGGCTGCCGTGGTGCCGGGGGGTGTCGCAAATAGATCGGCGAGGATAGGTCGGACTGTTGCTGCACTCCCTAAAGGGCAAGCCATAAAGGCGTGTTCCAGCACATCTCACTCCGCGGGTGGAGATCGATGCAGGTAGCCGGGCTGCCATTAGTTTGGCTAATGCGGATAAATGGGAGGGAGGTGTCTGATCGGGGCAGAGGAGAGAGGCAGAGGTCGATGGAGAGAGGCTGAGGGTACTTTCATATGTCTGTCCGCACATTGTTTTGTTTGGGGTAAACAGCTAAAAAGGCTGTTTAGACTAAAGGGGTGATGAGATACGAGGACGTGGACGCCACGGTTGTGGAAGTGAATGCACCATGGAAGGCTTGGAAGACATGTAGGCGCACAACAAACATGTAGGCACACAACAAAATTCATCCAGAACAACTTAAACAAAACTTTAGATGGAGGGAGTAAAGAGGTGCAGTTCTTCTTAAATTCTTAATCATCTCGGCAGATTTCACACATCAGTCTGTTTATAAGTGCTGGGGAGTACTACTGCATAATAGAGTTGGGCAGTATGTTAAAATTTTCCAACTGGCCACCATCAGCCCATCAATCTGCAGTTGCAGTTTTATTCCCACACCTGCTCCCGAGTGTCAGCTGGGAGATGTGTGCGAGCAGCGAGTTCGCTTACTTATTAAACAGAAAAATATAACCTTACATCTTCTGATTCTTCTGAAGTTTCTCTGCACTTAATTGTCCTGTTAACATGTTGAAAAACATACTTTATTCAAACTCAACAGAAACTCTCTAAGATAGTCTTGGTTAGTCTTTCCACGATTCCAACAATCAACAACCCTGGTTTGGTTGAAATAGATATTTAAACCATAATGACCTTAATTCACTGCATTAGATATGAGCAGTGCCTCTCAGTCTGGAGATCATTAGGTTAGCTAAATAGACAAAAATTGACGCCCAAAAACAAGGTCATGATTCATCCAAAAAAGTGAAAAAAGTTCAGTAAAGTCATTTGAGGCTTCAGAGGGAGCTGCGTAAAATCTGATGACTTGCAAAAGTGATGCCTTTGAGTCAGCGTTGGTTGGGGCTGAAGACGACAAGTTTGAAAATGATAAAAAAAAATGTGGAATTAGAAAGAAGAGAGCTCACCAGACAGCAGCCAGCTCCTCATCTCTGCTCGGATCTAGAAGCTTGTGGTTTCATAAGACGCCGCTACTATAAACACACCTGAATCTCCAGCCGAAGTGTTGGTGGTGGAGTTGCATTATGGGTAATGTATGTGTCAGGTATTGACAAGGTAGAAGAAAGCATGGAAGAAAAAAGAGGACATTTCTGGTTCTTCTGTATTGATTTTGATTTTTTTTTTGTCCATCATGAGTCAACAATGCATTAGGAGTGAACTGCATAATCAGAGTCCACTTATAAATCTACTAATCACCATCTGCTCATATCGTCCGATAGGTGTTACATTACAAACACGACACTTTGTGATGGCGACTGACTCACAGTCATGTCAACCTCACACTCTCAGTAAACATAAGCACCAATTCCTCCTCAGGCTTGTTGTGTTGACAAATTTGACCAAAAGACTAAAGACATTTTCTGTATATTTTTATTTAACTTCAGTCAGTTTTGTAAGTAGTAGTGAGTTTTTTCATTTAGTTTTTTTAAGTCTAGTTTTTAGTGTTTCAGTCAATTAAAATGTTTTTTCACACCTAGTTTTAGTTTTTAGTTTAGTTTAGTTTTTGGTTGCTTCGTACTCACTAAGTCAGTTGCTGAGACCCGAGAACATGGTGACATGTCTAGAACGTCCAACAAGGCAAGAAATACGCAGCAGTTGGATGATCAGACAGGTTGTAAACAAGTCAGCTGTTTCACCAGATTATCTAATCCCCTGTCAAAACTGAAAATAAATGCTCCTGAAAAGGATCCTTGATAAACTGTGTTGAATATTTATATTGTAGAGTTAGTGTAGAAATAGATAATAATGCCTTGATTTTCTTACAGATATTTTTGGCTAAACTGGCGGTTTGACAGGGATTTCTCTCCCCGTCTGACCTTTCAGCAATGATTCACTATTTGTTCCAGATCTCAGCAGTTAATTCAGAGAGTACAATGTTACTCATAACAATAGGAACGATGGCCAAAGCTACAAAAATAAGATCCAAGTTGTAATAAACTGGATGGTGTTCCTAGAAGGAGACAGATGGACACCAACAGCCCTGTCTACAAAAAAAGTTATTTTTACAATTTTCTAGTACACGCAAACACACAAAATGCCAGATCAGATACGCTTTACAGTGCAGCGACAATAGTTTCACTCCACAAAGCAGCGGTGGCGTGCTGGAATATGAGGGCGCCCTTATATCACAAGTATGCACTCACTCCGCTCACTGTACCAGCCCAGTTCTCAGGTTTTTCAGTATCTTGAGGTGTCTGAGTCGACACATCAGCACCCCTGTTTATCAAAGCTTTTATCACCTCACCGCTCCGAGAGGAAGCAGGAGGTGCCCTTTAATACACACACACACACACACACACACACACACACACACACACAAAACACCTGCAGGGCCTGGTGGGGGTTGAGAGGAGGGGTGGCAGAGGGGGGGCGGGTGTTGTTGACCTGCCTGGCCGATGTGAATGACTTACCAGATACAGGATCTGTCTCAGACTATACAGGTTAACTACCAGCATGTGTTCCACTCAACCGGCTAGTTTCATGTGGATGAGTCAAAAACAGATGTATACTCTCTGTGGGAAAAATGATGACTTGTAATTTATGTAGCAGCGTTCCTCATAACTCTCTGGAAAATACGTAAATAAATATTCTGTTCTCAAAAGAAAACAAATTTCGGAAATTAATATGGAGGCTATTTTGACAAGAGGCAGACCTTTTTGAGTAATCTTATTTATAATCTGCTTTGCCAGAGGCGGGGCTTGGGGTGTACATGATATGGCTGTTACAGAAATTAGACACTGTTGTTCTGTCTTGCCTGCCCCTGATTTATTTCTCTTAACTTTTCCCAGGACCATGACTGTTTTTCGTCAACCATATAATCCTGTTGGCTTCTTCCAAACTTCCAAACCTACTTCAGACCCAAGTGTCAACCCAAAGATCCTAAAAAAGTCATGAATATGAGCTGCAGTGCTTTTAAGCATTAAGAGATGAACTTTCAAACCTGTTCTGATTTGAACTCCTATTTGAGAAAATAGAATATTTTCTGACTGTCAGGTGGTGAAAAAACTGCAAATTCCCCGTCAACATCCTGACGACACAATGTAAAAAAGTCCTGCTCTTACATATGATGTCTCTAATGGTTTTTTTTTCCAACAAGCTGTTTTCTTAAACGAAATCTACATGGACGAGAAGTTCTTAAAGTGCTCCAAAAAATTAAAGATTTAAACAAAATTTTAAATCTTCAGTTCCATGACAACTGGACAAACTCCACTTAGTACGACTCTGTGAAACAGTCACAAGCTCCAGAACAGCTAGTAAAAGGACCTGGTGGTGAGATATTTTCAGCTGTTTCAAGTCAAAAAAATCATTACTTCCACCCCTACCTGTTCATTTTTTCTAAGGTCAAAAGTTCACTTTCAATCTCAAAAACGTTCCGTATTTTTTACCATTCAATATGTAAATCAGAAAATTGGCTCCTGTAACTTCAGAGGCTTGGTGCACAGCAAAATATCCAAAGACATTTGACTAATATTGGTTCAATCCATCAATCAATATTGGTTCAATCCAAAAATGATCAATCCATCATTAACAAGGTGAGTGTGGATCTTTGTTCAGGACGTAGGTTGCTTTCATCCAAGATGTTTTACAGGTGCTGACTCAAAAAAAGAGAAAAAAATAACTGAAGGTAGGAGTCAAAAAGACAAAAGACCCGTGCAGATCTCTGTAAGGCGTTAACTTTGATTTATAACAGGGGTTCTCAAACTTTTTCATGTCAAGAACTCCCACAATGCACATTAGTCCACAGAGCCCTAGTTTGACAGCATTTTTTGTTAAGGAATCTTCTCATAAGGTATTTTTTTATTTTTAGTTTTGAGTCAAACTCAAATCAACCCTGTTTCCTTCAGTTAAATTCATTGGCTTTATTGGCATGACTGCGTAAAATACAATGTGGCCAAAGCATAGTAAACAAAATAAGCAATAAACAACACAAAAGGCAAACCTTCCTTGTTCCAACCTCCAAAAACTGCGATAGTAAAAATATCCTGTTCCTCTTTTTGCTGGGGACCCATTACAATCTACTCAAGGACCCCTGTTAGTCCCTTGACTTCAGTTTGAAAACCACTGCTTTATTAAATTGAATTCATGTGGAGTTATCAGTTCAATATCTGACTTTTGTCTCAGGTCATACAGGTGACCTGTAAATCAGCTGACAGGGGCAGTAAAGCCAGTGAACGATTGTTTGAGGCTTTTTAAAGCAGGAGTTTTGGTGTCAGAGATATTAAAACAAAGGAAATGATGCCAGGAAATTCATGACGAACAAATAAAGGAAATCAGAGCGGAAGAGACAGCACTATAAAAACCTAACCATCCACTGTACTTCCTATCCACTATACTGGTTTCACCGTTGCTCTCAAGTCATCCCACCCCCCTCCTCTCTCTCTCTCTCTCTCTCTTTCTCTCTCTCTCTCTCAGCTGCTCTCCCTCCTCCCCTCTCTTCCCGTGGATGGTGTAGCTCTCTCTCTCTCTCTCTGGCAGTCTGGTGGAGCCGCACACAAGGATTAGAGGGTTGCTGTGAGTGTCTGCTCAAAGAGAAGAAGCCAGAAGACAGAAAGAGATAAAAAAGAAAGAATCTCCAGGGGAGGATAGCCTCACTATTGTGGATCTCTGATTTACCTTCAAGCAGGCTACACCTTTCCTCTCATTCTGAAGCTGAAGCCTTGCTGAGCCTCCACCTGGGGGAGAACAGGGACTATCTAGCCTGGACCTCCACACGGGGAGCCATGTGAGCCCCTCCACCCACTTCACACTACAGAAGTCCCCCCCTCCCCAACAGGCTGCACTCTGAGCTTTGGGGAGCACCATCAGGATTTTTTTTTTTGCCTCCACTTTCAGGGACTCTCCAGGCTCGGTGTAGCCCCCCAGCGGGAAGGAGATCTCTGGGCACTGGTCGGGGGTCTTGAGTGCCCCCCAGCCAGCAGCACTCCAGCACCATGGATTACCTGTTTGGGATTGTAGTGCTGCTGTGCGGGGCGGTGCAGCCGGGAAGAGGTGTTGGTGAGCCCAAGCACAACGTACCCAGGCTAAAGCTGTCATACAAGGGTAAGACCATTCTCCATTGACTCCAGGATACACGGGACCGCGCTGGTGGTGGTCGCTGGTGCTTTTAACTAGCTTGTCTAGTCTTATTTTTCTTGCCCGTGGCTGCTCTTTCATGCTTTTCTTTTCACCCATTCTTTCTTTTTTTCCTTCTTCTATTTCTGTGAATCTATTTCTGCCTCCGTGTCTCTCTCATTCACTCTTTCTCCCTCTTGGTCAGCACACAGCATCTAACTCTCTCTGTGTTTAACCCTGCTGTATTCCCATTAACTCACTCCTCCCCTGCCTGACTCTTGGAATTAGGGTTGTCACAATACCAGAATTTTAAACTTAGATATAATACCAATATTTAAAAAACAGATACTCAAAACCATGCCAAAAAGAAAACACAAAATAAGACATTTTTTTCTTTTTTAACAGCATAATATGCAACATTTTCCTTAAAGCTACTACAAGAAACTTTCATATTTTGTTGATTTTGGAGGCCCCTGTGGACAAAAGCGGTAGTGTTTCCACCGTAATAATCACAAAATATAACGTGAAAAAATAAGATTATCTAAAGAAAAATCTTCTTAACGGTCTAATGTACTACTCATTTTATCTTTGCATGGAAAAATATAAACACGGGCTCGTCCTATCTAATTTCACGGACAATCTCACTCAGCGGCGGCCATTTAGAATAAATGCATAGAAATAGCCGATCTTCCCGCGGATGGTCTCGTTAACTTATGTAGGTTGTATAGAGGCTTTAATAATGAATTCTGTGTATAAGCAGTTTAAAACTCAGTAGCTTTTAAAAAAAGCGTATCGACTCATATAAACAGAATCCCTTTCAGTCATCACTTATGACCCACTGGAGGTGTCCAGTTGTGGCTGTGTCTGCAGAAACCCTACCCTCTGCCTGTATTTTCTTATTTTCTCATTATTTTGCTGCGCTCTTGACACTTACCCAACCCAAAACCTCTGTATTTGATGCCCTGGTGCTGAGACTCAACAATTGACTTATATTTCTGGCACGTTTACGAACATTTCTGGCCTTTTAACTCAACAGAAAAGTGCAGAAAAAGTCGCTGTGAACGCTGTCTGGTTTTAGGCAGGAAAATAAAGACTAAACTGAACCGAGCTCTTGAATGAGCACTTAAGTCTTTTCATTTTTAGAGCTACGGTACTTTCGATACTATCAAATGTTAGTATTGTGTTGTTTTAAGCATGTGGTATAGAAAGAGTATTGATCCTTTTGACAACCTTACTCAGAATTCTCCTTACAAATAGTCAGATTGGTTCCATATGCTGAGGAAGGGCTCTTGCCTGGAGTTAAATGTATACATTGGCCCCTGTACCAATTTTCCCCTTGTGCTGTCCCCTTCTGCTAGTACTGTACAGCCCTGTTAAGTGCTCTGAACAGGCAGTGGAGCCTCTGTTTTGATGGCTTCTGTCCCAAAAAGCTCATGACACAGAGCCTTTCTTTAAGGGGCCATGCAGGTTTCCCCGACTTCTCATTATCCTAAATGGATCCAACAGTTGTAGAGTTTTGTTTAAATGGAAAACTATACATGCATGTGTGCATTAGAATGAGAGGAAGTTTCGTGTGTCTTTTTATATCGTGCACGTGTAAGTTTTTGACGTATACAAGCAAACATGTTATTCTCTCTCCTTCTGTGTTATTTTGAGGGGAGACTGCGGAGCGCCGGCTCTTCCTCTCCTCCTCCTCCTCCTCTTTCTCTCTCTATGTCTCGTCTCCTCTCTCACACCCTACACTAAATCAGGCTCTTTGTAATAGCAGACTTTTCATCTCGGCTAGAAATAACTGGCAACATTTTTGGCATATTTTGGGAAAGGTTTTTTTCGCTTTTTAATGTCAGTGGAGGGAGGCTGTTGTGGTTCTTTGTCCCCTAAAACATGACCGAAAGTATATGGCTGGGAGTGTGGTCTCCCGATTCTTTATTTTAGTCCCGTTTCTCTCGTAAAACATGCCCTCTGAAAATTTATGAACAGCCTGATTTGCCGTCGTTTTGCAGCTGAAAACATGAGTGTGTGGTTGATGGTCCCCCAGTGTGTTTGACTGTCACCCAAAGCTTTGGTTCCTCAGATAATTTCAATCTATACTGAGGGAAAAAATCAGTCTGAATGTGATGTTTGTCACTCTAATTCATTTCTATCTTTAGCTGAGACGTTTGGTATAACTTATGTTTAGAGGCCTACTATATGACATGCTTTATTCTTTAGATGGAGCGCAACTTGTAATTTTGGGATAGTATATTTTCCTTTATCACCCTGTCAACTTCCAACTGTATATGGTGATTGTCTACGTTCTAAATCTGGAATAAAATAGCATTTTACTTTAGTATTTTAACATTTAAAGCTATAATATGGAGCATTTGTGCATTAAAATGTCTAAAAACGCATTTTATATATTTTGTTTAGCTGTGTACTTGCATTTTCCTAAATGTTTCCAACAATGGTCAAACTCAGAGAAATCGTTAATTTATTTTAGGTACTGGTGTGTTTCCTGCCAGCTGCTAGAGAGGAGAACCTTTCCAATATTGATTTAAGTCATTCATCAGGTATCATTCTCCCTTCACCGATATGCACTCCAAATTAAATTCCAAAAGGCCACATGCTTTCTACATGTAAATACTATATTAAGCAGCATGAATAGAAAGTTGAGTGTTGTTTGCAATGTCTGCTCTACATTTAGCACATCATATTAGGGATATACAGCTGGACTGAAGAAATGTACTTGCCAGCTCACTTGCGGTGTATATTCTGAACAAACACATTACAAAAGCATTACAAACAAAAAGTAACATTTGCATTCTGGAATATAAAACGATTAACTTAAACTCTCAGCAATGCAATGCTCTCAGGTTCTCAGCTGCACATGTGAATGTCACAAGCCACAATACTCCAGTGCCTCAACATGGTTGAAGGAAACCATTACACAAGATACATTACACAAATTAAACAAGCTTTCCAGATGTGAAAACTCCAGGTGGATGTGCATCAACATCAACTGACAGAGCTTTTCACCTTTAACTGAACTTCAGTTGTCAGATGTCAGATCGGAACTATGCGATACGTTGGATACGTCAGAGAGCAAAAGAGGAAGTCGACTTAACGTAACGTGAATAAAACTTTACATTACCTCGTCTCTGAACAAGATTTCTGCCTGAGTCATGTCAGATAGATTTTCATCAGCAGTAATGGTTGTTTAACAATGAAAACTACAACTCCCATGATTCCATTCCACTTCAGGACATCTTTAAACAACATATTTTGATATAGTTTTAAAGCTACTACAAGGAACTTTAATATTTTTTGATTTTGGAGGCCCCTGAAGACAGAAGCTGTTTGTGTTGTGTTTTTAACTAAATGACACACTGCTTTCATGAGATTTTACAGAGAATCTGACTTGGTTGAAGACATTTAGACTAAAATTTCATCTTCTCATGATTGGTCTTCTATGTGAGCTTATTGAGGTAATATCGAGGCATCAGTATTGAATTGAGACTTTTTCATAACCAGTTAAAAACTCCTTGTCGTAGCTTTAATGTGAGAGAGACCCCTAGCGGCAGAACTTACATATTGTGCCTTTAATAATCTTTTTCAGTGTGAGCTGGTGGCGCTGTGATTTGGTGTGGCTTGCATATCTAAATCCTAGATTTTAAAGGGTGATGACACGCATTTACCAGGTGAACAAAAAGAAATCTGGAAAGAATCACAGTTGAACTTACCTGCTACAAGTCATGCATCCCCTGGGCTCCATCATGTCAGTTCACACGAAACAGAGCCTCTAGGCATGATGGGAAAATGTCATCCCTTTCTTTACTCAGCCATCTGTGTAAAGAATGTGAATATAGTTCCCTCCTGCCCCTTCTTTGTGATCCTCTCCACTGTTCAGCCTGACAAGTGAACATGTTGCTGACAACAATACTAGACAAGAGATATGTCATCAAGCATCAAAGTCTGCATTGACTGACTGTGCGAGTGATGGATGTGTATCGTCAGGTCTGCTGGGAAAGACTAGCCTGTCATGATAGATGTACTCTTGGTGGATGTACAATTATTGTTGCTAAAAGTACATCAAAGCCTCGCTGTTTATGTGTATGTGCGTGTGTGAATGTTCTTGCCACGTCTTGGTGTGAGGACTCAACACCCTCTCTTGTGATTTCCTCCCCTTAGACTGTAAGTGGTGTCTCGCTGTGTGAGTTTGTGTGTGTTTTAGCGAGGCAAGAAGAATGTGTCAGCTCTGGCGTGCACTCATATAATTAGACACCTGGTTTTGTGCACGTACAGTATGCATAAACTCACAGATTGGTGTGTTTTATTGTGCTGTTGAATCAGTGTTTCTGTAATAACGTGTGATTGTAAACCGCTGTTGGCTTCTGCTGTTGTATGCATGTCATTGTGTGAGCGATCATCAGCTGTAAAGGCATCAAAGTTAAAATCTGACCGATATATTGGCCAGTCGATATTATTGGTCTGATATCGGCCTGTAACAGCTGTATCAGTCTCTGTCAGTGCTGATATATATCTTGTGTGATATGTGATGTGTGTGTGTTTTTTTTTTTACAAAACATAATACAGATGGTTTTCATTTTTTAATTTTGAAGGCAGAATTTTATGTATATTTTCTTAATTGAAATTTAGTATAAGCCTGAAACTAACGATTATTTTCATTGTCAATTAATCTGTTGATTATTTTCTTGATTCATCGATTAGTTGTTTTGTTTCTAAAATGTCAGAAAATGGTAGAAAATGTTGATCGGTGCCTCCCAAATCCCAAGACGATGTCCTCAAATGTCTAGTTTTACCCACAGCTCCAAGATATGCATCTTACTGTCATAGATGAGTAAAGAAACCAGAAAATATTCACATTTAAGAGGTTGGAATCAGATAGTTTTGACTTTTTTGCTTAAAAAATTAATCAATCATCAAAATAATTGCCAATTAATTTTATAACCAGTTAATAATAGCCTAATGATTGCAGCTTTAGTTTACTATATATACTTTGTTTTATTTGAGTTTTTTTTTTACTTGGAAGTATTAAAAATACCAGTTAACATTCAGTATTTCAGTGCCCTGCTGTCATTTTGACCACATATATACATAAACAAAATGTGTTTATGTACATATTATATATTGTGTATTAGAGCTTTGTATTAGATCTTCTTTATTTATACACTCATACAATTCAAAATAACATGTAATCAATGACAGTAAACTTTTACTGGTATTTATAGTATTCTAAATAACTGTAAATGTAAAAATGTGAAATAACACAAATAGAGCAACATGCATTAAGAAAAAACACAAATATACATAAACTGCTGCCTATAAAAATTAAAAATTGCAAAAACATTAACAAACCATTAATAGATTATCAAAATAGTCGGTGAATCATTTGATTGTTAACAATTAATTGATTGATTGAATAATTGTTGCAGCTGTAGTCTGATATAGTTGTGTTAGGCCATTAATGGCCAACTGATATATTGGTCTGGCTCTGTTCTCTATTCTATTCTATTCTATTATTCATATATAAAGAATATTGGCCAAAATATATCGTATCAGAATCTTTTTACTCCCTAACTCCAGTATCATTCAGCCTCTAAACCGAGTGTATCATGTGATGTTGCCTTTGTGTGTCACTGCTCGCCACTGTCTGCGCTGCTTGTGTCTCGGGCCCACAGGTGTTTGACGGCTCTCCTGATGCCTGTCAGGGGACGATTCTCGGTTAACACCCACACTGTGGCGAGCGGATGGGGGGAGGAGAGGGGATGGAGGCGTGGTGGGGGCGACGGTGGAGGGGAGGAGATTTGCCTTTAATGAAGGAAAAAGCTGGCAGACAAACACTAGACGACACAGAAGGAAGGGGAGGCTGGTCGTTAAGTGAAGTGTCACTCATCCCCACTCCCTCCGCGAAGCCGGCATAGTAATTAAGTCAAATAAACGACAAGGAGGAATCCTCCTGGGAAGGACAGTCAAACGAGAGCCGAGCAAAGGAGCGGGTCCTTGAGCAGGACGATCACACAAGCAAGGAGTGAAAGAGAGACTGAGGGAGTAGGACAGGAGGGGCCTGTGATTTTGGGAAGTCAAATAAAGTCCAAGCATGTAGGCAGGGTCCTGTGAAATCATTTGCAAATGAGCGCTGATGACACGCCTCCGGGGACTGATAGTCAGAAATAAAAGTGAGTGATTTTCTTCTCCCGGAAAGGACAGGCGAACGACTGCAGAGTGAGCACTTTGAGGGGTAGAGCGACTGAGAAACGGGAGGCAGGTAGATAAAATGACCTCTCATGGGACGGCTGGCGCTGGCAAGCGCGGAGTAAATGATTTCCCAGTGGGGTCAGTTAGACATTCAGCTGAAAGGATCTAGCTTGATGGGGACAGAACTATGATCACAGGAGTTAATGATTTTCTCTTCTCCTTGAGACTAGAATAGCTCTCACTTTCCTCGCCTCAACTAGTAACTTAAGGAGAGGGAGACGTAAGGTGAAACTCAAGTCCAAGTTAAATTAATCTTGCTTAGCAAAGATATTACATGTATTAAAGGGATCATTTGGATTGTTTAATGAAGGGTTGCGGCACTTATTGATATTCAGTGTATTATGTAGGCTACAGTACATGCAGGTTTGGAGAAACAGAGAGGAGTCCCAGCATAGAAGCTACGCAGTGTACTGCTGTGAACGGGGTCAGCAACAATACACAAAAAACAAACAGGTCTACCTGAAAACAATCAATATCACTTTTAGTGTGCGCTATATTTAGAATATTTTCATTAGTTTGCTTTGCCTCAGACAGCTTTTTTGGACAGGAAACCAACATTTTATGTAAGCCAAAGATGGATCTTCAAACTAGCCAAAGTCCATGGGAGAAATCAGTAATTTTACCTCACAGAACACGGGAGTTGCTGCTTCGATCTGTCAGTTTGTTTGTGTTATTGTGTGACTTCCATGTTTTAAAATGGTTAGTTTGAGTTTACTGAAGTCACACAATAACACAAACAAACTAACAGATTGAGGCAGCAGTAGAGCAGTAACTCCTGTGTTTTGTCAAGTAAAATGACTGATTTCACCCATGGACTTTGGTTGGTTTGGAGGGAGCGATATTTAGCTTGTATAAGAGCAGTTTACCGTTGGAAAAGGCTGTTTGATGGCAAAGTAAAGTGGTGAAAATATTAAAAATGTACAGTACACTTAAATTTATATTTACTATTTTAGGCTGACCTTTATTTAAGTAGCTAAATTGTGTTATGTTGCTATTCCTGTCCACAGCAGTACATCACTTACTAACTATGCCTTTAATATCAGTTCATCAAAGCCTGACTTGTTCAAATAACTGATAGAAATCAATGTTGTGATGCAATAATGTAACAGACAAAAGGGGCAAATTGAATTCCATCTAAAAGTGAGTTATCATTACATAGAAGTGCAACTGCCAACATATTGAAATCATCATCTTAGATAACGGTGCTTTGATGTTGCATAACTGAGACTATTCAGTGCCACAATACTGCAACCATGTCAATTGTAAGGATAAAACAATGACACGCTCCCATGAATCAGTGCATACCTGCACACAGTCACATTCCTGAACACAATCCATCCACAGCACTCTGCACTGTGAGTAGTCATCAGGAGGAACACTGACCCCTAAAGGTCGGTCAGTGCACATACAGCACACAGTGAAGTACAAACATCCATGCGACTGCAAAACTTGACCCTATTGTGATCCCTAAAAAGGAGCCAGCAAGCGGCACTTTCAAACTTAAAAAGGTCTCGTTAAACAACCTGATAATTACCCTCGGCGCGGGTAATTACGGAGCCTACTGTATGACCTCTTAATGCCACCGCGGCCGCCCCGCGCTGGCTGGATAGATGGGCGTAACTGAGGAGGAAAAAACAGAGCGAGACTGAGAAAGAGACAGGGAATCTGGAATTGGCTTACAAGCCTTCAAAATAGACACTTGGTGTGGAACCGCACTCAACGCAGTCTGGACTCAGCCCCATAATAAGCCCGTCTGTGTGAGTGTGTTCTCCATGTGTGTGTGTATTTGTGTGTGGGCGTGCCTGCCCATGAAAATATGTGGTGTTTGTATGTCTGTGGGTGTTTGCATGTGTGTTGGTTTATCAGTGTATCTTCGTCTATTCATTCTGTTATATGTGAATGACTCTCTGCTCTCTGGTCTCTCTCTGTTGTATCTGTCCGTTCTGCGGGCTCAGGCTGACAGAGCGGATGTAGATAATTATAAGGTGTTCTCCCAACGCGCCAACTTTGGAGATGTCTGCCTCCATGTCCCTCTCTCTCTCTCTGTTTCTTTCTCATCGTTCTTTTCTTCCAACCTCCATCCTCCCCTCTCCTGCGGCTCAGTCGCATCTCGGGGAACCACAACACCACAGACCCTAAGTACAATCTTCAAGTACACTCTCAGATATAACGGTTCCATAAGAGTTCTTCCTGGAGGGGCTGAGGTTCTACCTAGAACCAGCTGCTTCTGAAGAACCCTGAGGTTCTACCTAGAACCACTTGCTTCTGAAGAACACTTTTCAAAGAAAAGGTTTGACAAGGGTTCCTCTAAATTCCATTAAAAACCCTTTTCATACAAAGAATGCTTTTTGGAAGAAAGAGTTCTTCAAAGATTGTTGAAATCCTTGAAGAAATCTTTAAGGGTTGTTTGTACCATAAAATAAAAGGGTTCTTGGTAGAACCCCCAGGGTGGGTTATAGATAAAAGACTTGGAATATAAATGGGTTCACAATAGAACCCTCAGGGTAGGTTCTCAATAAAACCTTTGGAATATGAAAGGGTTTTAGGTGTGTTATTGATAAAACCCTTGGAATATTAAAGGGTTCTTGATAGAACCTTCTGGGTGGGTTCTAGATAAACCCTTGGAGTATAAACAGGTTTGCAAAAGGTGGAAAGACTCTGGATACAACCACCAGAGAGGGATCCGTGGTGAACCATTACAACATAGAAGGCTTCTTCTGTAGAACCTATCAAAAAGGGCTCTGTTCTGGGTGAAATCTTTCAAAGATGGTTCTAGGTGTAGCCCTTTATGTTGAGTTCCAGGTAGAACTCTCTGAAAGGGTCCCAAAGTAGGACTTCTTTTACAAGGATCTACCAAGAACCAAAAAGGGTTCTCCTATGTGGACAAGCTGAAGAACACTCTGTGGTTCTAGGTAGCATCTTTATTTCTAAGCGTATAGGCTGCGTGTGTGTGGCTTTGTGTGTAATTTTTCTTTTCACTGCTCTATTTTTCCTGTCTCTTTGATTGCAGCTCAGTTGATACATATCTTTTGGCTATCCTTCTTTTCAACTCTATTTGCACACACGCACACGCACACTCACACACACACACACATGCTAAACTACCCTCATCTTTGTTCCCACACGGCCACATTCCAATAGTATAAGCCAATGTTATGCAGTGGTTTGCCCCCATGGTACATCCGAATATATTACATTTCCTCACACTGACTCACATAACCTGACCGCAGTGTTTGGTAAGCTCCCATCACCCGAGTCAACAAGCTGAAAGCTGGTATAATGATGTGGGTGTGTGTGTGTGTGTGTGTGTAAGTGTGTATTTATGTCGACACTCATTGCCCCACAGATAATTGTGCAGTGACTCAAATGCACTTGCAAAACAAAAAGCCATTCATCAAGTCGCAAAAAAATCTGTCACTTGTTTTTGTTGTCGTTTTACACTTGCATACAAATAGGAAGTGGGTGATTTTACTCATTAGAGTGTTTCATACTGTGTTTATC
Source organism: Lutjanus argentimaculatus (assembly GCA_034769285.1). NCBI lineage: Eukaryota > Metazoa > Chordata > Actinopteri > Lutjaniformes > Lutjanidae > Lutjanus > Lutjanus argentimaculatus. Next base: position 1,025,707 of record JAWZSL010000029.1, on the reverse strand, counting down.
TTAGGTAATTTAAAAACATCTCATGGAGCATTTTCCTAAAAAAAAAGAATTATATAGACTCATATAAACATAATCCCTCTAAATAATAATATATGACCCATTAGAAGTGTCTGGTGGTGTCTGTATCTGCAGAAACTCTGCCTGTTTTTTCATATATTCTCATATTTTGCTGTGTTGGGGATGAGTCTGGGTATCAGTCTTTGGGCAGTGGTGTGCAGCCACCAGCCAGTAACAGCATGCAGGCTTTGAGGTTGGAACTCTATGAAAATGCAGCAACCAGCACTTTACATTGCATTCTCCATCTCTGTCCTTTGCTCTCTGTCTGTGAGAGCTGCAGAAAGGTACTTTTACACACACACAGGCAGAGCAGACTGAGGATCCAGGATTTCAATCTGTCTAAAATCCAATAATCTGAATTTTAGGCTTTAAAATGTGTTTTGACAGGTCTTAAAAGTTGATTGGATTATGAAGTTAACTTTTATTGTAAAGTTGCATTAAGTCTAATTTTTAAATGTGTTTTTGCGAAAAAAAAAACAAAAAACAACAACCAAAAACTACAAAATGAAACAAACATGGCACGAATAACATATTGCTATTATTGCTCTTGTGTACACACAGTTCTGTATAATCCAGTTCAGTTGAATGTTGTAATTCTGAGACTCCAATTTTCCTTCATATCTTGTTTTTGCCAATATGGCCGTGAAACAGGTCTTAAATTGCGCTCATAATGGGCCTAAAAAGTTTTAAATTTAACTTGTTGAATCCCGCAGGAACCCTGGAATTGCTTCCTCTGTATTCACACAAAATCAGGCTTGGTAGAGAGGTGTCGGTGTGTTTATTTGTGTTTTAAAACAGGGGTTCTCAGCATTTCGGGTCTTCTTTCATTTGCAACATGTAGCTGCAAAGTCAGCACCAGCTGCAGCAGGTTTAATGTTAGATGTGTAAGCCTCACCTTCTTTCACTGATGGTTTCTTGCTTCTTGGTTCTCATGTAAAGTAACAAAACGATCCATTGTGGCTCAGTGTCTGTACAGATAATAATACAGCTAATTGGTCAATATGTTTCAATACAAATTGCTAATGATTTAGCTAAATTGCTAATTATTTGTTGAATTCATCTTAATGACATAATTTCAGACAAAATTAAATTTTTCATAAAATTTTGAAAAAGAAAAATTGAAAAAATTATTTAACAATCATTGCAATAACACTGATGACCTTCTAGGGGTCACGGACCCTCTGTTGAAGACGACTGCTTTAGAAAGTAACTGCTGTGAAACAAACAGAAAAAAGTGTGTAAAATCTTTGATACACTGCTTTGTTCTTGCTACCAGCACTCCCTCTCTGAATTCGCTGTCTACGTCTCTCCCTCTTTCTCGTTCACTGAGCCGGGTGGACCGAGGCCGACTTTGAATGGTGCGTTCACAAACAATGCTGCAGATTCTACATTTAAACTAATACAGAAATGCAGCAGGAGTGATTACAGTATATTTTCATTCCCCCATGTGCCAAAATTGGCTGGTATCGTTTGCAAGTTTTACGACCTTTCGATTGCATGTGTCTGTAGTTTGCTTTCCAAGCTGGTGTGTGTTGTGAAATGTCGTGTTTCCCCAGCGTTCATAAAATGTTCCCTAATTACGCTGCTGTTTGCTTTCGAAAATTTTATTTAAACAAAACTGATCAAAACCATTCTGTACATGTGCTCGTAGGCTACAATGGGAGGTAGTGTCAGCGCAGCGTGTGTTTGCTCAAAGATTAACGCGTGTGCGCACAGCCGTGTACATTTTTTTGTCTGTGTGTACACAAGCACTGTATGGACATGCACGCAGGAAAACTATCCTGTGCCTTTGCATCTGTGTTTGGGACGCAGGCTTGGGTTACAGCGCGGTGCAGATTGCTGAACCGCGGGTATGAATGGGTCCCGCCACCTGCTAAGTCTCGTCAGTCAGATGGAGAAAGGGTGCACCGTTCAATCTGAACAGAGTCGTGTTACAAACGAGGGGGACATCTCCGCCGAAAGACAGACTGAACGACTGATAGACAACAGACGAAGAGAGGGGAGTGGCAGACAAACAGAAATGTTGAATAAGTAGAGGAAGTGGAGTGCTTCAGGATTGGTGTCATTAAGGATGAGCAGTGATTTATAGTAATTATAGACCCTTGTAGTGATTTTAATACGACTCTAGCGCTCCCATTGTTTTTAATGTCAAAATTTAAGGTCAACTTGAAATACCAGTCCCATAAAATCTCAGTAATTTAAGACTTAATTTGCTGTGGAGTCATTTTTTTTCTTGGACTTTCTATTTCTCTCTGCTTGTCATAAATGTCAGAAGCAGCTTGAGATATAATGAGGAAGGTTTTGAAAACGCTTTTGCTCAAACGCTGTATTTTGCTTTTGCCACAAAATGGCAAAGATAAATCTTGACATTATATAATTTTGGTTATGGGATTTGGTTCATTTTCCAGTGCAAATGCATCTCAAGCAATGCAGACACTGTATTCATTTATCACGTGAAACCTCGTTTTGTTACACCAGATCCTTAAATAATGGGTGTGCAGAGCTGAAATGTGCATCCGTGGCATCAGTGTCTCTGTGGCATCCGTGTGTTTGCTGTCACAGTTTGCCATTCAGATCTGTAGCCAGGCCTCATTAATTTCTAATAAAATGGCAGAGCTGACATTCAGCTACACGGTGCAGCTGACAGGCTGCACTAACAGGCAGTGGCTCCAGACATGACCACGCTAACCACAGCCTGGTCCCTCTCAAAGTCCATCCATCAAACTGCCTCACAGTGATAGCACTATCTCCCTCTCTCTGCACGGCTTTGCAGAGGAGTGATATTGTGATTTGTGTGTGTGTGTGTTTTTGTATGCGTGTGCTTTGATACACTTGGCCCATTTAGCTTGTTTGTACATATCCAAACAAGTTTGTGTCGGCGGCTGTATTTGCATACAAAAGTGAATGTTTAGCTATATTTGCAAGTGTGTCTGTGTGTGTTTTCCTTAAAAGTAATAAGAACCAGAGCGGCTGAGCAGCCTGGTTTTTTACCGTGAGCATTTAGTGGTGTGTGAGTGGGCTCTCTGCGGTAGGCATGGCCAGGCCTCGAGCTGTCTGTGGTCGCGGCGCTGGTGGAAAACCGCTCTCTGTGGTCCAGCCGTCCAATGACAGGAGGAGACACACACTAATGAAATGGTTCCATATTCAACCGCTTTTGTTTTTTTTCCCTCCTGCGCTCATGTTTCTGCCTTAGTTTGCTGTCATTATCCTTGATTTTATTTTGACCGTACTTTATCTTTCATTATGTTGCTTTCTCTGCTTTCCTTCTCCTGACAGCTCTTCTAGCAAACTGTGCTCTTGTATTCAGTATCCCTCCTCACTCGCGCTTGTCTTTGTCTCTGTCTCTCGAGGGAGAACAGGAATGTCGTGCGGTGACGAGGAAGTCTAGCATTTGGGTTGAGAGAGATGAGTGGTGCTGTATGGTGAAATTCAACACATACTTAGGCTACTCATATAGATTCTGTGTGGTTTGGGATGTGGTCACGTTTTCCTTGATAGTCTCTCTGATACATATCGTATGGTTGAACATAGTCATATTCACGGGACAGAATATGGTATTAAATTGCCTCATAAGATACAGTACTTAACTATGAATTATGGCTATGAGTCACTGGGTTAAGAAACAGAAAATTAAAGCTTGGTTGCACCAACAAGGATTATTTTTCAAACCCGATTAAGTCATGGTTTAACTTTAAATTATGTGGCACCAAACTTTTAAACTAGCTTGAAATGAATAAAGATGAGATTTTAACCTCCTTTTATGCTTCAGTTTAGTTTTTATGCTTAACCTACCAAAACTTTAAACTCAAATTTAAAACGAAGAGTCAGTATTAATTTTAAATTTACACTTTAACCTTTAAAATATCTGCTCCCTTTTCGGATAAATTGAAGAAAAAAAATCAAGTTTCTTGAAGAAAGTTTAGGACAACAAGTTTTTTCTTAAAGAAGGAGAAATTAGTGCTTCTCTGCCGAGCCAAGATTAATTAAGCAAACTAACTTTTTAGCTAGGTAGCAAACAGTTTAATGTTTAAATGTCCCTATGGTCCCAATAACACACAAATCATTTATTTATTTGAACAGAACTCCCTCTGCACATGTTGTATGTTGATGATTTTTATTATTTTTATTTATTTATTTGAATCTGGGCAAGCAACCATCTCGATACTGATTAAACTATTTATTTTTGTTTCAATAAACTTGGATTTATTAAATGCAGCCGAGTTTTTAAATTGTGCACAGAGCCTTGCTTTGTTTTGAATCTGGATTTATTAATTTTAAATATATTTTTTTACTAAACTCTGCTTTAGAACTATTATTAAAGTAAATAAGTCCTTGTTTGTGCTTTTTTTTTAAAAACTGAAACTGTGTTTTTCAGAACTGGAATCAAATAAAATGCCCTCATTCTTTCTGCAGAGTAATATCAATATGGCTTCAACAGCTCACTTGTCACATATTTAGTGTGGCTGTAATGAATAATCAATCAATACACACTTTGTTCACACACACATTCTCTGTTCTTTTGGATTAAAACACACGGGAGCTCCCCTTAATCGTAGAGTTCACGGCGCTGTGTGTGTAAGGTTGCACATTTCCTGTCAGAGCTGTCACTCAGCCGCACCTGAATGAGAAATCCAATGGCCCTAGGTTGTGTTGTACAGACGGTCACCATGGAAACCAACCCACACCTGCTACTGCGCTTAGAAAGAGAGAGAAAGGGAGGGAGAGGGAGAGAATGAGAGGGGAGGTGAACTTTTGAGGCATGTGTGGATATCCTTGAGCTTAGGATAATATTTGAACACTTTGTTAAGCAAAGCTCTCTGCAAATTTCCACGGCGCGGCTGTCTGGTCTTTTTTTTTTTTTTTTTTTTTTTCCTCACACCTGTGTTTTGTGGCCGAGGCCATCAAGAGAGCGGCAGAAAAACACACGCCGCGCCACACACGGAGAAAAAAGAAAGCATTCGGAGGCAGAGTTGGGGAAAGACAGAGAGACTGACATGCCAAACCAAACCACTGGAGATATTACTGTACTATGTGTCTTTGGTTTTCTGAAGCTAGCCTTGTATTTAAAAGATAAACATGTGTAATTCCCTGCGCCAGTTCCTCCTGAGCTGCCATTTTCTTTTCTTTTTTCCCTGTCTGTCAACAGAGTAGCTCTTGATAATACACGGACTTACAAACCACAGAAACACACCTACAGTGTGCAGTCCGAGTCATGCACCTTCCAGTGCCAGCAGCAGAAGAAAAAGAAAGCTGTGTCAACAACTGGAAGTAAAATGTGTCATTCAAACACTTTTTTACATATCGAAAAACCTCCTCTCCTCTTGTTGAGCTTTCACTGTATATATGAACAAGAGAGACACTTGAAAAGTGTTGCATTCGTTTAATGGAATATTACCCATCTGTTGAATCTCAGTCAAGTGTTTTCCTCTGTCAGGCTTTTATGTTCCATGTCACTCAAACACACACTCGCACAGCGGCGCGTACACACATCCAGATAAACATAATTTAATGCCCTGTCGCCTTTCTTTCATGCCGTTTCATTATTCCGCTATTGCGTGGCATGTAGGCGTCTAAAACGCCTGCCTGTTTGGAGAATGGGGGAGTGAAGAGTACTCCACAGACAATTGCACTTGAATTTTGAATGTAGCTCTTGTTTTTTTCCTGGGGCTTTTTAAGACAAGAGCCAGGTTATTTTCCATAATGGAGTATGGCAGAGGGACAATTTATTTGAATGAATTGCTTGTATTTGCCCGTTTCAAGGGCTGTCCTTCAATATACAGTGTGTGTGTTGTGCTGGAGTGAATATGAAAATGAAGACATGTAACCTCATGTAATTAGTACATATGAAAATATGTAGATTAACATTTACCAGTGGTGGAAGGAGTACTGAAAATCTGTACTCAGTACAGGTACTGTGGAGATTACTAACTACTGGTGTTAAAAAAAAATACTCAAGTTCAAGTGCAAAGTATTGTGCCTGCTGCAGCATTTGTTTGCTTGGTTGTTTCCCCTCCATATGTCATGGTTTCAAAAATACAGATTTGTTCAAATTGTAATCAGTATTCAATTATGATTTTAAAAGTAATTCAGTAAGTTATTTAGTGTAATGCATGCTTATTGTGCATAGAGTAAAATTACTCCTCAAAGTCCTAAAAGAAATACTTAATTGCAGTAATTTGAGTAGTTGTATTTAGTTACTTTAATCATTAGTTACTTCAATCATATTTACATATAATAAAAGTGAAACTTGCATTTTTCTATAGGTGTTGCAACATAGCCTACCAGTATTGAAATAACCATGATATTTAAAAAATGAAATATTGATATCATGTTAATAATACATGTGATACATACATATATATGGTACAATACATCTGAAAATACTGTGAAAAGTTACAATTTTGCTCTTAAATAATTTATTTTCGCTGTTGTATTGTCTCTCCATTTCAACACTGCACATACACGCCTTTTCACTAGCCATTAAGTGTAGTTGTGCTTTTTGTATACTTTTGTACATTTATGGTTCCAGACTCTCTCTTCACCTCCCCACACTCATATTTTCGGTGTACTTCAAAAAGCTTGATATTCGATACCTCTTTCAGTGCAACAGCAAAAACGGAAAAGTCCGAGGTACACAATATAGGATCATTTGTAGGATTTTCTTGGTTTTTTTTCTTTTCTTTTTTTAAGTAACCACCTGCACTAGGGCTGAGCTAACAAATATTTTCATTGTCGAATAATCTGTCAATTATTTTCTTGATGAATTGATTAGTTATTTGCTCTATAAAATACCAGAAATTTGTTAGAAAATGTTGATTTCTATTTCCCAAAGCACACAACCCAAACACATTCAGTTTACTGTCACAGAGAAGTAAAGGAACCAGAAAATATTCACATTTAAGAAACTGAATCACAGAATTTTGACTTTTTTTTTCCTAAAACATTTCTCAAACTGTTTAATCGGTTGTCAAATAGTTACCAAATTAATTTAATGATCAATTAATTAATTTAAATCGTTAAGTGTGTAACATTTAGGGGGATCTATTGGCAGAAATGACATGTAATAATCATATAAATGTTTTCATTAGTGTTTAATCACCCGAAAATAAGAATCATTGTGTTCTCTGCCAGGCTTGGCAGGCGAGTTTGTTGAAATATGCCATTTCACCACTAATGCCCTAATTCATACATGATGATCCTTTAATTATTGCAGCTCTAATCTGCTCACAGTGCTGGTACAGAAATAGTCACTGAACGCTGTCTGGTTTTGCCAAATTTCAGGCAGAACAATAAAGACTGATCTTAGGTCTTGAAGAAGCACTTAGATCTTTTTTTTTTTTTTTTTTTTTTTTTTTGTTCCTTTAGGTACTATAATTAAAACTATGACTTTTCTATTATGTTCATTTTTAAGGCCCCTGTGGACAAAATTTTGTCATGTTTCCTCAAGCAAACCACAAAAATATAGCATCAAAAATAAAATAATCAGAATAAAAGTCTCCTCCTGCTTGTTTTTAACTGGCTAACATACGACTCACTGTAACCTTGCCTGTGAAAACGTAAACACAGGCTTGTTTCATCTGATTTCATGGAGAATCCAACTCGGTTACAGACATTAAGAATATAGAAATAGCCAATGTTCTCGCCAACGGTCTCGTTATGCTTATGTAGGTCATATGGAGGCAACTGAGACTGTTTCATAACCAGTTAAGAACTCTGTAACTGTTATTGCATGTTTGAAAAAGTATTGATACTTTTGACAACTTCACTACAAATTAAGCCAAGGCGATTATTTCACCATATCTTTTGATGCACACAGGTGTGTTGGCATATTTGCATCTGTGTGTGTGTGTTTGCGTGTATGTCTGTCACTGTTTGCACGGACCACTGTGTCTCTATGTGTGTACTTTAATGTGTAAAAGACAGAAGAAAGTGTGAGTGAAAAAGAGCAGACAGAGGGCGTGTGTAACAAGAGAAAGTGGGATGGAAGTGGGCAGACACTGAACAAAGTGTGTGTGTGTGTAGCCATGTGTGTGCGTGAACTGATTGGAATGCATATGAACACACAAATATATGTGTTTAAATGTGTCCGTGTTTCCAGTGGCTAGTGTAAGCAGACTGTGTGCGGTGAGGTGGGGGGGGGGCGCACGCCATGTGTGTGCACATGCATACATGAGAGGAGGTGTGCTTTAATATGTGTGCGTGTGTGTTGGGGGGTCCAGGGCCAGGGAGTGTGTTAGAGGTAGAAGCTGCTGAGTGCGCTCACTGTTCCACTAGTTCATGCTGCATAAGCAGAAATACTGATTGGATTACAACTTAGTCTGGGAAGAAGTATGCATGCATGTGTGTCTGTGTGTGTTTGTGTATACGTGTGTGTGTGTGTGTGGTGTGTGTGTGTGTTCAGGGAGCATTGATGCGGTGTAAAACATTTAGGTCAATATGAATATAATATGCATGTCAGTTTGAGGGTGTGTACTTGTTTGCATTTTAAAAGCAGAGCGCAGAGAATTTGTGTTGAGCGTACTTTGCCTCTCTCTTGTGTGTGTGTGTGTGTGTCTATGTATATGTAGACCCCAGAGTCCGAATTCTATACTTTACTACATTCTGAGATATAAAGGTTCCAAATAGGGTTCTTCCTAAAGGGCTGGGGATCTACCCCGAACCAAATGGCTTCAAATGGTTCGGGGCCTTGAAGAGTTTATCAAGCGGCCCATTTAAGACTCAGGGAAAAATTTAATAACCTTTTTCATCTAAGAACCTTTTTTAAGAAAAAAAAGTCCTCCCTTTTCCACTACATTAACTCTGGTTCTTGAATTGGTTCCATTCAAGATCCATGGAACCCTGGGTGCTATCTAGTGAACCGGCCCGCATTTCCTCCAGTTTTGAGTGGAGCTATTGTAATCAAGCATGTCATCACCAGAGGGCGTTGCAGAATGCACAGCAACTTGTAGAATATGACACACCCACATTGGTTCCCAAGGAGAACCTGCTATTTTCTTTGGTTCCAAGTTTCTGAACCAGGTTATCTTGGGTGGAAATGCTTAGAACACTTCAAAATTGGTGCTTGAACTTCCACATTGGTGGAAATGGCCTGTCAGTGTGTTTCAGATAGAACCCTTGGAATATAAAAAGGTTCTCAATAGAACTTTTGGGAGTCTTAGAAGGTGGATAGAACACCCACAGAGGGTCTGGGTTGAACTATTACACCCTAGAAGGTTCTCTATAGAACTTTTCATAGGGGTTTTGGGATGGAACCTTTCACAGATGGTTCTCAGTAACCCTCTATTTTGTGTTCTAGGTAGAACTCCCTGAAAAGGTTCCAAGTGGAACCATATATAAATGGTTCTAACAGGAACCATAAAGGGTTCTCCTATGGGGTTAAGCCAAAGAACCCTTTATGGTTCTAGGTAGCACCTTTATTGCTCAGAGTGCACAGCGCCCAGGAATGGCCGTCATTTTAAAATCATTCCCAGCGTATAAAAACACAAAAAAAAAGTCCTTAACTTTGTGTTGTAGATACTTGAAGTTGTCGTCAAAAACCAGAACTGGAAATATTCATATAGTGTTGAGATCTGTGATTTTTTTTTCTGCTGTTAGTAAACAGTTGGACCGGCCCAACTTTCACTGGATACGAGCTCTGTTTTCAGGGAAGACCTGCGATGAAGAGTCGGTAGGGACGACTGACCAGGTCGCGGCACCATTTCCTCATAAATTCAGCTATAGTCCTCATATAAGTTGCAAAAAACACTGCCTACTGCCACAGTACCCTTGTTTGTTCTCATAACATCGCTGTGTGGGGTGAAGTGTGAGACATTCCTCTTTTATTTTGAAGGCCCAGAATTATCGAGTGAAGAATCTGTTCTCGTCAGACTCTGAATGTTGACTCAGGAAGCAAACAGAGAGAAATGCTGTGGATCATATTTTCTTCATAAAAGTGACCTGAATTTATTTTCTCTTCTTTTAGGCAGACTGAGATTAATTTTATCATAGCTACTTACAGCTGTTTTAGTGCAACTTTCTGTTTTGTTTGGTGTTTTTTGAAATATGTTGAATCAAACTCAGTTGAGAAGCTACACAAGCCACATATTCGGTATCAAATTAAAGAAAAAAATGTGTTATTTTAAAATGAAAACAGCTTGTGTTTGGAGCTGTTTGTTTAGATTTTTAAAAAAAACACATTTAAGTGAGGATTTTCAGTGAACTGCAGCAACATTGTAGAATTCTGCTGGGGTCTAAGGGGTTAAATGAACGTGTGTGTTCGCTCGTCTTTTGCCCGGCTACTATATTTTGTATGAGCTGTGCTGTGTGCTCCGTATCTGCCTGTGCTCTCATTTCCAAACGAGCGTGTCTGTGTTTAGGTTGGAGGTCCTTAGGTGCTCACGCCCAGTTCCTCTGATTCTCCAAACACACACACACACAGAGTCGATCCCGGCTCAGATAAAGCCTCCCTGTGTGTATTTGTGTGTGCAGGCCACCGTGTCTTTGTCATCAGAGATCACCACGTGTTGAAATATGCGCGCGTGTTTTTACTTCTTTGGCCCATCTGGGGTAAACCTTTCGTGACGGAGCTCGGAGGCTGCCCGTTTTGGACCGCATTCCTGGCTCCCGGCTCCTTCAGCTCCAACCTTTCCACTTTCAGACGATACAGGTTGTCATAAATCGAGCCAAGATGGCAGTGAAGAGGAGTTGAAAAAAATCTCTCCTTAAGTGGAAACAGAGGATAAGACAGAGCATATTGTTTATTTCAATATTTACCATTATTTTCCTTCCTTTATATCTTTTTCTAATCTTTCACTGCCCTAAAACTGTTTATTTTTCCATTTCATTCCCATTTTTTATGAATTCCTTGGCTTCCTGCCACGTCCGTCTCTTTTTCCTTTACTTCATCATTGAAACATAAGAAGACCTCCTCAGGCTTTCTGTCACCTGGAAATCGCATTTCCTTACTTCCCTCCTCTAACTCAGTGGTTCCCAACTTTTTTTCTTTGAGGGATCCCTTTTCTTTTGTTGAGTAACAGACAATCCCTCACTAAGTGACATATTTTATGGATATTACATATTATATTCAATGCATAACAATAGTGTTCACAGTTTGGATAAACTGTACATTTAATCCAACCAGTGAACACAATACCTACAGGAAAGTTTGTAAAAGGAGTGATTTGGATGAAGTATTTCCTGAGAATATTGCTCAAAAATTAGTTTTCTTGATACTAATTGGAATTTTTTACACAATTCTGTCTGTATTGTGTTTTTTTTTTTTTTTTTGAACATTCATACATATTTAATAGGCTTCCTTTTTTAAGACTCGGTGTTTTCTTCTCCCTGATGCTTGGCCATTGTTCTATTAAGTTCTTTTGTTGTTTTAAGTCTGTACTTTTTGCATGCAGGACAAGGCTGTTAAGCAGAGAGTGAAGGCTCTGTAAATGTAGCATAGCAATTTCAGTTTCAGCTCTTTATTTTGCAGTGCACTAATCACATGTAACAAGCTGTACTTTGCATCAAATTAGACACAAACTAGAAATAATACGTTCTTAATTAGACAATAGTTACACCCAAATAAGTCACCATACACTTAACAGTATAAGACTTAGCAAGCTGTATCAAATTAGATGAACAGGAAATAATATATTCTTAATTAGGCAGTATTAGACACTTATTAGTCTTCATTAGAGACTTAAAGCTTGGTGACCCCTAGTGGAGGGTGGGACCCCCAGGTTGGGAACCAGGGCTCTAACTCATGTCTGATTGGTAAACTGAGAAGAAATTTTCCTCTGCCGACACTTCTTAATTCCAATTCTTAATTTCTTATCATCATAATCTGAGTATTGTATAGAGTGAATGCCAGGCTGTTGGAGTGAATGCAATGGCCAGTGTTGGGAAAAAAGATACCTACACACACACACACACACACTGAATCCCACACACATACGCTCAACCCATCTGTGGTGCACTACAAATTCTCACACAAACACACACCCACAGACCTCCATTCATGCCCACACCCACCCACTCCATTTCCTCAGCCTCAAACTTAGCCTCAAAACCCAAATCCAACTGACGCAGATGAGCTGCAACCGTCTTTATTAGGTGACGACCACTCCCTCTCACGGTCCTCACCCACCCCGCTGGTACTCGATACACAGACACGGTCGACACGCCACTTCCTCCATCTCCCCTTCCATCAATCCCCTCTTTTATGTAGACACAGATGTCCAAGATCTTACACACTGTGAGTGGGCGCAGATGGCTCCTATAGCAGCCCGTCAATCAGAGCTTTGTGGGGAGAGCAGGGAGATCACAATCCACCGGACTGTGTGCATGTATGTGTGCGCGTGTGTGTATATATACAGTACATACATGTTTGTGTACATATGAGTGCTGGTTTCTTTATTGTGTGCCTGCGTGTGTCCATGCTACACGGTGACACTGATGATGATGGATGATGTAGTGTGATAGTGAGGCAGATGCAATAGAAGACTGTACCTGTGGTGCAAATATAGAGCACATGTTGTGTATCCAGAGGACCAATCAGAGGCAGATGGTTAAGTAGGTTAATTCTATTTCTATAATTTTGTTGTAAACCAAATGTTGCTGTTATTATAATCATAATATTTTAGAGAAAGCTGCTGTATGGGAAAAAAAGATCTACTCTTGATTGACAAATTGCACATTAATGGTGGGAGCCGCTTTTTAATTAGCTAAACATTGTTTTACTCTTAATTATAATTTAAGATACATATTTTTTTTAGGCATTTGGGGAACTCGTGCTCTCATAATAGAAATATGTAGTAATTAAGATGATGTAAAGGGAAAGAAAAGTAGCTAATGAAGTGTCTTTGTACACAGTAGTATTAATGGTGGTGTTTTAATTGGGCTGCACCTAACAATCATTGTGATTATTTTTTTTAATCTATAGCGTTTTTTTAATTAGGCAGCATGTTTATTTCCTAAGACTGCAAAATGTTGGAAAATGGTGAAAAAGACCTGATAAAATTTGTCAAACCCGAAGGTGCTAAAATATATAATATAATAAAATATGTTCAAATTAGAGGCCGACCGATACTGGGACTTTGGTATACATACCAGTAACGGGTATCGATATATGGTATTAATATCAGCTGATACTGCAACAATCCCTCAAATGTTGTTCTCAAAACTTGTTACAGAGATATGTCATGTAGGCAGGATATTATACAATTTAACAATAAACATTATTGTCCGAACTGATGTCAGGGCACAGAGAGAGTTACCTTCACTGGTATTTTTAATAATTATTAATAACTATGAATAAAAAAAGAACACAAATAGAGCTGACTATGTGAAAAACAGAAATGCAGGCATGTATTAAACTTAGACTTTAAGTGTGTAGAATCTGACACATCATAATGTACTGCAGTGTGTGCTGCCAGACGTCCAGCTTGTTTTTCATCAGAAACAATCTTAACATCACAGTTCATGGGAAAACTGTGTTACCTGGCCACCAAAAATGTACTTTGGCCACCAAATTTAGGGTCTTGGTGGACTGTGGGCCAGTTCAAAAAAATATTACCCTCTATCCCTGAGTGAAACTTTACTAGTTACACTATAACCAACATAAATAAACTATTTGGTCTTAACTTGTGCTGTGGCAAACAACATTGAGTCAGGGGGTTAACCTGGTCTCAGGAAGGGAGTGTGGCTCTTTGTTAATATAACACTGGTTATTGTAACAGCTGATGCCAGAGGTGATGGAACTCATCTTTGGTGATTAAACGTTAACTGACCGTCAGAGGTCTGGCTGGACTTGAGCCCATTTTTAAAGTCTTGTGCTGGTATTCATTTAGCTTGGCTGCGTATTGTTAGTTTGTTTGTATACAATACTTACCTGAATGGAACAGAAATCCATGTGCAGTCACACACGCTACAATGTTAATTTACATAATAACCCATTTAAAGCTACATGCCACACACACCCGTACTTACGCACAGTGTCTCCCCCGGCCCTGACTCCATATGAATTATTCAACCAATCACACGGCTGAACAGTCTGAACCTTGTCCCTGATTGGGACATGCTGTGTTCACTTAAAAACGTCTCACGCTATACCTGACTGACGTGTGTCTGGATGCAAGCGTGTGCGAATGTGTGTGTGGAAAAGCAATTAAGGAAACATAGAAAAAGTGAGTAATTTCATACAAGAGGGCATCTTGACTGAGGAAGCAGCAATTTTTTTTTTAACATCAAGGCAAAGACTTACAAACTACATGATCCAGCATTTAAGGCTATTGACAAATTATTCAAACTTAAAATATGTAAGAGAATTGCCAAAGTTCAGTACTTTTAAGTATTTTTTACAACACGGATGTTTCTTTCTCTCTATTTGCATTAGAGTTTTCACAATACCAGAATTATTAAACTTTTAAACAAGAAAAAATGATAAATGATACCTCTTTCGATACCACAGCAAAACAAAAAAAAAAGTCTCAAGCACACAAAATGTGCTTTTTTTTTTTTTTTTTAAATTAACAACCTGCACACAGTGCTGCCACAGAAAATGTCACTGAACACTGTCTGGTTCTGCTGCAAGCCAAAGGACAATAAACACTGAACTGAACTGAGGTTTTGTATGAGCACTAAGATCTTTTTGAGATAGGTTAGATAACTATAATTAACAAATATTGTATTGCTTTAAACGTGTGGTATTGAAAAAGTATCAAAGTATTGATACATCAACACGTTTGACAACCTTAGTGCTTATCATCAAAGAGAGAGAAACATGAGTGCTGTAAAAATTAAGTGCTTAACTTTGGCAATACTGGCTTACATATATGAAGTAATTACTAATTTGCTGTAAATGTGTTTACACCATTTACTTGCATGTAGTCTGGATCTTTACTTCATTAGCTACACTTTTCTGCAAGTGCTTTGGTGTTTAGTATTGTATAATTGAGGGGCGTCAAGCGTATGAACCGGCTCACTGGATTGGAAATATGATCGATCCAGCAGCTTCAGTACAAAATAATCTGTTGCAAAGGCAGCGCCAAAACTTTAATTTGAACAGTAACTTTTGTTTTGTAAGGCAGGGGATGTCATTCTTCATTAGCCTCCACTTTAGTTGGTGTTGTGTGGTGATGCCAGCATTACAACACAGGAGTGGAAATGTTCCTAAAAAAAGGGGAAAATTTGGAGTTGAGGTTGAGGAAAGTTATTTATAGGTTATTATGCAACGGTTTCACTGCTCTGGCCCACTTGAGATCAAATTGGGCTTTACGTGGCCCATGAACTAAAATGAGTTTGACACCTCCGATTTAAATGTTGGGATTGTCTTTTAGTCTTTTGTTAGCCAACTCTAACTCTTCCTTCTCCTTGTCTTCCAGAGATGTTAGAGTCCAGTAACCTCATCACCTTCAACGGCTTGGCCAACAGCTCGAGCTATGACGCTTTCCTATTGGACGAGGAGCGAGGGAGACTACTGGTCGGAGCTGAGGACCACATCTTCTCATTCGACCTTGTCAACATCAACAGAGACCACAAAATGGTAAAATTCACGTGTAATCAACTTTGTTATGAGTGTATTTTAAAGGAGAGTGTTGAATGCAGTCGTGTTCTTATCATCCAGGTTGCAAAGCGTTATTTGATCTCTCCTCTCCTCTCCTCTCCTCTCCTCTCCTCTCCTCTCCTCTCCTCTCCTTCCTCTCCTCTCCTCTCCCTGCTGCTCCCTCTGGAGTCCATTACACCCTCTCCCCTCTCCCCTTCATCCCCTCCCACTGTCTGTCTCGGTCCAGACAGGGGCTGTCCGTAATTCCATTACAGCACCTGGACTAGGTTAACAGTCTTTTTATCAGATTCGAGCTGCTATCACAGACACACAAGACTGACACAGACTTGCCTGCAGGCTGCACAGAGCTGAGCACGGGTATGAAAGTGCTGAAAAATACATAGTCAATGCAGGAAGAGAGAAAGTGTCTCCGAATTCTTTTTGCCCTTGGCTCGGATGTGTATTTTTTCTTCCTTTTTCGCTCTTTTGTTCTGATCTTTGCGTCATTATGAGATAAAGACCAAAAAGCAGTGATTAAGCAAATCTAATGTAATTACCCTGAAATGTGCAACGCAGAGTCCCGAGAGAGGAAAACTCAGCTGATCTAGAGAGGAGATAAAGTCTAGGAATGGAGTGAGGTATGGACATAATAATGCATGTGCATACATTTCCTTTGTCTGTCCACATCTGTGTGGCCAGCAGCAAAAAAGTGAGCTCAATTGCGCCCAATTTATCAGTCTATAATGATTCCCTGACTCATTACAGCTCACACACGCACACTTGTATGTGTTTATAATTAACGTGACACCAGGGGCCACAGATGGATTGGCCTTAAGGACAGTACAAAGCCATCTTTTATATCACAATGAGTCCTGTCTCTTCCAAAACTAAGTAGCAAAAGCCTTTTTCTTCTTCAAATTTGAAGTGAAAATCAAAAACATATGCTCAGGATTTGAACCGTAGAAAGGATTTTAACTTTTTAAAAGCTATAATATGAACCAGAACCCATATTTAGGCCATAAAAAAAGTCTATATTGACAGAGCAAGAGCAATACAGAGGGAATATTCCTACATATTCCTGCATACTGGATCTTATTCAATTCCACATAAACACGGTATATTTTTAATTCAGTTTGTTTCTCCACATTTTCATTTTCTACCTTTAATGAGTGTGTTCTGTTTTGTTTAAAAGCCCTCTCTTATTTATCATGTATGGCCAGAGATATAGAGGGAAGTAAGACGGTTTAGTCCATTTGTTTATTTGTTTGGATGTCCATTAGCTGTGGCCTCGAGCAGTGTTTCTCAAATGGAGTTATTGGTACACTTCTTTGGAGTACTGCAGGGGTACTTAAGATGTTTTTTTAAGTGTTGCATTAAAGATTCAGTGATGCATAATTCCAAAATAATTTCACTATAATAATTTTAATAAAAAAATCAAATATAAGTTTTATTAAACCACATTTTATGTTCAATATTCCTTGATCATTAACTGCCAAAAACTGTCAACCTCCATAAAACCTCACAGAAGAAAAAAGGAACAAATGCAGTCCCGTTCACTCAGAGCGGGAAGCCAGTTTTGGAATTGAATGATAGATGAAAGTCAAGAAAATGGATTTGTGGTTGGAACATAGCAGTAATACAGCTGAGAAACTGAGAAAGAAAAGAAAAATAAAGTAAAAAATAGTATCAGTATCAGGAAGAATATGTCCTAATAGGATTTACCTGAACGAGTCGACCAAAATGTTTTGCTCTGTTTCAGGGGAAACGTCCAGTTTTGTGATACTGAGAGACAAATTTCAACAAAGAGGTCTGGAATTAACCATTGGCAACAAGTCTCTACATTATATCTAAAAATAGGCTGTAAAATATTTGATGGTGCTCAAATGTAACACCATGGAGTACCACTAAAAACGTGTAAAGAGTGACTGTGAAAATAAAGTGAAATAAAATGATACATGACCAAAAGTTCCTTATTGATGATCATTAGTCAGATATTATGTAGCAAAACATGTCCCTTTGAGGTGCTGGTGCTCTGTGCCATTAAATATTTCTTTAAACGATGATTTTACCTGTTAAACGTGTAATTTTGAAATTTCTTTACGTAATAGTATGTTGTCTTACATTAGTTTCTGAGACAGGAAGTGAAAAGCAACCTCTTGATACATGCCTGATATTAATGTTATGGCCATTACTATCACCTGAAAATTGATGGCACAGGACAGTCTGGATTTTAGACAATAAGATATGTCTTATAACACAGAGCTGAGAATTAACCGTCTTCCTCACCTATAACCAACCTATTAAGGGTATGTGCATTTCTGAGGTTGTTAGCTCTAGTAAGTAATCCAGACCAGACCAACTAATGTTTGAACAATGTGAGAAATGCATTCTTGAGGTAAAAATCTAGTACATCTCTTAAATCTCAGAATGAGCTTGCAATACTATACTCAATAGATATTGTAGTTTTAAACATGTGATATTGAAAAAGTATCAAAGTATTGATATTTTTTTGACACCTTAGTGTTTATGTATGAGTATATAAATGTGTAACTGAGGAAGTGAGTAAACCAGGAATTGTCAATATGAAACATGACAAATCCAAAGTCATTCCTCTGGAAATACACAAATCTTGATTTCCTCTGATTCACTGCATTGACTCACTGCCTTCCCTGTTTCGTGAAACATCATGTGAATCTCTCCTCTCCTCCTCCAGCATAGTATGACTCTGTCGTTCTCTCATTTGCACAGATTGCGTGGCCTGCCACCCCCTCAAAGAGGGATGAATGCAAGTGGGCAGGGAAAGACTTTGGGGTAAGTCCACAACATGCATGACGGCATCATCATTTGAACTCTTCCCTACAATTTCTGCTTCTATTGTTGCACAAATTATATGGTTGTCCGACAGCACGTAGTTCCATGTGATTCTTCAAATTTCTCTGGGATGCTTTGCAGTAACACAGCATAGAAGATGCTGCCTGGATCCAGCATGTGTATATTTTCTTTTGTTTAACCTTTATTCTACCAGGGATATTCCCATTGAGATTCAGAATCTCTTTTACAAGGGAGTCCTGGCCAAGAAACAACAGATTTCACATAAAAGAAACAAGTAACAAACCTAAAAATACAGCTAATTACATCAAATAATTAATGATCAGTATTGAGTAACAGGGCGTGTACAGTGTCAGTGGGTCAAATAGTCCTTTATCCTGTTTTTACGATCTTCCATGTTTAAAAAATAATCTAGTTTAGGGTGTCTGTAGCTCTGTTAGAGGAAGGAAATTAGCACAAATGGTAGTACAGTAAACGTGTTCCTCCTCTCCTCTGGCACATTGTACTCTCTGTAGGCCGTCCCCCATTAACAGCCACAACTACACACGCTGTACGACAGATGTTCGGTCACACTAAGGTGTACACTGTGTCTCAGTGGCACGAGGACAGTGACGCATTACCTCCGAGGTTATTTGCTGTTGTTGGGAGTCTGTTTATGTATGTGCCTTAGAGTGTGCGCATATGTGCATATTTATGTGGGAGTGTATTTGAGTTCTCGTTATCTGGAGCGGCGTGTTAGCTCACATGTGTCGTTCTTGCACAAGTTTGCTGAACACATACTAGATGCCACCAGCTTTGTTTGCGTGCACGCTGGCGGTGGCAGTGCGTGTTATCTTCGTGTTGCTGTTTGGATAGGCCCTCTCTGTGTTGTATCTGATCTTAATTTCATGGCTGGATGAGTCTGGAGTGCAGCGGCTGCAGGGTTTTAGGATTATCCAGAATTACGACGTCCTTTTAAATCACAGAGGTTTTACCGGGGGTCTAACTCACCGCCAGCTCTTTAGGATTCTCGCACAAACACACAGGCAGCGCTACACCTTCGCTCCCTCGCACACAGTGGAAAGAGAATGTGTTCTGGCAGCACAAAATCGCCACAAAACACAATGATGAGGTATTTGCGTGCTGTGAAAATGTTTACTCTTGAAAATGAGGCGGTGAGAGCAGAGATGGGGTGCAGCATGGAGAGACCTTGATTAGGACATTACTAAAGCATTCGGAGCTCCCAAAGAGATGCATATCTCCAAACCACAATTTACAGCCGCAGAGCAAATGTAACAGCTGCCCTCCAAAATGCCTGATGGCTGTATCATTCTCCTTGGCAGCACAAGTGTGTAACACTGCCCAGGTTGTTGCATTTGATTCAGTGAACAAAGGGTTCAGATACTGGAGTGTGGATCGACTCCGCTGCCTGATTTAATTTCTAATTATTTCACCAGTTATTACAGATACTAAAGGAATAATGATAGTCCAAAGTTACCCAATCCATTTTCCATATTCATTTGACCCTTCCTAAGTCCCGCCCCTTCTGGACTGGAACTGAAGTCCACTTTCCCACAGGCCTCTTAGATTTCCTTTGTGCTACGCTCGTCTGTGTTGAACAGAAAACCAAATTTTGAAGATGGTTAAAAGATGTTGCTGAGGGATGTGTAGAAGTCACATCGGCTATATAGTATGTGTAGTCATATCTTAAGTTATCTAATATTAGCAACACACTAGTTAACTAGGTAGCTGCTTGACAATACTAATAAGCCAACTACTTAAGTCGTTTTGCTCTGTAGCACAACTTTAGCTAACTAGCTAGCTACATCAAATATGTAGATTAATATTAGCAAAACCTTTTTTTCTAATACTAGCCAACTTATGCTCACTATTTATCACTTTTACAGGGTCGCCAGCAGCATCTTTTAACCATCTTCAGAATTTATTTTTCTTGGCAGGAAAGTTGACCGAGGTCCTGCTTGTACCAAGGTTGCTCAACTGTTATTGGAGGTCCAGAATTTAGGAAGGGTCAATTAGAGACTTCAGCATAATCTCCAGATTCACTCAACTCTTCCAAATATATACAAACCCGCATACAAATCTGTCCACCCATTTCACCCATGGAAAGTCATCATCAATACTCAGTCCAAAGAGAGTCATTCATTTTATCCAATAATGACTCATTTATCCTCTGTGGGTGTTGTGGTTTTCACATAATGACATGGTTTGTGATCAGGGAAGCCATTTTTCACCTAGAGGCGAGACGGAGCCGCATTTTGAGTGACTCGCATAACTAACGTCTGTCAGTGTTTAGGTGCGACCTACCTACCACATAGCTAATGAGTCTGACTCGAAGACAGCCATGTAAAATCCTAAACAGAGCTGACACTGGAGAGGGATTATTGGAGTTGATGAAATGCATATAATAAGGGCGTGAGAATGATGTGGGGGGACATTCGCTCCCGCTGTTGAACAGTAGGAAAAGCAGAGGGTAAAGTCATTAAGCTGCACAGTCACATAGACACAGAGACGTGCAGGGTTGAGGTCAGCCACAAGACATCGGGCGAGTTCAGTCTACCTCTGTGAACTCAGCAACAGTGGGTGAAATAATGTGGCTGAAACGTGCTGTTGGGATAGTAGGTTAATGATAACATGCATAGATGAAAGAGTGCTTGAATGAACGCCAGTCAGTTAGAAACTACTAGCATGCTACAATATAAAATAATGTCTCTTACAACAAAACTAAGTGAAGATTGATGCCACTCTCATATATGTACATTCAGTTTGAAGCTGCAGCTGGCAGACAGCATAGCTAGGGGAAACAGCGAGCCTGACTCAGTCCAAACATAACGTGCTCTTGTTTGTTTAATCATACAAAAACTGAAATACAAAAATGACAATTTGTGGCATAATTTTTTGGCTATGTGTGGTGACTTCTTTCCCTTTCCATTTTGCTTCTTAAACTTTTGACGACAAGACTTCAGGAAGTCACTGCACCTAGCCAAGAAATAGACCCACACATAACCCCTGTAAAACAGATTTAATAAATGTGCTGTGAGGCAGATTTTGTTACCCTTGGACCAGGGTTTATGTTAACCGGCATATGTCTGCTTTTATTACAAGTAGTCGTCCGGCAGAAAAAAATATCAAGAGCCAAAATGTTGGGTGGGAAATATTCCATGTTTGCATAATCTTTTACGTGTTGCCTTATCAGACAGCACGGTTTTTGCAGTGATGTACAGTATCCCTGGTTGTTCTCTATAGGCAGTACACATTTTGTGAGCTGCTAATGTGGCCGA
This sequence comes from Lutjanus argentimaculatus, assembly GCA_034769285.1. NCBI lineage: Eukaryota > Metazoa > Chordata > Actinopteri > Lutjaniformes > Lutjanidae > Lutjanus > Lutjanus argentimaculatus. Next base: position 1,004,026 of record JAWZSL010000029.1, on the reverse strand, counting down.
GGCACCTTGTGTTTTAGACAAGACAGGAGAGCCAATGATTTGGTCAAGTTGTCTTATTGACATGTAATTGTTGAGAAAAGGTTGATGCAGACTCGCAGCAAAGAGAGAGAGACTGAGAGAGCACTCATAAAGCTATATAAAACATGTCTGGTAGTTGTTCTATATGGTCATATTAGCTTGCAAAACAAGTCTTGCATAAACTCTGCTTCAGACAAAACCAGGCTAGCTGCTTTCCCTTTTTTTTATGCCAAAGTAGACTAACAGGCTGCCAGCTCCAACCTTATACTGAACATGAAGATGTCTTATCTAAGTCTCAGCAAGTCTCACAGTGACTAAGCAAATTTGTCAAATTGTCAAACTCTTCCTTAAAGCAGATTAAGAAGGAGGACAGAGTCAGAGCTTAAACATGAGTTTCTGCCTTTTTGAATAATCGCAGGAAATTCTGTTTGTTGGAAAAGGTTTGCAGCGTGTGATGCCAGAGTCAATTTGGTGTAGCACTGGAAAATGTCATCACTCAAACCTGAACTCAGTGAAGCTTAGCGTTCATTTATGTCTCATGTGTGGGACATCATCAAATCATCAGCTGAAATGTCAGTGAGGCTTTAGAAGCCTGAATAGATACATGTGTGAAAGGGAGGAAGAATAATTTGTCTGTCTGCATGTGATGTGATGTGTGCGCTGTGGATCCAAATCCCAAAGCAAATGTGTACTTATTTGTTAGATGGATGTTCGGCATGTATTTGTAATAAGGCAAACCCCAGGCTAATCTCTTAAACACATGTGCCCAAATCAACTCCTCGAGGCTGCTAATAACCCTCCTACATTAACCAATCCCGTTGATTAGCACTCTAATAAACAGTCTCACACTGCTGGGACTATCAACATGTGCTGCAGAGCCAACTCAAATACTCTCAGTAAATTCAAACATATGGATCATTAAAGATCTGAGGTTGATTTGCCTGATTTGACTCACAGGTGGGATTTCCTTGAAGGAGACTGAGTTTCAAACTGTAAGTCTTTTCCAAACCAACTGGAAAGTCCCGGCTTTAAAGGGAATTCCAACAGAGCTTTCCTCTATTCTCCATTATTCTCTGCTTTCTATTAGTCTCTATTTTCAATCGAATCACGTCAGGGCTTTGCTCTATTAAAAGTGTCAGCGTTATTTTTATAAAGGATAAAACTTAATTTAAACTTTATGATATGGAGGAGGGAATTGACTTTATGGAGGCTAATGCAAACATATGCAATCTCTTTCATAAAAATCCCCCAAAGTTTCATATGCTTTACAAGGCTATATAATATACTATACTGGTAGGATTACTACTATAACAGAGATGGTATTGCATCCATATTTAAATCTCTTTGCCAGCTGTATGTCTCATTGTATGAAATTCCACTTTGGTTGGGTTTTTTTTTAATGTTCCTTGTCTCATTTCTTTTTTCAGAAAGAGTGTAATAACTTCATCCGGGTCCTGCAGCCCTACAACCAGACCCATCTGTACATCTGTGGCACAGGAGCCTTCCACCCCATCTGCGCTTTTCTGGAAATGGGCAAGAGGGCAGAGGTAATGCATAACAAAATGTGTGGGGTTTTTTTTCTACATGTTTAATCAGTTATATATATGCAAAAGGTAATTTAGATCTCAATTGAGCATTCATTATCAAGTCGTGAAATGTGACAACAGTGCTATAGTAAACTAATGACAGAGAAAGTCCAATATTATTGTGCACAGAAATTGCCCTCTCTGCACTGACACACGCATTTTTCTGTCGAGCACAGCAGTAATCAGTCCCTACATTGATTATCTTCTCATCAATGTCTTCTTTTGTGCGAAGAAGTAGAAAAAAAGTGGTCACTACATGCTTCGGAAATTAAACAACCTCTCCCCTACATAAAAGTTTAATCAGTCATCTTGATAAAGGTCTACAGGTTAATCAATGTACCAGCGTGTGTTCTGCAGCCCGACAAAGGGGAGTGGAATGACTGTGTGCACCACGCAGGGTCTGAGTATAGACGACCCTGCATGACTTCACTTGAGTTTAAAGAGGTGTTGTCAGTAACTGGTTTAAAGAAAAATGAGTTGGGCTTCTCTTTTGTGACTTTTCTTTTAATTTATTCAAAGAGTCTGAGGGTTGAGCTGCATGATCCTGCTTTATTCCCCATTATTCCTTTTTGTTGCACACTTGCAGCAGCTATTGTTGATCAGTAACCAAAGCAGAACAAGTCATCAGTGTAAAAAAAACATTGTTACCACTTTACAAAAAGACGATTCTTATAAATGATTAAAATTATTTGTTTTATATTTAAAATTAGACTATAAATTATGTTGTAAACACTTCATAAATCATTAGTAAACAATTATAAACAACTTATGCTTATACTCCACACTACTCTTAACAGTATTTTAATCCTTCCACTATTGTGTTCTTCCTTTATTGTGTTGCTTTCACATTTCTTTTTTATATTGCTATTTTATTATCTGTTTTTAACTTTGTCTTTATATATTTTAATTGTGCCTTCATTAGTATCATCATTTTAATGTTTTTATGTTTATATATACATTTATCTGTTTTAAATTCAAGAGTTTGTTCTTTTATTGGCATTTTATGAGATATCCACATTATACCTTTGTATACATGAACTTATTTCTTTTGTTCAGTACTTCCATCTTTTATGTACAGGCTCAGTGATGCTTAATTATGTGTTGTAATTTTCCTTATTTTGTAATTTTCCAAAAATTTGCATTTAAGCTCAGTCAGCAATGAGATCTGAGGCTAAACGATACAAGTAAATGTGGGCTCACAAGCAACAGGTCACTGTTGCCCTTTTTATCTAATGATCTTATTAAACAGCTTATTAATGATTTATTAAGTCTTTACAGCCTAATTATAAACCATTTATGAATAATTTATAAGGGTAGTCTTATAGTAAAGTTGCACCAAAACATCTTACTGCTCATGTCAGGCTTAAAGTTGTGGTGCGTCTCATCCCAACACAGTGCTGCTATAATGAGAATTTGGTGTAATTTGAAACACAGGCTATTAATGTACCTTTGGCCGGACTTAATGTGGCTTTCACTGGCCTCCTTTTGAACTCTGACCCTTCCCACCACAGGACAACATCTTTCGACTGTCCTCACATTTCGAGAACGGCCGCGGGAAAAGCCCCTACGACCCCAAAATGCTCTCGGCCTCGCTCCTGATTGGTGAGTTTGATGTCCGTCTTTCCTTGATTAGTTCCAGGAAGTACACATTGGCTTCAGAAATGGTCATTTGTTCCTAACTATACTTTTCTCACTGGCAGATGGAGAGCTGTACTCTGGCACATCTGCTGATTTCATGGGAAGGGACTTTGCTATTTTCCGTACGCTGGGAGATCATCATCCGATCAGAACAGAGCAGCATGATTCAAGATGGCTGAATGGTAAAAATATGAAAATTAGCATGCAAAGAAAGTAGCAAAGGTCAAAGAAAATGAATTTAATAAGTTGATCTGTGTTTTCTAGTTTTTCTAGTTTTTCTTCATGACAAGAATTGTTTGTGTTCTATAAATCTAGATGTGTAATTTAACATTACACAGTATTAAACTGGGTTTTGTCATTGTAGTCTACTCAAACATGTTGCCGATATCACTCAGGGCGTTAATTTCTCCAAAGCTCCCCGGATCTTAGTAGCTGTCGGCTGGTGTTGGTGGCTCTGTACCTCTGCTCTGCCCAGTCCTCACACAATTTTTCCGCTTAATATTTTCAACTTGTACATTCAGGTTGCACTTAATACAATGCTAATACAATGTTGGCAGCAACATTATAATAAGTTATTTCAGGGTCTCATTTGGATGCTTTTCAAAACGTTTAATAGCTTAAAAGCACAGAGCTGTTAACACTAGTTACATGCTACTTCTAAACCATGGTGGCTCTGTAGCGTCAGCCTACACTGGCTATACAGGCTACACAAAGGCACACTGACATCCACTGTAAATATAGGAAACATAAAAGTGTCCATAGTGAACATAATGCCCCAGGCAAGGTAACACATCAATAGATGTTTCCTCCAGGAGTATGAGTTTGGAAATTCTTGAAAAATGTTTAAATAAGACGTTATGTTACGATTTAGTTGACTAAATCTAGTGTAGATTTAGCCAAGTAAATTCTTATGACATTTAGTCAGAAACTAGACTAAAAGTATGGAACAAATGATAAACTGTACAACTAACCCAAATCATGAATGCAATAAGTGCCTGAGGTTTGCATAAACCAAGTGATTTAGATCAATTTAGTGCAATTTCCTATGAATCAGAGATGGGTTTTCCTGATATTTTTTGGAAGGTCTGTCTTAAGTTTTTTTTCTTTAACAATCATCCATGGCTTTTTTTTTTTTTCTCTCCCTGCCTCTGTTTGCTCTTTTGTTTTAACTGCGTTCTTTTCCAATGCAGGATGAGTGTAAAGGCTCTGTGAACAGAACATATTATGTTCAAGTCTTCGCTGTGCCCTTATATTCTGTGAGATTTATACAACATATTTCAAATAATATTCTACACTTAAAACTATTTCATGTATTTTTCACTTCACAGAAATTAATGGGATACTGAGATATAGGCTTATTGTAAATATTTAAAAGGTTTTCTTACATTCGTTAAAATAAAGAAGGCCTTGTGACCCCCTGTGAAGCTTTGATGACCCCTAGTGGGGGTCAGGACCCTCAGGTTGGAAACTAGTGAACTAGATAACATACATTTCCAAACCTGAAAAACTCCAACAAACTTTATTATTAAAGTAAAATTGGACAGTCGTGACCTTCATAGACCTCAACCATTCAGTACAAGGTGGAAGTAGCTCTTGTCAGTGGCCACTGATCTTTTCAACAGACTTTGAAGCATTACATTTTCCCAGAAGACTCCAGTCTGCGATCATTTCCATTCATGTGCAGACATCAGATATCAGAGCCCATTCACAAAGTCACTGGATTTGCCTGTGCTAGTAAGATTAGCGTGGCAGTGAGGGGTTATTGACCGTTCAGTCTGTCTGGCTATCTTTCGGCACCGCGGAGGACTTAGGGAGCCACAAAAGGTCAGTTTGAACCTTTCCCTCAAGCTGTGCCATCCCTTTTCCCCCTCTTTCCCACAGAACTAATCCGCTCTCAGCTGTTTTCCTGTAGTGGAGTCAAATTCCTCTTGGTTCCCTTCCCTCCTCCTCCCCCCCAGCACCATCAAAAATCACAAACACTGTTCTCTGCAGCGCTGATTACTGTGACATATTAATAAAGAGTGATTTAAAAAGGAGAAGTCATTGTTAGCACGTTAATCCCCATCGATCTTTCACCTTGTTCAAACAAATACACCGGGGGATTGTATCCATTCGACCCAGAAAAATCCCAACTCCTTCCTCACAAAGGGGGGATTGTAATTGCATGGATTACTGGGATGGGGATATTCTATTCAGCCTTTATCAACAAGGTTACATGGTACTTGAATGCAACAAGAGGGAAACTTGGGAATGAATCCTTAATAGCAGTCGATTTGAAAAAGGATTTAGGGTTAAACGATGTTCATGCAATTTATTTACAGATCTCTTCACCCTTTAATGTCCTCACACTCTGCCTTGAGGTTGGATTAAACCTCCGCTGAATAAAGTAGGCCTTTTGTTGGGAATTAAATGTCATGAATTGCCTGTTTTTGTATGCATGCGCACACAACGTTGAATTCATGAACACGTACATTTAATGGCATTCTCACAATAAAGGTATGAAGCCTGTGTGGGGGCACACATACATGATTCATACCAGAGGTCTCGCACCCGCACAGCGCTTATAAATCTGCTTCCCACTTTGGCCACACTTGTCTTTTTCACAGCTACTCTATATCCTAAACAGCCATGGAGGCGTAACATGGCACTGCTTGTTTCTCTCCAGCTAACTCCCCGAGCTTTTAGGCCCAGGCTCATTTTACGCGTGACGACGCCTCAGCGACTGTGGCTGCTTTTCCCTCCTCAGTCCCCGACTCTGCCCGCTCTCAAGTCAAGAGATACCCGGCCCCTAAGGCCTCGGCCTCGCCCCGTTTAGCTTTGATTTCCTCTCGCACTTAAAGTCGAGATAAATGTATTCGAGTGTTACGCCTTCACAATCAGAGCCATGTGTGTTTGTGAGGATGTGGTCCAGAGACAGGGGTTATGTGGGATTTGGACTTGGAGCGCTCACTTGGGGTACAGTCAGATACTGTAACACCAGGGTGTAAAGTGAATGGCTGTTATTACTGAGCCGTGACTGGAGAATATCACGGGGGATTGGTTTCGGAGGTGTAAAATAGGGGTGAGAGGATTGCCATCGGGGCGGAGGTTGGATCGTAAAAGTTACGGTTTGTGTGAAGGCAGTGTGTGTGTGTGATTCAAGCGTGTATGCGCAAGTGTGTGCATGCTTTGGAAGAAGGAGGTTCATCACGCTTTAACTGACTCACGAGGAACTGCAGGCCTGTCCGGTGCTCTCAGGAGCTGGATAATGTTGTCACAGAGGAGACTTGGAAAATAGGTCCAAAGTGTACTGGAACAATGAAGTGACAAAGTTTTCTTTAGTGAGAAATGTTGCAACGCCAGATGTGTCTTCATCAGAATAGAACTCAGCACAGTAGAGGCTAAAACACTGCACCGAGACAGGGTTCACACTTAGATAGTATTAAATATATCAACAATTTATGACCATTACATCACTAAGGAAGTACATAATGTGTCAAAATATAAATTGCAATAATATTGCAATTTAGACTCAACATGACTTTGACTTGGTTTTCATGAATTCATCTGACTTAGACAAAAGACAGATGACTCGAAAAGATTTGACATTTTTAAATTAAATATTTGCATTTTTTGGGACAGACCAACAGAGACCAACACATGAGCTATCTATCATGGAGGGGGATGTTAGTCCAAAAACAATAACATTTGGATTCAAGAATTTTCTCAGCCATGACAGTAAGAAGAGAACAGCTCTTTGTGGTGTCATATGAGAAGCACCTTGGACAGATGTGTTTATATGCCAAGTAAAAACGCTGTGATCCTCCTGAACATTCTGACGTAGTTTTTTGTCATATTCCTGTTTTCCCTTTAAAGCAATATTATGATTTCAGGGCCCCACCGTCCATTGTTGTTCATCTAGGAAGTTTAGATTTATTTGATACAAGCAGGCAACAAAAGCTTCTCATTAAAAGAAACTCAACTTTCCATAACCACTGTTGTTTAACTGATTTAAATGTGGAAACTGAAAGGAAGTCATCAGATTTTCATGTGACTTGATTTGCTTGACTTATATCAGTGACTCGACTTGACTTTTCTCACCACTGCAACTTGAGACTTGCTTGAAGGAGTTCCTGGGCAAAAACTGCAAGAGTGGCAGCACGTAGAAAAGTGCTAGAAAAGAAACGAGACACTGGTAAATGCTAACAGCGAAAGCAATAGTGTGTCTGAATGTATCGGAATAAACAGCAAGTAGACTGAACATATAATTAACTTATTTCAGCACAGTTTAACCTCACACAACTTTCGTCATTCAAAACAGGAATAAATAACTTATTATTGCACAAAAACAAAGACTCAAAGACTTATTAACACCATGGATGATGTATGCTTATAAATTAACTTGCTACAAACTCGCTTCTTAACCACGTCATGCCTCCTGTCCCTGCCTGAACCTGCTGTGTCCTCGTCATCCCCAGAGTCAGAGTCCTGGTCGGAGCCTTTAATCACCTCAGTACTGTATTCCCAGTCATCAAATCGGTCTCTGAGACTGTGTCCCAGCCTAGTAGGACGGCTAACTTAGCTAATAAGCTAATGACAGCGACAGCACAGTTAGCAGCAGTGCGCCAGTGACTTTAGTGTAACGAGAAAAGTTCTGTGCAACAATGCCACAGACCTCACAGCAAGGTGCAGCTCCTAAATTTCTGCAACTAAGGGATAAATGAAGAGTAAGACTCTTCTCTCAGACTAATGGCTGATCAACTCTTAGGAGGCAGCCTCAGTAACCTCCCCTTATTAGAGATTTCTTTAGCATAGCTATGCTTTTGATGTGAGTAATTTATTGTAATTAATATTTCGACACGTTATGTACTTGCTTACGTTAGTCACTGAATGAATTAGTTGGTGTGCTCCAGTATACCTACTGGTACTGGACCTATTTTCCAAGTCTCTCTATGTGCATATTTCACTGTCTGCAATCGTTTCAATGCTTTATTCATTTTCTTTTTTTTTTTTTCCCTGTAGACCCCAGGTTCGTAGGTGTCAACTTGATCCCAGAAAGTGACAACCCTGAAGACGACAAGATCTTCCTGTTTTTCAAAGAGAACGCCATGGACGGAGAACACACTGGCAAGGCTACCATCGCCAGGATAGGACAACTGTGTAAGGTAACAACACACACACACACACAAACAAAATACCTTAAGATTTGTTAGCGTTTCTTACATTTCTATACGGTCTTAAAGAAATAACTGTTTGTTTGTATCAGAGTTTGTAGAGATGTATTGAGTGTTTTGTGTGTTTGTAATGCAGAACGATATGGGAGGTCACAGGAGTCTAGTGAACAAGTGGACCACTTTCCTCAAGGCCCGGCTGATGTGTTCAGTGCCCGGGGTCAACGGCATTGATACACACTTCGATGAGCTGCGTGAGTGTGTTTTCTTTATTTGTGTGTGAAGAAAGATTGACCTCACAGACTCAGCTCTCACCTTCACCTACACACTGAGAAATAAAAGTGCTAACTGCAGCCATACAGGGTTCTTCAGCTTGTCCCCATAGAAGAACCACTTTTGGTTCCTGGTCAAACATCAGAACACTTTTCAGAACCCAGCATAAGAGGTTATACCTAGAACCATCTCTGGAAGGTTTCGTACAGAACCCCCTATGAGAAGGTCTACAGAGAACCCCTCTATGGTGTAATGGTTCCACCCACAACCCTCCCTGGGAGTTCTATCCAGAACATTTCCGTTTTATAATGTTGCAGAACCCACCCAGGGGGCTCTTCCAGGAACCCTTTTATAGTCCAATGGTTTTTCTAGAACCCGCCCAGCAGTTTCAATTGAGAACTTGTTTAAATTCATCTAGAACCCACCCAAGGGGATGTAAAAATAATAAATTATAAGGGTTTCACCTATGACCCTCTTGTCGTCTGAGGGTTCTATGAAGAACCATTGTGTATTCTATAGATGAGGCAAAAAAATAATAATTAATTATTGATTGAATATTGTGGTCATCCATCGTTTTCCGATTATCATCATTTAAACTGAAAAAAAATTGTTTATGCTTTCAACTATCCTTCAAGAACTTTTTGCCAAAAGTTTTTTTGGGGGGAAGGAGAAGGGTTCTTAATGGAACACGTAATCTTACAAAGAACCCTTGACAAACCCTTCCTTCAGAAAATGGTTCTTCAGAAACAGCTGGTTCTAAGTAGAACCTAAATCCACTAGGAAGAACCCTTTTGGAACCCTTATTTCTAACTGTGTGGCTTTATATTTGCAGAGGACGTGTTTCTCATGAGCTCCAAGGACCCGAAGAATCCAGTTATCTACGCCGTATTCACCACATCAAGGTACAGATCTTTTCATGGTGACCTCCAAAACGTGCATGCAGAAGCCTCTCAAACAGCTTGACAGACACAGGTAGCATCATATTTGTTTTGTTGATTTGTTGCTAGGAGATCAGAAGGAGCTGATATATATTCAGCGGGCAGCCATCCTGGACAAGTTATTTCCTCTGCATTTGAAAAACACACACGCTTCATATTTCCTTTCAAGAATTCTTCCTTTTCACATCCCTTATTCCCTTTATCTGTAATTTCCTAACCGCTTTAAATGACACGGCAGGATGCGAGCAACTGAGCGTGGCTCGTCAAATTCCCAGACAGCGCTCCAGCCGTCCCGTAATCCACTTACAGGTGTCTTATGGTTGGTTCCCCCGCCCGGCATCTCAGATTGGAGATTGCTTTTAGACGATTCCCCCTGCTACCTGTCCCTCCTTTTTTCATTCAGACCTTGGCAGAGGCTTGTAGGGAAATCAGATTATGGAGCAGGCGGGAGCGAGAGAAACACGATATTCACTCAGCGGGAACGCACGTCTCTCCGCTGGCCGCCGCCCCAGCCTTGAATGGGGTTTTCAGAAGGCCGGGTGTGGCTCTATTGAAGCATGCCGAGAGGTGAAGGCAGATAAAGTGAGTTGAAACGGCACAGATGGTGGCACTTATCATGATGATGACGAATTTGCATTTGGGAAGGAGGAGGAGGAGGGGGGATTTTGTGTCCAGTAGAGTCTCTGACTCGCTTTGAAAGGAGGACAAACACTTCACCATCAATCACCGCTAATGATAAGACGAGCTGAATGGGACGGTGACACAAGCTAACGCGCACTGACAGGCGCCTTGCATCACTAGGCCCGTATGGCTTTTCTCAGCTCTCTGGAATGTATTCAAAGCAAGAGGTCGGTGTGCACCTACGTACCCACACACACCCAGACACACATGCACGCTGTAAAATTCAATTATGGGGCATTGAGGAATTAGAGTGGTTTAATTGGTTTTCTAAGTGGCCGGTTTTCAGAGATGAATAGAGCAGAGATTCCGAGGGACCGGCTTTTAATATCACTGCTTAATGAGGCACAAAGAAGCCGCCACTGACAGATCAATGTTTGATTGTGCCCCTGTTTGTGTGTGTACGTGCATTTTTGCGGGGTCGACCAAATTTGTGTGCCTCTGTATCTGCACAAACACATGTTCGCCCTTCTTCTTAAGCGCAGATATTGGAGTGTCTTTTTTTCTGCCCCTGGAGTTAATTGAATTTCTCTGTAATTAACATTTTCAAATGCTAATCCATTCATCTTCCACGCTTTAGTGAGTACTGTCGGCTGCGTGTATGCCAGCCACATCCCTAATTAGTCTGATACAACTTCCCATTGCAGTCAGCAAGACAAAGGACGTCCCCGAGTTTTATTGAAGCATTTGGTTCCTGCAAATGCAAGGGACTCGCTGTCCAAATTCAAATCTGCCAGCTGTAAAAAGTGACAAACAGCTGATGAATGAGCATCTAATATACAAGCAAATAATTGCAAATCTATAAAATTGTGAAACAGATCCCCCTTTTTCCTTTTCCAGCTGGGAAACAACTTTTTTAGGTTCTGAACATATTTATTTTTGATGGATATGCTCAGAACAGTTCAAAATTGGGTGTGAGAACCGGAGCGGGGCCAGTTCTGTGTTGGCGGAAAAGGCCTATCTGGGCAGCTCTGTCCAGAACCTTTTCACTTTTTAAGGGTGCTATCAATAACCCATCCAGGGGGTTCTAGAGAGAACTTTTTATACTCTAAAAATAATAGATTATGAAGGTTTCCTGTGAAATGTTCTGCATGAAACCCTTATGATGTAATGTTCCACCAAGAGCCCTCTCTGGGGATTCTATCCAGAACCTTTTCACTTTTTAAGGGTACTAACAGTAACCCACCCAGGGGGTTCTACCAAGAAGACTTTTACAGTATTTTGCAATGGTTTCATCTAGAACCCATCCCAAGAGTTTTACCCACAACTCTTTTTATAACCATGCTATGTTCTACCGATGAGGCAAAAAAGTTTTGAATCCCATTGATTGTATATGGTGAACATAATTTTATTAATCTGTTTTAAAATGACCAGTGTTTATTTTGAGAAAACATGTTTAACACATATGCTTCCTTAAATAACTTTTTTCCAAAAAGGTTTTTCTTGGATGAAAAAGGTTCTCAGTGGAACTCCTCATAATCTTATTGAAGCATTTGGTCTCTGCTGTCCAAATTTGAAAAAGTGACGAAAAGCTACAAGCAAATAATTACAAATCTATGAAATCGTGAAACAGATACCCCCTTTTATGTGGTCAGAGGTCAGCTTACTTGGTCAGATTCTCCACATGAATATTTTAATAACGCTTTTGGAACATATATATCATGGAATATTCCTGTGAAACTCCCAAATTCTCCACTTTAATGAGTCACCGCTCAAATTGCTGTCTTCTGGATGACCTGGGACGGAGCATAAATTGAAATAAAATCCACATCATTCCCCCTGTTTTTGTGTGATTGATTGACCTTACCGTCTTTGGACCTCGTCTGGCTAGTGAAAGCAAAACCCACCCATCTGGCTCGAGCGAGAGCTCACAAAATGTTGGAAGGGATTTTCAAATATGCTCTGAACCAGGTTTCTCCTGTTTTGTTGGTGGCGTGCCAAAATTCCTGTCCGTTCTCAAGAGGCTGGAAGCAATCAGAGTGAAGTTCCAATCTGTCATTCCTGTACTTAGGTAATGACAAGCCTGCTCCCCTCTGTCTTTGTGCGATGAAGGGTCATTTTGTTGTCTTTCTTCAGTATTTCACAAGCCCTTAATCCCTGTCTTGTGACCAATCGTTTATGAATCCCTTTTGTTTGTCTCTGTCATCTTTCTTCATCTCACCGCTCCCTCCCGCCCTTCATCCTCCAACTCTTTTTCTCTTCTCTTTTTCCACAGTAACATCTTTAAAGGCTCTGCGGTGTGTATGTACAACATGGCAGACATCAGGAGGGTTTTTCTGGGGCCCTACGCCCACAGAGATGGACCCAACTACCAGTGGGTGCCTTTCCAAGGAAGGGTGCCCTACCCCCGCCCTGGCACTGTGAGTCTTATAAACAATTGTCCACATTTAATAAAAAGACAGTAATCAAACTCTGTCAATTATTTTAAACTTACCTGGTCTGGTTCTCAGTGTCCCAGTAAGACGTTTGGAGGATTCGACTCCACCAAAGACCTCCCAGATGATGTTATCACCTTCGCCAGGGGTCACCCAGCCATGTACAACCCAGTGCACCGATAGGCGGACGTCCCATCATGGTGCGGACAGATGTGGACTACCAGTTCACCCAGCTGGTGGTGGACAGAGTGGAGGCAGAGGACGGACAATATGATGTCATGTTCATTGGGACAGGTACACATCACAGTTTGTCATTTGCTTTGTGTTTTAGTGTGTATCTTTAATGGCATCCTTCTCAATTAAAAAAGTTCTTTTTCATTTTTAAATGGACATTTTTTGACAAATTAATGAAAGTCACGGTGTCAAGTCAAGGTTTCTGGGAATATATCAGCCAGTATGGCAGAAGCAGGGATATAAAATGTATATTTATGGTAAATTGTCATTGGTGTGTAATCACCTGAAAATACAAACTGTTGTGTTTCCATTAGCTTAGAACAACCACTTTATATCTATAGAGGGTGCAGGTCCTCTGCAGGTTTCACAGCCACTGTAGCTTCTCCTACAGGCTTGGAAGGGGAGGGTGAGGTGAACTGTGTGCATTCTGTAAGCTCTCCACTAGATGCCACTAGATACTCACTTGTCCTTTAAGTATCTGAAGTTGTGTAGTCGTTAAAAGCTGAGCTTAAAATTTTGATGGTGGTTTGAAAGGAATAAAATTCAATAAGTACGTTCAGTAAAAACTTTTTAAAACTATTTTCATTTAAAAATTTGACACTTTAAACAAAGTTTAATGTGTTCTCCCTAGTTTTTTAGTTTCCTGCTTTTGCATACTCACAAGTATGACGTATTCCTACAGGTGAGCTCGCCCCCCTTTCCCTCACCATTTCCCTGGTGGGAAATTAGCACCAGCCAAATGTTGGCAAAACTTGAAAGTGGTTCCTGAATTTCAGAGACAAAATAATGATTCACTATTTGAATGGCCAGTGAATTTGTCATTTATCTGTCAGTGGCTGGTAGAAGTTCAAATTTTAAAAAGTTTATTTCCCACCCTGCTTTCCGTGCACTCGTAGCCCAGGAAAGTCCCAGGCTCATGTTCAGAAATAATTAGAAGAATAAAGATTTTTACAAGACAATAATCCATCATTTAGAGTAAATGTAATAGATACATATCATTCTCAAAATATTTCACAAATACCAACTTCTCCAAGAATAGTAACGCAACATTCCCTCAATCACTTCTCTTCTTTCAGCGCTCTCAAACGATACAAAGCTCGACCACCTATTATCTGTTTGTCCTTGTCATCAACCACTTTCTTTTTTCTTTCATAATCCTCCCCCTGAATGCCAGGTTTCTTTTTCATCTGGATCATCAGAAACTTTTCTTGGACACTTTTTTGGTTTTGGACACTTCTTAGGTTTTTCCACCATCCATCCACCTCCAGATTTAAAAACTGGTATTCTGCAAAATACAGAGCATTTTGTGAATTTGTTTGGCAAGGGCTCGAATGTAACGGGCAGTCATTTATTTGTAAAAGTCCTGCAGTCCAGTTTTGAGAGAAAGCGTTTTAAAAATATTAGTACAGTGAACATAAAACAAGTGAACATATTTCTCCAAAGGGTGAATTGCATCACTAATACACAAATATTATTCATACATGATCAAAACAGACTTGTACTTACATATAAATGTATGTGAATGTGTGTATTCTTTCAGATGTGGGCACAGTGCTGAAGGTGGTGACGATCCCCAGAGAGAGCTGGCACGACCTGGAAGAGGTGGTGCTGGAAGAGATGACTGTGTTTAGGGTATGACTGTGAAATTTATGAAGCCGGTGCCTACAAAAACACACATAATGTCTGTAGATGAGGCAGTAAAGCAGCTGTGCTGTATTTGTTTTGTGCAGGAGCCGACTCCCATCACTGCCATGGAGCTTTCCACCAAGCAGGTAAAGACTTGTTTTCATGCATTAATCATTTATCCAAAAGTTGTTGACAGAGCTGCGAGTTCAAGCAAAACAGAGAAGTGAGAGTTTCTGGGCCTTTAAGCAAACACTGATATCTAAAAACAAAGATATCTGCTTTTTACCAGAACATTTCCAACTGAGCCACGCAGGAAGATTAAATGTTTACGTCCTCGCTCTTTCTTCCGCTCCCACAGCAACAGCTGTACCTTGGCTCGGCGCTGGGTGTATCGCAGATGTCTCTGCACCGGTGCGAGGTGTACGGGAAAGCCTGCGCCGAGTGCTGCCTGGCCAGAGACCCTTACTGCGCCTGGGACGGCACCGAGTGCTCCAGATACTTTCCTACCGCCAAGAGGTAGGAGCACGCACACACCAAACACATCTCTGACCTTTATTTATCCTCGGAGGGTTTGCTGAGCCCGCATGCTTCTTTTCAGCAACATCCTGCCTTTGTGTTACTGCCGTCACACACACTCACACCTGGGAGTTATCAGTACACCTGCAGACCGCTGCTGCGTTTGGCTTTAAATGCTTTGCTCAAGGGCATCTCGATATACAACCTTGTTTCTCTGACCTCAGACCTCCACTGGCCTATTAGCAAGTATTGTGAATCCAACAAAAAAAAAACCTGAACACGGATACACAGAACATGTCAGAACATCTAAACATGGAAGTAATCTGGAGTCGGAACATTACACAAGTACAGTCATTAAATACACATACACACCAGCCCATTCCAAGAGGTGCACTCTTAAAATAGAAGTGCTAACTAGAACCATATCAGGTTTTTTAGCTTGTCCTCATAGCAGAACCCTTTAAAGTTCATCTTAGAACCTTTTATAAATGTACCACTTTCCTGCAATGGTTGCAATGGTTCCACCCAAAACATTCTTTGGGGTTCCATCTAGACCCTTTCCACCTTCTAAGGGTGCTAGCAAGAACCTACCCAGGGCATTCTATCAAGAGCCCTTTTATATTCCAGGGGTTTTACTGAGAATCCACCCAGGAAGTTCTACTGAGAACCTTATGGAGAACTCTTCTATGTTGTAATGGTTCCACCCAGAACCCTCTCTGGTGGCTCCACCCAGAACCTTGCCAACTTCTAAGGGTGCTAACAAGAACCCACCAAGGGGGTTCTACCAAGAACCCATTTATGTTCCAAGGTTTTATCTTGAACCACCAGGAAGGTCTACCGAGAACCTTTCATATTCCAAGGGTTCTTTGTCGAACCAGCCCATGGGGTTCTACTGAGAACCTGATACTCCACAGGTTTTATCTATTACCCACTCAGGGGGTTCCATCAAGAACCCTTTTATAATGCAAGGGTTTCATGCAGATACCACTCAGGGCGATCTAAAAATATACTCCATCTGTAACCATCTGGTCCTCTGAGGGTTCTGCAAAGAACCATATTATATTCTATAAAAAAAAGAATCCCAGAGATTGTATTTTGTGGTCATCCATCATTTTAATCATCCATGTTGTAATTATTGTTGTTAATGGAACCTCTAGTCTTACAAAGAACCCTTGACAAACCCTTTCTTCAGAAGAGAGAAAATGGTTCTGTTTAGAACCCCATCACCTTAGAAAGAACCATTTTTGAACCTGTATTTCTAAGAGTACAATCCAGCAACTTAGGCTATAACTGCTGCCAATAACAGTTGTACTGAGCTGTGATCCTGTTACTCTACAGCCAAGACACGCGCACACACCCACACACACACACACACACACCACGAATATACATCCACACAAGCACACACACACTAAATTATAGCCAACAGGAGCTGTCTGACCGCTTCACCCTGCAGCCAGGAGGTATGAACATACACACCCTCAAATTACCCTCTGCTGTATCCAGCGGGATTAGGCTGACCACTACAGCCCTCACACACACACACACACACGGGCACACACACACACAGACACACACACAGCACTACACCCCTGCATCTCATTCATCCAGAACTTCTCACACCAACAGAAGTAGGCCAGTGGGTATACTCCAGCTTGGCAGGGTTACAGTCGAGGTGGCACACCCCGTGGTTAAGGCCAGGACCGGCTCCTCTCGGCTCTCCTCCGCACTGCAAATATTTTCCCTCCCAAGAATGAGAACCAGACTCACGGCCCCGCACGTGCTCAGACGGCCAGAAAAGACAGGAATGTTTAGCCCAGGAGACGAACAAAGGAGGGACATGTGTGAGAAAGAGACAGAAAGACGAGGGACCGAATATGACACACAGAAGTCAGGAAGGAGGGACGTTAGTGGACTTATTTTATGTGCGCACATACTGACCGTTCCGCTCCATCTGTTTCTTCTTTACCTCTAACGGTTCCACTGTTTTCCTCCACCTAGTTTCCAGCCCTCGCCTCACCTTTGGCTTACCCCACCTCTCCTCCCCCGCTTTGATTTTTACTGCGTCCGACTTTAAACATGACCATGACAACTAGGAACAGGGGAGAAGCATTCACAGTGAAGCCAGGCCATTAAAACACCTCGCCATCGCAGTAAAACAAAAAGCTGAATGACATAGTGGACAAAGAGTGGGGCTGCTTTTAACAAGGCATTTCAAGGGCAAAACAGCAGTGTATGTGTTTCATAATATCGGCTCATCAGAAAGAAGTGAAGCACGCTGTTTCATTGCTCGGCAGGTTTATGTTTCTTACATTGTGCCAGGGTTTTGTTTTTTTTTAACCAATGTGATTTAACAGAGGAGTTGAAGGTTGAATAAATACCCACTCTGCACTCCTGAAGCTGGATGTCAAATTGTGTTAGGTAACATTGCCCCCTAGTGGTTGAAATTAAACAGTACAGGGAAGACAGCATGTGATAAGTGCATTTCTGGTCTATTTTGTTGAACATGAGTTTCCTAAACACCCCTCCCTACCATACACTTATATGGCACAGGGGTCTTTAGGGGAGATTGCACGTCAACAATATGCCACATAAAAGTGGTATACACCACCTTAAAGCTGGGAATATTAATTTGAGATGCAGCTCAGCACTCTGTCAAGGTCTTAGAACATTATAATGGAAGTATATGATGGCCATTCCCATGTTCTATTATGTCTCATAAGTTGTTGCAGCAGTTATTTAGGTTGATACACTCTGTTACACAGATTTGGAGCATGATTTAATATTTTTTTGACCTCTCAAGAACTGATAAAAAATGATCAAAAACCCTTCCAAAATACCACATTAAGACACCAAGACCTGGAGGAAAACCACTGAAAAAAAACCCAACCCTTTTGATCTGTGGAGATTTTCTTCAACACTGTATGGGATTAGCACAAAGTGGGCATGTCTGTAAAGAGGATACTCTTGGATATAGCAGAGAACCAATTTTTTTAGATATCTAGGTCAGAGGTCAGTGGACCCCTTTGAATATTGCTATGCCAGTTTTTCACTTGACACAGTTTTGCCTAACTTTAGAGCTTTGGAGCGGTTTTTTTTTGCCAACTTCCAAGCTAGTATAACATGATACCAATTGAAGTCTTCTAGACTGATATTAAACCAGTATCTTCACTCTAGCTTTAAAAGGGAGCCTTCTACAGCCTCTGAAAGACAGTAATGTCGGCTGGTGACGTGGACATCTCTGTGGACTTGAGGTTAAATTGTCAGTACAATCAAGTATGTTTTCTCTACAACCCATTAACTTCCATTCTTCTTCTCAGGCGAACCAGACGACAGGACATCAGAAACGGAGACCCTCTCTCCCAGTGCTCAGACCTTCAGCATCACGGTACCTTAATGACTTCACACACATACGTACACATACAATCTCTGCTCTTCTTGCCACACACTTCTCATTCATCCTGCCTGTATGTGTGTGTGTGTTTTTCGTTCGAGTAGAAGACATGGACGGCTTAGGAGGCAGCGTGGAGGACAGGAATGTGTACGGCGTGGAGAACAGCAGCATGTTCCTGGAGTGCAGCCCCAAGTCTCAGAGAGCGCTCATCTACTGGCAGCTGCAGAAGCCCAACGACGATCGCAGGCATGAAGTACGTATACTTCTTATGTTATCTCTGTCTCCATCTCTAATTTGCAGAAATAACATGATTTGCAGCTGGATGACTGCAATTTGGACTATAGCTCTTCATTACACGCTAATTAAATTGCCACAAACAAAACATCCCTGTGCCAAAGGCTACACCTTCTCTCTCTGTCTGTGTTATCATGTAATGACCTCTGACCCCTTTGACCTTTCACCTCAGTGAGTTAGAGAGGGTGGTAACCTCGTGGGTGTGGATGTTTAGATTGACTTTTGACCCTATGATGTAACTAATTACTTTTGACTGACTTTGTACTGCGGCTGTATTTGTGTAACCGGGCCGGCGTTCAGGGTGTGTTTTAGGTACTGTTGAGACGAAGAAATACAACCCATGAAGTTCAGTTTGAGTAACAGATCTGTGAGTTTTAGGGCTTATCAGACACAAACCTCTGCACAGCAGGTTTTAATATTATGAGGAAGGATTTTTCTTCTCTGTAAAGCTGTTTTATCTTACGTAAAACATCTTATCTTATATATTTATTTCACCAGAAGCCGCTGCGTTGACACCTTCACTGTTTCAAAACAATAATTATGTGGGTGAATTTTTCACACTGTGCTGTTCTCTGTCTGAACATGGTCTTAGCTTGTAATCAACCTGTGGATAAATCCAAATTCCATCCCTGCACATTTATGGACTTAGAAGTCCGCCCCCACTCAGAATGTGTTCTGTGTCTTGTTCACTGCAGAAAGGGGAAACCTTTCTTTGTTCTCACTTTAAATCTGAGTTTAGGACATATACTGTATGAACAAGGATCATTTTTGTGACATCACAAACACTTAAGGAATGGTCTTTATATTTCTCCAAATCTTAAGTCTAAATTCTCCCAGCTCACACACTGCTCAGTCATTGTCCCCTCTAAACCTCCTTCGGGCCTTGTTGGCTACAAAAATACAGATGAAAGCTTTACACACACACTGTCAACACGTATTTATGATGCATGCCTCCTCTATGACTCTTGTTGCTGTCGCCCGGCCTCGTTGCTGCGATTGATCCCCTCTTCAGTGCTGGTTCAAAAAATAAAACGGATCAATACTGGTGAACCAACGTGTAAAATGTTGCCACAACACCAGATTTAAAAACTCTGCTATATTATGAAATGCAGAGAGATTAATCTAGCAGGGACAGGCTTAATCAGCTTTGTGTAAACTTGTTTGGCTTGAATGTAACAGATGTAATGAAGTGTAACAGAGTTCTAGAAACTCCAGTCCAGACGAGGACACACCTGTTTATCTTTTAAGTCTGTTTGCAAGGTTTCTGCAAGTCCTCAAAAAGTGTAAAATACAATCATCTCAATTTTAAGCCTTAAAATATCTTAAATATGATTTTGACAGGTCTTAAAAACTTAAAACTTAACTTAAAACACTTCAGTCTCACTTTTAAATGTGTTTTTGGGAAAAAAAAACTGTGTTGCACATGCTGTAACAGCTACCAAACAAAACTAACATTGAATCAATAACACTAATACAAAATGTTCATGTACTTTTTTGCCACTATGAACATGAAATAGGCATCCAATTGCATTCATAATTATCTTAAAAAGGCTATAAAACATCTTAAATTTAGCTTGTTGAAACCTGCAGAAACCCTCTTTATTTATATCTTTGTCTTCCTCTCTGTGTCTTTTTCCAGATCAAGCTGGACGACAGGGTTCTCCGTACAGACCAGGGTCTGCTCATACGCAGTCTGACTCAGTCTGACACAGGTATCTACCACTGCCAGGCTGTTGAACACGGCTTCATTCAGCCTCTGCTGCGCCTCAACCTCCAGGTCATCCCCACCCAGAAGCTGGGTGACATTCTACCCGGACTTCCTGGTGCAGGAGGTGGTGTGGGTCACTCTGCCAAGCACCGGTTGTGGTACAGAGACTTCTTGTCTCTCTTGGACCACCCAGACCTCAACAGTGTGGAGGAGTTTTGTGATCGAGTCTGGAAGAAAGAGCGCAAACAGAAAAAGGCGAAAACGCCCAATGGGAACGGTCAGGCCAAACCTGAGAGCGCCGGCGTTTCCAGCTCTGCATTACGGCCTAAAGCTCCCAACGCCCAGAAGCAGCAGGCCAGTCCGCCACAGAGCCGGCCGTGGCTCCAAGCTGGAGCTCCAACAGTGGAAGAGCCAGCGCGGAGCCAGAACACCCAGAAACCTCAGCAAAACCTGGGGATGTTGAGTGGCCAGGCACCTAAAAACAACCAGAAGACGCAAAACGGCCAGAAAGGGCAGGCCAGCGCGGTCAGCTCTCCGGTCGTTGGGGGGTCTCGGTCGAGCAGCCAGCACGCGGCCAAGTGGAGACGGATGCAGGAAAATAAGAAGGGACGCAACAGGAGGACCCATGAGCTTCAAAGACCACCACGTAGCGTTTGAGAACAAGCAGAAAAAAAACAGATCAACACACACAAGCACAAACCCCACGCATCCACACATGTACACACAAGCACATTCTATAGACTGTGTATCCAATGTATGATTCAGTGACCTCGTCATAACAACAGCAGAACAGTAAAAAAAAAAAACAGCAACAACCACTTATAGGTAAAAATACATGAACTACACTCGTGTAACAACAATAAAGCTCTCATTCAAAGACATACACACACATGCACATTACCTGTGAAGATGGACAGAGGACTGAAAAAGTGGAATGCACACTGTAAATGTGTGAGGATATGGCTGGGTGCCTGGGATACTGCCTGGCAGACACTTCAACCTCCTGTACATAAGCTACTAAAATAAGACTGGGACAAAAAATGTTTAGTGAGGTGTTTGTTGGTGAGCAGATGGACTTAATATGCTGAGAGGACAGTTGTGGAGACATTAATAGATACATGGACATTTATGGAAGCAGAAATTATGCACTCACTGCAACCTGCTGCCCTCATTGACCTGAGCATGTGAACCGCAAGATAGTGTACATGGAATGGATTTTTTAAAAAACTCTTATTTTGGAGAACTGCTTGAGGAAGAAAGTCTTTCGAGTCAAGACAGACAACAGAAACTCTTATTTTGGAGAACCGTGTGAAGTGAAGGGTCTTTTGAGCCAAGACAGGCAACAAAAACTCTTGTTTTGGAGAACTGTCCGAGGAGAAAAGTCTTTCGAGTCAAGACAGACAACAAAAACTCTAATTTTAGAGAGCTGTTCGAGGAGAAAGGCCTTTTTAGTCGAGACAGACAACAGAAACTCTTATTTTGGAGAACCGTCTGAGAAGAAAAGTCTTTCGAGTCAAGACAGACAACAAAAACTCTATTTTGGAGAACTGTTTGAGGAGAAAAGTCTTGAGTCGAGACAGACAACAGCACCCTTAAAGGAGAAAAGGGAAGGGTTGCACTTCACCTTGAGGTGTGCGCAGCTTGCACCAGTGGCCCTCATGTTGTTTTAAAAAAAACAAAAAAAAAAAACAAATAGAAGCATTAGTACATGCAAAAACTGCAAAGTCACGCCGAGGTGGAGAGAACATGCTTTGTCATAACCTTCTCCAACCGAAGCTGGGAGAGCATCGTGCATGTTATTGTCAATCAATGTTTTAATAAGCTAGTTATTTTATGGAATTCTAGAGGCTTTTTTTTACACCCTACCTAAAAATAATGTTACATTTTTCTTTTATATTTACTTTCCTTTCCAGACCAGTGCTTCTATTTTTGGGGGGCAAAAAAAAAAAAATCACAACATAGTAGTCTCATTGTGCATTATCCCTTCTGCTCTCGAGGATTCTGTGTAAGTTATTATGTTGTTGCTTTTTCTGGGAATTTATAGAATCTGGGCACGAATTCCAGTTGTAGGCTATGCTAAAAAGCCAGTCTGAAATAGACTGCCAGTTTTTTTGTGTACATATATACAACAAACTTAACTCTCTGTGTATATACAGTACATATACAGTACAAGAACACCACTTGATTATTATTTATTGCTCATTGTTTTGTGAAAGGGTTGCATTTATTTTTGATATTATGGTATTTTTGGCTCATCAGTATATTGGAGAAACAACGGCAACAGCAACTAAGGAAATTTTGATGGACCAACTGGCTGGAATTGCGTCAAGGAATCCCTTTTTGGGGATAAAAGGGTTGAAAAAGACTGAATCCCACTAACGATAAGCACAATTTTGTCTCTTTTGACTTTCATAGCAGATGTTTTTATTATGTTTTCCTTTCTCCCAAATCCATCCGACATGTCTTTATTCATCCAGTAGCCATTATGTGTAAGATAATTCCCCAATCTGAAAAACATTAGCTGTGAATCTCTGTAAGAAATAGTGGAGAAAAACGTTAAATCTAGTCTGAAGGAGAAGACACGTTATACTGCATGTGAATGCTACCTACAGTAAGTGCATCTTTTTTATCGTCTCTTTACGTGTTTTGTGTGAGAGGTAAAATTTCCCTTAAAGCAAGGTGTGAATTACTTCTGTCCTTTTGCCAAAACAGTGATGTTAACAACTCATGATACTCTGGCCAAAGCTGTGTAAGATCCAAGCTCCTTAATCTTCAACGATGGTACCCCCCTGTCTCCCCCCGTCCCCCTTAATACATGACAAGAGTAATGTGTCAATGCAATAAATTAGAGCAGACAGTGTTCTCTACCAAGACTCCAAAGTTTGGTGTGTCCCTGATTCGGGTCTCTCCCTCAGAGTTAGAAAAGTGAGAGAGCTGGAAGTTACGCTGCTGTAACACAGTTCTTTCTGGCATGCATTCAGTTGTCTAAATAAACATCTCCGTTACAAAAAAAAAACAAAACAAGTCCTTTTGTTCTCATTTCGGTCAAAAACCTTCTGCACACTGTGTCCTCAGCCTCACTGTATTTTAACTCAAAGGGTTTCAGCTTTTAACAGTTTAATGTTTGCTGGTCCAGTGACGAAACACTGCTGCACATCCAGGATCATACAGGCTGCAAGAAAAGGTCTGAAACTAATGCATTTATGGAATAATTTAAATCCATCTTAGCGGCCATCTAGGGGGTCATTGCACCCAAATGATATAAAAGCAGGTCAATTTAATTATTATTTCTTCTTACGTCACTAGTTAAAGAGGTATTTGGGCCAAAACCAATATACTAGACAATTTAAATATTTCATCTGATGATGTCAGATGAAATCTCAAAAGCTACGGGCTCACCAAAGTTGTTACACTTCATCCTGACATGAAGGTACAACAGAATTCATGAAAACTCATCTAATAGTTGTAGAGACATTTCACTGAAAGTCACATATGTTACCTGATGTTGCGGCTACAGGATAAGTCTCCATTGAGTAGATGTTAAGACTGAACATGACCAAAATTTCATCAGCAGCAAATCTGTCCAGAAACACTGTCCTGGTTGGTTATCCTGGATAATAACAATAACAATTTTCATGGAGACAATTTCCAGGGGCAAAAAACTGACCTTTTTTCCCAGCAGCCATATTATTATGAAATAGCAGGATATACAGGTGTTATCAATGATACTAATCAAGGTTCCATTTCCAGTGAGCCAACATGCATAACAGCAGCACCCCGACTCTGTTTGACCTGAATGGAACCTTAATCAGTATCATCGGTAACACCTGTGTTTACTCTATTAGTTCATGGCTGCTGTGAAAAAAGTCTATTGTGTGCCAACCCATCGAGTAGATCAAGTAAAATTTCATGAGCAATACATCTTTCCAGAGACACTGTCCCAGTTAGCCTGTAAAACCCACAGAACATGCTGACAGCAATATTTCTTTGGACGAAAGTAGATCCATCATCAGAGCAAGCTCTTTGGTTTATCAAGATTACAACCACAACTGAAACACCTATAGACCTTTTTCACAGGCTTGTTATTGCAGGAGAAGCACAGGTGTAATTGATAATATGAGAAACAACTGCTTTTTATTGACACTCAACAAAAATATAAATGCAACACTTTTGTTTTTTGCACATATTTTTCACAAGTTAAAGTAAAAGATTTTTTCTGTGCTTATTTCTCTCATACTTTGTTCACAAATTTGGTCAAATCTGTGCTAGTGAGCTCCGCCTCAGGTGTGCATATAGAGAAGCTGATTAATGCACAGGTGTGCCTTGGACTGGTGACAATAAAAGGCCACTCTGAAATGTGCAATTTTATTTTGGAAAAATATGTATTAGGTGCTTAACTATAGACACATGCAGAATTCTCTGAAACAAAGTTAGAGACGGCTTGTGGTTGTGAAACTTTAAATTTACAGGCAGCAGCTCTGGTGGACGTTCCTGCGGTCAGTCCCTCAAAAGTGCTGACATCTGTGGCATCATGTTGTGTGAAAAAAACTGCATATTTTAGAGGCCTTTTGTTGTGACCAGTCCTGCTGTTTAATCAGCATCTATATATGCCACATCTGTCACTGGATGGATTATCCTGGCAGAGGAAAAGAGCACGCTAAAATGGATTTAAATAAAGGGAGAAATAAACATTTTGTGTGCACAGAAGAAGTCTTAGATTTTTTTACTTCAACTTGTGAAAAATGGGAGCAGAAACAGAAGAGTTGTGTTTATATTTTTGTTGAGAGTAATTCATCTTGTTTCAGGGTCCTGTTACTGTGCACGCTGACTCACTGTCATGGCTGAGACATCGTTAACAAAATTAGTTTCACCTGCGCTTTTCCTGTTGTGACAAGTCAGAATGTCTGAAAAAAAAAAAAAAAAACGTCTACTGTGGAAAGTTGAAGAGCTCAGTGCTGTTAATTTTTTTAAATGTAGTCTTTGCAGTGGTGCAAGAATGGATTCACTTTCACTGGACTGCGATGGAGGCAGAAATCTGGGACATGGATATCCCAAATGCTGTGCAAATTAAATTAAAACTGTCCCGCACGGTGAGATACCACGAGAGGTAAGTAAGATTAGTCGCTGTTGCTTGTAATCTGAAGCTGTTACAAACTTTAAGTGAAGGAAATCACAAGACTTACTGTAACTAAGAACAAACTGTTTCAGTACACGTTGAGAACTCGGCAACAGAAGCACTGAGAGAAGAAAAATCTTGTTCTACAGTTTTCTAAATTCTCTCTAAAGCTCTCCTGGTTTCCTGACTTAGGAACATGTTAAAATAGGTTATAGGTTATACCAGGATAATCTTTGTAAGTTTTTCTCATCAGGTAATTTGTTGTAATACTAATTTCAGCCACAAGAGGCTGAAGTGCACCACTACCTCATGTTCTATATAGGACTAAAAGCATCAGCAGTGATTAAACTACATTTCTAGTCAGAAGAAAAACATGAGAGTAATGTTATATAACTCGCCATCATACAATATATGAACCTTGTGTTTAGAGTTCATGGAAAAATTAAAACTTACTTGGAAGAAAACAAGAAAAACAGATTTTTTTTTTTTTGCCTCTCAGAGCTTCTGTACTCGGCTCTGTTACTGCTTCATAAATACCTTTTTTTGTGCTGCAATGGATAATTTACACTTTTTCATAACAGACATTTTTACTTTTATAGCACAAGTGTTACTTAATAACATTAATAAAGGCTCTGTCCTATTCAAGTGTCCCAGTAAGCCATCGCAGTGTGACAGTGAGCCAACATGCACAATACTTGAGCCCTGAAACTGAAGCAGCCAAATTGAATTCATTCACTATTCTTATTTAAACCTGTCTGTTTTTTCTTCTGTGTCAAAATATGTTCTGTGAAAAAGGTCTATAAACTGAGATAATAAATGTGGCCTTCAGAGAACACGATGATTCTCATGAAGAACCACCAGAGGTCACTGTTGTCTAGCTGCCCCCTTCATCCTGCTTGTCAGAGCTCATCCGAGGCCCCTTGTGATGAGCTCTAAGTGGAAGCCGGAACATCTTCACGTGTTGTGATATTTTTACAGAAACGCCGTCCTTTCACAGTCACTCACAATTACCCTCCTTGCTCAGAAACCGTGTGTGTGTGTGTGTTTGCGCGTGCGCCTACACGCATGTCAGCTGAAGTGCGATCAGAGTGGTGCAATCATGTTCCCTGCCCTCAAGTTTCACACACGTGTTATGAACTCGTTGGTCCTGTTACCATGGCGACTGTCCTTGAATGTCCTGTGTGTCTGTACGTATGTGTGTATCTGTCCAAGTCCTTAAAAAAAAAACACATTTTCAGCTGTAGAAAAGAGTCGTCTTGACCATTATGTTGTTTTATAACTGTGTCCTTTGCTTTAGGGGAGCTTCTTCACCGTCAAGTGCTTTCTTCTTCGTGCCCTCTCATATCTACACCTCACAGCTACATTTTGTTTTTATAGCAGACTCATCTCAACAACAACAACAACAACCAACACAACCCAGGGTTACATGCACATTCAGCTCTCTGAAGGCATTATTAATAATAGCAAGCAGTATTAAATATATGTATTTATTTATGTTTTTGATTTATTTCTTCTTATATTTGAGCCACTCTTAAAGGGATCGTTCAGATTTTTTGAAGTGCAGTGATGAGGTACTTTTACCTTTTATACCTTTTGTTGCTGACTCTGTCCACAGCAGTACATTGCTTAGCTTCCTGCATTGGTAGTGTGCTTCTCCACATAATACGACTTTAAAAAAATCAGAACTATCCCTTTAAGAAGGGCATACTTTTGAGATTTTTGAGAATAAAGGCATATCATTATCATATGAGGGGGAAAAAAGAAAATGCACCCACAATTATGGGATCACTTATTAGGTTTTCAAAATATTAGGACTTTATTCTAATATTATTCTGACTTTCTGTTCTTGAATACAATATAATTTAATTTTCATGGTTGAAAAGGCATAATGACCATGAAAAATTAAGAGGAAAACCCCACTGACAAGTCATTTTCATTGTACTCCAATGCTATATTCTTAATGAAACCGATGAGAAATGTACTTTTCATCTTTAGATTTGTGGACAGTGATTTAAAACCTGAAAACTAAAACTGCAAACTGGTCTTTTTGCATTTAAATTAGATCAGTGTTCTGGCAATATGCTATATATAATATATCAGAGCCATTCTTACAGAGGAAATGCATTTGAGATTTGGAGAATTAAGTCTTATTAATGTGAAAAAAGAGAATATAAGAGAATTACCCACAATTACACAATGACTCATTAGGTTCTCAGAATATTAGTTAGATTAAAATTACTCTCTGACTATTCTGACTTATTTTTTCTTAATTTATAATACACTGTAATTTCATTTTCATGGTTGAAAAAGTATAATGAATATGAGAAATTAAAAAGAACTCTGACGTTCAGTTTTCACTGTATTGATGTGAAATGGACTTTTCATTCTCAGTGTACTGTATTTAAATTAGATCAGTATTTTACCCTATATTACATTTAAATGTCAGCTCGTATTTTCATTTGACTAACAGGCTTCATCTCTCTCACACAACATCTCACTGGTTAAAACTGACGGTAAAACCCTGATCAGTCCTTTATTTATATCTCAGTGTTTACAGGATGTCACAGTATGTTCATGTTTGTTTTTGTGCTGGAGGAGAAACAAGACAGAGAGAAACTGATGCCGAACATAACTTCACGTTGCCTTCAGTTAAACACATATTATTTTAATTGTGTGTGTGTGTGTGTGTGCATGTGCAGTATGCGTGTGTGCGTATCCAGAGCTCCTCACGACTCTTGAAAGTCAGCTCGATTCAGAAGCTCTGACTCATTCCTTCTTGCCCAGGAGCTAGCCCAAGGGATTGTGGGAAATCAAGTCTGTGGGCAAGAAAAGAGGCGGAGATTTAGGTCAACGGCAGGACAGGACAGGACAGGACAGGACAACACACCAGGAGGCTGCTGAAGTCACTGCTCGTCCCCCCTCGTCTCTGCCGCCACAGTATATTAAACATACAGAATATACGAGCGTCCTCCAGCTCATTTTACCGGGTTCTGCAGGAAGAGTTGACTCATTTTTCTGTGTCACGCTCTGAATTTCTCTTTTTCTGTTTATCTTGCTGTGTCATCTCACCTCATGTCCTTGTTTCCCTCAGTCCTCTCCTCTGAGCTGATGTTAAAACTGCTGTGAAAACTCTTAGAAATAAGGGTTCCTCTTTGTAAGACTAAGGGTTCCATTGAGAACCCTTTTCATCCAAAGAACATTTCTTGGAAGAAAGAGTTCTTCAAGGATTGTTGTTGTCTTTCATCAAGGGTTCTTTGTACAAAGGGTTCTATGCACCATAATATAAAAGGGGTTTTGGTAGAACCCCCTGACAGGTTCTAGATAAACCCTTGGAATATAAACTTATTCTAGGTAGAACCTCAGGTGGGTGCTAGATCAAACTCTTGGAATATAAAAGGGTTCTTGGAAGAGCTTCCTGTTTGTGTTCTAGATAAAAACCTTCAATTATAAAAGAGTTTTAGGTAGAACCCCCTGGTAGGTTCTAGATAAAACCCTTAGAATTTAAAAGGGTTCTTAGTGGAACTTACTGTTTGCGTTCTCGATGAAAACCTTGGAATATAAACTGATTCTAGGTAGAACCTCAGGTGGGTGCTAGATGAAACTCTTGGAATATAAAAGGGTTTTCGGTAGAACCCCTTGGATGGTTTCTTGTTAGTATTTATAGTGTGGAAAGATTCCGGATAGAACCTCCAGAGAGGGTTCTGGGTGGAACAATTACACCATAGAGCGGTTCTCTGTAGAACCTCTCATAGGGGGGTCTGGGTGAAACTTAGATGGTTTTAGATATACCCCTTTATGTTGGGCTCTAAGTAGAACTCTCTGAAAGGGTTCCAAGTGGAACTCTTATATAGGGTTCTACCATGAACCATAAAGTTTGCTCCTATGAGAACAAGCAGAAGAACACTTTCTAGTTCTAATTAGCACCCTTTATTGCATATCCGTCCCCCACCATAGTATATTAAATATATAGAATATACTGTTTAGTTCTCTCCAGTTTATTTTCTTTCATTCTTTTTAAAGAGTCGACTATTTTTTTTTTGTTTTCCACTCTGAATGTCTATCTATTTTTGCATCATACATCTCTTCTCACTTCCTTGTTTGCCTTGTAAGCTCCAGCTCATCTGTCTCCTTTGAGCTGATGTTAAAACATCTGTAAAGCTCTGAACTCTACCTCATCCGTCATTTCACCCTGAAGTAAACTGCTGTGAAACGACACATACGATGTTCATACATGGGAGCTCCCAGCTGCAGGCTTTGTAGGTGCTCCGCTGTAACTGTAATGTGCATTGCACTAATCTTCAAGTGATCCTATAATTAGGAACCCTGCAGGTGAGTGGCAGCTGCCTCAGAAACCATGGCAACCAGGGAGGGATCAGATACAGAGCAGCTCTCCTTGATGATAGATGACATTTTCCATCAAGACTGAACCCCACTGAGGCACAACTGAGTTCTCCAGCAGCAACGCTCCTTTCTCACTGATTGCTCTCACTGTATTGGTCAAAATCGTCTAGAAAAATATATGCAAGCATTAGTATTAACATATGTCAGGCAGTGATATTATACGGCTTTTAATTCTTGTTTAATGGAGGTTAGCCCCTGCTAGCCTTAACATAAAGGTTTCCCATTTTATTTCCACTTGAATAGTTTTGAGATCAGTAAAATCATCTTTTATCCCATCCTGGCTGACAGTGTGTTCTATTTGGAAATATTCAAACTTGGGTTGCAAAGCACTTTCCTTAATCCATCATCAGTAACAGAAACAATCAATAAGCCATTACTGAAAAAACATACACATATTTTTTAAACAAAACAATAGTAAATGTGTTTTTTTCCCCCCTAATAAAAGCTTTATTTCCACAGCAACATATTGCATGTCGGCCTATCTATCTATCTATCTATCTATCTATCTATCTATCTATCTATCTATCTATCTATCTATCTATCTTAATTTTTTGTGTGTGTTTTGTTTTTTCATTTTGTTTTGCTTTTTGGCTGCATGTTCCATCAGATGGAAATAAACCGTCAAACAAAAAAAAAAAAAAAAAAAAAAAGTAAATGCTCATCACAATTTACCAAAGTGACATCTTCAAATTGCTTCTTCCGTCCGACCAACAGCCCAAAATCCAAAGACTCTTCATTTGCTATCACAAATGCTTCCTGTTACTGTTCACCACAAACCTGGAATTTAAAAAAATAAACAAACTTTAATATGTCCCCTTTTTATCTTGTTGAAGCCATGTACTGTATTTGTCCTTTATCGCAGCTTCCGAGCTTTCTTTGTGATTTTAGTTTGTGTTGTCTTACTGTATATCTGTACCTCAGCACCGCTGTAAAAGAGGGTCTTCCCTCAATTTTGTTTTCCAAGGATTTAAATAAATAAATTATGATGACGATGGTAAATGACAAAGAAAAGAAACAAATACTCATATTTTAGAAGCTGGAACCAGCAAATGCTTGACATTTTTGCTTAAAAAGGCGATTAAACGATTATCAAAACATCTGATGAAATGTTGTTGCTTCAGGAACTTGTGATGAGCCTTTTTTTCTTGAGATTGATGGAGAAAACAGTCAGTAGATTTATTGTTAATGAAAATAATCAGTAGTTGAAGCCCTATTGAGCCTATTAAGGAACATTTTGCTTTAAAAAAAAAGTTAAGGTTAACTTACTTCCTACACCAATAATTTCTAGTCCCATTAACTGAGCTACAGATTGAATGAGGATAGCAATTATGATCCATTATATGTCAACATAAGTTAATTTGGACCAAATAAAATCTCCTCAGACATGTTTACATTTCATTTTCAAACATTAATCTTGTAACCCAGCGCTCCGTCTCTCAGCACATATATTCCTCAGGGGTCTCACTGTATATACAGTCCCCTCTGGGAGTGCTGTTTCCCTGTCTGTTGCTAAGACGCCATGATTTATGGCTGTGATCCCGCCTCCTCAACACACAGCTACAAGGCTGGGAGTCATAAACAGAGACACCTCACGAACAGCTGCACATGCAGGCAGGCACTGCTATCAACTGACTCACACCAGCTTGACCTCATACACTCTCCATTCACTGATTGCTTGGGATTGATGAGGTGATCAATGACCTATTCCGGTCCGTCTCTGGAGAGAATACTGATTCACACACTGGCTGCAGGGTTACGTTCAAGGACTTCAGCAAGGACTGCCAGAGCTTTCTGCTCCAATCACCGTCTTAGTAACGTTACAAGCCAAGAAAAACAGACTTTATTGAAGCTGAGGCACCTCTCGAAAATAAAGGTGCTAACTAGAACCTTATAGGGTTCTTCGGCTTGTCCAAGAGGAGAAGCTTTTATGGTCCCTCATAGAACCTTTTATAAAGGTTCCACCTGGAATCCTTTCAGACAATATAGAACCATCTGTGAAAAGTTCAGCCCCCTATGTTGTTCAGAGAACCCTTCTACGGTGTAATGGTTTCACCCAAACCTTGTCTGGGGGTTCTATCCAGAACCTCTCCACCTTCTAAGGGTTTCATCCATCCATTATTTAGAACCCACCAAGGGTGATCTATCAAGAACTCTTTTATTTTCCTTTTTTTTTTTTTTTATCTAAAACCCACCCAGAGGTTTCCCCTTTTATATTCCAGTGGTTTCATCTAGAACCCACCAAGGGTCTATCTATCAAGAACCCTTTTTATATTCCAAGGGCTTCATTTAGAACTCACTTGGGTGGTTCTACCAATAACCCTTTTTAAATCAAGAACCCACATGGGTTTCCTACCAAAACCCCTTTTAAAAGCCAATGGTTTTTTTTCAGGAATATAAAAGGGATTTTGGTAGAACACTGTTTTTTTAATCTAGAACACACCAAGAATGATGTACCAAGAACCCTTTTATAGGGTTTCAACTGAAACCTACACAGGGGGTTCTACCCTTTTTATATTCCAACAGTAATTTATCTAGAACCCACCAAAGGAGAGCTACCAAGAACCATTTTATATTCCAACCACAACCTAAGCCCTTCAAGAACCATTTTGTAACCCTTATTTTTAAGAGTGCAGTATTTGGAACGTTTCCCCTGGAGAGTATTTTATGTAACCCCCCCTTGTTGTCTTCATAATGTTATGTGTGTGTGTTTTTTACATTTAAATTTGCCTTGAGTGTGACTCATCTGTGTTCAGTCCAGCTGAACTCGAGGGACTAACCCCCTCGTTGCAGAGTGATGACGTCGCCGGCTGTGACGCACTACCTTGACAACAGGTGTGTGTTGTTAATGATTCATGAACTGCTGGTGTGTGTATGACTTGATTGGCATTCAAACCTACATTGCTTTGACATTATCTCTCAACCTTTTCTCTCTGAAATGAGCTCTCTTCTTTTTTTTTTCTCTAAAGGAGTACTCCCATGCAGTCCTCTTCTTCCGCCACTGATGAATCAGACCATTAGATCCTGGAGCAGCATTAGTTAAGATGTCAGCTGCTGTCAATTCACTGAGAGAAATGAAAGTGGGATGTGGAGTGAGAGTGGGAGATGAGGGGAGGAGGAGGAGGAGGAGGAGGAGGAGATAACACAAATCCATTATACTGGTGAGCCATGCTTTTCAAGGTTTTTCTCAAATACCACATTTCTCCAAAGCAAATTACAGACTGAAAGAAATGTAAGGCAGTCAGATGTCAGCTGTCTTACATATTAATATAACAAGAACATATCACTACTGGCAACAGCACTGTTCAGTTGCTGTTCAAGAACTATATATTGCTTGATTAAAGGATTGAATAGTAAAATCTTAATAAATTTAAGGGCACAACACGCTTGAAGCCCAAAGTGCTTCACCAGCAAAATTAAAACAACACAGACAGGAGACAAATAAAAACAAAAAAATAACATTTTGCAAGAATAAAAAATGACAACAATAAGACTATGCAAAAAATAAAATGAAAAGTATAGTAAAAGAAACACCAATAAAAAAAATATGAAAAAAAAAGTTTAAAAGATTTAGGCTATAACATTACTTCCAATTAAAAGTTAAAAGCCAGATTAAAAATGATGGGTCTTTGCTTTCCTTTTAAACATGTAGAGAGAGCTAATGACATGGGTTTAATTTACAGGGGTTTATTGGGAGAATATGTATTATCAACTAAAAGTAAGACTCGGTGTTTTTGCTACGATTCATATCAACAGAAGGTTTTGATCCACAGAGACCGCCATGTCGAACTGGCATGTTTACACAGTAGCTCAGAACAAAAATCCCCAAACCTTTTCACCATTTTCACACCACCAAGGGTTTTCCTACATACTTGGAAGGGGAGGGTAAGGCAAAGTGTTTTGCAATTTCCAAGCTCACTGCTAGATGCCATTAAGTCCTCACACTGGTCCTTTAAAATGAAAGGTTAGTTTGATGTTTTGGGAAATATGGGGACATTTCTGTACACTAAATATGGAGCTAGAACCTGGACATTACTTCCTGTTACCTTGTTACTTTCCAGTTGCTTTTGACTGCAAGTTTCTGTTGGTCTGTCATAGGATGTTTAAAGGATATACAAAAATAAAAGTTATGTAGCAAAATCACTTTTAAGTGCAATCAGTACACATTTTAGGAATGAACACATCAGGGTCATTTATATTAGAGAGTGACTGAGGCCGACCAGGACCAATAATTATGGCACAACCACCATGTTCACATGAGATATAATGTGTTATTTACTGAGCTTTATAGGCACTAGTAGGAGTATTTGGTTATGTTTGGACAAAGCCAGACTAGTTGCATTTCCAGTTTTTGTGCTAAGCTAACCGTCTGCTGGCGAATGCTTCATATTTAGCACACAGACATCTAACTCTGCAAGAAAGGCAAAAGCATCGAGTTATTTGTGTGTTATTTAAGGTAAAAATCCACTTTGTTCATTCATGAAGACTTTCTGCTGCTTTAAACCCCAGTTTTACTGTAGGTGAGTCTTTCTCCAGAAATATCCTCCAGTGATGTGTTTTCATTTCTGGCAGCAGCTTGAGGGGAATACACTGTAGAGGAACTTGTTAATTAGCATGAGCAGCCTCCATCGAACAGACAAACACAATGACTGGTATACTCTCAGGAATTAAAACTTCCAAAGAACGAGACATCAGAGAGCTGTGACACCATTGCTATCTGAGTGATCTCATGGAAGTGCTGAGAGAAAGAGTGTCTCGCACCAACTGAGCACAAAGTGGAAATAGTTTTCTGCTGCTCTGTATTACCTAACAAAGCGTTACAGTTTACGGAAGCGCATTGCATTCACTGGATTAAAAAAAAAATCAGACACCTTATCTCGTAATTACGACATCAGGATCTCGTAATTACGAGAAAAGATCTCGTAATTACGAGATCCTGATCTCGTAATTACGAGATCTTTTCGATTTCTCGTAATTACGAGATGAGGATCTCGTAATTACGAGAAAAGATCTCGTAAATACGAGAAAAGATTGTTTTGCTCAAACCATCTAAACATGGCAGCCATTTTAAAAGTTAAATCACATCTAATGTAACTTGACAGCTAATACTGGATCACATTTTATTGGACTTTAAAGCCATAATATGCAAAAATTTCCCCCCAAAATATAATGTATAGACCCATAAAAACATAATCTCTTACAATCATTATTTATGATTAGAAGTATGTGGTTGTGGCTGACCCTGCCCTCTGCCTGCATTTCCTTATTTTCTCATTATTTTTTATTTTTCAACATAATTTAAAGTTAAACCAAGATTTAATCTGCTTTAAAAAACAAAAAAAGCCTTGTTGATGCAGCCCAGCCTTAGATGTATATTTGTTCACCAATAGTTTTTCCTTGTTCTCACCTCACTATTAGCCCTGCACCTTTCATTGGCTAAGAGGTCATGCTGCTGTTACATCAATCAGCCACTGGACTAGTGGCTTGAGAGACTGGCTTCTAGACAGTGACCAGTAAATCCTATTAACAGTCCTGTTACCAGTTAAAGTCTCCTTCCCACGCCCTTCACCTGCACGCCATAACAACCTCCGCGAAATAAATCCTCCAGACGCTGATTTCAGATCTGTTTTCATTGTCCAAAAATGATCATGTTTACCCTTGAAATGTAAAATCTTAGGAAGATTTAGAGCGGAGAATTAGAGGTGAACCCTGCGATCCTGTAATGACTCCGTGAACCTTTTAAATCCACTTGAGTCATGACAAGGAGATGCAGATGAGGACGGGTGACGTGGAACAGAAAGACTGTTAAGCCTCCAAACAACTGAAGCACATCTGTGTGATTCACTCTGTAAAAAAATCATACACAAATGTGGTGGAAGAACTAATCTTTTTGCATTAACTTAACATAAATATACATATTTATTCACGTTAATATTAACTTAAAAGTTTATTTTCAGAACACTTCAGAACTCATACACACACATCCTTCTAAGTGAAGCCTTTTGACTTTGGAATTATGAGTTGAATGAACGTCATCTAACCTGATAGGAAAGAAACTTAATCTGAATATTCATGTGTGTTACGAAATGATTTTTTTTTTAGTTGGTCCAACAATTCTCTTTTTGTACAACCCTTCTTTTTTATAGTTTGAGGAAAACATAATGAAAACTTGCTGTGCGTACATTTTAAAATAAGTCATCGTTTTAGTTTTCACAATAAGGAAACAATGTGAACCATGATAAAGTTTAGTAATGAATTCATAAAATTTAATAAATTCATTGGGAGCAGTTTGACATGTTGTCTTCCTGGCGGTGCTAGAAAAAAAGTAGCTCCAGCAGTTGGAGATTATTTGCGTGAAATGAAGAAGGAAATCAAATTTGTTTGTAGTGTTCATCAGTGTGAATAAAGAGTTGTTGGTTCAACTTAATATCTTAAGTTTATTGAAGCAAAACTGAGTTAATATCAAGCTTATTTGACTGGAAAAGTTTGTTTACAACCAAATTAATATCAAGTTCATTTGACCAGAATAGTTTGTTTTGAATCATTACAAAATGATCTCAACTTGTCTTTTCAAATTCAGTCAACTTAATACATAATAAATGTTCTCAAATTCAACTGAATTATCAAATTTATTTGACTAGAAAAGTTCATTTGTTTTGAACCATTACAAAATGACCTCTCTTAAAATTCATCACTTAATATCTTTACCTTATTGAACATATTTTTTCACAAACAACTGATTTAATATCACCTTTATTAGACTAGAAAAGTGTTTTGAATCGTAGCAAAATTGTGTCTACTTTCTTTTCAAATTCAGTCAATTTAAAAATTTTAAAGTTTTTTTTTTAAGTTAAAACAAACAGTTTATTTTTACAGTTAAGCTTTCAGCACATGGTGATATTTCACACATTTCATGTCATAAAATCTCAGAGACAGACATTAATTTGAGCTTTTTGTCAGTTCGGCTCACACATATGTCTTCTTGACTCTCTGTGGCTTTGTGTTTGTGCTGCTGTGTATTTGTATGAAACAAAAGAGGACTTGTATAACTCCGGCATTGTGATGAGTCTCTGAATCAGACGCCTTTTGTGTGTCTTCAGGGAACGAGGAGGAACATTATTCACAGAGAATTCATCTGCTAGGAAACTGCCTGTACATGCTGTGAGAAAGAAATGTGGCCTATTTCTCAAATACTGCAGGGAAATCATATATATTTTGTATAATGCTGCAGTTATGTCACCCACTCCCCTTGTTTGTGTTTGCTGGGCTCAACAGATGGTGGTGTTATGGCGTCTCAGTGCAGCTTTTGGTGGGTGTTTGTGGCTGCTGTGAGGGAAAGCATTCTGAGGGTAAACTGTAGTTTGGCAAGAGATGAATAATTGATTCGGGAGCCTTTTTTATGATTGTTTGTTTTGTTGTTTCAGTTGATTGCCAGTGAGTTAACTTGACCGTCAAATACAGAAAAGAAACAGAGTTACAGCACTGTGTGTACAAGAAAACAGCTTACAGCACAGAGCAGGCTGTGATTGGCCTATCTCTCAGAGGAAAAGAGGATTAGAGGGACCTCTTATGTCTGTGCATGAGTGTGTCTTTGTCTGTCGGTGCTTGTGTTTGTGTGTTGGCAGCAGGTGCACCCAAGCGTGCATGTGCCAGTGCGCATGCATGTGGCAGATAGTAAGATTGAGTAAGGAAAAGCAGGGAGCCTCTGTGACTTTAAAGGTATTTTTAGTCCGCAGTGTCTCGCTGGTCAGAAGAAATTGGCGTTGAGGGCGGAATTAAGCGCGTGCCAGGTAGCTAATAAGGATGAGAAAGGCTCAGTCCTAATATACTAGAAATTAAACGTCACTTGCAAGTGCACCGTCACCCAGGAGCTGTCTCACCTCATCTAACTTAAAGGATACCACCAGAAACTTACATTAACTCTAAGTAAAGGTATGTAACTCTTCTTCTGCTTGTCTTTTGGAAAAGCAACCACTTGTTTCTGGAAAGAAAAGGAGTTAAAGCTCTCTAGGGAAGGTTCTAGCAGTTTGTTTGGACAGGAGCTCAAACGTGTCAGGGGAAAAAGAGCTGTTATGTCCCAAAAGTATCATAGATCTATAGGGATGTCTTTGGTGAATGGTCTTTTGTGTAAACCCGCAGCTTGTTCTGTTTAGGAAGATGTCGTTGGTACTTAAAAGCTGAGTTTTGTGGTTCAGCTGTGGCATGCACAAGATATTGCCTTTGTTAGTGTCTTTGCCTCATACCCCAACTGAGTATTCAAATTTAATGAACACAGTGCAGAGTGTGTTATCTGGTTACCAGACTCAAGTTACACTGGTCAGGCTACACAGCACAAATACATCTCACACAAACTGTAAATGTCCAAGAGAAGAGCTGATCAATATATAAGGTTAGTTATGGAAAGTAACTAAGTACAACTATTGTAATTAAGTACAGTTTGAAGGTACTTGTACTTTGCATGAGCATTAAAATGTTCTACTACTTTATACCTGGACTGCACTTCATTTCAGAGGGAAATATTGTACTTACTTTACTCCACTACATTTACGAGTTTTCATAAAAAACACATAATAACCTGAAAACGTGTCCTCATACCTGAACAACAGAAAAGGTCGATAGCCAATGACTCTCAAAACGACAAATATGACCAGTAGAGAGCACCAGCGACAGGGGTTCCAGACGTTAAGTACATTACCTAAGTCACGTGGCGTTAAACACGTGGTTAACATTGTGAAACACCAGCAGTTTGGTCAGGTTTAGGCATGCTAAACTGTACAGACAACCTACACTGACATTATTCTTGCGAGAAGGAATGTATATACTGTATCTTCCATCATTTCCCATTTAAATCTCTCAGTTTATTATTTAAATGACCGTTCAAGGCTCAAAGAGGTAAAACTCTCAAATATTTGGCAAAAAGACAAAGATCAGAGTAGAGTTTAAACAATGACAATAGATTTGTGTAGTAACTTTGTTCTTTCCTACCCTATTAAAGCTATAATATGTAACATTTCTGCATTAAAATGTTTAAAAAACAGGCATACGTTATATAGTTTGTTGAGTTGTGTACTTACATCATCCCAAATGTTTCCAACAACGTTCAAACGCAGAGAAATCTGTGATTTATTCAAAGTGAAGGTGCATTCCCTGCTAGCCATTGCTAGCTAGCTGCTACTTGCTATAACTTCTTGGAAAACATGAATATCTTGGATTGGTCAGAGAGTGAGGATGGAAGTCGGCGAACTTAACTGAATGTAACATGAATAAAACTTTAATATAATCTTGTCCATGAATATGATTTCTGCCTAAAAGTGAAGATAACAACTCCCGTGATTCCACTTCTCAGCCTCATCAAACTACGTCTTTTATTATTGTTTTAATGTGACAGAGACCCCTAGCGCCAAAACTTACATATTGTATGTTCAGTCATCTCACAACCCCTCAGATTTAGCTTTAGCTGACTTTTTGGAATGGGCCCAATCTCTAGGACTAAATTACGTGCAGCTAAAGCTATCTTTGTCTCGAACTGCTCCAACGCTCAGACACCATTTACATGCCGACACATCTGTAAAATCTAATAATGTCCTGTATTAAACTATATCAATCACAGGTGTCATTTTTCAGCAGAATAAGCACTTTTGACACCTTAAGTATAATTTGCTGCCAATACTTCTGTGCATTTTATTAAGTAGGATATTGAATGCATCCTTATCCAGAGTCTGAGTACACTGGCTGCATTTCAAAAAACTTAATATTTTGTTTAACAGAAATGTGCTTAAAGGGCCCTGATGGCGTTATGCTAGTGAGTCTCCTGTGTGTAAACTGTATGCAGGTGTGTGTGTGTCAGTATAAATTGCTGGGTTTGCACATGCCACAGAGAGTGCTTGTCCCCAGGCCTGTGTTTGATGTTGTATGTTTACACCTGTGTGTGTTTGTGTGACTGTCTGTCCGTCCATCCGTCCGTCTGTCTGTCTGGGTGACTGCGTTTGCTTTGCATGACTGGACTCAGTCAGTGTGTTTATGTGAGTGCGTGGGTGAGACGGAGAGAGGGGGAGAGAGAGAGCATGCATGTACGCGCTGCTTCCGCCTCACAGCGTAGAGACAATCAGGCCATGCTTCAGCGATCAGTGGGAAGAAGGGGAGGAGCAGAGCGATCGCTACACTACCATCGTTTATCAGTGTAGACAGAAACCAAAACTCACCTCTGCCTACACGTACATATACACTAAGGTGAGGAGGAGGAGGAGAAGGAGGGAGGGACAAAAGAGGCAGACAACTATAAAAAATGAGGCATATTTATAGGAAAGCCAAGGAGACTAGGTAGATAGGGATATAGGAAATAAGGTTCGAAATGTGCAGCAAAGAAAATAGGAACGAGGATGGAAGACTTGGCTGGGAAAAAAACAATGTATGAAAGGAAACAGTCAGGACGACAGTGGAGGAGGGATTTTAACCCTGCAGCCACAACACCCACCAATGTCAGCGGGATATTCATATATAACCGTTTTTTTTCTCCCATACTGTAGTTCTACACTATGAAAAATATGCTTATTTTCTTTCCTGCTGAGAATTATGTAAGAAAATATTTGAAAGCTAAGTCTTAAGCTAGAGCTAGGAGATGGTCAGTTTAGTTTAGCCTGGAAGAAGAGGGAAATGGCTACCTGGCTCTGTCCAAAATAATGAAAATCTGCCTATAAACACCTTTAAATCCCACTATTCAACTGTTTTGTGCCATGCTATATCTTGGCTGGGGAAGTGACTTCCTGCACATAAACCCACCGTAAACCAAAGCATGTCATTTCAAGAAAAGGAAGAACTAATCCACCACATGATCCCCCATAGACAGAGCCAGGAGATGCTAGCTTAAGTTAGCATAAAAAACTGAAAACAGTGGGAAATAGCTAGCTTGGTTCTGTCCAAAGTGAAAATGATCTGCCCACACGCACCTCGAATGCTCACTTTTCAACATGTTACAGGGCACAACATGTCATCATGTTCCAACCGTCACATTTGGTCATGAGGTTTGTTTAGTGACTGAAAGAATAAGGTCGCAGATACAAGCAGCTGAAATGAGTCGCAAGGTGGCTGGGCTTAACCTTAGAGATACGGTGAGGGGCTCGGACACCTGGAGGGATCTCGGAGTGGAGCCACTGCTACCTGAGGTGATTAGGGAATCTGATTGGGATACCTCCTGGGTGCCTTCCCTTGGAGGTTGTCTGGGTACCTGCAACTGGAAGGACATCCTGGCATAGACCCAAAACACACTAGAGGGATTCATATCCCATCTGGCCAGGGAACGCCGCGGAATCCCCAAGGAGGAGCTAGAAGCGTTGCTGGGCAGATAGATGTCTGGAAAACTCTGCTTAGCCTGCTGCCACTGTGACCAGACCCCAGATAAGTGGGAAAAAATGGACGGATGCTAAGCTAAGCTAAGCCTTTCCTGGTTGTAGCTTCATATTTACTGTGCAGACATAAGTGACATCAGTCTTCTTGTATTTAACTCTCTGCAAGAAATTGAATTTCCCAAAATGTCAAAATAGTCCTTTAACAAAACCCACAAACATTTACTTGTAAAGCATTCCCCGTATGAGTCCAATTTAGCTATTTTTGTTATCATCATTTTTGACCTAGAATCCAGCAATTCACACAACAAACAACAGCAGACACACACAGAGACTCAGTGGTATCTAACTTTCATCACATCTAAATTTGGTTTAAATGATGATCTGTAGTGTCACATGGTCCCTTATGCTTCCATTCAGAGGATTTCCCTTGTGGTGAGGGAAAAAAAAGGGACAGAAAAGCATTAACATTGGTCTGTTCCCCTTGGTACAGATTGTAGTCACCCAGTCCTCCCTTGCACCCCTGCCCAGGTACTCAGGGCTCTGAGCTGGGTGCAGAGGACACATCTGCCCCAGAGCCCCACAGACAACGCAGCAAATGAGCACTCGCTGTCATACTGCAACACATCTGCTTGACGTACAGCCGAGCCGACGTATTTTAATATCCTCCTCGCTGGATCTGGTGTCTGGTTGTGCATATTCTCAGTACAGTGCAGCCATACTGTAGGTTTGTTTTGCAATCATTTTCAGCATGTGGGCTGATGTAATGCAATTGCCCTGTATCATTTTGTTTTCAGGTACATATATATTGTTGCATATGATGCTGTTATGCTTTAAGGATGCCACATACTGCAGCCTCTGCGTTGTCTTTTCATTAGTGAGCTTTTATTACACTCTTTTCATTGCATGCTGTGCTCTCAGCGATAGCAACAGCAATCAATTCTTCACAAGAGGAGAGGAGATAAAGAATTCATTGTGATTTCTCTGGCTACAGTCAGCTTGATTTACCCACATGCTTCTGCTGGCCCTGAGCTACACATGAACATATTTAAAAATATAAAGAACTTAGATATAAAATGAGAGATCCTTCAACTGCCAGCTGAAAAAAAACCCCAAAAAAACAAAAAACAAAGCATATGAGATATTATTCATGTGATGAGTCATCCGAAGACCTTCGCAGATGTCTTATCTGTGTTTTTGAATATTTTATGGTGGCAGTTCCCCCTAAAATTAGATATATTGGCACTTTAAAATCATTATTTAAAGGGAGAGTTGGGATTATTTGAAGAGGGGCTGTATAAGGCACTTACTGATAGTCAGTATATTACCTACAGTAGATGGTGGTCAGCATGACACACAATATAAATACAATCCAGACGTACTACCTCCTCACAACATGGCCCCTTGAACTTTGACCTTCTTGCCAATACACCCATCACAAAGGATTGTGGGTCCCGAACAGCCAGAAAAGCTTGCTAGCTTGCATACTGCAAAATGTGAACAGATGCAGTAGGACATCCTGGTACTTTTGGCATACCGTATTTGACATACTAAATCTTCTTCTGGCATGCTGAATAGCGTGGTAGTATGAGTATTGAAATGCACAGTGACTCTCACAGACAACAACTTGGCAACAAAATTTTTCTCTGACTTTCCAAGTTGTTGTTCTGACTTGAGGGGGAATTTATGTGAATTTTCCCATTCAGGAAGTCATTTTTTCCACTTATTCTGACAGCACATGAAAGATTGATTGATTTTTAAAGCGTTTTTTTTTTAGGAGGCTAATTTCTTCATTCCTCCACCATGACTCCTGCTGCTTCTTCAAAGTGGGGGCATGTTGACCACATCTACTGTACTGACTATCCATAATTCTGTGAACTGGATGAAGATACACATACATACTACTATACATAAAGCCTCAAAAGCATGTTTCTGATTCTAGGACATCTGGAAGACTTTGTATGTGGAGAGATGTGATGTGTGTTCATACAGTATATATGAACTTCCACAAGCCTCTCGCTGGAGCCCCAGATACTTGACCCACAAACAAGTTACAACACTCCTTTGCTTTCTACTTTAAAATCAGAACCATGAATAAAGGACCAAAAGAAAAGCATCACTGACCCCACCAGTCATGTCTGCTCCGCTCAG
Source organism: Lutjanus argentimaculatus (assembly GCA_034769285.1). Lineage (NCBI taxonomy): Eukaryota > Metazoa > Chordata > Actinopteri > Lutjaniformes > Lutjanidae > Lutjanus > Lutjanus argentimaculatus. Next base: position 960,591 of record JAWZSL010000029.1, on the reverse strand, counting down.
CCTCCACTCTTTTAAACAATCAAACTACATTTCATTTCAAAGACACATTTAGTTGAGTTAGTCCCCTTTAAAAACATATTTTCCTCCGCTGATGTCTTCTGATCACCTGTCAGAGGCGGAACATGCGCGGTGAGCAGGAGAGCGGAGAGGCTGTGGGAGAATCTGCGTCAAGATGAACCAAATGTTACATAGAGGAGAAAGGAAGTAAAACAAGTTTGCTTTCAAAATAAAAGCCTTAAACGCTTGTATTGGAGATTTAAATGAATGAAGTAGGTAACCTGCCAGTAAAAGGACAAAACAACCATGGTAATTCTTAATTATGAGATTAAAAAAAAGTTTAAATTACAAGATAAGACTCTGCAATGATGGGATAGAGACAGAAAGTAACAATTATAACATAAAAAGTCATAATATCTGTCTTTTTCCTGCTGATGTAATGTCTGAGTCTGGATCTCCAGGGAAAAAAATCCAGGAAAAAACAAAAAATAAAAAACCTACAGTTTTGCTGAAGTTGAGATTTAAACATGAGTTTTTTAGAGATGTAGCAGATAGTTTGTCGATGCTTGCATCTTTTTAAAAATGATTTTTGGGGCTTGTTGTGCCTTTATTTGACAGTACAGCCAAAGATAACACAGGAGAGGGGGGAAGAGAGAGGTGGGGGAATGACTGCAGCAAAGGGACACAGGTTGGAATCAAACCAGGGCTGCTACAGAGGACCTGGCCTCAGTACATGGGGCACATGCTCCACCAACTGAGTACCAGGCCTCCCTGTGGCTTGCTTCTTGTTTTTTAGCTTGTTGACATATGTCTGCGCCATCAACATACTGTACATCTGACAAGTTACAGTAGGTGCAGCTTGATGTAGGTCAGTAATGTACAAACTAAACAACAGAAGACTCACAATTGAACCTTGAGGTACTCCAACCTAAATTTGGACCTTTTATGTCATAATTATGACATAAAATAATGTAATTATTTTCTATCTCACCATTTTCACTTCTATCTCATAATTATGACTTTCTGTCTCAGAATTATGTTGTGTCTCTTAATTGTTAATCATAATTTGAATCTTTTAGCTCATATTTATGACTTCCTATATCATCATTTTGACTTTCTATCCCATACTTTTGACTTTTTATCTCATAAATCTAACCTCTAATAATTTACTTTCTTCTCCACAATTTTTATTTTTTTAATCACATATTTATGACTTTCTATCATGAGTGACTTTCTAGCTCATAATTTTAGTGTTTTAACTAATAGGCTGATTTTAACTTTTATCTCACATTAATGATTACCATGGGGGTATTTTTCTTTTACTGGAGGAAATGGGCTTCCATAATGAAGTGACCAGAAATCACGTCCAGATTTTTTAGATCATTTCTAGGAGATTTATTGTCCATTAATCTGATATAGTATAGATTATGGCCTATTCTTTGTGACATATAGTTAAATTGTATACAAATATCAGTATTTTCAATATTCCTATCGAACGCAGGTTCTGGATTATGTAGTTCAGGTATGTTTTTTTTAAATTTGCACAAAACTGAATGCGAGTTAATTAGGGTTTTATTTTGTAAAAACTACCGGAAACCCTGCGTCACTATGAGCAGTAGTAAACCAGAGACCCCCCTCACGGAAAACTGTGGTAACTGTGGTGTAAAGCTGCAGAGATGCGCGACACAGAAAAACAAGGAGAAACGAGATAAATGGAGAGACAGCACAGGGGAGGAACATAAGCAGATAAGTAAATGATCTGAGATGCTCCGAGACACTGAGGAACACCGTGTTCGCTGCGCTCTTTGGACATAAAGACGGCGCGGATCGCGCATTGATCCGAAGACAGGGGACGGGAGGGGTCGATCATGGGGAACGAAGCGAGCCTGGAAGGAGGCGAAGGGCCGCCGTCTGGGCTACCCGAGGGGCTGGCACCTGACGGGAAGGGCGGCTTCGTCCGGGTCCCCGAAGGTACCCCGGTCAACCTGAGTGAACTCAGCGAGGAGCAGAGGAGGCAGCTCGCCGCCGCGATGTCAAGGGCGCAGGGCAGGCAGCAGCCCGGAGGCGCAGCAGCTGCACGAAGGCAGGGCTTCTTTTCACCAGCATTTATTTTTTATTTCTGATGCACTTAAAATACCCACACCGAGCAGGCAGACAGTGATACGTGAGAGAGGAGAGTGTGTTGTGGCTGCGGGGAGCATCATTTGGAGAGAAGGAGGCAGAGAGCCCGTTCACGCCCATTTTAATCCTCCCCAACCTGCACCAAGAAACGATCCAGTCTTAGAGCTCAGAGTGATGGATCATCATGAACATCTGATCATCTGCATGAGTGAAAAACATGATCTTTCTCGTCTAATTCACCCCTAATGTTGTTCAATTGATAAGCAGCCGCTTCAAACGCTGTGTATCCCGCTGTTTTTACACGGATGCACAAGAATCAATTCATCCACTGCGATTATTTTTTATGATTTAACGCTTAAAATAGTCTGAATTGGTGAATTGTTTGCCTCGGCGTCCGCCGTTTGTCTCTCTGTGTGAGATCAGAGCGTAAGAGACACACCTCCACTATTTGTGCGAAATTTTCGAAATGCCTGCTGGGTAAGAAAATCTGTCGTGCCCAGTGTTTTTTTTTTTTTTCCCCCATCTGAACGACGCCTTGACACCCAGCTAACAAAATCAGCCGTGTATGGGCTCTCTAATATCGCCAATTACACTGTCTACCCCTGCTCAAACTGTGTTTTAATCGGCTGTGTGGGAGATGCGCTGCCGTGTTGTGGAAGGGGAGGTATAAAGCTGCCAATGAAAACAATAATAATGCTTCAGATTTAAAATTCTGTCTATATAATTCTCGATATGTAAATAAAGTGACATGATGTGCGGTGCTGCTAATTAGCTCCAATTGTGGGGAGAACTGTTATTTATATCTGAGCTAGAGGTGGGGGGAGGGGTGCATCAATATTAATATGACTATAAATAGAACAGCAGCGTTAATGTCATCACTCGTAGACATCCCTCCTGCTGTTTTCTGATTCTTTTCAATGTGAACGTCGGATTTTATCCGCTGATGTTGAGAAATCAGTGTTGGGATGAGTCAAGTCTCTGTCCGTGGTGCTGAAATACAGCTGCAGTGAGCATTGCAACACAACCACTCATGTTTACCGGGCTCTTACCCTGTACAGTCATGTTACTCAGTGTGCATTGTAAAAAAAAAAATATAATCAAATGCTGTATTCATTACAGCATTAAACTTTATTGCCTGGGAATGTAATTTCTCTCAGATGTAATAGCAGAAGCACCAGGGACTTGTATGCAAACAGCAGCCTAAGAAACCAATACGCCTATATTGCAGAAACACATGACCACACACCGAGACGGGCACAAACACGACAGAAGTATCTTGTTAGAAATTACAAATACTTGCTCATCAACAGTAAAATTAAAGATGAAAATGTTAAAATAAAAAAATGTAATCTGAAAATACAAATTCTAAATGGATATTATCACATTTTAGGCACTTAATAGCCTCAGTATGGATCCGGGTTTACTTTTGAGTGTTTTGTAACTTGCATTTTGTTGGGGAAGGAAAAAATAATATGTAATTTGTAACAAAATACAAATACATAATTTAATATGTCGTTTTATTCTATTTAAAATAGTGACTGACAGTCATGAGACTGAATATGATTGCCTGGCCTGGTTGCAAAGTCTTGGTACTGTGGGGCAGCTGAAGAGAGTCAAGGCACTCGGTAGCGTGCATGAACGTCACATCTTTTGGCTTTTTGTGCTCGTCTCTGCCAACCAGAGTATCTTGGAGGAGGGAGGCTGCTTTCCTCACCAGAACAACAGCTGTGTCGTTCATCTGTGTGTGCAGCTTATTACAAGCCATATTTACGTTGTTAATTGTTTGGTGATGACCTCTAGTGGCCGTAGCAGTTATGGCACAAGCTGTGTAAAGAGCGTGGAAGTCACAAGACTTTCATCCAGGAGACTGGGGTTCATGGCTAGTGTCAAACCAAAGGTTGACGTTGACTTATGTAAAGCTTTAAGTTACTTAGGTCACGTGACTTACATAACATAAAGTACTTATTTAACCCAAACCATGATCTTTTCTTAAACCTAACCAAGTGGTTTTGGTGTCTAAACCGAACCACATTAACCACATGTTCATTGGATGTGACTTACATTCGTGACTTTTGTAATGTTCAGTTTCAGTATATCTGTCACTGGTACTCTCTAACATTGACAGTCAACCTTTTTTGTCGTTTTGGTATGACAACGTGTTGGTGGTTTCTAGCTGTATGTTTGCCATTTCTGGAGCCCATGTGTTTGCTAATTGTTATTTTCACAAAGCTTACCCTAACCTGCGATATCTGATCATATTTTGATGACATACCACTTTATCAAGCTTTTTTCCGCAAGCTACGGGTCATGAGGAACACAAATGAAGTTCTGTAGGTCACAATGATCATGTTACCGGACTGACCAAAGACTGTGGTTGGGCAAATTTTTGCACAGGTTTTTTTCTACAGTTTAAACTGGGGGATAAAAATGTGTCTTATGTCGGAATAAAATTACATTAAATTATGTAATTTAATTATTTCAGATATACAAATTCAAGCTCTTCGTGTATTTTGTTACAGATTACATCTTATTTTTTCTGCCCAGCAAAATACAAAATACTCAAAAATAATTAATGACATATTTTAAATACCTTTAATTGAAATGCTGCCTATATCTGATCACACAATAGCAAAACATTATCCAATCATCTCATTAGTCTATTTGATGCATTTCTCTGAGGATCTACCGTTGACTTTCACGCTTGTGCCTACAGCAGCAGTGTGTGTAGGTTGTGTACGTTGCTCAGCCTGAGCTAACAAAGATGTCTCAGCTTACCCCCATGGAGCCGAGCTTTTCCCTCTCTATCTCAGTGATCTACACTCCATGTCATTCAGCGGTATTCACTTTCCTGTCAGCTTTACCCGAGGGCTGTTGGCTACACATTTTGTGTTCACTGATGTGTTGAAAGGGCCTGCGATTACAAAGAACCAGCACCATGGTCTTAAACTGTATTATTAGCACGACGAGGCTACAGTGGAGGCAGAGGAGTTAGCAGCAAATATCCCAAACAATATTGTTTGAGATGGAAAAATGTAATCTAATTTATTGATTATCTCATGGTTATGATGGACAGATGGATGTCAGTCTCATGAGTGTTTGTTTGATTCAGCAGAAAGATATATTTAGATTATAGTCTTCAGGGTTTTAATGTCAGTTGATGGCAAATTAAACGATAAAGTAAATAAAGGAGCTGAGGTTTATTTCAGAACCATCAGGTCTTTAACTCTTGTTAACAGTTAGGTCAGTTGTTTTTATTTTGGCGCTGGGTCAGCTAATAATTGGCTAATAGTTTAAAGTTATAATATATAACACGCTGGACATATGTTATATATTTTGTTGTGTTGTGTACCGATAGTATGCCAGATGTTTCAAACAATGGTTAAGCCAAGAGAAAATAGTGGTTTATTCAAAGTAATGGTGCGTTTTCTACTAGCCGCTAGCTGCTATAACTTCCGGGACAACACAGGATACGTGGGATACGTGAGAGTGAGAAAGTCAACAATTGTGATTTAATTTAACATGGATAAAGCTTTAATCATAAATACAGTATCTATTATGTCAAATAGATTTTCATCTGCAATTGTGGTTGTTTAATAATGAAGACAACAACTCCCATGATCCCTTCTTCACGACATCATCAACCTCGTAGCAGAACTTATGTAATGTGCATTTAGCTTAGTTTCTCTCATAAAGAAAACACAAATAAGCAATATAAATAACAACAGCGCTAACAAAAACTCTCTGTTTTCTTTTTCTCTTTTCCAGACCGTCAGAATCTGATGCCCAGCAGCATCCCCAGCAAGTAGGGGCCTCCAGGGGCCCTACAGGTCTCAGTAAGAGCCGTACTGTAGACGCCTTCAACCAGGGTCCGCCTGGCAGGCCCACACCGGGCCGCAGCCCCTCAACCCTCAGCCTCTTTGAATCCAGATTCCGGCAGGAGCCAAAAGACCCCGAGACCAAGTCGTCCGGCATGTTTGGCTCCAGCTTCCTCAGCGGGGCTAACCCCCTCAACGCGATGTCGTCTATGACCTCCTCTGTCTCCTCGTCCATTTCCTCCATGGGCGACTCTGTCAACATGCCCAAGTTTGGACTGTTCGGGGACGAGGAGGAGGGAGACGCACCTCCTGAGTCCAAACAGGGAGGAAAACCACCAGGCAAGGGCCCTCAGCAAGGACCAGGTCTAAAGGGACCACAACAGGGAGGACAGAAACAAGGTCAGGGCCCTCCTGGACAGGGGCCAAAGCCAGGGCAAGGGCCCCCTGGACAGGGACCCAGGCAAGGTCAGGGACCGCCGGGCCAGGGACCCAAGCCAGGCCAGGGTCCCCCTGGTCAAGGACCCCCTGGGCAGGGACCCAGGCAAGGTCAAGGACCACCAGGCCAGGGACCCAAGCCGGGCCAGGGTCCCCCTGGTCAAGGACCCCCTGGGCAGGGACCCAGGCAAGGTCAGGGACCACCAGGGCAGGGGCCAAAACCAGGCCAGGGACCCCCTGGGCAGGGACCCAGGCAAGGTCAGGGGCCACCAGGCCAGGGTCCTCCTGGTCAAGGACCCCCTGGGCAGGCCCCCAGGCAAGGTCAGGGACCCCCAGGCCAAGGACCCCCAGGGCAACAGGCCCCCAAACCAGGTCAAGGACCACCAGGTCAAGGCCCCAAACAGGGTGGCCCTCCCCAGCAAAAAGGTGGACCCCCTCAACAAGGACCAGGGAAGCCTGGACAGCAAGGGCCACCAGGGCCTGGGGCTCATCCTGGAGAACCAGCTAAGAGTGGAGGGCCTCCTGGTCAGCAGGGGGCAGGAAAGCCTGGAGGTGGACTCTGTCCGCTGTGTAAGACCACCCAGCTGAACATGGATCTAAAGACCCTCCTAATTACAACAACTGCACTGAGTGTAAGAACCAGGTCTGCAGCCTGTGTGGGTTCAGTCCCCCAGACTCAGCGGTAAGACAATGATTAGTTACTTTTGTCCGTCTCTTTTATTTTGTCTCAGGTTTCCACAGTCGTTAATAAGTCTTAACAAGTCTAAAATTCAGTAGTTGGAATTTTAGGACTTAAGTGTCTTTAAATGCCTTAAATAGAATGTTCATAAAATATGATTTATTAGCTTTATTAGCTGCTAGCATGAATGATAGCAGCTATAATATGTTAGCAAGTTAAAAGGAAGGAGGAAATTTTTGATTTACTGTGGTTACAGCACTTTTTTCCACAGGAGCCCCCAAAAGTCAATGCAACATTAAAGCTCCTTGTAGTAGTTTAAATAAGGTCAAATAATGACTTACATTGATGTGAGCAGTTCGTATAGCTGACAGTTTTCTAAATGATAACTATTCTGTGGTCAAACAAAATTCCACTCTGCTCTCGGGTACCCTGGCATTTCTCTGATAATACCGAAGACAGTCCATGTTATTGACGACAGAGGGTGGGAAAGGTCACACATTATTAAATTTTCTGTGTGTGAAATATCAAAATATCCAGGCAACCCCCACTACACTGCAAAAATGTAATCCTAAAAGCTTATTTACTCAGGCTAAAAATCAACTTTCTTACAAAAAGTGAGAGTTTAATCAACATCATAAAATTAATTTGTGATACAGAGAGAGTAAAGTCACAAATATGGTCAAGATTGGCATGTTTCAAATAGATAAAACAGTAAGATTTAAAAAATAAGATCAAATAATTTAAGGTGCAGACCCTATTTTTACTGTATTACTGTTAACAGCATATTGCTGTTCTCTGAGCCTGTATCTCATAAGAGTGGCACATGATTTGAGGAACAGAGGGACCATATGGGCGCAGGGAATGTTGATCAAGGTGACTCATGTCATGGCCACAGGAAGATGCTGTGCCAGGCCGGTCTGTGAGGACACTCCGTCACACATGGATGGTGTAAATGCTGGTGGGCCATGATTACAGCGCAGCAGAATGACCGGTTCCTTCTGCTTAAGCCTCATCTTCTGGGAATTGTTAGTATGCAGATAGTACTATGTGGCTGGGGGCAATTATTTAGCAGATTGATCAGTTCAGGAAGTGGATGTTCTTTGGCTTTTAATTCAGAATAACGTCTCCAGAAATTGAATGCTCTTTGTAGTTACAGTAGACTGTGTAGTAAATTTTTAGGCTGGTTGAATTGAGCTCATGTCTGTTTAGACTGTATGTAATAAGAACCATTACACACAAAAATACACACATTGTTCTGGTCTAGATAGTGATCAATGGTCAACATTGGTCCTTTTAAACGACGTGGTCTGTACACAGTGAAAACCAAGGAGATATCCTGGACACTGAACAAAAAGCAGCCAGGCTTCTCTGGGAACAGGTGTTGAGATATACTGTGTGGTCAGTACAGACAATGAAATGCAACTGTTTTATTATGGTCTAACATGTACAAGACCATGAAAGAACAACCAATATTGATACAGGAGTAGCATTTGTCTTTCTGCTGACAGTCTGTTATTTCTCTGGTTTACAGACTTTGTGTTCTTGGTGAATTTTTGAATTAATAAGCCAGCTAATTTGAAAATTAAGAATTTGACAGGCCATGGTACAACAGCATGAAAACATAATTTTAAAGCAGTGAATCCTGAAATGGGTCAAACATAACAGCAAACAACATCATAAGCAGAAGCATTAAATCAAGCCCACAAAACTCATAATAAAGTAAGTCATTTCATGTTTTCGATTCGACTGAGGCCTGGAGCACTAGCAAGCATAAAATCAAGAGTATAATTCCCAGAATAAATAAGTCATTTGTAAAACAGTTAATGATTTATTTGCCTTTTAATATTTATTAATTTAATCTGTTAAATTATGTTATTAATGTTAATGTTTATTAACTGATCCCTGTTTATTTTGCAAAAAGTTGATTATCCCTGACTTATGCACTTGGAAGGGAAGGGTGAACCCAGGTGTTTGCAATCTGCAAGTTCACCGCTAGATGCCACTGAATCATACACACTGGTCCTTTAATTAGAAAGAAACATTTATTATAAAAAAAATTACATAAAATGTCACTAATGTCTGACTATAAATATTGAGTGCTGTGTTTCAATGATTAGTATTTATGTAACTGTTGCCAGATTTAAATTCCCTCATGTTATAAGAAGCAATTTAGCTGGGGAAAACAGGATTCAGCATAATTTGAAACACTAATTAATGGACATGTCTCTGAATTTATCTTTAATTTACGCTAAACAGAAAGAAAACAGCTATTTTAGGGGTTTAATTGGTTACGCTTGCCTGTGTATGTACTGTAATTACACAATTCATTGATGTCTGTGCTCATAACAGTGTGTATATTTGTTCCAGTCAAATCTAACCCATCTTTTGTTTCATGCACAGGGTAAAGAGTGGCTATGTCTGAACTGCCAGATGCAGCGAGCGATGGGAGGCATGGATCCCCCTGGCATGACTAAACCCAAACAAGGCTCGGCCCCACCCTCCCCCCAGAGACAGGCACCTGGCAAGCCTGGCAAGCTGCTCATAAAGCAGCAGAGTACCACCGATCAGGGGTTAACGCCGCCAACCACACCGAGGCAGAAATCCCCAAGCCTAACCTCCCCTGGACCGCTTTCCCCGGGCTCCTCAGTGGGAGGATCGCCCAAAATCGACCCCAAGACAGGCCGCCCCATTCAGGCGAAGTCCAGTCCGCAGCAGTCTCCGGCTAAAGGCAAACAGGAGTCCAGCTTCTTTGGGGGGTTCAGTCTGGGAGGCTTAACAGACTCAGCTAAACCTCCTGCGGCTGCCTCCCAAGCTGCCGAGTCCGTCACTGGGAAACTGTTTGGCGGGTTTGGTGGTTTGATGGAATCATCAAAGCCTTCACCACAGGCCGCACCAAAGCAGGAGGAGTCTGTTGCTGGGAAGTTGTTTGGTGGTTTTGGAGGATTGACAGAGTCAGCGAAACCTCCTGCCGCTGCTTCTCAGATGTTCAGCTTTGGATCGTCGCTCTTGACTTCAGCCACCAATATTGTCACAGGAGAGGACGAGAAGGCGGCGGATTCTCCGCCTGGGTTCTCCCCAGACTCCCCAGCTGACTCCGATCCAGGTTCCCCTCTGGATTCTGGTCCTGGCTCGCCACCCGACTCCCCCTTCTCTGAACCTGGGTCTCCTCCTGATTCAGAGTCTGCTCCTGACACGCCACCTGCTAAGTCCAAGAAACCGCCCAGAGGTATGTCTGTGGAGAAGGAAGAGGAGGCCAAACCTGCACCTGCACCTGCCCCAGCCTCAACAACAAAGGAAAACTGCCCGCTCTGTAATGTGGACCTGAACGTTGGATCAGCAGACACGCCCAACTACAGCCTCTGCACCGAGTGCAAGAAGAAAGTGTGCAATCTGTGTGGATTTAATCCGACCCCTCACTTAGGAGAGGTAAGAAATCTTATTAGAACTACAGCATCCTGTGTCTCTAACACACTGCACCTACCAGTAATTTATGCATTCTGTCGTGTATAAATAGAACGCAAACATCCTCTAGATGTTTCATTGAAATAGGTCACTGTAAAGATACCATCAGGAGCTGCAGAGTTTTCAGCTCTGTGTTTTTTTCCCCACGAGCATCAAGCAAAGTACTCTGAAAGAAGGATTAGTAATTAAGTAAAAAAAAAAAACTTCTTTTGTAAGAAAGAACACACATAAAGGTTTATTCCCTCAAATTTTCTTTATAAATTTGTTAAAATCTGTGTTAGTGTGCGCTTCTCCTTCGCCAAGATAATCCATCCACCTGGCAGGTGTGGCATATAGAGATGCTGATTAAACAGAATGTTTTTTGCACAGATGGGGCTTCGACTGGTCACAATAAAAGACCACTCTAAAATGTGCAATTGGAGACTTTTATTAAGAGAGAAATATGTAATATATTTACTGCAATTTATCAGAAAATGGCTATGATATATCATCAGAGATCAAGGAAACATGTCTAGTTGAAATAGCCACTTCTTTGACAACAATGCTGCAACCGCAGTGCCCCCCTTGAAATTTCTATTCCAGACCACAATAGCGGCTATTGTTTGCCCGTTTCACATTAATTAGAGTTCAAATTGATGACGAATGTTCACCTAATGAGTAAGTGTCTGTTTATGAGTCACAACAAAATATTAATAATCTTGTAAAAGGCATAGATGTTTACAACGGTTAAATTGTGTAATATGTTAATGGGGTCTGGTGGGCAGCGAGACAGGCAGCCACGTAATTTAACTCCAGAGTGTGTGTATTTTCAGAGCAGCAGGCTTTTCTTTTCAGGATAATGGGGTTAATTTTACATAGACAGACGATTGACAGTCATAAACAGCTGATCAGCTTACAGTGGAGGACTCGTCGTCGCTTGTTATTGTCAATTTATGATGCTGTGCTTGTCTTGCACTCCTCCAGTGTTCCTGCAGCCTGCCTGAGCTTCCTCAAGTCTGGGGAGGAGGAGGTCAGGGGAAAAACTAGCTTCAAACCATAGATCGTTTGGGTCAGAACTTTGCCTCCCTGGGGGAAAAAACTTGGTATCTGTGGTCCAATGTGAAATAGCCAAGGAAAATGGGAGCAAAAACACAATTGTTATGTAGGCTACACATCTGTTTACCGCAGATAGACACATCTGCACGTGTATGACCACTGAGTGAATGGATGTGGTCAATTTAAGCTGCATTTTAAAAAGCAGGTCTCGTCATTACCATAAAGCTTTCTTTAGCAGAGAGGGCGGCCAGACATGTGAAGATAAATTAGGTTGTTTAAATGGACGTCTCATCACCGAAGAGCACTTCAAACAATTGACACTTGACTCTGAAACCGAATACTCCTCATATGTGTATGTGTGACCATGTCAGCTTGTGAGTATACTTGTTTGGCTGTTTGCATAGGCGTCTGAGGGATGGAGCGAGTGGAGCAGCTGCACCTCCGCTATTAGACTACTATAAGATTAGCAAATTTGTGCTTTTGCATCCCCACTTTTTTTTATCATACTACTTTGCTATTTTTCCTTCTTTGCTGTCACTGAAAAAAAGACAAATTATACAACATATTGATGCTGAACTGCCTTTGATTTAGGTGTTTCTAGCATTATGTTTTTTATGGACACATAAGGAATTGTTAATGTTAATGTCATATTTCTTAAAGGGAGTTTGGTACATGGAACTGTAGTTAAATTAAGACTTCTAATAACTAACATTTTATCACCACTACAAAAACACTAGGTAACTGCTAAAGTATGCTAAAGTTGTCTGACCTTGAGCGCTATTAGTTATTTGTTTGATTAATGTTTAATAATGTGTTTATTTATTACTGATAGTGGCTGAACAGGCTAATTATCAGCTAATTATACTCAGTTTCTAACGGCAGTATGCAATAAATGTGTGCGTTAGTCTGTCACTCACTGCTGAAAGTACAGAACTCAATGAAAAACTAATTTTTAAAATATACAATCGTGCTTTTTAGGAGATTTATAGTAAAGGAGGAGTTTTATTAATCATGATGGAAGGCTCTATATTGTAGAAATTGGCACTTTCAGGCTGCCATACTAAACTTGCACCCACACTTTTAACTATAACCAGGTACTCATGACCGTGTGCACAGACGCATGACTTTCTTCCTATTGACAGTAGTCTTTTCACCAAATTGTCATACTTCAGTGATGCTTGTATGTTCGCTTGTGTGTGTTTGTGTGCCCGTTCATTGTCTTTGCTCGCCTACTGATGACGTGGAAACCAAACACTTTTGGCCTGCTTCTCTCCTGAGGTGTGGGGACTGGTTTTCTGGTGTTACCGTGGTGTTTTGTCTCATCACAAGACTGTGCTGAGTTCCACAGAGCAGATGGTTCTCTATGGTGTGGATTCAGTATATTGAGGAAACAGAGGCCAAAAAGTGCTTTCGGTTGAGTGCTTTCTCAGCGTGCAGGCAAAACATAATCACATATGCTTCGCCCACTTAACATGCCATGTGAAGTATCCTAGTTACTGTCTATATGCCACTCATAAACTAAACAGTCACTGAAAATTATGTGCCATGCATGGTTAACTAAACTAGAGCCAAAGGTCACTGACAGTGTGATGTTTGATCCTCCTGACGCGGTCATGTGACTCACAAGCTCGTGTTTGTCACCCAGCAGCTCTATCCAGGCGCCACGTGTTAGCTACTTTGTTAGCTGATGGTTTAAGCGTGTCTTTTGTAATCTGCTGTGTATTTCTGGCTCTCTGAGGAGACTTCAGTAACAGTGAGTGGAGCTAAGCTGGGAATGAACTCCACCTCCGCTCTGCTTAGAGTAAATGCTAAACTGTCATGGGAAATCAACTTTTATTTTGTAAAAGAAACTCTGGCAAAAGACTTCTAAGGAATGTATACTTTAAGTGTTACTCAGATATGACCGCCTGCGTGAAATGTAAGAATAAACACATTTTCTTTCTCAGTACAGCGCAGTCTGTGAACTTTCAAAGGAATAATTTGGCATTTTAGGAAATATGTTTATTCTTTCTCTGTCGGAGGGTTGCATGAGAAGATCGATACCACTGTTATGTCTGTCTGTTAAACAGAAGGCTACAACCAGCAGCAGACTTGCCAGCAAGACCTCATAAATAGGGAGGATTTTGAAACCAAAGTGACGCTGTGGGTGTCCTCCTCCAGCAGATTTTGAGTTTCAGAGACTTTGTTTCCTGCATTCTGGTGTCTTTTAAAGAATGAAAGCTACCCACTTGTAATTACACAGCAACATCATTTAAAAATACTTTTAATTTTACTTTAAATTCCAGAATAATTCACACTTTTAGCAGATTTTACAAATGCAGGCTCCTATCCTTTGAAACCTTACATAAGAAATGGGAATCCCTATTTGTAGAACATCTGAAATTTGGTTGTTTTTTTCAATTTTCTCTCAATCAATCATTCTACAAATGTTCATATGACTACAAATGTCTTGTGTTATCAGTATTATATGTCAGCTTTCAGTCATACATGCCCAAAAAGAACCAAGCAACACAAAAAACAAAAACAAGAAGCTCCTCTGTTTGTCTGCTCTCTTTCACATGATGTGCATGGCAGGAAATGTTCATGGGGTGTACATTTGATGTAGCTGCATTGTTGTCCAGGTGGAAACATTAGACTTTTCAGGTTGTGATAACAAAAAAGAAAAAAGAAGGTGTCAGTATTTCTCATAAATCGGAGGAGATGGCAGTGGAAAATGGGAGTCTCCTGGGAAAATGGTGACGGTTGGCAAGCATGACGGGCAGCTGGTTAGCTTAGTTTAGCATTAAGACAAGAAAGAAGGAGGGGTAAACAGCTTCATCTTGGCTTGGAGCACTGACTCTCTGGAGTCTCATGCATAACCACCCTTAAAAGTGGAAATTCTTTTATACTTAAGTGTTCAGATTGTGCAAACGAGATTTAACATGTTATTTTGTGAGCTATAGAAGTGTTGGTAGGCAGATTTTTCCATGTTTGGACTGAGCCAAACTAGCTGTTTTGGTGTTTCCAGTTTATGTGCGAAGCCCAAGCTAACTGGCTGTTGGCTGTAGGTTCATATCTACCATACAGGCCTATAAAAAAACATATGATTTAATCAGGCATAAAAGAGTTAGCCATACCCTAAGCTCCCCTGTCTCACTCTCTGCTTTAAAAAAGGCGGGAATACTGCTCAAGCACTAGTAAGCTTAATACAGAATACAGAAGAATATCACATGAAAATATATAACGTACTCTTAATTTGGTCGAACACTCAAGGACAATAGGCCTACAACTGTCCCCTGCCTCACTGCTACAGTAGCATTCCCTGACAAGATGGCCGCCATTTGTTTACAGTAGTGATGGCACCATTAAAGACTTGAGTTCTTTTAAGTTTCGGATTCTTGTCCTTTTCTGCAGCTCTTAATTGCCGCCGCTCGCTGAGATAATGAGGAGCTGAACTGCACAATCACTTAATTGAGGCCAAGCATGGGGAAAAATGTAATTATGCTGGAGAGATGGGCATCCAAGCCACTGATGCTCTAATTGGATATAGATTAGTCCTTTGAACACCATCGTGTCTTAAAGCCAGAGTAGTCAGCACGGTTTTGTTTTTTTTAAGTGTGATGTAGCAAGAAATTGGTACAAGAAGGATGAATCATTTTTGACTCATCTAGTACTAAATACAGTTAATAACTAAGCCATGATAGAACAAGTTAAATCTTAAAACAGCAGTACCTTGTGGAATATGACTGAAGAACAAACACACACATACACGACACCTTGGTTGAGTCATCTACCCCCTACGTGCTGTGCCTCGCTTCTGTGTCACTCGCTGTCACAATGTCGGCTGTCAGTAGGGGTTCATTTGGTGACGCATGAGAGTGGGTCACAGTGAGTGGACCTGAGTGTGAGTGTGTGTGTGGAGGGGGAGGGAACTGAACAGTACGTTTTATTTGCCAGACGGTTGAGTTTGTTCGGCTGATGCAGACTGGGCCGGCTGGTGTGAATTTACAGACCAGGTGTGTTGCTTGTTGTAGTTTGTAAAGGATCTGTTTAGCTAAAGTTCCTGCATGTCTTTTCATTGAAATAGTGAAGGCTGAGGGTACTTAACTCTGTACTGACTGAACTGGCCTGCCCAAAGCCCCGCCCCTTTTTGCTCTCTGCTCCAAGCAAGCTTGGCACCCAGCAGAACCTCTGTAAACTTTCTCCTTTCCTGTTTTCTGTACTTAGATGTGCTATGTGTTAGGCTTGTCTATATTGAAAATTTCTAAAAGTCCACATCTGAAGTTCGCAAAATGCTAGCTAACTACTAGCACTGATGGAGCACGGGATTAGTAGCATTTTGCTAACATACTACAGATGTAACTTCTACTACAATTGATGTAACTAACTACTTAGCTAGTGATTTTCTACGATTACAATTTTACAGTACAAGTATGATTTTTAGTGTTGATGTTGGGATTGGTGTTCTTAATGATTTTTTAGCATTGATATTGGCTTCTTTACGTTGTGATTCTTGACATTTTGTAGTGTTTTATACTGTATGAGGGTTCTTTACAATTTTTACTGTAGACATTGGTGTCCTTTAAAATGTTCAGCGTTGATATTGGTGTGTTTTTTTTTTGTTTGTTTGTTTGTTTGTTTGTTTTTTTAATGAATTTTAGGATTGATATTGGCATTCTAGATTCTTTGCAGCATTGATTTGGGGATTCTTGACATGATGAAGTGTTGATATTGGGGTTCATTCAGACTTTTAGCATTGACATTGGTGTTCTTTATGATTGTTAGCATTCATATTGGGATTCTTGACATTTGGTAATGTATGTTGTATTGTTCTTGATATTTTGGTAGTGTTGTTATTAGCATTTTACCAATTAGCCACAGCCATGGATTGTCTTTACAATTCCTTACTAACATGGCTGCTAACATGAAGATGTTTTCAGGATGTCTGAGTCTTTTTGATGGGTATGTGCTGAAATCAAGAGTTTGGACTTTACAGCAGAAATATTTGATATTCAGTACAGAGTAAAATACAGATAAAAGGTACCATTGGGTTCTGGTACCAAATTCCAGGTCCTGGTACCATGTCGGTTCAACTGTGAACGGTACCCAACCCTACTGCATAGTGTATGTGTCAACACGTGTGCATGTGTAGGTGTAATCTCTGTTTCCTAAAAGGATTTAAAGGGCAACCGGAAGCCTGTCATTTCTATCGTGACTTGATCCTACTCTCAGGTGACTCACGGCTCACCTTCATGGTTTTTCTCTCTCTTTCTTCCTTTCTTTCCAGCACAGCCCTCCATCTTTGTCCATCTTTCTCCCCTGTTGTCACATTTTTCAGAATATCTCTATCATTTTCCTCTGTTTCATGTCTTCTTTCTCTGTATCCTTTAATCTTTTCCAATCTTTATAAGGCCTAGAGGAGACTCACTTAATGCCAGTGGTTTTTTGGTGCTTATCCTCCCTTTAAACACAGTGTCTTCTCTGTGTCAGACTCTCCCTCAGTAGTGCTATCCCTTTTCTCACTGTCGCTTCCCTTTGATGTGGGGAAAGTCTGTAAATGTGTGTGTCTGTCGTCTACTCTGCTCAGCGATGTTACTGTAGCTCAGACTCCATGTCATGCTGCCCTTATCAGTAATGAGTGTGCTCGTTGGAGAGGTCTTACGTAAAATGGGAGAGGCACCACTTTGCTAACAAGCACAAATCAAAGAATTGAAGCTAAGACAAGGAGGCTGCTAGCTATTCTCTGTATCACCTACACCAAGAAAAAACCCTCTTAATATCCCATTCTGAAGCTTGATAACAATGTATGGTTCATTTGATAGCCTGCAGCTTAAGATTCAACCATAGACACAGTGATGTAGTTAGGGGTGAATAAACCCATGTCTAGTTTACTTTGCATGTCTGATATTTAACCATCCCAAATGTGCACTTTTCTAATACCAGTGTATTTTATTTAAATTGACAAACGAGTCATTTATAATGATATTTGTTAGGAGGTTTACAGTTTACTCACCTTATATTTACCGCTACATTACTGGGTATATGTAGCTGACAAAATATTTTACTCACAAGAAGATGGTGCTTTGCTGTAATATATCAAATGGTTTCCCTGGCCTTAATTATTAAACACTGTAAGGCTGTGCATAAGGTAGGATCCTAGCAACTGAAATGCTTCATTCCAAAACTCCTCCCATTATTTTTGTGCTAAAACACACATGGAAAACCCTGAAAAGATCATAAAATTGTTGGTAATCCTAGTATTTTTTTATTGAATGCTGTAATCATCCAAGTTTTGGAGAAATAGGTCATCCTTGTCGGCTGTCAAACCAACATTCATCATAGGAGACTGACATCGCTTTCATCTCAAGGATTTGTTTCTATTTCAAAGACTGGAAACGGAGAAAAATGACACTCAGGATTCATTCAAAGTGAAAATAAAGTGTGCCAAAAGCTATTTTATTTAATGAGTATGGGTGTAAATACATCAGTCTGGATCGATATATCAATCAATGTTCAGTAATCCAATATGATCAATGTAAAATGAAAATATTGATCTTAATCATCATCTTCCTTTATTTGGAAATTCCCATGGTCATGTTTGTATCATAAATGTCAGAGAGATCAGCATAAAATTGGAAACGTAATTTAGTTGTTTTTTTGTGAGTTGACACATAAACTGAATGTGTTAAATGGACATAAGATATCATCTGATATTGATCGCAGACCCCTGAATTTAATCAAATCGAATTTGTATCATAGCAGACTTTGTGATCTAAGCAAATTCGTATTCGCTTTCTTGGTTAGAGTTACATGAGAGGATTGATACCACTTTTATGCCCGTATGATAAATATGAGGCTAAGCTAGTTAGCTTAGCATCAAGACAGGAAACAGCTAGCCTGGCACTGTCCAAAGGAGTCCGCCTACCATCACCTCTAAAGCTCACCAATTAAAAGCAGTGTCAGTGCTGAATATATATTTTTCAAAATTGTTGGTGCTAGCAAGAAGTTCCTCCTTGCTAAGCTTGGCTAAACACTTCCTTAACCTATGTAAATGTGTAAAGATGGAATTGTTATCAAATTTCTCATCTAATTCCAGGTGAGGCAGCAAACAAGTGTATTTCTGAACATGTCAGGCTTTTGTATTACTTCTTAAGTGAGTGTCCATGATTATGTTTTAATCTCATTGTCGGGGCTAAAATTTGTTTCGGTTACCCTGTGAGAACTTGTTGTAACCCTTTCTTTTAGACCTTGGTTTTGAATAATGTTAAATTATGCAAAGGTTAAGGTGGATTAGGCGTACAGTTATATTTAAGGTTAGGTCATGTGTTCTCCAGTGATAGAATGTAAGGGTGGTTTCACAGCAGCTCTGTTTAGTCCAGCTGAACTAAACCCTGGAGTGTTTACCCCCTTGGTGCGGTTCATTTGGGTTGGTGTGAATGCCAGAATCAAATCGTATGCAGACGAAACAACTGCTCGCTGGTCTGCCTCAAAGAGGCTGTCTCGGACTGCTGTCAAGCGAACTCTGGAGTGGTTCATTTCTTGCGTGAAAACCGTTCAAACCAATCACAGAAGCATGCTATTTTATTGCATTGCATTGGTTGAAAAATGTTTTCTGTTACTGTTTTGCTGACTGGTGAACTAGTAGCATGTTGGCTACCAAAATGTGGACAAACCCAGACTTACAATGAAGTAAGAAATACCTGCATTATTAAATTATTTAGTACCTACACTGTCTTAGGAGACATTCATATGTGTGGTCCTCTAAAGTGTTGCTGATATAAGCTCCAGATCAACACCAACATGAACAGAATGTGACGGTCCTCCATAATGTACCATATCCAGGTAGAAATTTGGACAAGTTTGATGTCTTTTTACCTGCCGACTGTATGACCAGTAATTGAACATCACCACCACATGACTTTTTTCATAAATTTCTGCACTGTTTGAGTTTTGCCTTAGTGATTGCAAACCAGACGAGTTGGAAAATTGAAACTGGACCTTTAGGTGCGAATCCACCATAAGTCAATTCAGTGGCTGCATGTGTGTGTTTGTGCATGTGTTGTTTTTGTTGGTTGGCCCAGGTCCTGCACATCCTCACATCTGTAAGTAGCCTGATATGCTAACACACACTCACTACATGGTATTTCCTGTGTCTTCCTCCCTCATTGTTATTCTGTGGTCGTGCACACAGAATAACAATGCCCACCCACAGCCTGAGCCCTCCTGAGTCTGCACTGGCAGATAAAGGCCTCCTCCATGGTCATACATACAATACACACATGCATACATGTGGAGTACAGTAATAGCCTTTGCTACCCTCTGCCAGGTCTATGATTTGTTATCCTCTTTACATAATCACATCTTGCATATACACCCACTTGTGATCTGAATCTGTTTTCCACTGTAGTTTGACTCCCGTCTGTTTGTCTGTACTTCAGGTTAGTGTATATCTGGCCCATACAGTCCGATTGCCTCACAGCTTTACCATCACTTGCCCAGGAGGGTGAACTGTACAAAAATAGTCTCCGCCACAAAAGAGCCATAAAGGGGAGAACACAAGCTACTGCAGGGCAGCTTTCTCTGTTTGTCTCTGTGTGTCTGTCTCTCTCCAGGCTCCTTTGTGTTCCCTCTTTCATATTTCCTACTTTTGAAAGGGTCTTTCGGCCGCACCAGGCAACCCACAGAGTCCCCCCCACGGCTACCTTGGAAGGCTTGAAATAGAGGGTATTTTTAGACATTGAGGTGTTTCTGTGTGTTTATGCGTGTGCAATGCTGTCTGTCTGCTGGGGAAGTGTTTTAGCTTTGGCCGTGTAAAGACTGGTACATGAATAGGAATGCACTGTACATATTATATTCATGTTTTGTCTGAGTGGTTGCACACACAAGCTAAATAATAAAAACAGAGCACATGTTAGCCCCGCCCCCACCAGAGGAGAACACAATTCATGGCTCTCCATTGACTTTGTATTCTGTGAAGGGACATCTCGTTACTTTCAGTCTGCTAGCAAACAACAGAAAAATGTTGAAAAGCTACTGGGTGGTTGGATGAAGTTTTTGCAAGCTGCTAAACTGGAAAACTGAGCATTTAAGAAGACAGAAGTGGATACAGGATACAGGATACATCACAAACAAACCAGATTCTTCTTGGCTTTGTGGCTTCTGTAGAAGCATATACCTTTGTTTCATCTCATAACTTGTGGTAAATTGACCTTGGCTGGTTATGACATTATTACACAGAATATTAATGTGATTTTCACTTTCAGAACCTCACTGGCTGCGTCTATTATACAGTAAACCATTAGTTTGGCAGTGGCATCTGGCTTACACTGACTGGGGGTACTGTAGGTAGTAAGCTAGTCATGCTAACGTTTGCCACTTACATTACAGCACATAAAAACAAAGTTATATCCATTCCTCACATGCTCTTTTGCTTTAAGTTTTTGAAAGTCTATGAAAAAGACACCACCCTCCAAGCTTTTGAGACACTGAGTACTGCTTATTTTAGAGCCCCATTCACAGTGCTTCAGCATGTGGGGAAATAAAAAAACTCGATGGGCCTGCAGTGCCCATTTTCATTCACTAAGTTATGAGTGGATTTTTTGTTGTTTAGAGGAGGGGTTTAGTAAAGGGTCAATTACCGTCTTGTCCGTGTTTACCAGCTCCTGGACCTTGTTCCAGCTACAAGAAGTGATTTATTGTTTTAGAAACTGCAGTGATTGAAATGAACTGTCCTCAGGCAGCCCAAACGGCCTCTCCTTTTCCTTTTTATACAGCTCCCCCTCCAGCTCCACTCCAGAATGATCCCCAATTATCCCCTTTCTAATTTACTGGTGCTTGCATGCTTAGCGAGGGCCGCATTTTAGCCACTGAGCCTTCAGTGCCAAGAAAGGGGGAGAAAAGCCAAGACATCATGTGTGCCAGCACTGAGTCCTGATGAGACAGAAGAGCTGGGACAGGCAGGCAAAGACACGCAGACCCTTCTGAAAACACACACATTCTGGCGGCGGCCTCTTCTAGTTAGCACAGGCTGTTGTATTTACATCCTCCTGACTGTTGCTGCTGTCTCTCCCTTGAACACACGGTTTACGAGAGTGACAGGAGAGCGATTTGAGTTGAAAAAGCAAGTTGGCTTTGTGGATGGGAGTGTCTGACTCCGACTTCCTCCATAAAAATTGATATTCAATAGGTGAGGCCAGCAGCAGAGCCAGGATTAAGAAATTGCTTCACCTCCAAAAATCATTTCCGTGCATTAAAAAACCTGGGAGGAAAGTGGATTAACTTTTTTTCCGCCAGGTTTAAAGTAGTGCCTTTCATCCTTATTGGAGAATATATGAAATGGTATAGGGAGTGCAGCTGGAAGGCACTTGTTGGATTGACAGATTGTGAGACATGCAGATGTTTATTCATTCCGAATTAAATATTAAAGGGATAGTTCGGATTATATGATGTGGGGTTGTATGAGGAACTTATTCAAAGTTGGTGGTTTGCACACCCCCAGTTAGGAGAGGCAGAGAGGGGCAATAGCACAGAAGTTAAGCAATGTACTTTTGTGGACAGGGTCAGCAACAGTTTAAGCTATATTTATAATATTTTCACTGCTTTACCTTGCTGTTAGACATCCTTTTTGGATAGAAAACCACTGTTATATGAGCCAAATATCGCTATCTCCAAACCAACCAAACTCCGTATGTGAAATCAGTAATTTTGCCTCACAGAACACAGGGGTAGCTGGTCTAAAACTCTCCATCTGTTAGTTTGTTTGTGTTATTGTGTGACTGTTATGTTTGAAAAGGAGAGTTTGGACTCCCCAAAGTCACATAACAACACATACAAACTAACAGATTGAGACAGCAGAAACTCTCTTAGTTAAAGAATTAAAATCAAGCAATTTTGCCCATGGAGTTTGGTTTTGTTGGTTGGTTTTGGAGAGAGCAATATTTAGCTTATACTGTATAACATCAGTTTCTTGTCAGAAATGGCTGACTGATGGCAAAGTAAAGTGGTGAAAATATTCTTCATATACACTGATATTAATTTTTCTGGGGGGACCTTTTTCGAGGGCTAAAGACCTTTTGTCACTTACCCTGTTCACAGCAGTACGTTGCTTAGCTTCAGTGCTGGTGCCCCTCTTTGCTTCTGTTAATTTGGGCGTGCGACCTCGTCTACTGAAGTTAATACGGTGACTACTGATAAGTACTTCATACAACCACACTTCAAATACATGCGCCAAGCCGAAAAACACACATTCTATCCCACAACGACGTACAAAAAAAAAAAAAAAAAGGGTAAGAAACACACAGACAGACAGATCACATGTGAATGTGGAGAGGAGGAGGACGGGCTCGAACCAGAGGAGAGAAGAGACGAGAGAGAATACTGTGACAGAGAGAGTAGTCCAGCAGGGGAGTGGAGAGGATGGGGGGATGTCACAAAGGATATGGGTGCCAGCCCATGGTGCCCAGAGCAGTGCAGACCCTGACAACCTGACTATTGTGGTTTGCTTTAGCACTCGTGACTCACGCCTCTGAGTCACATTAGCCGCACCTATAAGCTGAATTTACTGTCAGGCAGAAACATCTGATGAAGCAAGAATTGTAACATCATACAAGATTCTGTGAGAGTAAAGGAAGTGGGCTGCAATGCTTAAACTCAGCACAGCAGTGGATTGATGTGGCACGTGGCTGTATTGGTTTGATTAGCGTCTGTGAGGATGAATTATATCTGATCAGTTATGCTTGTCGAGTAGATATGTTCTCCTTCGAGGGTTAAAGAAAATATCCAATTGCAACTTTTCAACTGGTGTTTAAAGTGTGAATATTTCCTACAAATTCAACTCCAGACATGTGTGTGGTTAATGTAATTTTAAAAAATATATACTTGTGCAGAACATAATCACACATTTGTTTGTAGAGAATTAGATAAACTAATGCAGTTTCTTGTTCTTGAGGACCTCCCAGTGTCTTGTTTTTACACCTGTCAGAGAAAAGTAAACTTGCTTAGCTTTCTGCTGAAATGTAAATGTTTACATTGATTTATTTTATCCATAAGTATGATTTTATTCATTTATAATCACCTAAAAATTTAAAAAATTGTTTTTGTCACCTTAGAATGAGACATTTATATCTAGAAGCAGGGGCAGGTCCTCTTCCACAGAGACCACCATGTTGCGCTGCCATGTCTTTCACTTTTTTCATGGGTTTCATGGCCACCGTGTAGGTCTGTGTATATGCTTGAAAGTGCAGAATGAGGTGAGGTGTTTGCAGTCTGTGAGCTTATTGTCAATACTGGTATATTGTGACACCTCCAATATGTAAGGTGTATGTTTATGTATGTATTTAAATATGCAGTAAATGTCATACGCAACACACACGAAACACTGCATTCATATATAAAACACAGCCGTAGTAATTAGCATTTTGTGCTAGTAACAGTTAAATGGAAACAGCCCTCTCCACCTCCATATCTCAACAACTTTAAACAAAAGCAAGCTTCCAAATATTTTTATTAACTAAAGCCCACAGCTCATTAAGCCTAACCTTTAAACTGAATGCAGGAGGGGGTGGGTATCTTCCTCCCACCGCTCCCCTCTGGTGCAATTTCCCTGTCCACTTGCTCTGAGAGGCTTAGTACAGAAAAAAGCTTAGTGATGGTGAACAAACACATTT
This sequence comes from Lutjanus argentimaculatus, assembly GCA_034769285.1. Classification (NCBI taxonomy): domain Eukaryota; kingdom Metazoa; phylum Chordata; class Actinopteri; order Lutjaniformes; family Lutjanidae; genus Lutjanus; species Lutjanus argentimaculatus. The sequence goes on along the minus strand of JAWZSL010000029.1, from coordinate 936,403 downwards.
ATCAGCAGATGATGAGGCTACACACACCTACAGCTGATGCAAGCTGACATGTATGAAGTAACTGGTCATTATTATACCCTGACAGAGACACAAATAAACGGATTTGTCAAGCTGGAGGCAGCAAAACTGCAGACACAGCTCAGGTATATTATCACCAAGGTGGTGGTGGGGTTAACGGTTCTGTTTTTGTCTCCACCAACACTTGAGAAAAAATGTCTTCAAAGGTCTTTTGAAGTTAGATGTTTGACTTTGTTCATGAACTTGTCTGCCTGCGATTTGGTACTCAGCAAGTAGTGTACAGTGGGGTTATTTTTGCTGAAAACAGCTGCATCCTGTTGGAAATGTGGTTAATGTTAGACGGAATCATACAGGTAATCTATGACATTAAACATGGTTGACATTGTAAAACAGCTGCAGTTTGGTTAGGTTTAGGCACCAGAACTATTTGGTTAGGTTCAGAAAAGACTGTGGTTTGGGTCATGTGATAGAAATCACATGGTAACGGTCAACTTAATTGTCACATACATAGTCCAGTGCACAAGGAATCAATGTAATGGGACCAAGAGGGGGCCCAGTCCAACCAGGGGTTGAGCCCATGTCATTTTTATTGTGAGGCTAACTCACAGTGCTAACCACTGTGCTGCCCATACAACTTTATACAGCTCCTGTCATAATTACTATGGCCACTAGAAGTCGCCAGCTAACAAAAAACATGCTGCTTGATTGCACAGATGACCCACACTCCTGTGTTCTGAGGATGGGCCAAATCTACAGGATGAAAAAGCAAAACAGTGAGCTAACAGAGGCTAGCTGCATAAACCTGCAGAACTGGCTAATAATCTTCTGGGTCCATCACACACTGGAGATGAAATGGTCAGAAAATTTCATGATCACGAATAAAATCATCATATTATCATGTTATCAGTAATATTGTGGTATTGTTCAAATGTTCTGAAAATGTTTAAATACTGATATTCACACTGAAAAAAGTTTTATACCGAAAAACTGATTTGGAATGGCACCATGTCCTTTGTGATTTTAATGCTTATTGACGCAAAACAAGCCCACATTGCTGCTGCGCCTGCATCTGGGAGACTGCTGCTACTTTGTTCCCATTGTGGCAACCCAGACTGAATATGCATACATTTAAATCGCTGCATGGCTCCTTGGAAAAAAGTGCCTGTTGTGTGACATATGATATGTAAGATGACTAAGGGGCTAGAAGCATGAGCCAACTGTTCATTATCCATAGACAGAAGAGAGAAAAGCATCTTAATATCCTTGAATGTCTCAACTTCTATTTCGGATGGGAAGCTGACACATGCAGACAGATTAAGAAGTGGGTTGTAGATGAACAAACACAGATGCAGACAGAAAATGCCCTGAAACAAATGTCTCTCGCTCCTTAATCCTTGGGCTCAGAGCACATATAGGCGCTGTCTCACACCTAACTTTTGTGTCAGATCCACTTTAAGAGCATAGAGCTATACTCAGGAAAGCAAGTTTCCTCTCTCTTCTGGCACTTTTTCCAAATATCAATCCACAGCAGAGCGACGTAGCCTGACACTCTTGTCAAGCGTGATCAGGAACATTGAGGCTCTTGTTTGTCATCTGTCAGCTCTGAGTAGAGAGAAAGATCAGAATATAGAATTGGATAATTAACTTTTGTTCAACCTCCATTTACCCAGAGAATAGTTCCTCTGAAGGTTTGCTGCCCAGCACTCTGCTTCACTCACATTCAGTTACATACATTCCCATCTACACTCTGAGAAATGACGGTGGTAACAAGAACCATAAAGGATTCTTTGACCTCTTTAGTTCCCGGTAGGTTCCCATTTATAAGGGTCCAGTTGGAACCCTTCCAGAGAGTTCTACCTAAAACCCAACATAAAGGGTTATGCCTAGAGCCATCTATGAAAGATTTCACTCAGAACTCCCCTATGAGAGGTGCACCCTTCTATGGTGTAATGGCTCCACCAAGAACATTCTCTGGGGGTTCTATCCAGGATCCTTCAGTCTTCTAAGGGTCTCTTTTATTCCATCTAGAACCCAATCAGGGGTTTCTACTGAGAACCCTTTTATATTCCATATTTCATTCATCTGGAACTCACCCAGGAGCTTCTACTGAGAATCCTTTATGGTACAAAGAACCCTTAGCGAAAAAGTTCTTCAAGGATTTCAACAATCTTTGAAGAACTCTTTGTTCCGTTCTTTCTTCTGTGTCCCTAAAGGAACACTTAGTCTTACTATGAGCTTTTTTCAATTAAGGCTGTTGGCAAAAGCGAAGGCATATCTTCCAAGAAATGAATTTGAAAGAGTGATTCATACCTTTATTACTTCACGTTTAGATTATTGCAACTCATTGTTTGTTGGCCTTGACCAGACAGCACTGCGCCGTTTGCAGGTCGTCCAAAATGCTGCTGCCCGCCTGCTAACTGGAAAGAAAAGGCATGAGCACATTAGTCCTGTCCTTGCATCTTTGCACCGGCTGCCTGTCAATTTTAGGATCCAGTTCAAAGTCTTATTAATTGTTTTTAAATGTGTAAATGGTTTGGCACCACCTTATTTATCAGAGCTTGTACAGCTGCACACCACTGCTAGGGCGCTTAGGTCGACAAACCAGCTGTTCCTGGCAGTACCTAGGTCCAGGCTCTCCACTCGAGGAGACAGAGCCTTCTCAGTAGCAGCCCCTAAGCTGTGGAACAGCCTACATCTCCATGTTAGAGCTGCACAGTCCATTGAGCACTTTAAAACACTCCTAAAAACATATCTTTTCTCCTTGGCGTTCACTCCCAGCTAGGCGAGCAATCTTGGCTTTCTCTCTCTCTCTCTTTTTTATTCTCTTTTTTACTTCCTCTTATTCTAAATTTGTTCTTAAATTGACTTCTTATTATACTTTGTATTGTTTTATTTATTATAGTGTTTATGATATATTGTGGTTTTATTGTACAGCACTTTGATCGACTGGGATCGTTCTTTAAATGTGCTTTATAAATAAATTGTGACTTGACTTGACTTGACTTACTAAGAGTCCTTGACAAACCCTGTCTTAAGAAAAGGGTTCTTCAGAATGGTTCTGGGTATAACATAAGCCCTTCAAGAAGAACCTTTTTCCTTTTGGTATCCTTCTTCCTAGAAGCATAGGGTTTAACCAGCACAATCATTGTCATCTTTAGTTCTGGGTACTAAGCAGCTGAAGGTTAAAAACACTTTTCTCAGACGCTTTTTGACAACTGCGTTCGATTTATTCAACTTCCCCGCTCAGATTTCGCTGCTTATTTTGGGATTAAAGCCAGAAATCTCCTGGTCCGAAGCCCAGTTCTCCAACCTTAAGGCTATCACCGCTCACATAACATTTAGTTTCATGACTCAAATGAGAATCACATCAATACATGAGAATGGACTACTTGAAAAGCGTGCATGCAGCCCATCGATCCCGAGATGGGAACATGCAGTATATAACCGTGGAACATTTATTAGGACAAAGATCTTTTTTGGCTTGCAAACGAGCTGATGCTGTGATGTTCTGCTTCCAGTCTAGTGCATTATAATTAAGTTGGCCACTCAGCAGCACTCATCAATGAGAAAAGGGCAGAGACTTCTAGGGCTGCAGGAAGGACACTATCTTTCAACAGATTAGTTATTAATATAATGTAGTTTACTTTGTATTTTGTATCAGATTGCAAAGATTATATCCCCATGTTTTATCAGGATATCCATATCATGTGAGAAGGAATTTATTAGGCTATATATAATATCTCTGGTAAATACATACAATTCTGAAATAGCAGAATAGACAATACTGTATGTCTTCAAATGCTTTGCTAGCATTCAACAGCAACATATCAATGAGCCAGAGAAAATAATGGCGTGCTAAATTTATTTCCCCGTATAGTATATACCCATGTATCTTGGAGTCATTGAGATATATAAAGATGCATAAAATGACAGCTCAATAAAAAGGAAGCCAAAACATTTTGATTGCCCCCTGGTGGCTGGCTGCAGTATAAGTAATAAACCCCAAGCCCTGCCATGTTAGCAGATTTGACATGGGCCAAACTAAAACATCAGAGTACACGTCATATTTGGTAGTTCTTATCACGCTGAAGCATGTTCTGTCATTTTTTTCTGATAGGTTTGGTTTTATTTGTTATTTCATGCTCAAAAAAGGGGTTTTATATCATCATTGACAGCTGAGCTGGCACAAGATGGCAGCACTCATATCCATTATATCTTGGCTTCGTTTTTGTACATTGCAGAGAAGTAGAGATGTGTCGTCCATCTTTATTTACAGTCGGTGCTTGGACAATGGATTGAAAACTGCAATATCATGTTTAAAGGAATAGGGCTTTTTTGGAATAGGGTTATTTGCTTTCTGGCTGAGAGTTACACAAGGAGATTGATGCCACTCTTATATTTTTCTGTTAAATGTGAAGCTACAGCCAAGAGACCCTTAGCTTAGCTTAGCTTAGCTTCTTGCAGGAATGAAGTATTTTTGTAAGCCAGCCCAGAAGTTTGCATCACACTGGCATTTGATGAAATGCAAATGAAACAAAAGTTGATGATACTTGTACATTTCATTCCACATGATTATCTCCATAAACGGACACCACTTTCATGATTTTTGAAGTATAAATGCAATCACCAGAAGTGAAATGCTAATGATAGGCTATAGACAATCTCTGTAGTCTCATTTAGCTACTTACCCAATGATGTATTTCATGTTGTAAAACAAAACGTGAAAATCTCTTAAGCTTGTGTTAACCACAGACATTTCAGACATCTTACCAAAAACCATTGACTTTGAGACGCAGGAACCGGAGGTGTAAAAATGCTAACTCATTTCTGGGTTTCAGGACGCATTCCTGCAGCACTTAACTACCTTTGGGCAGAGCAAGGGGAGCTGTTTCCCTCTGTTTTACGCTGTATGCATAAGTGACATCAAGTAAATTTTCAATCTTAACTGTAACGTTTTAAGGTCATTCTTTGGCCGTCATCATGAACCGCAGCTTTTCCTGACTTCCTGGCAATTGATTAGCAGATTTACAGGGTGATAATGTTAAGCTTGTTGGCAGGAGCTGGTGTTGAGTCACCTCCAATGACCATTAAACTCCTTCCCTTCTGCTGCTTCACCCTCTCCCTCACTACAGTACATCATGATCCTTCTCTACTGCCTTTTGTTGTTTGCATATTCTCCCTGTTTCTCTCTTGTTGTTCCGCTTGTTTTTCTCCTGCCTCTCACACATTAACACCCTTTTTTTCTCACGTGTCCTCACATATCCTCTACCTGTCTCCTTCTCCATCTCCATCCTCTCATCTGTCTTTATCCATCTGTCCCATCCTCCTCCAGATCCTCTTGTTCTCCCACTCACAGTGCCAGGCTCTGTCTATATTTAGATGGGTAAAACCCTCGTAGGATCCCTTGTCTTAATCAAAGAGCTGCACCGACCTTCACAACACTCCAAATCCCAGTTGGAAACAATAACCGTAGATGGGTACGGCTACAGCCCATCTACTCTCAATGTCTGGTTGCTGTCTGCGGTTTTCACTCAGTCTTCTGTCTGTGTCCTTGGAGGAAGTTTGAGGAGGAAGGAAAGTTGGAGATGAAAGAGAGATGGAAACACTCACTCTCAATCTGTCCTTATTCATTCATGTATGAGCTTGTATTTGTTTGAGGAATGTGATGTGGGAAGAGAGAAGCAAGTTGTCATTTCCTTCTGAGGTATTTGGTGCCTTTCATCTAAGTATATGTATGTCATCAACACCGTCACAAACTCATCTCTGTTGGTGTTGGTAGGTGTCAACGCTTTCGGTATCCGTGCACATGTGATGCTGGAAAAACGCCCTTGTAAGACAGTGATGTGAGTGAGTGACTCCTCTGCTTTTATGAATCATCCGCGCCGCTGTTTGCTGAACTCGTCACAGCAGACAGACAGAAATACACTCAGGCATGTCACATTTATTTGAACGCTAGCTGCAGGAAAGATTGTTATATAAAAATACACCTGTCTTGTTAGTGTTAATTACAAGGCAAGGCTGCGAGAGAGAAGTGCACCAATCCCCTGTGGATTTACTCAGCGATGGGTGTGGGTTGTACTGCTGAGAATTCTTCCTTGACAGTAAATGATTCTTCTGAATAAAATTCTAACTAGGGCTGCAACTAATGACTATTGTCATTATCCACTAATCTGTTCATTAATTTTAGCCATGTTAGCAGCTTGGCTTTATGAATGGCAGTGATAGTCCGTTAGTATGTTGGTCGATCCACCACTTTTGTCTGGATGGAAACTTCTCAACATGGATTGCCATGAAAATTAATACAGAAATTCATCGACGAAGCCCAGAAACTAGTGCTACCATAAAGTTGGCATATTTGTGTTTTAGAAAAACCATCTTTAAAACTATTGAATGGATTTTTTTTATTCCCCTTTGCGGACACTCATTGGATGCATCACAGGCAACTATTAAGTGCCACATCACTGTCAGATCCAAGAAGCTCCTCCTCATTTGTTTTGTTGTGGATGGATTTTCATGCAGTTTGGTTCAGATATCTGCTGCCTTCAAATGGGGTCGTATGGAGTCCAGAGATTGTAATTTTTGTTATATAAGGTTTGTAAATGTCTAATATGTCTGAGGAAAATGAAGATCTTTCACGATGCCTTTGCATTTCCTGCATTAACTTACCCGCTCACTATCTTACCATTACTAACCCTAACAGTGCTGACAACCATGTTACCGTTGCCTAGCAGTGGTGCTCTCTTGACTTAACCACTTGAACGTCAAGCCTATCGTGTACACGACTTCCCATCTTTTAACCACTAGTTCCATTTTCAGGCAGCAATCCATCCATGGTGTCAAGATGATGAATCCTAATGACTTTGGTGGTTCACTGACTTCTCCTGCACCATGAGCTGATGGTTAATATTTGTGGCTTTGAGTGATGTGTCTCCAAAACTATTGGATTGATGCCCATTAAATTAGGACTGGGACATTCATGTCCTCCAAGGATGAATAATAATGACTGTTTGAATCCCCTCACTTTTTATCTAGCACCATCAAGTAAAGATTACAGTGTGTCCAATACTTAGGATGGTTGATGCAGAGACAAAGACAAACTGGCATAGAAAGGAGGGAAACACACAGACTAAATACACAGGGAGGCAATAACTAATGAGACACTGGTGATGTAAAAAGTTAACAAAGCCACACAGGCAGCACTTTTTCAAATTAGGAAACAACTCAAAACCAAACCCCTGACAATGCATTTATCACATACATGCAAAACTAACATTCCCTTCAGCCTCAGCTATATATGTTGACATACTAAATGAAAAGGTAAAACTGGTAAATATTACTTGCTAAACATCAGCATGTTGTGAGCATGTTGGCATGCTGATGTTAGCATTTAGCTCAAAGCAGCAATGTGCCTAAGCACAGCCTCACAAAGACGCTAGCTCCCTCACACTTTCTCAGAACCTGAGCTTCTTGTTTTGTCCAACAAAAGTCCCAAACCCAGTTTTCAGTGATAAAATCTGCACATTCCTTTTCGCTGGAAGCCACAGGTAGTTGCCATTTTCACTTGAAAATTTAATAAAATGAAGTTTAAAGTGACCCAGGCAACCCGAGGAAACAGCTCCCTGTGTACAGACATCTGGAATTTATTGGTTTCTGGATGCTGAAGTCAGAGCCAGAAATGCCTTCACACTTAACAGCTTGATGGCCTTTCAGGGTGATTGCTGTAAGACATATCAGTTGGAAATACATCGGAGATGGCCACTTAGCAGTCCCGAGTTAGATTAACATGTCTGCTTTAACAGGGAGTTTACTCCAAATGATTTAAAAAGGGGTGATTTAGTTCTCCACAGAAACACATTGACCCAGTGTTTTTTTTGAAGGGGGGCATTATAAGATAAGTGTGCCTGTTGTGCTGTGTTGATAACGTCGGTGATGACTGGCTCTGAAGTGGCTGCGGCTGACCGACTGTCTGACTGTGTCTTTTCTGCTTTTCATATCGGCGGCCATCTCTCCGGCTCTCAGTGCCTGCTCTGATTTAACTGATGGAGCCATCAGGCTGGAGAAACTCCCATCTCAAGTCCTCCCAGCAGGGACGGATGGGATGGGTCATGTTGATAGCGCATGCCTGTTTCATGCACATACATACACACTCATATAGCCTACGCTCGGATCTGTACTGTGTCCATCATCATGTCTGAGGATTAACTGGATTTCTGTCGAGTTGGGGATGTCACTAACGTCAGCAAACCTTAGTGGTAGTGATGGAAGGAGAACTGGCATGTCTGCATGTTGTTGCTTTTTTTTTTTTGCTGGCCTCCTTCCATGTGTCTGTTTGCTTCTCTCCTTCCAGATATTTAAATTACTGGTAACATTTTATTTGAAGGGGTTTGCATAAGCCTGTCATTACACTGTCATAACCATGTCATGACACCTACAGTACCATGAACATAAAGGCATCTCTATGAATGTTTATGACTTTGTCATTTGGTCAATTATGTCATTTTAAGCTAAATTGACATTGTTTTAGGTGTCTTTGTTTTAACTTTGCATTTGCATCACTACTTGACATTAACCAAGATAGAATAATCTGTCACTGTCATTGTCATGACAACTTCACATCATCAAACTTACAGAAACTGTTTAGCTTTATGTTTTAACATTACATTATACTGTCATATGTGGTTGGTTTTGACACTGGCTGTCATAAGAGCATAAGTGTTTCATGATATTTTACTTGACCTCAAGTAAATTGGCACAATTTTAACTTGTCATAAAAATGTTGTTAATTTTTTTACACGGTCAAATACTCTTGTAATGTGTCATGAATACTTGCCTGAACTTCAACTGAAGTAATACTAATTGGACTTGTCATAAAGATGTCATAAAAATATATGTAAGGCCATTTTCACTACAGAATACACTACCAAGGTGATTTAGCTTACACAGTAAGCTGATGGACAGCATCAGCTGCAGTTAGCTAGTTTACTTGTTGCTAAAGTAGGCTAACCGCTGTCTGCTGCTGTCTGCAGTTGGAATTAGCTAGTTAGCCATGAAGCTAGCCACGTAATTAGCTGACTGAACATCAGCTTGCCAGTAGCCAAACAAAACCACCTTTGTACTGTATTCCCTGTTGTCAAAGTGGCATGACTCATGACAGCCAGCTTTGCAACTTTGCATTAGAAATGACATAACTGACCAAATTACACTTAAAGGGGCTGTATATGACATTTAACCTAGAGGTTACTGTAGAACACCAGCATCTCAGACCAAAAGAAATGCACGCTTCATTTTCTCAATAAATTGGTGACCATTTCAGTGTAAAACAAGAAAGATTGTAACTAGGCGACCGCCATTTTGGCTTCGTGTCTAGAAGGGAACCCCAGACCTGTGAAATATTTCATGAGAGTGATCATTTTAATCCAAACCGTGATTTTTCCCTAACCCTGACCAAGTTTTTTCTGTCGGTAAATTTACTCTGATTTTGAACAAAAACGCTGTCACATTAAAAAACGTATTTAGTTTGTACAATGTGCATAATAAACAAACAGCACGTTCAAATCTTGTGAGAGTTGAACAAATGTAGGGTTCCCCTCTACACACATGCACACACAGCCATCCCAGCTTAACAGAGACAACCGAATAACAACAAAAACCCAGGGAGTGCGATGCCATTCTCTGCTCAGGAAGGCATAACTCCATTATATCTTTACATTGCAAACAGTTATTTGCTGACATCTATTGAGGCTGAATGCTGCATTTAGCACCTGTAATGACAACAGTCACAAACACTCATAAAGACTCCTTCGTGTTCATGACAGGTGTCATGACACCCCTTCAAATAAAGTGTTACCAAATCATCTCTTTCTTTACCCCTTTGTCATCTTGTGAGATGCCGTTTCACACACACTTTAAATTATTTGCACTGTCAAAACATTTGACTGCCTTTTTACAGTTAAGTACATGCCACTGAGATGTGCATGCAGGTGCCCCTACTGTTTAGGCATGGACTGAAACACAGCGGCTTATGCCTTATTTACCCAGACTCTACTGCTGCGACTTCCCTGTCCCCTTCCAACCTCTTTCTGTCTTCCTCTTCTCTCTGTCTGTGCTCGGAGAGAAGTGGCCTGTCTGCTGCATGGCTTAATATGCAGGCTGCGATCTTCTCTGAAGCCCGAATTTAGCATAAACCCTCCTGTTAAGCCAGGCGAAGGCATTCACAAGAGGGGTGTCACAGTGGAGTGTTAGAGCACTTGGTACAATGTGAAATGGGGTGTTTGCGTCAGAGTGGAGGATGGTTGAAAACATGCTGACTGTTACCTCTTCTGAGACTCACTGTATTTGTGCGTACGCAAGTGGTGTGTGAGGTAGATGGGTTTGTTTGTGTTTGTGTGTGGGTTTCCCATCATACTCGACAAAAATATCAATGTAACATTTTTGTTTTTGCTCCCATTTTTCATGAGGTGGACTGGTCACAATAAAATTCTCTAAAATGAGTGGTTTTGTATTGAAAAACGACATTTATATGCATTAAACTATGCCTTTTCATATTATGGGTGGAAAACACTTCAAAAATGATATTATTGCACAGGTGTGTTTTGGACTGGTCACAATAAAAGGGCTCTCTGAAATGTTGTTTCATCAGCAGCATCTATATGCCTCACCTGTCAGGTGGATGATTATCTTGCAAAGACAAGTGCTAACTAACATGGAATGTGTGAACAAAATAAACCTTTAATGTGCACAAGAGACGTCTTAGAATTTTTACTTCAGCTAATGAAAAATGGGAGAAAAAGGCAAAAGTGTTGCATTTATAATTTTGATTGAGTACACATGTGCTGGTCTGCTGTCCCCACATTGGATAGGTGGGTGTATTTTTTTGCACTATTTATAGCTACAGTATTTTTTTTTTTTTTCTCAAATCCCAACATGTGGATTGTCTATCATCACTTTAATTCCCACTTAAAGCAAAGCTGCACTGGATACTAACCTCCAATAATAGCTGCAGCTCTTGAATTATAACCCCCAGCAGGGCCTTCAGCCCAGGTATGCTCCTCCAGGGCCCTGCGTTTAAGTGAGTACCTGGAACTATACACAATAATAAAATAGCCATGACAGGAGGGATTTAACAGAGCCCTCAAATGACTGATTAGAAAAGCTGTTCCAGCAATATGTTTGTTTCTTATGTGAAACAGACAGTGCAAGCAGCACACAGTTAAGATTTGGGTACAGGCGGCATCCCAGGTGACTTTAAGGAGAAAATCATGGTCAAATTATTGTACTTAAAAAATAAACCGCACGAAAATGTTCTTTAAATTGGCCTGTGTTGGGCATCAGCGTTTGACTTGTTTGTAATTGAACCTCAATAAGGTGTTCAGGGAGCAGAGAGTCTAGGGGAAAACAGTAGTGATTCACTGACTCACACAATAGTCCTGCACAAAGTTCTCATTTTTTCAGTCTTGAATGTTTATAAGCTGTTGAATTGGACATGTTTATGATATGTGCACATTTGACTGTCATGTTAATAGCATACATACACATAGGCACACTAAGTTATACAACCATAAATACACAAATGTGCATTCAAACACAGTCTCTCTATTAAGTCTGCTACAGGCACAGGCCACCCAAGCCTTTCCGACATGTCTTGGTAAACCTCTGTCCCATTACCATGCATTATGCATGGACCTGTCTCTTAAGTCCCATAAATGTAAAAGCTTCACTTGAAATAGAAGAAGTTACACTGGTGCCCTGTCACAGTGACGTTTTAACTACGTAGAAACAAGACAGAATTAAGAGAATACATTTCAATTACTGATAGGGATTTTTCCAGCAGTGTTGTCAAGTCATGTCATGTAATTCAAACAAGGAACTTCACGTTACTGTATATCCGATCTATGCCGGTTTGTTTTATCATTTTGAGTGTAATATTTTCAGTCTGGCTTTTATTCAATCTTTCAATCAATATTTTAGTATTTCATTATTTTATCTTGACCTTTGCATTACATTTTATTTTTATAGAAAGTGAAAAGTGCTATATAATTAAAGTCTAACTGATTTGTTCTTACTTTTGTCTTACAGAAAGAATGGCTTTGCCTCAACTGTCAGACCCAAAGAGCCATGTCGGGCCAGCTGGGAGATGTGCCGCCTCCAGCTGTGGCTTCCCCAAAGAAGCAACCACCTGCTCCTGCTCCCTCCTCCACCCCTGCCCCTGCTGTTGTAGATAGCAAACCTGTAGTAGAAGCAGCAGACCCAACCCCACCAGCTCCTGAGGCCAAGGTAGAGCCCGAAACCATTCCCACACCTGATTCTGTTAGTGCCCCTCCTCCTGATTCCACCCCTCAGGAAACACCTCAGTCAGAAGAACAAAAGCAGCCATTAGCAGGTGAACCGGTGTCTGAGCCTGTAATTCATCCCGAGCAAGAGGCTCCAATTTCAGAGAGTGTAGCTGAGAAAATAGCAGAGGACCAGCCTCACCCCGAGACTGAGCCATCTGACGCTGATCAACAAACACAAAGTGCAACAGTCAGTGAAATCCCAGCGGTTCAACAACAACAGAATAGCTCTGAGAAAGCAGCAGAGGACCCTCCTCAATCTGAGCCCAAGCCCTCTAATGTCGAGCAACAAGCAGAGAGTGCACCTGTCAGTGAAATCCCAGCAGTTCAACAACAACAGAATAGCTCTGAGAATGTGACAGAGGACCTTTCCCCCCTGTGGAAAGTGAGACACAAAATCTATTGACTAATACAGGTTTAGACAAGAGAACAGTCCCCGCTGAGCTAGAAACAGAGCCAAATCCCGAGATTACTCAGAATGAGGCTGCGGCTCCCTTGACAGATAATGAGAAAGTGGAGCCCACTCCAGAAGTGACAACAGATTCAGTTGAGCCAAAGCCTCCTTGATCACAGAGGCAGTCTCCCAGGAAGCTCCCCTTCAGCTTGATCCAAAGCCAGATTCTACAGCTACAAATGTAAAAGAGGAGAAAATAACAGAGGCAGAACTTGAGAAACCCCAGATAGATGATCCCCAAGCTACTGAAGCAGGTCAGACTCCATCAGATACAGTAGACACAGCTGTTAATTTGGAACAAACAAAACCTGAGGCTGACAGTGCAGCATCTGATGTCAAGAATGAAATTACTGCAGAGATAATGGCAGAACCAGAACCAGTAACAGAGAAGCCAGCAGTCAGTGAAGGTGCTCCTCCTCCTCCAGCTGAGGTTGTAGAAAAAGAGGCCCCTGTTGACAAAGTTGAGGTCCCTAAACCTGATGGACCCAGCAAGAAATAAAACCAGAGCCAGCAAAATGTACACAATCTGAAAGTGCTCCAGATGTGTCAGAGAAAAAACAACCAGAGGAGGGGAGTCAAGCTAATAAAGTTGAAAACAAAGTGGAGGAGGCTGCTCCAGTTGAGTCAGCAGATAAGTCACCTCCTGTTGCTCCAGTTGATGGAGAAACCAAAGCTCTGGAGAACGCAAACCAGGAGAGCACTGCTGAAAATAAAGTTATTACTGAAGGAGAAATAGCTAAGGAGAAAACACCTGAGAGGGCTGATGTGGAAGCATCAGTTGAGATGAAAACAATAGAGGAAGCTGCTGGAGAAAAAAATGTTGAGGAGAGAGCTGTTGAAAAAGAAACTGTTGAGGAGAGGGCTGTTGAGAAGGCAGAGACTGAGAATAAATTATCTAATGGCAAAGCCTTTGAAGAAGAGGAGGGTGTTCAGAATAATGCAGCTGCAGAGAGGCCTATTGAGGTAAAAGCTGACGAAGGGAAAGCTTTTGAAGAAGAGGCAAGTGAAAAGAAAACAGTTGAGAATGCAAATGACCAGAAACCTCTTGAGGAGAAGGTTAATAAAGCAGAATCAAGTCCAGCACCCTCCTCTACAGACACAGAGAATATTTGTCCCGTAACAGAGAAGAAAGAATCAGAAACAGCAAGTGATATGGCTCCGAATGTCACTGAAGAAATCCCAAAAGAAGAGATCCATATACATAAAGAGATAGAACCAGGAACAAAGAATGAGCCACCATCTGCTGAGGAAAGTCGAGTTGAGACAGTGTCATTGTCAAAGAAGCCAGAGGAGACAGAAAAGACAGTGACCAAAGCAGAGAGTCCAGCCCAGAAAGAAGAAAAGCAGTCAGAGGAGAAAGAAAAGTCAATGGTCGAAGCAGAGAGTGCAGCCCAGAAAGAGGAAAAGCAGTCAGAGAAGGCAGAGGGTGAAGAAAAGTCAATGGTCAAAGCAGAAAGTTCAGCCCAGAGAGAGGAAAATCTGACTCCTATAGATACAATGTCAAAGGCAGATGATAAGGACAAACTCGGTCAAGATGAGACAAAAGCTGGTTCACAACAGACAAATAGTACTGCTGAAAATCAACATGAAACAGTAAAAGAGACATTAGCCCTGACAGGCAGCAGTGAGAAACAGCTTGAGAAAGTCACAGAAAACAAAGTGTTAATCAAAGAGAAGGAAGAAAAACTTGACAAAAAAGAGGTTGAGTCACAACCTGTTGCTGGCAACATCCAGGAACCTATTTCAGCATCAGAGACAAACACAGTCTGCGACAAAGATAGCACTGCACAGTTTGTCGGAAAGAACACCATATCAAAGAAGGATGAAGTATCAGAGACAGCTTTTGAAAATGGAGGTGTGTCTGTATCTGTAGCTTCAGTCCCTGTAGCGGAACCTGAAATTCCAGTCTCTGTAGTTGGTGAGCAGGACAAAGGCCCAATGGAGGAAAACACTAACACGGAGGAGACAAAGGCGGCAATAGCTCAGCCTCTGGGAAAGCCCAGTGATGAAGATACAGTCGCTGAGGTGACCATAGTAGTGTAGCACAAGTGGTGGTGGATTATATGTTTCTCTTTATACTTTTATTTTTGCTGTAGTTATCGTACATCAGATTCCCGAAGAGTGGAACTTAACAATTATTTTTTTGCTGTTACACGATGATTACTTTTTATTTTTTGTAATTGAAAAATAGTTTTTATAACTAACTGATGGAATTCCAGAGAGCATATTTTCATCTCCATTCAGCAAGAATGTTCCGACACTTGGTGCACATGTAATGGCGGGGACACACTGGGTACGGAAGTGCTCCGAAACGCTGCCCAGTTCCATTTGTGATGTACAGAGATAGTTTCAGTATCTGTTTTATTTTTTCCATGCTCCTTGAATGAATATGGCATTAAACACACTGATAATTAAATACAATGAAATACGCTTCCCATGCTTTTCAGTACCTTTCATTTTTTCTCCCCTCTCCCTCTTACTTATTCCATGTACGTATTCGTCAGATGTGTCTAGAGAGAGGGGGAGAGACGAGCAGACAGGCAGGAGACAAGCCCCTTTAAATTCATGAGGTTATTTTAAAGATCAGCTCAATGTGTGATTAGAAAACAACAGAGGAGCAGAATTGCTTGTTGACCACCGCAGAAAAATGCGTTTCTGGTGTTTGCAACCAGGCTGCTGCTTGCTCCAGGATTGGTGTGATGCAGTGCTTTGCGGCACCTCAGCCCCCAGCGTGTCCCTGCCGTAACAGGCTAAAAACAATTTCAGTTTAGATATTTTCATTTTTACTGCAATATCTGATGAAAATTTTAATTGTGTCTTATTTGTGTCTCATTTCAACCAACAGTTAAAAGCAGTGGAGACCTTGAAAGAACCTGAGAGAAAGAAATGGCTGCCAAGGAGAGCAGTCCCACCAGCCCATCAGACCTAGCAAAGCTGGAAAGCACAGTTCTTCCCATTCTTGAGGCCCAGGCAAGCACGCAACCAAAGGACGAGGAGAAACCAACAGACACTCTGAAGACCAGACGTAAATTAGAGGTGCTTCCTCTCTCACCTGACTCACCTAGCTCAGAAGATGACAGAGAACTTTCTGAGAAGAATGCCAAAGGCACTGCAAAGAAAAAGCTCCTTGTGCCCATGGATGTCAGAGCAGATTCCCTAGATGATAGCAGTGAAAGCTTTGGAAAAGAAAGCCCAATGTCAGGGGATGATGAGGAGTTTATCCGAAAACAGATAATGGAAATGAGTGAGAATGAGGATGCCTCCCCATCTGATGAAGAAAATCTAATCCGGCGAAATATTAGAGAGGATGAGAAGAAACAAATGGAACAGAAGAAAACAGAGGCTGTAGAGAAGAGTTCAACAGGAAAAGCCAGGCGACTTACCAAGAAAAGCACTATAAGTCCAGATGATGAAGATAAGCAACTCCAGGGCTCATTGGATAAACCTGATATTGACAAAGAAGAGGGACCAGAACTAAAAGAAGAGAAAGGCGAGACTGGTCCCGCAGTTCGCAAGTTCCAAACTATGGAGCTAAATACAACCAGCAGTCCTATGCATATCCCTAATGATGATGGAGAGCCTGAAATGGAAAGCCTTACAGACTCTCCAGATGATCGGTCTAGAGGTGAGGGGTCATCCAGTCTACATGCATCCAGCTTCACTCCTGGGACATCACCAACATCTCTCTCATCACTTGATGAAGACAGTGATAGTAGTAGTCCCGGCAATATCCGTTCTGGTGAGGGTAAACAACATAGGAAAGCCAAACATAGGCAACCTGGTCAAACGCTGCCAACTATTGAAGACTCTTCTGAGGAAGAGGAGTTACGGGAAGAAGAGGAGCTCCTTAGGGAGCAAGAAAAACAGAAAGGCTCAGGGAAAAAGTCCAAGAAAGACAAAGAAGAGATTCGAGCCCAGCGGAGGCGAGAGCGTCCAAAGACACCCCCAAGCAACCTGTCCCCCATTGAAGATGCCTCACCAACTGAGGAACTGAGGCAAGAGGCTGAAATGGAGGAGATTAGACGATCATCCTGCTCTGATTTCTCCCCCAGTATTGAATCAGATCCTGAAGGGTTTGAAATCCATGCCGCAAAGATTGCAGCAGTTCAGAAAACGTATCAGTTGCCTACATCAGTATCTCTGCACTCCCCAACAGATGATCAAAACACTGATAAAAAACGAGGAAAATTCTCAAATCTGCTGATGAGGCTTATGAGGAAATAATGCTGAGGGCTACATCTCCAACAGTTGACAAAAGCGAGATTCAACCAGGAAAAGAGTCCCTTTATGGAGGCATGCTCATTGAAGACTATGCCTATGCATCTCTCATTGACAATTCAACAGCTGATCTGGGAGAGTCAGAGAAGATTGTTGTTCCTACTCAGCCCAAAAAGCTAAGATCACCAGATGAAGTTTATGAAGACATGATAAAGAAAAGGAAAGAATTCATGCAGCTAGAGCAGGAATATCAAAAAATGCAGCCAAAAAAGGAAATCACAGCCCCAGAAATTGTGTTGCAGCCTGCTGAGAACACCTTATCCAAAAGTAGTTCAGTAACTTTAGGCAAAGATGGAAAGCCATTGTTGGATGCTGAGACTGCCTATGAAGAGCTAATGAAAAGAGTGCTGACTCCTGGAACGAGTCCAACTCAGCCGGAGCCAGAAGTGGAAGCCACTGCATCTAGAAGGGCACTCCACCCAATCCCAGACTTAAAGGTGACGCAGTGCTCTTCAGGGGAATTGTCTTCTGATGATGAGAGTATAAGCAAAAAAGAAGAGGAGACAACGGCAGTATCAGACACAAAAGCTATGGAAACTGAGCATGTGACAGAGTCTGCTCCATCATCCACATCAGATCAGCAACCTCACACCACACTTGCAGGATCCCAGGCTGATGCTGTGGACTTATCTGGTGCACTCCCAAGGACATCAGCCCATGTGATTGCCAGTGTATCACCCTTACCCACAGTCCCCCAGTACACACCCAGTATTCCCAGTGTAGTGTCAACTGCCCCACCTGTGCCCCCCAAGCCAAGCGTCCCGCGTAGGGCTAATTCTCAGGAAAAATCAGAAGTACCTGTTGCACCACCACTGCCTCCTCCCACCCCACCAAAACCTACTGTTTTTCCCAGGAAACCTCCAGTTCCTCTTCCACCTCAGGCTTCAGCAACTCCAATCAGGCCAGAGACAGCGGCTATAACTGCAGCCCAAGGACCACCTGCAAGACAAACAGTTACACCAATGTACAAACCTCACGTTCCCCCTCCTGTTCCCCCAAAGCCGTCCATTCCTGCTGGGATTGGGGATAGCAGACCAGGACATGGTGTCAAACCACCAATTGCGCCAAAGCCTGGCTCACAGCCTTCTTCACCTGCCCATGCCCCACATCCGCCAAGACCCACTGCACTTCCCACAGGCCCCACTGAGATAGCCCTGAATCTGAGCCCGTCTGCTGAGAGCAAGCCGTTTCAACCTTCACCAAAGTCTCCTTCTTCTCCAAGATATGCCAGCAATCTTCGTGACACATATGTGGTCATCACACTGCCATCTCAGCCCAGCTCTCCAGTAGACAGTGTTTCAACTCAAGCTCCCTCTAGCCCTGGTCCAGCATCTCCTTCACGCCAACCTCAGCCCCAAAGTTATCACCAACCACAGCCTCAACCTCAGTCATATCCACAGCAGTATCCACAACAAACCCCTCCTCAAACAACCAGGGTGCCTCTGGCATACACTCGTGTCACAGAATCCATTGAAAGTCAAGAGATTTGTGGCCCAGAAAAACATGTATCTAGTTCTGTCACATAATTGAGGCTATATCTGCCTCAGCACAGCCACCTGTGGTCATGCCCAATCTCATCTCTCAAGTTGTCACTACAGAAGTCCAAAGGACCACGGTCTCTGTTGTTCATGAAAGGACGCCACCACCAGTGCCAGCTCCAAGGGCAAATGGTGTTCCAATCTCAATGGAGAAACCTAAGCCCCAATTGCCACCACAGAATGGACAGACCTTCCAACCGTCTGAGGTGGTAGATCTTCGGACTATGAAGGTGGACCCAGAATCAGACATGAATGGAGTGGATTTGTCCGCTGGCCCAGACTCAAGACGTCAGTCCTTTGCAACTGATGTCAGTCGTCAGAGCAGTGCAGTACAGTCACCTGTGGTCAACCTTAGTGCTGAATCATCCACTGTATCTATAGTGACTGATAGCATCACCATTGTGACCTGTGCTGCCACAATCCAGCAATGTGACAATTTAGACACCACTCAAGCATCTTCTGTGCCCCTTCAGCTAACTAAAAACAAAGCTTTTGAGCCTGTTTCTCAAATTATATATCGGCCAATTGATTCTCAGCCCTCCACTCATGCTGGTACAGAGATCCCTATTAACCTTTCAGTTGGATCAAGCACAGCTGGAGGAACTTTCCCGACCACCCCTGTCACAATTGCACCCACTTCTATTGCAAGTTGTGTTGCTAATGGATTAGGCACTACCACAGTGGCAGGAGCTGTTGACCTTAGCACTACAAAACCATTCAACACAGTGGTATCAGTGGATGCTGCATCTGCAGAAGTGGCCACATCTGTAATCACAGATGATGATGGCAAACCAGTGGATCTGACTGCCGGAAAAAGAGCTGTATGCTGTGATGTTGTATACAAGCTCCCATTTGCAGGAAGCTGCACTACTCAGCAACCTACCACACCCCTACCTGAAGACCGTTTTGGATATCGCGATGACCATTACCAGTATGACCGATCACCTTATGGCATGAGAGGGTTTGGTGGAATTAAACCATCGATGTCAGACACTAACCTAGCAGAAGCTGGTCTGTTCTTTTACAAGAGTAAGAACAGCTATAATTTCAGTGGCACCACAGAGGGTGCAGTAGATCTTACTTCTACAAAGATTTCTGATGCAGGTCAGTGCAGTGACATTGCAGACCTGTCACTTAAATGTCACTTTGAACTGCCTCCACTCATTCATGGCTAATGTGGCATTTTTTGTTTGTTTTTGCTTTTCTTTTTGTTTTGCATGGACAATTCATTTTTTGTTCTTTCATCGTAATATTTTTGCATGCTGTTACTGTACATCTTGTTTATGCTTGTTGCATTTCTCGACATTGGAGTTTTTTTTCCCTTTTCCACCTTTTTTCATATTTTGGATAAGGCATGGCATGCTTCCACATTGAATAACTCTGCATTATTTGGACTCAACTGATATTTTTGACTTTTGACAGGTGAAGCTGTTGACTACTCCAAGAAAGGGACTTACGCAGGAATGACAATTCCACCCTTTTCCCAAGCCAGAGCCACAAGTGCTGTTGGTACACTCTTTGGTACAAGCAGCGTCTTAAGGTCATCAAATGGGGTGGTCTATTCCTCTGTTGCAGCACCAGTACCATCTACATATGCCATTACCACCCAGCCTGGGTCCATCTTTAGTACATCATACAACACCCTGTCAGGTATGCATACCAGCGACACCATGCCTTCCCTGTCCAACCTCCAGAACTTGCCACTTACAAGGTCTCACAGTTTCCTGTCAACCATCTCCACTCCTGCAACAGAAGAACAAGGCGATGGCCCACTCAATCTGGAGATCTCTAGAGGGGACATTACTTCTACCCATACTGGCACCACAGCAACAACCTCTTTGTCCCTTGACACCTACACTGATGCATCCCTGGAGGCCATAGCTGCTTCACTTGAAGCTCTGTCTTCACCCATGGTTCCTGGGGATGGCCAGTATCAGGCAGAGCGTGAGAGGCTAGAGATGGAGAAACTCAAGCAGCAGCGCCTGGCTGAGGAGTTAGAGTGGGAGCGCCAGGAGATTCAGCGGTTCCGGGAGCAAGAACAGCTCCTAGTGCAGAAGGAGCTGGAGGAGCTTCAGGCCATGAAGCAGCAAATCCTGACCCAACAGGAGGAGGAAAGACAGGCTCACCTTATGATGCAGAAAGAAACCTATGCCCAGCAACAGCAGCAGCTTGAGCAGATTCAGAGACTCCAAGAGCAACTGCGCCTTCAATTGGAAGAGCAAAAGCTTCGCCAGATGTACCCAGGTGGGGACATACCAGGGCACGGCTTGCAGGAAGCAATTGTCTTAGGACCTGATGGCACAGTCCTGTCCCGAAAGATCACAGATAGTGGGTGCCAGACAGATGAAGAGGATGAGGCAGTCAGCAAAGCTTATACAGCAGGGAGAAAAAAAAGAAGTGCGAAAAAGAGTGTTGACAGCTGTGTGCAGACTGATGATGAGGATCAAGAAGAATGGGAAGCTCAGACCAGAAGCCGACAAAGCCGCCCACGCACTGCCAGGGGTGATAGAGGTGGGCAGTCAGAGATGTCTCTTCAAGCCCACACTGAGATTTCTATACAAACAGATACAGACGGGAACATTAGAATGGACACAAGAATGGAGCTGTCTGACTCTGAAAGGACCTCACCAAAGAAACGACCTACCCCCTTAGGAATAGGCCAGTCTTCTGACCTCAAAGTTGATTCCTCTACACTTCAAGCCCCTCCTAAATCCCCCAAAGTGCTCTATTCCCCGATATCCCCCTGTATATCCCCTAGCAAATCCCTTGAGTTTGTGTCCTATGACAAATCACTGGGCGATACAAGTCCCCAAAAGTTAAGAGGAAGTGAGGATCCATCAAAAGGCTCTCCAGCAAGTCCAAGGGGTCCAAAAGCCATGCAGAGATCCATGTCTGACCCCAAGCCTATGAGTCCAACCGGAGAAGAAAGGGCAACATCTGGCACCCAGTATGGTGATAGCTATACAGTGAGTAAACATTTAAAAAATCACTTTAATTGACATTAATACAAGAAATAATATAGGCCGTGGCTAACAAAACACAAGACTGGGTTAACTTTAACTGTAATAAGGAGGATATTTGTGTTCAAATTGTTCTTTTGGTCAATAATGCGGAAAAGGGATTTAGATGTGTCTGGAGAGGTATTGCAAAGCTGAACCAGTGTCTTGATAAAATACCTTGGTAATAGCTGCAATGATGGCAGTTTTTCTAGATTTGGTGTATTATGGCATTCGGGCTTTACAAGATTCTTGTCATATAAATTAATGGGATACACTTGGTGGCTCCAGAATATGACCGACTCATACATGAGTAAATATTTGTCCAGTCCAAAAAGGAACAACTTAGCTTATAGCTTATAGTAAACATTTTCCATGTATTCTCATGAATAAATGCAGCCCAAGAATTACTGCTCCATGTAAAACTAAACATATGTAATGTGTCTTGCAACACCGATAACAAGCATCCTTTGTCATGTCAAACTCATGTAGCTCAAGTGACATGATGGCTCTGTGGTTAGCGTTCCTGCCCCACAGCAAGAGATTGCATGTTGTTTTCATGTTTGCATGAGGAATCTTGCACACCATACTGTACTACTTACTGACATGCACGTTGATGCACGTGGGAATACTGCTGCCATTGACTGCTTAATGCTCCTAAACAGGTGAATGGGTCAAATACAGAGGAAGAATAAAAAATTTGTTGTACAATGCTACTGTTTCCATCCTGTGCACTGGTGTGACCTTAGCCTGAGGGATGTACCGAACCTTTCATGCTGACTATAGAGACATTACTTACCCAATGCAGATTTGAGTGTTCCTACGAAGGTGTACTATATGTAAAGCTTTAATTTAAAGTAATACAGTATGAATTTCATTCTAACATAATACTGTAGTGTTATGAAAACATTAAAAGAAGTCTAATAGGCGAAGCTCTTATTTAATTTTGATTTGTGGGCACACAAAGGAAAACATATAACTACAGAGAAATAAAAGGAAACAACTGAATACACATACCCACTTAGGAATCCTATGTTGCTCCTGGCCCTCATGGGGTATGGAAGTCAGTTTTCTGCCTGGGCGATTCACTCTTGAGAATCTCATACATACATAACAGGATGGGAAATAAGCTGAGCTTGCATGAAAATATTGAGCTTTCAGAGATCCAGAGAGGCTCTATGTGAATAAATTACTTTTTTTGAAACTATACTGAAGAGTGTACAGTTTAGTGAGTGGTGGGCAATTTTTATGGGCAGGAATACATATCTTATTGGGATGCACAAAAGGTGATCAATAAACTGTGTTTTCCAATAACATTTCAAACACTCAAATTCCCTAATATACATGTCCTAATTTATAATCATTACTTTGTATTAATACTATGGCGAAACTATAATTCAACCTCCACTTTTTAATATGACAACATAATTTAAATCATGCAAAATTTAGCAATAATCTCAAGTTAATATGTGACTAATATGGTTCAGAGAAAGTCATAACCAGTGGACTCATTTTTGGGGATTAAGAAAAGTGTTTGAATTCCTACAGTCCTAATCAGTTTTTGTTTATCTTTCATACAGGGAAAAAGCTCAGGTGGCACACCAACAGGCACTCAGAAGAAGGTTAAGAGGACTCTACCCAATCCACCATCAGAGGATGAGTCAACAACCAGTGGCCAAACAGCATACAGCACTGGTTCTGCCCGCCGGAGAATGTGCCGCAATTCCAACATGGCACGTGCCAAGATCCTGCAAGACATTGATCGTGAGCTAGATCTGGTGGAGCGCGAGTCTTCCAAGCTCCGCAAAAGACAAGCAGAGCTAGATGAGGAGGAGAAAGAGATTGATGCCAAGCTTAGGTACTTGGAGATGGGCATTAATCGAAGAAAAGATGTGCTACTGAAGGAGAGAGAGAAGAGGGAAAGGGCCTACTTACAGAGTGTTGCCGAGGACAGAGACTACATGTCAGACAGTGAGGTTAGTAACATCCGGGAGACTAGGGGTGGGCGGGGAGTGGGGAAGATGAAGAGATTGAAGGTCATGGTCTTGAACGTCCCAGGACAGCTCCCCAGTCAGAGTTGGATGACTTTGTCCCACCTCAAACCAAGCATGAGTATGGAAAATACTCCCAGTACCAATACCCTCAAAGCCAATACCAGCAGTCTCTCTACCAGACTCCCCAGTCCTACCAATCTCATTCAATCTACTCCTCTGTCCCCTCGCTGACTAGCTCCCAGCAACAGAGTTACCACCAGATGCTCCTATTGCAGCAAAAAGCTGCCAGACAAGCAGCCCTCCTCTCAGAGCTGGATGCAACTAAATATGATGTCATTAGCCGCCAGCCTGATCCCACATCATCAGCTTACCTGGGAGTCAAGTATGACAAATATGGCAACCACCTTGATCTCAGAGCCTTGGAGGTTGGAAGTCTTGCACGTAGCCCAATGTCAGCTGTCTCTGATTCCTACTACACAGATGTAGATCACCATACACCCCGGAGTTACATGTTACTGGAAGATGCTGCAGAACTGGCTAAGGGCTCTACAGGTCTATCTTCATCTTATAGTCTGGCTGAGAGGGAGCTGGCAAAGGCAGAGAAGCTGCTGCGCCGGAGTGCTGCAGATCTGGGGTCTACTGACTATCTGGGCTCCACCTCTAGACTCCATACATTTGGAAAGACCCCCGATGAAGAGGATACAATGGAGGAACCTTATGAACTGAAACTCCTAAAGCAGCAGCTCAAGCAAGAGTTTAGGAGAAGTACTGGTGGGACAAAAACCTTAGACCCACTGACAGGTCTCTCTCAGCACTACTATACCCCAAGCACTGGCATCTCTAGCTACTCCCAAAGACACTATCCAAAGTCAGATAAGTACAGCATCAGTCGACTTACTCTAGAGAAGCAGGCAGCTAAACAACTCCCAGCATCCATGTTGTACCAAAAACATAAGACTCCATTGATAGACCCTAAGATCTCTTCCAAGTACTCCTCTATTACAGACAACAGAGGTTTGGACACAGACTATACCAGCTATCTTGGGTCTACCAGTGCATCCCCAAGATCCAGCCGACTCTCGCAGGATGAGATTACCTTTGGCCTTCGTAAGAATATCGCAGAGCAGCAAAAATACCTGGGATCCACCTTGGGTGCCAACTTGGCTGGGTCACTAAACCTGGGCCAGAGCTTAGGTTTGGACTCTGCCTATCCCAGTGGTAGTCGCTCAAGACCCTCATCAAGGCCCACATCTTGCTATGGCCTGGACTTGTCTATCAAACGAGACCCTTCCAGCTCTTCACTGAGGCTTAAAGGAGACGGTGAAGCATCTGGAGATGGAACAAGCTATCAAACCCCCTCTGGTCGCACCAAACCCACCAGCCTTCCCATTGTGCAAAGTGGGCGTGGCCGAATACCCATAGTGGCCCAGAACTCAGGAGGAAGAGAGTCCATTGAGCCCGGTCGGGCAGCCCATGGGCATGGCTCGTGCATCAGCGGGACCTCTGCCTCCTATCTCAGCTGATTCAAGGGACCAGTTTGGTTCCTGCCTGTCCTTGCAGGACTCCCAGCAGCAGCAACATATCAGGGAAGAGCCAACCAGGGGTAGGGGTTATGTGCTGCTGGATGACCTTCAGGGCACCATGTCAGATAGTGAAGGTAAAAAACAGACTTGTCACCTTGTCACTCTTTTACTACTTGATGTTTCAACCTTGAGAGTGTCTGGCTATGGTTTGTCTTGCTTGCATTTAGTACTGTTGTGTAAAACTCTTAGCTTTTGTGTATTTAATTGAAGTCTGCATGTGTCTGTTTTTCATGTTTTCATGATTAACCTTAACTGTGGTGAATGTATCTTCTTTTTCTTTTCTGGTGTCAGAACTTTTGGTCGATTAGTTGATATCTGGTGTGCATGCATGCCTTTGTACATTTTGCTCGATATCTTGAATGTGCTTGAATGTGTCTTTATGCATGCAGTTTCTGTCTGCATTCCAGATATTGTGTAACATTTTCCTGTATTAGTTCACTGCATGACACCCTACAGTCTAACTTTCTGTTACAGCTACATTGTGTGGGAGGTTTCCTTCCTCAAATAGCAATTTCTCACTTGTGGCAGTCTGTATTTTATTTGGAGCATGCTGTGATTTTTGTAGCTGTTTCAACTCTCACAGACTTTCATAGTCTTCAATCCTGCTTTTTAATCATGCAAGGCTTGAGCCACAATAGCAGAGAAATCCTTCAAGATTTAGGTCAGATTTAGAAAACTTATTTTCTCCCACAAATGATACACTGAAAAAGTGCCTCCCCCACTTGCAAAATCTACATAATTGGTACCGAACTCTGTCAGTTGAACCAGTTCTTTTGCAGTTACTCCTCAAAATGACAGTGTATTATAATAACGTAGCCAATAGTACATGGATTATATTTTTGGATTCTACAATAGTTGTGATGTATAATGTGGATAGTGGATAATGTTGGTGTAGTGTATAATCATATTTAAGTGTATACATATATTTGTGGGTTAAATTATTACACCAAACTATAGGAAACATCAGAATGCTACCAAATTATAATGACATTCCTAGAAAAACTAGTTTAAAGCAGGATACTGTTGTCACAATACGGGGGTCTTGATTGTATTTTCTGAAATGCATGATCTTTGGTTGCGACACTTGGATGTGTGTAATAAATATAACATTTTAACTTGCATGTCTTGTCACGAGTACTTGCTTGTATGTATTGTGATGAATCAGTGACTTTATGTTGCATGGATACATTTCTGCTGACTAACCTTTCTATAAAGTTTCTTTATATTGCATTTCCTTAAAGTATTACAACCTCACTTTAATCAAAATTAACACACTCTGGCCCAATATTTTATGTATTTTGGATCATAAAACAGGAAAGAATCTAATAAAAAAAAATCAATAATGCATGAATACTACTGAAAATCTTATTATTTTAATTAACTGCTGAGAAAACTTTAACTATTATTTTTTCTCTATACTTTCTATACTGAAAGCACACTGTATTCTGAGCTGTCATCACTTAGAGAACCCAGTATTGTACAATGTTCTGAAAACTGTATTACACCAACAGGAAAGATTGATTGATTTTTAAAGCAATAACATAAACAAGTTTTACTTTACTGGAATATCCCATTTTATAACCTTTGGATATGTTTTGCTTGGTAAAAGCCATAAACAGTCAATTCATTTTATTAGTAATATACTGTCAATGCCTACTCTTCCAGTCACGACTACATCACAATAATTCATGTGTTCTGTGGAGTGCTCCATTAAAGCAGCAATGACCTGGCCAGTTTCCAAGCTGAAGACAGTGTTTTCATGAAAAGGGATGCAAACTGTGACAAAATGTAAACCCATTTGCCTTGATTCCAGCCCTAAGTGATTCCCTGATGGCTTTGAACAGAGACGATGCGGCCAATGGTAGAGTATTAGTTCAGTTCTCTAGTAGTCATCCACTAGCTAACACATTAACCTGCACCACAAACTAAATGCACATCAACCTAAAATGATAACAAAATGTTGGGGTGGTCAAGGACACAAACAAATACCACTTTATGCAACAGACCCTTCACTAAGCCCCACTCTCCTTAGTTACTGCTCACTCACCTGTCAAGCTTTCCATCCTTGCACTGCACATGTGCAGTTCACAGTGATAATGACTGCAGATTTAACATCAAAATCGGCAGTAAATTTGAGTCTATTAGGTCCGAGTCTTCAATTCCACATAGATCAAAAGCAGCTTCTCATTCCTAGCTGGCAACAGTGGGTTTTGGTAGCTAAAAGGATGAATACTAACCGATTTCACAAAGGTAGCTAGCTAATGTAAGCTAATGCTAATGCTTGAACTCTTTGAGTTAGCTGAGAGGTCCATGTCCAGCAGACTTTTTAATGTTCTCATCAGATACACTTTAAAAAGAGAAACCTGTAAAAGGGGTCTGAAGTTACTTAACTACTGTGTACATGATATAATGTCATTGCTAAAGACTGAGGTTAAAGCTACATCCCAGCAAACAAATACAACATGTACATGTATATAGCTGATAGAAATATATTATCCCACATTGGACTTTGAGACAGTCACCCAGCCATGCCAGCCGGACCGCAACCAGGAAGAGAGCCTGGATAAGAGCTAGCTAACCCATCTTAGACTTAATAGAGCGAGTCAGAGAGATACGTGTCCACATCCTATTCAAACCCCTACATAAATCACAATTTATCCCTAGATAATAAGCCATGAGTTTGGCAAATGCTGTGGTATCTAACAGTTGCAGTTTACATTAGAGCAGATAAAGTTTAGTACATTCCTCACGTTTGCCACTATCCAAACTCATGAGACACAGAGTATTGTTCTTAGCTTCCACGTGTAGAGAAATGCAAATCTTGACAGGCCTGCGGTGCCTAGTTATGGTTGCTAATCCATGATTGGACACGTGCTGTTAGGAGGAGGGGCTTAGTGAAGACTCAATTCTTCAAAATTTATTGATTTTACATTGCAGTTAGAGTATAATGTGAAACATGTACATACCCAACACTTACATTCATAGAAAACTACCACACTATAGGTTTAGATTATGCAACTATACTTACTGTACTAATACTGCTAATACTTTTATTCACTTTGTGCTTATTTTATAATACCCATTTCCCCTTTTCACATTAAGGTGAAATAATGAATCAACTCTGTTTTTCTGAACCTTGCTTTCCTCATATTTTTATCCCAGTCACTTATTTGCATAGACTTTTCATGAATAGAAATTTGCTTAACAGCATGTAATCACCTTTATGTGAGCTGAAGACACCCATCATGTATAGAAACTGAAGGTTCTCAGATTGGTTCTCAAATAGTGCTTGTTTTTATCCCTGAAGCCTACCACCTTAGACGAGAAGAGACAGACTGGTTTGACAAACCTAGAGACGGACGGTCCGAGAACGGACAGGAGAAGAGACAGGTGAAACAGGAAAAACCACACACATACTGTACACACAGGCACATAAATGCTGTATATGTAGGTCCATGTTGCAAAGAATCCATTCTTAACTGTTTCCCGTTTACTTTGTACATTCATGACATCTCACCATTGTGTATGGGCCACAGGGAAAAGGCCCATACTACCCCTTCCCTCACCTCAGGGTCAAACTGCAGAGGGATCCCAAAGACCGCAGTGTCTCAGGTAAAGTACCACATTATTACATTTCATTCCATAACAGCAGTAGCATGCTAAGAGGAGGAATAATATGCATTCAAAGAGGCATGTTTTACAAGCCAATGTGTTATCGACTGTGATGCATGCAATAGATTTTATTGACCCCGTTGCTTACTGACTGCATCAAATATGCACTGCCTGCAGCACAGACATTGTTTTCCTTCTATTGAATGATCATAAAATAGATTCAAATTTATTTAAAAAAGGATAGAGACAGTAAAGTGTATATTTTAATTTTGATCATAACGTCTCATTAGTTTTACAGAGCATGACTAGTACGCTTCATGCATTTTATTTACTTGATATTCGTGCCAGATCTCAAGAAAACTGGCGAGTCACTTCCCCTGCCATTACGTTCCATCACACCATTCCTCCAGGCTCAAAGCAGGCAGACATTTCATTTCCTGGCTTCCCTTTTGATTTGGCTCTTCTCCACGCTCATCAGTCATTGCCATGCTCAAAATGGCGTATCCCTCACACTCAGGATTATCTTACGCAATTAACAAACAGCCCACAAAGGAAGCATTTTGTTTATGAGGACCCGGTGCTGAACTGAGTCATTTTGCCTCAGTCATTTGTTCTCACTTCCATAACCACGTTAAAGTGTTTGATGCTGTAGAACGAGGGAAGTTGTGGGTCTGTGTAGGTGCAGGACTTTCTTTGTGTGACCTGTTTAGGGAAAAATAATGGATCTAGATAGGTGATTTGCAGATAACTGATTGATTAGACGTCAACTGTTAAATTAATTGCCAACTATTTTGATAATAAATTAATTATTTTGAATCATTATTAAGAAAAAAATCTCTAGATTCTCTCATTTCAGTGTCTCAATTTTCTGGTTTCTTCAATACTCTATGACAGTAAACTGAATATCTTTTGATTGTTGATAAAACAAGACATTTGGGGTCTCGGGTTTTGGGAAACACTGATTTTTCACCATTTTCTGACACTTTATGGACCAAACAACTAATAGATTCATCAAGAAAATGATAACAGATTAATTGATAATAAAAATAATCATTGTCATTGCAGTCCAAATCAATAGAGGAGTTGGCATGTGTGTTGTCTACTGTTTCTAAATGGCAGAGAGCCGAACCAAAGACGCCTCTACAGTATAAATGAAATGGTTTTTTTTGAGCTTTCTTGTCCATTCATACTCTGGAAAGCTCAGACTCTCTTGTCCATTATTCTTATAAGTAAAATTAACTTTTTTTTACTATCCACAGTTCATAGTTATAGGTCTTAAATCTACCTTGCTAGTGTACATCTACCATTAATATTTACAGTATAGTGAGCTCAATAATAAGTGTGTCTACAATTGAATACATCTAAACATGTCATTTATGCATCTCACTAGAGTTAAAGCTTTGATGACAGTGCTGCTACTCTGATTGCATTTAACTTAGCATTTATTATGGGGAATAGTTAACAAAATGACCAAGATTCTGGTTCATCAATGTTGATATTTTTCAATTACAGCTTACAGACAGGGGAAATCACAAACTGAGTTTATAATTGTAGCTTAAGCTAAGGCTGGGGAGACATTTCCCTAGCCATGGTAATTTTCGTAAGTTAAAATTGATGCCAAAAAGTCAAATTCCTGCAGGAAGATGCTACATGCCAATGAGACTACTGATTAATAATGCCACTCATGTGTCTTTGTTTTCGATCATAAGCAGGAAATGGTCTGGGAATCCGTGTAGTTGGAGGGAAAGAGGTCCCTGGCAGTAACGGAGACATCGGAGCCTACGTTGCCAAAGTCCTCCCTGGTGGAGCTGCAGAACAAACAGGAAAGATTCTTGAAGGTAAGCTCTTTCACCAAATTAAACTTCCCTTCATGCATTCATGAGAGATGATGTCATTTTTATATTTTACAATTTTTAATGGGGAATATGCTTATTTACTTAGAGTGAAACCACTCATGTCTGCATGGTAGCACAGACTGTAAATAGTAGCTAGCGTGGCCCTATCCAAAGGTATCAGCCAGAGCTGAGCAGAGCAGGCTGAATATTCATAAAACATTAGGATGACCACACCTAGTCTGGTGTTGCTGGCCTTTACTACTAGTTTACCTCTGTGAAATGTCACAGATAGACCAAGGAAGGCACACATGAATCTACCAAAGAGCAACAACATCAACGTCACTTCGATACTAAGGAGAACACACTCTGCAAGTCTGAATTTAGATTTTTATTCTACAAATAACATTCTCAATATCACCAGTTTGACTACAGTGTGAATACAGTCTGCAGTACTGCCAGCTTTTTACTTGTGCTAAGATTAGCAGAGCAGTTTTGCAGCCACAAATCCATCACACCTAACTAGTCTGTCACCCTTTACTGTCACCTTCGCAAACATGGAGCAATGCACATTGCACACAAACACACACACACACACACACATATATATGTACATATATTTACTTACCTAGCTCTGTGTGTTTCTCAGTGATGGCTGGTTCAACTCCAAGACAATTAATTATTCAGTAAGCCAACAACATCCAAACAACAAGCTAAACACAAGTTAATGTCTAGTTTTAGGGTGACCCAGGACTGGATTTTTCACTTCATTTTCACAAAATCCTGTCCCCGTCATTCCACGGTCACCAGATCAGACAGAAGGAGAGAATAAAATAATTTAAAGAATGCAACAGAACAACTGGCATTATGTTTAAAATGAAGAAAATTAGTTCATTCATACCAGAACTGCATGTTTACGTGTAAAAAACAGACTTGTTTGTTATTATGATTCCTGATCTCGCCTGCTCCCATTGAGAATTTTTCCTGTGCCGTCCAAGTCCCGTGATAAATAGTTAAATTGACTCCCATCATGCGGGAATACCATGTCCCCCCAAAAATGTCATCCTCTATTTTTGTCCATTTTGCAGCGGTGCAGCCCTTAGCACAATGGAACCAACTATCCCTGAAAAAGAGTACTGCCGACTAGCACTAATTTAAGCTGGGACACAGATCTACATCAAATTCTACAACTTCTATAGACTAACTTATGTCAAAGAAAATTAACTCTGTAGGTCTAATTAGCATTTGAGAAAGTGATTTAGACTAATGGTGGCCCTTTCAAAGGGGTATGAGACAGACAACTCTAGGAACACTACAATACCACCAGAATAGAGAGACATGTAGGAAAACAGCAGCTGTGATATTTTCTACCTTACAGAATACAGACGTGAGTGTTTTAAATCGGTAAATCAGTAGGTTGAAACTGCAGCACCTACAGTTAGCTATTTCACAAAGTCACCATTGTGCACTAACCCATATATGACCTGTGACTTCACCCTTACACACCTCTCGCTGACACCACCTCAGGATAAATTGCTGTGTGGTATATTAACAGGAACACATTTCATGAGCTGCTATTGATTTCACATGGGGGAGTCTGGGAACAGTTAACCCTCTCACCCTCCCAAGTCCATCTGTCTACTCGCAGTCCCCTTTAATCTCTGCGTTGAGCCACATTGAGGGTGTCGGACAATCGGTAAAGCTGTGGCCTGAGCCTTTTTGAGGCTGCCACACTGGTGATCTATGGATGGTGAGATAGGGGATGAGAGAAATACTGCCCGGTTTGGACCTGTGTAGTGCGCTATCCATCTGTCTGTGCTCTCTGAATGTGTGTGTGCGTGTGTGTTTGAGCGTGGGCAATTCTTTCCGTACTTTCTGTTCTTGTTTGTGTCTCCCTCCACTTCCTTTTGCATTACTGTCTCCTCTGGGGTTTTTCTCTCTCCATTTTTAATGAAGACATTATTAGAGACTTCCAATGAAAACTGCTTAATTAAAAAATACAAATAAAACAAATACAAATGGGAACAATAGTGGAGAAATTGGTGGTTATTATGGCTCACAGATCTTTTCTTGAACTGAGAAACAGGCTTTCTTCACAACATAATGGAAGTTACTAGATCCCGAATGTAACTTGATACGCATTTTAATAAATGGTAACAATACAAGCTAACTGTAAAAGAGGGACTAACTACTAAAAATGAAATAAGTCTGTAAATGAAGGTAACATTACTATAGCAATAACAGGAAGTAAACACATGCAGCTGGTAAAATGCATATACGTCACATTACATTGTGCATGTAGAGAACTGTATGGTATCATGTGGTTTGTTTTGTCATCCGCTTCCCATCAATAAACTCGCACCATAAGGAAACATTGTGGTCAGTGCAGTTTTTATATGTAACCTCGCTGCTACCCATTACTGTAATCTTGTCTCAACCATCAACGTCCAGCCCTTTCTATTCTTTTCTCTCGTGTTATTACTCTATGTACAGAACAAAGTCTGTTGATCGCTTCGGTCCAAGAGTCAAGATGCATCTGCACTGTTGTTAGCCGCGAGGACAACTCAACCATGATAACACCCATAACCCTGTCATCAACACTGAGCAGAATGGCTGCAAAGTACTTTGGCTCTGCCAGTGGGAACACGGCGTATCACCCTCCGTGGTGTGAATATGGGGAAATTCTGTCAGATTCAACAGGCGTAGAGGCTTAGTGTCACAGAGGGACGGAAACTGAGTACATGCTTGTTTGTCTGATCACCGAAAAGTCAAGTTCCTTTTTCACATGCAAGCCTTACAGTGTGAACAATTTGATGAGTAATATCCGGTTGAAACGACAGCAGCTTCCCTGTCACTCACACATGCAGCTCGAGAGTATCGTCGCAAACAGAAGACCCTCCTGATGAGCTGTTTCAATCTGTGTAAGTGCTGCCACTGAGGCAGGGTGTGGGTTTGCTGTGCTGTGTGGATTCATATGAACATTCACCGCTGCTTTGAATATAAAGAAATAATCTGTTCCTTCTATGAGATATTTATCATTGCTAGACTATATTTAATTTTATATTCTTTCCAGGCCATAACCCAGGTAAAAATTAGTATACTTTAGTGTATTAGAAATATAATTAAAGACTAGTCTCACTGCAAGTACACTCCACAATGCTTAAATTTAATACACTTTGCATATTTATTTTTTTCACTAGGAAATGCATCATTTTTGAAGTGTTTTCCTCCAAATTCCAGCTTTATAGCTGATATAACATGAGGCCATTTTCATGTTCGTTTTAACTCAGCACTGTGCCTGAGTGCGCCACAAGCGGCTTTGTCACACAGCTGCTGTTTGGACTGTCACCAACATTTATCTCCTCAGTTTTGGCGCGCAGTCTGATGCACATGTTGTTTGAGTACAAGAGTCAAAGCTTGTTTCCTCTCAAAAGGTTGCTTGCTGTGGATTTAACCAAAGGATCGATGTTAGACCCTGAAGTGGTCCCTCATCCAGGTCAACAGGAATTTAGTTTTAGGATGAATCGATCCCCTAAAAGAGCGACTTCAAGGCTTTGTTTTTGCTGTGATTTGAGGTGAAATGTTTTTACTGTCCATTGGAAACTATGGAATGAGCTGACATTATTTAAGTATGCTGTATTTTTGTGACTGTGTACAGGAATGCAAGTCCTGGAGTGGAATGGTGTTCTTCTGACGGGGAAAACCTATGAAGAGGTTCAGGGTCTCGTCGGACAGCCGTGTAATGAAGCAGAAGTGTGTGTCAGACTGTGAGTATAACATTTGTCTCTTTCTAACTCTCTCTCCTGCATTCTTATTTTTTTATTTTCTATCTCATACTCTAATCATCACTCTCAAATTTCTCTTTGCTCCGTCATCTTCCTAATCCAATCTTTGCTCTCCTTTTAGATTTCCTGCTTCTTCATCCCCCCAGCGTCTACCTCTACTCTTCTTTCTTTTTCCCAGTCACTGTCATGACTTTGAAAAGCACAATTTCCTGTAAATCACGCATTAAATTCTATGAACCGTCCACCTTTAAAATAGAACCTGATTTCCTATTTTAATTATTTAAAACTAAGTCATGAATGTCAGCTTTGCTCTTCCAGTGAAGTATAAGTGATTTGTCCTATTTTCTTTATCTTTATATTGTTCTTCTTTCACTTTTCTCTCTCTTCTACTTTAGTTTTAATTAGGGTTGCACAATAATATCAGCACGTCAATCTGTATGAGCTGATAAAGGCTTTAAAATGAAAATTTGTAATTAGCCAAAAAATAAACATTTAAACGCTGATATGTCAGGCAGATAAGATGACACTTTAATTAGGTTAGGTTATACAACACATTATTTTCCTGCCTTTCAGTGATCTTAACATGTTGGCTGAGTCAGAAGGGACCGACCACCTGGATTTCCAGGAGCACAGTAAAGGTGAGCGACAGTATTTTATAACTTTAACACCAACGTGCAATTGCTGCCTCTTTACTTTCCCCACCACCATCCATGCCTACTCCGTATTTCCAAATTAACTTTTGTCTCTTGCAATTTTTAGACTCTTCTCATATTGCTTTCATCTACAATTCTCTCTTTTCTCAAGTTCAGTCATGCATTACATGTGGCCTATTTCCCTTTCTGTCTGCAGTGGGAACACTGAATTGTTCTCAGAAGAGCCACACTGTAAAACCTTGAGGTTGTCTGTTAATTATTTCTGTTACCCTTCTTACTTTTTAATGGAATTAAGATTGGAAGTTAAAGAAGAAGACTGGCAATCAGAGGGTTGTTGGTGTGAAACCTTGGACAGCTTCAGCTTCACATACTGCCTTTGTGGAAAATCGATTTTAGTTGCACTGGAACAGTTTCTTTGTATGTGTTTGCGCCTTTGTCTGCATGCATGGGTTTATGTGGGTGCCTCTGCATAATGATGTTCTTGTAATAATAATAATAATAATAATGATAATAATAATAATGATGAACAACTTCATAAACTGTCAAACATTTCCAAAAGCTTTCACAAAGAGAAAAGTTTTAAGAGATTTATAAGAAACTAAAGATTTTGTGTGCCTGAGTTCGGTCGGCAGAAGGTTCCAGGGAGTAACCAGCAGGGCTCCATCTCAACTGTCGAGGGAGTAGGGCTTTAAAAGTGAGCAATAAAATTTTAAAATCAATTAGAAATGGAGTCAGTGGAAGGCGACAAGCCCCGAGGTGATGTGCTCACGCCTCTTTGTCCGGATAATGGGTTACCCAAATAAAGAACATTGCAATAATCAACTCTGGAATAGATAAAAGCATGTACAACTTTTGTAGATCAGAAAAAAGATTAAAAAAATAGCTCATTTTAGAAACTGTCTTGGCCTGGAAGAAACACGGCTGATCAACATTTTTGACTTGATCATCAAAACAGAGGTTTACATTGAATATAACCCCGCCAGCATCGCCAGTTGTGTCAATTGTGTGTCTGGTGGGACCCCCTCTAGGTGATAGACCTCCCAAGTCTCCAGGTGTTGACCCCAAGCAGCTGGCGGCTGAGCTCCAAAAGGTGTCCCAGCAGCAGGCTCCCACCTCCGCCTCTTCCTCCAGCCTGCCCACCACCACCTCGGCAACCTCCAGCCCCGCTCAGCCAGGATCACCCTCCGTCAGCAAGAAACGCCACAGCAGCAAGGCGAGTCGGGGCGGTTTGTTTGTCATGTTCAGCTTAGATTTAGACTAAAATTATGATGTTTAGGATTTGCTTTCTAATTTTTTGTTACTGATTTCCCAGGCAGCTCTGGCAAGACTCCTAAAAAATTATTTCTTCGGACTTATTTATTGATTGCATCCCAGTTTGAACATAAATTTATAGAACATATTTTAAAACTTACCACATTAGGCAGCTTTTCTTTTATTATTAATATTATTAATATTGACCACTTGTAAATCATCTAAAATGCATATTAAACACATGCATAAATTTCAAGAGTGTAACTTGTAATTTAGCCTCAAGCACTGCATAAATCACAGCACAGTACAGTACACACTGTACAGTATGAACACCCACCAGTAAACAGAGAATATCCACCCACAGAGTTCTGACAGCAGCATCTAAGCATGTTGCTTTTATCTCTGACAGACTGCAGAGGGAACGAAGACCCAGTCCCACCCCATCTCTGGAGAGATACAGGTCTGTCAAACAGAGGTTTAAGTTTGAATTTTGATATTTTGGATGTAAGATTATAGAATGAAAGCTGTACTGTCGTTTAGCATTTCAGACAACATTGAATTAAATGAGTGCAAGATATAAAGTGAAGCCTGTATTTTATAGTCTTAAAACTGTTAAAGGGACAGTTCAGAGTACTTGCATCGTTTCTCTCTACAAAATGCATTTGAATCCATCGTAATTCAATGTGCTTCTTTTTGCAGCTTCAAATCCACTACGACAAGCAGCTCGGCAACTTGATCGTTCACGTCCTGCAGGCCAGAAACCTTGTCCCGCGGGACAACAATGGCTACTCTGACCCGTTTGTTAAAGTTTATCTCCTGCCAGGGAGAGGGTGAGTCAAGGGTGTGGAAAACCCTGGAAAGCACACCTCAAGTAGATCAGAACAGGAAC
Organism: Lutjanus argentimaculatus; assembly: GCA_034769285.1. Classification (NCBI taxonomy): domain Eukaryota; kingdom Metazoa; phylum Chordata; class Actinopteri; order Lutjaniformes; family Lutjanidae; genus Lutjanus; species Lutjanus argentimaculatus. The sequence goes on along the minus strand of JAWZSL010000029.1, from coordinate 899,191 downwards.
ATGAAGGTCAGTGCAGGATAAACGATGCAAAATGAGAAAAATGTTGTAGCTGTAGCAGTTTAGAGAGATAGAAGTGTGTTAAATGTGACTTTTTTTCATAGTTTTCTGTCTTTTTCAGACATTTTTTTGGAGAAGGAATTTGAGTGATATACCTGCTTAGGCTACAAAGGCAGCCTCTTTGTGAAGCTCAAACCTAATGTCCAATCATTTTAAAGTCAATTTACAATTGATTTTGGCTTGCTATGACATCTTTCAATGTGCAGCACATGACCTTTCTTTTCCATAGCACTTTTACACTGCACATCAGGTCCATCAGATGTTTTATAACGTAGTTTCAGTGGCTTCATCTGACATGAACGCCTCGTTACGAGACTCATCAGCTCGTTATCGCTGTCGAACTACGTAAACATTATGTAAATGATATGAAGCTGCTAGTGTTCTTGTGTTGATGGGTGTTCTCCTGTAGGTGCGAGTGCAGTCAGAATCAATAGCTCTCATATTTACGTGCAATACGATCCACACTCGCTCGTAAGTCCAGGGCTCTCTGTCTCACTGTGATTGCGCTGTAATGTAATTGACTCTCCCACCTCCTCTGCTGTGCGACGTCCCTTAAGAGAGCGTTCTTCCTGGGATTGTTTTAGATAAAAGCAATAATATGTGGCTGTGGGTTTTGCTCAGTTTCACATGTGCGGGTGCAAACAGCGCCGTGGGTTTCAGACAGGAGATAGGGTAAAGGGACTGGGAGAGTGGCATCCACAGGCCCTGCAGCCACCCTACTAAAAGTGATTACAGAAACACGCGCACTTAAGCACGTGTGTGTGCAGATGCTCGTGTATATGCTTTATGTGTGTATACATGGACACGCTCACAGCTATCAGAGCACAGGCTGCAATCCATACAGAGGCTTTTCAACTGCATCACAGATCTCCTGGCAACCTCATGGAGCCCCTGCAGTGAAACGGGTGGTTTATAAATAATAGTTTGACATACAGTAACTGTGAAAGAGGGAAAAAATAGTTGTACTTTGGCAAAAATAGTATACATTTTCATGTGTCTAAAGCTGGGATTATGCTTCTGCGCACAAGACACGTGGGTTGTTCAGATATGCATGTGTGCTTCTTTTGTAAGGACTGGGGGGGTCAAACAAACATGTCCACTCGAAAGCAATTTAGCAAACCGCAATGTAAACAAAACAGAGAAAAAAATCAGGAAATGGACATCAATTTCACCCCAAATCAAATCACTTCAATGGTGAAACAAACACGAAAGTATTTGGATTTAACAATGTAAGCAGATGGAAGAATGAAAATGGTTGCTACATTAAGTATGTTACGTCTTTTCGCTACATCAAATAACTAAATAAACTCTCAAAATGTCAAGAAAGTAAATATTCTTACACCTTAAATGGAAAACTGCAATCGTACACCTTCAAGTTTCATTCCTCTTCTGAACTAAGATGTGTTTAATTGCCTCATTAGCGCATTGTAAAACACATTTCATTAAAACTCGACAGGAAGACAAAATAAAACTTGCCAAAACGGTCTTAGTTAGTCTTTCTGCTGTTATAGCAGTCATCGACTCTAGTTTTGGTTGAAATAAATCCTTTATTCACAGAGTTAGATGTGAAAATATTCTGGGTATACAGCCTGTTTTCCTCCCTTTTCTTCTTTGGCTCTGTGGGTGTGCAGCATCTCTCACTCTTTCTTTAGAGGCAGACCATTAAATTAGCAAAATAAAATTATAATTGGGGACTCAGCCAGACATTGATAGATGATAAATTCATCCAATGGCCCAAGCTTAATGGAAAATGATATTAAGTGCCTTAAAGAGGAAGTTAGTTTCCTACGTAGGCTGCTGCTAGATGTTCATGTGTGGCTGTATATCCTGAAATGTCTTATCAAACAAGATAAAACAGAGAACATCCCTCTAGGTTTACTACAACATTTACACACATCTCTGCAGGAGCATAATTCCTCCTTAAATGAAGCTGAAAGTACAAAATTTGATAAATTACTCTCCAAATTACTGTACGTGTTTCCAAATTTGACACTATAACTTGTAGTCAGCCGAGACAAAGTGTTAATCAGATTTTTTAAAAAGTAGCACTTTCAACTATACACTTTGGTGCTTTGTAAAGTAATGAACTATGTAACACAAATCAAAGTCTCAGTCCTAGTACGAGGATGTGTCTCCACTTCCTCCCACCATACAAAAATGAAGCCAAAATATCACAGGTACGAGTACAATACTTTGGTGCTTTAATTTGGCCCATGTCCTACCTGCTAAAATGGAGAGTGCGGGATTTATGACCTCCAGCCACTAGGGGGCAATCAAGATGTTTTGGCTTCACTTTGCGGTGCTTTCATATTGTTCATCTTTATGTACAGATCTGAATTCCTCTAAAATTACAAAGTTTTATAAATAAATCTAAAATCATCTGTTCACTCAGGCCCATGAGCAGCAGATCTCCACTATGGTTGCCACTGGATGCGTTACATCACCTGAAAGCCCTCTCAACAAACATACCTGCTATCCATGAGATACTAAAGCGCAAATTCAATCCACCGCTGCAGCACACCACAGTTCCCCGCTCTCGTCCCTTTCCCAAACACACACACACACACTTTATAAATCCCACACTGAACCTAAATACAGTGATCTCCCCCTCCCACATACACACTCACAGTCCACAGACTCTCTCTCTGACCCCCCACCCCCCCTCTGACTATTGTTTCTGTATGTTGTTCTTTATATTTAATGCATGCTGGACCCCCTCAGTCAGGTCATGGTTGTCCAGAACGCCAGGTATGTGACTTGCCCACTTTGGTACTTTGGTTCTCTTTTGGTTGTCAGTTTGGTGAAGGTAACGAAACGTTTTTGATTGGGAGCTTCTTGATGCAAGTCAGTTCCACTAACTCCCTTAAGTCGTGCATTTTCCCTGGTCCCCATATCCTCATGATGTTCCACTCACCTTTAGGCTCAGTCTCATTTTAAAGGAGTTGAATCCCTAAATATTAACATCTTCCCATCTCTTTAACATATCACATATAAACATATAGTCCCATATAGTCCCCCTGTGCTTCCAATTAACGTTCTCCCAGCTAACTGTTGTGTTTTTCCTGGTAGATGGTCTGTTTTTGTTCCTAACCATTGTAATTTGAAACCAGACACCCTTTAGTTTGTCCCTGTTTTGTGATTAGAATCCCTCAGTAATGTCCTACATCGTGCCCTGACATCTTACTGTGCCCTCGATGCCCCGCCACATTCAACACACGCTCCCATTATTTTGCTCTGCAGTCCTTATTCATTCCATTATTTTAGTCCTTGTCTTTGCCGAACTAACTCTTACAGACTTACTCATATCCTACGATCTTAAATCAAACCCCACACACTGCAAAAAACATCCATCTTAAAAAGCCATTCATTCTTTTCCAGTGAGTCTGCTGTGATGTAAAATCTTTGTTTTCCCTCAAAACAAGTGAAATGATCAGTCAGTGAAGTCAGATAATGTGATGGTTTCTCATCCAAATTTTTAAAACATTTTTTTGGGGAATTCGGTGATTAGTAGAACAATTTACCCAACTTAGCAAGTGGCACTTCAAAAGATAGTTCACATTAGTCGAAGTTAGGTTGTGTGACGTGCTCATCTATAGTCAGTGTACCTACAGTAGGTGGGTGTTGGAAGATGGTGTCAGAAGCTAAGCAAGGAACTGCTGTGGGCAGAGTCTGCAGCAAAACACATTTTAGTCACCTATAAAGGTCAGCCAAAGGAAAAAAAATCTGTATGATTTTAAATGTACGCTATATTTAGAATATTTTCACCACTTCACCTAGCCTTTTTCAATGGGAAACCTCCATTACGTAAAGCCAAATATTGCTCTCTCCAAAGCCACCAGTCTCCTTTTGCAAAAACAGTCATTTTAATGAGCACAACAATGGAGTTGCTGGCCTACCGCTGCCTCAGTCTGTTAGTTTCTTTGTGTTATTGCATGGTTTTGATGAATGTGAACTAACCCGAACTAAGCAAAGGCACATAATAACACAAAAAATCCCTAATTTATCACAGCAGTGGTACACCAGCAACTCCTGTGTTCTGCAAAGTAAAATTATTGATTTTGTGTATGGAGTTTGGTTGGTTTGGTAAAAGCGATGCAATGAGCGATATTAACTTCCGTTTCCCCTCAGAAAAGGCTGTCTAATGGCATGGTAAAGCAGTGAAAATATTCTAAATATAGCATACACTTACACTTACACTTAAGTTTCTCCAAACTTAAACTAAACTGGGGGCATACCGACAGCCATCTACTATTGGTGATATACTGACTATGCGTAAGAAACTCATACAACCCCACTTCAAAAAACCCAAACTATCCCTTTAGCAAAACAAGAACTCGATCGGAATAAATCAGTCTGTACTGGCATGCATTTTCACTTGTTTTAGGACATCAAAATTTCATGAGACTCGATGGACATCAAAATGGACTTTTTTGCAGCACACCCTGACATCGTACCCTGCCGTCCATGCACGTAGGCCCATACATTGTTATCGTCCAAACAATGTGCATCACATTCATTCTCTCCCTTCTACTGTCACATTTGTGCCCTGCTCCACCATACTGTGCTCACTGCATTGTGGTGGTCCACCGATCTGCAGGGCTTTAGCACGTCTGTGACCGTGCGTATCTTGTTGTGATGTGTTCCCCCAGTGCTGAAAACAAGAGGAGGTCCAAACACGCAGGCAAGAGTCTCAACCCTGAGTGGAACCAGACTGTCATCTATAAAAACATCCTCCTGGAGCAGGTGTGTGGTCGTACTCACATTTCTCACAGACATACATACTGTTTGATGTGGTAAAATATTCCATATAGGAAATTCGCTGCACGTGTCTCAGTCCAAAACAAATGGTTGTGTCAGCCAGCAGACTCTACTGACAAATACAGTCATTTTAATTCATCAAGTTAGATGTGACATTATTCTGGCTCTGCGCCTCACCCAGCAACTGCAAAACAGGCTGCAGTGGCTGCGACAAACTACTACACCCGTCAAAGTATGTCTACTAAAAGTGCTTGTTTTTGCCTCAAGGCTCCGATTGTTTTACTAAGTGTCTGACAATATTACGGAAAGGATCCTACAGATACAGACCTTTTTGTTAAAGTATAAGATCTAGGGGTGAGCGAGTAGTAAAACAAATATCTGGTACAGATACTCTTGTGATAAAAAAAGAAAAAAGCTCAATTTTGAGACTGTTCTGTTAGGAAGCACAAATAAAAGTGTTGCATTTATATTTTTGTTGAGTATATATAACCTTGAGAGGCATGGTTTCACAGTACATCTAAATATTTTGACAGTGTCATATAAAGACTGTGTATTAATAACTTGACAAGTTGGTGTTCATATTGTGTTGTATACTTTCTTTAACTCTACAATATTCCATGTTAAAATGTCGTGGGAAAAAAAAATGTAATACAAAATGTTGCCTGTTCTCTGCTGGCACGCTGACTTGCATTGTGGCCATTGGTTTTAATGGAGCAGATGGATAAGCCACTGGGATTTAATTATATCATTTTAGATCCCGTTTTAGATTCATTGGACCTTTATCAATCACAGCAAATTTGTGGGCTTCTGTTGTCTGTTTTTTTTTTTTTTTAGCTTCCTGAATGTCTGCTCCCTCTTTAAGCCCAGATCATAAGATTTATTTTGCCATTTTATCCTGCATTCAGCCAACATGGCTTACCATAAAGATACATTAACTCTTTACCTGTGTGTGTGTATCAGCTGAGGAAGAAGACCCTGGAAGTGAGCGTGTGGGACTACGACAAGTGCTCCTCTAATGATTTCTTAGGAGAGGTAAACCTCTTTGACACTACCTGTTTTCGTACCACTGTATTTTCAGGCATGTGTCCATTAACCCGCTGTGTTTGCTCCCAGGTCCTCATAGACCTGTCCAACACAGCCCAGCTGGACAACGTCCCGCGGTGGCTCCCCCTAAAGGAGCAGAGCGAAGGGGACCACCACCGGCGCTCACACTCAGGCCAGGGCCGACACGGTTCCTCTAAACCCTCCTCACAGCACTCCTCCCCTAAGACCACCGGCTCCTCGCACGACAATCAGGACTCCCCCAAATCATCCGTCATCAAGAGCCGGAGCCACGGGATCTTTCCAGATCCGGCCAAGGGTAGGATGCAACAAAATTCCCTCACCTGCTTGACTTTATCACTGTCACCCCCGAACAACCTTCTGTTCTCTGCTGCCTCTGCTGTTTCTGTTCTCCTCCTCCCTGTTCTCTGTTTTTCTTTCTTCTTCAATCTAAGGCTGGCTTTATACAGTGAAACTTTCATGCTCTCATTAATGAGAAGCAGTTCAAAAATGATTGAAATCTTCAGATGCATATTTCAATAAAACTTAGCTGCTAGATTGGTAATTTTTCATCCTTCTTATTGTTTTCTCACTACATTATATCAAGTGGGAAGTGTCATTTTAACTACATTTGCATCTTTGTGTCTTATTTTGTATCATTTTCTCACTGGATGATATCAATGCGGAGGCGTTGTGTTGGTTTTTCTCCCGGCTCTGGCTGGATACTTTGTTTCATAGTGGCCGTCTGAAGAGTAGGAGGGGAACGATTGGTGCATTAATGCTTAATTAATGAATTAATTAATGCTGGATTTAAAAACACGATCTACTGGCTACTCAAAACACTCAAAGAGCTTGATCCAATGAGCCTCCAGTGAGTGCATTCCTCCTGTGATTCAAGGAAAAATATATAAACAAATGAATACATCATAACAAAAATAAATATACGGAACAAGTTTTGCCAGCCTATCATCTTTTGTGAGTTTTATGAACCCCCCAGCATTGTTCATAGTATGGTGTGAACCTGATTTATTATTATATGGGTGCCTGAAAATTTACTGAACAATTTGTGACATACATTTTTTTTAATTTTCACTGTGTAACTTCAGCATGAAAATTGCAGCTTGAGATATGATTGTATTTTATATAACGAGTCTGATTCTCATCAAAATTTGACATTAAAGCAGAGCTATAGCTAAGGATTTACAGTACATACTTTCAAATGCGTTGTTTAACTTGTTGTTTTGGTTAAATTAATCTTCAGTTAAAACTCTTGTGTTAACGTTTTCTTACCTTGACCTGGGCTGTAACGAAGTAGGGGGGTTGTCCAAGAGTATAATTAATGAAAGCTGAGAATTTTGCAACTGCTGTAGCTGAGTTTCAAACAAGTTTCAAGTACGATGCAGAGGACTTTACACCATGCAACTCAGCTGCTATTTAGTTTTACCTAAGTTTCAACTAATGTTGCATGAAAGTTTTGTGGTGTAAAGCCAGCCTTAGTTTGAGCTCCTGTCACTGCTTCTTTCTTCCCACTATCTCGGTGTCTACCTCTGTCCTTCTGTTTCTCTCTCTGCAGTCTTTTCTTTACACCAGCACCTTCCGAAGCCCATTTTTGCACACCAACCACAGCTTTAGCTTCATGCTTTTTGCTTTCTCATGGTCTGTTTTCTTGGTTGCCATGATGTCACCCAGCTCAGAGGCCTAGCCTTAGCTTCCCTCTATCTTTCTTCTACCACAGAGGGCATCATGGCCGTGGAAGGCTTTGACTGCTCCCCTAATTTTGAAAAATAACCATCAAATTTAATGAGAATGCTTAAAGATCGTAAACTTAATAAGGCAGTTACCATGCTTGCTGGAGTTTCACAGCAGCCAGCTACTTATTCACCTCAGGTGCTACACAAAAGGTAACAGCCACAAAGTTAAGTAAAGGATAGCTTTTTTTGGTAATTTGGTGAATCTGGTTGTTTTAGACACGCAGGTGCCCACTATCGAGAAATCTCACAGTAGCCCTGGCACATCGAAGCCTTCCCCGTCCGAGGGCCAGAGCCAAAGCCACAGCCACGGACACAGCCAACACTCTCGCTCGCACGGCGCTTCACGCTCCAGCAAAAGCGCTGCACGGCAACACCATCAGGACAGCAGCGGCACTGGAAGCAGCAGAGGCGCTGCCGTAGCAACGGGCGATGCCCCGCAGCAGCCGCAGCAGCAGCAGCCGCCGCAACGCCTCCAACCAAGTAAACCAAGACGCAAATAAAGCCTACGCAGCATGGCCTCCTCGCACTCATCTGTTCAACCTTCTGTTGAGTTGTTTTTTTTTCTGTTTTCTTTAGTTTCCTTTTCTATTCTTGGTTTCCCTCACCCTTTATGCCCTCTGGTCCTCTCACAGTGTGTCAAACCTCTCACCGCTTCTCTTCTGTATGTACTCACGAGTGTGTAGAGCCAGCATCTCACCTGTACTGTAGCACACTGTCTTTGACCTTCCTCAGTTTGACCCTTTTCAAACAAACCAGAGGCAAAATGGCTGCTTACTGAAGGCAAATTATAATGACTTAAAAACCCTATAAAGTAAACAAGCTATAATTATTAACTATTAATATTTTCTAAAAAAAAGCTAAACAGAAATAATTACCTAGGTTAAAGTTAAGTTAGGTTTTGCTGTTTTGAACAGTAATTTATATACATTAACTTTATTTAAGACGAGTGTGACAGTATGGAAAAAAGTAAAATCTAAAAAAAAAAGTAACAGCCGAGTTGCAGCACTTATTCTGAAGGAGCAAATCAGCAAAATCTGTCAATTCCATTCAGGGCACAGTGACACCTCCAGCTTTCTCAAATGACAAGATGAGCACATTAGAAACTTTGCTGCTACAAGTTCACTTAATGGAGTTCACCGGGAAAAAGTTATTGCTTCCAGGAGAGGTTTCTGCCACCAGCTACTGTAGCATTTAAATATTTTGGACTGATTGATCCAAGCAGGAAAACAGAAGAAAGTTGCAATCCCACCCCCCTCCCTTAAAATATCATTAACCTCTTTTGGTTTTTGATTTTTTTTTTTTTTAATTTATTTCCTTTTTGTTAACCAACAACGACCAGCTTTTCTGAAGTTCCTCCACTGGGATGGCTGTGCATGCAGTCCACTAACCCCCTTTTTGTGTTTGAACAACTACCGGACCCACAATGCACCTCAGTAGATGCTGCACACCCCTCCTCTTAGTGAGATGCAGGAGGGGACGAATGTGCACGGCACACTGTGGCTGCATGTGATGTGACAGTCAAGCTGGTTGCCATGGTGAAGATAAACCGCTCTCTGAATCTCCATCTCGCTCCTCCCTCCTTCCATCTTTAAAACTGCGACCCCATGACCTTTGTCCCTGGCGTTGACTTCCCTGACATGTGACCTGCGCCTGCGAATGCAAACAGGCCAAAGAGGCCACCTTTCACTGAGGCACCAGAGACACAGCGTGGTGGGCGTGCTCACCATTCAGAGGGCCCAGTCCGATTGGCTGCCTGCACTGCCATCGGTTGTGTTGGCCAAAGGGAGCAGAGCAGACGGCAGACACCTGACCCTCAGGAAAGCCGTGTCGGAAGAGAGGCCGCAGAGCATCGGAGGTGAGAGTTTGCCCAAGAGTCTCCTCTCTGTCGTGTGACTGAAGCACAGATGGAGCAAGGACTACTAACTACTAACGCACACCTGCAGAAAGAGAGAGGGGAGTCTTTACAAGCTAATTAAAGAGCCAGGAAGACAGAGAGAAAGTCAGCCACATCACCAGAGATTCATGCAGCGAGACCGCTTTCTTAACGGCCACCAACACGGCTCCCTAATACCAGCAAATGAATGTCTCAAACTGTCATGTGATTCACAGAGAGTTAACACACTGCCACATCTGCTGCGCCATGACTGCCCCATCGCTTCATTGAACTGGTATTAGTGAGCTTTCGCAATCCGATGATGCGTTGAGTGGCCCGAAAGAAAAGAACGTGTTGACATGGATCATGTTCTGCACCACATCCACACATCTCACATCATTCATACTCTATCACACTGCCTGATCAGCTGCCTGGGAAGAAAATGTTGACCTGTAAAACATTTAAACATGTACAGCCCAGATTCCAAAAAAGTTGGGACCCTCGCTGTGTTAAATATAAATCAAAACAGAATGCAGTGATTTGCAGATCCTTTTTGACTTGTATTCAATTGAATACAGATATTTAATGTTCAAACTGATAAAGTTTGTTGTTTTATTGTAAAAAATGCACCCATACTGAATCACAAAAGAGAAGGCTATACGTATATCAACAACATCCAGAAACGCTGAGGGTTCCTCATCTGAGTTGGACAGACAGAGATTGGGAAAGTGTGCTCAAATTGTTTATTGGAAGCCATGGATGTCGTGTCCTCTGGGCTAAAGAGGAAAAGGACCATCCAGATTGTTACAAGCACAAAATTTAAAAAGTTAAGCATCTGTGATAATTTGGGGGTTTGTGAAGGCACCATTAATGCTGAAAATTGCACGGTTTGGAGCGTCATAAGCTGCCATCCTGACATGTTTTTCAGAGACGTCCCTGCTTATTTCAGCAAGACAACTCCGAGACACATTCTGCACGCGTTACAACAGTGTGGCTTTGCAGTAAAAGAGTTCAGGTACTAAACTGGCCTCCCTGCATCCCAGTCTTGTCTCCTGTTGTGGCGCATCATGAAGATCTTATACAGTTGAGCACCAGAAGTCATGTATAAAACAAGAATGAGAAAGAATTTAGCTTTCAAAACTTCAACAGTTAGTGTCTTCAGTTCCCAAATGCGGACTGAGGGTTGTTAAAAGAAAAGGTGACGTAACAGTTGTAAACATGCTCCTGTCCCAGCTTTTTTGGAACATGTTGCAGGCATCAAATTCAGAATGAGTGTATATTTCCTAAAAACAATAAAGTTTATCAGTTTGAACGTTAAATATCTCGTTTTTGTGCGGTATGAAATTAAATATAGGTTGAAAAAGAATTGCATTCTGTTTTCATGTACGCTTTACATGGCATTCCAACTTCTTTGGAATTGGGCTGGTACTTCTAAAGAATAACATCTAAAATATGGTGCATATAAAAATGTACATTCATAAACATCCTTAAAACTCCTCCTGGTATGAAAATACTCATGTAATTTCATTTTTAAACTAAACTAACTCTGAGATTGAGATATTAGATTACTAATAATAATAATTCATATAGATGACTAACATTGTCAGTTGGGTCTACGTGCCTCTTGTTCAGTCTGCATTAACATATATATGTGATATTTCTCTGGATTTATTTGTCTGTTTCATGTTAAAGCTTTATTTGTGAGCTGTTACTGTCTTGTCTTTGTCTGAGAGAAAGATTGTTCATATGCTTCTTGCTAGTCCTCAGTGTTTGTGTGCGATTCATTACAATCCAGTCCTTTGCGATTTGAACAAGCTTCCCTTTTGACTGCGACATTAATTATTTTGAGTATGAAGTTGATTATGATGGATTCTAGTTGCGGCTGCAGATATTAACTAATGCATCTTGGCCCCAGTTTCTACATTCTTGGACCCGGCAGAGGTGCAATTTTTCTCCCTGTCTCTTTGTCGTGATGGGTGTGGTCGTGTCTCTGCACAGCTCGGTCTAGCCACAGATCTGGCGATGCCCCGGTCACGGCGGCCTCACTGGACAGCGGCCTGAGTGGCAGCGCCTACAGCCTATTGGACGAAGAAGGAGAGACAAACGAGGTGGACAGTGCCATCTTCCAGGTGCCCCGATTGTGAGTCGACATATTTAAATATTTTAATCTTAAAAGGCCTCAGTTATAAATGCTTAGTTGATGCTAAACTACTGCTTTCCCTACACCCAGGCACCTGCCCCTAGTAGATGCAGAGTATATATTAAACTGTGATGTAGTGTTTTTAATTTCCAGGATTTTGTTTCCCCTCTCTTTAGTGGAAAGATCCCAAACGGCACAGACGTGATGAAATCATCAATGGGACACGGTGACATTGAAGGTCAGACACACAATACATGTATGTGTGTGTGTGCATTCAGAGTAGTTTATCTTGATGCTTTGTAGTATCAAAAACCTTAAACTAATATATGCATTTTATTCAGTTTCATATCTTTTGTCTAAAGAACTAGTTTGCATGTTTACTTGACAGTTTCCATTGCAGTTATCTGAATGTTTGGTAACAATTCATTTGAAAGCGTATGCATAAGATTGTCATGATACCATCATAACCATGTCATGACACCTGTTGTTTTAATATAAATTGGAGATGTCTTTGTTATGACAACTTGAATATTAATCAAACTCTCAAAGAAACAGTTTCGCTTTATGTTTTAACATGACATTAAACTGTTGTTGGTTGTTTGACACTGGCTGTCATGAAGCCATTATAAGTGTGCCATTAATATTTTCCTTGACATTAAGTAAAGTGGTACATTTTGCACTTGTCATAAAGATGTAATTATTTTTATTACACTGTTGAATACTTTTGTAAAGGTGTCATGAATAATTTAATCGACTTCATCTAAAATAAGTGACTGTACAGAGTACATTATCAAGAGTGAGCTGATGAACAACCATCGATTAGCTAGTTTACTTGTTGCTAGAGTATGCTAACTGGTGTCTGCTGTTATCTGTAGATGGTGTTAGCTAGTTAGCTTTGGTGCTATCTTCCTAATTAACTGACTCAGCCCTGGGATGCCAGGAGCCAAACCCAGCAAGAAAACCACCCTGGTGCTGTACAGTACAAATACGTCTTAAAAGAAAGTCAGACAGTGTCTTAAAGTTTGATAATGTCAGGTTGTCATAAGAAAGACATTGTTGGCTTGATTGATGGGAAGTTGTAACAACAAAGACATTTCAAACAATGTCAACTTCACATTAAAAAAAATGACATAATTGAAAGTGTAATGACAGTGTAATAATTATCTTTACACGCCCCTTCAAAAAAGTGTTACCAAAATATTTAGGTGTCATTCACATCTTAATTACATTTATTTTCATCAATCTATACTTGCTGATTTTCTCATTTCTCCCACCTGCATGTGACATTTTGAGTCAAGTAATTATGACTAATGCAAAGACACAAAGATGACCTTAAAAAGCTAAAAGCTCGAGCTGTTATCTCACTTTCACGTTTGCAACAAAGTGTGAGACTGAAGCTAAATACTGAACACACACAGATGAACCCGTTAACACATTTATTCTTAATCACATGTTTACTTCGTTTCTCTATCATCTCCTCTCTGCTCCCTCAATCGGTTTGTGTCAATGCATCTCTCTCTGCGGGTCATAAACACACACACACACATCCTTAGCGTTTCACAGAGTCTTGTTGACCCAGCTTTCAAAACTGTCATTCCCATTCAGTTGCCACGACAACCAGAGGCCAGGCAGAGCTCCTCATAACTTCTCCCCATCCTTGTTAAACAAATAAATGTGACTGCTCGCAGGCCGTGTTTGATATTGCTCATCATGAGGGTACAGTCAGTGTCCAGCAGGGGGAAGTCACACGCAGGAGAAGCTTCAGTGAGAGAACAGAGACACAAACTGAGAGAAAAGGAACTGAATATTTATAGCTAAGAAGCAAACTCAAACCAATATATGGTACATATTACGTTTAGCTGATTCAGTATGTATGTTTTTTGGGTATTCAGGTAAATCCCAGGTAATGGGGGAGATAAAGATCGCTCTGAAGAAGGAGATAAAGACAGAGGGTGAGCACCTGGTCCTTGAGATTCTTCAGTGTCGCAACATCACCTACAAGTTCAAGACTCCAGACCACCTGCCAGGTAACGGAAAATAACACATAACATCAACAAACATGCTCTGACTGTTCCATTTATGCTTGTATACACACAAAAATTCAACCTGAACATGCAGGATTTGACAGCATTCAAAGGCAGTTTAATGTGATATATATCATTTTTAATGCATGACAGCCGGGAGGCCCACACAGACACTTGTTTAGAGAGACTGGCATCTGACATACCACATAATCCTGCCAGTTTTTCTAGATGCAGAACCACAGGTGTCGTGGTGTGTAGTGTTTTCCGGCCAACATTCCCTTGGAAAGCAGCATTCGGTATATATTTACACAGTCCCCAATGTACATGCAAGGTTAAGAAACACCATTAAGACAAGAGCGGTTCACACACAAAACGTAGCCTCTTAGGAACCCACGGTGGATGTCTTAGGGATGTGATATGTCACTGTGTTCGCACTTTACCAGCAGTGAATATCAAGTAAATGCCTAGAGACAAGTCTGAGAAAAGTGTGAATGTATTAAAAAGAAAAAGGGAATGATTATTTGTTCTATTTTAAGATACAAAAATCAAAAATAAAATACAAGGACAAACAAAAAATAAAATAAATAGAAAACAGAAACAAAAAAACGGCCTGTTTTTTCATATTCTGAGATCAGATGTGGTCATTTACAAGACAAGAGCACTAAATCAGTGTTGCTTTAGCCCTGACTGAAATGTTTTTAGAAAGCTGCTTTGCTAAGATTTTAGACATGGCAAAACAAAGCCTGTCATCCCCACAAAGCTCAAGTGAGCTGTCATTTGCTAAAACCCAGTCAAGCCAGCCACAACTTGGATTTTGATGCACGTCTATTCGTGCTGTTACGGTACCGCTGCTTGGAGCAGCTAGAGAGGTTGGAAACCGTGCAAAACAACAAGAATTTTTAAATATAGTATGTAGCATTTGGTGATTTGCTGATGAATTTATCACTATTGTACAGTTATAATTAGCAAGCCATACCCAGATGAACACTTTTGATTAACACCCTGGATTAAAACTGCTGTTAATACAGTAGCTGTGTTGTAGGATAGAAAACTAACAGTACTCTAAGTCACAAGGTCTGTACTGTAGTATCTAACAGTACGTAAAACATTTAGATCGATCACATGTGAACATGTGGTGCACACAGGAAAATCAGACTTCTCTTCCCTCCATAAAACGCAGATTGCCACCCACGTCGCCTCCTCTTGTAATATTCACATCCTAATGCTCAAGCTGCCTGCCATGTGTTTGATTTGCATTTGTTTCCAGATGGGATCTGCACCCAGGACTTTTATTGCTGGCTGTGTGCATCTGTGACTCTTTCTAAAGCTGGTTTTGGTGTTTGTATGTATCTTTAGTTTCTCATGTTTCTTCTCAAGCGGCTTTGACTTTCTAAACAAACACCAAAGTCTGTGCAGTTACAGCTCTTTTATTGCCCTCTAGTGGCTCACTGCAGAAAAACTGAAACTCCACCCATCGTTAATATTAATGACCAATTACATATTAAACTACATATAGTACACAAATAGTGAATTAACTTTATCCTGTTTCTTCTGTACAGGCACATTTGCAAATTGGATCACTGCTTTTTGCCTCATTGATTTATTGTTTTCATAACTAATGTGTGAGGTGAACATTTGTGCCTGTGTTTGCATAGTTCTGTATGCAGGGCTTTGTGTTTCATGCTGCTGCTCTATGGCAATATAAAATGGTTTGATTTTGGTTTCTGTCCTTTTATTCTGTAAACATAGCATAATAGCAAAAGTGTACACAGAGATTTGACAAAGTGTCTGTTGAAATGATACTGTAACAGTCGAAATAACATCATGATGTCAGCTTTTCACTGATGTGTGTGTGTGTGTCCACAGATCTTTATGTGAAGCTCTATGTGGTGAACATCGCCACCCAGAAAAGGATCATCAAGAAGAAGACCAGGGTGTGTCGTCACGACCGCGAGCCGTCTTTCAACGAAACCTTCCGCTTCTGTATGAACCCCACCGGACACTCTCTACAGGTAATAACCCGTCCCTAACAAGCAGCGCATAACAGCTAAATATTACTTGAACATGGTTATTTTCTTCCTTGCCACGAGTTTGATGAGAAGACTGATGCCACTTCTGATTGGGTATGCTGAATATGAAGCCAGAACCAGGAGGTGGTTAACTTAGCTTAGCATAAGGCTAGCTTGAAAAGTCAGACTATTTGGTCTCATAGTTGTCATAGTTCTCAATCTTTTCACATGCTTTCAGCAACTGTGTTCCAACACTATACTGTATTTAGAAGAAAAACTCCTTTACGTGGACTGTAAATACTCAATTATCTGACGTGCTGCTTTCTGTTCTTTTCACTCCAGCTGTTCCTGGTGTCCAATGGTGGCAAGTTTGTAAAGAAGACCCTGATCGGGGAGGCCTAGTGTGGCTGGACAAAGTCGACCTGCGCAAGCGAGTGGTGAGCTGGCACAAGCTGCTCGCCAGCACCGCCCGAATCCACTCATAGAAGGAGACTCAATCAAAAAATAAATAAAATAACATAAAAAACTAAAGCTGGGAGGGCACGACGAGGTTTCTTGCATCTTGGGGACGCTTTGGTTCAGCATCTGTAACACTAATCCACTCTTGTCAGGTGGGGGAAAGGGTGGTTTGGGCACAGGACGGGAGGCTGCAAAATATCTCTTTCTTCAATCTTTTTTTCAGGGCTCGGCTAGTTTGAGTTCGTACTGTAAGGGCAGTTCTGATGATGATTTCTGTCATGTCCGGGAAGTTTGGAGGGAGTCGTTATGTGTTTACAGGGAACACAAGTTTACAGGACGTACAGTGTACAGAGAGGTGTAGCCAGGGCGGAGGAGAACACAGAGTTCAGAGGTCAAGCGCGGAATCAACCAGGTATTACACACTTAAATTCACAACACGCACACACACGCGCGCACACACACACACACACACGATTATTTACAACAACTTTGCACACAGTCATTCACGCAGAAGAGAAATTCTAATTCTACAGGGAATGGACACACTTGTAGATTTATTTAGATGTTTTATCCATGAAATTGCTTTATTATGACCGCAGAGTTTTATTGATTTTCAAAGCATTTTGGGAAAGAAATATTGAAGACTCCGCTATGGAGACCTCTTCTTATTTATTTTTGTATTATGATATTAGCGTAGAGTTCTATCATTTGTCTTCTCCTCAATTATTTAAGTACTTAAGAATCTATCCTGGGAAGGAAGGAAGCATAGTATATTTTATAACACACTACCTAGCATTCCAGTTCAAGAGAAGAAAAAAAAACAAACCTCAGCATGACTTCATTCACTTTGAACCCCATCGTTTCTCTCCTCAAATGATTATTATTGTTTGATAAAGGATCTATATTGATATATATCAAATTGGACACTATATATTGTGCGCATGAGTCTATTTGTTCTGCACAAAAAAAAAGAAAAATCACCTCTAAGGTTCACTTTGTATATAGTGAAGTGTCATAGCTGGAAATTAATTATAACTTATATAGATAGATCTATAGATATCTTTATCACAGACAATCGAGTCTTGATGATTGTGACAGAGTTTTTATTTACCCATGATGCCCCTTAGAATGTGACATGTTTACCATATGAGATTTAAGTATTTTTATTTTGTTTTTTCTTTGTGAGATCCAGGCACATTATATCAGTCCTGCTTTGGTTCGTAGGAGCAGTCAGCTCGACAACGCACGCTTTTGTGGTGTTTTGCACTTTTTCTGCTTAGAATGTAAAACTGACGCCATCATCCCGCTGAAAAATGAGAGAAAACGAGCCAGAGATTTTATTTTTTCCCAAGGCAGACGAAGTACACTCTTAGAAATAAGGGTTCTTCTTGAAAGGGGGAGGTTCTACTCAGAACTGTTTTTGAGGAAAGGGGTTAATCAAGGGTCCTTTGTAATCCAGAGAACCATTTTTGGAAGAATGAGTTGGAAGAAGAGCTCTTTTGTTAAGGGTTCTTTGTACCATAATTTAAAGGGGTTTTCAGTAGAACCCCCTGAGTGATTCTAGATAAAACTCTTGGAATATAAAAGGGTTCTCAGTTGAACCCCCTGGGTGGATTCTAGATAAAATTCTTGGAATTTAAAAGGGTTTTCAGGAGACCCCCCTGAGTGGGTTCTAGATAAAACCCTTGGAACATTTAAAGGGTACTCAGTAGAACCCCTGAGTGAGTTATTGATGAAACTCTTGGAATATTAAAAGTTTTCTTAGTAGAACCCCTTGGGTGGGTTCTTCTTAGCACCCGTAGAGGGTGGAAAGATTATGATAGAACCTGCAGACAGAGTTCTGGGTGTAACCATTATTCCAAGAAGGGTTCTCTGTAGAACCTTCATAATGAAGAATTCTGGATGAAACCTTTCACAGATGATTCTGGGTATAACCCCTTATGTTAGGTTCTCGGTAGTACTCTCTGAAAGGGTTTTAAGTGAAACCTTTATAAAAAAAAAAAAAAGGATCTGCCAGAAACCAAAAAGGGTTCTCCTTTGGGGACAAGTCAAAGAACCCATTATGGTTCTAGTAAGCACCTTTATTTATTTCTAAGAGTGTAGAAAGATTAAGACAATATCAGGAGATATTGTAGCAAACAAAAGACAAACGTGCTGAAACTACCCATGAGAAAGCACCATTCTAAGATACGACGATGCCGTTATCGCAGTAGCATGTTGATGTTTTGTTTTTGTTTTTTGTCATATCCATGTTGTCTTTCACCTACACTTCAACGTTGTGTCTATAAAAATCTACTATGCCCATCATGTCTGGAGAAAGGTCATCCTGTGTGTGTTTGTACGGGGGTCAAGAGGCAGGACGGCGGCTTCATTCAGCATTTTCAGTCCAACCTTTCGAAGCAGTGAAACTACATTTAATATCTGAAAGGATTTCTATGCAACATCTTCTGTATAATTCAAAGGTGGTAACTGCATCTTGACTTGCCAGAAATGTGACTCTTTGTGGGAGAGGCGACATTTTTCTTTTGCACTGCTGTGTTTTCATGTCCTTCATGAAATTTTTGCTTTAATATGTTTTTTTTTTATTTAGGTGTTATTTTGTATTGCTATATGACTCTTTATTTATTGCCTGTAAGTTGTATTATATTTGTTTACAGTACATATCAGTTGTACATAAAAAAGAGTTGAGAAATTTTCTTTTTATACACAATGTAGTGCTTGTTTACAAGGTTTAGACGGCCTGAAACTCAGAGAACCAACTTTTTTGCCCTTGTGCACGAACACACACTCACATATGGAAACGAACATGCACAGATCCTGAATATTCACGTAGTTGTGAGTCAAAATAAGAAAAAAAATAACATTCCTATTCATCATCTTTTTATGCACTCCCCCTTTGAATAGTTTCCTTTTCCAGTATGTGTATGAAAAATGACCAAAAAAGACAATAATCAATGGACATTATATCTGAAATGATAGTAGTTTTAAGGTAAGTGTGTTATTTTTTTTGTTTATTTGCCTTATTTTTTTATACCCACGTGCTTGTGTGTGTAGCATCTCCATACCAAGTCCATGCATGTCATTGGCTATAATGCATATCTCTTCTTTTAAGTGTCGTCTGTCTAAAACTTTAAAATCTCTCGTGACACAAAAAGAATTACACATGCTCACACAGCAACACACACAAACACAGATGCCATCTCTCTATTTCCAACCTTGTAAATACATAGCTTTTTTATACTGGGGTTTGGGGAGCAATAGGTCTTTTAGCAGACAAAAAAAAAAGAGGTGTGTGATCATAGAAGTATAAAGGTTGTTTTTCTCTCGATCAGTGTACAGCGGATAGACTGAGAAATGAGCTTCTGTCTGTCTATAGGGACCCAGATTTACCCAACCCTTTACACCAAACACTAAAGGTTTACCAGAGTCTAACTTACACAGAAGTCTTATCTTAACAACTCAAGCAGTTGCAGGAGAATTTAAATGTGCTCACACTGGATGTTGCATGTTTCGTTGGTGGTTCATACTATTTTTGTGTCCAGATATTACTAAAGAAAAAAATATGAGAATGAGGTAGAGAAAGATATAGAACAAAGATGTTATAGAGGGGGAAAATTATGAAGAAAACCTATTAAAATTATTGATGATGTATGCTGACTGTACAAAGATTATGCTTGTAAAACCTGTCTGGTTTTTCACTTGTAAGTAAACAGAAAAAAAAATCTACTGTCATGGTTTTGTGATTGTATACAGGAGGTATTGATAAATTATGCAAATTGTGCTGTAAAAATGGCTGTTGCCCCATGTCTAAATATTAAATATCAGTACAAATCAAGTGTTGTTGTGTAGTGACTTTGGTATTTTCTTCTTTGTTCTCTTTTTAAAAAATGAAGTGAAGTAACAGCTTATAGCCACAAGATGGTGCTGTGTGCTTCCATTTTGAGCAATGCCCACAGTGATAGCAGCCTGATGGGTCCTACTCAGCAGCTGTGGTGCACCTGTGCAGGTGTTTTCACTTACTGGTTGATTAGACCTGTTCTGGAGAGAGTTTGGTGTTTGATTGACAGCTCCTCTGTCTTGTGGCCTGTCTACATCCAACTTCAAGGTGAGTGGAGGTCTAATTAACACCTGGTTTGGTACAGGGCCTTTCCGCTCACATATGTTAGTTTATGTGCAAAGGCAGACCAAATGTTTTCCATTGATAAAATAGCCCAGTGAGCAGCAACTGGGATTTCAACGTTGATCTCTCGTTGAAAACTAAGGTCTGAATGTGTAAGACCTCTTTTCAACCAGCTAACATAATCCATACTTACCAACCTTGAGACCTCAGAAAAAGGAAAGATTTCAAGGCCAAAGCCGGGGGTCTGGGGTCCTCCCTCAAAATATATGCATAATTGTTTTTGCAAACAGGTTCATGCAGATGATTTTTAACTGACAGTTATTAGCTGGAAGAGTCTAATGTCAAATTTGATTAAAATAATACAGAAAATGCATATTTTACAAATGGTTAGCAAAGGGTCAAAAGGGTAGATTGATTAGAACTAGCTCTTTTCAGCTTCTGAAAGGGCATGCCCAAAAAGTCATGTGATCCACTGGACTACTCCAGAGGTATATGCACTGGGACTTGATGAATTAGGAAGTTAATTTTCATGCCTTTCTGCCAGAGGCACCAGAAATCTTTCTGTCAGCAAGTCTTTACGGAGGCATTGGATGTGGTGAAAAGAAGAACAAAGTCCATTTTTAGCAGGAAGATGTTTTGGATGACGATTAAGGTTAAATACAGGATTCACATCCAAAAGACGGGTTCGAGTCCCATGTTTTGTTTTGTTTTTCTGGCTTTCAACTGAGAAATTTGGATGTAGTTTCTTGTGAGGTTCCACCAGTGACAACGAGCAATTATTTGCACATAAAATACGATCTAAATGTGAACAGTGGCTGCAAAAAACTTTTAATTTTTAACCAATTCTGAGCGTTTTTTCAACGGTGACCATAGCTGGAGAAACAGTCACTGGGAGGTGATCTATGATGACTTTCACAGAAGATATTTTGACTTGTCATAGTAGGGAAAGTATGACAAGTGAGCCGGCACGCACAATACCAGGACACTGAAGCTTAATGGAATTAAGGCATCATTAATTTCACTAGAATTTACACTTGTGCCTCTCCTACTGTGACATGTGGGCCTTTTGACACTGGACAGGCTTCCCTACAGAACATGAGGGGAAATTAATCAAGAAGATTCAGTTCGTTTGCTGCACTGGTAACACTCTTTTGGTTTTGTTTAGTTCTATAATCCTACAGGTTTACACTTTGATTTCAGTTTCCTTTTTTAGCTCAGTAAGAAAAATACATCTTATATTTGTTTTACTTAGTTGCAAGTCCTGGGTGGTCTTCCTCTTCCTTGTCCCCTTCGTTCCTTGAAGTAGGTTATGACAATAGTGACACTTGTTTCCAAAGTCGTATGCTTCTCACTCACTCGCTCACTTAATCCAAATGAAAGATGTCCTCTTTGTTCTGGCAAGTCATAGAAACAATCAGCCAGAGTACATATCCACCTCCCTGTAGAGTGTGCTCATAAATCTGAATGTCATCAGTCCTCTAACTTGGCAGTTGTAACACGGCAGTGCTGATTTGTGTATTATGAGTAGATATGAGTGAAAATACAAATATGTTCTTATCTTAAAATGCACATTGTAAGCATTCTCATTTGATAATTGGAGACAATTAGTTGAAATGGTTATATTTGTGTGTTAAATACATGCGTGGCTGAGACGATACAAGCTCACAGACAAACCAGAAATGAGCAGCTGAGTTCTGTCCCGTCCTCTGTTCAAATCTATGAGGTCAGCCTTTATTTTGAGAACCAGCTGGCACTGGATAGAGAAGTCTCCAAAAGATAAACATTTGTAGAGTGTTGGCCTGCAGTGATCAGGGATTTATCAGATATGAAGCTACAGTTGGCTTACAACTGTGTCGAGTCATAAACACTTGAAGCGTGTGCGTGTAGCCTGGGTGCACCAGCAGCTGATGAAATACTTAATGGAATAAAGTGACGCTGATGAAAAGGAATTAATTGTAACTTTGAGACGCAGCCATGAAGGGCTTTAAAAGGCTGGACATGTGTTGTTTATTTTCTGAGTTTGTCATGTGTTTAAATGAAGAATCTTTTGATTGTTTTTGCGCCTGGTGATGATCAGCAGGCTTGAAAAACATTCTGGTGCACTGAGAGAAAAGAGTTTCTCTTTCTGAGCTACTTCAGAAGTGTTCTTGTCTTACTTTTTTTTTTTAAATTATATACAGTATATACTCATGCAACATTCTGATATAAATATCATGTAATTGAACAGAGGTTAGATCCATTTAGGTTAATGGTTTCTCAACATTATAATTTTATCTTTCTGATTAATTTACTCGTTTGCTGGTTTCAGCTTCTTAAATGTGAGAATTTGCAGTTTTTCTTTGCCATTTATAATAATGAAGGACGAGTCTTTTGGTTGGACAAAATAAGTAATTTGAACGATTAATTGAGAAAATAATCTGCAGATATGTTGATAATGAAAATAATTATTTCTCAGTTTCAGCTGTAGTCGTATCATACAAGTTCAAAAACTTATTGCATTTTAAAGATAAACATCTTGCATTGATCAAAATTCAAAATAATTCTCTTTTTGTGCAGGTATTTTTTGAAAATTTATCGTTTAAGGGAGAAGTTAGATGCTCATTTTACACTATTAAAATGTGTAATCCAATCATTGACATTTTGCATATTCTACATACATATACAGTCTTTATGAACACCTGTTTTTGTAATTTAGGTTAATTTAAACTTTATACAAAAACAGATTATAGAGGTGTGCTATGAGAGGATAGTCAATTGGAAATAAAAGAAAATAAAACACTAAACACTAAAACACTAGTTTGAACCATCCTTTGAGGTTTTGCAGTACCATCTTCCAAAAAGGTAGTGCCGTGAGACAGTCCCATAGAGTCTAGAGAACTGTGCCACAAGTTGGGGTTGAAATGTGAGTGCCAGCATTTACATAATTCTGCCAGCAGGGGAGTGAGACGTCCATTTTGCAGCATCACCCACTGGTCTCTGTCTGTGATGATTTATTTTGGACCTTTGACTCAATAAATTCCCCCTCTGTCAAAAACATGAGGTCAAAGTTCATAAGAAAAATAATACATTGGATTGAAAGCCTGAATGCATTTTCATTTGTTGTGTGTGTGTGTGTGTGTGTGTTGTGTGTGTGTGTGTGTGTGTGTGTGTGTACGACTTCAGCTATTTTTGGAGACACATCTCAGACTCAGTACCAGTTAATTAGGGACGGCTGGTGCAACTGGGGAGCTGTAGCAGCTGCAGCCGTGTCCCCAGTTGGAAAAATGCTGACTTCTGGGTCGCTGGTTGAGGTTAGGGATGATATGGACAAAATGAAATACCAGGATATTTTTGACCAAATACCTCAATATGGATATTTATCAATATTATGATAATATTGTTGGAATGACTGTTGGTGCATTCACAAAATATTAACGCAATGAGATTTTTGATAAATAATTATCAGTAATATGGATATAATAGCTAGAACAGTCAGTAAATTCAGAAAATTATTCAATTTAATTTAAAACAAGGAAACGACAACAACAGTTATGCAGTATGATATAACAATATCCAGAATCTAAGATGATATTTAGTCATATATACTGTACTGTCGTGTGTGTGTGTGTGTGTGTGTGTGTGTACAGACAGTCTGTGGATGGATTATGTGTGTCAGCACCTGCTGGGCGGTGACTCTGCAGCTGCAACTACAAACCACCTGCTTCTGCCTGCTGAGTTTCACAAAATAAAAATGAGTCAGAGAGATTCTTTTTTTAAACACACACACCACCTCAACACCTCAGAAAACTTTTCATCAAACATCCAAAAGATTTTTACTCTTGCCACAATATTCAGTCTTTACTTCATCAAACAAGGAACCTACTTGCACTATTACTATTACTTACTATTAAAAGTATAAACATTTCTGCATAAACATACAGCAACAGCAAAAGGGTAGGTTTGAAAAAATGAAATCTCTCTTCATGTGTCCAAATCGGTACTAATGTTCAGCCTTTTGCTTTTACAGGATAATTTCACAGTACAGAGAAATAACAAAAATAGCAGCAAAGAAAGGGTGTGACATGTGGCAAAGGTCATTAGTCGACCTCAAATCAGGGACATTGTAGTTACATACTTGCCTCACATTTTTCTTCTTTTGAAAAACATGAAGGTTTAAAGCGTCTATGTAATCTAAGATACTACCCTATATACAGTATACTATACTAAACTATATATACCACTGCTGTGAAAATCCTCAATGTATATTCGAGCCTTTTTAAAAAAGCCTCAGAGTGGAGCATGGATCCACTTTCACTATTTTAGAATGGAGTCACATAATTGTCAGAGTTGTTGACGTCATTCTTAAACCAATTTTTGCTCTCGTTTTACCTCTCTTCATGTCCCAGACTCTTTTTGGGTCATTTGGTGCATCTGTATCTTAACATTTGCGCTTTACGGGGACAGCTTTGGCAACAGAACACAGCAAACGTCAGTGAACAATGGTGCTTCATCATGAGTGAGCAATACAAACAACTGTAAGCAATAAAGTGGGTAGCTAGCTAGTCTGCCAACTTTATTCATCACTTTCTGATATTTTCCAAAGGGGTATGATGCTATTAACCTGACACACCAGATGGTTTGAACTATACGGAAAGTCATCCTTAGAAACTGTTTGGAAAAGGGCAGGCACTTTCAGAAAACGCTTGGCTAACTTCAACCAATCAGATCAACCCTTCCATGGACGCTTCTCGCTGTCTTCACACCTAAAACATTGCCTGTAGCTGCCAGCAGTCCCTTCAAGGATGCTGATTGGCTGCACCACTTTTGGTGCGGATACAAACTGGATAACATGAAGGCAAGATGGATTCTCGCGTGATCTCACAAATCCAGCAGCCTTACGAGGTAATGATGCCATCGGCAGGCAAACAAATGAAATGCATCAGTACCTCGAAAAATATACATATTTCTCTGGGCTAAAACACTGTTGAAAACAAGTGGGTTAATGTAAGTACACAACTCAACAAAATATATAACACGTCTGCTTGTTTTTAATGCAGAAATGTTACATATTGTGAATTTAAATGGTGATTATCAAATCCTTATCTGTTGTGTGAGACCTGATGATGACTAATGCTGGGACTTCTCATCATGGTTGATGATATGGTGTAATTATATTCTTTGCATGGACACCTGTTGCACACACCATAAACAGGCTGTGATAGCTGTATAAGGCTTAAGCATCAGTGAGTCTCAAGCTCTACTTTTAAATAGAGAAAACGTTTCTAATAGCACTGAGGTCTTGTCACAAGCTATATTCAGAGGGTTTGACATCTCATCTACTGTATTCAGATGTTCACAGGACACAGTGTATGTGTATATGATGAAGAGATTGAATTATTTGAAATCTTTCAAAAAATAACTAAAATTATCAACTGAGTGTTGAATGGTGTGAATGTATGGTGTTCCAGAGATATCTACAGAAGTTAGTATGCTAATCAGCTAGCTTGGGTCCATCCTGTGTCATAATCCACTTTGTATTTCATAGAACAGGCCTCTGCCATAGTTTTGTGCTGGGTGATGTACAGTATGTGAGTGGGGAGTTCACTACGCTCCTATCTTTTTAGTCTCACTAGATCTGGTGCCCATTCTAGTGACGCCTCCCGCTGGCATTCCCACTAGGCCTGAAAACCTTCTCCTACTCGCGGCCCAAAGCTCCTGTGCTAGCATTGTAAACATTAACACTCCTCCAGTTCTCTGAGCTCCCAGTCCAGACTAGCTAACGGCAGCTACAGTTAGCAGCTATTAGCGGTCACCCTGTTGATATGCAGCCTCATATTTATTTGGGGTATAAACTGGACAGTTGCCATATTCTTACATATTACATCTTTAACTAAAAAGTTCATTATTTTTGGGAATATGCTTATCTGCTGTCACGTCAAGAGAAATTATAGCTGCTGCGCAGCAGTGGTCAGGGCCGGGCAATTTTAGGCAAAATTAGGCAATTCTGAGCAACAAGCAGAGTGTAGGAAGATGAAAAAAAGGTGGCATTCTAATGTGCATTTTACATCAGTTGAGGCTTGAACTCACAATTTCTGGCACAAGAGACTCTGCATATTGACTGATAGCTAAGCCAAATAAACAGGGAAAAGAGACAAGGGATAACAGGGAAACGTGTTGATAAAGAGTATTTGTCTCTTCCCAAAACTCCCTGAATCATAATTATTTTAACCTTAGTAGTCTCTAATCCACATAGCATGATACCTGAACATAAGGCTTTCACATTTGAAAGTCCATCCTGCCTTAGCTGAGGCTCGAACTCACGACTTCTGACACTGAAGTCCGTCTTTTCTCTCACTGAGCTAATTTGCAAGTGACAGTTGATGTGTGGCTTCACAAACTGACTAAGCCAAGGATCAGGGTGCCAGGCAGCAGCCATCCATGCCATGGAAAAGCAAATTTCAAAGTGAAAGTTCCAAATCTGTAGCACATATGGTTGATTTGTTGTGAATTCTCAAAGTTTTGAAATTTAGAGGCTTGCTGTAGCGCTACCATCAGGACTATTGTCTTGTGTTTTCAGTTGAGGACATCTGGCATGGGACTGGACCTTTGTGAAAAGTTTGGGTAGATTTCTCATATGGAAATGTTGTACAAGTCTGAAGATGCTCTGTAGCAAGTTTGGTGCCAATTGAGCAAAAATTGTGGGAGGAGATAGGTTTAATAAGTTTTACAGTTTTTGAAAAAAACAGAGTGATGGACTTCATAATTTGCAATAGGTTTAAATGTACAAAAGTTTCTTCAGTATTGGGGCTACATTGTGGTGAAAGTTGTAAATCTGTAGCACATATGGTTGATTTGTTATGAATTTTCAAAATTTTGAACTTTAAAGGCTTGCTGTAGCGCCACCATCAGGACTATTGGCCTGTTTTTGCAGCTGAGGCAATCTGACATGGGACTGGACCTTTGTGCAAAGTTTGGTCATTTTTTGTGCATGGGAAGTAGGATTTCCTCGGAAGAAGAAGAAAGAAAGAAAGAAAGAAAGAAAGAAAGAAAGAAAGAAGAACATGCAGGATTACAATAGGGTCCTGGCAGCTTAGGCTGCCCGGCCCCTAATAACTGGTACAATTCTGATATCTGTACACTGAATATGAAGCTACAGCTAGCAGCCAGTGAGGTTATCATAGTACAAAGACATTTAGTTGTAGTATTAGGTTGATTTTTGTTTTTGTTTTACCATCAGTCTGAGCCAAGTTAGCTTTTTTCCTCTGTTTCTAGCCTCTGTGCTAAGCTAAGCTAACTGACTGCAAGCTTCGTATTTAGCAGACAAAATATGACTGTAAATTTTATATCCATTAAACACTGTAAATAAATAAATTAGAGTAGTCATTTGCCCTAATGAAACGTTATTATACATTCACCCATATTCTAGTAGTGCACATAACATTTTGTGACAAAACATCTGACTTACATCTGGGAAGAAAGGAGTATAGTGTTGAGGGACATGTCTTAGTTGACTTTTCATGTGCTTCTTGCTGAAAATGTTCACATTTTGATCAAAGGATACCAGGCTCTCCCTGCCAGATCCCATGCTGTCTTCATGATACTTTTTCTGTCTCACTCTCTCGTTTCATGTTCCCTGTGTTGTCTTTCATATATTCACCCTCTCCATCCCCCCCCCCCCCCCCCCAGTTCTCTCCCTCTCTTTCTTTCTCATCCCTCTCCTCTAAAGACGTGTTTGTTCTCCTCTTTTGCCTTCAAAGATGTGGCCTGCGTCAGACAGGGGCCTGGAAACACCCTGTGTCTGTGATTCACTGAGCACTGAGGCTGATCAGAATGACAGAGATTTGGCGAGGCCACATCAGGCGACGTCACCGGATGCATCAGATTATCCTAGGTCCAACAGGGTTCACACACACACCTCAAACTTGGCTTGATCTCTGAAGAGGGGTTATCAACATTCAGCTGAGGGATCATTTGGAAATATTTGCTGAGTAACACTACAATTCAGCCCGCAATTTATAGTGTAATTTCCTGGAATCAGTGGAAATTAATTATTTTCTAAAATACTTCTCAGTTCCTATTTAAATATAGGTACAGTGGTAACCAGACTATAGGGAACAATTGGGTATTTTAGAGGAAAGGAGAAATAAATTATACTCTGAGTCTTTTCATAAATATGAACAGTTGACAATAATGCCATCCTTGGGAACATATTAAATGATTATGACAAACAACGCCACATCAAAATATCCTATCTCTCAAAGTACAGCCATGCAGAACTGCTAACATGGCTGTAGACTCTTTCACTTGGTGATATTTAACTTGTTGGACTGTTAAAGTGGTTTAAAGGATGTGGGATACTACTGATTTTCTTCTACGATTAGATGTACCAAACCATTTAGCATCCTAATACAATTACAAAGAGACCTGTTAGATAGGAGGAGCTTAGAAAGCATCTGGACTTTGATTTAATGGCCACAGCTTTGTACCTGTTTGGCTAAATGTGTTCTCTTGCCCCAAAAGGGACATCTGGAAAAGTCCAGATGTTCAGATGATACACAGACAGGGACGTGTGTGCTGTTTCTAACCAGTGACTAATGTTAGTGTCGTGATATTAGATGAAGCCAGACTCTGGAAACATAAATGTGAATTATGGCTGCAAGCAGAATTGAACAGACCCTCGCATGCCTACGCCCATTGGTACATGCAACGGCCATGGCCCCGTCACCGGATGCTGACAAGGCTCTGAATTGTCACATGTTTTGGTCGCCACAGGAAGGGGTTCAGTGTCATTACCTGTCTCCACTAGGTGGCGCTACAAACAGCCACTAATTATATGTTATGTTCCAGTATACTAAGTATAGACCACACCGTGAAAAGTTCATATAAATCAGATGATGATTGTCCCACAAGTCTTACTTCTTGTCGCCAGTAGGTTGCCCAATGTGATCAGTAAGGGATTCTTATCAAACACATGAAGTTTGGGGCTGATTGGATCATTTATACTCAAATTACATCAACTCCCTGTTTCATGGCAGGACATCAAAACTCAACGCCACACCACGGCCACAACCACGGCCACACCCATCAACAATAGCTAAATCTTTTAAGAACTTTTGATCACAACTCGTCTAGAAAGCACACACCAATTTTGAGTCAATCTGATTAATTCTGTAGATGTTCGTTCAAATACAATGCGAGGAGAACGCAGCTCGGAGAGCCCCACTGTCGACCGTGTGTTCTAAAGTTAAAGCAGTGATTCCCTGTTGTGTAGGTTCTTTTTACAAATAAAGATTGACTGATGAGTGTGCTGGATGGAGAACAGTAAAAGATTTATTCAGTATCAGTGTTTCCCAGAGTCCAAGAGGAGTAAATAAACCAGAGAATATTCAGATTTAAGAAGCTGAAATCTGAGAGTTTTTATTTTTTTAATTTTTTTTTTTTTTTTT
Source organism: Lutjanus argentimaculatus (assembly GCA_034769285.1). Taxonomy (NCBI): domain Eukaryota; kingdom Metazoa; phylum Chordata; class Actinopteri; order Lutjaniformes; family Lutjanidae; genus Lutjanus; species Lutjanus argentimaculatus. The sequence goes on along the minus strand of JAWZSL010000029.1, from coordinate 869,534 downwards.
ACTAAAAAAAATGACTAAAAGACAATTAAGGTCCAAACATGTGGACCTATTTTGGACCTTTTTTCAAGTCTTTCTTGTAATGATTATTTTCACTATTGATGAATTGATGAATGAGTTGAAATGAATTGGCAACTGTGTCATTCTTGATTTGACAATTGTAATCTAATAAACTAATAATCCCCATTTTTACTAAATGCATCTGTAATCTGATTACAACTTTTTTTTTATCTGTAACTGTAATGGAATGCATTCATAGTCATGCAAACATTTATTCATTTTCAGAATTTTAACCCTTTAAATGCCACTTTTGAGATGATACCACTCGTTTTTAGAAAATAAACACAAAATTTGAAATATCTTCAATATAATAAAAGACTTAAAGTATCTATCAAATGACAACACTGACATGAACAAAAGCAAAAACTTAATTTTGTGGGAAGGAAACAAGATTTTATTTAAAGGAATTGAACCAGACAGCTAAGACCCTTCACATCCAATCACCTCGGATCAACCCTGAAGCCTCCTTGCTGTCACTGGATGCCTGTTTTCACCCTGAGGCCCTCCTTCGCCGGCCATAACTTCTCCTCCTGACAGAATAGCTTTCACTAATAGTAATGTGATCAGTCAGTGCACAGAGGGGACGGAGGCTGCCCCTGTCCCAAGTGAGACATCATATCACATACATTCGCCATCACTTCTCTTTAGTCAACAAGGCGCAACCATGTCGACTGTCACCAAGGAGGAGGCTGTGGTGCAAGATTTTTTTTGTGGTGACCTACAAAAGCTTTATGTGTCATTACTGATGATAATCAATCAAATCAAATCAACAATTTGCAAAGACACTGACATGGAGAATGTAGAAATTTGTGGCTCCACTCACTCTTAGAGGAAGAGTCAGACATTTTGAGAAAAACAGGTTTGTTCTCTTTCTTGTCAAGAGTAAGATGAGATGTACTACTCTCATCAGTGTAGGTAACTATGAAGCTACTGGTAACAGGTGATTAGCTTAGCTATGCACAAAGACTGGATACAAGGGGAAATAGCAAACATGGCTCTGGCCAAATGTAAGCAAAATCTTTTGGTCTGTGCTCCAATAACAGTTGAACAGTGGAACATCAGACAGCTTTCTCCTCTCTGTTTCTAAAATAAGGTATTACATGCTGTCTTGTCTATTTAAAAAATGTTGAAGATGTTCAAAGATGTTGCTGACTGACCTGTAAAAGCCACATGTACATCTACTTTAGCTAATCTTAGCAAGACGCCAGCTAGCTAGCTGGGTAACAATTTATGTAAATTAGCAAGCTAGTTAGCTGGCATGTTGCTAACATTAGCTAACTTTAGATGTGCCAATATATACATCAACTTTACAGGTCCCTCAGCAACATCTTACTAACTTCAAAGGCCTAACTAAGGGAACCCATTTATGAGATTTACAAAACTCTTCATTGAGAACACTTTTAAGTTAGATTATGGTAACAGAACACTAGCTAGCTAACAAATTATGTAGTATACCTAACTAGTTGGCCAGTGTCTTGCTAACATTAGCTATTGGATGTAACTAGCTAGGCAACGATTGATGTAGCTAAGCTAAGTTGTAGCTAGAGTTTTGCTACAGAGCAAAACTTGGCAAGTCCCTAAGCAACATTTTTTTAAACAAATTATGTTGCATTTACAGGTTCACCTGCAACATCTTTTGACTGTTTTAAAAAATTTCAATATTTTGTCTCAGCCAGAAAACAGGAGAGGAGGAAGCTGACCGAGGTTCCAAAAGGGGCGGGACTTAGGAAGGCACATGTAGGATTTCATTTGGACAGGTGTTTACCCCTCTTACCCCACCACTCTTCATTACCTGGTTATTAACATAAGATGAAGAGCTGCTCAGGGTAGTTTAATATTCATTATACGAACATGAATAGTTCCTGTATAACTCACTTTCTCATACGTTTCCTAAATATCAAGCAAAAGCGAGCAGTCTGTGAACATTGCTTAGGTTAAAGACTGTAAACAAAGGAAAACAGCTAGCTTGACTCTGTCCAAAGGTAAAATCTGTAAAATCTGTGTAAAACCAGCATGTTGTGGTTTTACGTGGTTGTATGGGACTATTTAACATATCATGGGTTAATTTATGACCTTTCTGGTACCTGTGGGGTGAGTTTGTTAGTTTGTTATGAGTGGAAGTGATCTTCTCATCTAACTCTGCAAGCGTATTTCTCGAAATGTTGCCACTGAACCTTATAAAATAAATTTAAAACACACTTCTCAAAAGCCCTGAAGTCCATCTAAACTGTATCCACTTTAATCACATCCAAATCCTCCTGTGACAATGGTTTTTCCATCTTCCATCATCTTTCATCTTTCCACATAACAGTTGGATTTGTCGATGAAGAATGCATTGGTGTCAGCTTGTGCGGAGATAAAACACATGTCCTCTAATCTTTGCCAAGAAGACACTGTGCAGGGGAGATGCCGATTAAACTTTAAACTTGGAAATAATTTGTTGCCAGGGCAACACGTTCACCCAGAAGAATTAATAAATGAATTGTGCTTGGCAGCCTGTGGGGGGAAGAGGTGGAGGAGGATGGGGGGGTGGATAATGTAATATTTTTGCATGAATGCAGTTTCTTTCTTGAATTGTTCCTCTTTAGTGAAGGCTCAGCAGTATATGCATCAATTTGTTTGTCTTGCAAGATACTGAGAAATATGAGAGGATGTGACAGTGACACTTTAACTTTTCAGACAAGAGTCAGATTTGACAGATGCTTCGACATATTGTATCATGTCAGGAGGATTCGGCTGCTCTCCAAATGCTTACAACCTAAATTTTTCCAGTGGTATCAGCATTAAGAAAAGTAAAAACAAAGATAACCACAAATGTAGGAATCAGATCAAAAGAATAGAAATACCATATCTTTTTTTTTTTTTTTAACTTGGCTTTAAAGTGTAATTTGATGGGGAAAATGGCCATAGGTGCAGTTCAAATGTCATTTGAATAAAATGCAAAAGCTTTTGCCCTACAAATGTGTTTTAATGAGCTGAGCCTTATTATTAGGCACTACTTCCTCATTCCTGCTCTCTTGTTAAAAATGAGATTTTAGCACAGCTGGTTGAAACTGATTATTAATATCTTAATGAGTGAGGTTCACACAGGACAGGATGGTTTTCTAGTTTCTTAAAGGGCAACTAAGGACTGAGCAAATTAAAGTTATAAAATATGTTTTAAATTATAAATTCCCACTTTCTCAGCAGCTTTCTGATAAAATAGTTTCTTCTTCATCTACGTACAGACTGTTTATCTCTCCTGTTTTGCCCTCTCTGTGCTGCTCCCATTGTGAACACACACACGTAACATGTGCACTCACTGGTTGGGAAAACAACAGCCTTGTGGCTCGGTTGCGAGGAGTCAGCGTGGAGACAGTGAAGGGGTTGCTAGGCGACGGCAGCTGGGCAATTCCCTGGACAGGTGGGTGGGGTCGGGGGCTGGTGATAGAGGCCACACCTGCTGTCTCCCAGGCACACACTCATGCACACACACACACAACACATTCCTAATTCACTCAGAGACACAGCCCTTACGTCCACCTCCCCTGTCGCTCTCTGTTACACACACACTTGCACTTTGATTTCACCTCTTTTGCTGCTCTTTTCTGGAAACACGACCTGAAGCAAACTGTACCTCAGTGGTCAACAGGTTCAGATAAAAGAGCAGTGAACTGAAAAAAGAACCACACAACCTTTTTCACAAAGTTGAATCTAACATGCCTGATGGAAAACATTTTATTTTTTTCTTTTTGCATCTGTGTCCAATAGTAGCTGTTTTTAACCAGTTAAAGGTCCAGTGTGTAAGATTTAGGAGGATGTATTGGCAGAATATGGCAGAAATTGAATATAAATGCGTTTTCATTTGTATGTTATCAGAACCTGATATTAATTATTGTTGATTGTTGTGTTTTTGCTACCTTAGGCCTTATATATCTACAGACGGCGTGGGTCCTCTTTGTCAGAGGCCGTCAGGTTGCGCCGCCATGTTTCACAGGCACAGTAAGTTCTCTTACATGCTAAGCAACGTTTTCGCAATCTGAAACTCAGTGCTAGATAGCACAAAATTCCACATACAAGTTCTTCAACTAGTTTTGTTAATCATTTTCACACATGCTTCACATGGGTGGCACTTGTACCACCAGTGTGCATTTCAACAAACGAGGAACAGAATGACAACCCTGTATTGCCAAAAATAAAGCCAAATTCCTCCTGGCTGTACTGATGCCAAACTCTTAATCCTGCACTGATAGGCATGTTCCACAGCAAACATTTTTGCATGTAATTTCCAAACAGTGTAATTTATAATATTGAAAATGGATGTATTCCAGTAAGGTGAGCTTATTCCAAGGTACTGGTATGTTGCATGTTGGCTTACTGTCATAGCTTGGACACAACAAACAAAAAAGTATGTTTTTAAAAGTGTTTAAGAAGAATATAGATAGCAATAAGACACTAGCAGCAAGAAAAAACTAGCATAACAGAATAACAGGTAACCTAAATTAAATATCCATGTGTTATATATCATTGCTGTCGGGCAGAAACCTTGAATTACTTTTCAGGAAACTCCTGCTACTTTTTAAAAATATACAAAATGAAAACAAAAATGAAAACAACAGGTCTATTGATTGTCTAATCTATTAACTAAGAGTTTGTACATCCAGTAGAACTAAACAGTACGTTAAGTCCGATATTCACTCTTGTTTTAGCTCTGTTTTGTTCTCCAGCAACTCCTGAAGAAGAAAATATCTCTCTTTAGCTGCTAAAAGCTCCACTAAGTTCACCAGCTGGTTGCTAACTTTTGTCTGTCTACTGTTTGGTGTTGAGCAGGTTACAAGCAGAGAGTTTATCTTGGTGTTTTTGCTGATGAGAGCGGTAAGAGTGAACCGAATCCGTTGTAAAGTTGTGGCAGCAAAACGATGAGCTAATAGATGCTAAAACGCTCCATCGGTCTGAGGTGAACTGCAGAGTTTGGTGATGAATCTCTCTGGATTTGCCTTTAACACCTTTAACATCACATAAAGTCATTTGATCTTTTGTTGACGTAAACATGTTGATTATAGCAGCTTTAAGGATAAATATTACAAAGAACCACACTGGGTGTCTGTAATCTGATCATGTATCGGAATGGGATGTATTTAGTCAAACTGAATTTGCTGCTTTTGAGAAGCTTTTGTAAACCAAACTAATCCCTGTGGAAATCCCATTTAATCCTGTTTAAGAGAGTGTTGCATTTGCTTGCCTGGTTCAAAAACAGAAGCAGCATGAGGGATTGGTGTTGGATTATTGTATGTGGCGGCAACACATGGCCACACGCCTTTTTGTTCCAGATTAAAGGGATAGTTTGGATCTTTTTAAATGAAGTTGTATGAGGTACCTACCCGTAGTCAGTGTGTTAGCTACAGTAGATGGTGATCAGTGTGTTCCGAGTTTTGCAGAAGCAGCAGGAGTACTGGTGGAGGAAGCTAAGCAACGTCTAGACTCACAAGAAGTCAGTTTCTAAATGCTTTGTAGAGACTAAGGATAGTCTCCCGGCTTTCATTGCTAAAACTGGGTTACTCAGTTTGAGTAAAAAATAACTGCACTGCAGAAGCAATCCATAGTCCTTGAAAAAAATGTCTGACTCTAGGTTTGTAAGCGGCTGTTATCGCTGCTGTTCAAGCAACTATTTTGCATTTAGAAATCTCCAGACCATGGGTAGATGGCGAGATCTCAGTCGTCTGGTATTAAGAGACTAACAACGTACTGGGGGTCAGGGTCAGAAGCCACCTGAAAAAAACACTTTTCCTTGCCCTCAGATAGCCTTATCCGACAGGAAAGCGGCTTTATTTATAAGCCAGATATCACTCTGCAAAGCAACCAGACTCCATTGGCAAAAACAGCAATTTTACCTCACAGAACACAGGAGTTCCTGGCCTACTGCTGCCTCCATTGGCTAGTTTGTTTGTGTTACTGTGTGACTTAAGGGTTAGCTCAGATTTGCCAAAATCCACTTGTGCAAGGTTAGATTACCGTTTTTGCCAAAGGTGTCTGGTTGCTTTGCAGACAGTGATATTTAGCTTTGGCTTATATAATTTATAGTTATATTTGGCTTATATAACAGTGGTTTCCGGTTGGAAAAAGGCTGTCTGATGGTAAGATAAAGTAGTGAAAGTATTTTAACTATAGCGCACACTTAAACTGATATTTACTTTTTTATTTTTAGTATACGTTTTGCTACTGAAACTGTCCACAGCAGCACACACTTCTGAACTCTCCCTTTAATGTCTTCAGAATTTAATATTTTCAAAAATGGTTTGGGACATTTTGTTATTGATTAACTTATATTTTCCCCACTAAAATATGTTTATCGTCTACTCTTTTCCTAATCTGCCTTGCCTCTACCTCCGAGCCCTGCCCGGCAAGAGGTCACACTTATAGTGAAACCTGAGTAGGCGAGACATGGATGGCTATTTGCACAGTAAATCTGTTTGTGTGACTCATTTTTATAGCAGGTGAATAACACTTAGCCTTGTTTGTCTGCTGTAACCCTCCATGGCAAATGGAGAAGTAACATTCATGCACACATCCACATTCACACCTTCACACAAACAAAATTAAACTCAGGAATAATAACTTTGGGGTTTCATAATAAGAGATGAGCTCTGAGGAAATTAGAGATTAATTTTGTATCTGACAAGGGGCTTTGTAGAGAAAACTCATTAGAAACTACAGTATATTCTTCTGGTATTTACCTTGCCGATTGTCCCAGCAAAGGGAAATGTCACTTCATATTAAGTTTGTCACAGCCCTCAGAGAAAGTGGAATTTATTATCAAATTTCTGCATAAGCAGATGCACTGCGCTGTTGCAAATTAAATGAAGGCTTATAATGATATACATAATAAAACAGAGAACCTTTATCAGATGAGGAGGTGAGTTTTCCTTGTGATGTTTGGCTGAGTCAGACAACGACAGCAGTCATGTTTTTGACGGCTTTCAGCAACACGTTGACCAAACACAGTCGTCCTTATCTGGACTCAAATCCCACCTGGTTTGTGGTGTATCCATGCTATCAAGAGTGAAGAGGACTGAGAACAAAGCCCTCCTTTCTCTTAAATTGATGCTTCATGGTAAGAAATAATCTGAGGATAAGAGTTTTGTAGATTGTAGAAAATGCCCATGCATATAGCATACACTAATATCTTTCAGAATGTCAGTTTTAAAGCCAGTGAAGTAGCTTTAACAGCTTTAGTATCATATAAAACTAGAAGACCTAAATAATCAATTTGTAAGACATTGGATAACTAGCTCGCTAATGATTGATGTAGATTAGCAAGCTTGGTAGCAAGTGTTTGTTGTTGCTAGCTAACGATCGCTGTGGATTTGCCCAGGTATGTCTAATTGTGGGTACACGGTACTAAAGGACACACCTACCACAAGATGTGTTGTGTAATAAAGTGGGCGTGTCATGTACATTGTGAGGACACAATGAGGACGCAGATAGGCCCTTCTCAATTAGTTATCTAATTTAGTTAGCTCGTGTTTTGCTAACATAAGCTAGCTCAAGATGTGACTCTATGGACTTTTACTTTCACTTTAACCATTTTACCAGTTTGTTTTTCTTTTCCAGCACATAGCAAGCACAGGAAACAAGAAATGAGAAAGTTCACCGAGGTTCCAAAAGAGGCAGGACTTAGGAATGGTTAATTGTATTCATGTGTGATGATGTTAGTTCCCATAGTAACCATTTCATTTTAGTGGGACGATTTTTTGAAACTTGACCTCACTGTATAAAGTGACCTATTGTGACCTCTTGAAACTCCAGAAAAATGCAATTCAAACAGAAATGTTATGTTAGAAGATACCAAATCACAGCATCATTTTTTCTGTTGTTTTTAGAACAGATATGAATCTAGCAAAACTTGACACAGAGTGCTGAGCTGCAAATTAATTGTCACGTTCGCAACTTTCAGATGATGTAGACCACTTCTATGTGGCATGTTCTGTGGACCTGCTATTTCCCCTTAAACATCTCCTGCCCTCCGACAAAAAAGTGACAAATCTGGGTCTATGATAGAGAAGGTGTAGGAGGAAAAGGTTAAGGAAACAAATTAGTTGCTGTTTGTCCTGTGATGATAATCAGCTGGAGGTCATAAAGGGTTGATAAAGGGAGACCTGCCCATTAATCTGAATGAGAGTGTGGGCAGTAGACAGGAAGGTGGCTGCAGGGTGTTGAGCGGTGGCGAGGTGGTGTCGGGGCCAAGTGTCCGGTGCTTGATAAGACACCAACAGGCGACAGAGTTGTGCGTAATTGTTGCTGCGGGTGGTGGATAGAGAGGGAGCCCGGAAACCCATTTGTGCGTCAGGAGCACAGACACAGAAAACACACACTGTAAGAAATGTCATTAGCAGTAATCCACACTTCAGTGCTATGTCATCTAGTGTCAATTCTATTTTTCTTTTAGAGCTGAATCTCAGTCAGTGGGTTTAAAACTATGATATGTAACATTTACACATGACTAAAAATGCTAAACATGTTTTTTTGTGCACTTATATTACGCCATATGAATGTTCAAATGCAGAGAAATCATTCAAGGTAATGGTGCATTTCCTGCTAGCTGTTGGTCGTTGCTAATACTTCCACGAGAGCACCAGGAAAGCAGTTTTTTTTTTTTTTTTTTTTTGCTTGGGATACGTTTGAAATTCATAATTTAATAATAATTATTATTCAAGGTAAAGGTGTATTTCATGCTAGCTGTTGCTAGTTAGTTGCTAATTCCTACAAATTCCAGGAAAACCAAGGAAACTGATTTTGGTTGTCGTTTTGTTTTTTTGTTTCATACACATTGGATACATCAGAAAGTGGGGAGGAAAGTCTGTAAATGTGACTAAATGTAACGTGAAAAAAAAAAACCTTTAATATTACTTCCGCAGTGAACATAAATCCTGCCTATGTCAGATAAATAAAAGTTAAGCTAACAACTCCCATGATCCCATACTGCTTCACATCATCAGACTTCATCTTTTAATTTTGTTTTAATGTGAAAAAGACCCCTAGTGGCAGAACTTAAAACGTGTAATTTGTTAAATTTTTTCCAATTTTGTCAGCATTTTCACAGAAATAATCCAAATCTCTATTTATCAAAATACAGAAATAAGTCCAGAAAAAATTATTAATTAAATAAAAATAATCAAAAAATGGTTTGAAAATAAAAAAACAGAAATAAACCACCCATCAACCAGGCTTTTTTCCCACGTGTTTAACAGTAAGCTGTTAAATAACGGTTCAGATATTTTTTGCAGTGTGCGGAGTGGCACCGCTCTGCCGGCCAAAGCTGAGGATCTGAATGCGCCCTCCCCTTTTCTCCTTTTATTTTTTGACACACGCTGTAGATCTGCTCTAATAGCCTATCGCAGTTTGAGACACTCACTTAACAGTCACACACACACACACACACACACACACACACAAAACACACACACACGAACCAAAAAAAGCCACACTCCTCAACTCCACCGGTGGGGGGGACATAGATACCAGATGAGATTTGTTTCCAAACGCGCACCGATGGCGGTGTGAGGCGTTTGGCTGAGAGAAGTACGCACGGCGCTCTGGATTTGTGAACCTTTTTTGTGCATCTCCTTCCTGTCTGGATCCTGATCGAGGGGAAATAAACAAAGCTATGGATTACTCAGTCTGCCTACTTTTACTCCTGTCAAGCATTTCGTCTGTGTCGGTCGGACAATTCCCAACAGCGCAGATGTGAGTACAGCTTCAAAACAGCCTGTTGGCTTCTGAAAGTCTTGGATCATGTGCTGTGTAGCAGAAATGACAGCCTGGTTTTTTACATTTCACAGGCAAGATTAAATCCCTGATAGTCAGAATGTAAAATATATAGAGAATAGCCTACTATTCACTAAAAGACAAATGTTTAAAGATATTTCTATTAAATTTAAACTCGTTGAATTGCAGTTTGGTGGAACATTATCCTTAAAGCATCTCAGCAGAAGCAGAAAGCGTCTCCTCCTCGCCAAGTGTTGATGATTGCACATTACTTGGGATACAACTTTACCTTTTGAAATATGATATTTAAAGCTACTCTCCGTTTGATGCCAGCTTGCAGCAGCAGTGTGACATGTGGCTGGCTGTCAAATGAATCATCCCAGGAGGGTCGGCTGAGGTCTGAATGAGGCTCAGAGCTTCCCAAACTTTTCTTGTAGCATCAACACACGCAGATTAGACGTTAGAGATACAGTTTAGAGTTTGTCTGAGGGATCTAAATGTGAGATTTTTCTGTGGATAAATGTGATTTGTTTTGCAGAACAGGGCAGATGATACTGAGTCTGAAACAGAACTGGAACAATCAGCTGATTGACAGCAACCGTTTTGATTATTTATGCCAAACATCCACTGCTCCCAGTTACTAAAATGTGAATATTTGTTTCTTTCTGTCTTCTATGATGTAGAGCTGACAATTATTCTGATAACTGATTAATCGTTTTGACTCGTCTAAGATGAAATCTCCAAACTCTGAGTTCAGCTCCTTTTCTGTGGGGCTGCAGCAAACAATTATGATCATTGTCAGTTAATATGTCATTTATTTTCCTAATGATTAGGTTGTTTGGTCCATAAAACATCAGAAAACAATGAAGTGGATCAAATGACAAAGTGAATCGTCCTCAAATGTCTTTTTTTGTCCACAACCCCAAGATATTCAGTTTACTGTCATAAAGGAGTAAAGACCCCCCCGCCCCATTCGCATTTTTTCTTAAAACAATGCGCATCAATTAATTATCTAAATATTGTGTAAATATGGTGAATTTAATTGTTGAAAAGATTGTTGAAAATTGTTGAAAGATTGCTCAATAATGCAAATAATCATTAGTTGCAGCCCTACTATGAGAATAAATTGAGCGTCTTTGAATTTTGTACTGTTGGTCAGACCATACAAGCGATATGAAGAGGTCAGCTTTTGGAGCTTTTGGTGGACAATTTTCCTTGTAAATCGATTAATCAAGAAAATACTTGTAAGAATAACAAAAGTATCCTCAAACTATAATTTCTCATTTTTCTGCAGAACATGTGGGCAACTTGAAAGACTTGTGGTGAGATTTCTCCAACCACGGTTTTATAAGACACACAATCTAAACTACTGGTTTCTCAGTAGGTGCAAGTGTCTGCCAATTATAGTGTCTTTACATATTTCACTTATTTATTTAGACACAAATATTTCCAGAACAATCATGTGGATGTGTTATTATTTCTAACATGTTGGCTTGTAGTTCAGCTTTGCTATAGAATTTAGTGCCAAAGTACCTGTGCCTGTTAAACAAAACCAGTTAGGCTAATGTTTCCCTTAAATTTTCATCTGAGGATGCCATGGGAAAAATTGAGTTGCATAAAAAAAAAAAAAGAAACAGAAGATTTCCTCTTCAAGATCTTTTGAAGTGTTGCCCTCAGCTTAGCTAGTAGCTTGGCTCAGCTTAGCTCAGCTAGTATTCCCTTATGCATTACTGAAAGGTCCTTAGCAACTGTTTTCCTTAAAGATTTTTACCCCTTACAGTCTCTTGAAAGTGAAATAATTTGTAGAACATAAGACAATGGCTGAAAATGTGGAGGAGAAGAGTGAAGTGGGATTTTTAGAGTCCATTGCTTGTATACACTCCAATGCACCACATGCACTACTGGTTTATATAAGGTTTTGTACATAGTAAAATATCTCACATACTGTTTTAGGCACTAAATAGCAGTTAGTTGGAAATTTCGCAGCAGCCACTTGTGTAGCCTAAGTAGCTAAAACTGGACAAGTGCATGATGTTGTAAAAATTGAAGAATGATGGGAGTGAAGCAGAACCATGGTAACTGAAGTGCACATGTGCTGTATTATGTCAGTAACTGATGTAAAAAGTCTCAGTACTTCGGCAAGGAGACAAACTAAGGGGCTTTTTGCAATGCTTTAAATGAACCCCTCAGCATAGGGAAATATTTTGCTTAGAGGACATATTTAAGTTTGAAACATAAGGTGGTTTATGCAACCGGACACAGCATTTTTGAGCTACTTGTCCTGAAGGATGGGTTATGAACTCGAGATATAGTAGATGTATCACTCTCTCTGTCTAAATATGACTCCCAACCTCTATATTTGCAGTGCAGCATTAATAGATGTAACAGATGATATATCGACAGTCACAGGAATACAGTTCCTAAATTAAACAAACATGTAGGTGGGCGACGCTGCACCTCACACTTAATCAACAGGTTTAAGATATTCCAGATGGTTCTAATGCAGGAAGAAGGACTTCAGCGCTTGGTTTTGAACGCAGCCCAAGAACGGTCCCCGAGAGAGGTGGTGAGCCATGATGGCACTCAGCCTAATGGCCGAGTACAATGATGTCAGACTAGCAGAGTGGCCTGCCCACTCCCTATATTTCATGGGCACTAAGTGGATTGATCTGTGGGTTGTGTACATGATATTCACACAGGCTTGGCGAGCTGCAGACCCACTTTCACTGACACAGTTGACTTACTGAGTAGAACTGGCAATTTGGCAGGAAAAACACTATTAAAATTCACAACAAGATTGGCAGGGGCTCTTTGTTTGAATTAGGAAAACTTCATTTAGTTTAAAAAAACAGTGCCAGAATCAAGCTAGAAAACAGTCAGCTCACATAGTCTGTATTTTGACATCTGCTTCTTAGCCATCAGTGATAACGACAATTTCTTGCTGTGGAGGAAAGTTTCAGTGCAAAAAAAAGAAGCTGAAATCCTGCAAAACCAGGCTGAAAATCCACTCAATCTCACTGTGGCCCTGCGTTTAACTGCAGCCAGTCTTTCTCTTGGTGTGCACTTGATGGTTATTTTGACTGACAAGCTTCAAGTTGACTCCTCAAGGTTAAAGTTAGAGACAGACGTAGCGAAACTAGAAGGACGGGCTTGGAGAGACTGACCCAGTGCATTCTCCTTCAGGAAATTCAGACACATTCAACGTCTTAAAGGAGTAGTCTGGATTATTTGAAGTGCAGTTGTATGAGGTACTTGGCACGCCCCCAGTCTGGAGACCCTGCTGTGGGCAGGCTCAGCAACAAAATGTATTTTGGCCATGTAAAAAAAGGTCCGCCTAAATTAGGGGTCAGCGATCTGTGGCTCTGGGGCCACATGTGGCTATTTTGCCTCTCTCCAGTTGCTCCCTGTGGCTTTGACAAAAAAGATTCTCACAGCCTTTTTCTCTAAACTTTGTTGCTTTAGTCTTGAGTCTCCGTAGGCTAGATATTGACACCAAATCCAAAAAAAAAAAAAAAAAAATTCTGAGGACAATAGAGAATTTAATATTTGTTTTTGTGATAGATATAGATTTTTGTGGGCTTAATTATTATTATTTTTGGCTCTTTTGAGGGTAAAGGTCACAGACCCATGACCTAAATGAATCCATGTCTGTTTAAGTGTATGCTATATTTAGAATATTTTCACCACTTGACTGTCAGACAGCCTTTTCTGGCAGGAAACTGCTGTTAAACCAACCAAACTCTATAAATCAGTCAATCTGCCTCGCAGAACAAAGAGTTACCTTTTGATGCTGATCCTGTCCAAGGGTCAGGTATTTTAGCCACTTAAAAAAATTGAAGTGTACGCTATATTTAGAATATGTTCACCTCTTTATTTTGTTGTCAGACAGCTCAAGCCTCCGTGCTGGTACTCCTCTCTGCTTCTCCAAACCCGGGGCTTGTCACTCGCCATCGACTGTGATTAATACACTGACTATCAATAAATACCTCATGCAACCCCACTTTAAATAATCTGGACTATCCCTTTAAGTAGCTCATTGATTGTGACTAAAAACAAACACCAACATCCATTATGTACACACTGTTATTGCCATGTTCTTCCATTTTTTTCTGTCTTTGCTTCTCACCTCCCCGTCTCATGGCTTGAAGTGTGACTGTTTCTCTGGGCTCCGTCTCTAACCTCACATGCCAGCATCTGTCTGCTTCAGATCTTCATGTCCCCTCTCCTTCTCTCAGCCCTCCCTCCCTCCATCCCTTCTCACTCTCCTTCTCATCGCTCCCCCTTTCAGTCATGTTCATTCTCTGTCCGTCTCCCTTTCCGTCCGGCTCCCTATGTATCTCTTTATCGTGCTCTCCTCTCTTTTTTTTTTCTTTGTTGCCTGAAGGCGGATGATTAACATCATCGAATCTGAAATGCAAAGTCTGATGTCATAGACTGTGCCCCAGAGATCTCAGCGCCAACGAACACATAGAGAGATCAGGAGGGATAAAAAGAAGAGACATGGATGGAGAGACAAGAAAATCCAGACTGTTTGGCCTTCTTGATCCCATATGTCTGTTGTTTATGGACACTGTGCATGAATTCTGCGCGTGTACTGTTTACTCTTACCACTCTCGCTGCCAAAAAACACACAAGACATGTCCAAATCTTTGTCATCACGTGCCAGCGCGTTGCTCTGAATTCAGCCATTCAATCCAAGACTTGATCATATGTCTCTTTCTGGCTTACGCCTTGGTCACCGAAAAGACATATCTTGTCTCCATCCTCCCTTTTTCCACAGTTTCTGTCACCCTCTGCTCCATTTCTCCCACTCTCACTTGCTTCTTCTGTTTTTTTTTTTTTTTTAAGGCTAACTAGATTTCATGCTCAACCAGCTAAAGAGCCATGCTTCTCGTGTTTGCGGCCTCGTCTCTGGCGATCAGTGGGAATAATGTGAGGAGGCACTTCATCTGAACAGAGAGCAACATGGGCAATTGTGAGCAGGGAGAGTGTAAAGCTATATATATATATGAATATACAGTAGGTATGAATTCTACCCAAAAGGACAGAAAATCTGCCATTAGCATCGAGACACCATCTATTCTAAAAGCTTTCTTTGAGAATTTAAAGAATCAGGTGTCATTTCACTGATGTTAGTTTAGTTTGTCTTGCATGATGTCTTCCTCTCAGTCTTGACACTTGCTTCATCCCAGCGGCCTGTGATGAATATGGCTCGGCTCCCACTTGAGGCCACACATATGCATCTTATTTCATGGCCAAACTTCCTCTGGACCCCAGATGCTCACCGCGGATCCACTGCTACTGAACAGTCCGGTTATAAAAAGTGACATATTGCAACAATAAAAACGATATAGAGACACAGAGATAAAGAAGGTAATCATGACTTTAATCTGCAATGCGGTGATCAGACAAGGCAGTCATGATTTGAAAGTTGGCTCACAGCAAAGAAAACCTGTTAATGCTTTAACATCCACGTTTTGCTTTGTTATTGTCACTGTGTTGCTGGAAGATTTGAACCAGAAAATGTGGCTATATCCCTGGAAAATCACACCGGCTACAGTCACAGTGTCCAACACACTGGTCTCTCATTATATATTTTTATTTTGTAACAAATCCTGTTTCATTTTTTCAATGGAAAAAAGCTTCAGGCGGTGTATCTAGATTGAATTATGGAGCCTTGATCTCGTTTTTTTTGCTCTGGGAGAGACGAAGAGATTTAAACTGTCTCATCTAATATAATTGAGGAATGAAATAAGTTTAAAAAAGCATTTGATAGATTAGATTTTCCTTCAACTTTTATTCCAGTGTCAAATCTAACTTTGAGTATGACACTGATAATACCTGGAGGTTTGAAGAGGATGAATCAAATCTAATGAGCAGATGGAAATGATCGGCCTGTCTAGGGTTTCCTTGGCCGTGATTTGCACCTCCTCGCCATGAGGGAGTTTGCAAGCAGGTATATTTCAGGAGGCATTCTCCCGCCTTGAGTCGAGCAGCTGGTGGGCTATATCTGTTACACACACATGCATAAAAGGGTGAAAGATCTGTGCCCGTTGACAGTGTTTGCCCTCTGTTCTCCCTGTATTTAGTCTCACCCTCTCTCATAGTTTTTCTTTTGCTCTTTTCTCACACTTTTCCCAATTTTTCCCACTGATTTCCTCCTTGTTCTCTCCCTCATTCTCTTCCACTCACTCCATTTTGCTCCCATCTCAACCCTGGCTATATTTAGGCCAGCCTCTGTCTTTGGGGAAGGGACGTTTAATGTCCTGACTCAGACGTAGGTAAAGCTACAGGACAGAGGGGTGTAGGGTGGCAGAGGGGCTTCCCATAAGTCTCCCCCCACTGACATTGTATGGCCCCCCTTGCTTATTTGTGGCCTCTGAGTGTTGCTTTAGTATCTGGTTTAAGTTTTCCCCTTATGTCCTCCCCCTGTATGAGAAAAGAAAATTTGGTGGCAGCCCCGGTGCTGTATTACCTCCCCACAATCCTTCAGCACATGGAAATTCCCAAGAATTTTCCATTGCTGCGTTTCCCAGGCAACCTTGGGAATAGCTAACAGCTGTTTGGTTGGGAGGCCTGTCCAGTAGAGGAAGCACATCTGTATACAGTAATATAAAGCACGGGGAGGGTAGTTTTAAGGCTGTGCTGTAAATCACTCATGTGTCACTTTGTCACTTCTTTCTTATTTCTTGGTTTGTTTGTTTATTTCTAAGCTGTTTTCTAAGCCGTCAAAGACATTAAGAAAGAACCTTCCTAACTAATCAACAGTCATTTAGTAAAATAGCATACAACTAAATTACAGAGAGGCAAGACAGTACAAGATACAGAAGAGCAACTTGTCAAAATAGTGAATGTTGGAAGAAAGAGGTTGCGTGTGATTGAAAGTCAAAAATCAAACTCTGTGGTTCATCTCGCTTGCTGTCATGCTGCAGTTTTTGTGGCTGTCATCTCTTCTCTTTTAAGTTATGATCGAGTTATGATATATTTGTCTGTGGATTTGAGAAAATAGCTACTAGCCACTGGAAAAGACTCATACAGTCATGAAGGTTTTTTTTTCAATAACCTGTTGAATACACCAGAAATCTATTGTTAGGCTAATCTCTTGTTTTTTTGTGAACAAACTTTATCCATCTGAAGAAAGATGTGCTGCTCAAAGTGTTTTAAAAGCATTGTTTGACATTTTAGGAAGTATGTTTCATAATCTTGCAGAGAGTTAGCTGAAAAGGTTGAAACCACTCTCATGTCTGTGCGCTAAATATGAAGGTACAGCCAGCAGCTAGTTAGTTTAGCTTAGCTTAACATAAAGACTGCAAAACAGGCAGAGGCAGCTAGTCTGGGTTTGTCTAAAAGAAGGAACAATTATCCCACTAGCATCTCAAAAACTATTGAATTGATATGTGTTTCTTGTTTGTCAATATGAAAGTGTAGCCACTTCTAGCTTAGCTTAGCTTAACATAAAGGCTGGAAACACAGGAAACAGCTAGCTTGACTCTGTCTGAAGGGTAAGAAAAAATTAGCCTTCAAGGAACTCAAGAGTTAAGATGTTTTTCTTGTTTTCTTGTATGTCACTATGAAGGTATAGCCAAAGTCTTAGCATAGCTTAGCTTAGCTTAGCTTAACATAAACACTGGAGGCAAGGGGGAAAAGTTAGCTTGATTGAGACATTATTTCTCATTTTCTTCTTTTTCAGTATTAAGGTGCAGGCAGCAGTCAGTTAGCTTAGCTTAGGTCAGTGTTTCTCAATCCTGGTCCTCAGGCCCCCCTGCCCTGCATGTTTTAGATGTTTCCCTGCTCACAACACATCTGATTCAAATGATCAGGTCATTATCAGGCTTCTGTGGAGGCTTGATGATGAGCTGATCATTTGAATCAGGTGTGTTGGAGCAGGGAAACACCTAAAACATGCAGGGCAGGGGGGCCTGAGGACCAGGATTGAGAAGCACTGGCTTAGGTCAACATAAAAACTGGACGCAACTAGCCTGGCTCTGTCTAAAAGTAAGAAAAATTAGCCTCCCAGCATCTCAAAAACTCAAAAATGAAGACTTTTTCTCATTGTCTTCTTTTTTCTCCTGTTTCCACTCTTTGTGCCACAAGCTAACCCCTGGAGCTAGCCTCATATTTAGCCTAGTGTAGAGAAGTGTGTGGTCCAGTATGTACAGTGGATTTATGGGCAGAATATGGCAGTCATGGAATATATATATCGTTAGTCATGAGTGTATAATCACATGAAAATAAGAATTGTGTTTGCATTAGCTGAATGAGCTGTAGTAGTCTAAAGGGGTGCGCAAGGTATTTGCAATCTGCAAGCACCACTAGATGCTAATAACGCTTACACAATGTCCTTTTATTCTTATTTTAATTTATAACTTCTAGAAAAAATGACTGTTCTGCACATAAAGCTAATGATAAAGCAAATAACCAGCAGTAATTGTAGCAGAACGTGCCCGAGCTAATTTTGAAATAAAAGCTTCCTATAGATCTCTAGAAATTGGGTAAATGACTTAACAAGCCAACTTATCCTAATCACACACTAGAGGTGTGAAGTGCTTAAAATATCTCCAGTGAGAGACAACAGCCCATCTGATGTGTAATATTTTGAGAGACACACAGAGAAAAGTGGACCCATGATGGCTTTCTCTTGAGTCCTTTAATGGAGTCGTATTGTAGCAGAAGAGCTGTTACTGCCAGACTACACTGCACTACACTACCACACTACACTGGACAGTGTGTGTATAGCCATCAGGGAGACCAGTAGTCAGTACAGCACTAACAGTAGTCTGCTTGTGTAGGCGTGTAGATTGACGTTAATTGGACATTTTGGCCAGGGGGGGCTCTCTCTAATCTCTCTATTTATACACGGCGTCCGAGATTGTGTGTGTCTGTGTAGTGAGGCAGCAGGGTCGGGTTGATGTATGGGTGGATGGGTACAGAGTTTGTTCAGAAAGTGTGAAGGTGACGGGGATGTGGTGGTTTAGTCATTTGAGCGGAGTTCAAAATGACATGTAGCAGAGAGAAAGACAGCTGGAGGGATGAAGATGAGCAAGAGGACAAAAAAACAGTCAAATTGTTAAAATAGAACATTTTATCTTATTTTATTATAATTTGAAGCTATCAAGATGTATATTTAAATAATATTATAGTGCGAGGAAAAAAAAACTTACTCATGCATCTTTCTAAACTTTTTGGTTTTAGAGATTACACACTTTTAGAAATAAAGGTGGTAACTAGAACCATAAAGGGTTCTACAGCTTGTCCCCATAGGAGGACCCTTTGTGGGTTATCATAGAACCTTTTCTAAAGGTTCCACTTGGAACCCTTTAAGATCTACCTAGAACCCAACATAAAGGTTTATTCCCCAAAGCTATCTGTGAAAGGATTCGTCCAGAACCCCCTATGAGATGTTCTAAAGGAGAAACCTTTTATGGCGTAATAGTTCCACCCAGAACCCTGTCTGGGGGTTCTATCAAGAACCTTCTAACCTCCATCTTCCAACGGTGCTAATGTGACCAAGACCCCTGTTATATTCCAAGGCGTGTATCTAGAACCCACTCAGGGGGTTATTCTGAAAACCTTAACACACCCAGGAGGTTCTGTCAAGAACCTGTTTATATTCCAAGGGTTTTTATCTAGAACCCACCCTGGGGTTCTAAGGAGAACCTTTTAAATTATGGTACAAAGAACCCTTAACAAAAGAGTTCTTCAAGGATTTCACCCACCCTTTTAAGAACTTTTTCTTTGAAAAAAAAGTTGTTTTTGGATGGAAAAGGTTCTTAAGAGAACTCTTGGTCTTAGAAAGACCCATTGAAGAACCCCTTCTTCAGGAAAGTGTTCTTCAGAAGCAAATGGTTCTTCAAAAATCTTTATTTCAATGAGTGCAGCTTTTTATCGATGATTCATACTGCCAGCGCACCAAGAACTTGAACTTATGTCTAAAATTCAGAAAAAACTTTCTATTTTAGACATTTCTCCAAACTACAAAATGTATTTGTGCATGTGTAAAATTAATGTAGTTGCAGTTGTTGTTCATTATTGTAGTGTAGTGCAGGAATCTCACTAGCAGGTGTGACTCGCTCTGCAGCGAGTACAAACACTTGCAGGTGTCACAACAATTCTGCTTCCTCTGATTTAATGTGTCCAGACACCTGCTGGGAGAGGTGATACAATGGGAGCTGTTAGTTCTGTCAGGACGTATATGCCTTTTGACATGGAGGGTGTGGACGAGGCAGACTAGGCGCTAGGGGGACGGCGAGTCAGTCCCAGCAAGCCGTGGTCCAGAGTGTGAGGTCAAACGTGGGCAAGGGTAGGAAGAGTCTCACCCCCGGCCCTCTGTGGCAGTCTCATGTTGCCGGTGGACAGACTGTAGAGAACACAGCTTAGATAACCAAATGGCCCTGGTTTGACTTTGATTACACAGTACGCATTTCTTGGAATGGAAATGATCGTGAATGAATAAATGAATGAATTAATGTTTTTTTCATTCAGTAAGAATTATTTATTGATGGATGAAAACATACCAATCCAAGGGATAAAATGTGCTAACAGGATTCCAAGATATTTAAACACAAACCTGAGTACAATAAAATGCAGATAATTTCACCTTTAAAAAAAGCCCTGATCTGACCTTGTAAAAGTCCGTCTTGTTTTTGGCAGATTGACGGTGACTGGAGGGCTGTTTGGCACCAGTGTGAATGAGGCTATACATTACCAAATAAATTTTATGCCATTATTTAACTATGACTTCTCCCGGACGCTAGAGCTCTTCATTGTAGCCTACCACTGCTGCTGTGATAAAAATGACAATAATGTAAAACAGACAAAACAGAAAACTGAGAAGCTAGAACCAGCAAATGTTTTCATTTTTGCTAAAACTATTTTTAGACATAGTGTTGCCTGATAACAGCACAATTGTCAATTTGTTACATTCAATTTCCATGTTCAGAAGAGTGTAAGTATAGAATTATAGACATAATAAAAAATAGAATTGTTCTACTCAGTGGAGTGGGCATATTCAGAGGTCTGGACTCAGGCAAGAAGTTTTGACATGGCACGATGATGTATAAAGTCAATTTAAAGACATGATTGAGCACAAACAGAAGTGTGTTTTCTCAAGGTGATGAGAACTGCAATGTCTCAATTTGAGCAAAAAAAAAAAAAAAAAAAAAAAAAAAAAATCACTATAATCCCAGGGTCTCATGAATCTATTTAACTGAAAAGTATGAGAGGAAAAGAACTGGACTTCCTCTCGTGGTCGGGTCACGGTGGCATGCTAACTGCTAACATTACGGCAACTGATGCATGTCTGCCATGTCTGTCAGTTGGTTTTAGATGGATTACATCAATAGGCACCTCCAAAGGCAATATAGATGAATAATAATAACAGAAATCATCCTGCCATTCAGCACTAACTAACTAAATATTTGGGTAAGTTTGGTGGTTACCTTAGAACAAAATTTCTTTCTTATCTAACTTGTTGTCTTTTCAGTGGTCTTTTCACAATAAAAGCTTGCGGTATAGCTTCAGAGTTAAGAAGTCAAAGCTGTTTGTCTTTGTCCATTAGTACACCTGTTAAATCAATCCCACTGGAATCAGCTTCCTTCTGCCCACACCTGCTCTATCAGTGCATGATTGCCCACCAGCACCACCCCATCACTTGGTAATGGTCTCATACAATGTCTTGTCAGCTCTTCCACAGATGTAATACACCCTAGCATAAGTGCTTGATTGAGCGTAGAAAATACTGTTGTCAAGGCTTCACTTAAACACTGCTCTTCAAATCCAGGCAGGGGGGCCACGGTGAAATGCTCTGACTGACTTGCTAAGAGAGGAAAATGGTAGAAGAGAGGCAGAAACATCAATAACGTCTTGCTGTAGAAGATAATTAGGCCGCGAGACATTTACAAAGCCTGCAATTATGGTGTTATTGACCTCAATAAAGGAGAGGATATCATCACTTGTCTCCTTTGTGAGAGGGGAGGAGGACAAAGGATTTTGAGCATTATGAGTTCATTAAGGGAGAAAAAAAGAAGGATTTGGTAGCAACTGAGGCCATTATTTATGTGGAGTTTGCAAGATGACAATGGAAGCTTTCAGTGATATAAAGGAAACAAGAAAACAGTGTAGATTTACAATATTATACAAACAGATAATGGAGTAAGAGAGGTGGAAGGAAGGAGTGCAGAAAAATGAATTGGAATGAATGATAACTGGAAGAGATTGAAAGAAAGATCCAAATGGGTGCTGGGGAGATTCAACGACATCAACGCAATCGACGCAATTAGCATCATCGAAATACAGCGATTTGCATATTGCATCAGTGCGTCACAACGAACTGCTGTGCCAGTCAAAGCATGGTTTCATCCGGAGAATGAGCAGCACCTAACAAACTTTGCCAAGATCATCAGGAGTATTTTGACCGAAATGTGGCGGTGCACATCTCTTTAAGCCCTGCAAACTGGAAATACATATGTTTCTGTTAGTGATAGTGACTTATAATTGATTTTCTAAATGTTTCTTCATCACTGTCAAGTGTCATCTAACATTGTTAATCAGCCATTTTATACTTTCTTTACTTTAACGGCTATGTATGAGTGAGAAAATGGCTTAAACTAACATTAAAGTCTGTTGTTACAATCTGTAATTATTTTCTTTGTCCTGCACTGATGAAAAAATATATTATCTTACCTGCATATGACTGAAAGAAACAAAACAAATCCATGTCATTACCATTTTAAGTTTTAAGTCAAGTGCTTAATAAAAATACTGATTTTCCAGATCAGGGAAAGGGTTGAGGTCCAGAGTCTATTAAATAGCTTAGTAATTAGTCTAATTTTAAAATATGCAACTAGTTCTTCTAATGTGGTTTATGTCTAGGAGTGTGAGGGGAGTTTGAGAACGTATTGAACAGGGGTATAAAGTGACTATTTGTCTTCCACAAAGCTCTGTCAGGCTCGCTACTTATTAGCTGCCTTACCTCATAGCTGGAGCTCTTAAGTATCCCCCAGTGGCTCAATTACATCCACGCCGCCATCCTCAAACATCCCTGTCTTTTTTCTTTTTCTTTTTTTTTTTTTTTTTGTGCATCCCCTCTGCTTCCGGTAATGATGTCAGCCTTGTCTCTCTCTAAGAACAGATTAGAAGCCCAAATTACTACTATCAGAGGAGGATTTAAGGTTTCAAGCTGTCTCACAGCGCTGGAAACCATGACTCCACAACATGACGAGACAGGGAGGCGGGGGGGGAGAAAGCAAAGAGTGTTTGCTGTTGGGTGCTTCCTCCGTAACGGTTTCGATGGTATTAAGAGATCAAATGTGGATCCGCAGCCTCGGTTCCGAGTATAAAAACATGAGGATGTTTACAAGACGAGAGAGCGCTGGAGTGGAAACTCTGAGATTGGATATTGAGCCCCGGATTCTCGCAGCTGCTCGAGCACAGGCATGTCGGGCCTCAGAGCCGGCATGAGGCTGACTTTACGGGGGAGTCAGTCGGAGTGATGTAGCGTCCAGCTTTGTTGGATCAATTTTCTGGACTTTCCCTCAGCTTGGGGTGTTTACATGTTGTCGGTTTGATCCCTTCGTAAAAACAGAAGCAAATACAGACTAGCTATAAATCCTCTGAAAACCTCTACCCCTGAATGACGATGTAAGGTCGTTGTCATGAAAAAAATTGATGCGCTCGTCCTTAGATGTACCTCTTCCTCGTCCCCTGCTGATCAAGGATATGGCATGCATGAAATTAAACTATTCATTCCACGAGTTTCAGATGAGTTGAGATGAAGAGACTTGAAGCAACTACTGCCTGCTAACCGGCGAGACGTGAAAAAGTGTTTTATGACAAACTGTTCCAATACTTTGACAGCCCAAAGCATGAGAATATAGTCTACAGGGTATTTATTTAAAGTTCTCTCACTGCTTTCTTTCTAGAAATGACATAGAAATAAGTTTGGTATGAAAGTATAGGCAGGACTCAACAGAAGAAGCTTGAAGGTAAAAATCTTCCCATTTTTCTCCATGAACTCCATCTGGGCCCATCTTTAAAGTTGGATTACAAACTCTTGCAAACCTCTTGTGACAAACCGACTGTGAGCTTTTTATCTAAACCTTGAATGGAGTTAAAAGTTGAAACAACAGTATTAGTCAAGGACAGTTTGAGGTCAGCTTACATCTAGAAAATAACTCTATCTTGTAACTTTATTACGACTTTGGTCCTGTTTTCACAGTCACATTTCTACTGGTGATAATGGTAACAAGTAATTAAAACTTGATGACATGTAAGTGGGCAAGAAATGAGCAGCCAGATTATTTGAGTGAGAGCACCTGAAATGTTCAAAATAATCCCGCATTGTGCTCGCCTGGGAACCAGACGAATCTGCCGAGCTCATCTCTGGCAGACATGTCTGGCCCCCCTTCCATTACGGCAGAATTTCACCTGCCTTGGATGCAGTCAGGCCAATCACAACCATTTATTTAATAGCAGAGTTAGTCCACGGTCCAGATTTTGAAAAGTCACTGTCACATATTATTTGCTGCTCTGATTGGCTGTAGATCTATCCATCCCGCAGGTTCATCCAGCGCAATGCCTCAGGCTCCCAAAGCTCAGATCAAACTATCAAACTAGGCAGTGCTGATCAAATGTAGGTAAAGATTCTGTTACTGTATTGCCTCTTTCTCACCTTAAGTGTTTTCCGAAACATATCGCGTGACCAGGCGGCTGCTATTGTGTGTCATGCTTTCAAGCAAAGGCTCCCAAAACTCAAGTAAAACTGTAAAACTAGGCAGTGTTGATCAAATATGAATCAAGATTCTGTTACTATATTGCCTGTTTACTTGTATATAATGTTTTCAGAAACACATTTTAGTGTACTGTGTAGCTGTAATAAGTGAAGGGTTGTAACCAGGAGGCGTACCTGGCTATGTCAACAGTTCTTGCTCATGGTGTAGGTCGTTTGTGTTATGGTGGTGTTAGCCATGTTTCATCGCTCTAATTGGTTGTTGGTCACATTTAGTTGCTCTGATTGGTTGTCTGCTGATGGCTGATGGTCTATCCAGTTGCATCCAGAGGCGTTTTAACGTGAGCGTGTTGATAACGTGCCTTGGAAATCAAAAATGACCCGAGAGGTTGTCAAGCCATAATTATGCAGAAAGACATCCCAGGAAGTGAGTCTGTAAACTAGGATAGACGTTCAAGACGGACTCTTTGGGTAATCAACAAAAACAATCTCTCCAAGTGGTCCATACTTGAGCTGTTGTGGAGCTTTTGATTGAATAACATGATCTTCCTCTGCAGATGGGGTATGCCCAGTTTTCATGGTATAGCAGACGTTCAAAGATCCAATTTTCTGAGTGCTTTAAGGACATCTTGTTCAGTCTCAAAAAAGTTTGAGACTGACAGTTCAATCTTGTAATCTAATCTTGTACTGTTTGCGTTAGCAATCTCCTACAGAGAGAGAGGACAAGAGATAGCAAAAATTAAAAGTCCAGTGTGCAAAGTATTGGCAGAATATGTAGGAAATCGAAGGCAATATTCATAAGTATGTTTTTATTAGTGTATAATCAACAAAATTGGAATTGTTGTGTTTTCGTTAGCATAGAATGAGCCCTTTATATTTCTCCTTTCCATCTCCTGATGAAGAGTGCAGAGGCGGAGGGGTTGTTTAGCTGAATATGTTATTCTAGTCTGCCTGACTCATTGTTCCTTTATCTGACTGAGGCTTGTGCAAATTAGAATCTATGGCCTTGACCATATAAATATTATTATTAAAAGATACAGACCCAAAAGAGGCATTTAATATGGTTTTTAAAAATGACTGCTTGATTTTCTGACTCCTTTTGTCTTTTGCCTCATCTGACCTCTTATTGATGTAATAGGAACGATGGCCAAAACAACGAAAACAAGACTCAAATTGTAATCCACCAGAATCATCCTTTAAATAATTCAAACCAGAATGTGAATTGAGGCTGCTCTTCCTGTAATCATCTTGAATTATCCTTCAATCTAAATGGTTTCCCGATAAATGGGACCCAGGGGACTTTAATATTTATAGTTTTTGAGTGTTGAAGCAGATTCACTTCCTGAGCTGATTGTCCTACAAGTGTATTAGCCCCGCTAGAAGTGTATTAAAACAGCTGCACGACAACCCGAGGCCAGAGGCTGTGGTTTTGAAATGTAGAAACCGAGGGAGAGGAGAACACAAATGGCCTCCCCAGCAGTCAGCTGGAGGGGTTAATGTGGTCAGAAGTAAGACAGCAGTGTTCTCATGCTGAGTCATGCTCTTTATTCTGGGATTGCGTCCACTTTTCTGCGTTCACCCCTCGGACCGGACAGTCTGCTCCTAACTGGCAGAGCGACGCTATTTGTTTTTGTTTTTTTCTAATGGTGAGTCAGGGTGTTCCTTGGAAGTCAGAGTTCAAATCGGGTTTCTTTTTTTTTTTCAACCTTTCTAAGGTGGCAAATAATGACTAAGTCTTTTACACAGGTAGTACTGTGTGCTCAGACTTGTTTGATCTTTTTATTTTCTGTGTAATTTTTTTTTCATTTTGAATTCTGAAATAATAGCAGACAATGAGATTACAGTAATTGCCTCAAAATTCTAATTCAGAAACAAAAGTGTGTGAAGTAGAGAAAATACTCACTGAGAAAATGTTTACATTTCATAGATTTTGCTCATTTTAAAGGACTAGTGTGTAAATCTAGTGGCATCTACCCTTCCAAGCGTGTAGGAGAACTTATGGTGATTGGCGCAAAAAGCTAAACATTTGCCTTTTTACACATCCAGCAGACATGGAGCAAAGTCATGTTTCTGGACACCTTGTGAATGAAAGTCCAGTATACACATTTAGCTTTATTTTAACCACCTCCAGTCATCTTTTAAACAATTTAAAATGCTCTGCAAGAAGTAATAAATTGTAATTCTTCTGCTTCTGTTTTAATTCATGCTGTCTAAAAATACTAATGTATCAGGGTCCTGGGGGACCCCAGTCAAAAGCACCCAATTCCGCCCATGCTGTTTTTAATAGATGAAACTATTCATTGACTGAGTTAATGGATGCCATGGGTCATAATTAGAAGTATCACACATTTTTGTTTTTAACACAATATGCAAATTAACCGTAACTTTCCTAAAATAATTTTTTTTTTTCTGATGACATTAATTACATAATTATGCTTTGAGAAGAAATAAGTTAACAGGGACCTCTGTCGTAGTCCTTAGTATGTTGAATATGTTGGTGGGGGTTAAATATCTGTCTCTTTAGATGCTAAATGCTACACTATGTACATGTTGCTAACCTTGTTGACTTTGGCTGGAAACAGGGTTCATAAGAGCAGTGAGACTGTAACGGTGTAACAGTGAAGCTGTCGGCTGTAAAACCAAAACAATGAGCTGAGAGACGCTAATAAGCAGAGCAGAACTGCAGAGGCAGGTGTGAATTCTCTTGAGCTGCAATGATTAGTTGATCAAAACAAAACTGACTGCCAACTATTTTGATAACTGATTAATCATTTGTCTTTTTTCAAGCAAAAATGTCAAATATTTGCTGGTTTTAGCTTCTTAAATGTGGTGATTTGCTCTGTTTCTTTATTTATGATAGTAAATGAAGAGTCTTTGGGTTTGGGTGTACAAGAAATATTGTCGCTTTGGCTTCTGGGAAATTGTGATGAGCGCTTTAACAGTATTTAGGCATTTTATAGGCGGTTAATCAATTCATTTTGAAAATAATGGGTAGATTAATCAATATAATATAATCATTAGTTGCAGTCCAGTAATTAGTGTAGCTTTAGGCTAAAGTCAGCAGTCTCAATTTCTAATTTCTCTTTGTTTTGTCATGCTGTGATCCATCACTCTGAATGGTGGGTTATATAACACACACGCACAAATGGGTCACACCCTCCTCATTACATTAAGAGCTTCTGTAAAAGAGATGCACCTGTCCTGGTGACCTTTGACCCTGGGAGACCCCCCCACTGCCCTCTGAAAGACCCACCGCTCTGGTTACATACAGACACACACATACACACACGTACACGTGACAGCTGGCCAAACGGAGGCAGCCTCTCTTCCAGTCATTAGAGGGATAGAGGCTAAAGGAGACGGGGGAGGGGCAACTTTGTCTCCCCCATCAGCCGCACATGGGTCGGTCACAAATTAAGATACATGCTGTTGACTGTATTTTGTCTCGTGCATCTGTTTTTCTAAATTGGTCTGCAGAGATGTGCCGTGGCACCGTCCGTGGTCATATCGACACCGCTCACCAGCACCTCAGCTAATTTCACACCATTTAACTCACTGGCACATTTGTGCCGGTGACTGAGGACATGGAAAAAACTTGATGAAATTTTAATGTCATCCTTTCAGAGTCTGAGCCCTCTTATCAAATGATCTGTTTGTCTAAACTCCAACCAAGTGTGTCTGCAACTCTCCAAAGTTAGTGAACCCGGGATGATCTGTACAGCATGCACCGTGAGTTACATTTCACTGTCGCACACAACACGCCGAGTTAGACAGGTATCACAGCTTCTCATAGCAACTCCTAACAAGTACAAAACCAGTCCAGTGCCAAAGTATGTGTGCAGTGCAAGGGAAAATGTGTGTGCAACCTGCCTTTAAAGCTAATTTATATTACAGATATCCCTGTCCTCTGCCTACCTCCAGCTGCTTTTTTTCCACACCTGATAGGCCACTTTGACAGACTTTTCCTACCTAGCAGAATGCAGCACTAGACGGCACCAAATGGTCAAACACAAGCCTCACTGCTGCTGCAACATATGGCCATTCCTTCAGACTCCCAGCAAGCCTAGAAGTCTGTATGTATCACTGGGAGGATTAAATACAGGGTTATCTTATGCTTTATACGATATAACAACAGTTCTGTTGCCAACTTCGTGGATAGTCTAAACAATAGCCAACTGAGTGGGGAACTGAGAGTCCGGAAGCTCTGCAGTCCCACAACATTTCTTAATCTTTTGGGATTTTTTAATAACTTACGCCAACATAGTATCATGTAGCTACTATATGATTAAAGGGGATAAAAATACCAATTTTTGCATTTTAGCTGCAGGGTAAGTACAAGAAAGAGGAAGACAAACTGTGACTTTATTTGGCAATTGCTTCAGTGCAGTTACTAAAGAAAAAAGATGGCAAAAAACACCAACTCTCACTCGCACCTCTTTAAAGACAGAGTCCAACAATTTTGTATTGCGCTTCCATAAATTTGTCTCTTGCAGTGCTTGTCGGTCACAGGGACATCTTAGCTGCAGTATCAAAATAAACCACCGCACAGTTAAACAGACCTAACTGTGACTTTATTAAAAACAAACAATGCGTTTCGCCTGTGGTTTGTGTGGGTTCGTTCAGCAAAATGACATGAGCACTCTCAGGTGTGATAAATACACATAGGTAACATGATTAATTATCACTGTTCAATTTTTTTCAGTGTTTCACCATTTTTTACAAAGTGAACATTTGTCAAAAACGTGACAGTTGACCCTTTGCGAAGTCCCACCTGCAAATGGCAACTATCCAATCATAGATTAGCAACCATAACGAGGGTGCTGCAGGCCTGGAAAGCGTTTTTTCTACATGTAGAAGTGGTGTGCACGGGGCTCTGAGAAGAGCGATGCGCTGCATTTCATGAGTCTGAACTGTTCTGAGAGAAAACAAGACTTTGGCACCTCCTCTTGGCTCTTGTTTTCGGGCTTTAGAAAATCTAACCTGTGACAGCAGACTTTGGCCAATCACAGGTCAGTAAGATAGTTGAGTGTTGAGTCTCATTCCCAAGATGTCAGTATTTCATGATCAGGGAATGAGACTCAACAATCAACTATCTGTCTCCAGAATGGCTTACTGTATCTTTAAATCCAATCATCACAGCAGTAAATTCCAGAGAACAACACGGTGACAGTGAGTTGCAAATGAATCACAAAATCACAGGACTTGAATACCTATTATGGATTTAATAGATTAGTGGCACAAAAAAAAACTTTTTTGACTGTCCATCTCAGCATCATTAAAAATGAGTAAACTGAGTGGGTGACCACAACTGACAAAAAGAACAAAAGAAGTAAGGAGGAAAAGGGGGCTTCAACAATTGCCTGTCCAAAAAAAAAAAAAAAAAGTCTTTTTTGTAAGTGGGTGATATTAATGACTCAATGAGACAAATGTGAGAGAAAAGAGGCCTGTAATGCCAGCAGGTCTCACACTTGGCTGAGCTTCACATGGCTACTCTTTATCCAGCCCTGCAGTGTAACCGCTGTGGCTGAGTGGCTCTACAGTACATGGCTCACCAGCCATTTTGGAGGCTTCCTTCCTCTCCACGCTGCCCCCCTGTCCGATTTCCCCAAGGAGCACGGGAGAGAGAGAGAGTGAGAAGGGGGCAGAATAGGAGCTGAACATGGGAGGGGATAATGATGCTATCTAATTTTTCCATGTCCTGCTCCAAGTTTCCATTCTCTCATTGAATGTTTTTTGTACTTTTTTTTTTGCACTTTTCCTTATAAAATACCTTTCCATAGTGCTTCTATTCAGAAACATACAGTAAAGTCTGTCATCACTTTCGAGGAAGCCACACATCCTGATGTTATGCCGGGAATGTATGCCCTTTTACTGATAAGAAGAAGATGGTTATTTGTGGAAGTGGCTAATCACAACCCTGCATAGCCTTTCAGTCTTTACCCAAGAGATTTTATTAAACTATGATCAGCGAGATTACAGACTTCTAGCTCAAAGTAAGTAGCATTAGCCACTATCAGTGAATTTTATTAAAGTACAAGCTGACCTTGTGTAGAAACATGCAAACCACTGCAGACGATGAGGGAAGTAATCACTTTTAACTGGTGTAGTTAGGCACTTTCCCCTGGATCATATTTTATTGCAGCAGTCCTCTCCTCATTAGGGACGAAGCCCTGTAAACACGGGATTAGTGTCAGCTGGTTCATGACCAGAGCTGCCTATATCTAGAAATACAATACTGAACTTGGTCAGCAACTTGGGATGTGTGTTCTGCAACAGATGTCATGACAGTGTACTGTAGTATTACTCTCAAATGGTCAAATATGTAAGGACCACAGGCGGACAGATGACGAAGTGGACGGAGCTTCTGGGTCTGAAAAGTGAAACCAGTGTAAAAGTGCCTTACACCTGCACTTTTTCTAACATCCAGCACGCAAGCGACTCCGCTGGCCGCAAAAAGAAGTCTGATTGTATGCACTCTTATGAGAAAATTACCCTACTTCTCACTTGATTTTTGACTCCAGTAAACATTTAATCATTCCTAATGATATTATGATCTCAATCCTTAGTTTCAAGTCTTCGTCAACACAGCAATGATGTTCATTTTGTAAATTCTGGTCCTATTTAGAGTAAAATAATAAAGAAGTCAGGGTATGCTTTAGGGCGGGGTTACCGTGTGATTGACAGGTCATTCTCAGTGAGTTTGTCCATTGCAGAACACAGGGCTCAGGTCAAACAGTTTTGATCAAATATGGATCAAGATCCTGTTACTACGTTGCCTATTTCAACATTTTTGGAAACATAATTTAGTGACTGTTGAGCTGTAAAATGAGAAAGATTGTGACCAGGCGTTGTGTTTTAAAATGTAACAACATTGTGGTTAAGATCTGGGAAGGTTCAGCGATAAAAACACCTGGTTATGGTCGGGGAAAGATCACGGTTTGGGCCAAAATGAAGCACCACCAACGTCGTGGTACGTCACCCACCAGCTCCATTCCCACGCTGCCACACGTGAGTCTTTAAAACAGTGGAGGCTCCGTCCACTAATTATTCTACAAAGTGAGCTCTTGTTGAAACATTAGGCAGATTATAAACCTCTGTTCTTCTTTGATGTAGCATAACTATACACCCACACACACTCACCGTTTCCGCATAAGCCACCTCTTGTAATGACCCTCCCCTTTAAAGGACAACTGGGCTTATTTGAAAAAGTCAGGTGCATGACAACCCTAATGCACACCTGCTCGCTATGGTTAGTGGACCTTATCTTGACCCTGCAGCTGGCTTCATGTACAGTAGTCAGCATACATAACGACTATGACTCTTTGAAGTCATTTGTAAGAGATGAATACTTGTGCACATGATTGTGATGGGGGATAGAAAGAGTTATGTGCTGACTGACCCTCCTATATCTGCCCTCAGCTGTCTCTCCGAAGGTTAAATATACCATGTGGCTGCTATGCTACACATTTCCAGCGTGTGCTAAGCACGCTCACGTTACACTGTATTTTTTTTAAATAAGATAACATGGACGGGGTTCGTATGTCAGAGGCCCCTCAGCAGTGTGGGAGGTGAAGAGGTTATTTCACACTGCGGGGGAGAATAGGTAATTTTCTTTATGGATTATGTCATGTATTTTTTATTGGCTGTTGTAAAAGAGCTAGGGGGGGGGGGGTTGTAGGTGTACTTAACAGTGTATTGTTTTCAGAGGGCTTGGAACA
Source organism: Lutjanus argentimaculatus (assembly GCA_034769285.1). Lineage (NCBI taxonomy): Eukaryota > Metazoa > Chordata > Actinopteri > Lutjaniformes > Lutjanidae > Lutjanus > Lutjanus argentimaculatus. Next base: position 837,290 of record JAWZSL010000029.1, on the reverse strand, counting down.
CGTTATGTGTAGTTGAGCAGCATGACGTTGACAAGTGGCGTGGCTGCAAAAGGGATTTTATTACCTGTAGACAATGCTTATGCTGAGAAATTGCTAAAACTAGAACGTTTAAGAGCAAAAGTTCTTGAATTAGAGAAACGTGTAGTGAAAAAAAATCTAAATTTCAATTGCTCAGTTTAAAGGGTAGTTCAACACTTTGGAAATATGCTTATTTGCCTTCCTGCAGAGGGTGAGATGAGCTTGATACCACTCCCACACCCGTATGGTAAAAATGAGGGCACTGCCAGCAGCCTGTTTGCTTAATTTTGGTCAAACACTGGAAAAAGTTAGTCTAAAACCCAGAAATGAGCACTTCTGGTTCCCATGCCTCAAAGTTGATGGGGTTTTGGAACGTGTGTTTGGTTTGATGCCTGAAAGAAGGTCAAACTTTTTACGTGTTAGCGTTGCTAACAAGCGGCTAAATGAGACTGTAAGAGCCAAAATGATCATATCATACTTAACTATTGTTTATACATGTTAGTTATTCACAGATTGTACAGATTTTGCTGTTATTCCCAATGTTTAGTACACTGTGAGTGTATGAACAAGCTTGTATTAGGGAAAGTGCGCCTCCTACTGTTGTAATGAAGAAGTCAAATGAAAAGGCTGATTACTCAGCAGTTAGTGAAGAAAGGAGGTTGCCCACAGTTAGTTTGAATCAATACAGCTCTTTTCATCATGAATTTGGATTACCTTTTTGGGGAATATGTTTTTTTGGACACTTCCTAATTTAGTTCTGCAAAAGGATCTTACTTTGCTGTGTAAAAGGAGGGTTATTCAAGTCTGCTTGGAGAGTAAAAAAGTAAAAAGCCAACAATTCTTTTGACTCCAGACGCTTCAAAGCAAAAGACAAACTACATAGGCAAATGTCTCAAGCTGAAATGATAAAAATTTTGCCAGTACAGAAGTTGTCAGGGACATTAAACATCATCACATCGAACACTGGTCACTTAGTGTTGGAGATGTGAAGTCATGCGACCATGGTGTAGTTTGTTTATTGAGCTTTTTACATCTGGTGATTGCATTGATGCTTCAAAATCTTAAAAGTGGTGTGGTTTGTGAGGATTATCTTGCTGAACAAAAACTTGTTATTTTCTACACTCATCAAAAATCAAATGGAAAAATTGGCTGTTTGTTGAGGGAAGCAGAGGTAAGCTAACTTCCGGGTTGGCCTGCAAAAATACGTCGTCCGTGCAATACTCTATTACATGTGCTGGAACCAACATATCCTCCAAATCATACGCCCAGATAGGTCGTACGTGGACATACGACCCAGTAGAACGTTTCTGGTCGCGTGTCTGGTTGTTTTCTGTTGGAGAACAGGCTGCATTAAGAAAAGCAAAAGTCAATAGAGCAGTGGCGTGGTGTATCAGGGAGGGTGCCCCTCCCTGGAATAGAAGACCCGAGTACGAATCCCGGAAAGGCCAAAACTTCTTAACGCATCTCTTTTTGGGGGTTAGGGTTAGGGTAAACGTACGTATAGGTCGTATAAAGCTGCTGTCAAAAACGACCTCTCTGGTCGTTTTCTGTTGGAGGACAGGCTCGCTGGAACATATTTACAACTGCCTGAAAGTTCAAAAGCATGTATAAACTTCAAAGATTTTGCTCACTTTAGTAGTAGTTCTACAATTTAGAAAATATGCTTCTTCTTTTCTTGCAGGGGGTGTGACATGAGATTGAGGCCACTCCCATGTGTGCATGCTAAATATGAAGCTATTGCCAGCAGCCTGTTAGCTTAGCTCAAAAACTGGATAGAGCTAGCCTAACCCAAAATGTAAAAACGACATGTTTGGCACTCTTAAAAACCACAAGGTGATGTTTTTTACAAATTGAGCCAGATAATGTGTTAATAGTGAACTTTAGGGATGCCTGCCAGGATTCAAAATACCCCAAAGTCCAGTTCATTTCATTAGTGTGATCACTGTGTACCGTACCCGGGCATGGTTTGTTGATCCAAGGTGGTCTCAAGTACGATTCATGTGTACTCAGTCAAGGTTCGCATAGGATGAGAAAACTACAAGGAAGTGGACTGCTATTGGGATCTTGCAATTGGCTGGCTTTTCTGCACAATAGCAACAATATAAACAAATGCGTGGATGATGACTCAAGTGTGCCTACTATGAAATCACCCTAAATCAACCTTGTAAATTTTTTAAATAAATAGGTTATAAATAAGTTTGTAGAGTGCATGTGGGGTGTGTAGGTGTATCATGTCTCATCTGCCAAGCGAAGAGATTCATTGGTGTTTTGACAGTGAGGTGCTATAGGATATGGTCTCACATACCTAGACACCACGCACGCTCATGCACACACATAACCTAACGTGAACTGAACTGAATGTCAAGGATTCCATATAAGGAACTGTTGTCCTTAAAATCCTTCTGGCTAAGTTACACAGCTTAACGTTGATTTATAACAGTTTAGACATGCTGGTTATGACTGTTTAGATATGTTCATTGCAGACATAGGGGGTCATAGGATACTACTGGTAGTATTGATACTAAGCTTTTTGAAATGCAACAATAAAATACATTTTTACTTGTGTAATCACAGAAGTGTTCTGATCTTATTAAAGTGTGTTAAAGTCATTTAAAACAAAGCCCCAAACTCTAATTAATGAACGATTGTCTCTCTCGTGTTCTTTTCTGTCTCTTTCTCTTCCTTCTCTGTCCTCCTTCTCATCAGAAGAATACATTAACCAGCATCTCACCCCCGAGGATGTGACTCTCATGCTGACAAACTATGAATAGCTCTCGCCTTAATGCACAGCTCATGTGGAGTAGAGCAACGTATTCACTTGGCTTAACATTATTATTTCATGCTTCCCCTCCCTGAATCTATACAGAATTTTTTGCATATTGTTATAGTAAGCAGTTAAGCTCAGCTGAGGTCGTCCGGTCTTATGGGCTGTATTCAAACTGAATGAGATTGGAGCAGCTCAGCAAATGTGATTAGAATGTCCAGGGTAATCGGAAGCTTTCCATTACATGAGGACTGCTTAACTAATTGATTGTTTTCTGTGTTCTCAGAATAAAAGAATGGGTGGACCAGATGCAAAAAGAGTTGATCACATTAACAGACTCAGCCAGTGGTATGAAGAACCTAATGGGGGTAAGCATGACTTTTTGTTCACACACACACACACAACACACACACACACACACACACACACACACAGACTCTAACTGTTGCTCCAAATTAGGGGTCAACTGATTATTGGATCCGATAGTTTTTTACAATTATCGGAATCTGTGTTTTTTACAATCTGGTTGCCGTTAAGATATATTAATTTAAAAATGCCCTGCTTCAGATCTGATGCAGCTGCCTCTCTCTGTCTGTAGTGATCATTCTGTTGTCTCACTCAGTGTCCCGCTCTCACTGACACGGTGACACGTCATCAGTAATAGCTATCATCACTGAAGGCTGCTGTGCCACAGACAGGCAGTCAGCCACAGAGGAAGCAGACCACTGAAGTTTTGTGTTTTTCTAAATTCTGACACCAAGTTTTTCATTTTTATAGCAAATGTATATCTGTTCCATTTAAATGTGGGTTTGCTTGATTATTTCTAATCGATATCTTATCAGCCCTGAAAAAACATATCCGTTGACATCCATATAGACTTGTATACATTTTTAGACCAGTTTCTAAAAAAAAGAGCAAAGTTTATAACCATTACATTTTAAAGTTGACCTGAAATTTTAATATTTCGCTTTTTGTATATGGAGATATAAGCTATAACAGGCTTACTGCAATTTGTATGTTTTTTAATTGAGTAAAAAAGCATTATTTTATACATATTTGTGGAAACGATAACTAAGCTTCAAGCCTCTTGGTTTTGATTTTTCATGGCAGTAGCTGACTGACATTTTAGGGCTAGCCATGCTAGGAGACGCACTGTCAACTGCAAAGGTGCATGACTGACTGGGGCACGTCAGAGTCCGGTATAGCTTAGGAACATTGACACAAGATGCTTTTTAGATCAGTCTGCCCCTTTACGACATACAACATGACCCATCATGCTTTGAGATTGTATTCCACTCAGAGAGTGGATCTAGTAAGCTAGGCTATGACATCTCGTAGTTGGCCTAGCTTGCTAATGTCAGCATTAATTTCCTCTAGACATTCTAGAGGAGTAGCCGCTTACACTTGACAGGTTGCGGGCTGGAGCCTATCCCAGCTGACATTGGGCAAGAGGCGGGGTACAAACTGGACAAGTTGCCAGTTCATATCAGGGCTCACACATAAAGACAAACAACCACTCATGCTCACATTCACACCTACGTGCAATTTAGAGTTTTCAATTAACCTATTATGGGAGAAGGCAGGAGTACCCATGCAGACACGAGGAGAAAATGCAAACCCAGCCAGCTGGGGGATTTGAACTCAGACCGTCTTGCTGTTAGGTGACAGTGCTAACCACTGCACCACCATACTGCCTGCTTTAGAATCCAGTACACAACCAATCTAGCTCGACAGGGATATGAATCTCAGATTTTAGGGGAGTGCCAAAGACAGATCAGAAATTAGTCAAGGTCAGATATTTTAGGTGACATAAACATGAGAAAAACACATTTTTGAGTAAAAGGAATCTTTAGGGGACATAGGAAGGAGGGGGGTGTAGCTAGTGTTAGTTGTCTCTCTTTCACCAGTCAACTTGTGGTGAAAGCAAATGACCAAACTGTCAACACTCACAGCAGTGGGGGGTTCTGTATCCTTAGCCCTATGACATTACCCTGGGAACTGAAACACAACACAAAGTAAGTAATGCACAGAGTAATGTACAGAAGGGAGTACTCAAACACACACAGATGGGATTGAGCAACGGCTAGTTTTAGCCCACAGGCTTGTTAATTGCCCATATTCCTTTAAGTGATATAACAAGTTATTTTTAGTGCCCCTACATATTTCACTAATCATTTTACCATTACAACATTATCAGAGAGCTTGAGAAGACATTTGTAGGGGGCACTGCCACTGCACATACTTACATTTCTTCTTGTTGTAAATTATACTTTGGAAACAAAACGCCATGGATATATTCACTGATTTCATAGCTGATTGAATTTTAATTTCAGTTTGACCTTCAATAATCCCCATTACGCAGATTAAGTATTGACTCGAATTTTCGTGTGTGGTCTCTGTCACTTGCTCCTCTTACACTCATTAACCCTCCTTGCACGAACTCAGCTGTCACAATACATCACCAGTCTATATATAGTAGCTTCTCATTAGACATAACGCTGCATCATTTCATCCTGCCAGCCCAATGTACATGCTCAGACAAGATCAGCGTCACGACTATACCGTGTTGGCTATAGTCCTTGCGCGCACGCACTCAAACACCCACACACACACACAAGCCCACATCTGACAAATTAGAAGAAGCTTTTCAGATCCACATTGATTGACATAATGCAACTGGCACTGGTGCTCCCCACTCCCGAAACTCAAGTCGGCTTTAAAGCATCACGGAAATCATTACAAAACATGTTTTTAGTTGATGCTGTGGCATGACTTGTCAGCAGAAATGAGAATGAAATATATCGATATTTTATGTGACTGAGTCTTCTTACACCGTTGTTGCCGTTGGAGAAGCGGATGCTTTAGGCGTCGCTCTTGTTTCAAGAAAACGTGCCATGCATGGCATGCAGAATTTAAAAGGGAGTGTTATGCAGCTTGCAAGTTAATAATACATGTGGCGATATGATCCAGATTGCCTGTACAGTTCATCCTGTAACTTACAACTTGAACAGCTTCCAATATTGTGAATGGTAGACACAATTTATAGACTGTGCACAGTTGTACCTTTTGCCACTGGTAGTGATATTAGTTTTCACCTAGAGATTCCTAGATCCACTGAATAAAGTGGGTATTTCAGTTCAAACATGCAGATTAAATATAGAAACATACCTTGTAATAATCCAAATATAAAATTTAGTAGTACTACTCTTGAATATTGCTCTTGCACTAAAGCAAAATCCATCGGACGCCTGGAGGATGAAGACAAATATGCACGAGCCTCAGTTCTGTGGTTTGAATGTCGGACAATGAAATCCCTCCAGGCTGCTAAATAATTGGCTGTTTGGCATTTGTGTTTCTTATTTCTTTTGCTGGAGCATACTCCATAGCAGAGTAAATGGTCTTGTTACATAACCTGACATTGCAATTTAATCAGCGGACGTGTAGCTCTTTTTTGAAACATCGTGCATTGGTCAGTGACGTTCGATGAGGACTAGAGGATGACCACTGATGCACAGTAACAGTCTGTCTGTGGATAGAAAAAATCTTAAGACTGAGAAAACTTGAGGAAAATCCCTTTGAGGACTGATCACATCTGTGCAGTCTGTTTGTATCTGAAGACATGATGACTAAGTGATTATTTGTGATTATCCTTAATTGGAAAGCTTAGGTTTGATTCTTAAGTAGCCATTTCTGCTGAAAGGGATTAAAAAAAACAACTTATTTTCACATGCTCATCTGTTTTAATGCTATTCGGAGGAGTGATATTCGGTTTATATAATGTTGGAAAAGGCTGTCTAACGGCAAGTGAAAGCAGTGAAAATATTCTAAGTACAGCACACACTTCAACTACTGTACAGTACATTGCTTAGCTTCCTACACAAGTACTGTTGCTGCTTCTCCAAACTGGGAGTATGTCGACCGCCATCGACAGTTGGTAATACACTAAATATTGATAAGTATCTCAAACAACCCTTCAAATAATCTGAACTATCCCTTTAAGTTCTGCTTCACCTCTGACCCCTGCTCTTCTCCTCTGGTTGTCTCAGATATATCAAGAACACAGATCTCAGTTCACTGTGAAAACCAACAATGCGAGGGACCTGGTGGGGACGGCTGCTGGGAATATAGAGAGGCTGCTCGCTAACCGCTCCGAAGCCCTGAAGGTGAGTGGGATCTCCAAACACAAACATTATCTCATGGCAACCCTGCTTGAGGTTGAGGTCTTGAGAAGAGACAGCGTTTGGTTGTCGTATCTTCTCTTATATTAACCTGACCATTAAAAACTGCTGTTCATTTTGTGTTTGTTAGCGGAGCAGAAAATGCAAATTCTGATCTGTTTGTGAGATCAGGTCCAGTGTCTCTCCAAGCACAGTGCCCAGGGAAACCCACAGAAACAGTCTGCTTCTCCTCATTTCACGTCAGAACAGACACTGGCACACAGCCGCTGCTTCAGGCCGTGCACTGATACAATATAAGCAGACATCCTCCAGCTAGATGACTTAATTCAAAGTTACCGGTCTGGGTTGCTACATGCCAAAAAATGCTAAAAAATCCATTGTGTCTGCATGTATTGTATCACTTTGCTTTTTTTGGAAAATGTTATTTTTACAGATGACCCTGTTTAGCCTCAACTTTCAGGAATCCTTCATCTTTGCTGTGACCACTGAGGCTGAGTTTGACCTCATACCTAATCCATACTGGCTGCATCATGGGTCATTTGAGTTGGACAAAAGCAAAATGCAAATTGGGCTACGCTAACCCATTGCTTTCATTTTGTAGTGCCCTAAAGTGTTCCTGGCCACATGTAGCTGAGCCTTTCCTTCTTGAATGACTGACCAGACAATTTAAAGACCTGAAGAGAACTGGTCTCCAGAGGATAGTTCCAACAACAGGTTGACTTTTTTGGCGTTTAGTGAAATTCTTTGACAAATGGATGGATTTCCAGGAAATTTCATGCTGATATTTCGTCTAGCGCCACCTGTAGGTCAGACTTTTCTCTTATCCAGTTGAAATATCTCAGCATCTTTCAGATTGATTGACAGAACATTTTGTGCGTTTGTGGCCCCCAGAAGACTTTTCTCACTGACTTTGGAGAACCTTTCACTATTCCTTCACATTTGTGGTTTTGAGTGAAATGCCTCGACCTCTATTTGGATAGTTTGCCAAGAAATCTGGTATACATATTCATGTCCCCTTTGAAGGAATTGTAATAACTTGGGTACCAGGGAACTCATGCGAACTAATAAGTATTAAAAAGCACTGAGTTTAACGTTCTCAAAATTTTGTGCAGCTTGGATGTTTGCATCATCTAACATTAGTCATGCTGCTGATGTAAGCACAAACAAAAGAAAACGCAAAAATATTCAATGCAGTATATGCAAGGGGGTCCCTGCTCCATCTATCAGGAAGGAGGTCCATGTCCTGGAAAATATTGAAGACCCCTGATATAGACTCATAGTCTTGTTTGCCTGTAGTTACAAAGGACAACAATCTAAATTGATCCCTACAACCTTTCACTGCTCCTTAGTTTAAAGACAACAGTATCTGGCCAACTGAATTAGGATCTCCGGGCGCTCCCGGTCTCGATCAATCTGGCTCTGAGAGCCAGAAATATCCAATTAAAGCCAGACAGCCTGTTGCCATAGTTACATCCTCATTGATTACCCCATCAATCCAGCCGAGCATTTTGTTTTCCTTACATTCCGATAATTGTTGAGGGATGAGGGACAATTAGTTTTCGGTGTTGTCTTGTCACACCTTGGGAGAGAGACGCGGCTGCTCAGTGGACTGATGGCAGCAGAATAGAGTTGTTAAACTACAGGCTCTTTTCTTCTGTTTTATCAACACCATCTGCTGTGTGTTTCACCTGCATGAGTTAGCAACAGTTGTTGAGCTCTTTGCTGAGAGTGTGAAAACATCGAGGGAGACGGGGATGATATATAAATATATATATATTAGCTAAACACCATATGCTGACGTTCTTTTTTCCTCTCAGAAAGTTTGTTTACTTGTCACCACATTAGCATGTAAGAGGAGAAGGCCATGGTGGCATGGTAGCTACTGTAAATAGTGTTCTGTGAAGTGAAGTTGAGCCAGGTTTATAGGGACTGTAAATAGCTGCTGTGTCGATTTAGCTGAATCGAGAATTGAAATGGGAGCATTGAAAGGATGACGACAGCATCTGTAATGTTCTTGACCTGACCTGCACTGTAAAAAATCCTACAGGTATTTAGTGGAATCAATTTATCACTTAACATGAATATACAAGTTTCTTTTGTTCCAGTTAATTAAATTTGAAATTTCTCAGATTTATTTTCAGTTTTTCTAACTTTAAGTCTCTTGACTTGAAATGATGAGTTGGATGAACTGCACAGAGTTCAATCAACTCATTAAATTAAGTTTCTTAGGAACTGACCCTTCCTTTTTATAGTTTAAAGAAAACAGGTATGATGAAAACTTGCTGTGTGTCTCTAATACACTTTATGATAAGTCCTGGTTGCTTGTTTTCACAGTAGCTAATGAATATAAAAAAAAAATAAATAACTGCAGTTTCACATATTGTCTTTCCTCCAATGCTGGAACAAAGCAGCTCAAACAGGAGCAGCTGCAGCTTAAGGTGTTTTTTTGTGTCTGCACTATAAAAAAGTTGAAACTTATTTCAAAAGATTTTTGAGTTTCTCAGCTCAGCTCAACTCAACTCAAACTCTAAAGTTTTGGAAAAAGTTTAACCATGTAATAATGTTTTGTAGAGACGATTCACTTCTCTTCTTTAGATAAATCTTTGAGTTTTAGAAACTCCCCCAAAAAAATGTATTTGAAAATTGCTGAGTAAACTCATCAGAGTGAAACTGAATAATGGTTAATAATTTAACATTTTCAGTTGCAACCATTTAGTTTTCAAGGACCCAAATGATATAAATTAGATTCACTCACTCACTGTGAGCATTTTTTGAAATTCAAATTTTTGGAGGTTTCTAAAACTCAAATTATATTATTATTATAATATATTACATATATTATAATTTATACATATTATAAATTATCTCAACAAAAAAAGATATACTGTATGTCAGCAATTCTTTGTTTAGTTTATTTTGAAACTTAAAAGTTTGACTGATTAAAAAAACCGAAATCTAAAGAATTTTTAGATTAGGTTTCTTGTTTGTAATGCAGATTTAGATTAGATTTTTAGTTTTTTTACAGTGTGAAATGAAGTCTTGACTTTTCAAACTGAGAAAATGTGAAACAAAATTACATTTGTTTGTAAAGTTTGTCAGTGTGACTGAAGAGTTGTTGCTCCAACTTAATATCTTAAATTAATTGAGCATATTTTCTGAAGTGCAACTAAATTAATAAAAAAAAAATTGACTAGAAAAGTTTATTTGTTTTAGATCATTACCTAATTTCCTCCACTTGTCTTTTAAAATTCAGTCCACTTAAATTTTTAAGGCAACCTTTTTTTTTTAAGTTAAAGATTTACAGTGTACACAAATTCTAACATTTCTCTGCACTGGTAACAACTTATGCAGTAAAGAATCCCTTCCTTTGCCGTACCTTCACCACCCTTGTTCTTTTATTCCCCATCATCTCTTCATCCTCTTCCCTCCATCCTTCCCTCTTTTCTCTCTCTGTATCCTTTGTTCCATTTGGACGGGCTGATTGCACACAGCATGAGGTGATCATGCAAGAGAGCGATTGTGTGAGGCGTTATAACTCTCTATCAAAGAGAAAGAGAGAAATTGAACGGCCTGGTGTGTAGGAGAGAGAAATGATGATGAGCAGAGTTGGAGTGGGAAGAAGTCCATCAGAGCACTACGCCACACCTCCCATGAGGCAGTGTACAAAAGACTAGAAGCCTATTACAGACCTGCCATCCATTAGGAGCTTTGCCTCTTAGTACACAATTCAACAGGCATCACTCTCTAGTTGTTCACACAGCACTGCTATGTGCTGTCGTAAATAAAAAAGTTTCCACGTCCACATACTGTTACACCGACTGAAGTTATTTTGTGATTAGATGCTGCTAATGGCATTTTTGGACACCTTGTTTTCCCTGAACCTGGCCCCTCTGCTGTAGATATGTAACATTACATTGATATAATAAACATGAAATACGTTACGTTATTCTTCACATTCACATTTGAAATCTCCGAAATCAGAGAGTTCTGACATTTCTTTTAAAAAATGACTCAAATTATTTCATTAATCGATTATCAAAATAGATGCAGATTAATTTAATAGTCGATTAATTATAGATTAATTGTTGCAGCTCTACGTGTTTTATGTTTGTTGTTAGGTTTATTAGTTTGTCCAGGTGTTCCTTCCTTTGTCATGCACAATTTATTGATTGATTGGTTAATTTAAAGATAAGATTTTCCACCCAATGAAGCTTTTTTTTTTACTGGAGGCCATGATAATGAATAGGCAAGTGTGTGTGCACCGTGTATGGTAATATATCTTTCTTTATTTTAAAATTGGATTCCTACTAATAATCCCATTTTTACTTAATGTTTCCGATTACATCTTTTTTTTTATCTGTGACTGTAATGGAATACAGTTACTTTTTTGTATCCAGATTATGTAATCCCATTACATGTAATGCATTACTCCCTAAGTCTGAACATACCTAGTAACCCTCAGTTATCCACGTGCACCTAAAAGCACAAACTAATTAGTCTTTTTTCCCCCCAGTATTATTGTTTTGGTGTAATGACTTGTCCTGTATTTGCCCAAACACATTCCCACCATCCTGTACTGACGCCAGTTTCTCCTGTCAGTCACACCCCTTCATTCAGAATGACACCAGTCTGCATTACAAACTACTGAGGCTGCTCTTTGTCTCTTTCTCTTTTCATTTGGATCTTCATTATGATGACACGTTATCTGCGTATCTACAGAAAAAATAAAACCACACCACCACAAAACAACATTTCAGATGAATACTGTAAGACATCATGCCAGAGCGCTTTAAACCCCTCTGAAATCGCCTGTGTTTCCGCCCCCTTCAGCTGTACAGTTGAGGCTGTGTTGTGCCTGAAATAAGGCGGACAGACACCGCCTCTCTGACTGGTGGCATTTCTCTTTACACCGGGGCAACTTGTCTCCTCTGGCTACGCTTTGCAAGTGTTTACTTGTTTGTGTGTGGGTGTGGTGGTTGGGTGCATGTGTGTTTGCCAGCAATTGTCAGGGAGCACAATCCCATTAGAATGATGGCTGCTGTCATTAACTTAATCAGGGGCCCTCTTGGATTTGCTGTCTGTCAATCTGACATCTGCCCGTCCTGTCACCTCAATTCAGTCACTGCGTTTGACGGCGGTGCTCCCTTGACATGCAATCTCTCAAATGTTGGCAGCTGTGGCTACTTAGAGGGAGACAGATTTATCATTTTCATTTATTATTATACTCACAGTGGGTCTAACTCTGTCTTGGGTTGTGTACAAGACAAGAAGCACGCTTGCCAAGACTGTATTTCAGCTGTTAAGTGCAAAGTTTTTACCAAGTGCAACTGTAGAAAAGTGAAAGTAAGCATTAGCGTCACTGCAGCAGCTCTGCCACAGATATGCGTCAACAAACTCTCCCCATTTTTAGCAGATTTATGCATGAAAATTAATTAAATATAGTTTCAAATCAATACACTCCACCTAGGACACAGTTATGAGCTGTTCTCTTCATGGCTTTATGCCCAACCAGGAGCATTTTTCCTGTCTTATTTTGTTGACATTGTTGACAGATTTTGCGATTTGGTCAAATTTTTCTTGATTTTTGTGCCTCCACCATGAGTAAGTAGGCTATTTAGTGAAAAGGTTTCTTTTTTCTTTTTTATGATCAGCAGTGTGAACAGGGTCTTTTATTTTGATAAATTGGTGAGATTCTCGATTTCATATTAATATAAAACACAAAGATTAAAATTAATAGGAAAAAAGACAGAATATATTTACTTAAGTGAAATAAAATATAATTGTGGCTGGGCTTTCTCCTACAGCCCAAAGACATGCAGGTTAATGGGTTAATTGGTAAATTGCACGTAGGTGTGAGTGTGATCATGAACGGTTGTGTCTCCATGTGTTAGCTCTATGATGAATTGGCAACCTTGGTGTATCTCGCCTTACGCCCAATGTCAGCTGGGATTGGCTCCAGACCTTCCTGCAAACCTGCCAAAGGATATTTGCTTATAGATAATGAATGAAATAAAATCTGTTTTATGATATATTATGATATATGTTGATATTTAAAGTAAAACAACAATTGTCAACCTATACTCTTCAAAATAAAAGAACTGACAGTGCAGTATAATAGTCTAGATAAGATAAGATTGTGTATAGAATATAAAAGATAATCTAGCACAGTGGTTCCCCACACTGGCAGTTGTTCAAAGTAACTGAGTACATATACTGAAGTATTGTACTTAAGTATAATTTTGAGGTACGTGTACTTTACATTAGTATTTCTATTTTATGACACTTTATACTACCACTCTAATACATCTCAGAGAGAAATATTGTACTTTTTACTCCACTATGCATATCTGATAACTTTACAAACTAGGTACTTTACAAGTTCAGATTTTATAAAGAAAACATGATGTGTTGTTACAGATTGAACTACAATAGAGAGTATGAGTTACAGAACTACATGGCAGAAATGCTACTCGCATATAATATGCAATATTTTCCTAAAAAACAATGCACAGACTCATATAAACATAATCCCTTTTAATCATCACTTAAGACCCACTAAAAGTGTGTGGTGGTGGTGTCTGTATCTGCAGAGACCCTGTCCCCTGCCCTGTGTTTCCTTATATTCTCATTAATTTGCTGTATTTGGAACATTTTACCAGCTCAAAACGTCTGTACTTGACGTCCTGGGAATTAGACTCAACAATCAGTTTTCTTTCTGGTGCATTTATGAACAGCTTGGACACATCATGCCGATTCTACCTTTAAGTAAAGGATCTGAATGCTGCTTCCACCCCCTAGCACTGAGCCATGTCAGGCAGGTGAAGAGTTTGTAGTTATACTTCTGTGTTTATTTTCATTCAAAAATATGTGGATATATTTTATTACCAAATAATAATTAATGCTATTCTTTCAAATCATCTGCATAACTACTCTCTACAATCCATAATCCTTCCACATACCCACAGGCAACTGTACAAGTACACGCAGTTGGGAATCACCATTCTTGGGCAACAACTTCACACAGTCTTAAAGAATATTTTCCGCAGTGTTTTGAGTTTATGCCAGTTTTTGCTATGGGTCGTATTGCTGATGCTGATGTCTGTACACAGTCAGCACAGCTTGAGATATTAGTTCTCATTTTCTTCCCCCAAGTTCTGTCATTCAGGAAATTCGACAGAACTGTTTCATGTCAGTTCTGTCTCCAATCCATCAAAGATGTCCTAGAAACATAGATTTGTGTCTGCCATGTTTCTGCAGTGTTGTTGGGATTGAGTCTGCAGCAGTCGCCAGTATCTGAGAGGACTTTTTTGCTGTTTAGTTCTACATGATAAGTATGAGATGTGGTGCAGTTTCACAGATAGTTCTCATGAGATCTGCTGTCTTCCTTCATTTACAGTTTTCATGTACATGTAAGAGCATGAAAGGGCTGCAAATGTATAGCTCCTCACCCGTCTGTCTCAACCATTTCAAGTTAATGTTCCCAAAGTGTTGGTGATCTGACGGGGGAAATAATTTTGTTTCCAAACCGCCCATGGGCGATCAAAGAATTTGCCTCTTTCATGTTGCGCCACAATATTCTGTATTCGGTACGCGTTGTCCTTAAAAGGATGTCAATTGAAACTAGAATCCTCAACAGGAAAGAAACCACTGCAGTGCCGAGATAACTGCAAAACTTTTACCTCAGACGAAACCCCTGAAAGTCTTGTTGTCAACTGAAATGCGCCTTAGCTGATTATTTTAGTTTTTTAGAGGAAGATATCAGTGTGTGTGTGTGTGCTCGTGTGTGGCTCGTGTGTGTGCGCCAAACTGAGAGTTGTCTCCCAGATCTCTTTGATACTTCAGAAGATGAGTCAGATTCTTTAGGCGGCTGCTGTCGGAGCTTAGTTTCACTGCTGATACAACTCTGGAGATTACAGTCACTGAACCTTTACAGACGCTCAGGCTGCTCAAACTGGAGATCTGTGTGCTCACACATGCAAGTAGAATTACCTTTCCTACCTTTGCTGCCTTCATAGAAGTAAAGGTTCCAAAAGCATTCTTCTTGAAGGGCTGAAGTTCTACTCTTCTGAAAAAACCTGTTTTGAAGAAAGTAGTTCATCAAGGGGCCTTTGTAATCCAGAGAACCCTTTTTGGATGAAAGGATCTCAACAATCCTTGAAGAAATCTTTCATCGAGGGTTTTGCACCATAATCTTAAAAGTTCTCGGTAGACCCCCTTGGTGAGTTCTTGATAAAACTTTTGGAATATAAAAGGTTCTCAGTAGAACCCCCGAAGTGGGTTCCAGATAAAATTCTTGGATATAATATAAGAAGGTTCTCGATAGAGAACAAAAGTCATGGAATATGAAAGGGTTCTCTGTAGAATCCCCTGAGTGGGTTCTTGATAAAACCCTTGGAATAAAAAAAGTTCTTGATAGAATCACCAGGATGAGTTCTAGATAAAACTCTTGGAATATAAAAAAGGTTCTAGGTAGAATCACTTGGGTGGGTTCTTTTTAGCACCTTTATAAGGTGGAAAGGTTCCGGATAGAAACCCCAAACAGGGCTCTTGGTGGAAACATTAGACCAAATAAGGGTTCTCCGTAGAACTTCTTGTAGTTAGTTTGGAGTAAAACCTTTCACAGACATCTCTATAGGTATGACCCTTTATGTTTTTGTTACAGGTTCTCATTTATAAAAGGCTCTAACAGAAACCAAACAGGGTTCTCCTATGGCGACAAGCCGAAGAACCCTTCATGGTTCTAGTTATCACCTTTATTTCTAAGAGTGTGAGCCTTTACTCACATCCCTGAAGTCCCTCTCCCTTCTCTGGTTCTCCATTCTTGTCACGTATGGTCTTTTATTTTCTCCTGTTCTGTCTTTTTTCTTTCGTTCCTCCCTCCAACCCTGTCCTTCCATCCTCATTGCTCATGACTCCCTTGTAACTTCCTCTCCCATAACTTCACCCTGATTCTCTGTCACTCTTCATTCCCGTTTTCCTGTTTTTTGCCTTGCCCTGTGTTCCTCTTTTCTCCCTTTCTGTCCTTTCCTATTTCTTCCTGTTTGGATGCATGTGTGTGCGTGTGTGCGTGTGTGTGTTGTGTTGTGTGTTGTGTGGTGTGTGTTGTGTGTGTGTGGTGTGTGTGTGTGTGTGTGGTGTGTGTGTGTGGTGTGTGTGTGTGTGTGTGGTGTGTGTGTGTGTGTGTGTGTGTGTGTGGTGTGTGTGTTGTGTGTGTGGCACAGTTTGAATATGGATGATAAATTCTTCTGAAGGTAAGGGAATGTTACACTTTAAAATTTGATCCCCTCTCTCTGTCCTGCCTGTCGTCTCCGTCTTTCCTCTTCAGGCCATTCTATCCTTTATAGCCATGTTAAAAATAAACCAGCATATCATGTTTTTGTTACCATATCTTACCATTTAGCATTCATGTAAACAACCAGAATGTTGCTGTGCTTAACTGCAGTGGAGTTAAAATTAAAAACTTCTTGCAGCATGAATTCAATTTAAAATGGGACATTGTTCACATCTAAAACGATATTTTCTCTGTGAAAAACAGTTTTCTCTGAGGAAGACTGAAACATCTGCTCTTCAGTATATTAAAAGTGCTTTTTGTGTGGTGCTACAAGTGTGCATCTGCTTTTCTCCATCTCAGAGAAGACTCCCAACCAACCTTTGTTCCCGTTATGTAAACTGTGTTCCTACTACTACAGTGTTCAACTTGCTTCAGCCTATTTTCTGGGATTTCATATACAACTCACCTAAATTGCAAACAAATTGTTGGTCACAGAGGGAGAGACGTGAGGAAAAGACACGGCATGACAGAATACGTGCTTGTGTAAAAACAAGCGGACGTTTAGATTCACTTTCTGAGCATATCAACAAGTAAACTTGCAGACAGATCTTGTCTGAGTGGGGCCCACAGTGTCAGACATAAAAACCCCTGATCTTATAATGTATCCAGCTAAGGATAAAATATTATTACCAAGTGTAAATGTGGCCATAGTGAGGATGCCTGAGGGTTTGGATACATTCTGCATTAGTACATTAGCAACATGTTACAATATGGCAGCTTCATCAGTGGCCTTAAGCTTCAAACTATGGCACTGTAGGCACCCTTTTAGGCCCCTCTAGCATCGGTTTTGCATATGCATGGCTCTGCAGACTAGTTAGCGACAATAAACACACAACATCTGGGGAGACTTTCAAATAAAGGCACAAAAATTACTTGTCACTTATCCAGACATCCTTTTCTGTTTTTATCAGTCTTTTATTGAGAGTCTCTTGAGTTTTTCTTTTATCATCTGTCTTTCACAATGAGGCTGTGAAGGATAGAAACGGCCTGAATAGCATTGTGAAAATCTGTTGTGAGATCACTGAAGTGAAACAAAGAGATCTAAATTGTTTTTGCAATCAACAAATCCTCTGAAAAGCCAACAAGTATCTTGGCTTCCTCTGGACACATTCTTGCTAGTGAATATTCTCTGGTGCCATCCACAGGGTTTTTTTTTTTTAACCAGCGTCATCATGTATTTTCATATTATCTTTTTATTGTGCTTTAGTAAGTTTATTTATTAGCATTAATTATAGACTCCATTCCACATTAATGCCATCTGAAACAGGTGTCCAATGGCAGGCTTATACCCTCTGCATTTGGTGAGTCAGACGACACAGGACACGAACACCGGTCTCCTTGGTGAAGGTCCCATGTTTGTTTGACCCATCCATCCTGACACTGACAGCACAGTAAACATAACATTACCTACAATATCATAGTGTGAAGCATAGGGCCACTTATCAAGCTGACATCAGATATAATCACCTTTGTAGAAGTTTATATCATTGAATTTTGGCAGCACCTCTACATGTCAGATGTTGACATTAAATTAAAAAAAAAGCATCATGATGCAACAGAGGACCCAGAGTTACAATGTGCATCACCAACAGTTTTAAAAGTTTTAGTTTTAAAATAGATTTTTCTCTTATTTAGTTGACTGACTTAATCAAAGAAACCGACCAAAGGATGAACAGCCTCAGCACACTGCTGCTCTGCACTGTTTACCTCCTCTTACTCAGTTTCTGTCTCTTTTTGTGGCTATGACTCAGATCCTCCTCCACTGTACTATCCTCCAATTGCCTCCATCATTACATCCATCCCCAGCTTACACAGATTTGAGTGCATAACTGTCAGCTACACTATGCATGTAGGTGTGGCCTCTTGATTAATAAAGGATGAACTCACACGCAGAACACACACTCGTGCACCTTAGGTCCATTTGTTCATTACACTGACCCGAGCTTCTTTTTTTAACCTGCCTTGACAGCAGATCGCCTCTGACTCTGTTCTCATCAATAATTGAATCATTCCTCTTAACCAGTACACTTTGATGGGCCCTGTGGTTAACTTCCCCCTGTGGAATAGGTCATTTCTCTTCCCATGGTGACACCGGCAGAGATCCTTAGAACAGCTCATTTATCATGAAAAAGAGGAATATTTTGTGGTTATAAAGCAGAATGCCACAGTCTGTCCTATAATAAGGGAAAGCTCTGCCAATAGGCTGAGTTAAATGCACTTGTTTCCAGCACTGAACAGGTATGTATCTAAAAAAAAATAGGATCTTAATATAATCTAAATCAAACTTTCTTGTCTTGGTTTGAAATTTTGAGTTTTTGCAGCACAACGAATAAGCCAGCTGGACAAGAAAATAATGACATGACTCATGAGTCATCTTGGAATAAATCAACATAAAAGTGAACTGAAATAAAAGCATTTGGACTGATGCCATGCAGATAGTTTTGGGTTTTTGGCACTGACCTCACAGATTCCAACTGATAAAAAAGCAGAAAACACTCATAAAAAGTAGTTTTTTTGTAGCTAGAATTAGATCATAAAGTTATTTTATTTTATTTTATTTTTTTATTGTCTCACATCCCATTTGCTATTCAACTTGCTACTACGGGCTGTGGCCAACATTACACATGGCATATCATTCATTTGTGAGAATCTTGATATCGACTTGGGGACAGGGACATGGGTGGATTGCAGATAGTCTTGTTGTTAAACCTGCTGTCAAATTATATTTACTATTTGTCAATTGTACACAATGTTATTGACTTTGAAAGTTGCTAGCATAACGTTAGAACCATTTGGCTCAGCTGTGAGCCAGAAAGTCAAGAGTTGAGCGGACTAGAAATATATTCCTTTGCCAAGTTGTGTCTAAGCATCGAACCACTTTTCCATTGCATTAGAACCGTATATGATTGCAGTGATTGTTTCAGGAATGAGTCAAACCCTCAAATGTTACCAGGGAAACTGGATTATAGCTTGTGAAAAATGCTACATTTTGATTGCAAAACACATGAAAATATGAATTAATGGTATAAATGAGATAATGCTGCCGGTCAGACACCTCTGGCCTCCATTTTGTCCATCTCTTACATATTTACTTGTTTTATTTGTAGTGGCGGAGTCCGCCATCCTCATGCTGGATTCAGATTACCTAAAAGCCAAGCAGTGTTTCGTCCAACTGGCTTTGTCACCCTGGTTAGTGCTGATCATGACCTGTTATCAAAAATGAGTCTACACAGCAAGACAATGGTAATTTTTTCATCAGCACATCATTTTTTATTTTTGCAAGGTAGTAATAAGAGAAGAGGAACAGCCACTGTGAGCTAAAAGCTGCAGGCTGGCTCCAATACACACCCCAAAGGCTCCTTATCTTCAGTAATGTAACCAGTTTTACTCCTGCTGTCGTGTTTAAAACTATTCTGTCTTTAAGTCTGTAAAGCAGTGACAACAAGTATTTTAGGCAGTGCATAATCACTGTGACATTGCTTCAGCTCTCCCTGTACAATCTTTAGTTTTGTTTTGTCTGTCTTTATTACACATCTATATAACATATAAACTGACACATCCCTTGTTCTTGTAAATGCACAACTTTTGACTTTAAAGGAGAGTCACGTTAGCTGATGGCTGGTCTCAAGATGGCCCAAAACTGGAGAGATTGGGCTGACTTGTTAGGACAGGGGGGAAGGTTATTCTATGTGAGTGCCTTCAAGGAAACTCCCTGTGATGCTTTGTACCCACCTTGAGGGATGCTTGTTGACAAAAGCAGCAGCTTTGGGGGACATGGCGGCCTGCCAAGACCTCCCCCAGACACACCGCCTGCACAGACGAGAGCGGACTGACCTGCAGAGAGGATGTTGTGATTAAAATCAAAGAGAAAGAGAATAAAAGGAAGAATAGGGAACAAGAGAGGTTCTTTGTTCCTAGACACGCTATTCTTGAGTGATGTAGAAGAAATAGATAAATAAAGTGACCATCCAAGAGAGAAAGGGAGAGCATAAGGAGAGGAGATAATGCAGGACTACAGAACAGACAGATGAGGACTGTGCTATTTGAATATTGATTGGTGAGGGTTATCTCAGGCCTGGGATCGCATTAGTGCTTTTGCAGCAAAGCCAAAAAGGTTTTGGCTGCCCACCAGGAGTCTGAGCCACAATCGGTGGCCATTTTGGAAACAAAAACAACAGTTGTTTTCCAACCTTGGCTTCTTGGGTTGGTTTAAATCACCCTGTGCGTGGGTTTCTATCGATAGGAAACCAAATCTTCTTAATTGTGAGTGGGCCGTTGGCGTCGGCACAGAGAGGCAGGTTCGAGGCGAGTCTGAATTTCCGAGGAGAAAGATGGCCCGCGCTACAACGGCAAGATAATGAACAAAATGTTTCGGGTCTCCTGTGTTGCTATCGCATGGGAGCTTTCGCTCTCCACAGAGCATGGACCACAGATGCGGCAGGTTACCATGACACCCTGGTCGCTAAGCAACGTGGGCATCATAAACAGATTCCTCACTCCCCAAAATGAATCACTTCTCATTCTCTTTCATAGGGCACTTTCATTCAAGTGGCCTCACTCCTCATAATCCACCATATGCATGTATTAAACACAAAATTGCCCCTCTAGTAGCGTTTGTGTTCATTAAATTGTCTAAAAAGGATGAGAGCAAGAGTGTGAGCTCTCGAATTAAGTGTTGTGTTATGTAGTGGTGCGTAATTACAGAGGAGTCACTGATCTCCAGTGTCTGGAAGTGCGTTATTAAACCGACACTGGATGACATGCTGTGAGTCATTAGACTCTGCTGTTAAAGCCCTAATCACAGAGTAGGCACACACACACACACACACACACATAGGCTCATTAGACTTCTCACTCACGTTATTTTATTAAGTTATACAATAAAGTGAAAATAGTTTCCCATGTACAATTTGCCATGAGTGCATCCACTTGTGCTCAAAGATCGTACTCTGTAGTGATTTAAATGTTCTATTTTAGATGCCATTCTGAAGAGAGCTCATTATGCAACCTGTCACATTACACAATTACACAATATTTTCTAAAAAAAAAAAAAAAGACCTCTCTTCGAATGCTGGTGAAATTTATCACCTCAGAATTGCTGAATTAACAACATAAATTTTCTCCTAATGTCACATACGGAGGAGTTATTATAGCCTGGTAATTTATGCTGATGGGGCTCTCAGAGCAAGTAGCTTGTTACAGTGTGATCTAATATTATGAGTAGTCATGAGACATAAAAATATTACCTCCTTCAGTCACAATCAGATTGCATAGCGCATAGATTGAAAGGCACTATTATTACTATTGGAGCTCATAAAGAACACACAACTATCACTTATTTGACATTGAATTAAGTTGCTTAAATCATTATATAATAATGCTATATTGTTACTATTGTATTGCTAGATTATTACATTATACTGTATGTTATACAAACCCCAATCATTCATTCAACCTATATTCAGCCAAATGCGGTACAAAGACAAGATAGCCAGTCAACTAGTCACGCGCTTATTTGAAGCCACGCTGTTGAAACACCTGCAGAATGTGACTTGGCATTGACTTGCTGAAAAAAGCAGGGATGTCCCTGAAAAATATGTTGTCTGGATGGCAGCATATGTTGCTCCAAAACATGTATGTACCTTTCACAGATGTGCTATTTACCCATGATGCCATGGGAACTAACTTTGTTATGCATATATGATTAACTACATCCAAACCCTAGCTAAGATTAAAATAGTTCATGTTACTCAGATTTAAAGTATACCTCAACACTTCTGTAATTAAAATAAAAAAAACAGGGAAATATTAACCATTTAGAGGCACTAAGGCCTACTAATATTCAAACATGTAGGCCTATATGCAGTGCCTGTAGTCTGCCTATTTTTTTTCATCTGGAAAGACCTGTAGAGAGCACCCCATCACATTTATTCAACTTTAAGTGCATCTGTTAGATAATTTATTGTCCACAAATAGAGGGAATTTGTTTCCACAGTTTGGAAACTAATAGGAACAATTAAGGAACATCAGCAAAACAAGCTGACACAGAAAAACTCAGGACACACAATACACAATACAGTCACAAAGAGGATGGGTCCATTAGTGTTAGTGCTAGATTGTTAAGGGCCTAGATGGCAGAGGGCATGAAGCTTTTACTGTAGCAGGCTTTTTTTTTTTTTTTTTTTTTTTAGAGATTAGAAATCTGTATCTTTATCTCTGAAGTAGAATGAAAAATGAGATCAGAGCGTGGCTGCACTGCTGTGTTTTCTCCACTGGAAGGGCATCCTAGAGGGCACCACATCACATTTTCTCAATCTTAAGGGCGACCATTAGTGCACGGCATCATGTTTTTCCACTGGAAGAGCACCCTGTGTATCACTTGATAACGTTTTGTCAACTGGAAGGGCACTTATAAGTGCATTTTATCGTGATTTTGCCACTGTAAGGACACCCTAGAGTGCACTTCATATTTTCTGCACTCATAAGTGCGTTTCATCACAGTTTCTCCATTGGGAGGGCATTCTAGGTGCATTTTATCATGTTGTCTTGCACATTGAGCAGCTGTCAAAGAATTTATTTGATGCATCTAGTTGTGCAGTTCACCTGAGAAAAAGATATTGTGCTCACATTTATGAGGTGTAAATCACCAATTACACTAGACCATGAACTGAAGAAAAAAAAATAGTGTAATCATATTGATCACTTAAGTGTTGCCATGTTAAGTGTGGTGCTATCACATTTATTAAATCACTCTCTGGTCTTAGCTGCTGTGGCTGTTTTTCTTATGTCACATAAATATGTCCAGTATCCAGATGGCTGACTCCTCTCTGTGTCAATCAATGCCGTGCTTTGAGCCAAGATGGCTGCTTTCCTGCTCTACATTTGCATGCCAGACGAGTATGAAACATATTTTAAAAAGGAAGCCTGAGCCAACAATGTATATACAGTTAGCAGTGAGGGGGCAGTGCACAAAACCGTTGGAAAGCATGCTTTTACCAGTCAAAAAAAACTTTTCTGTAAACCAAATATCCATGTTTCTCATGAACATCACCAAGATAGGGATCTTTAAGGAATTTTAGTTGTCTGACATGATGCAATATTGTGCAAACATATTTCTGTCCCTCTCACCAAAAAACTATTAATATTTGATGTCTATAATGTTGCATAAAATGTTGATACAGTGAGATAGATTTGCAGTGTTTGTGGGTCTGATTTTGGCCACCAGTGACTCATTATTCACCACTTCCTGGAGTGTGTCTATGTGTGTGTGTATTGTGTGTCTGGCTGCTTTTGTCAGCCCAGCTGTCGCGCTCTCCGTGTGTCTCCACAGCTCCAGCTTTGTGTTTGTCATCTCTGTTTTCCTGCATGAAACTTATCAGACGTACAGTATATGCATACAGAGCGGGAGTGTACATTTGATGTGTCTCGCTCGTTACTGCTCTCTGTCACATTCAGTGCAGTTCAGGCATCGACAGCAGCAGCTGTGCTACAGGATAAATGTGTCGTCATGCGATGTGCAAAAATGATAGTTGACATTGTTGACTATTTCTTTTTTTTTTTTTTTTTTTTTGTCTGCTGAATTTTTTGCTTTCTTGGCGGCTTGATATATCAACAACAGCTCGGTGTGATGAGCACCGAAACTGAAACGAATTGGGGTGTGAAATGATCGCTGACAATAAATCCACACAGAGCATTGTTGCCAAAACACTGTCTTATCTCTCTCACAGTTAAAGGGATAGTTCGGATTATTTGTGCAGGGTTGCATGAGGTATTTATCAATAGTTAGTGACAGCAGATACAGCAGATGGAGGTCGGCACGGTCCCCGTTAGTAGAAGCAGAGTGCGGGCATCAGCATGGAAGCATAGCGATGTACTGCTCTGGACAGGATCAGCAACAAAATTGTAGTATTTTAACCGCTTAAAATAGATCCACCTAAAAAAAAAATCAAAATCAGTTTAAGTGTGCAGAATGCCATCTACTGTAGGTAATACACTGACTATCAATAAATATCTTATAAACCCCACATCATATTAATCTGAGTTATCCCTTAAAAGTGGGAGCTAAAGGAGGTAGCATCAAGCCAATCCATCTTCTGATTACAAAAGAGCGATCTAAAAAAGCCAAATCCAAGGTGAGTGAAATTGTGACATTACTTCAAGAGCTGTGCAGAACCACCATGTCAACATTGCAGCCGGGTACAGCTGTAATTGGGGGTTGTTTGCAGCCAGCTGGCACGCAGATAGCGTGCAGGCTGGAAGAGTTTGCTGCAGGAGAGATGAGCTGTCAAACCAGCGCGCAGCAGTAGATGGCAAGACCCGCGCCAGTCTCTAACAAGTCACTTCCTGGGAAGTTGATGTGTTTTTGAGAGCTATTTCCTCTCTAAAACACCAGTGATGTAGTAAAAGGGGTTAACTTGTTAACTTACTGTACTGTACAGTGTCTTCTTTCTTGTGTCAATCCGCCTGAGTGTGCGTGTGAGTGCACATCTTTCTGTCTGTCTCCCCCTTTTCTTCCTCACCACTCTCCTCCTGGCTCCCTACAGGCTGAGCAGGATAGATCTGACTAAAGTGCTGCCAGTCACAACAGCAGATGCTCATGTTTCCTCTGCTCTCCCGTGCCTCCCTACACATCAGTGAGATTGCAGGTGTGTGTGTGTGTGTGTAATTGTGTGTGTGTGTCTTTGGTCCTGGCAGGACTGGATGCTCTAATCAGACTGCCAGGAACGTGTGTCAGGAAAGCAAGCCTGTTTATACATCAGATCTTTGTGTGTTTTACGGTGTTCTTAGATCGCAGACATAAAGGACGTTTTTGGGTACGTGCGTGTGGAAAAACTTAACTTACATTAATAGATCTTAATCCTCAGTGATTTCCATCCCTTCAATCACTCCTTCTACACTGAGACATGAAGAGTCATCTAAATTAGACAAGTCTGTCCTCCATTATAAGTTAGTGACAGCTGTGATTGATCACCGGAAAGCCAGCACTCCCACGATCATCCTCTAACAAGACACCAAAGGCAGCGAGAACAAAAAGCGAGAAATTAAACATCATAAATCCAAAAAAGCTGTGTTGAGGAGCATTTTTTTGTGCTGAGAGCAGAGCAAGAGAGATCAGGGTATTTCTTTGTCCCCGCTTGGTGCGCGTGTTTGGTTTATAGACAAACATGCACAAGGATTATATATTATTTGTTGTATTAATTCTTTTTGAAGAGATAATTCAGATTATTTGATGTGGGGCTGTATGAGGTACTTATCAATAGTCGGTATTATACCTAAAGTAAAAGCAGGGAAGCTAAGCAATGTACTGCTGTGGACAGTTCATGTAAAAATCTGTCTGTCTCTCATTAAAACTACATATATACATTTGTATTTCTCGTATTTTGTGGCTCAGGTTTATGTGGTTTATCCTTGCTTTTGGTATATTACACATTTGATGTATAAATCACATTTTTGGAGCAAAAATCATTTGATTTGGATCTTCGTTTAGTGACATCAGTAGGAGATTTATAGCATTACAGTGGACATGATTCATTTTCTCCAAAAATGAAGACAAACACACACAAACACACACACAACAGACACCACACACACACACACTCCCTATCCATGTGCATACAGTGGATTTATGGGAGATCTGTGATACAGTGGTCACATGCAGCTTGTTAAACACTTTTTTTCCCACATGCTCATTGTTAGTAATACAGCCCACTTTCTTTTGTCGTTTTAGAAAGTGGGCTCTGTCTCTTTCCAATACTTAAAGGCACACTATGCGCGATTTTCCCAAAACGAAACAATGCATGGGCTCGTACAAAAATAAGCCCTCTCAATTATCAGCCACGATCCACCAGAAGTGTGCGGTGGCACCTGCATCTGCAGAGACCACACCCACTGCTTATTTTCTCATTATTTTGCTGTGCCCGGGACACTTTACCAACACAAAACTGACTCCTTCAGGAAGTTGTGATGATGCGATTGCGCCAATTAATGCAAAGTCAACCAACCTTGCAATTTTGTCCAATCACCACAACTTTTCCACAAAACTGACCAATCATTGTAGCTTCCTGTGAGATGCACCCATCATATCGAATACAATTTCAAAGCAAAAAATACCTAAAAGCATTGCAGCATGCGTCACAATTTTTTTTTTTTTTTTAGAAAATCTGCTGTGAAATGGGAATGAGAGCACGACACTCAACATTCAACTATCTCTGTGTTAATGCATGGACTGTAAGCATCATATTCAGTCACAGGCCTCTTGTATCTCAGTGACTGCACATCTTAAGTGCATTTGACAACAAGGAAACCACGACTTAACACAAAAACATGGCACCAGAGTTTGATGTGTTCTCAAGCTTCTCAGGCATCAACCTACACAGCATGAACCAGGCACAGATCATTTTCATTATCTGTTCTGTAACTCAGCAATATGTTCTCATTAGTCATTCTATAGCAGCTTGCTGATATCATAAAATTTAATGCCAGCTCATTAGTGGGTCCTTATTTTTGTCGTGCTTGTTTATTCTTATTACTTACAGCACTTTCTGCACTTTCTGGAGATGGTTTGCAGTTGTTTCTCAGCTCAAAACCCATCACAACTTTGAGACTTTGTGTTGCATCACAATTTCTCTGACTCATTATATGACATGTTTATGTGGCACCACCGAGTACAAAACCTGTGAAAGACTCTTAAGTCCAACAGCACTTAAGGGCCACGCTGCAAGAGTGTGGTTTGAACATGAAAGAGCAGATATGTGAAAGAAACTGAAACAGCTGCAGACCTTTGACTCTCTGACCTCTGGATCGGCTGCAGAGATCCTCATTAATGAATGCCTGTTCCTCTGTGTGTGTGGTGTGGGCATATATTGCTCATGTTGTGGGAACATAAACCTGTTTACACACTCACATTGTGGGGTCTTTTCTGGGGACAAAACGCAAGTTCCCATAACGTAAATCATTAAATTTTAGGGTGAAGACTTGGCTTGAGGTAAAGGTTGGCTAAGTAGTGATTATGTTTAGGTTTAGGTTAAGCCTCCAGGAAATTAATGCTAGAGTAATGTTTTGTGTGAGAGACACACATTAACATACATATTATGCATTAAGCATTGATTTTTCTGTTTTCTTTGTCATTTATTTGAAAGTAATTTATTTGCAGGTGGAACCTGCTGACCCTGTCTTTGACTCCTCTCAGCCAACAGTTACAGCTGTCAGGAGAGATTGCCAGCAGCTGTACACGCCACTCACACCTGCCCACACACACACACCCACACAGACAAACAGACGCACACACACACATTATGTGATACATTCTGGTGTAATCATTAGATTCTGTCTAATCTGTAGCAGCAGCCTTTGCTAGTCTCAATTATTTTGCATTCATTAAAGAAAAGGTTTCTTATCTGTCTCTGTCCAAGTATTTGTGTTTAATTCCTGTGAGGAGTCACTGTAGTCTCCTTTCCCTACATCATGGGTCAGACTCTGTAATCTGTCCTGGACTACATAGAGTAATAGAAAGTGGAATAAGAAGAAGAATCAGTACATTTTTTCACCTCTGAAGTGGCATTATTCTGTGAGAATGTGTGTGCGCTCTCTCTGGAGAGTTTTAACCTGTATAATAAGTATTGGAAAGATGTCACCCATAGTTTTCTGAAAAGCCATTTTAAAGCTCAAGTGTGATGGCTCTGGCCATCGCCACCTTGACAGTACCTATCTAGTACCTTTGCTCACTCCCAGCTAATTCAAAAATGGGCAAACCTGTCGCTCAAAGCAGCCACAACCTTGCTTTTGTTTGGACCTGTGAAATACACAATAACCTAATTGTATTTGAGCTTGAATGGGAGTGCTTCCAGTGTAAATCACCATTGATGGCTTTGTGGCGCAGCATCAGATAAGCAGTTTATTAGATTGATTGAAACTCACACCCCAATCTTTCTTTGCACCAATAATGACCTGACTGGAAACCGACAGCAGTATATTCCCATTAGCAGCTGTGCAGAGCCACTGGTTACTGGCAACTAAATCTGCGAAGGCACTGTGTGTTTGAGCATGTAAAGAAAAGAAGAAGCTGTAGCCCACCTGGTGAGAGCCATATTCCTCAAAAAAAGAGAAATGCTTGTGTGTGGATGCATGGAGATTCACAGAAAAAGCTTCTGTTGCGATAGAAGGTTGGATGACCAATTTACACCAGAAATGTCATTTAAATATAGCCCAATTATTTTTTTTTCCCTTTAGTGACATATGCATTCTTGCCGGTGGACACTAATGCATACAAAGATGTTTAGTATTCAAAATGCAGTGGAGCCTTTGACTACATAGCCACACACATAGCTCCATTTCACCTTTGCTCCTATGCTAGCCGCAAGGTCTCTCCATCTCTGACAGCCGCTGCTAAATTTCCCTCTAATGAGACACAACTGAGAGCCTGTCGAGGTAACCAGTGTTTCAGACCACATAAGCCCCCGGCCTGCATTATGGGACGGCATGGTGTACCGGCATAACGAGTCCTCTGAAGCCAGATCTGCAGGAGGGGGGGTTTTCATTATCTAAATGTTGCCTCAGTGCCAATTAATTGTGCAGTAAGGTGGGGTTCTTTGAGAATAAAAGATGGAGCAGTGCATGAACAAGGGGCTAAAAATATTAGCACTGTTGTTGTGGGGAATGTCTTTTTTATGGACCACTAGATGAAATGAGAGTCAATTTAGATGATTGATGCCGTCTTATGTCATCTCTCAACCATCAGACTGTTGTCTCTTTGAAGATTTAATCAGATATATTACCATCTCCGCCAGGCGTAAGCCTCTCCACAGCTTATCTTGCATACTACTGGACCGATCAGCCCATTATTTTTTGTGCACATTCATGCTGAGGGACCTCTGTGATTCAGAATTTAAAGAAAAAAAAAACTTGAAGGGGTATTATGTTTTTGGGCCATCCCATTCTTGTCAACGTGATATCACGTGATATCAAAAAATCATCATGCAATCACTTCCGTGTGTGTGCTTGAGTATGTGCGTGCATGCATATGTGATCAACATATGTGAATTTCTGCAGGCTTATTTTTTTTGTGCACATTCATAACTGTGTGCTGAAGGACCTCTGTGACTCAGAGTTTTTGAAAAACCTTAAAAAAAAGACGAACTGTTTATATTTTGGTGGTCAAAGGTCACGGCGCACATTTTTGTGCATAACTCAAGAATTCATGTTTCTCACAAATGTCTAAGAGGATGTGATTGTACTGGAGAGTTACTACTTACATCTGGCTACCCTGAAAAGTAAATGTATTCTGTTACAGTGACTGCAAAAAAATATCTAATTCAATTACAGTTACTAATCAGAAGGTTGGTGATTATGAAGGGGTTACATCAAAATATTCTTTTCAGGTTGCCCTGGTGGAGATCTGCATTCTACTGAGTGACCTCTTCTCATTTATTCTTCATCTCATCGTGAGGCTACAATGATATCAGCCATGCAGTAGGATTTTAAGTGGCTTTGGATGAGTGAGTCCAAAATTGTAAACAAAGAAAAAAGCACAGTTGGTGTTATGTTTAAGGTCTGATTTTCAACCCAGACACTGGGACTAATAGTTATCCCAGCATGTGATTCACTGTCAGACTTTGTTCTGCCTCTTTGATTCTTATGCGACCGTCTTAATTTCACAGCAGAATTAATTCAATAATTCATTGTTTAAACCCCCTCCTCCTCTCATTTCATAAATTAATTTACTACTTTGCCCCCATCAAATACCTGCTCCTTCTGTGTGACTTGAGACCCGGGAGTAAGCAGGAAGAGCTGGATTTGATATTTCCCAGGGGAAATTAATAGTACGCTGTGTTTCTGGACCAGGTACAGATTAAAAACTGGGCCCATTATAAACCCATTAACCTAGTCATTACAACTAGATCTGGGAAGCGATGGAATAGGTAGAGGTCTAATTTTAGCACAACTTTGCAGCTATTCCTAATTCACACCTGCAGGAGCTGAGAAAAGATTAGGTATTTTCCCTTTGAACACACTTTACTTGCGTCAGCAGCATCTTCTTTGTGCTGCCATAGGATTAGGTGTAATGACTTGACATGCAACTCTGATATTTAAAGGTCAACAGTGTAAGATTTACAGGGATTGATTGGCAGAATATGGCAGAAATGCAATACAATATTCATAAGATATTAGAAAAGGTGAGATAGAGATAGAAAAGGTTGGAACCGCTGTCTGACATGCTTGGAAGAGGAGCGTGAGATGCTCACCACTAGATGCCACTAAATCCTACACACTGGTCCTCTAATTATCCAGATTTTTTCTGCATTTATTTTTTAGATCACATGCTCATGGTGTTTCAAATTTCTAATGCAAAACCTGTCATCCCTGGACAAAGTAAGAGTCGAGGCCAAGGCTGTATCATGATGACAGTAATGTAGCCTTGGAGCCAAGTCAACTTAAATTCTAAATTTTAATGGGAATATTAAACACGGTCTAACATGCTGTTTTCCTCTCTCCTCCTCCTCTCTTCTTCTCTCAGCGGCTGGCAACGGAGGCAGAGAAGTTTCAGATGGAGCACGAGTGGAGGGACGTCAGCGATGTGAGTGAGCTGATGTGTTCATTAACGCTGGCTGTGGTACATACATATCAAGTGGTGTCATGAACTCCATAGAGGGGCTGAGGGGAGGCACACGTTATTCATGATCCAGTGTGATTGTAATAATTGGATGGCAAATCTCATTACAATGACAATACTGCTGTAATGACTTTATATAACACTGAATTTCATTATTTTACTTAATAGGCAAAAATACCCAGACATGCCTACGATGAACAGACACACACGCTGCTCAGTCGCCAATATTTTCTATTAATCATCGTATTAACAATACATTAGAATGGAATGTACAGCAAATCATATGAACGCACTATTAATTTACACTTTCAATTACTTCACCTGATTGCTGGTCCAATGCAGCAGTGGCCCATTCCACAATGCACTCTTCAGTGATGGCTATGTTTTAGCTCCAGCCTTTTCATAATAAATGCAAATTGCTAATTTCTTTCCCCCTGCTTTGCAATGAGAAAAGCCTCACGCTCTTGGCAGCCATTTAACAGATGACAAATGATATTGTGTGTGCACACTGGTGGTGGAATAACTTCAAAGAAATTCAACCTCGCCACTTAGCCTATTAACTTAAAGAACTCTTCAGTGCTGTTTGCCAAACCTTAATGATTCTTTTCCATTAAAAGTTTCCCATTATTCAACTTCTTGCATGCTGAGAAAACTGGGAAGGAAATATCCTCTCTGGAGATAGATTCATTTATCTGCTGTATTACTCAATGAGTTTGATATTCCTTTGGACCAGAATGCTTGGCTAGCGAACGTAATTAATTTTTAGGTGACTGTTGTGGGGATTTCTGCAATACCTGAACCAATTAGATATCTCTCTAGCATTGTAAAAGGCACAGGTGGGTGTTATGTGTGGATGTGGGAGCTGAAAGCACAAAGTAATGTTCTTATCAGCCTTGCAGGTTGACACCAATGCTGCTGGTAGCTGTGTAGGTTTTTGATAGATATGTCTGAGGTAGGTTGTTAATCTCAGCAGCTCAAATTTAGTGAATTCATATTGACATGTCCAGGGTTTAAAATACCTTAACTGTGATTTTTTTTTTGTTTTAGGGGAAACTTATTTGATCAAATTGTAACAAAACTGCAAAACAAAACCAGTGTGGAACCAATAACCATTTTCATATATACTGTATATATAATGCAAAATTATGCACTCTGCAAACAAGCTAGTGATGGGAGAAGTATTAGTTGTTTTAAATAACTGATATGTTCAGATTATTTAGAGCGGTAAGAGTTTTGCACGGTCCTCACTGCACAGCTCTAACGTGGTTGTTGTAACCACAGCTGCAGTGTAACAGCGAGCAGTGCTGTGTCTGCCTTAGGCTAGCCACTTACGCTCAGCTTGGCCCAGCATGAACCTGAGTGTACCTTTGCCCACAGACTATTTATTTTTGTCTTTTTCTTGAAAAAAAACACAAAAAAACAGGATAATGTACACCTTGCACATATTCAAGGTACTCTGGTGGTACGGTAGCGGATACTTCCGTGTAGTTGGCCAGTGGCAGAAGGGTGAAAGTGGTGACTGGGGTGGGTATTGTCTTTTAGTGTCCTTTGGGCTCTGCGCAGACACCTCATCTCACCAATCACTGACGCTCATTAGATTGGTACCAGTGATGTGCTGGGAGGTTTTAATCACCCACTGAAGAGTCCTCCAGTCCTGGGTTCTGCACAAACCATGCCAGTCAACAATGTTCCCAGTCAGAATGCTTTCCATATCACTTCTGTAAAAGTTTTTCTTTTTTAAGTTTCCTTTTGGCCCGTATTATTATTTATCATTTGCTAATAATATGAAACCACATATTCAGTATCCACTGCGGCTTCTCCAATACCATAATGATCAGTACTGAAGCAGCGTTGATACATTTTAATGAATTTCATTTTCAGTATTTGAAACACCAAGTGGAGCATCCTGTGTGGTGCGTGTGTGTCTGTTTATGCGCATGCGTTTGTTCTCCGTCACCTTTGATAACTGGGCCAGCACCACTGGGCACCTCTCCCTGCTGACTTTTAAACACTTAAGAGGTGTGACTTCTGCCACAGAACCACACACTTGCATGTGTTTGTTCAAGTGTAATATAATACCAGCTGTATCTAGCCTCTTTAAAGAGAGCAGTTTGATTATATTTTTATTAGCTCTTGTCTGCAGTCTGATTTGAGCTCACCTTTATATATGAGTGGGTTTGTAGGTGGCACTGTCAAAAATAAACATCACACATGCTAAAATGTGATATTTTACAACCCATATTAAGTTTCATGTGAGGGAAAAAAAAAAGGTCATCTTTTATGACTCCATCGATAGGCCGGTGTTTGCAGCAGCTGTGAAGGTGAGGGAAAGGCTCTGTGACTGGTGGGAGCAGATCATGTTGGAGTTTTCAGCGAGTGGATGGCATATTGAATGAGTCATTAGGTTTTTACAAATGCAGACATGACCAGTTACACCTGCCAGGGATGGGATCGCAGTGCTTTAACAAGCATCTCCTGATCCAGACTGATTTGGCAGAACACGCATCACACCCACCACAACATGCCACATAAGTAACAGCATAGTTTATTTTTCCACCCTTCCCCTCCCTGCATGTTGTTCTCCTATCTCTCACACATGAGGTGTTCTTGCACACAGTAGCCTCCCCTGAAGGGTGTGATGGTGTGACCTTAGTGTTATCATCACCTCTTAAGGTGTGCATCATCTGCGGTAACATGACCTGACAGAAAACATAATGGGAAAGTCTCCTGTTATCAGCTCATTTGTGTGTATATTTTTTGCTTGCATGTTCATATCAGCATAGATGCACGACGCCTACTCTTTGCACATGTAGCTTAACTCCTGATATAACTCACTAACTGTCAAAACAGGGAGCAGATGCTAGCGTTTGGCACAGTCTACGCAGCTTAATCGCTTATTGTGCATTAATTACAAACTGTTGAAACTGAGGTGGTAGTGGCAGTGGAGTCACAGGTCCCTTCGAGTTGCCATCCACTTGGCTCGCAGCTCCAGAAGTGGTAGGCAGGTGGTGGGAGTCAGTGAACCGGCTCCGTGACTCCAGGGCATCCTTATGTCAGCAGCTATGCTAGCTCGTTAGCGCCCTGCTAGCCTGTGCACTGACAGGAAGCTTGGCAGTGTGAGAGCAAAACAACACCACTTACTTCACTGATCCTCAGTGTCAAACACAGACCACTGCCCTGCAAGAAAATATACCAAGATTCAGGTTATATACACAGTTGCAGATGTAGCTTTCAAATAAAACTTAAGACAAAAAGTATGGTAGTTTTACTTCTTTGTATCCTTTGAATTAGACTAAAGCCATTTTTAAAGTAGTGTCTTTGCATCTAAACACTCGTTTATGTCATTAGTTAGTTCAATTTCATCCAAGACAGATGGAAAATAAAGCAGAGCTCTGCTGCACATTTAAAAACTAATTTCTCTATTTAGTAAATTAAAAAATAATAATAAAATAAATAGAGTTTAATCAATAAAATGGTTGATGGATGAACTGAAGTTTTGGCCACAGAGTTAAATTTAATCCTGGCTTAGAATGAAAACTTAACTGAGTTTTAAAGAGAGGTTTAAATTCAATTGTTATTAATTTTGAGAGAGTTTTTAAGTTTGTTTTTTTTGTTTTTTTTGCAGCATAATTTATAGTTAAAATGTATTCTTGTTGGTGCAGCACTGCCAAAGTACTGTATCTCAAAAACAAATGGCCAGAGTTCCATGAAATCAGTTGTGGATGGAGTGTTAATAATTTTATGACCTTTGCGAAATTTTCTCAGTTTGTTCATGTTCATGTGAGGTTAAAACCTTTGCATTTTATACACATTTACACCTACGCCACCTATCAAAATGTCAACTTCTAGTGGAACTTTAGGCTTTTAGTCTTGTTTAGTCATCATGTAGTGTAGTATTAAGTATAGGAGACACCGAATATCTTGATGGGATTTGATTATTGATCAGCGTGGACACATTTTGGCACCCATTTAGACACTGTGGTGAATTTTGAAGAGCAACTGAATAGCAGCCTTGAATCTTGTTTTTGCTGACCTCCCATGCTGCAACTTCTCACCTTGCTACACTGATGTAGAAATGTACTTCAGGGTGTGTTAGTACACTTTGACATCACCGGTTAGGTGTGGTTACAGGTGCAACAAAGCACCCAACCATCCTCATCTCTGATGCTGTTTGTGGTCAGAGATGAAACATCGAAACCCCTGCCAGAGAGGATTGTAAAATCCTTCTTTTCAACCTGATATTAAATTCCTTTTCAAAGATGTGTACTTTCTCTATTTGGTCATTCATTTCTCATCTTCTCTTTCTTTCTCTTTGCAGCCTTACAAAATTGTTTACTACAATGCCAAAGAGGACGTAAGTACAACTTGATCCCACTGTTCTCATATTCGCTCAGTGTGATTGGAGATGAAAGCTCTCAAAACACCACAAGCAACCCATATCCAGCCCTCCAGAGATTATTACCATGGCAACAAACCTAATTGCAGATTTTATTGATTGCCAGTAAGAATCTCTTAAAAGAAGTCACTTTATGTGTCAATATGCTTGTGTTGCTTGGGTAGGAAGTGTTGCTGTTACTGGTGTATCCATACTTTGCTAAGGTATGCTGTGCATGTTTTGGGCCCCACACTCAGAAACATATGAGTATGCGTGAGACATTGAATGCCTCCCAGGCCTCAGACGTCATCTGTGTGCTTGTATAAACAGGGATCGGCATCTAATTCCCCTCCACTGTCCCAGTGGGAAAGAGCTACACACCCACAGCACACTAATGTCACTCTGTATTTGACTGACAGACCCTCTCCCCTCTGCCTCTTTCTCTCTGGATGCCTGGGTTTATGTTTCACTACCTAAAATTCAGTTTTTCTATCTTTATCTGTCAGTATAGTGACATTTCTGTGAGTACTCAACATTGACACCTTGTCATTCATGATAACAAGAAACTGAATATACAGTATGTAGCCTGTTGACAGCAATACATTGCTTAGCTTCCTGTTAATGCCTCTGTCTGCTTCTCCAAACTGTGGCTGTGACAACCTTCATCTAATGCAGCCAATACACTAACTATGCATAAGTACTTCATACAGCCTCACTTCAAATAATCCAAACTATCCCTTTAAGCCAAAAACGCTTTGCATGATGGTTTTGAAAGCCTGTTTTTCCCCCTCTTTTGTGCAGCTTAATCAGACAGATGAAGAAAAGAGAGAGAAGAACCGATATATTCCAGATGACTTCGAGATGGACCCTGACTTCAAACGACTCGTCTCGTACAACACCACCGCTGTCCACATCCCGACGGATATATATGAAGGCTGTAAGTTGAAACACACACACACACACACACACACACACAACACAATGCATTGTATAAAAAAGCATATTCTCTCTCATGACATCTACACATCCCTCTATTATAAATAGTAATCCATAGCAGCCACCACCTCCCTCCCTGCTATCTGTCTCTCTTAATCGCTGTCACCACTGTCCAGTATCTACAGTACGTTCCCTTGACGTTGAGCACAGCCTTGCAGCACTGTCTGCAGTGTACAGTTCCACACCCAGGCTAGGCCTTTCTGTCTATATTTAGCCCAGATGCCAACCACCCAATGGCCAGCACACTCTGGCCCCGTCCTTGCCCTGGTCACCAGCTGCTCCTTTCTCTCCCGTTCATTGCGAACCCCACTGACCTCTTGGGACAGTTTCACAGAATGTCAGTGCCTCCGTTAATGCCTCAACTTTACTGTATGTGGGTGCCTTTTACTTACACAAAGCTGTTCTTTTGCCACTGCTTCTTTCATTGTCGCGTAACATTATTTTCTTGGTCATTGTTTCCGTCAGTTAAACACAGTGTTGTGGATAGTTTGATTTGTAATTTTCAGCCATGTTAGCAGCATGACAATAGGGACAGGTGGATTATAATGAAAATCACTGCAGACCTTCATGTTCCCCAGAGGATGAATCCGATTGGCTTTGGTGAAACTCAGAATTTTCTTCTTAATGC
The DNA here is from genome assembly GCA_034769285.1 of Lutjanus argentimaculatus. Lineage (NCBI taxonomy): Eukaryota > Metazoa > Chordata > Actinopteri > Lutjaniformes > Lutjanidae > Lutjanus > Lutjanus argentimaculatus. The sequence goes on along the minus strand of JAWZSL010000029.1, from coordinate 800,392 downwards.
AACCATGTGGATGATTTTTTTTTTTTTTTTTTTTTTTTTTTGTGAAAAGTCTTGACAACTGTTGAATGAATTGCTATGAAATTTGGTACAGACATCCATGTTGCCCACTCACACTTCCACACCCACTTGAATCACTACAGTATGAGCACTGATCTGCACCGCCTGACCCACAAAAATATGCATTAATCAACAACTTAACCCCAATGCAACCTGCAAATCATTAATTTTATATATTATAGGAGCACAATTGTCAGGGACGTGCACAGCACACTCAAAAGATTATGTATGGCTGTACTGTGAGGGAAAAGTCTAATTTAGAAGTACATGTACATGGGGTTATCATGTTTTTCTGATATCTTCCTCATTAGTATGCCATACTCTACTTGCCTCCCTTACTGCTGGCACCATTCGCTCACATCAAGTTAATCTAAATTTAATCACATACAGGCCCATAACTTTGTTGGGATAATTGTCCATCCCTTCCTCCCGGAGCCTCTCCCTACATGTATTGGACATAAAGCAGAAAAACACACTGGGCACACCACCATTCAAAGTGGATTTAGCTCACAGCAATGAAATCTGGTATAATAAAGCATGCTATAACAGAATGTGGCCCGCCTTAAGCTCTTTAGACAAGTCTGCAAAATTAGTGTTAGCATCAGGGTCATGCATCAGTATGTTTACATTACATGTGTCTTTGGAAGCCCTGAGTGAATATGATACGTGATACAAGGTTAAATTCCTTTCTTATGATGTTTGAGTGGAAATGGGAGGTGTGTATTAGTTCACAATGTCTTTTGCTTCAGTATTTTTGTTTTGTTTTTTACACATATTGATTTGTCCCTTCGCCAGTGATTTGCAAAGCACTATGTTGAACAAGCACAAGCATTTATCTCTGGGGGAGCTAAATGGACTAATGTATGAGTGGAGATGACTATACACACAAACTGGAGCAGAACTACTTGCCCACACACACAGACATAACCGCTGGGTTATTATAGCCTCTTATTCTAGGACACTATAATGCGAGGACATAGCTACACACACATACGTGTGGACAGAAATAAGGATGCACACACATAGACAGAAACATACACTACAGGTCACGTCCTTCCTTGAGGAAACACTCTCATATGATACATAAAGTAGAATTGACATGTGACCTGAAAATATAACCTTAATGACATCGAGATCAATCAAAAGAAATGCGATGTCGGCTCAAGCTTCAGAGAAACACATCAGTGGTCTCTCATGCTGCTTAACATGACGCTTTTCAGTTAAAAGAGTATGATTTCACATGTTGCACACCACATTTAACAACACACGAATGCAGCAGGCATGAAAACAGTTAAATAATTTCCTTATACCCAGGCATAAGCTAATAGCTTCCTTGGCATTGACTGAGCATTCAATATCAATTTCCGTAATGATCGTCACACTGGGTCTGCTAAATGCAGTGGACTCGGTCACATGACTTTAATGCCCTTATACAGTGAGTCACTCCACATAATTTGAACTATAAATGTGCAGAGTGACGGGCCTCTGAGGCCTCTGACTGTGCAGACATTTTTGTCATTGCCAAATGGCCAAATGCACTTAGTTATTTTTACAAGCAACAGTTATAATGATGAAAGGGCGGGGGGGGGTTTGGGGTGTTGCAGGAGGGGGTTGTTCCTAGTATGATTCATCAGTCTGTCTCCTGCAACTATATATGGCCTCTTTCTTTCTTTCTTTCTTTCTTTCTTTCTTCTTCTCTCTATCTCTTTGCTCCATGTTCTACATGCTTTGTTTGAGGCTGTTATTTTTATTACATTTTTATTACAGTTCCTTTGCAGAAATCTGTGTGCAAGGTCTCAGTTAACCCTTTTGACTTAGAGGAGGTTAGTTGAGACCTTTTTGCTTGCGCGTCAGTAACAGTTGCTGTCAACCTTCTCCTTTCCAGTGTTCACTTAAATATGCTATGAGCTAGGCTCATCTTTGTTAAAGAAAACCTAATTTTGAAGATGATTAAAAGATGTTGCTGTGATAAAGGTATAAAGTCACTTTTGAAGTTAGCTATTCAAATATTAACAAAATGTTAATGCAAAGTGCAAATTAAGTATGGACAGAGACCAGGTAGTGGTTTCCCCCTGTTTCCAGTCTGTGTGCTAAGTTAAGTAAAGCTAACTGGCTGCTACTCATCATTTCACAATGTACTCATGAAAAAATATTTTTCGTTAAGGGTGCATCACATCTAAAATTGAATGAATCAAAATCAAAGCCAGCGCTGCTCTTGGTCACCAAGAAGTAATGGGTCAAGGAGGACCCTATTATCTGCTGGAACAATTAGTCAAAAATAACATATTTGTGAAAACTTTATATAGCATTTGTGAGTCACTTAACAGCTTGTTATTTTTTATCTTCCTTATTTCCTGGTCAAAAACAATTTTACCCTCCCTCCTTGTAACACAAACAATGGTTTTGGCTCTCACAACTAAAAGGTCAAAAGTTTAATATCTCGCCAGCCCCTCCACCCCTGCAGTAAACCTTTGAAATGGCCAGATGTCCAAAGTCAGGTGCTCCAAAAAGAAGGCAGAAACAAGGAGAGGGACTTTATGCCTAGTACTTGTAAAAAGATATTGGAGTGGGGGATGCAGCTGCAGCAAGTAAGCTCTACCCGTGATAGTGTGGAGGGTATTACTCAAGACCAAGGTGAGAAATCCATTTAGCTAATGTTAGTATCTGGCAAACAGGACCACTAATAGCTACCACTTAGCTTTAACTTTAATGTCTGGTTTATAGCTTTTGGAGAACATTTTGTCCTGGGCAAGACCAAGACACACAGTCAACCTGATTACAGCAAATATCTCCCCATAAATCAGGCCAGCTGTTTCCCCCTGCTTCCAGTATTTATATTAAGTTAAGCTAAGCTACACTAATTGCCTCCTGGGTTCAGTTTCATTCCCAACATACAACATACAGACAAGAGAGTGACATTGATCTTCTCATCTAAAAAAGCAAATATGTTCCAAAATGATAAAATAGGGTTGGTTTACCTTAACTGAAGAAGAAACCTCAGTGTCCTAGCTGTGCAGATTGTTGTGTTTGGAAATGTCTATATTAATAATAATGCTGTTGATTTTCAAAAAATTAAGGTGGCAGAAAGGAGGAGGACGAGACTGATATCTTAAAACCTGGCCCGTTTTTGTGTTTTTGGGAATTTTGATGAACTGATCATTTCATACTCGATATTTTAATAGTTAGGACTTAGCAATCTATCTTTTCCAGCTCTCAGACAGGTGGTGGAGGGTGGGGTCTGGGTGGAGCTCTAGTTAGCAAAGCTAGCCATGTCTGGTGTTGTTGCCCCCCCCCCCTTTCTCTTACTCTCTCCAGTCTCGAAGGACACGCTGCCACATTGATGCCACTTCGGCTGGGCAGCACTGTCAGCGTTGCCATGGCAATGTGTATTCGAGTGTGTGTGTGTGTGTCTGTGTGGAAGGAGACACACATTCTCAGACACGCCCTGGTGTTTCTTGTATCTTGTGTGGAGGAAGGAGTGGTAACTTGATTAGAGGACTTTGTTTAGACGATGCTGGCGTCCTTGTGGTTTGTACCGATGCTGAAGGAGAGATGTGTCATCCACCTCTTCTTCTTTGATTGCCGGAAACTTTCTCTGCATCCCCCACCCCTTTTTTGTTCTGTCCTCCTCCTCTTTTCCCTTTTCCATGGCTTGTGTTTTTTACTTACGTAACACTACCTTCTTCCCTACTTATTTTATCATGTTTGCTCTCTTTTCATTCCTCCCCGCCGTCTTGCTTTCTTCTTCCCTTCTTTCTTTTCCTCCACAGCTCTTAACTCTAAGAAAAAAATGTGCTAACTAGAACCATAAAAGGTTCTTCAGCTTGTCCCCATAGGAGAACCCTTTTTGGTCCCTTTGATTAGGGTCTATTTAGAACCCCATATAGAGTTCTACCTAGAATCCATTATAAAGGGTTGATACCTACCCAGAATCTTCTCTGGAGGTTCAATCCAGAACCTTTACACCCTCTTAAAGAAGGGTTTTACTGAGAACCCTTTTATATTTCAAGAGTTTTATCTAGAACTCACCCAGAGGGTTATAATGAGAACCCTTTAACATTCTAAGGGTTTTACCTAGAACTTACCTAGGTTTATTTTCCAAGAATCCTTTTATATTCCAAGGGTTTTATCGAGAACCCACCTGGGGAGGTTTACCAAGATTCCTTTTATATTACAAGGCTTTCATCTGGAGCCCACCCAGGGGGTTCTACTGAGAACTCTTTTTTATATTACAAGGGTTTTAGTTGGAACCCCTTCAGGGGGTTCTACTGAGAACTCTTTTATATTTTAGTGGTTTTATCTGGACCTTTCTTCACAAAAGGGTTCTTCAGAAGCAAATGGTTCTGAATAGAACCTCCATACTTCAGGAGGAACCCTTTAGGAACTCTTAGTTCTAATAGTGTACCCCTTCACTCCACCCACCCCCGTCCATGTGCTACTGTCCTGCTCCCCCGCGTTCGTCCTGCTGATTGGAATCTATTCTCTTGCTGATCCAGTGTGGGTGGTCAGACTGGGATTCATTAGCATGTTTTTGTGTGTGCATACATGCACATTGGAGATTAATCAGAGTTTGTCTGTGTGTGTGTGTATGAGTGTGTTCGAAAGCGAGATAGAGGAAGAAACACTTGGGGTGTGAGAGCCGTCGTGTGTGTGTCACATCTCATGCACCTACTGTACAGTATATGGATCCCATGCCCGCGTATGCGTGTCTTCTCGCTCATTAGGCAGATTGGCGTGGATGCGATGAGAGGAGATGAGAGGAGAGCGTCGCGGCCTTGGCAGGAGATCCGAGGCTCATCTGATGCCCGTTTGCATCAACGCTGTGTGGCACCTGTCAGCCCGAGACGCACACACACTGTGACGTGCTGAGATGCTGTGACACTGCGTATGTGAGCGTGTTTGTGTTGAAGTCACGGTCCCTGTGGCAAAGCTCACAGCGTATAAATTGATTTTTTTTTCCTTTTTGCACTCTTGTGCCACTTGATACACGTCCTATTTCATTCACGGAGCTGGCTGCCAAAGTCTGAAGCCTCTTCATCTCCATCTCTCCCTCTCCTCATCCCTCCTTCCTCCCCGTCTCACTCTTGTTATGTCTGCGACCTGTGTCCTTGCGACAAGTTGGATGCCTTCCCAGGATTTTCTAATCAGGTGATTGGGATTCGCATTTGGATTCCCCTCCATGCCAGAAAGTTCCCAAAGAAGTCGTATTTTACCCATCCATTAAACTTCTAAGAAAGTAATGAAAGAGTTTTATGCAGTCTCACATACTCTTTTGTTTTATTCTTTCCCTGTAATGGCAGCCAATATCAACAAGTGTAAACTTTACAACCTCGGATCCAAGTGAGGCGTAAAAACCCTCCACTGTCACTCAAGAAGACAGCAACAGTGTGTGCGTGTTGTGAGTAATTACTCTTGATCTCAAGGCAGTGATGATTACCAACAGGGCTTTTCTCACCTCCATCACCTCAACACCTTTCTCATGCTACAAAAATAATTATGCTAGTCACGAACGTGTGAGTGCTGGTGTTTATTGTCTTTATTCCCTCCCCCTAGCCATAGCATTATGACTGTGTTGTGTTCTCTACTTTCTTACATCACCTTGGATAGTTTTGACACATACTCATTATACCTACACTCAGCATTACACCTGTGCAAAGACCAAATGATCTATTTGTACAGATATGGTCTCCACACATTACAGCCCATTACACACTAATATCTGCAACCAATGCCCAATGAAAACAGTAAATATATACTTTTAATGAATTAGATGCCTGCAACATGTTCGCAAAGTTGCACAAAGTGCAACAGAAACTTTTTCAACTGTTCTAGTTTCATTGATATGTCATTTATAACATATCAAAAGTCTTCAGAAATCGAGTCAGGAAAATAGTGAAAAAACACCTAAATCAGCTGCCGTCCACAATCAACCAGAAACTGTTTTGCATGAGACATGGAGTTGGATGCAGTACAGTAAATGAGCCTAAATCTTAACCCTTATCCATAAATGGGTGAAAAAAACTTTTTGTGTTGTATCGGAGACTTTTATGAGAAATAAACCTTTCTCTTTCTGTTCTAGGTGATTTTCAAAACATTCCCTTAATATGATTACTTTTTGACTGCTTGACTTTATTCTCTCATTCAGAACACATTGAGGACTGTGTTTGTGTTAAGCTGACCCACACTTTGAGTAAAATGCCTTGATTATCATGCATTATGATGACAATGTGATCCACTGCTCCTGTTTTTCACATTTCCTTCTTTTCTGTCATCTTTAACACTTAGACCCCTTATGTGTTTGTCAAGGCAGGGACCCCGTCATGATTGTTAGACTGATCATGCTTACGATTTAAGCATCAAGGCTAAATGGATAAAATTGTTTTCAGTCCATCCCACTAAGGATCAGCTTGGTATAAAATTCTTGACTGTTGACTTCCCACAACGGGAGAAACAGATTTTTCAAAAACATCAGAAAACAGCAAGCAGTAAAATAGTGTGGGGGTGGCAGCTGAACTGAAGTTCACCTCACTGTTATGAAGTCCTGTCACCCTCAGCTCTCTCTGCAGAGTTTAGTGCTCTTGTTGCCCACATCTCTTCATCCAGCATCTCATCCAGTTTTACTGCTTTCCCTTTTTTTTCCCTTTACAGTGCAAATTGCAGCATTAATTTGCAAGGCAAATTCGTTTGACAAATGAATGTTAAATTTGTGTTATGGAGGGATTTCAAGGTGCCTCACGATGTAACTCTTAAGTGCAATTCACACCAGCTGCGTAACTTGCACCTGAGCAATGGAGCAAGCGGAGCAGCTGCAACCCTGCTAGACTTGGGGGAGCAAACGTGTGCTTTTGTATCCTCACCTTTTGATCGTACACCTTTGTTGTTTTTAAAGATTTTAGTTAGTTTAGATCAAACTGTTATATATATCTGGCCGTTTCATATGTTGTATCTGAATTTAAAATTACATTTCTTGCTCATACCTAGTGTAGAGACAGAAAAAACTGGTTACATTTTAATGTAAAGTGATCATAAAACTCACTCAAGGCTACCTTAACTCAGTCTTTTTCTTGTCTTGATGTTCTGATAAAATCAAAATGTTTAATGTTACTTGAAGGTAGGTGTGCCGAAAACTATTACCTTACTTTGGTACTTTGGTTACTTTGGTAATTGCCAAAAAAAACTCTAAATATCATCACACATACAGCATATGGTGAATTAGCAGAGTTATGAGGCAGTGTGTAATTTTGTGTGTATCTGATCCACCAAGCAGGACTTATTTTAGTAAAAAAAAATATGGTAACAATGTGAGGCAACAAAATCCAAAATGTAAAGTTTGTACAAAAATAGTTTATTGCTGTTATTCTGGAGAGATGACATATGTTGATGTTGGGATGTAGGAGAGTGGCATGTCTCTGGGACTTTCATGGAAAACAATAAGAACAAGTGTTTTCATGCACACCATATGCCGCTGGTGCGTGTTACCTTAAAGACCGGCTGTGCACATCATATGTGAGTGTGTAGTCTTTGTAAGACTGGTAATATTAAGGTGTGTTACAAGCTAAAGCAGATGTCACTGCTCTGTGGATGCCTACAAAAGGATGCGTTGGTGCTCACGTCACAATCAGCAGTGACTGGCGAAGTATCATTGAGTACGGGGCCCCTTCTGATACGATGATTGCAGGTTCTCACCACTTCAGCCCCCACCATGTAATTACTTTCAAATGCACAGGCGGTTTGAGCCACCAGCTAGCTGATGACAGGGAACACCACAGGGCATCGCTTGGCATGGCACCGTGCAGCCTCGCCTCCTCTCCCTCGCCTCCTCCCAACGCCATCACCCTCATCAGTCACTGCCAGGATCCTGTTTGATTTGTTTTTGAAAGCATCTACATGCCTCACAGGGAATATTTAGTATCTTCTTTTCCATATTCAGTTCCCATGTCTTCTCGCCCCATGAATCATTCTTTTTTTTTTTCTTATCACACTTGTCTTCACTTGTTAACCATGTGATATTTGAATGGTGTGATTTATGAGGCTGGCATGGCTGGGCATGTTTGTTGAATTTATTATCATCTGAAACAATTACATTTCAGTCTTTGTTTTAAATAAAATAAACCACTCAGTGTAGCATCAATTACTAACCTCACATCTGTGTCCAACCAGAGTCTTGCAGGAATGCAGGACAGGTACAGGTTTGCAAAACCAGACCCAAAAAGCTCAGTACTGAACCCAACCTGTTACCAGCAATTACCTTTAACGGGGGTTCCCAAACTTTTTCATTTCAAGGACCCTCACAACAGATTTTCTTGAGGAATCCTCTTGATTAATTTTTTATTGTTAGGTTTTTAGATAATTTAGTCATAGTCAATCAATGATCAGCCAACCCTAAATGTTCCCTTAGTGTTCCAACTTCCAAAAAAATGTGATAAAAGTTCAGATTATTCCTCCAATCCCAGTTTTAAAACCTCCGGCCAGTGAATCAGTTCTAGACCTGACCTGATCTGTTAATCAAAGCAACAATGCAACTTATAGGCTACCTGTAATTTGTTGACTAAATGCCTCACTACAAAGGAAATTTGAGCCGTTAACCAATAGCAAACTATCTATACAGTCCTGACCTTTGAGGGAACAGAGAGTTCAAAATGAGGGAAGCTTTTGTAACTTGTTAGCTGTCTTACACTTTTTTTTAGCCGTCAACACAAGAGGAATAGTTTACAGTTACATCTGATAGCTAATGTTAGCAAAACTAGCTAATCTATATTGATCGTTAGCAAGCTAGTTACATCTGATAATGTTAGCAAAACAATAGCAAACTAGCTTGCTAATCCACATCATGAACTAGCCTGCTAGCATTTTGCTAATCTTAGCTAACGTATCATATGTCAGTTTTAACAGCATCTCTTAACCATGTTCAATTTGTTTTTCTTTTAGTATAGAAAAGCCTACTTAGGACCTAGGAAAGCTCAATTAGACAATGTACAATCCCGATAAAAAATGTCAGGACAGAGTAAGTGGTGTTTGCCCTGTTAGAGCTACAGTTTTCAACTATCCATGTGAGTAGTCCCTATGTCACCAAGTCTCTAGCATTGCTTATGTCAGCAGGATGCACAGAGGAATTTCACTGACCACTCTCTGGTGTAATCCTGTCAGATTTGTTAAAATCATGCTGGGAAAGATGAAAACTACAGTACACATTTGTTATGTACACATTAGATAACACAAGTTCTACACTAACAGCTCAGTGTCAGCTGACTAAAAGCACCTGTTGAAAGAAAACCATTGCCAGTGGCTTTCTTACTTATCTTCTTATTTCTTCTTATCTTCTTTATTTCGTCTCCTTTTTTCCTCTGTTCACTCATTATATTGTGTCATTTTTTTGAATCTCATCAGAGTGAAAACAGACTCCCGCTGTGGAAAACTCATTTGTAGTACATTCATAAATTCATGGACATTCCTTTATTATTTATCATATCGTTTTTTTCAGCCCCTGAAGAAAAATACTTCCATACAGATTTTTCCTTGAGGCACTGCTAATAACTATGTTTGTTGCTCTGAGTATGCAGAAACGCAAACACACGCTCACGTACCCACCAAAAGTCCCTCAGGTCGTGATGCCACTCCTGACAAATAGAGATGACCAGAGGTTGTGTTGCCACGGTGATGCTTCTCATTTTTCCCCTTCATCTTGGTGACCTCGAGGAAACACGCACATCGCATAGAGATGGATGTGTTTACGCTGAAACTGTGATTTGTTTCAGTATTTGTCTCAGATTAGAGGACACTGCCCTGCCACGCCTTTTGATACAGTTGCTAAGGGCTCATCGGTGGTGCCTGACCGGCCCATTTAGGGGTGTGTGATGTGTGTGTCTGCATTAAATCCCTGTGGGAGACTATAATGGGTTTGTCAATTTTACACAAATGAAACACATAAAACAGACACAGTGAATAAGGACACACTCTCAGTCTCAGGCATTTATTTTGTCTCTCCTCTTCACCATCACCTAATGGGCCGGTAACTACAGTGACTTCCTGCAGTGGCAGCTGGTGGGCAAATGAAATACCGAATGTGCTCGTTCCTTGTTAGTTCACTGTATGAGCAGTATGGTGGCGGAGAAATACCAATGCTTCCTGTATGAGGTCTTGTTACCCCAAGACTTCTTGTTACCGATGTCAGGGAAACCAGCAGGACTAATCCATTAAGGGCCATCCTCAGGGAGCAGAAAGATCAGGCCTGAACAAATTGTCACCACTTATCATTGGGACACGCTTTCCTCTACAATACCACAGGGAGCCATTTAAAGCCAGGTCTAAACTTGCTCTTTATCCCACAAAGCATGGAAATAGAGCCTTGGTAAAGGAAGTGGGGGGAGTTGTGAGGAGGGGAAGCAGTGAGCAGAGGGAGCGGGAGAGCCACGGGACATTGAGCAAAGAAAACGAGGGAGAAGTGGCAGGGTGGGAGATATTTTTCTAGACTTTGTGGCTCGACATTGCTTATTTACTTTGTTAAGAGCACACTTACTTTTTCTTGGTGCCACTTTTATCCAAATAGGTCAAGCAGGTTTTTAACCCATTTTGCTCTTGTTGGGTTCTCAGAAATGTCATTATTTGGCATGTGAGTGGTACAATAAATGTTTAAGGAAACCTAAAGGTCCAGTGTATAAGATTTATGGGATTTATTGGCCGAATATAGCAGAAATGGAATATAATAATCACAAATATGTTTGATCACTTGAAAATTAGAATTGTTGTGTTTTCATTATCTTAGAATGAGACATTTATATCTTCATAGGACACAAGTCTTTTTCCATGTAGACCGCCATGTTGCACTGCCATGTTTCTACAGTAGCCCAGAGTTTGTTGCTCTTGAAGTTACAAAACGATCCACTGTGGCGCGCTGGAGTGTCATTTGCGAAATTAATACAGCTAATTGGCCAATATGTTTTTGCTAAGTAGTTTCCCGTTATGGATAAATGCTGCACAGTGATTTAGTAGGTGAGCTAATTCACATGATTGTGCAAGAATTCATGTGTAGACTTTTGACAATGTTGTGTAAAATAAATCCTTTGTTTGTGGTAGGGTTTTTTGTTGTTGTTGTTGTTGTTTTACGAATAGAATGATTTGTCTGTGCTAATGTGTACTGTCAGACATAGTTTTAATTTTTGATAGAAGAACATTTTAATAATAAATTTCAAATTTAACAATAATTTGGAGGCCCCAGCATTATACTATACCTGCTAAACATCAACATGTTAGCATTGTCGCTGTGAGGATGTTAACATGCTAATATTAGCATTTAGCTCAAAGCACTGCTCTGCCTCCAAGTGTAACTTAACAGAGCTGCTGGCATTGCTGTCGAGTCTTATTTTAGCCAGTAGTTTACATGAAAACTGATGCTACTCTTGTTACATTTTCTGTTTGCGCTGTAAGCATAGAATTATAGACAAAAATCACTTGGTGATGCCAAATAGGGAGTCTAAATTTGAGTATTATGAGTCAAGATCTAGGTTAAACTGACTAACAGTAGGTATGTGACTTCTGTGTGCTCTGATTTGACTGAGGTACGGCTAAAAACTTGTAGTATTTCTGTTTTTTATCAGGCAAATGCATCAGTCAAGTGCTAAGGGTTAAATTCAATTTGTTCTCTTTTCCTCTCTCACTCTACCGTGCCTCTCCCTGTGGCGCCTCTTCCGGCTGGGTTGTCATTATACAGTAATTCTTTAACTGAGTTACGAGTACAGGTGCTGAACGCTAACTCGCCATAACTCACTTTTAACCACTCAGCTTCTGGTGGTCTGTCATATCTAACTCTGCCTCAGCAAACCTCCAGACCTCCTGTCTGTCCTTTGTCTCGCTGTAATTTCTTTTTCTTTCCTTTTTTTTTTTTTTTTTGTTCTTTTTTGTTCCCTTAATCCAGTTGCTCTCACAAAAGCACACACATAAACTGATGGGGGCATCTGCGTACACATACACACACACACATGCAAGTATGAGTCATGAACAGCATCACTTTGACATGCAGCCCACTCTCCCAGGCAGAGCGCTGCCTTTTTCGATCAAACTAGATTGTTGGAGCATTAAGCCAGTAAGAGCTCCTGCAGACAAACAGGTAAACAAAACGTTTACTGTACGTCTGTCCCCGGAGTACCCGGAAGACGATTTTGTCTTATTCCAGAAATACCAAATTGAATCATTCTGCTTTTGCTTCCCTCTCTTCTCTCTTTAGCTCTCTTCCCACCGCTGTAGACTTTGGTGTGACTGTGTTTTTTGAGAGCAAAAAAGTAAAAGAAATGGATCTCATCACAGCAGATTGACGTCAGTTTCAATATCTGTGAGGAGACTTCCTCTCAGCCGTCAATGTCAGTAGCTTAATACTGTCAAATATGTGTGTCTATGTCCTAGACTTTCAGCGTGGTCTCTCCTTTTTCAGAATTGCTTTTTTCAGAGTAAATTGTTTCTGAAAAGCCTTGACATTTTGTGCTCGTGTGATTTTTATGATTTTGTACTTCTGTAACAAATATGACTCATTTAATCTTTCTGTGTGTGTGTGTGTGTGGTGTGTGTGTGTGTGTGTGTGTGTGTGTGTGTGTTGCAGCTACCATCATTTTGAATGAGTTAAATTGGACCGAGGCCTTAGAGGAGGTTTTCCGGAAAAACAAAGAGGAAGATCCGTCGCTTCTCTGGCAGGTGTTTGGCTCCGCGACTGGTCTGGCTCGGTACTACCCAGGTGAGCAGCCCAGTGGCCAATGAGGTTACTCCACCAGCCTGCTGACCTTCCTGTGGTCAGTCATGGGGACAAAAATTGCCACCAGAGAGCCATTTAATCATGTCGCAGGCAGAGTTTTCTTAACACTGTGTTGATTTTGGCACAGCTCTTTCTTGTGACTTTTAAGACATCAAAAAATTTGGCAAAACATACTTTCCTTTCTCCATTTTTTCTCTTTCTGCAAAATCCCAGCATCCCCTTGGATCAATTCCAGCAATTCAGCCAATAAGATTGACCTCTACGATGTGCGCAGGCGACCGTGGTGAGTGTAGACACTTGTTATGGATTGTGCAGTTTTTTTTCTCTGTCTCTAATCATCTTGTCATCAGTCATTTCTCTAGTGCTTGTCAAGGGCAGACACGTGGCTCATTCAGTCTACCTGTGTGTAATTGTTATATTAAACATTCATTTGCAAAAACTTTGCATGTTGCATAAATATGATTGCATCTTCACACACACCACACACACACACACACCACACACAGTCTAAAACAATCAAATCCAGGACGCTGACCAAAGCCAAGCCCACTGAAACAAACACATCAGAGCACTGTGATGATTAAGCCACTGCAGATCAAAGGGTACCAACACAAAAGCTTCATTAGTCTCCTAAAAATGATTGAAATCTGGCTGGAAGCCACCAATACTCTTTTAACCATGTTATTAAATTTCATTAGTCTCAAAAGCCCCATCGGCTAGTGAGTACTCAAACTCCAAGCAAAGACACACAAGTGTTTGTTTATTAAAGAAATGGAAGAAGAGAGCTAATTAAAGAACACAAAGGTCTGATTGATTTCAAATGCAAATGATGGGAAGTGATATTTGTTTACATGCTCAAAGAGTGATAAGAGTGATGAGACTGTAAAATGTACAGTCTCATCACTACACTCTTAGAAATAAGAGTTCCAAAATGGTTCTTTCTGAAGGGCTAGGATCCTACCCAGGACCATTTGCTTCTGAAGAACCCTTTTTTGCAGAAGGGGTTTGTCAAAGGTTCTTTGTAAGACTAAGGTTTTCATCCAAAGAATCCTTTTTAGGAGAAAGAGTTCTTCAAGAAAGCATGAGTGTTAAACTGTCCTCACCCTCAAATGTTCATCAGCGTTTCAAAATTATATTTTGCTTAATCATTTTATTTTTCTTGTGTTTTTGCCATAGTAGTGTATTTTATTGCCCTCACGGTTTAATCACTACAATGAACCTATATAGACATATATTGTGTAATCAACGAGTTCATAATTACTGTAATCATCATGCAAAAGCAATGAAGCCAGTGATGGTTTATGAAGGGACATGTCTGCCTAACTCATGAGAACAAGTACACACTGACCTCTAAGTGAATGTGCAGCTTGACCTGGCTGCTTTCTTTGGGGTAAACAAAGACATTAAAACTGTCAAAGTAGTGATGAGTTTATCCTGCTTGCTAAATAACAGTATGTAGAGTAGAGGTTATGATGCTCCACCATTGAAACCAACTTGATGTTGGTTTTTAGGTAGAACCCCCTGAAATATAAATAAAGGGAAATATAAAGGGTTCTAACCAGAATCAAAAAGGGTTCTCCTTGGGGACAAGCCGAACAATCATGTAAGGTTCTAGTTAGCACCTTAGTTTCTACGAGTGTATTATGGTGCTGGAGACTTCCTGTTATGTAGATTTCTTATAAATTAGATTCAAAAATAATTTCCACATTATAATAATTGTCTTTGTGTCTGTGCTTGTGTGTGTTTTTCCCGTTCTGTGCACATGCGCGTCTCTTTACGTGCTTAATATCCCTGACCCTTGTATGTCTGTCTGTTATTACTCACCAGGTACATTCAGGGGGCAGCGTCACCCAAGGACATGCTGATCCTGGTGGATGCGTGAGTGACAACTTTATGATTCACTTGTTACAGTCAGACTTTATCTTCTTTTGCACGCCGGGAGGCCCTGATGGCTAGCTCTGTGACTGGCCTCACCCTACTGGGCGCTGCCTCGGCACTCGTGTGACACTGACAAACAAAAAGTGGTCAGCGGATTGGGCAACTTCATCATTTACAGTCCAGTTATTTCTTACAGCGATTTATGCCCTAAAAGTTGAGGTTTAGGTCAGATTATACAACTAAAGATAATTTTTCAGAAACACTAATTGATTTCACAGTATCCACTTCAAAACTGACAAACGAAGGTTTATTCTTTGTATTGTGAAGGCCCAAATTAATGCTGAAAGGTACATGCAGGTTTTGGAGCAACGTGTGCTGCCATCCAGACAACGTCTTTTAAGGGTCGTCTCTGCTTATTTCAGCAACAATGTCAAGACATGTTTACATTTGGTTTTTTTATGGAATTTGTCGCCCATTAGAAAAATATTAAATAATGGCAGCTCTAATGCCTTCCACTTCATTACCAAAACCAGTTGAACTATAGTGCAAGAAAAATGCTGCATGCAAGATCATGTGATCGCGAGTGTGGTGTATTCTTGCCAGCCTCCGAGTGATTCGTCTGAATTTTCCACTCAGGTGGAGTTTCGTGAGAAATGACACTCTTGGCGCAGCACGAGAGCTAAATGACAGCACAGCATGATAAATGAAAAACTAAATTTGTCCACTTGCAGCTCTTAACACAGCTCTGGTAATTGGCACACAGAGGATTGATGAGGCTTATTAGACATTAAAGGTTTGGTGAAAAGGATCCCCATTCCTCATTTTTCCCCCAGTCTCTGTCCTTTTCTATTCTTTTACCTGCAGCAAGTGGTCTATTTATAGGTCCATCATCAGTGCAGGGTATCTTGTTTTAGTAAGAGAAGTGCAATATAGAAAATAATTAAAGAAGTCTAGCCTTGACAATACTGAACTCTAAGATATTGTTATTTATTTTATGCTTGCATTCACAGTTTGTGTGCAGGTCATTAGCTGAGACATGGTGGTGGCATGTGATTAATAATACTACTGTTTATGTAGCCTGCTTGTTAATGGAAGAGACTTGTAGCCACAAGGTCTGAGATCTCTGCCTCTAGCTCATGAATAGTTTTTTGCCCTGCAGGTGGAAGGCAGGCAGATGGCAATATCAGCTGTCACTGACCCCTGAAAGGTCCAGTTATGTTGTACACGGAATATCAAAGGGCAAATTGACAGATAGAGTTATATTTTCTGGGTTTTTTAATCCCTCTATCCTTTTCTTGTTTGGCAAGTGGAAGGCAGAGGAGCACAGGCATAAACTCCCAGAAAATCATCAGAATTAACTGTATTATTTCACATTAGTAAAGAGAGCTCAAGTGGAGCAAGTGGGCAGAGATACAGTTTTAAGAGCTTTTGTGCCATTGATTTGTTTGCATGCACAAAATATTCAGTTTTTGTCCTAATTCTGAAAGACAATATTCCTGCTAAGCTGTTTACATGGGTAATGAAGATGGGTATTCCACTAATATTCCCATTTACGTGATGCCGTACATACTCTGATTATGGAAAAGTGGAACTGCTTGAGCCATTTTGCTCCTGTGTGTAAAAACAGTATGTTCTCAGTGTTTTTCCACTGGTGGTGGACCTGTTCGACCATGTAAACACAGCCTCCCTCTTCATTCCTTTGTTCAACCACCTTCTTGAAAAGATCAGGATTGCGATATTTATGCATATCCAAAAACCTGTTGATGTCCAAGTCTGTCATAAGGTGTAAAAGTCTGTGTGTTTTTCGCCCGACCAGAAATGTTGGCTTTTGTTTTGTGCATGCATCTCTACCCCAGCCTTGCAAACTGTTGGCTGGTTGGTTTGTTTACAACAAATGCACAGAGCCAACCATAAACAGGCAAAAGCCTGTGTGCCACAAACTACAGTAAAAGCCCATTCAAGACGGATATTCAGATTACACTGTGTACATGTACAAACAGTGCTCCTAAAACCTGAATAATACCAGCACGTCTTAAAAATGCTACATTCATAGGGCCTAATTCAGAATATCCAAACAGAATAATGCTGTTTACATGAGCTGTATAAATTTCATTATATTGTCATATAAACGTTGTAAATGTTGTCTATGTTTCATGAGGTTCAGTTCAATAAGATGCAGTAGTGCTTCCATCGCAATAACCACAAAATAAAACATCAAAAAATCTCCTTCTGATTCTTTTAAACTGGCTAACGTACCACTCACTGAGACTTTGCCTGGGAAAATGTAAACACACGCCCATGTCGACTGATTTCAAGAAGAATCCGACCCAGTATTAGTAATAGTTAAAAACTCCTATTTGTACATTTAAATCTGAAGTTCTGTTTGATATTTTAATTTGTTTTTGTACTACAATATTTACTTATGTTGTAAAATACAGACCATCTTTGTTCCAAACTGCAGGAGTGGCAGCGTTTCAGGTCTCACCCTCAGACTCATCCGAACGTCCGTCAGCAAGATGCTGGAGACTCTCTCTGACGATGACTACGTTAACGTCATCTCTGTGAGTATTCATACAGCTAATACTTTCTTTTCATCACCAGTAAGAAATAAAAAATTACTTTAGAAATAACTAAATTTCTATCATTTCAAAAGCAAAATCCTTCTACTTTCTTCGTGTTATGATTCTGTAGGCCGATATGTGTTGAATTTTCAGGTGCACATGTTGCTGAATGTTAATCTGGACATATTTGTGGTTCTGCTGTTTGAGTAGCTTTACTCCTGAAGTTTGAGTCATTGATTTAAACGTGGCTGTGACCTTTTGAGTGACTTAATGTACTGCACATGGATGAATCTTTATTGTGGCCGCGTATGTGCATGGATGCATGAATGCTTATGTGCCCATTTGTCTGACTCAGACTATCTTTGTGTGTATATATTGTATATACAGTATAAGTGTGTGAGTGTGCATGTGTGTTTATGTATGAGAGACATATCTCCAGAGCATCAGGGCTGAATCCGAGTATGTGTGCCTAATAGAGCGAACAGATGACACGGCTCGAGCAAACCCTGAAATGCCACAAGATAAGTTTGACAAATGAATGTGTGCTTTATTTACGAGCCACGCTTTGACTCAGTGGTATGTGATGGAAAAGCCCCTGCTGGCCTAATTGAAATTCTGTAGGAATCTGAGGCATCAAAGATTTACAGACATGGGGATCGAGGAAATATTCATCCATCATCATTTAAAGCTCCATAGCAGGCTGTGTTAGATTCATGCTTCCTATTAGTGGTGGAAAGAAAAATCCCACAATTTAGGGTGGTTACGGAGGTTATTTCCTTCTATTGGAGGAATTTGTGACTACTAGAGAAGACGCATTGGAGGTAATCACACCGGACATGATTTGCAGGACTGAAATATAAAGAGCACCACTCTGACTTGATTTTGAGACTTTAAAGCTCTGCTAGAATCCACCTCTTTATGCTGTTGCTAAGCAACCACCAAACTGCTGCTGTCCGTCACTGGATAAGCGTCGTTTTTGTAAATTTATTTTATTTTATTTTATTTTATTTTTTTGCTAATGTTGTTAGCCATCTAAAAAACACAAGTTTGTGTCTCTGGTGAGCAAAAGTGAGGAGCATAAACTGTGGGACTTAATTTGACAGGTGTGCGCATAAGACTGTCATAACCATGTCATAAATACCTGTCATGAATGTTAAAGAGTCTTTGTGAATGATTATGACTGTTGTGATTAAGTGCCATCTGGTCAATTATGTCATTTTTTAATGCAAAGTTGACTTTGTTTGAGAAGTCTTTGTTATGATATCTTGACATTAATCAAGCCCATTATGTCTTTGTTATGACACCTTGACATTATTGAACTTAAAGCTACTGTTTAACTTTATGTTTTAGTATTACATGAGAAATAGATAGAATGACATCTTTATGACAACTCCAAATGCTACCACTTTACTTAACGTCCAGCATATTATTCATAACACTGTTACAAAAGCATTTGACAGTATAATAAAACTTAATGACATCTTTATGACAAGTCCAAAATGTACCTCTTCACCTGAGGAATATATTCATGACACAAATGTATTGTTCTCATGATGACCAGAGTCAAAACCAACCTTATGACACTATAATAGTTAAAAAAAATAAAGCTAAACAATGTCTTGATAACGTCAAATTATCATTTGCTATTTGTTATGACAGTGTAATGACAGTCTTATGCACACCCCAGCAAATAAAATGTTACTGAATTAACCATCACCAAACTGCCCTTTTGTGTTCCTTGTCTGAATGTAACAGAAGAATGGCTGCCATTGTTTTTATCTGATTGGGCAAAGGAGAAAAAGTTTCAAAGACATTGAAAGTAATGAAAAAGAGGCGACTGTTGCTGCCAAAATGTCATTGTTTCACCCTCTTAGTAAATCACATTTGTCCTCTCCCTGAGAAATTAAATTAAATGAGAACAAAAATGATGCTCCTCACTAGTAACTGAATTAAAAGGCCCACAAGGCTGTTAATAGGAGGGGTTAACTGGCCAATCACTGAAAACAATAACATGCTGTCAGGAAGAAGGCGAGCACGACTCAGCAAGACATGCCAAAACTTTCCTGGCAGAGGGAGCGGACACCCACTGCCCATAAATGACAGACTTTCTGGAGAATGAAATTGATTTGGTTGAACAGTGACAGTTCCCCTCTTCTTTTATCTCTTATGTTTCACCTCGTCCACGCAACACTGATGGCAGCCTCCCACTTAAAGGAAAAGAAAGACTTGGAGAGAAAGCAGTAGTTTTAAATTTGGAGAAATATGCTTACTCGCACTCTTGCCAAGTGCTAGATGAGGAAATTGATAGCACTCTCATGACTGTTTGCCAAAGCTGCTACATGCAATTCTGGAGTCTCTTTCCCTGGTTGTCAAATACCTACACTTTGTGTTGGGGCCTTGACCTGAATTACCCACCCAAAGTACAAAGGGAATGAGACTCAACAATCAACTATCTCTCTCCAGAGTTGCTTGTAGCAGGTTTAAACACCCTGCCCTCACCAGAAAAGCATGTGTGTTGGACAAAAGTGAAGCAGCTTATTCTGACTGATATGATTTTTTGTTAGTGGACATAGTAAGTATGACAGGAGAAGTATAAGGAGCAAGAAAGTCCACAATTGGAAGAGGTGGAGTGGATGGATGGCCAAAACAAGCACAGGACTTTCACCAAGAAATAAACTTATTTGACGATTTTACATATCTCTCGCAATTCTAATCAACTGCCACTTGTGTGCTCAGAGGTTACTCTTGTTGTTAGTGCAACATCACGGTGATTTTGTCTGTTTAACCCTTGTAATAATTATTTTAACACTCTTTTTTTTGTTTTTTTCCCCCCCCTCAGTTTAAACAAACAAGATATAACTAATTGGTACACTTACGAGGGGTGGTTTATAGGTTTTTACTTGGACAGGGTCAGGCAAGCTGTTTTCCCCGGTTTTTAGTCTTTGTGCTAAGCTAACTAGCTGCTGGTTGTAGCTTCATATTTACTTACTTGATATTTTCTTTTCAACTGAGCTTTGAGCTAGAAAGCAAATAAGCTTATTTCCCCAAATATTGAACTAGTTTTGTAAATCATTGTTTTGTTTTCTTCTCTTTAAAATGGATGCCACATCAAATGTCTGTTTATTAAAACCAAAAGTGAGTGAGCTTGGTCTTCTTTCAAAGCATTTGCACACCTTCAGGAACATGTGAGTATCTGGCTGCAAACTGCTTGGCTCTGCCTCCCCCATTTATGCCCATTTTCCCTCTTTTTTGTCATTTATTAAGTAACCAAAGATACTGCGGTTACTTTTACCTTTGGCTCAGGATACATCATGTACTTGCTCGTGGCTGCACTCCATCTGAAATCTCCTCCTTAATCTCTATTTTCCTCTTTTCCTCTCCATTAATTACATTTTCTTTCACTTTCCTTAATAAAGCAGTGGTTTATGTTTTTGTTTGGAGCTTCAAATCAGCTAAGTGATCGGGCTTTTGAAGTTAATGAAATCAGGCAGCGACATAATAAGTATATTGATGGCAGCGGCTCGGTTTCTCGACCTTCCAGAGCTTTTTGAAGCTTTTTGAAGGTACAATTTGTCACAACCTTTCATATTAAAATAGTGTTAAAGCGACTGGGTCTGCTCTATGTTCTGTTGTGTCTGTAGCTGGCCTAATGTATTTCTGGCCAAATCCCTCATATGAACACATGAAAAGCTTATTTTAAGGTTTTAAATTTTCTGTCATATTCTGTCAATAAGTTTGTGTAAGTCTGACACGCTGAACCTTAAAGTTGTTCTTTACAGGAAGCCTCATAAAACATTAGAATTAAAGTTGCTTTCTGGGGCATTTTTTAGGAAAGTATATGGCCTGTTTCTATGCAAACTTGTCTGAATATTTTTGTCTGAATGCAGTAAAAAGGTAGGCATTAACAGCAAAGGAGCACAGTGGGTTTTTTCATACGTGAAGATGTATGTATAGAAGATCCCCACATACACAGTGTTCTGTTCTGCTGAGCTTTTATTACTGTGTCTGAGATATTTTAAGATGTGTTTTATAAGTCAGAAGTTCTAACTCACCATGGTTTATATTGGTGTGTGTGTGTGTAGGCGTGCGTCTGTTTAGAGGACGAATGTCTTGGCAGTATTTGCCCTGAAACGTCCGCCAACATGTTGAGTAGTTGGAAACAGTCATTGTGAGCTCCTTTGGCGCTCTGAAAACATAGAGCCATGCAACAGAGAAGAGATGACACATAAATTGTGTTAAATTTTGTCCTTAGCTCATAGATGCTGGATTTTGTGATCCTTATTATCTTGTTTCATTTTGCTTTAACAGTCACCACTCTGATATATATTCACTCTGTTTTTTTGATATGTTCCAATGAGACATTTCTTCTTTATCCTGTGAATAATTTTGCTGGTTTTTTTTTAAATGAGCGATGAATGGGCTACTTTGTCTCTATCATTGCTAACTGCTTTGACAACTCACTTAAAAGTGCTGATTATCTTTTATAAGCTGACAATACAGGCAGTCATCTTGAAATGACGTATGTTTGTAGCTGCCCTTGTTATTATACTAAGAGACTACTAAGTGTAAGTCTCTTTCAAGTGCCATCTCTACCATTTTGTCACCATTATTTGACATTTTATGTAACCACAACACAAGAGTTTTGTTTTTCAGCTTGAGAATTTTCCCCTAGACTTTTAGATGAGCAAAAGGTTCATTTCATTCATGTAACCAGCTCTGCAGATCTAAGCACATGTTGGGGGGTAGTTTGGACTTTTTGAAGTTGTTTGAGGTATAAATCGATAGTCAGTATAATATCTGAAGTAGATGGCGGTTGGCACACTTCCCGTTTGGAGAAGCAGCAGGAGTGCTGGTGCAGGAAGCTAAGCCATATAAAATGGGCTGTGCTGACTGTAGAGCTGGGCGATATGGCTAAAAAAATTATATAAATAATATGTGCTAGGCTATGCTGCGATATAAGATATATATATATATATATGTATATATAATATCTTGATATACACATTTTTTTTCTAAAATAACATATTGTAAATTTTCAAATAGTGCAAACATTATGATCTTACAGAATATAATGCATTTCTTTAGACTCAACTACCCAACAGGACTGAATATTTATACCAGTTTAGAAAATCATATAACTGTATTTTAATGCAGCTTTTAAAAGCAGGAAAAGACAACACGTATGCCATATCAGAGTGTAATGATATCCACAATCTAAGATGTCTCGTCTCATGCCACAATATTGATATAATATTTATATATTGATACATAGGTAATACTCTGATAGTGGGTAAAACCCCACTTCTAAAATCTGAACTATCCCTTTAATAAAAGAAAAAAATGTGTGTCAGATTAGTGGTGAGCATGTGCAGATATTTAAATTTGTGTTCTAAGAAATTATAAAAGCTGTGAAGGTGGTGTTTGTGCACCTCCCATGTGTGTGCACGTTTGTGTAATGTGTGTGTGTGTGGTGTGTGTGTGTGTGTGTTTTGAGCATGATCATGATTGCAGTCAAGGCCAAAACAGATGTTGGGTATTAATGAGCCATGTCCCAGTCCTCCATAGATGTGTGTGTGTGTGTATGTGTGTGTGTGTGTGTGTGGTGTGTGTGTGTGTGTGTGTGTGTGTGTGTGTGTGTGTATAGGTTTATATTTGTGTGTGTGTGTGTGTGTGTGCATGAATTGATAAGGTTCCATCTGTTCCTCTGCATTAACTATTCACCAATATTAATCTGTAGACACTTTAAATGTAGAGCTGTGTAAATGTAATCTAACCAGTTACAGTCGTGTCTGTCTCTGTGGCATAATTCCTCCATAATCAAGCTCTTTGTTTTGTTTTTTTTTGCCTCCTTATGCCACCGTTTTCACATCCCTACCTGCTCTCCTGCCAATCCTTCCTTCTGCTCCTATAGCTCCCTTCGGTCTGTGCAGATTTGATTAAGACTGATTTCATTTCACACATGGTAGATTTTTTGCAACAGCAAAGCCAAGACGTTATTAAAGTAGATTTATTTACTTTATAACATTATTTTAGTTTAAATGAAATCAATTTAATCTCTCTCTTGAAATACCATATGTTAAATCCATCCTGTATGTTCAAGGGATACTGCATGACTCCGTAACGAAGGGAAAACAGGCCACATATTTAACAAAAAATATGTGAAAGTGCCTTCCCTCTACTTCCCATCATCCCTCCTTCCCTCTTCCCCTCCAGTTCAATGATCACGCCGTGAACGCATCGTGCTTCGAGAACCTGGTGCAGGCCAACGTCCGCAACAAGAGGAGGCTGAAAGAGGCTGTGCAGGGAATCACAGCCAAGGGGATCACCAACTACAGAAGCGGCTTCGAGATGGCCTTCAAGCAGCTCGCACAGGTAACGTGTCACGGTGACCGTGCATGGAGGAGGACTTATGTGGTATCTGTCTGAAGGGTTCTTCCTGAACGGCTGGGGTTCTACCCAGAACCATTTGCTTCTGAAGAACCTTTTTTTTGAAGAAAGGATTTGTCAAGGGTTCTTTGTAAGACTAGAAGTTTGATCAAGAACCCTTTTCATCCAAAGAAACCTTTTTAAAAGTAAGAGTTCTTCAAGGTTTGTTGAGGACATGGGTGTTAAAAGACCCTCACCCACAAATATTCAAAGATTTATTCATGTTTCAAATGGTATTTTAAAACGTAGATTTATTTTGAATCTCCTTCATCAGTTCATTTTACTTGTGTTCTTGTTTTTTTGTTGTTTTTTTTTTGCCTAATCTGTAGAATACAGTATGGTTCTTTGTAGAACACTCAGAAGAAAAGAGGGTTATTGCAGAAACTCATAAAAATTATATTTTTAGATCATCCTTGGTGGGTTCAAGATAAAAAAAAGGAAATATAAACGGCTTCTTGGTAGATTTCCCTTGGTGTGTTCTAGATAAAAATCTGTTGGAATATAAAAGGTTCTCGGTAGAACCCCCTGGATGAGTTCTAGATAAAAACAAAAAAACATTGCAATGTAAAAGGTTTCTTGGTAGAACCCTCTGGTTGAGTCCTACATGAAATCCCTTAGCATGTAAAACAGTTCTTGGTAGACCCCCCCATTGGTGGGTTCTAGATTTTAAAAAACGTTCTCGGTTCTCACTACAACCTCCTGTGTGGTTTCTAGATGATACCCTTAGACGGTTGAAAGGTTCTGGATAGAACCTCCAGAGGGGTTCTCTGTAGATCCTCTCATAGGGGGTTTTGGGTGGAACCTTTAACAGATGGTATAAGTTTGGTCTACCCCATATAGTGGAACCTTTATAAAGGTTCCTCCAAGAGCCAAAAAAAGGTTCTTCTACGGGAACAGGCCGACAAACCCTACAAGGTTCTAGTCAGCATTTTTATTTCTGAGAGTGTGGGAGTGTGTGTGTGTTTGGTGGATGGGTGTAGCGATGGTAACATTGAGGACGTCGCTGTCAATCTGTTGTGTTTAATTATTTTATCCACAAATGTCCCTTGAAAGATTCAGCCCATCCAGAGGCTTGATGAAACCCTGTGAAATCTGTTAACAGCCTGATTTAATTCATGTTCATTTAATTTATCAATTTCATTCAATTATGAAAATAATGATGGAGCGTAGGACACACTGACAGCTCAATCCCACTGGTGTTCTCATGAAGGGTGAGTATATGTCGCCCCCTTCTGGTTGCTTTTGGACATTGCGGATTTTTGTATCCGTGCAAGAGCTCATGTTTTCCTTGTCTTCTTCTGTAACCGCAAATGTTTTAGTATTCAATTCTGTTTGCTTTCTTTTTTAAGAATGTGTTATTATTCGCTTTCTTTGGTTAAAATACAATTTATTTGCCTTTTGTATTTCCCACAGATGAATGTGTCAAGGGCCAATTGTAACAAGATCATCATGCTCTTCACTGACGGAGGAGAAGAGAAGGCAGAGGAGATCTTTAAAAAATACAACCCCAATCAAGCGGTAGGACTGTAAATGCAACATGTTCAGAGAGTACACGAGAGCTGTTTTTGCTTTTCACCATCTGTCAGATTTTTTGCTGACTTTTTTCTCTTCTCAGGTGCGCATCTTTACATTTTCAGTAGGTCAACACAACTATGACAAAGGGCCGATACAGTGGATGGCCTGCACTAATAAAGGTACAAGGCTGCATTCAAGCTTTGGTGTCCATGTGATGTCCATGTGAAAGTTAACATGTACAAAGCATCTCATATTAAAAATTGTTTATGGGTTGATAAACTCAATCCATCTTCTCCAACATTTCTCTGTCCAGGTTTTCTTAAGTCTCAAAGCAAATGTTGTTTTTTCCGTTACAAAAATGTCACGCATCACATTAGACCAGTCTGCTCATGTGGGTGGTCCTTGACATTAACGTTTCTTTTTTATTGGCGAGCAGTATTATTCTATGCTTTAGATAAGCCAAGAAGTTGTGGAGGCATCTCAAACTACAAAGTACAAGACTCGAAAACAAAAGTTAATCTTAATTCTGTAAAACTTTTTCCATGTTATCTCTAATAGCCTTCCTGTAGCTATAATTCAGAGATCATAACCAAAACACATGCTAATGATTTGCTCTCACAGTCCCAAAGCCCCTCCTGATGTGTATTCCTCTGTAAGATGAAGACCTAATTTTAAAAAATAAAAACTTTAAAGCGCCCAACTGTGATCCAAATGTAAATGACTGACAGGTCTTTGATAAACAGACTAACACCAAACAATAACTTGAGTGAAGTTGGTAATGCTTTCCTTATTCATAATATTTATTTCGTTATGTTAGTTTATGATACAAAATGTACAATACCACAATATCATTTTTACCTTCATTATATGTTTTTGTCAAATAGATATTGGATCTCAGTATGTTTATTGTAATAGATATTGTTCAAACAGAGGGACAGAGTTGCAAAGAATGAATACCTGTTTTTGAATATGTTTTTAAGTTTAAATTTTTTGAACAGGATAGTTTTTTTATGCAAAAAAGAGGGAAAAAGGTGGGATTTTTTGTTTAATATTGTTTATGTAGTTGTTTTCATTTTGATTATAGGTACATTTTTTAAAAAAATTCTCCAAGTTTTGTGTTTTTTCAGTCTTTTAATCATTAAAAAAGGCTGAAAAAGAGGAAAGCCTTAAGATTACTTGGCTATAAATCATTAATTAATGCCGCCTTAAAGTAAATGAGCATGGACGGTTTGGTTTTTAGTACAATTATCACTTTGATTAGGTTGGTTGTCAACCCCAGAATAGTGTTTTTGTCTCCTTTCAGATAAATACATAAAATTTACTCCACTTGACTGGTCGTTTGGGTTGTTTTATTTTCAGTTTTAGGGGTACTCTCATCTAAATAAAGCTTCTCTTCTCACAGTGGATGTTAGAATAAACGTATATCTTTGTCTCAGGGTACTACTATGAGATCCCGTCTATAGGTGCCATCAGGATCAACACTCAGGTAAACTCACATTCACTCATACACCACTACCATGACTCTGCTCATTTGTCCATGAGTGGTTGCTACTATATTGTGTATTGTGCCCTCTTGTGGTTGAATGAGTGATGTGCATGTAGCAAATAAAAACTGAAGTCCTTCTCTCATCCTTCCCTTGCAGGAGTATCTGGATGTTTTGGGCAGGCCCATGGTTAAAGATAGCAAAAAGGCCAAGCAGGTCCAGTGGACCAACGTCTACCTGGACGCGCTGGTTTGTTATGACACACACAACAGATTGCACACAAGTTTATTTAAAGACAGAACACACTTCCAGACAAGTGTGGGAAAACACAGTGGCATCTGTAGTCAAATGTAGATAGAAGAAATCTGTTTAGTTTCAGATGAAGGATATCAGATAAGTCTTGTTCAGTAATACTAAACATTTGCTGTTTGTCATCCTGCTAAACTCAACTTCAACTCTGTTCCAGCAGTGTTTGTGAAAAGACAGAGTAACTTTATTTCAAAAATGCTGCACCAGTCAGTTTTTTGTGGTGCTTATGATTCTGTCAAGATTAACTTTTCGACGACCGTATAGATAAGAAAGGAGTCTGGCGAATGGAGCCAAATGTTTTGGATGTTGTCATCTGTCTGCTGATAAGCCGTTGTCAACTGTTGTGACTGTATTGACCCTGTCACCTCCACAAATGTCTGCATTTTGTTACTGAAAACATCTTATTTTCAATCTGTAGCTGTCAGTTTTCCAATGACCCAGTGACACCGATGTAGACTCACACAAAAATAGATTACACAGCATGACCTATTCCGTGAATTTATGCCATAAACAATCTTTTTTGACACGACTCGCTGACCTACATACCTCGTGTCAATTCACTGTGCCATGTGTTTGAACTTCCAGGAGCTTGGCTTGGTGATCACTGGAACACTGCCTGTCTTCAACAAGACAAACACAGGCTCGAAGGTGGGAAACAGCTACTTTTGGGTTCTCGTGTTACTTATTTCTGCAGAGGAGCATTAGAGATAGGCTTAAGGGGCGAAAAATGAGAGGAGGAAGATTTTTTTGCTGTTTTATTTTGAGGATAAAGTGGAAATATCAAGAATAAAACTGAAAGGTTGAGAATAAAGATGAAATGTTGAGAGTACTATCAAAATAATGTTGAAATGTTGAGAAACAAAGTTGAAATAAAGTTGAAATGTTAAGAATGAACTAGATATAAAGTCAAAATGTTGAGGGGGGAGAAAAATGTTAAGAATAATGTCGAAAAATGTTGAAATATTGAAAAATAAAGTCAAAATGTTAAGAATAAAGTTGAAATGCTGAAAATAAAGACGAAATGTTAAGAATTAAGTTTATAAATACAGTCAAAATATTAAGAATAAAGTCAGAATGAAGTCAAAATGCCAAGAATCAATTTGAAATGAAGCCAAAATGTTAAGAATAAAGTCAGAATGTAAAAAATAAATGACTAAAATATTCCTCTGATTGTCTTCTTCATTCTGTTGTCTTCAAGTCATCAAGTTAACAACTGGATAAATTTACTGTCTGTCTGACACTTTGACCCCATGAGAGAATTGAAGTCTGAGGTTTTTGCGATACACCATAATGTTTACCAGACTAAAAAAAAAACAAACATGCAACCTAAATACTCTCAATTATCATTTCATCCTCTGCTATTATCCCTCTCTTTATTGTGGCTCCCACTTATATCCTTTGTTGACGCTGAGGTCCCTCAAAGCTCTCCCCCGTGCCTCCACAGGAAGAGAATCTGGGACGTCATAAAGCAAATATCAAAAAGAGATCAAACCTGCGGAGCAGAGTGACAAATGATCCGGTAGCTAAGTGCTTCAAGATGAGTTTACATGTCTATCTCGAAGGACCCGAGGTTACCTCCGCTACGTCTGAAGACGGAGGCTGGAAATGCCTTGTCAGTGACTCATGGCGGCATGTAAAGCTTTTGGGAATGAGACTGTCCAGATTTCTATTGCACCCCATTTCCTTGAAATCATTCAGAATGCACAGAGGGACTTGACTCATCCAAAGAACAACAAGGCTCATGAGCGGGGTCTTACAGTGGCTCTTTTTTCCCCAATGGTTTTCTTTCAGAAACCTCAGAGGTTTCAAAACCAGCTCATCTTAGGGGTCATGGCCATCGATGTCTCCCTGGAAGACATCAAGAGACTCACGCCTCGGTTTACTGTAAGAGCAAACACACTACATAAATAAACACTTACAGAAACCAGCCTATTTATACAGTAGATGCTATATTTGGTATGCGGGCTCCTCCATCCTTCTTTTCACTTATATTCTCACTCTCGGTTTCCTTTTTCCTGTAGTTTGGACCAAATGGCTACTACTTTGCCATTGACCCCAATGGATATGTGCTGCTTCACCCTAATCTCCAACCACGGGTAGGTCAAATCACTCGACTATAATTCAGAGCAACCAGATGTTTTCTTTTTTTAGGAACAATCCTGTCATAAATGCTCTGGTACAAGATATCTGTTTAGTTTGCTAAAACCCATTAGTTCACTGGTTCCAAACCTGAGGATCCTGACCCCACTAGATTTTAAAGGGTGGCCTATAAGAAAAACTTGTTTAAAAAGTTTTTAAAAATTAAAAAAAAAAAACCCTCAGTTTGGCCTTGTGCCTTGCAGCCACAGTGGCCTCGATGTCTCGCCTGTTCTGTCCCAGCTGATTTTGTAGTTTTCTCCATTGTCTCTTTCCTCTCAATACAGCTTTTAGACACCAGTGTCTTTTCTTGAGTTGCTGATTGAGCAACATCAAGTAAAATGCTGCACACATAGCCAGTGGTGGGTTCATTTTTCAGTTTCTGTGGTTTACACTGGACTGACTGGAGTCTCTGTTAACAGGGACAGACGACTAGATAAGGAAGCGGGGTCACTTAAGGAAAAATTTTGGGAAGCACTGAATTCGTTGCTTATTAATACTGGTCAAAATGGCAAGAAAAACATGACACACCTGATTGTCAAAAAGCATTTTTAGACTGAGAATGCATAAAGATTGTTGTCTTTTGCAGCACATATGAAATTCATATTAGTTGTATGACTGAGTTTTAGTAACTGTTAAATGTTATCAAAATGCACATTTGCAGAAACATTCAATATCTGCATTGTCCTGCATAGAAAACAGGATTTTTAGTATTGAACTGACATAGCACAGCATCTCTGCTGCAGAGACAGTGTCAGCCTGAATTACCACACTGACTGTGTTTGTATCATTTGGCTGACTTTTCCGTTCTTTTTCTTTTTTTTTTTTTTTTTCAAATGTCCTGATTATATGAGTCCAGAAAGATGTTTGTTCAAACATGGCAAGATGTTTCTTGTTGACCTTTGAGATATGCACTCTTCTTGTAAACTACGCAGGCACACATTGGTCACAGATGATTACAACAATCATCAGTCAGTGCTAACAAACGAATTAATCCATAATTTGTTCCCTCTTCAAGGCTACAAAAAAAGGAATTTGTTTTGGAAACAGAAGATCAATAACTGATGTCTACTGCTTAATTTTTGTCCTTTGTACTCAAAGCCCACAAATTCTGAATTATAGTATGAAACACAGACTAATTGCTTTCATTTCCATGCAGACGGCCAAGTTTCATGAACCTGTAACACTGGACTTCCTGGATGCAGAGCTGGAGAACGACATCAAAGTGGAGGTTTGGAAAAATAGATTACTCTAGCCTTTATGGTTCCATGAGCTCATATGATAATCAATAGCATCATCATTTCTGAATATAGCATGACTGATTTTTTTTATTTTCCTTTTTTAATTGATTCTTTCATTTATTTTGGAATATTTGGTCAACAGATAAGAAGACAAATGATCGACGGTCTAACAGGGAATTACACAATATCTACGCTGGTGAAATCCCAAGATGAGGTAATTTTATTTTGAAAGGATTTTGAAAGTCTAAGAGAATTATAAATATTTGCTGAGGAAATTTAACATGCACTGACCAAACTGTTGCCCTTAAAGCGCTACATTGACTTAGGTCAAAGGACGTACACCTTTGCACCGGTGAAGGGGACAGATTACAGGTAAATATCATACGTTAAGTATCTCTCATTAAGTGATAAATCAATTGCATGTGGAAAGTAATTTTTACTAAACTTAACTCCAGAAATAGAGCAACTCCAGATGCTTTACAGTGACACAGTTTGTCATAATTGCATAAAAACATTTTGTTTTCATTGGGACTGGAGCTGAATGGTGTTAAGTTCAGGACAAAGTCCAGGCACAAATTTAGAGTGTTTTAGATGAAGGCATGAGGGGCCAGTGTTCACAACTTGTGTGTGTATTTTGGAAATTTTAGCCTCCTGCTATGAAATGCTTAACAGGACTTACTGACAGATTTGCTTTCGTGCTATTATGATTTTTTTCTCAAAACAAAGATGGAAAAATGCATTTTCTCTGTGGGTGTTTTTGCATTTGAACAGGTTGGTTGAGGAAGATGTCTTAGACAATAAAATGCTTAATTGATTTAACAATGCAGTGAAACAAAAATGTGGATTAACGACTTTTCACGCAAAAGCTCTCGGAAAATCAAAAATAATGTAGAGGATTAATGGGCGACTTAGGTTATTTTTCAACCTGGAGCTTATTTTCCCATGTTTTTCTTCTTTCTTTTTCTTCTAATTTTTGAAATTGGCTCAGTATTTAGGGAGAGCGCTGCAGCTGGCAGAAATGAAATCAAGCTATAATGTAATCCCTCTGGGCAACTGCGCACCATCAAAGTGAAATCACTTGTTTTTGCCACTGACAGACTCAGAGTTATAGTTTTTCTTGTGTCTGACAACATTATAGAAAGGATTGCTAGATGGACCTTTTTTTTTAAAAAAAAAGATCTGTTTTATTTATCTAGAAACAGCTGTTTTAGTTCTCTTGCCAAACTAACCAAACTCCCTTTGCAAAACTGTAATTCATTCAACAAAAAGAAAGTAAAACTCACCAGAAATGTCTTGGCTCATCTTACCACTGCTCGACCATCACCAACTCTGGTTGTTAGGTCAAAATAAACCTTCATTCCCCAAGTTAGATGTGAAAATAATGGGAGAGGAACGAGAGGAAGGTCACACATCAGAGAAGCAGCAAGGAGAAACAGCGTGTACCGCCAGAATATTTTAGCATCTGACATGGTGACTTAAGAAATTACGTCAACCGAACCAGAGCCAGTGATTGTTGGAGCGGTGGAAAGACAAGCCAAGACAGTTTTGGCGAATTTTATTTTGTTCCTCACAAGTATGAATGAAAATGAAGATGGTAATGGTTATTTAATACACAGAGGTGATTATGAAAATGCTCAAAAACAGATGTGCAGACAGCTCTCCCTAAATACTGGAGCAAATATCAATATATTTTTCATACCAAATATATTTTGGTATGAGATTAAACTTGTGTGTGTGTGTGTGTGTGTGTGTGTCTTCTCTCAGCCTGGCCCTGGTCCTTCCTGACTACAGTATGCATTACATCCAGGCCGACTTCAGCGACACGATCACCCAGGCGAAATGTAAGTGCCATCTAAATCAGTTAAATCTCTTAGTTTTTCCACTCAGTAACATTTACCCTCCATTTGTACAGACAGCAGACAAATGTTGCTGGTTGGAAAATGACTGCTAATGTTCTCCAGTGACATTATTGCTCTCCATGTAAGGCTGAGAAACACTCGTGCCTCGGCTTATGGTTTCTATCCATCACTTATAGTGCCCCATGCTCATATACATATACAATCATACCCCTGCATGCCCTCCCCTCTTGTGTCGCTATGGCAACACACACCCTCAGTTGTGGTGCTGTTCAAAGTTTTTGTTGCCAGACAGCGGGACGAGTGGCTCCAGTGTCCCCTTTCACACATATAGTACTCATCAATTCATTTGCTGTACAGTTTAGTACCTCTCTTTATGTGTGTGTGTGTGTGTGTGTGTATCTGTGTGTACACAAGTGGCTCTGTGTGTCCGTCAAGCCTATTGGATGCTATACAGTGGATCAGAGGTTCCATATGTGTGGCGTTGTCGTCTCATGTCTCTTTTGAGCCCTGTCTGTTCCCACCAGTAAAAGATGTCATTGACTCATAGTGTTACTCAAAGGACAGTTTTATAGCGTGTATGTGAGTGTGCGTGTGCTCAGCGCAGTTAAGATGGAGCCGTCCCTGGTTAGGCTAGAGTCTGTCCCTCTGTCTCCATGTTTGCCAGTCCGCCTGGCTGCACTCAGTAGCATAAAGTCAGCTTTAAAGAACTTTTTTTTGTGTTTTTGTGATATACAGCGAACCAGATAAATCATTACCAACCATTTTCCTAAACATAAGCATGACCAGATTTCACTGGTCTAAGATGTAGTTGTAAAAAAATTAGATCACAGGATAAACAGGACACAAACATGGTTTTGTTTTAATAAGATGATAAATTTTGGTCATTGTAGCTCTAAACTGTGCGTTGTTTTGCAGCTTAAATCTTAATTTATCTCTAAACTTACCAACAGAGACAGTAAATAACAATGTAAAAGTTACAAAATGCATTTTTTCTCCAAGCTGTTTTTCCTGATATGAAATGCAAACAGTGGTTTTAATATAGGAAAAAAATGAGTAAAGTATACAGTGTACAACAGTTGTAACTAATGTTAAAAATGGAAATCCAGTGATGTTTTTTCTCACTATGGACAAAGATGTATACACTGCTGCACTAATTTTCACATGTCAGAATGTTTATTTCATGAACACAGTTGTTTTTGTCACGATACAATCTCAAGCTCTACACCTAACGGTAACCTGAACCCAGTAACTTCAGTCTGCGTACAAATAAGAGAGGGAAATTTACGCTTGGAAACTGCATGTAGTGCATGCACCAAAGTCCAGTTTTTCATGCAGGTGATGTTCCAGTCCTTCCTTTTGGAGAACAAAAAAAAAAAAAAAAACATTTGAAAAAAAAAACAAAACCAGCGTCTCTTTCCAAAAATCATGACCTGATTACTTAAGATAATACACATTGTGAGCAGTTTCATGTAGGAACTACTTTCTTTCTGCAGTAGAATCTACCGGAACTACTTTCTTTTCTACTTGAAAAAAGTAGTTCCTACATGAAACTGCTCACAGTAAGGTCTGTGGATAATCTTGAGTAACCGGGTCATGATTTTTTGGGACGATACACTGGTTTTGTGTTTTTCAAATGTATTTTTTGGGCTCTTTGAACACCAAAACTCTGCACCTCACACCAAGCAGCAGGCTTTGGATGTAACCTCTCGTCTAACTTGCTTCTTCATAACAGGGTGTTTCAGACTCTGGAGCACAGAAGCATTTTGTTTTCCTTGTCTGTTTTTCTTCATTTAGTGGCTTCTGATTAACAATGACAATTCTGTTACACTGAATCAAGCTGGTGTCTGCTCTCAGAAGCAGCGCTTCGCATGCAACGCGCGCCCACACAGTGTGTCGCAGATGGTGTGTGTGCATGTGTCTGTGTGTGCATGTATGTATTTAACCCCCACCTGTTCCAATGGCCCTCAGATGTGGTTTTGGCACTAACCCACTGTAGCAAGAAGGACAGGATGTTTGCATTATTTAAAGGTGAAGCCATAAAGGAGAAAGCTGTGAGTCTGCGCCTCAGAACATGAGTTGGTGTTTTTCTTTGTTTTCGCTAGTTTTCTCTTTTTTGACTCACTTTGAGTTTTACAACCTTGTTAAACAAGTCCTAATGAAAGACAGGATCGCTCTTAACACACTAAGCATCGTATCTTCTGTTTGTCCTCTGTGTGCTTTGTCAGCAGTTTTGTCTTGTTTGTGGTCATTGAATCAAACATCTCCCCAGAATATTTTAGACGCTGTGGTTTAACTGAGATGGAAGCCCATTTCTGCCAGCGTGATGAAAAAAAATCCCGTAAGCCATTAGAATGAGAAACTTTCTCAAAGTAATGACTTAAAAGTTTTGGTAACACTTAATGTAAAGGGGTGTTCATAAGATTGTCAATACACTGTTATAATCATGTTTAGATGCCTGTTATGAACATGAAGGAGACTTTAAGAATATTTGTGACTTTTTTCATCAAGTGACATTAATCAATTCTGATTTTTATGCAAATTTGACATTGACATTGTTATGACTTTGTTATGACAACTTGACATTAATCAAGACAAAACATGTCTTGGTTATGACATTTTGACATTGAATAAGACAACATAACCTCTCTAGTCTTTGTCATGACATGACATTGACATTATCAAACGTAAAGAAACTGTTTAGCTTTATGTTTTAACATTAAATTTGTAGTAATGTCAAGTTGTCATACCAAAGCTATTTTTTGTCTTGTCTTAAAGTCAAGTTGTCATGAAGGGGTGAAGGGGTGTTCATAAAACTGTCATTACACTGTCATGATCATGTCATGACACTTGTCATGAAAATGAAGGAGTCTATAAAAATGTTTGTGAGTGTCATTTGGTCAGTTATTGTTCAATGCAAAGCTGGCATTGTTTGTGATGTCTTTCTTATGACAACTTGACATTAATCAAGACAAAAATGTCCTTGTTACAACATCTTTACATTGACCAAAACAAAAATTTGTTATAAAAATTTGGCATTAATCAAGCCAATAATGTCTTTGATATGACAAATTATATTCACCAACTACTTATGACAACTTGACATTATCAAACTGTTTAACTTTATGTCTTAACATGAAATTATAGTAATGTCAAGTTGTCATAACAGAAACATTTTTTGTCTTGGTTAAAGTTGAGCTGTCATAAAACATCTCAAACAATGTCAGCTTTGCATTAAAAATGTTAGAAATGATCAAATGACACCTAATGACAACAGTCACAAAGACTCTTTCAGGTCAGGACAGGTGTCATAACATGGTTTCAACAGTGTAATGACAGTCTTATGCACGCACCTTCAAATAAAGTGTTTTGAGAACATTTGATTTAGCATATAATTACGTACAGGAGCTTTTTTGATCACTT
The DNA here is from genome assembly GCA_034769285.1 of Lutjanus argentimaculatus. Taxonomy (NCBI): domain Eukaryota; kingdom Metazoa; phylum Chordata; class Actinopteri; order Lutjaniformes; family Lutjanidae; genus Lutjanus; species Lutjanus argentimaculatus. Next base: position 764,767 of record JAWZSL010000029.1, on the reverse strand, counting down.
TGTTGGAACTGGGCTTCCATAGCAACTCAATCCTGATTTGTGTTTGTTTTATACTTTCTCAGAGGGCACACATAAATTTAATAACTGAAGTGAAGTTGAACACATGTCAGGCCCCAATTCCCACATCTATTTATTATGCATTTGTTAAGCTTTGCATGTCTCTGTGTGTTATGTTGATTCATGCCGAAGTCCATTCACATTTCTCAGATATTGCACTGATTCAGTTATTCACAAAAAGTGGCAGGAATGTCATCATCAGTGCGAAAAGGCGTGCGAAAGTACAGAAAATATAAGCAGTCGTCACTCCCCAAATCTCCCTGCTATCCATCATTACTAGATACTTTGTTGGATTAGTAAGTGGTGACCGAATATCAAAGAAAAAGCACATGGGTGCAATTATTCCCCAATCATGACCACCAAAGAGGACAAGGAGTAGCCCATGTCGTCATGAGAAATTTCTCTGTACAGTATAATCAACCGTCGACACGACAGGCTTTGGAGAATGTCAAAGGAATGTTAAAGGTTATGAGCTGTGTTTAATATTCCTTCAGCGCAGTATTGTAATGCAAATACACCTCTGAAGTGCAGTCACTCCACAGACTTACTGTATCACCAGAGGAATGCTAATACTAATGCTAAAAACACATCCAAATCATAACTTTAAAAGCTCCTGACCACATTTTAAGCCTCCCTTTGTGCTCTCCATCAGCACTGTCTCCATTTACATCCAAAGGCCTAAAACCTTTTTGTTGGAATCCCAATATTTCTATTCAGGACTCGCTCTGTGAATAAAATATTGTGTCACCTTTGACCCCAGTGGTTTTACCCTGTCTTTTTTCCCCCCTTTTTTCCCTCTTGTCTTTTCCTCCCTGGGGGATGATTCTCTCGTTCGCTCCCTTTCTCTCTGCTGGGATTTTTTTCCACTCCAGGGGAAAATGGCAAGTATTTTTTCCTTTACTTTCATCTCTCTCCTCCTGTTCTTGAGCCTTGTTGGTCCTTTACCCAGCGTGTCTGGCCAAGTCTATTCTGGTCCTTCTTATTTATTTATACCTGATTTTCAGCTGTTTGTGCAAGACTTTATTCTGTACAGTGTTACATTTCTACAACCTTTGCCAGATCTTTGAATTATGTGTTAAATATAGTTGTAATTTCCCAAGTTTCCCTTTGTGAGTACCAACCGCTCACTTTACAAAGATATCTTAAACTTAGGACCTCACACATAAGACTGGAGCTTTTTTAGAAGGAAAGATGTGGCAATGTTGAATATGTGGATTTCTGCTGCTAATGTTTTTCTGCTCAGTCTGTCAACAGATGAAATCTCATTTCAGTTTTTGGTCCCTGTAGGAGCTCTGTCTCTTATTGGTGCTCTGTTAAATATTCAACAGGTGTCACATTCTGCCCAGTGGAGCACCATCTCATCTGCATACAATGATCATTTCAGTTTAATTTCAACTCTCTAATATTAAAGGAATAGTTAGGATTCTTTGAAATGGTTGTATGAGGTTCTTATCGATAGTTAGTGTATTAAGTACAGTAGATGCTGGTTGGCAGTATGGATTAATATTATAATAACAGGAAATGGTCTTGATTAGATTTCCCGGGAATTTGTATCCCGGGATTAAACCCTAGTTGGCAGGTCCCCAGTTTGGAGAAGCAGCTGGTGTCCTGGTGTAGGAAGCTAAGCAAAAAACTGTTGTGGACAGGGTCAGCAGCAAAATGTATTGACAAGGTAATAGGAATGTTTTATTCATGTTATGTTTTGTCACGTTCATCGTTCATTATGGCTTTCTCTGCATTTGTTGGAAACAGTGGGATAATGTAAGTACACGACAAAATACATAACATGTCTAGCATTCTTAGACATTTTAATGCAGAAATCTTACATATTGTAGCTTTCACCCCTTAAAAGATGGCCCACCTAAAAAAATCAATAATAGTTTAAGTGTATGCAATATTCAGAATATTTTCACCAAATTACTCTGCCAGCAAATAGACTTTTCCAACAGAAAATAGCCATTACATAATCCAAATATCTCTTTTATCTCACTCAGACTCCATTGACTCCATTTCATTTTACCTCGTAGAATGCAGGAGTTGCTGGTCTAACGCTGCCTACATCTCTAGGTTTGTTTGTGTTATTATGTGACTTTGGTGGACCTGAACTAACCTTTTATAACTCCAAAGTCACACAATAACGCAAATGAACTAACCAACTGAGGCGGTGGTAGAACAGCAATTGTTACATGAGGTAGAATTACTGTTTTTGCCAGTGGAGTTTGCTTTGGAGCGAGCAATATTTGGTTTATATGATGGCAGTTTCCTGTCAGGAAAGGCTGTCTGATGGAAAGGTAAAGGCATTAAAATATTCTAAATATATAATACACTTAAAATGATATTGATTTATTTTTAGGTGGACCTTTTTCAGGTGGCTAAAATGCAGAATGTTTTGCTGACCGTGTCCACAGCATTTCATTGCTTAGCTTCTTACGTCAGGTCTCCTGCTGCTTCTTAAAACTGGGGCAGAACATCATGCAAGCCCACTTCAAATAATCCAAAATAACAAAACTTGCATGGGAGGAAAATTAATAATACTTTATACCTTTCACCAGTTTCTGAAAGCCTGCTGGCGGACAAGTTTGATGAATATGGCTATACATTTATTGCACCGAGGTAAGACGACATGTAGTTTATTTGGATTACATTTTATAAACAATTTTAAAACAATTTGATTATTTTTTGTTGCTTCTAGCGTGACTAATATGACTCAGTATAGAGGCAAACTTGTGATTCACTTTTTTCCTGTTTACATTAGTTCACTCTAAAGTTCTTTTGTTTCCCACAGGGTGTACTGTAAGGACTTAAAGCCACCTGACAAGGACAAGAACAAGAACAACACTGAGTTCCTCATGGAGTTCAACAATTACATTGACACGAAGACTCCCAACCATCCCTCGTGTAAGTATCAAAAATGAATAAATGTTCTGTGAAATACGTCTTTCCTCCTCTGAATTTTTTTACTTGAGAATCAGAACTTTTCCACCAGATCTTATTGTACTCTGCAGCACACTTGGACCTCATTCTCACTACAGACTCCTATTTACATCTCAAAGAGCTGCTAAGCCTTACAGTATTAGCTATAGTATGTATATGTGAAGGAATCCCAGCCATCTGGCTTGGCATTAAGGTGTGCATTGAAAATTTAATGGAAGAGCGTCAAGTGAAACCTATTCCCAGAGGTCTCTCTTTGCAGTGAAATACAGGTCTGGCTGTTTGGTGTGCATGAGCAGGCAAAGCTTTGTGATGTGGAACCCCTGTGTTCGTGTTACCCATTTGATGCTAACTCTAAAAGTCTGACCATCACACGCCTGAGTGCACATGTGTGAGGCACGTCGGCTTAGATGTGACACACACACGCTTGCACACGCACAGTATTCACCAGTAATACGCCTTCCACACCCCACCTATAGCCGCTCGACCTCATCCAATTACTGTGTGTTTGTGAGAAAGAGCAGGACACGTCAAGCCAGGAGCACGAGAGGAGCAATAAAACACAAATCAGGGGCCAGTGGACCTTCTCCCAAACATCTGACCAATGCATTAACATCCTCGCCATACGCTCATTGATATGCATCACCCACATTTTTTTGAGTAAAACAAAAGGTCCCTGGATATTTGTAAAAGATCGCCTTAAAGTTTAGTGTGACGATTTGAGTTTGAGAACTTCTCAACATGATCAATCCAATAAAACTTTTCATCCGAATGAAATAGTACTTTCACCATTATTAGCTGCTAGTTTAATGGAGTCCACAGGGAGTTCAGTGAGGGGGTGGGGGGTGGGGGGTATGGCCCATGTGGACTATTGGCGGCTTGAGTATCGTTACACGGTTTGCTTGGTTAAGCCACTGCAGTGGCGAAGAAGTTGAAGTACATTAGGAATTCCTGGGCTGCCTTCAATAAAGGATCCCTAATGAAAACCACTGCACAAGGAGGGAAGGTGGGGTAGGGGGAGAAATAAAGTGTTACACCAGCTGTTTTCTCTGATGTGTGTGGTGTGTCATAAAGGCTGGAGGAGGTGGTGGGGGTATATTGACGAGCCTCGATGTTAATGGACTGGAGCGGGTCGTCAGAGAGTTCAAAGTGGCGGGCATGACCAAAAAAATGGGCAAACGGCTTTTATCGCCTGTTATGTTTGTCATGTGGTCTTGTCGGACGTCTCGAAATATAATTTGTTACACCTAGACCAACCCACCACCTACATCTTGTCAGCATCAGGCACACTTATCAAAAGGTTTTTTAACTTGTAGACCCCAACCCCAGTCATATTGTGCACCTATATAATATATACCAGTAAATAAAAAACAAAATAATCCATTTAATTCTATTTTTATTTTAAAATCATGCAACACCAAATAATGTTTTCCTTCTATAAAACAAATTATGGGGTGTGCTTATGTAAGCTAAAACTAAGCAATAATATCATGACATCCACCTGCCAATCAGTCTTCAACTTTTAGTGCTGTAGTCCCTGTTGTCAAAGTGTCGGTCTCGCCGGTGGTGTTTGGATCTAGTCCCACTGTATTCACTGGGAGCTCCCAGTCCAGGAAGAGTCAGCTTGGTTAATAGACAGCTGTCTGTAGCTATATGGCCAGGGGGGCTGTTGCGTTAACACTCACTCAGCGCTATTGGTGTCTGAGACAAGTTCCTCCCTAGCTGCCTAATTTTACAGGAAACACACAAATATGCTGAACCAAATAGCACTCTGATTTCCATTTCATGTGGACTTTAAATACATATTTCATTTCCTGTTTCATTAAAAGATTGTTCCTCCTTCTTTCTTGTTTCATAAGACAATTTAGAGATATAACCTTTACTTCACAGACTGTCTGTCCAAATGGTTCCGTTCAGTTGCTTCAATTTTTCTGGCATTTGGACCTTTTTAGATGCTTGTAAGTTTAGCAGCATATCAAGTGACGCTTATCCCCATGTTGCACTCAATTTGAAATTCATTCTGGATGCCTAAAATGTGATGTAAACTTTAAAATATTCCCAACGTTTTCCTTATTTTGCATTTTTCTTTGTCTTTCTGGTATCATATATACTCTGGGGATCTGATCTATGTTTCTTTTTGGTTTCTTTCCTTCCTTCTCTCTTTTTTCTCACATAATTATTCCTTCCCTGTTGGCTGTTGATGCTCCTCAGGCATTTATCCCACATTCCAGCAGATTGCCATGAATGCAGACCTTTAAGGTTCACAAGTCTCAAAACAACAAAAAGGACAGCATCTTTAAAGTTAATCAAGGATTGGACAGACATTTACTTTGACAATTTATAATCAGCTGGCAGAAAATGAATGGTATTGAAAGATAACATGTTGAAGCTCAAGTGATGTTTTTGCTCTTCAGGTAATGTGGAGCTGGTGAACCGATTGCTCCTGGATGCTGGCATCACCTCAGAACTGATCAAGTTCTGGAAAACTAACGATTTGCAGTAAGTAAAGCACCGCATTTTTTTTTTTTTTTACTACTTTACCATCAATGTTGTTTGTGATCCAGCGAAACGTGGCATCAGTTATTTGTTACTTGGTATTCAGTAATGAATGTCCAAGTGGAAAAATTGAACACAGATGGTTCAAGTATTTCAGCATCACCAGTAAATGTCATGCCATAAAGCACATTCCAGGTTTTTGTAACTGTATGTTTTATAGCTTTATCTTCTCTGCTTGTCAGGCAGGGTGTCTTGGCCAGATTTGTTGCCACCGAAGGAGGAATCACACGGGTCTACCCCAAAAGGTACTTGTCTAGCTCATGCAGGAGATGGTTGATTTAGGAGCATGGGAAGGAGTAGATAATATGTTCGGGATTATCTGATAAAGAATAATGATGTGGTCTGCTAAGAAAGCTGCAGCTTACCCATGAAGTGCTTTATATTCTATAAATAACATACATCCATTGCTGTTTTTTCATGTCAGAGTTATGGTGGTAGCAGGCTAAGCAAAGCAGGCCATAGGTCCTTATCCCTATATGCCGAGCTACTTCTTTCTGTTACTACTGGGGGATCCCAAGAGTTTCCTTTGCCAAATAGGATATATAATCCCTTCAGCAAGTTTTCGTCCTGGCCTGGGGTGTCCTTCTGGTGGCTGGAATGCCTACATAGAGACATTCAAGAGGCATCTTAATCAGGTGTCCAAACCACCTCAATTTCAATTTCAAGTTAAATGGTTCATAGCAGTTCACTGCCAATCACACCCATATATTCTGGCTATTTCCTAAGCTGGGTGTATACTGGAGAGAGGTATTTGAGGCCCTTCAAGAGGTTTTTCAACAAGATATTATCTTCTCAATGTCAGTCTATTACAATAATCAGTGGTCTGGTAAACACTGCAATTAAATCTGGATAAGCCCTTTGTACACAGAGATCTTGCCATTTTGCAGCAACAAAGACCTGTCATTACACTGGCTTTGCTTTTTACACTGAACCAAACATGGCTATGTCAGGGCCAGTTTCCAGGTGTGGATGGCCAGTTGTTTAACTATTAGCCAAACCAGGGCGAACCGTGGCCTGAGGCGGAGTCAAGGGTCATAGGCAGGGCTTACCTGGCTTTGGGCAGGGAAAAAAGTGCAGGTAATTTAAGTAGAGATATTAACGAACAGTACTGGTCAAAAGAAGACATTAGGGCTCTGCTCACCATCTGAGCAAAGGATAATTTCCAACAACAAATCAGCGGCATCTGCCAAAATAAGGGCGTGATGAAATACGGTCTGAAAAAGTGAAAAAAACATGGGCAAAAAATACCAGCAGCATCAAACAAACAGCCACTTCAGTTAGCATTATATTCCTTTTCTTAACAGTTTCTGCAGCAGGCCCGACATGCAGACTTTATATCACATAATAGCTCAATTAGAGCTGCTACTTCACACTTTCTACAAAATTCACACAGAGGCAGCATTTTAGGGGCAGCTCTAATGGCAATACCGCAGGGCCATCGGCACAATAGTGTTTTTTTTTGTCTCGCGGGTTTGAGGCCAGAGACCATTAACACCCACTGGCTTGAAGATAGCCTTTGCTCACAGTGGCACTACAGTGTAAAAGCAGCTATTGTTACCTACATTAATGAGTAAAGTTTGAAGTTGTAATGAAATTACCAATGCAAACTGAAAGGGCTCTGACATAATATGTTAATCAGTATGTCGGACTGTGACAATTCTTTTAATTAGTATCTCACAAAGAAATGGAGATTGCAAATGGTCTGTAGTTCTTGAAGAAATCTGGGATGTTCTGTAGTGTTTTTCTCGATGAGAGTTTTGGTAATTGCATTCGCTGTGTGTGTTGTTTTGTATAATTTGTTTGACAGTGCTGGGCTGTTATGGGAAGGAGACGCAGAGACGTATGAGTCAAGTTTCTATAAGAGAAGTTTAGACAATGATCTGTACATCTTCACTCCAACTCCCTACTCTAAAGAGAACTGTGAGTAAAAGTCAAACGTGTGTGCACATGTGTGTGTTTCCTTGTGTTGCAGTGCGTATGCACATATATACAGTGTTATTATTCTTCTTGCAGCGAGTGACGAGTCAGTCCTGGTGAGCAGAACGGTAAACATCAACATTGATGGCATCACACTCAAACCAGCTGGTAAGGAGGAACACACACACACTCATACACAAAGAGAGGGGGGCTTGTATTTACACATTTATACCCCTCATTTCTCAAGTTGTCTCTCACTCTGCAGCCTACATATAAACACACTTACAGCTATGTGTCTTATTTACACACCCACATTTGCCACCCTATAGTCTTAATCCTATTCATGCCTTCACATCTTCTGACACACAACACACACACAGATAGGCCCTTGTTTTTAACAGAGCGCTACTCCTCGTTTGTCTATTTCTCCCTCTCGCTCTGACATATACACACAAACACACACAAACCACACATCAAGTTGTACGCTCTCCTGTGATCCATGGCCAAGTTTGCATTTTGTAAGTTCAGAGAGTAAAGTTGACACAGAGGTCCAACATGATCTAGGATGTCTGGCTTTTGTGTTTGATCCCAGTGGTCGGCGTGAAGTTGGACATTAGTGCCTGGATGGCGAGCTTCATCAACACCACGCAGAGGATGAATGTGAGTGGATTCTATCTGTATGACACATACCACACGCACACTTGATCTAGGTTACGACTTTTCATTTTTCAATCTGCTCTGTTGTGTTTTCAGTGCAATGATGAGATCTGTGGCTGTCAGAGAAATGATCCAGTAAGCAGTTTAATTGCACATCTTCACATGTTAAGCTATTATTTATGGATAAGTCATGAGCATGCAACAGTGGTTTAATCCTCTCTGTGATTCCAGTATATAGACTGTGTCATTCTGGATGACGGGGGCTTCCTGGTGCTGTCCAATCAAGATGAGGATATCTCTAAGGTGGGCCTCTGCATTTTACTCTCGCTCACAAAACTCAAGACCAAGGGAGGCATGCTCTGTGATATTATGTTACCATAAAAAATAATGAAATATCACTGATGCATGTTAAATGCATGTTTGAACGCGCCACGTTCAAATAAGGCACGTTTTATTAAGGGATAATCATTAACCCATTCAGTAATGGTTTATAGGTCAGGTTTAAGTGATTAATAAGAACAAATGTTGGGTTTTCAAAAGTTCCATCAGCTGGTGTTAATCCATTCTATTTGGTAATAATGCAGTTATATGTGTTAATCAATAATGTATTAAATGTTATATGGCAACCCAAATGTTGCTATAATTAATGGCTTATAACTGATCTATAAGGCAGTAGTAAATGATTTATTAATCCACTAACAGGCTAGAATTCTTATGAATTCACTTGTAACTTCTTCATAAAGAATATCTTACTAAAATAACCTAAATTAACTTTATTGTTGTTTACAAGTGATGTTTGGTGCTGTAATGCAGAAAAGAGCAGACATGGTGTCTAATAATTTTTGTCCAAACATGTCAAAAATGTTCTGTATGAAGAACTCATGGCACTTGTGCAGTTTTTTTTATTATGATTAATGCACTAAAATCATCCAAAGAGCCACCTTGTCCTAAAGGCTTCGTCGTATTTCACAGTGAACAGCCAAACCTGTTGTGACCCTTCAATCAGTTTCAATTTGCCCTGAACAACCCAAACAAAAGATAATCTAATCAAGCCTCTCAAACACCATTTGACCCATATTTACATAATATTAACAGATACACACACATATACAGTAAGCGCACACATTTTACACACATTTGGCCTATGCTAAGAGCGGGCCCCTGCTGTCATCTGAGTAAATGTTTTTTCATGCGGCCTCGGCTCCTTCCTAATCAGTGCTGGGTGTGCGCTGGATAAATCAGTCGCCCTCTGAAGTTTGGCAGCAGCACTAAAACCCCAGGGCCCGAGGCCTTGTTTGGAGAAGGCTGTGTGCCCTCAATCATATTTCCTACAGGAGCAACGTTTCTCTCTCTGTGTAAGCCTCTCGCGTTCTCTGCCGCTTTATGTCTTTCTCTCTCGAGCTCGTTCCTTTTCTTTCTTCGAAACCCTCAGGGAGTCTGCAGCCAACAGGGCTGTGACTGTTAATTCATTATTTGTGTTATTGCACAGGGAAAGGAGAGAAGGCTCCCTGTACCTTATAGATTGGAAGATTTATATATCCTTTGGCTGTTAGACTAAAGAGGAATGGATACGTGGAGGACGGCTCGTTAACGGTGACCTCACAAAGTGGAAGGAAAGGGATAGTTTGCATTTCCTCACGCGCACACATGCACATCTTTCACCACACACACACACACACACATAGATGAGTACCACTTACTGTACACACTCCCTTCTGGATACACAAGTACTTAAACACTCCCATGCACACAGTCGTGTCACACCTCTGAGATGCCGAGACAAACTACTTCCTCTGAGGAGAAATTTATGGCTGCCCAGTGGACTGTGTTAATCAGATTATACTGGAGTCCATCATCCTTGTTTGAGGGTGATTTACTGTGTGTGTGTGTGTGTGTGTGTGTGTGTGTGTGTGTGTGTGTGTGTGTGTGTGTGTGTGTGTGTGTGTGTGTGTTAAATTCACTGTGAACATTTTCAGCACATATATATCGCATTCTTACAGTGATTTAACGATCCTTAGTCAACGGCATTAAAGCGTTTAAGTGCTGCATAAACGAAAAATATTGAGGAAGATCTTGGTCAGTAACATCTACAATGTGCATTTTAAAGTTTTTTTTGCACATACTGAAAGTTCAAACATTTTTTGGACCCTTGTTACTGAAATGATTTCTGCTATGAAGTTGCTAGGTCAGACACACACACACTGGTAGTATTGATATAGAAATGGCCGAAGGGTTGGTCTACATTAATGTATGTTCATGAAGTCTTATCTGTGTAGTAGAAAGTAGAAAGTAAATGTGGTACAACTTTACTATAAGACTGCAGACTAAATGAAATGGTTTATAATTAGGTTATTGATTAGGTTGTAAGGACTTAATGAATCATTAATAAACTTTACAACTCACTAGATAAAAAGGGCAACAGCGACCTGTTGCTTGCCAAATAGTGAGCCCACATTTATCTGTACTGTTAAGCCTCAGATCTTCTCCATCAGCAGCATTTATACCTTTCAGCTTCATCGCATATTTGTTAATAAGTTACAAGCAATTAACCATCAAATTAATTCGGCATCAAATTAACGTATCAAATGACCGGACTCATGCACTAACGCTTTAGTAAGTGTTTACCTTGACCTTTTCAGCAGGCTATCAACAGCCATAGTCAATATTATTACAGGTGTCGATATGACATCAGTCAATCGAATGGTGATTTTTACACGTTACAATAGGCCCTTTTGCCAGTTATAAATGTTAGTTACTCATTAGTAAGATTAATTAGTAGTAAGCAGTAACTGAAAACTGTAGTATAACTTGTTTAGAGTTGTTAATTAATGATTTATAGAGTGTTTACAGCCTAATTAATAACCTAACTATAATCTATACATAAATGATTTACAGTATGAGGATAGTCTTATTGTAAAGTGGTACCATAATAATCTCTTAATCCATATCACTGTGCTTTTGTCCATTTTTAAAAAATCTTTAAGGAATACAAAGACATTTTTGGAAATACACTTATTTTCTTTCAGATGAAAGTTAGATAAAATCCCTGCAGGTTAACTGGTGGATCTACTTTCGGACAGAGCCAGGCTAGCTGCTCCAGTCTTATTGCTAAGCTAAGCTAACCATCTGCTCGCATGTGCCATATATTTTCTCTATAAATGGAAGAGTTGTGTTGTTCTTCTCATGGAAAACACTGAACTTGTCTATTAGAACATATTTATGCATTTGTTTGAATGTGTAGTTGAGGCTAGATTGCCCAGACCCCCCAGACCATTAAACTCCACAGGTTTTCTGTGTGTTCATTGCTTTGTGATCATTTTATTGTAAACTGTTTGGAAATAGGTACTACAGTGACATAATAATGAGCTAAACCTTCAGGCCCTGTGTCAAAATCTAATGCTAAGACCTTTTATTTCAGGAGATGTTGTACTTACATGGATCATAAACAGATTTGTATACAATCAAGTTAAAACACAGCAAATCTGTAAATGTAGAAGTACTGTATACAAAGAATTGGGAGTGGAAGAAAAGACAAAAATGCATACATCTGTACATTATATGAGGCTGTATTATTTAACCAGTTTTCAAAATCTATGTGCCGAATGTGATACAAAGTGCAATAAAAGTAAAGTAATTTACTTTTTTACATTTCCTTAGATTGGAAGTTTCTTTGGTGTCATTGACCCGATCCTCATGAAAAACCTGGTCAACTCATCCCTGTACACCTTTAAGAAGACCTTCGACTACCAGTCGCTCTGTGACCCCAAGAAAGACAGCAAGGCGGCTGCAGGGCTGCGATCCGTCTACGTGGTGAGTTACATAAGCCAGAGTCCGTTCCACACACACACACACACACACACACACAGACACACCATACCACACACACACAAAGCCACCCACATGTGCGCACCCACATTTACATGTTCACACTTTTTGATAACCATACATATATTTACTTATTTCCCTGCCTGAACACACTGCAAGATGCAATTAAGCCATACTCTGCTTGCTTACACGTTTCCAAACAGTCACACACGCACACACACGAACCTTCACTCACCAGGGAGCCATAAATCTGGATAGAACAGATGAGAAGGGAAGCCGAGGGTATGGTGAAAGCGTTAGAGTGGGAGTTGCAGTAACAGTAACAGGATTAGGTGGTCTAGCGTGCTTGGCTAACACACCAAGTGATGTAGAAAGAGGTGCTGTTTTTCATCACTTACAGAACTTAGAGTCAAATGATGTAAACATGTCTGCAGAAGTTTCAGTGGTGCTGATGAATTTCTCTTAGATGCTGAAAGGTCATTACAGGTAGCGACAAGCGTGTTGTAGTGAGGACCACCTAAACCGAGACCAAGTCATGACCAAGACCGATAGTTCAGAGGGGTGCAGACCAAGTCAAGACCAAGAACAAAGACAGGACCAGAGTGTATCTAGATAAAGACAAAAACAAGACTTAATGGGTTTGAGACCAAGTCGAGACCAAGAACAAAGACAGGGTGGGACCGAGCCATGACCAAGACCAAGATAAGAACAAGACGCTGGGGGTTTGAGACCCAGTCAAGACCAAGAACAAAGACAGGGTGAGACCAAGTCATGACCAAGACCAGAGTGTATAGAGATCAAGACAAGACCAAGGCTTTGTGGATTTGAGACCAAGTCAAGACCAAGAACAATGACAGGGGGAGATTGAGCCATTACCAAGACCAGAGTGTATCAAGACCAAGACAAGACCAATACTTTGGGGGTTTGAGACCGAGTCAAGACCAAGAACCAAGATAGGGTGAGACCGAGTCAAGACCAAGTGCTGTCACATCTCTAGCACTCTCACCTAAGTGAGGGGGCAGCACTACAGCATGTAGCGTTCATGTTAGAGCTGACATTAGCTAACGTTGATGTTATGTAATGTTAGCTGTTACAGCTTTATTTGTGGCCTGTCTCGTCATTGTTACAAGCAAAAACAAAAATCAGGAGTGACAGTTTGTCACCATGTGCCCTCAGTTTCTTACAAAGTTAGCATTTCATTAGCTAGAGATGCAGTACTCGAGATCGGTCTTGGTCTCGAGACGGTCTCATTCTGGAGCAACATATGCTGCCATCCTGACGATGTCTTTTTCAGAGACATCCTTGCTTATTTCAACAAGACAATGTCAAGACATATTCTGCAGGTGTTACAACAGTGTGGCTTCACAGTGAAAGAGTTTGGGTACTAGACTGGCCTGCCTGCAGTTCAGACCTGTCTCCTTTTGAAAATGAGTGGTGCATTATGAAGCAAAAATTGTTACAACAGAGACCCTGGACTCTTGAGCACTTTTATATTGTATATCAAGCCAGAAATGGGAAATATTTTTCCTTTTAGAACTTCAACAATTAGTGTACTCAGTTCCTGAAAGCTTACTGAGTGATGTAATACAGTGGTATACATGCCTCTGCCCCAACCATTTTGGAACATGTTGCAGGCATCATATTCAGAATGAGTATATATTTACAAGAAACAAGAAAGTCATTCAGTTTGAACACTGAATATCTGGTGTCTGGACTGTATTCAGTTGAATAAAGGTCAAAACGTTTTTGCAAATCATTGCATTATGTTTTTATTTACATTTTACACAACGTGCCAGCTTTTTTTTAATTGGGCTTGTACAACATCAGTGGGTAGACGTAATAAGCTTAAGACAGAGATTAGTTGATCGTAGGTATTTACAGATGCAAAATTCCCCTCATTAGCAGACAACTGAAACCATGTAATTTCCCACAAATGTGTACAACATGCTTGAGTGACCAAGGTGAGATGAAAGGTGCAGACATCTTCTGATCAAAGATGCTGTCAATAGCCGGTGATGTCTCTAACATGGTTAGTTAAGACTCCTTGATGAGTCAACACAGCATCAACTGCAGAGAAAGGATACAGCAGTGATTCACCAAAACAAGGCCCTCGCATGCTAACTGTAATCAAAACAGCATGTTGGACCTATGATTCAAACCGTGTGCTGCTTTGTTTTCTCACTGCCTCTTTGTTTACATATTTATGCCCGCATCTGTTGAGGAAGATTGTGTTCTAATTTCCTCTGAGAGGGAAGAAAATAAAAATCTCTGGCTGGACCTTTTGGTCTTTGTGCCTGGCAGAAGTGAACAGTTTGCAGCCACTGTAAACACAAGCAGGATGTTCAGATTGGCTCAACCAGCGTAAAATGATTTGTCAGAGGATTACTGTAGTCTTGATTTGGTCCTTTTCTGATATTAATTCTCATTTTGTTTGTCCCTCTCAGCCCACAATTGCAGATATTCTGAATTTAGGGTGGTGGGCGACAGCTGCAGCCTGGTGAGTCCTTTTTTCTGAACTTTTTCTAACATAGTTGACTTCAAATTTTGTTCAGATTATTAACAAAGCATTTCAAGTCCAAACTCAGATCCTAATGGAAAGCAGGCAAGGATTTGTCCCTCCAAAATGGACATATAGCATCTGTTTAATAGCTGAATTATTCCCAAGACAGTCAACATTCCACACAATCTGATTTATTGGTGCATTAGCATTTACACAGATTATTTATTGTGGATTATGTTCCAATGAATCCAGTCATTTTTCATTCTTGGGGTTTGTTTTTGCTCTTAGGTCAATACTGCAACAGTTACTGGTCAGCATCACATTCCCCAATTTCCTGGACGCAGGTGAGTTCCCGTCAATTTGACACAGAGAAAAGAATAGCGCTCTGAGGTTTTAATAAGGTTTTATACAATATTGAGTGAGCTCTGGACGGCCCAAATGGCCTCATTATGGAAATAAAATACTAGTAATAGATTTTTTGTGTGTTTTTGGTTACTTTGACAAGGCCTTAAAAGATATTGAACACTCTATTTTCTATTCTCTATTCTCTATTCTCTATTCATTTTATTTTTTCTTGAAATTCTAGTGCAATACTATAATTGAATGCTCATTCATCTTCAGAGGATTTCATGTGTGCGACATGTTGCACACCTGACTCAGACGAATGTGCGAATGTGGAGCTGTGTTTGTGCTGGGACAAATGTGCTATTATAAAATACAGATTACCAGCTGACCCAAAACAAAATAACAAGTCTTTGTTCATGGTTTTGTGTGCCATGTGATGAGGATGATGCTTGTTAAAAGATCAGCCGATTCAAATTATGAAAAAGGAAAACATATTTTCTGGCTCATTTCTACTGGTATTAAACTTTGCAGATTAAATCTGGGTTTCATTTCTCATGGTTTTGAGACATCGTCAATGGTTTTGAGATTACGTCAGGGGAGGTGACAACTGATTTCACAGTCAAATCAGGAGGACTTTTTCTTCTGTGACATGTTACACAATCAGAAAATACCGATATCAGGTTTTTTTGGGGGGATCAGAAGGGGCCATATCTGGAGAAGACGGTGGAGCTGGGGAGGTCACCATTATGGTCAATCACAAAGTAGCTACACCCTAAAGCATACCCTACTTTGTTATCTATTGTAATCTAAAAGGGACCATAACTTATAAAATTAACACAAAGATGCATTAAAGGTTCATTAGGTAACTTTTATAGAAATAACTTGTCATATTTGCTGAAACTGTCACTATATTGGGATGAATAACGTGAAAAAAATCAGGTTTCTCTGGCTCCTCCTAGTTCTCCTTATGGCATTTGCAAAAATCTACCACGCCTGAAAGAAAACAACCAATTGGAGTCAGGAGAAGTCTATAACACAGGAGGTTAGGACCGAGCTTCCAACCCAAAAGTCGGTATATGACAACCTGGGACTGAGACTCAATAATCAACTGTCTTTCTCCAAAATTGCCTCCCCCAGCTTTAAAGAGGGCTTGAAACTAACAACTGAGACCATAAACTCATTGGAAAATGTTTACTGAGGTGATAAATCAAGTGAGAAGTGGGGTCATTTTCTCATAGACTTCTATACAATCAGACTTCTTTCTGCAACCAGTGGATTCGCCCCATGAGGGCCATTAGAAAGAATGCAGGTTTAAGGCACTTTTGTATTGGCTTCACTTTTCAGACCCTATGTCCACTTCTCTTATACAGTCAATGGGAAATACATGTTTCTGTTGATTTTTTTAAATTGTGTGGAAACCCCAGATTTCTTCCATTCACATCCATTGTATCAGGGTGACTGGAGAGTCTTGGACACATTTGTCTTAAAATAAGGCCAAATAGAAGCAAAAGTATCTGAATGGCAGTGTTGAGCAGCATCACTTGTAAAAGTGACACAGAGGCATAACGGCTGAAAACTATCAAACACAGGCTTATACTGTATAGCCCACAGTACATCATGTGTTAACATGCAGCTAATGATCAGTGCTTCAGGCTTTCATACAATCTTTAAGAGTACAGGTCGTTCAAATCACATAGACTCCTGCAGCCAGTGTTCTCTGTAGGTTACTCTTTTATAATGCCGGAGAAGTTCTTCAAAATGCGTGCCTGTTAGTCGGTTCCTCTGATGTGACTTCGAAGGCTAAAAATCCTCTCCACAGGCGCATTGAATGGTGTTGTAGTATTGGCTTGAAAACTTGATCATGGAAAATGTGTTCAATCTTGTTCCATCACAAGACCTGACTTGAGATACTCCCAAGATTTCAGTGTCCACTGAGACAAGGGCTGAGTTTCTTTACTCAGTACATTTAAGGTATTGATTGAAATAACCCAGTGCCAAGAATCAAACAATACCTCCAGCATAAAAAATGTGTAGTTCTGCTTGCCACAAGCTTCTTAGATTTCATGCAACATGTGACTGGCCAACCACCGGAGCAGCTACAGCCCACACAGTCTGTGTTGTGGTGAAGTTAAGCATGGTGTATTTGATGGAGTTGGCAGATCAGTGTGCCAACATGCCACCAAAACGTTGTATAGTGTTGCTGTAGTATAGACCTGTCTGATAAAAAATAAATGCATAAAATGAGGAAATATTTTTACATTACAGGAGCTCTGGTATCGTAATTTTATAAACAATACCCAGCTGTCACTGAGACCATAGGCTGTCTGTCTTAAATAAAATAAATAAAGTCACCCTCAGAGTGTCTTCTGGTGACAGATGCATGCGGTGGTAGTTCTTGCTGTGGTGTAAAAATGTTGTTCACTTTAAAACATAACTAAACAACAAGTTACTTGAATTGCAAAACTAATGCATTATGTTATTTGTTACAACAAAAAAGTAATCTGACTACTCTGATGAGTTACTTTGGAGCGCATTACCCCCAGCATTGCTGAATGGTTCGGAGTAAGTGAGAACATCTTTTTCTAATTTGGTTAAACAGTTAATAAAGTCTTGCACAGGAGGCTCTTTGTGTTCACTGGTTTGTTCATCACCTCATTCTTTTGTTTTTCCACATTGATTATCCATTGCACTTTTTTTTGCATGTGCAAAAGGGATATACGGTATGTGATTTTCAAGCACCATAGAGTCCCAAGAGCCCCCAAAAGAGAAATCCAGTGTGCTCTTTTGTACCTGGATGTGCAGCAGGAGTCAGACAGACAGTTGTAGCTTAGTTCTAGCTTTTGGTTCATTCGGTATTTATATTTAAAAAATAGTAGCATGTTGTAGTGGTTCATTCAACAGATGTAAACAGAGCATTATTACACTTTAATGTTTGAGTCTTGTATCAGATATATACGGTATGTTTTTTAAGTGTCTTTGTATGACTACACCTGAATGTTCTCGTGTGTCCTTCCACAGCCGAGATGGATGACGAAATGTCAGATGCCATGCTTAAAGAGGTCTGCATCACAGAGCAAACTCAATACTACTTTGAGACCAACAACCCGTCTTTCAGAGGCAATATCGACTGTGAAAACTGCACCAGGTAAAAATAAAAGACACGCTCACAGAGAGTGAAGTTGAGGTCCAAACACTGTGCCTGACCTGCACTGATTCGTTTGCATCGATGAGACACAAATGAAGTCCCCAGAGGTGGCACTAAGAGAGGGCTGTAAAAATTCACATGCCATGAAGGTGAAGTCAAGTCACTAGTGTGGACCACCGTCTTGGCATGTTCATGTGTGTGTGTGTGATTGTGCAGATGTGTGTGTACGTACGCCATTTTTAAGGCCCCCTCGTGCCGGCTAATGGAGTGCCTGCCTGCATGCCGCGCGGCGTTCCTGCACATTAGCCGCACACACGTTTCTTTTTAACGACCGCCATAAAAAAGCAGAGAAAATCATTTGTGCACCAGCGACATGTGGGATTCAGTAAAGGTCCTGGAGGTGGGGTGGCACAGCAGGTTTGTGTCCCCTCAGGAATAAAAGCAGTTTGGAGAGTTTATTGAGGGATCCACAGTGTGCTTTTCATTGTGTTTGGAGTTATGTTAAAGATTACAAGGTTTCTGGAGTGCTGCTTAGTCATGTATGAAGAATTATTAAAGGGATAGTTCAGATTTTTTGAAATGAGGTTGTATGAGGTAGATGACCTGATGTACTGTAGATGGCAGCCAGCACACCCCATATAATATAGGATATAGGAATTTAGTGTGGCACACTGGACTGAAAAAAGGATGAATCGTGGAATATTTGTATCTTACAGCTAAATTTCGTTCGACTGGAAAAAAGTCTGAGTCAGGTACAGTCCTAATGCTGAGCCTGTCTACAGCAGTGCATTGATAAGCTTCCTGCACCAGTTCTCCTGGAGCATGCTGACCACCATCTACTCTAGTTAATTATTGACTATGGATAGCACCTCATACAACGCCACTTAAAAAAAATCAGAACCATCCCTTTAATGTCTACTGTAATACAGCAGACCAAAATCAGTGTCTTCCTTCATGGCTTTCTGGTTAAATATTCAACCTCATGCATCTCTTGTGAGCATCTCTCAGTGAAATTTTATCTCCATCTTTCCTGGACTCACGCCCACGTGTCAACAACTTCTCTTGTGTCTCTTGTGTGTCTCTGCTCCTCTCCAGGATCTACCATGCTGAAAAGCTGCCCAAGACGAACCTGGTCTTTATCATTGCTGATGCAAAACTCACCTGCACATCCTGTGACACCAAGCCGTTAATACAGGATGAACAGCAGTGTATCCTTTTACCTGACGCAGCTATCATCTGGCATCGAACATGAACATTTGATACAGTGAACAGATGTTTTAAAATTGTATGTTTGTGAGAAGATAGAAGTGGATGAATGCTGATTATGACATGTAGTTATTAGCAGATATTTTCACCACTGAGTACCACAGGTGGCAAAAGTACACACATTCTCTACTTACGTTGAAGTACAGATATTTCTTTTTTTTTAAAAAGACGTAGTAGTGATTCAACTTGTTATCTCGTGTAAAAGTGAAAGTAAGAAAGTACAAGCTTGAAATGTAGTCATATATATAAGTAAAAAGGACATTTCTACTGGTTCTTTTGGGGCAAAGCTAACTAGAGTGTCTTTTTATCTCATAATTATGACTTTTTAAATCACGATTTTGACTTTTTATCTTTATAATTTTGACTTTTTAACTCATAATTTTGAAGTTTTATGTCATAATTTGACTTTTTACCACACAATTTCAACGTTTTATCAGATTATTGACTTTAATCTCATAAATGACTTTTTTATCTCAGAATTTTGACTTAATTTTGACTTTTTTAACTTTTTATGACTTTTTATTTCATATTGTGACTTTTTATTTCATGATTATGACTTTTAGCTCATAGTTTCAACTTTTTAACTCATAATTTAGACTTTTTATCTCATGATTATGACTGGGGCTACGGGGATATTTTTTTCTTCCATACCTTTTCGTGTCTGTTTAGTCTTATTACATCTGTTGTGCATGATTTTCTCTGAAATATTCACCAAAGAATCTTTTTTTTTTATGTGTCCTTGTCCCGCCCATTTAGGTCGAAATGAGTCTTGATGTTGGGAAGGTGGCGTGCAATGATGCAAAATAAAAATAATCAATAATTCCCCTCAAGTGCATTAAAACTAAAGTAACAAGCCTGTTTTGAAAAGGTATTGAGTCGAAAGAAAAATAAGCACAAATACCTGAAAACTCTACTTAAGTACAGTAATGAAGTATTTATACTTTGTTACTTCCCACCTTTGCTGAGTGCTGAATGGGCAATAAACAACTGAATATTCTTTCTCCAAGCTTCTGTATAAGGGCTGTAATTCTCACTACTCACTATTTCCCTCATTTGCATCTTAATCCCACAGCCATAAAAATGAATGAGCATTTCCACAGTAATTGACATTTAAATTTTGGCCCAGAATCCAGATGCGTCTGCGCTGAGTTTCTCTCTGCGTCTGTAGGGCAGATGGTATTGTGGAATAAGTCTGCTGAATAGCTTACAAACAAATGTATGATGTTCTCTCAAACATTCAGGGCTGTGGCCAATTATAGATTAAGTCTCTTGGAAAACACAATGCCTGAAAATGACTGCCAAATCAAGGAGGTATTGAGCAATATGCTTTGAAATCCAAAAAGCGACAACTTGCTTCAAGTTTTAATCGTCCTTCCATAATTAGTCTGGATCTGCTTGATTTAGAGAGTAATATAATATATCCCTGTGATTTCCCCCATTCATCAAAATGTTGTATTAAATAAGTTTCCAGCAGAGTTACAAGTGTCTACTGAAAAAGGGCTCAGAATCACTGAGAAACTGTGTCATGTTCCTGACTTTACTCATCCAGCTGATGGACCTGATCCCTGTGTACTGGCCCAGAATCCTCGGTACAGGAAAGGGCCCGCAGTCTGCTTTGACAGCACCGAAAACGTAAGTTGCTTTCATCAAACTTCGACCACTTCTGTTTAAGATCAATTTGAACTGCACAGTTTTCTTGCTAAGGGTGCTGTGTGTAGGGTTTCATGTATCATTGCTGCTTTATTAGTCTCATAAGAATTAAAGAAGTTTGTAGAAAATCCAGCCTGAAATCAGGAAAGTCTTTCAAATTAAAGTGAGTGCCTCGAGGCTAAAATCATTTCGGTTTATAGCCAAGGAAAATGTAGGCTTGGTTACAGCTTGCAGGACAGAGCTTCAGTCAGTACTGACATAACTAGAAAAGCATCTGTAGATCCAAACCTAACATATATTTTTTGAATGCACTGAGGTGGGGCTGATTAATAAGATAATTAAAGATGCATTTTTTTGATTAGGGTTTTCACTGGGAGTCCCAGAGTCAGCAAGCTCTATATCAGGGGGATGTAATTAATATTTAGCAATATTGGCCACTGTAAACGTCAATTAATATCTGCGACAAGTCCCTGCCTTGCTTCGCAAAAGGAAACGTGCATCTACTCATGGTGGAGAGGTTACAGCTAAGCTGAGGAGGACGCCATCATTTGGAGTTGAGCTTTTCAAATGGATTTTTTTGGCACTTTGAAGGCCACAAGCTGAGTGCAATCTAGTTCCATTATATCTGAGAGAACGCAGACATCTCTACGGCTGATATCTCCAAAACCTCAGCAACGCACACCAAAAAAAAGTGGATAAACAGCGCTAAAGGTAAGACGATTTTGGGGGTGAACTGTTGCCTCTGATATACAATATTCATTAGGGTTGCTTTAAACTGAGAACATCTACAACAACCAGTAAATCAGTCTTTAACTGGTCAGACCGCAATAACTCAGGACAAACAAATCAGAAAAAAGCCAATATTTGCACTGAATGTTATCATTACGTTTCATGTTATCTAGGTTAATGTGATTATTTACTGTAGCACAAATGTTTATATCATCCAGCCCTACCTCCAAAGAGCCCTCCCTCCTAATGTAAACTCCAGATGAAAAAACTTGATCTGTTTTGACATTTCACCTGGAAAATAAGGGGTAGCAGCAGCAACATATTAGGGACCAATAAAAGACTAAGGAGGGATTTCAGTCAGCTTTTAGCCTCACTGGCCCGAGCCCCAAATCCTAAAAGCTGCACTCCTGATATGGAAACAGTGTATCAGTGAAGAAACTCTACCCATGGCACCTTTCCACCACTAATATCTTTACATGGTGCATGTCATTTCTTTTTTTTTTTTTTTTTGAGTGTTTGCAATCCCTCGAAAGCTGTATCCGCACAGATTTCCCACGCAAAGACAAACAGGCAGTTGTTCCACTACTATGAATAACTAAGCTAAACAAACATCATGATGAGCAGTACAGAATCTCTGCGTGTGAAACCTCTGTGCTCGAACGCTCTGTTTGTTTTCACTCTATAGTCTTTTTCCAGTGTCAAACTTTGTCGGTCTTATGAATTAACTTTTATGCCTGCACACAAACATCCACCCACACACACTAACTCTTCCTCTCACACTCTTGTCTTGCAAGTGAATGCGTCTGTTTTGTTCTACTAAACTAATTTTCTTGCCTCTTCTGCTCATATTTGCTTCCTAACTTCTTGCTAACTGTGTGGACCTTTTGCTGCATGATTCTCTTTCTCTCTGTTTTCTCTGTTTGCTGCTCTGTGATTGGCTGTTGATGGTTAGGATGAGGCCATGTGCCGAAGGAGCGCAGGCTCCCCATTGGCTTCCTCTCTGCTCTTGTTACTGCTGCCACTGTTCATGTGCTGTCTCGGGTCAGTCCCATAACTCTAGCTCTTCTTTTCATTAACACTGTATCATCATCTCAAACTCAATCACAACTTTTGTACACTTTCTCCTGATGTTTCCCTTCTCTGTTTGTTTGTTAACACATTCCTTAATCAAGTAGAAGTACAGATACTTTTGTAAAACAGACTGGCAAAAGTAGAAGTACTGTTTCAACTTATTTACTCAAGTAAAAGTGAAAAGTACTCAAAGAATAAAAGTCTTGGTACGTCTTTTGTGTTTTTTTTCTACGTCTCTTACACCATTTTCTTATAGTTACATCCTTTTTGTCTTGTCACGTCTTTTACATCATTTTCTTGTTTTGTCTTGTACATTGTTTTTGTCTTTTTACACCTTTTAAGTTGTTTATGTCTTGTTACGTCTTTTATATAATTTCTTGTCTTGTTACACTTTTGTGCGTCGTTTTTGTCTTGTTACGTCTTTCACGTCGTTTTCTTCTTGCTACCACCTTTTTGTCTTATTACATATTTTACATAATTTTCTCATTTTTGTCTTTCTAAGCCTTTCAAATCACTTTTGTCTTTTTTTACATTGTTTATGTTGTTTTCGTCTTGTTATGTCTAATTACGCCTTGTTTCCCTTTTTTCTGTCTTATGTCATTCTTGTCTTGTTACATCGTTTTCGTCTTGTTATGTCTGTCATGTCTGGTATGCATTGATGATGCACCAAGGAATCCTATTTTCTATGTGTTATTCTCCCATCCAAAAATGTAAGGAATAAAAAGTACAGATATTTGTGTTAAAATGTAGAAAGTTTATGTAAAAAATATAAAAACAGATAAAGTACGGGTACCTGAAGATACCTGAAGTATTTGTTGTTACTTCTCCTCTTTTCTTTTTGCGTCTCTCGTTGTTTCTGCTTTGTTCCACTACCTCATGTCTTTTTCCATTGTTTTCCTGCCCTATCTGCCTCATCTGTCACTCTTTCTTATGTTCTACCACCATCTGTCTTCACCTCCCCCAAACTTACCTCCCAGTCTCTTTCTGTCTCTTGCCAACATTCTCACCTGACTTTGAACTTCAGGCCGTGCTCTTTGTATCTTTCCCCATCTATCATAATCCGTCTTAGGCAATAGACTCCGGTGTCTATCTCTGCTGACATCTGATTACTGATGTAGCCAGACGCTAGCTAAAACAGACCACTCACTTCTCATTTGCATCCAGACGTTTGAACGTCTCTTTTAATGATTCTCAACATTTTTCCTCTCTGAAAACAAATCAAGGCAACACATTTTTTCCCTTGTTCCTCTCCAGATGCCAAGCATACAGAGAGTGAGAGTATCCAATCAGTTCTGGTTTTGGCTCAAAGTTTTCCATTTGTATAACAAAGAAGCAGAAGTATAAAAAAGACATTTTGAAGCTTTTTTTTATACTTTCTGACCTCATGTTTGACCCCTGCATAGTTCCATTTGACCATTTGTGAAGCCCCATCCCCTTTATTTAGTGTTGCTAACTTGATGCACCTGTCAAACTTTCTGTTGCTGCACAGCTCAAATGTGAGTGTACAATCATAAAGCTGGCAGATTTACTCATCAAAATTCTTACTATTTCTGTAAACAATGGGTCCCTAATTTCAGAGGTAGGTAAAAGTAGGCTTCAGTCGGCAAAATCATTGATTGTTGGATTTAAAAAATGATTGACTGACACTACACATTCACACGTTGAATTAGCTAATGTTAGCAAAACACCAACTAACTAACTAGCTAATCTGCATCAGTCATTGGCTAGATAGTTACATCTAATGGAGCAAAACAGTGACTAATTAGCCAGCTAATCTACATCAGCCGTTAGCTAGCTAGAAAGGAAACAGGAAAGAAGAAAGTTGTCCAAGGTTGGGTATCAAGCTTGCTCAACCACACCGCCACAAGGGGCGGAACCAAGGAAGAGTCAAGTGAAAAACATTCATAAACAGTCAATAGCTGATTTTTTTTGTTGTTGTTTCAAAAGAAAGATAACTTTGTAAGAGGGCCTTAAATATGCACTTGATGGCTATATAAATAAAGTAATGATAACAGGCTAAAGCCAAAGGCAAAAAATACCTCCATTCTCTCAAGTCAGTAATCCATCAAACAGCAGGGAAACAAAGTATTAAGTATGATAAAGACATAAGATCAGACTGTTACTTCCTTCTGTTGGCTGCCTAGCTTATGTAGTTATTTGTATTTTCACTTTTAAGCTTACAAGAGAAAACACTTTTAGGATGAGAAATTTGCTTGAGCACAAACTTTTTGAAATCCAGCAGGGCAGGACAGGGCGGCTAACGTTAGCCTGAACTCTGTACTCGTTGTGAATGAGGCTTTTTAACCAACAAACTAATGTTGTTAGTTAATCAGACATAATGATTGCAGCTTATGTTACAATGACAAACACATTGTTTAATCAATTTCTTACACGCATAAAAGCCGCATTGCCACTGCATGCACGGCTCGGCTCAAATCGACTCAACTCTTTTTTGGTTTTAAATTGTGGATAGTACCTGGTACCAAGTACTTCTTTTGGTATCACCTCGATCAAGGTTCCAAGCGAAGTGAGCCGATACCACTGATTGGTCAGAGTAACATAGCGGAGTGAGTGCGTGGTTGAGTGAACAGCAGAGAGTGTCAGTGAAAGCAAGCTGAGCAGAGGAAGGTGAGCAGTGAAGTTGTCAGTCTGGCAGTAAATGTACAGTGTAGGTTACAGTTAGTAAATTAAGGCTGCAGCTTGTCAAGAGTGAAGTAAAACTCCCATGTGTTGCATCCCAACTCCTGGGTTAATGTCGCTATGACGATCAGCCTACGTTAAGGGGGTATTATCTGCAGTGTCGAGCCGTACCATAAATGGAAATGCGGGTTAAGTGTTGCTGTTACTACAGCTCCATGCACACCAAAGCATGTGGAGAAATCCAAAGCTTGACAGGTTTGCTGTGCCTAGTTATAGTCTCTACACTATGATTGTACAATCTGTGTTTTTGGGAGGGGTTTAGCGAACGGTCAGTTGAAATGTTGTGTTTAATGTGTTGGCTTTAATAATTAGTAACTTCCTTTCCTCCCCACTTGGCACCAGGAGGAGGACCCTGACTGTGGCGGTGCATCCGGTCTGAACCCCTCCCTCTGGCTAATGGTGGCCCTTCAGCTGGTGCTCCTCTGGGTTTTGACTGACTCCAGACACCACGCCATCCCTTCATGACCTCTGAACATCCTGATCTCACCCTATCTCTCTCTCTCTCTCCCCCTCCGATATCTCCAAAATGGCAACCAGCATGCAACGCTGCCACCGAAATGACGAATGCCTGATGAGAAGCGCTTGTAACAAACAAACAAAAAAACCTGTGAGCCCCACATCCTGCCCGTCTCTTCTTTTGATACGTTCCTTTTCAGGGGTTTCTCAAAGTGATTTCACCAGGTGCACGGGTACAAGTGAGGAAATAAATGGATTAATAAAGAAATTGGTTTGAAAGACGAGGAAGAACTCAACCTACGCCTATCCTTCATCCCGTCAATGGACCCCGCCAGCTGAGATTAGAGGAATCCAGTGATTCGTTTTGATTGGCAACTTCTGAACTTTCTCTGGCTTGATGTCATTGATGAAAGAGATCGGACTGCCTTACAGTATCAGAGGGATTCAAATCACGATGGGGGGGACTCGGTGTTTATTGAAGATGTTAAGCAGTTTTATTCACCACTGCCAGAAATAGCGCTGCGCTTTGCAAGCGTACAGTTTATTTTGAATCGATTTGCAGTGGCTAGTTTTTAGGTATTTATTGTTTTGTGGTTGAGAATTCGGCTAAGATTGCAGTAACATATGCCAAATTGTTACATCACTAGCTCGTGCCCTTCATTTGCCTCCGTTGGGTTTCTGATAATAATGTTGTCGCAGTCTGATTTTTAGATAGCTGTTCCCAGAACATTTTCACAGTATCTCTGAAGGTTCACAAGATACATCGTCTTTTCTTTAGTCCTGGTGTTCTTTCATGTAGATACAGTATTTGCAGTGTGGAAATCATATTCATTGTTATGTTTATGCACAGAAACCAACCCTCCAACTGCCACAGAGCGCCCGCTTCTAAGTGTAGCTGATCATCTAACCATCAGCCCTGATCGAGAGTGGTAAATTATCTGGATTTCCCACCTTGGTGTTGGATTGCTCCAATAAAAACATTGTTGCCATAGTGCGTATTAACCAATCAGGGAGAGCCTGGCTGGTGTCCTTTGCACGCTCACTGGACAAAATCTCTAGTGCCATGGAGACTCTGTGACTCAGATTAGCGTTGTAGGCTGTGGCTAAAATGCTACTGTTTATTTCATCAATCAACTTATATACGTAGACGCTGCATTGACCACTTTGGCCTGTTGCTGCGATACGTCAACAACGCAGCCATATTGGACAAGGCAAGACTAGCCTGTGAAGAAATACATGTGAACTGAGTCACATTTCTCAATCAGTTTTATGAATCCTGTTTTAGTCAAGGGTTAATGATCTACACGGTGTAACAAAAGTTTTTTTTCTAACTTTGCCCATGTACAAAAACGACTCCCTGAAATTGGTTGAGAAATGTAATCATTATATTGCTTTTTAACTAGAAAAAGACAGCTCCAGTCTTTACTCGTATTTGTTTACACGCCAGTCCTGCTCTGTCCAACAGAGTCTACGTCTATGGCTTTATTGCCACCACTGAAGTAAATGAATGAGGTGGGTATGACAATTTGAGATTTTTGTTAGCAAAACAGGAGAATCATAGATTTTTTTGTGATCAGTTATTTATTGCTTGTAAGAGGAAGGAAAAACTGGACATTTGTATTCACTTCTGTCACTTTGTAAATTATACTGTCTGCACTGCAAGTCAAAGTGCAGCTGCTATTTGTCTTTACAGTTTGATCTCCTGACTGAAGAACAACCTCTCTCTCTGTAGTAGTGAGGTTCCCTCTTGCAGTTTATCACCCTGCAGAAATCACTGCAGTCAGTCTATGCTTTTATGATCCTGTCTACTGCTGTATTTCATTTTCTCTGATGTTAGTTCATCTTGTTTCATTTTGTGTGCCTTCTTTTCCATTAGTTACAACCTAACTGAAGTGTGAAAATTTACAGATGATTTTCTGTAGATGGTTTTATTGAAATAGTCTCATCTTGTTTGCCAGAGCGCAGAACAGTTAAATAGTCAGTTTAGTTATTAAATGCACTAATCAGCTGAACCACTGCTGCACAGCGAAAAGAAAAAAAAAAATCATGACATGCCATGATAATAAATAACAGCAAATCTCACAGGACCAAATCTGGACGATCAAAGCCGCAGTGTCAATGCAGTACTAATGACTTCAACAAGGATTTGCGTAAATAACTCGCTTTATTATTTAATTTATGGAGATGCAATATGAAATCCATGCTGTGTTCATTTATTTAGACAATATTGAGGATTAGGAGACATGAATTCAATTTGGCAAAAAATGATACATCAGACAGGAAACTTGTAAAAACAAGCCTTCAATCAAAAATGTAAAATGTAAGTTTTTAGCAAAACCAGCTGCACTTGGTGGTTTGTTTGTCACTGCTGTCCTTGAGTAACCCCACAATCTGATAATTGTTGACATGTCTGTTGGTTCCAGGCAAGACTTGACAATCACAGCTTCAAATCACTCATATGTACGTTGTGTGTGTGATACCTCATTAGTAACAGTAACCATTATGTTACAGCTGTAGTGATAGATATTTGTCAGATATGTGCAGTATACACACCGTGGTTTGACTGCATAGTTACGGCAGCATGTTGCTGCCACACCAGAAAAAGAAAAACAGATCAGTATCACATTATAATGAGAAAAGTTCATTGTTATTACAAGATGTTTTTCATTGATGTAACAAGATATTTTCATGTTATTGTGACAGACAAATAAGAAACTGTTCTTGTTATAACAATATACTAGGTATACTACTTATTTTTGTTATATGTAATGAATTACATTATAATGTAATAACTTGTACTGTTATAATGTCATGTTATAGCAATATAAGTTATCTTCATATCAGTTATCACATTATAACAATGTATTCTCGTCTTATCTTGTTGTCATAACATGGTATTGTTAGAAGCTGAAACATTTAATGTTATGGCAAGATAAATAACACTGGTCTATTTTGTTATAGCAAGAAAAGTTTCTTGTTTTAAAGTGATAAGTATGTCATAATAACATGAAAATATCTTGTTATAACAATTAACTTCACATGATAACGTGATCAATTTGTTTTTCTGGCAGCAATATGCTTACGTACATAGCTCCCCTAAATCACCAAATTTCCTTCTGACTCACTGTTAAACGATCGATTTCAACTGTGTTTCAGCTCATTGCAACAAAGGAAGTAATTTGGAGATTTGGGGGACTTTACATACACCACTAAAACAAAACCAGGGTGTGCATCTTTTTGTAAGAGTCTAATGTTTAAACACTGGCGCATGTTTGCAGGAAACTACTTAATTCCGTGGGGAAGTGAAAACCACAGAAACTAAGCTGTGCGCACCACATTACCACTGACGTTTGTCTCTCACCCTCTTCAGGATTGTTTTAGTTAAATAATTGCTATGACATCATGCTGAATAATGTCAGGTTTTATACGCATTCCTCCAAGTCAGAGCAGGGAGTGCTTGTTTGTCCGTCCAGCTCCACCACCATCACGATAACTTTTTTTTTTTTCCAATTGGTCTGAGGTGCACTTTTAACTCTTCCTTTGTCTCAAACTATAACCTTTCAACGAGAACAATGTGGTGAAACTAACAATGGTATTTATGCTCCTCATTTACTAACACTCAAGAATATCAAGTGCCATATAGGACTCTCTTATTCTCTTGTGGAGAAACCTATTATCGTAATATAACATTTATGCAATTTACCAAGGTAAGATGTAAGTCTCTTCAATCGTTTCCCTGTGCTGCATGGTAGTGGCTGACAATTTGATGAAAAAAAAAAGAAAAAAGAAAAAAGAGAACATATCCGGTGTGCTTCTGCTTCAGTGTGTAATGTTGGGAAGCATCATATTCTGGGTGTCAGGCATTTGTTCATGATATGATAAGGTATGATCAGCTATTACTGCCTTTCTCTTGGGGGGACAGCATTTGGCTCCACACTGGTCTGAGTCAGCTGGGGAGAGGGAACCTAATTGGCCAGCGTGATCACTGAACGCACGACTCAGTCTGTCTGACTGGTTCAAGCCATCTATGATTCACCGTCATTTAAGGACCGTACCAGTGATTTAGCAAGTTTGAGACCAGTCACTACAAATCATGAATACTTCACATTACTGCTGATTATTTATTCCACCACTTTGGTCCAGACTGAAATATCTGAGCAACTATTGGATGGCTTGTTTTCTGCTGACATTCATGGTTCCCAGTTTTTCTTTCTCTTCTTCTTCGAGGTTTATTGGTGGTTGGCAAACAGCTGGTTTTGTTTCCAGTCTGCGACCTCTACTTCTTTTACTCTGTTAGCTAACGTAGCCTCCACTGCCAGCTTCTGACAAAACATACACTTTGCGTGAAAACACACCTAATTTTTTTTTTTTTTAATATTTCAAAAATTCATTTCACATTCGCATGACAATTATATGGAAATATAGCTACTGAGCATTTAGCTCCAGGCACGATCGTGTCTGACTACAGCCTCACAAAGCTGCTAGCATGACTGCCGAGTCTAGTCTTCTTTATGTGCTTTTCATACTTCTAGGCAGACATCGATTTATTTGGATACAGTACGAAAAACAAATTTGCAGATTCTAGAGGTCTGGTTATTGATTTTTAAGCTGTACAGAAATAAATGGAAACCAAAGGCTGCCTGAAAAGAAAGAAAATTACATTAAATATAGGAGAATTGGAAATGGTTAGAAGTAATACGTTATAAATTGTAAATGAACTGTAGTTTAGAAGATAAGCTTGCAAAACCACCGGTATGATCCTTTAAGTCACTTTGGGCAGAGACGTACATTGTACAGATATGAAATGAGCGAAAATTTACTCCACCTAAAATGCCCCAACTGGATCCTTTCAGAAATGCGTGGAAAACACTGGAGAATGAAGATGAGCTCCATACTTGTCCAGATGTCTTGCTCTACTCTTTAAGTGCTAAAATCAGATGCTGTCACCTCAGGAACAATATTCTCTCGATGTGATATGAAGTGTTTTTGATTCTGTTGGTGCTCTCTGTACGGATCGTGTGGGTTGGCCTTTTTATTTCTGGAGTCTTGAGGATTGCTTAATGTGTGTTTTTTTTGTGTCTCTTACCTTTGCTGCCACTCTTCGGCAGACGATTGGCAGGCCTGTCAGTCAATCTCTCTCTGCCTTTGGTTTTAAGGCAGGCTCTTGATGGAAGCGTCCACCAAGTCACCCCCGTGCCGGACTCCGCTTTGGGAGGGTCTTGGTGGGCCTCTCTGTCAGTCTCCCTCGATTGTGCTTTAATATGTTACACTTTAGTGGAACTTGATTCTCCAGAATCAGTCATGTAAAAATTTGTACAAAACAGATGTTGTTCTCAACAAAAAGAAAAAAGAACAATGTTTATAATCCTGGGGAAGAAAAACGTGTTTATTCATGTGCAAATAAGGTATATTCAGAATAAAAAGTTTATGATTACTATCTGTTGCTTTTAGAGTTCTGGCTGATGTCCTTTTCTTGCAAAACGTCTCTGTTTTTTTCCACAGCGGATCAGATTTCTGTTACTAACTTCTGTCACATTGCCAACACGCATTTCCCATCCAAATGTGTGTGAGAATGAGAAGGAAGCACCCTGAGTCTGCTCTCCCAGTGTCTAGCCAACATCAGAAACTGACATCCGGCCAAAATCAACACTGTCCAGGAAAAGAAACGGTGGAGGAGGCGTAGGTCCAGCCACATCTCTCTACAACATTGAATTTGGCTCAAGGACACGTCCATTAACAACGACCCGTAATGTTCTCTGGTCATAAATTTGCAGTAATTCCTGTTTTCCCTATTGCATGTTGATCAAATAGTAAGTGACTTTCTCGTTAGCGCAGTCCGCTTTACACTTGAACCTGAAACCAGCTGTGCTCAAGCCCAGATTCTTAGAGCCACTATTCCTCACTGCCCCCCGAAGACAAACTACAGGCTCATTTTACTCTTTATTATAGACGTTAAAATCTAACCCGAGTTCTGAATGGTGTACTGAAGAAAAATCCTTTAGGTGCTTGGGGACATTATAAATGAGACCAATTACAATGTCTTTAGTATTTAGTTTTAATAAAAAATGGCCTTTATTGTTGGTAGCACAGCTGGCAAATGACTATACGGAGACCAATAATATGAAATTACATATTTTACAGAGCATGTGACAGAAATTGATTACAGCAGCATCGACCAGAGCTGTTTGAAACTGCTATTTTAGGCGAGTACACTCTTAGAATTAAGGGTTCCAAAAGGGTTCTTCTTTAAGGGCTGAGGTTCTACCCAGAACCATTTGCTTCTGAAGAGCCCTGTTTTGAAGAAAGGGTTTGTCAAGAGTTCATTGTAAGGCTAAGGGTTCCATTAGGAACCGTTTTCATCCAAAGAGCCATTTTTAGAAGAAAGAGGAAGAAATCCATGAAGATTTCATCATGGAGTTCTCAGTGGAACCCCCTCAGTGTGTTCCAGATAAAACCCTTGGAATATGAAAAGTTTCTCAGCAGAACTCTCTGCTTGGGTTCTTCTTGGCACCCTTAGAGGGTGGAAAGGTTCTGGACAGAACTTCCAGAGAGGGTTCTGGGTGGAACCATTACACCATAGAGAGGTTCTCTGTAGAACCTCTCATAGGGGGTTCTTGGTGATACCTTTTGCAGATGGTTCTAGGTATAACCCTTTGTTTGGTTCTAGGTAGAACTCTGTGAAGGGTTACAAGTGGAATCTTTATAAAAGTGCTAACAGGGAAAAAAGGGGTTCTCTTATGGGGATAAGCCAAAGAACCCTTTATGGTTTTAGGTAGCATCATTATTTCTAAGAGCGTATGAACGAAGAAATGGAACCCCAATTCAAAATATAATTTATCAACATCATAATACAAAGAAATTAAGGAGTACATTCTTCAGCCCTGTTGTATTTTTACCCATAAATCTGTTATATTTTGGAAACTGCATATTTTTCACTCTGCGTAATCTCTGTTTTTAATGCATTCTCTTTCCTTGAGTGAATATTGTGTGAAAGATTTATTATCATGCTAAAAAACCGTGTTTTCCGGTGACGGCACCCTGTCTTTCTTGGACTCCCCTAAACTCTTCCTTTCCAAAAGTGTTATTCCTTGTCTGTCACGGATGAGTTGCGATGTCAACAGCACTCGGTGGATTTCCTGCCGGGGGCTCTGGATTTCGCGTCTGGCAACAAGATGACCAAGTCGGTTTACACTGAGAGGTCACTCCTGTTGTGTTTTTGATTGTTATCCTAAGTCTTTGGACTTGTGTCCCCCCTGTCACTGATGGATATCTGGCCTGAAGTCCTGCAAGTAAACGGCGTCTAGTGTAAATATGAAGAGTTTGTTATGTAAGTAATTACATTTGTAAGTATTAACAGTCTCATTACACTGGCAGATTTGTTTTTTTCCAAAAAGGGGGCTTTCCACAGACGGTGTCACATGTCGTTTTGTGCACCAGAGTGAACCTTTAAGTGCTTAAAAGTAAAATTGGATCCCATATGCTTGACCAGGAATGGTCACATACTATAGCACACCACTTCATTTATATGCATGTACTCAAAACCCTCTTTCTCCCTCTTCTCAGCTAATGCTTACTCTTGCATTCCTTGCCGTTCAAGATGAGGAAGATATGGTTTCTGCATTCTCCTTTCCTCTTCCGTGGAAGCAGTCCTACAGTATAACTGGTTTTAGATTACTTCAGAGTACATTGTCCCCTCACGCAACCTGTTTTATTCCTGCAGCTGACTGACAGAGAAAATGTGGTTGCACTTTATTTTATAGTATACTAATAAGATGTAACAAGCCGTACTTTGTATTAAATTAGACAAAAACTAGAAATACTAAGACATTTACTAGACAGTATTAGACCCTTATTGGACATAGACAAAATACATTTTAGTTTACAGTACAGTTCTGTTGTAACATGCCCTTAATTACCTATAAGAAAGTCTAATAAGGGTGTAATAAAGGGTTTAATACCATCTAATAAAGAACATATTATTTCTAGTGTTTGTCCAATTTGTTACAAAGTACAGCTTGTTACGTCTTATCAGTGTGCTGTAAAATAATGGATCCGGTAGGCGCATGTTTGTTGAGAAGAAAGAAAAACATTGAGGCTTGTGGTCAGAAGAAAACCGCATTCAGCATTCAGACTCGACCGGGAACAAAGAACAAGGATTAAACCACCGAGGCGTTGTTGAGGTTTTTGTTTGTCTCCACATCGCCTGACTTTTAGCTCTTCTATGTAATTTTAAAGGTTGTAGCTTTAACGCTGTATTTCGGGTGTGTGTAATCATCCGGATCCCAAATGAAGTTCGTACCCTTTTATTTAAATTTAAGACAGCTCGTAAAGGCATTTGTTTGGCTCAGGCTCAAAACCCAATCACAACTGCTGTAGTGGACGTCTTGTGATACTTTTAAGGCACAAGGGGATCAGATTTCAGGGAAGCTGAGACTGATATGTTTAGCATATCTTGTTCTTCCCCACAGAATTTCTTTTTTATTGTACCTTTCTGGCAGTGATGCAGTGGTTAGCGCTGTTGCCTGTGGGCCTTTCTGTGATGGGTTTGCGTGATCTCCGTACGCCTGCGTTGGTTTCTCCTGGCGACCTGTCCAGAACGTAATCCTCTTCTTGCCCAGTTTCAGCTGGGACCGGCTCTAACCCCCTTCAAACCTCTTAAATGATAAACGGGATGGATGGATGAACCGTGCCTCTCTTATTCAGAAAGTCTATACCCTGAGGGTCAACAGTCAACTTCCTTACACTCTAATGTTTTTTTAGATATTAGATTACGATGAAGCACATTACAGTAAAAGTACAGAATTCTTTCATTATGCATACAGACAGAAAGCAGCTCCAGGTAGCCTTCAGTTTCCAGGAAAAACATATCTGAACAAGAAAATACCTTTGATTACAGGAAAGTTTATGTAAAACACTGACATAACATCCGTCCCTGTGTATCAGTTTTGCTTTCATTATCACAGTGATAAACACATGGACCTGCGTGATGAATTCTTGATCATTATTTAACTCTGAGATATGCGACCGTGTCCAGATTCTGGATTCTAAAGGGAAAAAGACAGTACAATGAAAGGCAATGTAAACTTAAAGGCCAAAGAGTCATACATACAGAGGTCATGTGAGAATACTGGTCCCGTGCGAATCGGCATCACAACTTGGTCACTGGTGTGCACTCATGCAAGGTGCAGCAAGTAACCAGTGTAGCCTGAATCTATTTTATTTATACAGGGACCTTTTCTTTGGAATAGTCTTTCTCTAAACATCAAATAATCAAAATCTAGAGGAGGGTGTTAGAGTGCCTTTTTCTGTTCTGTTCTGTTTTGTTGTTCTGTCTTTTTCTCAGAAATTATGAATGCCTTTAGTTCTTTTATTGCCTCTGTTGCTGTGCTTTTCTTGGTTTTATGAATGCTCTTAGGACATATGAATCCTGAAGGAAGACACTAGGACAGGAACTTGAAGTTCATTTTTATTGTTCTCATCTGTAGGATGTCCTTGGTTTTTGTTGGTTATTGTTTTAGGGAATCTGTGTGTGTTATGTGTAATTGTCATCCTGTTTTTTATGACATCAGGGACCATAAGTGTTGAGAATAAGTGTTTCACACTTTATATATTATTCCTTGAACTGTTTGTCTTTTACATCAATCAGTCACTCAATCGGTTACTTGTGGTCGCTTTTATTGTTTGTTTTGTTTTTTCTGGGCTTTTATTCTGTCTCTTTCCAAGTCAGAAATTATGGAGGCTAAGTCCAAGTTTTGACAGCATTTTCGATGCAAAAAAAACGTATCCTTTAGAGACACTGTCAGAAAGTCTTTTTTAGCATGTGATTAACAATGTGAAACGGTAGGAAACAAAACTACTTGCTTCGATTTAGGAAAGGAGAAAACCGAACACTGACTTTCTTGCTCTTTATACTATGTTGAAAGCCCAGTGTATTACGTACAACCTCTACAACCTCTACCTTGTCCCTCTTGAAGAGTCACTGAGGGGTGAGGGTGCCTGGATAGCTCAGTTGGTAGACTGTACGCCCCATGTATGGAGGCTATGAGTCTTCTGCAGTGGCCGTTGGTTCAACTCCAGCTCATGTCATTCCCTCACTCTCTCTTCCCATATCCTGTCATATCTTCAGCTGTCCTATCAATTAAAGGCATAAAACGCCGTCCCCCCCCAAAAAAAAGAGTCCCCGAGGGGCATGACGTAACATCGATCTTTGACAACATGGGAATGAGAACATTGTGACTACACTTATGCTGTGCAAATGCACCACACGAAACGCAGACATGCTGTGATCATTTCTAAATCACATGGTTGTCTTGACAGACTTTCAGACAGTCTTGCATTACTAGACTGGAACAAAAAGTGGCAGAAGTAGTGGTGTGACGAATGAAAAAAGAAAGCTTTAGGGATAATTTAAAAAGAAACTTCCTACTCTGTCATGTCAGCACACCCGGGCAGTCACTGCGTAAAGTAGGCAATCTTGCTGGAGTGCCAGTTTAATGAAGTTACAAAAATGACACACGCAAACCCCCAAAATGAAGACATCAGAGAGGTGAAGGAGAAGAGGGCTTCATACGCTGTTACAACAATCTGACAAGCACTTTATTTTAAGTATACTGTGGCCTTGACTGTGTTCAACATGAAGAAAAACCCTCAACCTGAGTACCAAATGCTCCCAGAAATCTGGTACATTTTGTTCAATGTGACAGTTGTTTTGGAATCCAGGAGTAACCAACCAAAGAAGTCTTGGGTTCATCCCAAAACGGTGGATTGCGGTTCATTTCAATGGAACTCATGGGTGACTCTCTGGAGATCACACATGTTCTCTCTGGAAGTTGGGTAACGTCGTTGGATGAATGTGTCACATGACATTTTAATTATTGGTCATTACCAAGAATTACAGCAGCCAGGGAGGGGACATTGTGGTCCCCACATGAAAAAAATAAAATCATTACTTGTTAAAGTAACTGAACTGAGCTCCATATAAACAATGGTGGCCTGCATGACGAAACTGATGGTGACGGCATACTGTGTATTGTTGTGACATCAGAATAATTCTTGTGCATACAAACATCCCTGAAATGATGCAGTTCTTCAGAAAATTAGCAAAAGAAATTATTTACATGGCCTTGTGCAACTTGAACCACATGAAAGCTTGGAAGAAAGCTCTATTTTGCCGGACGTTTACACAATTTGCTTGGCTCGGTCGAAGAGTTTTCCCCGTATTTTCAAAACAGCTTTAATTCTAAATTCGCTTCACCTGCTCCGCTGTCTCTGCGCTGCGCCGGATCACCGATGGGAGCTCTGTTACTTTGTGACTCATCTGCTGGTCATTTATGCACTCACTTTGTTGTAATTGCTGCAGTCTGGTAGCATTGGCTTTTCATGTTCCTTTTATGTTTTTTGGCCGCAGAGAAAGTGAAGCTAAAGTGGAGGCCCCGGCTGTGTCGGGAAAACAGAAAAACACCCCAGGGCAGATGCAGGAAGCCCTTTCTTACTGGGCGGTGCAGTGACCAGTACCGGGGGGGGGGGGGGGTTTGATGTGGTTTTTGAATCACCAGCATCACCCACGGTTTCGTATCAGCTGTTCTTAACTGGAAACATGAGTGGTCCTTATCTCAGGGGAGAGAAGAACAGAGGAGCACTGACAGAGGTCTGCAGACGGACCCGAAGTGAAAGAGAAACAAGCTGTCAAAACTTTGTCCTTAATTATGGCGCTCAAAGAGAGAAGGTAAAAAATGTTCAGCAACTCCTGAAAACTGAAGAAAGAGATTCATCAACATAACTTTTAATCATTCAGTAATTTGGAAACCTGTACTCACAAGAGTTTAAAGGTCAACATTTTAGGAAATGAGTGTACTCACTTGCTGTCTGTCAACACTTCTCTGGGCATCCATCATTTCAATGCTTCCCGTTCCCTGTCTGTGTAAGCAGCCTCGCAATATGTTCTGGTAGTGCTGTAGTGCGATTTGAGAGGCAGGGTGTCACACTGGTCAGGCCTCATTTGCATAAAGTTGAGTTGTAGGCTACTTTCTGCAAAGGGGGAGTGACTCACCGCCTCCGGAAAACCTCCCGAAAAACTTTTAAAGTGACTGTTGTCCATTTAACATGAAGACAGATTCAGCAACTGCAGGACTTATTCTCGCCTAAAATGTTTTCAGAAACACATTTCGGTGAACTACTTTTGCAGTTTCCAAACGAGCCACCGTGTTGGTCCGGTTTTAAATCAACTCAATAGTAAGAATTTGTCCAACTAGTTGCAGCTAGAAGTGTTTGCGTGGTTGTAGGACGGTGTAGCCTTTTGTTGGTCAGACATGTAATGCTGGGAAGCGACACGAGCACGTGGGCCCTGTTGCACCCACCTCTTTGGTCCAGACTTTTTTTTTTTTTTTTTTTTTTTAGTTTGATCTGAACCAAAATTACAGGTGTGAAACATCCCGCAGACCACAGTCAGGATCGAACAGCTGAACCTTGGTACAACCAAAAGAGGCCTTCCCCGTCCAGATTAAACTGACCCATGGTTTGATTGATTTCTAGTGTGAAAACATTTTTGAGGATGGTTCAGACTTTAAAGCCACATACAGGACGCGCTGTTAGGCTACTATACAAAATGAGCAGCCGTTTGGGAGGGGAAAAGACCAGAAATTTGGAACTAACATCATGCTGGCGTCAGATGCACCCTTCACACTAGGTGGTGACCTTGTGCTGTTGTTGCTGTGCTGTTTGCTTCTGGTCTTTTTCAGCTGTGATTTGCTCTGATTTTATTACCCTGCCATGTCTGTTCTCTGCTTAATACTGTCTGCATTCTGCTTTTACTCTAATTAGCCTTCAGAATTGTTGTTATGACTTGTTTTGTTTCTGAATTCTCAATTTTTACATTGAGTTTAGGTTGCCAACTTTACATCTGGCCAGGGACTATGGATGAAAAGTAGCCTTTTAACTAATTCTGGCATCTTTACAGTAATGTTTATTAATATGCACTGTCCCTGAGACATAAAAAAAACCCGATAGATAGATAAATAAACAAAGCTGGGGCAGGCAGTTCATTTTGGGTGTAATTTGGCAAAAGTTCTGGAATCTTTCAGCATAATTTAATTCAAGTGGCTGGAGAGAAAACTAGACCTCTGCTCCACATCTTTGGCTCTGTTTTCAGGCTTAAGAAAATCTAGCCTGTGACAGGGGACTTTGACTAATCACAGGTCGTTGAGATAGCTGATTGTTCAGTGTCATTCCCACAACAATCAACTATCTTTTTCTTCCAGAATCGGTCACTGCATCTCAGGCGGTTGCCGGGCATTCAGCCTCTGAAACAGTTCCATTTGTCAAATGACTTTGTTACTGAGGAATTCACAGAACACACAGTGAAGAGTTTTCATATGGACTATTTCTTTGGTAGTAAGTAGTTCCAGTGTAAATTTGTCGAGGTCTGTGATTTATCAACAGGGACACTGCGAGTGAGAAATATCTTAAAACCAGGACAAGTAAGTCCACAGCTGTATGCATGACTCGATAACTCTAGAGGTAAAGTAAGAAAATATGAATTTTGGTCACTTGGATGAGCTGACTCTTTATAGGAAATGATAATTGTTCTGTAGATAAGACTAATCTGTTGACACAGCAGTGATGCAGCATGAATCAGTCATGCAAACTGAGTAAATAGCAATAATAAATTGCATTTGTCAGCATCTGGCCCCTGCTATGACTATTGTTCCTTTTCCAACAGCAGACAGCTTTTTAACTGCCTAACTGACTGATCTGCTGTTTGCTCTACTGACCGTCAGACCAAACAGATCGATTCATGTTCAGAGTCACAAACAATGACTAACGCAGCCAGTCAGACACATATCAGATACAAGTCAATTACATAACACAGGCAGGGAGTCAGGCAGACGTCTTTTATCCTGGCGAGCGTGAGTTATTTCCTCTGCTGGGAGCCCCAGGTGTCTGATCAGGACAGCGAGTCAGCATTTCATCCGTGTGGAACAACAATGTGCGTGATTAAGCGCCATGGTCTGGCACACACAGAAAGTCTGCCCTCTTAAAGATCTTCTGACACGCCAAGTCCCGTCTCGTTTGGCTAAATTAACCTACAGCTGCATCTTGCAAGTCCTACAAGCCCACACACACACTCACCCTCACACACTCACGCGTACATACAAAAATACAGCCACACAACAGATAAACAACCTTATAAATCCTCATACCTACACATATATAAACACTCATGGTTCATACATTAGTAAACTGAGCAAAAGTGTCTAATCAAACATTCAGCTCCAGTCTGGAGCATTCATGTGAACACACACACGCATGCGGGAGAAATTACAAGCATGCAAACAGGCACCTCTCTCACCACAACAATCAAAGGGTTGGCGTGCGGTGAAGGTGTGTGTGTGTGTGTGTGTGTGTGTGTGGGGTATAGGGGTAATTAGATGCTGAGTAAGTGCAAATGTGTGTAAATGCATAATTAGTGCAGTCGAAGTGGGTGAGAGAGTTACAGGGACAGCTGAAAATTTTGTTAAAGACGTCCTTTTGCTTTCTGTCAGAGTTACACATGAAAGTTAATATTAATTCCAATCTGATGGAGTTGGGACGTTGCCTAAATTAGTTTGACATTTTGGGAAATAAGCTTGTTCAACTTCCTCCCAAGGATAACATGAGAAGGTTGGCACCACGCTCATGTCTTTTGGATAAATATGAAGCTACAGCCAATAGACGATTAGCTTAGCTTAGCTTGACATAAAGAATGGAAGCTTTATTTGTTTGTTTGAGGTAGAAATTTAATATGCTGGGCTGAAAAAATTGTCCAGCCCTGAACAATCCCTAAAACCACAACTATCCCATATTAATTAGTGAGCTTGAGAGGTGTCTGAAAGTATTTTGTTTTCTTCAGACAGAGCCAGGCTAGCTTTTTCCTCCTTTTGCTAATCATTATGCAAAACTAGGCCAGTCTGCTGCTGGATGTAGATTTATCCTACAGACATAAGAGTGGTTTTGATCTTCTCATCTAACACAAAAGCAAAGAAGCGTACCTCTGAAAATGTTGCTCTGTTTATTCCTTTAAAATGAATAAGGCTAGGCTAATAAGGAAAGGCTAGTTTACCTCAATAAAACCTGGATTTACAAGATGAACTTTGGCTGTTTTAACCTAAACACACAAGAAAAACTGAATTTCTTATTTTAGGGAGAGTTAAAATAAATCCTTAAATCACGACCTTAGATGTGAAAATCTTGGGAAAGAAGCGCGAGGGAGAAATGGTGCGTAGAGCCAGAATATTTTCACATCTATCTCAGTGAATTACAGGTTTATTTCATCCAAACAAGACTTAAAACAGTGGAAAGAGGAACCAAGATGTTGATGAATCACTATATACAAAACAAACGGTAAGTGCTATTTGCAATATGTGAAACTATTCACAGTATGTGACAAGTGAGGTAACTAACTCAAGGATGAAAAATTACTATGCTTGTAAGCAAAATTAATGTTTCTAAACGATTACAGGAAATAAACAGACATGCTCACAAAAACAGATGTACGTCACATTACATAGAGAATTTCACAAAATGAGAATATATGTTAGTGTTATGTAGGCGTAACTGTGGGCGTGTGCACACGTCTGTCCCACTTCGTAAGTGTGTGTCGCAGGCGTGTGTCTGGGGTGTGTGTTGAAGGGAGGTCAATCCTCGGTCCGGGTAATTTGCCACAGATGAAACCCGACTCCATTCCAGGGGACCGGCGCAAGCAAACGTTTCAAAGCTGCAGGAAATCTATTAGCACCTGGTGGGACTCCCCCCCCACCCGTCCCCTTATTCTGTCCTCTCCCTCCATCCTCCCATCCCTCACCTCTCCCTGCCCCACCCCAGTTAATAAAGCCACACAAGACCACCGCACTCCCGCTGTGCCACTAAAGCCAGGGGATTAGTTACTGTGTGTGCGCGCACGTGTGTCTGTCTGTGGCGTGTGGCGAGGTGTGCATTTACGCCTGTACATGTGAAGTGTGTGTGCAGAGTAATGTATCTGGACCTGTCCTTTTCCACACACGTGGAGCCAGTTAGCAGTGAACGAGGTGCCAGACAAGCATGCAGCAGCTGCCACACTCGAAACAATAGCTCATGATCCAGACACAGTAGGCTGCCGAGCGCTCGCTCCACGTCAGATTGTACGCACTGTTGTATAATTGTTGAGATGATGCAAACTCTCTTCTCTGAGCTGGCTTACGCTGTGTTTGCACAATAACTGGATTTCTTATGAAGCATCCTGAGGAGAATTTAGACAGTACCAGCAGTGTTAGCCAAGCCCACCATGCCAAAAAGAACATTTGTTATTACTTCTGATTACAGGCTTTGACTCAAAAGTTTTTCGGCTGTCACGTAGCAAAGTTTGGACGGACAGGTGTATCGAAAGTATATGATAATAAAAGGTCTTAAACACTCAAAGCAGAAATGACAAAAACTAGATTTAATATCAGATTTTATTCTGGAAAACATTCACTGAGAGCAGCTGAGCCTGACTGCTGGAGGCCAGATGCAATTTAGTGATGGTGATTACTTCCCATGCCATGTCTTAAAACTCTCAAGTTTATAAATAAAACATGATTTCACAGCTGCGCTGTCTATTCCTCCTTGGTTTTATTTAGAAATTATATCATTGCACAATCTAGAGGAAATTCGATGTACTCACAATAGGAACCACATTTTTCTATGTCCTAAAAACATGACATTTAGACCAATGGCAGCCAATCAGAGGTGTCAAAAGTGCACATATCCTTTACTCAAGTAGAAGTACAGGTACTTGTGTATCAAAAAGACTCTACTGATTCAACTTCTTTTCTCAAGTAAAACTGAAAAAGTACAGGCTCTGTATGCAAAGTGTAAAAGTAAAAAATAGTCCTCTGAAGGACATTTCTACCAACTGTTTCTGTGCTCTGTTGACAGAACATCACATTTTCTCCATGGTCAAGTGTCTCTCTCCTTCTGTTTCGACTTGTTACACCTTGTTATGTCTTTTTGTCCTAAGTCTTTTACGTGTTTTCTGGTCTTGTTTCTTTTACATTATTTTTTGTCTTTTTATGTGCATAATTTTTGTGTTTTATATATGGTGGTTTTTTTTGTCTTGATACATCTTTTCTATTATTTTTTTCTCTCATTATATCTGATTATTTCTCATTTTTCTTATTGTTACATCTTTTTTTTTATATCTTGTTACTACTTTTTCATTGTTTGTCATTTTTGTGTCTTGTTGCATCTTTTTTGTCTTGTTACATTTTTAAAATTATTTTACGTTTTACGTTGTTTTTCATCTTGCTACATCTTTTACGTCTTTATCTCTTTTTTTGACTTATGTCTTTTATGTCATTTTTCATCTTATGTCTTATTGTCTTTTACGTCATTTTCTCGATACGTCTTGCTCGTCTTGTTATGTCTGTCATGTATGATACATGCTGATGGATACACCAAGGACTTATTGTCCCATCCATGTAGGTTGAAATCAGTCGCTGTTAGAGAGACAGCACACAAGGATGCAAAATATACACATGTAAAGTATTTGTAGTGAGTTTTTGGTCTTCGTTACTTTCCACTTCTGCAGCCGATTGACCATTTGCTAAACCCCGCCCCAAACAGCAATTGTCCAACCATACTTTAGCAGCTGTAAGTAGACACAGCGGGTCTGTCGAGCTTTGGATCCTTGTTGAAGTGATATGTATGGGACCCTAAT
Organism: Lutjanus argentimaculatus; assembly: GCA_034769285.1. Taxonomy (NCBI): domain Eukaryota; kingdom Metazoa; phylum Chordata; class Actinopteri; order Lutjaniformes; family Lutjanidae; genus Lutjanus; species Lutjanus argentimaculatus. Next base: position 721,252 of record JAWZSL010000029.1, on the reverse strand, counting down.
ACAACCAATATTTAGCATTATAGAGTTTGGAGTTTGTGATTTTGTGCCACCAGTTTCAAAGTGCCAATCTGGACAACTGTACAGGAGCAAGTATCATGATTACGTTTTTTATGATGAAAAAATTACAGTTGACAACTTAGCTAACATCACCAAACATCAACCAAGTATATCATAAATTATGATCCAGTTTCACCAAAATCAGTGATTTATTGCTATGAAGTGTTATGCAACCTGTCCAAGTCACATACACAAGAACAGGCATATTGGGTGCGGAGTGCGAATGGCAGAGGTATCATTCACCTTATTACAAGTCAGTGTAGCGTCAAAATGATTCTGAAGCTGCTATTTTAAGGTTGAATAATGACATAATGGGGCTTTAAGATTTATTTATCTGCTCTTACATAAGCAGCATTTCTTCTATTTTTTTCCTCCTGTTACAGGGTTTTTTGGGGGGGAGTTTTATGTGAATCGAGGGTCGACACCCCTATCGAGGATAGGGGGTGTCACATGCTGTGCAGATTGTAAAGCCCTTTAGGCAAATTTGTGATATTGGGCTATATTCATGAAACTGACTTGTTTGAAAATACTATAAAAACATTACAGGCCCACTGTGTAAGGTTTAGGGGGTCTATTGGCAGAATATGGCAGAAATGTAATGTGATATTCATAAGTATGTTTTTGTTAGAATATAGTCCCCTGAAAATAAATTTTTTGTGTGTTTTCATTACCTTAGAATTAGCCCTTTAGAGGGCATGTGTCCGCTTCTATGGTGTCCGCCATGTTGCACCGCCATGTTTCTACAGTAGCCCGGAAGGGACAAACCAAATCATGTAACTACCCCAGTTTTTTTAGAATAGCCATCAATTGTATATGTTTTCATTTTAAAACAAATCATTAGACATTATAAAATCAGCTGCAGACAGAGTTTTCAGCCAAATCACGGGGGGGGGTTTTTGGTTTTTTTTTAACTTGCATTAGCTTATGCTAACTAATTACATCTGCTAAAGTCAGCCAGTGTTCAGGATGACGCATCGTTTGTAAGTAGATTTGTTGATTAGTAATGTGTTGATGTAGAGGCCAGCATGTTCTGAGACTTTATGACTGATTCATTTGATTTATTTTATTAGTAGATGACATATGATTGAAGCTAAGCTAACATACTGCAGCTTGTTTCCATAGCCAATATCCTTCGCTGATTCCATATTTACTTTGTCATTTCAGTTGACAAAATCGTTGGCTGTAATTGAGGAGCTGCTTTTGTTTACTTCTAAAATTACTACAAATATAGACTGAATTTCACCAACAAAGATAAATTCAATCTAAGAGTCAGAGTTTAGCAAAACTAGGTTTAAAATGAGTGAATCCAGATTTAAAATTGAGCAGCGCTCTTTTACACAATTAAAAACTAATCTCAGTTTAGTAAATACAAGTTTAGTGATTTAAACTGAAATTTTGAGTTTAATCAATATGGAGATGCTTGCTTACCCAAATTAATATACCAAATATTAATAATAAAAGAAAAACGAAACCAAAAACTAGAAAGTTCACAAAATATTGTGTTGGTTGCTAACTAGCTAAAAAGAAAAAAAAAATGGCATCCATTTTAAATACAAATTCAAGTGCAACTTTAAAGTTGCTGGACCACATTTTAAATTGGAGTTTAAAGCTTTGGTGCAACAGAATTAAATTAGAACTCTGAGGTTTAAAGGGAGGGTTTGTCATGTTTTAAGTTTATAATGAATCCTTGTTGGTGTAACCCAGCTAAAAAGTCTGTTACATTATAATTGTAAACAATGTAGCTTGACAGGTGTAGCAAGACTAAGAGGGTGGGGCTTAGCAAACAGCCAGTTCCATCAGGCAATCATGCTGATGTGAAATGATGCCTCTCCAACACAAATAACCTCTTCATGCTTTCCAAACTACAATGACTGGAACAGAAATTGTGAGCCAGCTTTGCAATTTAAGTACTAAATGACAGACATGTTAAATATATTTCTTGCATGATTTCATTATTGTGTTACTGATGGCTAAGAGGCCATTTACCTCACCCCTCAAAATTAAATTCTTTTTGTAATCACAATAATATAAGCCAGAGGTCATCTGGCTACCACTCTCTTCCCCAAACAAGGCTTTGTACTATTAGGAACAAATAACTAACTTTGAGAGGGTGATGGTTTTTTGTAGAGCGGCTCCCAGAGGAAACATGATGATGTTGAAGTCCTGCTGCCTCGAGGTCTATTACTTTGGCACAGAGTTCATGCATGGTTACTTTATCTGCATTATTTGATCCCAGGGCAGGTGGCCTTGGGAGAGGGAACATTTCCAATTGATGATACAACTTTGGCTTAATATTAAGGCCCAGGTTCCAATTCTATTTCCAATCTGTGGCATTGTCTCATGGATCCTTTTCTCTCTAGTATAAGCTTTACTGTGTTTCTTAGAGCACCTGTGTAAAGAAAACCTGACAGCAAACACTGAGCTGTCAAAGCTGATGACCCACCACAACATCAAAACCAGACAAACCCAAATAGCTGAAGTCCTGAATTAGGACATCAGTTTACTTAAGCTTAGAGCGTCTTAAACCATTACTTAGTCTACATCTTCGTCTACCTGCTGCGAGAAATCTGATTATTTAAGTCAACTTGTGTCTGTGCAGCGTTTGGGCGGTCGCGAGCGCGCTCGCTATAGCTAGCTTGTGTGCAGGGTCCGACCTAATTGGATTTATGTGCGGGAATGTTTTCCAAAGCCACACTTGTGAAATACCTCCACATCTGCTGGCCATTAGCAGTGGACATAACACACAACAGAGAGAGCAAAGCTCCCAACGCCTTGATTCATTGGACTGCAGCTCTGCTTTTATTGCAGCGGAGGAAAAGGGCTCGCTGCAGTGTTTCAGCACAGCAAGCGCTGCCTTATCTCTCTCTGTCTTTTTCCTCCGTTCCTTCTCTGTTTCATTTGTTTTTGCTGCAGTCATTTAATCCATCCCTCCACTCAATATCGCCTTGTACAACTTACAATTCTCTTTATTTATGTTCTGTCTTCCTGCAACCGTTGTTCTTTTCCCTTATTTTACCCATTTCAGTTTCAACTTTAAGCTTTTCCTCTCCTCCTTAACTCCATCCAGCACGTCTAATTTCCCATCTGCTTCCCGCCCCAGCTTCCCCGCTCTTTGTGCTGCTGTGCCCAGTTCTCCGACAGTCATTTATCTATGTCACTGCAACTTCCATCTCTAAACCTTTTTCCTTGTCACTCCCCAAGGCAAGGACGTCCTCCTGTTTCATCCCTCGGTGGGCACGAGGAGAAACTAGCAAGGGGGTCTGACAACCCCCTGACCCCTCATCTGTCATCTGCAAGGGGAAAAGCACCCTCCTAATTGGGGGGGTGAAGCGTCGAGGGGTTGGGGGGCTGGTATGGAGGTTGTTATTCTAGTGTCGGGGGGGGGGTCAGAGGTGAAAAGGGGGAGATCACACCGGTGATTAGCCTCCTTCATGTGAAGGAATGGAGGGGAGCAGGGACAGGGGGGTGTAAAGTAATTAGAAGGGAAGGGGTAAAATCCTGCATGTGGGACGGTCGGTGCTGCTAAAGATGACGCCCCAGGTCAAGGTGTGGACACCTGGACCCTGATAAGGTGACTCCAGGTAAAATCCATCAAATCTCTAAAGAAGAGATTGAGATGTAAGCAGTGATGCACTAAAGATAAGAACTGTCTGAAAAATAATGGGTTACACTTTCTATGAAGGCTGTGTCCATAATGCACTACAAGTACATTCAAAAGACATTATAATGCATCTATAAGGCTTTATAAAACTCTTTATAAATGTTTAGAATCATCATCTTATAACAAGTTTTAAAAGTAGGTCACACAATGTATCATAAGTTCAGCATTCACAATGCTTCGTACCTCCATGCCAATGCTATTATAAAATTATAAACCTTGGAATAGTTGTCATGCATGATTATAAACATTTATAAAGCATTTTATGAAGCCTTTTCAGTTCAGTATAATGTTTTAAGGATGTGCTTATAATTTATTATAGCCATGACCTTCATAGAATGTGTTACCAAAGAATGTAACTCTTGATTATTGAATATTTGGCACAGCAAATGTACATGTAGATGATCTGAATCCACTGGACTTTTCATTTCCAATTACAACTTTAGCACTGTATGAACACTGTGCAGTTTCACACAGTAGTTATTTGGAATTTCTGGTTTTATTCCACTGAGCTACATTCTGCCAGCTGCTCTCTGTGTTGGGAATCAAAGACTTGAAGCTGCCAGCTGGACCAGCGCATCAGCTGTGAGCGAAAAATGAGTTTATCTTAAAATCACACATGTTGGCATAGTGCTGTAAGGAGCAAGTTAGAAAAAAAGTCAAATCAGGCTGAGTTTTCCACGTGTTGACAGGTTGTAGCCCTGGGAGCTGACAATGTTAAAAACCTCCCAGCTCTCCCTGATGATGAACACTCACTACCCATCTCTCTGGGTCGCCCTCCTCTGCCTCCTCACTTCCCCTGTCCACACCTCTTTACGTGGCTCAGCAGGCCATGAAATAAGTGTGTGTTTATGTGGGCATGAGGAGAACACAGAGAAAATCCATAGCAAAAAAAAAAAAAAAAAAAAAAAAAAAGACACAGAGCCCTTAAAGCCAGTAGGTGTGGATTTTTTATGGGTTTTTAACATCCTTCATTATTTTTGATAGATTTGTAGGGTTTTTTGTTTTTTTGTTTGTTTGTTTTTTGTAGAAAAATAGGCTGTACCCTGACTTATGATGTGGAGAGCAGTGTTGTGCAGATTCACACCTCACAAGTCCCAGATCAAAGTTCAGTTCACATAGATTAAAATGAACTAGTCCACATTCATAGTTTACAATTTTAAGTTCACAGTCCCAAAAAATGTTTTAGTTCATGTTAAATTATTCAATTTTCTCCTACAATGTGGTCTAGTACAAGTCTGCCTGCTTGTTCCTAGGAAACAAAGATAACCGTTTCTTTAGAAAACGCTGTGAGTTTGACTTTAGGCAGAGGAACTTTGCCTGTTTCCCAAAATTGGTAGGGTGCCTCAACTCACTGTATGTGTGTTGCTGATAAAGCTGACATTTGGACTTGTTTTCTCAGACCCAGTGGGCACAATTTGCATAAAAATATCACATTTTTTCATTGGAATTTGTTCTATTTTCATAGTTTCATATGAGCTGGTTTCAGTAAGTGTGTCTGAATTACCAGTTGTAGAGCCTGTAAAACAGTGCATGAGCTTCATGTTCATTAGTCGCAAAAAACAGCAGATTGTTCACCAAAAAAATGTTCACATGTTCAATGAACACACTTTTTAGGCATGTTCATGCACAACACTGGTGAAAAGTATGTTGTAGGCACACTGTAAAAAAGCATACAGGAATTTAGTGGAATCAACTAAACGTTTAACATAAATACACAAATTTTATTAATTCAAGTTAATCAAACTCAAAATTTCTATTTATTTTCAGAACTCATAAACACGAGTTCTTCTAATGTGAAGTGTTTTAACTTGAAATGATTTGAATTAATGTACTATACAGAGTTCAATCAGCTCAATTAAATTAAATTCAATTTCTAAAGAAACTTCCCAGCATGCATTGTTTGAGCTAAAACTCTCCTGAGACCCTTCATTTTTATAGTTCGAATAAAACATATTGGTTTCACAATAATGAAAACACTACAAACCACGATGACGGTTAGTATTGAATTAATTAACACAAAGTTATTAAATCATAATAACTGTTAAATGCTATAAATGTTCATCAGTGTGACTGAAGAGCTGTTGGTTCAACATAATATTTTAAGCTTATTGAACATGTTTTCTCTAGTTCATTATCAAGTTTATTTGACTGGAAAAAAATTTTTAATCATTACAAAACCTCAAATTGTCTTGTCAAATTCAGTCAACTTAAAATTTTAGGGAAGCCTTGACACTAATATATTAGATAAAATATTATTTATTATTATTATTTACTAATTTAAAACAAATCGTTTATTTTTACAGTGCAGACTTTCCATGAGTACCCTCCAAAAAATAGGTATTTATTTTTTGCATATACTGTATTTGTTGGTGTACAGCAACTCCAACAAACTGTAAAATATGCCAAAATAAAAAGCAAGCCAAAGTCTGATGATTTAACCAGAAATGTTGTCTTCTCTGTCATTACAACACAACTTTTACTATTTTCATAATTTCCTGGTATTATAGGCCTGACCTCCCTTTAGTCTATACAAGAAAATAGAGAAACAATGTGATTAATCATGAATCAAGTTAAAGCGATATTGCACCGCAGAATAATAGTCCACTCAATATGTACTCACCCCTATGCTGATGTGAGGATGGGTGAAGGTCTTCAGTTTCACAAAACAATCCTGGAGTTTCAGCAGAAAACAGGGTTGTAGCCAATGGCAGTGAATGGAGACCAAATGTAAAAAAAAAAAAAACAAACAAAAAAAAAAAACACAAAACAAACATAAAATGTCTCCATCCTGCTCGTGTGTGTAATCCAAGTGTCCGTGAGCCGTGACATTAAAATTTAACCACAAAAGACGCCATTTACGTCATGTTTTTAGCTGAAATGTCAACTGTAGTACATAGATCGATCAATACATCAACACCATGTTTACATGCTACCTGCTACATGCTACAGTTGACATTTCGGCAGAAATCATGGTGTAACCCTGTTTTCTGCTGAAACTCTGAGGAACCCTGTGACGACAGAAAACTGCTGGACTTTGTTAAGGGTGATCACGAATTAGCTGGAAACCATCTGGGAGTTACTTTGCTATCTGATGAGAAGTAGCTTGTGATTGTGCTTTCCAAGAACTGGACCATATTGTTACTGGCAGTTGTGGAAATTTACGTCAGTTACACTGATTACATCTTAAGCTTGTATTTAAATAAAGTTGCTCATCAGTCTTGTACATCACAGCACTATAGCAAACTTCCCATGCTCTAATTAACAATGCAGCACAGTGACTGACATTTTGGATTCCTCGGCGATAGACCCGGGGCTTTGAGTGAAAAAATAAATCATGGAAGTTAATACTCCCATTGCTTTGGTGTGTTATGAAAGAGCTCTCCACCTTCCAACATCATCTCCCTCGATGCATAATCAGCTGTCAAACCTGACTTATTTACCTGAGGCTTGTTAAGCACATGGGACAGGGCTCGCCGTAGTTCAAAAGGTACCAATCTTCAAAAATTTGCTCCGAGACAGATTTTCTGAGCGTCTGGATTTCTTCTTTGCGCTGACACTGATTGACATTGCGGGTGTGATGTGTGTACGGTGCACAGTGCACCTCCACGCCTGCTGCCAAGGCCTATAGAGCCCCCTGAGCGTGCACACACACACGCACACACCTCTACACCTGCTGGTACTTTCCTGCGCACACACACACGCAGACCAAAGGGAGGAAAAGGGACCAAAGAAAAATTAAATGACCTGCACGCGTCTTAATGAGGGACGGCCGGGCGTCTGGCATTTACCTCAAACCATTTCTTCCCCCATGCTGCTCTCTCTGGAGGGCTTTAAGTCCGCCGCCCGTTAACGGCTAAAGTGTGGATTTCCTGTCAAATACGGGTTAGGGCCCAACAAAAGTCCTGTACGCTGGTACCTAAATAGGATCACTTCCAGCTGCCCCACCTAAACACACACACATTTCTTATAATCTCCCTATAGGGATTTGTCTGTGGTGCTCAATGTTGTCTTTACAGTGACCTTATTGCACCTTTATGACACTTTTAAACTCCAATAATCAATGTAATATTGCTATAATAAAGATGTAGAATATTATAAAGTTACATTCTCTTGTGTGCTCTATCCATTAGTATCCTTATATAAAGTAAACATTATAGTTATTTATAGGGGCTGCATAAGGTCAGTCTCAAATGTGCTTTTGGATTAAGCCATGAATAGACCCTTGGCACTGTGTTTCCACCCCATACCTCTTTCTCTCAAAGGGATTGTTTGAACGGCAGGACAAACATTCCCTCAGTCCCTGACAGATATTTTTCATCTTTGTCATGACATGACTTTCATTACAACAGCTGACCCCGTGTGAGAAAAAAAAAAAAGATGCTGTCTCATGATGTGGCGTAGCAGTGCATCACTAAATAGGATTCAAGAGGGTTCAGTCCCGAGAGAATATTGAAATTTTGGCCTACCATGCATAAACTTTAAAGTCAACATGTTTGATTGATCAAAATCAAGGAGGTCTTCATGTCAGTCTAGGTCCAGTTGGGCAGAGTTCAGTGTCATCAGGATTTGTGTGCAGTTTCAGTGTCTTGCTTAAAGGGAAAATTTGTCACTTTTCATGTGGATGTCCAGTCAGTGTTAATGGTAAATGTTGTTGGTGTAGATTAGCTAGCTAATTAGCTTACATATTGCTAACACTGGCTATCAGATGTAACTAGCTAGCTAACTATTGATTAACTATTAGATGGCTAGTTGGCTAACATTTGGATAACATTAGTAGATGTAACTAGTTACCTAACATTTTACAATGTAACTATATGTTGTTTTTACAGGTCCTCCAGCAATATCTTTTAACCATCTTCAAAATTTGGTTTTCTTTTCAGCGTAGATGATTTTAGCACATAGCATATCTAAGTATAGGAAACAGGAAAAGAAACTGACCAAGGTTCCATCTAAGCCACCAGGAGGAGCACTGGGCTTTGAAGCAAATTTGACATAAACCTAGAGGCCAAACCGTGCAATGACAACATCACATGATGCACTGCAACCCAAAAGGACTTTTTCTCTTAATCTTACATTGTGAAATAAGCAGCTGTAAAACAGAGGATACATTTTTGGGGGGGTATCACAACCCCCGTGTAATAACCTGTTTCACGATCCATTCAGTTCAATAATATTTGGAAAGTAGGCTAGAGGAGCCACGCGATTAAATCAAATGATCCCAGTTCAAGTTAGCAGAAGACTAAACCAGAAGTTAGCTGCTCGGCTGAAGGAAGCCTCTACTGCACTTGCTCTATTGGCTGCGCAACGCAGAAGCATAATGCAGAAGATCCGACACAGAAGTTGGCTTCATACATCCCTGAGCAGCATCACTAGAGCACAGAGCAAAATTGGCTGGACTTAGGATGGGTCGACTGAAACAATAGCTTGCTGACTGTATTAACAGAGATAGCTGAGTTGTAATTCTGTAAAATGTGTTGTTCTTCCTGCATCCAGTGATGTCACAGTGATACAGTTGGTGTCAAGGAAGAGCTACGGACTACTTAAGTTTGGATGTTAAGTCTCCACCTCTGGGGAGCCAGGAGGTGTGCTAGATGAGTAATTTTGTCACCTAATGCTTTGTTTTGGCCAATTAAGTAATAGCTACAGGCTCGGGTGGTGATGCATGGAAACATAGGCTTAGGTGTCAGAAGCTCATGCACAATGCATCCAGGTGCATGCAGACCTCACCTGGCATTGGCTCTGCAATCATTAGAACTCAGCTTTGTTGGTCTATGTAGTACACACTGAGGAATTTATTTGTTCAGTTGACCACATTAATCATCAGTGGACATCCACATGAAAAGTGCAGCATTTTCTGCTTATTTGTATGTTTTTGGTTTGTGCACTCTGTCTGGTACTGTATTATACATTTTGCAACTGGCTTTTCCTTTGAGGATGCAATCACCGCTTTGTGCCAAGGGATCTTTGGCGCTCCATGCAAAGAATCCCATCTGCCTTTTCAGTTGAGCCAAAGTGAGGCGAGTGAGGAGAGACAGAAAGAGGATCCTGTCAAAAAGATCCTGATTGATGACCTGTTTGAAAATCTGTCTGGCTGGGGAGTCATTAAAAGTAAAGTTATTAATAAAGCCATTAGTTAATAAAAGTAAAGACTGTCTGGCTTTAGTTGATAAGACATCATAACTAGGACCACTGGTTTCTCATTTGCTGTTATAGCAACAGCTAAAGTTAATAAATCATCTGTAACAATAAATGATAAATAATGTGATAATAAAATAGGTTTTAAAATAACCTGTCAGTTGCTTATCATTTATTATTTATTTATTGTTTATTAACTATAAATGTTAATGAGTTCTTTATTAATAGATTTTGGTCCAGGTAGCCCTTCACCAAAAGGTCAGTCGGTTCATTGGAGTGGTCTAGCTGATGAACTGAAGAGTTAAAAAGATAACACAAGAGGATGAATACCAACCAGAGAGATTTTTTTAAAACCTGACAGCCTAAAATTTGTTCTTATTAATGCTTTAAAATGATTTCTAAATGATTTGTTAACCATTAATTAAGCTATATAAAATCCTTAATAAAGGGTCCTGTCTCTTATTAGAAAGTCATGCATTGCGTGTACATCAATGCACTGTGATGATGTTAAAATGGCCTATTAAGGATACGCTTCAGATAAAAGTTCAGTATGAAAGATTTATCTTTTATCTTAGCTTAGAATTTGCCCTTTTTATCTACAGAGGTCATGGGACACCGCCATGTTCCTACAGTAGCGCAGTACAGATAAACCAAACGCTGGCTCTGGTTCATGGTGTTGTGAGTTGGTTGCAAACTGCAACCTTACCACTAGATGTCACTAAATACTACACACTTGTCCTTTAAAGTTCTCTCCAAACCAGTTAATTTAGTAAAAAATTCCACATGACTTGCAAATGAAAAATGTTACTTCCAAAATCAAATTGAACCTGATCTGTATTTGTTCAGTTCTGTAATTTGTTTATTTTACTGCATTACTTTCATTTTTAAATGTTCTATAACATTAACTATTGTATTTTTTTTACAGTGCATTTATTATGTGTGTTATAATACCACATTTTTAAAAAAAATATTGGATATTGTTAGCATATACTCTCTGTAATGTTTTTATATGAAAAAACTTGATTTAAGTTACACAAATGAAAAAATCAGTACTTGTTAGCTCACACCTAGAATTTCCCTAACTTATTAAATTAAATTTATTTATTTTTATTAATACATTTTTTGTGTGAATGTATTTCTTTTTGTGCCTGTTGAAAGGTTAAAAAAGTTCTGTAATTTCTCAAAACAGCTGGGCACTTTGTGCATTTGTTGGGCACTATTTTCAGATGTGGATTAATACATCACCTATACAATGGTGAATGTGGGATGGAAATAAGGTTCCCTTTCATGTGTTTTAATACTTTTTGGATGACTCCGTCTGGCACAGAAATAAGCTGTATCAGACTTTGGCTACACCTTAGTAGGATAACCAGTCATATCACAGCAGCCTTTGATATGCAAAACAAAAGTGTAATGAGTCACATCCGCTATTATTTTGAAAATGAAAACCGGAAGTTGCACTATATTTATTCCGCAGGACTTGACGCTGGTGAGGAGAGACGCTGACAGAGAGGAGCAGCAGCACAAACTCAAGTGCAGGGGGGTTGAACCGAGGACGTGTGGCTTGTTGGAAAAGTGGCATCTGTGTGAGGAAGACTTCTGCTACTCATCAACCACTCTGGACTTCACACAACCAGCGAGTCTGACGCTCATTTAATCCGGATACTAACCTGCTTTCAACTCCTTAATAACCATGAGGACAAACGTATGGATTTACCAAGCTTTGGTGTGTGTTGTGGCCACTATACTATTGGACACAGGTAAGGCTTGAAGAGCTGATCATCTGCATGAGAAATGTGTACTGTACGTCTTTTATTAACATTTAATTATTGTAATGTCTGCGCAGTAAGGGAAGAAATAAACATAAGATAAAGTCAATAAATTATGTACAGAACAGAAAAAACAGAAAGGAAACTAAAAGTTTTAAAAGTGGACAAAAATAACTTATAAAAATATGATCTACCATCATATTTTTTTAAACGGATTTTTCCAGTCAGACTTGTATTAACGAACCCTATTGTTTAAATGTACAGTTTGTAAATATAACCAGTTTTTAACGTTGACGTTGGCTTTGAATGAACTTGATCACAAGTCCTGTCTTGCAATGTGTGTTGATTGGCTCACTTTCTTTTGATGAATGACTGTGACGGTGATGTTCGCTGGTAATTAATTTAGGTTTGTGACAAGAACACACTTAAGGCTATTTTTAAGATATCAGGGAGAGTCTCTAACAAAATATTTCTTTTCTCCAATGACACTTTGAATGAGCAAAACAGGCTATTTGCACATTGGCGATTTGAGCTAGTATGCAAACACATCTTTAAAAAAAACTGTATATTGACGCGTTTAAATAGTTTTGTGCATTAATGATTAGAAAGTTTCTGCGCACCGTGCCATGCCAGCTCCTAAGGGCAGAAACCTGCGCCAAGGCGCCGCGGTTTGAAGCGCATCTGTTGATGTTACAGCTTTGTCATTAAACTTTTTATATAGGTCATAGTGATTTCAGTAATAGACGCTCCTGCATCTGCTGGCCTGCAGCGCATGTCTGCTTGTAATGTTGCAGCGCAGCCAGGGGCGCTCACACGACCTCCACCAAGTCATTTAAACCTGACCCAAACGATCTCCAGTGCGCGTCGCTCCTTTTATGAAGCGCAGATTATCTGCTGGTTGCACACTGGAGAGTGTCCCGACCCGGTTTACATCCACCCCGCTGACATGTCACTGAGTAAAGCACTGAATCCATAGTTACCACCTCCAGGGGTGCCGACCCTGACCTCTGGCCGCCCTGGAGTTGGGGAAAGTAAAATGCGCGCCCTGGACTGAGGTATTCGTGCGTTTGTCCCGGTAGAGAGATAGAAGCGGGGTGTGTGGGTGCATGTGTGTGTATGAGCAGAGAGAAAGAGAGAGAGTGATGTGGTGGGTGTGTGGGTGGGGGGGGGCTAACATCTGGCTGTTGAGCTCAGCTCCACATTTTGCGCTCTCTGAAACAGATGTAATGTCTGCTTAATTCCCAGACAGAGGCACACCTTTAACCTGCTACTTTCCTGTTGTTCATACAATACAGTTTTTCCTCAACAGTGCCTTAAAAATCAGTGGTGGAACTCAGATCCTTTACTTGAGTGAAAGTACTCATGATTTTCACTCTATGAAAAAAAATCATTTCATTCCTGCATCCAAAACTGTTCATATTATTAGCACAAAGTATTGAAAGTATGAAAAATAAAATAATCAATTGTTCAGTGAATAGGCTGAGCTAATCTCCCATACTTTATATACTGTTGGGTATTTGAAAGCTAAAATATGTAACATTTCTGCATTAAAATGTCTAAAACACTACATGTAATATATTTTATTAAGTTGTGTGCTTACATTATCTCAGATGTTAAAATGCAGAGAAATCCATAATGCATTTAAACAGGTGTTTCCTGTTAGTCATTGCTAATTGCTATTTGCTATAACTTCCAGGAAAACATGAAATATGTCGCATGTCAGAGAGTGAGGAAGGAAGTGGGGGAGTGTGACTAAACGCAACTTGAATTAAACTTTAAAATGTTACCTCGTCCATGAAGATGCTTTTGCCTGAGTCATATCAGATAAATGTTCATCAGCAATGCTACAGTAGATGTTTAAAAGTAATGAAAACCCATGATCCCATGCTACTTCACAGCATTATCAAACTCATTTTCAATTTTCACTTTTCCACTTGTAGTAGTAGCTAACTGACGGTAGTATTAACTGTAGTGTTAGCTACTTGAAGCTAACGGTAGTGTTTCTTTTATCTTTCAAGTTAGCATTGTAGTAAATCCCCCCATCTACCATCCACAGATAGTTTTGCTCCATTTTTGTATGTTTCAGTCTGTGTTTCAGTGATATAAAACAACATTTACAAAGTTGTGTTGCACCACGAGGTGAGAAAAGTAGTGACAGTTGCAAGGTAACAGACATAAATGTTGATAAGCGATGCTGGATTGAGTATTTAGGATTTCCTAACCTGAGATAAGATAGGATTCCTAAAGTTAGTTTGGATTTGCTTCCCTTGACTCCCCCTATCGTATATTTAAGAAGCTTATCTTAGGAAGTTTCTGTAATATGGCCCCAGCATTACATCATTTTCTACAAGGCCATCCTACGCTTATAGCACCACTATCCAGTGAGAGCCACATATCTATAAAAATTTCACTTTTGGTTAGCTGAGAAAAACGCCATGTTTTCAGTATTGTTATAATGCATTTTTCCAACCAATCCAAGAGGTGTTTTATTTAGTTTAAGAGTTTTCTTAACCCAAAAAGGAACACTTAATCTTTCAGTTTATCACAAACATTCAAAATAATCTCATTTGGAGAAACATGGTTTTCACTCAACAGGAAGGGTATGAATTAATGCAATCTGATTAGTACCTAAAGCTGTCAGACAAATAGAGTGGAGTGAAAAATACAACATTTGCCTATAAGATGTTATGGAGTAGAAGAATAACGTATAAAATAGAAATACAACTACAGTTTGTATTTTGGACAGTACTTGAGTAAAACTACATACTTACTTTCCACCACTGCTTTAAAATGTCTACACCTTGTGACTTTCAAACAGTTGATTTTGCAGGAAACCTCGAGTAAAATACTTATCCAGCTGACACTTAAGTTTTTTGCTCAGGGGCACCAAAATGGATGTTTCTGAAGGAGTGTCAGCGTGTCGGTCAGTCACCTTTCCTCTCTACATTTTGTAAGCTAAACCTTGCACTCAAACCTGTTCCTCTAAGCTATCGCTGCCTCTTCTCATTACATCTCATCTCTCTCATACTCGCCCATTGAGCACATTTTATTATAATCTCCAACTTCAGCAAATGTTTGGGATTTGGAGATAGCAGGAGTCTGACTGCGAGGAGAGGAAGAGACTAAGTGAAATCTAATTGAGCAGCCTGGCCAGACATCAGGGCTGGAACAACATAGTGATGAGTGCCAGATGTGGTCCAGTGGAGCCCAAACATTAATAACACGTTCTCCCTAAAAAACCATTTTCAACCACGAGGAGCCTCTAAACGCTCCACAGTTTACAATATCTTAAGTACACACACAACGTCTTGTGTCGGATCTTGGCACAGGAGCATGTTGCTGTAACTCGGTAGCATGAGATTTTCCTGTGTGATTTATATCACACTTGCCCCTAATTATAAACGGAAAACTAAACACATAATGTGTCTGAAGATCCTAGCCTTAGAAACAGCATTTACAGCAGAGCTCCATTCTGCTGAAGGATGGGCTCTTAACTTTTTCCACAAGGTAAAAATTAAAGATTTGTATCACAGAGGATTTGGACTTAAAATATGGTTTTGTCCTGCTTTTGAACCCACTCGGAGCTCATATACATTATGCTATGTCTTTGCGATGATAGAATCCTCTTTTGAAGTACTTCTTTCGAAGAAATGGCTCTCAACTAATAGCAGTTTTCCATTTTTCCACATATTATATGTTCTCTAGTACGGTGTTGGGTGCCAGTAGCTGAAAGACTATTCATAAAACATGCACATAAAACTTTGTTATGTAGTGGAATGACGAGTGGCATTAAAAAAACAGTGTGTAGGATTGAGTGATAACTAGCTGTAAGCTTGCAGATTGCAAACATCTCTTCTGACCCTCCCCTTCCAAGTGATCATCTCTACAAGGACCCATGAAAGACCTCGCCAGAGTGATCATTTTAACCCAAACCATGATCTTTCAATAACCATAACCCAGTGTTTTTTTGTCCCTAAAAGTTGTTCTTAACCAAGGTATGGATGGAGTGGATGGAGCTTCCGGATCTGAAAAGTGAAGCCAATGCAGAAGTGCCTTAAACCTGAATTCTTTCTAATGGCCAACAGGGGGCAACTCCACTCACTGCCAAAAGAAGTCTGCATTTAATGTTTGATAAAAATGACCCTACTTCTCAGTTGATGTATGACCTCAGTAAACAATTACCAAAAGAGTTTATGGTCTCAATTGCTGGCTGCAAGTCTTCTTCAGTAAATAAATCATGGTCCTATTTAGACTAAAATCAATGATAAATCGGGGTATGCTCTAGGGTGGGGGCTACCACATGATTGACAAGTCATTTTCAGTGAGTCCATCCAATGCAACACGCAGAACTTAGACAACACAAAACTTAGATCAAACAGCCAAACTAGACAGTGTTGATCAAATATGGATCAAGATTCTGTTCTATGTTGCCTATTTCTCGCTTAAAATGTTTTCAGAAACATAATTTTGTGACTGTTTAGCTGTAAGGACAAGGTGCCTGGGTTGTTTCTAGTAAGGAACCCAAGATATGCAAAACTGTCATGAGATCTGGATGGGTTTAGGGACAAAAAAAACAAACAAAAAAAAAAAACCCGTGGTTACGGTTAGGGAAAGATCTTGGTTTTGGTTAAATGACAACTCTCACAAGATCTTTTGCAGGTTTGGCTTTCCCTTCTATATCCACTTATATACTGTAAGTGTTTGTACAATGTGCACAGGGAAGAAATGGCATACAAATCATGCAAGAGTTTCGCAAATCTAAGGTTTCCATCTAGACTAGAGTGCAGGAGAACAAAACTCACAAAAGGCCGGATCTAAAGCCAGTGTGTGGTTTGTCTGTTCTGAGTAGAATGAACATGGCGGCCCCCATCAAGGAGGACCCATGCCTTCGTCTGTAGATAGCTTGTTCTATGGTAATAAAAAAGCAATGATTCTTATTTTCTGGTGATTATGCAGTGATGAAAGCATGCTCATGATTATTATATTCCATTTCTGCCACATTTTTCCAATAAATCCCACCAAATCTTACTCACTAGACCTTTAAAGCTGTCCTAGGAAAAAGGGATTCTGACCGCATCTTGTTTTGCTCCCTAGAAAATAAACGTCACCCTTGTTGCTCAATCTCAAAAGGAATCAACACAATGTCACTGCAGCTGAACAGCAGGAGTTCTAAGACTTTCGTGACTGTTAAGGAGTCATGAAGGCGAGCTATTGAAGTGGCTTTCTGTAGGAATCACATTAAATGTATCTCAGTTAACATAAAACTGTAGCGTAACAAATACCACAAAGTAGTAAAAATAGTTTTAAAAAAGCTGATTTTGGCTCTTTCTGAAAGCAGTAAAATATGAGATATGATTTCATGAGCATTAAATCTCCAGCTGAGGCACTGGAGCACATCAGGCTGCTGGATGGACATCATTCTGTTCTCTTGGCTGTCTTCACAGTTCAGCATCCACTCTGCATTACTCAGGCAGCTTCCTTGGTTTGAGTGCTGGGGGGCATTTGGAGCTGGGCTTTGATCCTGGACACACTTCATACTTGCTTTTCTGACACATAAACTAGTCTGCTACCTCGGGGTTGACCGGCACAGCTGAAGGAAAGAAATGTTCTCTCAAGAGCTGTGGAGAACAGCAGAGTTTAGAGGGTTTCAGGACTTGCACAGTGACGTTTCAGTATGATTTAGCGGTGCGGATGCTAACATGTCAACAAGCAAACTGTAGTTGAGGGATGCTTTCATTGACAGCTGGCCACCAAGTTCATTGTATGACAGTGAAATAATTTTCACTTCATCCATGCCAAGAACCTGGCACCGGTGTTAATGCTTCCTGCTGCGCTAATAGCGAATCCAGCAGGATAAAACTCCAGGAAATACTCTCATCCATTTGACAAGTTCTTCTCCATCCCCAGCAGTGAAATGTTTGGCCATATGTTTGACGCTTCATAAGTGAAGAGGAGACAGAATAATTCCATTTGTTTTTTGCATTTTGCCCTTGCTTAATAGCTTACAGTGTTGATACAAACAGGAAACAAGGCAAGACAGAGAGATCAGAGCACAACATGCAGCAAAGGCCCGAATAAAAAGACCAAACACAATCAGGGATGCCACTGCCATGTACCCCAAGCACTTGGCTTTTGAAAGAGGGTTTATTTTTTTTCTGAACCACATGCCATTAAATAACCCTGCAGAGGAAAGCAACATTTAGTGAGAAAATTAAGTAAATTGTGGTAATCAAGAGAAACCTGGTCCGATCACTTAGAAAATATAAAGCATAATGAAGAAAAGTGAAAGAAAAAAATTAGAACTTTAATGCCACCATCACTGTCAATGAGCCCATGGCGCACAGCTGGGTACACCTTATCAACTGCGCACAAATGCCTTGATTAATTCACGGATGTGTTTTGGGGGCAACATGCAATAAACCAATCAGAAAGTCAGCTCTCATCACCTTTAAGAGGCAGGTGCGTCCAGAGTGCAAGCGTTGGCAGCATGATGGCAGAATTACCAGGAGCAAACAAAGAGACCCTGATTACACATACGAGGCTTTGATTCCTGCTAACACTACTGTGGGTGGAGGAAACAGAATCAGTGTTTCTAAAGTCTGAGGGAAGTGATGCACAATAACGCACACGTTATCCAACAGGTATATAAACCCAGCATCAGGCTCTGACAGATGCACACATACCTTTTTTGGTCTTGTGGTAAGATATAACGTCTTGTTCATTTTGTACGTTATAGATCATAATTGTTTAATCCCTTTTCTGTGGAACCCAACAAATACGCAGACACAAACACTCCAGTTGCTCCAGTTGTCATGCTGACTGATCTGTTAAAGTTGATCTGACAGCTGTGATCCTGTCCCATGTACACCTTGCAGGTCGATTGAGATTTATTAGATTAAGAATTAATTAAGAATTCTTTATTACAGATGTGTGGGCAAAAACTTAACATAAATGAAAGGTGTTTAGTGATTGTGGAGACGTGTGTGTGTGCACCTCAGCCGAAACGCACCATTGGCACCATCTTGTGCATGTGGACCTACTGCACCACAGACTTAACACTTTGACCAGGTTTTATCAGACCTTTGGCACAAGTGGTTTCAACTGCAATGAGCCATGCACAAGACACCAAATGCGTCTGGCTGTACAGACATTTGCAATCTTGAAAACGTAAGCCCCGATGTAAGATAGCAATGCAACTTGCGTCACCCATGCCATCTGCTGTGCACTGGGTGTAAGATAGGGCCCATGGTGTGGAGCTTGGACATTCAGAGGGAACAAGGAGCAGAGCCATTGCTCCTGCACGTTGAAAGGAGGTGGTTTGGGCATCTGATTAGGATGGCTCCCTGGCATTTCCAACTGGAAAGAGATCTTGGGGTAGACCCAGAACCTGCTGGAGGGATTACATATCTCATCTGGCCTGGAAACACGTCAGGATCCCCAAGGAGGAGCTGGAAATATTGAAAGGGAGAGGCACGTCTTTGGCTTGCTGCCATCAAGACCCAACCACAGATATGAGGAAAATGATGGATGGATGGATGGATTGATAGATGGATAGGATGAATTGATGTTCTTGTGGATGGTATTTACAAGACAAGTCAGAAGCAGTAACTCCCATATGCATTGGCAGACATTGGCATGTCGTGTCCTCATTCTCTTGCAGGTTTTTGTAGAAAGTCTCATCAGACATTACAGAGGTATGAGAAGACTGAGAGCCACATGCTGGTTTGCACAGACTGCCCTCAGCCCCCTTTGGTACGAAACAGCCGATCGCAGGAACACTGCGCACGCAAGTGCAAGAAGGTCAAGAAAAACTTCAACTGCAGGTGAGTTACATCTTCTCTCTGTTTCCCCGAAGTCCAACACATGGTTTCATCATGGTGACGTCTCCCTTGCTCATGCTCTCCTCCACTGTCGACACAGTATTTACATATTTTTCTTGTTTATCATTTGTTCATCTCTCAACTACTTCCTGTCTGTTTCTGCAGGGCTTTCAACTTTCAACGGCACAACAGGAAATGCCACTTGCTTCCCTTTGACCGTTTCACCCACGGTGTGCAGAAGCAGGCCAACGTCAACTTCACTTTGTATGAAAAAAAAGGTCAGCGTCATAATTTTCACTCTCTTAAAGCTGACCTTATGTAGCCCGGTGTTTTTCTCATGAGAATGTTCAGGTGCAGAGAGGCAAATTATTTGTTGGTGACTGCAGGTTGTGCTTCTTGCCCCCCAGTTTTTTAAGGTCTTTGGTTTTTCTGTTTGCACAATAAAAGCAAGCATCCCCCTCTCGCCCTTATGCTGTTTAATCACTCCGGCGTGGAGAGATGCATGCATAAACATGTAGCCGACTTGAGTGGAGTGTAAACAAAAAAATTAATTGTTTACAGTTTGAACGCAAAGGCTTTTCTCCTCTGCAGCCTGTGGAATCTAGCACTTTAGGATTTACAGCTAAATTCATGGAAACTCCCCCCGGTGACATTTAATGAACTTCAGGGAGTTGTCTGTTTTGGGAATAACACACAAGCTGGGACACACTAAAACGCTTGCTGTAAAAAGTCTTATTGACCATACATGGGAAAATATATTCCAGGTGGTCAAAACAGCAAACACAAATCAACTTCTAATTGACTAAACGCTGTATAATTTGGCACCCAAAGAGTACACAGGGACGGTTTGTATCAAAGTGATAACAGGAATGGATGTTTTCAAATGCTTTTTATACCCTCACTCTGTCCCAGATTATATAAGGGAGTGCATCATCGGCACCAAGGACGCATACAGAGGGAGAAGGTCTTGGACAAAGTCAAACATCACTTGCCAAGCGTGGGCAGATAATAACATCAACGAACACACGTAAGTCCTCTCTTTTTTAACCGAGAAAGTCACTTTTTATGGGTATAGGAGCTATTCACGGGAGGAAAACCTTCACCTAAATATCACCTTGAAGGTGCAGTGAGTTGCTTGTGTGACACTTGTCAAGGTGTGTAATGTGTTAATCATTCACTTCCCTTTAAAGCTTTAAAGCCAGCTTCTCTAATCTTACAGGGGTAGTTCAGATTATTTGAAGTGGAGATGTGTTATCGACAGGGGGTTGAACCAGCGGGTTTAACTGAGAACCCTTTAGTATTTCAAGAGTTTTATCTGCAACCCACTCAGGAGTTTAACAAAGAATCATTTCATCTAGACCACACTTAGGGGGTTCCACCGAGAACCCTTTCGTATTCCAAAGGTTTCATGTAAAACTACATGTGGGTTCTACCAAGAACCCTGATATTATGGTAAAAAGAACTCTTGATGAAAGAGTTCTTCAAGGATCTCAACAATTCTTGAATCCTTTCTTCAGAAAAGGGTTCTTAACAAGTAAATGGTTCTGAATAGAACCTCAGCCAGAGTGTATTTGACTTATATAATGGCGGTTGCCCATTGAAAAAGCCTGTCTGAAGGCAAGGTAAAGTGGTGAACATATTCTAGATGCAGCGTACGCTTAAATGATGTTCAGGGATTTTTTTAGGTTGCTAAATTATGTTTTGCTGCTGATCGTGTGCACAGCAGTCTGATGATAAATATCTCATACAACCCCGAAGCAAATAATCTGAACTGTCCCTTTAAGGCTTCCACCAACAACTTCCTGGATGCTCCTTCTCTGTGTCTCTGTGTCTGAAATTAAACAGGCCTCAGCAGCTGATTTATTGATGCTCATCCCCTTGCACCTCGGGGGTTAAGGGAAGATAGAGTCTGAGAGACGGGTGAACGTTTAGCCAGAGTTAAGTCAGATTTCTTTCAACACATGCAAGGAGGTGTCCTCACTATTGAGGCTGTTTTTCTGCCACGCTGTGGCCACCAGGTGTATCCCAGAGATGTTTGTGTCTCAGCCACAAGCGGGGCAAGATCAGTGAATTTGCGACGATGGTCCTGTGCCAGCATCTCATTAGTGGGGCTCATTAGTTACAAAAAATATTTTAACTGCAGCAGGGAGGAGGGTTGAGAGACAGAGGAATAAGGGCTTGAAGAAGTGCAGAGTGAAAAATAGACAAGAGGGAGGTAGACTGAAGGGAAGAAAGCACAAAAATTTATAGACTGAAGTCATTTTCTGTCTGTTGTCCAGCTGAGCTCTCAAAGCCACAGACGTGCTGAGAGAAAAATACATGTTCTGTGATCCCCCACAATTAAAACACTCTGCAGTTTTTGGTCCCCATCCTCCCCTTCCCTCTCCAGAAGCGGCTCTTCATGTTAGGAATACTTTGTCATTGTTTATTTGACACGCGGTTCCAGTCCCCGTCCCAGATGGCAAATGTAACGTCCAACAACATCGCCCTGGCTTGTCAGCAACTTTTAACTTTCAAAGGGTCAGAGGGAGCTTTACTTAAGGGAGATTTAGTGCCACTGTGGGGTTACCTAACATGGGACTGTCCCGCTGTGTGAGAATTACCGCCGTAATGAACCACGCACCATTTGAGTTTCAGGTAACTATTATTTTCATGCTTGACCGATCACCGTGGGGCAGGGGTGATTTCTCAGGAGGTTCCCTTCCAGGAATGGGACTTCCACCTGTTGTCTATATTTAGTGTTTGAACCGAGGCTTCTGAGAGAAGTGTTGATGCCCAGCCGAGCGTGGAGGATGAAATGGAATGGAAAATTTCTGTTCATATTAATAATAAGAGATAACATTGCAATCATTTATTTATTCCCATAGGGATATTCTACTGTTTTTCTACACAATTCCTCAGGGAGGTCTGTGAGCACACTGAGCTGCAGAAACCCTGCAGCTGAGAGTTACATGACTGATTGATACCACTCATGTAGGGCATACATGGAAAGGCCTATTTCTTGTTTGTTTTAAGCACTCCACTATGCTTTGGTCACTCCTCACCCTATTTGGCATGATACTAAAACGCATTAAGGCTCATTTATTCTAAATGTTAGATACGCATACGATTTTGAACAAAGCCTTCTGTCTGTACTCTGCGTTAATTTCCACCATATTTCCGCACGTTTTCTGAAAGCTTGCGGATATGGATGAAATGGAGCAGTATCTCCGGTAGACGTGGGGGGAAATGTAAAAGTGTGGCCTATAGCTCAAGCAAGACATGACCACAGGACACAACAAAGAAGTTTTAAAAATCCAAAAGTATTGGAAATTATGTTGGTCGTTAATTAGTTGAAAAAAGAATACTCCACCCACATGTATTTAATTGCTGCACAGACCACCACCCTCTACAACGCTGCCTCTGATTTAGCCTCTTTCTCAATTATTCATTATTACAACCTCCTCCAGCATCGCCATGTTTGTTGTTTGTTGTCAGAAACTTTTGACTCTCCTTCTTCGTCTTTGGAATAACTTTTCATTCAGAGCAGCACCCTCTAGTGGATGCATTGCTTAATATCCATGGCAACATGAAGGACGCATGGCATCCTTCTTGTTTGTTTGTGCTGCCTTCGTGAAAATTTCCTGCATCTGTGCTGTGTGGAGTGCAAAGTATCATCCAAATTATTTAAAAAAAATATTGCTGTAAAGAGTGTGATTTGTGACACTACAAAATATGATCGAGCATAATACTAAACGATGGACGTTTTTATATCATAACAGGATATATATCTTCGTATTGCACAGCCCAAAATATGGAGACACTTTTCAGGTGTCAGCTGTCACAGGGGATCCCAAATATTTTCATGTCATGCACCGCCCCAATAGACATATATTAGGCCATGGAGTCCTCCCCACGGCGGAATGCCTTCCCAGTAATTTTTTGTATTTTTAGGTTTGGAGATAAAGTAAAGTCTTCGATAGTCAATCAATAATCAACCTAATTAATCAAAACAGCCAACCCACTTTCTTTCCACTTCCAAAAAATGTGATAAAAATTTAATTATTCTATTCCTCCTTTTGCTGGGGACCCCCTACAACCCACTCAGTGACCCCTGTTGGTCCCCGAACCCTAGTTTGAAAACCACCTAGCTATCACACCCTGCTTCCAAACATCATTATTTATGTCATAAGATTCATTCAGTCCCCGCTTGCTCGCTTTAATCTCTGAATACTTTATTCCTTTGGATGCTGTATCATTGAAGCGTGGCCATGTTTGTTCCATCATCACCAGGTGCATGTTGCTGGACATTTTGCAGCAGTTACTTCAGGTCTAGATTTCATCTTTAGTGATATCCAAAATCTAGCCAATATGTCGGCCAGCCCAGAGAGCGAAGCATGTGTGCGGAGTGTCTGCCTGCGCTCCGATGGGAACAGACTTTGGCAAGGAGATGAATAACTGGCCAACATCTGTTAGCGCAACATCATTATGGCTAACTTGCTCCCATGCTGTGGCCTTTTTACGGACTCTCGCCAGATGCAACCTTTTTTTGTAAAGTGAGGAACCTTGTAATTCCATTTATAAATTAAGGATTCTGAAATATGATAGAAATATATTGAGGGTGTGAGTTACACACAACAGATGTGAGTTTTGGCTGGAATTGAAGGTGAACAAGTGTT
The DNA here is from genome assembly GCA_034769285.1 of Lutjanus argentimaculatus. Classification (NCBI taxonomy): domain Eukaryota; kingdom Metazoa; phylum Chordata; class Actinopteri; order Lutjaniformes; family Lutjanidae; genus Lutjanus; species Lutjanus argentimaculatus. The sequence goes on along the minus strand of JAWZSL010000029.1, from coordinate 697,152 downwards.
TTGTCTTAGTTACAGTACATGAATAAGAGAAATCTTGTTTCTAACCCTGTTATATTTTTGTGTAGGCGGAACTATGATCTGCAGCGTAGGACCTTCCCCTTGTTTCTCTATTTTTTTTTTTAGTTAGATGCCTCAGATTTCTTCTCTAGTTCTGGGTTGAATGATGTTGTGCATTAGTGTAGAAGCCTTGTGTAAGCCCCAGGGCACGGAGGGGAGAGCGGGGCAGACTCCCCCAAGAAAAGAGTCATTGTCTGGGGTAGAGTGTTCAGACAAGCTGCTGAGGGGAGGGTGGACTCTGGCTCTTTTTCCTCGTCTTTTTTTCTTCTCTTGCACATGTTGTTTCTTTTTACATCATCAATTAAACACCGAGGTTTTTACTCACCGCCTTTTTGCTCACTCCATTATGTTCACTTTTTCTTTCTTAAGCACTTAAGTCAGTCCTTTTGCCTGATTCTTTTCACCCTTCCTCTATGCACACAACTTTTCCTCCTGTCTTCCCTCTCTGTCTCCCTGGGTGGGAGGAGGGGGGAATGTGGTCGGTACGGATCAGGGGGTGCTGACATGCCAGCTTTTCATCATCCTGCCCCGACAGAAGACAAATTTCACGCACTGTCCATTTAGTACGGGGATCCCCATGCCGCTCCCCATTGTTACATCCCATATGTTTGGACTGGCCAGGTTCTTTTTCTTAAAGTCTTACAGTCACTTGTTTGCCCTGACGTGATGTAGCCGTTGACAGAGAGGGATTAGGTTTAAACGTGTTCAAAGGCTGCCAGTAAAAGGCCTGCTTGGGCTGCTCCAAGTGGGTCGTAGCATTGTTCTGTGCTGTTGGTGGTTACTGTGCTGTGACAGAGTCTGGCTGCTTCACCCATGAGGGAGCTGGGACTTGGTCAGAGTCAGTAAGGCGATCATGCAAAAGGTGCAAACCTGGAGAGAAGAAGCGTATTGATGACTTACTTTGCATAAGATTTCTGTGACGGATCATTATAGGATTTAAAATGTAACCTAGTCACACTGTAGGCACTAGAATTTCTCAGAATAAAGCTTACATCTTAATGTAAATGCCTTAATTTATTTGGTTTGTTACTGAAAGCACTAGCAGGCACGCACCGTACTGTATACACCACTGAAGCAGCCAAGTGTGAAACTACTCCCTGAAATTTATTTATACAGCTTACAGTATCAGTTAACACTTTCAATAATGTCTGTCTACTCTCCTGTAGGTTTTATCCTGATAGGTACCCAGCGCAAGACCTGAGGGAAAACTTCTGCCGGAATCCCAACAACGATCCCGGTGGTCCGTGGTGCTACACCACAGACCCCAACGTACGGGCTGAGGAGTGTGGCGTACCTCAGTGTTCAGAGGGTAAGACCCTCATAAACAACATCACTGGGCAATAAGATTAACTCAATAATTCATCTAAGAAGTTATCATGCACTTTTTTCAGAAGTTTTTTCAGAAAATGTAATCAATGTTTCTGCTGTTTATGACTGATTTGCACCAACAACAATTAATCTAAGATGGCTCTAATGAGAGTTTTGCAAAAATAGGTTTGAAATAAGTATCTAGATTTAAAATTAAGCAAAGCTCTGTTCAATTTAAAACTAACCTTCATTTAGTAAAAAAGTTTATTGCTGTAAACTGAAATTAAATACAGTTTAAACAATATTGAGATGCTTGCTGACCAAAATTAAGGTAAATAAAAATATATTTGAGTGCTGCTGGAACCTAGTAATTATAAAAACTTTTGGCTGTAATCCATAACAAAACATTATGTTGTTTGTTAGCTAGCTAAAATGCTAGTAGAACATTGCATTCTTTGCCACCTACCCTGAAAAGGTTACAAAAATTTATATCATTATTTAGCTGGCTAAAAAGTTAATACAACGTTATATTGTTTGCTAGCTAGCTAAAAAGTTAGATAGCCTACTCATGATGGCTTGACAGAAAAGCTCAGATTTCTACTCTTTTGAGAACAAAACTTGTTGGCCAAATTAAAGGAGAAATATGGTAGCTAATAGAAGACTATAAACAGACAACAGCGCAGTAAGGAATAAAACAGACTGCCTGGCAGTAACTGGCAGACTGTTTTAACAGATCTACTTGAGTGGGAGAAAGAAGAGACACCACAGATAACTCATTTGGGTTGAGTCTGTCCTCTGATTTTCTCCAACTTGATTATTTTTCTCAATCCATGTCAAAAAGGCAGCCATTTTTAAAGTTAAATCTCCTCAAGAGTAAGTGTAAAGTTAATAGTTGATAGGTAGTTTTAAAGTGTGGCGCAACATAACCATGATTTAATCTTGTTTAAGGATTAATTGTTGGTGCAACCCAACCTATAAGTCTCAAATTTTACTTCCATTCACTAATAGAGAAAAAAACATTTTGATAAATATTGTTTTCTTTGTTAACAGAGGTTTGTATGAACTGTAATGGGGAAGATTACCGGGGCAAAATGGACCATACAGAGAGTGGCAAGGAGTGCCAGAGATGGGACTCAGCAAGGCCTCACAAACACCACTTCCAGCCCAAAAAGTAAGCTGCAAAGCTGATAATCACATACTAACCTTTCTCACGGACACTGCTGCACACACCCATGACAGATGCTTAAAGAAATGACGCTAATACTCTGGAGAGGTAGACCTCACCAGTTGTTATGACTTACTTCTCTCCCCCACTATTTCCTTTCCTCCCTGTATCCGCTCGGCCTCCTCTCTCAGGTATCGGGACAAAGATTTGAAGGACAACTACTGTCGTAACCCAGATAATCGTCTCCGTCCCTGGTGCTACACCATGGATCCCAAAACTCCGTGGGAGTACTGCAACATCACTGTGTGTGGTAAGGGCCTTATGTGCTGGATGTACTCCAAATCTAGGGCTTGGGTTTTGTGGACAAAGTCTTCAACAAATCAACTCAAGGCCAAATTATTGTTTAGCTCAGATTTATGACTCTGTTGCTAGTTTTCCCTCAATGTGTATGTAGTACCCTTTAAACCTTTCAACAGACTGCGTCACGCAGTTAGGAATCCATTATAAGATTTAAAAGTGGACATAGTGCTGAGGATCTCTTGTTTGGTTTTTGAACAGACAGACTGTGGTTGGTTACTACCAGCTCGTGGTTTGAGGGTGCCAGGGGGGTTTGTTACATACAAGACTTTGGTGGTTTTGGGGTATTTGCGGTGAGCTAAGTAGAAAGCCCCTCTTCTCCCCTGCAGAGTCTCATAAGACTTTTGTTTACTCGGCTGAGTGTTTCATGTGGTGGTTGGCTTCAAATCCTTCTACCTCAACAAGGAAGAGTAAATAGATTGATTGTACAGGGGAGGGTCTGACTTCAGACAGCCAGAAGTGTTTTACTCAGAGCACTCACAAATGACAAGGGGGTATAAAATTCAGTTTAACAATAGAGTCTACTATATAAGATGCGTCACATGTCCATCAGAAGGTCTAATAGTTGTTTTAGTGGTATGAAAATCATGATACGTACAAACGGCTGACAAAGTAAAAGAAAAGTGGAGTGGGTGAAACATAATGAATGCAGATGTGGTGGAATGGTTTGATGAGTATGAAAATGATGTGAATCATATGTTTCGGCCCTCACAGTCACCAGATTTCTATCCAATTGAAAACCTATGGGAGATTCTGGACTGATTTAGACATTAGTCAGCACTCTCTACCACCTAAATGAAGGAATATTTTTTGGAAGAATGGTGTTCATCCCCCCAGTAGAGCTTCAGAGACTTATAAAATTCATACTCAACTCAACTCATCTCACTAGGAACCATTCCTTTTTGGTACTCCATTGCCAAAAGATGTGGATAGAGGTTCCATGCAAGCTGAGATGATACTAAAAGTGGAGTGAAAACTACAGCTGCAACGATTGGTTGATTAATCAATTAGCTGTCGACTATTAAATTAATTGCCAAACATATTGATAATCAGTTAATCATTTGGAGTATTTTATAAAATTCCCTTAATCTCTGATTTCGGCTTCTTAAATGTGAATATTTTTAAGTTCCTTTAGACCTCTATGACAGTTAATGGAATATCTTTGGGTTGTGGACAGAACAAGGCATTTGAGGACATCATTTGGGCTTTGAGAAACACTGATCAACATTTTACACAATGTTTATGGACCAAACAGCTAATCGATTAATGGAAACTTCATATACAGTTGATGAATTATTAATATTTTCAGCATTTTTATATTATTAGCATTAAACATAAAGGAACCATATATGGGCGGACGTTTAGCTCAGTGGGTAGAGCGTCTGACCCATGTATGGAGGCTGTTAGTCCTCTGCAGCGGCCGCTGGTTCGACTCCCACCTTCGGCCCTTTGCTGCGTGTCATCCCCCCTCTCTCTGCCTTGTTTCCTGTCTACTCTCTGGCTGTCCTCTCAATAAAAGCAAAAAATGGCCCAAAAAAAAAAAAAAAAAAAAAAAAAGACCATATATGAAGGCTGAGGGACATTTCATTCATGTTACTCAGAGAATCAGGGTTACGCAAGTAACCTAAAGTTATTAATCAAGAGAAAATGCCAAACTTTCTCTGATTTCAGTCTCTGAAATTTGAGGAGTTGAGGTTTTTCTCAACTGTAATCTGGATATATTTGGATAGATTTTTCACTATTTTCAGACATTTTATACTTGGTCAATCATAAAAATAACCTGCAGCCCAGTTGCAGCCTTAATGTATTTGATATGGTGATGTATGTAAGTGTTTTTCAGACATATGTTGAGGGGATGAACAGTATAACTCTACTTGAGTCATATGACATTTGGCAGACTCTGACAGAGTTGTAGTTTAGATAACTTTTGCCTTTATATATAATGTAAAAGACAAAGGAAAAAGAGAAAGAATGGACAGCAAAATGAGGTTACACCATTGGAGAATTTGTTCATTTTTTTCCTTGAAAGCACAGTGAAATATTCCCACATGCACACCTACAAACACACAGATCATCTCTCTTTGTCTCTGTCAGACACATACACACATGTACTTTACAGTACATGTTATGATTTACAGCGAGGGCGGGGGATCTGCATTTGTCCAGATGTGTGCATCCCTCAATGCCTGCCCTCAGAAAGATAAAAACCACTGACCTGTGCTACACAGTGCACACAGACACTGGCATGCATTACATCAAGCCAAAGAATCCCTCTTTTCCATCCGCCTTCTCATTTCTGCTTCAAAACATTCCCTTTCCTCCTCCATCTTCTCCCATCTCATTTGTCAAAGGCTAAAGAAACAGAGACAGAAATCCAGAGGGGAGAAGTCGGTCCCTGTGTACTGCGATCCCCGCACCGCTGAAAAGCAGAATTCCATCTGAAGATGTTTGGAATAGTTTTCCGGTGGATAAAGTTGCCCCAGCCAGACTGGGTTGGATGCGATATCTTTAGTTGGGACGGCAATAAACAAATTCACCAGAAACAGAATTTTCAAGTTAAAAGTTTAGGCAAAATGTGTTCATAAACACGATCAGGCCTCAGGTTTGTTTCACAACAACCTGTGACGTGAGTAAGTTGAATAACTGCATGTTGTTGTGGATGTCCCTACGTGCAAGAATGTGGGGCACCCGTGTTATGAATACACAAAAAGTCTCCTATCACAGTTGAAACGCGGGGGGAGTGCTACTGTTTTTGATCATCTGTCTCTAGGTTAAACATGACACATTCTTCAAGGGATTAAGATCTCCCTCCTTCTCTCCCTCCCTCCTTCCTGCCTTCAGTTTCTACATTTCTTCAGCAAAATTTTCCTGTGCCTTCTTGCTTCTGCTTCCACTCACAATCACAATTTCAATGTCGTTTTCTTTCCTTGCTAGACTCTGACTCAAGTGAGGACACAGATGTCAATGTAACAACATCCTGTGTCCAGGGAAAGGGCACAGATTACAGAGGCACGATGAATGTCACTCCAGAGGGTGTGACATGTCAGCGCTGGGACTCCCAGTTTCCCCATAACCACTCCTTTCTTCCTCAGAACTTCAAATGCAAGTGAGTAATGCTGGTTTCTCGGCCACTGACAGCTCGGTTTCAATTTTCTCAGCTGTGGGGATTTGACTATTGAAATGCCAAAAGAAAAAGTGATATAAGTGAACAGTGAAAGGTATAGCTTTGTCGTGAAAAATACAGTCATCAGCACCATCATTTAAGTTGTAGCTTGTGTTTGTGTTATAGAGACCTCACAGAGAACTTCTGCCGTAACCCTGACGGTGCAGAATACCCATGGTGCTTCACAACAGACCCTAATCAGAGGATAGCAAACTGCACCCACATCCCCAGGTGTGATGCTGAGGCCATGCAAAAAACAGGTAAAATACTGCACGTCAACATTTTGAGAAATGCACTAATGAAGTTTCTTGCTGTGGAATATAGAAGAAACTTGATACCACTTTCACCTCTGTACAGTAAATATGTAGCTAGAGCAAGCAGATTGTTAACTTAGTGGAGGAAAAAGCTAGGCTGCATCAGTCCAAGCGTAAGAAAATCTGCCAGTTTGCACCCACTAGCACTAAAGCTAATCATTGCTTGTTTGTTTCATCCTCATAGCAGCAGTAAATTGAAAATGAAAAGTTGTGGTTTCACTGTAAGGTGTGTGCTGTAACAATTTATTGGCAAACAGTGACAAGGTACTGACTAGCAAAAACTCTGGAAAGTTACCTTGCTTGGCACAAAACAGCTGGTAAAACCACACCTTGCCATTTTGACATGTGGAGTTTTGTATGGTTTAAACAAATAAGATTAAACATGTTGCAATCAGTTAGGTTTAGAGCTGCTGGTATGGCAATTTTGTTACCTTTGGACAGAGTCAGGCTACCTGTTTCCTTGTTTCCAGTTTTTATGCTAAGCAAGGCTCTGGGTACATGTCCTGCATTCATATGGTATCTGAAAAATTAGTTCCCAGGGACACTGTGGTTAATCCATGGATCGGATGGGCCAGATGGGTTGCAGGTAAGAGACAGAGTGAAGTGTCTCATCAGAGAGAGAGGTGCTGTTTGCGCATTTAGGGACAAGGCACAGCAGCCCACGTTCTTTGATTGATTCTGTTTCCTGCGGAGAGTTTCCTATGTCTTGTCAAATTTATAGCTACAGTTTTTTGTTTTGCTGCTTAAATGTCCCATGATATTTGCTGCAATGACAGTACTGTATGCATAGAAAGCCTACACTGCTCAACATAATTTAAAAGATAAAATCGCCTATAGGGGTGGGTACAGGCCTCTAAATTGGAGAAAATAATTAATTTGGGTGGGTGGCAGGTGGATAATTTATGCATGCATGTGGGTTCGGATGCAGTCAGGCTCCATCAGCACATCATAAGAATCCATGTTGCTTCCACGTTATGACTTAAGAGCTCATGAACACGCCAAAGTTGGAAGAAAGACTCGCCAACTCGGGAAATGGGGCCATCCGAGGACCACATAAATGTAGCACTATTTACAGATGTGAGTGTGGTAGTGATTTTCTCATCAAGCTCTCAGCAAAACTGTGAATAAGTGTATCTCCTAAAATTTCTAAGTATTCCTTTGAAACTAGCAGTTTTTAAGCACCGCACATCATGAGAATATCGTTTAAATTACTGTAAAATTTCCATGTGTTTTCTTGATTGACTGAAATACAGACTTAAAATGCTTCAAAAGCCTTGTCGTGTTTTTGTAAAGTAGAGTTACACAGACACTTTGCTATATTGCTCCCGCAGGACTGCACTAGTTGGCAGCATGCTGCCCAATGAATTCCATTTCATGGAAGAACAAAAACCCCAGACTTTGGCAATAATGCTTGCTGTCATTTCCCATGTTTCTCTGCTTTACATTTGCAGTTAGAAGACCACACATGTCAGACTGCAGCCAGTCTGTTACTATAGCCCCTCTTCTGATTCTGTTTAAGAGCAGGCGTAGTAAGGTTTCATTTTTCTATTACATTTGAGAACCATTGGTTACACAGGGGCCCTTGACATTAAATTGATCCAAACCGCAAAATTGTGAACTTGATTATGTTATGTTTGCATCAATGAGAAAGACAGCCACCTCTTACTGATTGCATTTAGGTGTTTAAGAAACTGCTGAACTCAGTAATTCTATTTCTCTGGGGACTATTTAACAAAATGGTCTAAAATAACTTAATCCTGTTCTTTCTCAGAGTGTTATGAAGACAACGGAGAGACATACCGTGGCACTCTATCTACAACTCGTTCAGGGATTCCCTGTGCAGACTGGTCACATCACATAAACAGGTAACAAAGTTATTTATTCTGCATATAAATGTTTTGCTCCTTTTATTTGCTCCCAGTCAAGCCTAACTCTTTCCCTGCCAGCATTTTTTAATAAAGCTGCCAGTCAGTGCAAACATTTTTGACAAAATTCACAGATTTTTCAACACCCACAGAATATTCAGTTCTATGAATATGCCTACATGGAATATATCAAAAGAAAAGTAGGAGTGTCTGTTCCCGGCCCCCCACCCAGAACGTTGTCCAGGAGGCCTGAGGGCCGGAGCACTCTCTGCCCAATCTGTGGCGCAGGTCCCAGGGGCTGCGGTGTGAGCAGCCTCCCTGTGTCCCAGTTGGTGGTCCGGGGACTACAGCGTGAGCAACCCCACTCTGTGCCCAGGCTCTGTGCCCGGGTCACGGCGCTCTCTGACCCGGCTGTGGGATGACTCCCAGGGGCTGCGGTGTGAGCAGCCTTGCTGTGTCCCAGCTGCTGTGGAGGTCCAGGAAGGGCAGCATGTGCAGCCCCGCTCTGTGCCCAGGCTCTGTGGCCGGGTAATATTGCTCTCTGACCCGCAGATCTACAGCTGAGTAGAGATGTTTTCATGCTAGATATCACCATCTTCTTCTTCTGCTCAATTCCAGCGGTTCCCTTCATCTTCAAGTGACAGTTTTTTGTCAGATGATGCATCACAGTGTCCGCTACCGCCTCGCAGTGAAAACAGCAATTGACAAGATATCTTGTCAATGGCGGGGAAAGAGTTAAGCTGTACTGAGAAACACTGGATATTTCCTAGAGAGGCTTACATTCTTTTCAGCTCAGTTGATGAGTGTTTGTTGACAACTTAGCTCCCATTGCCTTGTGAAAATCCCTTTCATACGAATGAAGCTAAGCAGTGAAAACAAACAGCAAGAGGAAATCAGGGGTTCCTCAGGGGTCAATACAAGGCCCAATTATTATTCATCTAACTGACGAGAGGGAACCCCGGGGTGACCCAACCTGACGGAAAGGTTGCTCACTCCAGGGCTGTTGCTTTGTGCTTAAGTCAGGCTGTTGGAATTACTTAATTTACAGGAATTTTAAAAGCCAAAATGGCACAGACAGATGGACATGTTCCAGAGCCGACCCCTGACCCCAGGAAGTGCTTTCTGAGGAAAGTAGATCAAAGCCAATCAGCTCCCTCGCGTAGACTGCAGCCAGCGAGTCTACCCTGCTCAAGGTCAAGGGTCATCCCAGGAAAAACTGCTGAGAGCTACAGCTTGTTTAACATTCTCCTGGGAAGTGGAATTATCTTCACCCCCTGACAAATTGTTGCCCATCGCTTAGCATTATTTCTGTGTGTGTGTGTGTCCAAAAAACTCCTACCTAATAATTGCTTTTCAATGATATTTTGATTATCTGAAAATATTACATTTAATTGTCTTAGTGCCAAGAGAAACATTACAAAAACACACAATTAGATGTGAATTCCTATAAATCGGGAGCACAACCAAATCGTTCCATAGGCTCCCGCTGGTCTGAGTCCTGCTGAATGCTTAGAGTGCATACTTTCATACTCCCATGAGCACTCTTCACAAAAACTCTGCGTTTCCTTCTATGGGCTATGTGGACTAAATGCAGAGGATTCATTGCACTATAGGAAAGCCATAGTCAGACTTTCCAGGCATACCATGGTTACTTACTGTACAGTGTGTATGTACTGTATGTGCGTGACATTATGTTTTTAGCGTGTTAGAGTGTGCATGAATCATTATGAGGTGTGGCCCAGTGTTAGCTCTGATACACTGTGTGCAAAATGACAAATGGAATGTGAGAATCTGTATTTGTGTGTTTTACAGTGGGGATTCTCACTCTACAGTGTCCCATGTAGGGCTGGAGAAGAACTACTGCCGGAACCCGGACCGGGACAAACATGGGCCTTGGTGTTACACCAATCCAAATAACCGTTTGGTCTGGGACTACTGCAAACTGAAGCACTGTGAGTGGCTTACATAACTTTGTCTCTTCTAATATCTGTCTCTGCAACAGTAGATACATCTGTGTTAAGTCAGCCATAAATATTAGCAGATTCTTAGTTCACCATAGTAGGAAGGATGTGATATGTTATACAGTGCATTTTTTGGTGATCTATTTAGCAGACCCCTAAAGGAGTAGCCCAGTTCACTTTCTTGCCAAGAAATGGATAAAAAATTTATACCTTTCATGTCTGTTTGGTAAAAATGTTCTAGAGCCAGATCTGATTAGCTTAGCATAGCACAAAGACTCAAAACACCTGTAAAACCACAATGTTTTGATTAAACAAATAACATGTTAATTAGTGAGTATTAAAGGTGGATTTTATTACCTTTGAAAAGAGCAAGGCTAGTGGCTTCCCTCTGTTTCCAGTCTGTAGGCTAAGCTAACATAACGGGCTGCTCTCAGCAAGAATACAAATTAGTGTTTTCGCAAAATGAGAAATTATTCCTTTGAAGTGGATGGTCTTTCAGAACATGGTTGGGAGCATTGTTTACTAGCCAAAAAATGGTTGCCTACAAAGTTAGAGCTAGAAGTTTGCTATTAAAGTGAGAAGGGGTGTTCCTGATAAAGTGTAAGCATATGTTGGCACAAATGAACAGGCTACAGAAGATAAAATGTTGCCTTTACAAGTAGCAAACAGGTTGCCACATTTCCTGATGTGTCAGTGTTCTTAAGTGTGTCTTTTCATCAGTGTTGTTTGGAACTTGATCCCTGTTTTGGTCACATTTCTGAAAGCACAGCACCTCTATTACTGCCAACTCAAATGCAATTAATCAAGTATATACGAGCAGTAGTTAAAAGAAGGAATGTGAAAATTGTGGAGACAAAAATGTGCAAACTGTTTAAAGCTCTGTTTGGAGCATTTCCACATGTGTGCATCTGGCTAATTGCTATAGAAAGCAGGTGTAAATCGTTGGTTTCAGGGTACTCAAAAAAACCGGCACTGTCCAAACATTTGAAAGCAGCTTTTCATCACTCACACGTGATATACTTGCTTTTAAATGTTTGGAAACTCATAAACAGTGGGTAACTTACATAGGATGTACATTAAGGTCATCAGCAGAGTCTGAATAACAACAACAATGGCAGACAGTTTTGGAAAGAAATTAATAGTGCCTGTTGAGGCTAATGCTTCTCCTCCCCAGTAGCGGAGGTCATTCCTATGTTTCATGAGACATAATTGGAACATGACAAAGGGTCTTATGTTCCCCACTTCTACATATGTGCTGTCTCAGGCTGTTCCCCAGCTCTATATAGCACATGGTGGATTATGGTTAGGGGTTGGTTGTCCATTGTACCCTAGGAGCAAGAAACCCTGGGAACATGGGACCGTTTGAGCGTATGGTCCATAGGAACATAGGAACATGGGAACATAGGGCCCTGGGAATATGGGACCTTGCAAACATGGCAACATAGGACCCTGGGGCATAGGGCTGTGGGAGCATAGGACCTTGTAAACATAGGGCCTTGAGAACATAGGACCCTGGGAGCACTGGGCCCTTGGAACATGGCACCCTAAGGCATGAGCCCATTGGAACATTGGAATTGGACTCTGGGGCATGGGCCCTGGAAGGGTAGGCTCTTGTAAACATATGGCCTGGGGAATATAGGAACATAGGAACATAGGACTCTGCGGCATAGAGCCCTGTGAGCATAGGACCTAAGGAACATAGGGCCCTTGGAACATAGATCCTGTCACCATATTTAGTTATTTTTACCATGTGCAAAAGATGCAAGAACGATCCAATAAACAAGTGGTTCAAGAGCATTTCAGACTCTGTAAACAGTACGTCTGAAAGAGCATTGATTGGCAGTTAGTACACAGAAGATGACAGTGTTGGTGTATGAGTGCAGTACAATGAAATAACACAAGTGTTTGAGCCTTGTAGCCTTTGTTGAACTAAAATATCACAACTGTTTTCTATGCAGTTTGTGCAGCTTGGCTTATGTAATCCGTTAGCCGTGGTTTTGTCCAATTGGCCGAGAATACACGTTATTCAAACAGCAAACAGATGCAGGTCTCTGCTGCCATCCCTTTGGTTGAGAAAACACTTACTCAGGAGGCTGGACCCAGCATTTTCTTTGGCTGGTTTTAATCTGGCTGCATTGAAGAGCCATGTTCAAATGCCTGCACAATAATTTCCATAATGTAAAACATATCTTCCATGAAGTTTTTGAGGTCTTGAGCAAATTTATTTACTGTGGTTGCTGACTGTTATAGCCTCCAACAATGATTGAGACTGGGAGATAAGTCTTTATAAAGTGAAGAAGGGTGTCTTTTTCAATGAGGTTTCATGCTTTGTGTATCAATGTATGGTGGAGTGGTGTGATTTATATTCTGCTGCTGTGAGGTCTCTTCTCACTGTCGTGTTTTTCTTTTACCTCTATCAGGCGAATCAGCTACAGTGGCTCCTCAACCAAGAAGTGAGTATCACTTCTGCTTATCCGGCTCTTACCAGTCTGGTCCTCTTCCTTGTCCTCTTATCTCTAATCTCGTCCTTTTCCCCATTTACTCTTTATATCAAATCCTTCTGTTGTCATGCACCTGACTAAACAAATCATATTTTCTGGTTTGACTTTGAAGTTTTACCAGACATTTCTCTTTTGAAATGCAAATCTAACATGCAGCTTTAAAAATGTCTCCTCGTGTAGCTCTAATAAGGCCGAAGATATCGTGCTTTGTGCATATAAACACCAGAATTGTTGGAGGACATCAAGTGCGAGGTACAGATGGCAGCTGGGTTGTAAGCATCCAAAGAGAGTACGTCATTTTACATCTGTTTTTTCTTTTGCAAGATTTCATTTATCCATTTTTTATATATTATACCAACCACAATGTTGAAAATTTTCTTCTTAAATGATTTCAGGAATGTTCATTTGTGCGGTGGCTCGTTGATCAGAGAAGACTGGGTTTTGACAGACCAACAGTGCTTCACCTCCTGGTAATACGTTTTCTAATACTTACTGCTTCTATCTGAACAACTTTAACCATTTCCATTTACTCTATCTCTCAAGCATGTTTATTCTGCCCAGTTTTTTTTTTTAATTGTTTAAAGTAAAGATGCAGGATGTATCCTGACAGTTACTCACTCCTAGACAGGACTGACCTGAGATATGGAGCAAACTGTTTTGGCCTGCAGATCTGTTTAACTTCTGCAGCTGTCTATCTCAGAAGCCAGTCATACACATATATTATCTCTACATCTGAAGTAGTGGCTCTAAGGAAAATGTCCCTATCTCTGTATGTACTTATGCACAGTACTGTATGTATTACATATGGTGTACATCAGTAGCTTTTAGCTGATATTTTTAGGTCAAGTTTGTGTTGTGGAAAGCCACAGTTTGCTTTGAGACTTTGGTTTTTAAACCCCACACCTCCGCTTTCTAGCACAGGCTGCTTGTTAAAGTCTCAAGCCCAAACTTCTGCTGATTATTTTCATGATTAATGAATTGATCATTTAGTCTACAAAATGTCAAAAATTGTGAAAAATTCTAATCACAATTTCCCCGTCCAAAGTGACGTCTTTACCTTGCTTCTTTTGTTCAACCAACGGTCCATAAATGACAAAGAAAAGCAGAAAATCCTCACATTTAAGAAGTTGGAACCAGCAAATGTTTGACTATTTGCTTGAAAAATAACTGAAACAACCAACACAACTAATTTTCTTTCAACTAATCAACTATTCAACTAAATGTTGCACCTCTAGTCGTCATGGTTACTTACATAGCGGTTACCCACTCTATAAGTACCTTAAGTTTATAACATACATCTTGGTCCTTGTGGTCATCAGTGTTCCAGATCTGAAGGATTACAGTGTGCAGGTCGGTCTGCGCTACCTCAACGAATCCTCGAACCACCCAAGACTACGCATCTCACGCCTGATCTGTGGTCCAGAAGGATCCAACCTGGTTATGCTCAAACTAGCAGAGTAAGTTCTGAACTGTTCACTAATATAAGAGCCTAATGTTAAAGCATAAATAGTGACATGGAAAACTCTTTATTATCAGTATCATTTGGTTAATGTTTGGCCTTTGTTTGTTGTAGTCCTGCCCCCGTGTCTGAAGGTGCCTCCACCATTCATCTTCCAGTAAAAGAGTGTCACATCCCCGAAGGCACCAACTGCACCATGTATGGATGGGGGGAAACCAAAAGTACTGCCTTCTTTCACCCATATGCCATGCCACTTTCCATTTTAACCATTATTCAAACCAAAAGAAAATATCAGAAATAACACCTAACGATTCCACTGCTTTTCCTTCTCTGTTCAGATACAGGATACGATGAGACGCTGAACGCTGTGACCATGCCCATGGTCAACAATGACATGTGTTCACAAATCAAAGGGGACACCGGGGAGAGCAGAATATGTGCTGGCGGCAAGAGAGGAGAAGGTGTATGTGATGTAAGGATCGTCCACATCTATACATGACACAGACACAGGATGAATGTAACATAGCAACATCTACATATCTAGCTTTCACTGGAACAACTTGACAATTACAATCTGATTACATTAGTTAAGTATTTTATTGTTGCACACATGGGAGACGTCTTAACAAGGAGTATCTACAAAGTGGAAAATAAAATTAATAATATATAATAATATAATTTTAAAAAGTATGTTTTGTTGCACCGACCTTTTAAGCATTGTATCAGCATTTTAGACACTTAGAGTTTGGTTCAGTGCAGTATAATGTCCTCGTTTGCCTGCTGTCTCCCTGATGTGTCTTTCTCTATCCTTTCCCCCGTAGAAAGATAATGGTGGTCCATTGGTTTGCCAGGAACATGAGCGCAAAGTCATCATCGGCGTGAGCATCCAAAGGACAAAATGTGCCTCATCGCAGCCTGCGCTTTTCGTTAATGTTGCTTTCTACTCTGAGTGGATATACAAAGTGTTCAAACTTTACCCAAGCTTGTACAGGAACTGATGGGGTGGTGTAAAAATCAGCTCTATACAGTGCACGACTTTACCGCAGCATGGCCTGCAAAACGAGGGGCGGCTTCGGGCCAACAAATTCCAAGAAACTCCCCAGCCCGGACCACGAGGGAGAAATGAGGAAAATCACCTTATGGAAAGTGGCCATTTTGGGATTTTTTGGGCTGAATTTGTCATTTAACAGAGAGGACAGAGATTAGTATTTGAAGTCTGGATAAACCAAATGGAATCTCATTCATTCTTCCGCCTTGCAAATGAAGACATCCAGCCTTAAAATCATTTTTACAACCAAAGTCTTGGGCACATGGACAGCATACTAATTGTATTTTGGATTTCTGAAGCCATGCAAACAAAGACAATGAGAATGACACCTGTGACTCAGTATTATCTCCTGGAATATACTTGAATATGTAGAAGAACCCAGTTCCTTGGTGGTTCCTCCTGTGACTGGGATTTCTTGCTTTTTTATGTGTTGAGCTGGACTGCAACATTTCAGGTAACACTTCCTATGAAGGTCATGTCTATAATGCAGTATGAGCTCATTCATCATGTAAAAGTTCATAAACATGCATGACAACTTATAACAAGGTTTAATAATTTATTATAAGAGCTAGACATAATGTACTTGCAATACATTATGTCTACCGCTTATAAACCTTGTAATAACCTGTCATGCATGATATAACATGTATATAGAGTATATAAATTGTATATTAAAAAGCTCTGTAAATGCTTTATAATGTCTTATGAATGTGTTTATAATGCATGATAGACATGACCTTCATAGAAAGTGTTACCACATATCTTTGTACCTCTAACAAGAGTGATGTGGGTGAACAATCATGGTATTCCTTACCGTTAACAAATGTTCTAATCTGGTCATAAATTTCAGGTTACCCTACAAATAACATAGCAAAAATGATAAATATTAAGAGAATCCAACAGATAAACTAAAGTAATACCGAAAAGGAGGAAAACATAAGCATGAAAAGGTCATAAACTCACTATTAGGTTGACACAAATACTCCCAATGAGAAAACAGTGATCAAGCCAAGCCTGCATGTCCAGCAAAGGTTGAAATTTGGCTTCAGACGTACCCGTAGCTGAGTATATAAAATAGCTGCTTGAAAAGCTAACTGCAGCAGCTTTGGCAAACTGCGCAGTGCTAATTGTGTGCAGTAGCTGAACTACCTTTTCCCCAGTTAGCTGTAACTGTTAGTTTCCCTGTGAGAGGGTCTAAGTAGGACTGAGCAATCTGCTCCAAATCTTATGCTAATATTTGTAGCATGAGAGAGAGAAGAGCCATGCCAAATATAACATGGCTATTTGGTCTCCAGTTTGGAGGGAACTTTGGCCCCTGGTGGGCTGTGTGTGGTCAGTAGGATATTTTATACTTTTTTTTGTTTCATGGAAAGTGAGTCCTTATGTACATAACTGCAGATTTATTGTTGAGTATGTTTGGGCTGTGCTGTAAGAATTTATAGGTCTTATAGATCTGGAATATTTTTGGTTCACTGAGTAAGGTCAGATTGGCTTCTTTGTGCCTCTGATGATTTTGAATATTTAAAGAGACTGGTTGCTTCTGAGTGGTAGTTAGGTATATTTATTTTTTTTTAAATGAGCAGAAAAATCATCTGAAAAGAATCCAGATTTTGGTGTGATATTTAGATTTTTGTTTCTTTGCTCTGAGAGTAATTATGACTCCAGAGTGACTGAGGTGCATGTTTGACTCACAGGTAACAGCCACACAAACGTAAAATAGCGAGCTAAGTTACAATATGTCTCATAAGGTTGAACGTCTCAATTAAAGAGTATTTGTTGTGGATTCAATTAGAATTGTTCTGCCCAGAGTTATAGCTTAATGCGATGCTTTCACGTTAAAAGCACGAAAAACAAATATTACAAAAATAGGCATTATAGGCATTAGGGGTCGAGTCTTTATCGACCTGGCTAATTATCAGATAGGGTGTTTAGTATTTTTTACGATTATCTTAATCAGTGGTGGGGTTTGCTTTTAGCACCCAGGTGTCAGTCTTTGCGACCAGGGTGGAATAGCCATGTGGATGCTTGGCAAGAGAGAAACACCCAGGTGTCTGTAGCCAGCAATCGTTTTACCCTTGCGATGCAGAGAAAAATCATGATCTAAATATGGATCCTACAATCAAAACATCATGATGTTTGATCTTGAAGAAGGCCTGAAGGCTGAAATGTTATCAGAATAAAAAGAAATGCATATGGAGCCAAAGTGTGTGACACTTTTTTCCTGCATTCAAGTCTACTTCCAGTGATCAGCACCTCACCAGAATCCCGGGTGTGTATTACCCTTCTAAACCTAACCAAGTAGCCAAATAGCCAAATACCTGATGAGTGACTACTTACACCTGGGTGCAAATGGACACTCTCTTTTGTTTTTTACCCTAGTGCCAATAAGATAGATTCATTTAAAAATTCAATACTTTGGCTCTGATGAAGCTGTTTCTCTCTGTCTGTGGTTTTCATTCATCAATGTCCCGCCCACTACAGGTGCTGATAGGTTACATATCATGAGTAATAGCCTATCACTACTGAAGACTGCTGTGCCACAGTCAGACAGTCAGACACAAAGCTTTGAGTTGTGGTTTATGTTATCCTAAATTTAGATTTTTTACTGCAAATGCATATTATAAAATATCCCTATGATTACCCATTCATTTAACATAACCAGTAGTGTATTTTACTCATGTTTGTGTGGCTCCTACATGAAAGTTAAACTTATATTCATTTCTCAGCTCTAAGATAACTGCTCTGAATATCACATGAAAAACAAAACAGTAAAGGAACAAACATGGTGAGGGGCTTTAATACAAGGAATTGCTTGTTCCTGTGAGTAATTGAGTCATTTTGCTTTTGGTTCAAGTGTTTCAAAGAGTTTCAAAGACCATAACTGTTTACAATTAAATATATAGCTGTGACCTTAATCATACTTAGAGGACAAATGCAAACCTCTAATAGCCTCACATAGATTAAAACCAAATTAAAAGTCTATGAAGTATTGAAAGTTTTAAATGAAGAAAGCTCCATTAAAAGCAACGTGAATCCAAATATCACATGTTCTTGGTTAATGGTCATTTTTGTGCTCTTATGGCGTTGTAACTGTTATTTAATGTAAATAGCCCAGTGCATTTTGTAAAATACAATTTGTAATTTTTGTACATATCATACTTAAGTATTTTTACATCACGGTCCTTCTGTTTATATGTTTGTATACTGTCAACTTTAACTATAACAGCTGCTATTTTGTGTTAGTGAGTTGTTTAATATCTATGACCTTTTTCTGAATTCTGTATTCTTTGTATTACCACTATTTTAATAAAGGACTTGACATTAACTTCAACCATATTCTGTGCCTCTGTGTCTGTCTCTTGGCCTTTTCCCATGTGAATAAGACAGCAGCACACACTTAGAATCTGTTTACTCCATTTTTGGCAGTTTACTCCTTAAAATCAGTCAGAGCTGCAAATTGTAGTCTATGATAACTATTCTTAAGTGGCTGAAAGCAACGGGGGTCACCAATACAGTCACGGAAGAAGATAAATAGTTATACGTCTTAAGAAACATTTGGATAACAAATTAGGACATCGCAGGGCTCAAGTGAGATACAATTGAACCTGGATAAGCTTTTCAGCAGCTCTGAAACATGTGGTTGCTCAATATGAGATTAGATGTTGGTCTACTTAATGTTCCTAAGATTGATTTTTGTGTCATATTACTATATTTAGATAAAAACAGTTGGGAGTTTTCGATAAGCAGTGGTGCAGAAAGTACTCAGATCTTTTATGTCAGTAAAAGAGGCAGAACAGTTCTGCATTATCTGCAAGAATCAAAAGTAAAAGTACTTTTTCTGCAGAGGAATGGGCTCTTTTTTTTATTATAAATTGTTAATACTGATGCATCAGTGCTTGAGCAGCATTTTACTGTTGTAGCTGGTTGAGGTGGTGATGGTTTTAACAACTCCATACACAGTTAATTTGTTTATTCCAGTGGTTTCTGGTGGTACGGCCCCTCCAAGGGATCGCATGATAAATCTGAGTGGTTGTGAGCTGATTAATGGGGTAGGAAAAAAGAAAAAAAGAAAGTTCTGTTGCATAAATCTGTATCAAATTTTAGGCTTTTCTCTAATCTTCGTTTTTTTTTGTGTGTGTATGAAATATGAGATCATTTTATCTCTAAAGCCTTGAACAGTTACAAAACCGTGTGGAGCGTGACAAGAGGCCCCAATTAGACACTGCTTTTTGGAAAATGGTTACAAACCAACTGGTTGCATGAGGTAATTATCCATAGTCAGTGTATTATCTACAGTAGATGGCAGTCAGCATGCCCTCAGTTTGGAGAAGCAGCAGGAGTCATGGCAAAATGAAGTCAAACAATGTATTTCTGTGGACAGGGTCAGCAGTAAAATGTATTTTAGCCTCTTGAATAAAGGCCCACCTAAAAAAGTTTATATCAGTTTAAGTGTACGCTGTTTATCACTGCTTTACCTTGTTGTCAGACAGCATTTTCTGACGTGAAACCAACATTATATAAGTCAAATATTGCTGTCTGCAAACCAACCAAACTCCAGTGGAAAAAAACTGTAATTTTACCTCGCAAAACACAGGAGTTGTTGGTCTACCAGCACCTCGATCTGTGAATTTGTTTGAGTTATAGCGTAAATACTCTAGTACAAGTACCTGGAACTTGTGGAGAGTGTGCACAGTACTTCAATAATCTCAGTTACAGTTGGTATCCTCAGTATCAACACTATCAGTAATACTAAAACTGTCCTCAACTTCAGACAGTTCTGAGGAATAAATCATGTTCCCGTTTCAATAGCTGAACTAAAGTTATTTAAACAGCTGACAGATGATTCACATTTGCAGTAGAAATCATAACACAAACGTACACTTGTGTCATGTGGAGATGTAATTTACCTATCTGGCTTTGTAGCGTTAAATTCCGACAGGTCACTTTGCCAGTAGGCCACTTCCAAGCTGCCTGCTGGCCAAGCTGTTTGCCTTCTGATCCCAACATTTCCCCCTGGTGACCAATTATCGAGAAACTCCGAGCCTTACCGTCTCTTCACTGCAGTAAAGGGATATAAAGGAACTCAATGCCTCTGCCCTGTTGCAGTCATAAAAACTGATACCGAGCTGAGCAGATATCAGGTCATGTTTAGACTTTTTGAAGCTATACTTTAATAGATTTTCCCACCGGCCTCCCCTGGAAGGAAATCTTGGAAGAACGCTTTAACCTCCGTCTGGACTTAGACAAACAGCAAAGACCAAGACTATAAAAGAGATAACATCCATATTATCCAGTGGTAACCTTAAATGATCCATGGAGCTATGATTTATGTCACACAGTATATCACTGACCAGATTTACTGTAGAGACAATCCAGTTAATGTTATGCTCACATATCCAAATATGATTTCTCTTTTAATACCCTCTATTAAAGCTAAATGTAGCCTCTAAAATCTGCACCTTTTCATGCAGAGCTTGTGTTTATTGGCTCAATCATACCTTGGCATTTAACACCTCATTTCCTAGAAACTGACATAAATAAAACCAATCATCACCTCTCAAAATGCTACCACCATATCTGTCCAGTTTTACTCAGCACATCATGTCTTATAAAGTTGTATTATTTTTGGCTTCTTTATAGGTCAGTTTAGTGGATTATTTGAGATCCATTGGGATTGTCTGATGTAACTGATCAATAAATACAAGAACTCTGAATTTAAAATTATATTTAAGATAATAATTTATGTGTTGCTCTTTATTAATGACAAATCAAGAGTACTGATTCAAGAGAAATGATGAGAGAAGCTGCAGTGCATAATGGCAAGATTGTAAATCCAGTCCTTTGTCACCCTCTGCTGGTTAGAATGTGTCCCTTCAGTCTAGAAATTGATCCACTGAGAAAACATGAACATCAAACACCAACGTCAGAACTGTGGCCGCACATTAAAACCATCTATCAGTGTGGATTCACCTCCCAGGGCTGCTGGGTAAACAGAAACCTCTCGTCTGTTTGAAACTGGCTCCAAGTAAAAGAGATCCCCTGCTGGTTCCAGCACTGAGTCACAGGGTGGTGATGGTGGTCTGTTCTTATTGTCTCTGATGTCAAAGGGAGGGATGTCCTCGCGTCTGTGTGATGGTGAATCAATGGGAAGGTGAGTCTGTCTCTATGGAGATCCAGCGGAGTCTTGTCTGTCAGGGTCTGGGCCATCATGTTGTCAGACTGATGGAGGAATGAGGGCGGCACTGAGATGGAGGTCAAATGTTCGGAATTTCTCACACCTGTACATCAGAGTGAAGGGATGAAATGATGAAACTTTTTAGAATAACACTGAAAAATGCTCATAACAGCTAATTTAGGATTAAAAGTGTGTCCTTAAAGTGAAGATTAGGACACAAGTGCAGGAATAACATTGAAGAGCAGCTCCCAAATGATCCCATGGATAATCACATGGATACTCAGCAGAAGTGGCAAAAGTACACACATTTTGTACTCAAGTAGAAGTAAAAAAAAATGACTGGTGAAAGCAGAAGTACTGATACAACTTCTTTACTCAAGTAAAAGTGTAAAAGTACAGGCTCAGTAAATGTACAGGGCTACTACTTTTATTTTATTAAAGAAGGAAAACAAAAGCATTTTAAGTTCAAAGTAGGATTGAAAATTTTCCACATTATCCTTAAATGATAATTGAAAGGACTAACATTCATTCATTTCATTCATTTTTATTCTTGTTCTTTTCTCTTTTTTTTCATTTTAAGTTGATGTTTTAGACTCTAGACAAACACCTATTTGATAAAACAAGATTTTTGCAGGACCTTACCTGTCTCTGTTGAGAAGAAGTAGCCATTTTGCAGCTTCCTGGCAGCTGTGTTGTACGTTGTTGAGGCGTCTGAGTTTTCACAGAAGACTCTCGACACTCCTGCCGCCTTTAAATCAACACAAACACAGTCCAGTGTGACTATGTAGTAGGTTTCTGGAACGTGTGAGAAGCCAAAAACCATTTTGCATTTCACATTTAATCATGTTATTACTTCGTATCACTTTTTAAAGCCCCTGAGCACTTCCTCTTTAGGAGAACAGCCAAAACTGTTTGAAAGAGTGTAAGCCTTGTGTCACTGTACCTGTTGAGATGTGAAGCTGTGTGGCACTGATGAACTCACAGGAACTTCTCTTTGCTTTTGAAAGTCTGAGGTGTCATAAAGAAATAACTGTCAGGTTTGAATGGACATAACTCAGTTCAACTTCTTCTGTTATGGTTGAGTTGTATCATTGTGCATGATCTTTGTAGGCCTCGCCTCGTACTTACTCTGCAGGCTGCTCCTGTGTTTAGATTCTCTCCTCCACTTAGCCCGTCTGTTTGAAAACCAGACCTTTGAGAGACAAAGACAATCATCTCAAGAACAGAAAGATTACGCATGTGATTCTGTGTGAGCATTTGGACGATTAAAAGTGATGAGTCTACCTTGATGGTTTCCTCAGGCAGATTGATTTCAGCTGACAGTTTCTCTCTTGTGTACATATCTGCATACTGGCTGTGAGAAAATTCTGATTTGGGACATGAAAACATGTATTTAGGTGCTTTTCTGGGCAGAAAATTGAGTATTTGGTTCGTTTGAGACCTGCATGGGAGCATTTTTAAGACTTTGAGTCTACTGCACCTTGCTCCAGTGCCGTGCTCTGCTCCGGGGTGAAGGCAGTGCGGTTTCGGTGATGGATGACACCTTGAGTTTTCTGGTCACTGTTGCACACCGTCTCAAGCGTGTTTCTCTCATTCACTTCTTCTTGAATCAGGGAATCAAAATCTGCACAATACACACACACACATACACACACACACATACATCAGCTTGTGTGAAACCTTCAGCACCTGAGCTCATCTCTTCACATGTTAGTTCGCCCACATTTTGATGTACAGTTTATTTATGAGGGGAATCACTTGTGCTTTACTTAGTGCACTGCTGCTATATCAATTGAAAAAAAGGGGAATATTTTTATACATTTTACTCCTCTACATTTATTTGATAAATTGAGTTTGTTACTTTACAGTTTCCAAATATTTAATACAAAATATCTATCAACAAACAAAATATGATATATTATTATTACACAGTATACAAAGCAAGTAAATGAGCCCAATCTTTACGAGCTCCAACATTAAAATACTGAGTATGTTACTTTTATAGCTTTACTTTGGTAACGTTTTGAATGCATTTTAACTTGTAACTGTGTCACCGCTGTCAGTGACCCTCACAGGTGACTCACCCTGCTCAGTCCTGACGTGCGCATTGATCTCCATGCACATCGGCCCGAGGTCCAAGTGGATCTTTCTTAAAATCCGATTTATGGATGACACCTTTCAGACCACAATGTGCAAAAATCATCATCATCATCAAAGCTGAAACATTTTCATTTTCCAGAATACAAAACTGAATTTCAGTCATCATCACTTACGCTGGGAACTTTGGAGGCCTTGCATATCCGTGCAGCTGCGAGCCGTTTTCGAATTTCCCAAGCAAAAATTGTCGGATTTTCCCTTTTGCACTGGATGATCGCTGAGATGACACCCGGGGTGAGAAGCCGAGGTCGGCTCCCCCCGATCGTCTTCGGCTCCAGGAGTCCAGTGCGCCGGTAGCGGCTCAGGATCTTACTGACGCACCCGTTGGACACCTGAAATCGGCACTTTTCTTCAATTCTGAACGCACTTAAAACCGACATTAATACTGCAAGACGTTTTACTCAACTGAAGTCTGAGTCGTTTTGTTAAATGTGGCTGTTATGCAATCTTTGCGTACCCGCAGGATCCTGGAGATCTGGCTGGGTCGGACTCCCTCCGAGGCCAGTTCGATCATTTTCCTCCTCTTGGACTCTGGGAGAGGTCTGCCGTTGAGAAACATCCCTCCAAGCTGGTTGACACTTCCACCACCTTATCATAACACAGCCTGTACTATTGAAATCTGTCATAACAGTCAATTCATGTTTAAATGTGGTTTATAACCTATTCACTCTGAAATATAGAAAACTTAAATTACATTTACTATTGTCCACATCTGGACTGTGCTGATTGCACTGTCCCAACAGGCGGTTTAATGGGTGTCTTCAAATCTATTACTAATGTAGTATAATAAAATGGTTAAATTAACCTTTATTTAGCAGATCAGCGTTTGTTCCGCACATCCCTGCTTGCTCCCACGCTTGTTGATGAATGTGATTAAAAATCTAAATAATGTCCCCAACAAAAAGATGAAAAAAAAAAGTGCCGAGGTTACTCCTCGTATCTCTGCTGAATGACAATGAGAAGACTGACGCCCTGCAGCAGTAATTTATAGGCCTGCAGACCTCGACATGACGTGGTGCCCTGTTACCTGAAATGTCAATATTGCCTGGAAGTGAATGGTGGCATTACAGACTTCAAATGGGCCTCAGTTTTGTAGGTCGGCTGCCAAAATGTCTTGACACAAGACAAATGACAGCATTCTGTTTTTTTTCCTTCCTCTCGTGGTTTGTTTTTATTCGTTTTGTGGATTTTGAAGCAGTATGTAGAGGAAAACAGATCACGAGTAGCGGAAATTCATGATTCAGACAGGGAGACACTTTATTTTAGAGGTACATGGATTATGATGAATTCATGCATGACTTCATGCGTAAAAATTCGTTCATGCGGTACTTCATGAACTATCCGGGATGCGCAAGACTTAACAGTATCTTATGCATGACTTCAAGCAAGAACAATATGTTAATTAATGCAACAGCTACGGTATTTCAGTCATCGTGATTTCTGAGCCATTACAGATGTTCATATCTTCATCATACGTAAGTCTGCTGTTAAAGGGGCAGGGCTGGCCACTCAGCAGTTCTCGTGTGTTTCTGTTGAAGTCCAGATGTTGTGATCATAATCAAATGAGCATGTTTGTGGCCTTTCAACTAAAGTGGTGACCTGTCCGTCTTTAACTCTGATGAATAATATGATCAGTGGTGTCATGAACACGCATTTATCACCAGTTATTTCTTATGCACACATGATACGTACCATCTTCTTTTCCTAACTGTTAACTGATCGCTGAAATGGAGTCCGAGATGAAGATCTAATTTGCGTTTGTGTTTTATCCAAATACATAAAGGCTAAATATACATAAGGGCTCATTTTTATTTGAAGGGCCACAAATGCTCATGCAGTAATGCTTAGTTAATCAAAATGACATAATCGCAGCACTACAACAATACAGCAGAATACATGTGCACTGCTGACTGGTCGTTTTTATTGCCTTGTCCCTTTAACTGCAGACTTACCAATGAGGAAGACATGAACATCATTAATAACTCCGAGATGACGACTATTGAAATGTCCTTAGTTGTTCTATTAATTAACTAATGAATTAATTTTCTTCCATTAAGTCATTAATGCATGGGATATTGCTAATTCTTGTGCATTCCTGAAGTACTCCCATTAAGTATGAATGAATTTTTATGCATGGAGTCATAATAATTCATGTACCCTCACTATAAAGTGTTGAGCTGAAGGATTTCCCCAGCAAGTAACTCTCACTAACTCTTATTTAACCAGAATAAGCACAAATTTGGGCTCGATCTCGCTATTATGATGCAATATTCAGAACAAAATACAATAGAAATAATAAAAAAAACGAGTCAAAAATGTGCTCTCTGAGTTGTATTGTTTCGGTCAACTATTAGTCAAATAAGATTTCACTTACCAAGAAATATATCATATATCAGCTTTGCATGCCCTTGTTTTGGTGACATATAAACACATTTAGACGGAACTTGCTGGACCAGAAAAGTAACTGACAACATCTGCATACACTTTCTCAGATTTCTTGGCTATCCCACCTTTCTCTCTTCTGCGCCATAAACAAATATTTCCATTTGTTGTTTCTTATAAATTATGTTTTCGATTAAAAAACTCTGTGTACTGCTGCAATCGGCGGATCAACATAGTAATATTAACATTTTGGAGTTCAGACTGGGCTCCTTTTGCGCAGTGGCTGCCTAAAGTCTCAATCAGACAAATCAATTTTTCAGTGCAACACAAATCAGTCGTTAAACTTTCTGTTTCATGCAGGTTATCCTACTAAAAATAACTTACAGGTTCGATCTTTTAAAGAAGCTAAACAATCCACACTGTTGTGTTTCCCATCATTTAGGTGACCTGTGGTCACGTGACTTGAGCATCCTTTCCCAGGTGAAGTGGCTGCAGATTAAAAGGATCTCTGGTCTCCTTTCATAAAACAAACATTTGGAAATCTGCGCCAATGACGACTGCCATATGGTAAAGTGCTTTTGATAAATCATAAATCCATCAGCCGGTCTCTCTTTATTACATTTTCCTTCAAAACGTGAACAAATAGACTCGTATATGGGCGCAAGGAGAGGGCCAATTGGGGGACCTGGTGTGTCCAGAAGAGGGAGGCTAAAATAACCCTCACAGATGTTCGTTGGGCAGCCAGCAGATAAAAATGCGTTGTAAACGTTTCAAAGGGAAATATTTGACGAGCAAATATTAGCCCATGTGAAAAGCCACACAAGACTCGTCTTTTGGCCTGTTTAATGACTAATTGAATATCATTAGTTGGGTCCACACAGATCGAAGTGCCACCGAAATAAAGGCTTAGATTTTGAAATGCCATATGGCCCAAATTATACATTAACCCTGAGTTAGAGGACAATAATCCTCTCTGTGTACAATCAGCTAGGTTACATAGAGGACAGCAATTTTTGGACACCATCATCTCCTTGCCAACCGAGACAAAGGACAAATAAGGCGAGCCTTTTTTTATTTATTACCAGGGAGCTGATGTGCTCATTGATTTATAGTACTTTATTGCACGGTACAGCGTGTGCCAAACGAGGCTGATTAAAGTACTCAGGCTGTGTTGTTAAGACAGTGCCACATATTCGTGGTGCGTAAATTTTAACCTGGGCTCGCCAAAGGAGGGAGCGGGAGTTTAAGGGCTGAATCGTGCCATAAAATAAGTTTACAATTTACTAACACATCGTAAGTCTTTGTCTTGTGCATAAAACACGCATATCGGTGCTTTACTGCGTCTTAAAGCGTTGAGAAATGTGGGTAATTCATCCGCGTAAAAAGGTCACCAAAACCTCTCCAAAGCGCACAGACACGCCGTGTGCGCAACGGAGCTGCTACCCCTGGCGCTTGTGGAACATTTTTCTGCACCTTGTTATGAAGTGTATGTATTGTCCGTGTTAATGATTTTTTTTACTTTTACTGTCAAGAATGTTTTTCAACTCTGTGAACTCAGATGCTTGTTTCAGTCTTTTATTATAAATAGATCTCCAGCTTGCTCATTTCAAGTCCGTAGCCAAATGTGCCGAGTTAAGCAGAAGGCTACAACACAACAATCTCAACATCTTCACATGTTATTACATTTGAACAGATTCTGAAATGCTTAAGTTTTGAAACAAGCTAAATAACGTGTCTTTATAGTTATTGGTAATTTTCCATTTAATTTATTTTTTTAAATATTCAAAATTGCATAACTGACGTGTTAGTCACACATTTCATGCTGCCTAGGTTGAGGTGCTTGTGTTTATAATACTTAATGTTCCATATGACCAGATCTTCCACCATCGTCTTGAACTATACATTTTAAAAATTTTAAAAAATTATTTAAATACTTTCCTTTTATTTTAAATTTGTTATGAAATGTTGTTATCCATCATATATTCTCTTTACACTGATGAAATGTCACGCCAACAGCGGAGATCATTCCTCTTGATTTTCATACATCTTTTGGTGAAAAATTTCGTCCCTCCTTTGGGGATAGGTCCATTTGCGGCCCACTGCCACTGAAAAAAAAAATCCGTTAAGGGCTAATCCACGCGATTTTCATGCGTCCACAACTATCGTTAGATTTGTTTGTGGAGAAGTTTTTGTCAGTGACACGTGCAAATATATTTTTTTTTTCCCACGAACTTTGCGCAGTCGCTGTAAAAAAACAAGCTATAGACCCAGGTGCCAGCCGTTTCTTAACAATAACGTTCCGTTGAAATATATCATACAGTGCGCGTTTCCTTAAAGTACAGAGATGGAGTTGTGCGCATTAACTGTAAGTATGTAAGGATTTATACAAAAATCACCAAATGTACTCCAAAAAGTTTGTAGCAAACCCAGGCAACGCATAACCTGCTGTTAGTACAATTACAGATTTACATTTACTCCAACAGGAACATGTACTGGAGGTCAGTATCGTCGTGCATGCGCTTTGGTGTCATTTTCATTCATGATCATCTCCCCCGTTTATTTTGCATTATGAGCATTAAAACTTTTCCTTATTTTTATTTTCATAAATGAGTGCTAGTGCCCACTTACATCATTGTTAACACATTTTGTCATTATCTTCATCAGTTTGATTGACTACTCATAATTTATCAGAAATCTATTTTCCTTTCCTTTTCTTTTTTTTCTTTCCTTCCTCTTTCCTTTTTTTGTTACCATAGGTGATGTCATGATGCCCGCTTCTCTCCTGAAACTGCTGAGGTAAGTGAATAGCTCATAAAACACCACTAAATTACTAAATTGTTTTTTAAGTATAGAAAAAAATGACCAAAAGGGGCTAGAGAATAGCCAATAAAAGTAGATTAATTTGGTAAATAAATACAGATGTGTGATAATTAAAGTAAAAAACTAAAGTGCCTTAGTTAATCACCACATGCCTCCAGAACAGAACTGCTCCCTGTCATAGATTCCCCAAGTCTCTGGACTCTACTGGAGGGATGAACATCATTTATCCAAAAGATATTCCCTCATTTGGTGCTGTCCAACACATTAATTTGTAGTGTGAACACACATGTATGGATAGAGGTGGTGGAGTGTAGGATGGGGGATTAATTTTAGCAACAAAACTTAATTGAGGGTACTCTGGCAACTCGTGATGGCCCAGCACCTATTTTTACCTATTTATTTGCTGCCCATTCCTGACTCCTAGTTGGATCATGACTGACGCCTCTGTGCACGTGTATCATGCACATACCACCTGGACAAATTCAACAATTACTATAGTCATCTGGATTCCTCAGGATATTATTCATGTACAATGTGTAAATGTTGATCTCGTCCTCTTGCTCTTCTCTGCTCTGCCTGCCCGTCTCTCTCTCCCTCTGTCACACAGTCTATTATATTTATTACAAGTTACTCCTTTTGGGATTTAAAAGAGTCATCATGTATAAAAACGTCTCAAGATATTTAGCCTGCAAATATCTTAGGTCCCCTGAGCATTAACAATCTTTTCCAGCAATGCCCTACTTCCCACTCACCATCTGCAAGCTGCCAAGTACAACTGAGCTGCAGCAGAGCAGAACGAGTAAAAAAAAGTTTTCATCTGATGCAAGATTATCTCTGGTATGATGACATCCCCACAACACTATCATAATTAGTGTTCTATCATATTCATCTTAACAAAATCATCATTATGGACGTTCCCTTTGTCCACATAATCAGACAGTCTAGTCACATGAATCACTTGTGAGTTTTCAGGTTACAGGTAACATGTTCACAACAGACATTTTGACTTGTGCAAGCAGAAAAAGCATTGTTACTAGAAACATCAACAATGGCTCCATTTCATTATGTGTGAGAGAGCATGCATAATACCAGAGCCCTGGAGCTGGCTCACATAATTGGAATGCAGCCATCATTAATGTTTTCAACTCCACCTGGGCCTCCAAATGTCTGTTGTGAAAGGGTGTGTAGTTTAAAGGGAAAATACAGCACTTTTCATGTGGATGTGGATACAGTAAATTCCTCAGAATGTGATATATTGGCAGAGAAAGCTGAGTCTCCCACTGCAAACTCCGCTGTTTGGACGTCACTGGATGCAAGAAGAACTAGAGACAATTTCAGCTTGCATTTCTAGTCTCCACCTGTAGGTAATACAGAGGGTGTGCTTGCTAGATGAGTATTTTTGCCAGAAAAGTAATAGCTATAGGCTAGGGTGGTGGTACACAACAACAGCAGGAGAACTCAGTTTTCTTGGTCAATACAGCAGACACTATTCTCTAGATAAGAATAATGAATTTTGTCGATTGGATTTTGTTATATTTGGTCTGTAAAATGCATGCATACCAGCTTGTGTGTGTGTGTGTGTGTTTGCTGATGCTTGTGTGGCAACTTATTAGCTTTAGTCAGAAATCATATTAAATAGATCATATAACCAAAAACTTTATCCTATTTTATTTATGTAATCTCAGTCTTGAAATCTTATGAAACAAAGTCATAGTGCTGCGAGGCAGAATAAGAAGGTCAGGATAAGTAGGAGAAAAGAGCAAATGTATTTCTTAAAAACAAATAACAACAAACAAAAGTTAAACAAATAGTGGAAAATAGTCAATGCAGCTGCCTACATATAATGAGTCACAATATATATGTTCCCAAAACTTTCCATGCCAAGGCCCAACAAATAGTGTGATATAATAATTTCATGTTAAATAATATATGCATTAGATATTTTTAATAATATTACACACATAATAATGCCAACATTTTATGTTATGTATATTTTTATTTATTTATTTAGGCCTATTTATTTATTTATTTATTAGCATTTTCCCGTATCTTCCCTTCAATTTGCTGGAGCCCCTTTAAACAATAACATGTAATCCATAGCGAACAAAGTTGAGACTTTTGGCGCATCTGTGACCTCAAAACGCTGAACGTGATTTTATTTTTTATGATGGAAACTGTGAGATCGAATTAGAAATTTCTGACAGCCCATGAAGGCAGCATTAGCCGTGTTAACACTATGCTGACGTGTCGCACCTCTTGCTCCGGAAGGCTTTGTTTCAAACTGTCTGTGCGGTCGAGCAGCAGCTCCATTCGCTCCCATTCATTCCGCTCCGCAGACCCGGAACGATTCGGACGTGTGTGTATGCATGGCACGGTGTGTTTCCGGTATAACGTGTGTGTTGATCGGTGTTCAGCCTTTTTCTCTTGGCTTTCAGTAGAGCAGTCACTCACTTCAGAGTCCCAGCTCCCTTACCTGGTCACCCCTTAACGACGTTTGATCTCTAACCAGTGGACATGGCATCTGTTTCGGCACCATCTCAGACAGCCCCCGCTCCGGCTACTCCTCTGCAAAGAGGAATTGTGAAAATGGTAGGAATCCTAACACATGAATATGTGAGCTCACTACGTGAGTCCAGGGGTACAGCTAGTTAGCTTAGTGAGCTAACGTTTGTGAAGGCTAAACTAATGTCGACTGTCATACAGCTTCAACTGGACTTAGCAGACGATATCAATGAAATTGTCTGTTAAATGCCAGTGTTGGCACTGTGTCATTAACAACTGTCACAACTCACAGCTTGTATCAGCATGACAGCTAACATTAGCTGGTTTGCTAGCCTGCTAATAAGCTGAAGCAATTTTGACGTTAGCACATGTTTGCTATCTTGCTAGTTGGCTATAAGTAACTTAGCGTTTTAACAAACGTGCTGTGAAAAGTCCACTACGATGAAAAAGATTTGATTAACACGTGCTAATATCTAAGCTGGCTGGAAACTAATGTCATGTAGTAATTTGTTCGCGGTAACGTTAGTTAACAGATGTTTAGTTTCCCAGCTAACGGCTAGCTAGCTGTTAGCTTACTAGCGTTTACAGAAGGTACCCCTCGATTTGTGAAACTCGCGCGAGATTTGTACGCATTTGATTCCACACTGTGCACGTTGCACAAAGTAATTATGATTTTTAGCGTGATAATGCTGTGGGCTTGGTATGTTTAGATCAGAAACAACTCAAAAATAGCCTAGTTAGGAAGAAATCATTGTTTGGCTAAAAATGATTACTCTCGCGATATCTTTCGCGGGTCTGGGGTTCCCTTCTAGACAAGACCAGTTTACTATCTAGCAAGTGTTGACTCGTGTGAAGAAAGTTCGTGGTCTGCGGCGCTGCTCAACACAGAGTTAGCAGTGTTTGTTCAGATTGAATGAATTTACAATACATTGTGCATTGCTACTTAACCAACTAGCGTCAAAGCTGACGTCAAACGCCTCTTTCCCATATCATTTTTGTGCCTCTCAGCATTTCCGATAAATGCTGTTGTGTCATATTTCAGTGGTTAAAGCAGCCGTCATTAATGGCAGGAAAGCCAGAGTCTGTAGCAGCGGAGCAGGTTGATGTGTTCCGACCCTTCAAGTCAGAGGGATCAGTTGCTCACCAACCACGGGAAAATGACACGTAGCTACAAGCCTCTCGCCCCTATAATCTGCTCTTCATCTCGGCTGTGTGTGGTTTCTGTTCGTCCACATGTCACTTGACCTTCTTTGGTTTGAGATTTTGTCTCCCACTTTGTTCCGCCGACAAGTTAACCTTTACTCACACTGCTAAGTAAAGTTAGCATTTTTTTCCCTCTACTTATGCCAAAGTTTGACCTATGGAAGATCCACTGTCTTCTGCATGCCACCATGAACCAGCAACAGACTGATGTAGATGGCAGAAGTACATACTTTACTGAAGTAGAAGTAGAGACATTTGTGTAGTAAAAGTAGAATTACTGATTCAACTTCTTCGCTTCGGTAAAAGTGAAAAAGCACATTGTGAAGCTAAATGAACCTCACCTTTTCTCTGTGATGTTGTGCGTGATACGCACTGATGGATTCACAAAGGAATCATCTTGTCTGTTATCGTCTCATCTGCTTAAGCTGAAGTCACTCTCGATGTTGGGAAGGCAGTGCACAGTGATGCAAAATAAAAGTAATCAATAATTCTTCTCAAATACTTTAAAACTGAAGTAACGATCCTGTATTGAAAACGTAAGGAATAAAAATTACAAGCACTTGTGTTAAGATGTAAGGAGTACGTAAAAAGTTGTCGGAAATGTTAATATACCTGAAAACTCTCAAGTACAACAACAGAGTATTTGTACTACATTGCTTTCCACCTGTACAAACAGAGTCTTCTTGTTGTATCTGTTGAGTTGTTCTGAATGTTAGGATGAGTTGTGCTCCTCATCAACATGTAGCCTATTTTATCACAGAAAGCAACATACTGTAAAATTACACATGACATTCGTGCGTTTGAAGAAGGGCTGTTTTTAGACCTGTGGTAACTAGTTTAAACAGGTAAGCGCTGGTGTCCCCCCTTGAGGAGGAAGTGTGTGAGTTGGTTACCCTCTTGTGGGTTTATTACCAAAGGAATTGGTGTGTGTGTGTGTGTTTTTAAGGTATAATTATAGCATCTGTTTGTGCAGCAGAGTCTGAGTAGTTGGATTAATATGATTTTGGTAAGAAATGAATTTCAAATTAACTTTAACCACACCAGTATTACCATTGGCTGTGATTTATGATGCACACAGTATACATAATTTAGTAATCTAGTACAGTCTTCATTAATGGCCCTCATCTAATCCAGTCACCTCTGTGTCTTGAGAATGGGGATCAGTTAGTCAAGCAAAGCCATGTAGTATATTTCAAGTGGAACTTGGCCCTTTTGTAAACAGAGAAAGGGGGGTCTGTGTACAAAAACTACAACTACCATTCTGCTTAGCCTATACTTTGAGGAGCTGAGTCATGTCTGGGGCACAATAGTAATTTAATGAAAGACTTTATCTACCCCACATCTTAGATCAACAGCCCCCAGTGATGCTCCCCACAGACACACTGGAGAGTCTGCAGATAAAAGCTGTTTGCTCAGATTCGTGTAAATGCCACGGTTGTCAAACCCAAGAGTAGGTTATCTTTTTTTTTTTGTATTTAGCTACGTTATCAGATGGCGTGATCTCACCTTGCGTTTGAATGATAACCTGTCACCAGGCAACGTGTTGTGTGAAGTTGCTTTTCAGTTCAGTTTTCCAGCCTTTTAAGATTTTGCTACTTTATAGCAACTGTTATATTATACAAGAATTGGCAACCTATTTGCAGCCACAAAATGGGCTTAACACATGAGCTCGGATGTACTTCACTAAATCGATTCCCTTATTTGCTTACCTACTGTACTTGTTTGTGTTACACCAGTTTGAAATGAATCCTGCATGACCCTGTCATCGTGCTTAACTGTTTGACACTTGCCGCAGTGCAAATACTAATACAACTGTTTGCTGAATGTAACAGAGCACATGTATGTTCTGATAGGAAATACAAACTGAAAGCTACCAGTGATTTCTTCATTCCTCTCTGGTGACTGGAGTGTTGTTGGTCTGGTATTTCAGGCTCTGTATGGGTGCTGGAAATCCTAGAAAGCACTTCAAACTTAAATGTAGCGTTTTCGAGGTTTAAGAAGTTCATGGATTTGGATAAAGTGCTTGAAACTGCTTGAAGTTGCAATAACATTACTTTCATAATAAATTTCTACTTGCAGACATTTGACATTCTGAAACATAAAACTTTGTTGGGCTTTTTTTTTAATTTGTCACCCTTCTGTAGAATGCTATCCCAAAACATAATTTTGATTATTTATAACACAGTAACAACTTATTTAATGTTCACGAGGAAGTGAAATAATCATTTTGAGTATATGTATATAAATATGTAATTTACCACAGCTGTAAGTTGTTGGAAAAGCTTGAAAATGCACCTTGAAAATTCTGTAAATTCTGCTTGAATTTGACTTTGAAAAAGGAAAAGGTTTAGGAATTCTGTATTTGTTCCTGGGTTTGTTTGGCATTGTGTTATGAATAGATTTTATGTGTTTGAAGATATTATCTGCAACTCTTGGCAATATTCCTACTGTTGTTTTTTTTTTTCCCCAACTGATGGTCTTTATTGTTGTATCTCCAGGTCTTGTCGGGCTGTGCCATCATTGTTCGGGGCCAGCCTCGAGGTGGCCCACCCCCTGAGCGTCAGATCAATCTCAGTAACATCCGAGCTGGAGCCATGGCCCGCCGAGCCGCCCAGGGCCAGCCCGACACCAAGGACACCCCCGATGAGGTGAGCAGCTCTATCCCTTTGTGTTTGTGTTTGTTTATGTTTATGTGTGTTTGGCAAAGGCAGGACAAGGTCCTGCTATGTATCCCTTCAGCACACACGATGATGTTCCAATTTGGGGGCTGAATGCTGATTTGGGCATCTTTGTTTTTACTATGGGGAGAAGATTTTGTCACGTGACTTTGCTCTCCTCATTCCCATTGAGCAGCTGGAACAAAATTGTATATAATTGTGTATGAACTGGTTTCAGTCCATGCCTGATTGTATAAAGATGTAGCCTCGAGATAAACATGTCAATTCTCAATTGAATTCCAGGCCTTAAGATACCACTGGTGAAATTTGACTTTCAAAAAAATGACATTTTCTTATCACACCTTTTGACAAGTCCATCAGTTTATTTCTCTAATCTAATGTAATCTCTAATCTATTAGTATCATAAGGTTGCAAGCATAAAATGTCTGCTTTTTATTTTTGAATAATTTCCAGTTTGGTGTTTATAGATGGTAATGCCTTTTTTCTTTTTTCAGATAAAAACAATCGAGGGAAAAATCAATTTAAATCAGCATACAGTGATAGATTGCTTTTACTAAGATAATAGCTGATTGGAAAGCATGTTTAGCTGTTTTAGCTGAAACGATAATCACAGTGATAATTATTGTTTAGTGAGTACTGTTTTCACTTCCCTACCGAAGACTGGTGGCTGCAGTGGGGCCACCAACCGTGATCAGAC
The DNA here is from genome assembly GCA_034769285.1 of Lutjanus argentimaculatus. Lineage (NCBI taxonomy): Eukaryota > Metazoa > Chordata > Actinopteri > Lutjaniformes > Lutjanidae > Lutjanus > Lutjanus argentimaculatus. The sequence continues at coordinate 661,340 of JAWZSL010000029.1, read as the reverse complement.
TAATGCAGTCCGAAAATAAAAAGTATTTTATTTAAAATAAAGGGTGATGTTAGTTTGTGCAGTAGTATGTCTCTAATAGTTGTTAAATTCTACAGATACTTATGAGTCAAAATGCACCTCATTAGATGTTTGTGAATAGCTTTTGATTTGATCACCATATCATTGTTCCTGTGTGTATTACAGCCATGGGCCTTTCAAGCCAGAGAGTTCCTGCGGAAGAAGCTAATCGGCAAAGAAGTGTGCTTCACGTGGAAATCAAGACGGCTTTGGGCAGAGAGTACGGCATGGTGTACCTGGGGAGGGGTGAGTGGACTGTCACCTCTAAAATCACAAACTGGTCTGAACGATGTCCACATACAGTATGGATTGGGAAAATATTCACGTCATGTCATACTGAATTAAACATACCTGTGATGTCACACAGTTATACAGCAGGGCAGCTTGGGTGCCAACTCAGGGGGTCCTTCCCAGAATCATGGGTTAAAATAGTACTATAACATATTTTGTAGGGCTCCCCTTGATATATAATATTAACCTTGATGATTTGTAGTCATTAGTTAAAACTAATATTTATGATTTTGATTTAATAATATATATTTGGGGGGCACAAAATGAGCCTCCTGTTAAATGCTAACACCACGTTTGAATTACCATCAGCAGTGAATTTATTTCTATACAGTATTACCTTGTTGTTAAAAAGAAAAACAGAATAAATAACTTTGCAAAAGCAAATCACTTTACTCAGTTCCTCACAGACTCATCAACATGATGGATGATGTATATGTACAAAATAATTTGATACAAACTTGCTCATCAACCGTTGTGTCCTCATCATCACCGGACTCAGAGCCGGTAACATTAATTTAATCCTGGTCATCAAACTGGCCTCCATTGCTCTCTGAGGCTCTGTTCCAGTCCCACTAATGGGACCATTAACTGAGCTGGCTAGCTAATGGCAGCTTCAGCACAGCTAGCAGCAATACGCCAGTGGCCTCCGTGTTACAAGATGAACAGTCTATGTTGCAACAATCCCCTGGGCCTAACAGCAAGGCGCAGCCCCTGACTGGAGTTTGAGGTGTTTATTCTTTCTGCGACTAACGAATAAATGAAAACATGGTTGACTAAAACCATCAACTAATGGTTTTGTCAACTATTGGGGGGCAGCCCTAATTTGTACGAAAATTGCATTAGAATCTGTTAAATGCCCCCATTTTTCAAATAGATGTGATGGTACAGCACTGAGGAGTATTTTCAGGTTGTCAGTGCTTGTTAGTGCTGTGCACAATTTAACCATCAATTGTTTGTAATCAGTGCACCTGCAAAAATGCAGTCCAAATCAAATCAATCCAATTAAATTATCTGAACTAGCTGCTGTGTAATTGTAGCCATGCTCGTGTAAAAAACAAAACAAAACAAAAGATGAGTACCAGTGTTTTTATTTTCTTCTCTCCTCTCGCTTTAGACACAACAGGCGAGAACATTGCTGAGTCTTTGGTGAACGAGGGCCTTGCCACAGTCCGCAGGGAAGGAATCAGAGGGAACAAGTAAGATTCTTGCTTCTTTTTTCTCTCTTTGGTAGGACAACTCAAGAAGTAAACACATTTAGATAAATTTATGTACACTGATTTATTTTAATCCAATATCCCAAGCAACATATACCTGCACCATATGTCATAGTTTCTCTTTGGGATATCTAATTGTTGTATATCAGATTTTGTGCCATAATCAGCTATGTTTGCTTGACTGACCTCGAGTGAGACTACCATCATAAATGCGTTTCTTCCAAATTAGTTTGCTCAGTCAGTGTGGTTGAAGTAATTTTGGACGTCAGAGCTGGTTTTAGTTTGCTACTCTGCACTTTGTTTCCCAGAATGAGAGGAAATCGCTTTTGGCAACATGATGTAATCTTCTGCTTGCTAAAGCTTGTAGCAGGACAACACTGGTAAATCTGTGGGGAGATATACATAAGTCCTCAGCTGGTAGACTGTAGAGAATTGAGATGGAGCTGTGCTGTCCCAGATGGTGGCAGTATTACCCTGCTGCTACAATGATGTCCCTCTGAAACCCTTTTCTGCCACATTGCCCTTATGCAGTAATCCCCTAAATACACTTGCACACCCAGCGCTATATGACAAAGTACTGTATATCCCCCCCAGTGGCAGTATTTGCACATTACACACATTACAAGCAATTTGACTCATGCTGCTACATTTGTATCTTCCAACATGAACAGAGATGATGGGAATATTTTGCCACTAATGACCCATTTGAAGCATTCTGTGCAATGGCCCAGAACAAGCACTAATGTAAATGATGCTTTAAGTGTAAGCGGGCATCATTTGGCCAAAGGGGGAGGCCCATTATTCAGTGAGGACCTCAGGCCTTAGTTTTTCCCTCAGTACACTAGCCTCCAATATCATTACCCCTCGTGACTGGCCGCGTTGATCACACTAACAATGATGTGATCATAATTATGGGGATTATTATAATGATGATGGCTTTGGACAGTGCTGTTAAACTTGTTCAGAAGCTGACTGCAGCTTGGGAAAACGCTTCACAATTTAAGGGTCGGGGCCTGGTGCTCCAGAGCAGGCTGGGGCACCGTGGTCCAGGGCTGGTTTTCACTGGTTTATTAGAGCAAGAATGAACACACACACACTCTCTCAGGCGTGTGTGGTGTGGATTTTTTTTTAGCACCTTATTTTTTGTTGGATTTTCAGATATGGATTCAGCAACATGTGGCAGTAGCACAGAGCAGCATGTACACATTTTATTTCCAGTAATTCCATATTTAAATGGTAAGGGTTATGTAAATGGTCCACTCTTCCAGATTTCTGTCAAAAATGATTTCTTCTTCCCACATATTTCAGCTGTTTGTGTTAGGCAGATTTGTATGTATTTAGATCACACAAGACCCTTTTCCACCACATTAGCTCTGGTTCCTGAACCAGAGCTACCAAGAATCAAAGTTCCAAGAATCTTGAATTAACATTCAAGATTCTTGGAACTTTGATTCTAGCCATCAGCCCACGTTTTCTCCAGTTTTGAGTGAATCCGTTGTAATCAAGGATGCTGTCAACAGATGGTCGTGCACTATGCGCCACGACTCGTAGAAAATGTGATTCCCAGTTTGGTTCCCAAGATTAACGTGCTACTTTTGGGAACTAGACTTGGGTGGTATCTATCTATATTTTTCATAGCTTTCTGACATTTTACTGGGGTATATGATAATTATGGCACTGCAGAGAGTACTGCCTCAATGTAGGCAGAGCTGATCGCCATTGCGGTACTATTCCACCAATTGGGAAGCAACACACACATGCACAGGTGCTTTTAACATTTCAAAATTAAGTGTGTGAATCCAGAACTCGGGCGGTTCCATGTTGGTGGAAAAGGCCTAATGAGATGAGCTTTTTGGTTTCTGTTGGAGGCGTCATCATTTGACAGAGTTTCATTTTAACTTCATCAGGCATAAAAAGTGCTGTCCTTGGTGCTGAAACATAATTTGGTAGAGACGCAGTCATCAATCTCCTTTATTCAGTCTCACATCTCAGTCTGTGTCACTCAGTCAGACTGCTTTTCTTTAAAAATGTTTTATCCATTCACCGAGGTGGCTGGAGCTGGAAAATTGGTCAGATTTCACGCCATTACACTTTCCTTTTGAAAAATTAAAACCACAGGCCATGTCAGGCAGGGGGTTTGACTGATTGGCTTATGTAACGCCCACCCACCAGAGCAGAATTGACATGGAGACCAAGTGTGCTTTATAACCCCCAGTTGCTTCCTTTTTAAACTGGACTCCCAGAGGAGTGCCGGTTGAGGGGTGTAACTGTCTGAGGGATGAACTGTGCTCATTTGGGCCTCACTGCTCACTAGGAATGGAACCCTTCCAGTCAAGTACGCTGGGGAACATGACTTCCTGCACCCTCTTCAAACTGTACAAAGACAACAGGGAGCTGTAAAATGGTTTGCTAAGGTTCAACACTTTGTACCTGTTTTAAGTATTTTTGGTTGCACAAGGGACCCATATGGAGATGAAAGATGTAGCCTACAGCGTGCAAATATAAGGGAATTGGAAAGTTTTCTTTTTCTTTGTCTTGGCCCTTTTGTTACTCCAGTATTCTTGCTCAGTGTTGCACTTTCTTCCCCATCAATATCTGTTTTCATTTGAAGCAATGTGTTGGTTGGAAGGAGTTGCTGACCTAAAAAGAAACCAGTCTATTTGGAGACAAGCATAAGTTCACTATCGTCTGCCTCCACACATGAAGTTATTTCTATATCTTTACCAATCTCTGCTTGGGAGTTGCTTTCCATTTATTTCTGTGGCCTCCCAATGTCTGCTCTCCTTGATTGCATTGTTAGTCTCTCCCACTCTATCTTTGTAGCGTTCTGTTCTGTTAAGCGTTTAAATGCTAAGTAGCTTAAGCACAATTGACTTCTTACAGAAAGTTCCACTGTTGTTGCTCAGTAAGCAAGAAACTGTTTCGATTCAATTTGAAGTTAGTGGCTAAATCAGTGTGGAGGGGAAAGAGAAGTTGGCGGCTTTTGGGCACGAGTCCAAATGCCCAATTAGGAGCATACAGCTGGAGAACAGGCTACATGTGTGTTTTAATTGAGACCCACTTTGTTGCCTCTCCAAGCTCTAGTCACCATTGCTGCTCCCATATCAATCGGGCAGCCTCTGCTTCTTGGAAAAACAAAAGCCTGTTGGCCATTTGAAGTAATGAATAATTAAAGTTGTACAAGGGCCCTCAAAAAGCATTAGGCTGCACAATTTAGAGAGCAGGCGATGGAATTAATTGTGGCGTTTGTAGCCAGCTGCGTGGTTGCTTATGAAGGAGCTGTCAAACACTGTTATTGTCTCTTCCCAAAATGCTCGGCTACATTTTTTAAGCAGTTATAATCTGGTCATCAGCTGGTTGCCACTAAAACAACAGTGGAGTTTGTTAGGACGAGCACTTTATGCGGCTCTTAATTCTGCAAGGCTGGTGTCTCACCAAACCCTCACTTATACAGTCCCATTCTTTTAATGAGCACTTGTTTGTACATGTTGAAGTTAACACCCAGTGACAGTTTTGTTCAGCTACAACTGATGAACTGTAATGAACTCAACATGATAGAAGTTACAGACCTTTCACATTGGACTCAAGTCGTTGTAATTGTAGTTCTTGTAATGCTAATATCTGCCTATTGGGACAATAACACAGCCTGGATAAAACCAATTAGAACATGTTTAAGTTAACAAGGGGTGCAAAGCTTTCTGCTCATTAGGTACGGTGACTTTCCCTCTTTGACTGGTGTGAAATTAAATGCAAGCACACTAACCATTATGATGTATTATATATATTTTTCAAGCAGGTTGTCAAGAGTTTAATGGCACGCAGACCCTCAAACCATCTTTGTAGACATGTTTGTCACCTAGTTAATAGCAGTATATTAACTCAAATAACACTGTTGCACTGAAGCTGTGATGGTTCAACGGCATTTTCGTTTTTTTCAAAGCTGGTAAGCAGCCATCTGTGAAAATTTCAATACCAGTTTCACTCGGCTGCAGGTTTCAGTGGTAGGCCAGATTTCACGCTACTTAACTAATTCATTGAAGTAAATTTCATAAAGTTTCTGTGGAGTTTTCATTTTGGTTTGGCTGTTTAAAATTAAATCAGTTGAACTGAACTGCTCATCTTGTCAAGGCAATTTCAGCCTTCAATTCTTCTGAAGGAGACGGCCTGGAAAAAGAGTGAAAATTCTTGTGCCATTATATTCACAACTTCTTTTATGCCTCTGCCAGCAAGAGCTGGCGCCAGAGCCTGTATGTTTTTGGGTTGTCTGTCCCGTTTTCGTAAATGCGATATCTCAGGAACTCCTTGAGGGAATTTCTTCAAATGTCCACTTAGACTCAAGAATGAACCGATTAGATTTTTGTTTTGGTGGTCAAAGGTCACTGTGACCTCAAGTCTGGCCTATTCTTGTGAATGGATATCTCAGGTATGCTTGAAGAGAATTTCATTACATCAGGCAGAAATGTCAAATTGGACTCGAGGATAAACTAATTTGATTTTGGTGGTCAAAAATCAAGGGCACTGTGACCTCAAGAAACACGTTTTTGGCCAAAACTTGAGACTTTATGCGCTATTATGACAACATTTTGCACAAATATCTAATGGGGCAAAATGAAGTTTGACATGTAATCAAGGGCACCTTCACAGTGACTTCATAATCTTCAGCTTTCTGTCAGTCCTCTGTACTCCTCTTTAAGTGAGACAGCATGTTTCAAACTGGAAATTATTCACTGGAATCATACACATAAATATAGTGATAAAAATACACTGAATACTCTTTAGTAGATTCCTTCCTTTTATTAAAGTCGTCACCTCATGTATTATATCAGTCTGGGCAGACATGGATGTGAACTGCAACTTGACTGGTTGGCAAAGGCATACAACCCTGAGGCACTAATTCTTGTTTTTACATTTGTTGAGAAGCAGCAGCAAAAAAACTCAAACGGATTGAAGTCAGTCATGTTGTAACAAGGCTGTACTGCTCAACTGCAGCGAGCAGCATATTTGGTTTGTCCAGAGTTCGACATGTGTTTTATGGGTCATCCTTTGCTTATGTCTTAAACTTTGCTTCTCCCTTGTATTTCCAGTCCAGAGCAGGCCAGACTCTGTGAATTGGAGGACCAGTCCAAGGCTTCCAAGAAGGGCTTGTGGAGCGAGGGTGGCGGCACACACACCATCCGCGACATGAAGTACACCATAGAGAATCCCCGCAACTTTGTTGACTCCCTGCACCAGAAACCTATCAACGGTAATCAGGAGGGACGTGCAAACATCCACACTGATGCACTGGCCTAGGAAAAAAGACACATGGCATATGAACACACACAATATTACACACGCCTCTACTTTCTCATAAAAGCCACATTTGCAGGCTGTGTCTGAAATTTTGGTTTAAGATATTTAGTTCTAGATATCCACTTCAGGGTATCTAATGGCACACTCTACATCACCCTTCTCCGGCTCATTCCTCGAGTCTCTCATCTCTGACCCCATCCCAGCCGTAATGTGCCACTCAATTCATTTCCAGGCGACTGCTGTTAACAGTGGCTCAGCTCATTTCACTACCCTTTAATTGAATGGGAAAATGAACAGGGGGAAGGCTGTTTCATTCTTTTATCCCTTGTTCTTACCATTCAAGAGAGACGGTCTGGGTTGTTTTAAAATTGAAGGCAGCAATCCAGCTAAAGCCCTTTTTTTAAAATGTGCACTGAGTTGCTGTGGTTGAAAATCGGAATACCAATTCCTCTGATCTGCTTATGCCGACACATGCACGGAAAGAAGGCATGCCGAGACTGAGAGAACCTGTCATCAAAACACCATTTAGGCGTGAAATGCCTTTCACGTAGATGACTCACATCCTGTCAAATTTCTCGAAGTACTTTAGAGGTCAGGAGCAACATTTGAATGATATGATTTTGGAGAAAAATACGATTAATACCTCAAAAGCTTTTCAGATAAATTGACCTTGTCTAAAGTCTTGATGTGTTGCTTTATAGCGTAGTCAAAACTTTAAAGTGATGGATCTTTCGAGTATCAAGCACTTACCTCTGTAGGCTTGAAAGGTAGCTGTGAAAAGCAAACACTCAAATGAAAAATGTTGTTTCCCTCTTTTCTGGGAAAATGGCTGTGGTCGTTTATACTGGTTATAGTGGCTTTCAAAAGGGACCAGTATCAAAACATTGAGAGAATTTTCTCAAATGCATTTCTCTATTGTTCCTCTGTGGACTCACTATGTTCCAAACATTTATATGGCAGTATGGTTAAATGCACTACTTGCATCTGCTGGGTATTAGCTGTGTTTTTCTAACTAGTTTCTGAATCTACTACTCTGCTGTCAGTACATGAAGCATGTTCAAAGTTCTATTAACATTTTGTTACTTTCACTGCTGTGAAAACTTGAAATTCATAGCAGCCAGAATTAATTTGAGGTGACCACAGCCTTTTTATGCTGTGAAGCCTGTAAGCCTACACTAGTGATTTTGGTTGATCTGTCACTTTAAAAAGATAGTTTAGTTTTTTGAAGTGGGGTTGTATGAGTTACTTATCCATGACCAGTTTATAAGATGCTGGCAAGCACCTAAAAAATCAATATCAGTTTACATGTATACTGACCTTAAAACTGTAGGCATGCAATCTTTTGTAGGTTCTATACTGATTTTGGAAAAGTACCTCACACAACCCCAATCTGAACTATCCCTTCAAGTGGTGCCCACAGTCTGCCAAGGAGGTCATTATCCTCTCCTCTCTGAGAAGTACCAGAGAGTGACCCTTTAGCTGGACACTTTGATTCCACTGCTCAGTGAAACACTGTTTTTGGCAGATCACAGCTGTTATTGTTTTAAATTCAATGGGCTTCATGCAGGCCCTTGTTGAACAAGGTAATACATGTTGTGTTGTGTCTTCCCAGAATCAAAATAAATGAAACAAATTCAGACATTCACTGGTCAGGTCCGACTAACCTTGGGGCAGCTTTCTTAAAGAACCAGATACTGGGTTTACTCTGAACACCAAATCATTCAGTCAATCTCCACCCTCCATTTTCCAAGATGAAATATAGTACTTTTAAATGTAGTGAGACATGATCTCAAAAGGCATTAAAATGATTTGCAAAGGACTTTATTTTGGTAAGACGAAGGACCAATTTTCACTCAGTTTTGGGTATCGGAATAAATCAGTGGTCACATTAAATCATGGTTCACAATTCAGTTCAAATGAACAGAATTTAACTCACATTAAAATTCATGTCAGGGCACCACCCTTTGAAAAGGGTTTAATTGAATTTAATTTAATTTAGTCTTGAGCTTAAGATTGCTACACAAGATAAGTATGAACTTTGTCCAGCCCACAAATAAGCAAGTCCGTTCTGAGAGCTTGATGTCTGTCTGCTCATCATAATTCAAGAAACTCTCCCTCAAACACTTTAACATTCAGTTCTCCTTCCTCTCCCCAGCCATCATCGAGCATGTGCGTGACGGCAGTGTTGTTCGTGCCTTGCTGCTCCCTGACTACTACCTGGTCACTGTCATGCTGTCTGGAATTAAGGTAACCCACCACTCGCTTGCTGCACTCACTTGCTGCACTGAAATGTTGTTTGTAGTTGCGAGTACAGTAATAATTAGTCCCGAATAAATAAATGCAGGTGTGGATAAAAGGGCAGTGGTTTGACAGTTTCCACCACACCCCTTTCTTTCTTCACTTTACTGTCATAAAAACTATTAATAAAGTGTTTTAAAGTAAACAGTCCAGTCTCGTTAAGAATAAATATATAAAAGAAGACATTAAAAGGGTAACAGCTCATTTTTGTCTCTCCTCTGCGTCTGTTTGTTTCACCAGTGTCATTTCCGCTCCGCTAAATTTCCCCATCAATCTCTTTCACCAAGCCCAGCTTTGCCAATGGGCCACTCAAGATAACTAATCTTTTTCATCTCCCACTTGAAGATATTACATCCATTTCAAGGTGTTCTTTGTCTCGTTGTTCAAAGGCCTGTCTGCCCGTCGCGCCAGTTGTGTTTATATCTGTCTGGTGTTTTGCCACACTCTAAGGAGAATACAGATAGCATATACAGCAAGGTGACATCGGTTAAAAGTGGATAACAGTAGTACACAGAAAATAACAGATTATATCAAAAGACTGCGTGCACAGAAAACCTCCTGCAGGCACTTGTTGACTGCTGGGAATTGTAGTAGAAAGTAGAAATGTCTGCTTCTTTGGACACATTTTCTCACATTCCCTGATCCTTGCAAAAACACCTGTTGATTAAAGCACGAGTATTATTGTGTTAATGTGCGTTTTTCTTCCTTCTCAAGTGTCCCACGTTCAAGCGGGAAGCGGATGGCACAGAGACACCGGAGCCGTTCGCAGCAGAGGCCAAATTCTTCACCGAGTCCCGTCTTCTGCAGAGAGACGTCCAGATCATCCTGGAGAGCTGCCCCAACCAGATCATCCTTGGAACCATCCTTCACCCGGTAAAGACACAGGAGGCGGCGATGGGGGTGTCATTATAATTCAGATTTTCTGTCTCATTAATTGTCTTTTTCGGTGTCTGCCTGTTTCAGAATGGCAACATAACAGAGCTCCTGCTGAAGGAAGGCTTCGCCCGCTGTGTGGACTGGTCCATGGCTGTCTACACCCAGGGAGCGGAGAAACTCAGAGCTGCTGAACGGTATGTTACTGAAAGAAGCACATAATACATGGTGGCTGCGGGTCCTCAAAAAGTTTTAAGATTTCTTAAACTTACTTACTTGTAAAAATATTACATAGGCTTAAAATGGCCTAAAATTCACTCAAAGCCTAAGAGTTGATTTCAAATGCCTCAAATGTTAGTATTTAAGGTTTTTACTACTTAATGACCTTGTCATTTTGCCTTACTTTACTTTTCACATTTGATATTTATTTTCATCGCAAATTGGCCCTAAAATATAATTAAATGGTGGCATTAAAGTCTCAAAAAGTCTGATACATGTAGACACACTGTAAAACATAAGCGGTCATTTGAAAACAGCTTAAGAAGGCATCTAAAAACAGCCTGTGTAACACCAAGTCAGGCACAGACATCATGAAAAGATGTTTTAGGTGCTGTTTAAAAATTTTGACAGAGCCTGCCTCTTTGATACTTAACTTAACTATTTAAAGAGCCATTTTTGGCCATTTTTTTTGACTTGGCATCCATAGCTAGCCTAGGGAAACTTAAGACTAGTCGCTGGCAAATTTAGAGGAAAATGATTATGACGCACATTTTACAACAATGAAGATGAAAATTAAAATATTAGTAAAATAATGTATAGTATTCATTTCCATATAAGTTTTGTTGTCAAAGCTGTGGGGAGGGAGACACTGGAGAGGGGCAGAAATGCAGCAGGTTGCTGACCACTCGGGTAGGCTGTTACAGCAGGGAGCTTAGCTGTGGGGTTTTGGTTATCTAGAAAGCCAGCAGCAAAGGATCTAAGAGTTTGTGAAGGATCGTAAAAAAACAGGGAATCTGTGATGTAGGCGGTCCTAAACCATTGAGAACTTTGTATACAAGTAGAAGGACTTTAGAAAATCAATTCTAGAGGACACAGGCAGCCAGTGCAATGTAGCAAAGCTTTTGTTGAACTGGATTTTCTGTTAGATGTTTTTTTAAAAAGTATAGATAGTCCCAGGATGGTCATCCCAGTAAAAACACCAATGTCTCCTCATGCTTGTTGTTTTGATGAATTTAAATGAAATGACGGCTGAAGACAGTTCTTGTACATTTTTATTTATTTTAGTTACTTTTGTTATGTTGTTTTATTTCATTTCGGTTCAAATGTTTTTTCACAAGTTTTAGTTTTTTAGTTTTGTTTTGGTTGACTGTAATTACCTTCCTCTGTTCTGCTGTAATGATATTCATCCTCTGCAATTATTGCAGCAATGACTGTGAACTCATTATGTTGGAATTTTCCTCACTTTAATTAGCTTTTGTAGCTTTTTACAGCCAAATGGATAATTTTAGTCACTTGATTGAGCCCTTTATGTCTCAATATCTGGCTGACGTCAAGGGCTGCTGCTAATGATGATTATGTGATTTCATTCTTGGCCAGATCTGCTAAAGAGCGCAAGGTTCGCATCTGGAAGGACTACGTGGCACCCACAGCCAACTTGGACCAGAAGGACAGGCAATTCGTAGCCAAGGTGAGGTCCTGAAGTGGCTTTTATAAACTGTGTGCCCTCTCGTGAAGGTACTTCTTCTTTGGCCCCTAACATGAAGTCTTTGGAATTGGATCATCTTGCTTCCATTGCACGTCCTACCTTACCTTTACGCTACAGAGAAAACGCAGGAATAAGGAATAAAACTCTGAGCATGACATGCAGAGATTATCCAGCATGAATGAGACTTGGCTGGTCACTTCCCTTGCTTCCAGCACTTGATGTCTTCAGTGGTGTTTACAATATTCTCACAACACTGCAGCAAAAGTGGCACCACTTTGAGGCTTCTAACAAATTATATCCTCCTGACACCTCTTATTTTAACATTTTCACCCCTTACTGAATACAAATAAATAAATAAATAAATAAATAAAAATCCCTTCACTGAAGGTACTAGGTAGAATGCTTAACTGCAACCTTGAAGGACTCCCCAGTCAAATTAGGGCCAAATTACTGGCGTATACGGTAGCAGCAGCACAGAATGACCCACAAAAGCCAAGAACTAGAGATATTAGCTTTGGAGGTTATTGGCTTGGGCCTCAGGGGTAAAGTGTCCTTAATATCAAATACAAGGGGAGAGCTCTCCTTCCCAGTTGTCAGCACACATTAGCTCAAATCAAGTGAGATGGATAGATAGATTTTGGTAAAACGGATGACTTTATTGGGTCAGAGTTGAAGCTTTAACGCAGTAAAGCGACTCCAGCCTTAAAACATCAGCTTTAAATCTGGTCTCCTCTGTGTGCATTTTGATGATGAGTTGCAGCCCACCCTTCCCTCAGTTGATATATATTCTCGTAGGAATGGAAAAAAAAAAGTTTAATACCTCTAAAGTTTGCCTTCTGTCTGTGTTTGCTCCTTCCAGACCCTGAACTTTTAAGACCCTGAAAAATTCATGGCTAGCCCGAGGGTTGCATAAAAGGTGTTGCTTTGACAATTTGCTTACAGAATGAATTTGATAAACTGCACACGCATAAAGAAGGCGCAAAAAAAGAAACTATGTGTGTGTATATTTTTTTTTCCCCTGAGTCAGAGGGAAGAGGCTAGAGAAAGGATAAAACATTTATATTAACAGTGTGAGCTGCTCTCAGATCTCTCTGAACCCCCTCAATGAAAGAGGGTTGGATGTGGGCAGTTGGGGGGGGGGGGGGGGGGGGGGGGGGGGGATGTTTGGTGGTGAGCTCAGGAGGGCGTATGAAAAAGAGGCAGAATGATGGCAAAAAAAAAAAAAGGTAGAGCCGCTGAAAAAGAAATTGAAAGTGAGTTTGTGTGGAGGGGTATACGGAGACTTAGGGGAAGAAGGATGAAAGGACATGAGAAGTGAAAGTCAGGGAAAAAAAACCCCATCAAGATCCCTGGCACTATGCATGTCCTCTGTCTGGTATCCTTGCACACTTTTTTTTACTGCTGTAGTACTGCACTGCTGATACCACCAGTTAAACCTTGGTGATCTCTGTAGGACTTTTCTCTGTCCTCTTTTCCTTGGCAGCTGCTGTCCCCCAAAACAGCCACAAAGAGACTTGCTCCATGTCAGCTGCTGTTGTGTTAGTCTGGTCGTTTAGGGAATTAAAAAGCCACCAGCAGTGCCCGGGACACCACGCCTTTAGCAAAAGACTTCTCCAGATCATGTGGTAAAAATCAAACAATTTTCGATATATATGAAAATATGATCTAAGGCAGAGGTTTTCAAAGTCTGGTACTGCAGACCTCCTCTCAGACAAAGCTTGGAAAGAGCCCCCCTCCCACCACCCCCCAGCTTGCTTGTTAAGTTTCGCTCATTTCTTAGATGTCTTGTGATCGTGTTATTTGATCCCATAGACACTCAACAAGTGAGACAGATAGATGTTGCTGTTTCACATAACTACAGACCACAAATACATAAAAAGTCTGTTCAAAGGCATTTATTAGTAGTTTGGGGAAATTTTACTGGTTTTCCCAGTCAGAAACTGTCTCTGAACTATCTCTTTGACCAGATCTCACACATTTTGACTAGTCTATGTGATCGCCTTTTGATAATTAATGTAATAGTTCTTCACTTCAATTCACCGACCCCCTCCTGAAACTGTTTAGAGCCCCCCCCATAGGCAGGCCCTGCATTGGTCAAAGCCGAGAAACAAAAAATATCTGCAGACACATCTTAAACTTAGTTTTAGTCTCTGTACTAAAATTCTCAGGCATCCTGCTGTAAATGTTGGCCTAAATTTCCACAGTCACCATCTTCTTTTTAAACTTCTTTGTTACAAATGTTATCTCAGAGAAGGCTAAAGAAACCAGAAAATATTCACTTTTAAGCAGAACACAGAATTTAATACTTGACATCGATTGGTCATTACAGCTCAACATGGGGTTTGCATTTATGTGAAACTATCAAACATTTTATTTGACATTTTCTTATCGCTATTGATGACGTCTATCGGTGATACATTTCACTCTCGTTTGATCACCCACGCCTATCTTATAATGTATAGAATTTTTGTACCTCGCTCTCACTTAAATACCAGTCACATTCTGAATTCGACAAACATACCCTAAAGTATTTTTCTATTTAGTGAATAAATTCCATCTGAGAGAACATGTTGCTGGCTATGATAACCGTGTACTTAGACTGTAATGTGCATTCAATAATGGAAATATATATGACTTTTCTCTGTTTTGATATTGGCGTTAATATTATATCACCAAGCCATTGGTCGTCCTGCTGTCAAAATATCTGCAAAATATCGGTCAGCCTCTACTAAGGAATTTGGAAAAGTTGCTCATAATGGAATCAGGGGCCTCTAAACTGGTGTTAGGACTGTCAAACTTTTTGTTAAAAGCGTCAGACAGCTGATGGAAAATGTCATGCTGACCCTGCAACTGCTTGAGCCATTTTAAAACTAAGTACATATTGGACAGGCTAAGGTTACCCAGGCCTGTCATTGCCCGTCCATACTTGTGACATTTGTCGGCGCCTAATGCTGCAATGCACCGACTCTCCCAGGGACACATCTATCCATCAATCCCATCATCATACACTCCGCCCCTCTTCTCGTCCACTCTACTTTTCACTTCTTATTATCTGAGTGATGGATAGAGTGGAGAGAGCAGAGCAGGTCCAATCCCCACAAGTCAGTCCTGCTGACGCATCTTCCTCTTTGACTGTCTCGCCTCTCTCCTCCCACCTCTGCTGGGACTGGAGAAGTGGATGTAGGCCACGTCCCAATAGTCTTCCTCTCCCCTCCTTTCCTTTCCCCTCCCCTCCTGTCCCCTGGGTAAACACCGACCAGCGAGGTGATGGATAAAAGGTGACGTGGTGTAAACCCCTTCACCAGCCTCTCGTCACTAGCTTGCCAGGATCTCTGCTGCTGTTGCTTTTAGGTCGACCTGGAATATGTAAAAAAAATATATGTATATAACAATTCAAAACTAATATCTGAGGATTGTATGGAGAGTAACGATGTGTTAGGCAGTTGTATAGATATTTTTGTTGTGCAGATACAGATACTGTCCATATGGGTTTATAAGTACACTATACATTTTTATGCTAGTACAAATGCAAGCCCCAGTGTCTTAATTGAAAGGGTAACTTCAGTATTTTTCAACCTGGACAGTAATTTTTTTTATGTTTTTGTGTCTAAGTGACTATTTGGACAATGAATTTTGAAATTGGTCCAGTATTGAGGGAGAGCACTGCAGCTGGCAAAATTGAAACTGATGTGCAATGCAATCCCTCTGGGTAATTGTGCCGCCCAACTAGGTCCACCAAAAGTTCTTGTTTTTTCTACTGACAGGCTCAGACTGTTATTGTACCTGTCTGACAACACTCTGGAAAGGATTGTTTTTTTTAAAGATAAAGATCCTTTTTGTTTAACTGCTACATTGCTCTGTTCAAGGTGACCAACAGTGTTGTGCATGAACGCACTTAAAAAGTGCACATTCATGAATGTTCTTATGGTTTGGTGAATGATGCACTGAACTGTGCAACTAGTAAACATCGCTCAGGTCGTCAGCTGATTTTAAGAAAGTGTGATGCAGAGAGACCGTGTGTGTATGTCCCAAAGTGCTGACATGATATAAAAACTGTCTTTGATCGTGTAGCATGAAGTGTGTCTCACTGTTACAGTGAGAAACGCTCATCAGTCTCATCTCCCTCTTCGTTTTGTGGTTCTGATGCATTATGGTGCGTTCAGTTTGAACTGGAAAGTCAGAATTTTCGAGTTCCCAGTTGAAAATTTCAACAAATGTTTTGCTGTCTGCTGTAGTGTAAAACATTCTTAAATTGTTATTGATATAAGTTATCCTGGCCAAAACAAAACACGTGACTATTGCACACCATTTAGAATGAAACAATGGAAGAAATTAATAAGAAATAGTTCACTTTTTGGACTCTGAATTTAGTTCAAAATTGTGAACTAGTTCATTTTAATGTCTGAACTGAATTTTGAACTGCTGCCTTGATGGGTTTTAGACCTCTTAAAACACCAAAAGCAAACAAAAAATTGATCAAGGCGGTGGTAGACCAGAGAGGACTTTAAAAAAACAGGTTTACCTCTGTAGAGATACTTTCAGACACTTAAAAATAATCTGAACCTGTCGTTGGCAAAAAGAAGCACTTTTAGTGAACGTGCTTTGATGGTGCACAGTTGCCTGGAGGGGTTATCTTGTAGCTCAGTTTTGCTTTTGCCGTCAGCAGCGGTCTCCCTCAACACTGGACAAATGTCAAAAACTTGTTGTCCTCATTAGTCACTTAGACACAAAAACTTGGGAAAATAGAGTCCAGGTTGAAAAATATAGAAGTTACCCTTTCAATGTGTATCAGACAATGGCATTACACATAATATTGGACGAAGCTGTCATAGCATTTCAGATATTTAGATGAAAATCCATATGAAGTTCAGTGTTACTCTTGAATTACATGATACCTCACCTCTGATAACACCCCTGAGTTGTGTAGTAGTTGTATAAATGTATTTTCTGGCCAATGTGAGTAAAAACACTTGAAGAGAAGTGCTCTTTAATGTACTGGTGCAACAGAGCAATTGAAGGTCTTGTTGAATAGAGAGCAAATAGTGAACGTTAACAATGGTTAAGAGGGAAAGAGATGACACGAGGGCCTCTTTTGGCTCTTCATATACTTTATGTCCCAGTTAAAATACGTCAGACAGAATGGTTACAAGGTCAGACGTCTTCTTTAAGAAATTAAAAAGTCACTTTTTGGTTGATTGGTTCGTGCCCCAGTTAAAATCAGTCAAGCGATCAGGTCACAAAGTCTCTAGATTGTTGGTTCTCAGGATGATGTCTTCACAAAGCAGGTGCATACTAATCAGCAGCACCCAGGGGTGACGTGCCAGCTGAAGGTGTTTCTCCAAGCATCTAAAACGCCACCAGTTCATGTGAAACCATGTAATTTGGGTGACAAATCATCTCCACTGGCAGCAGGACTGAAACACTGCCATAGGTGTTGCTTTTGAGAGTGATGATCTGACATGAGTAATGAGTAGGTCCTGGCTAAGCCCTCGCCTTCGCCCCGCGGTTAAAACAAACTTAATAGATTCGACTGACAACCAACAACAGTCCCTGACAGCAGCCGAGATCCTCCTTTCGCTGTGACTGATCCTGGCCACTGCAGATGTCATATCTGCTGTGGACAGAGGGTGGCAGTAGATCCCCACCTCTGGAGTTTCAGATTTAGACCAGTGAGTCATGCTGCCCGCCTATTTGTCTTCTCTGCCTGCTCACTCGACCCTCATGGCAGCTACTTTGCAAAGACTTTTTGCTCTATTTTTTCTATCTATCCCCCATCTCTTCCCTCCGTCTCCCCTCTTGTGATATTTGCTGAGAGATTACACTGCGTCTTTTTGGCTCGCTCCGTCTCTCCGCTCCTCTGTCTTGCCGTGTGTTGATCTGTCCTCCTTCGCCTCTCTCGTCTCGCCTCCCCGGCTGATAATTAGCCCGTAAATGCTGAGCCATTTTCTCCTGCTCCTGCCACATTCTCCCTCCTGCACTTTATTTACTTGGGCAGGCCACAAAATGACCTTGTTACTGTGTGAACGCGTGTAGGCTGGTGTGCATGTTGCCGTGTGCATGCCTGCTCCCCCTCACACTTACTCACTGCATCCCCCCCCACCCTACTTGCTCCCTATGTCTCTGCATCTCTCCCACTCAGCTCAGTGATTAGTATATGATGTATTTTGGCTGCTGTTGTGGGCAGCCTATTTAGCATGTGGGCTGGTCTAATTTCTGTTCTCTGGTGGCAAATGCAATGGCTGATTTGTTTTCACGCAATAATGAATGTCCCAGAGAGCCCCACCACACCTGGATGTGTCTGCCACGCATGCTATCAACTCCAATCTTAATAACTCCAAAGGGTTTTTTGGTTGTTTTGTTTTTCCACCACACTGTCAGCCACACAAACACCCACACCGTCCGAATTGTGCTTGAAACAGACCAGCATCTCCCACTTTTTAGGACTTCAGCTCGAGCACAGCCTACATATGAACCGCGGTTTGAGTGATGATGAGGCCATTTAATGCACATGTGGGTGGCAACATGTGTAGGGCGATTGATTTCTCTGTCTCTTGCAAGCGGCCTACTTAAAGGCTCTGGGTTTGGATGCCTCCTCCATCTCAGTCACATTATACCCCCAATCTGTCTTCTTTGCTTGGGAGGGCACAGGCACACAAGAAAGTCACATACGTAGACTGAGGCGATGAGTTACAAATATTTATTCCACACTATTATTATTTCTACAACCCATATGCAGTTCTGAGAGCTTCTGTTGGTGATTTTCTTCATTGGGATTTAATACTGTAGTTACATACCCGTGTTAATTTTGACAGCGCATCTAAATGTCATTTAGTTTTATATATTTTAGTCATTTAAATGGTTCCAGTTTTATTCTTGTTTCAGTTGACTAAACATTATAAGGTGTTAAAGGAGAAATCTGTGCTAAATCATAATCATAATAATGATCGTCATCGTAATGATCATCATATGTCGTCAGATTAAAGAAACATGCCAAGTTGAAATACTTGCTTCTCTGACAACAATGCTACAGCCGAGGTGTTGCCCTTTGAAATGTCTATTCTAACCTGTAACTTGTGTTGTTTTCCCACATTAGAGTTCAAATTAATGCTGAAAGTGTCTGTTCATAAGTAGTAACAAATCATTGATAATCTCTTAGAAGGCGTAGATGTTAATAACGATTAATTAGAGCAATATGTTAGCGGAGCCTGGAAGGCAGTAAAGCAGGCAGTCACCGAACTCCAGGTTATGTATTTTTGGAGCAGGGGGCTCCTGTAATATCTTGTATACTATATTTCTGCTCCTTTCTCCCATAATAAGTATTGAGTATACAACATGTCTTCTTTTTGTTACTTATTTGTTTCAGGACATTGAAACTTAACGCTAATCTGTAGCGCATCTATTGATCTTTTAATTTAAGATCTAAGATTAGCAACTAGGGTCATTCACTTGTCTTTTCAGTACTGCAGTGGTTTCTTTTAGCTTGTATTGTTTTCAAGTTTAGTGAAAACACTCGGGTCTCAGTTTGGGTTCGCTGATAAAATAACGCTGTTGTGTTTATCCTTGCATGAATTTTGGAAAGATTTGTCGGCAAAAGTTGCTTCAAGTCATCATAATTTGCTTTTTAATCATGCTCTCGTCTTAGCTTCAGTGAAAAAATGTTCTTGACAAGAATTATGTAATCGAAAGTAATACTAGACCAGTGGTTATCAACCTTTTTGAGCCATGCCCCCGAAAATAAACATGGTAGTGTCTGAGACTGCCAAGACTGCCCAAGATTGCTTTCTTGTCGCTTATGTTGACGGTCCTTAAGGGTCTGACATCACTGAGAGCTGCTTCCTGGCTCTCATTACATGCTCCTCGCCACAAAATTTTATTTTATTGTCCACAACCATCTGGCGACCCCCAGAAATGATCTTGTGACCCCCTTTGGGGTCCTGACCCTCAGGTAGAGAACCACTGTACTAGACTAATACCCTTGTTAACTTAATTTAACAGCTGTATCCTTGAACATTCACCTGATACCTGTTATAAATCGTGTTTGCTACCTTTGCTACACAGAAATAACATTTAAATGCCAAACATAAATTAGTGAGTGTCTTCAGTTACACTTGCAAAGGTCTCCAGAACAAAGTGCTGCCAGCCCGGCTGTGTAATGCCTCCACCCGTCTATCTTTAACAGGATGTTTGTGTTTAAAGCTCCTTCTCTTGCACTCCGTCTCCCTCTTCCTCCCTCTCCCCCCTTCTGGTGCCAATCCCCCAGATAGCACAGTGTCCTCGCTCTGTCCTCCAAACCTTGCCGGCCTGCTGGGACGACTTAGCTCGCTTACTTACTCAGTCACTCAAGGATCACTCTTTCTTACCTCGCTCTCGGTGGCGTCCGCTCGTGACAGCGCACGATCTGCACTGTCACTCTCCTTCCGCCTTTGAATAGATCTCTTCCTCTCCATTTATCCTTTACCTGCTCCTTCACTTCCCATCTTTATTTCGGTCCATCTGCTCACTCACTCACCAAAAATGCAATGCCGGTCTTTTTGCTCCATCCTGCAGGGGTGGTATTTTTCTCACCCTTAAGGATTTATGTGTTTTTTGGACCCTAAAATTAATTTCAAATTGAGTTTCTTGTCCTCTTTGTGGTGCTTTATGTTCACCTTTCTGCAATTATTTGACTCAATTCTTCTCTTTCTCTCTCCCTCCAGGTGATGCAGGTGGTCAACGCAGATGCCATGGTGGTTAAGCTGAACTCTGGGGAGTACAAGACCATCCACCTGTCAAGCATTCGGCCCCCTAGAATTGAGGGAGAGGTACAAACAATCCTGTGTCTGTCTGCTTGTATGTGTGTGCACAGCTTTGCACAAAGCAAACGGCCACTTGTGTGTGAATAAGTGACTGAATGTGTTTATATGTGGGAGAGCTTGTTGGTCCTGCACGGCCGGCCAATTCATTAGAAGGCTCCACAGAGACAACTCGTGTCACTGCTGTCTGGGATGTCTTGACAGAGCTGGTTTATTTTCATTTGAAGTCAAACACAAGCTGTTTACATCTCCCTGCACACATTCCTGAATATTTATCCATCTCTCTTCCCTTACACCCCAGTCTCGTCTCTCTCTAAATGACCGTGGGAATAAATTTGGCCACTTGGTGGCGCCCCTGCAGTTGGGGCACATGCAAACACAGTGAGACACTTGCACACACCCAGTGGTTGCAGCACTGCAGAGAGTGAGGCGGATCGATTTTTCTTTTTTTTTGTCTTTCCCCTCCACACTCCCCCATTTTTCTTTAGAATCGCTTCAAGCCTGTGAAAACATAAACCTACACATACATGCTTACACTTAGTTGCAACAGGGGAGATGTATATTTCTCTACATGATAAGGAGAGTCTGAAAAATAACCTAGGACACAGAAATCTGCTGTCCTAAATGTCACAGTCCCACTCTGTCCACATCACTCACCTCCTCAACTAACTTGTCAAACTTGAGACCTCAAGATTTTGATACAAGCAGGGTTTTGGGGTCCTCCTGCAGAAAAAAAAGTAATTTCAAAGACCTTGGGTCCTGCATTCTGGTGACGAGGGCTGCAAAAATATTCATATTTAAGAAGCTTTTATCAAAATGGTTGGCGATTAATTTTAATAGCTGCCAACAAGTCGATAATTGACTAATCGTTGCATCTCAACTGTTGACTTTTAAAGAATGTACCCTGCAACAACATTTTTTTTTTAATGTACAATCCTTAGAATTTTTCTTTTCATCCTCAGGAAAGAGTACAGAATAATTGGCCCCTCTGGCCTGAACTTGTTTGGATCCCTGGTATGAACTAAAATCAGTTTTCTTCTTTCATTGATTCCCCCCCCCCCCCCACCTCGCACTTAAGAGAAAATTACGCAGTAGATTTTACAAAATGTATACCTCTCTTCTCCAGGGCTAAACAATAAGAATTGCTAGCCTGCCCAGGGCAAGTAAATCTGGCAACTCACCTGCCCAACTGGGCAAGTGGTAAAAAACGAATTGGGCCCTAGATTAAACATGACAGTTGACTTAAATCTTTGTTGTCATTTAATAATCGGTAATTAAACGGTTTTTACAGGGGCAAGTAAAAATTGGCTTTGGGCAAGTAGATGTGAAAAAAACCCCATTAACAATGAATCCTACTGTCCTTTAGAACTTTCCTTAAGAAATGCTAGTTCTTCTGTCCAGGATGTCAGGATGAAATTAGCTCGAGTATTTCTTTCTCTTAGTACTCCGTTTCCCTCATTTCTCTCTGTGTCTGTCTCTCACCGAGAAGGACGAGACACGAGCATGCATTTATTAAGGAGAATTGTATATAGCTGGCGTGAGCAGCCCTCTTCCGTGTCACGTGCATGCTAGAAAACAACATTTGGTGTAGGTGTATTGTTGGCCAGGTGGAAACGGTAGACTATCAAAGTCGTAGGGCTTATACACGCTGTACAGAAAGAGGTTGTGGTAATGAAAAAGGGAAAAATAATGTTATAAATTGGGAGAAATGCGAGAGAATTGTAATCTCCGGAGGAAACTAGGAGGGGGCATTGAAAAAGAGTAGTTTACAAGTACGCTCCTCACCCTTCCCTAATCTAATCAAGGAATGTATTGGTTAAAATGAATCCCTTTTCATTACTGCACATTTGAAACTTGAATAGCTTATTCTTTCAAAGCTTTCATTTCAATATCATGTATTTATTTTTTAGAAAAGCGAGTTATCAATTTTAATTTCTCAATTACCCTTGGCGCTTGAGGCCTCTAAAATGCTATCATTTTGAAAATAACAGGCTCAAGATTTCTGAAAAATGTCACTCCCTTTAATTAGAAAGTTTAGTGTCACAACAGTAGTTACTTCTTTTTATCAGGCGGAAAGTTCCATGTTTCCAATGAAACCCTTCTCTCCGTTCTGTTGAACACATCTGAGGCTGTTTGACAACTGTTCCTGTAGTAGTCGACACACTGTTTACTGTAATATCCGTTTATGAGCAACTCATGCTTCACATCTGCCTGTTCAAAGAGGTATGAGACAGAGAGGGTGTTGTGCTTGTAGAAAACGGCTGTAAAAGTCACACTGCAGAATGTCTGCAACAGCCCTTTACTTTCTCCGTTTTGATTGTTTTTGTTTTATTGACTCCCTCTCTCTGCTTGTTTCCTCATTTTATGGTTTACTCTTTCCTGTCTTTTCCTCTTTATTGTTTGTCTAGTTTTTATTCTCCTTCCTCTCCCTCCGTCCACGTCTCTGTTTACCTCCCTCTCTCCCCCCAGTGTCGTTAGTGCTGCGCATCATTAAGAGACTGCTTTGTATCTCTCTCTGCCTCCCTCCTTCCTTCTGCTCTCTCCTACTCTCCCCTTCTCCTCCGCAGTCACTTTCTCCTGCCGTCCTCTCCCTCCGGGTGTGCACGCTGTGGTCAGATTGTTGACCTGCACCGTTGCCCTTCGTGTGTGTTTATTCTCCTTAGCTCTCTGTGTTTGTAACAAGCTTGTGGGCAAAAACATCTCTCCATTTTGTCTCACTGCCCTTTCTCTTGTTCCTTGCACTGCCTGGTTTTAGCTCCCAAGTCTTTTCTGCCCTCGTCCTTCCCACTTTTGGAGATGCTTTCTCTCTCCCATATTACTTTTCCTAATTTGCTTCTCTCCTTGCTTTCCACCTTTACAGTCCTTTTAATTTTCCACACTTTTGTCTCTTTGTGTCTCTCCTCATTATTTGTCCATCTCGTTCTGTCTGTCGGTGCCCGTCTGTATTCTGTCTGTTGCTCTGTCTTTGCCTGCACCAGATGCTTCAACAGTATGTGTTTTGTGCTTCATTACACTGTCGTATGTTACGGGGAGCCTGGGAGAGCGAGCCCAGATGTGAATGTTTGTGGTATTGTATTGGTGTTATATTGGCACAGTGTTTTGTTGCTATTTCTTGCACTTTATGCATATTTAATTGCTCTTGTGTGGTTGTGCCTCTGCTTTTTCATGTAGATACCCTGCATGTTTATCAATATCAGAATGTCTGGGTACCAGCTCAATGGGCTAGTAGAGAAATTTGTAGTAGCGTGGACAAAATATTACAAGGCCTGTAATGGTTAGGGTTGTCATGATTCTCCAAATGTGGTATAATGGCTGGTAAACTACACCGTGTCATCTTGCAAGTGTCTTTCTTTGCACACAGGCCTAATGCCGCAAGTAGGCGAGGTTGGAGAGAAAAAATGCCTACTAGGAGAATTGCGATTGATTTTGCTCATTGCTAATGATTTTCAATTTAATACTGAAATTGTGCCGATAATATCGTATACATCTCGAACCTGGAAGATCATTGTTCTGTATTGTAGATATTCTAGGTATTATGCAAATGTAACTATTTTAGTGCCTGATTTACATTAGTAACAAGTTAAAGGACCAGCGTGTAGGGTTTAGTGGCAACTTTTGGTGGTTGCGTGCATACGGCGAGAGGGGCTGTCGTCTGATGGGACCGCAGCTCCGACAATGGCGGATAGCTGCACAGTAGAGGCAACAGTTAACTGGGATTGGGCATGAATAAAATATTGATAAATAGTTTAACTAACTAGTATTTCTGGTGCCGACTAGCGAGGGCGTCAACATTTAATTGTGTAGTCGACTAATCATGCACATCCCTAGATCATGCACTAATAAAAACATACATGTGACTATTATATTCCATTTCTACCTTGAAGGAAAAAGCCTGTCTAAGGCTGCAGGAAAATGATGGCAACAGAAAATACTGAGGTGGTTTTATCATTTAAATTAAAACATGTGAGATGATCAGTTATGCCACAGCCAGTGCTTCCAGCTTTTGATTGCTGGAGGAGGATAGTCTTTTTTGGAGCTGGTGTTACATTAAAAAAAAAAATGCTGCTGCATTTTGTGGTATGATAAGGGTTGTTCATGGTGCTGCTGCTGGTTTTGTTTGTTAGCTAGTTATTTCTGTCTGCAAGCTAAAGAGCTGCCTGCCTGCCTTCCTGCCTGTCTGTAATGCTGTTGGCTCAGCTTTGAGTGTTGTCGCTATGGCAGCAATGCAGAGTTGTGATGAGCCCTTGGACTGTAAGGTAGAATAAAGGCAACTGACAGAAGCACTGAAATTTTTCCTGATATCTTAACTCAAAATGTTTTATATTCATGCATGGAAGTGAGAATTGTATGTCCAGTCTCATTTGCCAGCTGGGCTCATGTCTGATCACTAAATTAGGCAAGTGAGCTGTTACCTTAGGCGAGCAGGGGAACTTAATTTCATGCCCTGTCTGCACTCGTTTACAGATGCAGATATAGGAGTTCACTTTATATTATTGGAAGCCATTCTGGACGTTAATCTTTCATTATTGTTGCATGAATTATTTTGAAAAGCAATCAAATTTATCATTTAGCACCTCCAAATATTTGTAAAGTAGGAACACTTGGCAGCCTTGGCTTTACTAGAGATTGGACCGATCTGATTCAGTCTGATAGTCTTATGTGTTTTCTACTCAAAAGTGTTGTACTATGAAGCATGAAATGAAAGATAAATAACACCACTTTACATTTAACATAAGGGAAATGTGTTCCAAGCTGCCGTTCCAAAATACAGCTGGTGTGAAGAAATGTACCAGCCACCTCACTCATTGTTAAAACAATAAACCACCGCAAAAATGACAATTACCAACACAAACCATCAGGTTCTGAATCGGACTGCACAGTTATTTGAAAGTTTATCAAATTGTCACATAGCTTACTGCATTTTTTATATATAAATGCGATATAATATAATTATAATACAATATAATTTTAAATGAAATATTCTCATTTTGCTGATACGTCATGACCGACACATCACATCCTACAGACTTAAGAAAACTGTTCTTTGTTTGGCACAGATCCCCCCCCAAAATCACACCATAATCATTGCAGTATATTTTTCAATGAACTCTATCATTCCCTGCTAATAGAGCACATCATATTGCAAATGCAGTATCAGTCAAAGTAATCAGAATTGAACCATTGAACCGAAATTCAGTTATGTTATCAGCAGATACTGAAAATCCGAATTGGATTGGAACTGAAAAAGGATCAGTGATCGCTAGCTTTAACAAATTTAGTAGATTTTTTTTCCTCACTTGTTAAATAAAAGTGTGTTAGTGCACATGTAGAAGATCAGCGTGATGACATGCACAGACTGAAAAAGCCTGATTTTTGTGTTTGTAAGCAGCGGGGGTGATTCCTACCTCCAGGTCAAACGAGTGAGGGGTCACAGCAGGTATCTCTCAGCCAGAAGCTCTACACACTCTGACATCATGTTGGCTAACACTGTCACGAGTGAGCTGCCTTCTTGCTTACAGTGCAGCAGACAGACACAGAGACATGGTCATGGTGTGCAGCACAGCTTACACACACACATGCACACGCAGAGAGACATGCTTGGTTAAGCTGCATTAGCTTATGTCAGGAAACATCTTGGAAATTGGCGTCAGCATGCGCACAAACATGGATTACATAGACATGTGCTGTATGTGTGTGTATAGAGACACTCCAGGTGTGTAAGTTGGCACTGTAGCCAATCCATGAACCTCCCAGGAAATCTCCAGGGGAAACAAACTTGGTATTGTGACAGTCATGTGTTTATGTGTGTTTGTGTGCTGCATTTTCTCCAGAGGTCTGTAGGGATTTTCTTGTGCCAGTTGTCATTATTATCCCTGTCTGTCTGGACGTGTCTGTGCACTGTTTGACCGCGAATTCTGCAAGCGAGGCCGTTTATGTTTGCGCGTGCGTACTGTTCGGGGGTACCGAGGCCACATGCGACGTACCAGTGCACTGATGAACTGTGACTGTTCCTGCCAAGCCCCTCTCCTCCTCCTCCCATCTCCTCTTTAGACTCCCAACACCACACACAACTCCTCCCTCCCCTCTCGTGACCATACTAATTGTGCTCAGACTGACAGGTTGGTGAACCAATGGTGTCTGGCTGCAGCAAAACGCTCCTCTCCCTCCTTTTTCCTCTCGTTTTGGTTCCACTCCTCCCCAGTGTTACTGCTGTGGCACATCTTCAGATGTGAGTTATTTTGAGCCTGGGAGTTGGAGTCAGCTTTTTCTTCTCTTCCCCCCACCCCCCCTTTTTCCGTCTTCTCTCTCGTGTGCAGCAGGACAAGCCCAGCGTAAAACACGAGTGGGGAGAGATGTCTATGCTACTCAGTGACTCACTGTTACACCCACTCGCTCACTGTGTGTTTGGATGTGTTTGTGTGTATCTGTTTTGATGATGCACATGCGTTGAGTCTCCAGTGTTTGTGTGTGCGCGTCTCTTCATGCGTTGTAATATATCTGTGTGCTGTGTGTGGTTTAAGTAGGGTTAAGGATGGTGCTGATGGAGCACATAGAGAGGTCAACTCACTGTCCTTATATAAGGCAACACAATGACTATGGCTCATCCCCACGCTACTCCATACAGCCCTGCCTACTCGTCTAACCTCTCCACAGTCCACCCCTGTGTGTGTGTTGACTTTGTAGATGATTTAGTCTCACAGTGCATCTTTCTCTGCCCTGTCTGCTGCTGCCTCCCATAAACCATCTGTCTGTCTCTGCCTCTCTTCTTATTTTTACTTTCACATTATTATTATTAGGTTTATTTTTACACTGGAACACTGCACGTTGATTAGCATTTCTGTAAATACGACACTTTTCAGCACAGGTCTGAAAAGTCTGGCAAAGTATGTGGGCAGATCTCCCACATCTACAATGTGAAGTACATCAGAATGTGAAGATAAGTCTGGGAGCCTGCGTGTCACAAAATAAACTACATATATTTTGTTGCTGCACGCCTGCCATTGCTTCACATATTATTTTGAACAATTGCTAAACAGTAGTAAGGTTTATTTTCTACTGTCTGCACATGATAATGAATTCCATTTCACATCTACAACTGACATCAAGGTCTTAAAAAAGGTGGCAGAATATGGAAATGGAAAATGTGTTGTAATGCTTTTACAACTAGTCAGCTAATTATCAGCTGTAGAGCAGGGCAGGATGCTACAAATATAATGAAAAAAAGAAAGATAAAGAAATTGACATCATCCAAATGCTGTCAAACAGAAAACTGACACCATACTAGTAAAAAAAACACAATAACATGTGGGACTGAAAGACAAACAGACGGATCAGAAGATGACAGCTGACAAGCAAATAACAAAACAGCAATGTGAAATTGGAAGGAGGTTTGGGATTGTATTAATGGAATTTTGGCTCTCAAGTATAGTGCAGTGATAGTAAGGTATTTGTGTTGGTTTTCACAACAGATTCAGGCCACTTTGAAACTGCAAATTAAGTCTGTAGTCAACCAAGAGTTTGCAGTTTGTTTAACCATTTCTTTATCACACATAGTTATATTGTTAGCATCAGAGTTTGTGTGTCAAGTACATTTATATACAGCAGCAACAAACACACGCACCTGCTAAAAGGCTCAAAGAGCAGAACCAGGTTCCGTACAAAAACAAAGCCAGTGCAGCACACGCTGCAGTATAAACTGAACAAAAAGTAACATGAGAAGACAGTTACCAGCATGAGACATATGCCATGTTATTTAGTTGGCTTCAAATGAGGCTTAACCTTAACAGTTTCTCAGACTGTCCTTGAATATTACAACATTAGTCCAATATTGACCCAGCCTGTGGAAATAGTCACAATAACAACATGCAAACCCCAAATTCGACTAGATAACCTGCAAAACAAACACTTAAATAACATAAATCATGGCAGAACTAAAAGGTTTTGAGTTTGACGCCAAGTCACAGACAGCTAGTATCGTTCTATAATGGAGCTTAAACTGTTAGCGGCTGTCCTATGTTGATAAAGCAGTCAGAGGAGGAATAAAATCGGCACACATTGTAAATTAACTTTTTATCCACTCAGCTCTTCTCTCCTCTGAGGCTCCGGGCCGATGTAACGATTTTAGCAGGTGACATGGTGTCAGGCCATTTACTGAACGTTCTCTGGCTCCAAACAAACTATCACTCAAAAATAAAAGTCATCAGTCCTGCCTTTGGCCCTTCCTTCAAAAACATAATGGATGAAGAAAGTCATTTCTTCTTATGAAAGTAAAACCAATGAGAATTTGGTTGGACAGGAGCATATTGACCAACTGACCAAAGGGTGCCGGCCCTAACGCAAATGTCAGAGTTAGAATATATATTTCTTGAAGTTTGATAGTTCTTGTACATTCTGTACAAAACAGAATGAAGAGATTTAATTTTTTGATGGCCAGTCTTAAAGCAGACAGACCCATCTGCTCGCTACTTCTGTATTCCTATGCTCCTCTTTGTTTTTGTCTCTTCCCTCCCCCCCTCCTCACTTCTGTCCCCATCCTCCAAATCTTATGTCTGGCCATGTGTGTGCCCTCAGCACACCCCTAGCCTGGGCTGGCATGACATGCTCTGACTTTAAGTTTGGGAGGACGGTGACAAAGGAGGAGGGTCGCCCACCTCATGATTCACTTGTGCACTATTGGCTCGATGAGGCAGATTGGTAGCCAGTATCCGTCCTCACTACAGGATGAATATTTTTGGCCCTGTTGCACTGTTTGGCTGACACTGTTCAAAAAAGCAAGGACTTGGCTTACTTGTGTTTGTGCAGTGAGAGGAAGTTATACAAAGGGCTGCATTACAAGATAATGTGACTGTGCTCTTGACAGCACTGTCACCTACACCTCTCAGAAGTAAAAAAAAGAACACACCACCTGATAACATTTTTGAACAGGATTAGTTTTGATTCAAGGCTTTGTGTTTGCGATGGATGCAGTGTAAGCAGTGTAAATGTGCTCTGTGCTTTCAATAGTTGAATGCATTCAGCAATATTGGAGATTTTTTAGCAGGGAGCACTGCAGTTAGTCCAATACTGCATCACTGTGTCTGTCTGCAGGGCCAGTCTGACCGTCTGTCTGGTCCAAAAATTAAAAGCAGCTCGCAAAAAGCATGTGAGCTTTTAATTTGTATGCCACCCTTGTTAACAAGTGCCCAACCAAACATGGCCTGCAACCTGTCACAGCTGTCCCAGTACATTTACCTGCAGCAGTCTGGGAGCAGCTAATCATGATGTGAGTGCTTGCTTGTTGTTATGGTGCTACAGGTAATTTCATTCTGAAATCCAGGTTCTCTCTTGAGTCTATTGTGGGATCAGTTCAAGTCACTTTAGTGATGACTTATTTGTATTCTGGTGTATGGACAATAATGCTGAGAATGTAAGATTAGATTAGATATATTAGATTTTGTATTGTAGAATAATAATCAGCTATATCCTTCACGTTCTTGCTTCAGGAAGCGTGTGCCTTCTCTCTCTGTTCTGTCTTTCTTTCTCTCTTGCATCGTCTCACTCTCCCTACCCCAACCCTCTGCAGCCATTTAATGTTTACGCATGCACGAATGAGTAATGTTGTTAGGCGTGCAATAGTAAATGTTGACTGTTTGTCTAAGGCTACCAGTGCACTGCTTAATCAAAAAATAATGTCCACTTTGTCTGACACACACGCACACGGCAGTGCATCTCTCTCCAAATGTAGGTTATACACAAAAGAAGATGCTCTTCTCAATCAGTTAATTGCAAAATCGAGGCCTAATACTGTACGCTCCCCCCGACACCACAGCCTCGCATCCAGCATGACGTGCTCCTGAGTCATGATTTCACCCTTGAAGTTCCAGAAGCTGCTAATGCTTCCAGCAGTAGCATCCACACATTTGCAGCCCCAGCCCCTGCAGCCCTGCGACACTGTACAATCCAGCTAGCGTCATGCCTCTGCAATAGTCAAAGATGATTCCTGAGCTTTAGCCAGTAATTTGGAACGAAGGGAATTTACCCCAAATAGAACAGAACTCCCCCTGAGGATAGTGAGAGCAAACTGTTGTTATTGGGTCACGGTTGAGACATAGCAGTGACTCTCTCCTCTTTTCTGTAACCTTCCTGCTACTGCATAATAACAGTTTTAGGATGGTGCGCACAGAGCTGGTCTTGTCTCAGTAACTTAATGAAGCTAACATTATCAGTATATCTGTGTCTGGGGACTGAAGTAGGAATCGTTTCATGGTCAGATAATTAGAATTGACTCTGTCAATGCTTTCACACACTCATTGAGGTGTATGTTATGCTTTGTTTGATTGGCAGTGTTTGAATTGCGCTTAACTGTCAGGAAATGCTTAATGTCCCATTGAATAGCACCGCAAGCCTTTTGTTAGCTTGTACACAAAGCTGACTGGGCCCATTGTGAAATATTGGACAATCAATTGGCACCATTGATTCGGACTAAAACATAGGCAGTCTGTTTTTAGTTGTAACATTTCTGCTCACTGTCTCATTTTCTTGTTTTCTGACTCTTTCACCTTGCTATGTTCCACACTCAGCCTCGCTACATTCCCCATAGACGTTCTAAAAGATGGAGGAGTAGTACCTTTTGTCCTCCTTGTCTGCTTCTCCACTCTCCTTGTGCCTAATTGGCATAGAGTGCTGACATTTACACTCTTCGCCCTCAGTGACATGGCTTCCTTTCCACCGTGAAACAGCTTATTAGTTAGAAATGATTTTTCCTTTTTTTTTTGTTCCCTGTTGAAGCTATCCTGTTGGTTTGACCTGTGTCTATCTGAATCCCACTGGCCTCCAAAATGGACTGCTACCATTAATAGGCTGTGTGCAAAACCCCCTTAGGATGCTAACACACCAAGGTCCATAATTACCTTTTTTCTCCACCGGCCAAATTGCTAGAGAATGTTAAAATTTTACCAGCCATTTTTTTTTGGCTGGTGAGAAACACAAATCTACAAGCCACTTGTAAATGTGGCTGGTGCTAATTTTTGTTCCTGAAAGACACCATCACTATTAGCATCATGTGCTCCGAAAGAAGGATTTCACCCAAGCAGTGTCAGCTTGGTAAAACTTATTCTCATCCCCAACAGTGGACAGCTAAATCCACAGCCCAGGTACAAAATGGAGGATTCCTGGCTGGCGGTGCTCCTAAAAGGCCCCATCATCCCACCGCAACCGACTTGGTAGGCATGAAAGACCCGGACAATAAGCCCCGTCTGACACAAAATGGAGGACATCGGCTCTTGGCTTGAGTGGTGGGGGATTTCCACTGGCCATGTGTGAGATTAACTCACCTCCGAGGTTCCATGCTGTGCTGACTCCGCTAGAGAGATGGGAGCGGGGGAATAAGAAAAGAAAGATAGAAAGCTATTAAACTCAAAGGTTATTACATTCTTGCCAAGGTTAAAGGAACTCTGTTGGCTGGTAGGTTTGGCACTTTCCAGTGCTCCTTTACCAGGGCCAATCCAACAGTCCTTCTGTGCAGTCACGTTGAGGCTTCTATTACTAAAAATATTAACAGTATTTCAGAGGGAAAAATTACTGTTGCTGAAACATGATTTGGTGGAGGATTTTTCCATTTGACATCAGTAGGGTTTGGCATCGAGAACCGATTCCAAATAAGACTGGAATCCAAAATTGCTATTCCAAAGGAATCATTAAGAAATATTAATTTTGATCCCACTTATTGATTCCTTCACAAATTTCACTTGTGCTAGTTCCAAATTAAGCAGTGTACTGCAAACACCTACGATATATCACCTTGGCTATCTGTCTGTACCCATACACGCGAGTTTAATGCATGCATGTCTTCTGATGTCTTCATGTCTTTTAACAGTCACCTCAGTTTAGCAAATGCTATGCTACAAAATGCTTTCCTGTAACCATAGAGAGTTTCTAGTCCTTGTAAAATAGCCTAAGTAAACCACAAATATTCAAGAAACCATAAAACAGACAATTGTCATTACGCTTATCTAGCTCTCATGAGGACACTCAAAGAATCAGAAACGAGAATTGTTAATAACCAGAGTCAATAAGCAGGATCAGAATCATTAAAATCCAAATGTTATCCAACCCTAGACACTAGTGGAGTTTGACCAAAATTTGTTAAGATTAGGGTGGATTCGCATCTAAATCGAACCAGTTCTGGTCTGGTTTGCGTTCACAAAGACTAAACTCAAAAGGTCCAGAAATGAACAAAAGTCATGTGGTGGAAATGTCGATTGATTTTTGGCCATACAGTCAGTGGGTAAAAAGACAACAAACCTGTCCCAGTTTCTACCTGGATATTGTACATTATGGAGTGCATAAGCATGCAAACGTGCGCTCACACACCCTTTGCTCCCTGTGTGTTCCCTCGACCTCCATCTGCCCAGCTGTGTGCCACACCTGGCAGCTCCGAACAACTGTGGAGGCATTAAAAATGAATGAAAACCATTGAAGAGAAGTGGAAACAAGGAATTAATCCAACCCTGTGTGTTCATTTGGAAGAGTGTTACTTCTGTTTGTATGACAGATAATGATGGCGCTCATAGAAGAGCGTGGGAGGGGCATGGGTGGCGAGCACACTGGTATTGTCATTCATAGCCTTATTCCTCCTGTTAGCGCCTGTCGTTTATTTTCCCACCGCGTCATTGTCATTTGCTGTATTATTTTTTTTCATCCCGCCCCTACAAAAACGGCACCTGTCACTGTGTGTGTGCGTCTGTGTGTGTGTATGTATGTCTGTGTTTGTCTCCTCACACTGGGAGCAACACAAAACCTCAGCCTCCTTTGAAAATGCAAATAGGTTCTATTTGTGGCCTGCTCCTGTCAGAGAGTGGGTGAGCGTATTGAGGGAAGTTTTTGTGTGCAGCTGTGAGTGTACGTGTGGCTACATCTGTGTATGCACATAGTGTCAGCTCGCCTTTTGTGCATCCGTTTAACATGAAGTGTCTTTGCCTTGGCTGTTTGTGTCTGTGTCCTTGGTAACTGGGTGCTTTTTTTTTTTTAATGCGATGTCAGTATTGACAGCAAAAGAGATGTTTGTATTTGAGGGAGGTATGTGTGCGACTGGTACATGTGTGTTCACACACAGCACTTTCACAGTGAATCTAGAGTCCAGACCCTCCCCGTCGCAGGTCTGAAGCAGAGGGGAAAGAGGGAACAAACAAGCCGACTGTGTTCGAATCTGTGTCTGTTTGTGTCTGGTTGGGGTGGTGTTTTTCTGTATGTGCATGTTTGTCAGAGGTCTGCATCTGCAGCGGATATGTTAAACCGCACAGCTTTAGAAGTGCAATGTGAATAACTTTCTCTTTTCATTTTGTCTCCCCCTTTCTCCCTCTCCCCATCCTCTTCCTGACCCCCCCCCCCAAAAAAAAAAAAAAAAAAAAAATTCTCCTCCATCTCTATTCAGGAGAAGAACAAGGACAAAGACAAACGTTTCCGTCCGCTCTACGACATCCCTTACATGTTCGAGGCCCGTGAGTTCCTGAGGAAGAAGCTCATTGGTAAAAAGGTAAGAACCAGTGACAGACTGAAACCTCACAGTCACTCTTCGGCAGAGGTTTTGTTTGCCGACTTTAGACTGTTTTGACAAAATCAAAAAAAAGACACCAGTGACTCATGACTTCACTTGGACTTGAGCCTTTTGACTTGAAAATACTTGATACCTTCCCTCAAGCCCAACAATTAAAAAGTGCGATTTTCAAAAACAGAACACAAAAGTTCAAAAAAGCTGAAAAGTCCAAGGGATTCTTCTGGCAAAACTTTAAAAAGCCTTTATTCGAAAGACTATTTCATTTACACACCCTGAAGTAGGCTGTTTGTGCTGATACACGTGGGTTGCGACCTGGCTCTATTTTAATATGTGCAAGCACTGTTTTGTTTTTAGAATTTCACTATGAAATAGCCATCTGAATAAAGGCCTTTTAACTTTTGGCCAGAAGAGTTGCCTTGGACTTTTCTTCTTTTTCGAGCTTTTGTTTTCCAAATCAAAGAGCACCTTCATTACGCTTGTTTTAAATTTTTGCTGAAAGAGTGCTGTGGGCCCTTCTTAGAACCAATCTGACAGCATCTAATTAACTTGCAAGAGAGAACCATAAAGAAACAATGTTGAGTTACTGAACTCCAGTTGGGAAAAAAAGGATACCACAGATAATTTTGTTCACTTACAAAAACTTTGTGGTGGTCAACAAAGAAGGAATTGCAGTATGTATTAAATTGCAAAAAGAATAGTAAGTTGAGGCTTGAGATGGACTTCAGTCTTCACTTGGAACCTGAGTGCAAAGACTTGCAAAGCAATGACTGGGTCCCACCTCTGCTCTTTGGATCTTTATGTATAGGCCAGTATGTGAATCAGTTTGATTGCCTCTAATTTAGTGAATTAAACGATAGCTCTAAGCAGGAATTTCACCCCAGTGGCTGTATATGCACTCCAACACCCTTTCCCCCTCGCTGGTTACCCAGACACACACATTTTGGAAGCCCTAAGCTAGATATCCATTTCTCTCCCTCTCTTGTTTGAATACCAAGTACTCTCGGTAGATGCCCTGGGGCTTGGTATTGGCCCGGACGCACCTTTTAAACAAGCAGTGTTGATTTCCCCCTCTTGTGTCTATTGATCTACTGGTTCTGTACACCTTGGGGGCTGCTATGATTTACACACACATCTGACCCAGCAGAAGCCAACACTGAGCACTGAGAGAGCACTTAGGACACACACCACCGCTTGAACATCTGCCTTTTTTGTGTTAAATTTGAATATTAACTTTGAATTGTAGTTGGCTGTATGAAGAAAAATGCTTAAACTGATTTAGATTAGCTTTGGTGTTTGAAATGGTTTTAGGTATTACTGGCTCTGCCAGATTTAAATGTAGCAATCAGTGCCTTACATATCAAAATAAAGTTTTCACAGCACACATTAGGTTGTTTTTACACCAGCGTCCCCTCAGTAAATCAGTAAAATGACGCCTACATTGTTGTTGTTGTCCACACAGTTGCAATTTTGCCGCCTCCAGTGGCAGTAATGGCACAGGGAGAGAAGGCGGCTGTTGCTCACAGGCACGCCCAGGGCTGTTGTCCACTGCCTGAGTTGAATAATAGTTTTGTTTTTCCAAACAGCTAACTCTTAACACTTGTCTGACACAGAGGGGCCACATTATAATGGGAGGCATGCTGGAAAAGATTGGAATCTTTCCAGAAAAAAAATCTACATGGAAATGCTGTTGAAAGTGTAGATAGATGGAAAACTCAGTGAAAATGGTGCACAATCATACAGACAAAATGACTTCCCTAGTCAGAAGTTATCTCATAAATTCAATGCGGTTTGCAGCTGACTTCTATATATTAGATTTTGGAGCTAAGCCCTCCACAAATCAGTTCTCAGCCAGTGTTTCTAATAGGCTGAGAATGTACCAAACAAGTGCACAGATTTCAGGGGTCCAAACCACAGCACCCAAACAATACTTAGAACAAACATTTCCCATCTCGCACACTTTCATAAGTGTTTGAGTGGAAAAAAAAACAACAACAAAAAAGAAAAACACTTGCAATACAGCCTGAAAAACACAAAACATGCACCCACTCAAAGCCAAAAGCCAAGAGAGTTCCTTTTGGCATTCAGTACAGGAGTGAGATTCATGTCCCAGTCCCAGGCTCTCATCACAGTCATTTTAATCATCCTCATTAATGTTTTTTTAATGACAGAAAATTCAGCCGTAAGCTGGCTTTTGACGAGTGAAGCGAGAATAATGATTCTGCTGTTTATTTGTGGTGTTTGTGTTTGGGGATAATGAGTGTGTGTGATGGGAATAGGGTGACTATAGCCTTGTCAAGGTGTAAAAATACTGTACAAAATATGCCATTAGCATGATGATAAAACATGCAACACCGAGCCTCAATTAATAAAATAGTATGAGTGTTAAGAACCATTTTGGTTTGTTTGTAGCATTGCATGTTGGCATTAAAACACAGTGGCTCGTGTGTATGCACACAAACATGCATGCAGAATAAGTCATAATACATATGATATGGGTATTTAGTGTCAGAAACAAACACGTATACACACATGGAACCCGTCTACTGTGGCCATTAGCTGTTTACTCATGCCAGCATTAATGGCATGTAAACCAAAGAAAGGGAACAATAATAATGGAATAAAATAATTTAATACATAATCATGCATGCACTATGAGCAACATGTTTACTCCATACCTTAACATGTTGATACCGATCAGCCACATAAAGCAACTCTCTAATATAAAATATAATATTGTGTAGCTCACTGTCATGCTGCTGAAACGGCTCTGAGCCGTCAATGCACAGACTCCACAGGACCTCTGCAGGTGTCCTGTGGTAGTAAAAGACTTTAACTTAAAGTCCGTACAAGGTAGAGTCTCCATGGGTCAGACTTGTTGTTCTAGCGAGTGCTTTATCAGATTGAGATCTGGGAAATTTGGAGGCCAAGTCAACAACTTGTTCACACCAGACTTACTTCTTCCATTGCTCAGTGGTCTGGTTCTGACACTCACATACCCACTGTAGGCTCTTTCAGTGGTTGGCAAGATCAGCATGGGCACTCTGACCGATCTGTGGCTACACAGCAAACTGCAATGCACTGTGTGCTGTGACACATTTTTGTCATAGCCAGCGTTATTTTTGTAGCAAATTGTGCTACAGTAGCTCCTCTGTGGGACTGGACCAAATGGACTGGCCTTTGCTCCCCACGAACATCAGTGAGTACCTGGGACCACTTTTGGTATGTACTAGGGTTGAGCGATAGTGACTGCATTGGCATATTACGACACACTACTTGTTGGTAGAGGGCTCAGTGGTCGATGACTGTCAGCCATCGCGATGGACGATGGCATCATCCATCAAACCGAACCCTGGTAACTACTAACCACTACATACTGGGAACACAGATGGAGGTGCTCTGACCCAGTCATCCAACCCTTGTCAAAGGCGCTCAGATTTTCATTTTTTCAGCATCCAACACATCAACTTGAAAAGCTGACTGTACACTTGCTGCCTAATATATCCCACCACTTGACAGGGCCACTGTAATGAAATGAGGCGCACACACTCACAAACATGTTAACAGAATTGCTTGTTTGGACTCTAGGGAGTTAATACACAAGTCAGTCACATACATATTATTAAGCAATATATAATGATGAATATTCTTTATGTAATGAATATA
Organism: Lutjanus argentimaculatus; assembly: GCA_034769285.1. Lineage (NCBI taxonomy): Eukaryota > Metazoa > Chordata > Actinopteri > Lutjaniformes > Lutjanidae > Lutjanus > Lutjanus argentimaculatus. The sequence goes on along the minus strand of JAWZSL010000029.1, from coordinate 623,621 downwards.
TGCATGTACATGTATGTATACATATTTTACACCACCATATACCTCTACCTTTTGATTGGTATTGGAGTTGGTTCTCCCAAGTGTGTGCTTATAGGCTCTTAGAAGGGAGTTAGGTTTAAGTGGAGAGCTCTTGCCCATTTGCCAGCAGCACAGCCTCCTCCTTCCTCAGTCTGCAAAATCAATAACGAAAGAGCTCTGGAACGTTGCTTCCCTTTCATTCCTTTATTGTTGCTAAGACACAAGGGTAAAGCTGTGAATTAAAGCCTCTGTCACCATATATCATATATTCTTTTTAAATCATTAGAGGGCTTAAAAAAACACAGGGTTTTTGAAGGTACAAGCATCACCTTTCTGCTGCCTTGGCAACAAGAAAGAATTAGTTTGGATGAAATGATCACAGGCTCTCTGTGGGTGAATATTTATTTGCACAATACTTAACCCTCAAGGCTTTAATGTTAATCTATACTACCTTGGCCCACTTGAGTTGTCAAGTTGGATGCAGGTAGGAACACAAGTGTACAGATGCATGTTGCACTCCAACAAGGAGAGGGTTTTAGTCGACCCACTTACTGTCATCCTGTCTCTGAACACTAAGCTCTATAGAGACAGATTTGGAGCGGTAAGCATTAGTAGAAGACTCTAAGACCACTGCTTTCCCTGAAATTCTGCTCCAGAGAGCTTCACTTTTATCTTTTTCTTTTCTTTTTCCTCTCCGACACAAACGGAGACAAAGGTTTTACCTCAACAGTGGGGTAATTGGGTCTTGACCCGATGGATTTAAAAGGGAATACTCTGTCTGGTCCAGGTCTTCCCTGAAAAGGAGAAGGGGAAGAGATCTGCAGTCACACCCCCCTAGGTGTGACTGCAGATCTATTATCAGATCACAAAAGGCGTATCTTCTTGTCATTTAGCTCAAACTAGACTTGACCAAAGCTAATTGTCCTGTCTAGTCACAAGGTTGAGTTATCCGTTTGACCTGCAGGTATTCCCCTTGACGACAATCCATTTCAAAGCTCAAAGTCTGCCTAAGAGTGCAATACATTGCATGAATTGGGAAACAAGCAGATTTTCCCCTGACTAAACCTTCGAGGACGTGACTAAGCATTAACTACGAGTCTCAGTGTGCTGAGCAAAAGCTCAAAGCCCTAATGCCACCGCTCCGCTTTAGGAGAATAAAGCTACATTAAATGCTTTTTTTCCATTAAACCCCCTATTCCTCATCTCTATAAGGAGAGCATGGTGCTTTTGATCTTTTATAAAGCATATCTAATATCCATATTCAAAAGACTGCCTTTTTCTCTTTTTTTTTGGCCAAGCTGAGTCTATATTTGATAGTTCTCAGAGGCAGAGAGGAATTGGTGCAATACCTGGCCTGGTCTTTGAAAGAGGACTTCGCAGCTACAGGTGATGATGAAATCTTGTCTTGTTCACAGCATCAGCCTCAACAATTACAAACCCTTGATCAATTTCTTGTTGACAGAACTCTTTTGAATTTTTTTTTAACCTGTCAGGAGCTACGTGGACATAAGAGCTTAAAGTTAATTATCACCTTTTAAAGTGATAATTACAGTCTGTTTTTGTTTTGAACATAAGGTTACATTAATCGCCAACCAGTCAGATAATTGATTAATTGTTTTGAGTCATCTTTTAAGACAAAATGTCCACTTCTCTGTTTTCAGACTCTCCATTGTAGTTTTTTTTTCTGGTTTCTTTAGTCCAGTAAACTGAATATCTTTGGATTGTGGACAAAACAAGACATTTGAGGATGTGAGCTTGGGCTTTTGGAAATACTGATCAACATTTTTTACCTTTTTCTGAGTTTTTATGGACCAAACAACTAATTGATTAATCAAGAAAATGATCAAAAGATTATTCGAGAATGAATATAACGGTTTTGCTCTCATTGAGCAACTTATTCTACCTTACGTCAAAAAAAACTTCTTCCGAACCATCCCTTTAAGGTTAGCTAAATGTGCACTGAGGCATTTTCCTTGTTCTCTTTTCTGTCACTCCACATCTGTCTGTCTCTCTCTCTCTCATATATATCCCCACCCCCATTGAAATGGCAGCGCTTGCATGGTGACATAATCCCAAAAAGCTCGATTTGGCTAACTTTATAAGTAGTGCTTCTTGTGCGCCTGGGTCTCAGCCTCAGCAGAAAAAAAGTCCAGTGGAAATGTTGCATTAAGCCACTTATCAGGGTTGAGCACATTCGGATAATCCTGCGTGCTCAAAGTGGCTCCTGTTATGCAGCTGCTTGTGTAGTACTGTTAGCACCAGAGTTTTCCCCTCTTATTTGTGTGCATGCGAGTGCGTGCATGCACTGAGAATGCCGTGTGTGCAGTGTGGTATTTGATGTGGTGTGTATTTCTGAGAGTGAGACCCGATTTGGGGGGGAGGCTTGAGGTGTGTGCGTTCAAGCAGATGCAAAGCGGGTAGACCTAAACGTCACCAGGTCCCATAGCTGAAAATCCAGATGGGGCTCCCTTTGCCTTTTCCTTCACTTCCCTCTTTTCCTCTCTTCGTTGTGCTGTCCCAGCCTGAGGTTTTTTCCCTCCAGCGCAGCTCACTTCATTAATGGATAGCCAGCTGCAATTACAGCATGCTATAAAAACATAGCAGCAACTTAAACACCTCTCTTACACACATGCACTCAGTTACACACACCCTTTTGCCTCACTTACCATCTTTGCGCTCATTTTCTAAACCATCATACCTCCCTCTTTCTTGTCTGTCTTTGCCCTTTAAAAGCTTAAAGATGTTCAGGAATCTTTTTTTGTTCAAACCCACTCTGACTGGCTAATACCATTGCGCAGTGTGAGGCTGCTGTGATACTTGTGTGTAAGCCTGCTGCCTAATGTCTGGTAAAATACACCTGTACACCTTGTTAACTCCTTGTACAACACACTCCATTCAAACTTGACAAGAAAAACAAAATGAAACTCACCAAAAGTGTCTCGGTTAGTCTTTCCACTGTTCCAACAATCACAGACTCTTAATTCAGAGTTCGCTGTAAAAATATTTTGGCTCTGGGCTGTATTCCTCTCACTTGTTCTTTGGCTTAGTAGGCGTCTGTCCCAGAAGAGTGGCTCTCAAATGACAAAAGCTACCCAGAAAGTTTGCTCAAAAAATATTAACCGGGAATGGACAGCCATTCGACAATATCTGATATATTCATCCAGTTTATTTAGTGATAGCATTAGCTACGTTGACTGAACTTGTGAGCATTTCCAGTGAGAACCTTAAAATGGTTTAAATGTGTTCTTTGAATACAAAGCCTGCACCAATATATCACAGTTTTACTATGTTTATTTGCTCACAAATCAGTTTGAAATATTGCAGATAAAGGAAACAGCCAATGGGAACTGGGTTAGATGAAAAGGTGCAAGTGACAAGTTCTTATTTCAGTTTGAGCAAACCTAAAAACCTCCTACACTTTATCAGGGTAAATAGTTTTTCTACCATGTTCCTGTCTGGGAAAACAGCTCATGCTGAGCCCATGCTGTGTTGTGATTACTAACGCTCACGATATGGCATGGCATCCTTCTTATAAAATAGTTGAGCTTTCAACACAAACTCCCATCACACGTACAAACATGTCACAAATATGTTTCCTTTGGCACGGCAAGGCAAATCTCTGCTTCTTGCCTCAGCAGAACAAAAACATTTTGTCTCACACTTCTCCTGCTGTCCTTGTCCTTATCACTCCCCCACTTTCTAATCCATCCACTGCCTCTCCCTCCCCTCCCCCCGTCTCACTCTCCTCCGGGGGTGGGTTCTTATGGATAGCTCTGCTTTATCAGGAGATGGTTAGATGGCCTGTGGAGAATGGTCCTGGAACTCCTCTAATCTAACATCGCCTGGTCAAAGTTTATAATCTGTCATCATCTGGCTTAATGGGGAACTACTGGTGTTCCTGTTTCATATCTTATGTCGTCCGGCTTTGTATTTTGTTTGTGTTGTTTCAATCTCCTCCTCAAATCTTCTCTTTGTTTGTGTTGGCTTTCTCATTTTCCTATTTCAATTCATCTCATTGTGTGTCATCTCTAGCCAACTTGAATTCTTCCTGTTTATCATTGCTTTGTTTGTCCTCTATTCTTCAGTTACCCAGGCCTGGCAATGCGTAGCCACACAAATGTAACAAATAACAACGCACATTCCTTTATTTATTTATTACTTCATTTGAATGGCTTCACTTTTCAATAAGGCTAAACAGACATAAAACTCTATCATGTTTGGGCAACGAGGAAATTAAGAGCTTCGATGTGGGAGGGAGGATAAAATAATTTCCTCCAAGACAATAATACATTATTTGCATGGTTAACAAACTTGATGAATTTGTGGGTGTTTTAAAATCGGATATTGGATAATGTTCTATGGCTGAGAGGATCCCAAACCAATTCTGCTGGTGATAATATGACTGTTAGGCAGGATATGAGCACTGATGATGCAACTGACTTGAACATGTCATCTCAAAGAACAGACAAAATGTGTGGAGTTCATGTTGGTGTGCAGATGCTCCTGTTAACTAACTACTCTGAGTATGATTTCCTTTATTTTAGATTTAAATTCTCCTTTGTATTCCTCGATTTCTTCTTTCAGACAATCCCAAATGCACACTACTGTAGTAATTTTAGGTACTACTAGATTCTATTCATCCCTCTGCTCCGGTGACCGGTGGCTTTATGTTTTTGGGTTGTCCGTCCATTTCATTCCCATGAATGCAATATCTCGAAAACACGTGAGGGATTTTTGGTGGTCAAAGGTCAAGGTCACTGTGAGCAATGTTTGTCCCATTTTGTGAGTGGATTTCATTACATCTGGAACAAATGTCCGCTTGAACTCCAAGAACTGAGTAGATTTTGAAGGTCAAAGGTCACTGTGACCACTGTTTGTCCTGTTCTTGTGAACGTGACATCTAAAACACTCCTGAAGGGAATTTCTTGAGATATGGCACAAATGTCCTTTTGGACAAGAAAGAACTGATTTCGGTGGTCAGGGGTCAAGGTCACGAGAACACAAGATCATTCACAAGATTCATATACTAATCAGGTGATGACATTTTACATCCAAAAGGCCAAAGGTCAACTTCACTGTGACCTAATGTTCTGCAAAATCACTTGAAACTCTCCATTTGTCATCTGTACTCCTCTTTGAAAATAGTCTTTAAGTGAAGACAGCGTGTTTCTCACTGGAACCAAAAATGTCAATATAGTGAGAACTTCCATTAAGCCAAAAAATACACTAAATTCTGTTTATTAAATTCCTGCAAAGTCTTCATATATTGTGAGTCTGGACAGACATGAACGTAAAAGGTAACTTGATTGGTTGGTGGAAGCAGACAACCACAAGGCGGTAATTCTAGTTTGTATTCTCCAAAAACCGTAATCCAGCCCCGTATATCCTTTCAGTTTTCGTCAGCTCTTGAAATGCAGACAGCACTTCCTCCTGAACAATACAACACATCCATTCTGCCTCGACAAAAGCTTCTCTTCTCTTCCTCACGTCACCATGTCCCCATCCTGTCCATCTAATGACAAGCCGACATCGCTCCATGTCCTGGTTGGCGTCTCTTTCATGTCCCTGTAATAGGCCTGTCTGCATTGTCTCTATTTGACTCGTGTCTACGCTATGACACTACGATGCAGAGCCAGATTCCCACTTTTGTTTTTTTTGTTTTTTTCCCTCCCATCACACTTGTCTGACACAGTTGACACGTAGCTCTTAAACTGCCGATCGTGGGTACCGGTATGGCTGCATCCCTGCTGTTGGCGCTGTCTGCCTGTGTCTGGCCCACAAAGCAGGCTTTCCCCGTCACATGCCTGTGGATATGCGCGCACACAGCTGAGTGACAAAATTGTATCTTCAGGGTGGGTGGATTGGAGTCTTTCCCTAGGGAGTTGTTTTGAGAACACACAGTGTAGGGGCATTTGGGTTCTGTCACTGTTTCCTCTCTCTCTCTCTCTCTCTCTGTGTGAGTGTGTGTGTGTGTGTGTGTGTGTGTGTGTGTGTGTGTGTGTGTGTGTGTGTGTGTGTGTATTGTCCCAAACACCCACAGTGTGTTAATACTGCTCCTCTGGGGAGATCTACAGTGCTGCCTGATGTGATTCACACTGACTTGGGGTGACCTTGAAAACTGGGACAAAAAACACACACACACACAACCACCACACACACACACACACACACACGCTCACACACACACACACACACGCTCACACACAAGTCTAAGCACTCCCTACACTAATTATTACCGTAACTGGTGTTGCTTTCAGTTTGTCTCAGTACTCCTGCTTGTTATTTTGACCTCTTCTCCTGCTTACTTTGCTCCCTTTAGGTCAACGTGACAGTCGACTACATCAGAGCAGCCACTGGTCCAGGAGAAAGCACCCCAGCCTTTGCAGAACGTACCTGCGCTACAGTCACAATTGGCGGCATGTAAGTAAAAGGCCACAATATAAGACACTGATTGGGCTACTTTAAGTCAAAAGGATAGTTCGGATTATATGAAGTGCGTTTGGATGAGTTACTCATTATTACTTAGTGTTTTCACTACAGTGGATGGAGGCTGGCACACCCCTACTTTGGAGGATGGGGGATCAGTGTATTAATGTGGACAGAGTCAGCAGCAAAACAGATGATTTTAACTGGTTATGAAACCGGTTTATCTCAGTTTATTACTGATGACCAACATAAGTTAACGTGAACATCAGCGAGAAGATTGGCTATTTCTAGATAGTTATTCTTAATGCCTGCCACCGGTCGGATTCTCTCAAATAGATGAAACAGCCTGTATGTACATCTTCCCATTAATTTTTATGGTCATTAGGTGGAAAAACACTCTCACTTTTGTCCTCAGTGCTGCCAAAATCAACAAATACAAAGTTCCTTGCAATAGCTTTAAAAAAGGTCCACCCCAGAAAATCATTATTTAAGTGTACACTACATTTGGAAAATGTTCTCAGCTTTACCTTGCCATCAGACAGCCTTTTCCAACCAGAAACCACTGCTATATAAGCCAAATATCATTCTCTCCAAAGCCACCAGACTTCTTTATACAAAAACAGCAAGTTCAACTCACAGAACACATTTGCTGGTCTACAGCTGCCTTGATAGGTTAGTTTGTTTAGTGTCTTAAAAGTTCAGATTCAATAAGGTCACACAATAACAAACCAAGGAAGCAGTCATCCAGCACCAGCTCTGGTGTTCTGCAAGATAAAATTGCTGTTTTTATTCAAGGAGTCTGGTGGCGTACATTACAGCGGTTTCCCATCAGAAAGAGCTGTTTGACGGAAAGATAAAACGAGGGGCCAAGGGGCCAAAATACATTTTGCTGTTGATGCTGTCCACAGCTTCTGTGCTGGTGTCCTCTCTGATTCTCCAAAGTGGGGGCGTGATGACCTCCATCTACTGTGGTGAATGCACTGACTCTGGATGAGTCCCTCATACAACCCCACCTCAAATAATCCGAACTATCCCTTTAAATCTGTTCTATTGCACTCATGTTTATTCTCCTAGTTAAGAATGCTTTCTGAATGAATGAAACATGCCTTTTTAATTCTGTATGTGCACTCTGCACTGCTAAGCTTCCAGTAGGAGTTACAAATCAGCAGCACTTACTGGCAGATGCTAGAGAATGAAATTTGTCAGTGTAAGAGACTTCACTCACACATTTTTATTTTATTACACTAGGCTGTCAGCTTGAGTAAAACTTAAAAAAAGTTAGGTTCATCTGATGTGAAATGACACAGAATAATCATTTGTAAATGCTTAGAACTTGTAATCTCACTATGAATCACAAAGTAACCTGAAAGTGCCTCTTTTGTATTTTAAATTTCACGAGCAGGGTCGCCTCGGTGCAAGCAATTATTTTCTATCTACAAACACAGCTTTGAAGAAATCTGGTTTATCTGTTTGAAACATGTATTTTATACAGTACCACAGATTTAAACCTTATTAAACTACTCAGAGGTTCAAATTTAATCAAACTGGAGAGAGGAGCTTTAATGCCACATGACTTGAAATGAAGTCCGTTCTCACCCTTAAAAAAAAAAATAGATGAAAGCTGCATTTAGCTTCTGGTTTTCTCTGTCTGTATAAGTCTGGGCAGTATGGCACAAAGCAGCTACATGCACACATGGAAACATGGATCTCTCTTCGTCATCAAACCAACAGTCTTGTATCCGACAGTATGCGTGTACACAGAGGTCAGGACCCGACCTCGTGACATGCCAATTACAACCCGGAGTTAGTCAGCTACACCAGCCGCTCTGCTCCACACGTAACAGTTGGCACAGGCCCCCCATGAATGCTGAGGTCAGGGGTTGAGGCGGTCTGTGGGGTGGATGTTTTTGACCTTGTATGACCTTGTCTAATTGTGTTGTTCAGAATTTCCCTGCTTGTGGTAAGAGAGAAGAAACGGGCTCAGCTTGAGACTAGTAGCCCATTTAAATTATAAAACTGTGCAATACTTAAATCTGTGTGGGGGTTGAAGTGTATAAAATATGTAAAGTGAAGCAGCTTGGGGCCAAGAGGAAGTTTACTTTTTATGATATCCAGCACCAAATGTGTCCAAATCGGTGTTAATTTTGTTGACTATAGTCATAGTTTTCTTCAACACTTTTTGTCAGACAATAACTAAATAAAATAGTAAATCAAAAATGGTTTATGATGACAAAATCAATTGACACAATTGTCAACACTTATAAACGGGACAAAAATATTTGGGAAGGACAAGCAGAGTCCGATATGATCTCTGTCCTCCAGAGCTCCACAGATCTGAGTTGCTGTCTGTGGGTGAGCGGCGGCTCTTTCCCTCCAGTCTGCCCCGATCCTCACACAACTTTTCACTGAATATTTTCAACTCTCGTTTTCAACTTAATACAATGCCACCAGTGACATTATATTAAGCTACATATTTTCTGGGTCTCATTTTGGCGTGCTTAAAAAGTTCACAAGCTTAATGGCACAGGGCCACTAGCACTAGTTTGATGTCACTTCTAAACTACAATGGCTCTGTAGTATCAGACGGAACGGCAAGTAAAAAGGCTCACTGACTCTCAGTGTGAATGTAGGGAGCACAACCGTGTCAACTGTGAACATAATGCTCCAGGAATAAAAAAGTGACTGGATTGCTGGATTAACGTTTCAGTTGAAATGTGCTGTTGGCAAAATCATGGTTTGTAGTTTTGGAACTATTCATAGAATAAATTAGCATTATGCAGGGAAGGCCTATAATACAGCACATATTGACATTTGTCCCAATAAATATAACCATAGATTAGCAATTTGCCCTCGTATGTATGAAACAAATGTTTACCAAAAAAAGAATGCATATTTGAAGAAATATTGTATACTTAATGTTAGATATACAATGGGAGAAAAGAGCACAAATGTAGTATACTTAAACAGGTTAATAGATGATTTTTCCACAAGTATGAGTTTATAAGTTTTTGAGAAACATTCAAATAATGCATTTGCATTTTGCATTTTATTCGACTAAATCTACTGTAGTTTTAGGTGACGAAATCTCATCATATTTAGTTGATTAAAACTGAAACAGTTTAGATGAATAGAATATGACTGAAACTAAATGCCAGTTATTTGCTGCCAAAATTTAGTTAGAAAGAAAAAAAAACTAAAGATAAATTTTAAAAACTAGTCTTTTCTCAACTTTTCTGTCTGCTGGCAGTTTGTTACTCTCCTTTTTTATTTTGCCCTCAGTTTTTGTCGAAGCCACAACAGCCGCAGACATGGTTGTCTGTGAGTGGCTGCCTGAGTGGCTGATTGATAAAGTTAAATCATCAGTGTGGCCAGCCGAGTGTTGAAGTTTCAGCATCGACTGCTGCTCTCAAAATGAATCTGTGTGAACTGTTTCCACAGCAGCTACAGCTCTCAGAATTGTAGACCGTCAAGTATCAGGTAGAAGTATCCAGTTACTCAGATCTTCATGATGATAAACACAAGGCCAGTCAGAGCTCTGAAGAAATGCCAGGTGCAAAAGCAAAACAAACACTCTAAAAGTGCACAATCATTATAGATATGAATATTTATTTTTGTAGCTTTAATTATGCAAGTGTGGTTGACAGACTTATGAAACTGAAGACACTTAACTATTTTTTAATTACTTTGGATGTGAAGATTAAACAGATCAAATAGCAGTCGCTCTTAGAAAACACTCAATACTGAGAGAGTCTTAAAAAACATCCACAGATACAAACAGGTGAAAGAGCTGTGGGCTTAACAGATGATTAAAATAGTTACAATTTTAATTAAAATATTTCAAACTAAACATCCTTAGAATCCATTTTGAATGAAAACTGTTCTTTTTTTTAATTCAAACATACTTTATCTGTGTCATGTGGTATGCTACTTGACTAAACTTTAAAACAAATATTACTGGGACCCCTACAGAAACAGATGAGTATTTATTTTTCAGGAGTTCACATTATAGACACTACCCGCATTTGACCCTACATGGTCCAGCCATGTACTAGGTTTTGACCTGGCCTTGTTATGGAGTGTTGTAGGTGTAGAAGAGGGTCAATGAAAACATTTTACTGGTGACAACAAGGGCTGTAATATTATGTCATGTTCCATGTCTGCAATACGAGGACAGACCAGACAAATGCACTCGATGATGCAACCTCAATTCTGGAGAGTTTCCTTCCTGTCCCTTCACCCCCCCCCCCACCCACACTTCAACCAGTACACTGATGTCCACCGGCTAGCCACTAAGTGCTGCATTAAGTCCAACAATACTCCCCTCTTTCTGCCCTTCATCCTCTCTTCTGTACATCAGTAACACAGCGAGGAAGCGGTTAGTCAAGTGTGCAATGTCAACATTTAAGTGACCTTTGTTCCCCAGCAAAGCCACCTTTGGGATTTGTCATGCCCTTATTTTTCTTTTTTTTGTTGAGCTGGCTCGCTTAGAATTATGTGTGAAGCCAAAGGGGGGTGTAGCTTGTTGTTTTTATTGAAGTAATCCTTTCTCCTCATTTCTCTGTCCCCCAGTAACATAGCGGAGGCTCTGGTCAGCAAAGGCCTGGCCACGGTCATCAGATACAGGCAGGATGACGATCAGCGCTCCTCCCACTACGACGAGCTGCTTGCCGCAGAGGCACGGTGAGGAGCACACATATATGCGCACACACACACACTCTTTCACACATGCACTTCTTCCACCTCTCTTTTACATGAACCTACACAGTGAGCACAATGGGTCTCTGAAGCTGATGTTCCTTCTCATAAAAACACTTTTTTTTTTTTTTTGCTGCTTCAAATATACACTGCATGAATTTCTCTGACACAAACCCTTTGTTCGCACACTTACGTTCGAGTTGCGAATGACCTTGACAAATTTTTCTCTTGGGAAGTCGAAGAGAATTGAATATGACCTTGAGGCTTTTCTTTTCTTTTTCAAATTGCTTCTACAGCCAACATGACGCAGGTGAAGCAACCCACCTATTATTTTTTGAATTTATCGTAGCAGCAACACCATCGTAAGTTGCAGCTTATCACAGCTGTTGCTACGTTTTCCCAAGAAAACGTGTATCGTCAGCTTTTTTTTTCTTTTTTTCTTTTACATACATGCCTGGACACACATACACCTTCCCAAGTGCTGGCCGCTAAATCAGAGGCTCTCTTTACACAGGCCCTATGAATATAATTATATGGAGGTGCAGCGGAGAGATTTAGTACGAGCTTTATTACTCTGCCGTAGATTAAGATCTGCTGGCTATAGGTAGAGCAGATGCAGCCACAGCCTCTTTTTATAGGACTAACTCTTTCACTCCCCTTTCTCTCATGCGGTGTCACTGCCCACCCGCCCTCCTTTCCTGCTCTCTCCCTCCTCCTCCGCCCCCTGCTTTCCTCCTTCTTTTGCACATTTTGTCCTTCTCTCTCCACCTTAGCTTGCTGCTTTCAATTTTGTCCTTCTTTGGCCTTGCTCTTCTGTGTCTTCTCTTCTCCCATTTCTCTTTCTCTCTCCCCCCTGTCCCTGGTGGGGTCTTATTAGAGTTGATGAGAGGTTTCTGTCTCTAGCCTTGGTTTTATTTTTAGTTCCCAGTGCACGAGGCCGATGGCCCTGCAGCCTTCAAGGAACCTCCTCCTGGCTATTAAATGCACACATATACATGCGTGCATTAATGCACAAGCTCTATCTTTCTTAGAGGCGATGGTCTGCTTCCCGGTGACCCATAGGTGGCATAATGCCATCCGCAGCCTCAACCGCAGTAGTCATCTTCATCTCATCTGGCCCTTGAGGCGTTTTTCAAAGCAGCGATCGCCATAACCAGTCATCATCGCTAAACCCCCTATGTGGCTCTAAAGAAGCAACCCTTGTCTCTATGTTTCTCCTCATCCCTGCATTCTAACAATAATATCTCTTCTATTAAAATTGCTCAACAACCGTTAGTTTTTCATCTCAAGCCTATAGATTATCTGAATAGGGAAAAAATCTCCCTCTAGTGCTTCTAGTTGAGCCGTAATGGCAGTTCAGGGAAGAGAAACTGGTTATGAATTTACATCCTACTTCACAACAAAGCCACAACGGCTCCCTCTTTGTATTGAGAGTGATTACTCAAAGAGCTCCCATCTCTCCAGGTCTGTTTAAGCCTCCAGCCTTAAGCTTTTCTAGATGTATTATGATGGTGCTCAAATTGTGTTGATGACATGTGTGTGGTTGTGGTTTGTAGGGCCATCAAAAACGGGAAGGGGCTGCACAGCAAGAAGGAGGTTCCCATCCACAGAGTGGCTGATATTTCTGGGGTAGGTATCTTTTTGTGTGTATGTATACATAAGTAAACTTATGCAAGGTTAAAGGGTAATAGGACAAGCTTTTCTCAAAGTGCTACAATACAGTTATCTCAAGTTAAACCATTTAAGACTGCTCTGTTTTATGTTACCATTGACTGCTGACTCCTCACTCCTCTTAACAACTGCTAGACTAAAAACAAGGCTTACCTAATCTGTAACAGGCTACATTTTGGCCTTTGTTGCGGCTCAAAAACTGGGAAACCATAGAAAAGTTTAATTTCATCTTGAACCGGATCATCTGCAGATTAATTTCATACCTGATATGTTATGATCCACCAAAGTTATGCACAGCACAAGATGAATAAATGCCCTCTAAGCTGACTTTCATGAAATTCGGTTTCTTTTAGACGTGAGAAATTGAACATGATAGTGGTTACTTGCTGGAATTGAATTTAGTTACTGGGGATGATCTGATCAGCTCTATGCGAAAAAATTAACCCTCTGAATAGCCATAACCTCCACTGGGACACGTAGGATCCTACTTATGATTAGGCAACATCAAGTGTAAATTAGTTAGGATAACAGTTTTTATGAGTTTCTCCAAAAATATAGATTTCTTTATCTCTTGTATTGTTGTACAGCCACCTGGTTGCTTGCAGTGTTCTAAATAAATAACAAAATATTTTAAATAAATAAAAAATGTTCTAAATAAGAACAAAATATTCCAAATAAATAACATGTTTTAGATTAATAACAAAATGTGCTAAATAAATAACAGAATGTTCTGAATAAATGTTTAATTTGAGACTATGTTTTCAAAGTTACTTCATTAAAAACTTTGCATACATCTGCAAAAGAAAACCTCTCTTATGCTATACCATACAAAAAAATATTCAATACTTCAATCAGCTGCAATCTCGACTGGTTGCATCATAACAGATAATTGCAGTTGTGGTGGCATTGCAGTAGGTGCTTCACAATCTGTTGCCTGGTGGAGATCTGCACTATATTGAGTGCATGCTTGCAGTTCATTTTTTTAAACTATAGACTTATTTACACACAACCCCCATGACGCTTATAGATGCCATCAATGCCCAAAAGCTACAGACTTGTTCTATCACACGCTGTAATTCTCAGAAGACGATCTATAATCCCCCCCACCGCCGCCGCCGCCTGGCCCGTCCCTGATCCTCACAGCCGGTTTCCTCATCTTAAAGAAACTAAGAGGCCTCTAAAAATAATCAGCGCCATTAATAAAACCATCAGTGGTGCTTGGTCGTAGCTTGTTTACGTGTGCCCAGGGGCTTGATAGAGGCATCATTTGGCTAATGAAGCCTGATTGGGAGTGCTCACCAAATGAACATTAAAGTGGGGAACCCATAAAACCTCTCAGTAACGAGTAATGGGCGATCGGTAGACATTCCTTTTTAAAGCATGTTTTTGTTCGCGTGACCCTGGAAGCTGCTTTTTAAATTTGATGTGTCCTCCGTCTTCCGTTCACCCCATGCTTACACTCATCAGTCTGTAACTCAGGCGTGTTTGAGTTGCATTTTTAAGTGTAGAGACTATTTAATTCCTTTTTCCATCATAGTTTTTCTCAGTTTCTGACTTCCCCTAATTACCATGAGAGATGGGGTCCTACATGACCACAGGCCTGTCACTGTGCACCTCTACACCCAAATGCAGGCTTCAGTAGCCTACACTGCAGTGTTATAACTGTTCAAAGTTGTCAAAGTGAGTGGCCGGAGTTAGATGAGTTCACATGGAGAGCAGAGCAGTGGAAATGTCTGCTGATGGCACTGATACAAAGATCAAATGCTGGCACTGTAACGGTCATTGTTGCTTGGTAGGTGCTGTTCTTGCTGTTGGCTTATTTTTAATATTGCATTATTCTCACACCGCCCGAGAGGGAAATTGAGGTCAGTCAGTCAAGTGGTGGAGAAGTCACCTTTTTATATGACAAAGTCTACAGTAGCATAACATTCTGCAAATTAGATCTGTTCATTTTTTTTTACTGCATGTTTTTCAACATTTTTTCCTATTTACCCCAATCTGGAACAGCCAATTTGCATTTTACTGTGACCTTTGTCTCTGCTAACTCCATCTGTTGGCTTAGGGAGGGCATGGAGAGAAATCTTTGATAAAGTCATGCTGCTTTTTCCACCTGCCTGTGAGGAGCTTCTCTAGACAGGCCCCTAACATGTGGAGTTTGTTATACCCCCCTGGGTCCCACCCCCGTCAGCATAGCCTGTGGTAGCCAGGGTTTCTGCGGGTTTTCATAAAGTCTTAAGAAGTCTAAATAATCTGATTTTGCCAGGTCTTAAAATTTGATGGGAACATGAAGTTAAAAATTCATTAACTTCAGTCTTGCTTTAAAATGTTTTTTGGGTAAAAATCTGTTGCTGTAACAGCTACATAACAAAACCAACATGGAGCCAAAACCCACTAATGCAAACTATGCAGCCTGTTCAGAATCAGATCCCACCCAGCTAGCTTCATGCTGAAGAGTGTAAAGAGAAAGAAGTCTTACATTACACAATTCGAAATTGGCAGATTTCATCAAGAGGTTAATTCATATTAATTATTAACTAATTAAGAGAATAATGAAAATACTTTTTTGCCAGTGTGGCTGTGAAATAGGTTTTAAGTTACATTCAAAATGGTCTTAAAAAGGTCTTAAATTTAACTTTGAGTAGCTAACAAATACACGGTCCCTCAGTCAGAAGTCACGCCTATTTGAAATGACCTTGGTTGAGTCCCTTGACCACCATGTTATCACCGTCAACACCTTGGTAGGTTTTTTGTAAATCTAACAACTCAAAATGTTGTCCAACCACCTGAATATGTTTCATTCTTTTATTCAGAATCATTGGAGTGCCTTTACATATCTCTATACTTATCAACCATCCGTCTCTTATAAATTTTGATTAGCCACTACACGCTCTGCAGTGAACTTCAGAAACATTAGCTGCTCATTGTCTCTCTCACTTGAGCTCTCGCGTAGCACTTGTACTTGTAGGCTCTAGAGACACATTTTGTTAAATTAATCAAGCTCTCTTTTTCTGTATTAGTTCTTTTTTTTTTTTGATCAGAGTAGTCCACCAGAGTTGGTGGTCATGTACAATACAAACTCTGCACTGTACGTTGCTGTTTAAAGTGTCATGACCTTGCATTTGAACAGAGGCATTCAGCCAAGTTATTAAAGCTCTTTAACACTACCAGGACTTTAGAGTCTGGCTAATAAGTCAGACATCGCTCTGCATAACTACTCGGATGTGATGCTGTTCCACATTGTCATCATCGTAACCTCCCTATGTCTTAGTGTGTCAGCAGGACAGATAAATTATTGGAGCCTGTAAAAAATAATTATGACAGGGAATTGTTGTGCTGACTGAGCAGCCCTGTGCTATTTCATCAGGGGGTTTAGTGGTATTTATACTTATAAACCCACTGAACTTAACTGGCTAAATTGACCACTCTGTGTGCAGCAATGAGTAGTTTCTGGGGGTGGTGCTCAATAATTAATTTACTTTAATAACAAAAAAAGAAAAAGCAATATATGTCACACACCTCTTCCGACAGGAGATTTCACACATCTCACTCATTAAAAAGTGTCCCAGTAACCCAGCAAAGGCAGCAATCATCTTTACATTTTAACTTGATGGTGCTGTGTCATGCATTCGTGTGTGTGACATCAGCGCTGTGAAGCCCCTCTAAAATCTCCCTTATTAGCGCCATTGTGTCACTGGTGTAGGTCAGCGCCATTACATGCAGCTGCAGCTCCCTCCCTCTCATAGCATTTCTGTCAGTTTCCAATAAGGACACACACATAGAATTTGAGAACAGGCCAGGATCATCGCCAGTCAGTGCCGGTAGGCGTGTGTGCGTGCACGCGCATGCACCAGTTGTTTGGCTAGGCTAATGTAATGAGCATTCTAAAGGACCAAAATAGCAACATTGCCTCCCCCCCTCCACATCCTTCCCCTCCCCTTCTTTTCTTTTCCTTTTCTCTTCTGTGATAAACGCCAACGCACAGCTGTACACGTGCACAGGCGCACCCCCCCTACCCAACACACACAGAAATACACACTCCCATACGTCAGCATCCTTTAGCTCGGCGGCAAAGGTTTGCCGAAAGGGATTATGTACATTGAGTGGGATGCAGTCACAAATAGAGCAGAGATAGGTTTATAAACATATAGTGTAGGAGATGAACAGAGGTGGTGGGAGGAGAGTGGATAAAGCACTTGACTCACCTCAAACCTCTAAAGGTTGCATAATGAGGTCCTCTCTCATGTCTCTCCTTTTTTTTTCTGAACCAAGTTAGACTGCACAGCCCACTCACTGCAGGTGCTGCAAATGTGTTTGTGTGAACGACAGAATGTTTGGCGCTGTTGTCTCCCACTCAAGGGGCTATTTTGGACTGCAGCGGGCGGAGTTCAGGTGGTACATCTTGTGGCTAAAGCACATACCCCTTAGTCACAACGTCATGCGTTTGAATCCCACTGGTGACGTGTCTTGCATGATGTCTCTTCTTTATCTTTGCTGTTGCTGCCTTTGTGTTTATGCGCCAGTTCCCTCAAAAACAGGAAGCAAAATAGGGATCCCCAGATCGATAGGACACCAACTGTTATTGGCCAGTCTTCAGTAAAAATGTACGATTGTGGTTAATGCTTCCTAGAGGCCAATCATAAAAGCCAATGATGATGCAAAAAACTTGAGCCTGTTGTCAGCTGAGGTGGTGTCACTGTTGCATGCTAATTAACCAAAGGGAGCATTTCACTTCCAACATGATTTGTGTATCAGTTACTCACCCCGTGTTGCCTTGTGCGTCCTCCACATGAACGTTGAACTACATAAAAAACATCGGTTTAAAAACTCTCACACATTAGCATAGTAGTTAGCCAGGAGTATTATTCGTATGAAGCCTTGTTTTGATCTGCTCCTGTTTGCCCTGTTAAATGTACTGCATCATGCTGTCAAAGCAAACTCACCACTTCTTTTGTCTGTTTAATTTTAAAGCATTTTAGTTGAAAAAAAAATAAAATTCTTAGCTTTTATTGTGAAATATTTGCAGGAATGTGTTGCGAAAACTCAGACTGGCAACTCCTCGTTCATGGCCTCTTGCAGTCAAGTAACCTACTACACCTAGTGGTAAAACTTGGTATTACTGGTCCGGTTTGGCCTTACATCTAACTGATGTACATGACTGCTATAACAGCTGCTTTAATAATCAGTATCAGCCCATGTGGTTGAGAGATGATCAGCAGTCATGATTGGTCCATCCCAAAAAGAAAACAATCAAGCAATTCGTCTAAAACACGTTCTAGCAAGATTTTATTTTTGGTATTCATCAGCATGAGCTCACTTCCAGTTGCACTAGAAAATGGAGAATGCTTCCTTATTTGAACTCCATCCGTCTCTCTGAGCCTTTGCTTTTACTCCAGTGGACACACAGACACACACACACACGCTCTCCCACACTCCCACTGGTCAATGACAGAGTGGTCTGTTGTGCCTACATGCCCCTGCCTGGAGTAGGCGAATATTAGATTATTTTTTATCGTTTATGAATCTTCCCTTGCCACTGCATCACCGGCCCTGCTTGAATACACATGATTTAGCTCTGCTTGTAATTTTGGCCCGGGCACAACAATAAGCTCGTGACTCACCCTTGCAGACAGAGATGGAGGCAGGAGGGGAGAGAGAATTATTTTTGATTGCGCGAGTTTCCAGACGTGTCACGGAGAAGCAGAGCGGACTTCATTAGGGCAGACCGAGATTTAAAGATGTCTGGAAAAAGCCCACAGATTTTGCCGTCAATAAACCTATTTAGTCTGTCTTGTCTATTTTGGTTACTTTTTATTTGGCTCAGGTTTTTGATGCTGCATCCAGGTTGGTTTTGTCACACTTTTAGTAACAGATATTTTTAATGTTTTATTCTTAATGAAGCCAATAACTGAAATACTGCAAGTGCGCATGAAAAGTCTCACTATTTTGTTCTTTGTGACATAATTAATGCATCAGATATAGATGGTATTTTTGCTTTACAACTCTTTACAAATATTGAAATACCACATCATTACAGCTGAATCAAGAAATTCTCTATATAAATAAGTCACATAGCATCAAATCGTGCACTCTTTATAGCGTTATCTAATTTTGTTTCTCTTTCTTTTTGTCCATTAGGAGACACAGAAAGCCAAGCAGTTCTTGCCCTTCCTGCAGAGGGCTGGCCGGTCAGAAGCTGTGGTAGAATACGTCTTCAGCGGCTCCCGCCTCAAGCTGTACATGCCCAAAGAAACCTGCCTCATCACATTCCTCCTTGCTGGTGGGTAGAGCTCTTTGTCGTCCTGTTGCAGAGGTCTCTTCCTTCAGTGTCCCCTAACTAGCTCATTTCTTTGTCTGCACAGCATTAGTTGCCACTGCCTGAAAGTTAATTGGCATATCCAAGGAGTGTGTGTGTATTGCAGCAAATATGTACTTGCCACGTTGAAGCTCCTGCCAGCTCAGAGATCAGAGTTTAAGCCCTCCCCACACCTGTCAGCAGGCAACCCCGACAGGGCAAAGAGTGTAGCTGGGTATGTGGCACCGACCACAGCTCACTCTCTTTCAGAACACCAGGGTTGGCGTGAAGCATGTGGCCCCTTTGACCTCACCTTCCCCTCTCTGGCTCTCTGCCAAGTTTGAAATAGACTTGTGTTCTGCTCACCACGTCTTTTCTGTTTCACCGCACTGGTCATCTTCATTAGAAACTGGCCACCGTGTCGAGGTAAAGAGAGGTTTAAACTCCAGTGGATGGGCAGGTATTGTCAGGTTCTTAACGCCGTCTGAACTTGGTAAAAGAAATTAAGTTTTCCTTTGCTATCCCTCTTTTACTTTTACGTGTCTGAGAAGGTCAAATTGTTAAAACTTTATGTTCTTAGTTGTACCTTTTGACATTCAACCAGTGAGGTTATCCTTCCTATTTTGCTTTTGCTTGTCTCCTACCTGATGAGCAGTATACTGTGGTGCAGAGAGGACAGATAATAAATCAGAAAGAAATAGAGCTGCAGTGATTAATCAACATTTACCTTGACAGAAATTAATTGGCAACTATTTTTATAATTTATGACATATTTTTAGTTATTTTCTAAGCAGAAAAGGTCAAACATTCATTGGTTATAGCTTCTCAAATGTTAGATTTGATGCTTTTTTTCCATCACATACTATTTAAATGATAAAAATATAACATAAAATTACAAATGTAGATAAACTGAATATCTTTTATGTTTTCAGCCAATACTAACAATTACCTGCTTTTCATGGCCAATACAGATAAGATTACCAATAATTTAATGTTTTTGTGTTTTTAAAAAGATAACCTATAACCTGTCTTTTATGCACACCTGAGGGTAAGTGAAGGACTCGGCTGGAGTGAACAAAGAAGTCTGACATCACTATTGCAACAAAAACAAAGAACAGTTCTGACTCTTCAAATCTTCATTTATTTTTCTCGTAAATCATCAAAAAACTTCACAAATATACTTTTGAGTTTTATAGACTTTTTTTTTTTTTTTTTTTTTACCAAAGACTCAGAATAAAATCCTTTTTCACATAAGGTATTATTGCCGACATTTATCAACTACAATTTTATTATTGGGATAATAAATGAGAATATAAATTTCTCATTATTGTCACATAATTTATCAGCCTCGGTATTTATCGTGCATCCCTGATTTCTTTTGGTCCTGAATTGGTTGGTTTGATGGCCAAATAAAATAAACAAGTTGAGTACATTTGATATCAGGCATTTTCCTCGATTTTTTTTTGGGGACATTTTATAGACAAATTGATTCATTGAGAAAATGTTTTCAGATTAATAGATAATGAAAATAATCAATCCGAGAACTGGTCCCTTCTTTTAGCTTTTCCCATTTTCAGCATGAGGAAACAGCCGTAGTTTACAGCAAGATGCAGATGGGATGAAATACAGACTGTTTGATAGCAGGTCTAGTCATTTATTTCAGCTCCCCGACTCTCTTGACAGTTTGCGCCAGTAATAAAAACACTGAGACTGTATCTTTGGCAGCCAACGATGATTTGCACATCCTTCCAGATCATGGGAATGGTGAAAATGCTTATCCCCTCCGCAGCGGATGATACTCTTTGTTATAGTTGCAGTAAAAATCTGCTTCAATCCATCTCCATTTCAGTCCGACATTTGCCAGCCATACAGTTCCTCTCCATTTCCAGTTGGACAAACACCATATATTTCTGACAAACACTCAGATTCAGTTTAATTATGCGTGGCTAAATTGTCGATGCATTAATTAATTTTCCAATTTGCTTCTGATTGTCTTTGCCATCCACTGATGGTTTTCATAATTACATTTTTTTGTCCATTGCCTGCTACAAGATGTATTGACATGACCCCTGCCAATAAGTAATCTGCATATAGGACCGTATGAAATTTCTTTTTTTTTTGTAACACCGGTTTGTGTTTGACAATTTCCCCATAATGAGATGTCAGGTGTGTGTGTGAGATGATGTTTAAATAGTCGGTCTACTTTTGTATTTTATTCAGTCAACATTTATTAGCAAATCGCAAGAAGCACATTAGAGCTGATGGCCCCTGAGTGTATTTGATTAAAGTCATCCCCAGAAGAAAAGATTCATCTGCTGGAAATTGAGATGACAAGTATTGTCTTTAATACACACATTAGGCTGGATGAGCCTTGATTGATACAAATGATCCTCTTTCCAAATTTGTGTATTTTTAGTTTCTGTTCCGGTAAGAGTCCCGTGTATCTCTTAAAGAGCTGGCTTGTGTGTGTGTTCCCCATAGGTATGTGAGTGCTTTTTCTTGTCATCTCATTGTTTCCCTTTATCTTGTGATTTTCTTTTTTCAGAAATAGGATGGTTATGAGATAAAATATGCCTGCCGGGTCATGGCCTCCGTGTTTCTGTGCATGTATGTTGTTGTATATACATGGTTTTCTTTATGCGACAACTGATGTTAAACCTTTACCCGCACATGAAATGAAGCCCTTAGGCACAAGCAGCCCATTATTATCTCTGTAGCTCTAATCTCCAAGCACTCCCTATCTCCTTCCACTTTTCTCTTTCCTGTCAAAGTTATCTTTCCACGTTTTATTCACACGTCTGCACCACGGGCTAATGTCTGAAATGACACATACATGATAAATCTTTCTGCCCCAAGCCTCTTGTGTTTATCTGTGTATGAAACAGCAGAAACCCTTTGGACCTTTTCTCTTTAAATGATCACATAATGGTGACCGAGAATGAGGTGTGTTGAGAGCAGATCTCACATGTTTCAGATATGATCTTATTTTTAAATTTGAATAGGCTTCTCATCATAGAAGTATCAGTGTTGGAAGGGTTGTACCCTGTACATTTTCTTAATGTTGGGGTATAGTTGTAGACACGTTGAATTGAATAAAAAATTTTTTTTTTTTCGTTATTATTGCAAGCCTGGGATTAAGTCATTTTTAGTGCACAGCTAGTTTGGCGTTTGATAAATACAAATTTATCGGCACATCACAACCAAAATGTGCAACACCAAGGCCAAAACCAGTGGTGCAGTAACAATAAATGATACAGACATTGTATGAATGTATGTGGATGTTGAAACTGCAGTGAAAGCTGTCATGTCGCTGGTATTATGTTGATATGACTATGAGCAGATCATTTTCACTGTCGGTTTTTGTGTAGAAGTGAGCGCGTTACATGGGAAAAATAGGCGATACTATGTGTCTCAAGACGAAGCGTCTCTGCAGCTATGTGTGAGATGTGGGCAGTGTGGCTCCTCTAACCTGTTAATATGGGTGCTGGACTGAAATGACAGAGGTTCCGCGACGCACACTTTGCTCAGGTAGGCCGTGTGTCCTGGGCCTTTTAAATGAGGGAATCTGCTACTTTCTTTTAAGAGCACAACAACGAGTTCAAAACAGGACATGCAGGACATATTACAGCTGCACTCCAGGGCATCCGCAACGCTGGCCGTTTTGCCGTGGTATAATTCTTCCTCCTATTGAAATTGTTGCTTCAATTGAATTCACTTGAAAGCTTTCATAAAGCATAATGTCATATAATCATAGTTTTAAGGCATGGTCTTACTTTTGCTTACTTTTACAAGGCCAAGTATTATAATTGTGCCATTCATTTTCTATTAAAGGTCAAAAATGTGCGGAGCTCCTTCATGTTCAATAATTGTAAATTGCTCTGAATAAATATTGTCAACATGCAGATGAACAGAAAAATATTCAAAGGTTGCTACTGTTAAAACAAGTCTTGCATTAGTCATCTGTTTCATTAGTCATGTTCTCTTTATGCTGTATTCTTCATGGCCAAATTTTTATTCTTTAACAATGTCGTGGGAGGCCATTGAAGAACAAATTGTTTACAGTAGAGCTGCAAATGAAATGATCCTAAGGCACTAAGTGATGTAACACAGTAAGTCCAAATTTTAATACCAAAACCACAGTAGAGGCATCTTTGAATCTGAACTGCCAGCTTGCTTAGCCAGCAGCGTTTTTTTTTTCCTCTTTGCTTTAGACGTATTATATGTCCTCATTTAACACTGAACCCCCCTCATTGCAAAGGCTTGTGTCTCCATTGAGGCACCTCAAAGCCTCAGTATCTTCCCTGCACAGAGTCTCCTTCCTTTTCCAAAGTTTTCCTTGATGGGTAAAGACAGTGCTTTAAGAAAAACGGGAGGTGAGGAAACAAAGGCTAGCAAGAGAAGCCCAGGCTTCAAAGAGGGCCGGAGGTGTGCTTCAGGAGTTGAAGGGAAGTTCCCTTCCTTCTCCTCCCACATCACCTTTCCTTTCTTCTCCTCTCTCTCGCTGGCCTGCGTGGTGTCACTTCCGTATGCAAGTTTGATAAAGGGTAAAGGAGTCATCCTGTTTCTGAAGATGGAAAGAAGGGCCTTCCACACAGGAAGGGGGGGTGGGGGGTTAGAAGGACGATGAAAGGAGGAGGAGGTGAAGTAAGAGCTGTGGAGGCAGAGAGGACAGGGGAGGGTAAAGAGAAGACAAAAAAAGTACAAGTGATGTGAAGTACGTGGGTATAAAGGCCTGTTGAAGCAAAGGGAGACCAAGCAGTGAAAAGGCTGTAAAAGTTTACTAGCTTCAATCGCTTTCACAGAGTTTTAGACGGAGGCCACAGCAGGTGAAGTGTACTTTCAAAGTTACTCAGAAAGGTATGTTGAGCAGCAGTCTGTCAAGAAGATGAAACACCCATCACTCGGACACAAAGATTTACAGTGTCAGCAAGACGCATTAGCCATCGCAGTGTGTGGCCTAGTGCCATTTGTTTGATTTTTGATATCGGAGTGTGTGTTTGTGTGTTGGCCGGTACACTTCCTGCAGTGTGTCAGTGCAGGAGATGGAAAGACGGGGAAGTGGAGCGGAAAATTTGTGGACTTGTTCCCTAAAAAATATGTCTGCGTGCCAGAAAGGAAAAAAAAAAGTTTAGCATAGTAGCAAGTCAGTCGGGAAAAGTCTGCAAATAAAATGTTATTGTGCTCGGCTGTGACCTCTACATATTGGTGTCCTTGTGTGTAACTGCAGCGCTGCATCTCATTGAGATTCACACATTTATTAGAAACCTGAGGCCAGGATGGTTTGAGGCCTTGGGATGTATTTTAAGGCCTGCCAAGAAATAATAACTTTAGTTAATAACACTTTATTGGCATTACTTTATTACACTATAAGCTGTAATCTTCAACCTAAATATGGGCTATGAGCTGCAAAAGCCTACAACAAAGCAATCAACCTCCATAGCTGCTGGAGGGGGAAAAAAGTACTCTCTCCCTGGGAATATGTCATGTCTAAACTACAACTAATACTGAACTGTAATAAATAACAAATTGAGTTTGCTGTGCATGAGAAATAATTAAATGTGAATTTCATTATGCAGCTCTCTAGCGAAGGTGACATCAGATATGTGCTTCAGTGAACTGGGGCCTGCAAGGAAACTGTAGTTCCTCCCAGCGTTAGTAAGTTGTCACAGGCCTTCCTTAAACCAGAACCTCATTATTTTTATATATAAATATATAAAAAAATATATATACAGAACATAACAGGCCATGTCACAGGGTGGTTTTTATTATAAAGTGGTGAGATTGAAAATGCAGCTAATGCTGGAATTCACAGTATTCCTCATTCATGCTATATTTTTGCAAATCCAATATGACAAATCTAGTGCTGGTTTGTTATTTTATTTCATAACAAAAACATGACATGACTCACCAGGGGACAAGCAAAACAAACGATACCAAAATTGCTCTAAAATAGACCAAAATACACAATCCAACCTATACATCCAAATAAACACGAACACACAACATATGTCATCACAACCAAATATATCAACAGACCTCACAATCTGAGTAACAAAATCAAATTAAATATTGTGTCATTATTCTATGGAGAAGAAGAAAAAGAAAAAAAAACAATATATGCTGCCCTTAAAATTCTCTTAGATCTTTTAGTTTCTAACCAACCTTCAGCTTTAACCTGCCCTGTCTTGTCTCATCATCCCTTTTTGCAATATATCCTTCCAGTATACAGTAATGTTTAACAAATGCATGTATATAATAATTCTAAAATGATTTACATTCAAGGAATCTTCAAAAGTAGCCTTGAAAATATTTTTTTCCCTCACAAAACAAACAAATTAATAGTGTAACTGTTTTCCTCTGTGGTATTAGCCGGTGTTTCAGAGCCAAAGTCTAGCATTTAAAAAGACTTCCTTGGCACCGTCGTATGCTTTGGAGGACTGGACGTAGCTTTGCTGAAGCCTCGTCTGAGGTAATGAGGCCTCAGGTTATAGAACCGTAGTGAGATAATGGTGAGACGGAAGGATGGATAGAGAGGATAAAAGAAAGGCATAGTCAAACAATCCCAGGATTTTCGCTGACGGAACGCTCCCTTCGTCTGCCTCACAGTCACAGCTTTGCCTCCATCACCTCTCTCTAACCTTTATGTCCAGCCGCACCTTTCACCCGCTGCTGAACAACCTGCGTAGAACTGACGCGTATCTGGGGAGGGCAAGATGTTCAAAGAGGTCAGACACCTGGCAGTCACATACAGGGAAGATTAGTAAGATTAATAAGAACCAAACTGAAATGGTTGATATGGGTGATGGAGGGAAGAAGTATGAGTATTAGAGCTAAAATAACACACAAATATGCACTTTTACACCCCCTCCTCCAGCTTTTAGGTCTTTATTTGTTTGCCTGTCGCAGCGCTAATTATGTCCTGTCAACAGCCTGTCAAAAATCAAGAATTAGTAACTTAATAACATTAAAAAGATAGACACTAATGGCATTCACACTGAGCCGACTGCATCCTGCAAGTATCCATTTATACCTGCAGACAAGCCAAGTGAGAGCACAAAGCGTCTGGCAGGTCATGAGCAAAAAAAGTCAGTCTAATCAATATGGACATTATTAGTATAGCAATTTGCGGCATAATGTATGTTTGTGTGAATCGCAGTGATGACATTAATGCGCAGCAGCCACACGTCGCCACTTTTCTCCCTCCAGACCCATTTCTACGAGATGAAGCTCATTATCTCGGCATGGTCGGTGGAGGAGGAGAGGTCGACTCCATCCTGGCCCCGCTGTATGTTGGATCGACTGAGAACACATTCAGTTACATTGTATAAAAAATGTATTAGAAGAGAAACTGCCCCAGCAGGAAATGAATGCATATGAATTCATCCAATTAGTTCTGGTTTCTGAGAAGAATTACAACTAGAATGGAGATCAGTCCCTGCTGAAAAGATCCATTCTGTATGTGTTGCTTGTATATTTGCATGCCATTTACTGGCATTTTATTTAGAAGTGCATCTTAATGGCTGGGAGTATTAGATTACTCTTACCCCTGCTGAATAGTATGGCAGTTTGATTATGAAACATCAGTTGAGGGAATAGAGATTTTGGGAAATGCACCTACGAGCTCTCTTGCCTGAGAGTCAGACAAGAAGATCAGTACCACTCTCATATCTTCACCTTAACTGTGAAGCAGGAGCCAGCTGGTTAGCTTAGCATAAACACAAGAAAACAGGGGAAACAGATAGTCTGGCAATGTTCAAAATCCAACTACCAGTACCTCTAAAACTCGCAGGCGACAGGTGAAGGTTTTAGTGCAGCTGACATACACCGATCAGCCACAACATTAAAGTCACCTGCTAAAACATCTTTATATCAAATACAGAATGAGACCTGAGAAGGTAGGAAAAAAAATGTAGCAGTGTTTTTCTGTGACAAGGTGATACAGAGAATGTGGAAGAAAGTCAGGTATTGATGTACATTTGCTGAGGAGTCTATGCAGATGGACAGTTTCTTTGGGTACAGATGAGAAACTACTGCACTGTGTGTGCGACCAAGCAAGAAAGCTGTGTGTGTTTGAGCTAAGAGGGCAGCAGGCAGTATTTCATCAGGCGCGTGGCTCACCCTGAATCACAGATTAGAATGTTACATCTTCTCCACGGGGCCTCCCCTCCGCCCCTCTCTGAGGCCGAGCTCTACACAGGGGAAGGGGGAACAAAGTGTGAGGGAACAGGGGTGATATAAACCCACCACATTATTAAATAAAAGTTTGATAGCTTGTCTGTTAAGAGTTGGGTTTGCAGAATTTGGAAACAACAAATTGATTTTGTTAATCTGCTCATTCAGTCATGCAGTCTTTTGTTTTAAAGACGAACAAACGGTCCCTGCTTATTCTGTTTCCAGTTCTGCCTCCAGAGTCTGACACACATTTTAAAATGTACGTTGACTGGTGTGATGTATGGTGGATTAACATGTGGGCTTCAGGCCAGTGTGAGGAACAGCATGTGCAAGATGCTGTACAGCAGTGTGTGTGTGTGTGTGTTCATAGTTGATGTCAGTAGTGATCACTGTATGTCTTGTTTGTCTCTGCGATCAGATAAGATGGATATCCTGTAGTTTGACCCTGATGTTTATCTCTGTGTCAGGCGTGAGTTACATATCATGGTGCAGGTTAAAATTGTCTGCGCTAATTGACTTCCTGGCTTGGTTTAAATGCTGCGGGGAGGAGGTTGCAGTACAGTAAGTGTGCGCACTCAATAAACTCCCGCGCAGTTCGGAATGCCGTAGGTCTTTTGAAAACTGTGCTCCCGTGTGCATTTGGACCTTTGTCTTTGATTTATTTTATTGGACTTCTTATTATATAGGATTATGACATTAATATTCGACCTATTATAATTCCATTTTTGGATTTATGGGATGGTTTCTCTCTTAAAATGTGGAGATCTTGCTGCCCACTGATTGTCTGGGGACTTCCGAATGCAAAATAGTTACTTGAAAGGCGGCAAAAAGAGCCATTAACAATCCTACACCATTGCATTTTTTTCAAGGGCACTCCTTACTGGAAGCAATGCTCTGCCCCAGTTCTCCTCAGTAGTAATAGTGGATTCCATTTGAACTGCAAAGTCTGAATTTCCAACTTCCTAGTTGGAAATTTCAACTGGAATGCCTCCTGCCTCCTTGGAAAGTGAGCAACCTCACCAACCCTGACCTCAAAAGCAAAGCTGGCTTCTCTGCGCATTCAACAGTAGTGAAAGCTGTCATTCAGTTGTACTCACAGTACTGTCCGTGTTCTGTCTGTGGTTTGGTGTTTGTACACAGAAAATACCATGTAATGCGGTCTTATCAAGCACAAAAAAGTTTTTTCCCCGACTTGTACTGGAATGAGGTCACCTTGGATGTGATGTCATTCCCAGCTCCTCCTTTTGACCTCGGCAGTAACTGGAATCCACCATAAGCACGTTGGCGCTGCCCCAATATGAAGGGCTGCCCTAAATACTGGTTTTTGATTGGATTGAATGGAGGTTTTTCTTTAAACTCTATAATTGTTTGTTTTAGCAATTATAGCTAGGAGACTGTCCTCAGTCTCTACTGAGCAAAGCATGTAGAGTTTGTTGTGAGTTTGTTTAAGAGCGTTTGGGCTAGGTTATGAATGGTTGTTAATGTGGGCCTGAAAAACTTTTTGAAACATTGTACCGCAGTGTAGTCTTCTCTGTGGAAAACACAGTTCCTGCCCTTTTCATAGCTCCGGTCAACCTCTCCACAGTTACTTTAAACACCAATTTTTGCAGTGTGCAGCATTTACCTCTCCCATTGTCTTTCCTCTGTCGTCCTTTTCTCTTCCCTTTTATTCTGCATCCTCCTCTTCTCTTTATTCTGGCACTGTTGTAGCCACAGTGTCCCACGTGGAAGCCCTGTCCTGGTCCACTTCTATAAATACTTTCAGATGATCTTGGCCATCAGTGTCTCCTCCTCCTCCTCCTCCTCCTCCTCCTCCTCCCTGCTCCTCAGTAAGCTTTTTATTGTATTTTATTAGATGTTTGAATGTAGTAGGATACATAACAGAATACCTACAATAAAATAAAATTTAACCATAGTCTGACATGACATTTACAATAACCTTTTCTGCACATGTTTGTTGGTTATTTAAGTACATTTCTAAGCCCTTCTTTATTAAATCATTTTATTACTTTGAGGCTTGCGTGTTTATCCTAATTCTTTTATTTACTCTGTGTGTAAATCTTTTTTATTGCTCCTTGGCATTTTACATTTGCCATTTTGCAAAATGTTACAGCTAGACTGAAAAGGTGCAAATAGTTTAGGACAAAATGGAAATTTGCATGTTTAATTGGCTTTAAAGCTCCCTGCTGTACACTGAAGACCTTTATGTCTTACAGACGGTTGACTCAACAGTTCTTCATAACTCTTTGGTGCTGACTGTCCTGTGAACTCATTTTGCCTTTCCTGGGTCATTTTCCCTCCTCTGCCAGCGTGAATACGCTGATGTCTCCTGTTCTTGTTCTCATAAATGGGACAGACATGGTCAGAGGTTTCTGTAGGGAACAGAAAGTACTAAACAGAAACAGCTCAGACGGATTCTTTTTATATAGTTATGAAACCATGCAAGGAAACTAATGTTTGCCAGTAAGGTTAGCTGAATTGTTTTACTAAGGTTATCTGGCTCTGGCAGGTATTCTTGTCATCAACTATATAACAAGGGACAGCTATCTGACAGTCTCTTAATATGCATTGTTTTACTTACTGCTAAAAAACTAAAAACAATTTTACACTGGACAAAAACCCAGCTAACATCTGGCCTTTGTCTTCAGTGGTTAAGGGTACAATCTGTATTCATTCCTCAGTCAAATGACTGCAGTAATCATGAGTATTTATCAGTTCCAGTTCAAATCAGCAGTGAAACATGACACCCAAGTGGAGACAGTAATTTTTTCGGTGTGATCCTTAAAATCTTGTCACCTACCTCGGTTGCTCTCACAGCTCTTTGTCATCTCAGAAATTCAGAATATTCAGAATAAGTTGGCGTTGAGTTTGAAAGAGAGACTGAAGTAAAAGATATTTTAAAAAGTAAGCAATGTAACATTGTCGCTAATTTCTATTGTTTACTGACCCTGTTTCCTGGATTGATTGTGATGTTGAACATGACACATGAGGGGAAAAAAAAAGCCCAAAACATACATATAACATGGTATAAGAAAATGTGATTTAAGACTAGATAAAACACATTCAGCACAAAATAGAAAATCTTTCTGTGAAAAGTTTCAAGGAATTTTTTTATTTAATCTTTTTAGCTATTTCTCCTAGTCAGTCACAAATCCGGTTATGTATTTTAAAGGGGCTTGAGATAAAATAGCAAGAGTTTTGCATTTGTAATTGAGTAAAAAAAGTAATAATAACGCAAAGGTTGTTTGTACAACAGATCTGAAGAGATTCCCTCTGGTAGAACAGCAGCAAAGGTTAAGACGCACCTGGTACGCAGTGTCCCAGATTAATGTCACTGTAAAGCACTTTTGTGTTGACAAGTTTTAACATCTGAGTAACGTGTGTTCTTATTTGGGGAAAAAAAAAAAAAAATCTTAAAACATTAAGGCTCTGTGAACAGCATGTAATGTCATTCCCTAACCTAATACACACGTCAACTAATACTTTCTTAGGTACACACATCTCTTCCAATCAGCATTTCCTTGAGAGAAAAGTCTGTATAACACTCTTTATATGAATCCCCCTCCAGTCATTGGAAGCCCAGGGGAACATGCCAAACTTCCGTGGAAAAGAAGTACATTTCATAAGCCAGGATTGTCTAGCCGTGAGCTGACCGTGCTAACCGTTGTGTCAAACTGGATGCCCTAACACATCTGATTTTACTTCTTGTCACGGGTCCGTCCTGAGGCAGCATGTATCCGTCACGCCGGTGAAGCTCATTAGATTCAACATGGAATCGGAGAGGAAAGGAAGACACTAGGAGAGAGAACTGTTGCTTTATTAGTGCAGCGCTGTAGGGTTTAACGCCCAACCAAAACTGTCATTAAGTTACTCTACATTAACTGATATACCACCTGCTCATTAGCGTGCTAATTAATGTAAGAATGTGATAAGAAGGACTTGACAGATAAACGTATAGCTACTGTTACAGTGAGTTCCATATTCAACAGTTTTTACCTGCGTGTGTAGACCTTAGCCCGCATTGCGTGAGCACATCAATTCCTGCGGGGTATAAGAGACCAAAGAAGCGAGTCTCCATTGAAGTAAGCTACGAGGCTGTACATACAAAACTTTCTGCAAAACTTAAACTTTCTTTGAGGCTCAGATGAACACACATACTCTCACTACCTTACAGCCCAGTCGTGCTCACCTTCAAATACAGAAAATCACTCTCTTCTCTGTGACGCATACACCTCTCTTGCATACTCCTCCTTTTATCACAGTATTTTTTTTTTTTTTTACTCAGGGTGAACATATAGAAATGATACAATCTCGCAGCACCTTTATACCCACTCACCCCCCCACCCCCCACCCCCCACCTCTGCCCTGAAGCTTATCTGTTCTGACCTGAACTCTACAAGAAAGCCTCTGAAAATCTACCAAAGTTGACATTGAAGGGTCCTGTAGATGCGTATTCCAACACAGCTGTATTTTTTTAGTGGAAACAGGTTGTACAGAATCACTTTATGCACTCACGATTCCCCTGTTGATGACCAATTATCCATTGAGTGCTTATGCTAGTGCGTTTGGTTAATCTGTGTTGTGCCACTGGCGTACCTTTGTGAAACTGTGCGGTTGCCCTTGACCTGTTAAGAGAGACGAGAAAGATGCTCTGTGGCATCGTTTGTTCGGCACACCAAAGGTCCTGGAAATTGTGCATACAAATCCATTCACTGATATTCATTTTAATTCCCAGAGTATTTCTGCACTTTTTTGGACAAACAGATAGTTATTTCTCCTGGTCTTTTTGGACTTATCAAACAAAAAAACAGTGTTAAAACTATTCAGGACATCTTGCTGTTCTTTTGATGAGCTGCTGTGCCAACCTTTAACTCCCGCAACTGTGTTGTCTTTGGCCAGGTATTGAATGTCCACGCAGTTCCAGGAATACGCCTGGAGGCATGCAGGTGGCTGAACCCTTCAGTGACGAGGCCATGCTGTTCACCAAAGAGCTGGTGCTGCAAAGGGAGGTAAGCGGTACAGCAGGACATTCTGGCCCTGGTTTCATCACTTCCCAGTGTTTCGCTGTCCATTCCTGTGCTGGTAACTCTTGGTGTTCTGCTATTTTGGCACCCACATTGCTGCATTTTTATTTTCACACTCACAGTCCAAGTTTAGTTTGCTTTGAGCACAAGATCATTTTGGTTCAGAGAAGTGAGAAGAATAATCTCCATTATACTTTCAGTAACAGTTGCTGATAACCACAAAAGCTACTTTGGCTTGAAAACTTGTTTCCAACAAGCAGTCTGGCTTTGTTTCTGTGATATTGCCACATTGTGAGGATCCATTTTATTTGAGCAACACATATTAAAACTCTATTTCTTAGAGGGAGAAAAACAAGGAAAGCCTTCAGATATTATACCCACAGTTTCTCATTAATATAAGTGAACACAGTATTTAGAAGACTGCATTTTACAACCCCGACTCCAAAAACTTGGAATGTTGTGTAAGATGTAAACAGAATGCAATGACTTGTAACCTATATTTGGTTTAATACAATACAAAGACAACGACACTCAGTAAGCATTTGGGAAGTGAGGACACCACTGAACAATGAAGTTTTGAAAGCATTGTACGATACATGATGTCAGTTGCTCAACACTTTGGAGTCTTGGTTGTGGTAATCCCTTTCACACATGCACTGCAAATTTGCAATTATCTAGAAACTACCTGGAGGAGCTGTGTGTGTGTCTGAACAAATGTCTACATTTTAACCCTGCCAGCTCCCTAGTCCTAAGTCCAGGTGAGTGCATGTGTCAGTAGAGCAGCTCAGTGTCCAGTGCAAGTTTGAGCTCACATTTTAATGCCTTTCTTCATCATCTGTGATGTGAAAATGTCAGATTACAGTCAGAAAGGTAGTGCACAATAAAGTTTCTCTCCTGCCAGGCAGTGATTTTTTTTTCCATAGGATGGTGATGGCATGTCAGAGAAAGGTGGGGCATGCCTTTCAATCCTGGGAAAAAAAATAATCGCTGCCAAACTTCATTGCGGTTTGTTCTTTTCAAGACTCTGTATTGATATCATCATAACAGTCATAATTGGGGACGAAAAGGATTTGCAAATCATTGCATTCTGTTTTCATTGTTTTATACAGTGCCCCAACTTTCTTGAAATTAGGGTTGGAACTAAAGACAGGATGGATCTTTTTTCTTTTTTCAGAAAATGATCCCGAAGTCCAAATATTTTCATCAGAAATCTACCCCAGAATAAAATTAATGTCTTTCCTTTGACCTCTGACAATTTTCTGTTACTGATGTTAAACCTCAAACCAAATACCTGTCTGTTATGTTGTCAAGACCGTTTGCACAAAGATTGGGCCACTGACTTTAATAAGCTGATTAAACTGTTTACTCCCAAATGAGCTTTATTACAGTGCTTAAAGCAGTGTACTTGTGAAATCTCTACAAAAATCCAGAGAGAAGTGGCAACAATCAAACAGACTAACCCCAAACCACACACACTCACATATGTAGACCACACACCCCCCCTGCCCCGCTTACTCCTGGTATATGGAAAGCTCACCTGATAGTGGATCAGTGCTCCTGGGCTTTAGAAAACTCCCATCCACTGTGTGCCTGTTCATTCACATGCTAATAGGTTTTTATTAAGAAGCAGTGAACGGACCAAAGCCATGATGGAACTAGCTATAATCCTGCCACCACTTATCCAGGCCATACACTCCCTCTCTTTTGCTCTCTTTTATCCCCCTCTCCATTGCTATCTCGTTTTAAAGGGCTTTTTTTTGCGTAGGGTGGCTGACTCCACTGTCCTCTGGTGTTTAATTGTCATGGAAATGTTGCCTTGGCTAGCGTTGGAGGTGGACTAGTGTTCGAGAATGTGTGTATACTTGTGTATGCATGTGTGTGTATGGTGAGCCAGGAGTAAAGGTTGGATCAAGAAAGCTGTGACTGTGAAATAACTGATGCATGCAACAGGGCATTTTGATTGACAGGGATGCAAACCTTCCCCCATGAGTCAGAGTAGACGCTCTCTAGCACGTACATGTTGATATGAATTCTGAGCATTTTTACAGCTGCATATATACGCACTAATGCATAATTAATCAGATTTATAAGTCTTTGACGTACATGCTTTGCCACGCTTTCCCTTAGTCTTTCCTATTCGTCGTGAACATATTGAATTAAGCTCTCACCATCATACCCATAACCTCCTCCATCCATACGCACTCTGACGCACACACTTTCTCACACATTTTCTCCCTTGCCAGTCACCGGTGGTGTCAGCAAGTTTTTCACAGGTAGGTGGGAGTTAGCAGGCAGGACCGATCCATATAATGAGTCCAGAGCCCAGAGCCCAGTGCGGGGGCTGGTGTGGCTGGCTGCACTGACCTGCTGTTATGGGCTAATATGAACACAAACACATACACTCTCAAACGGACACGTTCAAGTTGATAACAACACAGTTAAGCCTTCGCACATAAGAGCTGTCACTTTTCCAAACAAAAAGGCAAAATCATGATCCAAAAGAAAGTTGCTGGTTGGAAATCCCTGTGTAGAAAATCAGGGTTTAGTTTATTAGGATTCCCATTAGCTGAAGCACTGCAGCAGCTGTTTCTCCCGAAGTCGACAAAAACTTTATATACTGACAGTGCGCCAACACATTACATCATCATACATAACATTACAAAATAAACAGGACAAAGACTAGAACGGGCACACAGAGACACAACAAGCTCCTGACAATAAGTCCAAATAGATGGCATCCAATGACTTAATTTATCGTTATTTGATGATCAGAGTGAATACTTGATTCTGATTGGGTGCATGGTGTCCATTAATTTCTGATAATGGACACTAACTAAGTAGTTCCAGTGAAAATGTCTGTTCACCCCTCTAAATGAATGTGCTGGAATGAGTAACCATAGCAACAGGGACGCAGTAAAAGCATCTATTTAGCCTACAATATCTTGAAACATCCAGAGAATTAAGGCCCTCATCCTCATCCCTCACCACAGGATGGCGACTGGGACAAGCAAGTTGCCCTCTGAGCTTTTTTTTTTTTTTTTTTGTGCCCCTCTGAACTAGCATAATTTTAGCTTTCTAGCTCATAGCTGAGCCAAGGACTTCTATGAGACTTGAAATAGCTCCTGTTGCCAAATTGTATCAAAGGTTTGTTCTGTTTGCTGGAGCAGGGGGCAGTGTTTAGATGGCATTAGAACCTTATGGAATGGTAATGATTGCTCCAGGTATTAGACACCCCCACAGGCATTGCCAGGGAAATGAGTTGACGGCTTGTGAAAACCTCTCCAGTCAGAAGATGCTGTTTTAATAACATCTTAAATTGAATTTTATTATTTTCTTGTGTGATATGTCTAGGAAGTAAATTCCATTCATCCATACATAAGTGTACATTTGATTGTGCTTGTTCTCGTTTTTGGAAAGATAAAGGGTGGGTATTATTGTTCTGGTTCAGCAGCTTTGTTGAGGGGTTCACTAAACAAATTGTAACATGGCAAGGGAAAACATACACGTCTAGCCGGAAAAGAGTCAAATGATAGTGTAATGTTATACAATCCCTGCCACTGAAACAAGATAGAGTTGCATGAGAGAAAGCGAGAGCGGCGAGGTGACAGGAAGTGCAGGAGCTCTAACGAGAGACGTGTTAGCAGCAGCAGCAGAATAAAAGACACGATGTAGGACGGAGGAGGAAGAAACCGCTCTGTGCCCTTGAATCCACCCTTATCTCCATTTCTCCCTGTGCTGCACAGCGAGTGTGACCGAAACAGGTTGTTAAGGTGTGTCGCACTCGAACATGAATATGGATCATTTGATTTCATTAGCATGAGATTGAGCTGTTGATATGTCTCTGAATAGCATCTGATTGCGGGAGCCTCTCTAAGATGTTCAGAAGATGGCCTCACGTGAATGACATTTGATTTGGTTTTTGGTGGCTTATTTACTCGCATTCATAAAATATTTTTCTCGCTGCGTCGGCTCGACAGTCATTTTGAATTTTGTGGGGCTTTGTTGATCTGATGGCATGTTGACTCAATGGTCCCTGCGCTTTTTATCCCGACACTTCCATATTTCACTACTCTGTAATTAGCTGTTCTGTCTTTCTCATCTCCTTTTGAAATGGAGTTTGGATGCAGGCATGAGCGCCCTTTTCTCTCTGTTTTGGTCTTTCTCTAATAGCCTTTTCTCTTTGTGTCTCGCCCTCGCCTCCCCCGTCGTCTTTGGTGTCCAGTTTTAAATCTCTGACTGACATTTGCTCTTCGCCGTCTCCCTCCTCGCCTGCCATTTCTCTCTATCCCCTCCCTCCTCAGTTTCTCCCTCTAAACTGACACACAGCCACGTCTTAATTTCTCCTGATGCAGACACGCATAATTAATGTGGCATCCAGCGAGGGGAGAGGCCCTGGTTTCTGTCTCCTCTATTTATAAACCCACCCCACCCCTTATTCCCTCTGTCTCTCAGGCGATTCTCTGCCGCTTTTTAAAGATTTCTTTCACTTTCAGTCTCCTTTTTTCCTCCAAAAAACACTTTTGTGTTTATCTGCTCTGTCTCGCTTTATCCCTCCCTCCCTTCATTCTCTCTGTCTTTCTCCCTGCCACCCCCTCCCCAACCCCCCCAACCCCCCCAACTCTCCCTGTGTAGTGTTAATCTCTGACAGACACTGCTCCCGTTCCCAGCGTGGAACCGAAACAGCCGCACAAAATTCTGAGGGAAAAAAGAAAACACATTGGTAAACACCACTCCCCAGACATTTCCCTTTTCTTTTATGATGTCTTCCATTTAATTTCTCTCACCTCCCACCTTCCATTGACAAAAAAACAGCCATTCAGCGTCTCAGTCACCGAGCCTCTCTGTTGATTTTTCCTTAGTGCTTTTGGGTGGCAACTTCGAAAAGCTCAGTTCTAACCAAGAGGGAGGAGGACAGAAGAATTTTACTGCATTGACGTGTTTATCTAGGATGAGTCAGCTAGAGATGGGACGTAATTAGCGATGTGGTGTCAGTTAATAAAAACGTAAGTCGGTGAAACAATATTCAAACTATTCCCGAAATGTGTAAGTGTATTTTAATGAGGGGCATTCCAAGTGGAGATGCCTTTGACACCTACGATGACAGTGTGATGCTGGTGTCAACGTTAGTCACATCATACTTCAAAGTAAGGACAATTTCTTAAAAAAAAACGGGTGTTTTTGTTCCTCAGATATTAAATTTCAGCTTCTGTTTTTCACATTTTGCAAAGACAGTTACCAGCTGCATCTACTTGCAGTATTTGTAATATTATATCCTAGAATAAGTGGTTTGGACTAATCAGCTCTGAAACTTTATTTTTTTTGTAAATCTGCACAGAACAGACCACTGATTATTACTGTTGTTATACTTCTGTATATATTTCCAGTTGTATAACTGATCAGCAGGCGGGAGAGGATGCAAGAATAAGAAAAGAGGGTGAAGCAGAAATGGAGTGTTTGATTGAGCAGGGACGAGAGCAGGCTAAGTGGACAGTAATATGCGGTGTACTGATCCACCTACGTGTGCTGTCAGTCCTATTGACCTCATTCAGTCTGGGTGGTCTCTTATCTACTGTACTGGCCCGACTGCCTACTCACTACCAATTTGTCTCTTTGTGTCACGCAGAGATGGTCGTCGGTTATATTCTCTCACTTTCTTGTTTAGACAAACATGAACATATGTGAGGAGCGATTTTGTCACCATATGTCGCGTCTGGTTGTTTTATCCTCTATATTTTCATCTCCTTTATTTTCAGATTTGAATGTCATAAAGTGAGTATAGATCATATCCAACAACATCAACTTATTGTAAAGGACCAGTCTGCAGGATTTAGTGATATCAGCAGTGAGCTTGCAGACAGCAAACACCTTGTCTAACCTTTCCTTTCCAAGTGCGTAGGAGAAACAGCTCTTTCTACAGCAATAAAAAAAGACAATTCTTATTTTTATACACTAATCGGAACTTGCTTTTGAATAATCAGGGTACCAGCAGAGTCTTAAACGTATGAAAAAGCATACGCTCTCTTTTCTTAAGATTAAATAAGATTAAATAACTGTCATATATATAAAATGTTTTTACATGTGTAAAAGATTACACTTTACTTTGATTAGTGTGTCTTGGATGTTAGGACAGGACAAATACTTGTCTCCCACATTTCAAGCTAATGTTTACTCGTCGCCTCAGAGAGGACAAATGTTAATTTAACCTTGCGGCTACAGAATCCAAAATATCCCAGGCAATATGAATGTGAGAATTATAATAAATGTTTTTATTAAATTCAAGTACTTGGTAAGTAATTCTTTTCTAAGGCTTAAAATCCATACTGGTGTTTTTATTATATCCTCCATTCTTTTGTCATTACAGCTGTGAAGGTCTTAAACAGTCTTAAATTTAACTTGGAGAACCCTGGGGGTCCTCTGATATTCTATTAATTTGCTGCTATATTCTGCCAATACATCCCTGTAAATCTTAAACACTGAACCTTTGGGAAACTAAATTGCATCTTATGCACTCGTGATGGATTATCTTACATTTGACTGCGCTTGAGAAAAAAGTGACAAATGGCGTGTAGTAGCCTGTCATTATTGTT
Source organism: Lutjanus argentimaculatus (assembly GCA_034769285.1). NCBI lineage: Eukaryota > Metazoa > Chordata > Actinopteri > Lutjaniformes > Lutjanidae > Lutjanus > Lutjanus argentimaculatus. Next base: position 584,736 of record JAWZSL010000029.1, on the reverse strand, counting down.
TCAAGTCCTCCAGTCTCTGAAAACTTGTCAACAGTCTATTTAGGAGAAAACAATATTTTCAAACAACGCAACAGCAGCCGTGGCGGAGTTACTATTCTCAAGTTTGATAGACGGCTTGCAGTGTTTGTCATCCTTTGAAGCAATTTAGAAACTCTCATTTCACCTTAAATTCCAGCTGTAGTCGAAAAGAGAGAGGATGGCAACAATGAAAGAAGGTAATTGCAGTAATCAGGCCAAAAAACAAAACTAAATTTGCATTTTAACATAATTGCCACACACAGTCAAGGACTTACCTCTGTCTGTGAGTGCCAGAATTCGTGTCGTATAGCTTTTAGGTCGCTTCCTTGCTTGGACTTCCTTAAAACTGGTCTCCCACACACACCTACTCCACCTCGTGAGGTGAACACTGTGTGCACCAGGCTGCCACAGGTGGGGGAGCTTGGGCACAGGCTGCCTTCAGATCTGCAGGAAGTTGTGTTGCGGAGCGTCGATGAGTCACTGTGCCGGCATGCCATCACAGATGCCACACTCTCTGCTTTAATAACTGTTCTTGGTGAGCATTTTAATTAAATGCTAATACGTCCAACACCTTTTGAAATATCAAGAGGATTTGCCTTTCTGTGATGTGTGTGGTAATTCTTATTGTACCACTACCACGAGTATAAATAGGCACGCTGTGACAATTTGATAATTGAAACTGTTATGCAGTTGTCCGTCTTCTCTTCCATCTGTCTCTGCGCACATCTGTGGTCAGTGCGACTCGGATCAATTCATTTAGCATTCTCCACACACACATAGAGGCACGCAGAATGCATCCTTCATGCATTTGAGCCTCTTTTATACGTCTTATTTTGCCTTTCAGGGCCACAGGACGGCATCGGATTTCTCCACAGCTTCCATGCTCTCGCATTGATTTCGATCTCGCTTGAATTATTTTGGCATGAGGCCGATTACACAAGTACTGCATCTCGCAGTCTTTGACCACATCTCTTCCTCTCTCCTCCCCTCGCTCACACGCTCGCCTCGCATTCTTGTTGTTCGTGTTGGCCTGTTTTGTCGACATGCATTTGTTTTCTGTGTCTATTTTTGACTTGTTTTTCTTTCTCATACTTTGGCATGCAAAATGTATGTGTGAGAGTGTATGTGAGAGAGGGAGAAACAGAGAGAGTACACATAATGAATAATGCATGGTGTGGTTTCCTGGTCAGCGAGACAGACAGACGGTGGGGACGGTGAACTGCCCCTCGGGTCCTTTTTTTCCCACCACACACTGTAGTTAAACAAACCACGAGTGCAGAAGGCAGCCCCATATCCACATTACTCCTGCTTTATAGCCACAGACAGGATCTGTTCCCATCCATTCATAACTCTGCCACCAGCTGAACAGCATGACCACCCATACCAGAAATACTTAATACTTTTTACCATCATATGGTAGCTAATCCTTCTGAGGCTGTTACCAACAGTTACAAGTGTGTTTTTGGTGTGTGAATGATACGACCCAGATGGGGCTTTCGATTAATTCAACTGGGCAACAGCTATAAAATGATTCCTCATTTGCAGCTAAAGATATTTGAAATTGTAAATCATGTTGACCAGTTGTTAGTATCCTGCCCCCCTTCAGACAATCACAGATGTGCCCTAATCTGTGCATTTAATTTGATGTTGATTAGGGCTACACAGTTAATAGAAATACTATCACTATTGCAACATGGCCAAGTGCAAGATCCAAGTCACAGAAACAGCGATTCTTATTACAAAATACAAAACAGCATTATAATAAAGGGCTGCACACATGCTCTGGCCTACAATTGTTGTTCTCCAGATGGAAGAAAACTTGTTTCTTTGGTGCAGACAAAGAAAAAAAAAAGTTTTTTTTTCAGTTAAAAATGAAGATTTTGATGCAAAATGATCTTTCCTATTGGTCGTGAATCATTTTACAATTGTAATGTCTGTCAAAATAATCACAAGATGATTTTTTTTAGCACGTTGTGTAGCCCTAATGTCAATATGAACTGGTGCTGCAGTACTTCAGACTGGTCTTGGTGTTTTTGGAGGTCTCTGTGGTCTTTATCACATTTCTATTCTTTCTCGTCTCAGTCTCGGATTTTATTTCAAGACCGCAAATGCGGGGATATCGCTGAACTGTCTGTGTATTGCCTGGCTTATGTGTTAACATCATTAATTTGAGTGGATGTAAGACTTCCTGCTTCAAATGCAACCAAAAACTTTCTAATTTGAAATTTTTGTTACCGTTACCCACTATAATCCTTAATGGCTGCCACCCCTCTCTGCCCCCCTTTACACAGACTTCAAAGAAGTGAATGTGTGAAACAAGAGAAGAAGCTGTGGCTGTCTGGGAAGAGATGTCAGCCAAAATTGTCTGTTTAAAAAAAGAAAAAAAAAATTGGCAAACCAAACCATAAAGACTTCTTTTGTAAAACAGGGTCCAAAAGAAAACACATAATACTGTGTAAACTCTGCAGCTAGCTAAGTTATGTTTTTGTTTGCGTTGAACAATTATGATAGAGGCCTCGTAAAGCTATGTAGCTAATGTACACAAAGTTATGTTACATCAGTGTTAGCTAATGTCAGTGCTACATGCTGTGGTACCGCTCCCTCACTTGGATGAGAGAGCCAGAGATGTGACAGCACTTGGTCTTGACTTGCTCTCGGTTTAGGTGGCCTTAACTGCAACACGGATACAAGCCTTAATAGTTGTCTTTCCGTGTCGAGGGTGGTGGATGTGTCTCGCTTGGTGTAATAAAGCAGCAGCTGCAGTATAACTGGCAAACCATGCTAGTTTGCAATTTAAATGGACTCAACTTGTAATTTAAAGTTTGACCTTGAAACCCACCTTCTGAGCTTTATGCCATTAATGTTAGTTTCTGTCGAGTGCTGACCATAAATTCTGATGCTCACAATAAGCCTGTCTACATTACTTCCAACTAATTGGTGTCACAGGTGGAGTTCAGCTTCGGGTTTTGCAGCAGTTTGCAAATAAAGCGCCGCGCAGCCCGCCTTGTGTGTATCAGTGTCACAGTCGGGCGGCTTTGTTCCTTGAAAAATTGTGAATTATAGCCCGAAGGTGAACAGAGCGACCCACATAAACGCATTCACACTATCACAGTGACGGAGAGATAGATGGGGCTGAATAGAGATGGAGAGATGAGGGGAAGGGAGAAACCTGCTCACCACTTTATCGCCCCAACTCGTTTATGAGGGCGACCTTGTGCTTAACGCGGGTGTGTGTGTGTCTGTGATGGAATTGCAACTTCACCGTCCACCCTGATAAGCATACCCTGGAAACAGTGCAAAGACACAGGCACACTCTGTGCTTGGGGACCAGCTGAATCCTCTTAGCCTTTTCCTCCTCATGAAGGGCACTGCAGTACTCTTCCACATCACTGAGGGCAATAGTATAATGCTCTCATGCACTCGCACTGTACTGTCTCACAGTATATCAGTCACTCCATTCATCTCATTTTTAATTCTCTTTGTTTCTGTGGCTTTCCGCTTTCCATTTGCACTCTGCTCTTTTTTCATTTGGCCACATTTTAGCTACTTTTCTGATGGATCTGAAGGCTAAAACTTACTGTTTAACATAGCAGAATGAAGGTATAGATAACAGTGTGTGTGCCCACATTCTTAAAAACGTTTCTTAAATTATTGTTGAACCTGAGGCCAGAAGACTGAATATGTTTGATAAAAGATTGAAGAAGAAGGAAAAAGGAGAACAGGCTTCTATTGTCTCTGCTGTGTCTTTTGTTTGCCTTTCCCCCGGTTATTCTCTGGTCCCTCTCTCTTAAAAAGAAAATAGCCAAACTACGTATTGAATTTTGGTCTGTCTGAGAATACTGGAGGCAGCCCGCCAGATAGCCAGTGGCTGTGTCAATAGACACGTCATTACCTGTCTTATTTGGCCGCTGTTCTTCTTTCTTCTTTTTGGCTCTTGTTTTTTTTTTTGCCTCCTCTACCAGTCTATTGTTCTAATAAAGAACAGTTTTGTTTACTTCATTCCATCAGTCTGCACAGTCTCAGCCTTTGAAGGCAGGAGATGACAAACAGAGGACGAGGAGAAGAAGAAAGTTTGACAAATAATTAATGTTGAACTGAGAGGTGGGAATTACTGTGCAGTATTGGCTATGTTATTGAACAAGACCAGCCTTGGTGGGCACATTCAATATCTCAATTTTTGCCTGACAGTGTAACCAATTTTAGTCTTGTTCTGGCTTTTTGTCACAAACAAGGTGGATAAATGCCCCTGTTAGAAAATCATGCTAATTAATTTCTCTTTGGTAATTAAATATGAGATGAAAAATGTAAGAACAATTAGGCTTTTGATGAAGACAATTATCTTTTGATAGGAGCAAGAAGCACTTCTGAAGAAAGATAATTGATTGTTGAATCTCATTCTTAGGTTGGTAAATTACTGATTCTTTGGATTTATGGCCCAAAGCTGGTTGACTGTTGGGTCTCATTCCCAGGTTGTCACATGCCTGCATTTTGGGAATGAGACTCGACAATCAACTCTTACACTGACCTGTGATTGGCCAAAGTCTCCCATCATGGGCTAGATTTTTGAAAGCCTGAAAATAGAGCTAAGAGGAGGCACAGAAGTGTAGTTTTCTCCATAGACCACTGGAATTACATTATGCTTAAAGGTCCAGTGTGTGTGTGGGATTTAGTGGCATCTAGTGGTGAGCTTGCAGATTGCAGATGCCACATCTCTCCCTCCTGTTCCAAGCGCGTAGAAAAAAAGTTGGGGAAAAAGGTGAAAGGCCATATCCAAAGCCAGTCTTTTGTTTTGTCCATTCTGTAATACTGCAGAAACCTGTAGGTGCAACATGGCAGCCTCTGTGGAAGAGAACTCAGACCCTCTGTAGATATAAATGCCTCTAACATGGTGAAAAGGCAATAATACTTCTTTTCAGATGACTATACGTGAATGAAATCAGACTTAATTGTTTTAAAGTTGTGCTAATCAAAATGTCTTTGATAACTAAATATGAGATGAAAACATGTAGGAAAAAGAGACTTTGATGAAGAAAATACATGTTCGTCACAGCAGCTACACTGATATGAAATAGTAGGGTAAACACAGGAATTACCAGTGATACTAATGAAGGTCCCTCTGACTCTGTGAGACCTGAATGGAACAGAAACTTAATTGGTATTATTGGTAACATCTGTGTTCATCCTACTATTTCATGTCATAATGGCTGCTCTGAAAAAGGTCTATTATGATGTTTTAACTATAAGAATTAAAAGGTCTAATAATATGATTTTTGGGGTTGAAAGGCAAGTTTTAAAAAGCCTCATCTCAAAGTGTCACTTTAATAGTCCTCCAGTCAGCTGATTCTCCTGTTTTATAGCTTATTTCTAAACTTGCTCATATTGTTGTTATGGCTCACCAGTCTTCTCACTTGACTGCCATTTTATGCTTCTCGCCAAATTAATGTTATTTGTATTAGTTGCCAGCTACTTTGATAATTGAGTAATCATTTCAGCCATTTTTCAACGTTTGCTGGTTCCAGCCTCTTAAATGAAAGGATTTGCTGCATTTCTTTATTTATGACAGTAAAGATTTTTTGTGTTTTGGACTGTTGGTCTGACTAAATAAGCAATTTGAAGACATCATTTTTGGCTCTGATAAATTTTGATGAGGATTTTTCACAATTTTTTGACATTTTATTGACGAAACGATTAATCAAAAATTAAAATACTTGCAGTCCTGATTTGCCACCTACACACACACACACACACACTTCCCTCATGTGTTGTTATGGTTATCTATAATTATCCCTACTTGTACATGTGTAACTTTCAGTAACCTCTTTTTAGTCTACAGGAAAATACTCACATAACTACACACACAAATTGTAGCACACACAGGCACACATGCTCAGATCCCCCTGCTGCGTCGCCTTCTGAGCTGCTGGCTGCTAGGTGTTTGTTATCTGAATGCGAACACTGTTTGACGGTGTAACAAAAATGGTGTGCGATTGGCATGTTCAAATAAACTGTCCTTTAACTGATGTCATTTTAAAGCTATTTCTGTGTAAAATAAATGTGGTTTATTGGCTTGTAATGCCAGAATACTACTAGGATTTTAATTTCTCCTCGTCTGAATTCTCAGTGTTGCAGATTGACCTAGATAGTGCCCAGTACTAGAAACAGTATAGTCACTGTCCTTCACCATATGTTGGTTGAATCTCTGATGAACCCGCTTGAAGAAATGGCTCTAGGCCTGTATGCTTTATTGATGCTTAGATTGATCCTATTCTGTTGATGACTGTGACTCAACATGCTTTAGGGCAACATATTGACAATTTTGACACACAAATACACATTCATCTGTGTCTCAGCCACACATACATCAAATACAGATAGATTAATGTAATGAAGCGGCATACTGATGCCGTTTGCAGTCGGCGTCGATCGTAGCTTTACTTGTAGGTTCTGGGATCCTGTGCAAAGGAATTATTTTCTTTCATCACCAACATACGTGAAAGAGGGTCGACGTGTGTGTTTGTGTGTACAGACAAGCACAGAGCAGATACCAGCCTTTCAGTCCTGCTAATGGTTCCCTTGACAACACAGCAGTTGCTACACATCGACGTTGCCTTGGCTGTAGGGTTAAATCACATACCACGAAGACACATACACACACACACACTCGGCCTGGCACGCGCACGCCCCGAAATCAGCTGTCATGATAAAAAGAGCCAGTTGGTCTCTGGCCTTTTCTCCCCCCTCTCCCTGTCTTTGCTCTGTTTCTGTGATGGCAGAATTTACATATGGTTCATGCAGACCAACACACACACACCCTGCTGTTAACACAGAGCATCTTCACCTGTCCCCTTCCCGGTGTGTCTCCGTGTGTCATGTCAGTCGTCCGTCACTTGCTCGCTCATTGAGTTGTCAACGTCTGGCCCCTGCTGCATAGAGGGCACACCTACCCAGACCTCCCATCTCCTCTCGTCTTGTCCTTTTCTTTTTTCCCTCACCTTTTTACCTCTGCTTTCACAACACACTCCTTTATCTGTGTGCGTATGTGTGTGTGTACCTGGCCTTAGCGGCGAATATAGCCTCAGAGATTTGAATAAATAAGCGCCAAGTAAAGGCCAGAAAGAGGAGAGATTTGAAGCGGTAATCCTTCGCCAGCTTACTCCAGCACAACGTCCTCACGCCTGCGCCCCTTATCCCCATCTCAGCATCTCCTTCCATGCACCTCGTCTCTCATTCCATTTCTTTATATCCCTCACCAACAAGAGAGAGGCTATCTCAGTGGCTGTGTCAGCGATCGGCATCTCGTCCCACCCCTCCCCGCTCCCCGCTCTCTCTTCTTCTATGTTTTCCCAGAGGAGAGTCGGGGGCATAAAGGGAAGAACAAGCCTGGCAAAATCTTTTCAAAAAACCAACGGGGATTGGGCTCTCTCAGCTTTGAATTCAGACAGATAAAGCTAATGGCAGAAGTGGGCGACAGGCTGTGGAGGGAGCTGTGTGCATATGTGTGCGAGCATAGCTTCAATTGAGGCCAGCTATAGAAATGTAGTTTCTTTAAACCCCTTTGCTGGCTGAGGCTCTCTCTCTCTGAATATGCAGGGGTGTATGCAGGGGAAGTTCCAAGAAAGGCTGGCCGGGGCACTGCAGTTTCTTAAAATGCTTTCGATGCCAGCTGAATCTCTCTTAAAGCAAGAGTGTTTGCTGCTGTATGACTGCGTTCAGTTAGGTGAACAATACTTAGGCTCACAGTAAATTTCACTATTGTTTTGACAAGTCATATGCCAGTTTCTGAGCTGCAGCCATGAATTATTGGCTATACTATTTTGATAATCGATTATTTTGAGTAATTAAAAAAAAAAAAAAGGCATATTCTCTGATTCCTGCTTCTTAAATGTGAATATTTTTATGGTTTCTGAATGAGATATGTATGTATATGTAATTTATAGACCAAACAACTAATTATTTATTCTAGAAAATCATCAACAGATTAATTGACAATGAAAATAATCGTTAGTTGCTGTCCTACATTTTCTACATCAGAATTATTGTGCGTATGCAGATTTTTAAAATGCTGGTAAACCTGTAAAGCTGAAATTCAACATATGTCTGCAGGAGGGCAGAGAGAAAGACAGTTTTAAAAAGTGTTCAACTCTGTTGTTTTTTTTGTTGCTTCTAACTGAATCTCTCTGACTTGAGGTTTAGATTCTCTCCTGTCAGTGTTTGCACATTGAGGGATCTGCTTGATTTTACTGCTTCATGTTTGGTTTTAACCGTATAGGAGTTGTGAAGCTACTGCTGATGAAAACACTTCCCAATAAAAGCCAAAATAACAAGGGATGAAAGTTAGCGTGCCTCCCTAGGTGTCATGTTTCCATCCAATCAGAGCTGGAGCTGATAAAAACTCATAACTTCTGCAGAGTAATTTGACCTGGGAGTTGATGCCGATTGAACCCTTTCCAATTGAAGACAATAGCCAGTTTTTTTTTTGTCCACTGTAACACCTCTCCAACCTCATCAGGATAAAACTGATTTCTTTTAGCATTTAGCAACTTCAGGAAAGCTTTTGATATTTCTGCCCTCTGTTGCTAAGACTCATGGAAGCTGTAGTTTGTTTTTTTGAGCATCATGGCCTCTAGTGTTTCTGTACTCGACAATAAGCGCTGAAGTCTGACACACCCACAGACAAAATGCTTGCCTCCTCATACATTTTATACTGCAGCTCCATATTGTTCCGTCTGCCACCTTATAGCAACTCGTTTGCCACTTTTGGCTGAGGCTTTGACACGTAAACACGCATGTACATCCACACACACACACACACACACAGTCACACTCACACTGAGTTATTATCTCCTGGAACAATACTAATAGATGCATGTACTGCTGTGAGCAAACAGTTTGTGCCTCTGCTGCCAACAGAGTGGGAGGGTGACTGCTTGCCAAGTCTCCTCTACCATGAGCCTCCTCCTCTCTCTCCTCTCTCTCCTCCTCTCCTCTCCTTCTCTCCTCTCCTCTCCTCTCCTCTCCTCTCCTCTCCACCTTTCTTTGTCTCCCCCGTTGTGTATTGTCTTCTTATCTTTGATCATTTCCATCTTCTCCCTTTCAACACATACCCTCTTCTTCTCCTTCTTATAGTATTAAACTCCCATCAGACTAGTACCTCTACAGGCCTTCTGCTTCTCCTATCGCTGTTTCATGAAACCACCTACTCCTTTTATTTTTTCTTTCGACTTGTGGCACTAATCCCTCATGTTTACACTCTCACAGCACATCCCCAACTGTGGCTGGCAACTTTGTGTTTGAAGTAATTTTACGCAGCAGCAACAACAAAACTGTAATTGATGGACAAACACAAGCCTGCTTGCACATATACGTCTTTGATGTGTCTGGTCGTGTTTAATTAGCTGCAGTGAGGGACAAGAGAGTGGTGAGGGGAGAAGAGCAGCGTAACTGGCTGTCTAATTATCGGCTCCCCCGTTGGGCAGGTACTCTTATATCAGCCGGGCCGACGAGGTCGCGCTCAGCTTGGGGCCACACGGCGCCTCTGATTCACCTCCCGTTGAAAAGTTCTTGGTTCTGAAACGCCCAACACGACCATGGAAACAATCGCCGTTGAAGGAACACTTCTAATAATTGATTATAATTAGGTTGTCAGAAAATTCAATCAACTCTCCTTCCTTGCAACGACGCCTTAAGGTCTTGTTTATGTAAAAATTTCCAACTTAAAAGTTCCAACTTTCATTTAAAAGTCTTGTGTGTAAGATTTATGGGTAAAATATGGCATAAACAGAATCTAATACTAATAAGTATGTTTTCGTTAGTGTATAATAAGCTTAGAGTGAGCCATTTATCTTTACAGAGGAAGGTCCTGTTCTGAGTTCTACGCTATTTGCAAGCTCACCACTACAATCCACTAAATCCTACACGTTTGTCCTCTATTCCACATCTTTATATTTATAATTTTGTCTTCTGCTTCTAGTGACTGACTTTTAGGTTGTTCCTGTGTAGCTCTACAGGATCTCACAAAGTTAAAGTTTGACTGTTACTTCGCTGTCTGACATAAATAAGCAGCAACCGGATTTAAATGCTCTTTGCTGTCTGGTTTCTGTGATGGCTTTGATCAGTTTTTTATGAGGAGGTGGCATAGTTAGACTGGCACAGTTTCACCTGCAGTGACTCCTACACAAGCCCTTTCACGCAGACTGCATGCAGTCACACACATCTGTGTTTCAAGTGCTCAATCCCAACTAAAGACACAACCAAAAACCACTGGACATAACTCAACACTAGCTGCTATATGAATGCAAATGAATTATTTTTTTTCTTCTAGTGCAATAGAAATTCAAACAAATGTGTCCCCTAAACCAAACACAAATCCACAAACGGACCACTTCACAGCACTCTGCTCTCGTCTTTTCCTCTTTACGCTGAAGTCCGGCCGAATTTATTTGAAGTCGGAATTAAAGTGAAAAAGGAATGAGCTAAATGTTTACAAACACTCTTATTGTTTCATTGGTGCCTTAGATCTGCCAGCAAAGCCACATCCTTTTCTATTAAGTAAGGACTGTATTTTAAACAGGCACTTCTGGAGACACCATTTATTTGAGGATCCATTAAAACTTGTGGCTGGGATCAGCGCCTGGACCCTGCCACCTCATAAAAACAGCTTTTGAGGCCTTTTTGTTTTGAGTATACTGGATTTGCATCTCCATTTTATTCTACTTAGATAAAGTAATTAAAGACTGACAAATTTCCAAATGCCCCCTAAATAATAAAAACTCAAGTGGGGCCAAAGAGACTTCACTCCCCACAGCGCAGTGAGGGTTTACTTGTCCACAGCAAACAGAGGTGGCTATTGATTTGTTTGATCTTTAAAGATCACCGCTGACCCGACTTGCACACACACAAATTTAAACACACACGGCAGTTTGCTGCAGCGGCTGAATAATTCTGCCACCACATGAAAACTGTGTTTCAACCGGCGGATGCTCGATGCAGCTCGTCAGAGCTTTCATCTCGACGTTGCTTTCATGTGCCATTCTGTGCTCGGCGGTGCACGTTCTCTCAGCAAGTCTTTGACATTAGCACACTGCTTGTCATCCTGAAGTCCACATCAGTGTAAATTCATGATCCCCCAGTTACTACAGAACGAATACCGAGCTCCCCTTAATGTGTCAGATAGAGGCTTCTTATCTCCTGCTATCACTTTTTTTTTAAATTCTCCTCTTTCTTTCCCATCTGTATTGCTCTTTGTTCCTCATTCTTGCCCCTCGTCTCCCTTTCATCGCTCTCCTTTTCTTGGCCACTTCTCTCTCTCTACGTGTCCTTTTTCTCATCCGGCGCTGCTATCCTCTGACACTCTAAATCAGAGTGTCATAGATAATGTGTCGGCCTCGCTATCCACCTCAGTTAATTCTCTTACCCTTGTCTGTTTTTCCTCTCACTGCCTCCTTTTTTCTTCAGCAATGCAGGAGGCCATTTTGTCACCCCAATTCCACCCCTCAACTATCACCAAAATGTCTACACCCAGATACACTCATTCTCATCTTAGAAGAGATGAAATCCCAGAACATTCCCCTTAACCCCAGACTTGTACTGCTTTTTTCAAGTAATATGACTCTCCAGGTTTGTAAGAATGCTTCCTTTTTCCTTGCTTCTTTCCTTGCACTGTACACACAGCATAGAAGCAAAGATTTTCTTATCAGACCGCTCTGTATGTGCCTTTTCGTGTCTTTCTTAGACGCGTGTTTGCATGGAAACATGTATGAGTGCCATGGAAACTGCAAAAATATTCTGGAAAATCACATCTGAGGGAGCTGAGGCTGTACACGAGAACATGGATGTAAAAAGTCTCACGCCTTAACATTTTTTAAAGGACAAGCCTTACCAAAAACAATACTCTCCCCCTGGTTCTCCTCAGTAGTATGCACACGACCATCAGCATGTCACTGCTGCAATATGAAGGGCTTTGGATTGGTTGTACAATGTAGGGTTTTTTAAAACTCTGAAATTGTTTGCACCCACTTTAAATAATGAAAGCTGGGAGATTGTTCTCAGTATCTAGTGAGTGAAGCATTTACAGGCTGACTTGTGAATCTTGGATGAATATCTGAAAGGCAGAGTAAATTATAGGAAGGGAATGGAGTTTGAGATACTTCAGTAAACTGCAAATACCACATTATACACATATTTCTGTTTCTGTGGCTAGGTGATAAGAATTTTGAATTGAGTATCTTTAAGTTGAGGGTAAAACAAGACATTTGAGGATGTCATCTTGGGTTTTGGGAAAGACTGATCAACATTTTTCTCAATTTTCTGACATTTTATAAACCAACACCTAATTAGTTAATCAAGAAAATAATTGACAGATTAATTGACCATAAAAATAATCGTTAGTTGTGGTGCTAGAACATACACAGGTTTTCAGTAGTCAGTCAGGTTTCATTAATAAAAAGCAGAATCTAGGAGCTTGTGCTCATTTCAGTTATAAAGAAACATGTTAAAAACGCAGCATTTAGGGCTTTTTAACTGTCGCCTTGATTCTGGTGTGTTAGTGTTCATGTATTTCTGTGTTTGTGAGTGAACGAGGGCTCATCCACTGTATCCTTGGTGATGCTGCCTGCGCCTGTGATCATGATTTCTCCCCAGGCCGTAAATCTCAGCAAAAGCAGTGAAATTAATGGTCAATGGCTTCATTTTTCGCTCCGTGTGTATGTGCATGCTTCTGTGTGAGCCTGTGTCTTTATTTGTTGTTCGCTCACAAAAAAACCCTCAACACACCCCCTCCTCACATATGCCTCAACAGCCCCCCTTTTGCTGCTCTCAGTGGACTTGATTTACTACACACACACACACACACCTCGGTCTCAACTACTGGCCTGGATCATAAAAGTAAGGCGTCATCGTCACTAGCCGCTAAGAAAACACAGGGATGTTTTTCACCCACCAAAAGGGCAATAAACTCTGTCTCACAGGGAGAAACACACTCGAGTGGTTCCTTCTACATGGGCAAAAATAGCTCGCACAACCCACCTGCCATTCAGTCTCCGTTTTAGCAACAAAATCTGTGTTGACCACGGTATATATCCAATAAAATCTGTTGGCATGCACCTATTCAACACTACAGCCTCGACGGCACTGGGCTCATTGCCAGCAGTATACTGTGATGAAAATTTTTCTTCTGCCTCTGTTGACCTCGGCAACAACAAATCATACCACCAGCTGGTCACTGAATATGGCTATTTGCATCAGTTTTCACACGGTCAGAGTCTGATACACCAGAAAACATCAACCTTTTCCTCCAGTCCACCAATACCTTCCTCACCTATATCATCTTGCTTTATGCTTCTTGATATTCTAAATAAAATCAACATGTCTGCAGCACTGTATATAAAAAGTAGTATTCAATCAGCAAAGATATCATGCCAAATGTTCAAGGTGTGGTGAGTTAGCATTTCTGTTCTCCTAAACTCAACTCACTTTCTCTTGTCATAATTAGCATGGCATCGCTCCCTGCACAGATGATGTGCTGTCTCCACCTTTGACTCCGCATGCCATCCAGTCCCTCTATTTGACATTAGGACCAAACAACTCTGGCCCTGACTCATGTTGACTCACAAGGCAGCACGCTCCCAGGCCTGCTCAGAATAGCCTCCTGTCTGCTCCACTAGCACACTGGCTAGTGCTCACACAACAATCCTACTACATGCACTGTGTAGCACACATCCCTCGGTTAAAAACTAGGGATGCAGCTTTTAGGCAGATTCTGTAATCAGTCACTGCCTACAGAATGTAAATGATCAATAATCAGTTAATCAATAAATAAAAAGGCATGAAACACAATTAAAGCAATTTGGATGGGCTGTATTTGCAGCAAAGCCTAGGTAAATTATATGTTTTAATTATAAAAATGCCACCAATAAAAACTCTACATTGATATTCAGCAAACAGTTCCAACATAGCACATTATGATTAGACCTGCGGCTAATGATTATTTTCATTACCGACTGGTCTACCCATTATTTTCACAATTAATCATTTTGTTTAGAAAATTTGTAAAAAAAAAAATGGAGAAAAATTTCCCAGATCCCAAAGTGGCTTCTTCAATTTGCTTCTTTTGTCTAACCAAAGGTCCAGAACCCAAAGTCTCTTCATTTGTTATCATAAAATGACAAAGAAAAGCAGAGAATCCCCACATTTAAGAAGCTGGAACCAAAAAATGTTTGACACTTTTGTATGTTCTCGATTAATCGACTAATCGTTTCTATTCAGTTTGTGATTATGCACAAGTCGCAGTCTTTTCTTAAAAGCATGAAAGTCAACATGCAAGGCACTTCTATCAAAGCAATGTCATGGTAAAAGTAATGCATGTATCAAGAAGAAAAAGCTGAACAGCTGAGAAGCACATTTTTATCTTCACTGTTCCTGTATATAGACAGTCACTTCCACCAAATCCTGATCATAGGCTCTGATCAAAGATAGCCTGGTAATCTTAAATGTTCAGCCTCATAAAACAGCTTAACAGGAGGACCAAGGTGCCTGAAATGCATATATAGTTGTTCCAGTCTTCTATAATCTATTAAAAATTTGATCACAACTATATTAACAGGGACCGATTGTTTGCCAATTAATCATTAGTAATAATTTCTTTTGAACAATGTGACATCTTGCCCCTTTGGCAGAAGTAGAAAAATGTTAAAGTGAACATTCTCTTTGCTGTATTGACAAGACTGAGTGAGGGGCTTTAGCTGATAAATTGCTGATGCAATTGAGATTACAGCGCATATTGGTCTAGGTCATTTTAACGAAATAACATTTTATTACAGCCATCTTCTGCGCCTCAGTGCATAGTAATTTACAGTGAGAGAAAAAAAAATCTAATTAAGAGATTGCATCAAAATAATTGGGTTTCAAAATGTCCGAAAAAACCCTTTTAAGTTGAAAATGAGCTCCTTTTTTTTAAATTGAATGGGAGCGAAACTATATCGTTTGTTTTTGCTGCGGTTTAAGGGCTTTGACCTGCTCAATTCAGTGTGTCCTCCTGATCACGCTGAAAACACATACGCATGCACATGGCTGCACTGTGGCAGTTATTGTCCCTGCAGCTCCATTTGCGCTGACCTCTTGATCCTCCCATCCTCTCTGCCTTCATATTCACCGGTCTCCCTTCCTCAAGCACCCCCAGAGGTCCAGTCCATTATTGGTATCAGCACTTCTTATCTGCTGCACTGTGCGATGGCAACATCACATTCTGTCCCCTCCACCACCACCACCCACACCCCTCGTGGTGCAGTCCAGGCCATTCACCAATCATACAGGAGCCATGATGGCCAGGCTATATATCCCCCATTCCATCTGTAGCTGGCACTCTTGCATCACATTTGCTCTGCTTACTCCTCTCCTAAGCGCCTTTGCTCTCTCTTCCTCTCACTCTCGCTGCTTTGCTTTCCCTCTTTTAGTAGATCTAGCTCTTCTTTTTCTCTCATACTTTAATCAATTTTCACTTCCTTTGTCTGTTTCTTTTTCATGCTCTTTGTTTGTGGCTTCTCTCTCTACTTATCTTTTCATTGTGAGCATGATTCTTCCTTCTCCTTCACCTCTCACTTCTCATATATTTTTCTTTTAGTCTCCTAGAAACACTTCTGTGTACCATCAGCTATGTTTTGCAGGCCTGCCACATTTCTGTGTATCTCTTGTTTTTTTCTGTTGCTGTCTACTGCCTGCTTCAAGTACTGCTCCCTAACTGTTTATTTATTTATTTTTTTTACTTTTGCCTGCACCCTAATAACTTCTTTCCAACAATCTGCCTTCCTTTCCTCCCCAAGTTTCTTTCCCACAACTCAATTTCTATCCCCCTCTATTCTTTCCTTTCCCTCCCTTCCCAGACTTTTGTGAGCTGTGGGGTAAGTAGGTGCATCTTGCCTTGCTTCCTCTTTCAAATGGCTTCATGATTGCTAATGAAGCTCACAGACAGAAAAAAAAAAACACGATGCGGAGGAGGAAGGAATGGAGGGAAGGAGTGTTTCCCATGGAGACGGGCCCTTCACTGGCTGGCTAGCTGATTGGCTGATTGATGATCCTGTAGCCATGTTGACTGATTAGTATGACGGGAGTCTTTTATAGCACAAAGCAGCTTCGTGAATGACTATATAGCACAACATATATGTAGCATACGCCCCACCATACTGAGGAAGTATGGCCAAGCTTACGGTAGAATTCCATAACACGGCTTAGTGCGTAACACTGTGCTTACATCTGTTCATACAACTGCTCACAATACATCTAACCGATTTACTCGATCTTTTTAGACACAACATACTTGTTTTCACTTGTTTGAACAGATCCGTCACCTGCTTCACATTAGAGACAATTTGAAAACCACTACCTTGCTTAGCTATGTTATCATAACAATTACAAATGAACAGGAGTGGGAGACAAAGGCATGCTGTCTGGGGTATGAGTCAGCATAGTGACAAATGGTCAGTGCAGTATGATGAAATGTTTTCCTTTGGGTTTTTTTTTTTAAAGATTGTCTTTATAGGAAAGCTGATAGTAGAGATACAGACAGGTCCACAGCAGGAATCGAGGCAATAACGCTGCAGTTATGTGATATACGCCTCAACCATTTGGCTACTGGGGTTGCATGTTATATGTAAAGCTTCCTTCATTCTCTTTTCCATGTTTTACTTCTCCTGCTCTGCCGTGCTCTTACTGGTTTCTATCCCCTTTATTTCCAGTTTTGATGCAGCCTAAGACAACAGAAAGCATAGTTGCCGCAAGAGACACGCTTACATGGACAAACACAGACAGACTTGCATGTCTAATTTATCTAGGACATTCTTGCACCTGCAGAAAACACTCAGTATTTAAAATACAGGCTGAGTCATCAACAGACATGGCAAGAAGGGGAGGAAGGTGAGCGTTAGAGTTGATTTGATCATGTCTGATTTTTGGCCAGGCGACCAGTTGTGACAGCCGTGGTACACTGCAGTAGGTTATTTTTACCCTAATTCGATGGCAGTTGGTAGAGGATGGTAAAATTCTCTTTGGCATAATGACAAGACACTGATGCAGTCGTGAACACTTGGTATGTAACCACACCTATATCTGGGCCCTAACAATGCTGATTATTGTATTGCAGTTTAGGGATAGATGAAAAAGTTTTACTTTTCTCTTAATATGTCTCTCTGGCCCTCACTGTCTTTATATGCCAGATGTCCTCAGTCCAGTGTGCTGCCCATAAATTTGTTTTTCATTCATTTCATTTTTATGCATTCATTTTTAATTGATTAAATGATTTTTCCCTGTGATATATCTTTCTGTTGCACAGCACAATTTTGCCATTCATGTTTCTGCTTCAAAAGTACTCTTAAACTCATTGGGACCATCATACCCACCCCAGCCTTACAATGTAGCACAATGTTTGAGGACATTTGAATTATACATTTACAACAAATGCTGTCTTAGTCCACAACATATGGTGTGTGTCCAAGCACAAGATATCATTTAAAACAGCTAAATGTGAAAAAAAAAACCACCTTGCACAATAGTTTGCTCTCTCTCTTCAGCTGTCCTCTTTAACCTCTATCTGTTACTCTATCTCACGTTCTCCCTCTTTTTGTCACTTCCTAATTTCTCAGAGCTGGACTGTCACTTTCACAAACACACATATCGCAAGCTCTCTGCAAACTGCTACACTATTTTTGTGGTGTGCCATGTCAACCTCGCTCTCTCCTTTCAACTCAAGCATTCCACCTTTTTTTTTACTTCTTCTTCCTCTGTCTCAAATGTTGAAACGTCACAGTGTTGGAAAGGCAAACTCTGGCCCTCACAGGTACTTTTCTTCGCCAGGTCTTTATTTACCACACTGGTTGAGTAAACTGGTGTCGTCAACTACAGTACCCGTCCAAAGCCTTGCTTTCCTGCACAGGCCTGTGACTGTGGCTCAAACGTCATTCATGTCCAGGGGCTGGTTGTATTTTTGGATTGTTTGTTTACTTTAGAATTGTACAGATTTACAGAGGTAAATGAGAAGGGAGTATCCATGTTGGCTGTGATGATTATGTTCCACACACCTTTCAATCACTCCCCTCAAGTTCTTCTGTAGTATTCTCTTTCTCATCTCTCACCCACATGTTGCCCACTGCAAACATGCTATTCTGTTATGTGCTCCCAGCATAGTTCACATCACCTTTCTTTCTCTTTAATCATTAAAATGAACCAGTGTGCTTGAGATGCTGTCTCCCATTAAATGAGAGGAGAGAAAGTGTTATACGTGAAAGAACAGCATTGCTTTTTCTTCAATCTCACCACTGTAACCACGGTATGGTTTCCAAAAACAAACTCTCACCTGTCTAATACATGTCTGCTAACCACTACATACGTTGTATGTTATCTTTCTTTGTTAGGCAGTGAACTGTGAGGCTATATTATGATTGAGAGGGGTGAAATTATCAAAGATGAAAAATGCACCGTTAACAGCGAGACCCAAATGCATTTGTCACCATAAAAAGCCCCCATACTGATTGATGAAGGCACAACAGCTGGCAATGCAATGAAAAGTGAAATGAGGATCTATATTTTTTGGCAAAGTGCAAGACAGTCTTATCACCTAAACAGTATTTCACCTTAATTTATCACCTTTTTCACTCATTGGATACATGATTAATAACACCAGTTTGTAATGTGGAAAATGAGCTAGGTAACACAATCAGCTTGCATCATTGAAAAGCATTATGTAATGAGCACTTCAATTAACATCAGATGTTATGATAGCACTGCTGTACTTGTCTGTGGACACGACATTGCTTCATCTTTTAACATCTTAACGCATTTGTAGAACTTGAGAACATGGATTAAATACATGCTTTTGATCAGCCACACCTTGATAAAGCACCATGACACTCACTGGTGGTATAAAATAAAAACTGAACAAACTGTTCTATTACATATAAAGAAGAAAATAACAGGAGGTGTTGAGAGATTTTAAAAAAGCACCATCCACTTCTGCACCGTGATTCATTCTGCCTGAGTCATTCAGCACACGTAGGGTTAAAGTATAGCTGCAGCGTCTTACTGCAGTGTCTAAAGCATTTGGCTGATCGTTACAGTATACGCTAGGAGAAGAAGCAAAGGGGAAAAAAACATCTCTCTCTAATACTTCCTTTTTTCTTCCAAAAATCCTTTTTATTGCATTTTATAACATTTGGCACAGTACAAATTCTTGGTGCTTTTACAAGATAAACCTGTAAAGATCGACACTGACCTTTTTCGGTTTTTGTTAAAGAAAGTCTTCTCAGTATAAATATTTTTTCTTATCACTGCATTCTCTGTAGCATGGTGTAAAAATCACACAGAATGCCCCTTTTTTAAAACAAGACTACCCTCATTTGTCAAAGTCAAGACAGCATCTTAAACAACTCATTGTTTTAAATAGAAGTTACAAGTTAGAAAATAGTTTCAATTTCTTTTTAATATATGTTTCTCTATCACCAGCCCATGGTAGTTTCAATTTGTCCATATATATATTTATTTATAAGCATGTACAACAAGAAATCATCAGTCTTTTAAGTTTGCACTCTGTACAAAAAAGTAGTTCCTGTCCTTTTTTCGTTGTGCATTCTATTGCATGATTTTATGAGGAAATGACGAAGGGGGCGTGGGGCGGGGGTGGGTGGGAGCTAGGGACCTAGGGAAAGGAGTGGGAGCCTTTTGGAGGGGCCTTTTTAAATCTGAGTCTCCTGTACCTTCTCCTTGGTATGAGTTTTTATGACAAAGGGCTCAGCCATTGCTGTGATGGTGCTGGGCAAGGTTCGAGGCAAAGAGTTCCCAACATTGTTGTCTGTCCATTTAGCCCCATGGCCACTTGGTTTATAGGTGTTGTATTTGGGCTTTAGAGTGCTGTAGTCCACCTTATGGGGGCTGTATTCCATTTTGTGTGGACTGTAATCAAGTTTAGGTCTCTGAGTGTGTGGACTAAAGTCAGACTTGAAGGCGCTGTAATCCGCTTTGTGTGGGCTGAAGTCGGTCTTGAAGGCGCTGTAATCAGTTGCAGTCTTATGGGGGGTGTAAGGGTCCTTGGGTTTGTAGGTACTGTCAGTTTTAGATCTCTGGGCACTGTAGTCTGGCTTGGGTTTAGGCTGAGTGCTGAAGTCAGGCTTAAATGGGCTGTAATCCGGTTTGGGTCTTGGATGAGTGCCAAAGTCTGGCTTGAATGGACTGTATTCAGCCTTAGGTTTATGCTGTATGTTGTAGTCCGACTTTAATGGGCTGTAGTCATGTTTAGGTTTTGGTTGGGTGCTGTAATCTCGTTTGAATGGGCTAAAGTCGGTTTTCTGCCTAGGATGAGTGCTGTAATCTGGCTTGAAGGGGCTGTAGTCTGATTTAGTTTTTGGGTGAGTGCCAAAGTCTGGTTTGAATGGGCTGTATTCTGCTTTAGGTTTGTGAGTGCTGTAGTCCTGTCTAAATGGGCTATAGTCAGGCTTTGGTCTATGAAGGCTAAAATCTGGTGTAGATTTGTGAGTGCTGTAATCTGGGATGAATTTGTGGCTACTGAAGTCCATATTTGGCTTATATGTGGTATACTCAGCCTTCGGTTTGTGAAGGGTGAAATCTGGCTGTGGTTTGTATTCGGCCTTGGGTTTGTGAAAGCTGTAGTCAGTCTTGTGGCTAATAAAGTCCAGTTTGTGTATGCTGTTATGGTCCCGGATTTCAGGCAATGTGAGAGCTGTCTCTTGAGCTGCAGACGCTGGTGGTGGAAGGTCCTCCTCATCCACCTGGATAATCTCCACAGTGCGGGCAGCTGCCACTGTGCTCCTCTGCTGGTGGCGCTTTCTCAATTTGTAGAAGGCGATGAGCATGACAGCAGCCAGGAGTGTCACCGCCACAAAGCAGCCTATTATGATCTTAGTGGTCTTCATCACTTCATCCAGGCTAGGGCCACTTTTGCCTGGTTTACCAGTGGCACCTGCAGGACCAGGCGCCACGGATGGCTTAGCTGCGCCTGGTGGGCTGTCAGTGCTTTGCAGCAGCACAGTTGGTGTGGAGATGAAGACTGGCTGAAAGACGGAAGGAGAGGCAGTTGTAGTTGTTGTCCCTATGCCTACCCCTCCTCCTCCAGCTACTCCAGCCCCTGCAGCAGCAGCTGTGGTTGTGGTGGTTTTGGGTTTGGGCATCTCAGTGGTTGGCCCCAAGACCTCCACAGTCACTGTAGTAAAGTAACTCAAGTTGGATGTGTTGAGCTCAGCTGCACTCACATTGAGGTAGGCCGAGGCATTGGAGTTCCCAGCTGCATTGGACACCATGCAGATGTAAGTGCCTGTGTCTGCTGCTAGCACATTGGAGAAGTTAAGGGTTCCATCGTTGAGCACTGATATTCTTGGGTGACTAGAGGCATGTGTCAGGATAGTCCCATTGGGTAGGAGCCAGCGCACTGAAGACATCGGGGCTGTGCGACAGCGAAGCTCAGCCACCCGTCCTGCTGAGATGTTCAAGTCCCTTGGTGCATCAGCAATGAATGGTGCAGAACACTGGACTGCAGCGCCCTCACCTCGGTCCACCTCAACCAGCTGTCGACCTCTCATGCTGGCAGGTGAGTGACAGCGTCCACAGCAAGTTGAGTTAGTAGGGATGTACTCCCTTAGCCAGCGTGCTAACCATACAGCATCACAGCCACAGTTCCAAGGGTTATGGTGGAGATGGAGCTCCACCAGGTACCTGAGCGGGGAGAACAGATCATGTGGCACAGCGCTCAGATTGTTATGGGCCAGATTAAGCTCCACCAATGAAGAAAGGTCATCAAAAGCGTTTCGTGCTATCACTGTGATTTGTGAGTTCATCACCCATAGCTTTTTTAGTGAGCGCAGGCCTTTGAAGGAACCTGGCTTTATCTCAGGGAAGAGATTTTCAGAGATCTCCAACTCCTCCAGGCCCTTGAGGGGACTCAGGTTTGGCATATCACCCTTTATGTTGCACATGCCCAGGTTGAGGTACTTGAGGTTTTGCAGGCCCTCAAAAGCTCCTTCTGAGATGTACTCCAGTTTCCGTAACTCTCCCAGGTCCAGTCGCATGAGGGAGGGTACCCGGTTGAAGGCGTAGGAGGGGATACTTTCAATAGGGTTGTTCCTCAGCCACAGTTCCCTTAGTTTAGACAGGTATTCGAAGGCCCCACTGGGCACCACTGTCAACCGGTTGTCAAACAGCTCCAGGGTGTTGAGGCTGGTAAGTCCATTAAACGCGCCCACCTCAATCTGCCGTATGGCATTTCGCCCAAGCTGGAGCACCTCAAGGTGGTGCAGGTGCCGGAAGGAGTCAGCCTGCACCGCCTCGATGGCGTTTTCCATTAGATTGAGGTGTCGCGTGTTGGCAGGAATGCCGGGGGGCACACGGGTGAGGCCACGTCGGGTGCACACCACCTTCCCCTGCTGATTACTGCAGGAACACTGCGGTGGACAGCCCTGGGGTCCCTGAGACACCGCCGCCCCCGCCAAGGCCAGGGAGGCGCTGCTCCACGCTCGCGCCATCAGGAAGACTACACAGAGCAGGGCGGCTTTCCTGGCACGATGCACAGCTACCCGCCCCAGGAGACTCATGATGTGGCACGTTCATAATTCAGCATCATCTGGGGGGGAGGTTGGGGGTGTTTGGGGATGGTGTTTGGGGGCTTTGGGGACAGGAAAAGTAGCTGGTTGGCTGGTAGTAGTGTTAAGGGGAACAGAGTAAAGAGGTTAAGGGAACTGAAGAGGACAAGGGGAGAATGTGGGTTTTAGGTGCCTGCTAAGGGGCAAGAGGGACTTGAACTATCCTCAGTTAAGCTTTTATTTCCATGAACTGTGCTCAGGGGCAGAAAGAAAGGGGAGGGTAGAGAGGGCTGGCTTTTCTGAAACGTGTGTATGAGAAGGACATGATGGTAAATTAAGCAACCAAAAACCGTATTACAAGACAGAAGGGAGGGTAGGGTGTTACAAATTGATGCAAAGAGGGGTTGAAACACTAGACACCTACCTCAAGTTATTATTACAGGTCCTTGAACTGAGATATATAGCTTCCCTCCTGTTTGCAACCAGAAAGAGCTGTGGTATTCACATCAGATGTATGTATATCCCAAGAGCAGCAAAGAAAGCCTTTTTTATATTTGCTCTGTCAAAACAGGTATCAATGCCAAAGAGCTTAACCAGAGCTATTTTGTAAATCCACGCATCCAAAGAGAAAGGTTCGAAGGCCCTTTGTGAGTGTTTTTTCTCCCTTTCCTTGTTGATCAGAAAAAAAGAAAAAGGAAAAAAAAGATTGCAGATAGGAATCCAGTCAGGCTCCCAGAGCAGCAGTGCTCCCTTCCTCGCTTCTTGCTGTCGGCTCCTCTTCTCTTGCTCGTCCTTGGAATCCGACAGTTGATCCCCCTGCTAGACACCTTACCCAGGTCTCCATAGCACAGGCGACCACACAAACACACATGCACAATTTTTTGTGCACCAAAAGCCAAGACCGAAAGGACAAAAATAGGGGAGGTAGGTGGGGGTGGGATTGGAGCAGGTTGAATGAAAATTCCACAGTCTTTTCCAATGTTCTTTGCCTTTTGTTTGCGATGCTCAGGAGGCGAGGTTGACAAACTGGGATAAAAAACAGACCCCCTCCTCTCTGTATTCCTCTGTTCACTTTTTAGTGGTCAATCAGTTGGTCGGTTGGTCAGTCTTGACAGCCCTTCTCCCTCTCTTGCTCTCTTCCCCTTGCTCCCCCTCTCAATGTGGCGTCGTGTCCACTTGAATTTTCTTTTTTTTTTCCTGTTTTCCTTCAGGAATGCTCGGCGGGGGTTGAAAAGGCTAGGCGACACACACTGCCTTCATTAGCTTCTTCTTCCTCTTAACTAGCCACACGCTCCAGCCTCGGCAGCCTCGGCAGCCGCGGCGGCGACAGCAGCAATTGCAGAACGCACACACACCATCCCTGCGAAGCACACAGCAGCAGTAGCGAGCACACACAGCAGCAGCTGCAGCCTGCCTCCCTTGCACTTCCCAATAATCCGTCAATTTCTTCAGAGAGGGAGTGGGGTGGGGGATGGAAGGGGGTGCTGGGAGGAGTGGGGGTGTTGTAGCTGGGTTGATCGAGGTGGGTTAGAGGGAGGAGGGGTGGTGCGCAGTTTCTCCTTCCTCTCTCTGGCTTGTTTCTTTTTTCTTCTTGTTTTCCAGTTCTTTTTTTTTCTCCCCTCCTCTCCTCGTGGTGATCAGCACCCCCTCGCTAATGCAGCGCCCGACTGGGGAGAGGAGCAAGACAGGGAAGGCAAGCGCTGGCCGAGCGCGCGGCTTACAGGCGTGACGTTAACAGTAGCGTCGATGTGGAAAGGATCCGTTGTAGCAGCAAAAGAGAGAGCGTGCGCCGGCTTGGATCCCTCTCTCTCCTCTCCTCTCCTCTCTCACTTTTGCTCTCTCTCACACTATCTCTCTCTCTCTCCCTCTCCCTGCCTCCCTCCTGCTCTCTCTGCAGTGTCCTAAGGTAGTTGGGTGAGCTCAAAGCACTCAGACCTTTTTAGAGATCTACCTCTTCAAAAACCAGTTTGCTCCTGCTGTCCTCCACTCTCTTTTTTAATGCTCACAGTCTCTTGTTCGGTGGCTTTCTGGGGCTTTGTGTGGCTTAGGGGAATAGACAGGCTGTCCAAGCAAAAGGCAGAGATGGACAGTGGCATCCCCACAGCAACCAGATTTTAACCCCCTCCTCCCCAGCAATAATCCAGCCATTCCAACGAGTCTGACAAAGCTTTCCAGCATTGCTGTGGTGGCAAAGGCAGGCAGATGGGACACTGTTTCTCTCATGATGCCCTCTCTTTCCCCCTTGTCTGTTTATCTCAGATTTTTTTTCACTTTATCTCCTTTTGCTCCCTCACTCTTTTTCGTTTTGTCCTTTAGTGGAAAATAGAGGAACATGAATGGACTGCTGACGCATCCTGCTCGGAGCAGTGCTTTGGTTTGATGCAGTGTGTTTTGTGCATTAACTCCCCCCCACCCACCCACTCCACCCTCACCCTCCTCGCTGTCTTTCCTTCTCTGCTCACTCTTCGTCCGTCACTCTACTTCATCTCTGGCTGGCTATCTCTTTATATACGATCTCCTTCAAGCTAACATTTGCATCCATTCTTTTGACTGTGTATGTCCCCAAATCGCCTCTTAATTTTTGTTTTTTCATTTGTTAGAAGATAAAGTGCAATTTAAGCCATATCCAAGCATGAGCTTTCGCCTCAGTGCACTGAAACTAAAAGTTTAGATTGCAAGAATCTGATAAAATACTTTTGAAAATTTCCAATGTCTCTTCCAAAAATCATGACCGGGTTATACCTTGTTGGGAGCAATTTAATGTAGGAACTTCTTTCTTAGTAGAGAGTAGTTCTGGTAGATTCTACCGTAAAAAGAAAGTAGTTCCAGCATAAAACTGCTCACAGCAAGGTCTGTGGATTATCTTGAGTAACCAGGTCATAATTTCTGAAAAGAGACATAGCTGTTGAATGTAATTTTTTTGGCACTTTAAACTCCACAAGCCACGTGCCTTCTAGTCACATTATATTTAAGAGATATCTCCACAGCCAATATCTCCAAAACTTTGCAGCTTTCACCAAAACACTATCCAGATGGATACATTGCTCTACAGGTAAGAGGAAATATCTGATTATGGAAGAAGTGAGTTGTTAAAGTGAAAGATTTTATTCATTTGAATACTGAAAATGCAGTATATGATATAAAATCAAAAGACAAAGCAATATTTTTGCTCTGTGTCTACACCTTTTGCCTTTTTTCCACTCTCCATTTCCCCTCCATCATGTATGCCTTTGTAGGTAGTTAGAGCACTCTAAACAGGCAGGCCTTAACCCTCAATTTGAGCACAAACTGTCGCTTCAAGAAGCACACAACCATAAAGGTCATGGTGAGGAAGGCGAACAGGAGAAAACAAGACATGCTTTACCTTCCTGCCGCAGGAGAAGAGGCAAAAGAAACGCACCCTACTGTCCCATCACCCCTCTATCTCCAATGATTTGTACAAGCCTCATGTCCATTAAACTAGGAAGCGGCGTGGGTAATTGATGGTTGGTAAAGCTAGCTGTGACAGTGCTGCTAGGTGTTGTGTGTGTTTGTGGGCTAGAGAGTAAGCGTGTGAAAGAGGAAGAGAGGGAGGAGAGAAAGCACGCCAGCTAGAAAAGGTCACACTGCCTGTAGCGCAGTACGTTATTCCCACCGGCACAGGAGTATAGAGCCAACTCCTATATTATACACACACATACACACACAGACTTTCTCCTTGACTTCACTGCAGTTGAATACGAATGGGCTTCAATGAAGCACATGTAACAGTGAGGTGGCAGCCACAGGAGTATAGGGGGGATTTTCCTTTGTTAAGAAAGAGGCTATTTCCTTCCCTTTCCACAGGGATTCCCTAGCGCCGCTGCCATGTGGAGGGTGATATCAAAGGTGAGCTGCACTACTGCATCCTCCTCACTGCATTCTCTGAGCAAGAGAAAACATAAGATAATGCAGGCATATATTCAAACAAGCCTGGTTATAATACAGTATGAATGCAGGATGTGCAGCAAATGTGCTGCTCAAAACGACATCAACATTTCATTGATCTGTTGTCAGTTAAGCGAGCTGCAAATGAAGGCTTGTGGTTCTCAGTGTGATTATTGACGGCAAAAATCAGATGCTGTACAGTGTGCGCACTGGCACTGTTAGCTTTGTTTGTCTGTCAGATGGTGCCTGTGCACTGTTCTGTAGGTGTGGTGTGCCACCATTTGATGAGCAAGTGACCCAGAATGAGTTCAGTTGCGTTTTACCCACCCAGCACGGTACATCCCAAACTACTATCTAACCAAAATCATCCGTTGACCCATAACATGACCACTGCTGCCAGGATGGCTCTCTCATTTTGGCCCTCACCCTGTTTATTTCTCCCTTTTCCTGTCTTTTCTATTCCCACTCTATTTTTGTCTGTCAGCGGACACTCTGCTTCCTCACTGCTGATGGAGCCTGGGTCATGGCCTGCCAAACTCCATGATGCCCCACTGACCAAATGTGGTCAACCCTTGCGTTATAGTTTGATCCTGGCCTGGAATGGCCAACATGGCTTGATGGTCAGCCAAACTCTGTGATCACGACAAGGTTTTCTCAAGGTCCAGGGTTTGTGTGTGTGTGTCCGCGACTCATATGGCATCTCTGACATTGGCAAAGAAGTGAACCAGAAAAGCCTTTTCCAACCTAGTGCCCTTTCAGGAGTGTACCAGAATTCCAAGTCGAGTGGTTCAAGCCAATGCTGAATTGGCAAACCTGGCTAAACTGTTTAACTTGGAGTGTCTTTTCGAGGTTCAGGTCATGCCAGTATATCCATATACCCTCTTGACAAGAAGAGTGTTGTCAGGCCTTACCTCCAGGACTCGCCGACCAATGACGGCTTGATGAGCTGTCAGATTTGTGGAACCTTCATGCGGTCATGCCAGCCCAATGCCCCCGCTGCGTGACCCCTGCCCTCCCTACTTCACCCAAGGCTTTATAGAGCCACCCCCTGCACCAGGCCAGGAGGGCACTGGGTGTAGTTTGGGGGTAACGCACGACCTACTTTGGTGTGGCTTGTCCGCCAGTGAGTCGCCATGCTCAACGGGTACATGCAAACATTACAGAACCCATCCCCTGAGGTGAATGCTAGCGAATCTGGGCTGCGGCCAGTCACATGTAGGTCAGCAGCCTGTGTCTGTTTGCATGTGTGTGCGTGTCAGTAGTTCCATTTGGGTGAATGGCCTGCAGTATGGTAGAGCAGCAATGACAATCGGAGTTAAGGAATGTAGAGTCGAATGATAGATCTAATGATAATGTCATTGCCTCTGCCATCGCCAGTTTCAAGGTTTTGCTGTATAGGCCCGTCAGCAATTCACATATGGTTTTCTGTGTGTGTTAAAAGAGAGAGGCAGAGAGATATTTTCTCAAGGAGACAAGAGGCACACTATTTTTGGGCTTGTCTTGTGCTTTGAGAGCTATTACAAATTGTATGCATTTGTGCGCGTATGTGTGTGAGCGAGTGTGTCCTCTAAGTATCCAGTAATGTCCCAGTAACCGATTGCATACCAGTACCCACCTTGGCACAATGTTGCCGTCCTTTAAATGTGTACGCACAGACACCCCAAACTCTATGATGCTGACCTTGAGGTAAAGGACCTGCGACTAGTCACTTCCTTTTCCCATTTTCATTTCAATTTCCAGGAATTAATTCGGCAAGAGATTACGTGTAACACACACACACACACACCATGGACAGACAGACATGCTGCTATCAGTGTCCCAGTAAAGGCTTAAACTGCTTGGTAGGGATTTTTTCTGTTTATCATTTTTCTCATCATACACACACGCTCGCACACATACACACAGACACACACCAATCATATGCCAGCCTATCAAGAGATTATAAAAGGCAGTAGGCTATATTAGCGGCTTCCCTGTGCCTGTGTTGTTGCGTTTCATCCTGATACCTACTCAGTGCTAGTTTTCTCTCACTCACCTTGTGTGGCCTCCACTCAACACAGCATACTAATATTGATAAGATTTTCAGCTTTATCCCACACTGACCATCCTATGACAGTTTGATTTAATACATTTCACAGGCACCTTTATTTAGAGCAACTTTGGCTGGCAGGTTAGGTTAGCCAAACAATAAAGTAATAAACATGGTTTAAAGATAATCAGCTGTTTTGTTTTTAGTCTAGACTTTCTGGCAATAGCTTACTTTGTTATTACTCCTCTAAGTTCCCTTTTTCCTTTTCATAAGTTTGTCATTTAATTGTCTTTTTATGCTTCTACGCTGGCAACAGCTGTGGCCGGAGGAATTATGTTTCGGGTTGTCAGTCCGTTTCTTGTGAACATGATAACTCAGTAACACCTTGATGGAATTTCTTCAATTTTGACACAAACACCCACGTGGACTTCTTTCATATTTTGGAGGTCGAAGGTCAAAGTACTGTAACTTCATATGTCCATCTGCACTATCTGTAAAAATAGAGAAGACAGTATGTTTCTCACTGGAAATTATTCACTGGAATCCTGTCAAGATAGTGATAAGTTTTCAAAATAACTCACATAATACACTTAATACATTTCATATAATTCCTTCAAAGTATGTTCAGACATGAATATAAACTGCAACTTGACTGGTTGGCGAAGGCACACAACCGTGAGGCGGCAGTTCTAGTTTGTCCTCTCTTAACCTCTCCCTACTCTGAACTTGTCCCTTCCCCCCTTGCTTCTTTCTTTCTTTGCCTCTCACTCCACTTCTCCCTGGCTCTTTTGCATTTTTTTGTTTCTTACACTGCATTTGTTCTTGCCCTCTTTTCTTTTTTTTGTCGCTCTCATTTTTTTCTTTCCTCTTTTTTTCTCATTTTCTCTTGCTGGGCTGTTTGCTTGCTGGGCCTTTTTTATCGCTTTCTCTTCCCTGGTCATCCCCTCTGTTGTCTTGCCCTCACTTTCCTCGTTTAAATTGCTACGTCCTACAGTGTTCTTCTGGTCTACAATTTGCAGGCCAGTCTCAAGTTAATTGTGTTTGCTCATTCAGCATATGCTTTTTTGTGTGTGTGTGTGTGTGTGACAGTGTGTGCTCTCAAATGAAGGCAGTATCAGGTCATGGCAACTGAAGGCACACAGCAAAAGATGAGCATTTTTACTCCTGTTTTTTTTTCTCTCATCCTCTGTTATTCAGTGTTTGAGCTTCGCTAGCAGCCATTGTCTCCAGACTAATGGGCTTCATTATGTTGAGCTGTGTTCAAACTGGCTGCCAGAGCAGGGATTAGCCCTAGCGCCGTGTTAGCTGGAAGCAGAAGAAAGATACAAGTAGGTTAGCACTGTTAACCCAATCAGCATGAGCCAAGATCGCTAGATAGGAGGAGATGCTTCATGCATATTTAGAAAATAGGGGTGTTTTTTACTTTGGTTTCTTAAATTTTCAGCATTTTAACATTTGTATTTGCTAATTACTGGCACATTTTTTAGAATGTGATTTTTTAAATTGTAACTTAAGATCAGTGTGTCATTGTGCTGACCGTTTCATACATATATATGTATATATAAAATGGCCTTTATACGTTTACATTTCTTTCATCATATGCTAATGCTCCCCTTGTCTTGCCCTGGCCACGTCATTGGTCAGCTGGCCTCATTAGGATTCATGGAGCATCCCTGTATGTGCGTTCATCACAATGTTGCCTTGCCAACTGCCAGGCCGTAGGAAATGGATGTCTCATTCTCTGAGCAATGTGAAGGTAAAAACATAGTAATTCACCAGAGAGCGAGCAGCTAAATCTTCTAGACTTTTAGCTCCATGGGAGCAAAAATGCCATCTTCATTCGGATCCACCCCTCCCTCTCTGTCTTTTGCCTTTATGTCCTTGGCTTGGTCAAAACAAAATTCCTAACTACTGCGCTGTTTACTCTGCAACATATTATATGTGACATTAGTCCCACATTGGGCTTAGTTCACTTAATTGTTTTTAAAGCATAGAATTGGAGTCCAAACAGTGGTTTATTGTGCATACTAACAAATGCTTTGTCTTGTCTTGCCTTGATACTGATACTATTGGCTTGTTTTTGTGTTGCATTTATATACTGACAAGTATTAAAAGTCTGCTGCGAGAGGTAATTGGATCAAACATGTAGCACTACAAAAAGCTCTTAGTTTGCCTCTAAAATGGAATCTCCCTCGATATTGAAATGGAATCCCCACTTATAGACCTTCTTAAACCACCATACCATCTCCCATGTGGTGAATCGACCCAGATCTTTGTGTCCTGTTTCCATACACATGTGCTGACTTGGCTTGACTCTGTTTGACTTGGCATGTCAATCTAGCACGGTAGGGATTTGCATCTCCATTATAACAGGGTTACCTGCTTGAAGGTGTGTCATAACTGAGGACATGCTTATCCTGAATAAAGCAGCTGTAAAATGGTGAATTAACACTTGATTTCCTTATAATTTTGTTATTCAAACACTTTTATTATGAAAAAGCAAAATTGGGAAATGTTGGGTTTTCACCAGCAGTTACTTTCCCATCCAGCTGAAAGCAAACATGAAACAGTAAAATAAAGCAGCTACCTAAATGTACAAAAAGGTACAAAACCACAGAGATTCAGTTAGAAGAGTACAAAAGTACTGAGAGCTGACTTTTAAAAAAATGTAAATGTTGAGTGCCGCAACACACTCTTGTTAGAGAGGGAGACGCTGGCGAGCTTTGGCACGACTGGTTTGGGCATATGGTCTGCAACCACCCTTTGAGGCAGACCAGTGGGTGGTTGTTTGGTCCAGACTAGGGTTCAAGTCAGCCATTCACACCAACCAAAATCAACTGAAGACTAACAAGGTTGGTGTGAACGTGCTCTAAAATGAAATCTCCCTAGATATTGATATATAATCTCTACTTCTTGACCGTAGTGAACCACCTTACCATCTACAAGGTGGCGAACTGACTTAAATTCCACCCAGAAACTTTGTAATACTCAAAGTGGCTGCCTTTCTTCTCTCACTCACTATGATGCCCTGACCTTCAAATACCCTCCTCTCCCTAAAATCACAGCGACAATTACCTTCTTTACAGTGTTATTTCTGTGAAAACGTTAATCCCAGAATCTCCATCAAGCTTCATGTAGGGGAGGATTAGCCCTACTGAGGCCTGTTACTGCACAGACCCAGGGATGGAAGAAAAGAATGGAACAGCTTTTCATCTTCTCAAATCCACCTGGCCACGCCCAGATTACGGCAGCGCCGTCCAGCAGATAGAAAATTGTGTGTGCATGCCAATAATCTTTGTTTTCCACTTCCATGTTTGTAAGCCTATTCGTCTATCATATTGAGTATTTTGCCTCGTGCCAGATATCTTAATACAGACACCACGCAATATTGCAAACTGCTTTCCAATGACTTTCCAACAGAGCATTTTTCTAATACCTTCCAAGTTGAATTTCATTACTGATAGTTGCCTATCTACCTTATCTATGGTCAAATGAACCGTCTGCTACCCAATGTGAGCATAGTAATGACACAAGTCCACTTTAAGGTGGTATGAGGGGTCATTATTGTGACATGAACTAATATTCAGCTTGAATATGCTGCAGAGAAGGTGTAGGAGTTTGTGTGTGAGTGTACAGGAGATGCATTTTGTGTGTCTATTCTCTAATGCGACTATTCACCTCCCAGCCAGTTATTTTTCCTGTGTAATATCCGCTGTCTCTCTGCCTCCATTTTTTTCCCATACTGGGGATTTGAGAAACTAAGCTAAGTGTGTCTAATCTGTGTGCGCAGCCAGCACAGCGTCAGATGTTTGGTGCTGCGTACCTGCAGCTTCCAACAATACAACACTTCAGCAGCTGTCCACCCAAGCAGGTAGGATACAATGCAGGATAGGGAGGACTGGAGGTTGAGAAACCGACACCTGAGTGGACATTGACATTATTGCCAAACAACTTTCGGGATGGAGGTAATGTGAGGAAACGCACACGTTTGGGATAAAGGAAAGAGCAAGGGAAGATGGAAGTGGAATATGGGTCGAAGGAGAAGGTATTCCACCCCCCCTCCTTAACTCCAGACCCTGCGACCTTGCTTAAATGTGTTTTCTGTAGCAGCGCAATCAGGGATATCCCCCGGAGGTTGGCTGCGGCTGGGGGCCAACGGGGTCCTGGCTTTGAAAGGAAGGGGGGGAAAAAGCAGCAGGCAGCACTTTCTAAATTGAAGTCAATAACACAGCAGTCCATTCTATCTGAGCCAGTCCTCCCACACAGTCCGCTTACAGTCACTAAGGAGAGCTGAGGGTAGGATGTCGATTGAGTTCTCCAAAGTACCACTACGCATGGCAACATGTGTTTGTGTGGGTGACCGCACACGGGGGGGAAATAGTGGTGTCGGGGAAGGGAGGCGTGGCCCCAGTGCTGTACACATCATAAACTTGTTAAAAAAGACCTGACAGTAATTTTTACTCTCTTTGCCTGTGTATGTGTGTTTGATAATTCTAAGACAAGAACTGAATATTAAATGGACAGTTCACACCAAGATCAAAAGTACATATTTTTTCTTACCTATAGTGATGTTCATCCATCTAGGTTATTTTGGTGTGAGTTGCTGAACTGTGAAGAAAGAGAGATCTGAATTGTTGCTTGAATAAAATGTGACTAAAGGGAACTTGGCTTGTGGTAAAATACATTTGAAGAATTCAGCACCTTTGTCTCTTTCAAGAAATCATGACCCACTTAATCATGATCGTCCACAGAAGCTATTGTGAACAATTTTATGTAATGTACTTTTTTTCTACTGTAAAATCTACTGGAACTACCACTGAATCTACTCTACTAGAATGAAAGTAGTTTTTTTCAGCAGACGGAAAGTAGTTCTGGTAGATTCTACTGCAGAGAGCAAGTAGTTCAGGTAGATTCGGCCATAAAAAGAAAATAGTTCCTACATGAAACTGCTCTAGGATGAGCATATTGAATTTTTCAAATGTATTTTTTTTTATCTGAGAGGAGGACATCTCTACTGCTGATAGCTCCATAACTCAGCAAATTCCACCAAAACAATCTAGCTGGATAAGTAGCACTACAGGTAGAGCTGTTTCATATATATTTTTGAGTTTGGGGTGAACTGTCCCTTTAAGTAGTGGAAGAAAATGAAAAATACATACTTGGAAATATTGGAATGAATAAAACAAACCTGACCAAAAGCCTTTAGCCCTCTATATTGAAGTCCTTTTATTTTATATCTAGCTGTTGTATGAAATCTTGCTAATGCAAGCATATCTGAGTCACACATGCACACGCAGCCTTATTTTGCCTTTAATCCCTTTTCGCATGTTAGCACTTCTACATAGCTTTGGGGATTAAAACTGGTATGGCTGGCCTGCCCTGAGCAGGGGTAGGAAAGGAAATTAGTGACTGGTAGAGGGTAGACATCCGGCTGACATGAGATTGCCTGTGTCTTGATGCATGTGCGGTGGCCTCACATAAATTGTATTTGAATCTGATGACGACTACGTAATGGTTAGTGGCACATCCGCACAGCATGGAACAGGCGTGATTTGTTTTGGAGCTAGCACTTTTTGCTTACTTCTGCTGAGCCGAACGCAAAAAAAGTCAATCTGCTGCAGTTTTGATACTCTGTTCCCACTAGTGTGCTGACACGTGCAGGCAAATGCAATTCTATTATAAAAACACATTTACACTTCAGTTCTTCAGATGGGAGGATTTTAAGTGCCTGAATATAAATGCAATTTTTTTTTGTATTTGTGCAAGAGAATAAATCTTTTAGCAGCAGATTGTCCATGAGATGGAATCGTAACAGTCATACACTATCCCCGGTGTAAAATTGTTTCTGCTCTCAGCCCAGTATCTGGAACTGCACAGTCAGCCACATGTGTTCATACTCAGATAAACTTGCGTGGTTTTATAATGCCATGAAATGTTTAAATTTTACATGATATCAAGGGATTGGACTAAATGAAGTGTGGATCTGTTCTTCATGGCTCTTTCAGGGCTCTTTAACTTTTTAAACATACACAGAGAAATTCAATTGCATTGTGACAACACATTAAAAGCCGTCATCTATACATTTAGTAGCTAAGTGCATCCCAAATGTTTTATCTTCATTATGTCTCTTAAGCTTTTGTTCCTCGTTATTCTGCACCGTTTGCTGGTAGATACATTATAGATCCATGCTGCCACTCCCTACTAGTCCTCCGGCTGGTGCTCTCTGTCGCTTCTCTCACTGATGGCATCAGTCTAGGTCACTTGCACTCTAGTTGTGTTTATTGGTGTGTGGCCCAGTTATTTTTTCCATAATAACCCCTCACCCCACACATAGGACTGGCTTGACACATGGATGAACAGTGGTAATTTCCCAAGGCAGACATTGATTTCACTTTCATTTTCCTGCCACTCATTGTTTGACAGCCAGCTGAAAATTCTAATTTTGACTTGAAAGCTATTGCTGTATTTCAATGGCTTGTTTTGCCTTTTTTTTCATTTCAAGTGATTGACAATAACAAAAAAATGATGGAACCAAATTTAGGGATGGTGTTGAGAGGTGATTTTGCCAAATGACAAATGGCATTCATTGTTATAAAACAGCACTCTTGGTATTTGGATATGTAGCAAGTAACAATTTCTAAGTTTTTGCCTCTGTAGCACTTCTTCATAATGAGCAAAGCTAACAAAATTCATGAGCTCTAAAATATTCAAATAAGATCTTTCAATCCCTATTCCAAAAAAAAGCAGACAGTCATAATTTGCCACTCTTTTTTGACATACATTAAATTAAAAACTGTACAAATACGATGAATTTACCACATCAGCTCAATTGATTGCTATCTGTCCAGTAGGTAACTGTAAGCTAAATTACCTTGCTACTGTGCTCTGTCGTCAAACTGTCCTTATAACATTAAATAACTTGACATGTCCAAATGGTACCACTTTAGTTCAGGAAATTATTCATGACACCAGTGTACTAACTCGATGGCATCTTTGTATCAAGTCCAAAGTGTACTACTTCACTTGTAATCAATGAATATATTCATAACATACTTCTAATAGTCTCATGATGACCAGTGTCAAAACCACATATGACAATATAATGTAATATTAAAAGAAAAAGCTAAACAGTTTCTTTAAGTTGTGTCTTGGGTAATATCAAGTTCGCATAACAAAGACATTATTGGCTTGATTAATAACAAGTTTTCAAAACTAATAAAAATAAGGCATCTCAAAATTCACAGTTTGCATTAAAGATGATATATTTTACTGAATGACATTTAATGACGGCATTCATAAAAACTCCTCCTTGTTCATGACAGGTGTCATGACATGGTTATGACAGTTTAATGACAGTCTTTTTCACACCCCTTCAAATAAAGTGTTAACCAGGGTAGTAATAATTGAATTGAACACATGATGATTGCACATCGTTGTTCAGATAGAAACAGGTATTTGAAGTTTTGCTCCACTCTCTATTGTCCCCAAAGTGTTGAGTCAGATGTGCTGCAAGTTCATTCAGATTGTTTTGTTGCTAAACACTGCTAGAGTGCCTGTGTATGCATTTTAATATGCACGTTTTGTCTGGCAATGACTTTGCTGACTTAACTGTCTAGACCCTCTTCTTCAAGGGCTGCCATTTGTTTTGCTTGTCGCCTATCACTGTTCTGCCTTCCATTTGTTAGTGGCTCAGCTCTGCACAGCAATAAATGACTGAAAATTGATGAAACCACTGAGACAGATTTGCTTCGAATTTTGGATTTTCTTTTGAGGAAACAATTTCGCTCTCCACTTATTCATCCAGCAGAAATATCACAAGACAACAGCCTCTGGGCACAGGGTTTGCCTTCTTAAAAGGTGCCCCATTGGGTATTCAGGCAGTAAGTCTGGGCAGCATGAGTGTCAAGCTGGCCACAAGGTTGTTGTAGCCTGTAACTCCATGATACAGTGGAGGGGCGTCTGCTTTTGCCTGTGGCCACATTGTTGAAATTGAATTTCGAGAGTGTGTGGCTGCTGCCTGTTTTTGAAGTGACTGTTATCCATCCTATTTGGAAGCACAATTGTCATATCGCACACCTGGTGGTGTTAAAAGCCCTCCTGCAGGAAATAGTTCATTCCCCGCCAAATGTATCAAGTACATGATCACATTCTGCTTGTATTTTGCTGTGACTGTGTGTCTGTCAAAGAGATTTTATCTGATACAGTCTAAGTGTGCTAAGTGTTTTACACATTTGTGCTCAGTCATATGCATGTACAAGTGCGTGACAAGCTTCACCACTGGCTTTTGAAGATCAGATATAAAAAAATCTTCCAGGCTGATGCGATGGACGAGAGCCCTTGTAACCATAGTGATAGTACTTGCCAAAGATAGTGACCGCAGTAGCCTTAGAAAGTTTTCACCTGAATTTCAGCAACAGAAGCTGTATTGATTAAACTGCTATATCCCACACTGACGATGTTTATTGACATCACTTGGTTTAAGGACATGTTTGATGCCCTTTTGTTCATGTGTCCTTATGAATGACTCAACCTTCCTGCTTATTGTACTGGGCTCTTATGATGACTTGATGAACATGCTTCACAATCATACATGGGTTGTTCATGACTAAAGGAACTGTGACGAATGTGCTGCAGCTCTGACCCAAACCTTTAACTTTAGAGATGCTGCAAAAAGAAAAAAAAAAACAAAAAACACAGCACAGACATTAGTGATTGATTCATGACTGACTCATCACTCTCCTCATGCTAAGAGAACCCAGCTGTGGAAGGAACGCATTCGATGCAGTGTAAAGCTTTTACTTGAAATATTTTGAATCACATTCAGACGTTTGTTCTTTTATTGCAGCTTTGTTGTGGAGTTGGATTTAAATCATGCTGATTGTGGGAAAATTGAAAGTCTGTGTAAACCAAAAATAAAAATGTGTTTTGTGTTTGTCACACCACCGAAACGTGTTTTTAAGCACCCAGCCATGTGGTGTATATAACATGAGGCCTCAAAATCATGAAAACAATGAGCACCACTACTGCCTGAAAGATAGATGCTCCATCTAGCAGCTTTATTGGACTTGTAAAGGCATGTTTTAGCCATCAGAACCAGCGGACAATGACCTATCAACTTGTTCCTTTTGGCCTGCAGCAAGATTTTTTTTTTCTTCAGCGCTGGGTTGTTGGAACTGAAGTGAGCAGTAACTGCTGGCTGATTTCTACAAAGAGAGTCAGTGAAGGTATTTTCAGAACTGACTGTTGGTGAGGGTGGGGGGCGGTGTCCCTTGTGAGTTGTTTTGCGGGGCTTGTATAGTTTTAGGGGCGCACGGCTCCGGTGTGTCATTGATCCATGTTCACCAGGTCCGCCCAAAAATCCTAAACACAGAAATCATGAACAACAATTTCATGGTCTCAACTCCACAGTTCATACTACATAGTTCAGTCTTTTCACATGTTTTCAGCAACTAATTTCTAACATTTATAGTGTGT
Organism: Lutjanus argentimaculatus; assembly: GCA_034769285.1. NCBI lineage: Eukaryota > Metazoa > Chordata > Actinopteri > Lutjaniformes > Lutjanidae > Lutjanus > Lutjanus argentimaculatus. Next base: position 546,741 of record JAWZSL010000029.1, on the reverse strand, counting down.
TCAGAAGAAAAACTCTGAATTTCATTTACAGAGACTTTTAAGTACCATAATATATATTGTTACTGTCTGAAATTTTATTTATATCTTGATATATCTATGTTTTAGGTCATGCAGCTCAGGCTTGCCGTTTGATGAATGAATAGCTAAATGAAACTTCAGTTCTTTCATTGCTCATCCTGCATCCTCCATCTCTCCCTGTGCTGATTCTCTAGTCGGAGCATGTCCTCTCTGAGGTAGTGCTGATTAGCAGCATCTGCGTTTCCGTAGTCTAGTGGGGCAGAAAGAGGAGGAGGAATGGGGGAAGGGGAAAAAAAAAACAAACTTGCGCCTTCAACACTCTTTCGTCATTTGTGGCCTCTTATAAGTTTTCTCTGTCTTCCTCTCCCATCCCTCGCTTTCCTACTTGCACTTCTCTCTTCTCTCTCTCACTTGCTCTCAATTTCATTCCACAAATGTTAGCCCCATTTCTCTCCCTTGTCTCCTCATTATGGAGGTGTTTGGAAGCCCAGTCTTGTTTTTGACACTGTTTTTTTTTCCTTCAACCCCCCCCCCCCCAAAATGGCAGAAGAAAAACAGAGGAAAGCGATGATTGGAACAAAGTCCAGAAAAAAGTGATAACAAACTGAGGTTGTCACATTTGAAACTTCAATTATTTACAATAAATGACGGATGAAAACTGGCCTTTCGAGGAATATTGTTCTTTTAATATTATATGATTCGTTTTTGCCACTGAAGGAATGTACAGCCATGCCTACATTAACACTTAAAAACACCCCACTCTCCACACCCTCAATATCAAATATTCAGGGAAAAAGAGAGTGAGAGAAAAGGAAAAGCAAAAGACAAATATTAATACATTTATATATAAAAAAATAATGTATATATTTTAATGAGATTGTATACAAACATAAATAAAATAAATTATAGCCTGATCACTTTCCTGCAATGCCATAAAAGTGTCTCATATTTTTCTAAATTTATTTGAGTTCCCTCTGACCACATAGGTTAACTCCTGTAGAGCAAGGCAGGACACCATTTCCCATAACCACAGTTTCTCACTTTTCCACCTCAATGCGATCACTCTCCCAGCTTGAAGCAGGCACATCCCAGGAACATTGTTAAATCAGTAAGTCACATATATCCAACACAGGAAAACTCTGATATTTGTGTAGTTCAAAAGTGCAGTCATGTTATTTAGCATGCCATAATCCAAAATGCAGTTAAAGCTGCAGTCAAAAAAAAAAAAAAAGAAAACCCCTCTTAATTTTAAAGGTCAGTACTGCATTAACCAGTGCACTATTGTCCAAGTATCCATGCCTCCTTGACTGTGGCCCAAATTCTTACTGTGTCTAAATGCACTTGGCCAACTGAGAGAAATGACTCGCACGGGATGATAACAGCCACCCACCTAATCTTCAATTCCTCAAACCTATAATGGAGCTCTGTCTCTGGTAACTAACCAAGAACAAGTGCAAGGTGGCTGTAATCCCATTTATTTGACACCACAATGATTAGATTAACTACCACGTGCAGGTGCTAGTATTGTCAGACTGGTCAAAATGCTCTGCAGTTAAAGAAAGAAAATAGAGGGCAATCATATTTTCCAATGAATTGTCATTTGCAGTCCAGCATCAGACTAACTGAGTGGCTCTTAAGTAGGCCCAACTTGATTCAATCGGTCTCCCCTCTGCTCTCCCGCTCACACCCCACCCATCTCAATCCCAGATCTCATTTGTTGATCGTCAGTGGCCATTTATGTGATTGAATGTGCAGAGAGGTTGAATTGGATTGCCAAAATTGAAGAATGATTATAGGATGATTTGTCTTGTTTTTTTTCTTGTATGCTGCCGACTGGTTCAGATCATTTCCTATTATATGATCTCTGACTACCTGTTGGCATGAAAGATTCATTTTAACTGGCTCTAATATGCTCTTTTAGCAGTCACAAGTGGCTTGTACATAATTTTCCACTTAAAACCAGAAGGCATATTCTTCAAACTCCTGGGTCTGTTCTTTTATACCATCCCCTTGGAAACTTCATGTGATACTAGAATTAGAGCAGTTAGATGAAGTCAGAATGTCTTTTTGTCTACCTGTAAGCTTCCAGACTGCAATGACGACGCTTTGCTGTACCCACTAGTTTATAGCAACGTGGAGCACCTCTTCAGTGGTTCGTCTCTGCCACTTTTCCCACACTCAAACTTCAACCCCTGCCTAACAACTCTCCAACCAGCCTAGCAACTGGGCACTGCCTCTCATTTTGACAAGCACACAGAAATTGACAAAAAGCCATGTTGAAAAATGCCTCTGTCGGCTCTTTTGCTCCCGTTTTTTTTCTCTCTCTCCCCTCATTCTCTCACTCTGTCAGCACGAGCTGGGTCTGGGAGGACAGAAATGGCTTTTTGAGTGACACAGGCTGGCTATGCCATTTGCCGTGTCAACTGGTGAAAGAGGATAGAAAAAGAGGTGGAGACAAATGATGATGGCCTGGCCATGATTGTCCCGCGCCCCATCTCGCTTTCACCCGCCATCTTTTCCCCCCGAGGTCATTGAAGTCCAAATAACATTGCCTCAATGCCAGTAGGTGTAGAAATGATTTTCACAGTGTTATGGATGTTTTTTTTTTTTTTTTTAACACACAATTATTTCTCCATAGACAGAATCCTTGTCTTTATGTGTTACTTGTTAATGAAATATCTCTTGCAGTGAGTTGAAATTCGAGCAGATACTGTAAGCCAGTAGTGAATAATGAATTGAGCCACATCACAGTTCCTGTCTGTCTGTGCCTAATTTGGAGTGTTGTGCCCAGCTCCTCCACTGGGAGCATTTTCTTTTTGAATGGAACAAAAAAAATATAAATTGTTTTAGTGTAATCCAGTTCCTGATGTTTTCAGTTAGTCCTAACTCTTCATTGCCCTGTCTTTGATAAGACTCCAGCTGGGTTTTGTCCAGCTCCTCTCTAAGGGTTCTGTAATGCCCTCATCAGCTACAGCTGTCAGTGCTCTGAAATGTCCAGCAAGGAATCATTGCCTCACTGTTTTCCCTACATAGGTCTATCTATGAATCGTAAATATTTAAAATTCCATTATGAAATCTTAAATTGATTCATAAAGCCGTGGCAAGTGGCGCATGAATGAAGAAACACCCGCTTTTATGGTGGATGTCACTGTAGAGAGTTTTGACAAAGTACAAAGGTACAGACATCTGCCTCACTGATTGCCACCTAAACAGACATAAGCCCCATTTAGATGGGAATAGTTAACAATTGTTTTTTTTTTTTTTTTTTTTTTTTTTTTTGAGGATTGTTGTTGATGAGTCATTCACCTTTAAACTACATCATGCCAAAAATCCCAATCCATAGAGGCTATTTTTCAACTCAGTCATGTTTATATATAGGGTTTCTGTGGGTCCTTAACATGTCTTAAAGTTTGAACCCCAATAATCTGAATTTTAGGCCTTTAAATGCCTTAAATACAGTTTTGACACAAAAAAGTGTTTGGATATATGCATTAGTTCTCTAAAGTTGCATTAACTTCAATCTTGCTTAATTTGTTTTGGGGGAAACTACAAAGTGAAACCAACATGGAACCAATAACCACTAATGGCCCTCAAGTGTAGAAAGGATAAGATGTTTAACATATTTAAATTGGCAGATTTCAGGGAGAGATTAGTTATATACTTTTTTGGCAAGTGTGAACGTTAAAAAGGTCTTAAATTGCATTCACAATGGTCTTAAAAAGGTTTAATCTTCCTTTTAACAGGCAGAAATGTCCAGCAGTGCCAGCTTAGAAGAATGTTTTTGTCTCATTGTGACATGTTTACTAAATCCAGCATGGCAAATTTTTGGATGTTTTATGTATGAACGCACGATGACCATTGTTCTGCCCTTTAATGGTTAAACTAATAAAATGCAATAAATTATATTAAGACATATGATAGTAAAATGGTCACTTGCAGATTACCCTACCACACTGTATTGTGTATGATACTGGCCATTTGAAGACAATAACAACTGTTTTCACATTTAACTTGTCACTCCTTGTTACAGGAGAATATCTGCTCTTCAAATGAAGCAGTGCTCTAAATTGGTAGTAAAAACGTGTCATTGTTACTTCCTCTCTCTCCGTGTTTTCGTTGCTGCTGTGCTGCTCAGTGATTGCAAAATAATAGCCAGGCTTTATTGGTTATGTACTCCAAGGTATATGTGTAAATGGATCTGCGGGAAAGCAACACTGTCATTTTGAGAGGTAATGTGGCTTAATGCCCTCTCCAATCATTTTGACCACCCCCTAAATGTGCTCAATGTGGCTTGACTGCTCCCACCAAGCATTCACTGCTTCAGGCGGCGATTTGAAGATTTGGACTCTTACCTCTCATTGCTTTCCAATACCCTGGGGCCTCGAGAAGCTGGGTGTCTCAACCCAGAACACAGTGTACCTCTGGGAACCAAGTGAAAAATGCTTAAAAATCAAATTACACTGTCCATTCTAATGTGTCAAGAGCTACGATTAATTCTGAGTTTCCCACCGCTTTGTTTCCATTTAGATCTGTAGAAGCAGAGGTGGTGTTGACAAAAAATGGAACCGTTTCAAAGTAATAACTTTCACGGAGCTGTGTGACATTTGTTTTTAACAGCCATTCAATGACTTACAGCCCAGTTCAATTTGTGTTTTCCCACCTGCACCCTCACACCACCCAGTTAAGGGGAATTATACAATATTAGTAATATTACAAATGTAGCTCAATATTCATCGACCGGCATGCCATGTCGCTCCTCTCTTAAAAATGAGATGGATTGTAGTTATTGCTGTTATTGATTTTAATAACCAGGCTGTTAAGGCCCAATGGAGGGCCTTTCTCTTGCTCAGCTAACTGTGGTGCTGTGTGAGGGCTGAGCTTTTCTTTCATCTGGATACCAAAGGATCCATAAACTAATTTAACTACAGGTTTAGCATGATTAGGTTTGCTGACTCTTGCAGTTTTTCATTTTTTGGTCTTCAGACCTTCCCAGATACAGAAGATTTTATGATATGTGCTTTGTGCCCTTTCTCCATCAAACCTCTTTAACCCTGGATACACATAAATATTGTTGATTTAATGGGAGACCAGAGGATTATTGGGGTAATGGAATCAAATGGGAGGCCTTAGGAAGCATAGTGTATTAGTTGAGGGATCAAGATTCCTCACAACACTATTGATCCATTTGGGTAGATAGAGAGAGGGACTGATTGATGTTAAATCTTGTCGGTCATTACATCACCACAGGTCTTGCATTACTCGATGTCACTGACCCTTTCACTGTGTTGGGACTTGTCAAACCTCTGTGGTGTCCAATTGTTGTATATGTTGTGGCTTTGGGGGGGAATGACAGAAAACTAAGATCACAAAGGTCAGTGAGCATCACAAAGGCCTGCAGTCCATTTGTTTTTACACGATTCAGCATGACCTTGCTTATGTGTTCTCTCCGTCAGCTGTGGCAGATCAATGTCGAGAATATGGCAAGTTTATATCTTGGAGTGTAACAGTTAAATTCAAAAGCTAGTGTTGTAGCACTTTACATCAGGCTTGAGGCCACAAGTTTTGGGATATCACTAAACTGTCTGTGTATTGTCTCCTTTATTTGTTAACATCATTACTTCCTGCTTCAAATTCAATCAGTAGCTTGACTCATTTCTAATTTGAAGTTTTTGTTACTGTTACTGGCTGTCACCTTTCCATCCCCCCCTTCATTACAAAGTCCAAGAAAGTGAAGAAATTCTCGCTAAATTTTGTTTTTGCTTGTGATAAACAATGACGAGAAAGGCCACATAAAGCTGTGTAGCTAATGTATATAAAATTATGTTCAATGACATAAATGCTATGCACCGCAGTCTTGGTCTTGACTCGGTCTCTAAGGAATCTGGTGTTGGTATTGACGTGGTCTTGACTACAATGCTGTCACTAGCTCATTGACTTTAATGGATAGTTCTCCAACTGTCTGTACCTCTCAGCAAACGGCTAACAGATAATAAAAGGATGCAAAGTCATTCAGTTGTGTCAGATTGTATGTCACTAGAAATGGGATGAATTTGTTTTGACAATGGTCCACTTAAAATGCCCAGTGCCGCCTTGAACCACCCCCCAGCAGGAGATCTCTCCATAATTCATTGCTTTAGTTTGGTAGTCTGTAGTGCTGTAGGTCATTTGTAGAGGACAACACCAGTTTCTGCTCTGATCGACTCACTATTGACCTCTGCTTTTTCTCTCTCTCCATCTTTGCTCTAACTCATTTTCTGTGAAGGCTTCATAAGTCTTTCAAAGGCCTCTTCTGAAAGACTGTTCTCCCCGTTTAACTCTTTCGCTTGTACTTTTTCCTCAATGCTTAGACTATAGACTTGAATAATTAAAGCTTGAATCATTTCTTCTCTCTTTTCTGGGATAAGACGGACAGATGATGGTCCCCAACAATGCTGAGATCCCTGAGAACTGAAAGGGTTATTTTAAGTGTCAAATGAAACAAAGGTTCCTGACTCTTGAGTTTGCTCCTTAAAGAACAAATTCTGTGTAGTCTAGACCATCTAGACTCATTGACAGTTGAATTACAATTAGAATCCAATGGATGAAAAAACATGTGCAATGTTTGACAAAGATTATATTTGTATAATTGGTATAAAATCTCAAATTTTCATGCAGAAATTGACCTCAGTGCCCCCAGCTTCAAAAATTCAAATTTGATCCATGACTTTGGCATCCCAAATGGCCTAATGTACCTTGTGTTGACATGTCAACTCTCAAGTGAGTATTATACTTTCCGTTTCTGTGAGTGTGTGAGGCTCTGTTAGTCTGTATGACAGAAATCAGAAGATGTATGCATAGGCTCTCTGCGGTCATCTGTGTACCCCCAGTTTGTTGTGACTGCACTTGTCCATGCGGCTGCTGCAGGAGGCGGTCTGTTGCCCATGTGTGGAACATGTCTTCCAGGCGGACTCCACAATTAAGTATAAACAAAACAAATAGGTCTCACAGCAGTCCACAATTGTCCATGTATGGGCCCGTTCGCAGCCCTTGCCGAGAGGGACCACAAGTTAAAACAACAGTGAAGTTCTCATATCGGTGTCTGTTGTTACCTCTTGTTCTCCATTATCTCAACAATTCCCTTGTGATGCGTGTAGTGAAGTTTGTTCCATGACTGAAAGGCAAGTAATGCCAGAATATAATAAGAAAAGACTCAAAAGGACTAGCAGGTCACAGTGCCGAATGATTTTGTCTCCCTCATGCATTAACAGGACGCATGTCTGACGTATTCAGCCTACTCTTGCCTGCTCCTCTCTCCCTTAACCCTCTCCACCGACTTCCCTTTCTTCACCTGTTTTGTCAGAACGGCGATGAAAGGCAAACATCAATTATCTATTGATAAAAGAAAAACTCATTAATGAGCATGAGGCAGGTTTAATGGTGAGGATCATGTTTGTTTGCCTGACCGTTAATGGCCCTGGCCATTAGAGAAGCCGTTTGACTTTTCCCCACCCTGCCACCGACAGACAGCAGCCTGCCACTGACAGTGATGCATGGGACCCCCTGAGTCACATTGATCACCCTGGGAGAGTCTGTACACACATAGGCACCCACACAAACACATTCCTGTCTAGTGTGCATGGTGTGTTTCCATCGTTAGTGACACCAACCTGCACTGAAACTCATAAATTCTTGAAAAACAATTGTTGACTGCTTTAATCCTACAAGATGTTGATGTTTTTTTTTCCCAAAAAAACAACTGGTGGAGAGTTCATAAGTGTTGGATTACGGGGCTGGCAATCCAAGCTGAGCTGCTTCTCCTCTCATTTAAAAAAGATGGACTGTTTGCTCCTGGAACAGGCAGAGACAGGCAAAGCAATCAAATCTGCAAGACTGGAGGGTACTGTAGTTAGTTTGCTGTAGTGCCAGTAAAAGATTTGTTTTCCTCAATGCACCTGCTGCTATAACTGTAGACTGTGGGCATGAGGAAAAAGTAGCGATGTGGGTCCCAAAACTGTCCTTCTGCCACCAAATTGTTTAGACAGCCAGATTGAGACACACTTAAGGTCTGCAGTTAGAATTGTGGACAGCTACATCCTGCAGAGTTGAAGCCAATCCTTACCTTACACTATGCTGTAACTGGAGAGCTTTTCTCTTCTTTAAACATGAGCTCTGCCCTCCATTTCCACTAGTTTCTTGTTCTTACACAGTGGAAAGTTGCTTTGCACCATTGGCAACACTATAATCAGTATATAAGTATGTAATAAATGGTTTATAATACTGTACATAAGCAGATATAAGTGTCTGTGAAGCTGTTCCCAAACTTTTCAGGCCACTCACCCCTTCTACATCCTGACTAGGTTGACACCCCCCAAACCTCCACACCTTTAAAAACATGCAACGTAATTGGATTGGTTTGAATTTAATTGGAATAAAGTTACACAATATCTGCCTTGTGAAGAACAAATACATTAACACATGCACAGGCCCAGAAGGCCCAGTAACCTAAACTTAGACTTTGAAAACTTTAATGTCCTCTTATAGGCCTTTTCCACCTACATAGACCTGACCTTGTTCTAGTTCAAGCACCTAATTTTGAACTGTTCTGAGTACTTCCACCGGAAATAACTTGGTTTGGAAACTGACAAGTTGGTTCCCAGCTGGAAACTGAATAACAGCAAGTTTACCTTGGGAACAAAAGTGGAAATGTCATGTATATGTCATTTCTGTGCATTGTGCAGCCCTCTCAGTTGATGAAATCTCGATTACAATCGTTCACTCAAAACTGGTGGAAAAGGGGGCAGGTTCACTAGACAGCACCAAGGATCTTGAACAGAACTGGTTCAAGAACCAGAGGTAGTTTGGTGGAAAAGGGCCATTAGAGGCAATTTGTGGTATAGCACAGAACGTTAGAGACACATCATAATAAATAATAAAAAGCCATCATAAATATCGTCTCAGTCCAGGCAGGCATTAAAGTGCATGTCAATAACTATGTACCAACAATCATAAAAATAAACAGTGTAATAATAATACCAAAATTACTCCATTTCACTGTTATTACATTTTCCTCTTGCACACTCCCTAGAGGCAGCTGGCGACCCCACTTTGGTAAACCTTTTATCAATAAATTATAAATAATAAATGACAACTATAACCGAGTGAAGGCTAGTATTTAAAGCTGTGGATCAGAGCAGTCCTTTCAGTTTTACCCCTGTAATTTTTCATAAAATGGGGTGATGGGGAATCATTTTCAGGATGTTTGAGAAACATTTGCTCGGAGGTAATGCAGCAGGTTTTTGGGGTTTTTTTCCAGCATATTTTACCACCTCCCCCTCTCAGGCTTAGCTCAATCAACATCTGACAAATAGCTGCCTGTCCTGACCCCGTGGTCCGATGGTTAATGAACCAACCTAGTTTGGAATTGGTTGATGCCAGAGGTTTGGCCCTTGGCCTAAGGCTTAGCTGTGCTGCTAGCTCACCATACTAGGGACGGTCAGGAACCGACACACTCAGGTATACTACCAGCTCAGGATAACAGACAGGGAAGCTTCACCTCATTCAACCTTTTTTCATTCTAAAAGTCCCACTGTTTTGGTGTTGCTGATATTGTAGTTTATCTCCTTCGGGGTTTTGAAATGTGTTTTGTGTGGACATGGTGATAAACGGAAATCCTATTGCTAGCCAAAAATTAAAATGCCAGCTGAGCAGACTATTCTCTGCAGTTTTTATCTGATTGAAAGAAGGTTTTCTGCCTCTGACAAGGCTTGTCACCTACTATTTGAATTTTTTTGGGCTTTTCAGATCACCCAGTGTATCTCAACAGTATGTCTTACACGGAAAATGTCTCTCGTTTTATTTTCTCACACGTGTTTGGAAAAAAAAGAAATAAAATAGGTCAATCATTTTAGCTGAAGTCAATAAAAAACAGCATCAGTCTCACCGCCCACATATTTACCACTGTTCGATGTGTAGTGACCCGTTTTAACCCTCTCTGGCCCTTTTTTTTTGTTGTGGGGATGACACAGGACATCAGTTTGTTGGCTCACCTCCCTTTAACACTTCCTGCAGCTGTTCTCCCCATCTGAAGATTTTTTTTTTTTTTTAAATTACAGGCCCCATTAACACGCTATTTACATCCCTGCCTGATCTATGCCATTAAGGGATCAATAGCGGTTTGTTTAATTCATTCATTTATTCTTCTCTGTCTGTCCTGCTCTCCCTTTTTTTTTTAAAGGTGATCTATATTTATAGATTTCTCCCGGAACCGACTGGCCTTTCCCCCCTTGATTCGACCACAGTGACATGCTAACACATTTAGCCACTTTATACCCTGGCATTCCTGTTGAGAGGGATTGAAATGGCTACTAAACAAGTGTAGCACTTAAGAAAGAGGAGACTTTTTTTTTAGTCAAGTCTCTCTATCAGTAGGGTGTCACCTCAAAAAGTGCTTGTTACCATAATCATATAGTTAATGTTTATTTTGATGGATTGAGCACATGGGCCTGTTTCCTAGCCGTGCTGTGCTCTACTATGTTCCATTAGCTGTGGTTTATGGACCTTAGTAATGGATGCACTATTGATAATGGGCTGTGGGAAGATTTTTAGAGGGTGAAATGCGGTCCTAACGCACGTGGCCACTGTCCGTTTTTCAACCAAATGACAGCACTCTTGACATCCGTGTAAACAGCTTCAACTTCTTTCAGCAGCTTGTCATTTTTCTTATCTTTTCCTTTTTGTGAGCAAAGATTACCCAACGTACACACTAAGATGTAGCTTTGTGTCTTTTTTTTTTTTTTTTTTTACCGTGCCCTCACATAACTGTGACAGCACTACTGAGCTGAGGTGCTATCCTGCTCTGGCGTGCAGACAATTATGTACCTATCAGAGACACATGCACACATAACGCTACATCTAACACACGTCCACACTAAATTACTTGATTGCGAGCACTCTCTTGTACGCGCACACATTACGGGATCCCTGTGGAGACGGGCAAAGTCCTTTTCACATAGCTGTCATGGCTTTTAGCAACTCTGCCGCACTAATAGTGTATTTATTACAGTGGTTGTCCATTTATTTACTTTGCTCCCTGCTCATCTGTCGCCCTGGACAGTTTGATTCAGTTTTCAATTTAGCTTTGATTAATTATCTCCGCCCACTGGGAACAACTTTACGAGATATTGATTTTAGGTTGAAATCTGATCAAAGCTGTGGACGCAAGTCTTTCTTGTTGGTACAAAAAATGTATCATTTAAAGGAACTCCATGTGTCCACTTAGAAAAATGATCCCTTTAAGCCAGCGTGAGGGGCAATATTGAGAGATGATGGACTCGTGTTGGATGGGGCCGTTCATGCCCCCAAATGGAGTTTTCACGCAAGACTGGGCTTAGAGCAGCGAGGCTGACCCGTCGATGCTCAGCTTTTTCGGCTTAAATCCACATGTGGACCAACGGTCCTATTCATGTGGGACAAACTGTCCTTTTCATGTGGCATTCATGACTCTGAATTAAGTGGCCATTGATTTTTGTTAAGTGTATAGGGAAGGTTGGAATATGAATGAAGGTGTGGAGATTATCTGATTGCTCTCCCCATTTTCGCCTCTCTCCCTACTTTGCACCTCAACCTAGGGCTTAGGATCACTCATTGCTTAGAAGAGGTTTGATCTCTTTGCCACAGCACACACACGCACAGACACACACACACGTTACACACCTCCACATCACCCCTTCAATCTTCTCCAAGGCTCAGTTTGATAAATGGCTTATTCTGCTGGATGAGCAAAGGGCTATAGGTGGGAGTGACTCGAGTCTTTCTTTCTTCTTTCTGTGTCTGACTTTCTTTCTGTCCGTCTATCTGCTAGTCTTATTTGTTTGCTCTGAGTCAGGGCGACGAGGCAGATGAGCAGATAGTATGACAAAGATGGAGGGAGGGGAAAAAAAAACTGATGCTGGTACTCTCCGTTACTGTAAGCTACTTCTGGCCTCCCCTTAGCTTGTCATATCAGCCGTGTGTGTGCTGACACACGATACATTTACACACGAGATGCATTAATGTGATGAACACTTAATCCCTTAACGCTGAAATGCACAAACAGGTGTGCACTCAAACAGGAAAAAACCAAGGTTATTATAGTTAATTAAAATTAAATTAAACATTTTAGTTAACTGGGACACTTGTTTTCCACTTTCCCCATGAACTGTGATGTGGTGTTTCCTGAAGGCATCGTTTCCGCTGAAAAGAATAAGCTTGACTTTTTGGCTTGTTGAGGAAACTGGTGGAACACACCACAGTTCATTACCTTCTTCATGCTAGTCACTTAAACTCCTGCCTCCAGTCACTCCTAAACTTTCTTTGCCTTTTTGTCTTTTTTTTCATAGTTCGACTTTTGTGTTTCTGGTTTGTCTGTAAGGATATGTTAGCAAATAAACTAAAAAGTGCGGAGGAATCAGGATGTTTGTGGAACTGTGATGTTGTTGGTGAGGACTCGCAGTATGAGGCTAAAACTCGGTGGCCATATGGGGCCTACATAAATCTTGACCCTGACAAATATCCCCATATTATGCTAAAACTAATTCAACTAATAAAACTTCAACTAAAACTAAACATTTTTAGACAAAAATTAACTAAGCTGAAATAACGAAACCCACTCTGGAAACCAAGTGAATTGAAAACAAAAAATCATAACAAAACTAAAATGAAACAAACAAAAACTAATGAAAAATACAAAACAATAATAACTCTGGCACAAACAGCTACATTACATATCCCTCCACATCATTTGACTTGCTACTTTAAAAACTATTTATATCCTTACTTTCCTTTATATACACAGACACAGAAAAAAGACTTAAGAGCCCCGCTGAATGGCAGAGTACAGTTGCCATAAAGCAGCTGCCTCCTTGTTGCTTAATGAGAATGAATGAAGAGGTGCCAAAACATCCACACCTCTTTCTTTCTCTCTCTTTGTCACAGAGTCTGGAGTGTACTCTGAACAAATGCTATGTTTGCTGCCATCAAAGCCTTTAAACTTTTACGACCAGCGCTGGTAATTCAACTCATGCAAACTTAAATCTCTGTGGTGATAACTGTGATCTGAGTAATTGGAATATGCAGTAAAACTGCATAAATAGCGGCAGAGTTGCCCTTAGTGATGATTGAAAGCTGTGACTGACAGATTCATCTCCTCTGCGCCTTGCATTATGTATATGGCCTGCTCTCGCTTCCACATGAGAGAATGCATATCACATAATGTATGCATAAAGCGACACTTGAATTGAGCTTCTAACCTGTGTGCCAGGTTGGATCTTGGGTTCAGACAAGGCTTGGACACATAAATGGACCCCCTTTTCTTCTCTATAACCTTTGGTCATTGATCCGTGTGACCCACCCCCCCACCCCCGATATTCAGAATTTGTTTTGTTTGGTGGTGGTGATAAAAGGCAATCCCATTGCTTGCCAATTTTTAAATTGCCAGCCCACTGTGTTCTTTCATTTTCTTTTAGTGCAGGTTTTGGCTCTGACATGACGTGTCACCTACCGCAGCCTTTTTTGATTTTTTTTTTGCTCACTTTCAAACAGCTAAGTGAATTAAATCTGCTGCAGTTTTAAAACATGCCCTCGGGCCAGGTTTCACTTCAATGGTACCAAATGGCTTTGTCTTTTGTACTCGTGAATGGCTGTGCATGTGTATCTGCTTGCACACACACACGCAGGGCTTTGAGCGTATGTGTATTTTACTCTTTTTTCCCTTTTCCGTCCACTGTGTCGACACAATCCCAGCGTTTATGAGATTACCAGAGCCCATTTGTGTTCCGGCGGGAGCCATCTTGGCTCGGAGGAGGCCTCCGCTGGGAACCATCTGGGCTCTACTCAAAGCAGTTTCCACTCCACCTCCCCTGTCCTCTCTACATTGTGACCAAAGCTATTTACTTTAAAAGGGGGGGGGGGGGGGGGGACTCAGATTTCTTGTATGTGTATTTGTAAAACTCTGAAATTCAGTCTTCAGATGGAGCACCTGAGCTCTGAGGTAGCACCGTGTCTTCATGCAAAGTAGGAAAGCAGAGAGGTCAGTGATGTTGGAACGGTTCCTCCTAGCCTGCAGCTATCCTCAGGGATTATCTTCATTTTAATAGATTAATCTAGTCTTCTAGAGGTATCATTTATCTCTAATGTCAAAAATATGACAGATGCTGATAGAAATTTTTCAGAGCTCCCACTTTATCAAATCCCGTATCTGGAAGTCAGAGAGGCTGTAACTTAATTACCGACACAATAATAGATAAAAGTAATGTGTCAAATATATGAAAATGTATCAAATGAATACTTAAAAACAAGCTAAAAGCAGACTAAGAATCACCAAGACAGAGAGTTCTCATTATTGGCAGCCATAGCTTGCTGGATAAACAGACTGATATCAGTCCATTTTCCATATTAAGTGCGACATATTGTACCAACGCTGGTATTACTCTGCAATCCTGCCATGGATTTAAAGCCTCTCCAAGCTGATCTTATTCTGCCAGTGGAAAATTGGGCCTCTGCTCTCTTTTTATGAATTAATTTGTCCTTCTTAATTTCACATTTGACCTCTTTATTAGCCTCTTTCATCTTTTCTCCGCTTCCCGGTGAAATGCCACTTTTCTTTTTATTTAATGATGCTTTCAAGGACTTGGTCACCCAAGGTTAAAAACTGAGATATAATTTTGACTGCAGTCTGGGTGTCACAACATCCCATAAAGATATTTATGACAACATACTGCATATGATTAGTTATCTGTTGAATGATTAATTGGTCAAGTTGATTATCGGCTTGTAAATTGGCTGTTCTTAGTACTACTTAACACTACTGATCTCTCACTAAAATTAGCTAAAATATGCATACTGGCAGGGTTTAACTTAAATGTCAGAAATCTGCTTGTCCAAAGTCCTTTTTACTTTCCACAATACAAGTTGTTTTATGAAAATTATACGCTGTGGCCATCAGTTTTACGATTACTTGACTTCTTCAGTGTTCATGTTTCATACAAGCACTGGCCCCGAAGGAGGGGTTGCCTGCCATGCAAGTGAGATACCGTTAGCTAGTTATGGCTCTCCAGCAACGTTTTTTTTTTTTGAAAACTTGATGTGCCCGTTAAGAATTACCCTATTTTATCCACCTTGCTCTCAAACTTGTGGCTAATGGAATACAGCAAAATAGTTGCAGTTTCACTTAAATCCTCCAATGCCACCCAACTAAACTCTTGTTTCAGGAGTAATTGAAATACTCACTTGCGCTTCAGCTCATAAACTTTTGTCTTTACCCGTCACCAATTACCCGATCAGTACTGCATATATGCAACACCAAACAGAGATGAGAAGGAAGCAAGATGGCTCACTCTTAAGCTACTTTTATCATTAGCTCCAGGAAAAGAAAACTGTCGTTAATCCTTTTTTACCAGTTGTCCGATTTACTGGCCTGACGTGGCATTTTTCTTGCCTTGGGCAACTGTGATTGTTGAGCTCTGACTAATATTTTTATAACTTTCTGAGTGCTTCTTGATTTTCCTAAAAGTCACATCAGTTTGTTTATATAGCACACTTTTAAAAACGACCCACGGTTGACCTGAGGGCAACAAAGAAAACAGAAAGCACAAAGACATGCATAGAAAGAGAAAACGAGTGAGTTTTTATCCTGGATTTGAAGCTTTCATTGATGGGGGGCCGATCGAACATGAAGAGGGAAGCAGTTCCACAGTTTGGTTCCTGTTACGGGAAAAACCACGGTCACCGTTACTGGACAGAAAGCAGCCGCTTATCTGATTATCACAGTGCTCTGAAAGTCGTTCATTAGCATTTAAAAAGTGTGCCGATGATCTTGGTATTTGTGCTTATGAATTGACAATTATCACCTCTGATAGGGGAACACAAAAAATCTTTCCAATGTTTATTTCACAGATTGGTGTGTGTTTTAGCTCATGTGATTGTAGCGTGTTGACTTTGCTGCTGTTTGTCAATTAGGTTATGTATTTTGCATGCATTCTAGTATATTATTAACATCCCTCAATAGACCTGTTTGTTATTATTAATGCTGTGTGCAGTCACAACACCCCTCTAGTCATTTTGCTGTTTTCAGTAGCGGGCTAATTTTCTTTCCATAAGGTCGGCAGTATGTGGTAAATGAAGTTTCTTCTATACTGTAAGAGGTCTGGGGAAAACTGTTGTATTATAATCAAAACAGTGTAAGACCACGTCTGTGTTGCCAGTAATTTAATTTTAATAATGCCCTCCCCACCTCAGCAAATCTTTACCTCCCCCTCTTGTCGTCTCTGGATGGTCACATGTTTGCGTTGTACCTCATAAAAGCATGATTGATCTGACTTGTCCTGTTGTGCGATTTCTTCACATGGTTGCGACATTCATCACTTTTATCTAGTTGCTACATGGGCTGAAAAAAATATATTTTCCTCAAGTAAACAGATTCAAGATGGCTCTCTGCACTGAAACTGAAATCACTGTGGAGACTGGCTGAGATGTTAGATGTGTGGAGGTGATTTCTCTTGATTTCTTGTCTTTTGGTGAATTGTTCATCTAATGAATGACTGTTAGGCCTCTCCTGCTGAGCAAAAGGCTGATCAGACTAAAAATCATCCCACAAAGGAGTTATCTTTGTATCGCCCCCTTTGTTTCTTGTGGTGTTGGTAGTTTCTTGTTGTAGGAACTTTGAGTTTGCAGAATTTATTGTTCTAATTTTTACTTTTAGAACAGCTTGAGGAACAGATTTTGTCCGGAAGTGGAACTTTCAATCTTTCCTCTAAATTGGAATTTTCCCAAGTAAAAGTGTTGTTTTTAGTTGTCAGTGTTGTTTTATTTCTGTTTTGCAGTTGCTGCCTTAGTGGCGGTTGTGACAGTTAAGTTGGTTCTAGCCATTCTAGCCTTTTCCCAGCACTCGCCCACTTTCCCATTTGACATTTGGGTGCTCGGAGGACCAGTGGTGCTCTAATAGCCTAGTTACGTAACTGCTTCTGCACTTAGAGACAAAGAGAGATAAAATGGGGTGAGTATCTGAGATAGCAGAGAGAAAGAGAGAAGGAGAGGAAGAGAAAGCAGATGAGGTACAAGTGAACTTGGACTGTAACACAGTCAGTATCAGAGAGGGTACATAAATGTCTTGTATGGAGCCTTTACAGTCCATTTTTTACATGTTATTTTTACAGTTATTTAAGTTGCAATTTACGGTACACTAAGATAACAAGCTGTACTTTGTAAACTTTTGTCTACTGTATAGACAAAAATGAGAAATAATGTGTCTTTATTAGACAGTATTAGACTCTTTATTAGACTTTATCAGAGAGAAGTTAGGGAGACATTACAACAGAACTGTAACTAAAGTGAAATCACATATCTGCTACTTGAGACACTCCTTTTTCGGCTGGTCTGAGATAATTGGAAGTGTAGCCAGGACCAGGGCCTACTTCTTTGATCAAATCTACCTACAGTATTAGAATAAGGATGTGGGTGTGGAGTTACCCACAGAGAAAATATTCTTCTGTCTCTATAATTTTGACCTTTACTTGAAAGATCTGGTTCATGTTTTGTTTTTAAATGTAGAAGTGGCAGACGTGTGATTTCACAGGACAGTTCTGTTGTAATATGTCCCAAATTACTACTAATGAAGTCTAATAAGGGTTAATAAAGGGTCTAATCCTGGCTAATAAAGAAGACATTTCTTTTTGTTGTTTAATTTGATATGAAGTACAGCTTTTTTATGTCTCTTTAGTGAACTCTAAAATAAAGTGGGGCCATTATATAACAGAACAACTAGTTTTATACTCAACATAAATTGTGTGGATTTCTGTAAGCCATTGTTGCATTAATGTGCCACATTACAACAGAATGTTATACGCCTTTTCTCCATACTGCTGATGGCTTAATCCAAATGGTAACTGGATCCAGAAGGTTGGAATATATGTATGTCACTGCTGTATGCCAAGGTTGTCAATTTTATGCTTAATAATAGAACAGATTATGCATTCATTAATAAAAGCTTTTTACTTGAGTTGAGAACAAGGCAGAGCAGTTTACAAACTTAATTCCCCTCAGATTTCCCTTGTGGCTGCAGGGCTAAGCAGCCCCGAGTCTTAATCGCTTGACTTCTCCCTATCTCTTCAGCACACCTGCCCTCTCACTTTCTCGCTGACTGAGGCTTTAGAGTAGGAAAAAAATCGATTGATCCCCCCACCCCCCCTTCTTTCCCCGGTCGTCCATCACTTATGAAACAAAATGTAATGAATAGATAATTAGCCTGAATAGGCAGAATTTGGTTATAGTCCATCATGGGAAATGTTGGTGAGATCTTTCCTACTTTGTCAGCAGGGTTAGCGGTTTCAGTGCCCTCATTTGTTAACTTAAGGGAATTGCAACTTGGGTGTCACTAATTGCAAGTGATTTACATTGCAAAAAAGTAGGATGACAATATTTAGAGTCTTAATTAAGGTTGAAGTGCATACACAACACTAATTTAAAGCCACTCATACTTTTTCTGCAGGCCCTGGGATTTCTACACTTAAGAGTGATATTGTTTACTAATGAAACACATAAGTTGCCTCTATTGAAAGCTGACGGTAGTGCTTAATTAAGAATATCAAGAACAAGTTAGCTTTAATGTACACAAAAACAACAGGCTACTGCTAGGGTGGAAAATAAAAACGTGGCAAGACTAGAAGCTACTGATTGAGAAATCCACAGCAGTGAGTGAAACATGATCTATATGTGTGTCGTACCAGATCAATACAGAGCTCCAGGGCCTCCATTGATGTTTCTATTTAAGAACAGTGGTGTCTCATCACAGGACCACCCCCCTACACACTTACACTTCATTGCCATTACCGTAATAGTATCTCAAACCTAATCTTGGATACAGAAGATTAACCAGGCCTCATTTCTTCCTCTCCTCTAATCTTCTGTTCCAGGTGGAAGTTGAAGTGGAGAGCATGGACAAAGCAGGGAACTTCATTGGCTGGCTGCACATTGAGGGTGTCAACCTGTCAGTGGCGCTGGTAGAAAACGCTCTGTCCAAGGTCCACTTCACAGCCGAGCGCAGCACCTACTACAAAACCTTGGTCTCAGCAGAGGAGGCATGCCGACAGAGGAAAGAGAAGGTAGGTCTCATTTAGACGCTACAAGGGCTGCAACTACTGTACATCCCATTAAGCTATCAGAGCGATGACCATGCTCCTATCTGACATAAAACTGACTTCATAAATCTTCCCAGTTGTAAAAGAAGCACCTGAATCTACTTACTCACATTCATCCCACACTCACATTCACTCAAGGAAGACTTAGATATCCAGCATGACATTAAGTGTTGTATTATTTAGAAAAAGTTAGGGCTCAAGATACTTTTCTGTCTTGGCTCATGCTGTATGATAACGCTAAGATGTCCTGTTTCTCAGGCAAGTTATAGATAAGCTGAATTGTATTACCGCAACCAGCAGATCAGGATTTATTTTGCTGCCTTCCACATCTCTGATCTACGGTGTCCTAGGGCTGGCTGCTTGTGGACATATTTTAGTCTGTGCTGCATAAAACTGAGAAAGACTTTGGTTAAGTATTGTTCATTCCTTGCAAGCCACACAGCTGTCCCCCACCTTAAACATCAGGACTTGTCATTACTAGATTTAGATTACTTTAATGTCCATTAAATTCTCGTAAAATAGAAATTTATCTCTGGCACTGGCATATGAGACAACACACCCCACACACAACAATTCACAACAATACAAAATAATTATACATTAAAGAGATGAAATCTTAAGGTGATTGAGTGGCAGTAATAAAAGTGATGAGTGTATTGTTGTTCCAATGGCATTTAAGCCGTCATAACCATCACAACAATACATAATATACAGCAACACTTAACGAATAAATGAGCATTAAATATAGTGGCAGTCAAGTTCTAAGGATGCTTTCATTGAGGATGGTAACAGCTGATGGATTAATGGATTTCTTTCACCCGTTATTCCTGGTCACTGGGGCTTTCAGACCCAGAAATGCTGAGCGGAAAAGGTGAGTGGGGTCATTGTAGATATGAATTGCCTTTTCGGTTGTGGAATGAGAGAATAAGCCCTCCAGTTGGAGCTGTTTGTGTCCAGTGATGGTGGTGGGATGGTTGACAATCTGTGCCAGGTTGTTCTTTTGCTTTGCTGAGGAGGGCACTCTTTAAAACTGTTTCCACCCAAAGTACCCAGAAACTACTTTTGAAGAAGCTGAAAGTTTCCTTCAGCCCACTGTTGTCTATGTTTAACAGTGTTCTAAAGACCTGTGAAGATAATGTCCCCAGAACTTAATGTAAACACTGGTCCTCCAAAAGTTCATAATCCCTGTGGTGGAAATGTACCTTTAGTGAATTGTAGACCACGGACAGGGTATTCTGGCTAGTCTTAAAGTTTCCTGAGAAGAGAAGGATGCTGTGTTCTTGCTTTCTTATAGATGTATTCATTGTTGTCTTGAAAGAAGTAAAGATACAGTCAAGAGGAATGACGACCTACAGAACTCAGGGGAGAAAACATAAAAAGCTGTTTGTTCCAATAAGAGAACAAACAAATGCATTCTTCCGGGTGTTGGCAGCCAGACACTTCCTTTGGCAACACCAAACTCTTCTCTCAACAGCAACTCTACTATTCTCTCATAAACTTCCACACACTGCCCTTGTCAAAGGCAAAACCCATCCCCCTTGCCAGCCTGACAGCCAATTAGGACAGGTGGTGCCATGACCTTTGGCTTCCATTAATACAAAACTGGGCTTTTTTATCACACCGGAAAGTGAATCAGTATGAAGGCAGAGGCGGACACATCAATATATCTAGCATGACACCCCATTCAATCATGAGAATCAGGTCATGTATACATGTTTTGTATGTAATAGCAGGCAGGCAGTACCTTTAGTTAAAGCTAGAATAATGTGTAAATGCTCCATCTGTGGTTGAGAATAGCCACATATTTGCCATTATCATTGAAGCTTCCTTTCCTCAATGGGAGTCCTTTGATGGATTGAGGCCTCTCTCACACTGATCCCGATCTCGCCCTGCATTTTCATTATGGCTCCGCGAGTCACCCCTGCCAGATGCATGAAGTGCCCGGCCAGCTGTCATCCTTGTCCTTTTCCTCTCTATCTCTGTAACTTATTTCTTTTACCCTCCCTCCCCCCACTCATTCTCTCTCTTCCACTCACTTCTACCTATTTGGGTCCTTTAGGAGACACAAATGCCTCTTCTCCCCCATACAAACGTGATGTATTACTGGAGCTAAGAAGGGGCTGTGTTCTTTTTTCCCCTCCTCCAAATCTATCATGTTCATAGTCACTGTGTTCCTGCTCGTCTTTCTTGCTCCTGGCTTCACTCTAATTCTCTCCAGATACTCTCTATCTGTGTCTTCCTTTCATCAAAATGGTGACAGAGTGTTAAAGATCTGGGGCCTGTTGCACAAAACACCTAAAAGGTAGAATCAGTAGGACTGGTCACTAACTGACAGTGAAAGAAGTCTATGTACAGAAGTCATTCATTAAAAAGATGACATCTTCCTCTAACGAGTTATTTATTTACTGTTAATTTCACTGTACATTGTATTGAAGCTATAGAAACTAGATTGTGAAGGTAACTTTAAGTAATGTTAGCCTAGCTAGCTAATATTAAGCAGCCCTCAGGACATAATTAGCCTTCTGTTATAAAAGAAATAATTTTATCAGAATTTATTCCATCCAATATTCATTTATCCCCATAAACTCTGCAGTAAAATTAGTCAGAGATACCTGATTTCTTTCCCTTACTTTGGTTGCTAAGGTCTGTGTGCAATGGTTTTAACTTACTTTTAGGAAGCCCTGAAGTATAATGCCAGATAAGGAGAAAACCCTAAATGCCAAGTTTACACTTAAAGGAAACCTCAAGGACAAGACTTAAAGGGAAAGGTGTCACTTTTCAGGTGGATTTCCAGTTAATGGGTTCACTGAGTTCACTTGCTCACAGAGCCGTGCAGCAGTGCTGACATGTACCAGGATGCATTGCATATGAGCTTCTGGTGCCCATGCCCCTGTTGCAATGTATCACCACCCTAGCCTATAGCTATTACTTTTTTGGCCAAAACATATTGTTAGATGACAAAAATACTCATCCAGCATGCCCCTGGCTAGCCAGAGGCAGAGACTAGAAGTCCAAGCTGAAATAGCCTGTAGCTCTTCCTTAACACCAACTACATCACTGTGACATCACTGGATGCCAGAAAAACTATAGATTTTTCAGCAGGAGAATTCAGCTTTCTTGGTTGATATAGCACGCACTGAGGAATTTAGTGCTTCATTGACTACTTACCATCAACTTACCTGACTGGACATCCACATGAAAAATGCCAAATTTTCCCTTCAGGGTGTTTGGTGCAAACCTTCACTTGGACTTTTAGGAAGACTTTAACACAAGTTGTTCTGTGTAACTGGCCCCTGCAGAGCGCTGTGCAGGTGAACCTTTGTCTGGTTTCAGAAGAAAAACAATCTGGCCAGCGATGTGAGCACACTGACCCTGCCATGTTCAATCTAACTGCACCAGGAGGGCACATTCCTGACACCTCTGATGACAATTTCACTACCGGTTTCCGACCCCCTTTGCAGCATTGAGACAGATTGACTTTCACCACAAGGTTTTGACTTGAGCTAACCTGAGTGCGGACAGGGCCGAGAGGAAAGACGACAGAATGGGGCCCGAGTAGAGCAGACAGACAGTGATTATGTTTGATGTTAGTTTGCCACAGGCACCGGTGCACAGATCAACCACAGCCTGATTTGTTTGTGTGTGGGTGTGTGTAGCGGAGAGTGTGTTGTGTTAATGGAGCACCGGGCAGTCAGTTGCATGTGTGCGTGAATGCATACTATGCAACTTGAAGGCAGATGAGGTGGGACTATGTGCTCTAATTAACCCGTAGAGACCATCTTGAGAAAAGCTGAAAGCTTGGCAATATTTTTTTTTTCTGTCTTTCTCTTTTGAAGTCGTGGCTGGTCTTTGTCTGTGTGTAGGCTGAGGCTAGGTAGGGTAGATCCCATCTCCTCCCATCGCCTTCCCCTCTCTTCCTCTTCTCTCACTGCCCTCTCTTTATTGTCCCTACGGCTGTGGATATGGAAGACATCAGCGGGTACTGCTGCGTCAGGCGTCCCTACAAGAAAAACAAGGTTGTTGTAATGAGTCGGAAGATGTGTGTACGCACACACACTCATTAAAGAAAACTTTGCGTTGGTGGTCCAGCTGGGACCCGGGACAACAAGGGGGATTGAGGCTTTCTGCAGTAGCATCCTGAACCAAAACTGCTTAGTTCGAGTGACTTAAGTGAATATGAGTTTTTGCTACAATGAGACCAGTGGGACCAAGTGATTGTGTTCTAAATGAAGCATTCCAAAGGGTTTGAAAAAGAGTCTTTTCTAGAGCTCAGCATCTTTTGATCTTGCGCATCAGCATCTCTTGGAACAATATTTGGATCCTCACTGCAAACCCGTTTCTCTACACATGCAAGAGGCCTGGGCACAATCCTAATTCGGCTCCCAATTACAGTTATTTATGGCTAAGCTATTGTTTACATAAATCTCATTAAAGCATGTCACCCTGTCAGAACCTATTGTCATGCTTTCAGCACCAACATTTAGATGATTTAGCTATAAGACAGACCCGGGACAGTGTATAAACTTATTTCATGTTTTAACAATGAGTCTGTCATTGCCAAGCCTTGCTCATGCCCTCCTCTTAAATCTCTCGCCTGGCTTTGCAAAGCTTTCTTGTGTATATTTGGATTCTCCAAGGGGTAGAAAAACAAATTCTTGCTTACCAGGCATCTCTGTAAGCAAGACTTGTTGCAAAAACCAGTGCATTTTGTCATTGTAATATGAGACGGCTCATTGCAGCTATTCATGTGATGTTCCAGTATTCCCATGCTGCAGCTGAGAGAAATAAATTTGACAAGATAGCAGCAGTTTGGCTCAAAGTGGATTGGGAACAGAGATTTTGACTGCAGACACATTGGCTATAGCCTTTGCTTAAGTTCCCCGAAGACTGAACAGGTGTGGCTTGTCGATATTTTGTTGTGCCTTAAGGGATTTTTTTTTAAATTCAGAAACAAAAAAAGAAAAGAAATGGAATATGGTAATGAGGGAAATCAATTTACACTCCCAAAAGCTTGTGTTTCCTCTTCTTCTCTGCATGTCCAAGCTTTTAATCATCCCCCAGTGTGAATGATTTTTGGAACTGTATTTTCTGTCACTATTAAGGCACATGTCTACTTGAAAGAAACACAACCTAATAGCTGTAAACAGGCAGAGAAAAAGAAACATGCTAGTAATTGGAAGTAGCCCAATTATGAAGAGGTGAATCAACAATCGCCCCGCAATAATAACCAGAGTGCGCTTTCTGTTGAGCAAGGGGTTTTTTGCTGTAATTACCCAACCTTGAAGGAGATTAACACACTCCGATGGGTCTCTGAGTGGGAGAGGGGAAGATGGAAAAGAGAGAGTGGAGAAAGAAAGAGGATATGACAACCCCTGTTAAAGATATTTCATGTCACGGGACTCTCCTCCTTTCATTGCTGCCCGCCCATTTCCTTCAATCCTGCTCAGCTCTTCACAGACCACTGTCTTTCTTTTTAACCTCTTCGAGTCTTCTCACATCCTTATGCTCAACCTCTTCACTTGTTCCCACTCTTTTTTTTTCTCTCCTCCTTCAACTAATCATCTTTATCCCTTCTTAGTAACAGGATTAATGTCTTTTCAGATGCCCTGTGTCATGCCCTTGTTGCCCCATGCTGCTTTATAGTTTTTGGATCATGTAGGACGGTTCCTTCCTTGACCTCGACTGTGGTTAGAATGAGTCAGGCAGTTGCATCATGTGTACCCCTTTTGAGGGGAAAAAAAACCCCTCTGAAGCGTACGCCCCGGATCCGGTGCTGCTGTTCCTTATACTTCACCCGTCCATCAACGACACTCATCAAAGCACTTGAAGCAGCATCGTTTTGACATTGAGCTTGGTGACATGTCCTTGGCGGCGCCTGATTGAAGTACATAATCTTGTTTCAGCTTTCTCTGCTTTTTGGGTGGAATCCAAAGTTGCAAGTCCCAGCCGACTTGACTGTCACTTCGCCCAAGGGCCTGTACACAAGTATACATTAATGCATGGCTCAGACTGACTATTTTTTGTACTGCAAAGCAAATCACAGCTCTTGGATTTGCTGTGATTGGCTGTCTAGCATTGTAAGCATGTCTGATTATATCGGTACGTTGCAATTTTCGTCCCTTTATTTCACCTCGGTTGCCTCTGGCTCACTCTCTCAGGGCTCTTGCCTTGCAAGCCAGACATTTCGACAGCTAACCAGAAACCCTGTGCCTGACTGAAGTACATAATCTTGTTTCAGCTTTCTCTTCTTTTTGGGCAGTATCCAAAGTTACAAGTCCAGCTGACTTGACTGTCAGTTCGCTTTAGGGCCTGTTGACAAATATACATTAACACATTTTTTTGTACTGCCAAGCAAATTACAGCATTTGAATTTGCTGGGATTGGCTGACTAGCATTGTAAGCATGTCTGCTTATATCGGTACTTTGCAATATTTGTCCCTTAATTTCACTTCAGTTGCCTCTGGCTCACTCTCAGGGATCAGGCACTTTGTCACACAAGCCAATGATTTCGACAGTTAGCCAGAAATCCCCACCCCCAACCAACTGGCTTTTTATTTATGATTTCTTACTGTTTTCAAAGAGTGTGCAAAAAGCAACATCTCCCTGTCCTCCCATCTAAGCTGCGTCTTCTCAGCAGTCAGCACATCACACACCTGGCTACACAGGAACACGCTGTGGATGAATCAAGATAATTGGGCTTTTAGCAAAGCTAATGGGCTTGTGTCTCAGAGTTCAGGGTGGAGGAAGTTTACCTCCAGTGGACTGGTTTCACTCTCAGGGATTAGTGATGATTTGCCTTCTGTCCTGCTCCAGTAATGGCATTTCGGTAAAAAAATATTTTTCTACATGATATTGTATGTTTAAGCGGGAGCAATTTTGAGTAAGCTCTCTGTAACAAGTTTTTTCATTATTGATTTAATATGTTGATCCTATTCTTGATTAATCGAATAGTTGTTTGGCCTGTACAATGTAAGAAAATTGACCAAAAAGCCCAGTGTGATGCCTCAGATGTTTTGTTTTGGTCCACAACCCAAAGATATTCATGTTACTGTCACAGAAAATATTCACATTTTAGAAACTGAAATCAGAGAATTTGGATATTTTTCTCAAAAAATAACTCAATTATTGATTAATTATTATAGAACTGTTATGTACAAATGTATGTGGAAAAATAGGTATATACAAATAGACTGTATAGATAAATAGATAGATCTATAAAAAGCACCAACAACATAAATAAAAGAACTATGTATGTCAAATGTTCTGTAAACAAAATACTACAGATACATATTTACAGTTAACTGTACATCAAGTGGATGATTTGTACAATGAAGGACCATTTTCTGTCATGTATGTAGCATGCTCATTCTCGGTCTTCTGTAAATAGCCTTTCTAGAATTACATATATGCTGCCTTGTTTGGTTTTCATGGATGCAGTCCCTTTTCTATTAATACCATTCTCAGTGCTTTCCTAAGCCCCGAAGCCATTGAAATGCTTTCAGGGTTGCAATCTTTTTCTCTTCCCCTTCCCATTTTTCTTGGCCTCTCATAGTGAAATAACCTGTGGCAGTCACCAGCCAATATCATGGAGAAATGCTGTGGATTAATATTAAAGTAGCTCATCTATGGAGGCTTCGATTTGAAATAACAAAGTAAATTTGACTCATTCTGTCGCTGATTCTGTCCATTGTTCCATCAATTTAGGTCTCTTTTAGCCAAATCCCATCGCTGCTTCTGTGAATTATCTCCTCTTTGCTTCAGCCATTTTGGTGTTAGTCCCAGGCTCTCTTCACTCCGCTGAGAGATTTTTGGCGAACGTGAAATCATTACTGTTATTACTTTTCTTACACAAATTGCATTAGGTCTTGTGAAGAATTTAGCCTTAATGGCATTTTAGGGCAAACAGGATGATTGCACCTGTATTACCATTCCTGTCATCTTCTCTTCTCTCTCCTACCTTTTGCATCTGCTGTCAGTGTTGCCTTGTGATTTAACAAATGGAGCCTCTATGGTGTTAAGACAGGAATAAAGTCTGTGACAACAGAAATTGATATTAAATTTACAACCGAACTAGATACACGTCCAGTCCATTTGAGAGGTAACAGGACAGGTATGACTGCTGGGGAAACTGCTTCTCACGCCTGGATGAAAATGAAATTCTCTGTTTGAAAGGAATGGAGGAAGGTATACTTAAGCAAAGTGCTGAAGTTTTAAGATTTACCAGCCACTTTGGAGATTTCTTTGGCTTTGCATTTTTCCCTTTTTTTCCCCCCTCTTTTCCCCACTCCAGTCATCACAGAAAAATCTAGTTCAACTCCCTGCCACGCCACATGTATTGTGTTAAGATCCTTTGTAATTCCAGTCGTGGTCGTTCTTAAAGATTCAAATAATATGGCCTGTTGGTCAAATAATGCCTGAGAGCTTTCTTTGATTACACATAATACCTAAAAACTTTCTTAACACATGGATTTCTGTGTGCCTGAAATTATTTACTTCTTTGAATTCTGGCTTTCTTTGAGCACACCACACTCTCCCCTGTAGGTTTGAATGGGATAATGAGATAATAGAAACGCTTTACTTAATATACTGTAAAATATCTTTGCGGTTTCCGTTATATTCTCAGGGTCACAGGCGTGCACAGCCTGTTTGCATTTCCTCCGCTGCTTTTTTGGAACGGTTTCAGAACAGTCCATTGTGAGGCTTTAAATGGGCGAACTTTGGATAAAAAAGAGAAGCACTTTGTCTGGTCATATAGTGCCAACTCCAGCAAACTCCCTCATCTTAATTTAATAAACCTGGACTTCTGCTGAAGACTTTCAGCAAACACGTATTGCGTGCATCCTGCAGACCATGCATAATGCAGGTGTTGTATTTAAAACTGCTGATTCAAGGTAACTAATGTCACACCACCCAGCAGTTATTCAGACATGTGCAGTACCTGTGAATGACAGCGTTGAATCAGACATTATCCACATACTGTACATTAAAATGACAGTAGATCAGATTTTACATTTGTTTTTTTTATCTTTTATCAATATAAATCCTCATGAGTATTATTCTCTCATGGTTTCTTTGAGAGGATTTATACTGATCAGCTGCATAATATATCCCACCCCTTTACAGGTGCCATTGTAACAAGATGATCAATGTTATTAACTGTATCTGTCAGCGGTTTTAATGCTGTGGCTGATCGGTGTGCTGTATAGTTACAGCTACGTGCAGAGGACTTTTCAAATAACAGAAAGCTAACGGGAGGATAAAACGGTGTCAGTGGCAGCATTTTGCTCAGCTACCTGAAAGATGGAGGGCCAGGGGAATCATTATGTCACTGGTGATTTGCATTTTTTTGCCCTTCAGGAGATGAGTGGCTAAAACTGTGCCAAAAGTCACAGTACATCACCTCACCGGTGGGCAATCTATTTACGCTAGTCTGGCTTGTGTTTCAAATATATCGTCCATAGTATTACATACTGCAGCAGACCAGCAATCACCAGTCAAATAACCATTAAACTCCAAGGTCCTGGCTTCTCTGCCGGCCAGCATTATCTCTTTGGCTCACTAAAACAGTGTTGTAGCTGTGAGTAGCAATGAACAGGTTAGTACAGTTCGATGACTCATGGTGCAGCAGTCCTCTACCTACTGTGGTCGCATCATCTTTTGTGTCCAGATTTTGAGGTACCAGCTATTTATGTGCTCAAAACAAGCTCAGCTGTGTTTTTCAGGTATTTAGCATAGTACTACTACTACCACCACTACTGCTGATGATGATGAGGATTCTGCTAATCCTCAGAAACAGCTTTAGAAAGCAGAGCACAATACAGCAAATGCCTCTGCAGCACAAGCTAACTAACAGTGTG
This sequence comes from Lutjanus argentimaculatus, assembly GCA_034769285.1. Classification (NCBI taxonomy): domain Eukaryota; kingdom Metazoa; phylum Chordata; class Actinopteri; order Lutjaniformes; family Lutjanidae; genus Lutjanus; species Lutjanus argentimaculatus. The sequence continues at coordinate 517,718 of JAWZSL010000029.1, read as the reverse complement.
TCAGTTTACAACTGTTGGAATCTAATGAATATGCCTCAAGCACTAACTTTTTTTTTGCTACACTGTGATACTGCTACAGCAGGGTTATTACTTTGCATCGGTTTAATAAAGTACAGTGTAGCATCTTAATGCATTTTTATTAATCTGCAGTATATAGATGTCATGTAATTTGCTAATTCAGTTTGCAAATTCGTTGCTAAGTAATAATATTGGGAGTATTTAATCAAAATTAGTTCACAATCCAGTAAATTTAAAATAAAATCAAGTAAGGACTATTAAGCAATGCTGTATAAAGCCCCTTTTCACTGGACTAAAAACCCACTAACACCCACTAACATCTGGCTTTAGTCTTCAGTGAAGGTTACAATTGGCATTTGGTTTTGGGTGAAATGACTCAGCAGTATTAGGCTCCAGCTCTGATTGGCAGTGATGGAAACATGTAACATGTGACACCCTTGTGGACATGCTAATTTTAACCTGCTTTCAGCAGATGCAATGAAGGCTTATCGCCTCAGTTGGTTACTTGTGGGACTCTTGACAGTGGCACATTTCATTTCCTATAAGTTCTTCACAGTAAAAGCTCCCTCTAGTTGCAAAATCAGGAAATGCTGGGTTTTCATTTGCAGTTACTTAACACAACTCTTACGGCTGAAAGCGAACATGAAACGGTAAAATAAAGCAGGCAGGTGAACGCACAAACGGCAATGCAGGAGAGAAACTAAACTTCACACCACAAAGATCCTGTTAAAAGCTACTAAAGTACTGAGAACTGAACACAGTCTTTTAAAAAATCTCCTATTTTTAGTGGGTTGACCCAGGTTTAAAAAAACCTGCATATACATGTTAATTTTGGTGTAAAAACAGTATAAGACAGCAGAACAATACTAAAGCTTGTGTGATAGCCTACCACTTCTCAGATCAGTGGCTCAGGGGACCGTATCCCAGGCTGGAAGTCATCAGCACGTCCAGTGCGAGAACGTTTGGCCCCATTGCCGGCGTGTCAATATACAAGCAAGATGTAGGTTGCAGGGTTTGTTGGCAAGTGTGAGAGGACAGCGGGATCACAGCAAGGGGACATTATTGCCTGCAGGGTGGCCACAATGGGCGAGGTGACCCGTGCGAGACCTCACATCTCTGGAAAAGATGGAGAGGACTGTACGCTGTGTTGTATGCCACAAATTCCCAGGCTCTGTTTTTTTGTCTGCATTGTCTTTGCATTTAGATGTGTGCGACTCCGTACCATTTCCTTCCTCTTTGTTTACTATGCCATAATGTTTGTATGCCTCTTTGCGTGTGTGCGAGTTTACTCCTGCCTTCATCTTTCTTCTCTGCACTGTGTGCACAAAATGAACCACCTACCACACAAAAGCAAAGAGCTGACAGAGGCTTTTTCATATGGCTAAAAGATTACATAATATGATTCTCAGTGCACTGTGTACACATCCATGCACACACACAAACTTGGTTGCAGATGGAGGGAGGCACCACACGTGCACACGCCATACTCTCACTGTCTCTCTTCTGCTTACTCAAACACACTTTGAGCATGTGCAGACCGACAGTGCAAATACAGACGTACACATGCACACACTCTCCGGTGACAGCCCCCCACCCCACCCCTCCTGTAGACGGCAAGCTGGACCCTCAGTGCCCTGAGGCAGAGAGACAGAAAGACAGAGAAAGAGATCAGTGGACCCAGTGATGTGTGTGTTATTTACACCCCAACCCCCAGTTCCCTCTCTCTCCTCTCCCTCTGTCTTCATCCTCCTTTTCCCCAGTTCCAAGCTGCAAATTCAGCAGTCTGTCAGCTCCTCTCGCAGTCTCGTGAATACACATGCAAACAGTCTTTCCATCTTTATTTGCTTCGCTCCCCGTCCGCATTCGTGCACACGCCGGCCTCCTGCAAAGCGACACATGCAAACTCGCTTTGATGAGCAAGAAACCTAAAAAAAAAACTAGATGCACCAAAACACACTCAATGAAGCGAGTCAGTCTCAGCAGTCTCACCTTCTGCGTGCTAAATTATACATTTACATGAGTTGCAGGATTACACGCTGACTTTGAAAATGTCATCTGAAAAATGCATCCAGCCACAAGGACATCAGGACAATCCTGAGGAACACACACTCTCAGATGAAATATTCTACTTGATGAAGCATAAAAACAGGAAGTAGGCCTTTTTTGTTTAGCGCAACATTTCGTCTGTGTACACTTTGTGTACGTGTGCTGCTCGCTTATGGTCCTTACTGTCCACTTTTCTTTGTTGTGTTTCTGTATTTTGGTTGCATTAGTGTGCATGTTCAGTGTTATGTATATGATCCTGCATACGTATGTGTTTATATGCATTTGTCTGCATGTCCTTGGCCTTGCGCTTCCCCTTCTCCAGTCATGCACAGGATTCTTGCGGGCTCTTAGCAGACGTCCTCAGGGCAGGTTTGCGGCTGCCTTAGGTTCGTCAGTGCAGAAAAAACTCAGGCAGCCCCCCCACCCCACACCCCACACACACACACACACACACACACACACACACACACACACACCCCAACCCCACTGCACACCCCTTCACTGCTCTGGGGACGGACCATGCCAGGAGAGTAAGGGCTGAAAAGAGTGAAAGGAGGTGAAACGCTGGCAGAGAGCATAATGTGATATGACATAGTGCGTTGCATTATGGCTGATTAACACATGCTCAGCTCCACCACCTGCAATAGAAAACACAAACCCCCAGGTCTGCCCGTCTGCCCGCCTTTCTCCGTCCCCCTCGCCACTTATATCTTGGGACTTCCTCTTTTTTTTTTTCTCTCTCCTCCTCTGCCCCAATTTCTCTCCCATCTCTGCTGATGAAAGTGAGTGTGAAGGACATGCACTGACTGGAGTTGGGCTAGCGGATTATTTGTTCTCCTTTTTTTTTTCTCCTGGTCTGTCCCTCCTGGGACACTGTAAGGAGACACTTTTCCACTCGGTTTGCTGAGGACTGGTTGTGGCTGACTGCTTCCTACCTCCACTAGAATGAGTGCATGGCATACAGGCAGCGGGCCTTGAATTTTAACAGGGGCACATTTGACCTCAGACTGCAGCGCTTTGATTAGTCAGTTGCTGCAAAGGTTATTACCTTGTGCAACGGCAATTAATTGATGCAGTATTCTGGGTGTTTACTTAAATGCTGTACATATTTATCTGAAACTACTTATCCTTGATAATATTCCCTTTAGAACGCCTTTATAAATGCTTTTTTTCTTGTTCATCCTTTATAAAAATACATTTATTGAACAGTCTTTAAATACTTTTAAGGGTTTAACAGATTTGATCAGTTAGACTCGACTGAGCTTGGCGACATTCTTGTAACCTTGCAGCAGTTTGTACAGACAACCCTGCTATGATGTATTGGCCGCACCATTCATGTGAACATCCATTACGAGCAGAAGCAGTGATGACATTTTCCCCCCGCAGATAACTGACATTTATTTATTTTAAGAGTCATCCGGCAGATGCTGTGAAAGCATCAAGTCTGCACACTTTTCGCCCTGCTTCAGGTGTCCTCTCTAATCGTCCTTGTTTAATCAGGGGAAGAAAGAAAACGGTGTGGGCCATCAGCGTATGCACTAAAAATAAGGCACATGCAAGTTATAGTCATTTACACACACTTTGACATTTTTTAGGGCCCCTGCTTGGAGCCACACTTAACTCCATTTAATATGGGTCGGCAGTGAAATACCCCTCGCTTACTTTTTCCCTCCCTGCTTCTCTCGCTTTTCTCTGCTGTCTAATGAAATGCTAAATATTTGTTTCTTGAGGGCACCATTTAAATGCTCTCTCTGCTGGTTGGCGGTTCAAACCTTGCCCCGTTTAATGAGATCCGGTTTTATTAGTTCCAAGGCATTAAGATCAGACCTAGTTGACATTGCCCCGCTGGCTTGTTGTCACCTTGAAGGGATTTAACATGTGCTAGTTTTCTCTGACACCTCTGACTTAATAATATTAATAATAATAATAATATTCATTATTATTTATGATTATTATGTTGCTGTTGTGTTCCTATATATGTATAGGGTCTTCTAGCTAATATTGTTTAAAATGTTTAAATATCCAATACCAATACCAGTACCCTAAAAGTGATACTTATGCCAATATGGGGATTGTTGTGACTTCTCCTCCACCGCAGCCAACTCATGACAACCTGCCTTCTCCACCTCAGACAAGTGTGAGTTATGAGACTCAACTCATGCGTGCAGAAGAGCAGAGAGGGAGATATATTAAAAGTGTTTGTCTGTTCAGCTCTCACTACTTTTGTAGCTTCTAACTGAATCTCTGTGGTTGGAAGTTTCATTTCTCTCCTGTTTTGCTGTTTGTACTTTCAGGTATCTGCTTTTTTTTTTTACTGTTTCATGATCACTTTCAGCCAGGTAGGAATAATGTTAAGTTACTGCTAATAAAAACGAACCATTTCTTGGTTTTGCTGCTTCATAATAAAATATTTTAAATAACAAAAAAAACAGGGGTCTTGTATTGTGAAGAATTTATCGGAAAGTGTTTGTTCACCATTTAACAGCCGCTAGACTGGAGCTAAGCTTGTCTTCAGCTAAAATACACACCTTCAAGTGGGTAGCCCTGCTGTAATGGAGGTGTAGTAACCTGCCATGCTCGGCTGACGTGCTGGGTCAAACCGAGTCAAGACAATCCAGAACATTTGTATGCAAAGGGATAATAAAGTGCTTTGATACTTCATTCAATACCCATCATATGACCCTGAAGTAATCCTTCCACATTTTATGCATTTATTTTTATCAGACACAACAGTCATGTGGTATAGCCATGCTTTCGAATGTTTTGGTGGAATCCAGACATTCTGAACTGCCAACTCTGTCAAATACACAGTGCTCGACCTTACCACACCACAGTCTGTATGGGTTGGAGGTGCTGCAGTAGTGGGCTTTGCAGTGTCTGGCTGTGAGTAAAACCATACAAGTAGTCATTTCTTTCTAGACGTGTGTACAAAAATGGTCCAATGCAGGCATTGTTTGAGTGAAGTTTCAGTACTACTTGGTAGCAGATTATTTCAGGTGATACTGTATAACCTCATCTAGGTTGAGGCAGTTCAGGCCAGTCTGCTCTTAGCCAGAATGGGGAGAAGCAGCTTATAGGCAGTGTGGATGCTAACGCCTCATCAGTTCTCTTTATTACCTGCTCACAGACACCGAGTCCTCTACACATTGGCAGACCAGTCTTGGTTGAGCGGCCAATTCCACTCCTAAATGCATTTGCTTATTCTTTTCCTCCATTCGTCTCTTGACGGCTCCCCCACTGCCTCTTATCCTTCCGCTTTTCTTGCTTTTTTCCTCTTCAACTCCTCCACCGTTTCTCCCTCTCATTCATTTGCTCTTGCTTCAGTACCTTCACCCCATCATCCCCGTCTTTCTTTTTTTCTCATCAATCTGTCTTTAATTCAACCTCTTTCTCTTTCTGGCTCCTGTATTCCCCTCCTCCTTTTTACACATACTCAATCTAAGCCCCGAATTAGGCATCGTATTTATTATTCTCTCCTTAGCTCACATAGTCTCTAATGCTTTCTCTGTGTGAGGAGAATGCAAAGTGCATTGATTCATTGATGCATTTTTTTTTTTCCTTCTACTGTCCTCTGGTCTGTCTAAAGGCACCTCTTCGAAGTGTAATCTCCACCAAGGGCACCCAAAAAGAAACTGAGATGCCTGTCATTTCTTTCAATGAGACACTTGAGAAAAATTCTTCTGCACATTTGTCTAATAGTGCATGTCTGATAAAGCAGAAACTGGAACTGCTCAACATTTGCTAGGTACTGTTCTTGCTGTTTCTGTACAGCACGTTCGTGCTTCATGCTCCACCAGCACGGCGATGATACCAGCCACAATTCTGCGGACTGCAGAGGGCCACACCTGTCAGCTCAAGTTTTGTCTGCAAGACTCATATTTTAGTGTCTTTAGCGGATTTTGAGGGATCGTCACACTGTTCAACAAAATAAAAAATGTCCTTGTGACCCTAGTTAAGTTATAAAATGCCATTTCACTGCGGATTGTCATTGCTAGTTTGTGGAAAGGCAAATGGAAAATGGTTGAGTCTCCTTCAAAGGTTGTCAACCTTGGAGTACGGTGACGAGTGGAAAGAGGAATAGATGAATGAATACAAGGAAGCAGGGAGAGTTTTAGGGTTGGAAAGATTGCTGTATATGAGTATTAACTGACTGGATCACATGAGTGACACTCATGGTTTAAGATCATTAGATTTAGATGGACGTAGCTGGGGAGAGCACGTGTGTTCGCTTTTGTATCCTCCACATTGTGTGTTTATCTTCGAGTGACCATTAGAGGTGTGGCTGGCCTATTCTGTGTCATCAGTCAAAGTAAGAGGGAAGTGGAGGGGTTTATTAACAGGGCGGGCAAGGTAGCTGAAATTACTCTGCGCCTGTCCTCCTCTGTTGCCTTTTTTTCACCAACATGACACGTTTCTTGCAAGGATCACCCCGGTTTGAGAGAATTTCTGATGAATTCTTCTTGAGCGTCTCCTCTAGTAATTTAGGTCAGTCAACTTTCACTGTGTTCAGTCTCCTGGTTGGCTTGCCTGCAGAAAACACTCTAAATCTAGAGAATGGGACCACTCTGGTAGTTTTGCGAGTGTGTTTTTGTGCATTTTACAGAGTCGCTCTCTTCCCCTCTCTCTCTCATGCCTTAGGGAGAGACAGACAGTTACATAAACAGGCTCTCGTCATCACTGCACTTCCGATTCCCGCTGTTGTACCAGTCTCTCTCATCCCCCTTTTCTTTTTCTGTTAGTTTCTGTCTTTTTCCCACATTCGACATAATACTTTCTCTTCCCATTTATTTCTGCGACTTCCTCTATGTGTCAGTATAAGTCTTGCATGATTCCAGTGTGTTGCTTGGGGCGCAGCATTTGGCTATACAGTGCTTAAGATAATTGACACTTGAGACAGTTGAGTCACTGTTATATAATAATATAGAATGATACCTCAGTTCTAGCAGGCAATTGGAAAATGTGAATAAGTATCAAATTGTTTGCAACTTTCATTACCAGATGTAACGTGCTGAGCAAAAACTATGTATTCATAGACTGTTTGACTGCTGCAGGGCACTGCAGGTCATGTGGTCATCAGTCCAGGTCTCTCAGCTTCTTTCTCTTCACATCCATCAGTGCAATCAAGGAATAAAGCATTGAATTCTTCTGACCCATCTGGCTTTTGATACCGAAACCAGGGACCACAGTGCAACCAGGCAATGGGATGAATCCATGGCTGGTTGTTTTCTGTGGGTCGGGTTTTGTTATTTTATTTTGCTGATTTAATGGTCTGCTGAATGAGAGCCACTGCTCAGCAACGCACTTTCATTCAGCGGCACAGTACACACCCACTCAGCCGGAAGACGAGTGCACTAACCTGGAGGAGGAATAAGAGGAAAATAGCCTGTAGGGCCAGACGATTTTCGCATCTAATGTGGGGAATCAAGGATTTTGATTTTGTTTAAATAAAGGATTAAATGAAATAAAATTTATTTCAACCAAACCAGAGTTGGGGGTTGTTGGAATGATGGAGAGACTAACAAAAACAGTTTTGGTGAGTTTTGCATGGCCCTCTCTGTTGACTTTGAATTAAGTGTGTTTCACGATGAGTTAACAAGCCAGTTTAGCTCTTGTTAGTACGATAAAAAAGAGAAGCCTGTATTCAGAAGGTGTAGAGTTGTATCTTTGTTTAATGAGCAAAATAGGTGTAAAAAAATTTTAATTTCTTGACACTTTGAGTTTGTTTTGTTTATTTGATGAAGCAAATGTTCGTAGTGAACTCGCTGTTTGCACACATCTTCCATCACAATCCAGATGGTGTCTCATTTCAGTTTGTATTTGTTCACATATTTCGGCATACTTTTAACGGTTAATATATTGTTTGATTTCAAGTTCAACGTTGCCAATGCAATGAAAAAATGCTTCTTTTTAAAACTGGCACTGTTGAGGCACTGGTACCAGTTTAAAAGTATTGTTCTTGCAATGGCATCAAAATAAACCCAAACACAACCCAACCCTAGACTCATCTCCAAATACTTTATGGAGTCAGTTGACAAATTTACAAATCTGACAAAATATATTTTGAAGAAAAGCTTTCATTGCTTGGTGTTCTACTTTTTAGGGTTAGGTTATAGCTGTGTTGATTTCAGGATGTTTGCTTTGGCACATGTCTTTAAAAATGCCAGCCTTAGTCCCACCCACAAGGATGCTGATTAGTGCTGTTGTTTCTCAACCTGGCAAAGCAGAGACACCAGACCTTTGAGTCACTCTACAAATTGTGAGATGTGGGAAGTGATTCAGAGACTTCAAGGAGCTTTATATCTGATGTGATAATAATGCCACCCCCCCCTTTCTGTTTCCCTCTCTTCCTTCTACTTGTCCCTCCTGCTTTCCATTGCTCCTCCTTGCCACTGCCAGATACATATTAACCTCTCTGTCACTCTCTGCTATCCCGCATCTCTCCTATTTCCTCAGTTGCTACCAGCTCTGCTTCCTTCCCTCCCTCCCTCCCTCCCTCCCTCCTTTTCATACCTCTATTATTTCTGCTTCCTCTTAAATGGAGAGAGCATGGGGAGTGGAAGAACAATGGAATGGAAGGAGAGAAAAATGATCAGGAATCCTCCACAGAGGAGGGAATAGAAGAGATAACGCCACCCTGGAAAACCAGTCGTCATGGCAACACTGTGGCAACCCGGGACATACTAGCCTGTTAATTAAAAAGTTGATTAATTGCCTTTTAATTGCATACTTATACATTGCAACATCGAGGTAGTCCTGTTTCTTAATCACTCTGCTTTAGACCCACTCTTTTCTTTCCTCTTACTCCACCTCTTCTTGTTACTTTAAGCTCTTCTATAATTTCCAGTGATCAGACAGAGAGCGTGCTCCTCGGACAATAATCCGCTTGAGTTGATAAACATATCTTATAGAGAGGAGATGATGAAAGGAACAACAGAGGGCAGAAGGGACGGGGTGGGCTAAAATGCTGTGCATTCATTGTTAGTTTCAGCCCATTTTTATCCTGCATGGTGGTTAGTCAGGTGGGCGTATTTAAAGGATGAGACAGAACTTCAGCCATGTGGCCAAGGTCATAAGAGCGGCTGTTGAAAGAGGAATCAACAGAATTAATGTTTAAGACAAAGGCAGCAAATGCAACATCAGTGTACACTCTTAGTAATAAGGGTTCCAAAGGAGTTCTTCCTGAAGGGCTATGGTTCCACCCAGAGCCCAGAATGTTTCTTAGGAACCCATTTTTGAAGACAGGGTTTCCCCTTTTCATCCAAAGCCCCCCCCCCCCCCCCCCCCAAAAAAAAAAAAACGTTGAATTGAATTGAGTTGAAATCCTCTTTTGTCGAGGGACATGTTTTTGTCCATGAAAGGGTGCCCAGTTGCATCAGGAACCAAAAACGCTTCCTATGACAAGCCAAGGAACTCTTTTGTTTCTAGTTAGTACCTTTATTTCTAAGAGTGGAAGCCGTGCACATTTATCAAAAACAAATGAAGCAAACCTCTAAATAAGTGCTCTATCCCTCTGTACAACCCTCCTTCTAGCAGCACCTCATTTTTTTATCAAGGTTATCATGATATACAATCAGACAAAGTGTTTTTTCTGGCTACGGCTTAATTATTTTCTCTTTTCTGTCTCATTTTTTTTTTCCCGCCTCTCTGTCTACGCCATCTGAAGATTGAGTGTCTGTATCGTGTGCCCTCGCACTTGCAGCTGGTCGACTTTAATTGCATGCTTATTCCCCAGCGCTGCTTTTGTTTTGCTCTGACGACATCTTGCTCGGCTTGATCATCTTTTAATGACCGCGGATAGACACAGTCACTGCTTCAGTTTGAGAGAAAAAAAAAAAGAAAAGAAAAAAAAAAAAACGGCCCACTTGACATAAGGCTCCATATGCTGGAGTGGCTGCCTCCGGGGACGATGTGTGTGGTTTTTTTGCGTGTGATCTGTGAGCAATGCCTGGTTCGTACTCTCAGCCTTCTGGCTTTCCATACTAGCTGAGTAGGGTGGTGTCGCCAATGAGGATGGTGGCACAGGTGTAGGTTTGTGTGTGTCTGTGCACGTATCGCCCCCGATTACATATGCACCCACATTTGCAGTTTCCATGGTAACACCATGCCCCCTCTTCGGTTCACACGCACATACCACCAATCTGTCAGGTGCAAGTTAGTCCTTGTTATTTGATTTTATACTTCTGATGTTTTTAGTGTATTTCTATCTTGTATTTGTTCTTTTTCTTTTATTGCAAAGCTCCTTGTGACGTCTGCTCTTATAGAGAACTGCTATAAAGAGAAACTTACTTGTTGCTAATGGTCAGGCAGACCTGCTCCCACCCCCACCTCAACACACATGTCTAAGTGGATCAATTTGTGCCAATTTTAAAAGTGTAACAAGTTGCCACCACGATAGCCTTAGGTCGTTTCCAAGCCTTCGACTGCTGTGTGTGTGTGTGTTTTGTATGTGTGGCAGCATAAGGGGGGTCATATTAGCCGTGTAAGCTGGGGTTGAGTAGCCCCGCCGCCTGCCTGCCGCCTCTGTGATGGGAGAACATCTGTTGGCTGTGATATGAAGCTAGGGAGTATCTCTTTCTCTCTTCTTCTTCTCCCTCTCTCCTTCGCCTGCTCTCCCATTCCCGTTATGAATTCCCCAGCTGCTCGGCTCCCTCCCTTCACCTAAAAACCCTGTCCCGCGCCACCTGTGCAGTTTTAATGCATAATTTATCTACTAAGTAACCACATCCGAGAGACTCATCCCTCCATCCCTCTCCTGCTTTCCCTCGCTCCCCTCCGTGTTTGGCATTGGGACGTGAAAGTGGACACCTATTTTCTAATATTCTTATTTAAGAGGATTAGGATTGATTGGGTTCCAGTGGTGGGCAGTGTATCCAAGAGTTGAAATCCACAGTCAGTGTGGCCTCAGCTTGAACCTAGATCTGTCTTCTTCTAATCTGTCACTGGAAGAAGTCAGAACCCAGAATCCTTGCTATGATATATATGTCGATATACACATTCTGTCTGAAATAACATACTGTAAATTCTGAAATCCTGCGAAATAGAGCTTTCATTTTCAATAATCAAAATCAAAGGCAGAATCAGTGATTCTCCTAGTATCTTTTTGCCCTCTCCATCACCATCTACTTGTGGCATCCGGCATGTGTCTGCAGGAGAAAAAGTACACTTCAAAGAAACGACACAGCGTAGCCCCCGGCTGTTATATCATACTTGATACCCTATAGATCATATTTTAAAGAAGAAAATGGAAAATGTTATTGACAACTGTCAGGGCATAAAACCAATGATCTGTTGATCTTTGCAAGTCAATACGCAATCTAACAATGACATAGCCATCAGTGCTAAAACAAAAAATTTAATTAGGAAAATCAACCATCATATTCTCATATGATGAGAATATGATGCTTTGCTGTCAATTAAACTACCCAACAAGTGGGGCTTGACGATACGGACAGTCACACAATAACAATTTTTGACCAAATATCAATATTGGTGCTTTCACAAAATATCAACACAATGAGATTTTTGATAACTAATCAGAAGTAATTTGGATAAAATGACTAAGTGGGAAAAGGCAAATAATATAACAGCTACATCACTTTACTGTAATGCAGCCTTTGAAACTAGAAAAGACAACACTTATATCACAACATTGCTATTTTCCAAAATCTAAGATATCATCTAGTCTAATATCATGATACTAATATAATATAATAATTAATAATTCCCTTGATTTTGTTTAATTTTCTTCATGAAAAATCCCCAATTCTTGCTGCTACGTGCAATTGATTGCAAATTTCTATTCTATCATACATAAAATGTTATTAGAAAAGGAATTGCCTCTGGAATTCTTTGTGTTTGTTGTTTTAAACCAATTGCCTCCCAAACCATGATATAGTGGTGTTGTGTGATTTCAGTTTTTACAGCCTGTCAAGTAGGCCTGTGTGCATCTGACATGTTTTGTTACCATGTCCACATGTGTGGCCTTGCAGGCCTATAAGCAGTTGGACTGTATTAGCCCACTGTGGTGGGAACGATGTTGCCACCAAGTCGTATCTCAACCTGGAGCAATTCTTCCCAAGGCCACTTCCGTGCCTCGGCGCATATACGTGTTTGTGTGTGCTTAGCCCAGTCTGTATGTTTTATGATGCAAGGCTGCCATGCATTAAATCTGAATATGAGGACAGCAGGGAAGCTTGTGCGCAGGGCTTGTAAATCAGTACTCCTTCCACGACCACCGACACCCCTCTTACTTATCCCACCACGACAAGGTGAGCGATCAGGGTTAATGTGCCATCAACAACCCCTCTTAACCTTGGAGGCGGGCCCTTTAGGGCCAGGTGGTTGCATTGGGTTAATGTCTTTCCTCTTTACTGTACAAGAGCAATTTGGCCACCGTGACACCTGTCACTCAACTCGCTCTCCAATCAGGATCAATAAAGACAACTTTTTTTCTCAATTTGATTTGGGTGTTGTCAAGAAAACTGAAGCAGCCTCTGGTCTGTTGTGTCACATTCAGTCAATAAACCAAAGTAAAGGGACACTGGTCGTCTGCGTGGCAGTCAGTCAAGCTGTGGTACCTTTTATCAGCTCCGAGGATTTACCTGACACACACACCTCGTCACATCAGTGATTGGCAGGGAGTCAAATTGGTTTGAAAAGCCAGGGTTGAAAAAGGACCACTTAGCAGCATAGAAGAGGTAAGAGTTTATTTTTCACCATGTTGATGTATATCTTTATTGAAATGGCATACATAGAATATGTGAGAATATTCAGTATCTATTTTTTATTTTGTAAAGGTGATTTTCTTACTGATGGCCTCTCATAATATCATATTTGAAGAATAACAGTGCTAAACGACACATAAATACGACCATTCATCAGGCATTAACCTTTCAACTGTTTATCAAAGTCATTTCAAATGTATAAGATCTCTTAATGAGATTTTGTTTTTGTGGCTGTTGGTTGAAAATTCTTTAAAACCTTTGTTGGGCTGTAATTACAGGCTTAATTAATAGCCCTTAAATTTACAATATGAAAGTTTTGCAGCTATGGGTCTCTAAAACAATAACAAAAGACGTAGTTTGATGACATTGTGCGGTGGCGTGGGATCATTGGCGTTTTCTTCAGCAGCCACCAGAGCTGATGAAAGTTTATCTGACATGACTCAGGCAGAAACCATGTTTAACGACAAGGTAACGTTAAAGTTTTATTCATGTTATATTAGTGACGTTCGCTGACTTCCTTCCTCACTCTTAAATGTATCTCACGTTTTCCTGGAAGTTATAGAAACTAGCCAGCAGGAAACGCCCTGTTACCTTAACTAAATTATAGATTTCTTTGCGTTTGACCGTTGCTGGAAACATTTAATACAGAATAATTATACAACTCAAAAAAATATATGATATGGGTTTACAGATTTTAGACATTTTGATGTGGAAATGTTACATGTTATGGCTTTAAAGTAAGGGTCTCATTGCTTCCAACTGCACAATCAAACCAGCTACAGCTTCCAGAAATTGAGGCCGGGGTTGTTTTGGGTAGGGATGGGTACATCCTAGACTGCACAGAATTATTATAAATGTTACATGTTGAAAAGCACAACATGTATGCTCATATATACAATAGATATGCTTGAAAAATCATGATTTTTAAAAAAGTCCCTGTGACTTTCAGAGGAGACAGTGAAATCATACCTGTGATATGGCAGATTGGCCCTCAGTGAAGCAATTGTCCGTCTTGTTGATCATTCTCCGCCTCCTAATGGTTTAGTCAATACAGACAACATCATCGAGCACCAGGAAATCCAGGGTCGTCCACCTTTCTGCCACGCAAACCTGTCCTTCTCATTAACATGACTCCGGTGCAGATTTCTAATGAGCTGTTTCTCATTTTCTGTGCCAATCAAATTCTTTTGTAGAGCTTGTTGTAATTTATAGTGATACCCATTGTGCATAGTATCATGGTGGAATACTAAAATGGAGCGTAAATACAGAGTTCCAAGGCAGCACATTTTAGGTAGACTTTAGCAATCCAAGTCAGTGTTGTACTCCATTGAGCACCAGAGGGACTGGATTTACACAAAGTTCAGGGCAGTTTAACTTTTCATTTAAATATGCATCCTTTACTGCCTTTCCAATTCTTCCCTTTGATACCATCTGTATCATTGTTGTATTGTTGTGTGAGTGAAACTCACCCACCTCTAAACATCTAAATCAGCCGGCATCTAAACATAAAATGAATCATAAATAAATGTAGCCCCTCTCTATTCTTATGTGTAGCTTTGAGCCTTTAAATGTGAGCTTCTAATAAAAGCCTACAAGTGAACACGGAGAGAGCGAAAGAGAAAAACGTGCCCTCGATTGAATTAATTAACCATTCTCTCTAAAGGGGATTCATCAGGGATATAATAGGGCCTAAATTGATTTACAAAGTGCACTCTTATGAATAACATGCTCCTATTGATTTCAATTGTTCTCCAAGTGTGATTGGGTAATGAATTAACAATGAAACTATGTTAAGTTCCTGTGTAAGAAGAGCCACCACTCTACATTATCGCGCTCATATCACTCTGCGCTTCAGCTTGTTTGCGACAGCCACATTGTCTGAGAACCGTTTATGACGGGTTGCAAGGGCTGCACAGCCCCGTCCACTGAGGTGTGTTGGAATCAGAGGGCAGTGACATGTGCGTACCGCAGCTGTCAGTGTGTGAGTGCAGCATGTGAAGACAGGTTAATGAGGGATTGTGTGCGAAGACTGTATTTAGAGTCGTGCTCATAATGTTCTTTTCAAGGAGCGTTCTCTTCTCAGCATGTCAGGTTAATCATAAAAGGGGTGCAACATTTTCTTGATTTTGAGGAAAGTAAAAATAAAACGCTTAATTATATAATTGAAAACTTTTTTACAGTTTCAGAGATTCATTTCAAAACATCTTGTGAATCAGGTTTGTACTGGAGATATGAGTTTACTTCTCAAAGGCCTTGTGTGGATTAACATGGATTTATTGGCAGAAATTAAATACAATATTCATAATTGTTTTCACTGTATGATAAAGTTGTCAAAAGTAGTGATACTTTTTCAATACCACATTTAAAAAAAATACAATATCCATTAATTATAGTATCAAAAGTACAGAAACCAGTACAGACCTAGTTCAGTCTTTGTTGTGTTTGAAATTCGGCTTGCAGCGTAGCAAAACTAGACATTGGTCAGATTTTTTTTTTTTTTTTTTCTGCACCAGCACTGTTTGCATGTTTGTAATTGACCCTTCTTAGTCCTGCTCCTTTTTCTCTGTGCTCCAATGACATTTGAGCGAGCTTGGTGCCTTGATCAACCCCTCTCCTGTTTCCTGTACTTAGATATGTTATGTGCTAGGCTTGTCTATATTGAAAAGAAAACAAAATTTTGCAGATTGTTAAAAGACGTGGCTGGGGGACCTGTAAAAGCAATACAATAAAGCAACATATATTTACATCTTAATTTAGGTAATGTTATCAAAATGTAAGCTAACTAGCTAGTTTATCTACATCGATCATTAACAAGCTTGTTAGCTAGAAATTTGCTGAAATTAGTGATACTAATTTAGTGATGGTTTTGTTAACATTAACTAAATTGAGATATGACCCTTTATGTCGCTTTTACAGGAAAAGGAGAAAGTGTACTGAGGTAGGCATTTACTCAGCTGTTATTGGAGCACAGAGCAAATAGGGGCGGGACTTAGGAAAGGTCAGTTTTAAAAAGGAATCATCTTATTTGTGTTCCTAAGACTTGGCATCGAAAGAGATACAGAGTTATTTTTTTATATTAGTATTGTATCTAAATTTAAAATACTGGTATGGTGACAACTCTAGTGTGTAATCAGCTGAAAATAAGAATCGTGTTTGCTTCACCTTAGAATCAGCTCCTTATATCTACAGAGGGCGTGGGTCCTCGTCCATGGAGGCCATTATGTTTGTCCCAAACCGAAACACTTGCTCTAGATTCAGCCGCCTTTCATGTTTCACATGAGTTTTACAACCAGAAGGGCAGAATGAGACAAGGTGTTGCTAAATCCTACACAGCGATCCTTTAAGTACTGTGCAACTGTGTCTCCAAATAAAGTTTTAAAACAAACAAAATTGTATGTAAATTTGGGCACTCTCCTGCTAACAAAGTGCATAATGTGTATTTTAGGTAGCAGCGGTGATTTTTGCACCAACAGACCACACACACACACACACACACACACACACACACACACACACACACACACACACACACACACACACACCACTAGAATTGACACACTGCCACCTTTAATCAGTGTTCAAACCAGCCCTCACTCCCTCGCTCTGGCACTACGTGTGTGTTCAGTCATCCATCTGTCTGTGTATTCATCCACCTGTGCTTGTATGTGTGAATCTACCAATGTAGCACAATCGCTCAGTCTTTCTAGGCTGCCGCGCTCTTCATCAAATTAGAAATATTCAGACAAATCAACACTAAGCTAATCAGCAGCCCACTTAACTCTCCAAAGCAGAGATGCACTTACCAACTGTGTGAGAGCTACTCTTCCATCAGCAAAGTATCTGGTGTGCCAGGCTGGGAAATTAAGACTTGTCACCAGTGAATTGCTGCAAAAAATTTTGGCGAACTTCGGGGTTAGGCATTTTCCATCCAATTCTCACTTGTTTTAAAAAACAAATTAGAAAAGTTGGTTTTGTCTAAGAAAGTTTCAGAATTTCTATAAACAGAAAACATTTTTCGCTTGTTAGTTGATCTATTTCTGAGGTGGGACGAAGCAGTACAATCGTTGAGGTTCGGCAAGAAATGGGAAGAAGCGCAACAGAAGATTAAGAGAATGAAGAAGAAAAAAGAAAACAGATTTGAGAAAATGGAAATGGGAACTGGCCTAACTCTTGTCACAGATGTTGAACATTTATTTCTGCTTTTTATGTGGTTCTGATAGTCAGAATGTGCAGCAATAGAGCAACATTACCCTATCATCACGCTGCCCTGCTGGACTTACTTGGGTCTAAGTGTGTTTTGTCATTCAGGAGTTGTGAAGGTCAGCCTAACCTGCCATCTCTCTCAGCTTGGCCTCCATTATTAGGACTTGTTGTCCTTTCAGTCTGAGCTTAATGGCCTGCTGCTTTTTCCCCTTTTCCCATCTTTCTATCTCTCTCTTCCCTCTATCTCTCTCTTCCCCTCTCTCTCTTCATTGTCTCTGTCAGCTTGGTGGCTCTAGCGTCTGGCTGCAGTTGCAGAGCAGCAGCAGAAGCAGCGGCAGTCACATACCTGCATTCAAGTGGAACAAACAGGATGGTTGGCTGCTCACGGAAGGTCATCAGCCCTGGGCACTGTGTGTGTGTGTGTGCGCGCGTGTGCGTGTATCTTCGCATTTATTTGTGCTTTAAAAAGAGATGAAGCTCTACAGCGGTTCCAATAGTGCACTCAGAGATGATGCAAAACAAATGTTCATCTTGGGAAAGCCGCAGCGTCTTTGCTTAAACATTTCTTTGATACATTTTCAGCTCAGCGCAACTTAAGCTCAGTGGCTGCCTCTTGGAGTGTATCACAGGAGGCGCTTCAGCAGGGATTTTTATTTGTCCCGTCTCACTTGTCTGACGAACAGATAGGTTTCTATTTTAATCAATCCAGGCTGCGACCCAAAGCATATTTTCACGCTTCAAGTAGGGATGCACCAATCTGATATGATTTTTTTTGTAATTTTACTGTGATGTTTTTTAGATTTCAAGGTTAAACAAAGTGTATCCATACAAATGTAGTCTCCCAACTCACTGTCAGCCTGGTAGCATCTCTTTTGTGGGACAGATTTCATAGGCATTACTGTAAAATACTGGCTGATTAGACACAGTGGCAATCAAAATTTCTTCCATCTTGGCTTATTAAGAAAACTACAGCCAACTGAGGTCAACCGCTCTTGAGCTGCAACGATTAGTCAATTGCCGGCGATTTTGATAATTGTTAATTGTCATTTTTTAAGTCCATTTCTTAAATGTAAGAATTTGCTGCTTTTCTTTGTCATTGTGATGAGCATTTTCCACTGTTTTTTTTACATTTTCTGGACTAAATGATTAATCGTAAAAATAACTGTCAGATTAACCGATAATGAAAGTAATAGTTAGTCACAGCCCTAAACCGGACCGTGTGTTTGCTCTAGGTTGAGGCTGCCACTTTTCTGGTCAAAGTTGCAGTCCAATGCAGATTTTTTAATCACCTCATCTAAAGCTGCTGCTAAGCTGCTATCATGCCACTCACACTACAACTGTAGACGTTAGCCCAGAGAAGAAGCAGCATGATGTCGGCCCTTGGCTCCTTGTACTGAAGGTTTCCACTGACAATGTCAGAGGTGCGAAGATGCACACTTGTGAAAAAGGTTTAACTTTTTGAAAATGTCCACCAGCTCACTGGTTACTCACTGGACAACTCTAATGTTGGTTGCAACAGAGGACAAATGTACAGCGAGTCGCTCTGGCCCCAAAAAATCCAGTCAGTGCAATCAGGTTTTGTTTTCATAGATGCTTCATAGAGAACTAGGGAGGCAAATGTGCTTTTCTATCTGTCTATGTCCCCATCTCTTGTCTCTGTGACATCTAAACTCAAACACAAAGTCAGAGGTCAAGAGGATGCCTTGTGGTTGCGCTTGGTGTCCAAACCCACCATAAGCCCATCCACTTGCCACCACCCTAAAGGTGCCGCAGTGATAGCCACCAGGCTAATGAATGGTGACACTCTAATCTTTGTCATTTCTAATTGTTGCAGCAGGTTTGATTAAAAGCCAAGCCTCGTCAGCTCAGTTGCAATGTGGGAAGCATGTATATGAGCGGACACTGTGCATTCCTGCATTTGTGATTGTGCATATAATGTGTGCATATGGCTCTATATGTGTGTGCTAATAATGCACATGCCTGTCTAATGCCGCACCAAAGAAATCCTGGTTGATCTCGGGGTTTACGAAGCGTGGCTGCATTTTCGGTCTTCATTAACCTTGCTCGCCCTCAATCCCCAGAATTTCTACCTGCTTTTTTTCCTCCCCCCTTCCCCCTTTTTTTCCCTAGTCTTGTGCAGCTCTTCTTCCTCTTTTTTTTTCTTTTGCAGCATTTGCAGGATGAATAATTAAATATAATTGGGTAGTGTGACCCTGTCTTTTGTTGGTGGATAGGCAGGGCAGCGCTTTTTCGGTCACTTGTTTCATGGGTAAAGTTGGAAACATTTCTTCCATCGTGGTGACTGTTCTTGTTTTTTTCCTACAAAACTCATTCACCAATTTCTCCATTGCTTGAACACACACACACACACACACACACACAACACCCACACACACAACACACAACACATCAGTTTACCCCTATAAGATTCTTGCCACTGTACATCACCACATCAATGAGGTAAAAGGATAATCTTAGCATGCTGAAGAGCCAGCGTATTAAAAAAAAAAAAAAAGCCCCGGGTATGATTAACTAAGCCTTAACACTAGCGTAGCTCTGCAGATGAGCAAAGGCACGAGTGAAAAAATGACAACACTAAAACTAGCTAATCTAATTAGCTCGATGATACCATGCAGTTAAATAATTAGCCAGAACCTAATTGGCTAATATCACTGTGCTGTTATAAAATCTGTCTGCCTCCTTTGCCTCTCTTTCTGTAACCTTTAAAAGTAAACACTTCCCAAATAGCCTGCAGAAATGAACGGTAACAAGCTGTGCCGTTGCTGCACAAGAAGAAGTTGGAACACTGTGAAGCTCAGTTGCACTTTCTGACTTTTGAGTTCCCCGCCCATTGTGGCTCCCTGTCTCCTTCTGTACGTCTCCTTCTTCAGCGTTTCATCTGCAGGGAGATGATTAGCTCGCTTTCATCCTGACCATCCTGTGTTGGTGCACACGCTTAATACTATTACTGTACTTGAAGCTGTATACAAACACGTTGTGTTCAGTCTTGACAACCACCCACTCTTTCTTCCGCATCCCTTGCTCTCTGTAAACACACACACACAGACACACCAACACACACATCTACTGACATCCATGCAGTTTGATATGTGGCCCAAGGCAAAGCACTTCTCCCTAATGAGCCTCCTGCCCTCTGTTTCTCCTGGGGAGCCAAAAGCGAACTAACCTTGATGCAGCACAGAAAGGATGGTAACCTGCTTACACACACACACACAAATTGAAATGCTCATTGGGAGCCCGACTATATTATTTTCCAAACGTGATGTTATTAACCTACATAGCTGACCTTAACCCAGATCTCTGTTCTACCTTTAATCCTTAACCCAAGATTGAACCCTAAAATAGCCCCTTGAAGAAGTGACGACCAGCCATAATACCCTCACTTTACAAAACTGCCATCACTCCACAGGTCTAAATCTACATTGAAGTACATCTATAGGAAGACACATGACAGACAATTAAAACTTAATGGCCTGACTTGTCCACAGTGTCCAGAGTTGAGTCCCAATTATACTGTTGTGGCCAAACAGCTCAAGCAAAGCGTAGCCACCCACCCTGCATCATTAGAAATCAGTGAGATGAGATGGGACATTGGTTGCATTCCTGTTTTGTTCCTGCCTTGCTCCATATGTTTTGCCTTCTAAAAATGTTTTAAAGCTATATTATGCAAAAAAAAAAAAAAAATGTGATTGAAATGTCTAAAAACACTAAACATGTCATATTTTGTCTGGGTTTTGTACTTGAAGCTGCTACAAGGAACTTTAATATTTGATGAGTTTGGAGTCCCTGTGGACAAAAGCAGTAGGGCTTCCATTGTCATAACCATGAAATATAATGTCAAATATAAAATTATCTAAATAAAAATCTCCTCTTGCTTCTCTTTGACTGGCAAATGTACGACTCACTGTAAGTCTGCCTGGAAAAAACTAAACACAGACTTGTTTCATCTGATTTCACCCAAAGTCCGACCTGGTGTCAGGCATTAAGAACAATAATACAGAAATAGCCGATCTTTTCAATAATTGTCTCAATAACTTACGTAGGTCATATAGAGACATCAGTAGTAAGTTGAGACTGTTTCATAACCAGTTAATAACTCTCAGAACATGATCCCAAATGTTTCAACTAATGGTCAAACACAGATAAATCTTGAGTTATTGAAGTTACTACTAGTTACTGAAAGAAAAAAAAAAACACTCAAATGGTTAATCACTTATCACTAGTTGCCAATTAGAGTTCTGTTGATCAACTAATCCACTAATTAACTGTTTAAATTCTATTGTAATAGCAGCATTTTACAATTTCTGCTGTGTTTTAGCATCTATTTTGAGTCTTAACTAATATCATTTGGCTTCTTTTACCATGAGAATTATTAAGCTTCTACGACAAGCATTGTTACTTTCAAATCATCAGTGGGGAATATTAGACCACTGGATTGCTATATTACTTTTTCTATTATTACTCATATCTTCTTTTGATAAGACTGTCACACTTTGCAATTATCTGCTCTGAACTGAAACACTTTTTCAGCATCACTGTGGTTGAGAAAGCTGTGAAACAATAGACTGTATCACATGCTGGTAGATTCATTGGGCTGTGTTTTGCAGGAGATAATGATTAAAAATAGTGCTGATTGACTCAATTAATTCCTCACCATGTCTGATATGTCAGCGTGACATTATGGTCTCTTTCATTATTCTAGTGCTCATAAATATGTGACCAGATTAGTCAGATGCAAAATGTGTGAATCACTATTGTGTTTTAAGTGAATGGAAAAAGATATTCAAAATATTTTGTGGCTGGACATCAAGAACATTCCCAGGGTTGTCTTCCCATAATTAGCTTGAGTCATCTTCTCAGATACAAGGTCTTTTGTTCTGACAGTTTTCATGTTTTTCTCTCAAATTACACAAAGATTAACCCAAAGCATGTGTTTGTATTACAGAGGTCTGGTATCTGTTGCAGTCACTGACCTGTCTCTGTCACCTTTGTGTGTGTGTATTGTAGATCTGGGCCAATTATGAGGAGAAACCTGTTGAGGAAGTTGTGCACGTATCCGAGGAGAAGGAACGAGTGGCCAACTACAGACCAGTATACGTCACCGAAATCGCCGACACCCTGCACTTCTACGCCCAGGACGTAGAGACAGGTAACTTGACATTATGTTTTGTGTGCGTGCAAGAATGTGTGAATGACAGTTTACTTTTCCTAAGTCCCACCCCTTTTTGCTCTGTGCTCCAGTAACAATTGAGCAAACTCGGTACCTCAATCAACTTTCCTCTTTTCTGATAAAGTGACGTATAGGGCTACATCTTATGTTAGGTAATCTTAGCAAAACTAGGAAACTAGCTAGCTAATGATTGATGTAAATTAGCTAGTTAGTGAGCTAGTGTTTTGCTAACATTAGTTAACTTAAAATGTGAATATATATCGCTTTTGCAGGCCCCCCTACCAATCTTTTAACCATCCTTAAAATTTGCTTTCCTTTTCAACATATATTAGTCCAGTGGTTCCCAAACTTTTTGCAGTATGCCCCCCTTTCAAAAGCCAACAAAAGTTCCAGCCCCCCAATCACAAAATTTTCAATCAATTGTTAACAATAATTGGGGATGGAACTGATAAAAAAAAGAATTGAGTAGTTAAATTTTAGCAAAATAAAGTTGGAGAAAAACAGCAAACTCATTTGTTTATTCCCGCTACATAGATCATATTCATTCAGCTTTTTTTCACTCTTTTTTTCTCCCCTGGTCTTTCGCGCCCCCCTTGCAGTGGCTCCGCACCCCCCAGTTTGGGAACCACTGTATTAGTCTAGCATTTAGCATATCTAAGAACTGGAAACCAGAAAGGAGAAAGTTGCCTGCGGTTCCAGGTTTGCCCAACTGATATTGGAGCACAGATCAAAAAGGGGTGGGGCTTAGGAAGGGTTGTTTGCTTGATGAAGGAATCATTTAATTAGAATTAGTAATTCTTCTCTGAAAAAGCAACTTGCAAAAGGAGAGCAACAGACTCAAATACTGCATGTATTTGTCAGATGGATACACAATTTATGCCACAAAGTACATGAGTAGATGAAATGTGAATTAGAAGTTGAAATTACTGTGTAAATATGCATTACTTCATGCTACAGTGACCATTTCATCACCCAGTGCAATTCTACTCAAAGTACCACCATCAACAATCTCTCCACATAGAGGTGCGAGCAAGGGGCTCTCTCTCACTTTTTATTCCCTTTTAACACCACACTGACTTTATGAATGTCAATTATCTCTACCACTCTGACATTCACCTCATCCCTTGCTGCAGCATCCCTCCCACCAGCAGAGACAAAACAAAGGACGTCCTACTTGTTATTACTAGTGAATGACGGGAATAAATCACACCATCCCCTCTTGTCACCATTGACAGGGGGAGGAAAGGAGAGAAAAGTTCGGAGATGGGAAAACTAACAATCCCTGATATTCCCGCATGGCTGCTCCTTCTGACAAGCTCTGTTTATGTGTGTGTGTGTGTGTGTGTGTGTGTGCTGCGCTGTCGTGCGTGCCGTGCTGCGTGCGTGTGCGTGTGCGCGTGCGGTGCGCGTGTGTGCGCACATAATACCCCCCCCTATTCTGTTTTGTGCTGGCTAACGGTCCATTGTTTAGGTAGTATACTTAATGGGCCATCCTCTGCAATATCAAAACCAAGATGTGTGTGTGTATGTATACATATGTATCTGTATTTAATTACAAGTGCATACACACAGCAGTTTGTAGTCAGTTAGTTGTCCAAAGTGGTGACGGTAACTAAAGGCAAACGGCGCTTATGCTTAGGCTACAATTGACTGAGCAACACTTCTGCAATTATTGCCACCACAGTAGGACTGTACAATTAATCAAAATATTATCGAAATCACAGTTAATCCAAGTTAAATATCCAAATTGCAGAGGCTGCCATTTTTTGATAAATGGAAAATTTGTGACCAAACAGCATTCTAATGAAGCACTGTCGTGCTGGCTAACAACTCTTATTCTGCAGATTTAAGAAAACATGCTTGTTCGGTACAGATCCCAACAAATGCCACATTATCATGATTTAAATTATTTTTTTTTTATTTAAAATGAAAATTATTATGCAAAAATGATTACTTCCCCTAATTTTGAATCATATAACAATCGCAAAGCTGTCAAAATAATTGCAGTGTGATTTTTATGAAGCCCTACACTATGGTCAATATAATAAGGGGCACATAATAAGTAAATTCTATTTTCTGTATTTATCGGGATCTGTATTGGGAAATAAAAAATTGTTTGAGAACATGATAGAGATCCTTATAACAATTTGGTGCTATCACACTTAATACACTTGACTTGATTTCAAATTATGATACTACAAGGAGTCTTAGTATTTGAACCAACCTGTCCTTGACATCTTGGATTTTGTGACTTAATCGCTGTCTTACAAAATCCCACATTAAAAAATGCACAATTACACCGTAACCTGCATTCACAAACTGGCTGGAACAGATCTGAAGCCCTCATGCCAATCACTGTCCCTTCATCGTCTGCCAGTTTGTGCGCGGGAGCAGCGCGGGATGCAGAGGTCTTCCTCTCATAGCTGCCCCTCACATCTGGCTTCACTGGCAGTCGCCTGTCAGAGGCCATGAAATTGACTTTGGCCACCTCTTAATTTGCCTCACTGCCGTAATTAATTAATTTGCCTTCATTTACTGCCAATCTAAGCCTGCGCATCACTCACACCATAATAATCCAATCACGTATGAGTGTGGAAAGCACTTGGCCCCCAATTGTTCTTTTGAAGACCCCTGCCTTTCTTTCCTCCCCAGTTTCTTGAGACCTCCAGGTGTTTTGAAGTGTGCACAAACAATCTGCTATTCATCTTCTCGCCCTGAGCTGTAGATTCAAATCTAAAGCCCTGACACCACCTCTGGCTACCTCAGCTTCACTGCCCTGCAAGCCAGGAGTGATGTTGAGGTTATGTGGAAGATTTTTATCACAGATCGAAATCACGTGTCACTGGGAAGAGGTTGAAATGTACAGTACATGGCATGTGTTAACCTGAGGCTGGGGTTAATGCCTTTAGCATCGCTTACTGTCAGCAGGGAACATCTACAAGCAAATGTGGAGTAAAGTTTTTTTAATGTTATAAATATCTAAGCGAGTTGCAGGGGGTTTTGGGAAACATACAGTGCTTGAGCTACAGATGAAAGAGAAAGTGTTTTTATCGATTTTTAGCATAATTTTCCATATACACATATATATAGGGGACCTGGGGAAACAACAATATGCAAAGCATTTACAGCTTTTTCCTCAGTTGCAACTTAAGTGTTGCATTTAAAGAAATTGTACACAAACTGCATTTTTTATATTGCTGCTCTCAGTGTATTTTGACAGGAGAGCTGTGAGTTATTTAATCTTTTCTCATATAAAAGCTTGATTTTAGATGATCCAGCAATGCTGGGGCCTTGTTATTTATTTATTTTTCCCTTTAATTGGCCCGTGTTCTTCCACCAAGAGGCTTACGTGCTAGTTAAAAAAAAAAAAAGTGTTATTCTCAGCAGGGAGGTAAAACCTGACCAGTGCTCACCTCCTGCCTCCTTCGCCTCATCTCCCTCTCTATCACGTTGTTTGCCCCTCCCCGCCTTCCTCCATCTCTTTTTCTCCCTTGGTCTCTTTCATTTTCGCTGACGCTTCCTCAAAGCTACATTAAGTCATACCAACCCCTTGAAGAGCACATCAAAGTGTTAGGGCCTGTAAAATCATACAAGCTGAGTGCTTTGCAATAGCATTACATGTTCCACCCCCCCCTTCTCTCTCTCTCTCTCTCTCTCTCTCTCTCTCTCTCTCTTTCCCTTTCCCCCATTTTCTGAAGTGTAGGAATTTATATACTCCGATAAGCCTGGAAGCAGAGGCTGTATTTCATAAATACGCTTGTGATTGCAACTTATGACAACATAACACTTCACATTTAACGATGAAGTGGCGATAATGTGTGTGCCACAGTTTATGTTTCAAATGGTGTGAAATTTTATGTATATGTTATGATTGCTCTCATCCCATGGGTGCAGCACTTTGGCCATACCAGTTAACCTCTAGCAAATCGTGTCTGTCAAGTCATTGACTCCAAACAAAAGCAAACGGATAAACACTTCACTTAAACTAGACTCAGCAGTTTAGTTTAACTTTAACTTTAAGTTCAGTTTAACTTTGTGGCACTTGATATTTTTGTGTTTATGCAGCTTGAGAGACATGCATGAACACTTGCCCTCCTTGTTAGCAAAATCAAAAACATATCTTCCTCTGTCCACCAGTGTTGTTTATCCCTCTGGTAATATAATGTATAAGTAAATGTAAAAGCAAATGTATTTTTTCCTTTTAGGGCTGCAACTAATGATTATTTTCATCATTCTCCAAAAGTAAGCAACTCGCACCAAAACTACCTAGATGCATAAATAGCACTACAGCTATTTAAAGTTTTCCACAGAGTTGAATCTTTCTGATGCCACTCCCACATTGTGCTACAAGTTAGATTGGTCACTAACACACCTTGTCATTTTTTCCTCATCTGTAACAGATTTACTGGCTAAGATCAGAGTTCAGTCAGTGATTTTGGCAGCCATTGCCCACACTCCATTTGCCAGATGGAGTAAACACTTTCATTGAGTACTCCTTGACCATCCTTGAGGTGCAGCACATTTATGACACTGAGTGCAAGCCTAACTGGCTTTCCCCTGGTCCGTCTCACGCCTGATGTTCAGTTCAGAAGCCAGGAATAAGCCTCATTGGAAGTAACTTGAACGAGAGAATAAAACTATACTGCCACAGCTTTGCTTTAGACATCATAATGATGATCGGTGTGAGCCCATTTACTTAACTTCAATAATCCACCGCTTTTTATTGTGGGTGTAAAACGAATCATGAAAGATAAGTGTATTTATAGAAACAAAAATGATTAAAATACAGCTGGGACCGGCAGAGAAAGTCATTTTTCTGTCTGCTGTTAAGCACCGACTTGTTTCAACCATTGCTTCAGTAAGATAAGATGAATTTAATTGATTCGACGTAGGAAAATTAAAGTGTCACAGCAGCAAGAAGAGACCAGAAAGCAGTGAAATATCCCAGGTAGCAGGATGATATGAGCCATAAGGAGCATGAGGCAGAAAGCGTTTTTGAAACACTAGTGTTTTATGGGATTAAAAGAAAAAAGAAACAATAAAAATTGTACTCCAGTGAGAATGGGATACAGTAAATGAAACCATACAGACGGCAACATAAAGCGGAAAACGAATGATGTAAATTACCTTAATAGTGATATAAGCATATTCAGTTTGAAGTCAATGGCAGCAATTAAGTAATGATGAGCAGTCCAGTAGTGCAAGATACCAGATGTTGTAAATAGCATACAGTAAGTAGACAGTACATCTGTTACGGTGTAGTAAAAAAGAGAACCAAGAAAAAAAGAACATTATAAAAAACAGTAAGTTAACATCCATTAATATTTAGATGCTGTTTCCGAACCATTAAGCCCGTGGAAGTTTTGGCTATCTGCTAGGCCAGGATGTATTTATTTATTTATTGTGGTCTGCTGAGGGCAGTGGTGATTGAACAGCTGTTGTTGAACTTAAATGAACATACATAGGCCGTGAAAAAATCTTTATGCAGTTATCTCCTAAGTGATTCTCATATTTTCTTGAGAAAATGCAGTTTGTAATATCTTTTATTCTCTGGGGGTCCCTAAGCGCTCTGTATTTTACCCCCTTTTCCCATTTTAATTATTCACATTTAATTACTCTTAAACGTGGGTTTTTTCATATATGGGTATCTTTACACAAGCTCGATAAGTGATTAATTTCACGTTAGGAATGGGTTTTTCCAAGTCACTGAGAAGCTTGAGGGATTGCGCTCTTTAATCCTCAGTTTATTTTAAGGGTCTTTATCTGTTGCTCTATGCGTTTATCTCTCATTGTCTCACTTTTCTCCCCGCACACATTGTCTCTTCCTCGTACCGCTTTACTCTTTTCTCTCCCTTTTTTTTTCCTTGTGTGTGTAGCTCTCTCTCTCCGGAGGCTATATGTAATTACTGTCAGAGGGGGACCTGCATAGATCTGTGTGACCTTGGACACTAAAAGACAGAGGCCACTCCAGGCACAGGGGGAGGAAGTGACTCTGTGCTGTACACTGTTGTTGCTTTATCCACTATGCAGGAGAGTCGACATAATTAAAAACGTTACTAAATATAGCCCTGAAGTCTTCATGGGTACATAGCTGTAATGGCTGCAACCTGAGTTCTACTTTTCAGTTTTTTATAAATCAAAGACATGCAAGTACAGGTCTGTTAGTTTACCTAAAGGCAGCTTTCTACTCCCAAACAGATGTGCACACGGACAGCTGTGGTCACCAAGTTCTGTTTATACTACTTTCTGGACTCGTTTGGAGGGCGCATTCCACTCATGCAGAGTAAATCAGACAAGCCTGCGCAGTCACGACAGATTGAGCCACATGTACACCCCTAATGACAAATTCATGCGGACTCTAGTACCCTCGTGGACGCATTAAGTAAAAACTCATAAGCTGTGCCCCAAGTCCACAGTATGCAGTAGTTAAGGAAGATTTTTAACAGAGCTAAAGGGAAAAATCAGGACGCTTGGTACAGATATATATTGTATTTCGGATTTCCGCAGCATGTTTCCTGTCACCTGTTTTGCATTGTTATTGCATACACACCTGATTCCTGCGTCTGAGTTAGTTACAGCACTCAGACATCTTGGATCCAGCCCTCATGGGCTGTCCTGGCCTACAGACTGTACCACTGGGCAACCTTCCTGCAGGGTTTTCTTCTCCTAGCTAGAAGCCTCCCTCTAATTTGGACCTCACTCAGTTGTCACCTTCGTGGGACTGGATTGTTAGGCCCGTCCCCGACCGACAAACACACATTTTCTGCAAACCCCAAGCCTCAGCTGCAGCGCAGTTGGCGGTACATCCTGTCTAGTGCTTGTTTCCTGGCACCCACACAGCCTCATAATGAGTGGAGTCGTTCCCCCCAACCAGGTGCCACTCCGTCCACATTATTCACACTTCTACCTTTTACACACAGCAGCTGTTCATCACCTAATGATGCTGGACCCAGCTACCAATGGAGCAAGGCAGACAGGGAGCTGTTCTCTCTCTGGCTTCACTTCAAACCAGACCATTTTCTTTCCTTTGAAATTGAATGCCATTACTTTGAAAGGTTATGTTTCAATCTTATTTTTTCACGGGCTTGTTTTCTTTTCTGCCAAATGAGAATTTCCATATATTCCTTTTGGCTTGTTTACTTGTTCCCCCTTTGTGTTGGTTTTATCTTTAATGTATGCTTTCCCACACGACATCTTCAGCCAATACGGCCTCCCTACAGTGATCTGACAGGCTCACAGCAGTAGTATCTTTATTTTCAAGCCCAGCTACTGATTATGTGGAGGCAGCTCGCCACAGTACCACTGGTATTTAGGGCGCTGGTTCCAATAAGAGGACATGTGAATTACTGTAGCATTTCATATTGATCATGGTGAGTGGCTCGCTAATTGGATGTCATGTCAAGGCAGCCAAGTGATGATTACTTTATACAATACAGCTTAATAAAAAAAAAAAAAAAAAGAAAAAAAAATTTAAAAATGAGGGTGCACATTTAGAAATGGTGAGTAACTCCAAGTGAACTGTTCTTTTTATTTTTTTTATATATTCCGCTCTGGATGAAATATTTTTCTGTGGCACTGTAGGCATCAAGCCAAAGCCAGTCAGGGGTAGAGATAATTAACTCCTACACCAGTGCGTTATGAAACCACTTTTTTTTTTTCCCTCCAAAAGCGTTTGAGAAAGTAATTTTTTGTTAATCATGTCAGTTCTTTGTTGAACCATCCAATTAAAACAATGAAGTAAAAGAACTAATTGTGAAATGAGGAAAAAATGAACTCACACTTCAGGCGAAGACAAAAGAAATGCAACAAAGAGCTAAATGTGACAATTGTATTAATAATTATGTTGAATAGTTTAATGGCCCCATCAAATTACGGCAAAATGGCTGTAATTTCTATAGTGTGCTCTGTGTGGATACAGTCATCTTAAAGCTAAAGCTGCTTGTCTGTAGCACCATATCAGTGTTAATTTTACTTTCAGTTTGGATATAATTAGTAGCCACCTCAATAATTAGTGCCTCAAAACTCTAACAGACTGAAAAGAGAAAACTACTCCCTTCTGTGAAGTATTTACTAAGATGTATCTTTGTCCATCAGTCTTTCATGTCTCATGTTTCATTCAGTTGAAGGGTGTTCAAGGCCTTGTTGTGGTGGCATTCGACCATATATGCCGACAGTGAACAAAGTAACCACGTAGGCAAATGAAAGTTGCAGTAGACGCAGGAGGCGAAGCTGCTGTGAATTCACTTTGCCAGCTTCCCTGCCACTGCAGCAGATGCAATATTTAGAGGTCAGACCCTGCCCGGATGATCTCCCCCACCTCCCCCCCTCCCAAGGTATTCATTATTAAATCAGATACGCAAGTTAGCTTCTAAAAGGTCAGCTCACCTGTCGGTTTGAGGTGGGGAGCTTTTGATTTTCAGGCGGAAAATAAGCGTCTTCATCCGCATTCTTCACTATCCTAGCGAGCATGATTTGCACTAATGTCAAACTTCTCGGTCTATTACCTATAGCTGAATGGCTGAACGACACTTTTCGCAGTGGTGAGCCACTTACAGGCCCAAATGGGGTTCTCTTCGAAATTGGCCAGGCTCACCGTCCCTGTCCTCTTTTCCCAAATGTTGCACTGGGCCATCTTATGAATATATTTGGACTCCTCACAATCAAAACAGGGCATTAGCTGCAGTCAATGAGGCTCGACAGGTGGCAGAGAGAGGCGCAGGAGAGACTGATGCAAAAAGAGAGCCACAGATGCCGTCTCTGTTTAGATTTTTCAGTGATGGCTTTTCCAATTACAGAAACAGTAATTTGCTGTAAAAGGCTCCAGACTGCCGGGAAGGGTAGAATGGAACAGGGTAATTGGGGGTGGTGGTGGTGTGGGGGGCATTGCATGAGATATAATCCATATCACTCTCCAGTGGGAGTGAAGCAGCATTAGTCAAGCAGGGGGATCATTTGTTTTTTATAGTGGCCTCCCTCAACGCGCGGCAGATGCTGACACCACTTTAAACATCACTCAGGATGGGGAGTAAATGGCCTTTCTCTTGTCTTAGCTCCCTCCTTGTCACACTGTGTCTTCCGAAAGTGAACAAATATCCCCGGGTGAGCACCGGTTCTTTGTTGACCAGCCACAGGAGGCATTAGACTCATAGCACCTGTGTGTGTGTGTGTGTGTGTGTGTGCTTTGCTGCCTTACCACACACACACGAATGCAGGCCTCCAGAGCCAGCACATACTGTACTGAACCTGTGTTTTTGTTGTCTGTCAGTGCGGCCTTTTACCTTTGAAGTGTTGCTTGCATGTCCTGAAACGCAGCCATTCCTCTACCCCAGAGGATAAAGGCCCGTCCAGACCTCATGCATATTTAACATTCCCAACTAACAGGTGAGCAGAGGCACAAAGCTCTGCTCAGCGCCTGTGAATCTCTCAGATAGTGGATGATGCACCATCCACGTGTCCGCACAGTCTTGACCAGTCGGGCACAGCACACAGCAAAGGCTCTGAGTATTTTCAAAGATGAGCAGAAATGTTATGCGAAAAATATGTCTGTGTCAGTTTAGACTCATGAGGCTTTAAATGCTTTGATCTGTAGATACCGAGGGCAATCTCCCAGCTTTTGTTGCTAAAACCTGGTGGAAACAATTGGAGAATTAAAAAAGAAAAAAAACTCTCCGTTGGGGTGGCTGAGGCTCAGGTGGTGGAACGGGTTGCCCACTGATCAGCAGTGCGACCCCCACCTCCACCTGGCCACATGTTAAAATGTCCTTTGGTGAGACGGTTTGCTCCCAGCCACTGGGGATGCACAAACCAGTGCATTCCCAAACTGCCGGTCCCAAGCCCAGATAAATGGGGAGGGTCAGGAAGGGCATCCAGCATAAATACCCTGTGCCAAATCAAATATTCCAGGTTTGGCAGGGCCCAGTCTACCAGTGAGTAGATGATCCACTAGACCCCTACAGTGAGAAGCTGAAAGTCAAAGAAAAAAAAACCATTGCAGAACCAGTCCAAAGTCTTTAGGGTGGGCCTTTGAATTGGAATGGTGGCTTCCTGTGCTTACTACTGTGAGAATGGTATTGCAACACTAGCGTCAGTTTGATTGTGTCTCACTTCTCTATGTGTCGTCTTCTTTTTCCGCCATAAATTATAGACAATTACAACCAGTTTCCCTGGCAGGTGTCCTTTTCCTAGACAGACTCCACTTTGACTCTTAATTCCTCCGTTCTTATAAGCCAGGAAATTAGAACACTTTCATAAGCAACCATTGCTCTCTTGGCCTCTGCCTCTGTCATATTGTGATTATTTACCCCTCTGTGGTTTAATGGCTTTCGTAAACAGCTTAATAGAATTCAGCGCGGCCTTGGGATGCGTAGCGAAAGGGCACATGATTCACTGTCTTCAGTGTCCCTGCTCACACACCATGTGCCACAGTATAATCAAATATGATCATAACCAACCTGTAAAACTGTTGTCAGTCTCTCCACCCTCTCCCTCTCTCTCCGACTCCATTGTTTTCTTGTTTTTAAGCCTAATCGCTCCCTCACTCTGCACTGGGCATTCACAATGTAATTATATATGATTTACAAACAGCTGCAGCCATAATGGTGTATAAACAAATTACAGAACGAGGACCGAAAAAAACAACAGAGGAATAAAGAGATGAAGACAGAGAGAAATTGGCCGGCATCAGACACAGTCAGTGGTTTGGCTGCTTTTTGGATCATCGCTTTGGCTCTCCCTTCAACACAAAATGAGCACTCACGCTCGACATGGTTTACCCCTTCTGCACGCAGATATTTAGTTGTCTTTATGCCAACATTAAATAGGATTCTGCCTCTGTAATGCAGAGTGTCCTAGCTCCACTTCCTTCCTAATGTTCACATTCATTCAGAATTTCACTGGGACGCTGCACTTGCATAAGACTTTGCTCAATTGACCCCAGAGGGCCTAGATTTTCTCTCTCTGCGCTCGCCTGCAGCATGTAAAGCTCATTTTGGTTTTCTTCCAGACCCGTTCGGAGTAATGCCTTTTTTGTGATTCCACATGCCTGCTTTTTCTGTATATTTACTTGTCTTGTGATATGATATACATCTTTACGCAAATAATTTCTTGGCCATGCCTCTGTGGACGAGCACTCATGTGGACTTAAACCTTCACATGTGGGTGATGAGTTGCTGATAAATTTGTAACCCCAAAGCCAGTTCACCTTTGTCCAAGACGCTTGCACAGCAAATTGGACCTGTAAATCCCAACAGAGAGTAATGATAATGCATGAGGCACACTCTGCATACTAAATCAAATGCACCTTGCAAGTGTGGATGTACACGTAATAAAATACTCAGACATAAGGAAGAAAGGTGTATAAAATAAAAGCTGTCAGCTAACTACTCCATGAGGATGCTGCCTGAGTCAGGAAAGGCCTAAAGCTATCAGTGTGTTGCAAGAAAGGTATCTTTAACTCATCCTATTAGATTCTAATAGTTCCACACATTGATTTGTTTACAGCATAAGCATCAGGAGTTTATCATTTTTTACTGTAGATTGTTGTAATTATAGAAAACAGCACAGAAAGAGAACAGAAAACATGTTTTTAATGACTCCACGCCAGCAACAGCTATGGCCAGAAGCGTTATGTTTTCAGGTTATCGGGTCTATCAGAATGCCCTGAAGGAATTTCTTTAACCTTGGGGCAAACGTCCACTTGGACGCAAGGATGCACTGTTTAGATTTTGATGGTCAGAGGCCGCTGTGATCTCTGGTCTGTCCCATCTTTGTGAAAGACATCTTGAGAACGCCTTGAGGGAAGTCTTTAAATTTGGTACAAATGTCCACTTAGACTCAGTGAGCAAGTGATTAGATTCTAGTTGTCAAAGGTCAAGATCACTATGACCTCATGTCTCCTTTCATGACTACGGTATCTCAAGAATGCTTAAAGTGAATTTCTTTAAAGCGTTCACCTGGACTCGAGGATGAACTGATTTGACTTTGGTAGTCAAAGATCAAGGTCACTGTGACTTCACAAAACCTCTTTTTGGCCCTAAACCAAGAATTCAAACGCTAATTATGATCAGATTTTCTAAACTTTGGTTATTGGGCTTTTTAACTGCCATAGTTAAACAAAGGAGCATAATGTACATATGTACATATGATTCAAATAGTGAAGTGTTGATGTATCCAAAAAGTTGTCTTCACTGTGACCTCACACTTCTCTGCAAAACACTTGAAGCTCTCTATCACTCCTCCTCTGTAAAACTAGTCTCTAAGTGGAGACATTATTCTCTGGAATCAATATAGTTATAACTTCCATTTTGCTAAAAAGTACACTTAGTACGTTTTTATTAAATTCCCTCTGTTTTCACCACATATTATATAAGTGTGGGCAGACATGGATGTGAAGTAAACTGCAGCTTGAGTGGCTGGTGGAGGCCTGCAGCTGGAGATGGTAATTCTAGTTTTTTCTTTAAATAAAAAAAATGAACAAGCCAGGATTCATGTCAGTCACTAGATGGACATGGATTTATTGTTAAAGTGTGACTGGACTTGACTTGGAAGTAATTGGAGTGAATCTATGGGTCACAGCAGATCATAAATCAGCTTGTTAAAATTGCTGATCCATAACACTGCACTGTCAGTGCCCTTTGACTGCATAACCCCAGCAAGAGCCTGTATAGAGTCTAGGCTGTATTTCCTCACCACCGCAAAGTCAACCTATAGAAAAGTTACACTAGAACACACACTGAGCCCAACTTATTTTTATCAGCCTGCAGTGAGATACAGGAAATAACATCAGAGACCAAGTCGGAATCAGAGGGAACAAAACGAACTCTCAACATTTGTAACACAGGCTGCACCAAATATCAGCGTATCAGTGGAAATGAAGGCATCAGACTGTAGAGAGTTCATCAGTACCATAGATATATATTTGGGTTTAACACATTTGTCTCAGTTAACCATGTGTCTGTGTGTATCTGTACATGTCAGATATGCAATGCACGAATGTTTTCAGCTGCTCTATTTAAGGACTCATCCTAAAACCATGAATCCTTTAAACTGCAGAATCTTCTAGCTGGAGGAAACACGTTTTTTTTTTTTTTTTTTCTCTACCAGGGAACATTCTGTACAATCCCTGTCAGCTCTTTTTAAAAAAAAAACCTGAGTATTTTTCAGTAAAAATCTGTTTTGAAAAAATCAATAAGCGTCATTCATAGGCTAGAGGTAGAAATGAATGCCCTCAGAGATACTTCAGCTGGTTCAAAGCAAAACATCTGTGCTTGAGAAAACACTACTTAAGGAACAGTTCACCCCAAAATCCGAAGTATGTTTTTCCTCTGGCCTGGAGTGTTATTTATCCATGTACAAAGTTTTGCTGTTAGTGGCCAGGCTTTGGAGATATCAGCCGCATATTCTCTCAAATATAATGGAACTAGATGGTTAAAAGCACCAAAAAATGCATTTGAAAAGCTCAACAGCGATGTCTCTTTCCAGAAATCATGACCCAGTTACTCAAGATAATCCACAGAGTTTGATGTGTGGAGTTTCGTGTAGGAACTATTTTCTTTCCACAGCAGTACACCCACCAACCACATCACCACGCAGAAGGAAGCGTGCATCTATTCTACTCTCATCTACTCACGAGAGGCTCGTGCTTGTGAGAGTGTGGGATGTAAACATCAATGGCGTCCTCCTCGGCAGACCTCGAACTAAAGTAGGGTACAGTTTACATTTAAACCAGTATGGTGCAGATATGGTGGTCATATCAGCTCATCACCAGCTCATCAGGGCACTCTTCATGATGTGGCGTGTTAGAAGTTTAGCTCATTTCATGTATGATAAGACAGCGGCACCGCCATACAGTCAATCCGGCTTTACCATTTGCATGAATAAAGCATTTTAATTAGGTCAGGCTAAGAGACTCCATCCATTAGGGCTTCATGTGTGAATATATAAATATAGCAGGTAGAGCCCTCTTAAAGCTCATGTGTCATTTATTTGGTTCTCCCTGGACCAAAAGTGGAACATGGCCCAGGAAGGGAAATAAATATATAAGTCGGTGTGTAAATATACACACATAAATGCACACTCGTACACTCCGAGAAGGAAGTCACACGCTAACTTTTTTTAATTAGATTAATAAATCAAGGAGGTGGCTGCCTGTGACGGCTGTATGCCATTCCAGTAAGTCTGCACCAAGCCGCTGTGGCAGAGCTCGAGCATAATGATGTAACCACACCAACTCGGTGTGAATGTGTGTGCCTGTGTTTGTGTGTACCAGGCGAGGAGTATGGGAAGCAATTCATCTGACATGTTTTCCAAAAACTGCTTTCTCTACAAAACGCAGAGGATGAGTCTGTTTGGTGTTTATGTGTTGTGTGTGTGTATTTATACTCCTATTCCCTTCACTGCATTCATCAGCAGTTGGTGTAGCAGTGGGTGGCCAATGAGGTGTTTGGACTGCTCCCCCTACCCCTGCCCTGACCCCCTCCACAATCCAACTAGCTTTTCCTCCACACTCTAAATCCCTCCGTACCCTTCGCGGGTGTTTTTCTTTAAGTTTGACATCGTGCTAATGAAGGTTTCCCGTCTGCTGTTGGTTGGCAGCTGCTTGGCTGTCTCAGCACAGATAACCCTCAGAAAACAGCATCATTATTTATATTTTCTTGTTCTCCCACTAGCATAAATAATATTAGGTGTTACTGACAGCTCACCACAGCAGCTAAAGGAGCAGAGAAAGGTGTGTGTTTAGAGGTGAGGCTGTTCTGCTGCACTGCCTGCCTCCAAGCTGTTGTGTTTGATAGTACAGTAACATGCATAGTAAGCAGAATTTACTAATTTTACACTCAGACACACACACTCCGGATTTATGGAAGAAACCGGGTTAGTGGGAGAAATCATGTTAAGACGGGAAATCTGAGAATGTGTTTACCTGAGCTGCAATAACTTGGTTACTGTAATACCCAAATTTACATGCAGATGGTCTTGTTTTGTACCCGGTGCTGGCATATTCAAAGTGCATTAGTGATACACAAAGCTGCAGTTTGAAGACTTTTTTTTTTTTTTTTGTCTTGGTCGGAGCATTTGGGCTGATGGCACAGTGAGAGGACAGACTCTGTGGTGTGAGAGAACACCGTGTTTCCCTACTATTTGCAAATACTCACATTTTACAAATAGTCTGCTGCTCATCTGTGGAAACCAACTTATTTAGACTTATTCATCTCAGTGCCAGTTCAGTTTAGTTGAGTTTGTGTCTGTAGTAGTCTGCTCGTAGAGTATTTCATTCTGTAATGTTGTCTTTAATGTTTTACTTACATTTGTCCAGATTCAGGTATAAATATATAGAGTTTGCAGGTAAAGTGATCCATTTCTGGGGTAGGTCTCCTTCACATCCTCAGGAAAAAGTCTGTTTTCCCCTTACAAATATTTCCCTTTCTATATCCATCCATTGTTCTGAGTCTGATAGGTTCTGTTTTACACCAGTTTCTGCCTTTTTGAAGGTGAATCTCAATTGTTTTGAATACAAGGACACACTGCCACATCTTGACTGCTCTTCTTTGCAGCAGTGGTGATGATTTACCAGACTTAAGTCTTTGTCTTTCATAACATATTTGATACATTTAAAAACCCTGTGAGAAACAGAGTTGTGGCCAGGAAATTATGTATTTCCAGAAGAAATCTAGCTGTGTTATTTGGGCTTTTCTTAATCCGAAAACCTGGATTCTTGTGTACTTGAGCTTTAAGAAATCTGGTTACTGAAAAAAGACACTAGGCACAGTGAGAGGCTGTTTCTTTTTTGGTTTTACTGTTAGTGTGGTTAGAAGACTGGGGAAAATTGTATCTGGTAAGATTTTATTTTTGCCTCCATTGCATCTATATGTTTAGAACCAAGTAGGGTATTAATTTCTTAGTGCTGTGTACTGTATGTCCATATATATTTATGTAGTTTTTCAATTACACATATTTCCTTTTCTATATTTGTCCATTGTTTGAAGTCTAAAGATTGTTCTGTTTTGTGCGCCAGTTATTGCCTTTTGAATACAAAGATACAAGAATACACTGCTACGTCTTTTCAATTGGTCAAAATTCACCACTTTTTATATGGATGTCCAATCAGTGTTGATGAATGTAAGGCACAGTTTCGATATAAAATTGAAATTGGTCAAAATTAACTCTCAGTTTCAATAATCAAGATCGAAGACAGAATCAGTAATTCTCCCACTAAGTTTTTTGTTCTCTCCGTTCCTGTCTACATGTGATGTCCAAAGCATGTCAGAAGAAAAAAAAACGACAATGTGACGACAGAGTGTGGCTCACCGGTCATTAACCATCATAGCCATCAGTGCAAAAAAATTGTTCAAATCAAATTGGATTGTGACCTTAAAATTGAAAGTCAATGCAAATAGTAGATTTGGAGAATCATGACACCCCTAGTAAGTGTAGTCAGTTGAAGCAAAATTGGCTAAAACATAGCTTAAGGTGACAAAAATACTAATCTAACATGCCCCCTGACTACCCATCATTTACACCAACAACATCACTGTGACATCACTGGATGCAGGAAGAGGGGATTTTGCAGCAGGAGAACTGGGTTAATATAGTGCACACTGAGGAATTGTTTGCTGCAGTTGAGTACATTTACGATCAACACTGATGGGAAGACCCATATAAAAAGTGATCAAATTTCCCTTTAATGATGCTCCATCACTGAGGACCCTGGCCTACCCACAAAGCTGTGTGGTACATCTGTGGAAATGGCCCCTAAAAATACCAGCATGGAATTTCATTAGGGCAACTTTACCAAACTAGCTGCTGTAATTGCGTCTGCATACTTCATACACCACACCACACTCTGAGACACTCAGGAACCGTAATAGACATGCATGCATAAACATACTCTGCCATACACAAACAAATATACTGTACATATTACACAAACACCAGGAAGTGGCTCTCCTGGAGATGCACATATTTAGTGGCACTCACAATCAGCTTCCCAATTGCATCTGATGGGTACAAATCAGGCTGCCACTTACCGCAGTCATTGACTCCATGAAGCACTGACACACTATCTGATTTCTCCAACTCCCACCATATCGACAGCCACATTCTTGTCTTGAATGCACCATAATAGGTCTGCCGCGCATGATATAATGACTTGATAGGCCATGAAGGCCCATTGGTGAAATACAGCTTTGTGTAAAATGATCCAGCTCCTCCAACAGGGTCAAACCAACATTAGCAGCGTGGTGCTAATGGGCTAACAGCTACACAAACCACAGATGATTTAGATTTTTGGTTTCAGTCTCTAAAGGGCAGTTTGGAGGCTAACATGAGTTTTGAGCTGATGGGTTGTGGCATACCATTAGCACTGAAGTATTTAAGAGAAAAAACGTCCTTCAATAACATTGTCTTGTCTCCTTATCCCAAGATACAGTCGTTTATAATTCCTTTTGAGTTTGTGTGAGGAGCTGTTTGCTCTGCCAAGAAGTTAATTTATTATTTGTTTGTTCGTATGAACCACTTCTGTAAGGCAGTGATGCATTTTAACTGGTACCTTTTTTATAATAAACCATGTTGCAGCATGCAGTAAAGTAATAATCTTATTTTTTCACAACATAAGGGAGAAACTTGATTACGAAAAGCACTCACGTTCAGTTACAAAAAGCGTAAACAACCCTCTGAAAAGTGTACCCGTGCATAAGAAGCAAACTTTGCAAAGTTGCATCAGACTCCATTTCATTTACACTGCTGCTGCCTTTGGACCTGACCTCTGTCAGTCACTCCTCCCAGTCAAACCAGCGTCTTGCACCTCCCATTTTACACAATCACAGCTTATAAATCACAACTTCTCTGTTTAGAGTGAAATTAAAATGATAATAGAAGCAAAACAGCAAACACATCAGTGTCAAAGTGAGACGAAAACAGTCCCACAGTGATGTAATGAAATGCAACTTAAAGAAATGAAGGAAACCTCTAATCGCACTGGAATTGTAAATTGAGGTTTGCCTCCATCTCACTCATGTGGTGTCTTTATCAGGAAGCCAGTTGGAGAGCCTGATGGAGACTATGAGAGCAGAGATCGCTGCCCAGCCGCCAGTGGAAGGATCCTACTCTGCACGCCGAGGGGACTACTGCATAGCCAAGTTTGCTGATGGCGAATGGTAAGCAAACAGTCTGTTGATATTTAAAAGCCTTTCAGTGACTTTAAAGGAATAGTCTGGGTTTTTTGAAGTGGGTGTGTATGAGGTAGTAATCCATAGTCAGTGTATTACCTATAGTTGATGGCGGCCGGCATGCACCCGGTTTGGAGATGCAGCAACAGTACCAGTGTAGGAACCTAAGCAACATACTACTGTGGACAGGGTCAAGTACGTGCTGTATTTAGAATATTTACACCACCTTTACTGATGAGAAACCATATAGCACACTCTTCAAACCAACCAAACTCCATGGGTGAAATCAGTAAATTAACAGATGAAGGCAGTAACTCCTGGCTCTGAGTTTAGTTTGTTTGTGTTATTGTGTGATTTTGGTGAATCTGAACTATCCTTTTAAAACAGCAGTCACATAATAACACTAACAAACTAATAGATCAGTGCTGTAGCAGATCAGCAACTCCTGTATTTGCGACGTAGAATTACTGATTTCACCCATGGAGTTTGGTTGGTTTGGAGAGAGCGATATTTGGCTTGCATAATGGCTTCTGACTTCCTGTCAGAAAAGGCTGTCTGATGGCAAAGTGGTGAAAAATATTGTAAATATAGCGTACACTTTTTTTTTAGGGAGCTAAAATACCATTTGCTGCTGACCCTGTCCACAGCAGTACATTGCTTAGCTTCCGTGCTGGTACTTTATGCTTCTCCACACTGGGGGCCTGTCGAGCTGGTTCAACTGAATAGAGAAACCCCACTTTAAATGATCCAAATTATCCCTTTAACTCACTAGCAAGACTCTTTAATGAATCCTGAACCCTTTGCCCTAGTAGAAGTTACTTTGCAAGCATGACTACCTAAATTATGAAACTCCTCTACAGATGTGACATTTTACAACAGTTTGATGAGTGACATTTACATCAGACATACATGTTTGCATGTTTTTTTTTCCTCTCTCAAGAACACCTGACATTTCATTTTTACCCTGTCTCTATTTAAGC
Source organism: Lutjanus argentimaculatus (assembly GCA_034769285.1). Taxonomy (NCBI): domain Eukaryota; kingdom Metazoa; phylum Chordata; class Actinopteri; order Lutjaniformes; family Lutjanidae; genus Lutjanus; species Lutjanus argentimaculatus. The sequence goes on along the minus strand of JAWZSL010000029.1, from coordinate 476,395 downwards.
CTGTGATGCATTAACTGCAGACACCCACAGGGTGTAATTAGCTCACTGCCACTGCTTTGGCCCTTTTAGAATCAGCAGTCGCTTGACAGTAACGCACACACACATACACACCTTCATCTAGTCTCCTCACCGGATGTTGGAAGTTTACAGATGGTCATGGGGACAGATAAAAGTCACAGTGATCGAGGGAGGGAGAGAGGGTGTCTATGTCAAGAAGGTGACGGCGAAAAAAGATCACGAAACTGATTAAAAAACCAAATGTTCCCGAGACGCAGGTGCTCCTCTTCTTCTCCCTCCATCCTTCACTCCATCCCTCTCTCTAGATTTTTAAGGGGCAAAACTAAAGTTATTCTCTTCTTGCCCCCGCCACCATTGCAAGTCAATGAGCATTTTAAACAGGCCATCTGTTGTTAACCTTCACTTTCTTCAGCTTTTCTTTGCATAGAAAAGTCTGTCTTCTTGTTACTTTTGCTGTAATCCTGCTTCAAGTGGCAAATGTCTTGAGATTTTGTCTTTTTTATTTTTTTTTAGTCATATTATTCAGCAAGCTAATTATGTTCATGTTCACATTGTTCCATGTCCATATCTTTGTATTCTGCGATGCATGTGGAATGTGGGCTTGTTTCATTAGGGGGCTAATTAGAAATCCGTCGCCTTTCAAGGCCTTTTAGAACACCACAGAATGAGAGTAAATAGAAAGGAAAAAACCTCTGTTCATCAGTCACTTTGTCTCTCACTCTTTATGTCTTCCTGTTAATCACTTATTTGGTTTTAACTTTGTTCTCTTGTCTCTTTCTTTGCCCGTGTGGCTCTAATTATTTGGCTTTCTACCGCTCTGCTTGGTTCTTGGCCAATTTGCCTCCCCGCTCTCGTTTGTCTGTCGGAGTCGAGAGTCAGACGAGCAGCGGTCAGATAAAGAGACACTTCCTGAATAAAGTCTGAAGAGACACATGCTTCCATATGAATTCATGAGTAGGATTTGGTTCTCACTCAGATTCTTAAAGGGATAGTTTGGATTGTTTGATGTGGGATTGTATGATGTATTCATTGATGGTCAGTGTTGGCCGCCCTCAGAGTGGAGAAGCAGAGGGGGTCACCGTCACTGAAGCTAAGCAATGTACTACTGTGGACAGGTTCACTGAGAAAAATCAATATCAGTTTAAGTCTACACAATATTTAGAATATTTTTACTGCTTTACTTAGCTGTCAGACAGCCTTTTCCAACAGGAAAGCGCTGTTATATACAAGCCTAATATTGTTCTCTCTAAACCAAACAAACTCCATCAGTGGAAATCAGTAATTTTACCTCTCAGAGCATGGGAGTTGCTGGTCTACTGCTGCCTCATTCAGTAAGTGCGTTTGTGTTATTGTGTGACTTTGGTAAATCTTAACGATTTAAAACAGTGATTCAAACTAACAAATAGAGACAGTGGTAGATCAGCAACGCCTCTGTTCTGTGAGGTAAAATGACTGATCGAGATGGCAATATTTGGCTTGGCTGTCTGATAGCAAAGTGAAGTGGTGAAAGTATTTTAAATATAGCTTACACTTAAACCTATATTGAGTTTTTTCATCTACTGTAGGAAATGCATGACTATCAATAGTTACCTCATACAAGCCCACAACAATCCGAAATATCCCTTCAATGTTGTGCTTACCTTTAATTTGTCACCGATCTGTCTGTACTTGTAATATCAAGTATATTTTGTTCAAATTTAGCTCACCAAATGTGGTGGAAAATCGAACCTCAAAGTAAAACTGCTCGGTTTTTGTCATTAGCGCTAATGCACTAAAGTTATTTGCTACAAGGCAAAAATGGGTTTAAATTTCTGTCCTTTATTGCAAAGAGGCCTCTGTGCAATTTTCACAGCCCTGCCGTGTCCTGATAGATCCCCTCTGTCCCCCCTCACTCCCCCGGCCTGCTCATCCTCTTCTGCTCCTCTCCCCCGATCACAACAGACAGATCCTCCAACACCTTCTCCCCAGGGAAATAAGCACGGAATCATTTACTCATCTCCTTTTCCTCTTGTGCCCTCTGTCTTCATCTCTCCTTCTCTGTGCTCTTTTCTCTCTCTCTCTCTCTCTCTCTCTCTCTCTCTTTCCCCCCACTCTCTGTCTTTGTCTCTCTCTCAATTATTCCTTTTCTGCTGCAGGTACAGAGCCAGAGTGGAGAAAGTTGAGTCACCGGCAAAGGTTCATGTCTTCTACATTGACTACGGCAACGTGAGTAACTTAGCTACCATGAATTTGACTGTGATACATCAGGGTTCCTACGCAGTATGGTATTTGAGTCATTCCTAGACCTGAATAAGTATGGAAAAAAGAAAAGAGTACGGATAAATATTTTTGTTACCACATTATTTCCTCTATTCTGTTTTCTGAAATATAAAACTTGGAGTATTTTCCCACGCACATTGCAAACATACAAAACCTGGGAATGTCCTCAAAATAACAGGCCTGTGTCATACCTGTGTGTATTCTTTTGCGTTTGACCAGTTATGCAAACTACTGTCAGAAGCACTAAACAATGTTTTAATGATTCTTAATTACAAAAGTTTCGATCAGTCGGGAATAGGCGTGGATTCAAATATTAATAGCTGTTTACACACTGTGGGGGATAAAACACTCAAGAAGCCCAATCCTCCTTTAACAATAATTCACTACATGTTCACAGTTGGGTACACAAGCTCATTAAATGAGCTGATGTAATAATCAAGATAATTGAATATGATGGAACAGTGGCATTAGAATGTACTAGAGACCATCAAATTTGGGCTCAAAAAGCCAAAATCTTCTTTCGGGGGATATGCCCATGGACCACCCTAGCTGGGTAGTTACTCCCACAGTCTGGCTATTCCATATCTTCAGCAGATATTCCTTTCTTTGTAAGGAAAGCATAGCTTTATGGCTGAGTTCATCAGCATTTCCTCGGACACTGAATGCACAGGGCTGCACGATGTTGTGAGAATTATTTCAACTCATTTTGGGTTGTAGAATAGGTTGCTCCAGTTAGTTTACTTCCTGAGGCAGAAATGTTTGACAATGGAACATCGTCCAACTTTCTGCATAGAACGCAGCCACAATGAGAAAATGTTTTCCGAGGGCTGGCTCGACAATCTCAATTATGAAAGCCTGGCTGGCTAAGGATTCGAAATGACAAAAACGCTAGATATCAAATATGGTCTGAAAAATCTATAAAGTCTGAGAAAGTATGGAATTTTAAAATACAGATTGTGTAAGAACCCTGATACATGTCTTGAATGTTGCATCATCATCATGAAAACCTAGTGCTGTTGTTTCAAAAAACACACACATTAGCCATGTTTTGTGGCCAAACCAACAACCAGAGGGAATCTCTGATCTGAAGAGGGATTTCTTTCTATTTTTTGCACCTATTCAGACACCAGTTGTTTGCTTATTTCCACACTCAAAGCAGCCTAGCAGCATTTATGAATCCTTTCAGCTGGAGATTTTAGGACAAATATGATGCAGGCTTGTTTGTTTTGCCTTTATTGTTCATGACTGAAGCAAAGAGTGCAACTGAGTGTATCATTTTTATTCCTTTTCATGACGATGACAAAAGCAGAACTCCCCCTCTCTCTGGATCTCTCCCTCTTTTTTTTTTTTATTCTCTGATGACGAAGGCACTACATCCCTTGGAGTGCACTATTGTGTGTGTTTTTCTACCCACGTGCGTACACATGCTTGCATCACCAAGTGGCTCATGCAGCCAACCCCAGGGCCCGCGGGAGATTTCCCATGATGCAGTGGAGCGGCACAGTGTGTGACTGACCTCAGAGCGGGGTGACGGCTCAGGTTTGGCTGGCAGACGCGATGCGTCCTGGCATGTTGCTGAAAGTGTGATTCTCCGAGGCCGACCTGGACACACACAAAAAAAAAACGGAGCTGATATCTACCTCACTCTTTGTAGTTTTTGCGTCATTTCAGGTTGAGTCACTCTGGCCTTGATTTCATGCCTCTGTGTCATGAGTGGGTAATATTTGCCACCTGTCTCAGGTACAGGTCAGTGGCTGAATTATTATGCGGTCGTTAGCAAACACAGCAGAGCACTTTTGTCTTTCATTTTTAAAGCCCACATTTACAATGCTGTCAAAATCTAATATGGCGTTGATAAATCCTAACGTTCTAATCCATAATAAATGTTCAAGGTATTCTCTGTCTAGACTGTACAGTCCAATGAACACATTAACCTAAGATATGGGGGTCATTAAATTAACTCCCCACTTCTAACGGCCGTATTTGTCTGACTTTCCATCAGCGTGTTCTCCCTTTAGGCAGCTCGCGGGTGATCAGTGATTGGTCATTGCTCACATTGGCTTTATACCTGTCAGAATGTATCAACTTTATTGCTTCATCGCCTCATATCAGTGAGACATGGTGCATACTTTTCAAATATAGCAATGTGACTTTTGTTTAAATTTGGGAAACAAGCCAGACTAGAGCAGGAGTTCCCAAACTTTCTCAGCGTGAGACCCAAAAGAAAAATTTGGTGCCATGACATCAACATTTATGTCAGAGATATTTTACATTGAGCAGGTCTTTATTGCAAAATAAACCCCAACAAGGTGACACTGGTCTTTAATCACCCTGAAGGGGTTTTATTTTGCAATAATGACGACCTCACTGTAAATTATTCTGCTTATTACACGGCTGCTTAATAAAAATCAATCATTTGGCACAATATATTAATTTAAAACTACATCCATGGAACACAACAGTTCAATTTAAAATGTCTATGAAATGCATTTATTTCATTGTAAAAGTACAAAACGGCGATAATCAAATTGTTTGGCACCACCTCATAATGAGTTTTTAATTTGAAATGGATACAGGAAGTTTTAAATTTGTATTCATGGTGTAATGCAGTGGCTTCAACAGGACCAAAACAAGGTTTCCTGCTAAAATATTGTAGCAAACATAGTAATAAAACAATAAGACTCTTGCTCAATACAGGTGCTCTTGTCCTCCTGTCCTTATTCAACAAATAGCCCCAGCAAACCAAATAATGCCAAATGAGGCCCAATTACTGCCATGTCTAGACTAACAGGCAGACTAAACCAGATTGTGAGAAATCCTGTGAGCTCTGGAGAAATTGTACACAAAACATACATTGTCAATTAATTAATTTTTAATCTGTTAAATTCCTAACAGTGATTAATGATTAACCATTAACACCTGTAGTTGGTTTATGTTGTTAGCCTAATTGTAATTTTTGTATTGGTTTATAGTTGGAAGTGAGGTTGTTAACATTTCTTGACTTGGCTATATTTTTACCTCTGTCCATTAAGGTTGTTGCTCCTTGTGTTGAATGTTATTAATAGGTCGATGTTGCTGAGAGATGTTTTCTGTCTGTCATACCACACTGCCGGTCACTATTTGAGGGAAAGCAGTAGTCATTTTGCTCTGCCAATTGACTAACCTGGTAAAAACAGGTCCCTGACCCATTTTGGGTCCCGACCCTAAGTTTGAGAAACAATGAACTAGAGTGCAATGCAGAGCACTAAAGATGATATCGACTTCATATTGTCTACTGGACTGTAGATCCTAAAGCCTTAAAACTGAACTTTAGAGGTGTTTTATCAGGTTGTAAATCCACTAGAAGTATATATCATGTTTCATCATGATACAATATTGTAATTGTATTAATTCTTTAATGATATGATATTTGCTGTTATCAGAAAATCTGCCATGGGTATGATTTTGATTTGATTCAGTCAAGACCAATTGATCGATATCAGACGATATCATATATCTATTTAACACATTCAGTTACATTTCTCAACTCACAAAAGGCAACTAAATACAATTCAACAATTTTATGACTCTTCCAGACATTTGTGATACTGACATGCCTTGGAAATTTCAGAATAAAGGTTTATCTTAAAGATGACTGTATATATCCCTATGTTCACTTTGCATCGATGAAATTGTACAGATATTTTCATCCAAATCGATGTATTGTTACACCGCTTGTAAACACATATTAATAATATCACTGCACAGATCATTATAATTTGTTTGTAAACAATCACCATTGTTTACAAACTGGCACGTAGTGTTGCCTTTTCTATTATACTGGTTTTAGTGTGTTTACTAATCTGACAACAGTCTGCTGACTATCAACTTGACTTCTATTGTCGTCTTAACTCCTAGCTTTTAGCTGAGCTAGAGAGCAGATGGAGCTTAGTGAAAGGGCCTCAGTGCTGCTGTAGAAACAGCTGTGAAATGCTTGGTAAGGTGACATATACAAGCATGCAACCCTTAAGCTACAAAATGGCATCTGTCCTTCTTTCACAGTTGTAAACTATCATCGTTAAAGTGACATACTGATTTCAGAATTGACTCAGAATCATGCGAAAATAGAAATACATTACAGCTGGGATACAGGATGGGTTTACAGCCTGAGTACGCGCTGTGTTTTGTTTGAGGATGTCCTCCACTTGGAGAGGCATTTGATTTGAGAGAGATGGACTCTGTAATGTCAAATATTCAGAAAGTAAACTTTCATCACCAGCTTTCAACAACCTTGTTACACGTTTGTTTTATGTATCTGTATCGTGACTCAACAAGCCAGACATTTCCGCCTTAATCTCTGTTGGCTGCCTTAAGTGGAGCTGCAGCAGACGGATGTCTCTGTCATGTTTGCTTAGATAGAGTCATCATCACAAACACACTACAGTATTTGGACTTTACTATTGATAATACAGAAAAACAAACATCACTGTGTCTGTGTGGTTGCACAGAAAAGACTGTCTTTGAAAGTGTTCTACATCGGGTCTGACTTCTGTCCTCTGTTCATCCTCCCTCAGAGAGAAGTTGTGTCGTCCACTCGTCTGGCTGCCATCCCCCCTGCCTTCAGCACCAGGACCCTGCCAGCACAGGCCACCGAGTATGCCTTCGCCTTCATCCAGATCCCACAGGACGTAAGTGCACGGAACGAGCGCGTGTGCGTGCCGAGTTGGAGATATGTGTCGCAGCTGAAAGCTTCAAAATTAACTTTTGCAATATCAACTTCTTCAGTCTCATTTTCTGCCAGCTTTTGAAAGTTGACTTTCCTGGCAAGACATAAAAACTGTTTGAGTTTCACTTATCGCATGAGGTGATAAGTCTGTAACTGACAGACAGGGTCGAGTTTTCATTCCAAGCAAGCGTGAGTGAAAATTATGCTCATCCATAATGCATGTAGAACAAAGCAGACAGAGCGATGACAAACGTTGGGCCATTGATTTACTCGGTTGCAATAAATTAGAGAATAATTGACATAGTAGCAGAGAGACATTAATGTTTTATGAACAATTTGATAACGCAAACTATATTTCTTCAGCAGTCCTGACTCCCACACATCCTATAGATGGATACAAACCAACCATATACTTCATGTGCGTGTGTCTGTGCATATAAATGTCCTCTGATAGCCGAGCAGCAGTTACTGTTTTTTTCTGCAGCCCTAATCTTCTTGTTTACATCCGAGTGTGTTTACTCAACCTCAGTTGACCGCTTGTGTGCCGTTTGTCTCCGTGCGTGTGTGAGTGACTGTGTTTTGTGTGTGTCAGGGGGTCAGCTCATTGGTAGCCTCCTGAGCTGGCAGCATCCTGAATAGTTTGTGCAGATAAAAACATGTTTTCTTTTGGTATGTGCCCGATTGGCACAGCGCTTAAGCCCCGTCTTTAATTGGTTTTGTGTGAGTGTGCATTCGAGAGTGTGTTAGTTTAAAGGCTATTTGTTCCACTTAGCAAAGATAAGGTGCAGAGCATTTACAGGTTTGTAATGTCATATATTCCTATAATTAATAACTACTTTCCACTATGGACATTGTTTGTTTGCTGTTATTTTAGATAACTTATCTAGACTCGGTTTATTTTTTTATTTGTCAGTTTATCAGATACATTTGGCTGAAGTAAATGTAGTTTAATACAGTAGTGTAATAAATACTACTGACATAAGTGCTTAAGTGTTCAGTTTTGGTTGAAACTGTTATAGAAAGGTGTTGATACAACTTTATGGTCAGTTTAGTGGCTGTAGTTGAACTGTATCGTGTTATTCTGCTATTCAGAAATTTAACAGACCTTAGCATGCCGTAATTGAACAGTCAGAATTTAATGTTTAACAAAACTGTGTAGTAAGTGTTATTTTAATGCATTTCGTGGTGACCAGACACCAGACACCACCATATGTATAAAACTTCTAGCTAATCTTTGCACAGATCACAATACAGTGTTTTTGAGAATCAATGTAGTATCACAAAACATGATATTACAATACTCAAATGTGTCAGTATTGTCTTACACCCCTATTGCAATGCATAAATCTCACAGTGCCATTGGCCCAGCCTCAGAGCATCCCAAAGGTGCCTGTGGGAACCACTGACAGAGACTTTTTATTAAGGTCCCGTTCCATTTAGTTCAACAGAGCCTCTCCAGTAACAGCAGCACTCTGACTGTTTGACCTGAATGGAACATAGCCATTTTGACATGAAATCGTAAAAACAGGTGTTACCAGTGATACTAATTGAGGTTATCTATGGGACATGTGTATTAAAGCGTCACACAGTCAAAGCTGTATGTGTGTGTGTGTGTGCGCGTGTACGTACGTGTGTGTGTGAGCTGGTAGTGCCTGCATGCGTGCTGTCACCTGTCTCATGAGTCAGTGTCTCCTGAAGGGTGAAGTGGCCCATCTGTTGGTCCAGCCCAGGGAACAAAGGCATCACCCACACTTTACAGCCCCCAGTCACACACACACAAAGCTTTCCCACATGTTGGAAGCTGACACACACCTTACACCTCTCCGTCTCACTCTCTCTCTGTCACTCTGCATCTGTCTAACCCTGTTCCCGTTCTCTCTGTTTTTCTCTTGGTTTTCCTTTCATGTGTTTTCCGTCTGCTTTATCTGAAGCTTTTTACTGTGTCACTCACGCCGACAGCACGGTGCCTCACTTGTACTGCGCCTTTGCTGCTGCACGTAGGAAAGGTTGTTGCCTTTGTCTCACAAATCTGCCACCTGATGCCCTGCACAAAATGTCTGATATGGTTACATGGCTTAAAATCTTTTCTTTTTTTTTTTTTCTTAACTCCAGAATCCTGTCAGTGGGACAAGATCATTTTGCTACTTTTCAGTGCATTTTCTGTAAATGTTCCATAAAGTGACAATATCTTCAAAAACAGCGGATTAAGGTGCACTCTCACTATTCAGCTGTTTTTTTGGAAAAATGCTTCTTCCTAAAATATGTACCTGACAAAGTAGATGAAACCGTTCGTGTTGTCTCCATGGCATCCGCAGCAGTAACCTCCATCCGAGCAACAGCTGCTTCCACATGTTTAGCACTATTTAATCCAGTTTTATTATGTTGTGAACTCCTAGCTGCCTGCATTCAGGACACACTGCCACCTCTTTATTGTGCCTGGTCATCTAATTAAAGAAAGTAGTTGATGCCAAGAGTGCACTTGTAAATAACAGGAACAACAATATACATTCTATAAAAGAATGTCACACAATAAGCAGTCCCTCATGGCTGTCGCACAAGGTCCTGTCCTAGACTTTCTAATATATGGTGGAATCCGCTTCTGTGACGTCACCCACAGGTTTATGAAGCTTATAGTGTGGTGGCTCAAGCCACCGCCATCTTAACAGTACCTGGCCTTGCTACAGTACCTCCCTGCGAATCCAAAAAGTGCAAAGTTGCTGCAGTGTGAGTGCACTTTGTTATGCTTAACTTTAAGCCTTAATATAATTCAAACAAGTGAGTTATATAAACATTGACCTCCTACATTTGCCATGATGGGGAGTTGGTTATAGAGACCAAAACTGTTTATGCACCAGGCTGCAAAAATGTTTGTTTCTGCTGTAAAGTTGGGCATTTTAATATGAGGGTCTATGGGGGATGGAGTCGCTTTTGGAACCAGCCTCAAACGTCCATTGGAGGAACTGCAGTCTTTAGCACTTAAATGATGACTGTGCTCAGCCCCAGACGGTACTGCTTGGGTTATACATGTTTCCAAAAAGTTTGTTTTTACTCATTTGCACGAACATCTACTTTCTCATTAGCAGTCATGTTAAAAATCCACTGGCAGCAAGAGGTTACTTTGATTCTTGGCTAAAGTAAAATTAACTGGATAAGGTTGAAAAACACCCCCAACACCACACATCTGCACTCCATTTTTAATAGTAAATTTTCAAAATTTTTTTAACCACATTTCATCCATTTAATGTTCGTGAATGTGTCCATAACATAGTGTATTGGAATCTTTCAAAGCCTGCAATTACTTAGATTGATTAAATGTATTTTTATTAATTGATCACACATTTCTTGATTTAAATCAGATTTTTTTTTCTTGCATAAAAACAGTATTCTAAAGTTCCTGTAAGGTTGCTATGTCTCAAAAAATTAAACTAATACATTTGAGAAGTTAAGTTTAGTTTATCTGCACAATAAAGATGAAAAAAAAAAAATACCACCAATAGAAAAGACTGTACATGTGTGCAGGAGAGGAAAGACGACTGAAAGGCTTATTCTGAGTTTATTATTGGTCAACAAAACAAGTAAACAACAAACTATAAAGAACACATAACACAAACTGTCTGTACAGAGGTATTGAAATGAAAAGAAAGAAAGAAAACAGATCTAGAATAGGTATGTGCAGCCGACAGAAGAATCTTGCCATGAGGTTCAAGGTGAGATGAACCTTACAGTTCTTGAATAGAAAAAAGAAAAAAACATTTATATTCCCCAAAGAAGTTATTACAAAGAAAGTAATTTTTTAAGCCCTTATCTACCCAGCTGCACATCCAATCATATTGATGTACAGTAAGTAACATGCTGATATTTTCCCCTGTTCTTAACACATTGAACCAGGTCTGTTCTGCACATATGGCAGACAAGAGCAGGTCACTTGGAAGGCTCTCATTAATTTTGCATTTCCCCCTCACGAGTGTCAAAGCATTCTTGTTCTGTAATACTCGCTCTGCGTTTCTGTCTCATCTCTCCTCCTGTGTCGGCTGTCTCCTCCTCTCTCTCTCCCCCCACCGTCCCCACCCGCCCTCCCTCCCTCCCTCTCGCCCTGAGCTCCCCTGCAGCGCCTGTGACAAGTTGACCAGGGGGAGAGCGGGGACAAAAAAGGCCCTTAGTTTTGTGCCTTGAACAAGCTTCCCTGCCCACACACGCTCGCACACGCACACGCCAGACACGCACATACCCAAGGGCGGCTAGCTCGAAGGGGGTTGCCATGGAGACAAGACCAGGGCGAGAAAGAAGGGAAGCGGAGAGATGGATGGTGTAGGGGAGGGATGGATGATGGCCAGGGACTGATTTTTTTTTGTTTTTTTGTTTTGTTTTGTTTTTAAGTGTCTTCTTCCCTCTGAAGATGCAGCTCCCTTGTTTTTATTTTTTTATTTTATTTATTTATTTTATTTTTTTATTTTTTGCCCTGACTGCTGGAGGACGTGAGGTCAGGATTGCATTGCAGCTGTTCCACCTCCTTTTCCACCATGTGTTCAATCAAACGCTGCCCTTTCGCTTTCGAGAAGGTTAGAAATAAGAGAGAGTGAGGTAACTAACTGAAGAAAGAGAAGAAAGGGACAGGGTGAGTAGGAGGAGGAGGGAGGAGGAGGAGGAGGAGGAAGAGGAGGGTGGGTGACAGTCAGACCATTAGATAGTTCAGGCAAACTAAAATCTCTTGAACTGGCTGAGTAGATAATTGCAGTGCTACACGACTGACAGATTACTGTGTGAGTGATCATGTAACTAATCGATAGGTGAATGAATGTGTTCTTACTCACAGGACAGGGGCTTTTTGTATGTTTTGTTTTGTTTTTCCACTTGACAGTTTTCTTTGTGGTTGCACTTCATTGTGCAGTACACTAATAAGACCTAACAGGCTCTACTTTGTGTGAAATTAAACAAAAACTAGAAATAACGTTCTTTATTAGACAGTAATTATACCCTAATTAGACACCAACCCACAACAGTACATTAATAAGACATAACAAGCTACTTTGTGACAAAATTGACGAAAACTAGAAATACGTTCTTTATTAGACCTTTTAGACCCTTAATAGACTTAAGGGTAATTATGGACACATTACAACAGAACTGTACTGTAAATTTAAGTGTATTATTTCCACTGTTAAACCCTTATTAGACTTTTTTTAGAGGGTAATTTGGGACACATACCAGAACTGTACTGTAAACTAAAGTGAAATGTGTCCCTAATTACCCTCTAATAAATTTAATAATAATCTAATAAAGGGTCTAATAATGAAATATAATTTCTATTTTTGTCTAATTTGATACAAAGTATGGCTGGTTATGTCTTGTCAGTGTACCATAAAATAAAGTGACTGAAATTCATATGAACGATGTTCTTATCAGCCTCTGTATAGCATGTATTTGTGTGTGTGCGTGCATATCTGTTTTAGAGACATCAATGATAACATGCTAATTATCCCTTTCACTTTTTTCCCTCCCTTTCTTCCACCCTTCCCGTTCTCTTCCATTATCTCCTCAATCTTCCACTTTTTTTTTTTTTTTTGCTGCGATCCCACCATCCATCACCACCCCATTTCCTGTCCTCCTTGTGCCTCCTCTTTCCCCTTCCCTCATCAACCCCTTCTTCAGGAGGATGCCCGTGCAGATGTGGTGGACTGCCTTGTGAGGGACATCCAGAACAGCCAGTGCCTGTTGAATGTGGAGTACTCGGGCGCCACCTGCCCGCTTGTCACAATACAGTTTGGGGACACCAAGGAAGACGTGGGCCTGGGCCTGGTCAAGGAGGGGTTGGTCATGGTGGACGTGCGCAAGGAGAAGCACCTGCAGAAGATGGTAAGTGAAGAGATAAGATATACGGTTGCATAGTAAGAAAAAACAATGTCAGTTCAGCTTCAGAAGGCCTAAATTTGAGGCTGATGTTGAAGCGTCTTGTTGCCTTTTCTCTCCGTGACTGGATTGGTTGTTTTTAGGCAACCAGCCCAGAGTTTTTGACGGCGCCAGTTTTTTCAAAGTCATCCACCCACAAGTCCAGCAACCTGACCTGTGATTAAACACAGGCACATAGTCACTGAATTGTATTCCTGGAAAAGTATCTGTCATTGGTGTAGCACCTGTGCTCCTGCAGCTGTTGATGCGTTTCCTTGGCAACAATGTGCCTCCCTTGCAGCTATGAAAAGCTAATAACTTTTGGCACTTCTTACAAGCAGCAAACCCACTGACAAAGTTTTTTCAGTCTCTGATCATACCAAGTTTCTCCCAAATGTCTGACTTGGCCTCCAACAATGTGTTGTCCACAGTTTGGTGTTCTCCACTGGTTATTTTTGTCTCCCATTCTATCATCCATTTTGATATACTCGCTAGCAGCTAGATTACATTGCTGTCAGATTATTTGGCTGGATGTGATGTCAAAGGTTGTGTCGTAGGCTTTCACAATACAAAAATCCTGGTGATTGATTAGGCTTGATAATATTAGCTTATTTAGATGTTAAAAATACTTCACAAGCATTTTAATCCCTGATTTTTCCAGAAAAAATTAACACATTTTTGTTCTCACTCGCTGCCCACCAGAATTTAGTTCATTTTTACCTGTGCCTATACCCATGAATTTATATAAATACCATTTTTAACCATGACACACAACTTGTTGGGGGTTACCCAGCTGGTACCTGCAGGTGCCTGAAATGGTGCAGGACTCTGAAGTGTCATTAACCTGAACAGAGAAGTGCCAGTCACTTTCTCTGTTCAAGTTAATGACACTTTCTGGTCTCACCAGGACTGAGTGTGGCAGTCACTGCGGTACAATGTAGATTCGACTTTCTGTTTAGTGTGAATTGTCACTTCGAAAACAATGCTGTCTGACAGTGATTTGTTGTTTGCACTTAGGATGAATTGTTTGAATTGTTGTTGTACTTCCACGTGCTTTAAAAGTAAGGGGCTGTCTGTGTGAATTTACTGAAACCGGTCAGTTAGAGACACATCATGTCATTTCAGGTACATTTTGGATTGATTTCCCAGCTGGACTCTGACTGTTGTTTGTGCCAAACACCAGATCAGAGTATCAGTCTTTCAAAATACGTACTTTTCTCTGCCTACTTCTTGTTATTCAGTGGCTCACAGCGCTGTCGAAATGCACAGTATGGATCGATAATGGTGCCACTGCTGTTCTAAATAGACAATGGCTTCGGTTGATCAAATGGTAGCAGGTGCTACTTAACTTGAAGCACACGTTAAATGTCTACCTTTCTTATTGGCAAATGGGCCCCTTGTGAATCATTTAATGTTAAAAGGTCCATACACCGACTATGTCTTTCTGACAGTCCAATAATTACCACATTTCCATGCTAGCATGCATCTACCCACTCGTTTCCATCTCAGTTTGTCATGTATAGATTCTTTTTGATAAATGAAAGCGAGCACTACAGTAAATGCCTGTAGGTTTTTTGTAATGTGAACACCGTGGCACAAGAAACACAATACCTCTCCTCGCTTGTCAATCCACGGCCACACAATATAAACTCACACACCTCTGCAATTTGCCTCAGATGGCGGCCATTTTGTCAAACCATGAAGCGTCGCTCATTTACTTTTCGTCTCATTATGCTAATTTGCCCGGCAGACTCTGTACATGAAAGATAAAGAAAAATGGAGGATATTTATTCCTGCTGCAATTACTGCTTCCACACAACCCCAATATTAGTCACTCTGCTATTTATTTAAAAATTGAAGCGCACAAAGGGATGGAGAAATATGTCCACCAGAGTCTAATTCATTCAAAATGTATATTTGTATAAATTAGAGGCTGCTGGTGGGGAGAGCACATTTGTAAAGACGTTCTTTCTCACACAATTTATTCAGTCACACATGGGGACTCATTTTTGTCCACAGTGAACCACACCGATAAAAGCACTTCCCGCCTCACAGTCAGTCAATAAAGCACTGTGCATCATTGTAAGAGTGTTCTGACCTCTGACCTCTAAAGAGTAGCCGTGGACCATAATGCAGTCTCTGGGTAATGGACCCTATAGACACAAGACGGTGATTAAAACCTTCCAGCCATATGACTAATAGACTTATAGACCGCACATATTTAGGTTTTGTTGGCCCAAATGGCGTCTCTTTTGTATTCAACGGCTGTGTCTCTAGCATTTGCTTCTTCCTCGCTGGCTACAGATGAATATTTTGATCTGGCGAAAGCTTAACAAGCAGCAGTGATGCCAGTGTGCTTACAAGTGAGTGTTAAAGTAAGCTCCACAGCGTTCCTCGTAGATAATTCCACCCAGCTAGTCGCTTCAGCTTAAAGCCCGAACAACCTGAAGTGTGATTAGTCTACTTTTCAAGCCTCTAAATAGAGCAAATGTGCTTCTGTTTCATAGATTGTGGGTGTAATCGATAAACTGCAAGTCTGACATACACAGTAGTTGTTAGAAGTCAATTATTATAGCTGAGGGATGTATGAGTGTAATGTTTGTTATATCAGACACAATATCTAACTGTGATGTTGGTTCCTCGTTTGGACTTAAAAGCTTTAAAGAGAAAGAGATGTTAATCATCTTGAACTTGATGCTACTATGTTGACAATCGATTGTTTCAGTCTTTTTTTTCTCATTACAGCTTTTTTTTTAAATGTTAGGATTTGCTACTGTTCTTTATCTTGTAATTTTAATATCTTGGGTTTAGTCAGAGAAAACAAGGTATTTAAAGACGTCACGCTGGACTCCAGGAAATGACAATGGGCAGCTTTAATAGAGAAGCACCGATTGCAATTTTCGTGGGCAATTTCTTTTAGAAGTCTGACCTGCCAATTCCAATTTTCTTTCTTTCTGCTTTGGTCTATACATTGCTGATACCAATAAAAGATGGCAGAGGCTGCTGGCTTGTGGCAGGCTCTGCATTCTCATTAGCTTATGTTTTAGTGGCTTTGCCTTTGCTAGCTTCTTCGAATTGGGCATGTTTAGCAGGGCGATGGTGTTTCAAGTGTCTGATTGAGTTTGTCGTTTCATGTTTGTTCTTTTACTGCTTTTTTGGCCTTACGGGTGTTACAAATTGCAAGCTTGATGTCTTCTTTACTCATGGTGAAGAACTTCCATGCATGACACGCTAGGATTCAGGCTCCAAACCAATTTATTTTTGGTGGAAATGCTCAGAATGGTTCAAAAATAAGGTGCTTGAACACAAATGGGGATGGTTCCACATTGGTGCAAAAGCCCTATTTGTGTTGCTGTGTGCATGAACCATCTTGGTGGTGTATGTGTAAATTTGGCCAGGACAAAATCAGACACTGATCACCAGTCATTATTCAGGGCTGATCAAGCTGAAAAATGGTAGATTCCAGTCACTAGCCAATCAATCAGTGCACCTTTAAGTTTTTAATTGAAGTATTTGCCATTTTATAAAAACAAAGCTCAGTTACTTGAGAAAATAATGGGCAGATTAATTGGATTGCAGCCTTAAAATGTAAAGTCTTTTCCTTATAAATCTAAACTACTGTGATTATTTGATTCTTTCAGTTTCACACATCCCTATTTGATATGCGCTTTTGGACTTGTATGCTGCTGTGGATGAATGCATTTGCAATTTAGTCTGTTAATTTGCTTCTGTATACCAGCTTTTATTTATTTTTTATTTTTTTGGACTCTACCAGAGTTGACCTCGAGTCATTTGTTTGCAAGGCGCCTTTCTGGCTCAAAGATTCATGAGCAACACTACAGCTGCTGCTGGTGCGACAACAGAAAATGTTATCTCTCAGCAGAGCCAAAAAAATGTTCTGAGATACAACCTTTTGTTGACCTCTGGATCCGTGCCCCTATTCTTTCCCTCTTTTATAGAAAGTTCCCCTCGAGCTTTTGATAGTGTAGTATCCAAGCTGGCTCACCCCGCGCTCTGTCTCTCCTCCCTTTTCTCTCTTCTCACTCATCCAGACTATCAGCCTCCTTGTAAAAGTGACTTTTGTCCTTCCTATCTGCTCCATTTTAGCTCCATTCTTTATTCATTATCCATTCCAGGGATTGGAACATGGTCATTGTAATCTGTACTCTAGTGCTAAGCATTGCGTAACAGATGGGCTGTAATGTTCACAGGCACTTCAGCGACTATCAATAGTCAGTCATAAGTGCACTGAAGGTTAACACCAGTCTTTGATGGTGGCATTGTCCCAAGAGAGACAGAGCAGAGAGGGATATTCATCCATTTGGGGATTTTAGTTCTTTTTTCAAGAGCATTTCTGCCTTAAGCCCTACATGCACTGATGCCCTGTATGCGCACCATATGGATAGCTATTGTTGTGGCAAAACAACAGTATCATGGCAAAGGATAAACAGTCATTGTGAAAGTGTAGGCAAAAAGATGATCATATGCATGCCAGCTGCTGCTCTCTGATTGGAGGGAAGTGGGATATTAAGAGGGAGGCAGGGGCAGAGGAAGTACGAGGTGGGTGGACAAACAGTAAGCCAAATTACAGTATGATTGATGTACTGTACTTAGCGAGGGGAAACTTACAATGTGACCCAGATGTGTGGATGGACGATAAAGTGTGGGATTAAAGCACAACCGACCTTTTGTCCTACAGAGTGGAATGACCTGAAAATACAGAGCCTGATAGGTTATGCCATATATATGAATGTATAGATATCCATTACACATACTTAACGTGCCTACACTGACAATTGAGCAGATTTAATGTCATAAAGTTTAATCTGCCATGCATCTGTCATATCACATGTGCACATGTGTTGTTTATGAGGCTTTGATGTTTAGATTATCATTTGTGAGTGATAGCATTGATTTATCACCAGCGCAGCACTGTAAACATTATGTACTTTACATTATATACAGTAAGGCTGCAACTAACGATTATTTTCATTGTTAATGAATCATTCACTGGTTTATAAAATGTCAGGAAATTGCAATAATTTCAGCTTTCTACCTCATAATTTTAATTTATTGAGTTATAAAGTCATAGAGGAGTAAGGAAACCAGATAATATTCATATTTAAGAAGCTGAAATCAGAGAATTTGTCTTAAAAGATGTGTGAAACCGATAAATGGATTATCATAGTAGTTGGAGATTAATTTAATAGTTGACAACTAATCGATCAATCAACAAATTGTTGTAGCTGTAGTATACAGTAGCTGCAGTATTTCAAGCACCATGAGCCTTTTTTTTTTTTTTTTTGCTACTCTTGCTACTCTATTTTCTCACGGAGACTGCATCTCTGTCATCCTACGGAATCACATTACCCATCCCTTTGTTCCTCTGTCTGCTCTTCCTCTTTATGTGTCATCACTCAGGCATTTTAAATTCAGGTATAGAGCTTGAGAAGGAGCTTGAGATTTCTGCGGAAATGCACTTTTATTTTATCATTCCCTAAGGCACCGTACTGCTGCTGTAGTCTGTAGCTTGTCAGGTACATGCCATCATCATGTTAGTTTCTTAAATGAGCTGTTAGCAAAGCTCAACAGTAATAGTTGCCCTTGGCAGCAAGATTTAGTGCAGTGTCAAGCATGTCATTTGGTCTGATTGCCTCTGTTGCCAACTGCTGTTCTTGAGTTGGAAAAGAAAATCTGCATTTCTTCCCTTCGGTATAAAATCCAGCAAATGCGTGAATAAGAGTGCATTGATTTTCTCCATCACAAATAGCGAGGATGAAAGTAAGTGTGGAGTTTGATCAATAGGGCATCAGCAGGCTCAGGAAGGTACCGATATTCACTCACCTAAGCGGAGAGAAGTAGAAACTCCATCAAAACTCAGTATAAGTATAACTTATAATGTCAGTGTAGTTATATTTACGCATTATCTATGGAAGCCAGTAATAGAAAAATATCTGCATTGCAAGTCATAATTATGATATTAAAAGTCAAAATTATGAGATAAAAGATCAGAATTATGAGATAAAAAGTCAAAATTACAAGTACTTCTTATGAGATAAAAAAAGACGATAATAATAATAACAACAATAATAACAATAATTTACTTTCTGACTGTGGAAATCTGATGTTTTCAGATCACAGATGACAAAGAAAGGTGTTAAAATGTAATAAATTATGATAAAATGTAATATCAATCTGGTAAAATATACTCATGTCGGGTGATATAGGGATTTAGTGTGGTGTACTGGACTGAATCTGGTTCGACTGATCAAAAAAAGTTGAAATTATGAGATAAAAAATGAGCAAATATCATTTTGTTGTTCAACCTTTTATCTTATAACTTAGACTTCATAATTATGCCTTATCACGGGAATGTTTTTTTCTTTTAATTTTGGAAAACGGCTTCTATAATTATCCCTCCAACCATAAACCAACCAAATATCACAACTCTGTCAACCAGAAAGTGGTGAAAGTTTGCCAAACTTGGACTGTAAACTTCCTGTCTGTGTCCACACTAGCTGTCTTATATTTTACACCACATTTAGAGTTCTTCTCTCCTGCTCTGACCTCTGGGACTCACACACACTGACTCCATGCCTCCTCCACCTCCAGGCACAGTAGATATACTAAGCCATCCTTAAATTGTCCTGGCACCATCAACTATCTGCTGCTAGAATGGCACGTTGCCACACTGGCACACACTCACTCACTGAAACACCTTCTCTCTCTTCCTTCATCCCTCTGAACGTCTCTGCGCTCTTTGTTCAGAGTCTGATTTCTTCCATTATTTCCTCCTCTCCTTCACATCATCTTAAATCTCACCAGTGCTCCCCTCTTTGTCATTTTTTTCTTGTTTACTTACCCTTGTACTCTCCATTCCTCTTACTCCTCCATTTCTCCACCTTCTGCACATCACTCTGTCACTCGTCATTATTACTTTTCCCTTCACTCAGACATTCACTCACTCATACACCCTTCCTCTGCTCCTCTCCCTGTGTTCTTTTTTTTTTTTTTTTTTAATTTTAACCTTTGCTATTCATGTTATCAAAACTGAGCTTGAGCACTTCATTTAAATAGTGGTAGGAAGGCAGCTCATTTGACTTGTGCGTCATTTGCATTTTGTCTTTCAGTGCTATGTCATGATGAACAATAATCCCCAGGAATTAAAAGTGGAGAGGCACTCAGATCAGACCTGGTATTGGCCTCATAATGAGCTGTGATTTAAAACGCTGTTATGTGCAATTATTTGCAACTTGCATCAGCCGATCCTGCCCTGTGAACCCACACTGCCGTGATAGGGAGGCCTGTCTTTTCTCATTTTATGTGAAGGCATACAGCAGAGACACAAACTGTGGTGTGTGTTTCAGTAGGCCAATATTTAAAGTGGCTGTATTCTGCTCATATTCATACTTTTATTCAGGGTTTTTACTAGAACAGTTTTACTAGCTGTCATGTTCAGAAAACACATTTTTCTCATAGTGGCTGTAGCTGCAGCACCTTCAGCCTCTGTCTGAAACAGTCAGTCAGCTCCTGTCTCTTTAAAGCCCGATTAAGACGAGAGCTGCAATGATAAGTCAATTAATAGATTAGCTGATCGAAAGGAAATTAGTTGCCAACTGTCTTGATAATGGAGTAATCATTTCAGTCATTTTTCAAGCAAAAATATCAAACATTTGCTGGTTCCAGCTTCTTAAATGTAAGGACTTGCTGCTTTTCTTTGTCATTGGTTCTGAGCTGTTGGTTGGACAAAAGTAACAATCTGAAGACGTCACTTTGGGCTCTGGGGAATTGTGACAAGCATTTTCACAGTCTTCTTTTTTTTCACATTTTATAGACCAAACAATTAATTGTAAAAATAATCATCAGATTAATTGATACTGAAAATAACCACTGTTTGCAGCCTTACTCCCTATACACACACCTTTTGTTTTCACTGTTTAATCAATACTAGAAGTGCAACTTAAGCAAGGAAGTCACTATCACTGTGCTCATTCATATTTTATGATGCGACAATTTATATCCAGCTACAAAAAAGCCTGAACAGCCGGCAGTTGGATTGGAAGTACAGAGAGTCGTTGCGATGGAGATGATACTCCATCTCATCTAGTCGCATTGGTAGGAGGTTTTCAGACCTTTGCAGAACGGTGCAGTGCAAGTTTCAATTCGTCTCATCTTGAATCTTTGGTCTTAAGGCCCCGAGCCCATTCCAGATTCTGTTCCTAACTAGCTGTGCATAATGCAAATGAGTTACCATGTGATGTCGCCTCATAACGGAACAAAGGCTGGAATAAAAACGAGGTGTTTCAGGCAGTTGAGGAGGAGTGTTTTCAGTGTGAGTGGGGTTGACTTTGGTCTTTGTGACTTTGCTTAATTTTGCATGCACAAAAAAAGCAATATGACATATTAAAGGAAAGCAAAAATCCCCAAAAGCATCATGTGGCTACTTTACAAGAGAAAGTGGAAAAGGTAGAGGGCTCAACAGACATTTTTCTTTCTACCTGATTGGCTACAAAAGTAATAAGTGCCTAGAGCATCTATCTTTGACCAACACACAGAAACTCACACCAGGCGTGATATTTTTTGGTCGCAGATGAGCTGAAATGAGTCTGTCATGACAGCTCAATTGGAAGATGGCTGTGTGGTTAGAAGCACTATCTTTTGTGCTCTGCTGCTTCTCACCAGTGTTTTCTGTCAGCCGCCGCAAAACAACATGACTGATTCCAACTCTGGCAGGCCACCGGGTGCAGCGTCTCGCCCAGTCACCTCGGCTAACTGACATGGGAGCTAGCCCCCAAAGTGCATTAGGTTACAAGCTAATAATCTCCTGTTTGCTAATTACAAGTCAATTACAAACACGGAAGTGTCTGTCACTCCCTCGCCAGCACAATTATTATCAATCACCAACAGTGACGGAGCTTTCTGTATCGACCTAAACCCAGTTTACTTTTTATTCCCGACTAAAGAGATGAAGATACAGAAGTGGCGTTCACACACCTTAAACAAATTTGGCAAAGATCTTTGTTAAAGTGTTAAAGTGTTGCACTACTGTATGTGGGTTGTGTGTGTGTGTGTGTGTGTGTGTGTGTGTCAGCAGAAGGCTATGGGGAAAACAGCTGTGAGGTGGCTCCCTAAGAGTTGAAAGCTGCAGATGAGAGTCCTGGAATCTTTAATTACCCAGCGACCCCCTGGGAAATGTAGTTTTATTTCTTCCTTTTATCTTCTCTCACTGTATTGTCGCTGTACTCACACCGAGGCATCGCTTTTCATGTGTGAACGTTGAGCAGAGGATTTTTAAGTAGCTCTGAGAGGCCACAAGGGCAGCCTTTAAGTGGTGGCTCACATGAGATGCAGGTATTATTTCTTTTCACATAAACCAGTGCACTTCTCTTACAGCATTCAATTACTTTTTTTTTAGAAGGGCCAGATTTGCAAAAAGTAAAGTGCCAAGGGGCCGGACGTTTACATTTCCTGTGTCTAGCCTATAAAGTTAGAAAATTAAATGTGTAAAACAAGTTACCTTTTTATCTTTTTATTCACTTAGTTTTAGTTTTCTCAATTAGTCCAGAAACAGGGAAAAAACAACACACCTTTGTAATCATAGATTAGAAGTAGGTTGTTGTTTTAATTCCGTTTGATTCTCCTAAATTCCCCCTGCTTAAACAGCCTGAGTTTAAAAAAAAATAAAAATAAAATAATGAACAACAGACATAACCATAATATATCATTAGCCTGATAAGAAAGTAATGATCTAATAAACAATGTAAACATCCATAATCTAATAACGTTAGCATGTTATTTAAAGAAAATCACAATTGTACACACATTTTTTAAATAATTATAAATGATCAAAGGTCCGGATTGAGGTTGTTAAAGGGCCAGATTCGCCCCATGGGCCGCCAATTGAGTGGGCCTGTCTTACAGCTTGCAGTTAGAGCCCCTCAGTGCAGTTGATCGCACAGCGGTTGCTTTGCATGGTAATTGCGTTAATGAGGGTTGAAGCTGCAGATGAAGATGAAATGGTGTGTTTAGAAGTGTAGTCACACCTACAGCTGCGTGTGGGGAAAAGGATCCATACCGGAAATCAGGAAGGAGGCTCACACATACGCAGGATGCCTCCAGGGATGGGTTGTTCCATTTATCAAAGTGCAATTGTGCTGTTTGGTACACATCCTCTGCAGTAAGGTGGCTCATGTGATGCAGTCGGCTGCTGCTGTCATACTGCAGCGGCTCTGGTTTGGACTCCGATGATAAGCCTCATGGGAATGTCGGTGATTCTGTGCAGTGGGTTCAGTGGAACAAAATGAGGCCTTGTGGGAAAACAATGTTTCATGTTATAGAACTGCTGTTGTCGCTTATGAGCTGTCCCCGGGCAGAGAAGATGGACATAGTACATGTGTGGGGGGTCCCTCATGAGCTCCAGCACACACTCACTTTCTAGCTGTTTATTTGAAATGTAGAGAAGTCGGGCAGGAAGAAGAAAACACCTGAGAGATCACACCTTTGATTAATTATACACTGTTTTTACCAAATTAGTGTGCAGTGCCAATAAAAAGTATTCTCCCCCTTAGATGTTTTCTCCTCTTATTGCTTTTATAAATAGAATCATGGTCAATATAATTTGGCTTTTTACAAAAAACCCAAAGTAGTGTCAATTAATTAAAACATGTAATGTAAAATAAGTGATTGCATAAATATTCACCCCCTTTAAAGTGACTGACTTTATTCAACAGAGGTTCAGCCAGTTGGTGCTAGTAGTCTCACAAATAGTCCTCACAAGCCATGCAAGAAAGAGACTAGTGAGGGAGGCCACCAAGACACCTATGACTACTCTGAGGGGTTAAAAGCTTCAACAGCTGAGATGGGAGAGACTCTGCATACAGCAGTTGTTGCTGGTCCTTCACCAATCAGGAGTGAATGCTGATTGTACCCTTTACCACCAAAGACAAAAGCCAGGTTTTTTTTTGCACAGTGTAAAAGGAGCAAAAGTTACAACGACATAAAAAAGAACAACACAAATATGTGGTTGGAGTTTTATGTGTCTGAGTGGAGCCTGTACGCACCCCGTGGATCCTACCACGGTGGATCGAGTTCCCTTCATCTCCACCCCAACCCAAAAAATTCTTCACCATGTCATCTATAACTGGCTTTTAGCCGTATCCGGACCACCAATTGACTGACTTTCAGGTCGCTTGCCCTCCCTGTTCAACCTCCAACGCCTGTCACACCCCATCAAGAACCCCCCACCTCATCCAAAAAAACACCACAGGAGACATAAACACACACGCAACACACACTGTTACTGAGCTTCATGGGGGTGTGACAGCATGACCGCTCCCCACCAATGGCTCAATACCTAATTTACAAGTAGAGTTAGAGATGGGGGCCTTTTAATGGACATTTTCTGCTCCCCTGTTATTGACTGCACACACACTCACACACACACACTCGCCCGCACAGGCAGTTGCCTCCCCTGCTGCCGCTGCTCTGAGGGCCCTTTTGACATGTCCTAGCTGACACGCGCCACTTCCCAAATGCCATTCCATCTTCTGCAGATATACACACAGTTACACACTATATCCTCCCTCATACACACACACACACCCTGGGGGTGAGTGGAGGACAGTCAGGAAGGGAGTCGAGGCACCATGTTGTTCAAACTTAGATTATTTTGAGTTGTGTGACCTTGCGGGAGAAAGAAAACAGATATTGGAGAAAAAGAATAGCAAACTCCTAAATAAAAGTAAGCATGTGTGTGCATGTGCGCGTGACGTACTTCTGTGATACATTAGTGTTTATGTAAGACTTATTTCCTTTCCAGCGCCCCTGGGAGAGCACTGGAGAATGTTCTCGGTGATATCTGTTGTTAGTCCTTGCGTTTGTTGTGTGTGTGCGTGCACATGTTTTACATGTTTGCGTCCTACTTTACTTCATGAACCCATGCTGGTGGGCTTGTCATGCCATGTTGCCGCCAAAGCGCCTGATCTCCTCCGACAGCCATGCTGGGGGGGGGGACCAGCATGCAAAATGGCGTAATCCCAGTTTACCTCAGAAAGGGACAATGACACTCAAACACATGATCTACATGCACAGCCATCTTTTTTTTTTTTTTTTTTTTTTTTTTTTACATATTTCCTCAAAAAATAAATAAATAAACTGAAGGCAGCAGACTGGTATGAACAGATTTTTAATCAAATTGATGTCCATGTGCATCTAAAAGTTATTTTATGCAAAAAGATGAAAAATGTGCCAATTGCTGTGGTTTCCTTTAAATAAGGTTCTCTTGCATCACTGACGGTTCAGAAAATGCTTCAAGTAATAGAAAGTGACGAGAAAACGAGGAGCACATGCAAATCAGCTGCCAATTATACAAGTAATAAACACAAATCTCTGTAATATTTTATAGTTTTCACTCTTTTTTGGGGGGTGTTCATTCCTGGTAAGGTTATTTTAGTTAACTAACACTTAACTAAAAACTAAAACTAGGTGTGAAAATGTCTTTAGTTTTACTCTGTCAGTTTAGTGAAATTGGTCAACACAACAAACATGAGGAGGCATTAATGTATATGTTAACTGTAGAGCTGAAATGGAAAAAAAAAAAAATCAAACTGCTCTTATTCCAGCTTCACAAATGTGAATATTTTCTTTTTCTTTGCTCCACTGTGACAGAAAACTGAATAATGTTTGGGTTGTGGACAAAACAAGACATTTGCGTAAAGTCATCCTGGACTTTGAAAACACTGACCGTCTTTTTTTTTTTTCCCCCATTCCGCATTTATAGATCAAACAACTAATTGAAATAAAGAAAATAACTGACAGAATAAATCAACAATAAAATAAAGATTTGACACTGTTACTGTAATACTAAAATAACTTACAAACTAACAACATTAAACTAAGAACAAACAAACAAATTAACTTTTGAACAAATCTTTAAAAAAAATGAGAACTGAAAAATATAAAACTGAAACTAAAATAAAAACAAAACAAAAAAAAAATTCTCTCTTGGGTATGAAGTTATACATCCGTAAAAATAAGAAAAGTCAGTCTTTTCATCCTGCGTTTACCCTAACACACCGACTCGTCTCTCTCAGTCTCTGGGATTCTCTTTGCTATGCTTCCTGTGTGAAAAGCCTCTCCCCATCAAACCACTTGTACAAAAGTCTGAAGGGACTTTCCCCAAACACTGTCCTCCTCTGTGCCTGCCATGCAGTATTCATGCACTGACATGTTGAATGAGAGACATCTTTTAGGACTACAATCTACAGCTCAGCCAAGTACACTCAACTTGAAACAGTGTGAGTTACAGACATAAAAGCCATTATGTTCCTGCAAACGCTCTGACGCCGACCTGTCGTGTGCAGGTTTTTTCTGCTTTCAGCGGAGTCAAAAGGAGACGACGATGGCAGGCAGAGGGAGAACGGAACGAGATGTATTGAGGATTGAGAGAGCACCACAAAAAAAAAAAAAAAAGAAGAACATTGCGGAAACAAAGAAACAAAAGGAAGTCGGTGGCTTTTTTTTATTTTTTCTCGCTCGTGTCTGGGAGGCTGTGCGTCTGATCGTCATTGCTGTTAATGAGAAAAGCTCAACATGCGTGGAGGACAAGCCTCATTGTTCCTTTCCACTTGAGTGGATTTTACGTCGCCTGACATCCCATCTAGGCGGCGGAGGGGCCAAGAGAGCACACCCGCGCTGAAACTTTGATTAGTCACTTGCCTTTCATATGCACGCCATCCAAAATCTGGTTTCACTTAGAATTCTTCGCGTACTGTGAAATTTTTTTTAAAAAAAAAGAGGCAGCTCACCTACGCACCAGACGCGCGCAACCTGTCAGAAAGCTGCCATGTTAGCTCTCGCTCAGATCCATCACTTTCACACCATGCTTACCAGAACACCACCTGGGCATGGCATGTGCCGGCCAGCGTGGGGAAATACACGGTCTCACTCTGTCCCTCTAAGGCAGACAGATTCACAGCCAGGCAGACGCACAGACTAATGCCAAAACACCAGACCCGCACCACCTGTCGTTCATCTTACGAGAAGCATCACACATACGCAAAGTCTCTCACAAGTCTGTATCTAGAAAGTCACCTGCATGCATTAAATTGACTCAGACAGTAGTTGTTATTCTTTATTCTCCCTAAATGCGCATGAAGTATCAGTTATTTTCCCAAAATGCTGCAATAAATTCACTCAGATGTAAACCGTTGGTGTGAAATCATAATAAATTGCCTTCTGTAATCAGTTAAACTTTCTGATAGTTGTTTTGTTGCATGTTGCACGGTTTTAAACGGCTGCTTAGACCCAATCACACACATTCAGGGACGCGCATGCAGCAGCAACCTCCTTAACTGAGCAGCATATTCTTTGCTTCTGCCAGCGTCCATGGCCACTGCTCACCAAACATGGCATCTGTCTGGCATATGGGAGCTCTGTAGGGTCATCCAGACAAGCACGCTGTCACCCACTGCCTTCTGCCACCCAAACCCCCTACAAACACAGCGTTTTCTTTTCGTCATCCCCTCATTCATTATCTTCTTTTTGTTGCGATTGCATATTCCCCTCCTCCTGCACGTAATCAGCTTTAAGGGTCTTCTTGGGATGCACCTCAATCCAAATACGTTTTGTTTTTGGAAAGCACAAACAGTGCAATTGAATTTGAATCGACCCGCGTTGTTAAAAAAGTTTGCATGTACCCAAATCAATAACTGATTTAATGCACCAAGATTCATTTCCTTCAACTGAAGAACATTTTTGTATACTTCACAGTACAGTTTCTACAACCCCAATTCCAAAAAAGTTGTGACATTGCGTAAAACATAATAAAAAACAGAATGCAGTGGTTCGCAAAAACTTTTGTGGGAAGGAAGGTGGAAATATATTAGAGACTATATTTATTGACAATTAATTACATACCAATATTAAATCATTTTTATAGGAACAAGAGTTGCATTCCCAAAGAATGTTGGGTTGAACAGACACAGATTCCAATAATGACATCTCTGTGCACCTCTAGTGTCTCCCTTGTTGGCCTCTCTCCTTTGCTTTCTGAAACACAATTTCTTTTTTCCTCACATATCTTCCCTCCATCCCTCCTTTTCCACCCCCCCAACCCCTGTATTTAACGTCGTACTTGTTTCCCACGATGAGAAACATTCCTTTCCTTTGCCACTTTAAGTCTCCAGATGAGTTTTTCTTCTGTTCCTGTCACAAATGAGCCATTATGCCTCCCTGCTGGAGCCAATAGAAAAGCTGTGAAAGAAGGGTTCCGGGACAGGATACGTGCGGGCTGTTCAGATTCCGAAGGCAGTTATCATCGGTGTGTCAGCTGCACACTGATTGGCTGTTGTGTTACACAGAGCTGAAGTGAGCAGAACAGTGAAAGCTGAGGGCGAGCCAGGAAAGGCACCCTCCCGACGGAGTACAAAGAGGCTCACCGTGATAGTTCCAATATGGCAGCATATCATCTGTGCATATTGTGCTGTAGTGCTCTTGACTTAGCATCTTTCACAGAATGCATTTGGATGCGGCTCTCAGCTGTGTAGAGTTTGGCAAAAGTGAAGGCTAGATATATTTTTGTATTTCCTTTTTAAAGTTGAGCTTGAGGTTTATATTCCTCGTTTGCCATTTTTCTCACAGATGTAATTTTTCACTTTCCTACTCAAATACTGCTTGAACCTATTTGAAACCACATCATTTTAGTCCCCCCCACCCCTTAGCTTTCCAAGTGCAGCACTAGCAAAGACAAAAAAACTGCTATGGGCACTGATAGCTCCCCTCCAAAGCCCAAATGGCATCACTGGCCTTTTGTGTCTGTGAAATATCGTCGGCTGGGTCCTCCATATGGTGACATCTGCCTGATGGGACCAAGATGCCATATCCCAACGCCTTCCAAAAAATCTCTCCTTTAGTTGGCTTTGATGGATGACTTGTGCAGCCGCTGCACTTTCCCCCCCAGCCACACGCTCACACGTGCAACGCCTTAGACAGAGTGGCTGCACCATCCAGCTGCAGGTCTGTTATCTTGGCGGTGCCATGTGCAGCGTAGCTATCAAATCAACCTATGTGCACGAGCTAGCTAAGCAATTAAACTCCAGAGCCCCATCCACACTCGACAGTTTTAACATCTGGCATCCTTGTTCTGCTGTGTGTGTGTGTGTGTGTGTGTGCGTCTGAGTGTGAAAGCCAGCTCATCTGCTACTATAATAAGCTACAAAACATGATGCACAATTGAATCCATTACAAGAACACAGTGACTCTTTTTTACTGTCTCCTTCTTTCAAACAACTTTTGCTTTCTTTGTGTCTTTTTATTGTTAAGCCAATATTTCCCTTTAAAAGGTACTTACTAATAGTCAGTGTATTAGTTACAGTAGATGCCAGTCAGCAGGCTTCCATTTAGGAGACGCAGACAGGGACACCAACACAGAAGCTAAGCAATGTACTGTTGTGGACAGAGTCAGCAAAAAAAAAAAGCTCTTGTATGCACTTAAAAAATGACCACATTAAAAAATCTATATCAGTTGCAGTATAGACAATATTTATAATATTTTCACCACTTTACTTTGCTGTCAGACAGTATTTTCCAACAGGAAACTGCAGTCATATGAGCCAAATATAGCTGTCTCCACAGCAACCAAAGTTGATTGGCAAAAATAGTCATTTTACATCACAGAACACTGGAGTTGCTGGAGTCTACCACTGCTTCAGCATGTTAGTTTGTTTGTGTTATTGTGTGACTTTGGTGTTTTAAAAGGATAGTTGGGATTAACCAAAGTCACACAATAACACAAACAAACTAACTGACCGAGGCAGTGGAAGACCAGTAACTCCCATGTTCTGCAAGGTAAAATTCCTGATTTTGCCTGTGGAGTTTGGTTGGTTTGGTGAGATGCTTATGTAATGGCAGTTTACCATCAAAAAAGGCTGTCTGACAGCGAAGTAACACGGTGGAAATATTCTAAGTTTATCACACAGTTAAACTGATATTTACTTTATTTTTATTAATTAAGTGGCTAAAATTACCTTTTGCTGCAGATGCCATCCACAGCAGTACATCGCTTAGCTTCTGTGCTGGTGGCGCTCTCTGCTTCCCCAAACTGGGGAAGTGTTGACCACCATCTACCGTTTGACCTAACCCTTTAAGTCTGTCCCGCTAATCCAAATCCAGCAAACTACACTCACGTTCGATTGCACAAGTATTTGCTGCACGCTTAGTTATTTGCAGAACTATACTCCCACCATTCACAGACGTGATGTGAGTGGTGTGGGTGGCCGAGGTTAAACATGGTGGAGGTGAGGTGAACTGTGTGTGAAGGCTGCGCGTAGAGCTTGATCGCGCTGTATCCACTCTACCTCCACTCAGAGGGTCTGCCGCCTGAGCTTTCCAAGGTCCATACATCCACTCACACGGTACCCATCTAACCAAACACTGCCTCTGTCACTCTCGCTGCACCCCCCACCCCCTGCCCTATGACTCATCACTGGTTCATTCAATGAGGCTAAATGGCTGTTCTAGCAGAAGCAGTCAATATGCTCAGCACTGAACATTGGCTTCCTCCTCTCTCTTCCTCCAACTCTTTTATATTCTCTCTGTACTGCTTATGTCCAGTTCTTTATGCCGAGCAAAACAAACAGCTACATTTATATCGAATTAATTGAACACCTCCTGTAGTGTGGGCGCACAGCACATCTATATGACAGGTATGTCAATGGCTAGTATAGTTTGGATAAGAATAGCATTTGCTCCTTGTTAATTTTATACAAAGTTTCTTCATCAGACACTTAAAGAGAAAGTTTAGACTGAAATATTATATGAACTAAAACCACATTGCAGTGTTGTGGGTTTTTATTCTTGTACTTTTGTTCTTGATCACCCTAATAGCAGATAATTGTGAAATATTACATACTAAAGATTATCTTAATATATTGTCGCTCAGTAAATACATAATTGCTTTATAGTTCCATGCAATCCATAATTTCTGCGATATTGTGCTTAAAGACAGACTGATAAAGAGACATAATGAAGAATAAAAATAAAGACTGTCTAACGCTTTACACAACACAAATCTGTGATCATTCATATGTAATATTCCAGTGCATTTGTACATCTTTTTTTTAGAGAGTCAGTATAACTTTTGCAGAATAGAGCCTAATGTAGCTACAAGTGGTGATTACGGGATAATGATGAATGGGTGTGAAACAGTAGCACAAGTAGAAAGAGTCATAAAGTTAGTGATCTAACTGCATCGTGTCCATTGAACAGCACTCTAAGGGTGGTAGTCTGACTCACAGGAAGTAGGCTGGTGGAATAAGCCACCATTGGCTGACTTTTTTAGTCATCATTCTACTCTTGGCTAGATGTTTTTCCTCTTTCAGATTCCCTGTCACTACATAAAATAACAACCTTCAAGCTAGCAACCTGTATGCTAAAAATGGCAAGTTACCCTAACCTGGTCGCTAACAGTATGAACATTAACAAGCTAGCAAGCTTTCTTTTGTTGTGATTTAGCCATTTTAATGCAGATGCTCACCACCTCACATACAAATGTTCCACCAGAACAAGTTACCCTGACACGATTTTTCACAGTTACTGTTGCTGCATCCTGGGCGTAGCGCCTCCCAAGATGTATAGGGATTGGTTCAGAGAAATTACAGACAAGCTAGAGTATTTTTTCCCACAATAGCAACATGATAATGTGTGCAGCCAGACCTAACAAAAGTGCTGCAATGGGTCCAGCTATGCAAGACTAAAAGTTTTCAGCTAATATTAGCCCAGTATACCAGAGCAGAAAAGATTAGTCAATCAGTGAATTGACAGAAAAATAATCAACAGAAACTATTTTGCTTATCGATTATTTTTTTAAGTCGTTTTCCAAACCAGAAAACACCGAACACTCAGTGGTAGCTGCTTGCCAAATGTGAGGATTTACAGCTTGTCTCTGTTTGCATAGTTTCGAATTGCTCATGTCCGTTTTTGCACTGTTGGTTTGGAAAAAAACAAGCTAGTTGAAGGTTAACTTTTTTTTAGAGGCCAAGCGGTAAGGACTAATCAAGCCTTACAGCCCCATTCCAGCCCATGTAAGGCTATAGCAGCTGGGTGTATTGAATTGAGCACAAGTGTGAGTTACAGTTGATAAAATCAGCTTTTTATTTGTAAAAGGAAAAATTTATTATTTGTTCTTTAAAAAGTTGAGCTCAAAGGGTGTCACTGCCAAACATCATAAATACTCTGAATAGCTGCATTGTTACAGAAAACTCCTGTCAAACATGACTAACATGCCTGTTTACTGCTGTACAGTAGAGCTCTGATTTTTCTCCATGTCACACAGGTAGAACTTGGGGCTCACCCCCTTTTAGCTAGTGGCTCCCTTAAGGCATCCTGTGAATGCACTTGATTATAAATTGCTGCTACAAACCAGCGAGGTGTTGGCCTGAGGCTAGCAGGCACATGGGGGTATGAGAGCCTCTCATCTCGAGTGGCTTTGCTAATGTGAGTTGTGGCATGAAGCGCGAAGTAATGCCCTGCACACGGCGGATAAAGCAATGACCCCAAACAGTGAGCCCATAATGTGGCGTTCTGCACTCCGTATGCTTCCTTCACATGTTTGTGCGTTCCACATCCCCTGCAGTGACATAACCACTCTGTGTCTGTGTGCGTTATCTTGATCCTGTTGATCTTCAGAGAACACTGTGTTCCTCACAATCCAGTGTTGCTAGGAGGGTGAGCAGGTGCCCTTCTGAAAAAACGTGAACTTTGTGCAAAAAGAAAAAAAACTTGTGAATTTCCATGTAAGCAGGTAAAAGAAATGTCTCCAGGGGCAGAGGAGGTTGAAAGGATGCATTGATTCACCTTAATCCTTTAAAATCCTACTTGTGATGTGGTGATGTGATATGCTAATGGCGCTTCTCTTTCTGCCCTAGGTGACAGAGTACCTGAACAGTCAAGAATCTGCCAAGAGTGCCAGGGTAAGTCACTTCATCCAGCCCCAGCAGTCTCAACTCATTGTCTTTCCCCCTCTTTTCATCAGCTTCCCTGTCGCCTCCTCCTCCTTATAATTGTGGTTTGTCTGCCTCTCAGTGAGAAGTCTAATATTGCCAAAACAAGAATACATTACAACACTAATTACTTTTCTACAGTAACTACCAGGAAAAAGTCCTTTCTCTTTGCTGCTCTTCTCTCCCTCTCTCTCAAGATGCGACACATTACATTGGCAGTCACCATTGTCCCATATGGATTGCTGCCCACAGTCTGTGCAGGTCCATACTGTGAAAATGGGGGTGGGGATGTGTGCAAAAGTGTGCAGTGGGGATAGGAAGAGAGAAAATGGAGAATGAATAGAAAGGCAGCACATAACACACAGGGCTCCAGTTTTCACGATGAGTCAAGCCACACAGCTTCGACACAACACTGTCCAGTGAAAATGACTTTGTTTGAGCCCAGTAAACCTTCTGGCCAGTCAGAAGGAAACTGGCCGCAAAACAATGAAAAAGGAGCAAAGGAATCTGATAATGTAGGTCATTAAGAATTCATTAATTTTCATTATACAAAAGCTATTCTCTGTTAAAAAGATACGTCTGGTGATATTCAGACGTCAGCAGCTCTGATGAAAAAAAAAAACTGCACAAGCAATGAATTGATCTTACTAACAAGTATTGACTGTGTAGTCAAAGCCTGATAGAGCTTATTCGTCTGTCCCATAGAGCTCCATTGTCGCCCAAAAACGATTACAAACACATAAATTAGCCACACCTTTGCACTGGGTAAAGTGTTACTTCATTAGTCAAATTAATGTGTTACCCAAGGGTGTCGATCACCACCCTGCTGCAGTAAATATTCACCAGTGCACCAAATCAGTCGCAGAAAATAGTCCCCAACAAATATTCTATTTACTCCTGTTTTAGTACCATTTGCTAAAAATGACAGTTTCCAGCTGCATTAGGAAATTATTTAGCCTTTTTTAAATGAGTGTTCGTGTTTGTGTTTGTGTTTGTGACTTGTTTTTTAAAGATGTACATCGTCAGTGGAACAAATGGGCTTTGGGCTGAGTGCCACACACAGGCTGAGGAAATCAGAAATGATTAAGACTTGGAATAACATTTTTTTTGCAGTTTCGTTGGATTTTTTGGTGATTAGAAAATATCATCAGCCGTATCCTTTAAAGATAACAGATGTCATTGTCTAATAGCTTTAGCTAAAGAGTGAGAATCCTGTTGGCAAAACTTTTGTTTTTATGCTTCCCTGAGAATGTGACGTTTCAAAAACGCCCCGAGGGAATTTCTTCAAACTTACACAAATGTCCACTCGGACTCAAGGATGAACTGATTAGATATTGGTGGTCAAAGGTCACTATGAACTCGCAAAACATGCTTTTACGCCTCTGCATGTCCCCTTGGACTCAAGTATGAACTCGTGAGATTTTTAAGGTTTAAGATCAGATCTGTCCTTTTCTCGTGAACGCAAACATCGCCTGGAGGGCATTTCATGACATCAAGCGCAAATGTTCACTTGAACTCGAGGATGACCTGGTCAGAGTTTGGTGGACAAATTTCATGGTCACTATGACCTCACAATAACATTACTCAAGAATTCACCCACCGTTGGTGACAAAATTTAACACAAATATGTAATAGAATAAAATGAAGTGATGCCATTTTATTCCCAAAATGTCAAACGCCACTGTGACTGTGTTCAGCTGTCTATCAGTCCTCCGTACCCTTCTGTAAAAACAGCCTCTCAGTGAGTGGCATTTTTCTCACTGGAAATTATTCACCAGAATCGAACATGTCTATATACTGACAACTTCCAATTTGTCAAAAAAAAAAAAAAAAAACGCTTAATACCTTTAAATTCCTTACAAGTCCACTGCATACATAATAAGCTTGAAAAGACATTGATGTAAACTTCAGCTTAACTGGTTGGCAGAGGAATGCAACCGCAAGGCAATAATTCTAGTTTATCTTTATACTTTGACAGGAAAGTATTTGTTCAGTGTTGATTTGCCTTTTACAAGAACCCTGCCAAGCTCGCATAGACGCTTAGATCCGATTTTGCTTTTACTCGTGTAAATGTCAAGCATGATGGCTCAAAATCCTTGAGGAAGCCGTCCCTCCTGTGCTCTTTTAGTTTACCCAGTAGTTATACAGCGAGCTCAGACAATGAGCCAGTCAGAGGTGGAATTGACTCACCGTCACAGTTGGAGATACTATCCATGTTTTCAGGGCGTCGGAGGGGAGGAGGAGGAAAAAAGGCAGCGGAGTGAGACTGGAAATGGCAATACGTACAAATGGCTTCATTCATTCATTCATCCTAATAACTAGTGCTAATTAGCACAGTCGCTAATTAGCTATGAATCACAGTATTAACAGCTGAGCGCACATGCTTGTGAGAGCCAAAAAAGAAACATCCCACACAGGCCCTTGTACGTACACAAACACACACAAACACCCCTCAGACTGCACAATTCCTACCACATTTAAATAACCAATACCATACTGGATGCTGCTCAAAACTACACACGCACTTTGCCAACAGCATTGTAATAAAGGAGACATTTAGCTGGGAAACGCGTGCGATGGTTTATGAGGCGACACGGGAATGTGAATGTAATGGAATAGGAGAAGTAATAGACTGGGTGGTGTTTGAGGCATTGTGGGCCTCCAGCTTGGATGGGCAAGCACAAAGAGTTGGATTAAATGGTGATGATGATGATGCAGGCTCCTTCACACCAGGCTGTAAAAAGCAGACCTTGCTGTCTCCCTCCCACTCCCTCTTTTTTTTTTTTTTTTCCTCTTGACCATTTAACATGTAATGTGCTAGAGAGGTTATTGGAGCCCCATTCAAAGCAATTGGGAACATAACCGCATTTTATGGTTATTTGTTTCATTATGGTCAATAAAATCTGTCTTTGTCTTTCCATCAGCTCAACATTTGGCGCTACGGAGACTTCCGTGCGGATGATGCCGATGAGTTTGGATACAGGCGTTAAAAAAACAAACAAAAAAAAACGGAAAAACACAAAACCGACCATCCAATCAACACCATTCCAAAGACCAACATGGACGGCGAGTGACGCTTCGGACAGAAGACAAAGTAAAGATAAATGACGAAAAATTAAACGACAAGCATTGACTCACTTTTCCTTTTCATTTGACATTTCATCCCTCCGGTCCTGACTTCACTTCTGCTAATACCTTTTGTTTCTCCAGCTAGCCCGTGTAGCTCCAACTAGAGCATGCTAGCAACGCTAAAAGAAAAAAATAATCATGCGAGAATCACCTTCCAGTTCATCCTTTATTTTCCTAATGGGCCACTGCCAGCTCGAGCAGCCTGCACTATTGCCAATCTGTGTTATTTGCCATGTTACCTTTTCAGCAGACTTCCTGTGTGAATGATAATTATTATGATACTTAACTTGCGTATGTGTTTCAGCCAATCATGTTCTTTGCTCTCTGATGCTCTAGCCCAATCCCTGCTTTGCTCTGCACAGGAAGGGACTGGGTGTTTGGGGGAGATGCTTGATTTTTTGCAAACAAATGCTTCCCTAATGAATTTCATGTAAATGTGAGGATATGTTGAAAAGTGTAAATGGATTTATTTTAGAGAATACTGTAGGTGGAGCCACACAGACAAAAAAAAAAAAAAGGATGAGTTTATTTTTGTCTTCAATGTATATCTGTGTGATGATGACATTTGCAGATGTTTTTGTGGGGAGTGTTTTGTCGTTTATTCACTGTCACACTTTTATGACCAGTAAACATTGATGCCATCACATGGCATTTTATCATCTCTCTATCTCCTTCTGTAAAGTTTACATTCTAATAATGGTTATGATCCTGTCTTGGGCAGTCTCTTCTCTTTCTGTCTCTGTATGCCACAGCAGAAACAGTGTTTTGAATTTGTTTCCACATAATGGACCTTTGCATTCTATTAAAAATCTGCTGAATAAAAATAAGCAAACTAAAAGCGTTTTGTTCTAATTTTTTTTGGATGAAAAATGGAAGAATGATGGAGTTTAGTCCATGCCTAGTACAAGACTCAACAGCAAGGTTTACATGAGTCCTCGAGTTTGGGTGTTTGATTTTAATAAAACATTTGTGCCAAAGTAGAAGAGTACTTCTACGCTGATAAAAGGTTTTGTTATACCTTTAAAACAAAACACTCTAACAAAGTCCTTTTGACTAAAAGCTTGGCAGTTTTTTCAATGAATCTGAAATTAGCAGATAGAAGCCTGCATCAGTTTGAACTAGTTTAACCTTCACCTCTGAAAGTGTTCAAATTTATCAGGAGTTTGCAGCAGTAGTTCTACTCAGCTCCTGCTCCCAAACAATAGTGTAAAATGGACTACTTTCAGTTTTCACTGGCAGTTTAGAAGGTTAAATTTGTGCAGAAGGGCAGCTGCTGAATTTACATGAGGGCAGTGGTTTCAGGGGGGTTGTTCTGAAGAGTGCATGTCTGAAATGTGTTTGTGTGATCTCACTGCCAGGAAACAAAATAAAACATGACTCTCTGGGACGGCATCAACCGAAGGTGATGTTTAAAAGAATCTCAAACTTGTTTACATGGTATGAGCTCATTTATCTGCCAGTTTGTCTTGGGATCTCTGGATATCAATATGCAAATACTTGCCAAAGCTCTATATTCCCTCCGTTTATTTGAATGTACAAAGAAACAAACATCGATGGTTTGTGAACTATACAAGGTATAGATTGTTTAGAGCTGCAATAGCTAAGCAAATAATCATTTATCAGTAATCTGCTATTAAATTATAAGGCAACTTTTTGTGATAATGAATTGGTCAGAATTCTTTGGTTCCATCTTCTTAAATGTTATTATTTTCTTATGACAGTAAACTGAATATCTGAGTTGTGGACTGACCAATATTTTCCACTAGATAAAAGATTTTAAAATGTGGATTATGGGGGTGGACATCCAATATATGTGTGATTGGCTGTACTTTTTTGCTGAAAATGGGCTTAAATTTGATGTATTGTAACATTACTTTAGTGGGTTTAAGTATAGCTTTACATTAAAGTTGTACCGTGGTATTTCTTGTGCTGATTCATTTCCCATAATTATTCAGCTGACATGCATTTAAACGTACTGTAGCATTAGTTTTGATTTGTTTTCTGGGTCATAGTCTTTAACTGTCTTTGCAGCCACATCCACTATAGTACGGTTGGAAAAAAAAAACAGGGTGTAATGAAGTGCTCATAAACATTTAGTATTGCCAGCCATATAAATAAATGCTCCATTCCACATTAAAGCTACAGTAGGTAACAATTATTCAGTCATATTTGCTGGAACTGTCACTATATTCTGATAGTCGGACATTAAATGGGTAATTTAGGACAAAATCCAACTCCTCTGGCTCCACCTACAGCCTGTAATCGTATTTGCCGAAATCCACCGCGACCGAAGATTCTCCACCAGTCAGGTAGAGGGAGCAGGAGGAGTAGCCAATCGCCGCTCCTACACGTCGTAGTAAACTGACAAAGTGAAAGTAAAGTCCGCGACTTGGTCGGACATTTCAAGATGATACACACCGTCAGCTCCCTCTTTCACCTCTGTCAACCCCCCTCCCTCCCTCCACACACGCAGACACACACAAGAAGAGTGTGTTTCATGGTGAGAGAGATGTGAGATCGTTTTGGAGTCTCCGGTTGCTATGGAAACGGTACGTCGTCTGTGGGTGCGTTTATGGCTACTTTGTGTGCATGCGCCTGCACGTGTGTGTGTCTGTGTGTGTCTGTGTGTGTGTGGGGTTCTTGGCAGAGGTTCATAAAGAGACCTGATGGAGTATTGTCTTGAAATTTCCGACCAAGTCGCGGAGTTTACTTTCACTTTCATCAACTTACCAACTGGAGCTTTAAATGACTGTTAAACAAAGAGCAACCGTGCTTTGCCAAATCTGACATAAAGCACATCGATGCCTCCTTGTATCATCATTTATATAGTTTAAGGCTTACTTCATGAAACTGTATACGCTTGGTTGAACCTGGAGGTTAAGGCCATGACAGAATACAACACTGCTGCAATATATCCTGCAGTATTAATAGGTTTGTTACATCAGCAAGGTCACCTTGATGAAATGGACCTTTACACTGAATGTAACCACGTAGAGCCTATGTAAAAACGAAAAAAAATACGCATTCTGTGAATCATTATTTTTGACATGAAGGACACAGATGCTTCATTTACATTGGAGACGTATGGCAGATGTTTTAAACCATAGTGGACATCTGTCAGTTCAAAACTATGTTGAATGACAGCTCAGTGTGAGAGCCTTCCACAGTGACTATCTTCAAAAATAGATCTCAAAGAAACCATTAACACACCAAACTAGATTCACTGCCTTACAGTTAAACATTTTAACTACATTTGTCCCATGATGGAAAATTACATTTACAATTTAACTACACATAACATAACAAATTACCACATTATGTACCATATGGACAAACATCAGCCACTATAACAGCACAATGGAGACGCTCATTATTGCAAAATATAGCACTCCCATGACAGTCCTTCACTTTAAGTCCAACTAAAATCACATTCCTTTTGCAGTCCAAAAAGTAATTTTATAAAGGAAGGAAAAGGATCTTTGGGGAGATTATCAGAAAAGTTCCCTTTCCTCTTAAAGAGGTGCGTTGGTGTGTGATTGACAGGCTGAGCCCCAGCAAAGGAATGAAAAGACAGACTGGACTGTACTGGATACTGTGCTGCGACGGCCTGCAGTGTTGAGTGGGGTAGGTGGTCAAAGTACACAACTACCATGTAAACGCACATCACAATAGCAGGTACAAACAACACACAAACAAACTGGCACATAATTACAGAATTCAGGCAACTCACATTTGAAGACTCATAGTAACCAACCAGTAATACTCCGCCAAAACAGTCTTGTTGCAAGTCCAGTCGCTCCAATCTAGTAACATATTCAGTCCAAAACACACCATGTCCATCGATAAATACCCACAAACTGCCTGAACCAGCCAGTAGATGTTTAGTCTCCGACTCATGTCCATCAAAATACTATGTATAGTCATGTTACATACCGTTAGAAAGCTGAGATTCTTGTGTTTTGATCAATGCCAGCCATTTTCAGATACATTCGCAGCAGCAGACAATCAGCACCACAAACCAACAAACAAACTATTACAAAACTGAGGCAACTCACCACTGATTTATAATATTTTAACAAAAACGGTCCTGTTACATTGGCAAAGGTCTGGTCAGTCTAATCCAGTAACATATCCAGTCAAAAACCCACAGTTTACATCGATAAATACCCACAAACTGCACAAGCCAGCCAGCAGATGTTTACTGTCCCATTCATTTTTGTCAAAATACACAACCACTCTCTGTAAAAATTTATACCCATGCAACATCCCGCTGGAGAGCTGAGATGCTTGTGTTTTGACAGATGCCAGCCATTTCAAGATACAATCACAACGGTACAATCAGCACCAAAAACTAGCAAACAAACTATTACGAAGCTGAAGTGACTCTCAGCAATGCATTGATTCATAATATTCTGACAAAAACTGTCCCGTTACACTGGCAGTCTCATCCAGTAACATATGCAGTCAAAAACGCACTACATTGATAAAGACCCACAAACTGCACAGACCAGGCAGCAGATGTTTACTCTCCCACTCATATCTGTCAAAATACACAACCACTATGTAAAAAATTGTACTGTACAACATGCTGCTAGAAAAAAAAACAGTTTTGTCACACTGGTAAAAGTTCAGTCGATCCAATTCAGTAACAATTTAGTCCAAAACAGTATTTTTGTTAATTAAAATACTCTGCCACATATCCATCAAAATAGACAACTGCTATGTAAACATGTATAACATGACATACAGTTAGAAAGCTGAGATTCTTGTGTTTCAATCAATGCAATCATTTCCAGATACAGTAAACAGTACAAACTAGCATGTAGAAGTTGTAATCCTCCACTACATCCATGTCTCAGTGAAGTAATAGTTTTGTCTCAAGATGGCCACTGCAGTCTGACCTTTTGATTGACACCTCACCTGCGCCAATAGGACCTCCCATGTCCTGTCCACAATAGCCAATGAGAGTCCACATTGAAAGGAAGTGCCTGCCTCCCTTTCTCTTGTGTAAAGACAGAGCCGGCTAGAACAGAGAAATTATGTAAAGACAGCTGTGAGTTGCTTTTTATATGAACTGCTTTTTCAGCATAGCACTTGTTTGCACTTTTATGTGCACAAAGTTTAATTTCAACAAGGGAAAAAGCACTATAATGTATTTATGCTTCAGTTACTCCGAAGCAGGGTTTTTCGGGGGTCTCCAAATGGCCTTTTTTT
Source organism: Lutjanus argentimaculatus (assembly GCA_034769285.1). NCBI lineage: Eukaryota > Metazoa > Chordata > Actinopteri > Lutjaniformes > Lutjanidae > Lutjanus > Lutjanus argentimaculatus. The sequence goes on along the minus strand of JAWZSL010000029.1, from coordinate 435,187 downwards.
ATGAAAACACCTAGACATACCTGTAGAGAAAGGTGTAAATATTGATTTTCTGGAAAATATTACGGTGGGAAAAAAAACTCTACTTCTGTGTGCTCAAACTTCTATTGCTCAATGCCAGTAGAACTTACTGCCTACTTTTTGCCACACTCATCCTCAGGACACTTGCCAGAAGCTTGTAAAAAGGCCAGCACTGATAAGACAGCAAGATTTATGTGGCCCATAAGCATTGTTTTGGGAAAAAAAAAGTTTTCAGGAAAATAACAGAACCGAGCCACATAGAAAAATATATAGACTATACTTAAAGGGGCTGTAAGTGACATTGACCGCCACTAGAAGTCGTAGCAGACCACCAGAATCTCAGACCAAAACCAACGGCCGCTTTGTTTTCTCAATAAAGAAAGAAAAAAAAAAAGAAACTGGCATCTGAACACACTGCTCCCAAAACTCAAACTGTCAAAGTAAAGATTCTTTTACTACAGAGGTGCATTACACGATATGGATTACATTCGAAAGAATTCAAATGAATTATCTGTTAGTTCAAATGTCGTCTCGTTTGTATTTCTCTAAACCAATCACAGTTGTCTTGGGCAGAGCTGAGCCCAGGATGCAGCGGCCAGTTTCCCTGCAAAATAGTGTCGGGGGGGTTACATCACTGCAAAATAATCGCTGCTAGCTTGTTTACATTTGTATCGTTTGCGATCCAGGGGCTAATTTGCCATTTTCAGCGTGTAGGTTGCAGCTCGGAGGTTGTTGTTGTTCCCCTAAGGCTTTGAAAACATAGGTATCAGATGCCACATTGCCGACTGAAACCAAGGAAGCTTCAACCCGCAGTGTGCATCCACTGAGTCAGACTAGTTCGAATTTGTCCAAACTTAACTTTTAGAAAAAGTGTGGCAGGATGTGGCGTGACATACAGAAATTTAGAATGAATTTCTTTCTGGCTGGTTAATGCAACAATAGGGGGAATAATCAGGAAACTAAAACGTTTCTTCCTTGTGTGTAGGGATGGGAATCGAGAATGGGTTCAAAGATAACTGATTCCAAATTGTCCAGTCCATCGGAATCGTATGCCTCCAAGATTATCAATTTCTTTTACTGCAAAACAATGACGTCAAACTCACGTCTACGCTGCTGGAAGCTTGCAACAACAAGGAGTCATGAACTTTATTCAAACTCAACAATCATTAAGGGAATTGATAAAGAATTATACCAATAAGCATAATCAACAATGGCATTGGTATCATTAAAAATCTTATTAATTCCCATCCTTACTCTTTGGTGCTGATCGTTACCCAAAGGAGAACACAAGACATGATTTATACTGTAGATATGCCCGCTGTAGGAAAAAAAATGAATAACTGTGGTGCTAACAGAGGAGCCTGGTTGTTTCCTCTTGAAAATACTAATTTATTAATAATAATAAAAATGAAAACACTCTGAAGGAGTCACCAGAGGTTGTTATTGCAAGCTGCCCTGACAGAGGGGGAGCAAGATAAAAATGTACCTACTAAAATTAAAATTGTGATTTTAAAAACAGCTTCAGCCTCGAGGACATGTTTTTCAATTAGACATGGCAGCAGTACTTTCATTTTTTTTTTTTATGACTTTCTCTGTGGTTGATAGATGACACGCAGCAGGTTTTGCATGACCCCAGTAAGAACCAAAGGCATAAATTACTATTCATGACTGAGCTTTGTATTGTATCTGTAATGAAGCTCATACTAAGGTGTCACAAAAGCAGGTGTCATTAAAGGACTCACAATTTATGTGTGGAATTTCAAGCAAGACAGGTTAAAAAAAAGAGAAACAGTTGCCAACATCCCTCCTCAGCGGATGCCAGTCTTAATTCCAGGTGCCACGCAGCAGTCAGGAGCCACCAAATCAAAGATGGCCCTGGCAATTTATCACCAGTGTTCATGTCCAATTACCAGAGGTTGGGATGAGAAATATGCTCTAAAGGCAATTAAGAACCCTGTCTGTCCTGTCAGCTGACTCATGGACTGTCTGAGACGACTTTGTCTTATAGATCCATGTCCTTTCTCTGTCTTTTTTTGTCACAAACTATCCATCGTCCTTCCACCCTCCTCTCCCTACTTGCCTCATTGCTTCTCTGAGCTGATGAGATAGCTACTGGGCCGACTTCCTAAAGAGAAAAAAAAAAAAAAAAAAAAAAGAGAAGGAAAAGAAGCCGATCATGGGAGATATGAAAAGTGGTTGTCTGTTGGAGTTGTAAGCTAAGCCTTCTGGTTTCATCTCCTCTCTGTTTGTAAAGCTGTCATAGTTGAAACAACGCCCAGCAGACGTAACACGCAGATTACAGAGAGCTGTTGTCAGCAGAATTGTTTGCTTAGAAATGTCGATTATTCGGCGCCTTCCGCGGCATCCGAGGCAGCCAAATCAAAACTGTGTCAACAACAATTAAACCATGAAATGTTGCCTTGTTGTGAAAGATTTGTAAGAGAAAAGCACCCATCACCGTTCCTTTTTTCAATTAGGCAAATGGCACTTTTCTGTGATCTCTCTTGTTTACATGTGTTGCTAGTGCAGCTATAAGACTGCCAGAAAGAGAAATAAAAAAATAAAAATAAAAAAAATCAATGATTTGTTGCAAACAAAAAGCAGCAGTAGAGGATATATCTTTTTTTCATGAACCCGAGGAATGTTTCCCCTCTGAGGGGCTTGAGGAGGAAATGAAACCCATCTCAATAATTCACAAACCCGAGAAGAAAGAAAACGCCTTTAAACACGTTTGAGGGTAGATTGCAGTGACATGGTATGTGTGTATACAGTTTGTGTGTAGTATCAGTAAGCGCACCACTGGTCACAGAGATTAGAATTGTCAAATAGTTGTTTACTTCTCTCTTGAATCTCTGGCTTTGAGCCGTTCTTGGATTTGATTGTGGTTTTTAGATAAGAAATAACCAAACTCATACAAATACAAATACAATCCCAATTCCAAAAAAGTTGGGACGTTGTGTGAAACGTAAATAAAATCAGACTGCAATGATTTGCAAATGTTTTTCAAACTATATTCAGTTAATGGAATAAAAGATATTTAATGTTCAAAATAACAAACTTTGCAATATTTTAACACTTGTTTGGGCGTTTGGAAACCAAGGACACCAACTGAAGTTTTGAAAGTGAAATTCTTGCTTGATATACAACCTCAGTTGTTCAACAGTCCAGGATCTCTTGTTGTCATATTTTGTGCTTCATAGTGCACCACAGTTTTGGACTGCAGACAGGACAGTCTAGTACCCCAGTTGTTTTACTATGAAGCCACATTGTTGTAACACCTGCAGAATGTGTCTTGGCATTGTCTTGGACATCCCTAAAAAAGACGTCTGGATGGCAGCATGTGTTGCTCCAAAACCTGAATGTACCTTTCACCATCAATGATGCCTTCACAGATGACAGTGACAGTTACCCATGATGCCACGGGCACTAACCCCCCACCCATCCCCCCATACCATCACAGATGCTGGCTTTTGAAGTTAGCACTGATAACAATCTGGATGGTCCTTTTCATCTTTAGCCCAGAGGACGTGATAATGATGACTACAGAACACTTGACTTGATTACAAGTCGAAAATGATTTTCAAATAATTGCATTCTGTTTTTATTTTTGTTTAACACAGTGTCCTAACTTTTTGGGATTGGGTTTGTATCTCATGGATCATTCCAAAGCAGAATTAATGGTGGTTGCTTTGATTAACTCTTATTTTAACAGGCTGTGATCAGGGTGTAAAATATGTGGTTCTGGCAGACAAAGTTAATTTTATTCCCTTTATAATGTCAATCTGCCCTTCTGAATTGTTAATTTATTGTTCATGCCACTTCATTTCATGCCTTCCCCCCCATCAAAAAATACTGCATCGCTCCCCTGTCTTTGCTTATCTCTCTGTAAACCCGCTCACGTCCTGCCCTCTGTCCTCCAGTGGCGGCAGTTTGTGTCCAGAATTTACCTGCTTCAGCCCCTACAGGATCCCAGCCACCGCCGACACTGGCCAGCACACATGCAATCAACTCATCCTGGATCCAATTATAATTTTAGGGATGGAATTCTGTCCGAAAGGGCTTCTCCTGTCTGGCCGGCAGATATGTCTGACACTTTGTAAAACATCATAGACATGAACTTCATGTGCTATGTAGCTTGCAGGAGGGCATTTTACAGTTATAGGGAGGTAAAAGCAGTATTATTCTGTTGATTTACTCCATGAGGAACGATTATCTAAAGCTGCGTTTGTGCATCCAGTGGAAACTATGGTGGAAAAAAACTCCGCAGCATCCTTACACAGTAATTAAAACGTGACAAAAACGAAATAAAAACTAATCTTTGCAAACATGCTCCTAACCTGTAAAACATGAACCGTATCCCAGTTTCATCCAGCATACTAACTGTATACAGCATATACTCGTCTTTATAGTAAGGTGTTTCTGCACTTAGTATACAAGAAATCAACATATTTTTTATATTAAAAGGAGATGATTAAATACCCTGCAACCTTGTTTGTCAGTGTTTCTGTTGCCAGTTAAACTTCACACAAAGAAAAAATGTTTTTCCAAAAAGTGACATTGTTATGATTTGTTTTTTCCTGGAGCTATTTCACCACCAACCACAATTAGGTTAATATCTTTCCAGCTGTGAGCAGCTCCTCAATTTCCTTTGTGCATTGCATTGTGGGAGAATAATGCCCATCAACAGCCCACTCAAAAAAAAAGTACTTTTGTATGCATGCTGGATGTCTGGAAAACCTGCTCTGAATTAGTATGTGGTATGAATTTGGGACACAGCTACTTTCTCTTCAGAAGTTAATTTTGTGTTGCAGCTGCTTGACTTGTGAGACTACTAAGCAGCACATTGCATTTTGTAACATTGTGTCTCTGCCAGTAATGTTAGCTAACAGTAGCTACTGTTACTATATTTTGAAATACAGTAACAGATGTAGCGACTAGTGAAATGTGGGGACTAATTATTGTTCCAACGGGCTGTTTTTCTAAAACCAAAACAGTCCAAAAAATGTCCCATTTCTCCAAAAGCCTATTTGCCCGACAGTCTGTTGAAAACAAATGGTCCTTGCTGCAAAAATACACTCTCTCTGCAGTATTTAGTGACTTCGGTGACTGCTGACCCTGTCCATGGTGCTGAATTGGCAGGGGTTTGCCCTCAATAGGTGATCTTTCTGACCGCACACCAAACAACGTTTCAAGTGATTTTACTGTCTGTATACAAATTTCCAATGTCAGAATAAAATCCTGTGTTCCTGTCTTGTTTCGTCCGTAAGCTCTGAGAAAACACGCACAAAGATGAAAACATGCACAAATACGAGCAAAATAAATGCAGAGAACGGACAGAAGGCTTTGTCTGTGTGTGTATCTAACATCATGCATAAATGAGGCTTTGCAGTTATTTTCAGAGCAAGGGCTGCTTTTTTTCCTCAGTCCAACACAACAGTTTTTAGACTGTTGGGGTTTCAAAATAATGGACCATCAGAACAATGGCATGGCACCTGAAATGTACCAAAAATCCCACTGACAAGCAAACAAGAGGTGGCAACAAAGCAGCTATGTCAAACCACAAAAAAAGGCCAGCACACAAAGATGTATGAAAACACCACCCAACTGTTAGTCTAACACAACAGATTGCTGCATTTAACAGTTATTCTCACTATTGATTAATCTGCTGATCACTTTCTCAATTAGTTGTTTGTCTTGTTTTATCCACAACCCAAAGATACTGGGATTCACATTGGAGAAGCTGAACAAAGAGAATTTTTTTGGTTTGTTTTTTTCTGAAAAAATAACTCTAAACAATTAATTATTAATAGCTGGCCATTAATCTGATAGTTGACAACTAATTGACTTACTGATTTATCATTGCAGCTCTATATCCAGCATTTTAAAGGGCTCTTTATACAGTGGGGTATCAGTATTCAGTCAACCATCTACTTTAAGATGTTCGCTATATTAATATAATTGTATCAATGTACATTTTAGCTGTTTGTCTCATGCTAAGGCAGCCAGTTAGCAGCATTTTAGAGACCATGTGAGTAAATGCAGCTTCTGCTCTGCTATGTAAATCACAGGTAGCTGTAAAAATGCAGAGTGAGAACAACAGCGAGTGGACCGACTGTGTTTAAACAATCATGAGTTTACAAATGACAAATGTGTTTACTGAGGACAGTGATGTTATACTACCCCAGAGCAGAATGACATGGACTGTCTATGCACCTTTGCTGCTAACCTTGCGTGAATAAGAACACATCTTTGGTTGTTGTTGACTAAATCTAACAATGATCAAATGACTAAAGCTAAAATGCAGTTTTCGTCAGTGACTACTACAATTTGCTGATCACATACGTATCTCACATGGTTCTATATGTCACGATTGAGAGTGTACTGCAGAGCCAAACGTACCCTTTTTGTTACACAGTGGCCTTTAATTGCATCTGTTGTAGCTACATAGAAATCTGACTATTAATGTGCCTGAACAGATGGTGTTGTAAAATGACTCAGCGTTTGGACATTTTACTGTACAGTTTAAAAATGTTAATGGAAAAAAAAATAAAATACCATTTATGCATGACATTAAAATTGCTTTAAATTACTTCGGGTGAGACTATTCATCATAAGTTTGCTGCTAATCAAGAGTTAAAAAAATGGCCATTTTTCACTCCAGTCAGCCTGTGTAATTCAGTCAATCAGTTTTTATAACCGAGTAGTTTTATAACTGACCTTCATCACTGTTATGAAGCTGTTATGAAATTCAATCAAACATTTCCCTATGTCCACTTTGTTTTGATTAGCTGTTCTGCATTAAACACACAGTTTTAATGTTGAACTTGACATTTGATATGGTTTAAAACATACATTTAACTGTTAATATTTAACAGCTGAAAAGTGTTAAGAATAGCTACTGACTTTGACTGAGCAGCATTCAATTAGTTTAAAAACAGGGTTTGTTTTTTTTTCATTCCCTGAAAAGTAACAGTTTTGGACATTTTGTCTCCCTAAATGCATGCAAAATGTTAAGGTTTAGCACTTATCTTACATTTAAAGAGGAAAAGAGAAGCTCAAACTCAGCATCAACCTGTCATGTTAAGCTGATACAGGATGGTGTTGTACTAAGAGCTCTGGCATCTGCAGAATGACTAACTAACCGACAGAGAAGAAGGTCAGAATCAGTGTGTGCGATTAAATGGATGCATTCCGCCGCAAAATCCAGGTTATACTGACAGAAAGCCAGGCAGCGTTCACATGAGTGATATGAAAGTATTTGGAAATATTGCCATGAAATAAAAAAAAAGCCACCGCTGGCTGATGATAAACAACATTTCTGTAAAAATGGTCATATAATTTTCCATGCTCCACACACAACAAAGTTAAGAATAGAAGCCATTAACCTAAAACCAGTTGTGTTTTCTAATGAGATTCTGTAAAGTGGCTTTATAGGAGCCAGTGTGTATGTATGCTTTTGTACATCTACTATATTTAGACCATACCGTGTGTGTGTGTTTTAAAGCAGCGCAGTAAAACATAATGTGCCATATTGTTGACTTGCAGTACACGATGTTTTTATCAACACAACTTTTCCACCATCAGGGATGAAATCTACCCTGAAAAAGCTTTTTATGGGGGATGCCAGCCGCTTCATCCCTGAGCGATTTCAAGAGCATTAGACTTGCTCTGCACATCATCATATTACACCACAGACAACGATAACACACCACTGTACAAATCGGAGCAGATTCAAACCACTTCCCCTGTGTATTACAAGCAGTTCAGCATGTCACTGAGCTACCTTCAAGTGCCTATTTGTATCTTTCTCATGCGTTTCTTCTCTCCCGCCTGCATGAACAGCACCGCGCCTTTAGATTAAATTGCTGTTTGAGTTTAAGTTAGTATACCGACAGCGAACAGTCACAGAGTCCAACTGTTCAGTGCAAACTGTATCCTTCCCAGCAAGCTCTTTGTGAAAGTACCTTTCGTCATCTCATGTGTTCTACTCTTCTGTCAGTTTAAACGGCAGTGAGACTCAAACCAGCATCTTGCTGTGCAATACATGTACCGTATCAGTCAGGCTTGTTGAGCTTCATAAAACCTCAGGTTGCCATGTTTTTTGTCATTTTAGTCTTTGACTGTAAATACCAGCAACAAAACTGTTTGGCATCAGACATGAATCACCAAACTCCCTGCAGTTCAGTTTGTTGTTTTTGTCTGGGAGGAGGTCAGATGTAGGGTTGGGAAATGTTTGGATACTGGTGATAAAACAACACTTACAAAACAGTTCTGGTGCCTTATTTTTAAAAATAAGAAGAAGCACGAAATGATGGTCGACAACACTAAAGAACATCTTTTTTCATTGCTAAATCAATTTGGAGCGTGACATTAAACAATATATTAACATTTAGCAGTGTAAAATATACTGAAGTACAAAATAAATACAAAACACTTAGATTTACCCAACACATGATCTTTCATTTAATTGAATTCCATAATTATTCATTTAATCATATAATCTAAAAGTGGCATTATGTTTACAGAGAACTTGTGTTGTTGTTGTTTTTTTATTTTGTTTGGGCTTTTCATGCCTTTATTTGATAAAGACAGTAGAAGTGAAGACAGGAAAGGGTGGAGAGAGAGAGGGGATGTGCGTGCAGCAAAGGGCTGCAGGCTGGAATCAAACCCACTGCAGAGGACTCACAGCCTCAATACGTGGGGCGCATGTTCTACCAATTGAGCTACAATGACGACTGTGTTCTAGTTTCCCACCTGTGTTAACAATGACAAACTAGTTAAGTCACATCTGACAATTAAAAACAAATAATATTCGTCTAAAATGAGCCTGATCAGTGTCCCCATTTTGATGCTGAGCTGACGTTAGCTGACATAATTTCACAGACTGTCCAAAGATCCTAATACACACCAATAATAAACATCATAATGCACTACTACTGTGTACTATCTGCTTGCATTACCTGTTGGTCAGCGCTCAACAGCTATCTCGCTATGACGTGCGCAGACAGCTAAGCTAGATCATTTGTTAACCAACAGACACGTCACTCTGTTGATCTTTAAAGGAAAATCTGTAATATATTTACTGTAATAAATCTTAAAAAGACCATGATATGTCATTAGATATTTAGGAAACATGTTCAGCTGAAACACTCACTTTCTCTGACAATGATGCTGCAACTGTGGTGTCCTCCTTTGAAACTTCCATTCTGGGCCAAAATAACTTTTTGCTTTGACAGTTTCACATTAATTAGAGTTAAAATTAATGCAGAATGTTTGGTGAATGAGTAAGTGTTTGTTTATGAGTCATAAGACATCATTAATGATCTTTTAGAAGGTGTTGGTGTTTATAATAGTTAAATTGAGCAACATGAGTCAGACAGGCAGAAGGCAGGTAGTGACTGAACTCAAACTTGTGTATTTTCAGAGCAGTGGGCTTTTGTTTTCAGGATAATAGACAAAGGACGGTTATAAACAGCTGTTCAACTCACACTGTAGGACTTGTAATTGCATGTTAATGGCCAATTATAATGTTCCACTCGTCTTGGACTCCTGCAGAGCTCCTGAAGCATGCCTGAGTTTCCAAAAGTTTGGGAAGGAGAGGGCAAGGGAAACAACTCACTTCAACCATAGACTGCATGCTAAATAGGATTTCAACCTAATCAATATACAATCTATCACTCCAGCTCACTATTCGGACGTCAGTACTCATGTGCAATTGTTACATACTGCTCCTTTAAGAAGAAAAACACAAAGCACGCCAACTTTTTAAATATTCAAAAGATACATAGTGACATTTCACTTGCAGATGCACGTTTACAGCACACACTTTCATAATGTATTTGGCTAACTTACAAAGTAAATGTCGATACAGCTGATAAAACTTAAAAATGAGAAGCCTGCCCTTGATTTTATGGGTGACAAGTGGGTACAGGAGGGTTGTAGCGATGGGACATTTAATTTTAAGGGGTCTTTGTCTCAGTGCTCTGCTGCTTTAATCCACTGAACTAATATTCTCAGGACATTGTAAGTTTTGTCGTTCGTTGTGTATTATGTCGGGGCACTTTGCTGCATAAATCTGCATATTAATTAGGAAAAATGATTTTCCTGGAAATACTAATACCACTCCTTAATGCTTCAAACATGCAGATCCTCATGGTTGATGCTAATCTTCAATTATCAATTAAATATTTTAATTAAACTGGCTTAAATAATGCACATGTGGGATTCAAATCCATAATATGAGAGGTGTTTGCCCTTTCAATCTCATCAGTATTATTCCAGTGAGCCATCTGTGAACTTTTCTATCCCAGCTATTATATTTGAACATCCTCACACCCGCGATTTTAATAAAGCACGAGGTATTGGTCTAAGCCCCTGGGATCCACTATTAATGTTCCCACTGGGCCTGCACTGTCCACACTCAGCCATAGAACTCAGCCGCTTGTCTTATCATTCATCATATTTAAATAAATTCAACAGTCTTAACTGCTGCTCGTAGAGGAGGATTTATTAATATGACACACATTTTTCTTGCAGGCTACTCTACTTACTCATTATTTCCATTAGAAAGTGAATTTACTGTTTTCAATACACAAAGGACGGAGTGAAGAAGCAGGTTAAGCCTTAAAATAATCCTTAAAAATACTGTGCAGTAAGAACTCACTTGAAGAATTACTGTTTTGTGGAAGACACCCCCGAGAGCCTGAATTCAAGTTTAATTAGGTGCACATTGTCCAGAATATATAGATTTACATGTAATTCCTTTTCAGTTTGCAGTGTAATCCTGCTTCTTAACATTTCCACACCCCAGAGTATTTTTTTTTTCCCTGTAAGCTCCTATTACAACCGCGGGTCCATTCCATTGTAGGTCCCAGATAGTGATGAAGTTATTGTTAGTGGACACAGAAATGGGGATTTGATTGTGCAGTCTAATTTAATTAAGGCCGTTGAGCTATGTGAGGCTAGCCTTTGTGCATTATGTTCAAATGTAATCACAGAGCAAAGATTGGGTTTTGTACCTAGGCAACCAGTAAAATATGTTAAACCATGTTTCTGTATTTCCTTTCACAGCAACAAAGGCGAGTTTCGAACCACAGCTGCCCAGTACAAAGCTGACATTTGACCTCGTGTACTGTTGTCAGTAATATGACCCATCTGGATGCTCCTCACCACCAAAGGCCACGCTCAGATCAACAGCAGCACAGAATCAAACAGTTCCTGCGTTGGTGTGTTGGTGTGGGCGTATTTTTGTTGAAACAGTAAGTCCAGTTTGAGAGCCCTTTCAGATGCAAATACACTGTTCTGCCAGAGATCATCATGTCAAGGAACTGACAATTGAAGTCAAAGTTAAATCAACACTTCCACAAATATAGCACATGGGGAGGAGGAGGCTGCCGTGATGGAGGGAGCTACAGTAGCAAACGGTGTTGGCATGATATATAATGGTCATGCTTAATATGAGTGGACATTATCAGTCAGCTGGTAGCCAAACAGTAAATAAATGAGCGAGTGATGTGAAGCATTAATGCAGCTGCTAATGCCAATCAGCTAATGCAAGTCTGAACCAGCGCTTTGCTTCATTCCAGCACTTTATATTCTGTAAGTGAGGCTTTTACAACAGTGGACAGTTATCACACGTGGGGCAGGGTACTGAAAATACGATCTCTGACCCTAAACAAAATATAAACATATTTATTTATTTCAGCAAAACCCTTTATTCCCAATCATGTGCTGAATGGCTGAGAACAGCCCATATTATTCTGAAACACAAATAGTCCAAAAAAATGTCTCATTGGACCGGAAGCCCATTTGTCTGTGACAGCCTGTTATCCCGAAAACAAACTCCCTTTGCTCTTAAGTCTCATTGCTCAAAAAATACACACTCTCCCTGAAGATGTTAGTTCAGTGACTGTCGTGAATAGTCTGCAGTCTTTTTGTCATCTTGACTGTTCTGATAAAATCAAACATGTCTCACATTAGTTATTAGATAGTTAGGGTTATCTTTGGAGCAAAAGGTGTTTGTTTTCTAGATAACAGACTGTTAGACATATGGGCCTTCGTCTAATGGGGCATTTTTTTGGGCTATTGGGGTTTTGGAATAATAGGCATTAGCAGCCAAAGTGTATCCATAATCCCACTGAAAAGAGGTTGCAACAAAGCAGCCGGGTCATTACATAGTATAGTTCGGGTTATTTTCATAACAATGGCCGTTGGTTTTTGGGATAAAGGACTGTCAGACAAATGGGCCTTCGGATATTTTTTTTTGGATTAAAAAGGTTTGGATAAATGAGCCATCGTAACAATTGCCTGGTACCGAATGGCTTGGAGGTTGATGCGCTGACCATGGGCCATGGCATCCCCAGTTCAGGTCTGATCAGGAACCTCTCTTGCACCCCTCTTCGCCTCATTACCTGTTCTCGCTCTACTGTCATTATCTAGTCTAACTATCTGGCTCCCCTGTCTAAAACTGGCAGAATTTAGATAGAAATGAGGAGCTATCTTTTCAAACAAAAGAGAAGAAGATTTCAAATATGACCAGACATTTGATATCAGCTTTCAGTCCTTTTTGATACTTGGTGCTATGGAAGCATTTTGGTCGGTAGTAAAACATTACTGATGTTTGATACAATGGCAAATAAAACAAATAATAGCTCAGTCTTGATTATTTGCAAGATAATGAGTACAAATGAATGTTAGTGTCAAAAATATTGATTTTTCAATACATCTCGATTCTGAATATCTAAAACTGTTTCAATACCCATTTTCTGCAATATCGACACACCAGTACCAGCTGTTGCAGTCACCGCTATTGCTACAATATCACACTGAAACCACGATGATGTGTTCACAGTAATATGTGGCAAGCTAGCTAGGCTAACCAGTTAACATAACACTTCAAGGTTACTGAAACAAGTCTGCACTTCAGCAGTGCAGTGAACACACTTAACATCAACTAGACAGAAGACATGACGAACAACCGAGAGACACAGAGAGCTACATGAACGTTTGTAACTGTAAAACAACTGACACTGTCAGTAACTTCTGCACCAACGACCTTTTTATACCATCAATACAGCTGTTCATAGCTCATGAGCAGAGAGAGAAGGAGGTGGAGACAAACCTGATTCCAAAGAAATATTTCAAAATTAAGGTCTCTGAACATAAATATCTGAGGGTGAGGAATTCTCAACATAACATAAGATATTTTGTTTCTAATGGTAAGAATTTATTTTTCTAAAAATAAAAAATTTAGTGATTTACCATATCATTACCATTATATTATCAAAGTTCGAAATTCCAGATACATGACAACACTAGTACAAATATCCCAATATTAGAAGATTTTCTACCTTGCACATTTTTAATTGGCCAACACAGTTTATTGCCAAATCACCACGACTTAGTGATGACTGAGTGGAGAAAAAAAAAAAAACAGCGATTTGAAACGCCACGCTATCATTATCATTCCCACCCACCCTGCACCATTTAGATGTGAATTTAAAGAGAGAAGAACTTCACCAAGCAATTAAGTGTTGAGCCACACAGAGACTTGATGTACAGTACAGCAGCCTGTCACTGCACGAATGTGACACTAATGCACTGGTTGGTTGGACATTATGTAACCACTTATGTACCATCAGCTGTCAGTGCAGCGTGAGTGAGACAGGTGTGGGTTCCTTATATTGTGAATACATTCAAGGTCTTCAGTGGGTGAGTAAATAACTCAACTCATTCTGAAGAAGACACAGGTGAATAAGGAAGCCTGATTCATATAAATGATAGGCCTGCTCCGGGTTTTGGTATTCTATAAGAGACGCTGCAGTGCAATTTAAAAAGAAGCCTCTGAGGATGCTGAGCAATAATTTGCTCACAGATTAATCATGTATCCAATAGGGCAAAGATTCCTCTGAGGCCCTGATAAGCAATAATAATCCTGATAATAATTGTCTGATTGCACCGCTTTTCAGACGCTGCAGACATCTCCCAGACACCTTTGTTGAACTCTTTTGTGTCTTTATAGATGTGTGTATATGTGTGCGTACAGTAGTACCTCTTTGCCAGGACATTTTTGTCTGGACATGTTATTTCCCAGCGGTGTTTCAGCAGCAACCCAACTCTGAATGCGACCCACGCTGAGCTGTATCTGCAAGCAAAAGAAAGCAATTGTGTTAGTTGTTTGTTTACTTACCCATCAACATTGGCAAGTATTCATTTTTGTATGTGCACATGTTCCTTTTATGCACTCTGTATAACCTAAATAAGAAAGTTTTTTCTTTCTCTGTCCTCTCTTGTTTGGTCGATTTGAAGAGAAGTTAAAAAGTTCTTAATGGATTTTAATCGAATAAATGCTGCAGCAGATACTTTTAATAACCACTCGAAATGAAAGAGCAATTGTCTATTGGTGATAACTTTTTAAAAAGATGTCATTAAAATCACAGAATCGTACTCAAAAGATGTGCTAGTCGGTTGCTAATGTCGGGGGATTCAAATAAACATCTTTTATTGATTTGGGTTTTAGTAAGGGGAACGACATTGACAGAATGACATGCTGTCTGGGCTTTTATTTTACGAAATGATTAATAATGTTTTCACAAAGCATAAAAACAAATTGGTTTTACTTGGAAATGTTTTTTTAGACTTTGCAGTGCTTCAGCACTTGATTTGAGGTATGACAGGAGCGATACTTGGGTTGTGCGGATTTATTTCCACATACATGTGATTTTGAAGAGGGATCAGTCATGTAGTCAGGAATAATCTGGTGCTTCTTGTTTTATGGTGTTATTGCAGGGTACCAGGGGGGTCTTAAAAGTATCAAAAAAGTATTACTTTTAAAAATCCAAAATTACAGCCTTGCACTTTGATTACAAGTCTTGAATTTTCTGTTCTTTTCTTGTCCTTTCGTAGGATTATTTAAATACTGTAACATCACAAATAACTGTCAAATGCATATGTTTTCATGAATTAATTATCACTTAATTGTCCCTGCTCTGTCAGGGACTGTCACGGAGCGAAGTCAGTGAACAGCAAAGCAGAGAGGCCACAGTGGAGAGACAGTGAAGTGAAAATAAGTTAAGCCTATTCCAGACAACATGAATGTGTAGTATTATAATGATTTAATAAATTCAAGTACTTGGTAAAGAATTGTTTTCTGGGGCTTAAAATCCATACTGGTTTTCCATTACATCTTTAATGATTTTGCCAGTATGGCATTAAATTTCATTCTAATTGTCATTAAAAGGTCTTAAAAAGTCCAAAGGGAGTGAGAAAAGGCAAGAATGAGGACGAATTAATAGAAAGTTTAGTTGGAGATCTAAGCACTACAGATGTGACGGTTGACTCAATGTCCTGAAATGCTGGAGATCGTGCAGCCTTCACAAACACAATCATTTCCCTTAATAACAAACAATGAAAATATAGTCTGGCAGACTCCAGATCACCCACAGTCACGCAGTGTTTGATGGCAGGGTCAAGGAAAGTAATTCACCTCAATTTTAAAGTTTGTGTTCAAAAGGACTATTTTTTTCTCAGAATTCCATTATGACTTACGAAACATATAAAGTCATAGATTTACTTTTCAAATCATAATTTAAGTGAAAGATAAAGTAAAAAAAACAAACAAACAAACAAAAAAAAAAAACCAGTAAGAAATCCAACCTACATGCTGCGCTTTCACGACCCTGGAAACTTTTTTCTCTATAACATTAAATATTCATCCAAAAACTCCAAAAACAACATCCAGGTTTTGTGTGAAAAAACATCCTTAATTATTTAAGGTATTCATCATGATTATTCAGCAGTAAAATATTCACTTCATCAGAAGTGTGTGGGTGTGGTATGATCACATTTGAAACCACAAACAGCACCACAACTGTAATCAGATTTTAAGTTTAGTGCGGACCATGAACGTCAACTCCAATATGGCGCCTAGCAGAAACAGCGGCAAAGCTAACAAGAGGAGGATTTTTCATCTCATGTCGTGTCAAACCTCAGTGGCTCATAATATATTGGGTATGGAATTAATCTGTTGATGGACTGTTTTAAGATTAAACAATTTTTTTAAATGGATTTCAGTTTTGGGACCACGATAAAGACCAAAATGTGGCTGACACTAGTCCTTGTTTTTAGCCTAGCAGTTGTTGATGACTTGAGGCCCCCCTTCTAGTGGATCGTGTAAATCACCACCACAACAGGTAGAATACTGTGTGTTCATGTGATTACAAAAAAAAAGAAAAAAGAAAACTTATTTAAGGGCCTTTAAATGTTCTAATACATTTTGTACACACACCCTTTACTTAATTAAGAATGAAGTGTGTTCTTTGCTCAATACTTCTGCAGTATTGAAAGGTGTCTGAAAGCAGCTTAGTTGTCAATATGCAGCATATTTGATTAGAGAGGTTTCCATGACATCTCACGAGGCAGATGTAATTATCTGCCACATGTATAATTTAAAACAATGTACCTTCAGCTCCTGTACAGACATTCAGGCTTGAGAACACAAATTAACCTTTGTGTGATTAGAGAGCTGTACGTGCTTGGTGCTGAATACTAAAACACACATGAGGAAGGAGGGAGGATGAGGAGGAAGGGGACACGGTTGAGGCACAAAGGAGGCCATATCCAACACACAGACACACACATGAATATATATTATATATATATATATATATATATATAATATATATATACGCACACACAAACACACAGAGTGAAAAAGTGCCTGTTCTCCTCTGCTGTCTTCTCCTTTTGCACCTTGTTGGAGGAACCCCTCCACTGAAGTGACAGCACACACCAGAGGGTGCGAGCCTCGTCGCCAGAGCATGCCGCCCGCCTCTGTCCCCGAGCCTCGCCGTACTTCCGGTACACTGGCAAGCCGAGCGTGCACAATGTAAGTACAGGACGTGCTCACACATGTACATGACACGCGTGCATACGGAGTAGAAAAGCATGCACTCTCAGAAGTAAGGGTTCTAAAAAGGGTTCCTCCTGAAGGGTTGAGGTTTTACCCAGAAACCTGTGCTTCTGAAGAACCTTTTTTTTTTAAGTAAGGGTTCGTCAAGGGTTCTTTGTAAGAACTCTTTTCATCCAAAGAACCTTTTTTTTTTTTGTAAAAAAAAAAGAGTTCTTAAAAGGATTGTTGAATTTCTTGAAGAACTTATAAAACACTTGGAGTATAAAATGTTCTTGGTAGAACCCCCTGGATGGGTTCTAGATAAAACCCTTGGAGTGTGAAAGGGTTCTGGTAGAACCCCTCAGATTGGTTTCAGATAAAACCCATGGAATATAAAAGAGTTCTTGGTAGAACCGTTTAAGTGAGTTCTAGATAAAACGTTTAGAAAGTAAAAGGATTCCCTGTATTCAGAGGTGGGTTCTGGATAAAACCCTTGGGGTGTAAAAGGGTTCTCAGTAGAACCCCCTTGTGTGGGTTCTAGATAAAACCCATGGAATATATAAAGTTCTTGGTAGAAGCCCTTGGGTGGATTTTAGATAAACCCTTGCATTACGGTAGAACCCCCTTGGTAAGTTCTAGATAAAACTGTTGGAATATATAGGGACAAGCTGAAGAACCCTTTATGGTTCTAGTTAGCACCTTTTTCTGTAAGAGTGTATGGCTCACTGTCATTGCAGCACAAGGACATGTACACCCTCTCTGCTCACCCTCCAGCCTGTGCACACATCCACACAAATGTACCATATGTACATACATGCACGCCTCCTCTCACTTCAGTCCACCACACGCTTACTTTCTGGTACCATATCCTCTCGCACATCTAAAGTACGCAGCCAACGCTCGTTTCTCTACATCCCTTCACCGACTGCCATGGCTTCAAGCTTGCATGTGCTTGCAGAATCCCGTAGGCCACCCTTGGGATACAGCATTATCAAGTGGCATGCTGGTCCTCCTTGGTGCCTGCTGCGGTTTGCAAGTTTTCTGTTGTACATCCTACTGCTCTGGGGGTGCCCACTGCCCAGGAACACACCCAACCCCAACCCCCTCCAAAAAAAAAAAAAAAAAAAAACGAAGAAGAAAAAGCAACCCCCTCTTTCTGCCCCCAGAGGGTTGTGTGCGAGCTCTTGTTGTGCTGTGCCAGCTTCATGCCATGCTAATGCCCCGCAACGCTGGAGATGGCGCTTGCCGCGGCAGGTGGCAGCTGGGGACATCACAGGCCTTCAAGTGAGCCTGTTAGTTGGAAGTCTGCATGTTGAAATGTAGCGCGCCGACATGGTACGGTTACATAACAGGTTCTCCACAACACTTGTCAGCAGAAACGCTCTGATTCACACTGTTCTTCTTGTGATACTCCACCAAGAAGTGTGACCTGAACACAGCAGATTTGTAGCTTCAAGTTAGTTTTATGATCTTTTAAAACTTGAAGACCGCATCTTTTTCTAAATCCAGTATTACTACCTCACAAGCAAATACCAGTACCCATATGGCCATGTTCTAATCTCCATGAGTTGAAAACAAACCTGCAATGTTCTTTATGATCTCCCATCTGTGTAATCAGTCACCGTGCCTTGGCAGTAGTGTGAAGACATATTATTCCATTTGTTCAGAGGTTGCAAAAGCACACATATTCTTTACTCAAGTAGAAGTACAGATACATCTTAAAACAAAAGACTCTATTCAAAGTAGAAGTACTGTTTTGACTTCTTTACTCAAGTAAAAGTAAAAAAGTGCATGCTTTGAAATGTACTTAGAGTATTAAAGTAAGTGTTATGTCTTTTTCATCTTTTATACCTTTTTTGTCATGTTACATCTTTTTTGTTTTATGTCTTTTACTTATTTTTTTCTTCTGTTACACCTTTTATGTCATTTTTGTCAAGTTACATCTTTTACATCCTTTTCATCTTGTTGTGTCTTTTGCATTGTTTTTGTCTTGTTACGTATTGTCGCCTCAATTTCGTCTTGTATGTTGACTTTTTGGTTGTTTTCGTCTTTTTCATTGTTTTTGTTTCCTTACATCTTATAATGTCTTGTTATGTCTTTTACATTGTTTTCGTCTTGTCATGTGGTGCGTGATATCCACGATAAGCATCAAGGAATTGTCTTTTCGATGTGTTATTGTCCCAACCATTTAGGTTGAAGTCAGTCTTAAAACTAAAGTGAGCCTCTTTTGAAAATGTGAGGAATAGAAAGTATAGATATTTGGAATTAAAAGCAAAAAGTTCACAGAAAAATAAATACTCAAGTACAGATAACTTAAAAATCTACCTAAGCACAGTAACTAAGCATTAGTACTTAGTTACTTCCCACCTCTGCATTTGTTTGAAATAAGAAGCTGTTTACTGTTAAAGCCTCCAGAACTCATTAGCCAGCCATGAATTTGACAAAGAGCATATTAGATTTATTGTATTTATCCTGTCATGGTGGCTTCCTTGTAATTTCTTCGTCTGCTAATGTGACCAGCTACGCTGTCAGAATGTATGATAGAGCACCGGAGGCTCTTATCGCAGACAGACTGAGACCCAGGTACCAGGCACCAACAGTGGATGTGTATTAAATTGTTCATTTGCTATTTCCTTGATACTTTCAGCCAAATCAAATCAGCTCAGAGTGACAAAAGGATCAAGAATTTCTCTCTTCTCTCTCATTTCTCACCAACCACAGCTGGTCACATGTGTGTTGTTTTTTTTTTGAGTCCTGTGTGTGGCTGCAATAATCCCCCTTCCTGATCCACTTTTAATTCTTGGTCACCATAGCAACAGGGCTCTGTTGTCAGGTGTGCGTTGACATGCACACCCCACCCATGGCTATCACCAATTTACATAAATAGCCATTGCAGCAGCTTGTCTTGTTTCCCCGGTAACACCAGGTGATTCTCCAAGGCAACCTCCGCCCACATTGGAGGTCTGCTGCATTCCTCTGTTCTTCTGCTGGATTATCACACACACACACAACACACACAGGGCTTCATATGTGTACACAAGAGACCTGAGATAAGTCAAAGTGAATATTAAACTTGACGAGTTTGATGTCGAGTTAAACGCATTTCTAAGAAAAATGCAGTGCAACGTCTAATTTTTGCCAGGGGCGATAAATTTCTTAGTATCTTGCAAACATGATAAGCAAACAGAAGCTCCTGTGTGACAGGCAGATAGACTCTACAAACTCCTTCGCTGTCAAGACTGAAACATATCTACGTACATTTTATTGAACCGAGAGGTGGTTTTAAAAGTGGGGTAACTGCCTAGCAACATATCAATGCCAACAAATTAAATATAATGAGTGAGTAATGAATGAGTAATGTCTATCACTAAGTATAATAACCAGTGAAAGCAGTGTTATTTCAAAAGTAAAATGTGTGTATGTGTGTGAGTGTGTGTGGCTTTTTCTAGCATATCCATTGCCATAACAACCATCTTTCTCTTGTCTGTCTGCCATACGGAAACTTGAATAATCATTTAAAGGACCGGGGTGTAGGATTTAGTGAGATTTAGTTGTGAACTTGCAGATTGCAAACACATTAATTCACCCTCCCCGTCCAAGGATATTAGAGAACCTATGGTGGTCACAACATTCGCAAAAAACTATAAATCCAGAGCCAGTGTTGTTTGTTTTTTCATTCTGGGCTACTGCAGAAACATGGCGAGGCATTATGACAGCCTCCTTTGAAGAGGACCCACGCCTGCTGTAGATAAAGAGTGCTGCCGAAATTTGTAGGCCAACCCGGAAGTTAGCGTCGCTCTGGTTTCCTCCACAATAAGCCAATGGCATTTTTTCATTGGATTTCAGATTAGTGCAGAAAATAAGCTCCGTGGTGAACTTTTGTTCATGATACTTACATGTTTGGTTAAACAAGATAATCTTTTATGATGTTTTGAAGTGTAACTGCAATCACTAAAAGTAAAAAGATAACACTAAACTATAACTCAGCTTCACCAACACACAGTGATTGGTGTTCGGCGTGATGACATTTAAAGGTGGGGTGAGTCATTTTGGAGACAGTTGCTATTTGAACACAACAGTCAAACAAACACACCCTCCCTTCAGTGCTGCTTCAGAAACGTGCATTGCCAGGGAAACGACAGTAACAACTGAACAATATGGCGGAATCCAGAGCATCTGCCGCCTGAATGAGGGGAAGTAATATTTTCTCACTATGAAAATACATGAGTGGACAGGACTGGGGGTAGAGCACACACAGAACAGGGCTGTGTGAAATGGAGGTCTATGTGGATCTAATGTGATATGAAAGAGATTAATTGGTTTCGGTTTGATTTCCTTTGGTGTGAAATGGGGACGCTGTCTTCTATCTGAACTTTTGTTTGGAGGGGGAAAATACATATTTGATCTGTAACGATCTAAGAAAACTCGAAATCCACTGTGTACGAGTGCTACAGGCCATGTCTTGTGTTGCAGCAGGGAGCGTTCATAAACTCTACTGTCACTCTGATCTATTGCTCGCCCTGTTGTACTCAGCAGATTAGGTTATTGCTGTTCCCTCTTCTTTAAAGAGCGATTTAACACCAAGTAAAACATAGGGTTGCGCTACCCTCTCTGGTTGAAAGTTTCAAGTCTTTTACACCTCTGACCACATCATCTGAAGGGCATGGTAAAAAAAAAACTGTGCTCTGTTGGACCCGTTACTAACAGTGTACTGACACTCTCTGGAGTACACTAATACATCTCTACAGCAGGATGAAAAGTTAAATCACTGCATGCAAGCAAACGTTGCTTTTTAAAAGTGGAAAAAGACAACTTTTCCAAGTGGGACTATTGTTTGTGTCTCTGTTGCAAAGAAAACCAGATCACTTTCTGTTTTCCTCAGAGCCCATGAGACTGATAGACACCACTTTGGACATTAGAGAAGTTTTCAGACTCTTAATTTAAATGAATAATAATACCACAAAAATACTTCTGAAATACATTCTCTACCCTTGCTTTAATCGTGAAACCATCCTTCCAGAAAGTAATGCGCGGAAGTATTGCGGATTTGACACCTTAGATAGAAAAAGTGGAAAGTAGTTGCTTTAACTTATCATTATGAAGTAATTGTTGATTGCACAGTGTCACAGCTTTAAAATTATGACACCATCTGTGTTTATTCTGGTTCCCTTTAAGCCTTACTTTAATCTGTCTGCCACTGGGCACAATTTTTACCCAGAAAATTATGCCTCCATTATAGACTAAATTAATGTACAAATTTACATTTTTTCTCCTTATGTTGTCTCCTTATGTTGCCACCCCGACACCATCCCCCGCTGTAGTTACTTGTTTGTGCAAACCAATAAGCTAGCGGTACTTAAACTCCCAGTGAGCATTTTTCTGGTGAAAAGACATTTAAAAACAACTATGGTCACTGGTGAAAAGCCCTTCATAACTGCTTCAAAAGAGGAAGGTTTTTTTCACAGTTTCTGGCACCACACAGCGTGTATAGTTTGCAGTTTTTTTATATGAAAGCTTGCATTGAAATTGCATCTTTGTGTAGGCCTTCACACTAATCAGTATCGTCTCTCTTTTAAAATACAACTGAACAAACTGTCAGAATGATTAAACAAATTTCTGTTTTGTGGCACGCTGATATTGTAACTGCATTTTAGCCAGTAGAAAAGAGGGTGAAAAGATGTATTAGATGTTCAGACCGCATATCAACCAGCTTTAAACTAGAAATCAGCGTTGAAATCCCTGTTCGTGCTCACTGGGTACGTTATTACTATGCAATCCACATCATTACAACGGCTTTGAATTTACCTCCTCTGTCTTATTTCCAAGAATATGTTGATTACTTTTTTGGAGCTGGAAGCCAAAAAGTGATCCATGTTGTCTACAAGTGTTATCTTTGCAACAGTAGCACAAACGGTAACACCACATGGAAATACTAGGGGGAGAACTGAAACAATTAAAAACTAAAGACACAACAGTACTTGGATGTCACTCCAACAAATGTAGGTATCGTTCAGAGGAGACAAGTTACCAGGTGGTGAACTGACAAGAAAAATGGTTTGCATTTCAAATCTAGCTGCAGATAATCTACGTTATAAATCACTACATTGGATTGTATCATGACAGACAACTGCCACTATACCTCCATCTCAGTAGGACACCTTAAAATCCGGAGCTAAATTTAAGCCGTCCACACATACGCACAGCGTTGGCATTTGTTTGTGAGGGTAAAATATTTCCTGCCCTCTATCTGGCCTCAGCTTTGATGGGAATGGATATATTACTTGGTGTCCTAATACACCTGCGCAGTCTGAGGTAATGGGACAAGAGAGATGAGCAGAGGTGCTGTCTGCTTGCCTCACAGCTAACCGTCTGAGTCTATCATGCCTTCCAATATCTGAGAAGAGAGAGAAAATTAGGAAGCGCAAACACACATTAAACTTAAATTAGATCAGCGTCTCCGTCTCTTGTCACCACTTCTAAGGCATGTTTCCCTGGAGGGGGAATGAGGTTTACCTTAATTCCAAAAGCACACAAAAGCCATTTTGTTCTTCATCTATTGTAAAAACACCGTCAACAGGTTTGTGTGGGCAAATGATTACAGAGAAGGAAGTGCTTGTTGTGTTGTTCCCCGCTGAACACTAAGCATTACAGCCGCCATCCCACAATCCAGACAACAAGGTGTTTGTGTTATTGTAAATTGTCAGGGAAAAAACAATTGTATCTACCTTGGCGGCGACTCAGTCTTTCATGCCTTAGAGTATCCTTGGATCTTTGCCTCTTGATTTCTGACATTAAAACTGCCCCCTTGCCATTTGTTACGCATATATTAGCCTTTACATGATTGATTGAATTAATTCATTATTTTCCTGTTTTTAATCTGCTCCAAGAAGAAAAAAGAAATCGCCTGTAGGTTGGGCCTGAATAGGAATTACCCGGCGGAGCATAGCTAATTACCAAGCATTAGCATATGCAAATGAGTGCTGTTATCTTGTGTACAAAATGTTGCTTATGGTAAACACTGGCTAATCACTTTAACGAGTTTAGCTGTTTAAATGCTGGTAATTGCATATTGTTTAAACAGATGGGCTGGATTCGCTGAAAATCAAGGTAGAAGCAGGAATGTAAGATATTCCTCTTTTGTGTCCAGTCTGTGTTTCACCTTGGCTGCTGCACTTGGTACTGCAGCTCCTTTGATGAAGAGACTGAAAAGGGAATAAAAGATGTGCTCTGCCTTTAGTATTAGATATTGGTTTTAGCTGTTAAAGTGGTGTCACGGAAGTTAGATTACTTTTATGTAACTGCACCACATCGTGACGCACGCTGCAAACCTTATGAAAGCTTTGTGTCATGACAGTGTAAGAATAATGAAAAAAAAAAAGACTGGAATTATATTTGCAAGGCCAAATGTGTTGACGCCAAATTCCACATGAGAGATGAGCCCGAACACTCGGCCAGCTACACCGGAAATCACAGATATTTCTAAAGAAACACTGTTTGGGCAAAACTTGCAGACATGCACCTCACATCCAACAAAACACAAATCTGACTCAAAAGCCGTCAGAGAAACTGAATGCACGTCTTGTTTCACCGTCTCAAAACCACTGTAATAAATGTGTCACCTAATTATGCATTAAAAAATGTTTAATAAACCAGAAAATACTCTGATTGAGGATATATGAAGGCTCTTTTATGTTAGCGAGATTCTTCTCATTTCAGATGATTTGTCCCCTTGTGACATGATTTTCATCTATGCCAACTGCTTGGATAAAATTAAAGGAGAAATCTGTAATATATTCGCTGTAATAAATCAGAAAATGACCATGATATATCACCAGAGATTAAAGAAACATGGTGAGTTGAAACACTCACTTCTCTGAAAACAGCATTAAACCAAAAATGTGTCTAGCCTGTAACTTGTGTTAGTGTTTGCCTGTTTCACATTAATTAGAGTTCAAATTAAAGCTAATGTCTGCCAAATGTCTGTCATCTGTCTGTCATTGTAGTAGTGCTGTAGGAGGAGTGGATGTTTATGATGGTTAAAATTAAACAATATGTTAATCTGGCTGGCAGTCACTGAGCTCCGACTCCAGAGTGTGTATTTTCAGAGCAGAGGACTTTTGTTTTCAGGATAAAGATTTAACTTTACATTTACAGACCACTGACAGTTTTGTTGCTTGTGATTGTCAGTTTACAATGTTGTGCTCGTCTTGCACTCTGGCAGTGTTCCTGCAGACGGCCTGAGATTCCTCAAATCTGGAAGAGGGGGGAACAGGCCCACAGACTCTCTACTAAATGGACTTAACCTATTTCATATACAGTCTATGGCTCGACTTGTTATTTTGGACTGCAGTACTCATTTTTTGATGCATGATTGTTACATATTGCTCATGTAGGAATATCCAGTAAAACACTTTAAGGCTCATTTATGCTTAATGTTAGATACACATGCAGATACAGAGAGGATCTTCTGTCCACAATCTGCGTTCATTTCATCCATATTTGTGCACATTTTCTGAAAGCTCACAGATAGGGACAAAACGGAGCAGTACTGCTGGTAAAAAAAAATCCAGAAGTATTGAAAATTACATGTTATCTTCAATCAGTCAGTGAAAAGAATTCTCCATCCACACGTCAAGATGTATTTAATGGCCAGACAGACCGCTGTCGTCCACAAAACTATCTCCACTTTTGCCTTTTTCTCAAGAGGTCCCTTATTACAACCTCCTCCAGGACTGTCATTTTTGTTGTCATAAACTTTTGACTCTTATTTGTCTTTGAGGTAACATTTGAACCCGAGTGGTGTCCTCTAGGTGTATTGCTGAACATCAGTACCAACATGAAGGATGAATGGAAGCATATGGCTATTGTTTACATCATGGATGAACGTATACTTATTGTCACATGTAAAGGAGGCATAAATGAGCCTTTACATGTGAAACAAGAGTCCTAATCTGACGTCTTGTCCAGGGCTGTGACTAATGACTGTTTTCTTTATCAGTTAATCCATTTTTTTCCTCCATTAGTTGATTAATCGTTTGATCTGCAAAATATCAGAAAATAGTGAAAAATTCCCACTGGGACTTCCCAACTGATAGTCCCAAACCAAAAGATATAGTGATACAAAACAACAACAACAACAACAAACATGCTGCTCACTATCTCGCAAATAAATGTCCCAATTGTGAGCAGGACAGCGTGCAGGATTTTTCAAATTTTTCACTGAAGTTGTGCGTCCTCCAAAACACCTGTCACATGTTCAGGTGTGCAGAGACTTTCCTCTTGAATTTTCAGTGATACAATAGAGCAAACTCCTCACATTTGAGGAGCTGGAAAAGCACAATGTTTAGGACTTTGTACAAAAAATAACTTCAACTATCAATCTATCAGTCAACCCTTTGATTAATAAAAAAAAAAAAAGGTTTCAACACTAGTCTTATCAGTCTAAGCTTTTGCACTGTGTGACATGATAAAACAGAAGGCAGAGTTCTCCAGTACACTGTTAGGACTTTTGTTTGAAAGTCATCACTTTCTAACTCACTGCCTCTCTCATGCATCGTATGTCCCCATGTCCCCAAGTCAAGTCCCAAGTCAAGACAGGCAAGTCCTACATCAAGACTTAAAAGTCCCAAGTCAGGTTGCAAGTACATCATGATGCGCTCTTCACCAAATATTCAATTTTAACAGCAGCCTTGACTTATCATTCCTTGTGCAACTTGAAATGTCAAACGAAGTTGGACGTTGTTTTGTTTCCTTCTGTAACTTTTGATCTGCACATTTTGCATACTGCAATTTGTCTTTTGTTGGTCACAGCATAGTTTTATATATATGAATGAAATTATCTTTGGTATTGTTTTTTTCCAGCTGGAGAGAAAGGGAGGTAATGTTTGTTCTTCATGTGTCTCTCCTGCAACTTGATTGGATGCTATCAGATTGGTTCAAAGAAAATGGATCCGGGGAAATAAGTGTTGACTTGCTGGAAATGAATAGTGTTAATGTTAGCTGATTCAGGAAATAACAGGAAATTAATTGATTCATGCGACACTTTTTACATAACATACTTTTTAATCCTTGGTTTGCGTGAAGGTATCAAGTATTTTCAAGTCAAAAGAGTCAAGTCCAGATGAAGTCACGAGTCACAAGTCCACTTTGAGTTTCAAGTATTTTTTGATTTTGTCAAGTCGAGTCTAAAGTCATCAGATTTGAGGAGTCCGCACCTCTGCTGTAATCAACATTCGCCTAACCTAACAAAGACCTCTGTCTGGATGAAAAAAAAATGCAATTTCTTTAACAGTTATATGAAACCAGCAATGTTATGCATTCATTGTCTGGGAGGACCTTTAGAAAGTTGATGTATTGTGATGCAACGAGCAGAAACAAAAGATGTTCCAGTCTCACAGATATGCTGAAGAAGTGCTGTTGTCCTCACACTTTGTGATTTCAGAGAAACCGCTCACAAAGAAAGCAGTCAGAGTTTATCAGCTGAGGATTTTGTAGTGAAGGGCACCCTGTGGGAGAAAAGTCTCCGTCCTCAGAGGTTGGAGCTCTGTGAATGACAGTGGACACAGAGGAGCCCAGGGGCAAACTCTCCAGTCTGGAGATGACCACAGTTTTTACACCACATGCACACACACACACACACACACACACACACACTTGCGCACACACTATCTTTTTTGTACAAAGTCTGCAGGGTGATTTAGAGATAACTTTCTCTGTCTCTGTTGTGCGCATGCTCACACACTTTCTCAGGCTGTGTTTTTGTGCAGGAAACACAAAGAAAGAAAAGGTAGTCAGAAGGTAGTCAGACAGTGAGACAATAAATGTTCGTATGTCTCTCTGAGTCACCCTGCAGACCTCTTACAGAAAAGATACAATCATTTCATCATGTCGCAGTCAACACCCACCTTATCGCCTGCTGTAGGGAGCAGGGTGTGAGTCAAAACCACCAAAAAAGACAATTTTGCTCTTTAAACACACTCATTTGATGATACAGACAATCCATGGCAATAATTCAGCCCTCTGTGGGGTTGGATTTTTAACAATAATCACGAGCAAGTGGCTCATATTTTTGTGTAGAGTGCAGAGTAATTAGAAACTGCACGTTTCATTTCTGCTCCTGTAGAAAGACACAGCTGGCTGGATTTTAGTTCAGGATGCAGTCTGTGTTTCAATTTGTCAAGACTGAATACTCGCTGCCTTCCTTTCAGTTTACTGCTAAAGAGACAATGAAGAAAAACAATGGTTTCACCATACACTGACAGACACAGGTGTAATTATTATCTCTGTCAGGCGTAAACCTAGAAAGGATCATGCCAAGGGTTGTGTGTGTGTGTTTGAGTGTGCAAGCTAGACCTACTGTTTGTTCTGTCAACAGATAATCTTGCATACTACCAGACCCATCGGCCTAATATTTTTTGTGCACATTTATGACTATGCTCAAGAACATCTTGTGGTTGTGGTGACTCACAAACCTTGAGAAAAACCCCTTCTTTTTGACTGCTCTGTTTTATACTGACTGTTGACTCCTCGCTCGATGGGGTCCACAAATCATCAACAACTCCCAGGCTAAAAACAAGGTTTATGTAGTCTGTAACAGGCCACATTTTTGCCTTTGTCGTGGCTTAAAAAGTTTGGCAGATTAATTCCATCTAATATGTTGCATCACTGGCCAATGCGGTATGTTGCCACAATGCATCTATACGGTTGCCATATTGGTGAGGTCAAGATAAATACAATGTGTATGTAGAGGCGTAGACTACAAAACAAAAAGTTAACTCTCCTAATTCTGTCCCAGTTACAAACCTGAACTTGAACATGATATTAGCCGCGTGTTGGAATTAAATTGCTCTAAATAGCCACATTTTCCGGTAGGACATGCAGGCCCTGACATATGAATAGGAGACATGAAGTGTAAATTATTTGCTCTTTTGTGAGTCTCTCCAAAAGTGTAAATTTCTATATAAATTAATATTTTTGTAAAGCTGCCTGGTTGCTTGTAATATTCTAAATGAGTAACAGTGTTTAAATTGAGAAGTTTGGACCCATTTATTGTTTCTTTATTAAGTTTATATGGTCAAGAGAGCCCAAGACACTCAGTTACAATACCATTACACTATTCTATGCATCTAAAAGAAAACTGAGACAATATTATTCAAAAATATTGCAGAAGGTGCTTCACCATCTGTTGGGAAACATATACATGTGAGCACTTTTACCTCTAATTATTTTTATTCTATGTAAGTGAGTGAGCATCAAATATGCTGCAATTGTAGCCTGGGCTAAACAGTGCTAGCCACTAGTTTGAGTTAAAGCTGAAACTCTAATCAGTTAAATTATCGATTGGTCAATGACAGAAAATCACCAATTATTTGACGACTGATTTATGATCAGTTTTCAAGCAAAAATACCAAAGATTATCTGGTTTCAGTTTTTTTTTTTTTTTTTTTTTTTTTTATGTGAGAATTTGCTGCTTTTCTTTGCCCAAGTTTTTGAATTGATGATCAGATTTAACAAGGAATTTAGAGACAAATGTGGGCTCTGGGAAATTAGATAATTATATAATCAGTTTTTAATATTTTCAGACATTTATAAGGGAGGAAAATAGAGGAAATAATTGGCATATTAATCAATAAGACAAATCATAATTGCAGCCCAAGTTTGAGGATAGCAGTTTTAAAAGTTGTGGGCAGGGCAGACAGTTGACCCACAGCAGTGGTGTTTTTTGGCAAAGTCGGCACAAGCAGATTGACAGTCTGTGGATAGTTTGGGCTGATAAAAACAATAAACTGCGTGAGTTACCCATATCAGGAGCCTTCAGGAACTCAACTTATCAATTTTATCTCACTAAAAATTTCAAATCAATTAGCCTCCAGACAAAGCATAATTACTGAGCATACAGCTCCTGAACAAAGTGAAACAGCGAGTCCATCATTATCTTAAAAATACAGACACACCTTCAAATTGACTGATTTAGAGTATTTTCTTTCTCAGATTTACCTCAAGTTGGCCTCTGGTTAAACTGCCATAAAACTAAATGGACCTAAGAGTCTGCATATGCCCCAAAAAAGAAACATACTTCCGCAGCCCTTGCAGACACATGATTACGTCTTACAAATCTCACTCATTAAGCAGAAGTTTTTAGTTGTTTCTTCATAAAAGTGAAAACGGAATGAATGTAATGTAAGACCCAAGTGCCTCAAAGCTTCTACTATAGCCAAATAAGCAATCAAATAAGCAGTCCAGTGCAATTAGAATTTTACCCAAATCTGAGGGAGAATATTGGAGTATCTCAAGTCCGGTCTTGACATGGACGCATTGAACAAATTACCCATCATCAAATCTTTGAATCAATACTCCAACAACCATCTAGTATCGCTGTGGCTTTTTAACCT
The DNA here is from genome assembly GCA_034769285.1 of Lutjanus argentimaculatus. NCBI lineage: Eukaryota > Metazoa > Chordata > Actinopteri > Lutjaniformes > Lutjanidae > Lutjanus > Lutjanus argentimaculatus. The sequence goes on along the minus strand of JAWZSL010000029.1, from coordinate 404,890 downwards.
TGGAAGTCTCGTCAGGGGAGCCGACTATCCAACACATGTTTTGAGAAACTTCTCCCAAATCATAAAAGAGAACTGGGAGAGTCTATGTAATCTCAGAAGCCTGTGCACTTTTACATTCTGTATATAGGCATGTGTTTTGAGAAGCTAACTGGTTCATTTGTGACATGTTGACATGTGATGTACTGCAGGCTAAATGAGCCTATGTTTTACTGTTTTCATAGAGACAGTTGTGCAGTATGCCTCTGCCTCAGATCGTCAGGACAATATAACCAGCAGTAATTTTGCAGTAATCTCGTAATGCAACAAGTTACTTTTAAAAATAACGTTCCCTGACGCTGCAACCAAATAGACGAATCACAGTTGTTGCAGGTCTGTGCCATGGGAACATGTAGTTAAATTTCTGGTCTGCACCAGCCTACTGCTACACCACGCAGCTTTCAACAGAGGAGTAAATACCGGCCTTTCGTCAATATTTTTGAGGTTGCCGCCATCTTGTTTTAACCGTCAATGGACAAAACTGGCTGGGGGTTTCTTGCTTATGTTCCTTGTGTGAGCAGCCAGGACTTGGATGGTCGATTTATCTGCCAGTGAGAGCATAAAAGTCGCACGTTCTCTAAAAGGCTGAAATAAGATGAGAAATGTACAACATGAAGATCAATAAAATCACAGTGTCTGCTGAGCTGAGCAGCACTAAAGCAGCCAAGGTGATGTTATGCACCGCCATCATGTACCAGTGCATGCTGTGAGCTATAATAACCTATTGATGGCATACATGTACTTACAAGTTATAGCTTGGGTGTGTGTGTTGTTCTCATTCCCACATTACTGTATGATTTGTAAATCTTTGTGGAAAAATAAATCCAATTTTGCAGCAAGAAAGCCATTAGACATCTATAATACTATTTGGGGATCTGTTGGCACTTCAAATAAAATGCACAAATTCCCTCTTTATTTGACATTATCCTTTCTCCTTTCATAACTATTTTTCAAAATCACACATCAGCTAAGATAACTCATTAAAGTCTATATATGCATGCTCTAAGGCATGCCTGCAGGTACACATATTCTCACGGCATGTTCTTTTGTTTGGAAAGATGAGAGACCGGATAATTAGTGTGAGCTGTGTTGGCCTCCACGGCTGGAAAAATACGTCACAGCTCCGGACACACTCAGAATTAATATCTCGGAGGAAGAAAAAAAAAAAAAAGTAGAATCTCACTGATGAGAGCGCAGACATGAGGCCTAATTAAACATCTTCCAAACTTTCTGTCAAATTACTCTCTTTTAGCACAGTATTTGTAATGGTGTGATTACAATGCACACCATTAGGATTAACCACACCATTATGTACAGGCTTGGCTTATCTTTAGGTCTTTCAGCGTGTTAAGGGTTCCACTTGCTGCAGCCAAAGTGTGAAGCACTTTACGTAATCATTATTTTGAAAGGAGGCTGAAATGGTTCATTGTGAGTGTGATATAAAGGCTGAATGTCCAGCTAAAGGAAAAAGCAGCTGCTTTAATATCCCTGCCAAGTGTAAGCCTGTGTGCATGAGAGTGTGTGCATGATCACTGTACCTACAGCTTGTTGGCAGCTAATCTTGAATACTACCAGACTGACCAGCCCATTTTTTTGTGCACATCAATGACTGTATGCTGAAGGACCACTGTGAGTCACAATTTTTTGAAAAACCTTGAAAAACCTCATTGTTTTAAATTTTTTTTTTTTTTTTTTACCTTTCTGCCGTTTCCATGGCTGGAGGCATTATGTTTTCAGGTCATTCTATTCTTGTGATATCTTTGAGGGAATATCTTCAAACTTGACACAAATGTTGAGTTGGAGTCAAAGACGAACTGATTCAATTTTGGTGGTCAAAGATCATGGTGGCCTCATGAAATGCCTTTTTAGCCATTGCTCAAGAATTCATATGCTAATTATGACAAATTACACACAAATAGGATAAAATGATGAGGTGATGACATTTTATATCCAAAAGGGTCAAAGGTCACTTTGCTGCGCAATCATAGTGTTTGCAAATCTCTGCTGGTTGCATCTGGCAGTTGTGGTGGTATTGCAGTAGGTGCTTCAACACCTGTTGCCACTCTGCTGAGTGCACTCTTCTAGTTGATGCATGGATTTTCTCCAGATTGCAGTGTCTTGTTGTTTGGTAAATCGGTGAAATTGGTTGGTAAATTCAGTGCATGTTCTGTGTAATTATACACAAAAATGTCCTCTGATTCGAAACATTGAGCTAAGCACCTGCTCGCTGTGTTTCCCACTCAAGGTGAAGGTCAGCGCAGGTGTGTGGGCAGTTCAGTTTTCAGTGCCAGGCTCTCTGGACGCTCCTCAGCCACCAGCCGACATGGACTAACCAGCCGTAACGGATATTTCCATGTCTCCAATGTTCAGTGTTCCAGTCTGGAAATCACCTGCTCCTGGGACACATCCATCTTCAGTGATGATGGGCCTCCCCATCTTCCTTCCATCTATACTTCTTTTTACCTCTAAACCCTTTTCCCCCCCTCACTTTTCTCCCTCTCTACATGGCCTCAGAGGGACGGAGGGTCATTAGCAGGTAATGAATGCAGGGGATGTGTGATTTCAGCGAGTGTCTGTAGGGCTAACCCGAACGAGGAACGAGAGAGTGGACATTTTCCTCGCTACTCCTTGTCCGTGCTCAGGGGAAGATGGGGGAATTTTCGGTTATTTTGGCCCCACTCTGAAGGAGAGACGTAGTAATTGGCTCCCCTCGGAGACTGGCTAGCGTCAGAGCAAAATGTGCCCAATTTGCTGCGGCCAGTTCATTCCACATAGCCACATATACCATGTATAATAGATGTGCGTCTCCCTCTCTTTCTCTCTTTCTGTCTTCGGGGCGGATGAAACAGCTCTGATTTTCACCCTGTAGTGCGTGAGCAGGAGGGGAGCGAAAACCCTGCTCCATGATTGGATGACATGCTGGGTGATACATTGTTGAACTGCTTTGACCGCTGTGCTGCAAAAGTTACCGTCAAGAAGCGCTCAGTACTGAAATATACATCAGGATCTGAGCCGGTTAAATATAGATGTAATGTACAGTATGTATGCTGTGGTTCAGTATGTGTGTGTGTGTGTTTTCTGCTCTGCGTTCCCCGCTGTCACTGTACCCTGTTGGGGAATGTCAGACATGTGTTGTGCTTTGTTTACCAGGCTTGAAATGAGGCTGTCTTATCTTTTATACTTTTCAAGTATCTGTCACCTTGGAGATGCTTGAGTGGGCCAGTACTCGCCAACATATCTTTTATCTAGTTGCCATCTAAACTGGGACTTCTTCAGACGCAGGAGTTTTTCATCAACTCACGAGTATTGGCAATGCAAGGGAGCCACCACGGACAAAGATTTTTTTTTTTTCACATCTTGTTCAAAATCAAAGCTGTTTTCACAGGACAGTGGGTAGTCTATAGCCTTCTCAACTATGCTCTCTTTACTGAGATGGTAGGAAAGATGAGAGGGATACTGAAAAAAGCAGAGCCAGGCACAGGAGAGAATGTAATGATGGGATTTTTAATCCAGGGCCAGTGCAGCGTGTTGTACAGAGACTGATGGGCATATTTCATCAGGGTTTGACTTTAGCCATGGCCACAAAAAGGTACTCTGTACTGCCACTATGGATGTTAATGATCATTAATTGATTAGTCGCCATCAAGAATTTAACCAATTAAAAATGTATCAATCGATAGTTCCTATTGACCGCTGTGTACAGTTTCTCCTGAGCTCACAGTCTTTCTCATGATTTGGTTTGGTCTGCCTTGTTAGTCAAGAAATTGAGGTAATTGCACCTCATTTGACATTGTTTTGTTTGGCGGAGCCATTTGTTGAATCAGGACAGGTAGACAGGAGCAGCTGTTCCAGCAAGAGCCTTGTTTTATTATTCTGTTCATTTAAATTGTTTGTGCTTCACAAATTAATATTCCTCATAACTAATAGGCTGCTATAATTGTCCAAATATAACTTAAACTGAGAAAAAACATTTGCATTTTGTATCTTATTAAATATGAATGATTAATCATTTTTTAATGTGTAAGCACCAGTTAAGGAAAACGCACAAAAAACACTAGTGGCCACTAAATATCTCATGTAGGTGGCCCCCCTGTGGCCACCAAGTTTTATCCCCATACTGTGAACCTGCGGTAAAACAATGTTACAGTTCTACAAACATCCTGATTCCTGTGTGGCTTTTAGTTCAACATCCAATAAAAACAGCAAACAGTACTCATCGCCAGCTTGCCACTGATATTTCAGGGGCTACTGAAGTATGAGCCTACACAAACAGCTAACACGATCTTTACAGAAGAAGTAGAAACACAAAAAAGATGCCGCAGTTTAAGGCTGGATAACAATGCCTCTGAAAGGGATACGATCACACCTAAGCCATGCAGTGCCAGCATTAGCATTAGCTTAACATCAGCCTCTCCTGCTCAGTGGGTAACCCCCAACTTTTTCCAGCAGTTGGGAAATACAACACAAGACTTCTCTTGATCTTGAGAAGCTACAACGTTTATTAACTCACACACTGTAACCTGTGCCGTACATTTCTCCCAAAGATCAAAAGCTTACTGTTCTGCTTCGCTAACAGCACCGTCACTCTCAGTCTGTTGCTCGCTTCTGTCCCTCACTCGCACGCGCACTCTATTCGCGCTGCCCAATTTCTTAAAGGATCTACGCTTATGAATGTATGCTTGATGAAGTTCAATAAAACATATTTATTAATGCAGTCACGGTAAACTGCCATCCTGGGAGAATATGTTGCTTTGTCACCGCGGTGAGAAAAAAATCCATACTGTCACAGTTCAAACATAATGTACTGCAGTGTGTTCCACCTGTTCCTCAACTAGCTGAGAAGTTTAGATAGTTTTTCATAAGAAACTTCACATTACAAAGTTTACATTTGGGTCACCAAAAATGTACTCAATGTACCCATATATGCTTAAAAAATATACTTAAAAATAATAACAGTCTGTCCGTGTTTCATTATTTCAAGGCAAGATAGCACATCAAACTTATTTTTATCAGTTGAACCCTCAATAACATGGTGAATCATAGCACGCTCTGTGCCCTCCATCATCCATTATCTTTGAAATGGATAGAAAATGGTCAGATCCCTGTTTCAGATTACATGCGTGCTAGCCTAAAAATACACAAAAACTGGAGGACGCCAGGTCAGTGCCCGGGTGTGTTCCACAATAAAAGGTGTAGGGATGAGTTCTGCTCATATCTGCAAGGGGATAAAAATGGTGTTGCTAACACTGCAAGGCTGACTGTGACTTGTGCATGTGGTGAGATAGCGTGCCAGGAGGCCAAGGAAATCTCATTCCCCTTATATTTTCTGGCTGGCTTGGGCCAACCTCAGATGAATGATAAATGAGCTGTTAAAGCCGAGGTCTTGTGTGCAATCCTCACCCATATCATAACTGTCAGCGTGGCTACTGTCACAGAATTGATGTGATTCAAAAGAGAAAAAAACAATAACACAAAAAAGAGCAGCTGACTAATATTTAAGAAGTCATTTCCTTCATGTACTAAAGATCTTTACAATTACAGCAAAACTATTTATTGTAAGTGCACCATTCAGCAACAGCATCATCCTCATCCTCATTCCCTTTACCAAGAAACGATGTCTGCAGCAGACGCTGGTCTGTACAAACTGTTCAGTCTTTCATAGAAACAGCACTCATTGCCATGGTTACCCGAGAAATATGAGATATATTCCACCTTTTTTGCTCTTGTGTCAGTATAATCACTGTCTGTAAGATGCTGAGACATGACCACCGTCTCAGTGCTGTGCCAGTATTAGAAGTCTCACTTAAAAATACTGTCTTTCCTCAGACAGTGAGTTTGGCAAATGGCTGTCACAGTAAAGTGAAATCCTACTGTAGAGACCTGATTTTGGAAGACTTTAGATTCTTCATTCTTTGTTTTATTTGAGGGACAGTGTTGAAGAGATGCATGCCAAGCTGTCACGGATGAGGTGGAAGAGAGACTGTCATGAAGACTGGTCCAGTTTTTAAGAAACGTTTCTGTCTCAGGAAAACCTACATACTTGAAAGAACAGCTAACACACCGATGGTAGACATTACAATCCAGATACGACCTTCATGATGCAATTCAGGTTACTTTTCACCTGAAACCAGTGCCTGCGGATCTTTTGATTTTTGATTTTCAACGGCACAGACCAAAATTCGTCTGGGCCAATATAAGCAGACCTATAACCGATCTGAGCAATGAATGTGGCTACAACCAATCAGATCAAACGATCCATGTGACATAGCACTGAGCAACACGTGCAAGATGGGGTGGTGATTAATCTGGTGTCATGAAAAACTGGTGGTCTGGTGACACTTTCTCATATTACATTCAAATATGACTCTTGATTCATATTTGATCAGCACTGGCTTGCTTGACAGTTTTATCTGAGTTTTGTGAGCCTGGTTGTGCTCGAAACTTGTGATGTCACTGACATGTGACTTTTCAAAACTTCACTTGTCTTTTGTGTGGATTCTAGGAAGAATAGTTGTTATGCAGTAATAACCAGGGTGGAAGTAACTAATTTCAATTAATTCATTTTTTGGGAGCACTTGTACGTTTATTAGTAATTTTTGTCTGTCATTTACTCACTACACTGTGAAATTTACTTCACTACTTTTAAAATCATAATTCATTACACTCCTATTTGAATTAGGCTAACATCCAAACCTTGTAGCAGCACTTTTGTGGCCAATTAAATTGGCATTTAAGATCAAGGGTTAATGAGTAACTAATGCTTGAGTAGTTACTTACTTTGTATTTTTACATTAAGTATTTTATTTAATTACAGTAGATTTACTTGAGTAATATTTCAATGATGTAACAGTATTTCTTTTTGAACAGATTTTCAGCACTCTAATCCCAAAACTAATAAGTATCCTAAATTTAAAAATAAAAAAATAAAATAACTGTTTTGTTGAAGAGCAGAAGCCAACTGTAATACTGGAGAAATATTTCTGCCCGGAGCTACGAGGTCTTGTTTATCTCACATGTAAAAGAGAAGGAGTTCATCATGGCCATGTGCTGCCATAGAGATTCAGCCTTTGTGCGCCTACATTCTCTCTTATTGCACAAAAATCTCAATTTCATCTCAAGGACAGTCCTCCACGCTCTCCAATTGTTCATCTGCAGCAGCGGCAATGGGGAACATGAACGTTAAATGACCCTGAACTTGATGGATTCTGTTTTTGTGAGATTCCCTCAGGGCTAAGTAGCCATTTGACACATGCCGTTGCCATGGTAAATGGAAGCGTCGCTTGAAAGGTGGGAGAGTCCATGAAAGGTTAAGATGTCAGCGATTGGCTGGATGGACACTAAACAAGGAAGGGAGAGATCAGTTCAGAGACTCTGATTGGGCAGAGGGCAAACAGCCTGTTCCTGGTTGGTTGAGCAGAGTGTCTTTGGATCCTGGACACACACTCACCATGTTCTCATCTGCTCCTGCTAATTAGCTGTTCGCCTGAGAGAGCACTGTGCTGCCCGCCAACCCCATTAGCCAAGCAAACTGTCCCCATGAATCCCTGCTTCACAAACAAACAGACACACATGCACAATCATACCCATCTCTCCATCGCGGCTCCTACCAAGCTAGTATCCATGGGAATGACAGATTTTATTTATCTAATACCCCAGACCCTTTGAGTGATGTGTTGATGCAGAAATTACAGGGTGTGCTTGGTTTAAGGATGGCCAAAATGGAATGTGTGAGGGGGCGCGCTCATCTCTCATCCTCCTATTCTGCTCAGGCAGCATAATGAGCCATCAGCTACTGCTGACAACCTAACATCAGCTGGCCAATTAATGCCCATGCTTCTTTTTTAATCAGGCGCCTATGCAGACGCCTCAGTCCAACAATATCTAGGCCCCGGCTATTTGGAGGCTGCTTTTTTTTGTGCGGCTCCATAATGATTTCCTCCAGAAAAGCAGAATTCACATTCTGCCAGATGATTAGTACTCAATGGTTGCATCTTGGACAGAAGCCTGGAGGTGGTGTTATATCCAGTAGAGAGCCACAAAGCGTGCATACTATCCTGCACAATAAATACAATTAGGGAGCGTTTGCAAGAAGTGCTCAAAGAGAGCTTCAAGAGGTTAGCAGCTTGGATGATTCAACAGAAACACAATGCATACATGTTTCAAAGATAAAAAACCTGCTAGCTATTGATGCTAAAGAGGTGACACAAGATAACAAACAGTCCTTTGAAGGAAAGATTTAAACAGATGTTTAAAAAGGCAACAAAAGCAAGCTGCTTAAAGTGAAGTGGAAGCTAAAGAAGCGCTGTGACAAAGAGACCCATCTTCTCATTACCAAGTCAACAGAAGTGGCCCGTGTGCACTGCCAAGAGGAAAGGGGAGGGGCAACGGCAATGAAAGAGCGAGGAAGAAGAGACAGATATAAGAGTGTGAGCTCTCCAAATGGTACTGTCAGAAGATAAGGAGAGCTATTTGGTTGTGGCTGATGCTCCAGAGCCGGGTCATGCATCGCTACTTTTGACAACCGCTCAGTCTGCTGTCACTCAGCAGACTCCCTTATCGGACTAAGCCTGACTGTGGAAGCCCACCACATTTCACAGAGACGTTCTGGTGAAACATGCATGATTTCTGATCACATTTTCCATATCCCACAGTCCGTTATTACACTGGTGATATGAGCTGCAGCTGTACACCTTGCATACGTCCTTCTTCTCCATCCTCCCGCTGCACTCCTCGAAATAAAGGTGCTAACTAGAACCATAAAGGGTTCTTCTGATTGTCCCCATAGGAGGACCTTTTTTGGTTTCTGTTTGAACCTTTTTATAAAGGTTCCACTTAGAGCCTAGAACCCAATAGAGACAGTTATACATAGACCCATCTGTGAAAGGTTCTACCCAGAACCCCCTATAAGAGGTTCTATCAAGAACCCTTCTAGGGTGTAAGGGTTCAATGCAGAACCCTCTCTGGAGATTCTATCTAGAAACTTCTGAACCTTTTTATACTCCAAGGGTTTTATCTAGAACCCACCCAGGGAGTTCTAAAGAGAACTCTATTATATTATAGTACAAAAAAACCCTTGATGAACCCTTTCTTCTAAAAAGGGTTCTTTGGCTAATAGGGCTCTTAAAGGAACAGAAACAAAGGTTAAAAAAAGAAAAAAAGGTTCTTCATAGGCAAATGGTTCTGGAGTAGAACCCCAGCCCTTCAGGAAGAACTCTTTTGGAACCCTTATTTCTCAGAGTGTGGTATAAAGCTGCTCTCAACTGTACCATGCCTGGTTTATGAAGCAGCATCGATTTATATGTTAATTATATCCTGGGACAGATTTAACAAGCTCTAATGTAAGTGTGAGGACTCCTAAGCTAGCTGTATCTCCTTTATCTCTGTTCTCTTTTCTTCATCCCCTCACAATCTGCGACCTGGCATCTGCAGTCTTGTCACGGAGCTGACACAGGTTATCCTGATGATAGCAGATGTCATTTAATGTGATCTCCAGGGGGGAGAGTGAAGGGGCTAAGGCTAATGGAGAGTGGAGCAAATCTGATTTCTGTTTGACAACATTGTGCTCTTTTCTAACTCCACCTGCCAGATTGCTTTGAACTGGGCACGTAGAGCCGGATACAGCTATAGAGGCTGGGGGCGAAAAACAGGGCGAGGTCATTTGTTCTATAGCTGCAGTCGACCATTTTTTTTTTTTTTTCTATTCCTGCAGAATCTGTTTCCGCCTCAGACTACACACAGGAAACTTGTTCAACCTGCCAGCAGTCATGTTAGTGCTATGTGACATAACAGCTGTGTACAGTTTCTCATTTGCTTCTAAATGTAAAGGAACAAGCCACTGAATGGATGAGCACCTGCAACTGTGATGATGATATATGTAAGTGGGTCAGCGATTACAACAACCGCACAGGCCGCACCCAGCAGCACTCAGTAAAGCAGATGATTGCATAATCCTGAAAGCGCTTATTAACTCAATTGTCGCTTGCTCCAATATTTACCATGCTTTGCTGTAGGGCTGCAACTGATTATTTTTGTGACTAATTGTTTAGGCTGATTTGCACCAACAAGGATTCATTTTTAAATCTGATTAAACCATGGCTTAATTTTAAATTATGTCGCACTAAACTTTAAAAACAAGCTCTCTTTAAACCTCAGTTGTTTTTTTTACTCTGAACCTGGGTTTTTAATTTAATTCTGTTGCACAAAACTTTAAAACTGATATCAGTGTCATCCAGTAACTTTGATGCACACTTGAGGAGTTTTAACTTTTAAAATGGCTGCAATTTTGAGATGGATTGAGCAAAATGATCAAGTTCCTCAAAGAAAGTTAAGGGACAGACTTGAAAGCCAATTGACTTTCATGACGTGTCTCTTCTTTCTTTCACTTCAGTTGATTCATTAAAACAGTTACCAGTTGCTGCCGGGCAATCTCATTTTCTCCTCACTGTCCTCCATTTTTAAAGAATTTGAAATTATTTGGACACACCGCTCCATTAATTCAGCCAACAAGTCTTTCTCAAAGGAGTAAAAATTAGCCGAGTCATGATGAGTAGGCTAACCAACTTTTCTAATCTGGCTGGCAAACAAGATAACGTTTTCTAACTTTTACCTAGCTAGCAAATAATGTAACATTTTGTTAATTTTTAGCTACATAGCAAAGAATGTAAGTTTCTTAAATTTTTAGCTAGCTAGCAAACAATGTAACATTTTGTTAAGAAATACAGAGCAGGTGTAAGCAAGGTAAAGGAAAGTGACAAACATTTATTCTCATTTTAAACCTAGTTTTGCTTAACTGTGATTAGAACTAATCTTAGATTAAATTCATCTTTGATGGGGCAACCCAGTCTCGCTCAAAACAACATTGTGACATTTTCAAATTGCTTCTTTTGTCTAATCAGCACTCCAAAACCCAAAGAATCTTCATTTATTATCATAAATAACAAAGAAAAGTAGAAATCCTCACATTTAAGAAGCTAGAACGAGCAAATGTTATTCAACAAATTGTTGCAGCTCTTCTTTGCTGGAGGGAACGTAAATAGTGCTATTGCCAATTTTAAAATCCTATGGGAAATATTCTTTCAGTGCTAGATTTTATCAATACACCTTAGGGGCAAAAAGGATGGACATTATCAGTAAGCAAATAAATCATGCAAAATGTTACCATGCTGCCTGTCATGAAAAATGTTACCGCCACGCATGCCCTATAAAGGTCAGGAGTAACATATGCACCAAGATGAGGAGAGATGGCACATGAGTCAAGTCTCGGAGTTGAAGTCGTCTTGACAGCCTGGGCAGGCCAAGGACTTACAGGGAGTACATCTCAAATCTCACTTTTAAATCTACAGCTGTAGAGACGTATGGTACCAAGGCTGCACAACAGATCAGTCTCTGTCACTGGTAGTAAAGCAAACTGTCAGCTCTGGATGCTGGACCTTGATTAGCAACTTCTTCTTCTGCTCAACTGCCAGGACCAATTTTCCACTATTTTCTCAGCAGATCTGACCTGAACAGGAGTTTAAACACAATATATAAGTTTTGCTGTTAGGGGTCTCTCTCACATTAAAACAGGAACAAAAGTTTGATGACGTTGTGAAGCAGTGTGGGATCAGTTGTTTTCTCCATTGTCAAACAACCACCGTTGGAGATGAGAATCTATCTGGCTTTACTCAGGCAGAAATCATGTTCGCGGACAAGGTCATAAAATTTTTATTGATGTTATGTTTAGTTAAGTTCACTGACTTCCTTCCCCACTCTTTGACCTATCCGACGTATCCAGTGTTTTCCCATAAGTTATAGCACATAGTGGTTAGTAGGAAACACACCATTACCTTGAGCAAATTATGGATTTCTCTGGGTTTGGCCATTGTTGTGTATTCACATTTGGGATAATGTAGTACACAACTTCACAAAATATATAATAAGGGTCCAGTGTTTTTTGCACAGTTGACAATAGTACACATATTCTTGCAGAAACTTTGGTAAAAGAAGACTCTGGTTAAAGTAGACGTACATTAAAATGTACTTAAAGAATTAAATTAAAGCCAATTTCCAACATTTCTACGGGCTGCAGAAATGGCAAAACTAACTGAGCCTCACTTTTTTTTGCGGTCAACTCTCTTGTCGTTTTCATCTTGTTACGTCTTTTATGTCATTTTCGTCTTGTTATATCTGTTGTGCGTCATATGCACTGATGGATATACCAAAGAATCTTCTTTTCTGTGTGTTATCGGACCATCTATTTACATTGAAATTGGTCTTGATGTTGGTTAGGTAGCGCACAATGATATACACTAGTCAATAAAAGTAAACTAGTCAATAATTCCCCTAAAATGCATTAAAACTAAAGTCACAGGCCTGTTTTGAAACTGCATGGAATAGAAAGTCCAGATATTTGTGTTAAAATGTAGGGGGTAGAAGTAAAAAGTTGTCATAAAAATAAAGACTTGAGTAAAGTATCTGGGGAAGTGATAGACATTAAGATTAACTATATAGAAACAGCCAGTCTTCTCATGGATGGTCCCCATTGATGGTCTGTATCAAGCTGAGACTGTTTCATAACCAGTTAAAAAATCATTGTAGTAGCTTTAACATGGAGTCAGTAGTTTTACTTGTAGTTGAGCAACATTTCAATAATGTAACAGTACTTCTTCTTCAGAACAGATCTTCAGTACTCTAATCCCATAACTAATGGGTATCCTAAATTTAAAAATAAAAAAAAAGAAAAATAATTGTTATGTGTCTTTAACAAAGACTTAAAATGAGTTAGCACTTGTTCAACTTAGCTCTAAACAGAAAAGTGGACTGCTAAGTTTTACAAGCCCATGCTAAATGTGTGATAGCTAATCAGCAGTAGATAGCTGCCTCCTATGGCAGTCTGGCTAGTGTTAATCACATAGCGCTACAAACAACATCAGGCTTCCTCTTTAGCATTTGATTGGGCACCCTGCTGTTTGTACAGCTCTGAGGCTCTGGAATGGTCCACAATCAGAAATGCACGACACACATTGCAGCAGGTATACAAACAGATACTGTAAACATAAACATGATGGCACACAATGCATGGATGCACAAACACACATGCACAAACATAGCTGCAGACAGCGTTGGGAATGGAAATGAATTCGGGAGCAAAGAAAGTCTGTCTGTGCTGTTCAGTGCGGCCTAATGGTCAGAGATCTTTTTGAAAATGGAAGAGAACAGGCTATACTCATTCTGTATGCATCATGCATTCACAACATACCCCCTTATCTCCGCAGTTGACACAAGAACCCCGTAATTAAATGTGACTTCTGTCATCTTTCCAACTCAAACAAATGAAATAGCCAGCACACACTCCGAGGGGCCTTTATGAAGTCTAACCTCCCTGTCAACTGACTTTAGGGTGGGCCAAAGAAGGGGAGTGGGGAAAAAAACACATCAGACAGATGCTTTTTAGATCAAAGTTGGCCAGACGCAGAACGAGTATCGCGATGTGGAATAATTCACAAAAATCTAATGGCCATCAAAGGGCTCTTTTCCCCCTAAAGAGATGTGCTGTGGGAAATGTCCAGTGTAGCCTGTGTTCTTACCATCAAAGTAAATGACTCTCTCACCATGGCTCATTACTGCAAACGGCTCCTGTCAATAATGAGTAAGCAGCCCTTAATCTAATTTGACAGAGGGGCCACAGCTCTGCTGAAAAGCCATCCTCTCCATAAAGAGCAATGGACTGCTCGCTGTGCACACTATCACTTTGAAATGAGAAAAAGCAGCTAGCTGCAGAGCGGTTCCTTGCTTGTGTTTACACACCACACACGTTTCTCAACGCAGGTGCACAGATCACTGCATCCATGTAGCGGCGAGTTCAGCCTCTGTCAAACAGGCGGCTTGATTTCTCCTCTTTGATGCCAGTTGTGGGGGTCCTCTGTTGTGATCAAAGTGCTCAGGCGCTCATGCCAAAATATATTGACTGTGACTGATTTAATTATTGATGGGTGGGCTGCTTGGTTTTGCTGACTGACCCCATCTGACTGTCCTGTGTAATGCCCCAAGGATGGTAGACCCTCTGCCCCCTCATCTCCTCAGCAATGCCTTTACCACCACTGGGCTCCAGTCAGACTGCCCTGTCAGCCAGTCAAGCCTGCTCCATGCTAATGCAATGTGACCACTTTCAGCCCCTCCACCTCTCTTTGTCATGTCAAGGGCATATATATTCAGCACTATCAGTGTGGAACGGCTGCACTCACCCCGGTGCTCAGTGCCCATCACCCTGGGTCCCCGGCCGTGGTTAGGAAACCCTCTTAGGCACTAAAGGTCATTAACAATTTATTTCAGTGACGGCTTTGCTAGAGACTCCGAAGCTGGTGGCAAACATCAGAAGTCAAAACAAGAGAAAACAAAGTTGTCAAAGTTTGAAGATTTTTGAAGCTCTTAAAGGAGGTTAGGTGAATTGAAAATGCTAAAAACACATAAATATGAATAGATTCAAACTTAACCATCAACCATAGTTACTCTGGACTGGAGTTTTTTAAAGCTGCTACAAGGGTTTTTATCCTGTTATAAAACAATCGATCTTAATTTAATACTGATGCCTCTATATGACCTACATAAGCAAACAAGACCATCAGTGAGAAGATGAGCTATTTCTGTATAGTTATTCTTAATGCCTGCCCCTGAGTTCGGTTCTCAGTGAAACCAGGGAGAGTTACAGTGAGAAGTTAAAAAGAAGTAGGAAGAGATTTTATTTATATCATTTAATTTTCGACGTTATATTTTGTGGTTAAGATGGTGGAAACACTACTGTTTTTGTCTGTAGGGGCCTCAAAAATCAACACAATATGAAAGTTCCTTGTAGCAGCTTTAATATTGAGATAAATATCATAAGTTGGACTTTTTATTGTGGTATTATAACTTTGAGTTTTTGGTATTGTTACACCCCTATATATCATAGGATAGCCTAAAAATATGGAGCTGTTATTTATAAGCTATGTCACCCAGTGCTACTTCTAATTCATAAAATCTCTCCTACTTTATTTTACTTTATTTTTTCATAATAACATTTTTTTTTTGCAATCTGTCACACTCAATACCTTGTCTTTTTAAACCACAAGAAAAGTATACTTTCACTTTGGAAGGGCATGTTTTTCAATGCGTGCCAGAAAAGCTGTCTTTTGTGCAAGATTAGCGTTCTGCCAAGCCATGATGCTACCAGGCATGCAGATTTAACAAGAGAAAATGATAGTGTGACAGGTTGGTGATGGCTAGAGGTTTCCCAGAGTCATCAAAAGCATCTGTCAAACAATTTGGTCGCTTTCTGCACAGCGTTGCTCAATAAAAAGTCTGCTGAAAGGGTGACTCAATCTGGGAAAAACCCTTCATGCATCCATGACCCACAAACTCATTTTGCCACAATTAAGCTTTTGCTAACATAAGAGCCACCTTCAGGGTCAACCTTGGCAGACCATTTCTCTTTCACACCTGTCTCTGATCACATATGCAAATCTGATTAAATATTGAATAATCACTCTAAATCCAAACCAATCACCACTGTGACACTCGAGTGAAATGACAAGTGGGTCACAACATCTGCCACGCAGCTGCAGTTACTAATCATGGATTACTCTCTGTGTTTCCCACTGATTCTAATATGTGATGAAAAACACGATTAAAGGACAACTTGACATTTGGGGAAATGCGCTCGTTAGCTTTCTTAGCAGAAGTTGGATGGGAGGATACCAGTTCTTCACTGTACTTTCAATACAAATCCTAGACATCAACGGTACCTTCAGACAACATCAAGCCTTTACAAAGTTTATATTGACTGTTTCACATGTAGACATTTTAGAAGAGTGGCTTGTGGCTTGCTGGTGAGCTAAATAAAACAATTTTGTAATTGTTCAAGGCAAATTTCTTCAGGCCCGTTGGACTCAAATATACAGTATATACAGTAAGAATTTTAGTTGAAAATGTTTTAAAAAATGACTGAAATAGACAACAGAATTTGAAGTAATAACAGTCTCATCATTATGTCAAAGATGTCTATGCATTGTTGCAGAGATATCTGCTAAAGTTAGCACGCTAACCAGTTAACCTCTGCCCGTCCTGTCTCGTCAAAACCACCCAAAAAAAGAGAACATTCCTTCAGTATATGACATAAATATTCATCAGATATTTGTTTTAACCTTCAAATTTACTTTTCAAATTCACTCATATAATACTAGACAGGTTCATCTTCAAAGCTAGTCTCCCTCAGATATCGTGGTGTGCAGATATTGAATGCAAAAGTTCATGTTATCCAGTGCTCATTGAGGAAATTGTCATTACATTTAATTCATCATGTTTCTTGACATATTATTATATATTATTATTTCTTGACATACATAATTGTACTGTTTCTTTTATTTATTTATTTATTTTTTTACATATTATGTAATTCTTTGTTTTCATTAATCATTTGTTTACTGATTGGTTTATTTTTCTGCTCACTATATGTGTTTTTTATTAGTACTGTATTATTGTTCTCATTTGTTCATTTATTCTTTCTTAAAGGGATGAGAGGTCCCTGAGCCTATGGTTTCCTGACCTCTCCTGACACATTTATTTATTTATATTTATTTTCTCTCATTGTCTGGATTTTATTGTAGTTCTATATGTTTGCAAAATGAAAAAAATAAAATAAAAATAAATAAAATGAATCTCCTTATCCAAGTCCCAGTAAGGCTACAAACATGCAACTGGATGTAGCACATTTCATGACAGCATTACATCTGTGTACTTCTTTACACTTCACAGCATGGCGAGAACACTCAATCTTCTCTTTGGCTGTATTTTCACTGAAAACTATAATAAAGGCACATTGCATCCTCCTCTCACACTGACCTAACACTAGTTTTGACAACCATACAGATCTGATTCTCAAAACAGCAAAAGGCCAGGTCTGTGTCACACATGGTAGAATATCCTATTATTTCTGAAGTGTGTGTATGAGTGTGGAAGTCCAGCTAGAGCCGATGTGTTCTCCTCATTTGACCAAGAATGAGAGCAGGGTAGAGGAAGACAAGAATGAGACAAACATGTTATCCTTTGCTACACTGCTGGCGCAGCGGGTCTCACAGCGTCATCATCAGTCTGAGTCATCTCATTTTAATATGCTACTTTGATGAGCTGGTCGTGGGGGGGGGGACTCCCCAGAGACTTCACACACACACATACACACACACGCACACACAGAAACCATCTCCACTCAGCTCTCTTATATACTTCGACATGTGGTTAGCAGCCACTTCTATACTGCAGATCTGCACATTAACAGGATCACGCATGGCTCGATTTGGTGCACTAAGGTTATTCCTCCTCCTGCGCACACGTTCCGGTCTTTCCCCTCTGTCACACACATGCAGCTTCAGATTTTTCATGAATTAGGAAATCACACTGACATATGCACGTGTGCTTTCACACATCTTTGACCCACACATGTGACAGAGTGCCACCAGCTAAGCATGTGAGTCTGGCCTGCAGCCCGTGTATGTGTGTCCATGCATATAACCACGTATGTGTATGCATGTACAGTATGAGTGTGTGTGTGTGTGTGGTACAGTATAACACTGTAGGTGGGATAGTCGCATGTGCCAGTTATGCACTTGTGTCCTCCAGGGCAAGATGCACTGAGAAAGCAAAAGTGTTAGGGGGATGGGAAGTCACGCAAGCATTTTTCTCAATAGCCAAGACCCTCCTGAGTATTCTCCCCCCCATCTGTTCATCCATACAAACAGATGTCTGAGCTGGAATTGCAAGAAAGACGCATCACACCATCATATATTGAGAATACAATATTGGTTGGAAATCAAATGAATTGTTGCCTCAGGGCTGTTTGGGATATGCTGGCAGTTTGAGGCATATGAAAGAAAAATACTGTGTATATACGCAATATACTTGTGTTTATTTCCTTCATTCTCAAGATGCCTGCTCTGGTTCAGAAGCTCTTCTCTTACTGAGGGAATCACAGATATACAGTTAGGGCAATTTTCCATTTATTTTCTTCATCTTCTAACAGCTACCTCCTCCTCTTTCCAAGAACGGAACATTAACTGGGCTTGACTTCATTTGTCGGAGCTTCTTTATGTCTCCTGCTAATGACCTTTCTGTTTAAATAAGTAAACATCTCTCTCCTAACTCTGCGTCTCATTGGAAAATGACCTTGCCTGATGTCTGCGGCCCCGTGTCGCCGCGTATTAGGACACTGAGCCTCAGACTGCGAGAGCGAGGTATGGGGTGGCAGCAGGGACACCCCACCTTGCTTAGTGTAATCCAATGGGAGCTCTGGTACGAATCTCAGCGCTACATTCTGTGCGGCTGCTCCAAGCGTGAACTGGCAGGGCGGGAGGCAATTACCGCCACTCAGCCAGCCATTTACCAGAGGAACTGAGGCTGCAGAATGGGCCAGCTCTGCTCGCTTTGGATTGAGCTCAAATGGGGTCTAAGCAGGAGCGACACTCCACTGAGGGGACACGGAGTCCTCGTTTCAACACGCCCGACCATGTGCATATGTGAACACGTCCTGAGCCTCCAAAGGCAATAAGTCTGAAAGAGAAGGTCAATTTATTAACAATAACTGTACCACTGATGCAATTTTCCATCATTTTTGACACAACGCTTCCCTGCCATCGACGAGATTTCAGCAATCTGTGTTTTCACTGTTATGTGGTATGGGGTGTTGTTACAGATCTTGTGAAAAAGTACAGCACTTTTTGTTCGCTTTTTAAACATAAGACCATGAGGACCATGAGGAAAAAGTTGAATAATACACTTCTAGAGACTGTTTTCTCAAAACAATGCACGCTTTTTATTAAGGTCCAGTAAGTGTTAGTTAATAGATAATAAGGCACTGATGCTTGTTAACATTTAATATGTGTTAATCAGAGAATATAAGTGTTAATAATAGCATTATAAGCATGTTTATTGTTAGATTATACAGTAAGACATTTATAAGCAGTCTTTTAGTTTATAGACTCCTTGAGAATGTTAATAGAAGCCTTATGACTTTCTTATAATTGTTTATAACAGTATTACAAACACATTATTTGTGTTTAACCTATTATGTCACTGTTAAACCTTTACTAAACTTTGTTGATTTCTACATACTTCATTGTGCACTTATAAACAGTTAGTTATGCATTTTGGGGGTACTGGATCTGAAGTGTGAACAATGTTAAAGTTAATTAATCCATTATTATGCACTTGTTAACAGTTATACATTTTTTTATTATTACTATTTTTAGGCCTTTTTCCTTGCTAATAGCTGCTAATAAATGCATAACAAAGTATGTAGAAGTCTAAAAAAGAAACAGAACAAAAGCTAAGTAAAGGTTTAACGATGACATAATAGGTAAGTTAGTTAAAATCGATAAATGTGTTTGCAATAAACAATTATAAGACATAAGGATCGTAAGGATTTTACCAGCATTTTTAAACAGTCTATAGACTGTTAACAAGTTTCTTATGAGTGCTTATAAATAATTTCTGTTAGCAAGTAAACGGGAATTCCCTTTATGTGTTAGCATTGAGCTATAGACTTAGCACTAGTTAATTAAATACTGTATATAAAAAAATGGATTCAGCAATCCACAAATGGATTCAGAAATCATAAAAAATCCATCACGATTCTTAAGAGAAATGAGTTTTTCTCTCCCACCATTACATCACCTGATACAGGTAAAACACCATCATTTAGATTGTGTTTTTGGCTGTGTGGTAATTAGATGCTAGATAAGCTAAGAGTGTCTGCTAATGTCTAAAGTGTGCGAGAAGATGAAACAGAAATCATTTCTCTCTCATTTTGTGCACATAATATTTACCAAACTGATTTGATGTTTTACTGTGACACTATTTCATGGAATTGAGGGAGTCAAGGTCCAGGTCTCCTCCTTCATTAGAGTTATTAGAATTTTATTTTTTACATTTACACAGCTGAACCTGCTATGGAAGTGAGGGAAAAAAAACAAATCAGTCTTTTGCTTGAAAATGTCTTAAACAAAATTTTTTCTGTTATTTTTGTCAAAATGTTGTTGAAGTGTTAATGAAAATGAATGACAGAATCTAGAATAAAATGTCTTTTTTGTACATAAGAACTGAAGTGCTGTTCTTTTTTTAAAATATATTC
Source organism: Lutjanus argentimaculatus (assembly GCA_034769285.1). NCBI lineage: Eukaryota > Metazoa > Chordata > Actinopteri > Lutjaniformes > Lutjanidae > Lutjanus > Lutjanus argentimaculatus. The sequence goes on along the minus strand of JAWZSL010000029.1, from coordinate 384,720 downwards.
ACTGTTCACATATTCATAGAACAAAATATTCTGGGGGTCTTGAAAGATTAGTGAATTTGATAAAAAATACTGGCAGTGGCTCGCAACTTAAAAAAATAACACTGGCCGGGAAAGAGTTAAACTTTTGCACAAAAAAATCTCACACATTTGAAAAAACAGGCAGAAAAGTCAGGGACAAACACACACACACACACACAACACGCATCCACCCACATGTTTGTACACATGACACCGGTGCCCAAGCACACACAGAGAAGCGGCCCAAAGATAAACACTATTTATAAGAAAGGGATGACTATTATTCGCCGGGACTGTATCTTCAGAGAACATAATTGAACTTTATTTTTCCTCAGAATACAGTAGTCACGACTGCCATCCATTGCGGTTTCAGGTGTCATTGAGAATAAACTGAGCTACCCCGAATAATAAAAGCTTTCCACGGCAGAATTTGAGAGGCATGACTCACGAAAATGAAGCTGGGGCACTTGATCTGCCTGATGTGCTGCCATGATCATCATTAAACATAACAGTTTTTCCTAATGAGGTTAATTGAGGTAATTGATCTGGTCCATGCATATTTCTATGACAACATACATATAACACATAAAGGGTATTAATATATAGTGTGACAGAATTAAACTCTATTACTATTTTACAGTTCTATTATATATTTGACTGCTCATTGTGAGATCATGCAAAGAAAACCCTCTTTAAATTACAGCTGGAGGAGAAAGAAGCAAATTCCCTCAAAACCAAATTATCCCTTTAAGTCCTGCATTCACTTGCACGGTAAGAAAATCATTGCTACACTGCTCTCTGTGGGCTGAAACTGGCCCGACATCAAAAAGTGTTGCCAGGGCTGTTCTTTTGTACTTTACTATTGGAAAGCCGTTACCATCCCGGAGTAGTGATCTGTTTTTACAGACATAGCCCCATATGCCCTCTAACTCTCCACTCCGATTCTCTACATCTTTCACAATTATGCACTTGACAAACGCCTGCTGACAACAGTGTGTTTATGCACTCTTTAAGCAAAAGGTCTACAGCAGTAGAGAGGAAATTGATTAACACATTTATGCTGGGGAGTTTAGCGTGCATACGGCTGTTGCATATGAGAGAAATGTGAGCGACCAAGCAAACATTCCATTATAACGGATGCTGAAAGCAAGTTGCCAGTGTAAAAGCCTGGGGCAACTTTCATAAAAATATAGGGATACTTTATTGATCCCACATAGAAAAGTCTCTTCCCACTTCCTCCCTGTGCAGGGATTTTAGAAGATAGCTTCAGCTGTGAAGAAGCGGCCCTGGTAGAGATTTAGTGTCTTGCTCAAGGACACTTACACAGAAATAATACGGGCCAACATGGGTTGAACCATAAAAACCCTGCAGCAGCAACAGGAGTCATCTGAATAATTCAAAATCGCCTACATTTGTAAGTTGGCACCCACAACATGTGGTTGATTATCATTGCCATTTGTGTGACCTGATTTAGACGATATACGAGAATAGTGTCTGCTATACTCTGTGTCCTATATAACATTAGTTGCTCCATATGCTTCAGTCCCTGTTTACATGTTACATGCTTCTTGTAAAATGCCACATCTCTGAACGTTTAATGTTGTCAGTTACTGTAAAGTTACACTTGTGACATGCACTATATACTTAATGTTTAGTATGGTTGCTGCATCTTGTTATGCCTGAATGTCAGTTTTTTTTAATCTTTTGTTTGTTATCTCTGCCAGGCGTAAAACTGGAGGAAATAGGTTTTTCCAAGGAAGAACCTTGAAAAACCTCTATATAACTTATACTGACCACTGACCCCTCACTCTTAAATGCATAATATGTAAATTTTGTCCCCAGGGCTCTCTCTCACATTGAAACAAAAACAAAAGACATAGTTTGATGATGCTGTGAAGTAGTGTGGGATGATGGGAGTTGTTATCATCACTTTTAAACAACCACCATAGCTGATCAAAATCTATCTGACATGACTCGGGCTAATGGATGAGGAAATATTAAGGTTTTATTCACATTATGTTTTGACACATGCGCCGACTGTCTATGACGTATCCGCCATATCCCATATTTTCCTATAAGTTATAGCAACTAGCAACTAGCTTGCAACAGCTCATTGGAAACGCACGGTTTTGAGTTCAGACTGCGTTCTTTGCCTGGTTTTGAGTTCTTTGCCTGGTGCTTATACGTCTATGGACAGCTTTTGTCATTGTGGTAGTGTCACAACCGTGCAAGATGCACTCACGAAACTTTACAGGTGTGCAGTTGAGATCAAAATGAAGGTGGATTTTGGAAATGGGTGTGGTCCGATCAATGAGTACCACTCACGTAAACAGAGTACTCTTGGGTTGTAATGTCAATTTGTTGATGTGGGCTGGTGTGATGTGTTGTAGGTAAAGGTAAGGCAAAGCTAAGTAAAACAAAATCAGTGGCTGATACTGAAAATAAAAGGAAGTAAGGAAAAGCAAAGCAAGTAACAGCAGCACAGTGAACTTCACACAGTAACTTCTGTTTACTTATATTGTTTGTAAAAGAGTTTTAATATTGGAATAGTCTGTTTGTGCCTCAGAGTTTTGCCCTCAGCAGTGTTTTGATTTTCTTACTGTGGCCTATCTCAAGGCTTAGCCCATTCTGCAAAACAAATTCACTTTTATCTCATGAATGCTTTGCTTCTCCCCACCTCAGAACCACATTAGTAATTGTCATTTTCCTTCTCTTTACCAACAGCTGCTTTCGTTGTCCCTGTGTGCTGTCTTTTTTCAAATATGTTTCTAGATTGGCAAATTCCATTGTAAAGTAACAACATGTAGTATTATAGTTGCAATCACAAGAAGGAAAAAAAAAAAAACAACAGCAGCCATTTTTCATTCAGCTCAGCAATGCCATTTTCTTTAAAAATTTAATTATCTTCAAGCGCAACACCTGAATCAATCTTTTGATATTTAACTACAGAGGCTTAAATGAAATGCGAGACCGTTATCCATCTACTTTGTGCCACACCGAGGGTGAGTGATTAAAGATTCAGGGAACAACACAGATCCATCAGAAATGTCAAGAGGACCTCATATTGTCAGCCTGAATACCAGTCCTCGCGTTCCGTTTTGACAGGGGCCTCGACCTGTCCACACGGCTGCATGAGGAAACATCTCTTTTGCAATCACACAGCATAGTTCTGTTGTTCTCTTCCTAAGTCTTAAAGCATCATCTTGCTCGTCTGTGTCAGGAATAATCAGGTTAGGTTAGTGAATCCTTAATCTCTTCAGCCCTTTGATTACCTTCCAAATCTGAAACAATCTGGCTTGTGCGTCGCCAACTCCTAACTAGAGTAATTAGTCCAGTTTTGGTGCTAAAAACTTCTTCAGCTCAGGCTCTTCTGAATGTGTGCTGGAGAAGTGTTCAGACACTCTAATACTACAAAGATCATGCGCTGTCAACGGATATATATTACAACCCCAATTCCAAAAAAGTTGTGTAAAACATAAATAAAAACATAGTGTAAAGAGTGCATATTTACAAAAAAGAATAGAGTTAATCAGTTTGAATATTAAATTACATTTTCACAAATCATAGCCTTCTGTTTTTAATTGGAATTTGGGTTTTTAAATGATTTATAATATAAAGCAGTGCTGAAAAAACTTGTTTCCGCAAGCACACCTTTATTTGGTTAACACAAGTATGTTTGTTTTGAATTTTGTGTTTGAGGGAGTCTTTTTTATGCTTTATTAGAAAGTAATCAGACAGATTAAGAGCAAAATCTTTGTATCAGCCAAATTAGTTTTTTTCCTTCCCATTTGTAGTCATATTCATTATAATCCTTGAGGATAGAGTAAACCCTTCCCTGCTGTTATATTTATTACTTTTGATGCGGTGTCTCTCTCAAACATTTCCCAGTTAATTGGAAAACATGCTCACTCACAGTACAAAAGAGGCGCTTTCAGCTATAAATTCAATCTTATCAGGAAAAGGGGTCTATTTCAGAGGTGGTGCACGGTGAGGTGGGGGTTAATTAAGATGTATAACTAAGAGATTGCAATTAATACCTCCGCACAGGTCATTTAGCTGTTGGTTAGAGTGTTCAGCACGGCGTTCGCTTGGATTAAAACGAACATGCTAAAATCAGCCTAATTAGCAAATCTGATCTCTTGCTTTTCTTCCTTCCATTAGACGCTGCAGGCGCTGATGAGTATAGAAGGAGTAGTGGTACCCCTGGAGCTCGTGACACAGAAAAGATTTCAGGATAAACGGTGGAACGGCAGGGGCTTCTCTCACCAGAGGGCACATGAATCAAACGCACCCCTGTGATTTGTCCTTCACGTCAGGCAGATGGAACTGCGTCTGTTGCTGCCTGTTTGATGGCCGCCAAATGATGGTATGCAAGAATGATGGGAACACAGAGGAAGCTGTGGGGTGGCTTGACTACAAAGTCACTGGTGTCATTTCACATGTGCAACAAAGGAATTATCTCTCTTTGAAAACTCAAAGCCAGTCTGTTATTTTTTTGTCGACTTAAATTGTACTGATATTTCATGACATGTCATACCGACACTTTGCACCAGGATTGATGAGTCAGTCAGTCAAATAATTCATTTTTTGGCCAATGCCACTTTGGCCTTTGATAAATACAGATTTATTGGGGCAATGGTGAAATAACAATGACTGATGACAATACTGTGTGCTGACACAACAGTATTAGTACAATTAGCTGATGAGCCAGATCAGCCACTGCCAGAAATCAACAAAAACACACATTATTAAACTGTAAATCATAAATCAATAACTAACCTCTCTCCACGTCAGGCAACCTTACCATACTTTAGCAGTTACCTAATGTTTCAAAATGTTTGTACATATATAGTATTAGCAGTTTGAATTAAACATAAGCTCCCTGCAGTCTCCAGGAAAATATTACGCCAAACTCCCTTTTAAAATATACAACATATTATTCTTTACATGTTTGCCAAACACAGAACTCCACAAACACAAGATAAAAGAGGCCATATGTGGACAATCTTTGGCATCAATATAATCGAAAAAGATAAACTGTATTTCCTAACCATTTCTACATTTTGGATTTTGTTGCCTCATTTCTCAGCGGTGCTGTTTCAAAGATAAGGAATCAAAAATTTGGATTGCTCACTAAAATATGTGCTGGTTGGTGGATTAGATGGACACCAAATTGAACATGACTCATACCACTGTTAATTTACTATTTATAACGTGTGTTTGACAGTGTTTGAGGAGTTTTTTTTGTCTGTTACCACAGTAACTAGCCAGTTTTCTGCTTCCCATTTGGTGCTGGCAAAGTAGCAACAAGTCAGATGTCACAGCAAGTTATAAACTTTATGCACAGCATGTCCGCAGTTAGCTAACACTATGCAGCAATATCCTGGTACAGAGCTTAGCTGCTTGTGCTTATCATATACCATTAATTGTTAGCTAATGTTAGCTAGCACGTTAGCTGTCAATCTTCACATATGTTTACTGCATCGCATTAAGTTTTTCTTTTGCCACAAGTTTCTTTTAAAGGAGCAATATGTAATAATTGCAGATTCTACTGCAGTCCAGATAGTAAGTTGGAACCATAGACTGTATGTTAAATAGGTTGAATAGGTCCTATTTAATATACAATCTATGATTGAGGCATGTTGTTTCACCCTGCTCCTCCCTCCTCCTCCCGCCTGGAAGCTCAGGCAGGCTGCAGGAACACTGCAGGTGTGCAAGACGAACTGCAATTTGACAATAACAAGCAATGATGAGTCCTGTACTGTAAGAAGATCAGCTGTTAATAACTGTCAATTGTCTGTAAAGCTAAGCCTGTTATCCTGAAAAAAAAAAGCCCACTGCTCTGAAAATACACACTTTAGAGTTGGAGTTCAGTGACTGCCTGCCAGACTCTACATATTGCTCAGTTTAACCATTATAAACATCTACTCCCTCTAATAGACTATTAATATTAGTTTCTTATGACTCGTAAATAGACACTAACTCATTTGGTCCGAGTCCTTAATCTCTGATGACATATCATGGTCATTTTATGATTCATTATAGTAAATATATTACAGATTTCTCCTTTAAGGGCACAACAAAACAGGACGTTCCAAACTGGAAATTTTTAATCCTAGACGGGGCATTATGACACTTGCCATTTGGCCACAGTACAATTCCTGCCCTGTCCTTGGGTTTTCAGACAAAATAAGCAATTTGAAGACGTCAGTATGGGACAGGATTGAGACATTATTATGGACATATTTCCCCGACGCCTGACATTTTACTGAAAAAAACGATTAAGCAATTAATCAAGAAAATAACTGACAGATTAATGGTTTGAAAAATGCTGTTAGCTGCAGCCCTAATACAGAGAAATAGTCTGAAACCTCACCGCTCTATTCTAATTTATTCCAAGTTTCAATGGGACTGTGCATTCATCATGCCACTGGCATATAAAGACATGCAGCTGCTTTCTCTGCTTATGGTCCTCCTGGAGTGCATTTTCAGTGTGATTACATACCAAGGTTTTTTTTTTCTTCTTTCCAGGAATCACATGACATGCTCTCACAGTTCCCTCTGATTTTATCCTGATGTGAAATACTCTTCCCTCAAGTTGTTTTAGTGTGAAATGGACCTATTAGCGCCCGTCCCCGAGAGGAATCAACCTAATGATATTCCAGTGTGATTTAATGTCCCAGGTGTGGTCATGGTGTCTTGCTTTTTTTTTTTTTTTGCCTGAGCTTGTCCGCTGGGCAGACCAATCTATCAGCTCCGTGCCGTCAAGTCTCTGGTGGCAAAGCTCTGTGGTCCTCCAAGGTCTTCTTAGACATGACTGACTGACCACATCCCCATTCTTTCCATCTCACTTACATGGAGAGAAGCCCTGAGTGATGAGAGGGGACATGGCTGCTGAGCAATATCTCCATAAAAAGGTAAAAACGTGCTGTTTGAAGGGGTGACACTAGACTCATTATGCCCTTTTTTTTTTCTTGTGCTGCCATTTGCCCATACTAGGTAGGATCTATTTTAAGTGTGTGACCTTTACCAGCTACCTTATCTCTAGTGGAATGAGTGGAATCGAGGGTTATTGAACAAAATAGTAGCTACTTGTATGCTTGTTCAAATGCGGTGAAGCTACAGTATGTGCCACAGTCAGCCCCCCCCCCCCCACACACACACAACACACACACTTTTAATGTAAATGAAATGATGTTCGAAAAGGATTATCTGCATAAATGCAAATCCCTTGCAGAAAAAGGGACGGCCTTTAATAGTAGCCATTTTTTACCCCCTGTGATACTATTTTCATTAACATGCAATTTTGAAAAAGCCTTAAATGGCTGACGCAGCTCAGTTAATTGTTAGCTTTTGATTCCCAGGGGCTGTTTTTCTTAGACTATGAGAGGAAAAAAAAAAAAGCCATGCCTGGGACCGTTACTATGACAACAAGCTTATAGATATATAATCACACACCACACACCCTCACAAGAAACCACCAACACACACACACACGCATACGTATTCTCTTATAAAAGCTTCCCGACTGAAGCTGTATAAGCATACATCATGCTGGGTAGAGACACACAGCTGTTGATTAGTAAGCTTGCCAAAAGTGCCCCACCGCCTCTTTCCTTGGACCCAAATCAAATCCCCAATTTGTTTATGTTATTATGTTAATAAAGGGTAGCATTTCCATATGAATATCAATATTTCAGTAGCAAGCGAGGCGTTACTGTGAACACAGTGGATCGCTGGCAAGGAGCACAGTGTAATATGAATGGGGTTCCATTTGGAGTGTAATTTCACTCATCTGATTTTCTCTTCCTCACATAATCTGAAAAGGAGGTATTTTTTAGAGCCCAGGTGCTTATCCTCTTTGTGGTGCTGGAGGCTAATGTTAAATGAACACATCAATCTTAGGCGTTTCAGAGTGAGAGGGGAGCAGCGGCGGCCCGGTCATACTGGTATAGTGGGTTCCCTGCCAACTGTGTGATTCTACAGCTTTCTGTTTTCTATTGTTATAGTTTGCTGCAACCACAGGACATTATTGGCTTCACTGTGTGATTCATTCAAGGCACATGAGCTATGGCAACTTTGCCTAAATTCTAGCAGCATAAATAACACCATACACACAAAACCACACTATGGTAATGTTATCTGTTTCATCCCGCAATTCTGAGCTTTCTATCACACATGGATGATAAATCCTTGAGAATTTCCAAAAAATAAGTCCTTACTCTACTGCCAGTGACCTACTTGAATCACAAATTACACTCAGCAAAAATACAAATGCAATACTTTTGTTTTTGCTCCCATTTTTTTCATAAAGTAAAGGATCTAAGACTTTTTCTGTGCACAGAAAATACCTGTTTCTCTCAATTTTTATTCACAATTTGTTCAGTTCTGTTCTTCTTTGGCAAGATACTCCACCCCCTGACAAGTGTGGCATATAGAGATGATTAAACAGCATGATTATGACACAGGTGTGCCTTGGAGTGGTCACAATAAAACATGCAGTTTTATCTTGAAAAAAAAAAAAAAAAAATTCACATAGGGCTGTAACGGTTTGGATTTTTTCTGACAGCGGTGACAGAGCAACATATCCCTGTGGTTTACTGTGACTGCCTTAATAATTACGTTTTTATTGAGCTTTAATGAAGCATTCAATCATAAGCATATCGTAGCTTCTGTAAGGAATAGGGCAGTGCGTCGTGTGTGCAGGGTGTGAGTGAATGAAAGCCAGCAGTGTGATGGTGGTGCCCACAGCAGAGCAGAAAGCTTCCAATCAGGCAGTAAATGTACAGTACAGGTTACAGTGTGTCAGTTAACAAACACTGCAGCTTCTTAAGACCGAGAAAAGTCTTGTCTGTTGTTGTCCAACTGCTGGAAAAGTGACAGGATTAGCCCTGAAGACGTTGGCTCTGGTGTGATTATATCCCTTTCAGAAGCTCTGTAATCCAGCTTTGAACTGCAAAGGAGGAAAATCCAACACTGAATGTTTTCTGTAGTTTTTTTTACAACCATATTTCCATGTGCAAAACAGTTGTTGTTGTTGTTGATGTTAGCATGTTGTTAGCTGCTGGCTGGCAATCCCAAGATGCCTTGGGTTGAGTTCATTGGACAATCAGAGGCTGTGTTTCCGTGACAGTGCTGATCCATACATGTAGCTCCATGTGCTGATCTCAACACGGGATTGACCCTTCAAACAAAAATTTGTGATGATGATGATAATGAGCTCAACGTCGCAGTAGGCATCACATGACCTCAGTAGTGTGGTAATGTGGTTATTGTCCTCCTTTCCCGGGAGGGCAAAGTCATGACCCGCCCTACTCTGCCTCTAGTTGGCTTAACCTGACACTGTCACCCTAACCCTGGCCAGTAACTTCTCATGTCTAATACTAACCAAACCAAACAACCAAGGCAACATGTACTACCCAATCAAAGACAGAGAAGGGTGCGCTACTGGAAAAAAAGTGAAATATCCATAGTTCAGTGCCTAATAAAAGTCCTTTTTCAAGATAAAACCTGTGTCATAATTATGCTGTTTAATCATCTCTATATGCAACACCTGTCAGGTGGATGGATTATATTGGCAAAGGAGAAGTGCTCTCTAACATGGATTTTAACAAATTTTTTGAACAAAATTTGAGAGGAATAATCCTTTTGTGTGCACAGAAGAAGTCTTAGACCTTTTACTTCAAGTAAAACAAAAGTGTTTCATTATATCTTTGTTGAATGTATGGAGCATTTAAATATATCAACAAAGTGTGTGTATGCTAAGTGCCAAAGAATGCACTGATCTAAATGTTAATCAATCATATCACACTATGATGACTTATCACTCTTTCAGCGATTTAAATCAGCGCAGGTCAGTGATCATTAATGGGTGTCTAATGCATCATGGGTGTGCATATCCGCTATTTAGGCGATGTGTATGAGATTGTTGAGTTATGTGCTGTTGTTAAAGCCTGATGGGGAGATGGGAAGGCCAATCAGTCATCTACTTGCTGGTGTAGATTATTCTATTAGTCCCTGTCTGTGTGCATGATGAAAAGGTCTCCTGAGAATCCCTAAGACTGAATATCGGTGCACCTATGCAATCACTCCTGATCCATTTCTGAAGAATTACAGGGCTGCGTGCAGATGTGGACATTTTAATTGTCCATTATTAAGCGTTTATGCTGTATGCACCCTGCCTGCAATAGTTGGAGAGGAAATTCTTACAGCTCACAGCAGGAATTAATTAATGAAAGTTAACACTTAATAGGTGCCTTTTAATTTACTGGTTACCAGACTAATCCTTGTAGCTTTTGATGGATGTCAGTTAACCATTCATTTCTAAATGAAGTCGTTTATGGGACAAAGACCAGAAAGTCCCATAATATCAACAACTGACTGATTCACTAAACTCCACTGTCCTTAGTTAGTGTTGCTATATCTGTCAAGCTTTCTTGCACTGCACATATGTATTTAACAGTGATAATGGTGGCAGATTTAACATTGAACCTGGCGATAATTTTTGAAGCACTACATCTTAAATTCCACAGAGAAGTAAACAAAAGCGGCCTCGCATTTCCAGCTGATGACTGTGGATTTTGTCGACGACAATAATCATTCTCACGAGCAGTTTTGATAAGTGTAGCTTGCTAATGTAAGCTAATGCTGAAACTTGTTGAGTCAGCTGACACGTTTTAAAACAAGAACTCTGTCAAAGGTTTTTAAACATGTTAAGTTTCTTAATGGCTACACACATGACATAACATTAATGCTAAAAAGACTGAGGCTAAAGCTACATCCCAGCAAACATTCGTCCAACGGTGAAATATGACACATACTGTATGTATACGATAGACAACTAAAATACACTCATTAACACTGGAAAAGGAAGCGCAAGGAAGAGAGCTAGGGTAAGAGCTAAGCTAAGCAAGACACTTTGATTTTGCCCACATCCTTGTCCTCAAACCCTCCACATAACAAATTCAAATTTAACCCCTGGGAATAAACCACAAGTTTGGCAAGTGCAGTGTTATCTAACACAAGTGTGGCTGGAGGTAGCATTACTGCAGGTAGTGAGCTAGTTAGCTGGACATGCTAACGTTTGCAGTTTATATTAGAGCAGATAAAGACAAAGTTTAATCCATTTCTCACATATTTTCTCTTGTGTTTTATGTTTTTGAATAAAAGACACCAGTGCTCTTCTAGGAGCCCCATGCACACACCTCAACAGAGAAATGCAAAGGTTGACATGGCTAGTTGTGGTTGGACTAGAAGGAGGGTCAACTGTAGAAGTTTTTGGACTAAAAGGGGCAAAAGTTCACTGACAAATAGTTTCCAAATGTGGAGATATTTCTTTCCCCCACCTGACACTACTGTAGTTAAATTGGATAATTTTACTTATCTCCTCTGCCTAATCTTCATTGATTTTGAAGAAATAGAATGTCAAGAGCTTTCTGCACAGTGAGTCCTGATTTCATCAAGTAAATAAGTTGGATAAAGTTTGAATGACATTTAGGAAAATGTGGGCTGGGAAAATCTGATAAACAGGATTATACTTCAAACTAAATATAATAAGAGAGTGTTTCTGCAGCACAATCTGACCATAAGTAAACTTAATTACTTTCCCAGCTATGTAAAGTCCACTTTGATATCATCAGGAGCAACATAATGGAAATTACACTATTTAATGCAGACTGGGACACAAGTATTCACATTTAACAACCATCAGCACATGAAAACAGATCAATACGCCAGCAACAGACCTGTGAAATAATAACCTCTGGTACAATTGTCAGCCGTGCATTGATACTTTGGAATAATGCATTTTTGAGCCTCTCGACTCAGTTCCTGTTGGGACAACAAATGCCGTCATCTCAGTGGTCATTGCTTCCATCTGCAGGGGGTGTGATTGATTAGTCAGTCTACTGAAAGTTGACTGGGAATTGTTATACAGTGGAAGCTCTCTGTGATGGCATTTTGTAGGCCATCGATTGATTTATAAGTGGGACAGCATTCTGATGTGTTCAACTCAGTATTGATTCACTGTCCATATCTGTTTGTGTTGGAGATGTCGCAGTGCGACTGCAGCGCTGCCTGCCGCACAATAAAGACAGAGGTCGTTTTTCTCTTCAGTACAAATTGATGGTTATTTAAAGTATTTCTTTATCTCTATCTGGATCACTGGAGTGCTTTTTATACAAGTGGCACACCAATAATGTAAAATCAGCTCCTCCTCATTGTTTGAGCATATCCATTATCTGCAAATTTTCAGTGCCCGGATGACATTGAGTGGCTAAAGCTGTAAGCCCTGTTCAAGGACAAAGCCTATGTGAGCAACAATTATGTTCAACTTTGCAGAAGAAGACAATGAATGCAATACAAGAATTGTAACATAAAATGTGCCCTTGGAGCAGAATTTTCCCGACAACATTAACACTGACCTATTGTGAAAAGAGAACAGCACCAAGCTTGTGTTGCAGCTTGCTGGCTCCTGCTAGGAGAAGTAATTTACTGGCATGAAAGGCTGTGAATGTTCAAGTGTCTTATAACGATTATATAAGGCAGAATGAGCATAAATCATGTTCAGAAATCAATAAATACAGCAACGGTACAGTGCATTCTGCAACACCATATCATCTCAGTCACAGCCAATAGAGGCACACTGGGTGTCAGCTGTACCGTGTACAGAAAAACACCTCAATCATCTGCACCGCGATGGGATAAAGACCCCACACTGGGCCTTACACTCCACAAATATGGACAATTCTCCTTGAACAAAATTGTCGATAATGAAACTAGGTGATGTATAGGTGCCTATAACAATCAATATCTCTAAGCACTACCATATAGCATTTTTGTCCGGTAAAGTGCACTAACAACACTTTGTCGCCATTATAAATGAGTCAAAGAGCAGTAATGGGGGTATATTTTGCTCGCCTGTTTGGATTTGCGCTCTCTTGTCATAGGTCTCTTTGAAATCCCATTTATTCCGCTCCAGGTTGACAAATAAAACCCTAATTGAGGAAAATCTCAATTTCAAAGCAAATTAATTGAAGCTGATGGTGGCTGGAAGGGTGGCGTTCGTTTATTGGCTTACTGTTTTTTATTTATTTTTTTAGCCAACCAACACATTGTGTAATCTTTGAGTTAATCCAACCACTACTTAATTTTGGGGGAAAAAAAAACAATTAACAAAAGAAGTGTAAAGGGCAAAATCAATGGGAGTAGAGTGTTGGACTAGAGCCATAGTTTTTCACAATCAAGTCGGAGGGAGAAAGAAAAATGGTTTCAAAATGATCTTCAGCTTTAAGTTCATAAATTTTGTTGATTTAAATTTGATGAAAAGATAAAAGCCCTCCTGCCTTTCCTGCTTTTCTGTGGCATGTTGCTGTTTCAAGGCTTAAAACGGGACCATATGCCCAGCGAATCCATGCCCAGGGTCACCTTGAAAGTATTAGGATTTAATATGATTGACCGTGCAGTCTTAGCAAAGGATTAACGCAATGTTGTCCGTATGCTCCCTGACAACGAGAGAAGTCAACATTATGCTTATAGGTATGAAACGGAGATGAAATAGGGACCGCTGCATGGGGGAGAGTGCTTGGCAAGAACTTTAGGGGCCAGACAGGTTGAAAATGTGGCTGTAATGAGTTAACATGGACGCACGGGCCATTCTGTCAAACCAAAGGATGAGGATCCCATTAAGCTTGAAAAAGTCTGAGGTGAATGTGATGAGCCGCGAGACTCAATAATGCCCCCCCCCAAACTCTGCTGCCCTCTCTGTCTCTCTCCCTTCATCCTCCACGTTCAGGGTCAAGCATGGCTTTATAAATGTTATCTGATTGCAGAGAGCTTTCCAATGCCGCGATTCGGCAGTGAAATTAATCTCTGACTAAAATATTGACGTACACAGAACCTATCAAGTGAGGCGAAACAATCAGGCAATAAGGGAGGAGGTGTTGGAGTAAAAAAAAAAAAGAAAAAAAAGAGATAAGCACAATCAATCGGACGGCGTCACCCCGGGTTTAGGTGCTGAGGTGTTGGATGGGAATTTGATCAACTACAGCACAGGTGAGACACTGAAATAAAGTGGAATTAATCTAAAACGCTTTGACCTTGAAGTTTAACCTTTCATTAAGGTAATCCCAGAAATCTGTGTTGGTTTTAAGTTATTACAAAGCATGATGATGAAACAGTTTTCAAATCGGTTTCCAATTCCCTTGATTGATTCCCTTGAATACCATTAACTTTACAAAATTACCACTTACAATATATGAGACACAGCATGTCTGACTGACTGACTTATGGCTTGATCTGTTTGTGTAAAGGGACAGTTCAGACCATTGGATATGGTGTTGTATGAAGTACTTATCAATAGTCAGTGTATTAACTATACCGTAGTAGATGCTGGCTGCCACACGCCCAGTTAGGAGATGCGGCAACCAGCAACAAAGCTTAGCAATGAACTACTGTGTACGGGGTCAGTAACAAAAGGTCTTTTAGCCACTTAAAACAAGGTTCACATAACAAAATCGATATCAGTTTAAGAGAATGCTATTTCCAACAGGAAATCACCATTATATAAGCCAAATATCATTCCTTTCAAACCAACCAGACTCCATAGACAAAATCAGTAATTATATAGTGCAAAACACATGATTTGCTGTTTTATCCCTGCCTCAATCTGTTAATTTGTTTGTGTTATTGTGTGACTTCTATAAATTTGAACTATCCTTTTAAAACACCAAAGACACAAAATAACACAAACAAACTAACAGATCGAGGCAGCGTCAGACCAGCAACTCCTGTGTTCTTGTGAGGTAAAATGACTGATTTCACCTATGGACTTTGGTTGGTTTAGAGAGAGCATTATTTGGCTAATATAACTGCAGTTTCCTGCCAGAAAAGGCTGTCTGATGGCAAGGTCAAGGGGTGAAAATATTCTAAATATAGTGTACAATTAAACTGATAAAATATATATAATATATTTTATTAACTTTTTTTGTACCTCTGCTTTTGCTTCTATTGTAGTTAATACACTGACAATCGATAAGTAACTCATACAGCCCTACATCAAATAATCCAAACTATCCCTTTAAGACATCCCATAGTATGTTACACCATGGTTGCCATTATAATTCTATTGGTCAGGCCCTAATCCTTGACAATGGCAGGCACACTTTATATTATACAGTATACAATGGTGACCTTCCACTTTCACCTTCCAGGTTTTAGAGGAATAATACAAAACATGCAAGCGTTAATCTTCTCTGCTATGCTTCAATCCTCTGTAGAACCCTGGGGGAATGTCACAAAGGCAGTGTCGAAATGCCTCCTGCGTACACCTCCTGGCAACCAAGGGAACAGGAAAATAATATAATAAAACATTCATCATTCATTTTGTAATGCTGAGGTTGAAGAAAAAGGGGAATGAGAGAGCGGGTTGGAGAAAAAGAGCGGAGAAAATCAGGTGCACATGTGTAACAGAGAGTGACAGGCCCTTTTCATGTGGAAAAATAGCACTAATTCATTTCCCACACAGTAAGTCCTCTTGTTTGCAATATTCATGTCACCTAGCACAATGAAAGGAGGACAACCCCTGTTACTGGTGTAGTGCTAAGAATAGATGTAGCCCCCTTTTGTTTTGGGGGGGGGGAGAAAAAAAATAAATAAAGAAAAAAGCTAAGGAGAAACTCCACTCACAAACTGACCCAGATAAGAACAACAGAAAGCTGAAGTCTGGAGGGGCAAACAAAACAGTCCACACAGAAGAGAGAGAAAGAGAGCTGTAAAGACAGAGAAAAAAGGGCTCTAAAAATTGTTCTCTTGACAAAAAGTTAGTTGCGAAGTAAAAGGGGAAAAAAGTGGATGAATATTTTAAGAAGCAAGCTCTCTCAAGGAGGAGAGAGACGAGTAAGAGTAAGAATAAAAACAAGCAGCTCTAGTAGCGACGGTTCAAATTGTTGACTTGCAAAAAGGGGAGTTTTTGGGAGTACATGAGCAGGCGGCATCTGTTGAAGCCTGCCTCTGTGTACATTTCTCCCCGCCTGGTGGAGTGCACCATCAGCTTATTGGGGCAATCATCTGAAGGAGAGAAAACACAAATATGGCAACCAGGGGCCGGTTTCTCGACATTGTTAGAACATCTGCAGTTGTTGCAGTTCTATTTCCAGAAGACTTTCTTGGTTGCGCTGAGCTAAGTGCTAGAGTAAGCTGCTAGAGTAAGCTGTGTAACAGTAGCCTATTCAGTGCGACCGTAAGCAGTGCAATGGTTTAACATTCACAATAGGCCCACCTAAGACTTAGCGGGGAGCAGGAATTCACTGATTCTTTTTGATACTTTGAAATGTGGCTGTCACTGTGCTCAGGGTGAGCCAACACGGCCTTTGAAGAATCTACCCTGATGCACACAAAGCTAATATGCTAATTCTAGCACATCCACATGCATATGAGCAAATTTGCATCATTCGAGTCTTTATGAATGTTTATGACTGTTGTCATTAAGTGTCATTTGGTAAATTTGTCATTTTTAATGCAAAGTTAACATTGTTTAAGAAGTCTTTTTTGCCAACTCGGCATTAACCAAGACAACATATGCTGTCAATGTCTTTGTCGTGACAACTTTGACAATATCAGACTTCAAAAAACTGTTCAGCCTTATGACACTGGCTGTCCTGAGACCATTAAAAGTGTGTCATGAACATATTCAGGCCAGTTTGATGACAGAGTACAATCCCAAGGTGATTTAGTTAGCATTAGCTGATGAACAGACAGCAGTTATCTAGTTTACTTGTTGCTCAAGTAGGCTAACCGCTGTTTGCTGTTATCTCACTCCTGAACTCCCCATCAAATCGACCACTGTCAGTCTCAGGGGGTACTTCATAGAGACTCCTTCCTGTTCATGACAGGTGTCATGGCGGGGTTATGACAGTGTAAAGACAGTCTTATGCATACCCCTTCACATGAAGTGTTACCCAGAAATTCACTGATTCTTTTTGAACCTTTGAAAAGTGCCTGTCACTTTGCTAAGGGTTAGCCAGCATGGCCTTTAAAGATTCTACCTTGATGCACAAAAGGTTAATATGCTAATTCTATCGCACCAATCACATGCATATGGGCAAATCTGCATCATTTCCTGACTCTAACTAAATGCTATGCCAGACTAAAAATGCTAATGTGTGCTGCAATATGTCATTTGTCCTTGTGCCTAGCTGGCCTGCAGCTCCACTGAGCATGGCCCACGGTGTCCGGACTGTCAACTCCACTCCCCTCTCCCTCTCCCTCCGTGCTGGGGAGAGAGGGGACTGTGACCCCGCCATGATGACACTGCTCCAGAAGAGATTATAGGCCCTGATACTCCGCCGCGCCAGCATTATGCACACACTGCCCTTTAACTAAGATACACGGGCTAGCTGCCAGCTCTGTCCGGCCCCGTCAGATCTGCCTACTCACGTTTGAGCAGGAGAAATAACAGAAGCAGCCCAAGACAGCATAGACCAGGAAAATAAAACAATAGTTAAATGTATGTGCAATAGACACTTAATCAATAGCAATAAGAAATTTGTTAGATAAAATGTTAAGTAGTTTCACTTAAATGCATTTCATGTAAACCGCTAATGAAAGCACAACGAATATGCCTTGGCTTATGAATAGCCTGTCACATCCCTTGATAATAGAGCGTGCTACAAGACAAAACAGCGTTGTTCAGTAGCACTATTGACATGCAACACAGCAACTGAAACAGCGAAGTGAGACAATAAATGTAGACAGTGAGGAAATGGTTGATAAAAAGGGACACGTCAGCTTGCCAGTAAGTTTTTTTTTGTTTTTCCATAAGTCTATTAAACCTATTACCTGTGTGCCTTGATAAACAATGTGGTTAAATTCAAAGTAGGGTGGTTAATTTCAACATAATGTGATTAAATTCAACCGTTTTTCTCATAGTCTTTATTCATATTAGGATGCCACTAGAGTGGCCCAGTGTTCAAGATAATGTAATGAAGTGCCCTCTAGGGTGCCTTTTCAGTGGACAAAACATAATAAAGTGCATCACGACTTTCGACAGTCCTCAGTAGACTTATAATTATTGATATCGACTGAAATGAAACATTTTATCTGAATGCATTTT
The DNA here is from genome assembly GCA_034769285.1 of Lutjanus argentimaculatus. NCBI lineage: Eukaryota > Metazoa > Chordata > Actinopteri > Lutjaniformes > Lutjanidae > Lutjanus > Lutjanus argentimaculatus. The sequence goes on along the minus strand of JAWZSL010000029.1, from coordinate 366,593 downwards.
TCAGCTATGTCACCAAGAACTAAGACAGCACATGTCACATACAGAGGATATGTGGAGATGTACAAAGGCAGGAAAACACACAGATTCCGATATAAAAGACAGAGGTGGTGTAATAAACAAACACAAAATCAATGAGTGGTTTTGGGGGCTGAAATCAATACCAATACCTGTTTTAAACTGTTTGTAGCACCATCATATTGGAGCGAGTCAACATAGTATGCATTATTACACCAAGGGAAATATGATCAGCAAAGAAATATAGAGTGTGACAGTAGCCATGTGTAAAGTGCAAATGAATTGCATCAGGAAAACTGCTGATGCTCTGCTTTCTGAATCATGAAACTTTTAAGCATGTTATGCTTCTGTCCACACCCGACCAAAATAAACGCCATGACATCACTCACTGGGGTGCAGCCAGAAATGCCACTTTGTTGGAAGCTCAAACTCACAGAAAGCAGTGTAGCAGCGTTATTCTGCCCCCTGTGATTTAGTGTTAAATGACCCTTTTAATGGAAACATCGGGTGCTTTTTAAAAGTTTCGAGGCTAGCAATGTAAGCTTCCAGTATAAAGTATAAGTGGCCCAGATAATAACATGTCGACATTCCACTTATTTCTTTATGGCGTGTGCTTTTATGTCCTTTGATGGAGAAAAATATCTTTTGCAGAGTCTTTCACAGAGGTGGAACAATAGCGGACTCCTTTCCAAACGCCGTTATTTTTAGTTGTTTGTGCCAAGCAAGAATAATATTTCACTATTTTCTGAAAAGTTCAGGTATGCTCTTGTACCCAGGTCCACACACTTCTGCCTACTTAAAGAAGAAAAAAGGGAAAGTAGCTGCACTAGTGGGGAACTGAAAGGGAAGAAACAGTACCTTTTTCAGTTATACAAGTAGGCCTGTCGCAATAACCACAGTTTTGAAATACCACGCTATTAACAAGCCAGCCACAGAAGAGGACGAGCAACCACTGTGTTTGTGTTTTGTCTGTTGTCCTTGTGTTTTTTTTTCAGAGATTCTGCAACACTGTTTTACTGTGAAACTCCAGCAGTGTTTTTGTGGACTTAAAAACTAAACCCGACCTTCAATTGGCATGAGGGTGCTTAGATTATGACTGATTTTTCTTTTTTGCGTGAACTATCCCTTTAAGAGAATCAATTTTTTTCTTTCATTCCTATATATTATGTAGGGCTACCTATGGCTCTAACTTGCTATTTGGACCTCAGTGCTCATTTTTTAACACTAGGATCTTATATTTTTCACTTTTAAGTTTCTAAAGGACATTGCGTGTGCATATATTTTTCCCACTAAAAGGCACTACATTTCAGTTATGAAAACACAAATAAAAGATGACATGGAAAATGAACGAGAGCTTAACAGATTCAACTGGGTATACTAGTGACAGATCTTCTACTTTGATCGTGATAAATGATGCTTAATGTGGACAATTCCCCAGTGACCTCACATTTTTATCTCTAACCCCGCCTGCATCTCACCAAGTATGAACCTGCGTGTCTTGAATGTCACGCTTTGGATTCTGGACTGAACTTTCACTCGTCCGTCAAATTACATCCAGTTCCGCTTACATCTGCATTTAATTGCTAAATTAAAATTACTTTAATTGAATTTCTCACTTTGACTTTGGGGAGTCATTAATGTCACTAGATAGAAAAAAAAAGGCCTCTACCAACACTCCTCTTGGTATAATGAGAGTCAGGATGCCAGTGCCAGCTTGCTCTCCTCACACTCTCCTGACCCTTCTAACCCACCGGCTCCTCTCAGTGCTCTTTCATCTTGTCGTGTTTGAGGGATTTTATTGCATGATTACAGACCTTGACCCTCTGTGCCTCCAAAATGTAATAGCTCCTTCCTAAAAATTAATTGTACATCGCTAAGGCTTGTCCATGGCTTGCTGTGACACCTGAGGGCAGATCAGGTAAGAAAAGTCCTTAAAGGCTACATGACAAATTGAGGACAGGCAAGAGCAAAAGTAATCATCGCTAAAGATTCTCAGAAGTAGTGAGTCTGTAGTAGACTGTGAATATGTCATGACTTTGCTTTTCCATGAAACAAGGGCATAGGTGTGGTTTCGGGAATTTAATTTCATTGATAGAAACCTAATATTTCATCAAAAAGAACACTGTCCTTTACTGTCTTATCTTAGGGATCAAATTATTCAAATTTTCCTGGAAATATGTGTAGAGGAGGTCGTAGAATTTCGCTCAGTCCTCCTGTAAGGCTGCATATGGCCCCACTAACCTCCACCAGAGGGCCAAATCCTAAATGATTTGTACACCTCATTACAATATGAGGCCATGGTAACAACTGATGGCAATATAGGTGAACATATATACATTTATATCAACTCATCTCTTCTCTCATGTGGATTTTGATAGTTAGAAAGAACTAAGACATTTTTTTTAGAGAGGTCTTAATGAATAAACAACTGAAACTGAAGAAAGAAGAAGGAATGTCCCTCCAACCCCCATTAGAAAGTTAACTTTTGCATGAAACTATTTCTGATGCAACAGATTTTGGCGTTACATAAAATGAAATTCACAAAACCCACATTTTTCTATCAAGGCAGCATTACATCTCTGAAAGCATTTTCAGTGGGTTTCTGGAAATAGTGAGTATCAAATTGAGGTATGGCAAATCTGCAGCACAAGAAGAAGTGGCACTTTCTGGCTGTGACTTTCCCATTTAGTTTCATTTCATTCGTTCAGCTTGACATTGTGATCGTGTTAACTTATTTCTTGTTGGCCTAACCAGTCAGTAGAAAGTGACATGCTTTACCACTGTCATTTTGATTCAATACAGAAGCTGCCTTAGAGGTTGATAGGAGCAGTTAAACTTAATGTTTTTCATTACATTAAAGAGTCTGCCGACTACAGAGTTGTAGTTGAATTACAACAACCCGTACAGCTCCATCAATCTTACGCAAACTGTCTCTGTTGCTATTTTTCATGGATGCAGCTAAGTTGCTAGCTAGCTGTCAGGGTGCAAGCAAAATTAACATTTTAGTCTGAATGCCTGATGAAATATTCAAATGTTGCCAGCCACTCAATAGATTACCTTTGTTTTTGTTTTTTTGGCTGGTGAGTGAAGCAAATCTTCCAGCCAGTTGAATATTTTACCAGCACTTAGCTGGTGGCTGGTGCCAGTTTTGGTCCCTGCTAGCTTTGTACAAAGATGAAGTCCCCATTCTTAATCCCACCTTAAACAAAGCTCTGAATGACTGACTGGCCAATCTGGCAAAAGAAGTCAGCGGGCACAACACTTAGGGCTCATTTATGCTTAACATTAGATACGGCTAGGATATGGATACGGATACAAATACGAACAGAGCCTTCTGTTCTCTGCATTAATTTAGTTAGTATTTGTTCATGTTTTTTGAAGCTTACACGACGAAGAAGTTCATGTCACAGTGTATTTAATGTCTGTACAGACCACAATTGTCTACAACACTGCCTCTGCTTTTGCCTCTTTCTCAAGAGCTCCCTTATTACAACCTCCTCCAGCGTCGCCATGTTTGTTGTCGTTGAAAATTTTGACCGTTCTTTCTCTTTTGGGTAACTTGACTTGACTCTGCTTAACATCTATGGCAATGTAAAGGAGGCATGGAAGTATGTGGGCAGTGACAATTACATCACTTGAAATGGACGTATCTATTTCTGCATGTAAAAGGGACAGAAATTATCCTTAACTATCTGAACTGATGTTGAGGTGATTAGTTCTAATCTTCAGCAGTTGGGTGGCAATTCAGTCTGAAATGAGGGTAATGTTTCATGGGCATTTACAGAGAAAGGAAAAATGTAAAGTAGCACTTAAAAGCGTACCGTGACTACTTTGATGAAGAATAGCATTAATTCAGGAAACAGTTTAGCTCGTAGTTAAGCTTAGATAGATTCCTTGGTCAGGTAGAAGAAGACGACGACATACTTTATTAATCCCCTGGGGGAAATTAAATTTTTCAGAGAGAGAGAGGGCTGTATATATATGTAGTTAGGTGTTCAGTGCCTTGCCCAAGGGCACCTCAACAGTGCACAGGAGGTGAACTGGCATGCCTCCAGCTACCAGTCCACGCTCCATACTTTGGTCTGTGCAGGACTTGAACTGATGACCCTTCGGTTCTCAAGACAAGGTAGAAGGAGCAATCAGTGTTAAATGACCTAAGAGCCCCTGATGTTTCTCAACCCTTTATCAAATAGTTCTTACGATGACTGCCGCTGAAGTCACCGAGTTCACGATTCTGTGTGAGCCTGTGCCAAATATGAGTACCACCCATGCAAAAATAAAGCTAGCTAACTAACGTGACATACATAACATGATTGTTTTTGCCCAATTGAGTCCATTAATCCTGGAAGGACTGTGGGAGAATGCAACTGATCTGTTCTATTCTTGGCATTTTGCTCTGTGCGTCATTGCACAGGCAAAGGAGCTGAGCGAGACAGAGGGAAGTGTGTGTGTGTGTGTGTGTGTGTGTGTGTGTGTGTGTGTGCGTGCGTGCGTGTGGGGGTGTGTGTGCGTGTGTGTGTGTAAATTTTCATCCAAAGAGACTCCGCCCTGAAGGCAACAGCTCAAACCTGCTGCTGTCACATATAAACAATGAGACCTGATTTGATGAACTGACAATGACATAGAGCTTGTAAAATTGTATTCAAGATACCAGAGACTATTTTCATTACTTTTTCAGGACTGAGGGACAAAATGCGTAGTGACACATGAGAGGAAAGGAATAAAAGACTATGCTCCAATAATGGAACACAACTGAAAGCTCTGGTCTGGTATGATTCATAATTATATAACTGCTACAAATCACTGTGTTGGGTACATACACATGTGCACACCAGTAGCTCGTGCCTGCTGTGGCATTCTGTTGCCAGTGTCCTTGGCCCTTCCTGCAAGGCAGCAGTCTCATGAGATGGCAATGATCAGAAATGGAACAACACGCAAACTGATCCCACCATCTTGGCAGGCTGGTAATTAAATATCAGCTCTTGGCACACAAGTATGTAAATGCTGCTTCCCTGCCCGTGCTGATGCCCACTTCACCCCACCCCAACCCCGCCCCCCTACAACACTGATCAGTGGAGAAGGCCGTGCCAGGTCTGTTGCTAGAGACTATTCTCAAAGATATTATTAACCTCTTCTCCAAAGCAGATCCACATCAGAGGCACCCCACTTTGAGGCCCTCGGCTTAACTGGCTGAATGGCTAATGCTCATGTTTGGCCCTCACAGCATTAGGGAGGAGAAGAGGAGGGAAAAAAAAATGGTTCAGAAAGACAGATGCAATGAGTCAGGATGTGAGTTGGATGGGTGGCAGTGCAGGATGTGGGGACAAAGAATAGGGATGGGCTCATAAATAGTGAGGGCTCATAATTCTGAAGATGTCAGAGGCCAAATGGATATTTTTCTATTGGCAGCGATAAGCCATGTGGGCAATACACGGATAGGGGCTTATTAAATTTCCCATAAAGCCTATCATTGTGTGGCAGAGCAGAGGGCTTTCTGTTAACATGCCAGTTTATGGATGCGTGGCAATTGTTCTGGTACAGGCTCACATACCACGTAAAGCGTGGGTTCTTTGTGGTGCTGTGGCCTTATTAATGATGCCCCATCAAGTATACCGTACTATGACTGCAGGCTTATCAGCATTTGACTCTAAGTCCACCATGCAGTTAGAGTAAGCTATTTTCAAACAAATATTTTAGACAAATATAAAACTTTGATTGACCTTGAACCTGGCTCAAGTTATATTCTTTTTCTTTATTAAATTGGTATAATATAATTCTCCGGAAAAAAAAAAGACATAGGACAATTGGTGTGATAGGCTGTTAAAATACAAGGAGACATAGAGCAATAGGTGCGATGTAAGATTACAAGAAGACGTAGCACTACTGACCCTTCCTAAATCCTGGCCCTTTATTCTCTCTGTTCAAGTAACAATTGATCAAGCTTGGTACTCAGCAAAACCTTGGTCCACTTTCTCCTTTCCTGCTTCCTGTGCTTAGATATGCTATGTGCTAGGCTAATCACACAAACACATTTTGAAGATGGTTAAAAGCTGTTGTTGGGGACATCTGTAAAGCAACATATACTGTATATAGCTGTAGCTATAGCTATCTTTAAGATAGCTAATGTTTGCAAATTGCTAGCTAACTAGCAAGCTGGTGATTTTATTTTAGATTAGCTAGCTAGTTAGACAGAGGTTTGCTATTAGTAGCATGCAGACGTGACTCACGATTGATGTAGACGAAATAGCTAGTTAGCTAGGTTTTCAAAATCTGAGACTGTGGGCCTCAGACAAAGCTTAGAAAAAGGCATTACCCTTAGTTTAGTTTCTGCTGTCTATAGGATTGTGATTACAATATCCACCAGAGCAGCCATTCCCAAACTTAAGAATGCCACGGCCCAATTTGAAATCTGAAAATCTATTGTGGCCCTCCGAAACCTTTAATCACAACTCTTATCAACAAATGAGATTAACTTGAAACAATGACAATGTTCTGGTGTTAGTGTGACTGGTCACCAAATACGGTGTAAGACCTGTTAAGCTGGGTCAGACAAATGAAGAATAACACCTGATTTAAATTCCATGACTTTGTTCTGTTAGTTCTGATTACTTTTTAAATAATTAATCATAAATATTTAATGGTAATTTCAAACCTATAAAATTAAAAATTAACGTTCACATCTAGTCACTGAATCTCTCCCGAAACTTACACCCCACTTTGAAAAACTTTTGGTCTAGCACGTAGCATATCTAAGTACAGGAAACAGGAAAGGAGAAATTTGACAGAGGTTCCTTGAAAAAGGGTGGGACTTAGGAAGGGTCAACTGGAAGTGTTAGAACATAAAGGCATTGAATATTAAGAAGTGCAGTACAGTACAATTGTTTATATTGACCCGGGAGGTTGAGTCTGGCTAGTGTTTTATACTGTACTGTGTACTTATATTGCACAATGATTGCACGTTTATCAACATTCAACCCAAGTCAATCATGTGGTTAGATTTAGCTATTTTCAAATGGAGATTCAGAATGTGGTATTTCTAACCAGATAAGATTTTTTTTTTAAACTTTGACATTACTGGCTCAGGTTTTCAATGTTTTCATTCATTCATACTCTCTGACTCCTTGTGGTTTTTATCAGACCAGAGAGCAACCTACAAGCTGTGGCTGTGCATAAACACCAGCAGGCATTTTAGCCAATTTGTACAGTGATTGGAGCTGAGGAGCCTCCTGTCACTGGCAAGGAGGGATTTATCAATCACAGAGTCTCTGGCTGCAGTTTTTTGCTCACTTAGACTGCCTGTGCTTTTCTAAAAATGGAGAAGGATGTGATGAAGAAAACAGGAGAGTAAATGGGGATGTAAGAGGGATGTAAATATCTGGGAAATATCGGGAGATGGGAGCAAGAGGAATGATGAAAGTAGGTGTGGGGAAAGAGCTGCAAGAGAGAGGGAGGATTGCAGAGGAAAGAAAATGTTTGGAGAGGAGAATAAAACAGAAGAAAGAACAGGAGACAGAAATAGCCGGAGAGAAAAATCATTAAAAGAAGCAATTTGTGAATGCATTTAATACAACACAGTGCTCCAGATGCTGTCATTTTGAGGCGTAAGCCAATTAAGGTGGAGTAGATGTAGTCAACATGCAATAATGTATGCATGATCCCGCTACAGATGTAAAACATCACATTACTAATGCTGAGCATTACTGTATGTCAATGTCAAATACAACTGAGATCCAATTAATTATCCGCACGTCTTTCTTTCTGTCTGTCTCACCTCATACGTATGGAAACTGATTAATTCACAAGAACATTCAACACATATGGATAGAAACCATGCAGAACTGATCTGTGATACGCCGTGCACAACAAGGTAGAAAAGGGTTATGATACAAATCAATTGTCTGGCTTAGAAGTACCTTTTGGAGAATCAGATGGCATATAAAAAAGATTTCATCCTCTGCTGATAAGAACACAAAGAGCCTCCATCATTTCCACTCCTAACTAAATAATCTTTGATTCTCAACACCTTTTCATTGACTCACTCTATCTCAACGGGCTCAAGATCTATCCTGCAAGAACGCACTCGGCAAGATGCACAAGGTTGGAAGATAATAAGTTTTGATCGCAAAAAGCGCAAGTGTATTCTTCATCCTCGGCAGGTTCAACTTATCGAGTGCCTCCCGAGATAAGTCTGTCCAAAAGATAAAAGGGAAATGTTCAGACACATTAATGATTAGTTGCTAATGACTGATCAAACAAAATGCGCTGCCACTAGTAAGCACTGCTCTAATGAAGTCTGCTGAATACTAGGCAATCAATAAGATAGAGCCCAATATCTGTTAAAGCCTCTGGCAACGTGACATCAAATAGTAAAATGCATATATGGTATCAAAGTTTATATTCTTATTATGCATCAACAAACATCTGAGTGAAAATAAATGCTCATAATTATTAGAAAACCGCATTCAAAAACAGAACATTTTGCTGTTCAGACCATTTCTCAAGACTGTGTGGTGTGGAGATCACATTTGATTGACATGTTATTCAGGAGACCCAATACAGAAGCTAATCGATGAAACTATGTGCTGTGTGTGGTCTGCTGTAGACAAAAGCAAAAAACAGATTTTAGCAACAGAAAAAAAATCCATATCGTATGTTAAATTTAGAACATTTTCATCACTTTACTTTGCTGTCAGATGGCTTTTTCACAGGTAGGGTTGGCAAATTTTGTGCGATTTCATACGTACGTGTTTTTTTTTCTTCTCATTTTCATTTTTTTCTCTTTCTTTTTTTTTTCTCATTTCAAGTTTAAGTTTCCTTATTCAACAAATGCCCCTGTCAGACAAAACCATGTCAAATGAGGCTCAATCAACCCTTCCTAAGTCCCACCCCTTTTCACTCTGTGCTCCAATGACAGTTGAGCAAACTTTCTAGCTCCGTCAACTTTGTCCTTTCCTGTTTCACTGTCCTCTATGCTAGGCTTGTCTATGCTGAAAAGAAAACCAAATTTTGAAGAAGTTTAAGTTCCTTATTTCAAAAATGCCCTATTCAACAAAATAGCTAATGTACAAAATGAGGCTCAACAACCTTCTAAGTCCCACTCATTCATTTTGCTAATATGAGCTAGCAAGTTAGCTACATTGCTAACTTAAAATGTGACCCTATTTATTGCTTTTACAGGAAAAAGAGAAAGTTGACTGATGTACCAAATTTGCTCTACTGTCACTGGAGCTCAAAGCAGCAAGAGGTGAGATTTAGGAAGGGTTAATTACTGCCATTTTCTTGACTCTTAAGGCAAAAACAGTCATTTAACCTCACAGAACACAGGAGTTACTGGACTACTGCTGCCTGAACCTATTTGTTTGTTTGTAACATTGTGTGACTTTGCTGTTTTAACATGTTAGTTTCATTAATTTTTCCGAGCAAACTTGTCACAGATTGGTGCAGTGGTAGAGCAGCAACTGTCCTGCAAGGCAAATTTGCTGTATTTTTCAAAGGAGTCTTGTGGTTGTGAAAAGAACAAAGATGGCCGACTGATGGAGAGTAAAGCAGTAAAAATGTTTGAATTATAGCGTACACTTAAACCCTTATTAATTTGTATGAGGTAAAATAACTGTCAAAGCAATCTGAGGTGATACAAGAGCTTCAAATTACAATATTTCAAATATGGATTCAAACTAATTTCTCATACTTTTTAGTTGCTTACAATTATGTACATGAGATTGTAAATTACACAGTTAGAGTGGTAATTTGGATTCAAGTTTTCAGAGGCTTTAAATCTGAGACATGCACGTTTTAAAGAGCTGCGTTTAAATGATACATGATTGATACATGATCTGTGAAACATGCCGGCGAAAATGCCCAAAAGTTTCTTCCTGTTGTGTTGGTAAATGAATTGGAATGCCCTTTTAGAGACTTACACTTTTGACCAGAGATACACTGTATAATGTCACAAACCACCTTATATAATGAATCAATGCACCTTCTCTGTATTTTTGTCTCCTCCGCCCGCTGCTTTCTCTCTAACCAATGTTGACATTTGCCTCAAAGTATATTGATTTATGCTGGGAAGTGGAGCGCGTATACACAACGACTTGAAGTGTGAGGTAGAGGGTGCAAAATGGGAACAAACTGCACACTCAGTGGCTCTTTTTAAGGTTTTCATTTAAAGCGCACTACGGTTTAGTCTGTCCTGGGGAACAGGATCATAACTGACAATTTATCTTATTTACCTCACGCCTATTCAACCACACCACATTGTCCCTTGCATTGTGCACAGAAGAGAATGTCCCTCCATAGAAAAATGGTACTGTAGATAAATGCCTTCAAGGACAAATTATGAAAGACGTCCTGATGTCGTAACTGCAACTATAACCGCTTTAAAAAGTGAAAATATTTCATGGCCAGTAGCCACACACACACACACACACACACACACACCACACACACACAACACACAACACAAAACTTTTTCTGAATAGAATTTCACGCAACAGTCAAACATTTCCCTGTTTGACTGTTCTCAGCAGCTTGTCTGTATTTCTTTCATTTGGTTCACTGGGAACATCTCTGCAATCGCACAGGGCTTGCGGCTCAATTGACTCCAGATCGGTGAATATGTATAGGAGCGAGTCTTGAATAATGTATTGGAATCAGATACATTCACTATATCGGTGGAACTCCCATTGTTGGGCACAGGGGCGATCTTTGATGTGAATCCAGAGCCTCAGATATGTTAAAAACAATTCACAGATGTGGGAGCTGAGGGAGTTTTTGTAGCGTTGCCTGAATGCGTACATTTATTAAAAGTAAAATTATGGCGTTAAAGAGGCCAGATGAATGTATTACACTGTAAAATGTATATTTCAGCAGTAGTTTGGATACGTCCAATTTAGCTTTCTGCTTTAATGATGACAGTCTAGTTTTTAATTATAACAACTTGAAATTATATCACATACCTTAACCTGCTATTATTTCAGTAAAAGTGGATCACTTAACTTAAAAAACATAATTGATTTTGTTTTACCATTTGAAGTAAAATTTTAAAGTTGATCTGACAGTTTTCTTTTTTCAGTGTAAGGCTGTTATCGTACTTACAAAGGGAGTAAAAGAGGACGGCTGATGTGGAACTGGAGAAAAGGCAGCGAGTCCTTCTTCCATCCAATATCTAAAACAAGAACACAGACAAAACACATAACTTAATGATGCATAAATTAGACCTCAGCATGTAAATCAATATGCCTGAGATGGCTTCAATGTTACATTTCCTATTTGACAGACGTCTGATTGAGTACATATCTCATGCATACTGAAATTATTATTAAGGTAGAACTGTGACACCCTCATCGCTTAATATTCACTTGCACTGTTGGGCTACAAATGTTAGCACTTTAATTAACATGTATCCCATCAAAGAAACTCCATGCCCCCTGGATATCAAACTTTATTACTTTTTAAATAGGATAAAATGAGGAAAAAGTAAATTCACTGTCAGTCCTCTGTGATAAAACAAACAGAGAGAGGGAGTAGATGAAGAGAGATCATTGGGAAATATGCTAATGAGGGTATGAATACTGATCAGGCTTCTTCTCGGTAGGAGATGAATACATTTACCTCTCATCTACATGCTGATGAACAACAATAAGGTGCTTTTTCGGCATTGCAACAGTAGAGTGTATATAACACTTTCATAAAGCTTTCATGGTCAGATGTTTGACATGAAAACAACCTTAATAGAAAACTAGAATTATCGCATTGCAATCGTATCCCTCCGCCTTCCTGTGAGGCTGCAGTTTACATCCATGTCTGTCCAGAGTCATATAATGTATGTGGTGAAGATTTTGAGGGAAGAAGGTATCGCTGTATTGACGTGATGCAAGTGAATAATTTCCAGTTTCACTTAGAGACTATTTTTAGTTTTTAAAGAGAGCTGAGTAATATGACACTGACCTTTAACCTTAACTGTCAACATGTTATCCTATTAGATAATAGTGTCTGAAAATTTGTCATAATAATTACTGTGTTAATTCTTGAGTTATGGCCAGTGATCTTTGACCTTCTAATCGGTTCATCCTCGAGTCCGAGTGAACATTTGTGCCAAATTAGAGGATATTCCCTTAAGGTGTTCTAGAGATATCACAAGAATGAGACAGGCATGAGGTCACAGTGACCTTGACCTTTGACCACCGAAAATCTTATTTAATCCTTGAGTCCAAACGGACATTTGTGCCAAGTTTGAAGAAATTCTGTCACAGTGTTCTTGAGATATTGTGCTCACAAGAATGGGACAGACAGACAGGCAACCTGCAAATGCTGGCAACAGAGGCATTAAAAGGACAAACATCTTGTCCACTCTTGTTTACACGACATGCTATCGACCTTCCTCTTCTGAGTGAAACTGACTATTTTATAACCTCCAAAGCGGCAGTCAATTTCTATACATTTTAAGGACAGGCTGCTCATTAGTGGTTACTTTAGCCATGGCAGAAATAGGTAAACACTTGCTTTTGCCCAGGCTGTCAGACAAAATAATTGACAGAGGACTGAAGTCTGTAGTAACAGAGGAAAGTGCTCGCATAATAAACACACAGGTGTTATGATGAGCAGCTTGAAAGCCACAAATTACCACTTTGTAAGCTCATCAATGAGTCAAGTATGGTTGTGTGTCGGTATGTGAGTGAACACGGGTGTCTCACTGTGTGTGTATGTGTGTGGCTTCATTTTAAATCAGAGGATTGTTTGAGTCCCTTTGGAAAAATAACTTTTCCTTTTAAGCTCGGCTGCACCCACCAGAGGCCCAGCTGATCACAAACATGTTTTTTTTCCTTTTCATTTCATTTTGCCTCCTTTCAACTTACTGTAGTTGTTTCCACACGAGCCCTCGCCAGTGTTTTCAAGTGTTTCTAGAAGGTAACCATAGTCAAACCCTGGCACAGCTGTCCCCAGGCTACCTTCAAGCCTCGGCAGAGCAGTCACAGGGAAGAACTGGAGGTTTATAGTCCTAAAGTGTAGCGAGAGCTCCCCTAACCCCTGTGGTACGAACCTACTATATCTTTTTAATGAGACTCACAGGCCTCCAGGCTGCTGGCTGAAGGGATGCAGTTTTCCACAGACCAGCCTGACACACGCGCGGCGAAAGGTTTCGACACGAGCCACTATAGGTATCGACAGATGGCCTTTGAACCGACACGCCACATTTCATTTGTATTCATTTCCACCTGGCAAAGGTGTTTGAGTGCATATTGCTTTTACTCCCACTTGCTCCAGGGATTTTATGCAATATAAGCAACACACATTATATCAACATATAGCACAGCGGAGTCAATTCGGTAAGGTAAACACTGCTTAGCAATCCTATTTTCATCTGTGACAGTGTCGCTCCATACGAGTAATTGAGCTGCAAGTTTTGTACGAGTCTTTAGCTCAGCCTTAGCTTAAGGTCCAACCTCAATCTGTCAGGTTGGTGTCAAATCCATATTCATTTCTCTTCATCATATTGCATAAATGGGTTAAACCCCAAGGTGGTCAGCTCTTTTATATATTACAGAACTATTAAAGCACTGAGCATATGAATTATTTACTAACTTTCTTATGGTACTCTCATGGTTGAGAACATTGTACAGTATGAGATAAGACTGAAAAAGTCTTTTAAAGCAAGATTATATATATTAAAAATGAGAACTCACACATTCTTCTTCTTACAAATGAAAAGTTTAATCCATAAGCAACAAATTGCAAAGTTGCCCAAGTCAACACACCCAGGAGTTTTGCTGCTCCAGTCATATTTGGTCCGGTATGGCCACCAGCTTATGATGTTAATATTTGCTAATGCTGGCTAACTTAAGGTAGTAATTTCTGTCAAATGGATATATTATAAGCAACAATAAATGTGTGAGTTTGTCATACCACAGATATGTGTGCTCCTAATCACCCAGCCAAACTTGAATGATTAAAAAAATCGGTACATATATAAAATTAGGTGTCAAAAGCATGAAAACGACCTGAAAGATGAACGCTATGTCTAGCAGCTTTATTGGATATGCCCAGACGTGTTTGAGCCACCAGAGCCCAGGGACATTGACAGGATGGTTTTTTTTTTTTCTTCTGTGTTGAGTTGATGTAAACTGCTGGACTGATTTGAACTGAGAGAGACGCTGAGGTATGTTCATAACCTTGCCCTCCCCTCACCCTCCCTATAACTCTCAGACATCATCCTGTAAAAGTTTGCCTAAATTTCTTAATTAAGTGACAGCAAATCCGATCTAGTTACTGGTTAACATTAAGTAAACTAATATAATTGAATGGCATTGATCCAGAATCCTGCACTCTCCTTACTTATGAAAACATACTTATGAATACTACATTCAATTCCTGCCATACTCTACTAATAAATCAATGTAAATCTTACACACTGGACCTCTAACATTAGCTTCTATAAGCTGCTGGTCATACCAGACCAGGGATTTCAACTTTTCACCTTTTTTCTCACTTTATTTTTTTGCATAGTTGGATAGTCTCAATCTAACCGAAAGTTTGTTTTTCTTACTGCATGAAAAATAAATAATTTAGAGAAGCATTAAGTTCTTGGCAAAGACAGACTGTGTGCACAGTGCTGTACAAATGAGTCTATCATTTCTGGTGTTAGTGCAGGACATGCTGTAGAAAATTACTGGTTAACAGACCTAATTACATCTACAAGTGTCACTCAAAAAAAAAAGGGGGGGGGGGGGGGGGGGGGCTGCAAGGTGGACGCTAATGGAATTTCTGTAGTACAAGCTTGTTTTCTCTGCCAGGTCTGTGTGCTGGCAGCATCAGTGGATATCCAACTAATTATCAAGCAAATCACCCTGCATAACTGAGTCATGCATCAGTATCTGCAAACCTGAGTGCTTGTTGTTTGCCATCTTCTGTGACTCACATGGGCTGAAAAAAAAGAGAAAAAAAAAACTTTTGAAATGTAATAATCTGTTTTTGATTATCAGAATGTAAAAGGTAAGGCTAAATGGACCTGGAAATACAGGCAAAGTGGTAAAATTACTTTTCAGCACTCTGTTTGAAGGCTGCGTGACAAGGGTCGCTCCATAAGAGCCGATTCGGTGTTGATTTGTTGTCATCTCTGAGCGCAGTTTTAGGGAGAGTGCTACGCCAAGCAGCTGGGAGAGAGGAAACACATCACTCTTGAGAAAAGATGGCTGTTGCTTGGGTCGGCCATATGCCTCAGCATCTGTGAGTGAGGATGAATGCTTCTGTGTATGGCAAAATAAATCCCAATGACCAATTCTGTCTTTTTGTAAATACTCCAAAAATGTCTTATACAACACAGATTGCTTTCTCTTTCACAAATGAGGTTTTATGTATTTACAGACATTGCATATGGATTTCCAACAAAATTATTCTTGGATGCTGGTAAAACTTACATCCAACAGTTTATGTCTTGAATATTTAATGTTGTTTTGATATAAATATTACACCAGCAGGGTCGGATGTGTCGTATAAATTTTAGGTATACCCTACATTCAGTTCAATACTGCTGCCAGAGTTTGGTCCAGAGACTTAATTTAAAAGCTGTCCTGCCGAGCTCCCCTTTGGCTTTCCAATGAGTCATCACTTGCATATATAGTTTCTTCAGAGGTGTTGTGATCCAAGTGGGGAACTGTGGTGTTTTTAAATTTGTCCAGCGAAGGTTATAATTGATGAGAAGTGAAGTAAAACCAAATAAAAAAGAGAATCAATTTACTTGGCAAAATTAAACTAGAACTTCTTTAAAAAATTAAACTTAGACCACTATGTCCACCAGCAACTCTGTTTGTTGGACAGGTAGTGTACAATGGGTTTTTAGGTTTTTTTTTTTCTGAATATAGCTGCCTGCTGTGGTCTAAAATGAAGCTATGAGGTGAGAATGAACTAAAACAGTAAAGTTACAGGCTGGAAACCAAACCTATAACCGGAAAGATGCTAAAACGATCAGTAGAACTGAGGGGAACTGCATAGTTATAGCACTGCATAGTTCAGGGGTCACCACAGCAGATCATCTGCCCTCTGGCAGACTGGGCCCCGCCCAACCCGGTACAGATCCGCATAGTGATTTGGCGTAGGCTTTTTTATGCTGGATGCCCCTCCTGTTGCTTCCTTTCCATTATCCAGGCTTGGGACTGAATTGGGAATGCACTGGTTTGTGCATCCCCAGTGGCTGTGCATAATCACCTGAAAGTCTTGTCATTGTGTTCTTGTTACCGTAGAATGAGCCACTAAAACCCACAGAGGGCGCTGGTCCTCTTGCATGGAGGCCGCCATGTTGAACCACCATTTTTCTATGGTAGCCCAAAACAGACAAACCAAACACTGCCTCTAGATACAGCCTTTTTCACAAGGTTTGCAGCCACCGTAGTTTCTTAAAATTGGGATTAAGTTAGAATTAAAATGATTCACAGATTGTTTTAAGGCTTATTAGCATGTTCCCATTCTTAATATTTTGTGAGAGGAACCTCTGAATTCTCTGTTTTCCACCTTGTGTCCCAACAACTTTCAGTTTGCATTCATATATAATGATTTTTAAGGTCACAGTGGCTTTGCTCTCCACCTTGACTGCATACATTTCAGTACATGAACACATGCACCTGGTTAGGGATGCAGCCACAGCAAGAGCTCCTAACCAACATACTCAAATGTAATCATGCTCTCTTGAACAGTAATTGAATCTTGTTAGTGCAAAGGGAGCGCAACAGGCCTAAAAGGAGGTCTGCTTTGAATATGTGCTGGCCGGAGAGCCGATAGGCCCCAACAACAAATGGGATTACACGGTTTGGAGCCACTGCGAACACGCTGGAGCAAGACTCAATGCCGTCGTGGTTAAACATACGATTATGCCTCCCGACATGAGGTGATTATGAATCACTGAGAAGCAGGGGCGAGAGATGCTAAAGTGATTGTCCATGATAGTTTGTCACCCAAAACCCCAAATGAAAACCCCTGCTCAGACATGATGAAACAAGACCTGATTCCTGGGCAAAATCGCATAAATGTAATATAAATTTCAAAGTAATAGGATTCATATTAACACCTCTTTGTGATAATATATAAAAGAGATGGAAGCATTCATTACGGGATAGATTAAATAATTCAAAGACAAAAGATTTATAGTATTATAATGCACATTCTGCAAGGCAGTCATATAAGAGGAACATTTCTTTCTATTTTCTCTCATCTTTCATTTTATTTTATCTTAATTTAATGCAACTTTATTTTTTAATCATGCGGCACCAAATTTCATTATTCCATATGCTCAGTTCAAGGAGAAAAGCCAAGAGAGTGCCAGCCTCTGCAGAAAAAAATAGGGTAAACTCTTGGCACACCGTATCAAATTATGAATAAATAACCCAACATGCTGTTAGCCCGGGGATAAAACACACACTATTAGCTTTCTCCCCAAAAAAAAAAAAAAGAAAAGAAGAGAAAAAAATGTTATTCACCATTGCCTGAAACAGATGGCTGCATCGTCCTCTATATGTCAGGTCTGTCCAGCTCTCACAACCTTTGGCTGTGGCCTGAACCTTTCACAATTGCCTGCACATGCAACACACAAGCTTGCACACACATACACTCTTAGAAATAAGGATTCCAAAAGGGTTCTTCCTGAAGGGCTGAAGTTCTACCATTTGCTTCTGAAAAGTATTTTTTGAAGAAAGTGTTTGTCATGGGAGTGGGGTAAGATGATGGGTTGCATTAAGAACCTATTTCATACAGAAAACCTTTTTTGAGATCATGAAGGATTGTTGAAATCTTTGACAATCTTACCTAGACCTGAACCTAACTCTTCAGTCAAGGGTTCTTTGTACCATAAAGGATTCTCAATAGAACCCCTTGGTTTGGTTCTAGCTCCTGAACTAACCTTCAGTCAAGGGTTCTTTGTACCATAAAGGATTTTTCAATAGAACCCCTTGGTTTGGTTCTAGCTAAAACCTTGTTGTATGAAAAGGTTTCGTAGAACCCATGAGTGTGTTCTAGATAAAACTTTTGGAATATGAAAGGGTTCCTGGTATAACCCAGAGTGTGGTCAGGATAAAACCCTTGGAATCTAAAAAGGTTCTCAGTTGAACCCCCTTAGTGGGCTCTAGATCAAACACTTGGAACCTAAAAAGGTTCACAGTAGAACCCCCTTAGTGGGTTCTAGATCAAACATTTGGAACATAAAAAGGTTATCAGTAGAAACCCACAGGTGGGTTCTGCATAAAACCCTAGGAATAAGAAAAGGTTCTCAGTAGAATCCCCTTGTTCTGTTATTGATAAAACCCATGGTCTATAAAAAGGTTCTTGGCAGAACCCCCCTGGGTGGGTTCTTGTTAGCACCCTTAGAAGCTGGAACACTTCTGCATAGAACCCCTGGGAGAGTTCAGAGTGGAACCATTACACCACAGTAGGGTTCTCTGTAGAACCTCTAATATGGGGATCTGGATGAAACCTTTCACAGATGGTTCCTGATATAACCCTTGATGTTGAGCTCTTGATAGCTTTCTGAAAATGGTTTATAAAAGGTTATACCAGGAACCAAAAAGGGTTCTCCTAAGGGGATAGGCAAAAGATCATTTTGTGGTTGTAGTTAGCACTTTTATTTCTGAGAGTGTACACATACTGAATATCTCTTCCTCTCTAATACACACATGCTCTTTCTCTGTCTTTCCCTCTTTTTCTGCCCATATATTCTCTCCTTTTCCCTGGTATCTAGTCCCTCCAAAAAGCCTCTCTAATAAATATTAATGTCAGCTCCCATGTGGCGGGGCAGGGCTTACTCACAGCCAAATGATCCTCACACAGAATAATGAAGCCGCTGGGATCCAGGTGAGAGGACGGAGGGAGGCTTATGTAACTCGGTGCCTTGTCAGGTAAGTTTCATCCATAATTTAACAAACCGGAGAAGCAGATTGGAGATATAGGAGGAGACGTGAGGAATTAGCCCCATAACCTGGGAAAGACGTGGGAATGGGGGAAGCAAATGTAATGAGAGAGTAAAGCCCACAAGAGATTTAGTGCACAAACAGCCAAGTTTTCGGTGTGTTATAGATGTGATTAAGTTGCAAATACATCATGTATATACCTGCTGAGAGCATTACACCTTTCCTGTGAGTAAACCGCGGGATTTCTGTTTACTCATTGACTCAGTAATATCACTCACAAACACCGGCCATTCCAAGTGCAGAAATGATCAATACAAAGACATCGGCAAACAACTGTCCACCACAGGAGATCCCAGAACTCAAGTGAGTCAAACACTGTGGGTTTGCCTTGTCTACAAGTGTCCCCTGTTGACACGTATAAACAAGACGAATGGCTCTAACAGGCAATTTGATGGACACAGTGGTTGACAACTTCACATTTTCTGAAGATCAATCTGCCACACACAGAGCAGCCGCTACAAGGGCCAAACAATCCGACGGGGACAGGAAACCACATGGTTATTGATCCAGCTGACCTTTCAACTGTGCATTTTGACCTTGTTATCAGGCAGGGTGGCTTGACAAATCTGGGGTCAAAACAAGCTGGTAAATCATCTCCTGTTGCTTTGCAGAATCACACTTTCGGTCAATTGGCCAACATTTTACAACTACTCTTGTTTCTTTTCATGTTACTTTATTCCTCCAATTCATAACAATCCACCATAAATACTGCACAGGCATACTGATGGAAGCATCAGCAGTAATGCGGGCGTTGTGTTGTGGTGAGGAAGGAGCTGAACTGGAAGACAAAGCTTTCAATTTGTCAACAGTCGATCTATGGTCCAACTATCACCTACGCTCATAAGCTTTGGGTAATGATCAAAAGAATGAGATTGTGGATAAAAGCAGCCAAAATCAATTTCCTCTACTGGGTGGCTTGGCCTCTTCCTTAGAGACAGGGTAAGCAGATTTTCTGGGCACATCCAACTGGTAGGACGGGGTAGAAACTGAACAAGTTGAGAGATTATGTATCTCATATGGCTTGAGAGTGCCCCAGGATCCCCCAGAATGAGCTGGAAAATGTTGTTGTCTGGACTACCTTACTTGGCCTGCTGCTCAAACAACCTGCCCCAAAATACGTGGCAGAAAATGGATGGATGGATTCCTCCCTTACACTTATTTGACCAGTCCATTCTCATGCCTAGATCGTCAAATACCACAGTTAAGTCAGTGCCCATATGCTTCATGTTGTAGGCAGAACTCTAGCATCCTTTCTGGAGAAGTCCTTTTAACATTAAGTTTTGTGTGCTATTGAAGTCCCTGATGTAGTATAAAGAGCAAGACTGTTTGCAAATTAACATTCTGATTAATAGCAGATGGGTTTCAGGTGGAAAATAGGGTGCGACTCCCCAGTAAGAGAGACAGTGTGCGCATTTATGCACAAGGCACAGTAGAGCAACTTTTTTGACTATTTAATTCTATTCTTTCCTCTGGAGAGTTTCCTCTGTCCTTTCAAGTTTATAACTACAGTTTTTATTTTCAGCTGCTTAAATGGCCCAGAATATTTGCTACAGTGACATTCCTGCACACATGAAAACTAACAAAACGAAAAAAAATCTAGCTGGATAAATAGCACTACAGGTCAGGGAAAAAACAATTTCCCTGCATATTTAATCTATGTGTTCCCTCTTTTCTTCGCCGGTTTGTTTTCATCCTTTGTATTAAGCATCCCAGCAATTTTCCAGTGTTTTCCCCAGTGTTTGACTTCTGCTTTGGTGTTTTGTACTTTCTTCCTGCTTATATTGGGTTTTGCCTTTCCCTTTGTATTTTGTTTGCCTTAGTTGGATGATTCTCTGGTTTTGTCCTGCCTAGCCATCTGTAAGCTTTTTAAAAAAAAATTAATTCCACACATTAAAACATCTGAACTGCACCAGATCTGCCTCGAATCTGCTTTTTGAGTCTTCTTGTTTTTCTGTTTGACAACATGTTGATTTGACAGCTAATTTTCTAGTTAATTTACATATTAAGATTTTACACACAAAACATGTGATGAACTCATAAAATATGATGCATTTTTATAGATTAAACTACCTCACAATAATACTTACCTTTCAGTTCAGGTTTTCTACTTGTGATGGAGTGTTTTTAAAGTGTAGTACTGCTGTTTTTACTTCAGTTGAAGAATCTGAATACTTTTTCCACCACTATTAATTATTATAACTTAATTTATGATACATAAATTGTAATATGTTGTAATTTTAACAAAAAAAGATAAGTAGGATGGATGGTGGGGTGGTCATTAAAATACTTGCAGGGACAACTGCATCTGGTGGTTGGTTACTACAATTCATACAAGGAAGATGTGTCTGTAAGTGGATCCCACGCGAGTTCCTTTCAACAACAGCCCTGTAAATGAATCATCTACAATGCAAATGATTCATCTACAATTCATTTGTGGATGTCTCATACCGACAGATGTAAAAGGTGTGTGTGTGTGTGTGTTTAGAAGAATGTGCAAGAGTGTGAATAACCTTCTAGCATACAAGTTCAGCCAGCTGGGATTGCTGGGCTTTATTTGTTTGTGTATGTTTGTATGTGTGCAGATGTTAGTGTGTGTGTATGCGTGAGTGTGTTCACCTAAAGGCCTCTATTTGCACATGATAATTACAATGGAAATGTATATGTGCATATTCATAATACCCATTATGTCTGCATGCGTACAGGTACCTTGAGTGTGTCTGTGCATGCAAAAATGCATCTGTATCCTTGTGCGTGTGTGTGTTTGCCCTTGTATCAATAACACTTGCCAATACAGTGTGTGTGTGCACAGCGGTGAGTCGAAGCCCACAGATAGAGCAAGGCCAAGGGCCAAGCAGGGGCCAGATTGATCAGAGGGCCCCTATAGAGCCCCAGGAGGGCCACTAATGGAGCTGTCATTATGCCACGTCCTTGCTGCCCAACAGCCTCCTCTGCTGTCACACACACATCACTTTCAGATCACACACACACACGCAGTGTTTATTGGTCTCGATGACTCAGCAGTTTCTCCTCAGCTGGAGTCAGTACCAGAGAGAGTTCAAAGGCACAACTGTGTTGGACAGGCGAAACATTGTCATCTCGGCGGGATGCAAAAATAGAGTAATGTTCAAAGGCAAATAGAGCTGTTTAAATTTTCCATCATGTGTTCAATGCTTTGACCTCAGGAATCTGAAAAGGTCGGACGAGCAGTGCAAGAGAGATGCTTCCTAAGCCACAAAACACTTTAGAGGGCAGAGATTTTTTTGCACATGTAAACATAGACAGTAGAATAAGTTGACAGTGTACCACCGTGACATCACCCATTGGTTTGTGGACTATTGTTTTAATGCCTCGAGTTTGGCATTATAAGGGTCGCCATCTTGTTTTTTTGCAACAAGGGCAATGAGAGCATGGAGCTGGTGAGTGACATAGGTGGGCAGTGCGTGGTTTTGGCTCATCTGTTCAGCAGTAAATAACTGCGGATCTTCCTTGCATTACATCAGTCACTAAAATATTTTTCTGAACACATTTTAAGTGAGAAATAGGCAATGCAGTAACAGAATACTGATCCATATTCTCTGGGCTCTCTTGGACCTGGAAACACAGTGGCGGGTGCCTGAGAGTGACCATTTTAACCCAAACCATGATCTTTCCCTAACCTTAACCAGGTTTTTTCGTCCCTAAACCAAACAAGATTTTAACCACAGCATTGTCACATTATAAAAAACAATTAGTTTGTACAACATGCACAATAAAGAAGCAGCAGGTATAAATCTTGCGAGAGTTTTGCAAATCTTGGGTTCCCTTCTAGACACGAGCTGGCTGCCTGGTCACATCTTTCTTGTTTTACAGCTAAACAGTCACTAAATATGTTTATAAAAAAAATTTAAGCACAAAATAATTAAAGCACTAACAGAATATTGATCCATATTTGATCAATACAGCCTAATTTGACAGTTTGATCTGAGTTTCGTGAATCCTGTGCTGCACTGGACGGACTCACTGAGAATGACACCGTATCCTTGCCCTAAAGCATACCCCGCTTTATCGTTTATTTTACTCTACATTGGAACGTAAGTGACAAAATGAACATCATGCCCTCTAGAAGAAGACAATTGAAACCACAAATTAGGACACTGTTTAGTGAGGTCCTAAATCAAGTCAGATGTAGATGCATTTTCATATAAGACTCAAGACTTTTGCAACCGATGGAGTTGCCCCCTGCTGGCCATTAGCAAGAATGCAGGTTTAAGGCACCTCCACACTGATTTTTCAGACCTGGCAGCTCTGTTCACTTCTTCTACGGTCTATGGTGTTAAATAAGTCACAACCCCTATTTTGTTCTGTGCCTCTGAGACTGCCTTCTATAAGGGACATTTAAATTGCTCTTGTATCATGACTGGTTGTTTCCACAGGAGGTGGAAAGACTGGAGGTTTGGAAATAAAGGGCAGAGACTTATCTGACTTTGTATTTTATCTGAAGGTAATGATGAAAAGAATGGTTTAAACCCTCTTCCCACTTAACTGTGAGTTTGTTTTTATGTGGAGCAGATCCAAAATCAAAAGAGAAGCTTGTATGGTTTAGCCTACAGCCTTGCTGCTGTACACTAAGTCCCTGCATTCTCTCAATACGAGGTCAAAGCCAGGGGATTTTATATAAGGTGGTTTTCACCACTTCAGCAGCTTGGGGAAGAGAAGCTCTGTGTTTGCACAGCTGCATGTGAGTGTTTGTGAGAGTCCATTTTGTCTTTCAGGGTTTATTAATTACAAGTTCAGGAATCATATTTGATGCAGTTAATAGCCAATTTGCAAAACATTTTCTCCCTGTTTCCTTTCGCTTATCTCTTTCAATCTCACTCAGCTGATACTAAAACATGATTGCTATTATAATTTAAATGAGGTGGAGGTCAGCATCATCATATCAAATTACAGAGACGCCAATACAAGCTAGAGGAGTGGCACAAGGGGTAAAAGATAGGAGGGATCAGTTCTGTAATGTCATCTGTTCCTTCCTGAACTTAAACCGCAAGAATTAGCATTAGCCTATCCTTAGGAGGGGATCTGCTATTTCTCAATTAGCCTGTCTCTCTTGGGCTCCTTCCTTTAGGTGTTGTCAACCAGGCTCAGGAGTGTCACTGACACTAATCTTAGCTTAGGAAAAGGGCATTTAGTAGGGATTTGAACTGGAAGGAAGTTGGTGACATGGTGCACCCCGGCAGGTTGACCGGCAGTGTATTTCACAATGACAAAAGTGTTCCAAGTCTGTGAAGCAGTAAACCACAAGAATATATTATTTTTCTCTATTTTGGATAAGTACAGAGTCATACTAAGTTCCTATTTAGTCTGGTTAGTGTCAGCAACTGTTTTTGCTACAGCCTTGATTGCAGAAACAGTCAAACACACTCCATTGTGGTGAAGACAATGGAGCACCTGTATGTGGTGATCACATACAGGTGCTCTTTGGATACTTCAAGTGTACTCTGGTTTTTCTCTTGCGAAGGGCTCGTTGCATGGGTGAACTAAAGTCTCAGTAAAAATCCAAAATGCAAGTCTCCTTCAAAAACAGTCCAAGGTACAAGGCTGTGGGGTTGTGTGAAATTAGAATGCCTTTATTTTTTTTTTAACACAACTTAGGTGTGTGAGCTACTGTTGATAATGACCCTGATTGAGACCTGAGTTGGTCACAACACAGTGGTCATATTGCCATGTAAAATAAAGGACTCTGTGGAAGAGGACTGACATCCTCTGTAGATATAAATTCATTCTAAGGTAATTAAGACACAACAAATTATTTTCAGGTGATTATACACCAATGAAAACCTACTTATGAATATATGTTCCATTTTGCTAATGAATCCCTGTACACAGTTTAAGTTATACAAAACTTAATATTTCAAGTGTGCTTACCCTTTCTGCAAAAAAGACAAACAGCTCTTAAAATCTTCCCCAAGCTTGAAAGAAAAATTCAGATTTCATCTTGGCCTGGGTGATAAAGCTTTTGCTATATCTACCCTATGCTGCTGCAATAACCCACAAGGATCAATGAGCTTTCATCAAATCCAATCTTATCAAATGTTTTATGTAAAGGTCAGTGTGTGACCAACACCCTGGCAGACTGACAAACAAAAAATAGATTGTTTAGCACAGCAGCAAACCACAGTCTATCAAATGTACTGCCTTTGACCCGAAGAGAGGTGTGAACCAGACTAGTATCTGCTAAAAAAAAAAGCATCCTGCCAGTAAAACAATATCTAATAGGCCATGAGTGCATCCAAAATACATAACAAAGTGAGTCAGCCCAGTGTTGAATGGGAGGAAGAGAGCAAAATTGGTATCCTGCGGATACACTCCAAATGTCAGGTCTGGTAAGAAGAAGTCAAGGCTGCCTTGACAGTGCAATATAATTTGAACCCAATTTTGTGACTCAACTAGATATATCTGCTCTTTTTCCTTCCAAGTGAGTGGAAATATCTGCCACTGTCATTTTTAGAGGAGGAGGGAGGAAATGAGCCGTGGAAAAGACGGATTTGGAAGATGGGATGGTGTTTGTGTGTGTGTCTGTCTGTGTGTGTGTGTGCGTGAAAGAGAGAGAGATGACTTGTGCATACGAGCATCAGAGACTCTTGCACCGTTGAAAGAAATTGGCTGTGTGAATATGGCTACTGTGACACATATGATCTATACTTAAAAAAAAAAAGCGAATCAGTGCATGTGTCATAGGATGTAAAGAAAGTCTGTAGAAGTGTGTTGTCATCCATGAGGCGCTGTCATGGCTGGCATGAGACTTGGGTGTCAGAATGTCACCCATCACTTGTCTTGTCATGTCAGCCATAATACTGCCGGTGCGTCAATCATCGATCCCTACTCTGCGTCTGGGTGCCACGGAAACAGGGAGAGATGACACTGGAGGTAATGCATCTCTCTCTTGAGACTGCCGGAAGTTTGCTGGACTTTCGAGAAAATCCATCATACATGAAAGACTAATGACAAGAACTTGCATGCGCGTGTATACACACACAGGAAGTATGGTTGGGATCGACTCACACCGCAGATTTTAGTGCCTCATTTTGGTGCCACTTGAGCGGACTATTGACATAGTTGCCCTCTGGCCCTCAGACAACTGCTGACATTTGAAGCTTGAGTTTGAAGAAGAACAAGAATAACAACTCAAAATTTATTTTGCTGTTATTAGAACTGTAACCAGGGCAGAAATTCCATGGTGGCCACAACAGTCATGGCCGCTGTGTCCCCTCAGTCTGGCATTATGATCCTCAAAAAGTTATTTGCCCTGCGGCCACAGTGGCCTTGATGCCCCGCCCGCACTCCCCCAGCTGATTTTGTTCTTTTCTCATCTGCCTCTTTCCTGTCAATATGGTTTTTAGACACCTGTGTCAATGAGATTCTGATTGGGTAACATCAAGTGAAACGCTGCACATATAACCAGCAGTGGATTAGGTTTTGAGCCTGGTATGAAACCGTGCTCTTTAAGTGTGATACAGACTCACAGCAGAGACAAAGTGCACAGGACGACCATGAGAGAGGGAGTCTGTGAATATCGACAGAAGTGTCTACATGATATAAAGTCTCTTTTGATCATGAAGTGTAATGCTACTCTACAATTCTGTGGTTTACACTGCAAAGTCTTTGTTAACAGTCTGGTCCAGTCACCCAGGTCTGCATTAAATACCTTTGTCTCCTCTATGGAACATCTGTATTTTCATTGCCCTGCTGTCCAGGCAGCACCTTTCTCTACGGTAACTCATTACCACCAATATGATGAAAAAAAGAAGATCCTGTAAGTCATTATAACGAGAAACTTTCTCAAAATAATGACTTAGTATCTCAACTTAATGATGAACTTTCTCTTTAATATATTGACTATTTTACCATTTATTGTTAACATTATGATGGTGTGAAGTGTAAATGAGTGTAGTTCAGTTGAATCTTTATGTAAATTTGTTTGTTTGTTTGTTTGTTCTGTTACAGCATTCTAAGGTCTGTTATTTCTTTATAGCAGCTTGCTATACGTGACAGACCGTTGCTATGAAGAACGGACTGTTGCTTTAGACAGTTCTGGGACTCTGGAAGATCAATAAAATACTTTTTAAAATCCATGAAGCCATTTTAAAATGAATATTTCATGTCAAATTATTGATCTTTTTTGTAAGTAACCATGTCATAAGCAACAATTCAAGTTCTGCATCAACCTGTCAGGGTTTATTTCACATGATGAGCTGCTCGCTGTACACTATCCCTTACTTAATAATTAAGATATTGTTCATTTTTAGCAATAAAAAAGTCATTCTTTAATGTTGTCAACCACATTTGTGCACCGTTTAGCCATGCTATCATTTTTAAAGCATAATTTTAGCACAAATACTGGAAAAAAAACCCAAACAATAACCAGCCCTAAGAGGACAGTGTGTTTTTGTGTCAGTTAGAGAAGAAGTAGTAAATGTAAGAGGGGGGAAGTGAGTGGGCATGTATTGACATTTGACTGACAATTGACTTGAGGGATTCATGAAACATTCAGGCCGATGGAGTGCAAAAAAAGGGGTTGAATTCTAAGAATGGAGGGTAGATCAAACTCTGAGGTATTATTCTGAGCTGTGACACCTTTTGTAGATACCCATGACACTCTCAACTCTTCACCTGAATCAAAACAACCACCAGCTATTGTCTGTCTTCCCGCTGTCTGACTTCTCGCTGCTTCCTCCATTTTGCAGTAATGTCAAGGCGGCAACAGACACATGAGGTATTGATCACAGCCTCTCAAGGTAGCTGCATCTCTGTGGTGGTGGAACGGAGAGAGAAAGACAAAGAGGGAAAGCGGAAGTGCGGTGTGTGGGATGGCAGGTGCACGCGGGGATGGGAAACGGGGCGAAGGGATGACAGGGAGGAAAAGCAAGGGAGACAAGGAAAGCAAGGTGGGAAAATCTGATAAATGCAGCCGCTGTCAGCTGGCGTTCTCCTCCTACCTGGGCTCAGAGAATAGATCTCCGGCCTCCCACCTGCCTCCCCATCTACCGGTCAATAGGGAATTCCTATTACAGTTGCTGCCTTGCTGGCTGTGGATATGGACTTGACACCACGGACCCACGGGAGGTTATTGGCTGCACTCTCCTTCAATAACCGCTACCCATCTCCCTCTAGCTCGTCTCCATCAATCAGCTCTGTCAGCCGAGTTTGTTTGTTTTGGCCTTTCCATCTTTTTTTTCCCCCCTTTCTCCCTTTCTTTCTTTCACATGCTCTCTCCATCTTCTGTAACACATTTCAGACTCCCGTACCTGATTTTCAGCTGCAACTCTTGCTTCAGAAGCTTTCTTTTCATCTCCCCTTGCTGCCTGGCTTTCACACCCTTATTCAATCTCTTCCTCTCCTGCTCTCCCTCCTCCTCTTTTCATCTCTCCATCACTGCATCCGCTGATCCAATCCGCAGCAGAAGATTCTGTAAAGCTCGGTATTTGTTGCCAGAGAGACAGCAGCCCACGCAAAAGTGACCTGTTCATTCATGCCTTATTTCCTTGCTATTCAAATAAAGAATGAGAAGAACATTGAATTGTGCCAACTGAATTCTCTGAGAGCCTCGAACATGTGCACACATGTGCACAAAGTGGGCACAAGCTTCCTGCTGCACTCTCCAGTCAAGGTTTTTCTTCTTCTGACCTCACTGTGAGAGTGTGGCCACGTCATGGGTCTTGTTTGGAGAAGTGTTTGAATAGTGAGGCAAAGCTAGGTCACACAGCATGATTGCTTAAAGGATAAGACTCTCGTTATTACCCCGTCAGTGGCCGAAAATCTATTTTTTCCAACTTAAGAGATAAATCTTTTAAAAAAAACAAGTCACAAATAGATGCATTTATTTTTGATAAAAAAAAGTTGGGTACAGTAGTTTATAAGAAAACGTTACTTAAACGGAAGTAAGCGCTGCATTTGTTGGGAATTATTTTTAGTCAAGGAGTCGGTGCTCTAGCGAGTATTTAGGGCAGCAGGAAGGTGTGTGTGGGATTGATTCAAAATAAACTACGGTGCCCATGCTCGTCGTATAAAAGAAACATGTCAGCCGGGGAAACGGTGTGGCTCACTGATGTGTTTTTATCAGTTTTTGAACAGCACCGGAGGTCTGTGGCACTGAGGAATAAACTATATCGAGCTTTGGCTGCCCGGGCAATACTTGTCAGGGTGATCGATTCATTGTTGCTTTTGGTCTTTTTATGGGATTTTTGGACAATGAGAAAAAAAATACAATATCAACAGGCAGGAAGAATCTCAAACACTGACTGTTTTAAATATTTTTAATGTGAGGACTAATTGTAAAAATCGGTGTTATATTAATTTAATTTGTGACTTGAGTCTAAGTCATGTGACTCTTGTGTGACACAGGCACATATCTATTCAAATATGACCTGATATTAGCATCCCATATCAAGACACCTTTCTCCGCTTCCAGGGAAGCACAAATTATGTTACATAACATTAAGTTTTCTTGTCTTACTCAACAGAATAGTGAACCCTCCTTCTTCACCTTCCACACAGGCCTCAGGCAGTCAGTATCAATATTCGGCTACAAAACTCCACTGAACACTGCACTGCATTCACTGAAAAGAAAAAAAATAAATAAGTAAATGAAAACGCGTGCTCAACCAAATCATGCTCATTCAATGAAGAGAAACTAGGACAGATAGATCCCCCCTTTTTATTTATTTATATTTTTTTCATGCAGTTTAA
Organism: Lutjanus argentimaculatus; assembly: GCA_034769285.1. Classification (NCBI taxonomy): domain Eukaryota; kingdom Metazoa; phylum Chordata; class Actinopteri; order Lutjaniformes; family Lutjanidae; genus Lutjanus; species Lutjanus argentimaculatus. The sequence continues at coordinate 336,906 of JAWZSL010000029.1, read as the reverse complement.
TATATTCTACTGCGCCTGGCATAAAACTGCCGGGCTCCTCTCCATCACTAGCAAATACAAGATTGAATTTTGGGGGAGAGCAGGGGAAGGGGAGAGAGAGATAGATAGAAAGATTGAGGGAGACAGAGGGGAGAGAGCGGGTGGTAGGTGTTGAGGGGTTGGAGGGGGGGTCATGAAACTAGTAAATCTGTTCATGTAAGCGTACTGGCACAGGGGATGTCTGATTTCTTTTCATATGCACCCCTTCCGCACATCTCTTCGGGGAATTGATATGTGAGGACAGACAGACTGAGAGAAAAGAGACAGAAAATGAAATAATAAGGAAACATTCAATCTGACAAGAGCCAGTACTGCTGATATTCAATATTTCTTTAATGCTTTTAAAGCATTATCTTCTCTTCCCATTTCAAAGAGCCGTCACAGAGACACACAGGGGCTGCTTCTCCTCAGTCATATCTTTACCTCTTCCTCCTCCTCCCTCTGTGCTCCTCTCCCCTCCTTCCTCCTCATTCCAGGATTATACAGTACTGTATGTGATGTAATGAATCAGTGGGTACAGTAAATATGGGATTGGAATTGTGCTTGGCGACCTGACAAACCCCCGGCAACATCCCCGCACTGCTCGCTCTGCTCAATCTCCACCAATGCTCTGCCAGAAATAGAAATGAGATCTTATCCACCCTATCCCATCATACACCCCTGAAGCCACACACACACATTCTCTCTCTCTCACACACACACAATTTTGTCCACTATCACTGCATGGTGTCCTCCATTATGGCTCCTTGTCTTAGTTGCACACAACTGCACACACACACATCCTGTGCTGCATGTTTCTTCTTTGCCACATGCAGAACATGTGCTTAAAATTGTGCACCATTAGTGACTAAAATCACTGCATGTATTGTCAGGACAGCAGAGACCAAAGACAAGAATGACCAGAACAGTAAATCAGGCATAAACACATTAAGGACATTTATCAGACATTATCATTCATCACTTTTAAGAAAAATCAATAGTTCCAGGAAAGAATGAACTCAGGAACTGAATCAGGAACTTAACTGCGATAATTAGGTGAATTAGACTGATAATGGAAAGCAGCTTTTTTTTTTTTAAACCATATTTTCCTTTGAAGAGACAAGCTCATTGAATCATCGTAAATATTAACTGACGCATATTGGAAAACACATGCCAGAGTCAGAGATTCGGCGAGCTTTGCAGTTGTACTTAATCACAGATCTGACCATTTTAAAAAAACTGCAAAAATGCCCTCTTGGATGGCACTATGATTAATAAAGCATGATGCCCTCTAGAGTGGCCCAATGTCAGTGAGTCATGACATTAGTGGCACTGGTGCCCCACCACATACAGCTGGTACCCCCCCTGTCACTACCATCTTGCATCTTTCAGCATAGGTCTCACCCACAAGATTCAGCACAACAGCAAACTACAAGTTTCACAAGCAAAACTGGATTTGCAAACAAAAGTTTTTGAGTCATATTAATGCATTTCCGATAAAAATTATTTTACTTTAAATGAATTTATTTGTGTCAATAGTTTTGGTTTCAAATGTAGAAAGTTTTGCTCTCAAACCTATTCTGTTTGATTGCATAAAAAAAGACACAAAAGTCAGCCTTGCACAGTCAGTGCAGCACATCGTATTGTTAAAACTTTATCTGAAGCGTTTTTATCGCACGGTAGACTTGACTCGACTTGTCTGAGAGGGAGTGACACGAACCCCTTTGGGTTTTTTGTTGTTGTTATTTACAGCAGCTTGGTTCTGTTTGCTGTTGAAAGGGTGTCCTGCAAAGGCAGAAACAGAGATTGGAAATGCCAGAATGCTGACCTGTCTTTCAACCTTTTCAGCTTCACCAGTGCAATGGGAATTCACTCCTTGACTCGCACCTGAAACAGTCCAAATCACATTGCCAGAGTCTCAGATACTGTTGCATCCATTTGGGCTAATTTAGTTTCTGTTTTGAACGAACAAAAACACAAGGAAACTTTGCGGTGTAACCTGAGGTCAAAGATTACTGCCCCTCTTCCTACTCCTACAGCAGGTGATTATCATCATCTAATTAATCATACTAAATCCAAAAATCACTCGTGTTTCTCCAAAAGAAACATAGAGAAAGTTCCCGAATCCCTAAAAATCTTTATTGGTTCCTGAAAAAGTTACTGTGTGGAAAAGTGTCAACTGATAAACCTAAACCATATCAAAGAATGTTGCAAGAGGAATATAAATATCTTATTGCTGCATACTGAGCAGAACTGGCTTCAGTTATCTCAGTCAGTCTATCTTGCATTTTCAGTTTCACCTGTGAAGCAACTGTGACCATGTAGCAAACACAGACACTTGGTTAAATCTTTAGCAAGTATAAGAAAGAAAAAGTGATCTGAGATTTACTGTACAACTGCTAAAAAATGCAGACACATCACCAGTAAGATATTATTAATGGTTTTATATTTATCATCTGCTTTAAAACACTGTTGTATGTGGAAAGAAATATTATCAGGATTTAAAAATAATATACCCAGAGAGGATAACTTCTATTGGCTTGTAAAGTATTACTACCCCCATTCAAAACACGTCCAACAAGACGTCAGCAGTGAAAGCTCTATCACGCTATGGTGAATAGAGGAAGTAAAACTGTCTTCTTCACTGCTATCTCAGTGTAGGAGACTGCACTCCAGGCATTCTGGGTTTAGTCTGCATTCATTCGACACAATGGACTTCATGTCAAAGTATATTAGCGATAAATGCAAGAGAGAGCAAGTCATGACAGGGATCACAAAGGTGGAGGTTGTGTATTTGTGCAGATGACCGTGTGTGTGTGTGTCTGACTTGCACTTCTGAGGAATCTGCACCGCATCTCATCAGTATTCTGAATGAGTGTGTCCTGTTTCCATCAGACGCCTCATGCCCACCCCGAGCTCCCATCTCCAGGATGCAAAGCACGTGTGTGTCCATGCGCAGAAGCAATACACACGCATGGTGTGTTTAAAAGTCAGCTTTGAGACAAGTGGAAAAAACTACAATATGATTAAGCCTGTAAGCGCAAAGTATGGCTATAATTTGTGCTGGTAATTCAATTCAAACTAGGACATTTAGGAAAGCCAATGTTTGTCATTTGATTTTTGCAATTAAAAAACTAAAGAAGCCTTGTGTTTAGGTTTTTATGTACATAAAAAATATAATGGATGTGAAACCTGTAGGTGAGTGCGTTAAAATCTCTTGCCTTCAGATTCAGTCTGAGGATTATATAACACAAGCCTAGGTAGAGTTCTTGGTAGTTTTTGTTGGTGAACTTTTTGAAAGGCAGTGCATGCAAATATGTTCTATACATATGCTAATACCCTATGCAAGGCAGACACAGCTGAGCTCAGCTGTAAAACTCAAAACTGGCTTTATAACTTTAAACTGTTATTTGCAGAAATGCTGTATTCTTAAGAAGGAAGACGTGTTGGAAAATGTACTGTTCCATCAGTGTTTATCTCTGATTAAAATGCACTGTGAAAATGTGTTTTAGCTAAGAAAAGTCAGTGTCTGGGCTAGCAAAATTTTAAGTTGACTGAATTTAAGAGTTAAGGTCATTTTAATAAACCTTTCTAGTCAAATAAATTTGATATTAATTCAGTTGTACTTGAGAAAAACATGTTCAATAAGCTTAAGATACTGTAGAGAGGAAATGAGAGAATTATTAATATTAAAATATGAAGCTAAACCGACAACTGTTCAGTTATACTGACAAAGATAACAACGGAATATGATTTCCTTTTACATTTTCTCAGTTTGAAAACTCAGTTCCTCATTTCATACCAAAAACTTCCAGCTGCAGCTGCTCCTGTTGGAGCTACTTTGTTCCAGCAAAGACAATATGTGAAACTGCTTGCAGTAAATTTATGAATTTTTCGAATTTTTTGCAGTGTTTTCATTATTGTGAAAACAAACAACCACAGCTTTTCTCAGAATGTATTTTAACTCCGTGCAGGCTGGGAAGTCTGCAAATAAGCTGATCATGTTTCTTTAAACACTTAATCAGTTGAAAAGATTAGCTGATTCTACTAAATTCCTGTATGATTTTTTTCACAGTGTAGCTTCATGTGACAGGCAGTGCAAAATATAAGGACTGCTCTTGCAAGTTAACCCTAAAAACCATGAACCATCATGCAGCTCAAACACTAACCAAATAATCAATGTTAACAACTTCAGTCACTTAACAACTCCAATCAGTGCACAATGTTAATGTCTCAGCCCTTCCCATAAACAGGGTCTACAATGACAGAACCGAAAAGAGGCCTGTCACACGGAGGGCAGAGAATCGCGGGCCTGTGTAATTAGAATCGATAATTCATTTTCCCCTTTTCTGCCACCGTTCCATTCAAACAACTCCTCACACGCTATCGAGAGAGCTTCCAAATCTCTTCGGGGTCGCAGTAATTGGACTGGGATTTTTTTTCTTTCCCCTCCACTTCTTTTTTTTTGCACCTCACCAAAATCTCATCAGCTAAATGCAGAGGAGAGCATTCTTCTTGGGGTAATTGTCTTCGACTGCTATGTGAAGTTTTCGCTGCCCTTTTCCAGGAGCTGGCATTGTTCTTTTTGGGCTGGTTAATTTGGGGAGAAGAAGGAGCTTCTGCGTTGTTGAGTATATGGGTGCCAGACAACGACGGCGTCATGCTATTTATCCCCTTGGCTATAATGGAGCTTATTAGGGGTCTGAAACCTAATGCTTGCAGTTAATAAGTGTATGAGAAATAGGACTCGGATTCCGTGTGTGCTGGCTGGAATAATCACAGGAATTCTTCAATTTCTTCTCTGTTGCCGTACTTGTCTTGCCGAAATAAGCAGGGATGTCTCTGAAAAAGACATTGTCTAGATGGCAGCATACCTTGCTTCAAAACCTGTATGTACTTTTGAGGTTCAATGGTGCCTTCATAGATGTGACAGTTACCCATGATGCCATTGGTACTAACATACCCCCATGCCATCACAGATCCTGGCTTTTGAACATGGCGCTGGTAACACTCTGGATGGTCATTTTCCTCTTTAGCTCAGATGACACAACATACATGATTTCCAAAAACAATATGAAGTGTGGACTTGTTAGACAACAGCACATTTTTCCACTTGGACCCAGTCCGTCTCAGTTGAGCGTGGGCTCTGAGAAGTTGTCTGCCTTACTGGATGTTGTTGATTTATGGCTAAATGCAGAGGACAGCGTTCTTTTTGGGGTAACTGTCCTCGAACTGCTATGTGAAGTTTTCGCTGCCCTTTTCCAGGTGCTAGCATTGTTCTTTTTGGGCGGGTTAATTTAAGGAGAAGAAAAAGCTTTTGCGTCGTTAAGTGCATGGGTGCCAGACAACGATGTCGTCTTCTATTTATCGCCTCAGTTATAATGGAACCTATTTAAGGTCTGAAACCTAATGCTTGCAGTCTGTAAGTAGATGAGAAATAGGACTTGGATTTCCATGTGTACTGGCTGGAATAATTATAGGAGTTCTTCAGTTTCTCCACTTGAATGGCGGATTTAATCACCGTCAAGCAACTAGACGCCCGTTGTCTGAACGTGTTCATTCAAATTCTTGGCGCCTCCTCTATCTGTGCATTTGAGCAAAGGTAATTACACCCTGCTGTTAATGTAATTGACTTGGATTGCACAAAATTCATTCTCACTCCCCTGATAGTTGGGGCAATTTTCTTGACGAATCCATCATGATTAACATCTACATACGTCATCATGATTATTCCCAGCCTGGCCACCAACATTGATCATCGCGGTTACTGTCATTACCATCGCCACCATCATAATTTTGACTGTAATCATCATCATCATTGATCGGTATTGGTATGACCAGTGTAATCATTGTCATCATCACCGCTGTCACCATCACCACTGCTGTCAAGTGTAGGACTCCCATCACTTTAAACTTGTGAAGCGAATCACAGTCAGTGTCAGCCAGGAGATTGCTCTGGGACATTGTAAAGATCATGGCTACCTAAACATGTCTGAGCTTCCGCACAGGCACACTACAGCTGCACATTTCTATCTGTGGGTGTCACCCACAGAGACATAGATAATGGCGGTTGTGAATGGCTTCTCTGTCACTCTGCCATTCCCATCTCCCTGGCTGGGATTTAATGTGACACTTATAGCTATTGCATGGCTTAGCCCCCAGATAGCAGGGAACCACGCCTGAATGAAAATGAGATTGTCATCTGTCAGCTACACCCATCAAACCACTGGAAGACTGACAAAGAGGGTGGGAAGAAAGATTGAGAGCGATACTGGGTGATGGAGAGGAAGAGGAGGAACCCTGTAGTTGCCTCTTATATTGGGGCCCCATCATGGACGCCCTTATCTGAAAACGGCAGCGCTAACATGGCTCAGATGGCGCAGAATACAAATGTGGACAGACATGAATAATATCATGAATAATATGATGCAGGTCTATCACCCTGTGGGATTTTCCATTTCAGCTACATGATGTAACAAACTGGTATGCATGAAGGGCAAAGAAGCAGCAAGTCTCCAAAGCACTTCTTACATGTTATCCAAAAAAAGAGAGAAGCCCTCAAACACAAGGGCAACCACTACAAAGCCAACTAACAACACAGTCATTTTTTATTTTCTTATGTTTTCCTTAGATATACAGCACAGTCTGTAAGTATTTGGACAGTGAGACATTTTTCTTCCTTTCATTGTTTTGGCTTCACTCCAGCACACTGGATTTGAAATGAAACCGACTGTGAAGTTAAACTGCTGACTTTTAGCTTTGAGGGTGTTCACATATATAATATCCATATTGCATGAAGTCTCTCACTGTAGGGACAATACAGCAGAAACATGACCCTAAATGAATGCCAAATAAAGTATTTAGGGTGAATTAGTAGAATGTAGACTGGCCAAAGTCATTCTCCTGACCTCCGCCCAACTGAACCACCACCAACCCATTCTAATCCCACTAATTATCTGCTGATTTTTCAGGGTCACAGACTCCAGCTAAGGATTTGCAACAAAAATAATGACTTACGCTTACAATGACGCCCTTTGATGGTCTGATGACCTTTGTTGGATGTAATTCTCCATATCTCTTATTTTGATTCCTGTCATCTCTCTACTTTTGTCCGTCCATTAAACTTTAAGAAATGGACAGACAGTGCGGACACATCACGTCACCTCACCTCACCCCCGCTCCCGAGTGTGGTGAAATTAGGCGAAAAGTTCTTCAGTGTTTGGTTTGTCCATTCAGAGCTACTGTAGAAACATGGCGGTGCAACATGGTGGCCTCCATGGAAGAGGACCTGCTCCCTCTGTAGAATGTATACAGCTCATTCTAAAGCAACAAAAACAAGATTCTTACTTTCAGGTGATTGTACTGTATGAAAGTGCACTAAAATTCTATTCCATTTCTGCCGTATTCAGCCAATAAATCCCTTTAAATCTTGCAATACACGCTGGACCTTTAATAAATGCCAAAGCAAGTATTTAGGGTCAATTACTGAAGCAGAATGTAGACTGTCCAAGTATTCATTTCAACTGGGCTTGTGTTTTACTCACTAAAGTCTAGCCCTGACACAATGAGTGGGAATGGCAACAGCGCTGGTCCAGCAGAGCCTCGACAAGCAAGACACCAATTATCTGCTGATGTCTAGGGGTAGCAGACAGTTCAGGATTTGCAACCAAATATTAAATATTATGACTTTGGGGGCTCCCTGCCCACATGGCTAACAGGGCTAGAACGAATATGGAACCCATGGACAGCACTTTTAACCTATATTTCAGCCCATGTAGTACCCAAATAGAAATTAAAGCTGGGGCCGAGGTGGGTCTTGTGTATTTGCCCACTTGGGGCCCACCTAACACCAAGTGTAATCCTCCATGAAATCCATGTGGGCCATGAGGACAATCCCCATGTAGGGCCCAATTTTCAGGCAATTTACTACACACGTGGGCCCAACATACAAATGTTGGCGAGGTGATGGCCTTCAGGGTTCAGGGGCAGACCAAGAACTGCAACATTGCTGGTTCATGCTGACTGGTGACCATGGATGCATGTCATTCTCTATACCTCTTCCCCTGATTCCTATCATCACATTACTTTTTGTCTTTAGACACCTCAAAATAACAGATTCACATCAACCTCGGAATCAGGTTTCTTGGATCAATTAACTTTTATCCTGTAGTATCCTGAAAAAGTACTATATATGCTTTGACTGAATCTGGGCCTGTTTTCTTGACATCTTACCATTATTGTAATCATTATTTATTCATTATTGTGGTATTTGTACCTTATTAATTGAAACAATTTTGATGATGTAACAAATGTACCATTACAGGGGTGCAGGCGTTGTCGAGAAATGTTGTTTCAAACAAACAAACAAACAAACAAATAAAAAAAGACAAGTCAACCTCAAAGTCTTTGTTTAATTTCAAATTTAACTCAAATTTGAGTTCAGATCCAACACATCAAAAATATGTTACTTTCCCAAAACTTTCAGGCTGCCCTGTGTGAGTTTAATACCTGGACCAGCTCAAGGAGTCTTATCCAAGCCTCCTGAAGGTGATAGCAGAGCGAGTGGGAGGCCAGGGAGCCGAAATCAAATTAGCATCACAATAAATCAGCAGTAGAGAGACAGCAGTCAGAGTAAAGGTGAGGGTAGAAGGCCATGGATTTTCTGCCACGGAGGCGACTTGCTGTCAATCAGCTGCCTGGAGGAGTGCTGTATCCGGAGAGCAAGACCACAAAGGGACATACATACACACACATTTACACATCTGCACACACTGAGACTCGCATGCTACAAAGGCATACACACACACTCTCACGCGCACGCTTTCGTCCATGCATTGATTCCTCAAAAATAAGAAATCATTGACTGTGGCCAAGTTGAGTGGCTGTGTTGACAGGACAGTGATCGATATTGATGTCCTGGGATACAGTCAGAGCAGAGCTCACTAATACAGAGTAGGTGCCTTGAGTTGCATTATTGCACGGCACATGCACAAACACAGACAAGAACACACACACACACACGCATTTACGCACACACACACATGTACCAGTTGGTAATTAGTCAGCCTGACAGAACATCCCATGGCAAGTGAGGACAACTACGGCTGAATTAGACCAGGGAAGCTACTCCTGCAAACATACACACAGTCACACACTTACACACAGTCACCGGGGAGCATCTCTGCACAGTATGAGGGTCTAATTAAGACACAGAGATAATTGGGAAATTGAGGGAGGGGGGCAGTGTATGTGTGTGTGGTTATGTTTATTTCAAAGAGATGCTCAATTACTCAGAGCAACAGAACATGCGCACAAACCCTGACAGTGGTTTCCCGTGGGGGGGTTGGACAGGAAAGGAGAAAGGTACTGTAGGGGAAAGTGAAAGGACAACAGGCCACAGACGAACACATACACAGGGACACAGAGGCATACACAAAAGAGATATATGCCAAAGTTAGCAAGCGCGATGCAGGCTGAGAGGTCACAGTGAGAAATGGAGAGAGGAGGGGGAGAAAGAGGGATGGAGGGGGAGAGGAGGAGAGAGAACACCAGATGAAAAATGAGGCTTCCTAGTAGACAGGCCTCAGACGACACCACACACTCCCAACTCAGCAGAGCCTTGGGGATACACAGGGAATTTTGGGTAATGCGGTCCGACATGCCACAGCTCAGTGGCCCCCTGACTAGCTGCTCTGATTGGGCCGACGAGCTCACAGGGGGGATGGGTCACGACGGAGGTTCCTGATTGGCCGCGGTGCCTCTGGAGGCAGCCTGTGAGAGCGCTGCCTATGTAGGTTTGTCCTCAGACTAAAGGTCGATAAGCAGCTGAAAGTAAGCTACACAGCATTTATCAACAGCAGGCGATAGCACGGTTTCATTCCTGCGTTATCTTCAGTTTCCACACAGACAAACTGTAACTTTTATCTCACAGCAAAATCTTACTATTTCACTTCAGGTCACCATATTATCTGAAGATGTTTTTGTAGGAGTGTAAAGTCAACAGGTTCAGGTTTGTTCTCTGCAACAAAAGCACTTAAAGCACAAAAGGAATAAATGACTACAATTATCTCCATAAAATCTAAAGAAGGTAACACCTTCATTGAGTCACACAATTATGTGAAGGCCCAAGTACAATCATGCACACATCCTCGTAGTCTTCAATAAAAATTGTAGCAGTATGTCTGGTTTATTTGTGTTTGCGTATCTGCAAATGCATTTATGCACGCCCATGTTTTCAGGAATATCCAGCTGAAGATAAACTGTGACCAAGTTCCAGGATGCCATTTCTAAAAAACCCATGCCCAGAAAAGACTGGGTTGCATGAACAAAATTTAGTTTAATCAAGATTTGTTCTAATAAGAGTTGGCCAAACTAGGTTTAAAATGAAAATTAATTCATATAAATCCAGATTTAAAATTAAGCAGAGTTCTGTTGCACAATTAAAAACTAATCTCACTTAATTAAATCCAAGTTTAGTGATGTAAACTGAAATTAAATAGAATTAAATGAAAATGGAGACGTTTGTTAACCCAAATTAAAAGAAACAAATAGTTTTTTTTTAAAAAATGCTAGCTAGCCACAAGGTAAAGAAAAAACAGTATTGTTAGCTAGCTAGTTAAAATGTTAACTAAATGTTATATTGTTTACTATTTAGCTAAAACGTTCGGTAGCCAAGATGGCCTACTAATGATGATATAAAAGAAGGCAAACCACTAACTTTTGGCTACCCTGTATTCTTTAATAAAATGCTACATTGCTTGCTAGCTAGCTGATGAGTAAAAAAATGCTATATTTTTAGGTAGCTGGTTAAAAAAAAGTTAACTAAGCCTTGTATTGTTTACAAGCTAGCTAAAAATTAGTTAGCCTTGTCAGCATACTCGACTAAATTCTCCTTTAAGAAAATCTGGGCTTGAGTGAAAGAAAGAAAAGACACATCATAAAATTCATCAGGGTTCAGTCTGTCCTTTAACTTTCTTTGAGGAACTTGAACTTTTCTCAGAAGGTAGCTATTTCAAAAGTTAAACCTCCTCAAATGTGAATTTAAAATAAAGACTGGATCACATTTAGTTTAGAGAAAAAACGAAACAGTAAAAACTAAACATCATGATGCATCATAATTTCAAGTTAAAACATGATTTAATCAGGTTTAAAAATTGGTCCTTGTTGTTGCAGCCCAACCTTATTATTTTAAAAAAAAACAGTGGATACACATTTTCCTTGGTCTCCTTCCCTGCACATGCCCTTCTCCGCACTTAATGATAATATCTTGCAAGCATGCATACATTCATAAGCGAGGGTTCCTTGCAGATTTCTGCAAAAGCCTCAGAAATGCTTACTAGCACAACCATCAAGCACGCAGAGTGATATTAGTTTAATGCAAGGCATGATTAATTGAGAACCGGAGAGACTCTGTGGCCCCGTTCTTGGTTGCATTTAGATACAGAGACACTACTCTTCAGTATGAACTGCCCGTCCTTTGGTTGCAATGTCATGTATCATGCATTAGCTAACATATTAATCACCATAAAGATGACTCAAACATAATTAGATTTTCCCCCAGTGCATGCCTGATTTGGTGTTTCACTTCCTCAGTGTGAATTTGAGGTCATCTCTCTCTACCGATCCCTCAGCAGGAATGTGTGCTCGGGGAAGTGTTCGGGGCTATCCCTCACCTCTTCTTACATTGGGAATGTCTCTCGCGCTCTCTCCACCTCCATTTCTCTCTACTTCACAGATATGAATGGTGCTTTTATGGATGAGCCAGCTAATGAAGGATCCATCTTCTGTGATTAACATTTTCCCATGCCCGGGAATTGTCTGTGGGTTCAATTATCACTCAGGAGCCCACCTATTGTTCAGGTGGCATGCGCCTGCTAAGTGGAGGTTTATACCTTCAACATTGTGCATTAGTGCACATCAATTATGCAGGTGGCAGCAATTACATATTTATGTATTCTGATAATTACATTTTTAATACAGCAGATGTCAGCCTCATTTATAGCAGTTAATGAAAATGAATGACAGCCATTTTACAGCAGGACGTAGAAGTGCTGAAAATACGTGGCAGAGTTGGTTTCACATGGGTGAGTTTGGCTGCTTCGTGAATGAAAATGATGTTTCCTCTACTGATTAGGAGACCTCAAATAACATGAAGTTGTAATTTCATTGTCATGATGAATTTGCATAATCATGCGCTAAGTGCTGTGCGACAAAATGGCTACTATACATACATCCTGAGTATGTGCATAGTCTTTCATTAAGCAGACGAGTGAAGCTTATACCCATGCAATATGCTAAGTACTCTATAATGCAGTACATCATTATTTTTCACTCAACTTTGTGAGCTTGTGAAAGCCACAGAATATGCCAATCAGCTCCTCTACCAGTTCTGCATCACTCTTGCGTAACCAGACTTGTATGCTATAAAAGGAACAAACTGGGGCAAAAGTTTTCAGGGAAGGACTCTGCAGCATGAGGGGTGACACTCCTAAAGAGTAAAAGGGCTCTGTATCCAAATTCATGATGGCATTTCGTCCAGCTACTGACATCTGAAAAGTGAGTCACCCGCTGTGAGTGGCATCCCCACAAAAGAAGCCCAGGAGAGAATTGACAGCAATTCAACAGCAATTCGTTCTGATTTTTTATTTTATTTTTTTTTTTTGGGGGAGGGGGTGTGTTGCATTTACTGTCCAGTCATTTGTACCAATGCAAGACTCATCGTCACATGCCCGCAGGAGCGTGACTCCACACACTAATGTCGTGGTCACATTTCCAGAAATATCTCTCTGTTTCAGTCACCCACCGTGAGCGAGTAAAAATAAAATCAGTGCACATGAGCGACGTCATCATGAGCCATAGCCTCTGCACGCTGGAGCCCTCTGACACGATTCCTGATGTGAACTTCCCTGTCATGCATCATCATCGCTGCTAACGCACTCATATACCGAGCACTTCCTATACCCCAAGGTGTGTGAATTATTTGGTGGCCATTAGGAGGAAACCTGTGTTCCTGGAATAAGGATTGTTGTCATCAGCGAAGATACTGCAGAGATCCACTCTAAATGCAGATTTCATGAAGCGTTTGACAAGTGCAAGGAGACTAGCCATTGGGAAATAACCCGAACTGTAATCAAATAAAAACACAAGAGGCCTTCAGCTCCACTTAGCTCTTTGACAGGTGAGCTGGCCACTGCTATGAGGACTCCAGTAACTCCATGGTCTACTTTTGGGAGGAGAGACAGAGAAAATATGCGTTTCTACTGTGGCTTAATTAACGGATTTTTTTCACAAGTTTTTTACTATTATAGATGTTCTGATACAATATTTTCCCTCTCAATGCTAAATCTCATATCTGAATTTAGTGTATCAACTGATACTGACTACTGGTTTGATACCATCAATATATTACTTCATTTTTTTATATTAACAGCTGTTTAATACTAACTAGGGCGGCCATAATTTCAGTTCTAAATCAAAAGAAATAAGCAAAATCAAAAATGAATTTAAATCAAAAGCAGAATCTGTGATTCTCCCTGTTATAAAACATGACTTCGCCGTCCTGGGGAACAAAAAAGCTTGCTTACTTGCTCATACAGATACCAACAGGTGGTATCAGAGGCGTTTTCCGATACAGGTATTGGTATTGGAACAACCCTCGTTTTTATAGTGTATCTCTTAAACTACAAGATGTCATAAATAACATGATTAAAAAATAACTACAGTAAAACAGTTCCATTAAACCGAACAGATTGAGCCTCCATGAAAAAACTGTCAATTGTTTCTCAAACTATTGGCATATTTCTTTGGATTACACCATGTTGTATTTGTCTTGATTTTTCATGCTTTTCTTATTACAGCTTGTTGTTTTCATAAAGTACAAAGTCGTTTCTTGACAGACGATTAGCTATTCTGAATGCAGCCTTATCTGTGAAGCTTGTTGGCTATGAAGTGCAAAATTGGACATGACTCCCCTGGGTGTAGGCCAACACTTCTGTCTGGGCTTAGTTAAGTTTATGGAGCTCGTGCATCAAATCCATTTGGCAGAGGAGGGCCCCACACAGACAGAGAAAGCTGTGAAAAAGAGTGTGATGTTAACGAGACATGCGGGGGCCGTCCTGACATACACAGATTTTTGGCTTATTTTCGCTCTCCAGTGTCAGTGCTATGTTGTTGACTTGTTTTGATGGCTGGCAAAGTTAAGGCCATATGTAGACGATAACTGATCGATACCTGCCAGCACTCGCAGAGAAACTGGGCCTCAGCTTGAGCTGCAATGCATTCCTGTCTATCAAGCACGGACTTCTGCCCTAAATTGAAAATCCAATACTCGTTTATGGAGCTCCAGATATTGCGATTAATTAAATTTTCGTCATGCCGTCAAGTCTTTCACCTCCTTTTCCCCCCACTGGTGATTCATGGGCTGGAAAAGCAGAGTCCATCTTCCTTACTGTCTCTCATTCGCTCATCCTCCTCCCTCGGCTTTCTTGCTTGAGGAAAGATTCAAGAATGAAAGAGATGTCAAAAAGAAGAGAAAAAAACAGTCAGAAAAATGACAGGCCGGTGTCAAAACAATTCACCCGCGGTAATATTTGTGCAAAGGAGCTTTAACATGGTGACAGAAATGCACATACAATATTCATGAGATAGATCTCAGGAGCTTCTCAGATGGGTTTCATGCGCAAGCTGGTGATTGACTGGCTTATAATTGTCTTGGTCATCAATCGAGCAACACTGACAAGGACAAAAAGGACATTCAACAAAGGCGTGAAATGTGAGAGAATGCCAAGACTCACACTGAGCTAACAAGCCGTGCCAGTAAACAATGTTGTCCCAGTATCTGCATTATTTGACGAGGAAATTAATACTCGGGAATGAAGGATGTTGAATAAATTAGGTAAACAAGTCCCTTATCAAAAATGAAAATAAATCTGAATCAGAAAATAAATCAAAACCTGCAAATTACTGTGGCTGGTAATCCACAAACATGATGGCTTTCGAGTGCAGTTTATTCATCAACCCTCACTCCCTTGTGTCCCTCCAGCCTCCATGGTGAGGCTCCACGGCAACCTGTTGCCTTGGAGACAGTGGAGCTCCAAAACTGTAGTGTTAAGGCAGTAATAAGCAGATGGACAATGTTTCATTTGCTTTCTGTTAATTGAAAACTGTGCCAAAGCTGTGTTTGTTTCCTGAGACTTAATTGTTTTTCATATGAACGCTTTGACAGGTAAGGAGCTTATCCTGTCATACAAACAGTAACTTGACACTGGCCATTGCTTTACATCTCGTTGTCTAGAGCTGTGCGACAGCCCATTATTGTTTAAAAGCAGTGCCTTGGACATTATTTCAATTACAACTAACTGGAAGGCTGTCAACTTGGGCCAAATCTACTTATGAAAGATAGAGGAAGTCATTATCATGCTACTGTACCGCTAGTAATTAAGTAAAGCAACTTGCAACTGGTTATTATCTTCTAATTAAGTCTAAGTCAGTATTCACTTCCCCCTCTCCTCTCATGTCATCATCATCAGCTGCATCTTTTTCTTCAGTCTCTACACTACAATCTCACTTCCAAAAAAGTTGGGATGTTGCGTAAAACATAGATAAAAACAGAATGCAATGATTTGGAAATCCTTATTAACTTGCAACTATTCAATTGAGTATAGTACAAAGACAAGATATTTAACTGATCTGAACATCTGTGAAGGTTCCATTATGCTGAAAGGTATGTACAGGTTTTGAGAACATATGCTGCCATCCAAACGTCTTTTTCAGAGACGTCTCTGCTTATTTTAGCAAGACGACGCCAAGAAGCATTCTGCAGGTGTTACAACAGCATGGCTTTGTAGTAAAAGAGTTAGACAACAGACTGGCCTGTCTGTAGTCCAGACCTGTCTCCTATTGAAAATGCGAAGTGAATTATGAGGCGCAAAATACAACAATGGAGACCTCGGAAGAACGGGAGAGAAAGGGGAAATTTCACTTTCAAAACTTCAACAACTGGTGTCCTTGGTTCACTTACTGAGTTTTGCTACAAGAAAAGGTGATGTATCAAAGTGGTAAACATGCCCCTGTCCAACTTTTCTGGAACAGTTGCATGCATCAAAGTCAGAATGAGTGTATAGTTACAAAAAACAATGAAGTAAACCAGTTTGACCAGGAAATATCTTGTCTTTGTCCTGTATTGAATTAAATAAAGGTCAATAAGTTATTTCACGTTTTAAAACCTTCAGAGAGGTTGAGCTGTAGATTCTATCACAGTACATCAACAACTCCTTTCCCACTTTTCTCATTTTAACTATATCTTCCACTTTTCCCAGACCTTTTGGCACACAGTCGTCTATCCAGGGAGGGTTGTGTTGGTTTTCTCCACTGGGGAAACAAGCAGGAAATTGATGGATGAGTGGGCTGGAGCTTGCCATTTCCCAAATCACGTCCTGAGGATCTTAAAAGCAAGGGGGATGAAAACAGGATGGGGCTCCGCTGGTATCAATCTGCCCGCTGCCTGCCCCTGACGGATGGCCCAAACCACTATCCATAATTACCTGCTTGTTAACAGCAGAGAGAACACAGCGGACCACGGGAGGAAGTCCCTCCACTCCAACATGCTTTTCTGTCTCTGTTAAGCTCTCCTCTTGCTGTGGA
The DNA here is from genome assembly GCA_034769285.1 of Lutjanus argentimaculatus. NCBI lineage: Eukaryota > Metazoa > Chordata > Actinopteri > Lutjaniformes > Lutjanidae > Lutjanus > Lutjanus argentimaculatus. The sequence continues at coordinate 320,247 of JAWZSL010000029.1, read as the reverse complement.
TATAGTTGTAGGCAGCCCTTGAATGCTTCCCTCATTGTGTCTTGTTCAGGAAGATGGGCATCAGTCATCAAACTTTGGCTTAGGGACAACCTTGCTACGGTCAATGTAATGGAGTGCCGGCCGGCAGCTCTGGACCCACAGATTGATGCCGGTGTGTTGATTAATGCCAGGGCACACCCGCCCAGGTTAGTGGAGGCCTGACAGCTTTATTGATAAATTAAACAGATGGCCACATGAAAAGCATAAATCTCCCAACTCCTCTCCTAGCTTTTTTCATCCTCAAGCATTCCTCAGAGCTAATCTGAAGTGGTGGTTTGAAGTACTGTCAACTTGGACGCTACTAAGTCTGTTTGTTTCACTTGTGTCTACACACATTGGTGTGGGATTAGAATTCAAGGTTGTACAAAAACAAGCCTTTCAAGGTTCACTGAGTCACTGGACTGGAACTTCTTGTTAAATTCAGAGCCAATGTTTAGTTCACTTTGATGTCGTGGTTCACTGGAATCAAATGTTACCCAGTGGATCTAAGTGAAATTAATGCAAAAGAACGTTCTTAAAGTCAAAGTTTTGACTGTAAAAACTGGTCAGGTCTACCGCAGCAAATTAGTGGCAGAACTGCCTATGTAGGTCACAGACACCCTTTTAACATCCACCATCGTTATTTGATCAGAGTTAACAAAGCTGATCAAATAACGAGCCAACTCAAGCAGGAGGGAAACAAATCTTAAACCAAGGGCCTAGACCCAATCCATCAGGGATCTGAACAGGACGAGAGAAGGAGCGTCAAAGGAAATTAAATCAAAGGGAACAACACAAGGACTCAGATAGAGAGATAATGTCCACACCCCCTCCCCATGCACACATCCTTCTTCACATTCCCCTCCATCGTCTCTCCTACCAGACAGATGGATGCACTTTTGAAGAGGAGTCTGAGGAAACTTTTAATGAACAAGAAGCTGGCTGAGGGGCTTTTTGAATTATCTCATGGTCGATAAGCACCCCACAGCGCAAATGGCACTGCGAAGGGCTTTGGTCAGATAAACAGCATCTTTTCAGAAGGAGAACAGAGGAGGGAGCTGACACTCGAGGAGAGATTAGCTGGGTCTCTTTTCAGGGCTTGTCAGGCCCATTGGACAGGAGTTGAAACCGTGAAAGAGAGCCCTAAGAAGAGTAGGTGGAGCCACAACAAAAAATTCAGAGACTGTTTTCACCTTCATCTTGAAATTGTGTTACATGGCAGTGCTACTGGCTAATTAAAAAATAAGATGCTCAATGAAGTTGGAAAAAAAAAAAAACACTTACTTTAAACTTAGTCCAAGGTTTTTTGTCAATCGGAATTTTCTGTTCCTAACATTAAGTGACAGAACCCACATATAGTTTTTCTTGCCAAGTATCCCCAGGTATTAAATCCAATGTCCAATGCCAGTGTTCATTGCCAAGACTGGAAGTAATGTGCCCTTTATGTAGTGAGGCAAAAACTGTGTAAAGTTTGAGCTGGTGGATGGATGTGTAGCGTGTCTGACTTTCAAGAGTTTGAGTCCAGTCTCAGACCTGCAATTAAAGTTTGCCTTTTTAGGCTGGGCCACAGCAAATCCAGGGTCCAGGACTATAAACAAGAAGGTCTGTGACTGACTTACTGAGTGAGTGATGAAGTCATACTATTGATCAGTTGAGTGTAGGAGTTTCCCCATTGGCTGTTGCTCTTTCGAAATGAGGCATTGCGAACAGTCACGGTATAACCATATACCAGGTTTTGACTTGGTCTTATTTTTTTATATATTTTTTGGAGCTTTCATGCCTGAAGTGAGGATAGAAAAGGGGACGAGATAGTCGGGGGATGACACACAGCAAAGAGCCGCAGGTGGGAGTCGGTCACAGCCAACTGTGCTACCTGGCCAGCCTAATTGTAAACCACTTAATGTGTTTTAGTTGTCTAATCTTCATTATACCATGACCATAGTTTAACTGCCATGAGCATGACTTTGCACTTCTTGAGCAAATTTCTAAACTGACAGAAAGTGTTGTTGGCGTTGAAACTAAAATATGTTTATTGCATATATACCCTGAGGATCTTCCAGAAGCTGTATGGAAACACAAATTAATTAACTTCTGTCTGTCACAAGCCAAACGGGTAATTGCTTTAAAATGGGAAGATATTCAGAGACCTAATACCAGTCAATGGATTAAAGAGATCTCTCGCAGTCTGGCATCAGAAAAACTGACTTACATAGTAAGAGGTGCACTTGAGCATGTTTATCAGATGTGGACATCTTTCTTACATTTCAATGATCTGACTGTGTGGACGCCTGTGATCGGACAAGGATCGGTGCTACAACCGTCGCCCCAAGTAAGTCTATAATCTGGACCATAGCTGGAGTAACATGGTTGAAAATAAGGAGTCAGAATAGTTGATGTTTGAACTGTATTTTTCTGATTGTTTAATTAACAAATGAATGATAACGTTTAAAATTTTTAAGGTTTGTGCATATGTATGCATGTATATATGTGGATGTATGTGTATATATGTATATTCATATGTTGTTGTTTTTTGTTTAAATCATTTTAGTTGAGTATATAATATTTTGTTTCTTGAGGATGTGTATGTATGTTTTTCTTCTTATATACTTTATATTTTTCCTTGCCTTAATTGCTTATTTATTATATATAACATTATGTTTGTTTTGTGTCTCTTTTTACGGATTATGTTGTGGTATTGGGGAAGGGAGGGTGGGTTTGTACGATTGTTTGTTCTGTTTAATCAAAATTAACAAAAAGTCAATAAAAAGGACATTGCTGTGTATCCTTTTTTCCTCACTATCCATATATATATTATATATATATATGTATATGCACATTTGTATATTTATTTTTGCAAAGCTGCTCATGTGTGACAAACCTTATATGATCTGAGTAACATTGAGTAAGGCATGCCATTGAATGCTAACTGCAATATAATAAAGTAATGTAATTAACCTGTGTCAGATGGATATTAGCTGGAGAGTCAAGGACTCAACTAAACGCCTGACATGATCTGCATTTTTGTCTGGAGATCAAAGCTCATGGCCTCTGACCTTTTGTGAGTGCTGTCAGAATCTCTCTTTGATATCCTCAAATCAATTAAATGCTCCCATGGGAAGTGTGCCGATTGCACCAAGGTTAGACAACAAAGGTAGGGGTGATTGATTAGCCGGTGCCCAGTCTCTCAAAACAAACAAAGAAGCATGATGAATTCCCCGGTGTCACAACCTGGCGGGACTGAAGACATTAATGCCCACACACAGGCAGTACGCAGTCCGCAGATGGACAGACAGATGAAACAAATACAGAATGAAAGAAATCTACCTACCTACTGTGTGCATACCTGGTCTAATATTATATCAGTGCAGAAAAATGATCACAGGAGGTATGAATGTAAATAAAAACAAACTGCCTGTGCCCACATGCACACCTGCAGTCTTACATCCTGCCAATATTGAGAATTTTAATATCACACTAGACAGAAGACTTGTAAAGCTGCTTATTATCCTGCGCCGGTTATTATTTGGCATTGTGGGGGGAGATGAAAAACGCATGCCTGCATTACTGTCGAGACGATAACCCAGCACTGTAAGTCATCAAAAAAAAAAAAAAAATTTGTAATACATCCAATGGTTTCCTCATAATCTTTAATATGTTTATGGGAGGCCATTCATCAGCATTAGTGATTATTAAAAAATGCAGCAAAGATAAAAAATACATTGCGACATAGTGTTTGAGTGAATTATGGAGGAGATGTTTGAATGCGAGGGAGAGCTCTGTTAGATTTTTCACACTGTGTCAGTGTTAGGGAAGTCAATCTAAATTTTCTGCAGCCTGTGCCTTTAAATCAGATCTGCCATCATTTACTGCATTGCAGATGAGACGTCAAGTCATTAGAGCCACAAATCGTACACTTCATTGATCCCAGCAGTATTAATGAGATCAACCTGTTCGCCTAATGGACAGCCTCCCATTGGGAGCTGGAATGGTGGAGTTTGATCCCAGCAAGACCAGTGTAATTGTCTTAGTGCGTCCGTGAGTGTTGTTTGTGTACGCGTGCATGTGGAAGCCAGGGTGAGTGAGTGGGGAGCCTGTGGAGACCAGCCTTCAGCAATCTTACGGGGCTTTAAAATCTTTATTGACCTGTGAAGGTGAATGTTTTAATGACCTCTCATAAGCAGGGAGGTATACTGGGTGGTTAATGTGGTAAATGGGATGCACTCTTAATTGAGCTGAGTTCTGCACATTAAGTCAGGTGAGATGATGTGCACTGATAATTTTGAAGGAAGAAGCATTTTTATCTCAGGAGGCTGCAGACTGGAATGTGCATAGCTAAATGTATTATTACAAGGCTCCTGAACGATGTCGAGTATAGTTTTTCGGGCAGAGTCTCTGAAATTTTTTGAGACGTATGAATGTTTTTTGAAGTCAAAATGATGTAAATGACTTTGAGAAAATTACACCCTCCGTGATTTCTTCTTGTTTTCATTTCCCCAAGGAAGCTACTTCACACTCAGCAAGCAGTAAACATAAACTGTCAGCCCGCATTTGCAATTTTACCAAACAAACTTCTATCTCCACGTAAAGCCCGTTAGGCCTAATCAATGCCAACAAACTGACACCCGCGGATGAATCTGTTAGAAAAATCCCTTAGCCCTGAGAATAGGCGAGCAGAGAGTGCCTTGGCATTCCTAAGGAGCTATCCGTCATTATGATCTGAGCACATGCCAGAAACAGATGATATACAAACATAATATCATTTGCTGGGGCTTATCATGCATGAAATATAATTTTTCAGGATGGCGAGAGGGGAGAAAAGAGCAAAGAATGCATTTATTTGGATCCTTTCCATTTTTTTAAAGTGATTTGTTTTGTTGCTACATTCCTGTAATGGGCAGAGAGTAATGGCATGTGGTGGTTGAACATGAAAAGAGAGATATGTTGGCTGAAATCACATGAACGTGAATACATTTTATGGACCATGTTGAATGTTTTACTAGAACACACAGTCATGTAGCAATCAATCATGGGACAACATGAGTGATCGCATGGTACAAGTCTGGGATATTCTTGATCTCAGATAAAGAATCATAGGGCTGTAAATAACAGTTATTTTCATTGTCAATTAATCTGTGGATTATTTTCTCGATTAGTCAATTAGTTGTTTGCAGTGCTTGACTGATATATCGGTTTTCATTTTGGTTTTGGCCTGATATGGGCCTGTCACAGACATATCAATATTGGTGTCTATGTCACAGGTATACACCCACATGAAAACTTTTTTTTTTACAGAACATATAATGCAGAAAACAATGCCCTTTGCCAACAAAGCTATACTTCTTGTCTCACAGCGCTGATTATTTAGCATGTTAAATAAAATACAAAATGTTCTTTAATAAAGTTGTTTAAGACAGGGGTCAGCAACCTGTAGCTCTGGAGGCACATGTGGCTCTTTTGCCCCTTTCCAGTAGCTCCCAGTAGCTCCCAGTGGCTCCCTGTTGTTCTTAACATTTTTATTTTCATTTATCAATGTGTAGCCTATACACCAAATGAAAAAACAATGTTTTAATATTTTGCCCACATTTGTGCTTCATAGCCTACATCTAGTCTCAGAGGAAAATTGTGAAGTTAATAGCTTGGACTCCAGACAGATTTCTTTTTTCTTTTGTCAGCCAAAAATTGCTCTTTTGATAGTGAAGGTTGCAGATCCCTGGTTTAAGAAAACAGACTTCTGAGTACCTTGTCATATCGGGACAAAATTGGTGCACAAACCACATACAAAAGGTCCATTTTTATTCCACCTCAAAAATTCAATATACTGGGCATCATATTGGTAACAAGTAAATTTTTCCCCTCTAAAATTGAAAGTCTCTTATCAGTGGGGCCTTTGTTGGTTTGTCCGTAAAATGTCAGAATATAGTAATAAAAATGATGATGAGTGGTTCCCAAAGCCCAAAATGACATCCTCAAATGTCTTTTTTTGTCCACAACCCAAAGATATTCAGTTAAATTTCATAAAATGGAAAAGAAACCAGGAAATATTCGTATTTTAGAGGCTAGAAACAGAATTTTAAAAACTTTTTTCCTTAAAAATTATTCAAACCAGTTAATCGTTTATCAAAATAGCTGGTGATTAATTCATTTTAACACATTATGGACATAAAACTAAGGAGACAAATTTTATCTTCTCCTAAACTAAAAGTGCAAATTTGATGCAATCCAGGTCAACTTGGCTCAGCCAAATAGTGTGAAAGACATCCAAGAGTCCTTCAGATCTGTGTTAGTGCTGCCTCTGTGGATTTAGTGGGTCAAGGGGAGCTGGGCACAGCAGGATGGTGTGAGCACTGTGGGAAAAGTGCAAGGTACCAGACAAGGTCTGAGGAAGGGCAGCTTTTGATTAAGACTTTTCTACTACAGTGCTTCTTTGGAATTTCCACCTGTGCTGCTTCAACACAGCAAGGTTACAAGTATTGGCAACCCTGTTAGGTTTTAGCTCTGGGTCAAGAGCAGGGTGTTGTGGCAGATGAATTACAACACACTGTATCGCTAGCTTCTATTAAAAGCAAGCCTTAGCTGGATGGGTTTGTTAGCATATTTGTGGAGCGCATATTTCACCTGGATGACAAGTTGTGTGTGTACGCGTTTGGCTGGGAAGGGTGGCATGATTTATTGGGAAATTGGGTCATTCCACTGTAAGTCATCAGAGGAAAGAATATGAATCACTTCACATCCAAGACATTATTAACAATGTTGAAGAGTGGGTGTCCTAATAAGATCTCTTGCGTCATGTTGTTAAACTTTCTCAACAGGAGTAAAAGTGCAACCACAAGCTATTCACAAGCTCAAAGAGGAAAAGTCCAAGGCCTTTCTATCTATCTATCTATCTATCTATCTATCCATCAGTGGAATATTTGGAAATGGCTCTGGTATATCTGCCATTGCTTAATCAAGTGCTACTGTGCTGAATCAAGTGTGTGTTCCCCTCTAGACTCGACCAACATGGAGCTCAGAGCACCACCGGAGTGCTTGTGTTTACACTGCAAACATCATGGCAGAGGCAAAGAGACAGAGGAAGACGTTGATGGAGGAAGCTAAGAAGAGAAAAAAAGAGTAACCGAGCAAGAGACTGCCAGATAAGAGCAAATGTCGGACTGGCTTTTAGCCGTTGGCGAGAGCTTCGTGAATTAAAAGGCTACAAGACAGACGCAGAGCTGGGCTTCTGGCCATTGGACTAGCAAATAATATTAGCTGGCTTGCTACGTCCTGCACTGTTGCACTTGCTTGAAGTTTGGCTGTGTTTGCAAAGCTGTCAACTTGCAAATGTTTGATCAGGGATGTCATAATAAATGCACGGGTACAGCTGTCCATTTTCATGACAGTGGATTATAAGTGAATTGCAATTTGAAGGAGGCGGCAAATAGTGAAAAATAACAAATCTTACATAATATTTCTTTGAGTGAACACGCTTCCAAACAACCATTATTTCAGACTTCATCTACTTGGGTTTGGTACTGGCATCAGCTACTAGTCTCTTTAAAGCAGATCCAGGACACAGTCTCCTTATTGATTCACTGGGCCGGCAGCTGTGGGACTGAGGGGTGGGGGTGGCTATGATGTGCTAACAGATGATACCTGAACTCTACTGGTGAGGAATCCAGGCACTGATGCCCAGTCAAGGCTCAGCAACACAGGCTGATGGACCACTCCATGGGGACGCAAGTAGCTACCCAAGCATGGCAGACAGGAGAGAGATAGAGAGGGAGGGAGAGAGAAGGGAGGTGTGGAAGTTTAGCTTGGAGGGAGAGGAAGGAGGACTGGAGAGCAGAGCAACCAGAGGGGACAAGAGGGGGGGGAGGTGCTGTAGAGTGAGGCACACATGTAAGACAGGGCATGGTCAGTTACCCCTTTGCGCTGCAGTAACACTGTAAGAAGATGGTTAAGGTGCAGCATTGCTTAGAGAGAATGGCTGTTACTGAATCTTGAAGTCACTTAATAAATTATTGAAGAAATGACACCGTCACAGGCTAAAACGCATACCACATAAACTGCAATGTCGTGGGTTTTTGCATACAGCTGGGGACCTTTGTTGCATGCCATCCCCCTATTTCTCCTCCCATATTTACCCTCTGCCTCTTGACCCTATACTAGTAATAAAACAACACATACGCACCTAAAATAATCTTCAAAAATACTACAAATAAATTAATGAATAAATCAAAAAATTAATGGAAAAAAATCAAGTGATGCACAGATTCCAATCTGCAAGATCGGGAGTTAGTTTTTTGGTAATGTCATGATTAAAAAAATAATTGTTACTGCCAGTATTTACATTTGTTCAGTCAGTTATCTTATCTCAGTGAGTTCCACACATGGAGAGAAAATGAACAGATATTATTGTGAACAGATGTTAAATTTAGGAAAAAGAGAGCAATGATATCGGATTAGTATTCCATATGGGGAGACAGCCTGTGTTTAGGTATGGGACTCAGTACGGGGAGAGGAAAAAGTTGGATTGTTGCATCCAAGCCTGCAGATCTCATTGTAATTTCGGAGGGGACAGTGGTGCAATCAGCCCTGGACTTATCTGCATGGGGTGGGGAGTGGGGGGTGGGTGGTCATGGAGTGAAGCAGAACCACTGTCTCTATTTAGATTGCAGTTTGAGCTTATTACCTCGAGCCCAGAGAAGTAGAAAAACACAGGTCAGTTTTAGCTGCTGTTTCAAAAGTTAATTATTACAAGGTAGGTCATTTGTATTTATGTGAATTAATAATGTGAAAATATGCTCTGCTCCAAGTGGTCTTTCAAGTGGACAAACTGTTTAATTAAACTCCATTCTAAAAGAAGGTGTTTTATGATAGGGGCATATTTTTTCACAGTAAAAACTTTAGTTACACCATCACTGAGAATCTTTTCGGATTCATCTCCATCTACAGGGACAATTGGCACACATGTCATTTACTCAGTGACCCTGTGATCACAAACGCACACTACTCGCATTGACTGACCCACCTCTACCACGCTTCAGTGAGTGATGGCTGGCTTACACTGATAATAAAAGATATTCCCTCATATTTTGTGTTTAGACTAGTTTGATGTTATTTTACCAGTGCCCTGTGCACCAAAAGCTACACCCTTGGGATGTACCCCTTTCTTTTAACCTAACCCAACTAGCATAAAGTTCACCTCCCTGACTGCACATTGGCTTTTTAAGAGCTGCTTATTCTATTTTGAATGTCAAGACTGAGAAAACATGCAATGTGACATCAGTAAACTGCTCAAAGCACGTTCCTGTCACTCAGTCTTTAATTTATAGCTTTATTACAAAAGACACAAAAGGGATGAGAGGCAAAAAATATAATGATGATGAGTCAAGCTTTTTCAGGATGGAGTGCTCGCTCCCTGCTGAATAAAACCGTTTGGGGCTAGACCGCTTCCAGGGGTCTAAAGGCTCTCTTTAATGTTATAACATATGCAGACATTTTAGCTAATTGGGTGCTTGCAACGTTGTGGCATCAGTTTGGGGAAGGCCCATTAATGTTCCAGCATGGCTCCGCCCCTGTATCCATAAAGGTTAGATGGGTTTGGTGTGGATGAACTCCAGTGGACTGCAGAGACCCCTGACCTAAACCCCACTGAACTCCTTAGGGAGGAATTAGAATGCCAACAGCAAGTCAAGCCATCTTGTCCAACATCAGTGCCTGACTTCTTTTGGCTGATCACAGACAAACACCTCCATGCTCCAAAATATTGTGGAAAGCCTTCTAGTAAGAGTTTTGGAGTTGTGGCCACAAAGTCCAACTCAATATTAATGCCCATGGTTTTAGGATAGGATGTTCGACAAGCTCAATTAGGTGTTTCAGTGAGGTGTCTGCTGACTTTTGGCCATATAACATATGTTGTTTTTTGATTCCTCAGCTTGTGTGGGTAGAAACATAGCCAAGATTTTTTTTTGTTTGGGTCATATAGATAACTTTGACAAACCAATAGCCAAACCAACCAAGTTCAAACCAACAAAGAAATAGAAATTATGTAAAAATAATAAATGTGGGCAGGAAATAAACAAGAGAGGAGAACAAGCCCAGGATGTATCAGGAGACATGTTCAGCATCCTACTGAATATGCTCCTCTCATTTCCATCACTTCAACAGCTCTGCGCCCAGGACAGACAATTGGCAATGAGTAGGTACCATCTCAGAACGTGGTGTGTTTGAAATTGGGCCTGATCAGGCAACTGTGGAGATTATGGCTGCACCGTGGTGTGGCCGGCAGCTAAGAGTGCGAACCCTTTGCCAACAAGGGCTAAAACAGAGGCATGGCAGGAAGCATTAAGGGGCTTTCGAGATAGAAAATCTTGTTCAGAAAATCCAGCTACAAACGAAAAGCGTTCTCATCTGCTATTGTGTTGAAAGACGGCATTTATGGCAGAGGCACAGCTTAGTCTTGACTAAGCAGCAGTGTAAGTGTGGATTATGTTGGATAGCGTTTTCGTTTTCCTTTTTTTTTTCCAATTGATGAAGCCAGCCAAAACTGCCAGGCGAACAGTAAAAGCATCAAAATTTTGGTTACTTTTTACTAAGTTATTATGCCAGTGCCTAATAGTCAATAATATCACTTAATTAGATCACATAACTCTCTGAAAAGGGGTTAAAAGAAATTATCCCAGGCATATTTGGGGTTTTACTTCATCTTTCAGTATTATCTTTCCAATAGTGCAACATGTATTCTTCCAGGGCAGCACAAACTACCCTGCTAATTATTGCCAAGCTTGGAAGCACTGCAGTACTTGCAGGACATTTCTACACACAGGTCTGACTTTCTGTGGAGAAAACGGCAAAAAACTTTCCTGGACATTTTCCAGAATTCTCCCTTGGTATTGCTCAAACCGGGCATCAGCACACATTTGCACAGGTATGAGAAAAAAACAAAGGCAAATATGAATTAACATATGAATGTGTCTACAAAGCAGGGAGGCTGAGCGTATGGGTTCTAGCTTCAAGGTACTGCTTTCTTCATGAGTTTGGAAGCTGCAGAAGCAGTGTTTCAATTCCCCAAACTTGCCGGTCCACCTGATAAACTTTGCTTTTGAACAATGCTAACAAAGGGTGGAGGCACACAAGCCCTTTGTATTGCATTTCATCAGAGCCAAATTATGTCACAGGGGAAAACGCCACAGAAGGGCTACGGTAAGAAATTCCAATGCCCTAGTTATAGTTTCTTTCCCTCTCAACTGTGAATAAACACAGAGAAGTGCGTCCTCTGGGCATGTGCTCGAGGTTTGTAGTGTGCAGAATATCTGACGTATCATTTTAAAACTGATAGCCTGGCATCATACTGTAAGAATACAGTACATCCGCCCCTGAGTGGTGCATATCTTCCACTTGAAACTGTGTCACCTATGGCATGCAAAAGTACCCTCAAGCAGCTTTTAAGGTCCTTAAAGCTGCATGTTTGTGACATACAGATACTTCTACTAGTGTGGTTAAGATTGGCCTTGGTCTCAAGACCACTTTTTGAAGTTGTCTTCTTGGAATCAACCACATCTTTTTTTCCAGTCAGGTCTCAGTCTCAGACAAAAAGGACTCTGGATTTTATTTCAAGACCGGTCAAGATCATTTCCTGTGCATTTGTCTGATTTATTTGTTTAAATTTCCATGAAATGGCTAGCAGATGCTTATTGCTTATGAGTTTCCTGTAAAGCTGGCAGCTAGGGAGGGACTTGTCGCTGACACTGATTGTTGCTTACAGAAGCCAAAAGCGCTGTGTGTTACACCCTCCTGCAGCTAAAGTGGTCCATTTGATGTAATGCTAGGAGGGAAGCTGTCCTATTAGCTGACTCTTTCTGGACTGAGAACTCCCAGTGAACACGACTGGACCAGGACCAAAACAGCCTCAGAGACCAGCGGAGGCCAGTTTGATGACAAGGAATAGGCTACAATATCAAGGTTGTTTTCATGCCAGGTTTGACTCCCAGCATCCTGGGGCTGAGTTACAGCTAACTGACCTAAAGGCCGTTAGAAATTACTAAGCTACTTAAGCAACAAGTAAAGCTATCTTTCCATCAGAAAACTCAGAAAACTAAAAACTAAAACTAATTCCTGTCAGTTTTGGAGGTTGTTTGTGTGTATTTTCCTTCCATGCTTCACTGCATCATAAGCAAGAAAGCTTTTAGAGAAACTTTTTAATTACTTTCCAAAAAAGGCAAACTCTGAAAAATCATTAAAATACCCAAGAACATCTACAAAACAACTTTTTTTGTCATTGTTAGGCCAGATACTGGTGTATAGGTGACATATAGCAAAATAAAAAGTGATAAAAACACCATGACACTGATTTTGACCTCAAGGGAACTTAACTATGAAATGCTCTGTTTCAAATGCAGCCAATAACGAGGCTTCTTGTTATTCAAAAGCAACAAAAACTTACTAGATTGTTTAAGAAAAGACAGAGAAAATGAAAGACTTATTCAATATTGAATAATTGTTTGATACATTCTGTACTTAATAATGGTTTCTAAGGGAAGACGGGTCACCCAGAAAACTTGACACTTGCACAAAAAATTGTATTGTGTTAAGTGGGTGGAAAAACAACAAAAAGGAGTGTTGAATAAAGATAGTTAAGTTGATTTCAGGTCCTTAGTGTTTGTTTGTATTTGTTTCCTGCACATAAAATTCACCTCTGCAATGCCTTTTGATTATCTTGACATTTCTCCTGGTACACTTCTACACACACACACACACACACATATACAAAAGGCAATAAAAGAGGTAAATGAAGAAGAATCTTCATTTGTTTTCTTTGTTTTCTGTTTATGGGAATGAGGATCTTTCAGATCAGTTTGAGGAGTGCCTACACTCTTTGAAATGAGGGTTCCAAAATAGTTCTTCCTTAAGGGCTGAGGTTCTACCCAACCATTTGCTTCGGTGGAGCTCTTTTTTGGAGAAAGGATGAATGAAGTGTTTTTTGAAGAACCCTTTTTGGAAGAAAGAACTCTTAACGGATTGTTAAAAACCTTAAGGAACTCTTTAGTTAAGGGTTCTTTGTACCATTATATAAATTCTCAGTGGAACCCCCTGGATGGATTCTAGATAAAACCCTTGAAATATAAAAAGGTTCTCTGTAAAGCCCTGAGTGTGTTCTACATAAAACCCTTGGAATATAAAAAGGTTCTCAGCAGAACCCCTTCGGTGGGTTCTAGATAAGACCTTTAGAATATAAATAGGTTCCAGGTAGAATGCTCTGAATGCCTTCTAGATAAAACCCTTGGAATATAAAAAGGTTCTTGGCAAAAAAAAAAAAAAAAAAAACCTTGGCTGGGTTCTTGTTAGCACCCTGAGAAAGTGGGAAGGTTCTGCATAAAACCCCCAGAGAGAGTTCTAGGTGGAACCATTACCATTCTGTTTAGAACCTCTCATAGGGGGTTCTGGGGGAAACCTTTCACAGATAGTTCCAGGTATAACCCTTTATGTTGGGCTCTGGGTAGAACTCTCTGAGAGAGATCCAAGTTGAACCTTTATAAAAGGTTCTGTAGGAACCAGGGACAAGCTGAAGAACCCTTAATGGTTCTAGATGGCATCTTTATTTCTAAGATTGTATGGTTTGCATGTTATATGTTTTATTGTAAGTATGTCAGACAGTGTGCAACTGGCACTGGTCTGGTCCTGGTCTTGACTCGGTCTCACCCTGTGTTGGTCTTGTTCTTGACTTGAATTCAAGCCCTCAAATTCTTGGTCTTATCTCGGTCTCGATACACTCTGGTCTCGGTCATGACTTGGTCCCGCTTTAGTTGGTCTTGACTACAACTCTGACATCTTGTAATACTTGTGTCTGACTCAGATGTACGTGCTAAGAATCAGTTACAGTACACCCAATTTTACTGGAGACTTTTACTGCAGAGAATTAGAAGAAGAGATAGAAGGACAGAGAGACAGACAGAGAGGAATGAGCTGACATTTTGATTAAGGTGCCAACAAATTTTATTTGCAGTTTCAAAATGTCTCCTCCGTATTTCCCACTGGACATCTGAGGTAGGACGGGACAGGTATTCTGTCCCAACTTCAGCTGTCAGGCATCGATCCTCCCTAGATTACACATCAGATGCAGCCACAGTTCACGGCAAAGACAAGTGTTATAAATTATGGAGCAGCCAACAGATGAAGACTGCATCTCTTGGGCGGAGTTGCGATGTACCAAATGGCAGAATTCAATGTACAGTTTAAACGGATGTAAAGGTCAATGGCATTCAAAGCATGGAGCTGGGATATTATTGACCTTGTGCAAATATCAGCTTGAATTAAATTATTTAAAAAATGTGCAAAGTGTTAATTTTGCTGAAGCGACATTGCCAGTTCTCCATGCTACCCAGCACTCTAAAATGCTGCATATAAAGCCTTTTGAACATGATTCAGAGCTAACTGAATGTGTTTATATCCATTTTCTCTAGACAAACAATTTACACTCTATTAGGCTCCTGAATAAGCCACTGGGCATGCTTGCAGAGATGGAAAATGGAAAGTGGACCCTTGCAAACATGCCAAGCCTGAACTCTCGGTGCCTCAAAAAGGCAATTATCTTTTTGTCGTATTTACTGATGGACTCATTGCCTATCATTTAGATCTCACCTACATTTCCGTTTCCTTTTTCTCTCCCACCGGCCTGTTTCCAGCCTTTCCCAGGTGCCCACTCAAATTGTACAAAAAGAAAGAGGACAAGTCGGAGCCAGATATCCATCTCACCTAAATGGTTCAAAATTCCAGCAGGGATTTGTGTTTGTACTGTACAAAAAAAACAGCCAACAAATTTGATTCTGAATCATTTTCTCTACACGCACATAAAAACAACTTCAGTTTATTCCGGTCCAGGCGCACATGAGTGGGTAATCATATTTTGTTAGCGATGTGAGCAGAGAGTAAACTTTAAAGTCATAAACCATAAATCATCAGTTGCGGGTGCATATGCTAACAGTCAGATTTATTCACATGGGGACAAACCCAGCTGTGAGAATTGCCACATCTTGGATTTAAATGGCTGCTTGTTGTGTGTGAACGTGTATCTGGGTGTACTTTGAGATTATTTATGTATGGGTGCAGTTCTTTATGGGTTAGAGTTGGGTTCATTCACTTTGTCTGCCAGCCAGGAAAAGAAACCGAACCGGCTGCTGTGGCAAAGGGACACTTCCTGTTTACCCATAATCCTCTGCCAAAGACTTAACCTGATGTGCTGGGTATCTTTCTTATAATTCCATAACCATGGGCTGCCTGCTCCCCTTAAGCTGTGCCCTCTAGTATGAGCCTGAGAGGATGAGAAAGCCCATCTCTTCACTGCTCAGTCTAAATCTGACAGTCTCTCTTTGCCTTACAGGGTGAGGAGGGGAAATATTTTTTTTTTCTCCCTTCCCAGAGGGAGATGGGTGAGTGCCATGCTCACAGCATATAAGAAGATCACACGGCGATGCTGAGGAGTTGGCCATTTCATGGCAACTCTCTGCCGTGACAGATGGGCAGTGTGCTATTGCCATAGCCTAGAGTTTAAAAACCCAAGCTGCTTACTGAGTAAGTGAGAGGAACGAGGAGCGGGATGGTGGGCGGAGCTACTGCAGGACGGGAAAAATAAGAAGCAGAGAGAGATGAGAGAGACATAAAGAAGGGACAAGACGAGTGAAGTAAGACATAAATACTGTAGTTTGACAAAGAGGAGAAAAGAGTGTTGATAAGTGTACTTATTCTAAGCGAGATGAAGAGAATGCAACATGCCATGACGAGAACAGTTGCAGAAGAAGACAAAAAGCGAGAGAAGAATGAAAGAGACAGATTGGAGAGTGCTGAAGCATGGGAGAGAAAAGAGAGTGAGTGAAAACACACCCAATAATATAGACAGCCTGGTGGGAGACCGTCTACGTACTGTGTGAGCACTAAATTAGTTTCCCACAGGGAGCTCATCTGCCGCTGAGGAGAACCACAGAAAACCTTCTGGCCACAATCCAAATGGAGACGATGATTTGACATATTTTCTTATTAACAAATGATTTGCTGTGTCAAGATGGGAGGAACCCCTGGCTGCTAATAGATCAAAATAGCCAAAATATTTGTGGTTATTGCCAACAGACTGTATCTGAGTCCTCTTTTAAAATATTAGTATTCATGCTGCATCTTTGAATGCTATTAAGAAAAAGAGGACAGGTTATTCTTTGAGATCTGCAGTGACTTAAAGCCATATTACAGCTGCACCATTATCTTATGGGATAATCTAAGTATCCAAAAGGACATTTTCAGTTTTGTAAGACATTCATATAATTTACATTCTCTTAAAAATAATCCATCACATGTTAAAGTCCTGAATTCAAAATCTTACTTTAGTAAAAGTACTGATGCATCATCAGCAGTGCACTTAATGTATCAAAAACAGGAGTACTCATTATGCAGCAAAATAATCTTATTATTATGATGTATTAGGATATATTATTTGATCAGTGCTGATTCTTAAATGCATGAGCAGCCTTTGCCTGCTGTAGCAGGTCAAGGGGGAGCTGGTTTTCACTACTTTATATGCACAGTGGGGTAGTTTAGTCCAGTGCCTCTAAATCTAGATCGGCCTCCTCCTGAGGGTCTCAAGATAAATCCGAGGTATTGTGAGATGATTAATGTGGCAGGAAAGAAGAAAAACAAAGTTCTGCCACACAAGTTTGTATTCGTTTATTGTACTATCTCTGATCTTTGCTCTATTTGTGAAATACTAGATAATTTTACATCTTTGGGCATCAGACAGGCATTTCAGGTAATTCCCCTCCAGACACATTATAAAGTATATGAAAATATTCTGCTCATATTAATATTTTGCTTAACATGGTGTTCCCACAAAAAAAAAAAAGTAAAAAAGGGGCCTCTGAAAAGGGGCTGGTAGTGAATCTACTCTTTCTCCCTTATTGAGAAATTCTGGATCTGGTCTTGCCCCCTACCCACCAGCGCTGCTTGGCTAGGTTGAAAGAGTAGTGCACATCAAGATGACTTGAGTTAGCGTAGAGATTCAGCCAAACACATTTGACCCTCAGTCAGACCAAGATACACCAAATTCAGTGACTTACTGCAGAGGTATCAGAACGGTAAGTGTAGTTAGCATCATTTATTTGTTTATGTTGTTTTTTTTAGCTTGCTAGCTTGCAATTGGCCATGGCTGACACAGCCGATGTCAACTCCCCTCCTTGTACTGACAAGTCTGCTCTGTGCTGGAGGTTTCACTTTCTTTGCCTGCATTTTCATATTACACAGTGATTGGCTTTCAGATTTGCATTTACCAAATCTGGCTTGGCCTGGCGTACATCTGAATAGATATGAAAACACCTCCCTAGTGGCAAAAGTGGCCTAAACTACCTACTTCCAAATTCAATTCTGGAACAATACTTGTACACTACAATTACTTCTACTCAATTACTTTCCATCCATTGTGAATTTACCCAAAACAAACACAAGAGGTTAGGATTTCCAGTTTTGACACATTTATTTAGAGTATCAATATAGTTCCCTGACATTTAACACCATCCTTTAGTGTCCCTGTATGCCCTTAATGGGCATTTTGCCTTTATTTGATAGGGACAGCTGAAGATATGACAAGAAAGGTGGTAGAAAGAGGGGGTGACATACAGCAAATGGGCAGTAGGTGGGAGCCGAACCTGTGGCCGCTGCAGTACATGGGGCACACACTCTACCAACTGAGCTACCAGGGCATCCCATTGCTTCTGTTAGATTTATCCATCATTTAATGGTCGGACTGTCAATTATGTCTGTGGTGCTCACAATTATCAGCACGGGAAGGAAATGACAATTACCAGGACTGGAAGGGACAGGAAATTATAAATCACATGGATCCTTGTTATGCTGCAGAAGTTATCTGGGTTGTTTTCTCACTGACAGGAAATATGTGGCAAGCCTGAGGTATTAAATTAAATGTAAACAAGTCTTCAGGTATCATTGCTATATTGTGACTGTAAGCATTAATGAAATGTCTCTCAACCAATAATGTGTGCTCAGAACTAATTGTTGTATAATTGCAGCTATACTGTGCAATTGAGGAGACAGCTCTGGGGCGTCTGACCTCTTTATGACTCTAAATTAGGTACTGTGGTAATTGTGAAGCCATTGATGAGCATATATTATGAGGAATATAATAATAAAGACTAGCACGATAGGGAAATTGGAAATATAAAGTTGCTCGTCCCTTGTAACTACATTTATTTAAAGGACCAGTGCGTACGTTTTAGTAGGATCTAACTGCAGAATATGGAAGAAATGGAATGTAATATTTATGAGTTATGTTTTTACTACTGTATAATCACCTGAAAATAAGAATCATTGTATTTTCCATCATGGGTAACTTGCACATCTGTGAAGGCTCCAGTAAAACTGAGAGGTACATACAGGTTTTGTAACAGCATGGCTTTATAGTAAAACTTCAAAATATGGTGTCCTCAGTTCCCAAAAGCTTACTGAATGTCGTGAGAAGAAAAGGTGATGTATCACAGTGCTAAACAACATATTTACAAAAAACAATTAATTTTTTTCACATTAGAGGTCTTGTCTTTGTACTGTATTCAATTGAATATACGTTGAATCCACATAAGAGACATTTAATATACTGTCTTATAGGTAGAGGGAGTTCAGAGACTGTTTCCACGACTGTGTTGACATGTATATTGGTATTTGTGTGTACACATTCAACAGGGGGGCTTCACAATTGCTGACGCCACAGAGCAAAAGCTCCAGATAGAGGCGATTATTTTGTAAAGCTGAGGTGTGATCCGAGCAAGCCTGTGCGTGCCTCTGGAGCACTGACAGAATCAATACATCTAAAGTAGAAATCAAACCCCAGCAAACTGAGACACTCACACACACTTCCAGCTCAGTGTGAATCCACTCTCAGTATGGTGGAGCTCGGATCAGGCGCTTTCCCAGAGGACACGTGGGGACTTTTGGTCAGCTCCACACAGACACACGCGTATATACATACATACTTTCTTCAGCCTCCAATTTACTGTGAATTACCAGCTGTCCCAGCAGTGGCCCCAGTGAACACTGCGTGTGATCCTCTCTACTTCTTTTTATTTATAACTACTTCCTTCCTGATTTGCTCAGAGACAAAAAAAAAAAAAAACACCCCCTACTTCAACAGCTAGCCAGAAGAGAGTCATGACACTGAATGCAAGGTGCAATAAACTGAAAATGTGACAAAACAATCCATTTCAAGACTAAATCTCCTGTCCATCTGTTGTGCCATTACTAACAGGTTATAGAGGAAGGGAGAAAGAGGGAGCGACACGGGAAAGAAAGGGTGGGGGGTAGGAATATAAGAGAATGAGAGAGTGCGGCTGAGTGAACTGAGGGGAGATGAAGCACGCAACCTTCATATGCTCCCTATGCATTGCAAATCATGCTTACGTTATGCGGCCATCATCTTTTATGCAAATTGTTTGAGTGCCGCAACAGTGTCTTATACATATTCATGCTGCAGGAGGAACATGGCACCTGTCTGCAGGCCGGCTGGTTACGTTAAATCTCTGCGTTAATGTAGAGCATATGCAGTGAGGACATGGTGATTATGCACGAGCAGATGAGATGCTTTTTTCTCAAGGGGGAGACTTAAAGAGAAATGACTTGCAGTGAAACTACTCGACATTTTCTTATGCCTGATTTTGTATTACTGTATGTGTCAATATGTTCTAAACCCAAACTCTCATCCAGGTTTATTTCATAGATTTAAAGGCATAGATAAGCTAAACAATGTACTACTGTGGATGGGGTCAGCAAGTGTTTCCTTTTACCTTGCAGAATACAGGAGTGGCTGGTCTACCACTGCGTCAATCTGTTAGTCTGTTTGTGTTAGTGTGTGACTTCTGTCTTTTAAAAGGTTCATTTGGACTCACAGAAGTCACACAATAACACAAAGTAACAGATTGAGGCAGTAGCAGATCAGCAATTGCCGTGTTCTGCAAGGTACAATTACTGATTTCACCTGTAGAGTTTTGGAGCTAAAATACCTTTTGTTGCTGGCCCTGTCCACAGCAGAACCTTTTGTCATTCTCAGCTTCTCCAAACTGGGGGCATGTTAACTGGCATCTACTGTAGCTAAAACACTGACTATGGATAAGTATCTCAAACAACCCCACACAAAATAATCCAAACTATCCCTTTAAATGTGCTAATTTGCATTTAATCTAAAGAAAAGTACATTAATACAGGTATGGGTGCACACATAGCATTTCTTCACACTGTGTCACTGAATTTGGGTGTGTACTGATGTAAATAAACAAAGGTAAAAGTTTCAGTGGGTGGGTGGGCAGTCAGTCAGTCAGCCTGCCAGTTGGAAGAGCAGTCAGACAGAGGTCAGGGCTGTCATAGTCTGATCACACCGGCAAGGGGATTTGGGGCTTGTCACATTCATGACAGAACCAAAAAGTGTCAGGATGAGGGCAACAGGCTGCCTCTGTCTTGCTGTGTGCTGCCAGAGCCCTGCTGCTGTGCTGCAGACTTATATTTGAGGGTTTCTGACTGAGCACAGTTTTGACTCTTATTACATCAAAGTATGTAATTTGAAAAGAGACAGTACAAAAATGTGTATTAAAATGCTTCTTTTTAATTTTTTTTCTCCAGTTTGTTTATTAGTTTTAATAATTGGACAAGAAACATCATGTAAAAAGGTAGACAAAACAAAACACCTTTGTAATCCTTGATTAGAGGTAGGTATCTGTTTCAATAAACACAGTGTTGCATCTTTTTCATTAAGTTTCCTCCAAAATTCCCTCTGCTTAAACAGCCCGACTTAGAATTTTTTAATAAAATAAGTGTTTCTGAGGTTTGGACTACTAAAAATGATGATCTTCAAAAGATCAAACAACATAAACACCCATAAACTTAGAAGTAGCTTGTTGTTTTCATGAACTGAATGTTGTCAGGATCTACTTTTCACTTTTTAAGCACTGAGACAGACATTTTGCGATGACATTTGATGCTGCCATGACATGAAATTAGCAGCTAGTGCTAGCCTGTACTGCTGCACACGTCTTGGTTGCAAATGCAGCGAACTGCAGAACCAAACTGATTGACTGAGGGTTCTGTTGTGGGTGGTCACATTGATAAATGTGAACTGACATTATCTCTGTATGGCTGCGTCAAGCAGGGGTGGATTTAGTCATTTCGGACAAGAGGCATGGGGCCCTCCGCAGCCCACGGTCTCCTCCTTTTTCAATCCATAAATCATAAAAATAAACTTTTATTTATGGTGGAGTGCTGAGGATGAATCGAGGAGTCTCACAGACTGTGGAAAGAAGTTGTTCTGTAGTCTTGTGTTACAGCGGCAGATACTTTTATATCTCTTGCCAGATGGCAGCAGAGTGAACAGGCTGAGTCTGAGGTTGATGTCTTTTAGTCAGGCAGCCAGACAGTCGGCTAGCCGCTGGGTAGCTTCGCTTCATTTTACAGGTAGTATACCACACCAAGTTGTTTCTCTGCACAAGTTACTGTCCCCCTTAATCATTTACGCAGATGCACAGTAAGATTATAGAATAGTCTGTGTAAGTAGGGAGGCCCTGAGACACAAATCAATTCAGCATTCTGAATAATTAATTCAGCATTCTAAACTTTTTTCATATTTATAAATGATCATAAGGCCAGATTGAGGTCATTAGAGTCAGATTGGGCCCACGGACCAACAATTTATCAAGCCTGCTGTGTTGATATAAAGAAAGTCCATATATTCACATGAACTACACAGTTCTTCTTCAACATGCATATTTGTAGTTTGCCATGTGTGGGCGGTTTATATGATAGTGAAGTTTAAGCACATGAAAACTGGGTCAAAAAAGGTGGCGATCGATAAAATGAAAATTAATAAACAAACAAACAAGAACATGAGGGCCTGTGTGTCGTGCTTCTGCTAGTTGGAGTCTGAATTTAGGTTATTGCTTGAGGGGAACTAAGAAAGAGTCAGAAGAGATCCTCGACAGCACACAGGCACACACACACACTGGAGGTACAAACACGAATAAGACAACACACACTACAACACACTCCACACATCCAAAAAACACTCCCACCATAGAACGAAACAATGGCAATATGACTTACCTAATTAAAAGCTACGCTCAGCAAATTGGACAATGCAAATTGTGAGGACACGTTCGTCGTCCTGCACCCACTCCCCTCCGCTGCACTCCTCTCCTCCTGCTTTTGAAAGGCATCTCTGCGAATTTCAGTGCTGTGTAATTATGCCTTCGTTCTAAAGTAGACATTAGTGAAGACATCCCGCCACTCTTACAGGGATCCTATTAAGACAGGTAATTAAAGGCGGCGCAAAGGAAAATTGGCTAAGGAATGCATATTGAAAAGAGCCTCAAATATGGGCAATAAATCTCCTGCCTGTCTGTCTTTAGGGTGCTTTGTTTGAGTGTATTATTCAGCAGCCTCTTGTTGGCTGCGGCCTGAGAGAAACATATGCTGACAGGATGGGGGACAGAGAGGGTGGCCAAGTGGCGGCCATTTTGTAGGTGACCTACTTCTGTTTTAATGAATAGAGGAATGGGAGGATGTGAAGAGGGTTTGAGGGCTGCCTTGGCAAAGAAAGCCATGTGTCCTTGCTGTGCCTTCAGTAGATAGTGTGATACAAATATTATAAAGCCCTTGGTATCCCCAGGTGAGAGCAATGCTTTTAAATTACGCCGAGGCTGATTTATTCAATTCACACGTCAGCTACGGTAACAAAGGCATTCATCAGAAGCACCTGATTTGCATTCTGCACTGCGAGGGGGCTAAGTTTGCTTCCCCGTCACACCAAACGATGTTTATAACCCTAATCATATTATGGTATTCCGATGAACATTTTCATCACCTAACACCTTTTGAAAGCTCCATCGCTGAACCACTGATGAGTGCAGCCATCATCAATTGATTGGACATTCAAGTGGAAAAAAGCCCGGCTTGAAATCAAGGGCTCGGCGCAGCATGAATATTGACAATTCAGAGGTGACGTGGGATAGAGACAATGGAAGGCGAGGCATCGATACGATTGTAAATGGAAACAATCAATGTCACGTAACGTTCGGCAAAGAGGGGTCATGAGAGAAAGCACTCCGATGCACAATCCAGCTCAGATTGCTATTGAGGTATGTGTCAATCCAAGACCTGCAGCTATACACTCTTAGCAATAAGGGTTCCAAAAGGGTTCTCCCTGAAGGGCCGAGGTTCTGCCCAGAACCATTTTGCTTCTGAAGAACTATTTTTTGAAGAAAGGGGTTATCAAGGGTTCTTTGCAAGATTGGTCGGGTCCTTTAAATTTCATCTAAAGAACCCTTTTTAGAAAAGAGAGTTCTTCAAAGATTGTTGAAATCCTTGTCAAGGGTTCATCAAGGCTTCTTTGTATCACAAAATAAAAGGGTTCTCGGTAGAATACCCCGGGTGGGTTTCTAGAATAAAACTAACTTGGAATATGAAAATGTTCTTGGTAGAACCCGCTGGGTTGGGGTTTCCACATAAAAACCCTTGGGAATTCTAAAACGGTCATTGGAAGAATCCCCTGGGTGGATTTTTGTTAACACTCGTAGAGGGGAGAGGATTCTGGGTGGAGCCATTACACCATACAAGGGTTCTCTGTAGAACCTCTCATAGGGGGTTCTCGGTGTAACTTATTGTAAATGGTTCTAGGGATAACCCTTTATGCTGGGTTCTATATAGAACTCTCTGAAAGGGTCCCACGTGGAACAGAGAGGGGTCACCTTTGGGAATATGCCAAAGAATTCCTGATAGTTCTAGTTAGCACCTTTTTTCTAGGAGTGTAAACGGCTGAGAAAGGAACTGAAGAGCAGCAGCTCTGAATTGGAGCTGGATTGGATTCTTATTTGGAGTGGAGAGAACTTCTCTGAATCACCTTTAATATGGACAAATGACTCTCATTATCTTCTTCTCTATTGAATACCAGTTACTGGAGTGGGCCTTTAAAGGAAGGAAATCTGATCCAAGAGGGCTCTCCATCTCTCCCCTCCTTCTCCTTTCCCTCTCACTCCCTCCTTCACTGTCTGTTATACACAAGAGAGCACAGCCTGGAGAATACAGGGATGCACACTTCAATTTAGAAAGCATGAATAAACAATGGGGTTTCCATGTGCTGCAGAAATTTCCCCTGGCGGCGTTCACTCACACACTCGTATAGCCGATACACTTGCACACGTGTGGAACTCACGCTCGGTCTGCGGGACCTACATAGGCTCCGTGGAAGGGATACTGATCCAGATATTTGGGCTCATAAACACTGACATGATGTGAGATATCTGCACACACACAATATCTTAAATCAGTAACTTTCCCTTACAGAGATACTGTGACACATACAGGAAAATGAAAATAACACACACAAACACACACTCACTCTGTCGCACAGACTTTGGCAACCACACAGTTTTATGGGGGGTGATAGGGAGCACAAAATTACTTGCTCACAGCACAGTATAGTGTCACAGTGAAAACTGCTGTGAACACAAATTTGGATAATGGTCTTACGCACAAATACACACACGCATACACACACAGAGCAACACAAACAGCCTGAAAGTACGCCACTGCAGAGATCTTTGTTACAATCTATTTGAAGCAGACTTTCCTTAAGAGAGCACTGAGATGGAAACAAACTGTTCCTGCAATAAAGCCTCCCCTTGGTGCACAAATTAGGATAAGAGACTCAGCACGAGTTAGACGTCCCTGTTTGGAGCATGTGCATGTGTGTGCATGGGTGAGATAACAGTCTACTGTACTTCTGTGTGCATTCTTGAGAGAGTTTGTCGTGTGTGTGTGTTTGTATGTATGTGTGTGCCTCCTCTCGCCCCCCACCTCCACCCCCTCGGTCCTGGTCCCTTTAATTCTGTGAGCTAAGATAATGAGAATTTTATCTACAGCTCCTCTGAGGCGTGGGGCTCTGATTGAATGGGAGCAGAGTGTAACGGATGAGACGAGCGATAGCGGGCCGGCTAGGTTACACTCAGGCAGGCTAACGCACCGCCAGCGTGCTCTATGGGGAAACACGGATGGTGTGTTTGTGCCAGCGCTCAGGGAGGTAATGGAATGTGCTGTGTACCTGTGACAAAATGGGAGCCCCTTGGGTTGTGAAGGATGCCATGGCTGTGATAATAATAATATTCACTATGTGTCTGAAAATAGGACATGGTGCAACACTGCGCCATGCAGCTCTCAGCAGTGGCAGACCTCGGCCATGTTTATGATTATTCAAGCGGTAAACTGGTCAATAAGTAGAAAGAACTCGGGGTGTCACAATTTCAATTCTAAATTTGAAAATCGATTGAAAGAAGCTAAAGTGGAAAAGGATCGAAATCAAAACCAGGATGCAAGATTCTCCCAGTATTTTTTTCTCTCTACCCCAACCTTCATGTTGCATCTGATGCATGTCCATAGAAAAAAAAAAAAAAAAAACACTTCAAAGACAAAGCAGCGTAACTTACTGGTAGCCTGCAGCTGCATTTTTCACTGATGGAGTTAGAGATGTATCCAGTTCTTGATTGACCCTGGCTGTCCACAGTTGCTACGGTTATCTTGCAGCTAGCTCAGTGTTTCCAAGGGTAACATTTATCTGTGGTAAGTAGTGTTTCACTTAACTGCACCTACTTTTGCATAACTCAACATCGTGGTAACATTGCAAAAAAATTAATACGTTAAAAAAATATGGTGGCTATATCAGACTAAACACCATTTAGATTAAAAAATATATATATGTGAAAATGTAAATAACAGTTGTCAGGGCATAAAAACGATCTGTTGATCTTTAGAAATCAATACTCAGTATGCCATAGCAGTCAGTGCTGAAAAAAAAAAGTTTAAATCAAAAATTAAATCAAAGTGTGACCTTAAAATCCAAAGTCAACTTGGATAGTGGATTTTGAGACTCATGACACCCCTACTAAGAACTATGAATGTTCCTACCATGCCTAAATTTAAATGTAGACAAGTCGACTAGTCTAAAAGTGAGAAGTTTGCCAAGTGCGGCTAACGTTCTAACTCTCCCTGCAAGTTAACCTTCACATACCTGTGCTGAACGTGGTTACACATTGCCCTGGTCGAATGGTAATATGTCAGTTTATTCTGACACAGCCTGCATATAACTTTATTTTAGTTAGTTTAGATGTCATCTTTGTTTCACTTTCCGACTCGCTGCAACAACTGGGCATTAGTGTCCTCATGGTGGGTGGCTGCGTAACATCTTAAGTCGGATATACACTCATTTTGTCATTTTGGGCTGTCCCAGGCAAAAGATGACTAACGCAAAAGAAAAGTGGGGATATCTTTGGTCATAACTCCAAAACGGTGGTCCTATGTCACACTGTGAGCGAAGTTCAAAAATGGCCATTCTCACAGTTTTGTGACCAAGGATAGTCTGGGATAAAACTGACAGTGCCAGAAAGTTACAATAACAATCTCACAATGTGACTGCTGATACGACCTACTTCTACTAACCCAAACAACAGGAATGCAAGAGGAAATAACCAGCATGATATGATTCAGCATAAAAAGTCGCAATGAATGTATGTTTATGTATGCTCAAAAAATAATTGGCATCCCAGGCTGGGCTCTTTTCCCTCACCACAACATGTAAATGTGACACATAAATACCACTATTACAAGGGCTTGATGCTTGCACGCCACTATAATGGCGCAGATGAATGACAAAGCTAATGATTTGCTCTTGTATTTTGACTTGCGTTGTAGCCTATGATTTAGTGTCATCATTGTACAGTCTACATACATCAAACTTGCTATTGTACACAAGTTTATTACATCCATGTTGCACAATGTGGTTTGCAATAAATTTATAAGATTGCTGAAATCTGTAGGCGCCATTAGACGCAACACAGCCAGCATTGTAAATTAATAAAATATTAATAATTTGTTTAACCAACTAGTGTTTCTGGTGCTGACTGACGTGGGTGGCAACCAACACTAGCAATCGACTAGACAACTAATCACGCACATCCCTAGTAAGTACACAACGTCTTCATCTGAAGCCTTTTCTTGCAGTTTCCATGATTAATCATGTCCTCCTCGATGATCTCCTTAATGACACACCTGATAAGTCTGATGTCATATTCAGTTTTGCAGCCGGCAGACAGAGAGCCTTAAGGTAAAAAATTAATGAGATTAATCAAATTAATTAAATTGTATAACTTCTCCTCAATGTGGAATGTCGGCGCAGCCAGACCTGAAACAGTCTCTATCGCTCCATTTCATTTCTAGTGAAATTTTTATGGTCATATTCAACAGTTTTATGTCAAGGAAGCAGTAATCCTAAAATCATGTCTTGTTTAATTGGCCGCCATCACATTTTATCTGTGACCCAGAAAGAGATACTTAAACAGTAAATACATTTTAGTTGCTCATCTAATTGTGCAGAAGAGTGTGAGAGGCAATGCTTCAGCTAAAAATAAGCCAGTGTCTGCAAGGCAGGATGTAAATCACATGATTATGTAAATTAGGACGGTCTGTCTGAATTGTATGCTGGTAAAAACACACCTTTAACTTTCAGATTGGAAGTACTTGAATGTTATTTTACTTCTAAAGATGCTGAATATCAAGGTCTACCTGCAGCACATTTAATATAATAAGGCATCTATCAACAACAATTACTGTCTTTACAGTATCCTGGTTTTGAGTTTTATCCTGGTTTTGATCTTATTCAAGATATGATGTTCACATGAACATGAGACACCTGACTATATCCCTGTATACATAACTGTAAGAGTGATCAGGTTTCTGATTATCTGTGTGCAGTTATATCTTGATCTGTCACCATCTCGACCACTGTGCTCTGTACCAACAAAGAACGTTCAGACACCAGGATAACGTGATTAAGAGCTTTGGGCTGATGGCCATTACGATGGCTGACAGTCATCAACCACAGAGCCTTCTACCATTGTAACACTGTGATTAAAGTCCTTCTGTTTTTGAGTTAGTGTGTCTTCTCACAATGTCTTAGAGTTGTTGCTGAAGTTACATTTTTGACATGTGGGAGAGAAAATAAAAACAAGTTGTTGTTGCTGTTATGTTATTTCATTTTTGAAAACAACTGTGTTATAGACATGTGGTGCTGAGAAGAGCATTTTTTAAACCCAGCAACATCATAATCCATCATCATGTTTCACTGTGGACATCATCATATGCTATTTGGTAGACATTCCCAACCCAAGTGTTTACATGCTACATTATCCTGGTTTCTCGAGGTTAGAGCCCTGGACGAGCCAAAAACTCCAGCCCTAGCCTGTTGTCCACAGTTTTCCAGTCCAAGACAGACACCAATATCACTTTAAGCTGTTTGAAGGGGCAATCACATCGAGATGCACCAGTAAAACTGAATGGTTTGGTATGCCAGGCATGCACTCCTCTTTGTTGCATTTTCTGTCTGACGCGTTCTGTCTCTGATGCGCACTCCATCTAATACAAGCGAAGCGATGTGATCTAGCAGGAAATAAGTAAACAAACATTCACGGCCTATCTTTCTTGCACACTCACTTGACCCTGTCCCTGACTCCTGGTGACACATCAAGGTTTATCGAAACCAGGATAAGGCCTTCTCCAGGTTTCTGAAACCAAGATATGACATTTACATACCTGAACCTAACTTTCTACTCTAAAAACCTGACCACAACCACATGTAAATGCACTCAGTACATTCTGCAGCTCATATGTTGTTTTTAGGGGCAAACCGTGACTCAATTTTAATCTTTTTTCTTTCTCGAAAAGGTGACATTGTCCCCCGTGTGTTGAAAAAGTGACATGACCCTAAAGGCCATGATACCCATTCTAAGTCCATTATAGAACGACTAATCTTATTCAGTCTCATCCCCGTTCTCCCTGTCGTTGCTTCTCTTGTCTTCCTATGATAAGGATACCACGGGAAAAAAAAAAAAAAGTTTTGAAATCACTTCTTTGAGCTTCATGGCTCACTATCAAAGAAAGCCCAATCTGTAACCATCCTCTCACTTTCACGGCAGTACAGAAAAATCAGTCTCTCATAATGAAGCAGAAAAATGGGAAAATAGGTACAAACGCTTCACAGCCGACTTGTCTGGGTATAAACCTAATGCATCTTTGCTTTTGTCTGTTTTGTCAGCTTTTTGCTCTGTGGGGTGCTCGGTAATCATCAAATCCTCCAAAGTTTATTATTAACAAAAACACATCTCAGATTCATTACCTCCATTGCAAGGCTTGCACAACATTCCCTTTTCCTCATAACCAAGCTTTTCTTCAAATAACAAATCAGACGAAGAAGCCAATTTTCAAACACTTGGTAAAAAACCATGCTGGGAGATATTGACATGTGAGGCTAATGGTAAAAAGGAATAGTCTGATGCTTAGATGACAGAGCAATTGTTTGGCGGTGTTAAGTGAACAATGGCCACCTACCTCAGAGGAAAAACGTTCACCATCATACCAGAAATTACAAAACATTCATATGAGTAAAAATGAAGCATGTATGACTGTTAAAGTGGGAAAAGGGTAATGCATTAAAGGAATATTCATAGCTTAGGGCAAATGCCAACAAAGATACATCTCCAGATGAGATATGAGCAAGACCTACATTTGATTGACATAGACACATACCATCAATGCATTAAATATAGGCTACATAAAAGGTTTTTAGTGTTCCTTCTATTATACTAAATGCGTGTCACGTTATGTGTACATACAGTGAGCATATTGCTTTACCATTAAAGGCTGATATATGAGCCTTAAACACACATTAAATGATTGGCAGAGTCAACGCATTCCCAGGATATCCATTTGGAGGAATACCGGCATGACAATGAATATGGAAAAATGCTACAAATGCCGTAGTTACTGTACTGTATCTTAGAGGAAAGAAAGAAGATTATAGAAATTGGTTTCTGTGTTGTAAGATTGATGGTCTTAATCAACCTAGAATGTCTGAGTTCAGGAAGTGAATGAATAGGACTTGATAAAGTGGGAAAACTGAGCCCCAGCTGCTGCAATAAAACTGCTCAGTAGCCGAGAATAGACTATTATGGTATATAGGGGGATAATACTCTACAAGTAGTACATTGCGTGGTTATAACAGATGACACGGAGGCAAAGAACCACCCATTGTGGGTTCTGCATCAGTTTCACAAACTGGTTGGGAGTCGCAGGCATTTGAATCTCTGTGGATCGTTCACCTCTTGATGAAACATGAGAGTTTAGGAGGCAGCAGAAGCAAGTCTTTGTATCCACAGCTGTGTGTTGGACCTGGCTCAACTTTAGCCATAACGTAAGTAGAGATGTACCAATCCACATGTTCAGTTTTGACCAGATTCTGTGATCTACCCATACCCAAACTATGAACTCTTTGTGTTCAGACTAATTTTGTAATGTAGTTTGCTTGAATTATCTCTAAAAACAGGCGCTATCCAGGCGGAGTTTATGATAATACTGTGCAGCTGTGTCCTTGCTTGGTTTATTTCACGCACCCAGCGTCATCATCTGGGTCTGCCGTGCACTTTATGCTGAACACTAAGTCACACCTGGGTGTTTGCTGGTCCTGGTGGGAGCTTAGGGCTTCTATATGATCCTATAGAAAAGTCAAACTCTGGGTAAACCAAAAATTAAAAGTCTTTTAAAAACTCAGAAGTATAAAGTGGCTTTTAATTAGACCTTTGTTTGTTTTATGCTCTGTTAGTTTTTCTATTCCTAAAAATTGTATTCATTGTTTCTTGTATTGAGTTAATTTAAATTTGTAATTGCACCACATACTTTCTGTTTTTCTGTCTGCAAGGAACTTTAAGTGCACTGCAACTTTATGTAAGAGAATAATATACTGCATGTATTATTCTGTTTGTGAGTCTCTCTCTTGTACCAGTTGTATCATTTTTCTTATCATTCCTGTTATAACTGTGAATATTTTTATTATTCATGTTGTTATAATTATCATTTCTATTATTCATATTTTGGAGAATTTGGGATGAACTGATGTCTGATGCTGTTTGTAATAATTGTTGTGATTGTATCTATTGAGGAAAATCTCATTAAATATAATGACTTACTTTGTGATGTGAACATTACTCTTTACCTCACAATGTCAGACAAAAGATAAAATATTTGCCACCATGAAACTATACAGACTTGTAAAACCCTTCCTTTTAAGAATATAAAGCTCTGTGTAGTGTTTTGCCGACTGTTAAGCTTTCAAACACATGGATCTTTTACTCAAACTGTATTTGCTGGATCAAACTTAAAGGTCTCAAGAGTACCTCAAACAACGCACTCCCACCAACTCAACCCTTTGCTTTTTTTAAACACAGAGCTGTTCATAGTCTGAACGCCCACTAAGAGAGCAAACCCATCCACCCTAAAGACCATTCTGCATCAATAAATATAGCAAAGTAGTAGACCTATACATAGTCCACAGCAAAAAGGAAAATGCTGGTTTGAAGGAATGAAGAAGGCCACTCGTGTCAAAATAGAAGAACCGATCCTGAACAGGAGTGGAGGGCTGCAACACCACTTATCACAAACTTATTGCACTCTACCGTCATCTCTTCCCGGTGGTTTCACACCAATTCACACTTTAATTCATGTGACTCTGATGACTCTCACATGAACTGCCATGTGACATCAATAACTCACATGTGACCTCAAACAAAATGGCTGGGACTCACCGATTAGTCAGTGGAGATGACGAAGCCACTCGGAGTTGCACAAAACCTTTAAAACAAAACAGCAAGGTCAGTTACTTTTGAATTAGTACTTTTGAATACACAACATGAATGACAGAAGAAAAAAAAAATCACTGTATTTTGGGTTTTTATTAAGACAAAATCTGTCCATATGTTACTCCAGGCATTCAAAACTTTGTGTCTGGGATCTGAAACTGTCAAAAGCACTGCGACAGACCGACAAGAACAATAACTTCAGCTCCAACCCCAAGCACTTACAACATAGTGTGATGCTTGAGCACACGCCCCCATCCTGCTTTTTTTATCACTCTGAAGTGATTGACTTGATGAACACTGCCTCAGGACCTCTGGTGCAATGAGTTTCACTGTGCAGCAGTTTGCAACTGTGGAAGGCGAATACTCCAGTGGTTCTATCCAAGAACTAAACCAGGGTCAATACAAGGTCTGAATTAAGTGGCTGTAGGGATGCTGGTACGTCCTCCCATAAAGGATGACTGAATCAGTTGTTCCAGCAAATGCCCCAAAACGACATGTATTTACATTCAAATGTCAAAGCCCTCCAGCAGTTGGTCTAATTATAACAGGAGCAAAGGAGAAAGTAAGGTAACACTGTTATAGAGCGACAGTCCGCAGAGGGAGGACTTTGTAGAAGACAGGTGGGTCAGCAAAACATTAGATGGTAACCCAGGAGACTGGTTTTCATTTCTTGTTTTCAGCTGACAGTGTTTTCTTTTTTTAAAGCATGATCATGTTCCTTAAGCTATACAGTATATATTTTTATTTGCTGAGGGGAGTAATGTAAGAAGATAACATTCGGAGAAAAAGTGTGGTTTTGTTCATTAATTTGGAAACATTTTGCCGGGAAAAATTTAACCAATCTAAACATGGATTTTGTCATTATTCTGCTGCCATTACATTGTGCAATTAACATTTACTTCACACTGATTAGTGAAAGCAAAAAAGTTGTCTGTTTCCACTTTAATTCAGAGGACTTTTTGGGGATGCTTGAAGCACATTGATCATGGCAGGGTAGCTTTACAATGGTCTCCACTGAACTAAAGTCCAGTTATATTAAAAATGGTTAGTAATAGCTGTAATTTTAACTTATTTCTAGTTCACCCTTTATTCAGTTTTGTAAAACTGCCTCCATCTCTTTTGCTATCTCCATTTCTCTCAGAAACCTTTTAAAATCATTCGAGCAAGCCCAATCCATGTTGAGAAGGAGGAGACATGAGTAGGACTGCACATTAACTGGACAGTCAAAAGGCCTTGTTCCTGCACTGAAAGAATCCATGAGCCAAATAAGACAAGCTGTCCTTTTAGCTCTCCCACAGGGGAGAAAATGTTGCACTTTGTTTTCTCCCATATATCCCGTAGACTCTTATTGCACTTTCAGAATGAGCAGAACGAGCAGATTGAAGGGTTGATTAATCAAGCTTGGGTAGCGGGATGGTGGTGAGGGTTTTTATTGAGGAGT
Source organism: Lutjanus argentimaculatus (assembly GCA_034769285.1). Taxonomy (NCBI): domain Eukaryota; kingdom Metazoa; phylum Chordata; class Actinopteri; order Lutjaniformes; family Lutjanidae; genus Lutjanus; species Lutjanus argentimaculatus. Next base: position 287,046 of record JAWZSL010000029.1, on the reverse strand, counting down.
TTTTACAAGGTGGTGACTTCTTTTAAAACTTTGTCTCGCTCCTGGTAGCACCACTTTAACTAGATCATAGCATGTTTTTTTCTAAACCATTCTTTTTCGGGTCAGGAGTGCAGTACAACCGCGTTGTAAAAATACGCATGTAAGATAAAACCTTAACGCTAACCCCAGACACCAAATTCCTAATTGCTTCTTTGGTAATACTTTAAGACATAAAGCTTTATAAGTGGACTCTGAGGGATAATACTCAATGAGATGTGCTTTTAATAATGCATGACACAGAGGCAGGAAGCCCTTCAAAATACTGCCAGGTTTTTGGCAGACACAATGAACTAGACTCCTTTCTACCGTCTTTAAGCACACTCAGTCAAGAGAGAACAAACCCCAGACGTAGCTGACAATGTGAGTAACAATCAGTTATATTTTTATTATTTGGATTTGGTCCAGCAGAGATTATATTATTGCTAAGTATTACTATAGTATTCACCCATCAGTATCCAGAATTAGAAAAGAATACATTTGGACTAAATTATGTACAAAGTCTATTTTTTTCTGACCTCACACAAAAGGTCTGCGAGGCAATTTACAAGATATCTACAAATTAGAATTACGTTCCAAATGCAAATTCCCAAAGGTGTTTCCACACACGATTTATCAAATGTGTAAATCACAGATTGTAAAGTATGAATCTCACACACAGCTACAAATGATTAAGCTCAATAATTTGTCCACACAGCGGCAATGTGTTAATGCAATCTCTAGTTGTTAATTGTGTTAAATCATAATTAAGAAGACAATAGAGGAGCACATTTAACGTCGGCTCCATTGTTGTGAAAAGACTGTTATTTTTCACTAGAGAATCTGTATAATGAGCACTGCTGTGCAATAAATAATATTCAGACAGTGGTATTGTTCTGGCTTTCTGAAATCAAAGAAATCGAAATACCAAGCTTCATCTCTGACTGCGAGCACTAAATTGCATATCCATTATTGTCTCCCACAGCCTGTTAACCCCCCCCCCCCCCAAAAAAAAAAAAAAACAGCTGGGTTCATAGGAATATCAAAAAAATAATTGGTTTCAGGAAAGTTTTGTCATAAAAGAGACTACGAAAATGTATTTATATTGTACTGTATGTAGACCGGCCCTATTCAACTGACCCTTTAACAACCTCAATCCAGCCTTCTGATCATTTATAAATATGAAAAAGACAGTCATTACAACATTGTGGCCAAAGCACATTTTTGGTGGCCCAAATGTAAACTTATGTAAAAACAATACAGAAAAGACAATTTAATGCAACTTAAACAAGGATACAAGGTGATTTATTTATCATTTACAACAAGGTTGTATAATGAGATTTGATTAATTGACTGAAACTGGTTGAAGACAGAGCTAAACACAGCCTTCCTGACCTGTGCTACTTGTGTTGCCCACTTTTCCCATGAATTGTGATTGGTGTTTCTGATAAAAAAAATATCTAGACTTCTTGAGGAAAATGGCAGCACTGCAGAACATTATGTCCTTAGATGTGTCATTCTAGCCTCTTAAACTCCTGCTTCTATTAACTCTTAAAAAAAAATTATTAGTCCACCTTAGGGTTTCTATTTTTTTGTGTCAGTAGCTTGAGTAGGCTTAGTAAACCCATATTTCAGTAGCCCCAACCACCTGTCAGTAGCTAGCCGGTGATAAGTACTGTTTGCTGTTTTCATAGAATGAACTAAAAGAACTCGGGATGTTTGTGGAACTGTGGGGATAAAACTTGGTGGCTTCCGGGAGCCACCTACATGGTATATCCACCACAGGATAAATTTGTGGCCATGGTTGATGTCAAACCTTTATTAATAATTAATAACATTAAAAAAACACATTTATATAAACTATTCTAGTGGCACATTAGTGATGCAAAACATAATTCATGAAGCACAAAAAAAAAAAATAAACAAAGAGGATGATAAAACAATAAGGCTCTTGATGCTTTTGTCCTCTTGTTTTATTCAAATTGGTCAAATGGGGTGCAACTGCTGCCAATGACCGAACCAAATCGTGAGGAAACCTGAAGGCTCTGGAGAAATGCTACACAAAAGAAATGTTATCGGTTAATACATTTTTAATCAGTTAAATTCTTAATGCCAATTAATTGATAAATGATTAATCATTGGCATCTGTACTCGGTTAGCATAAAGATCTTTATTCTAATAAAAACTTCTAACTCAGGCTGTTTGAGCAGAGGGAATTTAAGAGTCAAACTGAATGAAGTATAAAGATATTAAATGGAACATTGTGTTTATTAAAACAACAAGCTACTTTTAATCTAGAACTAAAAGCTGCATTGTTTTTCTTGAACTTGTGTACCTAATATTTCTTTTCCAATTATGAAACTTTGTTAAAAAAATAAAAATAAAAAAATAAGTGCATCAGTGCCAAAAGGCCTGATGTACACTATATGCCTGTGTAGAGTGAGTGTTTGCATCCACACATGTGTGGCTTGACTCTCCAGCAGTATTTGGACAACATAACCACCCAGATGCCAGACTTTCTCTGAAGTGGATCGATGCAAATGGCTCGCTGTTGCAATCACAGATGCCACAAGCAAGGACAGACAGGCAGCCAACATCTCTCTCTCTCTCCTCCTCTCACACACTCTCTCAGTGGCACAAAATGATCTGCCACTCCGAACAAGAGTATGCGCTACAGGGCGGCCGCTGGCATCAATTTATCAGCACTGGGCTCATCCAGAATATTGTCTCTCCTTCTGGCAGGAAGCAAATCAAACAAACAAGAGGACAAATGGAGAGCAAGAAGGAAAAAGCGAAGGAAAGGAGAACAAAGAGGAAAAACAGTGGGACTTCTTTTGCCAACCTCTTCAATCAGGTGGAAGAACATATAGCGAAGTAAAGTGAAAGGCTCAAAAGAAAAAAAAAAAAAAAAAAGCCAGAGAATCATCACTTATGAGCAGCTGCAGAGATAGGCTCCTGACATCTGCATGCACCAAATCTCTCTCTCGCTGCATTCATCGCTCCTACCATGATTCCTCCTCCAACTCTGATTATCTCTCCACCTTCAATTTATCTCTCGCTCGCTTTGCCCTCTTCTTCCTCCATCTACACCGCCATTCTTCAAATTGGTTCCCTCTCTCTTGAGCCATTCTCCCTGATCACACCTCTATGGTCTCCTTTCCAGCTGTTACCTCCCTACTGCACAAAAAATAAATACCAGAATAAAGATCTGTGACGGTTGATATGCTGCATTTGTATATCCAAATGGTATTCACGTGGGATATTTTATATATTTTTGTTGACCTTTGATTTAGAAACATGTCGCTCTATCTGTGTTCCGAGCAGTTTTGAGATTATAAATGTACAATATCAAAGTCCTATCGAATTTGTGAATGGGATTTTTAGGAAGAGACCAAATTCAGATAGAACCTTCTAATCATTTTGTCCTTGGAATAATGAGGTCCTATTTTGTAAAAATGAAAAGATGCAATGATTTTCAAAGGAACAGTTCATTCATAATTTGTTTCAAACCCTAAAATTAGTCTACATGTATGATAAAGTTAAATTTAATGCTTATTTATTACACCATCAACCTGCCAGGCACTGCAGATGAAAACATTTACCTGATTGGATGTAGGTGATCATGTTAATGAATGTGCGTTGTCCCTTCTAAAATAAAATAAACATAAACTGATGCATTAGATTTTTATTTAGATAATTTTATTTTTTATGTTATATTTTGTGGTTTTTACACTGGAAACACTACCACTTAAAATCAGCAAAATATTAAAGTTCATTGTCGTAGCATTAATGTTGGCAGGCTAACGGGGCAGCTAGCTAACAATGACACTAAACTCCTCAGCAAGATCTAAAAAGACTAAACTTTCCTGGCATTTGCACTGCTGTCCTTTACACGATTATCAACTGCAAAAGTTTTCTATAAACATCACGTTATGTGACATTTTCTCATCTCTTCTCTGCTCCTTTTCTCACCCACAAGTTGACAAAGAAGTAAACTGACTGGTCCTCTCGTGTGCTTTTGAAGTGCTGATTGGCTCACAGTTAGAACCTTCCTGTCCTAACTTATTCTATCCTGTAGATAGAACTTCTTTGTTTTCTAAATAAAAATTGCATACAACTTAAAAAACACCTTACATTATGTTAACAAGTTGTAACAGAATAACTGAATAACTCAATTTTTGGCAACAATGTCATATAGAACCTTATAGTTGAAAGGGGACGATGTATTGCTTGGTGGTTTTATTGTTTCTTTTTTCATATGGGTCTCATTTCTCCTCCCCTCGCCTCGGTGTGCAGCGGTCTCGCCTGGCTGAGTCGGTGCCGGTGGCCTCGCAGACAGCTAGCTGTGCCCATTACCTTAAGCACGTCTGGCTGGTGTGAGCTAGATTAGAGGAGGAATGAATAAGGCTTCTTGACTGCGAGCACCCGGCCACCTACCTATAAATCACCTGCTAACTCCCCGCAGCCACCCAGCTCCCCACCCCTGTGTCAAAAGTCTCTGACCCAATCAGAATTTCACTGTTGTTCCCTCTTGCCCCTCCCTTTCTCCTTCCACGTTTTTCCTCCACTTTTTTCCTGCCTCCCTCCGTGCCTGCCTGCTATTCTCCTCCCTTGTCCACCACCTCAGTGTCCTGTCTCTTTCCTTATCTTTACTCCACTCTGCGAGCTGTACACCTTTCCATCACATTCTCTTTCTGTTGGTCTCTAGCAGCCTTTTCAGTTGTCTTCATCTGGCAGTTATCTTCCTTGTGCTCTCTTTCGCAATCGAGCACTTTAACTCGCTGTCTTCAGTGTTATTCCTTGTCTTTCTCCCACTCTACCTCCTACGTTCTGGTCCTCCTGCCGCTTCCTGTGGAGCGTGTAAAGGAACAAAGTCGGCAGTCTGGGTGGTGAAATCAGTTGTGCTTTGGGTGTGAGCAGCAACACCTGAGATGGGCCTAAGTTTGATGAGAAAATGGGCAGCAGTGTTTGCACTACACATCGGCCAGGTACGGAATGGCTGAATATTTTTATTATGGCAATTCGTTGACTGCATTCATTCCACACTGCCTATTACAATTGAAAAACATGTGATGAGCCCAAAACGGCTTAGGACTAAATACCTTGGTTCTAAATGGCTGTATTTGATGAGATTAGATTAAACTCTAATGATCCCTGTGGGGAAAATTGGGTCCTTACCGCAGAAAAGAATAGACACAGCGAGGAAATAAATAAACACAGAGCCAATAGATGGCATGAAAATATCTGGCTGAAAACTGACGCGAATGGAACATCCTATTCATAATATCAGCTTTAAAAGAGGGTTGATCATAAATGAAAAAATAAATAAATACAAAAAGCATCAGAATCAGACAAACGTGCCTATTACCTGATGTTGTCTCTCCAGCACTACCACTACCAGAAATACCATATTCACTATCTTGCCCACATTATGGCCAAATTAACAATGTGACTTGTAAGAGTGAGCAAGCTGCAGATGAAAATACTATATCATCCCACTAAAAAAAACTGCTGTTGGGTGGGTCAACGAGCAGAGTTTTAGTTGAAATTCAGACTAAAACTCTAGAAAAAAAAAAGTAGAATTGTTTGCCTCCGTTGCATCCATGTTTGTCCAGACTCATATAATTTATGTAGTGAAGACCTGGAAAGAGTTTGATAAAAGACTGTTTTCTTTCCACAGAGCAGAAGTCTGATAAGCTTTGACATTATGATGTCACAATGAAGCTGACCTTTGACCTTTTGGATATAAAATGTCACCACTGCATAATTTCTATCATAATTGGGGACTTTCGCCATGCCGTCAGGGCAACGCCGTTTGACGATACGTCACAATCTTCATGACATAGCATCGCCAAGGTCTTAAGGCCTTTCAGACCAGATTTGAGCTGGATATGGTCAGTGTGCTGGGAGCAGCACTTCACAGTGTATAACATGTCATTTCCTGTCGCCAGCAGGGGGCGCTATGACAAACACGGAATTTTGTCATGTAGCTGTTTTCAGGGCGGGACTATTACGAATCATGCGAAGTTTGGTGAGGAATGGACAATGTAGTCCAAAGTTATAGCGATTTCGTGTTTCATGGACGAAACATCAAACTTCGACGCCAAAAAGCCGATACGCCCTTCAACGATAGCACAATCTTTTAATAACTTTTGATCACAAAGCAGTGTAGATGGTAGCCAGAGATTTTGAAGTCATTATGATAAATCCTGTAGGAGGAGTTCGTTAAAATACAACACCTGGAAAACGCCAAAAATGACCAAGGAATTCAAAATGGCTGGCTTCCTGTTGGGTTTAGCCTATAGGGTCCCCCAGACTGTTTTTGTGCGTCTGGGCATGATCTACGTGTGTACCGATTTTCGTGCAAATCGGTGAAACGTGCGGGTAATGGCGGCGTTTAAAGGGCGTGGCCAAGTCATTTTGCCACGCCCACCAACCAAAACCACATGACACGTAAATTTTGACAAGACTGATGTGTGTGCCAAAATTGGTGAGTTTTTGAGTATGTTTAAGCCCCAAAAATGCAATTCATTTTTTGGGCAGTCTGAGCGAAAACAATAGGGCCTTGCACCTACGGTGCTCGGGCCCTAATAATTACATTAATCTCATAAATGTGCAATGACTAATCAACTAATGGCTTAAACAAATAACCACTGTTGGACTAAGAATTTCTAGGAAACACCTTGATTTATATTCTTCTTTGTTGACTTTTTGGCTCATAACTTGACAGACAGAAACAGGAGACTAAGGAATATCTGCAGCAGAAAACAGTAGCAGTAGAGTTGTACCTATAAAACCCTGCATGTAGAGTTGCATCCTAACTAGACTGGGACATTGTTAGCTAGTTGTCTACTTTTTCCTGCAAGTATCAAATGTCAGTGCATCTTCGAACAAGACAGGAATGTGAACTCATCCAACAGGCCAGAGTTCACTGGTTCAAATCTGGCTGCCAGGCAGCAGTGATGAGAATCTGCAGAGTAATTTGCAGTCTGGGCATTAGTTCCATTTTCAAATGGAATACCCGCTGCAGTTCATCCGTACACTCAGAGAACCCCACAGTCTTGTAATGAGGCGATAATGGAAAAGGAACTGGGTGAATCTCCCTCTCTTTTAACTTCTCCCTCACCACCCCCATTTGCTCACACACACACTCACACCACTAAACTGGATGCATGTGCACACACGTACAAAATTTTAATTGCCAAAGTTATAAAGTGCTTTTTCATTTCACCAACACCTGGGTGCTGGACTTATTGCATGCTGGCTGAGAAAGGAAAGTGACAGAGTAGAAGACAGAGAGCAGAAAGGTAAAAGATGGATGGATGAGGTGGTCTTGGAGGAAGATATAAATGGAAAGGCAGACAGTAGGAGAAAGAAAGACCCATCATCCAGTGCAGTTACTGCCCACAGAATGACAGCACAGTTTGTATGTGTTATTTGTGTCTGTGGCACACATGTGCGCACGTGTACAATTTGTTTGTGTCAGCAGGTGAATGAGCGACGAAAAAGCACAGCCTTCTCCATCTGCATGCGTCATCAATATCACTGCGGTGGACACAGCTAATTGCAGTATGTCACAGATAACAAATGCTTAGGTATGGCCATACATAAAGAGGTCTGACAACTGCATAACCAGAGTGAATGGACACCGCCACCGCCTTGGGAGCAATAGAGATGTGTTGTGATTATGTCACTGGTTAGTGATGAGGTGCTACCCACCTTCTTCAATTAGACACATCGCCGCCTGCTGGCTTTAACTGATGCAGGTGAAGGTCACTGACATTTGATTCAGGTGATGTGGCTGGGCTCCAGGGGTGTGCAATGTGGATTCTGTCTCTCTATATGTTGTTTTATATGCCGAGAGATAGAGTTCAGCTGTAAATTCAGTGTCTAGGTCAAATAATCATATTGACATTCCTGATATGTGGCATATTGTCTTATCATCCAACCTTACTGGGCTTCACATTTTGCATGAATACTCTGCAAGTGCACAGGTGCACAACTTTGTCTCTGATGGAAACACAGATGCAGGAAGGCAGGTGTTATCCAAACCTACAACCCCACAATCTGTCTGTGATGACATCTCTATTTCAGACAAGACAATCAGATAGAGAAAGGTGGAGATAAAATAGTTCAGTCACGATCAAGCATTCCCTCCACGGAGGTCGGCTGAATCCCGCAGAATGTGGAGAAGCTAAACTGTCCCAATCACGTTGATGTGGACTTAATGAGCGGCTTTAAATTCGTCTGCCAATCACACTGCCTTAAGACCCTGAATCCTCGGCCAGAAGGACTCTACCTGCGCATATCTGGGAGTAACTACATCAAAAGTTGATGGCGGAGGGGCCTGCATGTGGCTCATTGGTATGAGCATAGGGGTCTGTTCAGCTGCATTAAGCCCCAGCAAGTTCATTAAGCAGCATGAGAGGGGAAGGGCGAACAGCGGTGCAGATAGACTGCCTTGATCAATGTAGATGAATGTTCTGCACTGCTGCATGAGAGGCTACAGGGATAAAGTCTGAAGTGAATTAATGTATGTGCATTAAAGGTCTGCATGTAATGTGTATGTGTGGGTGTAAAGAGAGAGAAAGGGAAAGAACATGAGAACAGAAGTCAAGAGTATATGACTGTTTGTGCAGCAAGAAGGAACGGATGCAGACATACACTCTTAGAAAAAAAAGGTGCTAATTAGAACCATAAAGAGGAACCCATTTTGGTTCCTCTTAAGACCTTTCAGAGAGTTCTACCTAGAATCTAGAAACATCTATAAAGGGTTCCACCCTGAACCCATGTGAGAGGTTGTACAGAGAACTCTTCTACAGTGTGGTGTAATGGTTCCACCCAGAACCATCTCTGGGGGCTCTATTTCGAATCATTCCACTTTCTAAGGGTGCTAACAAGAATCGACCCAGGTGATTCTACAAAATCCCCTTTATAGAACTTCTCATAGGGGGTTCTTGATGAAACCTTCCACAGATGGTTTTGGATATGAATCTTTATGTTTGGTTCTAGATAGAACGTTTTGGAAGGGTTCCAAGCCAATCTTCCAACTTTGGTTCTGCCAGGAGCTAAACTGGCTTGTTCCTTATAGGAAACCCTAAGAACCCTTTGGTTCTTGGTTAAAGTTAGCCCTTTATTTCTAAGAGTGTAGAAATCACAAGGGATGCACAGACACAGATACCACCATTCGGGTATCAGTCCGATACCGTCCTCACATACTCGTACTTGTACCTGTACTCATAAAACTACTCCGATACCCCACACCCGATACCACATAACGAAAAATAGCCACTCGACACAGGCAAACATCCAAAGGTTCAACACGAGGTAGAGTTCAAGAAGTTTGCTAATGCTTATTCTCTTTTTTTAGTCGCATCATCATTGTTAGTGAAAGACTCACCGTTCTCAACATCATCCACTAATGACCACAGAAAGTTTGGCAACTGTCCATAAAATTCCATGTAAGTCCATGTAAAACTGAAACAACCCCACAGAGTGCGCCTGTCTGACCGCAGCCAGCTGCTGTCCAATAATTCCCGGAGGCGTAAACTAGTTGAACACCTTGGCTAATTAATCCAAAGACGAAGAAAAAAAAACACTGCTACCACCAGTCTGTAACTATCTTTTCTCAGTAATAAGCTGCAACAGCTCCTCTCTGTGTACTCTTCTTCTCTTATTCATCCTGTTATTCTTCACCAAAACAGCCTGACAGCACTAGTACACCCAACTTCACTCACTTCACTTTGGGGTTCACAGCAGGGTAAACAAAACTGTTGCACACATGGCACCTGCACTCATACCTGTCCCCCCTAAACAATGACAGGCAGGAACTAATTACCTCTTGGAGAAGCAACTTAAATACTAGACATGTAAATGTTAATTAAAATACTAATTAAAGTGCTGTAAATGATAATGAAATAATTATCATATGTAACACCATTTGTAACAGTAAACTTAATACTGCAAGTCCAAAATATTGTGTAATTATTATAACGAAATATATCATGCTGTAACTTAAGATTCCTTGGGGTAAAGTATTCGTTCGATTCAACGCACAACTTAATAAGAAACACAAAATTAGTAAAGTGAACTTATTACAAATAACCCAAAAATGTGATGTGTGCAGTAACCATGGTTACACTAGCGGCAGGAAATAGCAACAACAGTTTGTTACATTTCAGGAACATTCAGGAACATCTGATGAAAATAAAACATGTTTTTAAAGTTACTGTAAGAACCATAATGGCATTATTAAGTACTCGTATCGGTACTTAGTATCGGAAAGTACACAAATGTAAGTACTTGTAATCTGAAAAAAGTTGTATTGGTGTTCCCTAGAAATCACCCAGGATGTACTATGAAGAATCCTATATTCAAGGGGTTTCAAGTATTATTATTATTAGGGTTTCACATATAACCTACTTGTGTTCTGAGGGTTCTACAAGGAACAATATTATGTTCTACATATGAGACAAAAAAAAAATCATCACCTATCAGTTTAACAATCTATGTAATAATTCCAATGTTTACGCTGAAAAAACAACTTTTAACACCCAAGCTTTCAACAGACCCTGAAGAACTGTTTCTTTCAAAAAGGTTTTTTGGATGAAAAATGTTTTTTATGCAACCCCCAACCCTCGATGAACCATTTTCTTCAAGCAAGTGGTTCGGTTAGAAACTCAATCCTACAGGAAGAACCTTTATTTCTGAGAGTGCAGAAAGTATATATCTCAAAGCTATCTGTGAAAATAAAAAGAAAAGCAATTTCAATCAGTAAAAATGACAAGCTAGAAGACATAACATATGTCCCCTTAAAGTAAATGTACTATTTTCCATTCTTCCAGGCTGCACTCTCTGTTATGATGGCTATCAATTTGTGTTTTTTGGACTGCCGCCTGAGATGTCGGGCAGGTACTGTTCTCGCATCTGATAAGCAAAGTTCCACAAACAGCCAGAAAACACAATAGAGATAGCAAACTGCAGACACAACCTGACGCCTCTTCATCATCCAGACGGCAATGACAGGTGCTGTGATGATATGTGGGGAGGAACTTCACTCATTTTAGTAGAAAGTCAGACACAGAAAGGGAGAGGGAGGAGGGAAAAAAAAAAACACCTGTTCTGTCTGTCTCCCAGCCTGCCTGACTATGTCCCAAGGCGCTATCGTCTCCCTAAATAAGAACACCTTGGAAAATGAAGGAGGGTGCTGGGGGAGCAGGGACGCTGCGAGGAGAAAAGAAATGTATCTGAAAGAGTCTATTGTTTCAGAGAGAAAGCGGCTTCACCAAATTGAAATGTGTACACAAAACACCGGAGAGAGAGAATGTGTGTGTGTGTGGGGAAAGACTCACAAAAGGAAAAGGAGGAAGTGAAGGAGGCCTATCCGTCTTTAATATACTTGATTTGTGCTGGAAAATCTCAAAGACAGATGCTCGAATATCGTTTGAATGCATTTGGGTGCTGACTGGCCTGGCAGGCGAGCGGGCTGGCACTTGTTGCTGGCCAAGCAAGCAGCGTCCCCGGTCCTGATCGTTACGTTGTTTCATTCCGCTCTGTCAGCGTGCTCAGTCGTCAATCTGTTATGTTCTTTTGTTTTATTGCATCTTTTTTTTTTTAACAACACTATATTTTTGTTTGTCTGTTAGCTTTCTCACCCCTGAGGTAAAATGTGCTTAAGGAAGCAGTATTGGGATGTTGAGATTAATATATGTGTAGCTGGCTGAGTCTACCAGTTGTCTTTGCAAGAGTAATAGAACAATTCCGTTAGGACAAAGACAAGATGACAGCGTGTGGAAGAGGAAACATCTTCAGAGAGAATGATAGATCACAATGCACATGAATAATGACACACTGAGAATCAACCACGCACTTTTTAAAAAAAAATCAAATAATAATATATTTTCTTCAAAAGGCTGAGCTGAATGGGGCAAATTGATACCGATAACACTTTATTTAAAAGGGATGTGCTTAAGACTATCATTACACTGTCATAACCATGTCATGACACCTGTCATGAACATGAAGGATGCAAAGTTGACATTGTTTAAGCTGCCTTTGTTATGACAACTTGGCATTATCAAGCCCATAATTTCATTGTTATGACAACTTGACAGTGACCAAGCCAAAAATGCCTTTCTCATGACAACTTAACATTATTACAAACTTAAAGTATTAGTTTTATGTTTTAACATTACATTAAACTGTCATATGAGGTTGGTTTTTGACACGGGCCCTTATGAGACCATTATAAGTGTTTCATTTCTGTATTCCCTGTCAAACTGGCCACCATCTGTGTCATAAACTGTGTTCGGTTCCAGTCCAGGCAGGTTCTTCAGTCTTTATACAAGAACAAATGATACCACTTCAGGTGAAGTCCAGGAAATATATTTATGACAGTGTTACAAAGACATCTGACAGTGTAATAAAACTTAATTACATCTTTATGACAAATCCAAAATATACTGCTTTTCTTGAGGTCAAGGAAAACATTCATGATACACTGGTCTCATGACAGCCAGTGTCAAAACTTGCCATAACAAGGTCATTATTGTCTTCATTAATATCAAGGTGTCATAACAAAGACATCTCAAACAACTCTGCATTAAAATTTTAATTGAATGACACTTATTGACAACAGATATAAACAGTCATAAAGTTCCTTTCATGTTCATGATAGGTGTCATGACATGGTTATGGCAGTGTAATGACAGTCTAATGCACACCCCTTCAAATGAAGTGCTACTCTGATGACTAAAGTAAGGACAACTGAGAAGCCAGTGAGTAACTGAGTGCACAAACAGATCTGAAAGTTGCCAGTAACACATACAGTGCAACAAACAAAAGCCTCGTCATAGATCTCGGCTTCGATTGTAAGAAATAATCCGTGGGTTTGACTGGCAGAACTTTTGAAGTCTTTCCCTCGAGGCTTCAATACTGTTTTAGATGGCTGAGAATGCGATTCATTTGGCAGTGACTTAATTGTTTCATATTTGATTGTCAAATCAATAAACAGTGGGAGTTTATGAGGGTGCAGCCTTCGTGAAGTCGTTGGTAACTTTAAGTTTGCTGGTCCGCGAACAACAATGCTGAGCATTTGACAGCAGGGAGAATACTACAAACAAAAACATCTGCTATTATTCAATTCCCAGTTGTGGCATATCTTGACCTGATGAAAGAGAAATGAATAAATCATGCTCCATTAAATGTCATTAGGCCTGTTAGCAAAATCTAATTCTACTAAAGTTCAGCGCCGGTTTACAAATTGAATGTAATTGCCCAGAATGCAAATGGGCTGTTGTTTGTGTGAATGTGAGACCAAGCGAGAGAAGAGTGCGAGAGAGAGAGAGAGAGAGAGAGAGAGAAAGAAAAACAAAATGTGCGAGTGTAGGAAAACCTTTAAGCGGCAGCATAATGGGCGACACTTACTCCTCGCAGTTTTCATTCAGAAGTCTGAGGGGCTACAACGCCGGGGAATTGTCGATTGTCAAGGCTTTAAAAACTGATAGTTTCATTTGAGGAGAAAAAGAGGAGAGATGGGGGAAATGTAATTACCCAGCGAGAGCTGTGTGGGAGTTTTACTGTTTGATAATTATCCCTTAAAGGCACGCTAAACTTTTCCTTAGCTATCTGTTTAAAACTCCACAGAGACATAGAAGTAGGAGAGAGGTCGCACGGCTCCAGGAGGGAACAGGGGAAAGAAAGAGATGAGACAAATGTGAAGGAGAGTAAGGATCAGATAAGTGCAAACTTGTTGGGCAGCTGAGAATACGAATGCAAGAGAAGTACAATAGGAAATGAAACAATACATCACACAGCAGCACATCTTAGCGGACGAGTTATTGCCTTGCTAAGTCACAAAAATGTATCGACTTGTAATGGGTTCCATAAAAGTAAATGTTGGATTTTTGTGGAAACTGTCGGTCTTTTTTGGGGGATGAGGCATCAAAGCATGCAACATTTTGGTAATGGATGACTGAAATATTTGATAGACCACTTTTCATTTTCCCCAGCTCTCGTTACCATGCCATCTGTCTCTTTTATAGATACACAAGCACGCACGCACATGCACACCATGCACAGATACTGTATTTACTGCAGCTCTGCCTTTGCTCCACACCCACAAACATGAGTGCGAGCGGACACATAATAGATATGCATTTACAACATTACTGCCCTGTCCATAAAATTTTCCAGTATGAACTATAATTTGAAAGCCTGACCTTATGACACAGTGGAGAATAAAAATACATTTGACAAAAGGATAAACATTCAAATCCAAATGAAAACAAATATGGAGGAAAAAGTCAGAAGGAGTCAGGTCTGTTTACACCAGGCTCTCCCTGACTTTTCAGTGCACTGCCCTCCTCCCAAAGTCAAACTGGAAACTTTCCAAAAACCTCTGAAAACACGACCTGAATATTTTTTAGCTATAAAAAAAACAAAAAAAAAAAAACAACTTCGGTTGACTGTATGACAGAGAGATAAGTGCAAACATCTATGATAGGCACAAGGTTGCTCTTCATGGGCTTAAAGGAATGTCACATTAACCTAGAGGAACTAGTTTCATGTCACACCAAAGCTTTTCATCACACTTGAAGCTGTTTCCACCTCTTCTCGAATTCAGTAAGCTCCCAAAATAAGCTAAATAAGAATTGCCTTGATTTGTTACAGCTGGCATCGTCAGATCTTAGTCCTGGTAATGCGCACTTATCTCAGGGGTGTAGTTCAAGCCCCGTGTAAACCCACGTTGCCTCCCTTGTGCACAGAGTCATCAGCTTAACTTCTTTATCAGCCGCATTAATCTTGGTGATACACTCTTTCTAATTAATGGTGGATTGCCCGGTGCCATAAATATGAGTGGAGGTGGGTGAGGGAGACTCCCTGAACTGGTGCACTCAAATACACAAATACTGACATGCAGAAACACACACATCCAATGTTTCAATACACTGTGGGTTTACACAATAGTGTTGTCAGAATACCAACATTTTGACTTTGATGCCAGTGCCAGTTTTAGTATCACAATACTGAATGGAAAATAATACTGGTTTGATACTCAGTACCTGATAGATAAGAAACAGAATGTCATGGTTTTAGGTTTAAAGCTTACTTGTTTCCTGTTTTATTTTAAAATTCTTGTCTTTCATCTTGTTTCTGCAGTTTTACTTCCTGTGTCTGTCTTTTTCCTACCCTTTTGATTTCTGATTTATCTTACCTGTCCCTGATTAGTTCTTTGTGTATTTAGCCCTGGTGTTTTCATTGTCTCAGTGTCAGATCCTCTATGTTTCCATGTCAAACATCCTAGCATTTCCTTTTGTACCTTTTTGGACTGCTTGCCTTGGTTTTGGACACAGCTTGGATTATTGGTTCTTGGACTGCCAGCCTGCCTTTTATCGATTTACTTGCTTTTTACTGTTTAGACCTGAGCCATCCCCTGTAAGTAATTTGTATTTTAAGCTAGAATCAAATCATTTTAACTGCACTAGTCTACCTCTGTCAGCATTGTGGGTTCATCTTCTTGTTTTGGTTACTTTGCTTGACACAACAGGACACAGAATAAGCAGTTGCAAAACCATGAGACCTACCAAGTGTACAAAATACATTTTCTTTAAATATTTAACTGTAATTTCATACAAATGAGGGCAAATTGCTAATCTTTTGGGCTTTTCATGCTGCACTTACAGTAGCCCCAGGCTAAAAGGCTTTTCACACTGCACTTAGTCTTAGCCTGAGGGAGCTTTCACACTGCCACAATCCTGGAACATTCAGGTGGGGCTGTTAGTCCCAGGCTAAGAGAGCTGTTAGCCCCAGGCTAAGAAAGCTTTCCCACTGGCACATTCCAAAGTGGTCTACCCCAACTCTAGCCTAGGGCTTCCTGGACCTGCTCCAGAGCTTGTGGGGTTATCCCCTGAAAATCCCGGGAAACCCTGGGCCAAAAGGTGCCAGTGTGAAATGGGGCTAAACGATTAAAAGCTAGTTATGGAACATTATAAAATGTTCACATCAGTTGATGTACCAACTGACATTTAACCCTGGGTTAGTAGAAGTGCAGTGTGAACAGCCCTGGGCTTAGCTTAACCTTGGGTTTAAAATGTGTGTGAAAGAGGTCTTAGTTATCCTAGGCTCAACTCTTAAGAATATGCAGAATGAAAAGGCCTATAGTTATATTTATTGGGTCAAATGTTAATATTTAGTTAATATTTTAGACTTGCCCTGGTCAATGCCCATGTATTATTCTGCGACTACCTCCAAAATGAATAATAAAATTTCCAGGTAGCACTCAACAGTCTGGGTGTGCCCCTTACACTGGCCACTCTGTCTGACACTATAGAGCTATTGTAGTATGGAAGTGACATGAAGCTAGAGCTAGTAGCCCTATGCTATTTAGCTATTAATCGAAGCACCAAAACAAGACCCTGAAATAACTGTAGCTTAATATAGTGTCGAAAATACTCAACTCGAATTGCAGGGCTTTGCACAATGTTGTGTGAGGAGGGCTGGGCGAAGTAGCAGCATGGAGCTGCCACTCGCCCACAGACAGCTGCTGAGCTCCAGGGAGTTCTGGAGGAGAGAGTCTGATTCTGTTCTGATCTGATGTAATATTACTTTACTTTATGAATGTAAAGAGAAGAGAGGGGGAAAAGAGACAGAAATAGCAGAAAGACCCAGAGTCTCTTCAGCACGGAGTTCAGTTGGGGGCTGAACTGAACACAAACACGCACCCTTGGTGCCTGCATGAAGGAAAATTTTACTCCACTTTCTGTGTGAACTGACCTACAACAAGTATTGAACATTTAGAAATTCAAATACTAAACTGTTTTTAACAAAAGTATGGGAAAAAGTACCTACATTTCAGAATACCATGCCACACTAATACGCAAAGCTACATAAAGAATGACTGAATAATAATCACTTTTTATAATTCTCCAATATAAGGCTATAGGAGACAGAGTTTAGTTCCAGTTTAGTTTCAACCACAGGCCTGAAAATGAGATCTGAGAAGCTATGCATCTGTGCATTATGCGAATATCTGTGAATGTGCTATTGTCAGTGTTACTCTGTGTGTGCGTCTCCATTTGCTTGCAGGATGCTGTTCTATTTCGCCAGAGAGCCAATTAGTGTCTCTCAGTTTGACACCCGTCTCATCAGGACCAGCATGCTCATACATGTTAATTGTGGTCTTTTAACGGCCACAGAGGTTTGGCTGCCTCATTACGGCAAGAACATGCGACTAACAACCAAGGGGCTGATTTGGCAAAATCTCAGAGCCACTGACCCACCCCTTTGTCACCATTTCTCAGTCACTCCTACTCTTTCAATCCTTCCCTCCCTCCTTCCTGCCCAGAGTTAGTGGGCAACGCCCATAAGGAATGACCTTCCAGTGAAAGCTGATCAATCTTAATGAAAAAAGTGAGGAAGCCACCACTTAGAAAACAAATGCATTCAGGTCATCTGGGAAGAGACAATCCAAAGCAGCAGCTAGGAAGTGTTTAATATATTCTGCAACAAAACACTTCTGTTACATTGCCACATCTTGGAGATCTTAGGAAGAAAACAACAGATGAGCGTGATCAAGCTGTGCTGATAGCTATGCCCCATATTGGCAGGAAAGACGTGCAACATCAGCAAAATAGAGAGAGCAGAGAGGCACAAGGGAGAAAATATGTTGGGGAAGCAGAGGCAACAATGGCAGACTTTAATAAAAGGGACAAACAAATTGTAAAAAAAAAAAAAAAGGAAAGCGCATATGTGGACGTTGGCAGGAAGAAAAGGAAGACAAGTGATAAAAAGGAGATATCCTGAAGGGATGAGAGATGAGTACAAAGCAAAAGATTAAAAAAGTTTGCAAATGTATGTAAATGTAGAACTCAGAAAAGGAGGTAAAGGCATAAAGAGCAAAGAGTTTTCAGAGTTCAAATGAGATGAAATAAAGTTTCAAAAAAGGAAAAGCTGAAATCTTTAGTGAGATAATTTTCTTGACCAGACATTTTAAAAATTTTCATGTTGCTGTCTTATTTAAAAAAAAAAAAAAAAAAAGGTAGAACAAAATTGTACCATTTGGAATCCAAAAGCTAGCTGCCTACTTGCCTATGGCAATGTGTGAATATTACATGCCTGCCATTAAAGTCGATCCAAGAATGGAGTTAGAGTTTTTTTTTTGTTTTTTTTTTTGTTGTAACAATTTTCACACAATGTAGCAATAAAGGCTGGTATATTGTCCTCAATCGCTACTGAGAAAAGTGTGTAGAAACTGACTTGTGAGTCTAAATCATCATCACATTTAAATGCGTTCCCCCACTTTTGCTCTCCATACAGACTGTTTACCTGCATGCAACCAAAGCCCGTACCAACTTGACCGGTCAGGACTACTCAGACTACAAATGGACAATCAGAATATGTCCAAAATCTTGTCCCTTGCCAACAGATTTTGAATTCATATGCAGATCTCTTTATAGAGATTAGAGCTACAAAAACTGAACTGGACAGGACTGAAAGCTATGATATGTAGTGTAACATTTCCACATTAAATTGTCTAAAACTATGTTATATAGTTTGTTGAGTTGGGTAATTTGATTATTCCAAATGTTTGCAACAATAGTCAAATCCTTACTTTATTAAAGGTAACACGCCTTTCCAACTAAAGTTAATTCTCATGTTTAATCTAAGGCTGCAATGTCTATGAAATGTCAGAAAATGTTTTTTTCAAATTCCAAGTTGATGTCTTTAAATAGTTAGTTCTAGGGTGAACTCGCTGTAAAAGAAATGTCCAAACCTGAGGTGGCTTTCTGCCAATTTATGAAGTAAAGACTTGATAAGATAATCAAAATGAATTAATGAACACACAGAAAATGCAAACAGCAATCAGACTAATCTAAATCGAACATAATTAAAAGTTTCCAATGGGAAAGCAGCTTCAGTCTGACCTGGACAAAATAATCCTCCTTTTTCAGATGAGAGGACCAAGGTCTCAGACTTGCAGGGGCTAGTTCTAATGCTGACTGCATCACACTCAAGCTGTAAACCACTCCAGTGAATACTGGAGGTGACGATCTGACAAAGCCAGAAGGACAACATCATCAGCAAACAACAAAGATGCAACCTTAATGTCATCCAACTGGACACTGTCCAGACCTCTGCAAAATTTTGATATCCTGTGCATAAATATCCCAAACATAAAAGGTGACAAGGGGCACACCCTCGTTGGAATGCAGCGCCCACAGTTGATGTGCTTGACTTAATGCCAGATGCAGCTTTTGCTCAGAGTGTACAGCCAACAAATGGCTCATAACAGCAATACCTGCTTCATCTCCTCAGGGGCCGTGGTCATAAGACACAAAATTCATGTAGACTCATTTCCCATGATATCGCATGAGGTGAGAGGAAAAAGGTTCCTTAGCAGAATCAGGTTTTTTTTCACTTGTTTGACAATAAAAACGTGATTTGAGGACTAAATTGGATGGAAAATGAACTTTTAGAATGATTGTGAAGGGATAACTGATGGGACATTCAATTATGGCCACTAAAGGAGAGGAAGGGGGGAAGGAAAGAGAAACATGGAGGGAGAGAGAAAGTCCTAGAGCACTGAGGGGAAGGTCAGTGAAATGCAGGCAGATGTTAGGAGATGTCCCAGACGTATTCTCTCTTTGCTGCAGTGTGTGATTCTCTCACACCAAGCAGAGAGGGGGAGAGGAAGCACAACAATAATAGACGCAAACAAGAAATACTCAGATGGAGGCAGAGCTCAGCTACCAATGAAGTGCATGTTTTTTATGTTAATTTGGCTTGCGGATGTAAACACATTTGCATACATGTTTATATATATGGGCTCAAACATGGCTTATTCACACAAACACAGACACAAAAAGCTGTCGCATTTGCATTACATTATCTTTGTGTCATTGCTCAATTTGCTGTATTCCTGCCCAAGTCAAGGGACTTTGCATGGATTGCATGAAGCCATTTGTTGCTGTATCCTTTCACTCTGCTGCTTATAATACAGAACGCGTCTCTCACTGCCTCCAGACTGCCACAGCAACCTGCACACACACACACACACCTGCAATAGCTATGTCAGTCCACCCAAGGACACTCAGCATGTCAGCTCTGATTAAGCCTGCACTCAGCCTGTAGAATAGAGTTCCTGGGTGGGTGGGTGGGTGGCGTGGGGAAGAAGCGACTTGTGTCCAGTAATAAATCGCTGCAGGCAGCCGGGCTCTTCAGAGCCGTGGCCCGGCCGACCCCCAACAGATGCCGGCTGGTTTGGCCTGCCAGTTGCATCCCGGCCTGTGGGCCAGCACCATCATGAGCGATGGCTGTGGTCCAAAGCGGGGGTCTGCCGCCACAGGCGCAGGTGTAGACATCGTTAACATCCAATAAGAAGAGAGCGAAGCCCTGCGGGTGGGGCAAAGTGATATTGATGGAGGCTCGTCTGCAGTTGCCTGGTTCACTGAACAAATATGAGAATAAATATGGCCTTTTGCATGGCATGCTCCTTTCATTAATATTAAACAACAGCCTCAATGGTGCACAAGAGTGTCCATTAACAGCGGTCACTACGTTTTGACAACCTCCGTCTGTTTGTGGTTTTATTTGTGGCTGTTGTTGACTGCTTTACTACTCTCCCTGTCCTCTTTCCAGTGACGTAGCCTGTATATTCAAAGCATCATCCAATATAGTCTTCTCCTGCCAAGTCAGCAAAGTCAATTATGTTTGTTGTTTGTTTGGAAGTTGGAAGATTATGTGACCATTTGCCAAGCTGGAGACATGATCAGCTGCAAATTAATCCTGTGAGGATTCATATTGTTTTGGCACGCACTTTTTCCTCCTCATTGTGCTGGTAATGCCAGGAAATTGAGTAGTGGTGTGAAAAACAAGAGCATCTGAGACAAAACAGCCAAGGATAAACAAGGCTGGATATGAACTAAATGATTTGGTGGCTGGCCAGTTACCCATCCATGAATTAGCTTTTCTAGGCATCTAACCTTGCCCAACGTCGACCTAATTCTACAAATGCAGTCTCTTCCTTGTGTTTAAATAATCCTCACATCAAATGTTCTAGTCAGACATAAATCCTCCCCATGCTGCTGCCCAGTTTCCCCAGAAAGGCCAAACCCCGTGATTGTAGGCGCCGTCAGGCCTGTGACAGCCAAGCTGGGTGCCTCAGGGGTTAAAGCTGCAGTTTCCTGGAATTCATTCGAGCTCTGAGAAATTACATCCGGGGGGTTCAGGTTTTCAGGTCAGCAATGATGCTGTGTCCGGAAGCAAAACACCCCCAGTCGAGTTGTGTCTGAACAAGATCTTGGCATGAACCAAGCGAGCGGAAGTGGATCTTTTCTCCTCGGGGCAGAACATTGACTTCCCTGCAGATTTTCCTGAATCACCACGATGATCCACACCAGCTGTCTGTCTGTGCCTCAACAGAAGCCTCCTGTGGTGCTCAGGAGTCTCTTCCATGAGCTGTTTGAGTCCATTGAGGGGATTTCCCATAATCTGCTGTGTTTGAAGATAGCATTGTTGCTGCCACTGACTTCAGTTCAATGGGTGAGTGATTTAGGTGCCCTGTTGGTCTGCTCACACTGTCTGCGGGTTTTAGAGCCAAAGTGGTGAAATGCTTCAGCTAAACCCCTTGTTTGTACAGTACATAAGAACATCCCATTTTCTTTTTCTTCCTTGTGTGCCAAGGTCTTGGAGTTTCTTTTCTTCTACAGACAGCTTTGCTTGGATTTAGAATTGTTGTAATCTTGGCCTGTAAAGCCCAAAGTGACCTTGTAATATTGGGCAAAACAAAAAAAAAAAAACTTGACTTTTAGGGTCCAGAATGATGCAGTACAATGATTTTTCTTTATCTTTGCCTCATGTGGGGTAGACAGTGGGGGGTCTGGATTGCTTGTGTCTGGTGTGTGCCCTGGCATGTACAATCGTTTCGAGATGCTCACAGCAGGTGTATGATTATGGGCTCATAGCAACAACAAGTACTTGGTCATTGGCTGTGTTAAGGCATTCCGTGCACCTATGAGTCAGCAGGCTTAATCATCCAGGTGCCACTCCAGTACAATCCACCGACAGCAGCAGATCAGAATAAGGTTGTATGTTATTTCACTCTGTTTCCCACCTGTGGCTATGTTGGTAGGAGGCTGTGGGTGGAGGACGCTTGAAGCGCTCAACAATTTCCTAACACTGAGCCTGGTGGTTACAAGAAAATATTGTTGCCTCCGTGCTACAGTCAGCTCGGGTGGAGTGTAGAGGTCATTTCAAGTGCAGAGGGGTTGAAGGCAGTAGGAATTTTTAAAATGTTTTTCCGAGTGGGGGCAGTTTTACTCATCTGCAACTAGCTATATAGTTTAGATTATCAATACACAGCACAGTAAGGCCACTGATATTCCCGCACCATGGTCTGGGCCATTCTACAAACCTCAGTCAGATATAAGATCAATGAGTCAGGCAGCCTAGACTAAGTATCATTCCCAAAGGTCACTTAAATAAAGGGGAGTGTGTAAGTAAATGGGCAAGCTTTGGGAAGCCCTCGCCTTTCTTTGGTGGAAACAGGAAAATTCATCATGATGGATATTGTATTTGAATAAATATTTAAAAAATAATCTTATAAACAGCACTGACAAAGATGTAAGTGGCAATGACATGACATGACTATCAAATGTCTGTTTGAGGTCAAGTAACTTATTACTGATCCTTGGAAATAACCGCACCTTGCACGGAACTAACTTTCCTGGTGTTTCCTCCATCCCGGACACAACGGACGAGAGGACTGTGGTTTGTGAGCTTGCATTGATGCAGACCAGCTGTTGGAGGGCTTTATAACCCACTCGCCCTTCAGGCTGATGGTTTGGGATGACACTCAATGTGGCGCAGCCTCCACGCAAACGCACAAATGGAGAGTGGGTAGGGAGAGTGTGCTGGATCCAGTTTGGGATTGAGCCTAACATTCAACTAAGCAACCCCTCTGCCCCTGCAGTACATCCCTGTGCCGGGTTTCAAAAGGTCTTTGTCTCTGCACCACGTGTCCCTAACGTTGTGTTCAGCCTCTTGAAACAAAGTTAGGTTGCCAGCTTTACACATGAAGCCAAGCTAGGAAAACAATAGCACAAGAAACAATGGCACAACTGAAAAAAACTAACAGCAACATGCAAAAAAGAAACACAGGTGCCACCACTGTAATTGAGCATCTTGGGTTGGCTTAACTGGGCAGGTTTAACAAGAAAATAATAAGCGGGACATGGATGTAATGTGTCATGTAATGGAATGACTAACAGCAACAGTTTTTTTATTTACTCTCCCACATATCAAAAACTGAACTTTGCCAGCAACTCCTACCTTACCGCAACTGAGGGGACACACTACCTCAAATACAGACGGCTTTTAAATCACAGTGTTCTGATGGTAAAGAGCTCAGTGGTCGGTGACTATCAGATATCAGTCATCGGCCCAACCCTACTTGAAATATGTCTTTTGGCATGCTAGTGTTACATCAGGTGCAAGTTTAAAACTTTGCCATGGTAGGTTACAGGTTACCTGTCCAGTCTTCTGAGCTGTTGTCAGCTTCAGGTATATAATGATTATATACAGGCAGTACAGGAAGTTTGTGGTGAGACTTGTATTGGTACCTAACTGGAATCTATGACCCCAAAAGAAAACCAAGTAGTTTAGTGTAAATTGAAGTAAAAACTACAAAAGGCATGGATTTAGGAAAGTCAGGTTAACTGACGAAGTGAAGGCATTTTATTTTTTTTTATATGTATTTATCAATAAGCATAAGGTCTGGCCTCTGTTGGTCAAGGTTAGAAATTAATATGCAACATTTTACATGTAGCTAAACATCGAATAATGATGTACCTCCAGTTTCATGTAATGGCAAATACATTTTAACAATAATTGTTCTATAATAGATAAATCAAGCACTATTCTAAAAAGTGCTCTCATCTTCCCTCCTCTGTTCTCTGTATTTTTCTATTCATTAGAACTTGTACACAAAGACTACGCTGCCGTCTTTGCTCTCCCTGCAGATTCTTTCATCCCTCCCTCGGCTGTGAATGGCGCACGCTGAGCCCCCAGTGAGTCTGGCAGCAACTTGTTAAGTTTGTTACAAGGTTTCAACGCAGACCTCATTAGCCATTCATGATCACCTGGTGGCCTCACTTCACAGCACACATTGATGCTACATGACTGAGGTTGCCGCTTGGTTTCTCAATGATTCCTTTCCGCTGCTTTGAGACGCACTTAGCCCTTATTAACTATGTTGACACTCCACGTGTTAATGAGCAAGCATTAGCCTTCATATCTTTGTTCAAGCACCCATGTATCCATTATTTAACCAGGCAAAAGTCTCATTCAGATTTCAGATGCCTGTCATGAACATGAAAGAGTTTCTGACAGCGGTCACCAAATATCATTTCGTCAATTGTATATTTTTCATGCAAAATTTTGGCTTGCTGCAAAACCAGACAGTGTTCTGTTTCTGTTCCAGCAATGTGTGCAGGTTGATATTTTTTTTTAAAAGAAGAAAAAATATCCTATTTCATGCCTAGGACTTTTTCTCTTTTTGCTGTGGTATCGAAAGAGGCATTGCGTATCGCTTTTTCATGCTAGTATTGTGTGGAAGTTTAAAATTCTGGTATGATAACAGCTCTCATGTGAAGGCAGTGTTGCCGACAGTCAGAATAAATAATCACATGAAGAATAAACCCGCCTCCTGCATGAACTGTCCACAGCTCAAGAGGGTACACCTGTGCTACTGTATTTTAACGTCAGTCATAACGGTGATAGTTATTTTCTGAGGTGGTGTTTGGTGTAAAAAGTTTGAGAAACACTGACACAACTGAATAACACTTACAGACAACAGTCATAAACATTCATTAAGACTCCTTCATGTTCATGACGGGTGTCATGTCATCGTTATGATGGTGTTAGGCACACGCCTTCAAATAAAGTGTTACCAAGCCAACAAATGCGAAAGCCTGCACACATACAGAGATAGCCACTTAGCAGCATCATATAGATTACAGTGGTGTTAGAGACCTATAAACCTTGTCCTAAGGACACAAGGAAAATACATGGCCTGGAGGACTGTCCTCAACACCTTAAGTGTCCTGGATTACAGTAATTACTTTTAAAGGGACAAATTCAAGAATGCGACATCAAATAATGAACCATGCAGTCTGAATAAAAAAAGGTTTCCATGTCAACTGTGATCAATGCACAGGAGTGTGCAAGAAAGCTCATGCACACACATGTGTTTATCATACTGTAGAGGGCCACATGTCAACAAAGGCCTGCATAGCCATGGTGTGCATATGATGAATGTAACTAGACACTGATGTGTGCGCTATTTCATGTACACACATGCATTAATTATTTTTGAGGAGCTAATCTGGGATGGCTTTTTAATTAAAAGGATTATTAAAAAGGTCCATAATGATATGAGATATGAGGAACTGTCATTGACTTGATTTATTTGTAATGAATCAATATTTGGTAGCACTCCTCTGGCACGCAGCCACTGCCCACATTACTGGATGTTGAAGCCCGTGGTACTCTGTGGGCTGCTGTCCTGATGTTCACAGTCTGGGGTCAGTGCAGCTGCTAATAGAGACATTTAAGTAACAGATAAAACATTGCACCTTCACAGAATAGTAATGTTTATGCCATATCTGCAGTAACATATGACTATGTCCTTCACACATCCTGATCAATTTGTCTCATTCGAGTTAAATAACAGCAGCAGCATATAGATGTTTCTGGAGGGCCAGATAAATCACAGGTTGAAATTTCATGAGCATCTGCATTTTTTTGTGTGTGTGTGAGCTTGGAGGTGGTGAGGCTGGCAGGCACACGCTGAGAAGGATGAGTAATGGCGCCGAATTGAGAGGCGGAGGAAGTAAACACACTGGGCTGTTGTTTCTATTGGACATTTCACCCTGGGGCTGTCGTCACAGCAAACCCTTCTCCTAAAATTTATGATGGTGCTGCCTGTACCTCCTACTGCAAAAGCCAAGTAATTCTAAACCAAAGGGCGACAGAAACTGCTCTTTGCATTCTTTCTCGCTCTTCATCTCTCATTTGTTTCTCCCTCCTGCCTGGCCAGGTATGGACTAAGTGGTTGCTGTCAATTGAAATAGATTGTTACGCGCTGCACTCAGAACCACGGGGCACCCTGCTGCTGACAAAGGCCAGCAGAGATGAACACACACTTTCACGACTCACCCTTAATGCGCAAGATGCATGAGCTTACCATCGCTAACACTGCTCTCTGAAAGCCAGACGACAGAGTCCAGCCCCTTTATTTTCTGGCCCTTCTTATACTGCTGGGTCAAGCTACAGGGCTGGCCCCTGTCCCAAGTCTCAGGGATGAAGCTAAGCCTGGGCATATCCCCAGCCCGGCCGCCTGCCAGCGGGCCCCACAATCCCTAGCACTGGATGGAGAGCTCTCTCCCTCCTACTCTGTCCCAACCATTTTTTTTTTCTTGGATTTAAAGGTTATCTGCAGCCATCCTGTCTGGGGCCGCTGGCGAGAGTTGGAGAGAGCAGGCGGCTCGCCACAGGTGTGAGCGCTGCCGATAAGCAAAAGAAGGCCAGGAGAGGAGGCAGTGGGTGAGGGGTGGGGCTAAGGGTGGCAAAGAGATATGGAAGTCCACCATGGCTGGAGACTGACCTTCATTCCCAATACTGTACATAGATGGAGTGCTCCCGGGATGAGAAAACAAAAAGGACTGCTCCACATATCTAAATCACAAAGCTGTAATCTGCTCTACTCAGCAAGACTGCATTTTTTAGAGGGAATGAGCGAGACACAGAAACAGATGTAGCAAGAGCGGTACAGTAGTGGCGGTGGTTGAGCGAGAGGCTGTACATGGAGCGAACAGAATTAAGTATTCATCATGTTGCATTTTAGAGGACGACGAACATGAACTTGGGCTCACAATGTTTTTTTTTTTTTACAGCTCTGTACTAATGTGAGGGATTAGGATCAGGGATGTAATCTGTTCTTCCCGCTTTAACAAAGTGAAAACAGCCAGGGCTGGGACAAGGCAGCCAATCCCAGGGCTCACTAGCTCACTTTCAGTGTGTGTAGCTCCTCCATTAATAACTAATAGGTGGAACATTAGAGGGAAATGGTGAGTATATCTTGAGGGCTTACATTAGCCTGGCATACAGCATCTCCTTATCTGTGTGTAGGACAAGAGAGGCGGGGGGGAGACGGGATACGTCGTCCTCTCTTTGACTTTCTTCCTCCATTAACTGCCCTGGGAGGATAATTCGTGTGCTACTAATAGTGCACAGAAACAGCACGGATGTATGCAGACTGCTGAGCATAAGCACGTGCAGGCCGTCAACCATGCAAGAGTGTACCCATTGACTACCTATTGACATTCTCCATATACATGTGATCACGCTGTATGTGCTGGAATTAACATATATTCAAATAGCGCATGTATATGACTAAATCCATGTACATACAAATACATGCACACACACAGACAAACATGTGCATATTGGGATAAATAAGCATGACCAGATCAGTCAAGAATCATACCACTACATCATCTGCATAACATGAAAACTAGTTTTATGTTGTGTTCTGTCTTTGTGACACAAGCTATTCTAATTCCAACCAGCAGCTATATTAAGCGCCTCATTTCCAAATTGAGTGTTAATGCCTCATACTCCGCTTGCTGATAAAAGTAGCTGCAAGATAATATGCAGGCTTCTGTATTACTCATTATCGGTATAATGAAATACACAACAAAACAGGACTGTCTCCTCATACACATTGAAAATTGAAAATAAACAACACTGATATACAGCAATGGCAATTTTAGTGATAAAGCACATATCATTACTTGTCAACTCCATGTACTTTTAATCAAAAGACAAAATATATCAGTGTGGTCATAAATATGAGAAAAGAGGTAACGTAAGCAAACATTACTATAATACAAGCACAAGTATGATGCACAATCTGAATGAATGAAACATGTATCTCCTTGAGACCAGTTATGGACTCACATTAAGATGGAAGATAGGCCTACATAATTATGAACTTGCTCTTGTGATTATGTGATCCTGTAGAGTGAGGACATGTGTGACATGTTTTTGTTTGTTTGTTTGTTTTCTGCTCTTTTCCTTCTAGACTTATTTGTTAATTTTCCGTTATGTACTGGAGTCCACCTCCATTTTATTAAAAAATATGTGCCTTGCATTCTTATATGCCCAGAAATTAATATATGTGTACAGTGTACTAAGCCTTTCAAACCAATAAAAACTTGAATTATATATTGTAGCCCAATGAGCAATTTCTGGCTAGAAGCATGCAGTTATCCCTTAGAGAATATTTTACAGAGGACGGATAAATAGGGAAAGTGTTTGTGTGGGACACTATGTTGTCACAGTGAAAATGACCTTTGACCTTATCATTTGTGAGGTCACAGTGACTTCTGACTACAAAATTCTAATCAGTTCATCCTGGAGTCCAGGTGGAAGTTTGGAACACCACTGGATGTCAGGTATTGCACAACCCTATTAAGTATCATGATAATATTTTATCATGGTGCCTCTGGTGATTTCCACCTCTAAAAACATTAATACAGTCAAATACAAACCTCCGCCCAAATCAGTTCAAATCCATATTTTGCTCACGAAAAACAAATCTCTGACAAATTTGCACAATAGTAATTCACAATGTGACATTTATTTTTTACCCTCTTCAAATTTCAGTTCATTCAGTGCCATGCTATTTCAAGGTAATTTAAGACTCTAAATTGAATACCAACAGTGAGGGTTAAAGATGGCATTGAAAGCTACTGAGAATCGAATTGAAAGAACAATGTATTTGCGCTGCAATTATGTTCAATTTACATAAGCAGATGAGTTATAAAATGAAGAGCTTTTCATTTGCATACATATACAAATGTTTCCTAAAACATCACTTATCAGGGGGTGTAGCACGAGAGGTGAGAGTGCTATGTGACGGGGAATAAAAATTATTCTTAAATCAACACTTTTTTGTTACACTGAGTGGAGGATTTATGCAGCATTGGGAGAGCTACTACTGCTTTTTGGTGGGGAACGTGCATAATTATCATAATAACTAATGATGATTCATGGATTGTTTTTCAGAGATCAGTGATGCACAAAGATTGTATTGTGATTGGGGAGAGGAGGTGCCCCTGTGCACTCAACTAGAGTGCACTCAGTTTTGAAACACAACACTTACAGTAGACCAAACACATATGTACACACACATGCACAGAGAAGGAGAGAGAACCACTCTTCTATATCTCTGGCTAATTTCAGACTCTGGCTACACAAACATCATTAATCAAGCTGACTAAGATTAGTCACTGGCAAGCTCCCCTACCTGTTTATTATAATTAAATCGATGTACGTGTCATTGCAGGCATAGACCCCAACTACGGCAGGGGCGGTTACGCTCCCCGCAAAAAGATGGTCTGAAAAACAAAGAAAACCAAGAGAAAGCTAGAAAATACAGAGAAAGAGAAACAAATAATAGAGGTGAAGTTAAAGGCGTAGGCAGAATTGGATACAAGTTAAGGCTCGCAGATTGGATACAGAGGTGAGAGGCGCCTTTTGTTGTTCTGTACTTTAAAGATAACCTCTGCTACATCCGCAAGAAGGGTCCACGTGGAAATTCTATTCAGTGCAGTTCAGATTGTATAACCTATCCATTCACAGTCTCACAGCACAGCAGAAAACATCTCACAAAAGAAAGGAGACCTGATGGAAAAGCAAGCTGGAGGCCTAAACAAGAAAAAAAAAAGAAGTCCTTTCAGGAGCTAAGCTACGAAAAAGGCAGACCAGACGTATCTAAGCAAACACTCCCCTGTGTAAGTCAACTAAAACCTTAGTTTGTGTATTTCTTTCTCTGTTTTCTTTCTCACATTGTGTCTGGGGTCCTCTGTGTGACTGCCAGGAAATAAAATTGTACAGCACACTGGCACACACTTTGCTCAAGAAACCACTGTGTGCTTAGTGTTACATGAGTAGATGGAGAGCACTGCTTCAATAAATACCTCTCTTTACATATCCAAGAGAGGTGCAGTATCAGGAGGTAAAAGAAGTTGGGTGAGTGAGCAGGCACGCAGGAAGGGAGATATTTGATTTGTGCCAGATACTGGAGGAGCACACAGGAGATAAAAGGAGTAAGCCACTAAAACTTTTTTCTTTCTTTGTGGATAACGTGACATGGTAATGGCTCATAAAGGGAAAGTAAATTGGGAAACTGAGGTTTACGACCGTAGTGGATAGGGCGGTAGAGGGCCAGGGGAACGAGCAGCAGGATGGCAGTGTGCTGGGACTCATATCTGGGCAGCACATACGGATACCACGCCTGCCATAAAGGCTTTTAGTCTGGAAGTAAACTAGTTTCTGTCATAAAACGCATTTTCTGTCAGGAAGTTTGATAACCGCTCCTGAATGTTTTATGTACAGGAAATTGTGGTGATATGCTCTAAAATCTGCTCATGTTGCTGCAGTGAACAGTGATTACAGAATCCACACACATGTGACAATCGGGCTTGCATCTGGCTGTTTTCATTGTATACAGTAGAAAAATAAGTGGATGGAGCCACCGTGACGTCATCCATCGGTTTATGGACTACCATTCTGGTTGTCACCTTGGATTTTTGCAACTAGATCATGCACAGTACCAACGAGAGCATGGAGCTGGTGGGTGAAATCCTGCAACTTGGACAGTGCATGGTTTTAAGCAAGAAATAGGCAATACTGCCTAGTTCAACAGTTTGATCTGAGTTTCTGAAAACATTTGAAGCAACAAACAGGCAATGTCATATCATAATCTCAATTCGTATTTGATTAGGGTCTTTGGTCTTACAACCAAAAAGTATGCTAAATTATGCTTCTGAAAACATTTCAAGCAAGAAATAGGCGATGTAGTAACAGAATCCTGATCCACATTTGATCAATGCTGTCTAGTTTCACAGGCTCCGTTGGAAACTGGAAACAATGGCGGACACCTGGTCATGAACTTTCCATAGATGTGTTAAGGATCTTTCTTGTATTACAACTAAACAGTACACCTGGTTATGTTTCTCAAAAATTTTAAGATCCAAATATCCAGATAACCTGCTATTGTCTGTTTTACTCTAAACAGGACCCTAACGTACAAAATGAACATCATGCTGTGTTGAAAAAACTCAATTGAGACAGTGAACTCAATTGAGAACGGTTGGCCATTAGAAAGAATGCAGGTTTAAGGCACTTCCATGTTGGCTTCCCTTTTTAGACCCAAATGCTCCATCCACTTATTCTGTCCATGTTTTTAATGTTCAGTTTGACAACCTTGCAGATACAAAATTTTATGTTAATGTAACTTTGATGATCTGAATATTCCTGTCTCAATTACTGTTTCTACAAGAGTAGAGCACATGTATTGAAACTAGGCATACAGCAGAATTGGACTTCAGATAAGGTGGCTGGAATGACTGGCATTTGAATAGAGGAAAGTGAGAGGTGAACCAATGGCGTGGTGAATAAAACATGAGGAGACAGATAGGGCCGCACTGACTAAAATGAGACAGCCATGTCTTTGTACTGCATCAACCCTTGACCTCGTCGTCAAATTGGTTGACATCACACACTCCGCACACACCTGGCTGCAGCATGCAAGTGTAGCGAGGCTTGTGATTAGATAGGCTTCCATTTACATTTCTGGCAAGAGAAGCGCTTGATTTCTCAAAATGAATGCCACGTTTCCCTTCAACTGTTGTTGCAAAGAGAATGTAGCTGCCTGTCCTCTCTCTGTGGAGTTGGTGTGTGTGCAATCGCTTTGATAAATAACAAGACAGAGAGAAGCCAAAAACTAACTCAGCTGGTTTTGTTCGCAAGCGGTGTCTGTCTCGTGCTGTTAAGCAATCCTGCTGATGTTTTATGGAATGCAAATACAGTTCAACAGCCAGCAAAGGCAGCCAGTCTTCTCAGTGATTTTCTCATTTGTTCACAGTAATTATACTAATTTCTCAAATTTAATTTGGTAATGATTTATTGATGTTAACATGCAACTTGTTAATGTCTCCAATGACGGCTTAAAATATCATTAAATAATGGATATCCAGGTGGAATACAGGAAAAAAAATACTTGCCCACCACTACAGAGATACAGAATCCAATTTGAGGAATGGTGCCTCCAGTTTGGCCAGGGAACTGGTGACAATGAATTGTATGGCCCTTTTCCATACACCGAGCTGGCCTAGCTCAATTCGATTTGACTCGGTCTGTCAGCCCAGCACAGCAGGGGTTTGCATTTCCATTACAACAGGGCTACCCACTTCAATGTGTATCTTAAACTAAAGTCGAGCTCAAAGAGGCTTGAGTCAAGCAGCTGTAAAGTGGTGGATAAACCTTTAGTATATGCCTCTGGGATAAACACACTCTTTTCTTAAATTCTTCAAAAAGTCCCATGTTGTTTTGTAATTTAAACACTTTTATTATGAAGCAGCACAAACAGGAAATGTTTTCATTTGGGGGAGGGGTTTATCAGCAGTAACTTAACACAACTCTGACACACTTGAAAGCAAATATGATACGGTAAAATGATGCAGAAACCTAAAATTATAAACCACAAAAGGGAAGAGAAACTACATTTCAAACCATAAAGATTCTGTTAGAAGCTACAAATGTACTGAATATCATGACACTTGCTTGTGTCATGATACTGCAGCCAGTGAGATGTCACCCCATCCTGCTCAGAGGCGGGTCGGGCTCGCTTTGGCCCCACTCCAGAGTAGGTCCATCTCGGGTGCAGCTTGGCGTAGCTCAGCATGCTAAAAGTAATAATGGAAATGCAATTTGGGATGGTACAGTTTGGCAAAAGCGCTGGTGGAAAGCAAATACACACATTTGCGAAATGTGTTGTTTTTAAATGTAAGTAGCCAACATGCTGGGACAAACAGACACTTAAGAAATAACTTAACGTATATATTTGACAAATTAACAAGAAGGCGCAAATAAGTTGCCCTCTTGTGATCAGATCACCAGCATGCTTGTTAATACCAGGTGAACAGGCCAGAGAGGCGCATGGTTGGGTCCAAAGACAGGGACGTGGCACCCGTAAGGACTCCCAATCACCAAATTAAGCAGTAAATAAGTAACAAAGACCTGGCATGTATGGTTTATTTTACACTCTCACTCAAAGTGTCTCAATTTTCAGCCTGTAGGTTGAGTTCAGGTTCTGTCTGCAGAGACAAACAGAGATCGTCCTGAGGTAATGGACCCCCCGCGGACAGCCGAGAGGGCTCACAGGAGAATATGCTTTCTGCTTTCAATTAAATACTGCCAAGTGGAGCTTCATGTGCAGATTCCAAGCTCTGGGCGTTGTATGCGGGCCCTTGGCAGGCTGCTCAGCTGTACCCAGCCCATGATCAAGAGGCCAAGCTCTGCCATAAAATACCACAGAAGCAGGCTTGGCTAGAGTTCCCAAATCTAACTCTAGGAAGTGGAAAGCCTGCCCAGGGCTGTAAGAGTTACAGGCTTCTCTCATTGCCAGCATCCATACACATGCCATGGCTGCAGTATCGGAGTTAATCAGATGCTGCTTTGGAGGGGATGATGAGTCATGTGCTTTGTGGGTGTTTGAAGAGGGATGTTCTTAGGTCAAAGTAGGTCGCGGGGTAAATGACTGTGTATTTTATCTTATGGGTATTAGGAGTGGATCCCTTATGTAGCTATATGCTCATGGGTTGCTGATGTCAGCTCATTAGTGGTGCTACCTTCGCAAAGTCATCAGTCCATGTAGGTGCAGCAGTGCTCACCGGTTTTACAGGCAGCTGAACGGAACAGAGGAATATGATAACACAGGGATAAAGTGCTAAAGTTTATCTACAAGTTAACTGATGCACTATCATAATGTCACCATGGTTAAAGCATTAAGTAAAAGTCAGATAATTTATTTTCAAATTAACCATTGTTCTGTTGTTGGCTAGTGTTTCCATACAAGTTTTGATGACAGCAAAAGTAATGTGAATCATATGCTCTGGCTTTTTCAGTCACTTGCTCTGAAACAAATTGAACACCTGTGAGATTTTGGACCGCCATGCTAGACAGCACTCTCTACTTCCACCATCAAAACAACAAATGAGGGAATTTCTTTTGGAAAAAAAATTGTTTCTTCCCTCCAGCAGAGTTACACAGACTTGTAGCATTTATGCCAAGGAGAAGTGAGGCTGTTTTGGCAGCTCGTGCTGGCCCTACGCCTGGCTAACACTCAGATTTGTCACTCACCTGTACGTATACAAAACTCAAACTTTTTCTACTATGGTAGATGCTGTTGTACATCCAATGAAGCACAACTGCAAAGATTAGTTGATGAATCAATTTTTTGATAAAAAAAAAACAAGTATTTTTTATAATCAAATGAACGTTTCAGTAATTTTTCAAGCAAAAATATCAAACATTTGCTGGTTCCAGTTTCTTAAATGGAAGGATTTGCTGCTTTATAAGGAGTCGTTTGTGTTTTAGACTGTTGGTTGGATGAAAGAAGCAATTTGAAGATATCACTTTGAGCTCTGGGAAATTGTGCTGATCTTTTTTCACAGTTGTTTGATATTTTAGACTAACCCATTTACCAATAATCAAAGTAATCATCAGCTGCAGCCCCAGTCACAATGACTTAAGATAAGTAAAAGTTATATATATTCTTTTTAAATTGGCCATCACTCTGCTTATGGCTACAAGTGCTTCCATATGATGAGCATTTTTAAAATTTTATAGACCCTTAATTGATTTATCATAGATAATGGAAATAATTTGTAGTTACAGCCCTCTTAAGAGGGTTGTACATTTTACCTATTTAATGAATGCTACAGTAAAAAAGCAGCATTATTGGATCATTTTCTCTTCAACTCTCATTACCATTTAAGAGCTTAACTTTTTCACTTATCTGGTTTTGCACAACATTTCAAAGCCAAATGAATCCAAACAGTCATGAGCTGACCTGGCTTGCTGTATGAAAGCCCTTGGGTTTTCTGTGTAGAACATAGTCTGGTTTATTTCTGTATTTTTATACGTGTTAATTGGATTGCGATTCCGAGCGCACATACAGCCATGATAAGGTTAAGACAATGTTGGTCTTTGGAGCGAGGGCTTAAATAAGCACAAGTTCTGCTGCCAGGTTTGAAGTCGTGGAGGTGGGGGCTACTGAGAGAAAATCATGACACACTTTCTCAAGAGCAATAGAGAGCGGGAGCGAGAGAGAAATTGAGAGAGCGCAAAAGCGGCAGCTCTCATTCTGTAATGGAACGCTGTGGCGGGTGGCTTACCACACGTTGTACTGGTTGCCTGGAGCACCATGGCAACAGGGAGAGAGGAGGATTGAGAGAGGCGGAGGTTCAAGGACTTCACTTGTTCCAGCAACATTTTAATTACTTTGGGCGCCGGCGTTTAGTGAAACAGATGCATTCTGGAGCTCCAGCAACAACTGGGAGAAACCCCTAGAGATTCTGGTGCTTGAGTCTTTTTTTTTTTAGAACCTTTTCCCCTTTCTCATATTTTTGAAATTACTGCAACAATTGTAAATACAGAGGGTTTACAGAAGCAGACTGATAACGAGAGAGGGAGACAGAGATGGAGAGAAGGAGAAGAGGTTGGAGAGAAAAAGCAAGAGTACGAGAGAGACAAATGAGAAGGGAGATGAAGCAAAGTGAACACAGATAGAGATCGACAGTATGGAAGATACAAGCTGTTTGAAGGAGGAGGTTGGTAAGAGATATGAGGGGAAAGGACCAAGGGAAAAAAGGAGTGGGGGGGGGGGATTTGTAGGGATATAAAAACTTCAGTATTCCCTTTTTAGATACACACATACCTATAAAGAGGTGAAAAGTAATTATATGGAGGAGTTTGCTTTGTCTGGCAGCTCCCAGAGATGTGAGCACATACAGTGTCACCATGTGCAACATGCTTAAATGCATATCTTCATCTGCATGTGTATTTTTGGTGCGTCTGTTTGCGCATGTGGGTCTGTGTGTGAGAATATAGCAACGGAAGCGCCTTTTTCTCCTGATGCCATGCCTAACACGATCAGCACTCATTAAGAGCTCTCCAGAGCCCAGGCACCTCACAGACAGAAACCCTCTCCAAAACACAACCCCCGAACCCAGTAAACACACACGGCTTCCTGCCTGTAAGCCTCTTCTCCAGTGTAAACAAACTGGCATCCACTTGAAGCACTGGCAAGGATATTTATATAAAATGTAATCCAAAAGAAATACATCACATGGTCTTCCCTGCCTGCTTAAAAAAGTAATAAGCGCAATTTGATGAAGTTTTATATTCATCACATTAGACTGAAAACACAGTGTAGTTTGTAATTTAAAAATTAACATTCCAGTATTCCAGTATCAGAACTATCCAACTAGCTGACATTGTTAACGTCATTCCTTCAGTTGTTTCTATGTTGTCATATTTTAGGGATTATTGGATATTGTTATCTCTGGGCTGACTGACATGCACTGATGCTTTCTACAGCAGATGTGATATCAGCATTGTTCAATTGATTGACATGGTGTTACTGCTGCGGATGTGATGGATGACTGCTACTTGTGCTGTCGATGTTGTTTTGTGTTTTATGCTGAGTGTGTTCATATTTTCAACCCTGTAGTAGCCCAATGCGCTATTATGCTATTTTTTTTACCCAACCTGCCTTAATTATCTACTTTGGCCTCATAGTGATTCTCCCATTACACTGCCTAAAATTGCATATGATCAAAAATGTAGACAACAAAGTGACTCTATTGGTTTTATATCTGTATCAGATTATATTACCATTATTTTGTTGATCAGATTCTTTTTATTCTGTTGCTGCATCAACCATTACTGCACAAACTGGTCCAAGGATGGAGAAGCTTACATCATAATCCTCCAGGGAATATTGGTGTACCTTAAAATCCCCAATTCAGCTTGTCACATACAATATTTCAGTCTGGCTGCTGCATCTGACTGATGGTGGAAGAAGCAGAAAAAAAAAAAAAAAGATGTCAGAAAAGGATCAATTTAGCTTGGTTTCACTGGGGGAAGGTTGCTATTTTTCATCCTCATGCTAAAGTATGATCATCAGAGGTCATATGTGCACATCTCATGTGCATAGACAAGCCTGATAATGCACTACGACAAGCTAATCCATTACACCTATGGATGTCACAACTGATGCAGTGCTGTAATCTGCTGTGTGAGACGAGGCAACGGAGCACATCGGGGGTATACAATCGTCCTTGTTTGCGACGTGTTTCTGTCTTAGCGCAGGAGGGGAAGTATTTAGATCCCCAGGGATACACTCAGGGATGAGAGCGGCCCATGGCTTCCCCCTTTGTTGCCTGTAATGGATTATTTCATACAAACATGCAATTGGGCTGTGTTACTGATGGATAGCGGCCATTGTTATGGTAAAGTCACTCTATCGTCTTCCCTGGGTCCCCTATTAATCTCAGTCAAGTCAATGGCGCCATTGTGCAAAATTCCCCATTAAACCGTACTGCCTTGACTACAATGGAAGTGTCAGTGCGGCACCTTCCAGACTCTTCCCAGGATGGATAGAAAATGGGATGTTTTCCTAACAGATTAGGTGGATTAATGGGCGTATTTCTAAACCTGTAGAATGTAAGGGAAAGAATAGACGGCTGCGTGTCTCATTTGTAATTGTATGAATGTGTTTTGTTTGGATGGTGGATTGTCTCCAGGTGCAGGTTAAAGGTGACTAACCCCATTTCCTCAGCGAGAGTGGACCTGGCTGACCTGCTGTGTTAAACATCAGCCCGTGACCCTGGATTGAAAGATGGTGATGGATGGAGATAGAGGAGGGGAAAATCGACTGACAAGAGGGGAAAAAAGGCCAAAAAGAAACTAGAATAACCGCCTCATGGTTGTATGCCTCCACCAACCAGTCAAGTTGCAGGTAACTTCCATGTCTGTCCAGACTCATAGAATAGATGTAATGAAGACTTTGATGGAATCTAAACAAATGTAATTTGTGTATTAAGTGTATTTGTTTCACGAAATTGAAGTTATCATGCTATTGACATGAATGATTCAGTGATAATTTCCAGTGACAAATAGATGTGTTAGAAAATACTGTGATACTGTGTCAATTCTCAAAACACTGCATTGTGATACATGCAAAAACTTGTATTAGTGGTTAATTTTTGTTAATAGCAATACATCATCTTACTGATGGTACCACAGCATACCACATTATATGAACTGTAATCCCGTATCCTGATACTTATGGTGTCGCCAGATTCTTGCTAGTACACAGCCCTATTGACAAACATGCTGTCTTCATTTAGATACTAATTTCACAGAGGAGTACAGAGGACTGATAGAGAGCTTCAGGTGTTTTTGGAGAACATTATGCTGTCACAGTGTCCTTGACCTTTGACTTCCAAATTCCAATCAGTTCATCCTTGAATCCAACTGGACATTTGTGCCAAATTTGAAGAAATGCCGTATTGGGTTCCTGAGATATCACATTCAGAAGAATCGGACAGACATGAGGTCCCAGTGACCTTGACCCCGACTTCAAATTTTAATCAGATCATCCTTGAGTCCAAGTGGACGTTTTTGCCAAGTCTGGAGAAATTCTGTCAGACAGACAGATCCAAAAATATACTGCCTCCAGCCACGGCTGTTGCTGGCGCCGAGGCATAAAAAGAAATGACAGAGCAGGAAAGGTAGTCTACAGAACCACAGTCTGCTATTGTCCACTGTTGCTTGACTGTTTGACAATTTTTTTCTCTCAGGCTCTGTCGCTCTCATTTTCCTCTTGCCTCGTCTCCCATTCTTGTTCTCATTCTCTCCTTCCCCGTCTGTCAATTTGTGAAGGCCCCACATCATTACTGTCAAAAATCACACTGCAGTGCCAATACAAAAGCCACACGCACAATATCACATGTACTGGCGCACACACTCGTACTCGCCACCCACTCGTGTTGAAAGAGAGTGACTTTTTTCTTTTTCTCAGACTGGGTTCTGACACTCAGCGGCAAGCTTGTCCCACTGGAATCCTGAGTGAGACAGACAAGCAGTGTGAACTCAAAAGAACTAGAGTCTTTGATTTTGCTGTCAGACACTTTTAGCCCCATGTCCCCCCAAAAACTGTTTGTCTTCATCTTTATCTGATTGTGTCATTGTCGCCTTACTGTTTTGGTGTGTGTATGAGCTCACTGCTGCATCTATTCTCAAAGATACTGCAGATACAATCTGTGCATCACAAGACATTAGCATCCCAGATCGCTCTATGATCTCAGTGACCTTTGGCTCGCTTCAGCGCACAGACATTTGTTTAAAAGACCATAACGCAATCAGCTAAAAATCTGATTGTCAAGGAGGGACGAGAGAGAACATTCAAGATCATTTAACTGCAGGGTTCGATGAGGAGCTAAAACCCAAAAGCCTCTCAGAGTCAGAGAGGCAGGTGATTAAACCCTGTCATCAAATCTCACACCTCCTTTTCGAGCCACAGGAAGCGGCTGGAGAGCTCTGATTACCATCGATGACACTCCACCCCATCCATCTGATCCCCTGTAAGAGGCTGTTAAACCCAAATGGGCTCCCTCGTTAAAACTGGTGTCAAGTAAATAATAGATCTTTTTATCTATAGGTGGAAGGACTGGATAAACATAAAAGCAAGCTTATCAAATCCAAAAGGTGAACAGTTAGAAGGTGCTCTAATCAGATCTGGCACTGATTCCCCTCACATACTTCTCAGTAACTGATAGATCCGCTCTGGTGTTAACGGAGGCAGGTGGTTTCACCGTAAATTGGAAATGCTAAGTACTGTATGTGTTTCACGAATCACACCGAGGCAATAGGTCTGAGTGATTAGAGAGCCCTGACAAAAGCTCTGAGGGATCGCATTTTTACCTAGGGGTGGGCAGTGTCACGTTCGCCCACGACATGGATTTTGAGACGCTGTCACTACCCTAATTAATGTTTTAGCATATCAAAAATAATGTGCTCTATTCTTGTTGCTGTAACATGCAGGTAGAGGCCAACACATGTACTCATAGAACTGGATTTCCAGTAACTACTATTTTCCTTGCTAATGCCAACTCCAGTACAACACACAGACTGTGTAACTGGAAGATGTGGAAGGTAATACTACAAGCAAAGCACACCAGTTTCTCTGTTGGTGGCTGCAAGAACAAACACAAAAGTCTTCATCCAATGTTACTCCCACCATACAGGGACGGGAAGACCCAGTGGATTGGTTTTTATTTTAATTTTTGATGGAAATGTCCCCACAACAACTAGTTTACCACTTTAGTTTGGACTGCTTTCTCAGCGAAGGCCAGTACAAAGCAAGCTTTGCTTCAAACTGAAGTTCGGGGATCGATTGATACTGACTTCAAACTTGGAAGCTGCAAGTTTCACTATTTTTATGTTATTTGCTGTTTCTTTTGCATGTTAGGTTGTTGTGCTTGCAATTAAAATGTTGCAGGGCTGTGGCTAGCATCTGCTGTACTCCCACGATGTTGGACTAATGTTGCTCTATTGAGGGACAGTCTAGAGAAATAACCAGAGTGGTTGGTTGATGTGGGACATCATGCTGTTTTTTGTGGAGCTTCATACTGCAACTCAGGCTAAGCTTTGTTGTTACATGAAAGCCCCGTCCGCCGTGTGATCTGCGTCGGTGTGTATGCGTGTGTGTTGCTGCCATTTGTAAATGCACTGATGGACAGGCCCCATGGTACACTGACTATTGTACTGATGTTTATATGCTTTGGGTTTTCTGCCAAACAAATGTTGTTGCAATGGCTTGTCCATCCCTTGTCTAACTCTGATAATGAATCACTTTGTTTTTTAATTAAACTACATTATGTAGCAGGCTACTCTTCCCAAAACACATTTAGGTTATATTATATTATATATTTCATAAGATATGTTCCCTTACATTGCTAAAAGGACAGAGGTAGAAGCATCTTCCTGTTAAGGTGTTGATTTATTTTTATGTCAAGATGAAGAGATGCTTAGTGATTATTAATCATGACTGTAGTTCTGTGTGTTAGTCATCTTCACCTTTGTCAAAAACGTCAAAGCATAACAAAGTACAGCCAGAGCAAGCAAGTTCAATAATCTACACTGCAGTTTATGAAACTTCACTCACTGCGACAACGCTGTGATCACAGTCACAGAGATGGCGCTGCTGATGGACACTCCGGTGTGTACAATTATACACACATGGACACACCAATATTATATTGTGTCAGAGGCTGATAAAGGAGCTTCACTAAATGTTGTCAAATGCACGTACATGGAGCAGTGACACTTTTGCACCACTGCAGAGGATGACGACATTCAGAGACACCCGCTGCAGTGATGTGCGGCCCCCAGGGCTCCAGCTCTAAGTGTCTCAGGCATATACGCACACACAGCCCATAATTTCTGCCTCGCTGATAGCAGGCCTGGGGATTGTCTCTGCAACCAGGGTTCGCCCCCTCCCCTCTTTCCCTCTTCCCCACCCGCCTCGTTCCCCCGCCTCGTACCTTTTCCCACCGGAGTCGTAAATCGCTCCAGTAGCGTCCGCCAAGACCAATGAAGCTGACACGTGAGGACTTACACACACTCATGCACTTGTTCACATACACTCAAACATGCTAAACACATATCTGAGCGCATACATACAGCACCCCAAACTGGGATAGCTGAATATAACCAAATATGCTTGATGCTGCAGATTAGTGCAAAATCCCCATGAGTGAAGCAAGAGATGAGATTTGTTGGGGCTAATGTTATTAGGCGGGTTGCTAATGTACTAGCAGACCTAGTTATTAGTGCTTTAAAAGAAAAGCTTGTAGAGATGGGGTGGAGAGATGGGACTGGAAGGTGGGGGCTGAGACAGACACACTGACAAATGAAGAGAGTGAAGGAGAAGCTCATTAAGCTAGCGTGGTTGAGGGAATAGCAAATAAAAAGCAAAAAGGATGATCACGAGAGAGCGAGGGAAAGAAAGAGAAAAATAGATGAGAGGAGAGACTGAGGAAGAAAAGGAGATGAGCGAGGGAGGATGAGAATAGGGGAGGAAGGGAATTGGGCGATGTTTTGAAATGTGGAAAAAGAGTTACAGTAGAGCTATTGCGATCCTTTGCTTTCACATAAACCTGTCTTGATGTCAGAATACCACTGAGTGCAAAATGTGAGATTTTATCCGTTCATGCTCATTTGGATGACGCATCTCGATGTTGGTTGTTTTTACTCTGTCAAGCTTCATTCACAGCAGCACCAGTCTTTTTGCTGTCTCTTTTTTTTTTTACTGCTTGTGTCTGTGCCACTATGAGTCTCACAGGGTGGCTGACATTCAGCTGTGGAGTCACTTTAGTGTTGGGACTAGGGGAAAACAGCCGTATCCTATAACAGGTATTACTTAGCACATCACTCTTGCTTCAGTGCCAATGAATGGAAAATAAGCCACTCAGCTGAGCTGCGTACAGCTCATCATCTATTTGCTAGCAGGTGCCAGGTACAGCCACTGTGACTTTTTACCAAGAAGGTGAAGATCCTTTAAAGAGGACCTGTTATGCGTTCCCTTATTTTCTGTCATATAAAATGTGCGATGTTCATATTAAATGTTGCCAAAGTGTCAGAAATTGAGGCAAATGTAAGCAAAAGTAATCCCTGTGAGCTCCCTGTGAGGTTTTAGAATGCTCTGAATGCAACATTTCCGATGTCTTTTTCTGCATTTCATGACGACTTGATGTCAAGTTGTCATGGATGTCTTTATATGGTCATCTGCTCCAGGCATAGCACAGCGTGCACAGCATGGGCGGACAGGTATTTTTACTTGTTGCTAACGTAGCTAACTGCTACTGCTAGTTAGCTTTGCACTTCCCTGGTGTTTGAGCTCCCAGTTCAGGCAGAGTCAGCTGCATGGCTAACTGAGCTAACTAGCAATTGGCAGCTTAAGTAGCTAACAATTAACAACAAGTAAAGCTTTGTCCATCAACAGTAATAAATCACAGAAAACTGAGTCAGAGCAGCTGGAAAAACAGAAAGTTTTTTCCTCATAAATTATGATCGAGTTTCACCAGACTCAGGCAGACAGCTTTAATTACTTTATTCACTGTGTACAGCAATCGGTGATCTGATTATAATGAGTATTCAGTGCCCCATATCCCTATTTTCTATGCTGAGTTACTTTAGCTGTCATATCCTGTCGAGGACACCAGCAAAATGATGAGAGACTGGGCTGAGTAGTGTCAGGGCTGTCGTCTCGCATAGCCTAACCTATCTGAGCTAACTAGCCAGCTAGCGAGTAGGCACTACTGCCACTCAAAGGAGTTAACCACTAACAACAAGTAAATCTATCAGGAACTACTTACAAGCATGGTTGCTGCTTCACTGCAGGCCTCCAAAACATTGGCCAATCAGAGGAAAGTGGGCTTTTGGGGACGGGGGCCTTAAAGAGACAGGAGCTAAAACAGCTTGTTTCAGACAGAATGTGAATTAAGGGGCTGCATAAAGGGCCAGTATACAACAGAGATGTTTCTGAGCTGTAAATCATGCAAAGCTACTCTAGTGGAGTTCTAGAATAAAAATATAGAGTTGCAAATGTGAGCATAATAGGTTCTCTTTAAAGCAAAGTGAGATTAGGAAAAAGGTAAGCATTCTGCGCTAGAGTCAGAGGTGATATTCAGTTACAAACCTGGCAAGTCATTTAAGCAGAGGTTAAAAAAAACAGCAGGTTTAGGTCAAGCCAAGGATGGTTGTTTTGGAAATATATAAAGACTTTCTCAGTGACAGCAGTGCTTGTCTTCTCTGGGTATTACTGTAAAGCATGAATTTAAATGTTTTGCTTTTTGACCCCCATAATGGAAGCTACAGGCCTTAACCAAGGACAAAAATGTTTCTCGGCACATCGCGTTCTTAATCATCCCACTGCTCATTGCCCTGAGAGACTTATGACTTTCCCCTTTCCAAAATGTCTGACAGTAGCCCATTAACAATTAGGAAATACGGTTCACGGCTCTTCCAATGGCAGAGAAAAGACAAACCTCTTCCTGTGCTGTAGGTGTTGACCTAGCATCATATCTTAGTCCTATATTTATGTTATTATTAATCCATGATACCGGTTTTATTATTTAACACTGCACAGGTTTGAAATTTTAAGATATATCTGAAAGCAAGCCAGTTCAGTTGCTGTGTAACTTTACATACAACCAATGTTTGCAGTGTCTTATTGATTTATTACATTGTTGTCATGATGATGTGACATTTGTTGGAGTCTGTATAAAATAAACATGTTTGCTTACATCGGGAAAACAAGATGCATAGACCAGGGCATCTCTGCAGCACTACAGTACTTAGTGCAGCCTAATTATAATACGGTACTCTAACACATTTTTTTTTTTTTTTTTATCATTTCAGCTTCTGTGATTTAGATCTTCTACTGGGCCACACCGCAATTTTGATAATATTTCACTTAATTGACCAGCCCTACATGATTGCAAAATTAGTCTTGATATATTGGAGC
This sequence comes from Lutjanus argentimaculatus, assembly GCA_034769285.1. NCBI lineage: Eukaryota > Metazoa > Chordata > Actinopteri > Lutjaniformes > Lutjanidae > Lutjanus > Lutjanus argentimaculatus. The sequence continues at coordinate 242,528 of JAWZSL010000029.1, read as the reverse complement.
ATGCTCCAAATCTACAGTGGCTTGCATGTTTTTTTTTCACTTCAGTATTAAGTACTTGATGCCTTATAGTTTTTATTGGCCAATAAATCGCCCAGAGAATATATTTGCAGGTGAGTGAAATTAAATAAGTACATTTTTAACAACCTGAATCCCATAAAGCTTAGTTGAGATTGAAATCTACCTTGAAATATTGCTCATGGCAGCGTGAGCTGTGTCCTTTCCTGTCCAATATGTTTATTGGTGATACCTGACTGCCTTCGGCACCTTTATAATTCATTATGCCATGATTAAGCTTGCCAGAAAATATTAAAGTCTCAATTACTTTATTAGCGTTCACTGCAGAATATTAAAAAAAAAAAAAAAGATTCCAGTGTAACATGGCTAAGGTGTGAACATCATGCTTTGACAAAGGAGTTGTACATTGTTTTACAGTTTGGGGATTTTTCCATCTGGCCCGACATTATTCCCAAATAGATTTCAGATTATTCTGTTCTTTCATTTTTATTTAGCCTTTATTTAACCAAGAGTAAAAGACTCACAGTGTCTTGGCCAGGACAGGCAGCAGCACAGATAACATGGCTACATACACAAGACAAACATAAAACAATATAAAATGAAATTAAAGAACAAATTACCGAATTGAAAGATGCTAACTCATTTAAAACAAATATCTACAGCCAGATGTACCTGCTTCCAAGTCATTTAGAATCACTTTAAAAGAGTCCAATAAGACCATCTCCTGCAGTCCATTATCTGTTGAATCCCCCCCCCCCCCCCCCCCCCGAATGCCCCAGAGGAGACTGGTACACAAGGTTTCAGCCTTATGCCCATTTGTACAATTCATTATATCAAGCCTTAAAAGTGATGCAGAAGACACAGAATTCTTAGAGAGAGACGAGGGAGGAAGTGTGATGCAGCCAGGAAAGGGGCAATGACGGCAGACTTTTAATAAAGATGGTTTTGGTAAGTTTTGTTGTTGTTTGTTGTCATTTTGTTTTGTTTTTTTGTCATTTGAATGAAGTGTGTTTCATAATGAGTTAACAAGGCAATTAAGCTCACCAGTAAGAGAGGTACAGAAAAAATACAACCATACATCCTCTAAGAGATTCTGTTGTAGATCAAAATCTAGCTGTACTCTCAGACAAATAATAGAGCAGCAACCTTGAACACAACGGTCTTTTGCTGACTGAAGCCACCCTCACAGGAAATTGCTCACTTGTCTTGGTCAGCTCATATTAACAGTACAGTGACCAACACGGACTATACATCTGCAGGGAAATCCATCCCATGAATAAACCCTTCTCTTCTCAATCAAATCAATCAGACTTTATTTGTAAAGCAGTTTTCATACCGACAAAATGCAACACAAAATGCTTTACACAATATAACAGTAACATACAAAGCAATGAATTTGTAATTAATAAAGCATACAATAAAAAAAACTAATTAAAACAGGAACTGAGGAAACACTATTATACACAGTCAACAATCTCCAGATGGCAAAAGAGGGGAGCAACTTTTGACAAACAATAAATTAACAATATAAGCAATTATCAGGTGTAAGTGTGTTATAATCAGAGTTGCATTAGTTGCAGTGACATTTCCTATATGCATATTTGCAAAGAAATACAATACAAAAGCTTTTTGTTCCTAGTTTTCGCAGTGTACTTGTTATGCGCTGAGGTTTGGTGCTGCCTATGAGGCCTGAAAGTACAAAGCAACCACACAAATTCTAATATCATCAGAACGCTGTGAATGCCTGCCAAGGACCACAGATAGATAACACAGAGGCAGGATAAAACCCTGTTAACCCATGTTTATTTACTAATTTATTCTCTGATTCCCTACATGAGTCAACTCCAATTTCCATTTGCTGTAGAACAACAGTTTCTCCCCAAAGCAATGCACCGTATTAAAATATCGCCACGAGAGACATTTTTCATCTTCCCAAGATATCCGGTATTGAAAACAATATCCAAAGCTGCAGTGGCCTTTGATCAAGATAACACTGTCATTTACTAACAGCTGGAATTTGAATCTGTCACATCTCTGATGATTATTGGACTGAATCATTAACCAATAATACTACACCGGGTGGAGTTCCAAGTTAAATACATGTAAGCATGTGTTGCCTATTGATAAAGCAATCTCTATGAACAACTAGAATTACCGCCTCGCAGTTGTACCTCTCCACCAGCTAGTTCCAGTTTATTATTAGTGCTTATGATTCCAGTGAATAATTTCCAGTGGAAGTTTTGTCAAAATTCGCATATGAATTCTTGAGTTATGGGCAAAAACAACACATTTTCTAAGGACACATTAACTTTTGATCACCAAAGTCTAATCAGTTCATTATCAAGTCCAAGTGGACGTTGATGCCAGATGTAATGATGTTCCTGAGATATCACGTTCACAACACTGGGACAGATGTGAGGTCACAGTGTTTTTAACTTTGACACTAAAATCTACTCAGCTCTTCCTTGAGTCCAGGTGGACATGTGTACCATGTCTCCGAAGAAATGTCCATCAAAGTGTTCTCAAGATATCACTTTCACAAGAAAAGGGATGGATAGCCGCCCAGGGCTGTCACAGGTGCACAGGCATTCAAAAGAGATGGTAGCCATTAAGCAACAATAAAAATGGCAAGGTCTCTGATATCAAATGCAAAAGTATTTTTCTCAAATGCTATATACTGGAAGCAATGAATGAGTATAAAATCCTAACTGCCTGTAAGATTTACTTGGTCATGGTCGGGATGGCGTATATAAAAGACTCTTAAAAGAGAGGGTTCAGGGAAAGTGTCAGGATTCCATTTAGATTATTCAACTGAATCCACAGTCCCCTCCCTTTCTGCTTTATTCTACTACTCTCACCGTTCTCTCTTGCCATTATGCAAACTCAGTCTTTGATCTCAAACAGTGAAAGGTGGCTTTATCTTAGAACAACAGAGAGACAGACGATCAGAGACTTAGTAGACCTCAGAGAAAACCGGATGAGAAAAGAAAGATAGAGGCGGGGGGAATGGGGTGGATACAGTAACGGAAACAAAATTAGTCAGCTCTTGAAGAAGGGAAGAAATAGTATGATATAAACCAGTATGTACAGAGTTTGTATGTATAAAACACCATAGCTACAGAGCTTTTCCAACAAGAATATTACTTCTCAAGTGTACTGTACATGTATCTGAAGACTAGGAGGCTAGAAAAAATAATGCAATATGATGCTTCATATAAATGTGCAGTTGTACTGAACATTTATATGAACTTGTTTTGTTTTGTTTTTTTTGGTGATGTATGCTACGTTACGCTGCACAGCTGAGACTAAGCTCATGTCTCTTAGGACAGCAGAAAGACATTTTTAAAAGTGTACTTCTCTAGCTTCTAACTGAATCTCTGTGGTATGAAATTTAGTTTCTCTCTTGCATCATTGTTTGTATTTTCAGGTATCTGCTTTCTTTCACTGATTCAGGTCACTTTCAGCTGTATATTAGTCAACTTAAGTTTACCAACTGGCAACACCCACTCCTCACAGAGGTATTGTAGCTTACAGTTCTTTACAATTGCTTGCACACTAAAAATAAAAATAACACACAGAAGTGAAAACACTCAACACTCAGTCCAGATCTGCACAGTTATAAGCACGTTCCCAGCCTCACACTTTTCGCAAAACACTACATACAGTATTTTGCAAAACACTAAAGACACTTGTCTACATTAGACACAGATCTTACACAATGGTACTTGTTTGCCCTTTCAAAGCGCTGCCTTTCAAATTATCGAGCATGTAACCAATCGGTCAAACAAGACTGTAGAATGTACAGAAACTCAGGTGCTCAACTCTAAACTCACCAATCAGGCGTAAGCACGGTAAAAAGTTCAGGCATTTTGACAAGAGCACAGGTGAAAAGCATTTTTTCACTAAACTATATAATGTAATATATTATATGTCCCACATCACTATTTTTGGCATGGGCATTTGAAGCAATGCCATGTAAGCTGTCTTGTGACATTTTGTGTATTTTGATTGGTTTACAGCCTGTGATGCAAATTAAATGCTATGGCCAGATCCAGCTAGATGAGGAGATGATGCTTAGGATTTTTGTAATTCATGCTTTCTTTTTGTCTCCACAAATGTTTTTGCTATGTTTATGTACAATAAAGTACAAAATGCAACCTTTGAAAATGCATAGATTCATGGACTGATTTTATATTGTGGAGAAAAACAAGTATTTGAATCATTGTGCGTCATGATTGAGCTTTTAAATAACAAAGTCAGTTATAGGAAATAAAATGTGTATTCACCATTCAGCCACAAGACTAAAGAGGTAAATACACACCTTGGTGGGTACTGAGCTGATGCATGAAAAGAGAAAAGGGTTAAAATTCCAGTGTCCACCCACATATCATGGTTTCATCACTGCCAGTCAGAGCTGGAGCCAATAAATACCCATGACTACTGCAGAGTCATTTGACGTATCATCCAACAACGTTGACAGACAAAACCTTTTTGAGCTGCAACACACAAGTCATCAAAAAGCCTGCCATCCTCCTACAGCCTCCTCCTGGCTACATCACACTGCCTACCTGCTCTCTCCTCAAGAAGCCATTATATTTTGGAGGTCTCTGTGGCCTTGATGTGGTGAATCATACAACTGCGCATAAAGGCCAGAACACACTGAAAGCAATGATTATTGCACCTCATTTGACGTGAGTCAATTGATATTCCTGCTCCCCTTCACTGCATACATCACACAAAAGTTTGAATAACTTTAATGCCCCAAACTTTGAACAAAGTCTCTTTTGCTTTGGATTTGTTCAGATTTTATTTTAGTTTTGTAATCAATTAATTCTATTTTATACATCAGTTTTCAAGCTGATAAATTTTGAAAAGAAAAACACTGATAATAACTCCCCTAAAAAACAGGCTCAACATGGACATCATTATTTATTTATAAATCTATTTATGTTTGGTATTATTTATTTATTTAATAAAAATATTGCCCTCTGGAAAGAGTTAAAGGAACCAAAAAAAAAAAAAAAAAAAAAAAAAGATTTTGTTTTCAAAATTGGCACTGCAGCTACAGAGAAAATAGCTTTGGTTGCTGGGTCCTCATTTGACGCTCGAAAATCGAAACAAGGTCGGCGTAAGGGCATCAAAGCAGTTCGACATGACTCATAACGCTTTTGATGTGTGTTTGACCATTTTAAACAGTACTTGTACTTTGAAATGTGTGTCTCAGTGCATTTGGACATTAAAAGCACACGCTTTTGGACAGCATTTCAAAGTAATATCAAAGGAAGCGTTGAAAAAGTGACAAAAGTAGTGAAAAATAAAAAAAAGAGCCTGAGAGGGAAGTTGAAAATCTACCTTGGCACACCTGTCCTATTGCATAAAATGGGTTTGAGCATCAGTTTGTGTGTTTTGGAAATCTATAAATACTGTTAGATACAGTCATCCTGATTCTGACGTCAGAAGGAAGGATTTACACCACTTTCTTACATGCAGTAAGCGAATGAACTCTGAAGCAGATGGAGGGCGAAAATTTGTCCAGATAGAACATAAGCGATGCTGCAGCAGTTAAGTGTTTTAGTTATGTTTAACTTCAGTAATTTTCTTAAGTCAGCTTTATTTCTATATAATTCTATATAGTTCTACACAAACTTTCTACAGATGCCCATTTTCCTCACAAACCTCTTTATCATTGATGATATCTGCAGTCGAATCAATATGATATGTCACCGAGGGGAAAAGAAATGTTGAGGACATCACCATCAATTTTAACCAAAGAAAATAGGTTGGACGTGAAGAAAGTGTGCAAAACTTTGCAGAAGTAGAGTTAGGGCAAGTGGTTTTTCCCAAACAAGCGATTTAAAACACATTTAGGAATATCATATTCCATTTTGGCCACATTCTGTCAACAAATCCCAGTAAATCTTACAAAGAAGACATGGTTCCTGCTTCATCACCTGATCAAAACATCAACACATTACAGATATGTACTGTATGTTTTCAAACTGGCTGAAAATTTAAAATTCTCAAAGCTAATAAGTAAAGAAAAAGTTTCTTTCATTAGTAAATCTTCACATTTATTCAACCATCTTCAGTCAATATTTTATTGTTGGTGTATGCTGTGATATCTCAATACTGCGTCACAGACTGCATCATTGCCTTCGCATCAAAGTCTACTGACATTAATGTCATTAAAACATAATTGAATTGAATCTGACTGAAATGGAACTGAACTGACACGCTGGGAGAGATTTACAGAGACAAAGAAAAGAGAGAAACTTAAAGGCTCAGGATTTTTCAAAGCAGAGGACAGCGAGATTGCCCTTGCAGTAGGACCACCTTATCAATTTGATTAGAGTGTGAAAGGACACTTAAGATCTCAATTGCCAGCACATTAGTAGTCTACTCAGCCCCCTGCCTTAGAATCCAGTGGCTAATGTTTGGGGTAGCGGGGGGAGTTTAAAAAGATTATTTGATTTCACTTAGATATGCCCCTGCATGTGAAATCAAATAGCGATTAGATAATGTGTGTGCTAAATATGAAAGGGCCTGCTTCATTTGAAACATTGATTTGCATTTCAAATGTTTTTCGCCAAGCCAGAAACACAACAGTCAGCTTTACAATATATGTGAACACATTCAAATGGCAAGTCCTATAAGATGACAAAGATTAAAATATTTCTGCTTTGCCACTGATGTAGATTAAACTTTCTAGAGCCCTTAAAAAACGGTTTAAAAAGACAAGCAGGGATGTAGATATATGAGATAAAGTTTTCTTATTTCCCTCTGCTCCTGGTCAAAGAGTGCAGCAGTAGGCAAAAAGTAATAATAATTCAGTCTGCAAAAAAAATAATTCCAAAAGGATGAAGGGGCTGAGCTGATTCCCTATTAGACCTACTTTATGTTCTCAGCTTGAGAGAAGAGAAGAGAAGAGAAGAGAAGAGAAGAGAAGAGAAGAGGGTGGGCGTCAAAAGGCAAGTTATTTTCACTTTGTTTTTTTTATCCTTTGTTGTTGTTCTGTGTGTGTGTCTGGCTTCATCGTGCAACTTTTCAGCGCTGTTTTTCAGACTAAGACAATCCGATTTGGGAGAGCCGGTTGACAGTAAGCTTTCAGAGGGACAAAGATGTGGAGGAAAAGACCACCACATTGTTTCCCAAGACGGCTATATTGTTGAAAATCAACAGCTGAAGTGTACATTGACCTTATATTCTATGCACCATATCTCCTCTCTGAAGACAGGAGAGGCTCAACACCCCTTGCGCTGAAGCTGTGTGAGCGTGTTCATGTATACACACAGAATCACCAGCTCCACACTCTTGAGTTGCATACCGCAGTGCCTCTACATTCTGTAACTCATTCATGCGCGAAAAATCATCCGGCAGTCAAAACCTCATTAAACTCCTACCTCTTTGACGTGAATAAGGGACTGTCTAAAGTCAGAGAAGAGGCAATTGGATTTGATCTGTCATTTTCCCGTAAATACATTCATTCAAGGCCTGTGGATTGCTTCAGCTGTGGTGCTCATCACATTCAATTCTTTAGCCCTGGATCCAATTTTCAGAAAACTTATTGGTGAACCAAAATAGCAATGGAGGTTTTGACTGCAGATCTCCTGGTTAAAAGGTAAGACAGTCGCTTGATAGGGGATTATAACCAAGGATTCACACACACCATGAACATGCACGGACGCATGCATGTGCACGCACACGCACATTTTCAGAGATAGACAGTACTAATTATAATTATTCAAGATACCTATTTAATTACTTATGAGTATTTTGTCATTTGTGTTTTGCTGGGCACAAAAAATTAGATGTCATTTGTAACAAAATATTTAAGAGCTTCTATTTTTAACCAGATTTAAGCTGTAGAGCAAAAACTGTACAACAATAAATCTAACAGTCTTACCCCTTGTTTAAAGTGCAAAATCACATAAGCATCGTGTTTGTGTGTGATGACAGCATTCATGCAAGCACTGAAGTGTCTGTCTATATAGGCCTCATCTTGTCCACCAATTCAAAGCATCAGCAGCAAATGAAAAGCCAATCTCCCTCTGTGCAGTGTGCAGTTTTCCTTCAAAATGTGTGAATATTCCTGATCTGTTTTTCCATCAATGCTAGGCATAAGCACAGCAGTGTATGTGTGTGCGTGCATTGGGTGTGGATGTGCAAAAAAAAAAAAGAAAAGAAAAAAAAGCCAATGGCTATGCTCAGAGCTCACACATTTTGGCAATCAGGGCAGAGGGATTAAAGTTTAGCAGTGAAGATGTCTAGTGGCAGTAAATGTACCATCTGCCCATCAAACAAGAAGCCAACCCTGGCAAAAAAAAAAAACTCATCAATGAGGGCAGACAGGACTCTACAGTGACTCACTATTGCTGCTTGAGGTCCAAAGTGGTGATACACGTTCTGCTGATACTTTTGCCGCTGCAAAATACAGAACATCTACATAAAACACATTTTTTGCAAAGATCCCTCAAAAGTGGTTAACACTTGAGACAAAGATATGAAGTGGGAAGAGGATTTTTTACAGTTTAACAATAAATGTTATTGTCCAGAATGACATATGGGCACTTAAACAGTAAACTTTCACTGCTTTTTGTTAGAATTAGAAATAACCATGAATAAAAAAATAGATTAAAATATAAGTACATATTATACTTGAATTAAGAAAAAAAATATAACATGGTGACTAACAAACTAACAAACAGATTTCATCATGTTCTGTAAAAAACCAACAGCTTTCACACAGGCACATACAGTATATCTCAGTACCAAAGTAGACCAGTCTAGCTGTGATAGGACAATATTAGTTTGATAATATCAGTCAAGCAATATATTGATCTGTTTTAGGTTTAAACTAAAATTCTTGCATGTTGCTTCTTTAAGGTCAGACCCATATTGAGACCACTAAAAACCTAAAATGTCATAATTATCAGTTCATGTAAAATGTATTTTTTAGTTTTTCAAATAAGGAATTACTTGTTATTTTAATTAAATACACTTCTTATACCCATATTTTGTATTTTATTTTCAATACATTTGATGAGCAACTATTGTAATTCCTAACAAAATACTTTGCGATCACTGCATGTCTTGTCTTTTCAGAAGAAAAAAAAGCAAGGATGTACGCAACAGTTGCCAAGGTAGTTTGGGAGGTTATTATACATCTAATATTGGTTTCCTGCTATATCAAACACACACACACACACACCTCCTAGTCTCACAGCGAGACTAATCATTACTAACATAGCAGCATATCCAGCCAATAAAGATGACTCAGATCACCAAGGGAACAGAGCACATCTCCTTCATGCCATCTCTCATTTTATCACTGTCTGTCTCTACATGTCTCTCCACAGGTCTGTCTCACAAGTTCATCCTGCCCTCTCTCTTCATTACCTCTACCTCCCTTTGTAGCCATCAGCGGCCCCCCTTTTCCTTCCGTTTCACACCATCAAGCTCTCTTCATCTAAGTAAACCGACTGGGATCCTCTCAGAAGGGGTAACTGAGCCTTTACCGCAATCACAGGATGCAGGAAAACACACATTCATACATGCACCCATACATAAACATAGGCACACATACTCTATGTGTGCCCGGGCACTTGTGCTAATATGCTGATGGCTGGCCTGGGGCAAGGGTGAGACTGGCCGGCGGATTTACGGCTCTCTGTTTTTATTGGTATTTCTGATGGGCTACGCTGTTTGTGTTTAGAAAGTCGAACATCTCATCACCTTGGCCATTACTGCAGCAACCACCAAGGACAGAAAGGCAGAGCTAAAGTGAAGGATATATCAACAAATATATACATATATTGTGATGTCAGGTCAGCGGTGGTCGTTTACCAAGATAGGGCCCGCAATATTCACACAAAAAGCGATTAAAGGAACGAAATGCAGAGTTTCAAGGAGCAAGAGTATGAGGTAATTTAACTGAAATGTCCCCAGAGGACAGAAGAAGGCGGAAAGTGGGTTTGTAGTTTGTATGCTTATGTTTTTATCTCTGTATATGTGTTCCCATTTTCTGATAGCGCATTTGCATTTCTGCATGTGAATGTGTGTGAGTGCATGTGCGTCTTTTGTGCTCGTGTGTGGTGCACATATGTGGGTGTGTGGCTGGCTAGTGGTTATGTAAGGCACTAATTGTCATGCAGTGCGCAGGGTGCAGACACTAAGCACAGACATGAAGCTTTCTCCAAGCCCACAGCGCTGAATATTAAAATAATTAAGAATAATGTGTCCATAGATGCAAGGGAGAGCGTGTAAACATCAAAACACTTTCTGCACACACAGATATGTTCATTTTTATGCATATACTGTATGTGCCCTTATTTAATCTTATACACGTATGCACTTCTGTCTTAATGTGTCTTTTTAAGTGATTATGAGTGTGTGGGAGTGGATTTGTGTGTGTTTGTACCTACATGTGTCCTTGCCTGCATCTTTTTGAGTCCAAAGTTGCACATCAGAGGAATAAGCATAAGAATGTCAGGCTGTAAATCGCATCGCCTCAAGACCTCTGAGACACTGACACGGGTGTTTGAATTAATAAGCGTGTGCCGCAGCTAAACACAATTTCACGTGGTTCCTAACATATGCTTGCAATATTTATGGGCTCAGAATCAAATTCATTTGATGCTAAATTGGCTAAAATCCCTCAAATCGATGGTTTGTGCTCTTTTAGGAGAGGAGTTAAGTGTGCGTAGGTTGTCGTACGCTTTATTGGATGAAGTAACTTGGTTGAAATCTTAAGATTTCGAAAGCTTTTGGAATTTGAGTTCTTAATCGGTTCCTGTCATGATATCAGAGAATAATTTAAGTATGCAGAGATTTAAATATGGATGAAAATATATCAAAGAGCATAAGCAATCAGACTCTGCATTAGTCAGAAAGAAATGTGATCAATTTTGTATGAGAAGTTTCTCAAGCAATTTGCAGCCTGTGTTAGCTAAGACTTCTAAGACCCACCACGATCATGAGCATCCATGTGCCTCATTTTTATTTTGTTTGTGTGCGCTTGTGTGCCTGTAATTCTTTTTTTTTTTTTTTTTCCATTTTTGTTTGGTCAAGCTTTTCCATGTCTAATGCATTCATAGGTACAGTATGTAAAATTTAGAACGATTTATTGTAATAATATGGCAGAAGTAGAATATAATATTCATATGTTTGTTTTCATTAGTGTATAATCACCTGAAAATAAGAGTCATTATGGTTTTGTTACTTTGGAATGAGCTGTTTATATCTATAGAGGGCACAGGTCCTCTTCCACAGAGGCCGCCATGTTGCACCAACACAGAGTTGGGTCAGACTTAAGTCATAAATTTGGGGATGTGAGACTGACTTGACTAACCCTGATAAACAGCTTGACTTTGACTTGGTATTCATGAGACTAAAACTTGGAATAGATGACTCAATTTGACTTTTTTTTGGCATTTTATTTTTGAAACATGATTGGGTGATTTCTACAGTTATGTGCACAAAGTTGGCAACCTTCTGCAGACTAGCAGAGGCCATCACACAAGGCAGCTATTATGGAGGAGGCAAGTTCAGGACTAATACAAATTTGGATTCATGGATTATGTTGCTGGTGGCAGTAAGAAGAGAACAGTGGTATGCAGCAACCACCACAAAATCCAACTTTATCTGTCACAGCAAAATCCAGAAGAAAGGTACATGAATGTGTCTTTTTAGCTAACTTAGGCCTATTGGCTGGTCAAATGTTAGCTAGTAAGCTAAAAGGTTAAAGTAAGGTACAATTATACAGTTAAATCCATTTAACCTATCCTATTATTACTGTAGGAGCAGTGGGCAGCCATTGTACAGCGCTCAGGGTCTCCAGTTGTGATGTTATAAGCTGTCAGACTTGGCCTCTGTTTTCATTTACTATTTCAGAGCCCCAGTCTCCATTGTTGTTCATTTTTGAGGTTTGTTGTTGACTGCCACAAAATGTCAGATATCAGTAAGACTATAAGGTTTAAGCAGGCTGCAGCAGTCTTATTCGAAGTTGAAAATAAAACTCAACCTTTCATGGCCACTGATCTGATTTAGACGTGGAAACTGAGCAGGTCATCAATATTTCGTGTGACTTGATTTGTGCCTCACGTGACTCGTGACGTGCTTGACTTATAGCAAGGACTCGACCTGACATGCTTGATTCTCACCTCAGTAACTTAGGACTTGCGTGAGACTTAAAGGTTAAGTCGTGAGACTGACTTGTGACATTCATATGTGTGACTTATGCCTACCTCTGCAGAACAGGCTAACACTGACAAACGCTGGCTCTAGAGACAGTCTTTCACATTTTTTCACAAGTTTCACAGCCACAGTAGGTTTTCCTATGAGCTTGGAAGCGGAGGTGTTTGTAATCTGCTCGATGCCACTGAATCCTACACACTGGTCCTTTAATATAAAAATGGATAACAATTAAAAATGAAATATATCTATGAAATGTTGATCTACTACTCCTGATTGAGTATAGTGGCTATGGCAACTCCAGCCACGTCCTCTTTTCCCCCTTTGACTTAAGTGTCCCTCTGGACCAATCAATAATTACTGTTATTATTTTTATGACTACCACTTATTTTATTGTTGTTTTTGTTGCTGCTGCTGCTATTCTTAAAAGTACTGCTATGAAAGTCTGCCAAGCTCCCATCCAACAAGTACTGACATCGACATTTTTATTTTTAGGATGAATTCCCCTCTCTACTTTCTTTATGTATTTTGAACATGATCTAAGTTGTTATTTATCATTATAAAGATGCTTCACGCAGCAGTTTAGCTGGGTTACATGTTTGCCAAAAAAAGGTTGTATGACTATTTTGTTCTTAATTAGTTTATTAATGAGTTTCATTAATCAGCGCTGCTTTAAGACATACTGCTCCTGTCTCTGGTCCTGCGGTAGAGATATGAGGCTGCGTAAAACATGTTTTACTGTAATATGAATCACACATGCTGTACTAGGATGTCAAATTGCTCCTGGACATTTTCCACAGTAAGCTGTAGTTCTGTTTAAATTTTTTATGTCTCTTTCCTGCCCTCCAGAAACCATTAAACTCTTAAACTCTTGGGGCACGAGTGAAGAAATGTACAAAAACAACTGCTTGACAGGGTGACATGGAAGAGCATTGTCTATTTTAAAACAAGTTACAAGTCAAGAATTTTCTCTTGTCTCTTGTTCTGTGTCTGTAACTCACCAGGGCTCGCAGGGTCGTGAGTGGGCCAATAACATGCCAGAGTGGTGTGAAATCAGAGCCCTGCAGGAGAGAAGAGAAATTGGGTGATTGGTGCTTCATTCAAGCCATTGCTCGCGCCCGAGGCTTCCAGACACTGGAGGGGCTCTCGGTACAAATTTAAGCCCCATTAGGAGTGGAGATGGCCAGGGACGTGCAACTGGACTCTCTGGGTCCTCTTTGGCAACCCAGCTGGCTTGGTCTGATTAATTTGCCCTAGGTATGCTGAATTACTCCATCCCATTACATGAACAGCTATCTCATGGGGTTCACACAGTTCATGTTGTTAAATCTGAGGGAAAAAAAAATGTAACGAGTCAGCAGAGATCAGCAAGTAAGGGCGCTGGGAGTTTTTCGCTGAAAGAGAAAGAAAAAGAAGTGATTTTTTTTTTTGTTTCTTCCCAAGCAGCCTGCAGGAATCAGATGACTTCCATGTCACATTCACAAAGGCCATTATTTTTTTTTTTTCCTTTCTGTCACCCATGTTCATGTTCAATTCATTCAAAAAGGTGAGACAGCATTCACTCAAAGTCAATCACAGCATAGTGGCTCACAACCGCTCCTTTTCTATAACCGCACAATTACAATATTTATGAGAACTCCTGCTGATGGAAAGACTATTTCACTGTCTTCCTCACCCCCTCCCCCCCTCTATCTCCCCTTTTCTTTTGTGGTGCTCATTCTTTTCCGTGGGCTTATTTTAATGAAAAGTTTGGCGGCGAATCACTCGGGGATTCGGCGGGGCTTGTAATTTCCACAACATGATGACGTGAATATCTATGAGCCGATGGTCCAAAAGACACTGACAGCGCCCAGAATAAATACATTAACAAAACACGGGAGGATAAAAGGGCACAATCCCTCTTCATGTGGCCCCACTTTGCCCCTGAGAGCCCCTAACAATAAATCATATAAAATGATTGAAAATGTTCATTACAATGACCTCAGACAGTGAGAGAAAAGCATGAGAGCGCGAGGCAAAATGACTGCATTTGAAAGAGGAGCGAACAGAAGGGAACGCAAATGTTCCCATCAGGGTGAATATCTTCTAATACACCTCCGCCGGGGAAAGATTATTGATAGCGAGTGTATGATTGTGGGTGGGTAGGGGGGTGGTGGTATTAAAAATACTCCTACCACCACTGCCTCCGCTGCACCGCCTCTCCTTCATTCCATTAAACCTTGCTGCTATAATATGCATCAGAATTGCTACTAGGTAGTCGTTTCTGTGCTACAGCAGGCAAGTGAAATCTCAATCATTTGAACTTGAGGGTTGTGTCCTGGTGAGAGATGACTTATTCATGGCATAGTGTGCGTACCAGGGGAAGATTATCTATCCCTGGGGCCCAGCCTCCCACCAAGGGCATTCTTAAGAAATGTTAACCGAAGTTATGCGCTGCCTAAAGCTTCTGATCGCTCAAACAAGAGAGAGAAACAGTGCAGAAAAGATGCATAATTTTTAAAAGATGGTACAACAGTATGGGTAATTCTAAGCTACAGAATGGGATAACATAGCTCAGCACAGATTAAAAAAAAACAGCAGGGGTGTAAAAGGTTTACTCCAGACATTCAGCATTGCAGTTTTAAAAATGAGTCTACAGCAGGGGCTCTCAAAGTACAGCCTATGGGCCAATGGCGGCCCTCGGAAACATTTTGTGCGGCGGCAAACGTAATATCTTAATTGTTCCATTTCAATACTTTGACTTTCAATAGCCTACTTTTCAACTCTTACTTCTTTCTTCGTACCTCGGGGCAGATGAAGTGATCCCCCTTATTAGCAAATAAGTCAATTCAGTGTTCCAGGAATTTAATGTTAAAAAGCAATTACGAGACCAAACACAAATCCTATGACAAGTTCGTGAGTTTTACTGCACGGCGCTCATTCATGTGCTGACACCTTAAACTGGCACTCAGTCCTCAAAACTTTGAGAACTCCTGATCTACCAGCCATGTCTGCGGCTCTTTGAGGCTGTACTTTAGACACCGCACATGTTCACGATGACAGTGCTAGTGTGCTGAGGTTAAACGCACAATACGCTAATTCTGAGCTGGGCCATAGGGGCATTGGCACCATCTGAAATCTAATTGGCCCCTGAAGTGCAACTGTTTGCTTCAAAGAACTGATAATTATGAATAGATAAATAACACTGAAAATAAATAAATAAGAAAATAAAATTGAATGAATTGATAATATATGACTAAATAACAGTGTTGTTTTGCACCTGAATAATGTGTTACACTTTTCAACACAAGTTTATTTGCTGTCAGGTAGGGTTTGTGGTTATTTAAATGCATAAAAAGTCACCAGAATCTGATGCTGTTTGTTTTCAGAAGCTGGGATGGATGTTCCTGGAAAAAGGAACGGGGTGTTTTATTATTCAATTATATAACAATTAATTTACCTAAAATACAAATCAAAAATTTGTCTCATTAATATTTCAATATTTTATTTAATCATAATCCTGAAAATAGACACAAAGGACATTAGAATAATAATAATAGTGGCATATTTTAAAGTTAGTCTAATTTCGTCTCATTTTTAGACTCCATGTCAGATGCCTTGTCAAGCCTTCACTGAACTGAAAAATCAGTATTTTGACTTGAACTGGTTATGTCATGGAGTTATTTCATCACTGGAATAATACTGTATGCAGGTACATGTAAAATGAATTCTAGCAGTGTATTTTTGCATCAGTGTGAGCCAAAGAAAATACTTTTCGTCATCTATACTGAGCTGTACAGTGTTAAGCTTTAAATAGTTACCATTTTCAGTCTTTAGTTTGTTAACCTGAAAAACAGAAAATTCAAGAAAACATTTGGGGAGAAAAAGTCACCAGCATGCAGCAAATTAAATCTAATGCTCAAATTTTCCTTGGGGAGGACCCTTAGACTGTATAATACCAGGCCCTGCTGTGTTAAGGAGGGTGCCTTTGTGGGCCCTGATTTAGAAAAATCCTAAATACTCTTCTGATTGGAGGAGTGGGGTTGGGAAAAAGTCCAAAGGAATGTCATATATATTTCAGGCTTTCAATTTAAACATTTTTCAGTCATGATCAGCTTTTACTTATCCAGCAGCAGTAAATGTGAAGATGTGATGATTATGAAAATGTTTCTGTGAGAGACCCAGAAGTAAGATAACTACCCAATCTCAAAATACACGCACAAACAACACCACAGACTGAGACTGATCAGTGTGGAGAACATTGGATTCAGACCTAAGTCCTACTTACTGTCAGACAAGACATGTGAGATCTCAACAAAGACTTCTGCAAGTACACCAAGACTTTGCACAGATTTATGCATGAAGACATGGGCATTAGTGTAGCTCAGGTAAACATTTCAAATAGCAGTTTGTGTACTCACCACTGATTTGAACTTGTAGGGCAATTACATTTGCAGCCACAACTGAGGAGACAAGTATGCAGCATGATCCATGTGACAACTATGAGGTGACACAGTTAATTACACTTGATTGCATTCACCTGGAACCCCAGGTGTAAAACAAATCCTGATTAGATTAGATTTCATCCTGCTAGAATTAAAACCAGCAGGGCTCTGCATCCTGAGGCAGGACACTCAAGTTAGGGCGCATACACAGACACAGACACACACACTCTCATGCACATCCCTTAACATCATGACACATTGATTGTCATTATGTATTGTATGCATATCCGTACCAGCAGTAATCCCAACTGAGACGAGGCAGGGGTACTATGGGTAATGGTGCCACCTACTCTGGGGACAGCAGCCATTTCATGGCTGGTCACTCTGGCCTCTCCAAGTACCATGGTGTGATCAATCCACACACACACACACAAACACACACACCCTCTGTCTCTCTTCCTGCCTCTCCCTGCTTCCCCTCTCTCTCTCCTAGGACATTTTACGCTGGCTTACGCAGTGATGCATTTGATTGCACAGCACCTCACCAGGGCCAACTCATCAAAAACTTGATCCAGGCAGAGGCATGTGGGGGGAATAAGTTTGGTGAAGCTATCTCTAGTGGAAACCTGTGGATAAGATAAACTCTGTTTAAAACTTGAGAAACTGCCAAGCAGAACAGTTTCACAAATGTTGTCATACTATCGGGGTGGTAGCCAGTGTAAAATATGTACAGTAGATAACAGAGCAATGTTTGAAGGCATGAAATGGACATTAATTCCCATATCTCCATTGCCACATGAATAATCTTTAAAGGGATGGTTCGAATTATTTGAAGATGGGTTGTATGAGGTACTTATCGATAGTCAACAGATATCAGATTCAGGAGACCAGCAACTCCTATGTTCTGCAAGGTAAAATTACTGATTTTACCCATGGAGATAGGTTGGTTTGCAGAGAGTGATATTTGGCTTATATAACTGCACTTCCCCATCAGAAAAGGCTGCCTGACAGCAAAGTTAAGTAGTGAAAACATTCTAAATATAGTGGACACGTAAACTGTTACAGATTTTATTTAGGTGGACTGTTTTAAAATGCTAAAATACCTTTTGTTGTTGCCCCTGTCCACAGTAGGACATAGCTTAGCTTCCTCTACTGGTTCTCCTCTCTGCTTCTTCTGCATGTTGGCCAGCATCTACTGTTTGCAGTACACCGACTATGGATGAGTACCTCATTCAGCCCCACATTAAATAGTCTGAACTATCCCTGTAAGAAAAGTTTGAATTATTAAAAAAGTGAGGATCAAACAACCAAGACTTCACAGTATATCCATAATACAACATTTCCATTTCAACAGTTCAGCTTCAGAGCAACAGCAGCACTCTGGTTCATGTTACAGTTACAGCGACTGTACAGCCACAGCAGCCCAGCCAGCCCATATACTCAGTGTCCTTCAGTTAACCGTGTCACTGCTTCAGACGAGCCATTAAATGATTCAGTGGGCTGTCCCAGCTCTTTACTTAAACTTCTCACAGTGTTGGCCTTCATTATTGATGAGACGCTGAGTGCAGGACACTCAAATATGCAAGATTTGCAAACTTCTGTCAAAAAGAACACTCTTCTGTCCCAAGTGCCTGAACCATCATCTGCCACTGTCATGAAACTGAGAAATTGGGAGGAATATTATATATGTGTGTGTGTGTATGAGAGAAAGAGAGTGTGTGCCATTGTCCACTATGTGCCTGGCAAAGATGACACCTCATTATAGTTCAGATATCACCTTGGCTCAACCTCTGGCCCCGGTGCGCTGCCAGTAGACCACTCCAAACTCCACAGGGGCCCTTACAAGTCTCTTCACGCTCACCTCACACACAGAGAGCAGTAATAATTAGTGTTCCACTTATTAACTTTTCCAGGGTAGGTAGGCCTTTCTAAACCTTTACATTCTTGTTCTTAACAGCAGGTAAATGTGAGGAACCGGCATGCTGTAAATCTGTCTGTATTCGCATGAGGAACCCAAGCAGGGTGCTCTAAGCTGGATTTGGTTGAGCAAACAAGCTCTGTGAAATGAAATCTGTTTGCACAAATGCAAGACATTGTGCTTGAGTGTGTACAGCTCTCGGTGAGAAAGCCGGGGGAAATGGCAAAATTAGTTGTGCAATCCCTTTTGTAAATGGACAGTCTATCCTCCAGTCCTTTGCACACACTTGCTCTCCTTCAATTTCCTTTATCTTAGGCTCCAGGTGTGTGTATCTCAAGCCTTTTTTCTGTATCGGAGCTCTTTCGTGTTATCTCAGTATCAGATCACACACACATGCGTATGTGTAGACTCACACAGTGTCTGTTTTTTCCTGGGACAATGGCGTTCCTTGGTTGAGAGAGCAGACTGGCTAGATAAGGGCAGAGACTTGATCTCATCTCTGAGACACACTTCTCACGCAGAGCTCCAGTGTAATTACAGACCCCATCCATGGTGACCATCAGCCCCTGAGCATCCCCTCTGGGGCAGGCACGCCAGTGTGTGTGTTGATGTGTCTCTTGTTTTTGTGTCTTTGTGTTGTGCTGTATCAGTACTAGGGCTAGGATAGGCTTATCTCCCAATCTGATACTATCCCGATACTTGGGTGCCAATTTGGTATGTCTTGCAACTCTTAAAGTTAGAATACTAGGATTTATCTGAGCTGTTTTGAAACACGCCAGAAAGATAGTTGATTGTTGAGTCTCATTCTTGGGATGTCAAGTAGAGACAATTTGGGCTGGTAAAGCATCCCAGGCACAGCAAAATAATGAAAAAAAACAGGCAGAGGGCAGGGTCTCTGCAGATACAGACACTGCCACAACTTGGTACTCGTGGGTTATGAGTGATGACCGAAAGGGATTCTATATTTGATTTGTTGCGATTTTTGTTTGCTTTTTTAACACTAGACTGGGGGAAAACGTTGAATCACGCACTTCTAGAGACTGCACATCATCAGTCATTCCAAAAAACAATGCACACCACGTCAGTCAGTCTCTCTGTTTTATTTCTGCAGCATCATTGCTCTACTTCATATAAAAGTGGTAAATAAAATCTTAAATGTTCCCGCTCATCAATCTAGTGCCATGATAAAAAATAATAATAATTAATCAACTCCCTGGTTGTATTTTTTTTTTAAGTTAGTAATGTGAAGTTAGCAGCTATTAGTTTGCTTCCACAGATCACAGAAAATATATATAAAAGTCTGAACACACATTAATTTATTTCAAGCATATTAAGTAAAATGGATCCTTTTGTTAAGATAATATTACTGTGATCACGATGTTAACTTCTGTTGGCATGTTGATGGTAATTCCAATTATGTGTTAGCGTCAAGCTAATGGACAAAGCACTAGTTATTGATATATCAAATCAAATCAGCAATCAAAAAGATTAAGGTGTCATTAAAAAAAACAAATCACAAATCTTAAGAGAACTGATTTTTTTTCTCCTGTGTGTGCTGGTGATTTCTGTTTCCTGATGTGTGAATTGGTCCAAGTTCATGCATTTCTTCAGTGTAACTTTATGAACACAGACGGAAGGAAGAAAAAACTTCTAATCTTGAAGGCAAGAGCTGACACCAGGTAAAAGCTGATACATATTTTTCTTTTCCATTATACATAAACCTATACGAATCTGAAATGATTCAGATAAAGTAAGGCAAAAGAGTTCAAGGATTTCTCAGCAGAGGCATTTAAAGTACTGAAAGTCAATATGAGAATGTCCTTCATGCTTTACTTTGTACATTCATGTAAATATTCACAGAATGTGCCTCCATTGGTCACACTGAGCACTGCACTTACAAGAACTGATTTTTTTTTTTCTTGAGATGTGGCTGAGGAATGAAAAAGAAAAGTGAACTGCTAAGACCCGCTTTGAATGGAGTCAGAAAACAGAAAAAGAGGGAGTAATGGGTAAAGACAGCATCAGTCAGCTGCTAAAGGTATAAAAAAAACAGCCCTATTGATTAGGCATTAGGAATGGGAATTGAGAACTGGTTCCAGTTGAAAACTGTAGCCAAATTGTTCAGTCCATCAGAACTGTATGCCTGTACCTGTGCTCCATTTCTGATTTAGAGACTTAGTTAGTAAAGTTTACAGTCTGCCATTGTTACAGCCTCCATACAAAAAAGTAAACTAAGGCTCAAAGGGGTAGGAGGCTGCAACATATGAAAAAGGACACCAGACAAAAAGGTAACAGTTAACCCACAAGCTTTATTTTTAAGTTACCCAAAGTATTCAACAAAACACAAACATAAAGCAAGGGGAAAACAAAAAGGGGCTGGAGATCTCGGCCAAAATGAACAAAAGGATGGAAGACCCTGGGCCAACTGCGCAGCGGGCTGTCGCTCCCAGTGTCTCCCCCTAAACTACCTAAAAATAAAGACTAAACCTAAACCAAGAGACTAAACTACAGGTACCCTCCAGCCCAAACTAACACAACAGGAAACCCCAGCACCTAAGTGTGCATGGAGGTAGGAATCCTGCTCACCTGTCCATGTGTGTGTCTTCTCTGTGCTCTCTGCCCCTCTTATCGCCTCCTTCTCTCTCTACCTGAGTGCTGATTGCACTCAGGTGCGCAGCAGACAGAGCGAGTAGGGAGACAAGACTGACAGAGAGGGAGAGGACAGTGGCTGCTGCACTGCTCGGCGTACAATGACACAGCTAAAAAACAAGAGCTTAAACTTGTTTACCAACCACTCATTTCAGCATGAGGAATTTTTAATAGCCTAAGTGTGCCCACGAATATAAAACTATATTTATGATTCCCTTTATTTACAATTCCTCATTGAAATGTTATCCCTGTCCATTTTAGTAAGCTTCCATCTGTTTTGTCCTGTTATTGTAATGTACGACTGACAAAGGAGTAAAAACTCCTCCACTGGCAGAATCTCAACTTTCAGGGGCAGCCCTCAAGTGGATAAAGGCCGACTCTCACCAAGATGTTTGAATGAGAGGGAAAAAAGAGAGAATCACAAAGACTAAAAAAGAGAAACTAGCTGGCTGTAGTAAGAGTCTAGAGAAAGGTAAATATCAGCTAATAAACCTCAATATCTTCTCCTTCTCATTGGTCTTTTAATTTGAGTCCTAATGCGTAATACCAACAAAGCAACTTTCTTTTCCTCACCGTGCTGCTGCCACCCCCTTATTTCTCTCTATCCCTCCTTCCTTTTGCGTCTCTGTACGATTATCTCCCCTCCTTTCCGCCACAGGCTGAGAAAATAGATGGTTTTGGCCAGAAAAAGTGGCTTTGTGTGGGGGAGATTGCACAACAGCGTGCTTCATTTGCACAAATTCAGTGTGTATGTGTGTATGCAGATGTCCATGTGTGTGTGTGTGTGTGTATAGTTGTATAAAGCCAAAGCGTCTTTTGTCAGTAATACAATTGGATTACAGTCGTGTAGACCTGCTATTTTCTCTGTAAGAATCTAGGAGGCTTTTCAAATCCACGGGCCTGTGATTGAATTACTTTTTGTTCTAAGTTGTCTTACATGGTGCAGCAGGACGCAGCGTAGGTGTCCCGCGTACTGTGTGCATATTCAAACACTAGCGGACGCCTCGGTGGGCCCGTGTGTGTGCAGTATGTGCAGTGTGACCAAGCATGTAATTCCCTGCTCAGGGTAGCCGCCCAAGGTTTAACACGCTACCTCAACTCCTGCAGAGGTGTGGTGTCACAACGCTGCATTTATGTTGATATGCCATCTCGCAGCACTGCAGTGGAAAATTACCAAGACTTCAGAAAATTCAGAGGAGCCTCGGAAGAAAAGCCCTGATTCTGAAACTTTCCTTCACCTGTGAGTCATAATGAATATGTGTCAAAAAAAAACGCAGGGTTCATCACGTGACCAAGGTTATAATGGTTTGTGAACAAAAACTAAAGCACATACATACAAAAACTAGCTGGCAAATTGAATCAAATTGAAGAAAATTGACTGCATGACAAAAAAGATGAACACTAAAAGTAAACTGACTCGAGGGATAGTTCAGATTATTTGAAGAGGGATTGTATGAGGTGCTTAGCAATTGTCAGTGTATTATCTAAATAGCAGTTGAAATGTCCCCAATTTGGAGAATGACGGAGGAGTGCTGGCACAGAATCTACATAATATACTGCTGTGGACAGGATCAGCAGCAAAACATAGTTTAGCCACTGAAAAAATGTCCGCTTAACAAAATCAATATCAGTTCAATATAGTATTTAGAACATTTTCACCGCTTTACCTTGCCATCAGACAGCCTTTTTCAACAGGAAACTGCAGTTATCTAAGCCAAGTATCATACTCTCCAAACCAACGAGACTCCATGGCTGAAGAACACAGGAGTTGGTGGTCTACTGCATTACAGAATGCAATGATTTGCAAATCATTATCGACTTTTGAATACAGTACAAAGACATGATATTTCATGTTCAAACTGATAAACTTTGAACTGTCAGACTTCTGCGCACCTGAACTTGTATATCAAGCAAAAATGAGAAGGAATTTCACTTTCAAAACTCCAACAATTAGTGTCCTCAGTTCCCAAATGCTTACTGAGTGTTGTTAAAGGAAAAGGTGATGTGTCACGGTGGAAAACATCCTCCTGTCCCTTTTTGCAATGTGTTTCAGGCGTCAATTTCAGAATGAGTGCATATTTACGATACAACAATGAAGTTAATCAGTTTGAACGTGAAATATCTTGTCTTTGTACAGTATTCAATTGAATGTAGGTCAAAAAGTTTTTTATTTAGGTTTTACACAACATCCCAACTTTTTTTCCGAATTGGGGTTATATAAAATACTGGTTTGCTATCAGAAAAGGCTGTCTGACAGCAAGATGAAGCGGTGAAAATATTCAAATATACAGTACATTTAAACTGATATTGATTTCTTTAGGCGGACCTTTTTTTTAGGTGGCTAAAATATGTTTTGCTGCTGACAGCAGTTCATTGCATAGCTTCCTACGCTGGGACTCTCTGCTTTGCCGAAGTGGGGATGTGCCGACCTCTATCTATTGTAGATAACATGGACGTGGACTATGAATAAGCACCTCAAACAACACCACTTCAGATAAAATAAACTACTGCTTTAAGAGCAATAAACTTTGGGGTTCTTTTGGGGCTCTGATTGTGACTCTAACTGCTGCATAAATGTGAACTTCTGCAAAAGGCCAGCTTTATTTAGTTGGAATCTAATTTTTTCCTTCAATTTTTCTTTGAACACCTCTACTGTCTACTTTAAAAACACGAGGGTATAATAAAACATGACTCATGTAACAATGAAATAACAGGCGCCCTCAGAAAAGGTAACTGAAGAAAAATATGTGATTTTCTCTCAACAGTAATTACTTACATAATTATAGCATTAACTGTTGCGCAGTGAAGGTTTATTGAGTTTGCCTCTGTTCCAACTTTATATCTGAAAATTAAACGGCACAAAAGATGCTCTGATGCATATAGCACCATTGAAATGAGTTTGGTTGCATAATATGACATTGAATTATTTGGGTTGTCACTGTGACCCTGCGTTACCTACCCCCTTAAGTGTGATGCCCCTGACATTAAGGCTATTTTTGAGTCTCGTTTAATTGCACACTGGAAAAACAACAAAACCTGGTGGAAGAGAAAAAAGAAAAGATGCAGTATTAGTCAGTTAAATCTACAGTGTTTGGTATGCTGGAGGACTTTCAGGCTGCTACAAGGAACTCATATATTCAGAAGCACTTCAAAATCATTGCCATCATACCATCATGTAGGAACTCGCATGATGATGGTTGAAGGGCAGTTTCCCTGCACATGGTTGTAAAAATGAAATACTGCCTCACAGCACTGGATTGCTGTAGGTATAAGTATACTTATCAGTCTCTGTTGAACTACCATCACCCCACTAAAGATTTTTGTGTTTTGAATCAATACAATTTTGCGCTCTCGAAATGATTGACTGGTTTGCTGCTGCAGGTGCCGACCGCATATCGCAGCTAAAAATGAAGTGTGCTTTCATTTTAAAGCTACAAAATTTCCTGCTGGTAAAAACAAGTGAAGCACACTTGAGTGAGTTATTAGAGTCCATTTTTGAAGATACGGGGAAATAGACCGAGAGCCAGAAGAACTGTAAATAAAAAAATGGTCAGACATCAAAAACTGACTGTGCTTCGCGCTCGTTCATATTTTCCCCAAAAGAAATAGAATTTATTTGCAAAGGACTTCATGATCATTTCACCATCTCTTCCTTCTACTGCTTTTATTTATCGCACATGTATTTTTCCGGACACATTTCATCTCTCACAGCTTAGTATTCTGACAACATAACAGGCTCTGTTAGATGTTAATGTTTCTCATGTGTATTTATAAAAATGGACACAATATATCTTTGCATACATGGCACTCTGAGAGCAAGGATAACCGGTGGTGGTGGTGATGGTGTGGGTGTGTGTGTGTGTGTGTGTATTGTGTGTGTCCACTCCGTTATGGCAGAGCCATTGCGGCTGTCCTTCAGTGATGCTGACGGAGGATATAAATTCATTACTCCCTGAAGCGGACAGCCCATCATCCTCAACACAGTGGTTCTGCATTCACACACAGTGCACATTTGGGTGTGCTTGTGTGCACCACCTCAGTGTGAACAGCAAATATGTGTGTGTGTGTGTGTATCTGTTTGCACTCCCCAGTCTGGTGTGTGGGTGTCAAAACTGGTGAAGGTCAAGCAGATAGGTGGGGTCAGCTGACTGTTATTCAACAGCAGCCGTAACAGAGGCTGCCAGGAATATTGATTGACAGCGTTTACAGCAGACAGCTCCACTTGGCATGTCATTGACATAAAATGTAAGACTTCCAGCGCAGTCAAGGAACCCATGATCATCTGCCCACATTTATCACACTCCCAGTATACCTGCTTTCAAGACCATGAGCTGACCACATGGTGTATGAGAATATTGATCTGAGGGGCTGAAAGGGATCTCCATGTGTGAGTGTGTGTGTGTGTTGCCTGTTCACCACTTCACAAATGTTCTTGACCTTCCATGCCAAGAAAATGTATTGTATGTGGATACCATTATCCACCAATGACAGAAAGATGAGGGAAAAACTCCACGACTGAACCATCGCCATGTCCCAAAGCACATACTACGCACTACATATACTAACGTTTATGAATACTGAAAAAATGGTGTTGTCAAAAAAACTCTAAAATATTCTTAAATATCAATACTGACTATCGGAAATGCTTTCAATACTCTTTTTGCAGTATGGATACTCCGGTATGAGACACATTTTCTTGCTGTCTCTTTTTTCCAAAGGCAAGTTGACACATACCATGCAGTGGAGGGTGATACAGGAGTGGATTTTCACCCCTGCCCTGTCCCACTTCCGCAGTAATACTGTCCCATCCCAATCCCATTCAGAGTAAAAGTCCATCTCATTCCTGTGAATCCACATACATTATACACATTTCTATAGATACAAAACTGACCTATTGTTATTATGAGTCCCGTTCCTGCCCACCACTGTTAACTTTTTTCCCCCGTCCTGTCCTGCTACTGTGATGAATAATGAAACTGACTCCTGATCCTGCTCCCATTCTGCCGATATCGCACAGGAACAGACATTTTTTTGGGAGGAACCCCAATGGGAGTATCAACGGGAATCCCGAAAAATGTCAGCCCCGATGCTGCAGTGGCCACATAATCCCGTCTTCTCTTGCTGACTGAGTGTTCACTTTTTCCTCGTCACTTGTCTCATTTGCTCTGATTGAATATATTTATTTTCATGTTATAGTTTTGTTATATTTATCTTTTAATAAAAATCAAAAATGACATGCCGTAGTTTGGAAAAATCAATATTTATCACGGTATTGTATCAAAGTTAGAAATTCCAGTATACTACTAAATGGCATGGGTATCAGATTTCTGACGCAGCTCCTGTCTACATCTTGATCTCGTATGTTAGCATGCTTAGTGCTAATTAGCACTAGCCATAAAGTGCAGCAGAAGCTGATGGGAATGTCTGTCTGTTTTTCAGCCACTTGTTCATGAGCCAAATTATTGCACAAACTGAAATTCTGACCTGATGATGGCACTAGATGAAAAATCAAAGTAAATACCAATACGTCCTCTGGGCACCACGGGTATCTGCCCAGGATTTCAGGTAATCCATCCAATAGTTGTTGTGACATTTCATTAAAAGTCAAACATGTCAATCTCATGGTTGCACCAAAGTCATTGGGATCCATCATCTGGAAACTATGAATGTCTGTACAGTTTTTGGCCTCCATCTGGTAGTTGATGAGATATTTCATTATATAAGTGACAACATAATGAGTTATATTTTCAAAATAATGAAAAAAACTCTCTCAGAATATTGACTTAGTGTCTCAAAGTAAGTGGAAACTCTCAAAATAATGAGAAACATAACAAGAAAACAATTAAATGATAAATAAATAAATAAATCATCCTTAACAATTAAGTTAAAGTCATTATTTCAGCTGACTTAAAGTAATTGTTTTGATGGCATTGCTGCCCTGGCAGTTAGCCTTTGTGCCCTCAAAAAATTGGCAACACCAAAAGCCAAGTGGCCTCGCCCCTAAAAAGATGAAACTCCAGGCCTGGTAGGCACATTAAAAAACATACACCCACTCACAGTTTCACAGAAGTTTTGAAAAGGATTCAATCTTAATTCAATCTTAATAGAAAGTAGCCTGTGGTCCATTTTAGATTTTTTTTGCTGTTATTTGTACATTATTTAGCTGTTCTCATTTTCTCCCTTTTCCCCTGGTGATTTATGAATGGTAGAGGTATCGCTTTAAATGCACCAAAAAATGGCCCTTCCTCATCCGCCCCATGAAGTTATTCAATTGCCACCCAATATGGCAGGGACAAATGACAGCCATTAGAGTGCAAAGCTTCCAGTTGCACTTTGGTCTGAGCTCCTCACCTTGTGATTATGCCGGGCATTCATCAGGAGGGTCTGATCGCCGGCAAGAATCTCCCCAAAAAAGATCATTATTTTCTTATTACGGCTACTAGAGCAATATTATCTTCTTTGACCCTGGAAATTTCAGTTGAGCAATCATACTTGATGCGTTTCACAGATCCACAAAAACACATTAAAAAAAGATTTTGTCTCCCCCTTCTGGTAGCGAGAGTAATTATACAAACACCTTCGATGCGTGTTTATCTCCCCCGCCCCTGGGAGCGCTCTGTACAAACTTACATAACACTCATAGCTTCACATAGTCCCACATTGGGTTCAAAAACAAATATGTGAACACAGAAAAATTTACTCAGTTCCATGACAATAATCCATTATTAAGGCAGAGTAAATGTAATAATTCCATGGCTTAAATCCAAGTGTTTTACAAATACCAAGCTATCTGTGTCTGCCCTTAGTTCCTTCTCTTCTGTCAGAGCTCTCCAATGAGGAAAAGCTACATCACTGGTTATCTGGGTTCGGTCCACATGTTTTCTATCTTGGGGCAAAGAACAAAACTGTGGGTTAAAGTGGCTTCTTGGAACTGACATTTGTCTCAGAGAGGGAAAACATTTGGGAACATTTAATAAGTTATAATAATAGTATAACCTGTGCAGCACTTTGAACTGTGGAGTACTTGGCATTTATAGAGCAACTATGAATATAATGCACACTTTTGTCTTTTTTTTTGGATGCTTCCCAAGTTTTTGTGCCATAATCTCTGCCATATTTCTAGTTGCTGTTGCTAGAAGCCTACTCCATCGCTACAGTTGCTTCCCCCTTCAGCTCTGGCAAACCAATCATTGCTGGTTGACGTAAAAGGTATCACTACCGGTGGGCCTGGAGATGTTCCAAGCTTCAACACTTGGAACACTTGGAAATGTCACCACAGACACCAGATTTAAAAACTCTGGTATACTGCAAAACACAGAGAGATTTCTGTGGTGGTGATAGGTTTAGGGGAGGTTAATATATATAGCGTCTTTTGTGCACCTGGATTTTTTTTTTTGGGTGCACCTGCAATGCATAAAAATGCAAAAATCTCAACTTTTTTAATGCAGCACTGCAGGTCATGTGACAAGAGGCTCCACAGGACTAGCTTCACCCTTTCGGTTGAAGGATGTCACAACAGCCACTTGAAAAGTCAGCCAAACTCAAGATGAAGGGGCAGCTAATTAAACTACTCATTCAGGGATAACCGGAGCTGTAAGACCTGTCAAGTTCTTTCTGTTCTGACACCAAAACGGTGCCTGGAGAATACATCAGCTCAGAACTTTGGTTAACTGGTGAGCATGATGATATGCTGTTGTTATGTTACTAGCTGTACCAGTTAACGGTTGTGTTAGCTAGCATATCATCATACTCACCAGTGTATACCAGGGTATCCGTGAACTAGTATAGTCGGCCGCTCTTCCGTGTCTTTTGGAGTTGATTTTTTAGTAATGGCAGACATGTCAGTAGTGCAACCTTCCAAGCACCTTGGATATAAAAATTAAAGTGGCACAGCTGGCACATTTTTCAGGTGTTTTTTAGATGCAATAACTGAACAGCCCCTAATCAGTACTGTGTGAACTCATTTGGCAAGGGCTTGAATATGAAAGACATTCATTTGTATGTAAAAGTCCATAACTCCAGCTTTAAGACTAGATGAGAAGTGGTCCTGCCACTAAGGGCTTGAAGAGGTTCAAAGAGGCTTGAACAAGTCAAAGAGCGCAGACAGATCAGAGGCAAAGACACTGTGGTATTTCCCCAAAATGTCATCGTGTTTGATGCTACCCACAGTCTGAAATGGGAAAAGGAGTGAATGAGGACTGAACAAAGACAAGGAGGGCTTTCAAATTCTTTCCGCCTCTTGATGTGAGACAGCAAAAAAGAGATAGAACGATGAGGAAATTGGATTGAACATCTCAGCGGAACAGAGGACAAGAGAGCAGAGAATGGGGTGAGAAATTGTGAAGAAATAAGTAAAAGGTATAAAGAGGAGATGACTAGAGGTGGGAGGAAAAGTAAAACTCTTTCCCCAAATCATCAAAGCCCAGACACCATGAGAGGAAGAGAAAGGCAAACCTTGAATGGCACAAAGAGGGACGTACGGCTCTATTTTTGTGACAATGCATTGCACATGATGGAGACATTTCTAGATCAATTTGGCATTTGTGGTGTACACTGCAATTTTTGTGTCAAAAAGGAGAAGTATTTCTGCTTTCACTGCCCACCTGTTCAGACATGGAGTGTGGTGTGTCATGTTCTCTGGTCTTTTAATGCCCCTACCACGCCTTCAGACAGGAACAGATATACAGAAAAGCGACATCCAACATAGAAGTGTCCTTATATGCTATAGCATGTCATCCAAAGGCTTTATTGGCTTCCAAGACAATTTAATTAATGTAATATTCTGCTGCTACTCCGCTAGCTCTAGATAGTGCGTCTGACAGCAACACTTTAATATGAGGAGCTCCCAATGTCAGACACTGCCCTTTTCACGATGTAAACGTTTGCTTATTATTTGTGTTTGCATTTTGATTTGCTACAACATATATTGCTCACGAATGCTGAATCACCCAGTACTTTTAACTGTTCGCCATCTAGTAATCTAACAACAAATACACTCTTACAGTAATGTTCACTCTGACAAATTCAATTTTCTAAAGTGAGTTTCAAGAGTCTGAAAGTTGATTTTCATTTCATATGGTATAAATAGAAGCCAAGGACTGTCTGTACCAAAGAAGAGTGCATTAAGAAATCTTTAAAAAAACTTTTTCTTCTTTGAAAAGTGACAGATGATGAAAAGCATACAGGATTTCTAATAAAGAGGCTAAAGCATGCAGTAAAAAAGTGTTATCTTTTATGTGGTCTGTATGTGTGGACCTCACACACAATGACAAATCTCAAAATAGCTTTAAATGGGAGAAGAACTGCTGACAGTAAAGACCACTGAAGGCAGCGCAAAGCAATGCAAAGTTTGTCCCCATTCATTTTCTATGAGACAAGAGCAAAACACATCACAAGACATTATGAAGACATTGACTCCTCATGGGAAAAAATCTGGAGCTCTGTTGTTCTCTGCTGAAAAACCGACAAAGAAGAAGTGACATAGTGGCGGGTCAGGAAGTTAAGTGCTAAACTGCAGTGGATAAGTATCTATGGAGGATTTTATTATGCTTTATTGTCCTGGGATCCTTCTTTTCTGTGTCCCCCAGGCCTTCGGGATTACAGATAAAAAACAAAAACAAGTGCTGCTTGTCACAAAGTCACATAAATTGTGGGAGAAAGTGCAGGTTGCTTATTCACACAATGTTTGCTAATGAGCAAGATACTCACCAGCTTGTGAGTGTTGACACCAGGCCACAAAATTAACACCAGCCACCGGCCAAATGCTGGTAAAATATGCAAGTGGATGGTGGATTTGCTTCACTCACCAGCCAAAAAAACAATGGTAAGCTATTGAGTGGCTGGAAAAACTTGAACATTTTTTTGCCATTTGGCTGGTGGACAAAAACTTCTTGTGGTTGACACACACATCACAATTAGTGAGAGGTGGTGGACGCCATATTGTAGCGAGTTTTCTCTGTCCCACTCATAGCCCGTATATTAAATAGTGGACCTAGCTTTCGGTCTAAAAAGTGAAGCCAAAGAGGAAATGCCTTAAATCTGCATTCTTTCTAATGGCAAGCAGGGAGAGACTCCACTGGTGGCAAAAGTCCAATTTCATGCAAAATGAGCCAACATCTCATGTGATTTTTGCCGTCGGTGAACAGTGTCCTGATGAGTTTATGGTCTTCATTGCTAACTGCAAGTCTTCTTCAATAGAGCATGATATTCATTTTGTAAATTAGGGTCCCATTTGAGTAAAATAGATGACAAACAAGCTTATGCTTTAGGTGGAGCTACTGTGTGATTGGCAAGTCGTTCTAAGACAGTCTGAGAGAATATGAATCACAATTGTGTATTTCTCATTTAAAATGTTTTCAGAAACATGCCTGAGCGTACTGATAAGCTGTAATATGAGAAAGACTGCAACCTGATTTCGACCACGCGACTGCCCATGTTTGTTGGGTTTTCAATGAACCTTCAAAAGACTCAGCCAAAACCAAGCACCGCCCAGTGTCACTGACCAGCTCCACGCTCGTGTCGGCATTGCACATGCTCTGATTGCAAAACAACAAGATGGCAATCCCCATAATGCCAAACTCAAGCCTTCAAAATAGTAGTCTACAAACCAGTAGGTGATGTCACAGTTGGTTCACACTTAATCCCACTGCGTGCCCGTGGCCACTAAATTACAAGAAGTCAGCTGCCATGTGAGCCCGCATTGTTAGTCACTGATTCCCGAAAACAGAGCTAACAGAGTGAGCCCCCTTATTTGAGGTGAGACAGCCAAGTCAGGAAGATCCATGAGCATGTGTGCAGCTGCCCATGTGTCTTCTCACCCAGCCCTATCCTTCAGTCTTAATTAAGTGGAAAAGGGATGAGGGGTGCATCCGGCAAGGAAGAGAAAGAGCAGAATGAAGACAGGCTTAAAAGAACATCTGTTTTGTTTGCCAACGTGTGGTTGAGCTTGTGGGCTCATCTTTCTGAAACCATACGACCTAAGCAAATATGTAGCAATCACAGGAGGGTTATCTTGCACATACTTCAAAACTTTCATCTACTAAGCAGCGTGGGACATTGATCTTACGTTCACCTGCCACTTTTTGAGTTTGCACATGCCAGGTGGGGTTTTGCAAAAGCAAATAGTCTCTGTTGTTAATTTCCCACCTGTGGAAATATGCTAGCGGTATAGCTGACAACAAAGGCCTTAGATACACGATACTACAAACGAGGAGGAAGAAATTCCTACGCCGGGCCTGTGAAGTTGAAGTTTTGAACTGCTGGGGGTGGCATGACAGAAATTCTTCCAAAGGTCCAAAAAGGGAGGTGATGTGGGAGGTGCACCAAATGATGGCATAGAGGAAAGGTCGATTAGAGTTCATCAGCGGGCTCCAGACAGTGGCTGTCGGCCAGACTCAGCAGCTTGGAGATATATGGCGTAACAACCACCGATCCTCTGGGATCTCAATCCAGGGGCAGGTTGGATGATGTGCTCGGCCGGGCGTGGTTTCCACATATGCCAGGGTAAACTGGGAAACTGCTTTCCAATCCACAACATTAGGACTCCAAATACTCAATATAGAATGGCACAAAGAAGCCAGATGGAGAGCAGTTCATCTTCTTCACTCAGCTCTAAATTAAATGGGATCAAAGGGGATATTTTTGTTGGAGTGAAGAACTGTCTGTGGTTAAATCTAATGCAACTAAACACAAGTTAAATGTTTAAAGAAACTTATTTTCCAGCTACCGGGGTGTATTTTACTGTTGCTTCTTCTCCTTTGATCCATATTTCATTCTCTCCTAATCTGCTCTCTTTATGTCTTTGTATCAAATGGCATTGCTAAATCTTATTTCTTTATGCTACATTGGCTCTTGGTCTCATAAAAGAAAATCAAATCTGAGGAAGAACACAGTCACTTAAGAGTGATACCAGCACGCTGCATTACTTGAGCACAAATATATTTAGCCCCATAAAGGCAATAAAACTGACAAAATGTGAGTAAGTAAATTAAAACCCAGAAAATGAATGAAGACAAGGAATGGAGATACTGTAACGATGAAGAATTAAGATTCTTTGTGCGTCTTATTTCTTTGTATGATGCCTAGCTCTGTCTATTTTTAGTGTTTTGTTATCTCACTCATTTAATTCACACTTTTTGCCTGTTCGGTTTTCTCTTTCCAGTTGGCCTTTCTTATCAACTTTCCCCTCCTCCATCTCGCCATCTCAGCTCGGCCTTTCCTTCGAGGGATTTTATCGTCCACTCCTCTCCCTAACTCTTCCTTTTTCTTTTACACCTCCTCACTCCCATAGTGCTCAGACTTTTGAAGGGCTTTAGTGAGCACGGTGAACTGTAAACATTTTACAGCATTTTTGGGAACCATAAAGGAGAGTCATTTCATCTGAGTCCTAAAATCTTTTTTTAATAATGTCAGTGACTCAGTGCAAAGAAGTACACCTCCTCCTTAGTGGGGATATTTACAAAGTTGCCATGCTCGGTGCGGCATGCCGTACTGCATGAGGTGTGTGGGTTGCTGCAGGTTTACAGAGTGGGAACACTTGATTTCATTTAAGGGTGAAATGTTGAGTGTTTGTCAAGTGTGTGTGTGTGTTTGTGTGCCATTGTGTATTTATGTGTGTACACATGCATTCATGCATCCATATTTTGCACTGTTAGCTGGTAACATATCATTATTGCTTCCCCCAGTAATTATAGTGGACTATAATTAATGTCCCTATTTGATAAATTATATATATACAGTCTTTAGTATAAAGTAAGTTAGTTGTGCTGCTGCCCTCTTTGAATATCACCCAATATTATCTAAAAACATCATGCAAAATATGTCACATTTTATTAGCACCCAGAACCTCCTTCAAAACTCAAAATCACATATTTGGGACTCTCATTTGCATGTTAAAGTGTTGAAAGGTGAGGAGCAGCACAGAAAATGCGATTGACAGCCAGCTCATGTTTATTGGTGCTGCTGGCATGCCAACGCTGCCAGTTATAGTTGTACAAAATATTTATATATATATGGGCATATTTATACATTTAGACCTTGCAGGTCTTCTTGTTCTCTGCATATTTGAAAATCCTTATTTATGTCTTAGAGGACCAATAAAAACAAACAAGTTATGCAAAATTTCACTAAATTAAATTGACAAATGTTTTATATAAACTTGATACTGGATTCCAAGATGGTGAATATCCATTTAAATGAAAATTGCTCAATTTTCAAGCACATGCTAGGCTTGGGCAGTATCTGTTTTTTCAGACCTTTATACCTCTCTGACATTTTACTGAAATATATGGTATAATAGTGGTATTTCTGTAAAAACCTGTGTAAAACGGTTCAACGAGACTGTACTCCACTGTACTGTAGTATTCCCTCAATGTAGGTGGAGCTGATCATCATAGTAACGCTGTTCCTACCTGGGAAAGACTGCTCACCTTTTTCTTCTCTCAGAGCACATTCACCGTCACTCTGTGTCACCACAGACATAATCAGTCTGCCACCCGCCTCTCTCTCTCTCTCTCTCTCTCTCTCTCATGCTCGCTAAAGTTACACTCTCATTATCAGGACTAAGTCCAAAATACTCCCAAACAGATGTTTTTCTTTTTTACTAGTTAGTCCTGTAACTTTATCCCTCAGACACCATGCTTTTTCAGCTCTGTGGTGCCGAAGCGCAGAGACTTACCCCCGGTAATGTGTGATGCGGACTACTATGCAGCATCTCCATATCAGCAGCATCTGTATTTTTTGACTGTATTGAAAATTATACCATCCGAGATTTCTTAATACTATTCTGGGTTCACCTATGTGACATGTGGCCCACTGCACACAAGTATTAGAATTAGTCAGCCGACAGCCTTCACAATCGGGATGACGTTATGCACGTGAAAAATTTTCTGGCTTTTCTCGCTCTGGAAAAGTTTTACAGATGTCTCTTTAATAATGGAAGTCTAGGGGAAAAATGTTTCTTGGCTTGCAGGGGATTTTTTTTTTTTTTTTTTTTTTTTTAGTTCCAGTGCAGCGCAAGGACGCTGGGGCAAATTGGCAGCAACTAACTGTGCCGCATCCAGCTTTCTTAATGTATCCATGACTTATTCAAAGGAAACAGTTACGCACACTGTGTCAGCTGAGTGTAAAGTTGTTTTAGATTAACTTTTTGGAGAGGTCTCCAAGGTTGCGCCTCAGACCTAAGGTGGTGACCTCATTGTTGGCGCAGCTCCAACATCACCACTTTTTTAAACGTTTGGAAGAAATTTGGTGATGTTAACACTCAACCGTTCAAACAATTGAGTTGGTCTAAGCAAATGGAATAATCCATATAATATATAATTCATGCCTGTTCAGTTTGTCTTAAGCTTTGCGGGGCTGGTCTCACTTTGCAAGCTGGACCTATACAGAACTCTGCTTCATTAGTTTGTTAGTATTAAATGTGTGATATTAGCTACTTGCAATGTGTGGGTGGTGTGAACTTACTCTGCTCTGGAAGCACATACGGCACAAGAGCCATGCTCCAACCCCAATTATCATTTCATATGTGGTTGCATTCTGCCTTCTTGCCTAAGAAAGCTAAATCAAATAAAATTTTATTTCCCTAACTTTCTTTAAGAGAGAGAAAAGAGAAAAAAAGAACATACACCTTCGGATCATGTAAATTCGCCGCCCTGACTGACAACTCCCCCTCAGGAGAGGCAAACTCAAGTTAATTTGAGTTTTTAAAGGTCAGAGGCGGATGCTGTAATGAATTACTATTGTCAGCCAGTAATGAAATCAGTGAAGAATAATGATGAACAGATTTGTTTTTATTAATGAGACCACCAATACTGATTTTGTCTCCACATGTGCATTCCACACATCACACTGTGAGACATAAACGCAAAATTCCATTATTGAATACTAATATTCAGAGAAGAGACTCAAACTGTATACATATACTTACATAAACAAGAGATGTGCGCTGCGCGGTGCATTATATCATCATAAAGTACTTCTCCCCAGACTATTGACCCTCAGCGTCTGTTTGTAGTTTTCTTCATCAACACTAATGAAACATCTGTCTGCTGTTTCTCCAACAGAGGCGGCACAGTTAATTGCAAATAGATTACCTTACTAATTATGTCACTTTTCAATGTCCATGTTTGTTTTTGAAGTGGTGTGTGTGCGCGTCTGTCCCAATTCCTCCTTTATCCACAACTATGTAAACAACCTTTAGAATATGTGCCTTTTGCGAACGCACTTATCCTCTTATAGAAGTGTTGGTGTTTGTAATTGCACTGCGTGATCCGTGCATCAGTGAGAAGGCTCTGGGTGTCTGCTTGCATCACAGCCCCATCAGCTCCGTTGGTCTGTCTGCATTCTTAACGAACAACCTTGGTAGAGAAACAATGACCTCGGGAAGCTTTGTGTGACCCCTGTGCTTATTTGCTATTTTTCTTCTAAGTAATCCCTGTCTGCCCTGTGGCACTTTCTTTCATGAAATGTTTCACAAGCTTGGGCGACGTCCTTAGTTCAGAGGGCAACACTTTGCATCAATTGAGGAATCTACAGTACAGCCATTTAGCACCTTCTCGTTCTTGTTTTCCTACTTTTCTCTGCGTGCAAGTGTCTTTGTGCTCACTGTGGCAGAGGGATCCCCTGAGGAGGTGGGGCAAGGGTCTGGACAGCCATAGAGGAGACTGCATTCAGCACCTTCACCTTTCACTCCTCCCTCAGCATAGACAGAAGAGGATGAAAAGAGAACACAGGGAAGCATAGAAAGGTGGTTTTGAGATATTTGTTTCCTCCATGTGAAAGAGGCAAAGGTGGACATGCAACATAGTGGTGCAAAGTGAAGTAAAAGAGAAGGAGAAACAAGAAGAAGTCAAGAGGTCAGGAAACAAGCTGGGAAAATGAAGCAGTAGATTTAATGAAACATGAAGCGGTTCACAGATTCAGAACACCACTGGCTTGAAAAAACAAAAACATTAAAGTTGAGATGAATGAAAAATGTATTTATAACCCTTTTAGATTACATGCCCTGTCATATTTCGCACCTGTTTCACATTATGTGCCAAATATCAGTTTCTTTGTATTTTTATATCCAAATCCAATCATGTTTTCTTCCTGTAAAACAAAATATGTTGCATGCTTACGTAAACTAGAATGAACCAATAATAGCATGACATCAACCCATCGATCAATCAATCAAAGTTTTAGTGTTTGGTCCCAGTCTCACCATGTTCACTTGGAGCAGCCAGTCCAAGAAGGTTCAGCTAGGTTAATGGACAGTTGTAGCTGCATAGCTGTGGGGGTGTACGGGTCATTTAGCCCTATAAAGAGGAAGTCCTTGTCTCAGATATTGATTGGCATTTTATTGGCAGTAGCAAATAATAAGTAAGAGATAATAAGGGACTTCACCTCTCTATTGGCTACTCTTAACACCAATCAATATCCACAACAACTTCCTCCCTATGTGCCTGTTTTTACAGGAACCAGGTAAATATGCAGAAGCAAGTATCACCTTGCTTTCCGTTTCATGTGGACTTCAAAGTGGAAAGAGACAGAATGATGGACAGAGATGCTAATCTCACCTTCAAATGGCACTCCATAACTGCCAGATATGAGCGCTGGTAACTACAAACAAAGTGAAAACGCTGAAATACAGTAACCTGAAATGAATTCAAATATCGGATGAAATGACACAAGAGAGGGAGTGAACTGGAATAAAGTGAGAAGGAAGAGAGAGAGGCAGTGGGAAGTAGAGCGAAGTAAAGAAATACCAAACCCGACATGATCAGAAGAGAAGGTGGTTAGTAATTCCATAGTAAGCTATATGCTAAGGTGACCCAGCTGCCCTTGTGCGTGTGTAAGTAGGCGTTTGTGTAGCAGCACCTGAGGCACTTAAGTGATGCAAAGATGTTCTGAGGTCAACTCCAAAGGCACAGGCATGGGGCCTTTGCATTGAAAGGCGTTGCCAAATCCCCGGGCCCCATATCAGATGAAATTAAAAATGCACAAGCCGGGACTATACATCTACCCCCGAGGCTCAGCTTTAGAATACATCGAACAGTAGGAGGAAGACAGAGGAGGGAACGAAGGAAAACTGAAATGAAACAAAATGAGGACAGAAGACATTTTAATACCTTGGAAACAATTTTTCATTTATAAAACAACAATCGATTCCCACCTTCATTATCTTTCAACTGAAGATGTTCTACAAAACTACTGCCACTAAAAATCATCATTATGTAGATTCTGTTCTTCTGAGGAAAAGGCACACAAGATGCATTTGTTTTTTCTGGACAAATCATCAAAAAATGAGTCATGCAGTCCAAAAAGCGAGTTGGAGCCTATACTGAATAGGTTTCCATTCTAATTTAGATACAATCTAAGGTTGAAGTGAGTCATTTTCCCCCATGTGCCAGACTCCGTTAACATATTGCTAAATTTAACCCTTATAAACATCCATTCCTTCTAAAAGATTATTAATGATTTCTTAGTCAAAGTCATCATATGTGTATTTTTGTTTCTAAATTTATTGATACTGTAAATCTAACCTTGAAAGGGATTTTTTTCTCTTTTATTTATGTTTCTTTATATTTTGTCTGTCTTTTCTTTTTTGAAGTTTCACTGTAATTTTAATGTCTTTATATTATGGTGTGGGTTGGGAGACAAAGAATAGGTGAGAAAAGATGGAGGGGCAATACCATGAGACATAATAACATCTTTAATGTAAACTAATATTTCAAACAGAGCAAAAATTAGGTTCATTGATGCACTTAATGAAAATGCATACATTTTCCATCCTTTTAATTACTTCCTGGATTGGTCTTATGGACACGAGGATGCTGATGATAAGTGAGTCTATAAAAAGATACATTATCAAACATTATCACCTCAGGCATCGTTGGCAAAGATGCATAATTAACTCGACTCATAAAGAGACGGGGTGAGACACTGATTATAAACGTTTATTTTTCACTTTTTAACTTAGATTATTATTATTATAGCTTCTCTGATCGCTGTAAGAGTTTTCCATTTTCTTAATGAGCCATGTGACCTGTGCATTCTGTTTCTTCAAATTAGGATTTGAGGAGGCAAAATAAAGCCAAAAATAACTGTATTGTGATAACGTATTGATCCCATCAGTGAGCCAAAGTGGAAAAAATGTGTTTCCTTTCTTGTACACCTTTTCGGCAAAAATAAGAAGAAGAAAATAAGATCCTTGAAATGAATAAGATGGAATGAGTGTTTGTGTGTGTTTTCTTTGAGCCTTCTTGAGATGTTGTAGTCTCAATAACAAAATACAGATCGACTAATAGAGGATTTCTGAGGCAGATACAGATACTGATATTTAAGAGTTCTAAGAAAACAGATGATGATACTGGCTGATAGGAAAACAAGTCTAAAAAAAACAGGGATGTTGTGCAAAACGTGAATAAAAACAGAATGTAATGATTTGTAAAAACTTTTCAGCCTATACTTAATTTTGTGCAGTACAGAGACGAGATATTTTACATTAAAATGGATTACTTTATTGTTTTTTGTAATTATACAATCATTCTGAATTTGATGCCTGCAACACATTCAGAAAAAGTTGGCATGTTTACCACTGTGTTACATCACTTTTTCTTTTAAAAACACTAGGTAAGCATTTGGGGGCTGAGGACACCAATTCTTGAAATTTTGAAATATGAAATTCTTTCTCATTCTTGCTCAATATACAACTTCAGTTGCTCAACAGTCTATATTTTGAGCTTCATAATGCACCACATATTTTCAGTGGAAGACAGGTCTGGACTGCAGGCAGACTCTGGATGGCAGCGCATGTTGCTCCAAAACCTGCATGCACCTTTCAGCATTAATGGGGCCTTCACAGGTGTGACACTTAGCCATGCCATCATCACTGGTTCCCAACTGTACTTAAAACAACACCATATTCTGCATTTTCAAACTTCGAAACAGCATCCTGATACTCTTCACCGTGACTGAGGACTGCAAAAGTTGCCCAGAGGCCAGGAGCAACAACCTGGAGACAACCAATGATGCTTGTTATGAATCCTTAGGAAACTCAATTCATCTTAGTAAATTTACTTCAGACAAAATGGAGGAAAGGCTGGTGGTCGTGGTTAACGGTTTCTAGATTGCATGATATAACTTTAATGAGCCATGGGTTCATAAATCAAATAAAACCAACGCATGGAAATACGTCGCTTGGGAAATAAACTATTCCATTTTGTGTGTAACTGCCCAATCAGAGCTGAGTATGTAAAAGACATCCTCAATACTAAGCATGCTTGTAAGTTTAAGGCTCATGAGGGACAAGAGCGAGGATGCCATTTTTCAGTCTGTTCATATGAACTGTTCCAAAGTTGGTTATCAGTCAGTTTCTGACATCTGCCAACTGTATGAAACTTCCGTGTGATTCTTTGATACAATCTGCCCACTAGAGAGATGGAAACCTGAAGTTTGCCTTCTGAGGCTTGTGAAGTGATTGTTCTTTCTTTTGGCGGAGGCAGACGTCATATTCTATACATTTATTCCCCTTAATGAATATTGCAATATTGTTAGTGCCCACTGCTAACTAGTAAAAGAATTGGAAGAAGTAGCAAAGGCATACATTCAGTGAACTAGTGTCGAGAAAGAGATGAAACATGGCGCCTATGTATGCAGCCGGATCAAAAAGGAATTCATCACATCAGCTCCGAGGCTCAAGAGACGCCTCTGAAACTCCCCGCATGATGTTACCAGGTTTGAGTCAGATACGAAAAATCACAGAAGCCCGCATAGTGGAAGCAGTCACAGAGGCTCTGACTCACAAAGTACCTGTATATACAGAGTGACAGTAAAACTCTGCGTCCAGCACACTGTAAGCCTGCAACAAGACATGCGGTAAGCTGCTTAATGTCAGCGCAGAACAGAGGAAAGCAGGGCTGAGGAACGAGACGGGATAGAGGAGGGGAGGAGTGCATAAGGGTGGATGGACGGATGGATGAAGAGAAAGAGAAAACAGGGATTTGGGCCTGTGATAGGATGTCACAGGATGGGTGAGAAGGGTGAGGATGACAAGAGAAGAAAACGATGGGTGTGTGCGTTTGAGGGAGAGTGGGGGCGAAGTAGACAGACAGTGAAATGAAAAAGCCCTTCCAGACAGCTTGGTGACAGGCCTAAGTAACCCCCCCAAGTCAGTCTGCACATAATCCAGGTAACGTGGCACGAATAATAGATGAAACATCAAACGGCAACCCCCCCCCATCCCCTCCCTTTCCCTGCGTCCTGCCAACCTCCCACCTTCAGCTAACCAACTATAGCGTTCACACCCCTGCCTGCCAGCCAGCCCATCCCATCCAAAATCCCCTTTCATGTTACCGCCGTGCAGCACGCTCCAAAAGCTTATCACCGTTGACAAATCCTCTATTTTCCAATATGCTGGGAAAAATAGAACAGAGGAATTTTTTATTGCATACATATTTGTGACGCCAAAAAAAAAAAAAAAAATGCTGATTTGTTCATTATTTATTTCTTGAGCACGAGGTTGTCATACATTTATTTCCCTGGGTGCAGGGTGGTGCAGTCTTATAAATAAAAGTTCTAATTAGAACCATAAGGGCTTCTTCAGCTTGTCCTCATAGGAGAATCCTTTTTGGTTCCTCGTAGTTCCTTTCATAAAGGTTCCACCTGGCGACTTCAGGGAGTTCTACCTAGAAACCAACATAAAGGGTTATAACTAGAACTATCTGTGAAAGGTTTCTCCTAGAAGCCCCTATGAGACATTCAACAGAGAACCCTTCTATGGTGTAATGGTTCCACCCACAAGCCTGTTTGGGGGTTCTATCCAGAGCCTTTCTACTTTCTAAGGGTGCTAACACAAAACCTCCCGGGGGTTCTACTGACAACCATTTATATTCCATTCCATGGTTTCTATCAAGAACCCTTCTATATTGATAGGGTTTTATCTAGGGGTTTTCTACCAAGAACCATTTTATATTCAGTGGGTTCTATCTGAAATCCACCCAGGGGGTTCTACCAAGACCTGTATTATATTCAAATACTTTGATCTAGAACCTACTCATGAGTGTTTTATCCAGAATCCTCTCAGGAGGTTCTATCAAGAACTACTTTATATTCCAAAGGTTATGCAGTTCTTCCAAGAACCCTTTTATATTTCAGTGGTTTCACCTAGGACCCATCCACAGGGTTCTACCAAGAATCCATTCATATTATAGTTCAAAGAACCCTTAACGAGCCCTCAAGGAAGAAGAAAGTGTTCTTTGAGGATTATTGGGATCCTTGAGGAAGTCTTTTTTTTTTTTTTTTCAAAAAAAAGGGTTCTTTGAATGAAGAGGGTTCAAACTGGAACCTTTAGTCTTATAAAGAACCCATGACAAACACGTTCTTCAAAAAGAAAGAAGAAAATTGTTCTGGGAAGAACCTGACCTCTTCAAGAAGAACTCTTTTATATTATGGTTATATATTATGGCTTATTGAGAACTTTGAAGAACTTCTTCTTCTGAAAAAGGGTTCTGTGAATAAAGAGGGTTCTTATTGGAGCCCTTTGTCTTACAAAGAGGCATTGACCAGCCCTTTTGTCCTCTGAAGAAGGGGTTCTTCAGAGGAAAGTGGTTCTGGGTAGAACCTGAGCCCTCCTGGAAGAACCCTTTTGGAGCTGTTATTTCTGTTATTTCTAAGAGTGCGGTGGCTAACATGCGGTGAAAGATGTGTGGAGTCCCGGCACGCGGCAGGAAGACAGAGTGTTAGTGCTCCCACGGTGAGAATTTGAGGGGATCGTTACATAAACATGGGGCCCATTAAGTATGGGGAGTGTAATTTGTGGAAGTGACAGATCATTCTTCCTATGTTGTCTGGTAATTGCAGACGCTGCATCATTGGGGCTGTGAGTGAGACAAATACGGGAGGAGTGCTTAAGAGAGGATATGGTCAACCGGGTAGGGTGTGTGTGTGTGTGTGTGTGTGTGTGCTCTGTTATTGTGTAACTGTGTGCATTTTTTGTGTGTGTACCCACTCTGTCATGATGGTATGAAACTTTTTGCCTTTTCTTGTGGTGCACTGCACCCTCTGGGCTCTAGTTAGTAGAAGCTGCTAACACATAATTGAAAGTGGCAGAGAACTGGCTGAGCACCGCTGGAGGCTGAGAGAAGGTGGGGTTTGATCCGGAGTTGGGGGTCACAAAAGGGTAAGAAAAGGGAGGAAAGCGAGAGGGGCAGGGTGGATGTCTGCCTTCATGAAGTTACAGTACATGCCGAGGTGTTTTTGCGAGCTCAAGGTTTCTTTTCCTTCCCCTGATTGCTTCACATATCAACACATTCGCACACTGTTTTGGAGAATCAGAATTTACCTCATCAGAGCAGAGTCCTCAGGGCCGGAGGGGGGTCTCTTCTGCCCTGCTTTCCCTCTCTCTTCCCCTCCTTCTCTTTCTCTTTTCCCTCTCACACTTTCTCTTCGCAGAGCCCCAGAGCCGAGACCTTAATGAAGATGAATGCGAGGAATCAATTTGCGGCATCTTCCTTCCATCTGGCTGGGGCTCGTCTCTGCACCTCAATTAGCACGGCAGCTGGGGGAGAGCTCCTCCAAAGCAGCCCTATTACACACACCAGCGTCTTGAGGAACAGCTACGGGCTACGGGCATCGCTGAGAGAGGAATGCATTAAAATGGGAGGAATGTGCTACTTAAAGCTTAGCAGCGAAAATCTGTTTTTCTTCTGAACCGAGGGATGAAATGATAGCTTTGGCAAACTCCACTCTGCATCATTAAATGTTCTTTAACAACCCAGTTGATGAACAATAAAGATGTATGAGTCAAGTGTTTTAGTTGTATCTCCATTTCAGATTTGTTGTGGAGGCAAATTTGGGAAAAACATTCTACTAGTCTAACCCCGACTCCGAAAAAGTTGGGACACTGCGTAAAATGTAAATAAAAACAATGTAATTATGAACTGTGTTTACCGACAGCATTTTAACAAAGTGTTGCCGAGCCCCCGTGGAGTAATATGCTTTATACAATCATGTGTTCCAGGTGAACCACTGTCACCTGTTACCAGTTAATCAGTTTACCTGTGGAATGTTCCAAGCAGGTGTTTTTTGCAATTTCAAAATCTTTTCCAGTCTTTTGTTGCTCTTGTCCAAATTTTTTGGAAACGGTTGCTGGCATCAAATTCAGAATAAGCATTCGTTTACAAAAATCAATGAAGTGAAAATATGTAAAATAGCAAATATATGT
The DNA here is from genome assembly GCA_034769285.1 of Lutjanus argentimaculatus. Taxonomy (NCBI): domain Eukaryota; kingdom Metazoa; phylum Chordata; class Actinopteri; order Lutjaniformes; family Lutjanidae; genus Lutjanus; species Lutjanus argentimaculatus. The sequence continues at coordinate 198,130 of JAWZSL010000029.1, read as the reverse complement.
TTTTGTACAGTTCTTAATTGACTACACTGTATGTCAAAGAAGATTAGCAATTATCATATTCTGTTTATTTATGTTTTCCACTGCGTCCAGACTTGTTTGGGATTGGGGTTGCACTAAGCCTATCCCAGAATGCAAAGCACACCTGGCTACAGAAGGCCTTTTTTCCTCCTCAGATGGTGAGGTCATGACCCGCTCTACTCTTGCCTCTGATTGGCTAGTATTCGTTGCCTTTGTTGGTTGGGTTGGTTAGGTTTAGGCTCAAAGAATATGAATGGTTTGGGTTAGGGTACGAAGATCAGGTTGAGCCAATCAGAGTCAGAGCAGGGCAGGAAAAAAATATATCACCTACAGGAGCTGTTTGGCTCAAACTTGCACAAAACACCTGGTAATTTTGTCAGATCAATGTTGGATCATGTTTCCATCACAAACTAATCACTCCAAAGTTTGTTTGGGACCTGGCTGAGACCACCTTGGTTTAACTCATATCCAGGATGTTCACTCAATCATGATGATGTTATTTGATCCCACAGACACTCAACAGTTGGGCCAAGACAGACTGATATTGCTGTTTGATATAACTTCATGAAGTTATATATTATGGTTGTAGTCTGCAGACTCCACCAAATACATAAAAAGCTCTGTCTAAATGCATTTTATTGGTTTTGACTCTAGGAAAAACAGTAAAATTCCCCAAAGCTACTGTGACTCTGAACTATCTCTTTAACCAAATCACACACATTTAGGCGATTCTATTTGATCTCCTTTTGATGACTAATGTAATATTTTTTCATTTCTATTCAGTGGGCCTCCCTTGAAACTGTTTGGAGCCTCCCTGGGGAAGCCCGCCTCCTACTTTGAAAACCTCTGGATTAGGCAACTGGTCATAGGCGTCTACAGGTAAAAAGACAGCAAACAGCCCAATTTCTTCCTGGATATCATACATCATGGAGCTCTGTCAAGTTCTGTTCATGGTCCTGAATGCATATCAGCATACTTTAGAGGATCACGTTTCATAGCAGGTGTTGTTCGGTACTGAATTTTTAGGATTCACGTTGTGCTTTCTACAGAACGGAGGGAGAATCCATTGAGGCCTCAGCTAACCACAGGGAACATAAAACTTACCTATAGGTACCTATAAAAAAAAGTGGTGAGTATGAAGGTTGTGTTTCTCAGCGAGCTGAGAATTTCTCTCTGGTCTGTGTTCACTTGTCGATTCACCAGAGTCCAACACTGGCTGCTACCCAGACACAAACATAAATACAGGCATCTACTGTTGCTCCAATCTGCTGTTTCCCTGGATTATATCAGTGTAAGTCCCGTGTTACACACTGACCAACGCTGACCAAATATTGACATGCTGTTATCCAACTGTCCCAGCTCATCATCCCGCATATCAGATTAGAGTGAAGCTAACAAATAAGGCCACAGCAGTATACTGCCAATATCTAGCTTAATCTTGGGCATTTACACTGTAAGCTTGTTATGATGACAAGCTTGGCAATGGATGTCTGGGGCAGATCTTAACACCGGACTAAAGAGCTCAGGCAGACAGAAGCTCCGTTCCTCTAAGGGACAGCTCATTCTGAGTGGGCCCCACAGAGGCTCCAATGGAGGAAAACCAGTGTGGCCCTGCTGGTACCGAAGGTGATCAGGGGACTTTTGGAAGCTATTTGGCAGGAGGAAGCCTAATTAAGTGAACAAGAAAGCAAGTAAGCTCACTATTTGCTCATTTATTTGGCAGCAGCTTGCTCCAGGGTAGATTAATTGCCCTTAAGGTAAAGGAAAATTGAGACCCAGAGGAGAATTGAACTCTTGGATGAAGTCAAGCCTATACTTTGTCCAAAACACTTGTACCAGACTTTTAAAAGACCTATTTTGTTTGTCCAAATCAACTTGAAGTGTTGCTTTTAAAAATCAAGTAGCTGGCAAGTAATTTTCACACAATCACACACACCACACACACACACACACCCTATTGATGGGAGCAGCACTATCAACAAGCCTTCTCCTGTGGCCAAAGCCAACAAAGCAGTGACAGTTGCTTTGGCAGTAATTTGAGCTGCTTCATTATCATCTGCCATGCAAAATGGTCCCTTATCAAACTGCGTAGGTGTGCGCTCTCACCTAATTGAGTTCTCACATGTAGGTCATGCATGTGTTTCACAACATGCCTGCACATTGCTCTTCCTCTTCCTGTCTCTCTACTCCCACACTCTCGCCCTCCCACTCACTTTCTTAACGCAGAGATCTAACAGTTTGAAGATACGTTAAAGCATCAAAACGGCAGGTGGTTTCAGTCTGACTTTGATACTGCACAGCGCACAAGTTGGGACAAAAATATACATGATTCTAAAGGAATAGTTCAGATTATTTGAAGCGGGATTGTAAAAGGTACTTATCCATAGTCAGTGTGTACCTACAGTAGGTGCAAGCAGTCAGCAAGCAGAGAAGGGCACCAGCACAGAAGCAATGTACTGCTGTGGGTAGGGTCAGCAACAAAAGGTAGTTTAGCTACCTATATATCTTTTACTCTACTTGCGGTTAGACAGCCTTTTCGGGCGGGAAATATCAATCTCTCTAAACCAACCAAACTCCATTGGCAAAAACAATAATTTTACCTATCGTTGCCTTGATCTGTTAGTTTCTTTGATCATAGTGTGGCTCTCGTGTTTTAAAAGCATAAGTTAGATAAGTTTGGTTGGTTTGGAGAGAGCAATACTTGGCTGACATATTGAGACATATTGACATATTGGTTTCCTGTTGGAAAAGGCTGTCTGATGGAAAGGTAAAGCTGTGAAAATATTCTAAAAAGGCAATAGAATACGTTCAAACTGATATAGATTTTTTTAGGTGGACTTTTTTCAAGTGGCTAAAATACATCCTTTGCTGCTGACCCTGTCCACAGCAGTACATTGTTTAGATTCCATGGTAGTGTCCCCCTCTGCCTCTGGGGCGTGCCAACTGGTATCAAACTTTATTACTTTATTTATTTTTATGGCACCAACCAAATTGCTTCAATACCATTAACTATCGAAAAATGCCTCATTTGGATACCAAATTTCGATACCTGAGGAGCAAACCTTATCACCATCAGCGAGCTATTAAGCACACAGCATGCTTGTATCAAGATCTAATAATGCTGGTGATTGGATTTCTAACATTACACATCATAGAGGGATGCAGTCAAAACACTATGTTACGTTACAAAGATGAGGATCATTGTTTAGTTTTTGTTGGGTTTTTTTACCACCGGGTTTTTGAATAGCTTCCTTTTAAAGTGAGCAACTTGTGCCGTAATTAGTGATGTAATTTTCTTTTTGTTAAAACGGATCTGGTATCAAAAAATTGTGGTTCAGGACTGGTATCAAGCCGGTACCAGTACTGAAAATTTTTGAACGACAGGTACTTAAGTACCTCATACAACCCCACATTAAATAATCTGAAATATCCCTTTAAGAAGTAACAAGGAAGAAGTCAGATGAAGTGGCGTAATATACACACACTCATATACATATATATACACACATATATAATATGTATATAGATAGATATATGAGTGCTGTGCATATTAACCACATGTATAGTATAGTGATAAACAAATGAATACATAGCCATGCTTTTGTGTACACATTTGCTTCAGATGTCCCTCCCCTGCAGCCTCTGACTCACACATACAGTTCCTCTAACAGCGTGCCCTGCAGCGATGGATACACACTCCGCTGGATGAGCTGTACTAAGCTCTACAGGGATGAGAGATGGGGAAGACCCCCTCATGCCAACATAGAGGAGCCTCTGACGTCCAAGGCTATTGCGTGTCTGTGTGTGTGTGTACACGTGCTGATGAGTCAGAGTGAACGCTGAGTCCTGCCTCTGGGGCATCACTCCTCCCTGGCATCGGCTGTGTCAGCATCAGAGACATTTCAGCCAAATGTCAAGCATACTACCACTACCACACATCTGTATTTATATTTTCAATGCACATTTGCATATGCCTGTGGTTGTGTATAGTGTATGCATGACTGTATGTATTAAAGTTTAAGTATGCATACTTAATACTGTGCAGCAGGTCATCTGTAAAAGACCTTTTTTCGCAGCAGCCAATTTGACATGAAATAGTAGGCTAAACACCAATGATACTGATTACGGTCCCGTTCAATTCAGGTCAAACAGAGTCACAGTGCTGCTATTGTGCACGTTGGCTCAATGGAAAGGCTCTGCTACACTAAATGGAACGGTACCTTCATAAGTAGCATTGGTAACATCTGTGTTTACCCTACTATTTCATAGCAATATGGCAGCCATGAAAAAGAACAATTTCATCTTGAAGGCGGGCTTGGGAAAAACTTTTTTTTGTTCTTGCCAAACTTTTCAACACACAAGGCCCTTTTCCACAAAATAACCAGTTCCATTCAAGATTCTTAGAACCTTGGCGTTATCCAATGAACCAGCCCACATTTCTACTAGTTTTAAGTGGAATTACAAGGATGTCATCAACAAAGGGCTTTGGACAATGCACAGAAACCCGGAGAACATGAAACACCCACTTTGGTTGCCAAGGGAAATGTGGCTCTTTTTTTTTGTTCCAGCTGGGAACAAACCCTTCAGGTTTGAAGCAGCATGCTTAGGTTTTTTTTTTTTTCAGTGGAAATGCTCATCAGTCCAAAACAGTCCAAACTTAGGTGCTTGATCTGGAACAGGGCCAGTTCCATGATGGTGGAATTGGCCCAACCAAGTACTTTAATATGAGCTCCACTTTGGTTCAGAATGACGTTATTCAGGCTGTACCCGACTTGTTTGTCAGTTGAATCAGATTTGGTTGTTCAATATGAAGATTCAACAGTTCATTCCTTTTTTTCAGTTCAGTGCTACACTAAATTCCTCAAACAGCCTATAATAATGTTTTACCAGTATGACTCTTGTTTTAATGCCTTTCTTTATCATCTGTGATGTAAAAAACAACAGATTTTCAAAGTCAGAAAAAGTTGAGGTGTGTGTTGTGCTGCTCATAGTTTGGGTATCAAATCCAAGCCCACTGTGGATTGTGCAGCCTGTCATCTGCACTCCGTCTCTATCACTCCTCACCGCTTCTATCACAGTAAGTTTTGTTGTTTGCAGTGATTTTGAGACTCACTTTGTAAAGTGTAAAGCCTGCCATGCTGTTGCATTGCTCTGTGTACAATGAGCCAGCCAAAACAGAGCTGGAAATTGTTTATAGCCACTCATTTCACTCATCAATTCAGGGTTTCTGCAGGTTTCAACAAGTCAAACTGAAAACTTTTGAAGAATACTTTAAAGACAATTATGCATTATGCACAGTTTCATTAGTAGTTTTCGGTTCAATAGTGCTTTCGTTTTGTAGCTGTGACTGCATGAACAACACTGAACTGAAGTAAAAAGTCAAAGCTTTAACTTTCAGGAGGTTATTTAAGATGATTTAATTATCCATTTGATTGTTGTGTTAAATCCTATCTGTGAATTGAGATCACATGCAAGAAAGGCCTTGAGCCATGTTCGATGTTCAGCGTAACAAGTACAAGTCTCAGACTGTGCACTGAACCATCAGGATGCCCTTGATAATGATTAAAAAGCCCCGTGAGGGAGAGAAAGAAGCCCCCTCCCCACTTCCACACTGTATGATCCTTCCACTGCATGTCCTACCATGCTCTCTGGCCTCGCCACCTCCCCCAACCACTCAACCACTGAGTGGCTACACTCTCTCTGAAGTCAGTCCACACCAATTAGCCTTTGCTACGAGCTGTGCCTTCACACTGTCAGTGCAGATCACCTGCTAGTTCAACACCGCCTATTAAAGACGGAGATGACTGAACATGGAGGTGGTCGTGGAGGCTGGCCCTCAGGAGTGGTGCTTGTCTGCTCGTTGCGTGTTTGGCTTGAGAAGCAAGATACATCTGCACCAATTTTAAAGTCTCTACATCTCCTCAGCCTCTTCTCTTTTTGTCTGGCAAATTTAAGGTGCGAACTGGAGAAGGGAAGGAGAGAAACAGGCATGTATGAGTATGTTTGAGAGAGAAGAAGAGATAAGAGAAGAGGATGATTAGTCTTTGTTGGTCTGTGTAAATATGAGCATAGAAACTAGCCATAGGAAAGCTGCATCTCTGCTGCCCCTCTCAGGTAATGAGATGTAACTGCACCCTCTCTGCTGTTTGAGTTTGAAAAGGTGTTTCACAGACGCTCCAATCTTCCTCCCTCCTGCCTCCCAACTATTCTTTTTTGCCTCCTTTCCTGCATCATTTCATCATTTTTCTCCTTTGCTTTCCAATTTTCATGCTGCCTCTTTCAGAGCTTTGTCACTCTCACGATCTCCCTGTCCGCCGCTCCCTTCCCTTCCCCTCCCTCCCCTCCCTCCTTCTTCCTCTCTGCTGCAGTACTGTGCAGTAATGGATGCCCATGGGTTATGCGTACCTGCTGCGTACAGTGAGCTCATATAATCTGTCAGCACAGATAAGTTGGAATGTGACAAGAAATTGGGGAAAGAGAGATTAAAAAATATAAAGCAGACTTTTGAACAAGGCAGTTATCTGCACGTACAGGACATGAGTTGTGTGTAACCTATGGACAGTAAATGAATGTGTTCCCTGTCATAATATTTTTTCTACAACTCCATGTAATTGAAATGGAGTCACATTACTGGGCTAAGCAATGGAAGTCCACTGGAGACCAATAACAAGGAGCACTGGTAATGACAAAATTAATTAAATGTGGAGAGCCATTGGAGAAAAGGCATGTTTTCACTGTGTCCTAGCATGAAATTAGCTGCCGTATCTCCTGAAATCCATGATTACATTTATAGTGATTAGGTTTAGGACTACCACTAGACCTATAAATCCTAAACCATACAGTGCTGAAACTATAAACAAGCCTTCAGATCTACCACCCCTGTAATTAAAAGGCCCTATACCCCAAGGGCCCACCATGCAGTTGTTTTCCCTTATTTAGTCTATTTAAGACTCCTTGGAATTATTAAGACTTTGGTATGTATATCATATTAAATCTGACCCTCATTACAGTATTGTTGGACCTGCTTGGGTAGGACATCTTTACATCTTTAGCATTCTTATCAGTTTGTGATGTTTGGTGGTCTTTAACCAACTTTGTGTACCAAACAATCCAACCTGACTTGTTCACTAAGACTTTTTGCGTTGGTATAACAATGTCATACTACTTCTTTGTTATTTGTTTGTTTGGACAGTCCTCATTCACTCAAACCCGAGAAACTTGTCAGGAAAATGTAAACATGTTTTTGTTTTTTTTGTTTTTTTTAGTATTTAAACCAATGACCGATGCTGTTGTAGTCCTAATGAGCATAGCATCCATTAGACATGAGGGTGGATTTTAACACACTTTAGAGCTGCAATAATTAGCTGATTAATCGGGTAGTAGATCAAAAACAAATTCGTTGCCAACTGTTTTGACAATCATTTCATTTTTCAAGCAAAATGTCAAACATTTGCTGGTTAACATCTTCTTAAAAGTAATGAGTTGCTGATTGTCTTTGTCATTTATTATCGTAAATGAGGGGTCTATGGGTTTGTGGGCTGTTGATTGTAGAAAAGAAGCAATCTGAAGGCGTCACTTTGGGCTCTGGGTAAATGTAATGAGCATTTTTCACAACTTTTTGACATTTTATAGACCAAAAGATCCTAAAAATATTCGGCAGATTAATTGATCATGAAAATAATTGTTAGCTGCGGCACTATATTAGTTTGTGAAGTTTGGTGGCCTCCAACCAAACTTTTTATCCAAAACAATTCAACCCAACTGATACTAATGGCATATAACAATGTCACACTATGTCTTTCTTTCCTGCTTAGAGAGCACAGTCATTATTCACAAACTTGTCAGGAAAACATGCTTGTTTGTTTCCAGCATTCATGCTGATGACCATGCTGCTGTTTTTTTCTAATGAGCACCACATCCATTACACATAAGGTTAAGATTTTCATAGACTTTAAAATCAACCATTAAAAGGAAAACTGAAACTTTGCTGCACAGCTGTAAAGAGATTGGGTGTAGTGGTGCTGTCCTTGGTTCTGAAACACACTGTGTGCTGACTAACTGGGCTCGGAGCTGTCTGTGGTGCCGAAAATGAACACGAGAACAGAATGCTGCAGGAATGATTCCTACAACCAAGAAATGAGTTAGCACTTTTGCACCTCTGGTCCCCCTGTCTCAAAGGTAACAGGGTTTTTGAATGGGTTTTTGGTCAGATACCTGAAATAAAAACAGTCACTTAGTGTTGGTGACATGAAAAATCATAAAACTGATGTTCAATTGAGAGGATTATCTCGCTGAAAAAACATGCAAGTATTATAAACTACAGTTCGCCACAGAGCTTGTTTTCTGCACAGTACAAAGGAAAAATCCAACTGGCATTTTGTGGAGGGAACCAGAGCAATGCTAACATCCAGGTTTGCCTACAAAAATACATTATCCCTGCAGCACTCTATATCAACTTTTAAAATAAAATTTTGGTGCAGAGCTGTATGGAGACTGGGTGGAGTGATGCTGTCCTTGGTCCTGAAACAAAATGCATGGTGAGTGACTGACTGGGCCTGGAGCTGTCTATGGTGCTGAAAATGAACATGTAGAATTACCAAGCTCACAGAGTTTACTATATGGCGCTAAGATATAGGCCTGCAACTAATGATTATTTTCATTGTTGATTAATCTGTCGATCATTTTCTTGTTTAATCAATTAATTGTTTTCACTGTTTCACCTCAAATATCTTGTTTTGTCCTCAACCCAAAGAAATGTAGTTTACTGTCATAGAGGACTAAAGAAACCAGAAAATATTTATGACTCAAAACGATTAATCAATTATCAAAATAGTGATAGCGATTAATTAATTTGTCGACAACAAACCATTTAATCAACTAATCGCTGCAGCTCTACTAAGATACTCAGTCCCACAAAGTCTTAGGAGCTGAAACTTTAAGTGTGACGCATATTCAATTAAATGCACTGCTTTTAATCTTTCTTTAAATTACCTAAATCCTTGTGGTATGTTCACTGCAATAAGATGCCAAGATCCGTTCTTTAGTCCCAAACTATTTGTGATGAAGGCAAAAGGTAGTGGCAACGTCTGTGCTGGTGCTGTGCTGTGCTTGGGTAGCAGGAGCTTTACAGCAATGCAGTGACAGCACCACAGCTAAGTACAGAGTCTTGGGAAGATGTACTTAGAGCTTTAGTGGCGTATGCTAGACAGCAAAAGCTGACTGCGGAGTACTGAGCACCACAGGGATGCCAAAGGGAGACACGAGAGGGAGCAAGACAGAGGGAGAGGGAGAGGAGGAGGGGAAGGAGGGGGTATGACAGAGGAGCTTCCATTACTAAACAGAGGGAACATTAAGAAGATTTAATTTGCCTAATGACAAAGGCAGATCCCTAAATGGCTCCGCACTATATTGTAGTGAAGCATATTCCATTAATGCAATACATCTCTGAATATTTAGGTCTGGCTCCCTCAGCTTTTTCTCCTCTCTTTAGCTTTTCCCTCCTTCCTTTTAGCTTTTTGCTTATACCCCCCTGTGCCAGTTCTTTTTATTACATAATATTGCGGACAAAAAGTACAGAGGCTGGTGCATGTGCATCCATGCTCTCTTTATGTCTCCCTCTCCCCTCCTACTTCTCTATTTCTTCAATCACTTTACTCCATCATCATCCCAAACACACTCCGATACACGTCCACAGAGCAAATAAGCTATTATTCATGCACAGATGCACACTAAAAAGCACACAAACACCCGTAACTATAACTCAAGCAAATCCAAATTCTTGTCTTGTTTCACACACGCTCATTCAAATCAATGCAGTATGCGATTAACATCAAAGCAAAGTTTACATACCAAGCTCCAGGGTGTGGGTAAAGCTTGTGCATTCATAATTGATGGCACACACACACACAGATACACACACACACAAAAGGGGCCCTAACTACATTCTGCCAAAGTTGCCATTACTCAAACTGGGCTGGAGGGCCGAAACACTAAAGAAATCAAGATACGTATTTGTTGTAAGGCAATAAAAAGTGATGCATACATAATTCTACACATATTCAGAACCCTCATTAGCCTTCAAACACCTCCAGTTATCCACACAAGTTCACACTCTCAGAAATAAGGGTTCCAAAAGGGTTCTTACTGAAGGGCTGAGGTTCTACCCAGAACCATTAGCTTCATAAGAACCCTTTTGTAAAGATAGGGTACAGCACGGGTTCTTTGTAAGACTGGGGGTTCCATTAAGGACCCTTTTCATCCAAAGAACCCCTTTTTGGAAGAAAGAGTTCTTCAAGGACTGTTGAAACCCCTGAAGAACTTTTTGGTCAAGAGCTCTTCGTAACATAATTTAAAAGGATTCATGGTAAAATCCCTGGATTGGGTTCTCGTTAAAACTCTTGAAATATAAAAAGTATCTCGGTAGAACCCCCTGGGTGGGTTCTAGGTAACACCCGTGGAATATAAAGGTATAGTTGGGGTCTAGATAAAACCCTTGGAACATAACAGGGTTCTGAGTAAAGCCCCTTGGGTTCCTCTAAGGGGATAAACCAAACAACCCTTTCTGGTTCTAGTTAGCACCTTTATTTCTAAGCGTGCAGTTAACGCTGTGAGTACACATGTGAAAGATGGATCACCATGTTTGTTAGACCTTGCTTGGTGGGGTCTGTGTTTTTGCGAGGCTTCATTTGTTTTAGGTGGTGCTCCAATTTGTTGCACGTAAGCAGCTCATTTCTCTTTGTTAGCGGGCTAATAACGTTATAAGTCAGAGGACTTTGTTTTTGCGAGGCCGGAGAGCCATATGAGGGCTGTAACTCTCCATCCTCATATTCTTTCTTTTCGGGGCCGTCCCGTGTGACCTTGCCTTTTCCGGCGCCCGAGTTGGAGATTAGAGACTAGATGGGGGAGAATACAACTGGGGGGATTTAGATTGTTAAAGAGAATCTACGGTTTTAAGCAGGGGATGCCAAAGAGAAAAGAAAAGGTCTTAAAAGATACATTAAAGCTGAGCCACAGTAGTATTGGGAGCTGAGAAAAAAGGAAGAGGGAAGGGCTTGGTGTGTAGGCAAGTGTGTGCGCGCTTTTCTCTTTGTATGCCTTGGGCGAGAAGTGGTGGGAGGTCTCCCATTTTTATTCCAACATAGCTGTTAATCCCCTAATTGTGCTTAATTACCTGATGGCTCTAATTAGGGCCCTTGATAGTAGGAAAGGAGCGACCCTCCTGGTCGAGTCATAAAAAGTCCCCAAGTGTGGGTCTTCAGTATGTATTTGTGTTTTTGTTTGTGTGTATGCGATAGAAGAAGAAGAAGAGGGAAGATGAAAAAGAATTTGTTGGAATCTGGGAATTAGTTGCCAAGTATGTGGTGGAGTTGAAAAATGAGCTGGTATTATAAATGATGGGATGACTGCTGATGAAGTGCATGTGTGAGATAGAGAGGCAGAAAATGAGTGAGCATATGTTCACTTTGCATTTGCCCCTCTCCTCTTCCTTTTCACCCCCTGCTCCTTCTTCTTCGTCTCCTCCTCATTTTTTTCTCCTAATAATGATGAGGGGTTGACATGGCAGTGGGCCTGCTCTGTTAACCAGCTTATGTAACCGTGCCCTGGCGGCTCGGAGGATGTGCTGACAGCATGCTTTCTCAGCGTCATTAGCAGAGTTACACAGCTGGCTCCGAAATAGGGGGAGGAGCGAGGGAGACGGAGAGATAAAATAGAGGGTGGAAAGGAAAAGAGGAAAGAAAGTGTGACTAGGGAAGTTGGGAGCAGAGCAAAGGCATCAGCAGGGATGAGACGGAGAGATGGCTAAAGGTAGTGGAGAATTAGTGTGCCTCCCCCAACCAATCAAATTGCCGTTTACATTCATGTCTCTCCAGACTCTTATAATATATATAGAAGACTTTAAAGGAGTTTTAATAAAAGTTATTAAGTGTATTTCTTGGCAAAATAAAAATAATCACTACGTTGACATGTCTGATTCCAGTGAATAATATGCTGTCTTCACTCAGAGGCTGTTATTACAAAGGAATGTGAGGACTAGTACAGAGCTGAACATAATGACATCACAGTGAAGTTGACCTTTGACCTTTTGGATATAAAATTTAATCACTTCATCATTTTGTCCTATTAGACCAGCATATGCATAGCATATGAATTCTCGAGTTATGGCAAAAATGTGTTTTGTGAGGTTAGAGTGACCTTGACCTTTGATGACCAAAATTTAATCAGTTGATCCTTGAGTCCAAGTGAAGATTTGTGCCAAGTTTGAAGAAATTCCCTCAAGGCGTTCCTGAGATATTGCCTTCACAGGAATGGGACGGACCAACAGACAACCCCCGAAACCCAGCGGTGCAGAGGCATGAAAGGAGGGGGCTGCCAGGAGCTATTGGACCTCCAGGAGGTCTATCCCAACTCTCCCAGCTGAGCATCTATCTCAAACACTATTCACACACCTCAATCGCACATACCTTTTTACTCATTTTTCCACATTTAATCAATTTTTACTGCAGCAATGCAGTGTGTTCTACCTATTGTTTTTTTGCCTCAAAGGGGAACGACATGAAAGAAAAAAAAAAAAAAGAAATTCTCCCATCGGGCGCTCGTACGGCATGCTATCGTGCCCCACATCAGAGGCAACAGAAAAGCAATTCACATGCAAATACCAATCTCCCTGTGTACTGAACACAGATTAGAAAAACAGCAACCTTGCATCACAGACCCCGAACAATGTCGGGAAAGACGCGTCAGATAACACAGATGTAACGCGTCAAAAACATCAAAAGCACCCGAAACTGCACGACAGAGGAAGCTGTCAATCAAAGTGTCTGAACTCCAGCACCCTGTGAGGATCACACAGAGTACCAAGATGATATACAACACGGGCCAACTTGTTTTTTATTCCTTATTCACATTCTGCAGTGAGAACAACTTGTGCAGTGAGTGGTTAGTGCAGTCAACAAACCCTTTTTGATTTGGCTGTAAAGCTGCCACGCACATAAAATGAAACGCTGCAACAGGAGTTGAATCAGCAGCCAAAATATCTCTGAGGCAGTTATGAGCAATTTAAATTAAGCTATAGCAGCTATCATTTCTTGGCCACGGCGCGGCACGGCGGTAAAAGGCACACAGGCATCATAATGAGGGGGACAACTGATGATGGAGAAAACTGACACAAAGTTGAAGTGGTGATACTGAAACACAAGTACAAAACTGTATTTTTCAATCTGTTTTCCTCCTTTGTGATCCAACATACATAAACCCAACTTCCCACAAAACACAGACACGCACACCCACACTCTTTCTGTCTCTCTCCCTGCATGGTTTTGTACAAGCTGCTTGGCTTCAAGCTGCGTGTGATTGGTAGAAGGCCTAGTCCACTGAGAGCTTTGAGCTCAGGGCCTGGATAAATATCCGCTGGGCACAGCACAGAGACGGAGGGGGGGGGGGGGGGGGGGGGGGGGGGGCAGCAGTAGCTGCTGCTGCAATCTGAGGCCCCCCTCGTCCTCAAGTGTTGACAAGACAGTATGGAGTCTTAGGGAAGAGTTGTGTAAAGCAAGTTTTACAGATAACCTTGGTATTTTTCTACCTGGACCCGATTTTCCCCATGTTTTTGTGTGTAAGTGACTAATGGAGATGACGATTTTCAAAATTGGTCCAGTATTGAGGAAGAGTGCTGCAGGTGGCAGAAGTGAAACTCAGGTACAACACAGTCCTCATAGGCAACTGCAAGTCATCAAAGTCAGTACGGTCACTTAAAGTGCTTGTTTTTGCCACTGACAGGCTCAGATTGTTGTTCTTGTCTGTGTCTGACAACATCATGGAAAGATTTTCAGTATCAGTACCAGTGGCAATACCTTTGGTATTCGGTACCAGTTCCTGAATGAGAACGCCTACATTTTATGATGCCAATTTTATCAAATCCCTTTTAACAAAATGAAAATTACATTACGGTACAAATCTTTAGTTTAATTTTTCACCTCATTTTTACACACTCTTAGTAGTTTCATAACATAAAAATGTAAACCTATTTAACAAAATGTGGTTAAACTTAAGTTGTGTGTTTCAACTCTTTAGTTTTATGTTTCAGCATCTTTGGCATTTTTTCCACTCAAAGCAACATAAAAATTAAACCAGAGCTTGGAAATTTATTCCTAAGGTATTGAAATTTATTATTGATTGACAAGGCATTTTTCAATACTGAAGCAAATCGATCAGTGCCATAAAAAGTTCAGTACTCAGCCCTCTACAGAAAACTTTTTTTTTAAAAGAGGAAAATGTGTTTTGTTTAACCAGAAACAGCTGTTTTATTGCTCTCGCCAAACTCACCAAACTCCCGTTGCAAAACAGTCATTTTTAGTCGACAGAAACAAAATAAAACTAACCAGTACCATCTTGGCTCAAATTTCCACTGTTCCAACAGATTGGGAAAAATTCTGGTTGTACATGTTGTTTTTCTTTGTAGTTTCTCTGATGTCTGACCACCCTCTCACTCTTCTTTTCACCTCTAACACAGTAAATTAAGGAATCATTTCAGCCGAACAACCAGAGCTGGCAATTGCTGAAGCAGTGGAAAGAAAAACCAATAAGTTTTTTTGAGTTTTATTTTGTTTCTCTTGAGTCTGAATGACAATGACAATGACAATGTTAAAAACATATCTTACTCTTTAAAAAAAGGTCTTTCACTCTATTGATCATTTCCATAATGCCGTCAGACAATTAAAATAACAATCTGAGCCTGTTAGTGGCAAAAACAAACACTTAAAGTGCACAGTTGCCCAGAGGGATTATGTTGCAGCCCGTTCCATAGCTGCCGGCCGCAGTAAGCTCCCTCCATGCTGGACCAGTTTTAAAAATTGTCATCCTCGTGAGACATCTAGACACAAAAACAAGGGAAAATGGGGTCCAGGTTGAAAAATACAGAAGTTACCCTTTAAAGAAGTGGGAACAGTTGAGGACTTTTAAGGTTTGAGAAGTGGAGTGAGCACGGAGGAGGCTGTCAGAGGAATAAAAAAAAAGAGGAGTGAATATACGGAATGTGAATATATGTATGTGGGAGAGAAAAAGAGGGAGACCATGAGGCCGACATAAGCATTTGTTTATGTGTTTGGTGCAGGATGTAAGGCTTCAGAGCCTTCATCAGTCAGTCAATACCTCCAGCTTTGACAGCTTGCAGTTCTCCCACTTTACATCTCTTCTTTTCCTTTGTTACTCCTTCTCACGCCCTCTCTTGCTTCAGGTAGAGGCACACAAACACACACTGATGTTATATTCTAATTCTACTTTCCTCTCTCTATTACTCTCAGCCCATTTCCCACAGTCTCTGCCTTCATTTCTTCTTTTTGCTACCGCTCCCATCTCTGTTCCTTCTTCCTCTCTCCAGAGGGGGATTTCTGTGGGACAAGTGCCATGTCATGGTTTATGGTTATATAACGTCTGTTTTGTTTGTCTGCTTGTGTGTGTGTGTGCGTGTGCACGAGCCTGAGAGTGTCTGTTCCGCGTGTGAAAGTGACGTCACAGACAGATAACAGGCTTAACTTTGACGAGCCCCCCCAAATGCCTTGGGGCAGCGCAGTGACACGGTTTCACCTCAAAACCGCAGAAACATCCCCCAGCAGCGCTTAACACGGAGAGCAAGTGCTCAGGGCTGATGGCGAATCTGACATCTCCACGTACACGCCGAGGTGTGCCTGAGGAGACGTGAACAACAACTAAAAAACGGGGGAATGAGACATGCTAGCAGGGTACAAACTCATTTGCTTGTTCCCACTCGAGCGTGAACGATATGTCATCAGGCTGGTAATGTCAGCTCATACAGGCTTATTACAGATATAGCTGTGTATATGTTGGCAGATATGCAAATTGAAATTGCTGTGCATAAAAGTTGTATGGGCTGCCTTTTCTCATGTATTTTTGACCTTCCTTTTCTATAATTGAAGATTAATATTTAATATGATGCTTGTTTTTATAGGTATAGTTACTACATTAACAGTTCTGGCAAAAGTTTACTGTTCAAAATGTTGTCTTATATGTATGTGCTGTTGTTGTCATATCTGATGTTCAAATTCACTATTCAACTGCAAAATCTCTGTATATTCTATATATTTTTGTCCTAACAACAAAACAAAATAACCAAATCTTAGGAATCATTGTAAAAAAAAAGAGAGAGATTTATAAAAGCCTGTATAACTTTTAAGTTAAAATACTGTCATTCTCATACAAATTAAAAGTTGACATAAGAAAGAAAGGCTCCCTTTCTCAATTCAATATATGGCCACTACAGTCTGACTTGTTAGGATACTTGGTTTTAGCTAAGTTTCACTGAACATTGCTGTATAACTGACATTAGAGTCAGTTCCCTTACTCCAAAAGTCATCGTTTTTATGTGCAGCATGTATAGCATACATGTTAGTAGGGCTGCACCTAAGAAATTTGATTAATTTGCCACGAATTTACCTGATTATTTGACTGTTACAGAAATCATTATGAGGGCTAAATAACTAAATATTAACATTTTAGACGCTTTTTTTTGTTTGTTTGTTTTTTGCTTGAACATCACTTTAAAAATGTATTAGCGAAATCCTAAATCCTTGCAAATGAATTTTATGTTGATAGACTAATTGATTAATCAGTTTAACCGTTTCAGGTTTACATTTGAGGATGTCAATGATGATATGATTTAAAGACACGTATAAAACAATAAAATTTGTACCTCACAACTTGTTGCTGCTCTTGGTCACGTTCTGTTCACTCTCAGTCAAGGACGTCGTTATTACTGATGGACCGATTCAAGAGGAGTTTGGGAAATAGAGCCTTGTTTTCAGCTCATACTGTACCCTGTATTACATTTTGTGTGTGTGTGTTCTGTTTTGTTTTATTTACTCTCAAATATCAATAGCCGCCTCAACTATCCCACCGTGGGCTATAATCAACACGACATAGTTTAGAGAAGTGGTTAAAGACCCTTCTGGTTTGTGACCTCTTGAAATGAGGGGACGTCGACTAGAGACTCCTTATCGTCAGACTTAGTGTGGAAAGGAGCCGTGACATTTTCAACCAAACAGTAATTTTTTGTCTTTTTAGATGCCTGAGGAGGTAAAAGTTTTATACAAACAAAAAACATACCTTTTTGTAATAGACTTTTTCTCTCTTCTCCTTTAAAGGACCAGTGTGTAGGATTTAGTGTCTTCCAAGCGTGTAGGAGAACGTACAATGGCTACAAAACCCATGCTACTGTAACATAGCAGTGCAAGATGACAGTTACAAGTTTCAGCTTCAGCAGTGTTTCAGCATCAAGTTCGCTACGTCAAATAAATAAACAAAATAAACTCACAAAATGTCAAGAAAGGAAACATTTGTGCACCTATTTTCCTTATTAAACACATAAACACAACTGCACACCCTCTGAATTCACATTTCTCTCTTTCACCAAACTAAGATGAGATTTAATTGCCTTGTTAACGCACTGTACAATACACTTCATTGAAACTCGCCAGACAGAAACAAAACAAAACTCACAAAAACCATCTTAGTCTCTCTAGTGTCCCAACAATCACCGACTGTGGTTTGGTCCAAATAAATCCATAATTTACCGTGTTACATGTGAAAATATTCTGGCTCTACAGGCTGTTTTTCTCCCACTCATTCTTAGGCTCAGAGGGTGTGTACTGTGCCGTGAATGAGTCCATAGCTGAGCGGCAGCTTTCACTTGTCAGACAATTAAATCAGCCAAATAAAAATTTAAAAAATCACCCAAATGAAACAATGTGAAATGGACCCTCGCCCATCCCTAGATGGCAGCCTCCATGGAGACGGACCCAAGCCCTATGTAGATATAAACACCTCATTCTAAGGTAATGAAAACACAACTATTATTATCTTCAGGTTATTATACACTAATGACAACATATATATGAATATTATATTCTATTTCTGCCATACACTGGGCCATTAAATCATCTGAAGACCCCTGAAGAATTATCTTGGAACATCGAGGTTGGGAACCACTTGTTCAGGTTACAGGTGAAACCTGCACTTTGTGATGCCGACAGCATTTGACCCATCCTCTGGTGTCAGCAGTGGAGGCCTCTGATTTCAACTGGATCTCTCTGAGTGAGTTGAAAAGTGGACAATGGAGTGATACAGCGTTGCCTCGGGGCCACAATTCTGCCAAACTGGCACTGAGGCTCCTCCTAAGTCGGTGGGTACTCGCTGTGCTTTGGCTTGCTGAAAGAACATCCCTTGAAGAGGGAGACAGAGAGGGGAGAGTGAGAGATGTGAGAAATGCTCCTGATTTTCTATTCTGTGTGAGGTACGCCGCCAGTGTGCGCGTGTCTCCTGCAAATTTTTGTGTTTTTTTTTTCAGGGCTCCTTTTAAGTAGCACACTGCAGGCAAACACAAATATCCCCGAGGCTGGGTGTGGAGGGAGGGCTTGAAGATGGCACAGAGAGAATCGATTAGAACACACACACATATACACACACACGGGCCTCCAGACACTTCCTGGTTGGTGCGTGCATGCACCCACATTCCCACACACATATGCATGAATAAATGTTACACAACACCTACCCCATATCCCTTGCTCTCCAGAAGTCGCCCTCACTCCATTTATCATTCACAGTTTTCTCATTTTGTGCCATTTTCCCTGGTCTCTGTTCTCTCCCTCCCCTTCTCTCCACGTCCCAAACCCCCTGTCTCGCCATTATTTCTCACAAACACATGGGAGATGCACTTCCCTGTTCTTTCACTCATCCCAGAATGGATTCTTTCCTCCTCTTTGACTTTGATGAATCATTCTCTCCCCCTGAAGAGTCCAATTATATCTGACGGAATAGTGTCTACACCACTGATGTTTACCGGGCTATCTATTCATTGCCAGGACTGTGCTGCTGGTTGCAACATTGCTGTCACTCACTCGGCTGAACCGGGAGTATTAAAAGCTAAAGTGGGGTTCAAGCTGCCAGTGGCAAAAGTAAATATGCCAGCCAGCCAAAGTGACGACAAAAATGTCATTGTCAAGCAAGTGGAGCAGTGACAATGTCCTTTGACAATAACTTCAATGGCTCTCCTTGGAGCCAGTCTGTTAGCTAAATTCTTCAAGACGTTTTTGACACGCTGCAACAAAATGGTACAAAAGTTGATTTGAGTGATTTTAATTTAATGAGAATTTTCACTTTGCCAGCTCACCTCCAAAGATGACAGGAAAAATAAACCGATTAATAATAAGAATACTTTGAGCGTTGGCTCTGTGTGGCTGAGCTGGTTAAAAAAGATTTGATCCGGTCCCTTGCCAAGCTGCGCTTGCCTTGTTTGTAAGGCCGCTCTTTCAGTGCACTCTGTTTTGTAAATCACTTTGGATAAAAGCGGATGTTAAATTATAGATTAAGCACAAACCAGAATTGCACTTGTGATGAAATTATTTCTTTATAAGAGACGCTGGCAGACGCACAATTGATGCCGGCTGGCTGGCGACTGGGTGCAGGTGGTCAGAGCTCAGTCGTGTTTGATTAGGATTTCTGCATAATGAGTAGATACAAGCGCTCACTTTCAGGCAGAAATTCAAGCACACAGAAACACACATACACACACAATGTTGTCTATCCTTGTGGGGACTCTCCACTGACTACATTCACCTTCATCCTGAAACCAAAATAAACTGGCAAAGTTGTGGGGACTGCTTTTTCAAAAAAAAAAAAAAAAAAAAAAAAAAATCATTTCCAAGCAAAAAAGTGAATTCCGGCCCACACTTATTATCTTTGCAATGATTATTTAAAAAGTGGAGACATTTCGCAAGACATAGCAATCATAAAGTGACACAGTGCTTAAATGCAGCCCATAATTGCATGGTAATCCACAGCTGTGTTGGAGGTGTGTCTATAGTCACATGCAACAGTTTATATAAAGCAGATAAAAAATTAAAAACATATTCTAAAACAAGTAAAGTTGTTTTTAAATGTATTTGTTCAGTTTTCTAAATATATTTGAGGATGTTTTGATAGTAATAATATTATTATATATTAAAACACACAAAAAAAAAAAATATAAAGTAAAATTATTTTATATTTACATATTTTTTATTTTTTGTTTTATAATATTAATAGCATCATTTTTATTTTATTTTGTTTTTGTTTTATTATTCATATTTTATTTTATTTTTTCTATTTAATGGTCTTACAAGGTTTGGAGATATGATATATTTTGATAGTTGAGGATTTTACATAAGTAAGCTCCAATAGAGCTGTGGACTATCATGCAAATATGAGCTGTGTCACTATGTCTCTTTATGATTATGATTTATGATCCTTGTGGCTACACTTTTCATTTAAGTGTGTGCTAAAATTTACTTTTTTTTCCTTAAAATTATTTTTTTTTGGGGGGGGGCTTTGATTCTCTGCACCACAAAAGAGACCAAGCACATGGTGTGTAAGTTGCTGTTTCTACTGATCAACTGCTTTTTGAGCCCTACAATATTGGTTGGTTCCAAAAACAGGAGTGCAACACCAGCACCGGGTCCTCACGATAGAATATAATCAAGTACCAACACACATACTGTATTTGGCATAATGTCCTCCCATTGGTATTCAACACATAGCGCAGCCTTGCTTTGATCTTTGTCCCACTCGTGTTCTCCCCGCTCGCCCTCTCTTTGCTGCCTCTCTGCCTCCAATCACTCTATTTACCTCAAAGACAGTTTGTCCATATTTTAGTCTGATTTGCATGACAGCCTCGGTAAAGCCGTCCTCCAAGTCAAGGTGGAAGAGGGACTCTTTGACAACTTGATCATACAAATGAAAACTGGGAGCCGTCAATTAAAAAAATAAAAGATAGAGCTGGTGACAAACACTAAACACCATGAAAATCTGGTGTTTGTTGGGTGAGGTAAGTTCACAGGATGTGGACACGATGTTTGATGAAGGTTTTGAGATTTAAGTTGTTTTTACAACTTTATGGTTTTGTAATTAGCTCTCAGACTCCCAAATGCTTTCATATCAAGGTCTGCCAAATGAGACGAACTCCATATCCAGCTGGACAGATTTATGTAGTCAGTGTAAGTGCTGAAAAGTAAAATATAACTGGAAAGATATATTTCAATGAAAATAAATCTAACTATGCATTTGAGTTGCTTTGGCATCAATGCTCTATGATGGACAGCAGAGAGAAATCAATGTAGCCTTGCCCTGAAGCTCACAAGCCCACAAGACTGACAAGGTTTAGTATTGTGTGGGTCTACAATCACTGATTGTTTTTACTACTGCAATCTGATGATTAGTTTCTTAGGTAATCAATTTGTCATTTGGCCCATGTAGCATTATCAGAAAACCCCTGATAATGCTACAGTGTGAACAACAACTCTGTGTTGAAATCATAAGCAAATAAATATTCAAATATCAGTTAATGTGCAATATAGCATACAATCATATATCATCATATTGTAGTTCTTAATGTTTCCACCTGTCACAACAAACTGTAGTTATGTTACTGTAATGAGCCGTAAAGTGTGTCAACTTCAGGTTTCAGTAAGAAACAGAAAAGATGTTACTATGAGCGTTACTACTTCTTGTAATACTTAACAGCAGAGTTTGTCCACACCGTGATAAGCTAGTTAGCAGCAATGAGTCGGGCTGAAGACTGAAAAAGGAGGTCTCCCAAATACAGTTCAGAGCTGCACAGCTGAAAGTTTCTGGTAGACTGACAAACAATCATGTAATTGATCATGTTTTCTCTCTTCCGCAAGCCCACCTTCTTTAAAGGCGAGGACTCGGCTGGTAACACACCTGCAGCTGAGGTGCTGCTTACTGAGGTAAGTAATATAGCAAAATGTATTTGAATAATTAAGAGTAAAAACACTTATTATACAGTGAAATGGTCCATGTCAGCATTTTCCCACCATACAGGATGTTTTAAGATGTTGGTATTACTGCAGTATGTTGCAATTTACTGCTGTAGATGTTTAAGGTTCTAAAATTAGCCAATATAATTATATTTATGACCATGGAACATCAAATCAAGTTTAATACCACAAATTGTCAAAAAAAACACCAGTTTTATTGGGGACCCACTTCGCTTCCCTAGGACCCACAGGTGGTCATTTGAGTGGGTCCCTGGGAATCTCTTCATTAAAAACCGATCAACATCACTGTATTATATACATGTAAAAGTAGCCAAATGCCAAATTAGTAATGACAGTGCACATGCACAGCTTACAATGACCTCCTAAAGAGCTTCTTAATACGCACTTTGAATACAGTCTCACTGAACAATAGAGGTTATTATATAACTTGCAGAGCAACAGGACAAGCGTGCTCTCATGGGGCTGTGTTGTAAAGCATTCAGACATGCATATAGTGTATATAATAGAAGGTAAAGATAACAGAGACATTGAGGGTGTTCTTCATCAATATGTGCTCAACTGTGGGTTTTTTCCCTTTGATCTATAACAATAAAAAGGCAATTCTGGAGTCAGACAGGAAGGTCATTAATCTGGCCCTGTGAAATATCACCTACGTATCTGGCCACACTCGGCTGAGCCCGCCAATCGAACTTCGGCGAGTCATGAGGTGCATGTGCATGCGCGCACGTGTGCAGGTATGTGGGCCGTGAAAAGATCTCACGCCCCAACCACCGCACACACACAGTGCGCTATCCAATAAAAGTGGGATTATGGGAGTAAGATTGGTGAGCAAAGTGATGTCTGCTCCCTTTGCTTCAACATTACACTGTGGAATCTTTTGGCAGCGTGCTCATGCAAAGTCTGACAGCCGTGCCCCTGAGTCGCACATGCCTGGGGAAATGTGCTGAGTTAAGAGTGCTTCATTAAACCCTCTCACACATATACAGACGCACACATTCAAACACTCCAGCCCCTGTAAACGTGCAGGTGCACAAACACACATACAGTACAAATGCATATACAAGCATAGATGCATACACACAGAGATGGGACCCTTGTCGCCTGCAGTGGGCTTAGCTGGCACACTTCCTCCACCTAACTGTTATTGCATTAGCTGTATAATGTAATGATGGGCAAGGTTTTGACTGTTTGCCATCCTTGAGGGCCTAAAGACACTGTAGGCTGTCACACAGCAGAGAGGGACACACCAAGGTCAGGAAGTATTGAGGCTGACACACGAGTGTGTAAACTAAATTAAAATGAGTGTTGAAGCAGGGAGGGCGCACAAGAAAAAGGACAAGAACAGAGTGGAGAGGGTGTTTAGTGCTTCGGAAAGTCAATGACAGAAAATCTGTGTTGATTTAATTCTGCAAGTGTTTACATCAGCACAGTGTTCTATAAAAAACTGGCATAAAATGTGAAAGAACTCTAATTGATGGTAAACACTCATGATAGAAAATGTTCTGTGGGGCTCTAAGACAAGTGTTTTGTAAGTATCTATAAGCATAAATACAACACTATGCCAGTATAGTTTTGCAAAATATGTTAGTAAACTGAAATAAAATCATTACATGCTTAAGAGAAAAGTTAACGTTGAAATCATAATCCCAATCTCCATTGATTATTAAACAAGGTTCTAATAAGTAAGAGACATTTTCTATTTGTTCTTTACTCAACTGAGAAAATGGCTATGAATAATAGTAAATAATATAAATGGAACAATGCTTCATATCTAATAAATAAAAGCCCAACTCTGGCAAGAGAAAGAAGAAAATGTTCTTTTTTAAGAAAGAAAGGGATTCTTGAAAGCCAGTCTCTGAGGAAACTTAGACTGCATTAGTCTCAACAAGAGCAAACAGCATAATAGCCAGATATGAATCTCAGTTATGAACAAAATAAAAAGATTAAATAACTTTATAAGCATATAGAATAATATAGAGGGAACTATTCACAGTGGAACATACACAGATGTCTTAGATATGAGTTGGTCATGTTGCACAGCAGTAAAAAAAAAAAAAAAAAAAAAGTGAGTGATGGGTCGATCCAAACTTGGACGACAGAATTAATGTTTACAATTCTGGCTTTTCAACAGCCCTAAAACTCAGAGCCAACAGCTGGCCATCAGCTGCTGTTGGACTGAACCAATGTGTTTCAGTCAGTGAATCAAACATCAATCAGTGATCATTTAGGTCATTTAGGGCAGTTTTTCCTTTTTATTTAAGAAGCTGTTTAATGGGATTTACAGCGATAACAGTTAGCTATAGCTCTTCTCTCACCCCTGTTCTTTTGTGTAAGTACACAGACTCTAGATCTTATTACTTCCTCAGAATGTTCACTATGTTGCTGCTGACTGCTGACTCTAATCTATGTGGTCTACTCTTGTGCAAAAAGATGTGAGAAGATGCAAGGCAAAATAAAGCGACATAAAGCGTGAGGTCTTTGTCAGGTCAAGGTCTTAAAAGTTGGCTTATTGTGCAAATATCCCAGGCTGTGACTAGGGATGTCACGAGAACCGATTCTTCAGCAACATGTCTACACCAAAATTCTGAAAACATGACAGGATTTGTTTTTTTTCCACAGTACTGTAAGTACCGGCATAGACATATGCATAAATATAGATGGCATTTTTGACCCCTGGGGAAAGCATGCAGCTGCAGTGAAAGCTTTGCCTTAACTTGTCAAAAAGAAAAACAGGAAGAGTCATGTATGGAAGTAAATGTGCAGTCAAAGCAGATCATCAGGGATTAAGAATAAATTTGCAAAAACCAGTATGCAAAGGGTGCCATCAAACTTTCCAGACAAAAGGAATAACCTCAAAGACAGAAATCCAGATGGTGAGTGAGTTTCAT
Organism: Lutjanus argentimaculatus; assembly: GCA_034769285.1. Taxonomy (NCBI): domain Eukaryota; kingdom Metazoa; phylum Chordata; class Actinopteri; order Lutjaniformes; family Lutjanidae; genus Lutjanus; species Lutjanus argentimaculatus. The sequence goes on along the minus strand of JAWZSL010000029.1, from coordinate 173,379 downwards.
TTACATTTACATTGAATTAACAGCCAATCAAAGTGCTATCCTTGTTATCCTTATCTTGAAATATGTGGTACTATTATTTTTGTTTGAGACAGCTGGTTTTGCTGTGTAGCCATATGTTCCATGATGTTTGCAATAGCTAAACGACACCATGTTTAGGCTAACATAATGTAGCCATAGCTCATAGTAGTAGGATGGTCCTGATACTTTACCATTTAGGCTGTCATCTGTCACCAAAATATAACGTTTGAGATTTAAATATTTTTGGACTAATGGTCGGTAACCATGTCAGCAAATTTAAACTACTGCTTGCACTCTGAGGTCAACTTTTAGTCAAAGTTCTCAGCAGAAATCACTTTTACACTACTTTACTTTCCAGACATAGCAAGCACGCTCCCCTGACTGTGATTCTATGTCAGGCTCAGTAAATATCCAACTCAATCTTTTGTCCTTGGAGCTCAGAAAAGTTTTTATTACAAAAAAACAAACAAACAAATGAACGATCGTGGCTGGTATTGGTATTGTGACTGTGACTGGATTGGTGATGCCCATCAGTTCATTCACACTAGTTCAAAATGCTTAAAATGTATGAGAAAAGAAATTATTATTAGTCATGACAACCTACAAGATTTTGTCGGCTAGAGGAAAATTACAAGGCCTGCTAACCTTAAAGTGTTCATTATCACAAATTCAATATACCTTTAACTAACTGAAGGCATTATAAGTCCCTACTGCAAAGAAAAATCTCTTTCTTCTTGTTTTCACAGAGAATGAAGACAACAATCTGCGGCGTGTCATAAATAATTGAAAAAGCAATGATGTTTATTGATAACAACAGAGGTTGTAATCAGATGGTAAGTGATGCTGACACATTACTGCTGTATATTACCCCTCTTATCTCCCGTCCTCGAGGGACCATATTGATCTTTTGAGCACTGAAGTTGAAACAAAGAACTCCTCCACCACTACCCCTCGAACACCCCCATCCACCTCTGCTTTAAAGGGTTTCTCTGTGTCAGATCAGGGGTGCAAGTCAACTTTTATTGCTCTTTATTTCACCTCTCCAGCTTCTCCTGATGGAAGATGGTGACGGTGGATGTAAGAAAGTTAAAAAAGAAGAAAGGATGAGAAAAATTGGAAAGGAAGAGAAAACAGGACGCCGCCGTGTTCCAGCACAGTACATCGAGATGAGGTGACCTCTAAAAGCATCTTTTGATGGAATACAAATGAAACTATAAATCATGTCAAATAAATCTGCTCAAGTTATTGCAATGTAGCAAATATAGGGTGAAATTGTATTTCATGGGAATTTATTTCCAGACAATAAGTTGGCAATCTTCTACTTCTAAGATGGAGGTTTGTTTACAAATTGACACACTTTAGACACACAAATATATGGAAAGGCTCAGTCAAATTGGATTATGACAAGAATAACCGTGTCTATAGGTATGGGATTAAAATATGATACTCATGCTTTTCTCAGTTATAATTGTATTGGCTTTTAGTGCTGCAAACACTTTTGAAGACTGATGCCTGATATATAAATGGGTGAGTAAATGATTGCTCAACCAGCTTAAGTATATGAGGAGTAAAATCACTTCACATATTAATAAACAACGACAGTTCAGGGATTCTGTCATCTAAAGATGTGAGAATTATGTTATTTATGATAAGGAGACCTTGGAACGTTCCATTAGCATAATAATGTTTTATGAATAGATAATTCCTAAGCCTGTATGCATTGAAGACTGATGGTAGAGCGGGAGTGTGGTCTGCTGGCACCCTGCCAGAGCACTCAAGGGTCAATTAGGGCATATCAGCTGGGTTTTCAAACAGCATAGAGCTTGACAGTCTGTTGGAGATCTCAGTAGGCCACACACCACTGAGCCTTTGGGCTCCAGACAGGCAATTAAGGCCCTCCAGGTAAAGGCAGGTTGGTGTAGAAGCAGCTTTTTTGGCAGCCATGTTGCATTTAGAGGAGTGGAAGCTGCTTCAGGAATCCAACACTGACTGGATGTGGGTGGCTGTGGCACTAAAAGCTTTATACAACTTTTTTTTTTTTTTTTTTTACACATGCATCCATGAGTATGTGGTATTAGAATCAGTTTCATAAGAGCAAAAGCAAAGATTGGTGCATCCCTTCTCTATAATCACTAAGGCTGGGTGTCAGTACTCCAGGCATCGACTAAAATAACCCAGTGCCAAGAAATATCAAAACTTCTCCAGTCAAATGAGACCCTGCATTCAATCCTTTTTTGTATCCAGATCTACAAAAAATGACTATTTGTCTGGTTTTGCTTGCAGCCAATCACTGCGAGCACGCTTCAATTTAATGTGACGTATTATTGGCAAACTACTGCAGCAGCTACAACCCCCACAGTCTGTGGTGTGGTTAAGTTCAGCGTGCTGAGATACTACCGAAACATTCAAAAGACTATACTACACGCCTGTGCTGTCTGATAAAAATAAATGCTAAAAATGCAGAGGGATTATTTCAGGCATGCTTCAATTCAAATGATGGGTATCGAAAAGAAGTAGAGAAAAAAGGTATCTTGCATTAGTCTACTGGTATTGGTATCATGATAAAGGTATTGGTACTGGTACTGTACCCAGCACTAATTATCATGGGTATCTTGTGATTATATTAAGGCATGCAGTGTCAGGTATCTTACAAGATATTTCAAGAGTAGATTCCCCAAAGCTGCCACAATTTATGCCATTACTGGACATAAATATGTGACTTTATTCAGTCCACATCACCAGTATGTTTTCTGACACTCACAGACAAGGAGCTGCACAGATTTTGAGAGTGAAAAAAATATCCTGGAGTCAACGAATGCCCTTAGATTAAAGGACCAAAGTCTGCAGGAAGAGGTGTGAGATGTAACGTACTAATGGAACGAGAGAGTCCTTGTTAATCCTTCAGATGTGTCTTGTCAGATTTTGGTCCACTCCTTTACTCACATCCTGTCTCAGGTACTCTTACTGTTTGAAGATTTAAGTGAAAGAGCAAGAGAGGTGAAATGGTCAACGTTGGAGGAAGAAATGTCGGCCTCGCGGACTACACTGTGTTGTGTACATGTGTTTCACAGTGGTTTGTGCACACACCCACTCAGGCGTCTTAACAATGACAATGTATGGCACTGAAAGCCTGCAGCCACATTCCTGCTAGAGCAGCATCCTGCATCACTCTACTTTCTATATGGAGAGCACAGTTAGAGGACACTGCCCCCCAACACACACACACACACACACACACACACTGTACAAACACTGTCACAGGAAGTTGTGCTAAAAGTGTAGAGGACAGATGCACACTCAGCTGGGGAGAGCGGAGCGAAGCTAAAAGCATCGAAGGGCACACCTAACACTACAGTCACAGTGAGAGTGACAGAAAGAGAAACAGGAAGGAAACTAAATGGACAGCTAATGGCAAGCAAATCAGATAGCAAAATCCAAACAAAGCACAAACATCAACTTCAACCTTGAGGCCGTGCCACTAAAGTTCCATTTTAAAGCCAATCACGCCAGAAAAAAAAAAAAAAAAAAAAAAAACGACGAAAGAAAAAAAAAGGTCTCGGTTAAAGCTGGGTGAACATCAGACCACCTTCAATGCTTCCCTCGCTGAGAGAAGTAATCCAAAGCGATGTGTAATTAATTTTGGTTGATTAAGAAATTAAGGCGAGAAAAAGGGAGAGGCAGAGGGGGAGGGGAGAGAAAGAGCCGATTTGAAATGACCTTGGATGAGGACAGGGCAGGTGTTTGGTGGAGGGTGGACGTATGTGTGTGCGTGTCGGCCTGAATATAACATAAATCTGTCTTGATATTTGCTTAACAAGGCAGGAATACAGTGCACCAGATATGAAAAAATTAAAAATACTGTCTTAAATCTTCTCTCTACCTCATCATTTTTTTATTTGCGGATGTTATTTAATTTAATGCAGAAAATGAAATATGAAAAAGGGGAAAGAAGTCTGACATGGTTTAAAGTGGTTAAAACTGTCCCCAGCAGTGCATTGCTTAGCTTCCTAAACAGTACTCCTGCTGTTTTTCCAAACTGAGGGCATGTTGACCACCATCTACTGTTGATAATACACTGATTATTACTAAGTACCTCATACAAACCCACTTCACATAACCCAAACTATCCTTTTAATATGTAACAAAACAGGAAATTGGTTCTGCATTGAATGCACCTCAGTGAACTGGAGCAAGTGTTTACCAAAACACATCACACAACACATACACACAAGGTGCACCCACATTTGTAATACATGCTGCATATCCCTCAATACAATTCTATATGCAAGCATTAGCAGTCACCAGTCAGAAATAACATTTTCTCGAAGATATCCAGGAAGATATTTCAAACTGCAAATATGACATTAAGATTGCTCCCATAAAACTGCCTGGTACAATCTTGATGAGCTGGACTAAATCAGTTTAATAACAACATTCCAGACATTTTTATTAAATGCGAACATTTTAAAGGCACTCTTTTTCACTGTATGTGGGATTGCAAAGGAATTCCAACTTTTCTGTGTGAGATTTCACAGATGATTCCAAAAAGAAAGATGTAAAGCTACCTATTGATTCTAAAATGTTCATTTGGGGGTTATGTCCTGCCATCCTAGACATATGAAGACAAACAAACAAATTCTTCAGCGTTCAATCACCTTGTTAGGGAAGAATTCAGAGGCCATAGGAGGACCAAAGACATGAGTAATTGTTATGTTGTGGAGAAGATAACTTATATCCTGAAAAGAAAGGTGAAATATTTGAAAAGATCTGGGGGGGCTTTTGTTCAACTGCTGGGGAATGTAAATGTGTTATGCTACAAAGAAATGACAACAGGAGATCTGGTTAACAGTTATAGGGGATGACACATGATCACTGACTTGTTTCCTCCTCTCCACCAGATACGACACAGATGTCTAATTTTTAATGTGATGTTAAATCCACTATAAGGAGTTTTTAACTGGTTGTGAAACTGTCTCAACACTAAAGCCTTTATATGACTTACATAAACAAACAAGACCATCTGTGAGAAGTTCGGCTGTTTCTTTATTGTTGTTTTTAACGGATGCCACTGGGTCAGGACTGGGTCGAGAAGCCTGTAGTAACATTTTCCCAGGCGAAGTTACAGTGAGTAGTATGTTAAGTCAGTTTAAATGAAGCAGGAGGAGATTTTTATTTAGATAATTTATTTTTGACATCATATTTTTTTTGGTTAATACGGTGGAAACACTCCAGGGGGAACTCCAAAACCAACAAGTTTGTTTAAAGTATGTCTTGTTTTATAACTGTGCTGTTCAAAGAAAACATACTGTTAAAAAAGCAACATTTTCTTTACATGTCGCTCGCTCCAGGTGACCTCCTTCAGTACCTGTATTTTCTACATCAGCTGAATTGGTGAATTCTTCCTCTTTTATTCCATTAAATGCCATGCCTGAAAAGAGGAACAAAATGTACCCTCTTCAAGTGCTGCACAGCCAACTGCAAACCTGCGAGGAGTGACAAAGTTCACAGAGTCGAACCCACGCTGTACTTCCTTGTGTGCTTTCAGCAGGCAGGGACAACACAGTCTGTTCCGTCAGTGTTCACACAAGCGGCTTTTGCCACAGCCAGTGTATATTGACTCTGTGGCCTTCATGTCCATTGTGCACACACTTTTCTGGCTCATCTCACCCACAGATGCATTCAGAGGCATTGATTATTTCCTCTGCAGCCCGCCCATTTTTCTTTCTCTTTTTCTCAGTCATGCTCTTGCCTTCACCCTTCCCATTAAAATGTTTTGCCTGTTTATGCTCTTATTCAAACTCCGTGAAAAGGGACACTTGGCGAGGGTGAAGGCCAACTGTCCCTGTCTGTTCGCTCATTTCCTGTTCAGGTGGCCAAAGCCTGAGGTCTCGTCCCAGCTGGGAGTCTGCACTCTCTTAGAGAGAAGTGTTCCAAAAGGGTTCTTTTTCAAGGGCTGAGGTTCTATCCTGAACAATTTACTTCTGAAGAACCCTTTTTTTAAGAAAGGGTTTGTCAAGGGTTCTTTGTAAGATGAAGGGATCCATTAAGAACCATTTTCATCCAAGGAAAGAAAGAAAGAGTTCTTCAGAGATTGTTGAAATCCTTGAAGAACTCTTGTTAATGGTTAGTCATGTGTTCTTTGTACCCTAGGAATATAAAAAAGTTCTCAATAGAACCCCTTGGTTGTGTTCCAGACAAAACCCCTGGGATATATAAAAGTTCTCGATAGAACCCCCAGGTAGGGTCTAGATGAAAACCCTTGGAATATAAAAGGGTTTTCGGTAGAACCCCACATGAGTTCTAGATAAAACCCTTGGAATTTAAAAAAAGTTCTCTCTAGAACCTGTGGGTGTGTTCTAGACAAAACACTTGGGAGATAAAAGGGTTCTCAATAGAAACTCTCAGGAGGGTTCTAAAGAAAACCCTTGAAATATAAAAAAGTTCTCGATAGAACCCCCGGGTGAGTTCTAGACAAAATCTTTGGGATGTAAAAAGGTTCTCGGTAGACCTCCTGGGTGGGTTCTAGATAAAACCCTTGTAATATAAAAGAGTTCTCAATAGAATCTGTGGGTGGGTTCTAGACAAAACCCCTGGGGTGTAAAAAGGTTCTCAATAGAACCCCTCAAGTGGGTTCTAAATAAAACCCTTGGAATATAAAAGGATTCTCAATTGAACCCTCTGGATGGGTTCTTGACAAAACCCCTGGGATATAAAAAGGTTCTCAATAGAACCCCCTGGTGGGTTCTAGTTAAAACCCTTGGGATATAAAAAGATTCTTGGTAAAACCCCCCTACATGGGTTCTAGATAAAACACTTGGAATATAAAAAGGTTCTCAGTAGAACCACTCTGTGGGTTCTTGCTTGCACCCTTAGAAGGAAGAATGGTTGCAGAACCATTACCATAGAAGGGTTCTGTGCAGAACCTCTCACAGGAGTTCTAGGTATAACTCTCTGAAAGGTCTTCAATTGGGACCTTTAGCAAAGGTTCTACCAGGAACTAAAAATGGTTCTCCTATGGGGACAAGCTGAAGAACGCTTTATGGTTCTAGTTTGCACCTTATTCCTAGGAGTGAGGATGCAGGAACTGACCACACATGAGGCTCCTGGACTTCTCGGAGCGGGCAGGGGGTGGAGAATGGGGTCAGACGGGGTGGGTGACTAGTTGCCCTGTTCTGTGAGTCCTGACACATTCTCCTCTTTTGCCAGCAGCTCACATTCCCCAGCAGAGCTCCCCTCACTCTCACACAGCCAGTATCCTAAATTAACAGTCTGGGGCTGCAGACAGTGGCAGCAAAACAGAACAGACTTACAGTTCAAAGCCGGGGAAGAGAACACACAAGCAAACAGTGCAATTTAGCCAGACTTGTGAGTACACTTCCACTGACAAGCGAACCTGATGAAGCACGTTGTTCGCACAGTTGCACTTGTGATTGAATAAATACTGTATGAGCTCATAAAGAATACTGACACGAGCCTCCCAGTGAGAAATGATTTACTGTCGCTACATGAGTCCTGCTGTAGCCAGCTCCTGGAACGGCACTGTTGTAAATGCTGTGCAAGAAGCAGTCCTACTTCACTGATGCACTTCCACTGACTTCACACATCAGCTAAACCCTAATCCAAAATTTAAGCCTCATTGCGTGATTCTTGACCCTTTCATCTCAGACTAAACATAATCCCACTTCTAATCTTAAATCAAATTTAAAGATGAATTCTGTGAATTTCCAGATATTCAAACATTTATTTCACTTCAGTGTTGTTAGTATGCAGTGGCAATATCACTGTCATTTACTCAACCATACCAGCATATAATGGTGATAATATTTACTAAACAAGTTTAAGAGTCTGAAGTCATGTAAGGGGCTCTCTGTGATGCACAGCAGTTCTTAGAGCTAAATGCTAATATCAGCATGTTAACACACTGATGTTTAGCAGGTTGAATATTTAGGCCTGGTCAATAAAACAAAAGTGACATGTATCTGCAATACATACTTCAGCAATAGCAATAAGAAAACTGTTCAATAGTTTCACTTAAATGCATAAAATAGAAACAGTCATGAAAGCACAAAACAAATACAACCTGCCATATAAACAGCCTGTCATATCCCCTGATAATGGAGCATTATAGCCAATAATTTAACTGGTATTTTGTTCATAAAACAACAGAAACAGCTTCGAGTTACAAAATGAGTGCATTGTTATGAAAGGACAGGTCTGCTTGCTAAAATGGCAGTTTTTTTTTTTTTGTTGTTTTTTTTTTTTTTTTTTAAAGTCTATTAAGTCTATTACCTGTACATACTGATAAATAAAGTGGTTAATTTCAAAGTGAGGTGGTTAAACTCAAAACAAAGTGATGAAATTCAACCTTTTTCTCTTGGTCTTAATTTAAAATAGCATATTAAAAATCATCAATAATTATTAATATCAGCTGAAATGAAACGTTTTATTGTAAGAAATTTTTAATAACTTAATTTTTCTCTCTTTTCATTGTCTTTTTTTTTCCATTTTCATTTTTTTAATTTTTCAAAAGTTCAAAAAGACATCTGAGAAACATGACTTTTGTTCATAAAGACTAAGACCATGACAGCGAAAAAATACTGTTAATAATATTTTAAAAATGTGAAGTAAAATAAGAAAAATAAACCACAAAAAAAGGGGAGGGGGGAATCACTTAAAACACAATTCTAAGGAGTCAAGTAAACAGATGGAGATCCACATTTGTGTTATAATATTTAGTGGCAGAAAAAAAATGTTACAAGATATTTTTATCAATTGAAATTCCAGAAGCAATGAAGCCGTATTTTCGTTCTTGTTTTTTGCAATGACACTTTCAAACAGCAAGAGACTTATAAAACATTGAACGGCAGGGAAAAGGAGACAAATAATGACCCTCGTAAAATTACATTTTGTCAGATGATGATAGTGTTAGATGGAAAGTCAGGGTATCGTCAAAGTTAGGAAAATTTAATCCATACAATTTCATGACACTATTTGAGCTGCAACTAAAGTTTATTTTCATCATCAATTAATCTGTTGATTATTAATTCTATTGAGAAAAACTGTGAAAAATGTTGTTTCACAAAGCCCAAGTCCTCAAATGTCATGTTTTGCGCACAACCCCAAGATATTCAAAGTCACTATTGTGGCTAAAAATATTACAGATTTCAGTCCTTTATCATGAAGTGTCCTGGAAAAATACCCACAGTCCTTATCTTATGACCGAAGTTCAAACTAAATTTCACAAGGATGGCAACAAAGGAATTCACACACCCTGTACTACACATCGAACACAGACACATGCTCATCAAACAACAAACACCATTGATTTGTGCATGTATGTACACGTGCCGACACACACACACACATCTGCTTCACACGCTTCCAATTCTATGTGGCATGGTAGAGAGGATCAATGTGTCAACACAACAAAGCCAGGGTGGTGGCCTCCTTGCGGCATGACAAGGTGGGAGATATTGAGTGCCTGGCCCCCTGATCCCAGTGGTGGAGACAGACCCTCGGGGGGAGGAGGGATAAAATGGAAGCGAGGAGATGGAGAGACAAGAGAGCTCGAAAAAAAAAAGTGATGCCGAAAAGTATAGAGAAGGAGAGTAATGATGGAAAAAGAAAGAGACAGGGAAGACAAAGGTCTGAGAGGCATAGTGTAAGAGGCAGAGGAGGGGAGGAGGGGGAGACAGCTGAGGGGGAAAGGTAGATAAACACCACTGTATGAGGGAGTGTCAGTGTGTGTGTGTGTGTGTGTGTGTGCATGTTGAAGCTGAGGAAAAGCGAAAGTTAAAAAAAGAGGGAGACGCCGTGTGTGTGCGTGTGCATGCCTGAAGCGCAGTTGTACCATGTTCCTAGACATCATATTGTTTGTGTGCATGTGTGTGTTCCCACTCTGATCGTTCCTTCAATTCCACTTTATTTCAAGTTGATGTTGTTGGAATGACAGGACACAATAAAAACAGGGCAGAGCGTTCAGTACATACAGTGCTTACAAAAAAAAATAACAGCAAAGGTTAGTGGAGCTACAGTCACACAGCTACATACAGAATCAGGCCTTTTTTACTAAGGCATTTTTAGGGCTAGGGCTAAACAATTTCGAAAAAATATCTTATTGGGATTATTTTGACTGATATTGCAATTGTGATATGATTTGTGATATAACAGGGAATTATAATCTCTACATCATTATTCTTTTTTTATTAAAAAAAATATTAAAATTATTATGATGTGATTTTTGCAGGCATCTGTACCAAACAACAATGTTTCCTTAAGTCTGAATAATATGATGTGTCGCCAGGAAACCTTGCAGCGTGACAATATTTGACAAATAATGTGCCTTCTGCGATTTGAAAATTGCACTAGGCAATTTCAATAAAATTTCAATTAACTGTTCAGCCCTATTCAGGGACAGGCCATTTTTGAGAAACACAAATTCATTGGGACATCACTGCCAAAATGTCGAGCATCGTGGCCAAAACCATTGGCGCAATAACAATAAGCGATAATTATATTGTATGACGACAAGCAGAATTACCACAATTAGCTGATAATTAGCCTGCCAGTAATCAATACAAACACACATTATTAGACATTATTATTATTAAACCAATAACAAACCACAGTCAGTGTCAGACAACCTTATCATACTTTAGCAGTTACAAAATGTGATAAAATATACGTACAGTATTAGCAGTCTGAATTAAACTCAGGCTAAAATTCATCACATGGCAATTCAGAAAGGGTGGCCAACAGTAAAAGTGCCCTATATATAACATTTCTGACCACTCCATTTTTAGAGATTTGGCCATTTTTAGTTTATGTCTGATCAATTTCTCATGTCTCATGTCTCATGTGTCCCGACTGGGAAAATTCATGCGAATGTCCTCTCAAGTTGGAACAACAACAAAATTCTGTTACATAACTTTAGGAGTTGGCAGGTCAAGAATAACAGTTTGGTTAAAAACTTTTTATTAATTCACATATTTCATTATTCATTATTTATTCATATCATTATTTTACACATACAACTTAAAAGCTCATGAACAGACCAAACTCAGGAAAACAACTTCCATAAACAGGAACTGGGACCGTCCAAGGAGCATGTGAATGCAGCATTATTCCTGCCCCTGCAAAATCATCATGACTGCTGCATTTATGTACACAACAGCACATGAATATGTACAACCAGCCATCAGTCCAGCTTTGTTCATTACAAGGTACTTGTTGGGTGTGGTGTTTTTCTTTGCTTTGCTTTCGCATATGATCCCAGGATTTCACAAGGGGATGAGCAGTGATAAGAGCTGGCTGATGCATAAACAGCCATGATCAAGCATATGTTGTAGAATTTGTACATAAAGAGGTCTTCAGCTTGATTCTGCGTGTGTGCACAAACATATGTCTTCTCAGTGCTGACACTGGTAAATTAAGGCAGCAAACTTTGATTTCCATACTGATAGATACTGAAGAGCTGTCTATTAATATGTAAAACAGAGCGTACAATTATATAGTGTGCTCAGTGCTGAGTATGCATCTCGGAACATCCTTGTTTTTTTTTTTTATTTAAGGCTGGGAGTGTCTCTAATCATAATATGAGTGGATCATTTCATGTGCATGTGTATCTCTCTAATATAAGAAGTGCATTGCGGCTGCAGCAGGAATATATAACTGTTATATTTGAATATCTATACAAGCTTGCATCTGAGGGCTATGGGGGCTCACTCCCCACTACAATACTGCATTGCAGAGGATTCCCCTGGAATCCCTCTACTATGTACCGCACACAGAGACATTAAAGATGTAACTGTTCTCTGTCCAACATCCTCTGTCCCTGGTCTTCACATGGAATACACTCACTGCCTCTATACCTCCTTTTGTGTGTGTGTGTGTGTGTGTGTTCCCTTGAGCACACATGAACATTCAGGTGTGCACAGCAAGGGGTTGTGTTTGTCTGAATGAATCTTTCCATCAGTCTGCATGGCCTTGCACTCATGTTCTTAACTGAAGAATATGGGTTAGGAATCACAATGAATATAAATAGAGGTGGCATCTGCACAGATATAACAAAGCAACCCGTACTGAATGTGAAAATATGCATGAATGTGTGCAGTCTGGATGTATGTGTCCTGTACATCTGCGGCAGTGTTTGCTTGTGTGCATCACTCCGTGTTTGGATTTGTGTGTGTATCTCAGTGTGTGTGAATCCAGTATGCTACAGTTTTGTTGTAAAATTTTGCTTTGTATATAGTATTGTTGTGGTGTTTATTCATACACTATTTGCATGTTTGCTCCGTGGAGAATAATTATGTGTGTGTGCCATGTGTGTTTATTGAATGCGGACTGGCTTCAGATCCTGATGGCCCAGCGCTGGGAAGGCAAGGATAAAAACGAACGGGTCCAATCCTCTGAAGCTGATGACTGTGTGTTTGTCAGAGTGAATTTATTTATCACAGATGCCAGAGAAATTAGCATTGAAATGATTCTGGTGACAGACTCGGCCTGGATATCTCCGATGGCAGACACCCAAAATGTTTATGTTTACAGAACTCGAGGAGGAGAGCAGAAAGGGACGGCGGTGGTGTGAGAAAGAGCCAGGGAGAGAGAAGAAGAAGATTTTGCGGTATGGGGGAGATAATAAGAGAGGTAAGATTAGGTAGAATAAAAAAAGCCAAGGCACGAAAATTGGAGGAAATGCTGAAAAGAGATAAAATATGTAAGAAGACAGAGAAAAAGAGCAAGACCCTGGAGGACGAGCTCCACTGTAGAAATAGTTGAATTGTGAGTCACGCTTGATAAGGACTTCAGCTGGAAAAAAAAGAGAGAGTGTGCTCCTCCTACACAGAGGGAGTGAGAAAAGAAGAGCATACAGAAAAGAATAACAGAGAAAGATACTCCTCTATGTATGGGAGAGATACTGCCCATAGACAAAAGATGCTGGGAGAGCAAAAAATGTAAAAAAAAAAAAAAGAACAAAAATGAAAAAAGTTGGAGAAAAGAAGCAAAGAATCAGGGTCAGTGCAGAGGAAGACATCAAGATGAAAGCTTCTAAAAAGAAGTGACAGAGCGGAGAGAAAAGGGCACAAAGGAATAAGAGAATTAGCCTGGAAAAAGTGTGGAAAACAGAGCCATAGTGCAGCCAAAGCCACAGGCAGGTATATAAAGTATATGCACCTTCTTGTTCTACGTGCATAATAATTTAATCCCACCTATCAGCCTCTGTATATATTAACCGGTGTATCACAGTGAACTGCTGCTGCAACACTGGCTAAAGATGGGAGAAACGCAAGAAGAATAACAGAGTCAGAGGAAGAAACGGATGAAGAGAAGAAGAAGAGGGAGAGGAAAAGAGAGAGGACATTTGCAAATCACTTCTGGGAAGAGCACACAAACTGTGTTGCCATGGTAATGGATACACTAGTGGCTATGTGCATATAAATTGATGTGAATGTGAATTTCTGCAATTCATTACAAAATAAATAAACTCAATTGAATTTTCTCACTTACTTGCACCTCAAGCTTTTGAATGCTGGGGTCCGTCATCATGATCCCCACCTCTCAGCCACATTCATGAAGCTTTTTATGTGCAGCAGCATCCCCGCCGGCATCCCATCAAGGCGATCTAATTGCTAAATGGAATGTGTGCTTTCATAGAAAATGAATCGAGTCAAAGTTTCTCTTAAGATTCATAAAGCTTAGCAGAATATTTGGGTAGAATTCATTAATAAGAAATGGGATACCACTCTGCAGATAATACTCGCATCGAACTGAATTGCTATGATATCTGACTGTGACTAAACAGGCAAAGATTGCAAAGCATTATTCATTATTCAGCTAAACTGTAAGCAAATCCATAGGGGATCTATGAAAACCTCATTAAATCACGCAATAAAGCTTCAAATTAACCACTTAGCCTCTTCATTTGTGTTGATTATTCAAGAAATCAAAAGCTTCAGTTAATGTTGTTTTGGGCCAGTCAATCAGGCAAGTAATTGTTCACTGTACTCTAGCCAATAATATCTTCCAAATGTGTACTAATAACATAATCAGTGCACACTCTCATGCACAATTACACCAAACACAGGGTAAAAAGTGAGGCGAAGCAAAAATATTCATGCCTGCACAACACCACATTAAAAAGTATGACTTTCCACAAATCAAATCAGCTGCATTGTTTGATTTCTTTTATTTTAATGTCATGCACACAAAGTGCCCAACCCTTGTGAGGTGTCAAGACACCGAAAGTACAGCTGTGTTGTTGAAACATTTTCATAAAAAAAATTCAGGTTATTTTACAGCTCATGCTAAACAAAGTATCCTGTCTTCTCTCGCACATTTGGCAAATGAAGCCTGCTACAAAAAAGAATCCTTTACTAGAACACTCAAGTTCTTCATCATCCAGCCAAAATAAATCAACATAAATGGAGAACATTTCAGTAAAAATACAGTCAGGCAGTCAAGAATTATTTCAAAGGAATCATTGAGATTTCAATTGCAATATTGCTTATTGATTCCCACTCAAATTTCATTTGCACTGGTTTGAAATTAAACCATATACTCAATCTGGCTTTCTGTCTGTGCCTGTAGACATGTGAGCTGGATACATGCATGTCTTCCTGTCTCCTAATGCATTTGTCTTATTAAATCATGACTCTATCCTGAGTCTAATTAACTTACTCAGCTGTTGTTAAGTTGCTTGACTAGAAGGTGAATTGCATAAATTTTGTGAGCCTTGCAACAATCGCCTGAATTTAGCAAACGCTATGCTACAAAACGCTTTACAAGGAAGGGATACTCCCTATTGTTAGAGTCAAGTTGTGTAAGTAAGCCCTCAATCATTCTATAAACCAGAAAAGAGGCCAGATTCATTACAGTCATCTGTCCACCTCTGAAGTGGCATTAAACCTGCCTGTCTGTAGGGCTAATAGTAATGGTCCTCAGTGTAACTGTGCCAGTAGGATGTTTGTTTTTTGTTTAAATTATACTTCACATAAGGTTCTACATTATAGCCATTCTTTATGAGATAGTAAGTTTGTCATTTTGGTTTATATTATGTATCAACAGACCGTTTTTCTCTATACTTGAAAAACATTTTGTTCAAATCTCCTGAACATCACAAAGTAACCTGCTCTGGAAAATGCAAGACAACTCATTTAAATAAAATAATGACTGATTAATCGGTTGTTTAAGTCTGTGTAAAGCAACGATAAATGTGTGTTTTGATTTTGTCACATCACAAAAATATTTTATTAACCACCAAGCTAAATTTGAATGATTAAAAAAAAACTACCAACTATATAAAATTTGGTCTCAAAATCATGAAAAAAAGCAGTTTTCTCTGGGGATGTGTTCACTCCAGTGAGCTAGATGTCAAACACCACTACGACTTGAAAGATGGATTCTCCATCTGGCAGTTTTATTGGACTTGTTCAGACATGTTTGAGCCACCAGAGCCAGAGGACAGTGACCTATCAACTCCTTTCACAATCAACTGTCCCTCTCAGTCTGCAACAGGATGGTATCTGTTTTTCTTGGGTGTGGGGCTGTTGGAACTATAGTCAGCACTAACTGATGGCTGATTTGGATTGAGACTTGCTGAAGGTGCGTTCGTAACTGATCGTTGGGGAGTATTGAGATATTTCAGGTCCCCCAAAAAATCCTGAACACAGAAATTCGTGAACAACAGTTCTATGGTCTAACTCCACAATTTAGTACTCATTGTCTTCAGTTTTTAATGTTTTCAGCAACTATTTTCAAACATGAGAGGACGTTGTTTAGAAGAAAAAGTCTGAATTCCCTTCATACAGACTTCAAGAATTTGATCAATCACATAAAACTGAATCAATTTACTATGAAATTAAGATATGAAATACAGCGGAGATTATTTTTAGGAGTATGCTCAACTTGTTATCTGATAAAAGGGATAATGTACAGTGAGCAGGTCATTATTGCAAAACAAACCCTGACACGGTGGTGCAGGACCCAGACGTGAATCAGCCTGCATAATAATTGATTGTTAACATTACCAGTCTTACCAATGATTGATTAAGGAAAGTGCTTACAATTTGCAACTCTAATTTCAACTCATTAGCCCAGGGATGACAATGTGAAACATCCCAATTAAATGTCTTATTAATGACTCTCTGATCAGACTTGGGTTGGGCGATTGGATGAATATATCACCTACTGGAGGTGGGCTGAATCCATTGGCAGTTGTTTTTTTAGGGGTGATTTTTGTGCGATATTTGTTATGTTATTTTGCTCATGTAATGGTCAGCAGAGTGACGGGCACTGCTCTCTCATCTAGGGGCACAGTACACACCCACTCAGCCAGCGGTGACCGCTTTGAGCTGGGTGATGAATGAAAGGAAAACAGTCTGTAGAGCCAGACTGCTGAATAAACGTCTAACGTGATGCATTAAGGATTTATTTCAACCAAACCAGAGTTGGTGATGGTTGGGGCAGTGGAAAGACTAACAAAGACAGGTTTGATGAGTTTTACATGCTTTCGCATTTGAATGAAGTGCGTTTTTAGAGGAGATAGCGAGCCAGTTAAGCTCATCTTAGTTCAATAAAAGGGAGGAACTTGAATTCAGAAGGTGTTCGGTTTTTCTGTTTGATGAGGAAACCAGGTGTGAGTTTATTTTGTGTAGTGGATGTAGTGGACATAACATAGTGAACTCGCCACTCACACACATCTCCCAGCTGAGACTCGGGAGGATGGGAGGAGGAGGGAGGGGCTGGATTATATCGCCACTTGCTGGTTGATGGGTTGACAGTGGCCAGTAGGAAAATTTTAACATGTCGCCCAATCTTAGATCAAACTAAATTTACCTTGGGGGTGTTTAAATGAAATAAAGCAGAAGCAAGTAAACAAATCCTGGTGCATAATGTTCTAATACTGAGATGATACAGCATACAGTTAATCCCTCACAGGCTGAGACGTGCAATTTATCCTTTTGTTTACCTCTGATTTTGCAATTAAGCGGTATATTAAAAAGAAAAAACTACATAAAAACACATGCATAAATAAAGCACTACAATAGATAAACAACTCAAGGGGGCTACTCTCCACGTGTGCCTCGACTGCAAAGCTCCAGCATCATCAGAATATTGTGGAAGTAAGAGGATGCATAAGCATACACTGTAAGTTTAACTCTGTATTCTTTGGCCGCTTTTTTTGTTTGTTATCTGTGCTTCATTATGCTAATTAACCGCTGTATTATGAGCTGAGGCTGAATGCGTAGTGTCTCTCTCCCTCTCCCTCGCTGCAGTGATTGCAGCAATGCTCGGGTGTTGGGAAGAGGAGAGGATGTTTCTGGGTCACCAGCTGCCTACGTTTTCTGCAAACACAGCACTGCTAGACCTCACCAGCTGTTTTCTCTCACCATCTCTACCCCTTCGAACTTCCTCTCGTTCTCTGTCGGTGTCTCTTTTTTTTTTTCCTCTTTCTCACTACATGTTTCTCTACGCTGTTTCCAGATGCTTGCCTGCGGCTAGAGGAAAATTAACTGTCTCCTCTCTTACTACGACCCTACTACTGGTGTAATTGTGTTTGCATATTAATAGAAAAGAGATAAGTGAGACTTAGGCATGTCTGAAACATGAGGACGTATTGATCATTAGTGAGGAGGGGGTAGGACAGAGAGGAGGACAAACAGAGGAGACAGAAGTAGTGGAAATTTTCCCTTTGATTTTGGCTGTGGTGTCATCAGGATGAAGCGCTGATCACACAGCTCAGAGAAAGATGTGATTACTTTCTATCCTCCGAGTCATTTAATTACCACTCCATAACCTTCCAAATGCAAAAGAGGGAAGGAGAGAGAGAAAAAATGAGAAATATAGAAAAAGATAAAAAGAGGACGGAGAGAGAGCACGAATGCAAATGGAACTTGGGAAAGAGTAATTGGACAAGAGTGATAATTCTAATCCTACAGCAGTTAAATATGCATAAATGGGATTTAATCCATGGGGCGGCAAATGTGCGGAACCACAGTGGTAGTAATTGTAAGTGTGTTTTAATGTATGTCCCATATTATGTATGAGCCATTTAGACTGCATGCTGCTGTTTGAAATGCTAATGCATGTAGCTAGCCTGTGTGTTTGTGTGTATGTGGGTGTGTCTACCTTTATTTTATGGTTCTTGGGCCTGCCAGCGGGTTCATAAGTGTGTTTAATTTTGTATGTTTGTCTCTTTCACTGCCCTGAAACATCTGTGTATTGTATTTTCTCTGCAAAGAACAAGTGCAACTCTATCCTTAATCATGAATATGGATAACAGTGTGTAAAGGCTGATGTGGAGGGGAGGTAGCAGAGTTGAGTGAGTGTTGGAAAAGGAGTCGACATTGTTGAGTAATTACGATTTAAAAGCATCCCCCCTCCCCAGAACGAATGAATAGTGCTTCGTCAGTTCTCGCAGATCTGCACTCCAAATATAATCTTGATCAATATGTTCTGAGCTCCGTCCTAATCGCTTCATAGACTGCACATACTTTGCTATTCAATCTTTGTATTTTGGAGATAAAAGATCAAACGCAGTCAAGTAGGGGGATTTACGCTAAGAGGTCAGACACACACACACAGATATCCACTACCGTGAGCACACACTCCAAAAGGGTAACTTTGGCATTTTTCTGAACCTGGGCTCTCTTTTCCAGTGTTTCACCAATAAAGAAGTCCACTGAAAGTACTGACTGACAGGCTCAGATTGTTATTCTGTGTCTGACAACACTATGGAAAAGCACTCCACAGAGAGAGCTTTTTTTAAAGAGCAAGACAACCAGTGTTATTGCGCTTGCCAAACTAACCAGACACCCTTTGCAAAACTGTCACAAACTGTTAATCATCACTGTCATCTTCATTCAAACCAGGAAATGTTCCTACTGACTAATTTCCCTGTCAATTAAATTGAATTTTTAATTTAGAATAGCTGACCAGTGTAAAAGTGAAACATAAGAAAACACTTGGAAAACAGTCAAAAAATGAGCACAATTTATAATTAATGATGTTAAGGTTGTCAGAGCAATTTCAAAACATTAATCACTTCAATAACCTTCAATAACCAACTTGTATTTTAAACGCTGTTTAAATGTGTGGCATTTTGTGCAGTGTTGTAAGAAAATTGCACTTTATCTAACAAAAAAATGACAACAACTCACTCAGTGCGTTATTTTTTTCAGACCGAGCAGGATGATAATGTTCGTGGGTAAACAGTTTCATGAAATTGTAAAGTAGCTGCCACACAGTGTGGCTAATGTTAGCAGTTCTAGCAGTGGCAGCCTGCTGTCCTTGCAGGTTAACGTCCACATGTCTGTGCTGAATGAGGGGTACACGTTGCTCCAGTCGAGTGCCAGTTTATTTTGACACAGCCTACACTCAAGCTTATTTTCATATTCTAAATCAAAATACTGACAAACCAAAGCTTGTTTTATCTGTCCCACTTTGCTGAGAACAACAACATTCAGGCCATACGAGCACTAGCGCTGGAAAAAAGGGGCTGCTGGTGGTGAGTGGCTGCATAATATCATAGAGGCAGCAGTTAACTGGCGTTGTACATGAACAAATTATCAATGATTAGTTTAACCAGCTTGTGTTTCTGGTGCCAACTAGCAAGGGTAGCAATGTTTAATCGTTTAGTTGACCAGTTGCACACCTCTAATTCAAACACAACAGAAACAAAAAAACTCACCAAAAATGCATTGGCTTGTCTTTCCACTGTTCCAACAATCACCAGAAGATTTTCACATATACCTCTCTGAATAAATGGTTTTGTTTCCAACTAAACAACCAAATTTGGTGATTGTTGGAACAGTGGAAAGACGATTCAGGACATTTTTGGCAAGTTTTATTTCATTTCTGTCTCATTTGAATGAAAAAAAACAAAACGATGATGATGTTAACACTGCAGTTTTGAAAACGAAGTCTGGTTAGTTTGTCAAGAGCAATAAGCTAGATATTTCCGGTTTAAACAAAATCTTCTCTTTAAAAAAGGGGCTCTCTTTCTGTAGCGATCCTTTCCATAATGTTGTCAGACACATAGAATAACAATCTGAGCCAGTGGCATAAACACACACTTATAGAGGACTTACTATGATTGTGTGCAGTTGCCCAGAGGGATATTATTGCAGCTCAGCTTCACTTCTGCTGCTTCAGTGGTCTCGTTCAATACTGGACCAATTTTAAAAATTACCATCCCCATTAGTCACTTACGCGCAAAAACACGGGGAAACATGGTCCTGGTTAAAAAATACCAAAATTACCCTTTATAGTTAGACCTCTACCAAACACTCCGCCCATAGTATAATGTCTTGGCTGACACACATACTTACACATACACAGGATAAAGCTGTAAACTGTACACAGGCAAACGGATACACACATGGAAAGGGGAGATAGCAACACTCAAAGGCAACACTGGGGGGCAATTTGAATTTAAAAACAAGAGATCAATCACTTCAAGCAAAGATTATCATTTCACACACGCGTTTTGAGCCGAGGCTGGTATGAAATGTTAAGCACTCTGACAGCAGCCAATATGCCCTTGAACACACTTCACACCATGCCACAGTTCAGCAAATCTACTGGGGGCAGTTACAGCAAGCTACAGCAAGCACCACCTCGCCATCGCACGCCTCAGCTCTTCAATAAAGAAAAGGAAGAACTTTGGTCTTTAGCGAGTCAATATCTCCCGAAACTCAACCGCGTAAAAACACTCTGATCCTGTGTGACCCTGAATATAGATATTTTCCTATAATTTATACTGGTATTTTCAGCAGGCGTAGCAAAAAGAATTAATACCATGGCTAGGAATTTCTGTGTTCATCAAAATTTTCTATCCAACTTTCAATCTTGTTAACTACCAAATCTTAACTAAAGGTGCTTATAATAAATGACCTCCGATCACTTATGCTCTCATCCAGTGCCACAGTACACACCCACTCAACCAGACCCTGACTGCACTGAGCTGGGATAAGAGTGAGAGGTAAATTGCCTGCAGGGCCCGACTCTTTGCACTTTTAACACGGTAAATTAAGGATTTAATTCATCAAAACCATAGTTGGTGATTGTTGGAAGAGTGGACATACTAACAAAGACGGTTTTGGTGAGTTTTACAAGTTTTTCTGTCGAGTTTGAATTAAGTCTGTTTTACAAGGAGTTAACAAGCCCTGTGAACTTCATCTTAGTTCAGTAAAAGAGTGAAACTTGAATTCAGAAGGTGTATGGTTGTATTTCTCTGTTCAAAAGGAGAATAGGTGTGAGAATAGTTAACTTCTTGACACTTTGTGAGTTTGTTTTGTTTGTTGGACATAGTGAACGTTTGGAGCGTACGTAATGTAACGACTTTGCACACATCTCCCAGCTGGTTGATGGGCTGATGATGGTAGGTTGGAAAATTTTAATATATCACCCAACCCTAATGTGTAAAACAATGCACCTCCTAATTTTGGTTGGTTGGTTGGTTTGGTTGGTTGGTTGGTGTGGTTGGTTGGTTGGTTGGTTGGTGGTTGGTTGGCAGTTGGTCAATCAGTCGGTTGGATTATTGGTTGGTTGGCTGGTTAGTGGGTTGGTTGGTTTAGTTGGTTTGGGTGGTTGGTCAGCAGTCAGTCGGTCGGTCGGATCTTTGGTTGGTTGGTTGGTTGGTCTCAGTACCAGTAGTTGTGCTGTGATTCCTGTACTATTCAATCTTGTTTTACTTGGTTGTAAAGAACTTAAAATCTGATAAGACATCTACACTGCTCAAAAAAACAAGTGAACAAAATATTCAAGTTGAAAATATTTGTGATGATATTGATTGATACCATCATTGTGTAAAATATCAACAACAAAATGACATGAGAGCGGTCATTAACCCACTGAGGGCTGGATTCAAAATCACACCAAAAATCAAAGCAAAACATTGAACTCACAGGCTGATCAAACGTGTGAATTTCATCACGACAACTGATGGCTCAGTAGTGTGAATGGCCCCCCACCTGCCTGTATGCACTCCTGACAACATCTGCTCCTGATGATATGGCGGATGGTGTCCTGGGAAATCTCCTTCCAGACCTGGATCAGGGCATCAGTGATGTCATGGACAGTTTAATGCACCAATACATAAGGTACCAGAGGTTCTCAATTGCAGTGAGGTCTGAAGAACATGAAGGCCGGTCAGTGGCATCAATGCCTATGTCATCCAGGAACTGCCTACACACTCTGGCCATATGAGGCGGGCATTGTTCTGCACAGGAGCAATCCAGTAGGGTTTAATCCCAGAAATGGCCCTGGGAGATCTCAAGGTGGGACCCTCCTGAGTATATGCCTCTCCAGACCATCATTTGACCCACTGCCAAACAAGTCATGTGGGTCATTGGTCTGAAGTTCACAAATAGACCTTAGAAAGATAATATGAACAAGCTAGAGACACACCGGCTGGCTTAGCTGGGATGCTGCACTGGCCACACACACACACACACACCACACACATATATATACTGTATATGTACATATTTATAATCCTAAATCTAAGAGCAATGTAAAACTGAGGAGAGCTGTATTCGCATGGCTCTGAATGCCAGTGCCTTGGTGCAGTAATGCTCATGAAGAGCTGTAGCAAACCACTGATAACAAAGGCAACAATGATGACTTTGCAAAGGAGTGAAGGCATGACAAGAATAAACCAGGACCTTCTGTAACAACTATTGTAATGTTAAAGTAAAAGAGACAGCATAAAGGATAGTACAAAATGAATACATGTGATAACAGCATGGGGGCAGCAAGAAATGACACAAGTACAGAGATGAAGAATAGGAGCTAACATGAAAGGGGTCCGGCATAACAGGAAGGATGAGGGAAGGTTGGAATTAGGGAAAGACGTGGAGGATGAACTGTCAAAACCAAATAAGCTCTGTCACCATGAAATCCACACTTTCACCAGCTCACTTTACCGCTTAATCAAAGTCTAGCCTGAGTGATTACATGGCCCTTTTTTTTCATAAAAGTGCCACTATTTAAAAAAAAGCTCCTAATACTGCGCTCTAGGAATCATTTCTAATTTATTCTCACCAGTCCTGATCTGCCAACCAAAGCTATTATAGGAAAGTCAGGATGATGTGCTGTCAGAAACCAGAGAAATAGATGTCATCCACAGCAATAAGCCTGTAATAACTACCGTCAAATTATTTTCAGGGCCTAAGTAACTTTTTCTCCTCATCTCCCCATTTGGCCCCTAGCGCCTCTTTTGCAGCTTGTAAAATGTTTATTATCATAATTGCATAACTGCGCATATAGCATTTGAGAGGTTGAATTGAGGCAAAATATGCCTCTTCTCATCATTAACATACAAGGAGATTACTGAACTCCACTCGTGCGCAAAAATCATCCTTTCAAGTGGACATTTTCTGTAACAGTTGTGGCTAATATGTCTGCATACATGTGGTACTGCACACACAGCGAGCAGTTCACTACAGAACATGAGCGTTTTCCTGCCATTTCCGTTCTCCTTTTCCTCAGGAGGATGATTCAGGTGTAATTGTCAATGAGTAAGAGAGAATGAGTGAAAAGAGGACAAGAGAGGGAGGACAGCAAGAAGGAGAAAGAGCACTTGGTTGTGTTTAGGGTGGCTCACTGTAGCTAAAGTGACATTTTGGTGAGATGTGCACTTTCCAAAACCCCTGTGGGGGTGCAAGGGGCATGCCCAGCCATGCCAGCCTTCTCTCTGCAGTTACACTGTATCCTGACACTAAGCACAACAGGCAGGCCAGGCCACGCGCCCAAACACATTATACTCTCCCCTATCTAACACTCAAACAAAAACACATTAATTTTATCATACCTGACATAAGCACAATACCCTCTGATAATCTAAAATGAAAATGTGCACACACATACACACACACACCTTCATCTGCTGCACAGTGAGATTAGACAAATGTGTCCCCCTTCATGCCCTCTGGTAGTCCATCTGGGTACTCAGAGTTTGAACTCAATTTGTTCCATATTGGCACCATAATTTAACAGCAGCTTCATGCTATAAGCACAGCCAGCTCCCTGTGTTCTGCGTATGACCCACACGGTCTCGTTCCAAGAAACACATGAATTTTGACAGAGAGGAGTAGGGCTGGGTATCAAGAACCGATTCCAACTAAAAATCAATTCCAAAATTACGATCGCAAAGGAATCATTACCAGATTTTAGTTTAGATTCTGGTCGGTAATTCCTACACAAAATACAACATTCAGTCTCACTAGATGGAAGCAAACAGCTATTCTTATGTAATGATATAGTGGATTTATTGTTATCCCTTATCTGTTTACGGCAGCTGCCTGGTCACAATATATCAAGCATCGCAGCTAAGCAGTACACTAAAATATGTTTCTGAAAACATTTTAAGCCAGAAATCAACAATGTAGTAACATAATCTTGATCCATATTTGATCAGCACAGCTTAATTTCACAGTTCTGAGTTGTAGGATTCTCTGTTGGAAACCAGAGCCAAAATGGCGGTCACACGGTTAGAACATTTTCTTGTGTTACAGCTAAACGTTCCACCAAAATATGTTTCTGAAAACATTTATGCAAGGAATAGGCAATGTAGCAACATAATCTTGATTCATATTTGATCAGCACTGCCTTGTTTAATAGTTTTTTCTGAGTTTTGTGAGCAGTGTAACAATTTTTCCCAACTTTATTAAGTAAAATCAAAACTTGCACTGGTTTTAATCTGACATGATGGTGGTCTGCTGTGACCTCTAGAGGAAGTTCATGTCCTTTAAATCATGAGACTCATTTAACCTACTTAGCCATTGTTAAGTTGCTTGACTAGCAGGTGAATAGCACAAATTGTCAAAAGTCTTGTAATAATCACCTCACTTTAGCAAATTCTATGCTACAAAATGCTTTGCAATGAAGGGATTCTCTAAAGTTACAGAAAACTAGCCTAGGTAAACCCCAAAATATTCAAGATTCAAGAAAAGGGACTACTATTGTTACAGTTATCTTGCCAATGTTATCTTGCTGTAAAGACTGCAGGAGGACACTGAAAGAAGAGAAAGAAATCAAGCATCAATAATCAGAATTGAAATTGTAAAAATCCAAACAATACAACCCTAACAGTAGGATGAGTGACAGGGTACGAATTGTTGCAAAGTGATGTGATTGAACAGGAGAGTGGCTCTATGGAGGGATTGAGTGAGAATATTGTACGGTTTGACCTCTGACACCCTGTTATAGAATGATCTTGGGTTTAAATTAGGGAGGCTGAAAGGCTACGAGGTGTTTTCATTCCCAATGATGCACAGCAAACTGCAGTATTGACTGAAGAACAACATCACTTGGTGCAGAGAATACACAAAACACACATAACAATCAGACAGTCTGCTGCCCCGGGGCGCCGGGGGTGGGGGTGGGGGGGTGCAGTGCGGGCTTTCACACGGTGACAGAACCACTAATGCTAAAATGTCAGCACACCGTTAGGCAGCAGGCAAAAAACAAACCAGAGAGAGAAAGAGACAAAGAAAGAGGAAGAGTAAAACGCTAACCAAAAGTCCCAACTCCTCTGAGCACAAGTTGGGGTTAATGTTACAGCTGCGCTCCAGTGCCCTGCCAACAGCAGTGGTAAACAAACTGCACACATAGCTTCTGACCTAAAAATGTCAGAAATTAATAGTGAGTGAAAAACATTGGTCTTAAAGGGATAGTTCAGATTATTTAAGGTGGGATTATATGAAGTACTTTTCAGTCGGTGGTCAGTGTATTACCTACAGTAGATGCCAGCTGGCCCGCCCACAGTTAGGAGAAGCAGAAAGGGGCACCAGTACGGAAGCTAAGCAATGTACTGCTATGGACAGGGTGAGCAACAAAAGGTTTTTTAGCCACTAAAAAAAGACCCACCTAAAAACAATCAATGACAGTTGAAGTGTACACTATATTCAGGATGTTTTCACAGTTTTTCGTTGCTGTTAGACAGCCTCTTTTGATGAGAAACAGCTGTTAAAGAAACCAAATATCTCCAACCCAACCAAACTCCACAGGCAAAATCAGTCATTTTATCACACAGAACACAGGAGTTGTTGGTCTACGCTGCCTCAATCTGTTAGTTTGGCAAATCTGAACTAACCTTTTAAAGCACCAAAATCACACAATAATACAAACAAACTAACCAGTTGAGGCAGTAGACCAGCAACTCCTGTGTTCTGTGAGGCAAAATGACTGATTTCACTTATAAAGTTTGGTTAGTTCAGAGAGAGCTGTATTTGGTGTATAAAATAGTCCCATCAGAAAAGGCTGTCTGGCAGCAAAGTGAAATTGTGAAAATATTCTAAATGTAGCCTTCACTTAAACGGATATTGATTTTTAGGTGGACCTTTTTTAAGTGGCTGAAATACCTTTTGTTGCTGACCATGACCAGTGCAAGTCCCTCTCTGCTTTTTCCACTGACTATCAGTAACTACCTCATACAAATCCTTCGAATAATCTGAACTATCCCTTTAAAATACTGGTACATACAGTAATACATACAGTATTTTTCCTCAGGCCAGCAAGGTATTATAATATTCATCCAGTGTATTTCATGAGCAGATAAAGTGCCCGAACTGTTTTGCACTCCAGGGAGCACAGTAACTGTCTTAATGTACATGAAGCATGTTTTAAGCTACTGTATATCAGTGTCAAAAGCTAATCTAATCAATTAGCTATGGTGACATTAGAGTTGGAAACTGTGGCATTAGTGTCAGTCATTGGATATCAATCAAAGCAAATTAGCATTTCTGCTGCATGAGCCGCACTTTCAACGACCGCACTGAACTTGAACATACGAGGAAGGCATCAGGTAAACTGTAAAACATGACAAGAAGTGGCACGGCAGGTTCATCCATCACAACAAGGTGATTTTTTTTTTTTTTTTTTTTAAATAACACAAGCTACGGGACCTGGTCTGGAGCCAAACAATACGTGCTGTGCTGTCAACAACAGCTTTTATTATCAGCTTATAAGAAATAAAGCCTGGCTCGTTGGAAGGTGCATAATGTTCAGGGTGATTAGATCACAAATGTGATGAATGGGGATAGCATCAGAACAAGATATACATTAATGAAAGAGAGGGTGTGATTTCACACAGGCTTGGCCCTTCTATGGGACTCTACAGGCAGTGTACTGAGACAGCTTGTCTGGTTGCTTTGGTACTCTGAGAAATTACAAGCATGTGTACAACCCATCACTGTGAGACCATTCATCCTTATGGAGCTCTGGGGCCCCTTCATCTGCTCAATGCAACGATTTCACTCTCTTCAGCCGGTGCTATTCAGGTAACAAAATTATATTTTACTGATTGAAGACTATGCCAACAGGTGCTATATTTAGAGGTGCAGCTGCACTCTGTAATGCTTTGGATTGTTTTAATGAACCCAAATACACAGCTACTGTTACTGTTAAGGAGGTTCAACAGTGCAGCAATGGCATGCCCTATTGTCACCTTGAAGAACCCATGGCTACAAGGTCAAGAACAGCTTCACATTTTAAGATGTAAACGTATTTATTTTCTTGCACTGCCATAAATTACATCAAAACGTGCATACCAGCATTTCTAAATAGAGTTGCAAAGATTAGTCGATCAGAAACAAATTAGTTGCCAACTTGTTTGATTTGACAATCAATTTAATTTTAATAAAGCCTTTTAAATGTGAGGAATTGCTGTTTCTTTGTCATTTATGATGATTTTTGGGTTGGACTGTTGGTTGGACAAAAAAAAAAAAGGGAAAAAAAAGCCATTTGAAAATGTCGCTTTGTGCTCCAGGAAATTGCGATGAGCGTTTTTCAGAACTGTCTGACATTTTATGGACTAAACCGGGGGTTTTCAAAGTCTGAGACTATAGGCCTCCCCTCAGACAAATCTCAGACAAAGCCTGTCCAAAGGCATTTATTAGTTTCTGATTTTAGTTTTCTGGCATTTTTTTCATTTCTGATTCTGGGAAAGTGAAATTCCCCCAAACTACTGAACTATCTCTCTATTGAATGTGCTCTCCTTTTGATAACTAATATTAACTAATATTATGTCACTCCATTCATCCCCTGAAACTGTTTGGAGCTCCCCCTACAGGCCTGTCTTCCACTTTGAAAACATTTGAACTAAACAATGAATTGATGAATCCTGGAAAAAAGTATCAAAATGAAAATAATCATCATTTGCAGCCCTATTTTTAAAGTTCATGTGTCTCCTTTGTAAAATTTGTGCAAAAACCAAAAGTGCAAAGTCTGTTTTTTGGTCAGTCTTTCTTGGTTAAAAAGGTTCTCTGTTTAATGCCATTGTGTGAGGCACAATTGCACACTATGTGCCTATAGCCATGATGTAAACCCTTCCTCCATCTTATAACTTCACAGCTGGCAAGGCTGATATCCCATGACAACACTGTGGTACAGAGAAATGATTAATGTATTTGCAGCACAGCCCAAGAAACTTCCTCAATATTGGTGAGCGGTGTCGCTGGCAAGTGCAGCTGCAGGCACAATGCCCAGTCTGGTCCAGCCTCTCAAGGTTTGGCTCCTGTGAGGGACAGAGTGATGGGTCTGGGATTGTCAGTGAATCTGGTGCAGATTATCAAAGATGCACAGGGGCAATCTATGATTTCACACTGGGTTTCCATCACTGGTTTGGGAAAGGAGCTGCTGACTGATTACACTGCTGACTAGATTCATGTGCAATCAGAGTACTGATGCTCTGAGTATCAAAGTCTGTGTCAGCAATCCTTTTTTTTAATCATGTGGTGTTTTGATATGTTCTCTAATAGGAAGCTGCATTGTTTTTTGGAGAAAGCACTGCTGCTCGCTTTGATCTTGGCAAAGAGTGTGTGATCTGTGTGCCATTTCAGACAACAGCTTTCTGCTTATATCCACAAAGTCCATCAAAATCTGCCAAAATATGTCCAACCTGCCCAAGAACATTAAGAGCTCATTAGTCCAAGGATGATTCAGCTAAATAATTCCATCTTTGCCTCCAAAAAGGAACAAAGAAATGAGAAGTTGCATCCCTTGTTTTGCAGGCATAACACAAACAGTATAGCTCCAGTGTGCAGTGGCATTTTTATATGTAAAAAAATTGGATAGGCTACATACCAGAAAAACTACAGTTCTCTCTCCAGCTACTGATGTGTTTTTAACATGCCACAGGTCCACAAAACACTTTTGACAGAGTGGTTTTCAGAAACCTGTGAGCTCACTTGGAGGAAAGCGGCACAGCAGTTCTCTCTCTGGGCAAACTTCTCAAGAACTCTGGAGATGAAGTCATGCAGCTGCTAAAGCCTCGACTCACCCTCACACACAGTCTCAAAATTCATCTGAATACTAAATTGACAAAGTCCGCCGACTTGTTGTGGCCCCGTGGTGCTGTTTCATATTTCCCACACAGTTTAATACATGTCATGATCCAACTGAGCACATACCTGTTTTCTTCTTTTATGCTAACCATTTATGCTAGATACTTTTCCTTCCACATTTAATTTTACCAGCAGTAAAATTATGTATATATGTATCCTGGGGCTCTTTAATTCCAATTTCTCCATTAAATTAAAGGTTTCTAACCTACCTAACCTACAACATCCACTTCAGTCGTTTTCTCAAGTTAGGTGGCGTTAGCTAAGAGAGTCTTCCCTCTCCTTGCTGACTATAAATCCAAGTGTTGGAGTTGCCAGATGTCACAGACAGACAGATATCCAATCCACTCTGAAATATGAAAACCGCTGTAGAGTGGCTACAGGCTATCTGCCCCACACATAATCAAATTTGCTTAATCTAGACTGAATACAGTAACACTCTTAGCATGTGTATTGAGCGCAGGTCTCATGCAGTCACAGCATGAGACCCACAAAGTGACTGCAGGCACAAATCAGGAGAACACAGTCTGAAGCATCAAGACAGGCATCTTTAAACATGAACTAAAATCCTAAAAATCCAATTTAGGAAGATACCATGTTCATAGGTAATGAATTATAGCAGATCAGATCAGCTGGACGCACCACTGCAGACCACCCCAGGAGGAGAGGAGGTGAGCATATAAGAGCCATGCTACAGGTGGGACATCAGGGTGTTCCTGGCCAATGTCCGGTCAGGAAAATGAAACAGACAAAACGGGACTCAGGCTAGACAAACAACAGGAAACCAGAGACTTTTGTGTCCACACAGAGACACCTGCTCCACCACCGGACCAAGCTGTTGCACTTGAGGGGCAAAGCGTAGTCCGAGCTGACAGGAGGCAACACGCAAGACAGTCAAAGCTGGTGGACAATGTTTCCCAGATGTCGACTTTTTAATGTGAAGATGTCGACCATATTATCATCACCATCTTGTGGCTGCTGTTTACATTCATCCAGACACAAATTCAAAAAATTCACTGCAGCATTATTTCCTGGATGTATATGTGTGTATACGTATGTGAGTAACTGTACATATTGTTTAATTTTATTTTGTTTTCTATTTTATCTTACTCCATGCTGACCATGATTAATTATCTGTATATATGTTTTATTTTGTGTGCAGCATTAAGGAACTAATTTCGCTGAACAACCCTGTGTTATATAATGATAACAAATTACCTTGATTCTGCAATTCCTTGATATTAATCTTCGAAAATGAATAATTACATCATTCATTTATTATTTCTGATGACAACAGATGTCAGTATAGGCTGAATAAGTTTTACTCAACAAAGCTGCCAAATTGACAAATATGTTAAACTTTGTTTATTGTTTGTTTATTGTGTGTCACCTGTGTTTGAATATGGGACAAACATATCATACAAAAGCCCTGCTGTTCATCAACAAGCTCATATGTCTCAGATCTTGAAGCCTTCTTCCAGCACGTAAAAAAAAAGAGTCAGCAGCAGACTTTTCAAACAAGTCTGCACTTTTAAATACATCACCGGTAAGGCACCTTTGACAACAATAAAATAAGACATCACTATAATGGATCACCTCTCAAAAGCAAGTTTAAAGTCTCTGCAAGTTAGTCTTTCTACCACTCTGAAGTTAATGGAAAAATGTCTGTCTCAAAGGTATATTTAAAAAAAACAATCTACAACAACATGCTTTACCCACAACTCAATACAGTGCCATATTAATCTAAATGAACGCCTCTATCAAACACTCTGTGGCTTCAGCAAGTAACAATACTCTTAGAGAAAAGGCAAGGGAAGAAAAATCAAACTCAATCACCTCCAGTGTTAACCACTGTACAAGGACACTGCTGGGCTATGACCATCTTCTTAAACTTAATGGAAATAGTTCTATGGTTCAACAAGCACAATCAACTACAGAGCGCTAACAACCTTGCTGACCAAGAATGTTCAATTTGTGCTTCTTCCCCTTGTTCTTTTCTTTATATACGAGGAAGAAGTGTATATGTAGGCATACTGCATAAGCACACACACACATACACACACACACACACACTGGTCTAAGTCTCCAGAGACCCAGAGCGCCCTTTCTCTCTCCCTCTTTTTCTAATCCTGGCAATTAGCGAGAAATAATTAATGATAAAAAAATGAAAAAGTTGAGGGCAGAGAGCCTTGAAGATAGAGTTCTGCACCGTAAGCATTCAATTCCCCCTCTCAAGGTCCTCAAGGTCCACTGCTCTCTGGCTCTGATCCTCACACAGCTACTGGAGGAGGCTCGAACAAAGGCCTCTTTGATATCAGCCCGCCCTCCGTCACTCGCTTTCGCCCTCTCCTCCTACATCTCATACACGCTTCTTTTCCTGTTTTCCTAACTGTCTTTGCATACTGTTGACTTCCTCTACACTCTTAGAGATAAAAATGCTCACTAGAACCATAAATTGTTCTTTGGCTTGTGCCCATGGGAGAACCCCTCTGGTTCCTGGTTGAACCTTTTATAAAGATTCCACCTGGAACCCACCAAAGTTATACCTAGAGCCATATGTGAAAGGTTTCACTGAGATGTTCTACAGAGAACCGTTATATGATGTAAGCATTTCACCCAGAACCCTCTCTAGAAAGTTTCCACCTTCTGGTGGCTAACAAGAAACCACCCAAGGAGTTTTACCAAGAACCTGTTTATATTCTAAAAAATTTATCTAGAACTCTGCCAGGAGGTTATAACCAGAGCCATTTTATTTCCAAAGGGTTCATAAGGGTTCCACTTGGAACCCTTTCAGAGAGTTCTACCTGGAACCCACCATTAAAGGGTTATACATAGAACCATATGTGAAATTTTTCACTGAGAACCCCCTTTGAGATGCTCTACAGAGAACCTTTATGTTGTGTAATTGTTCCACCCAGAACCCTCTATGGGAGTTCTATCAAGTACCTTTCCACCTTCTGGCTGTCAACAAGGAATCGACTAGGGGGCTAAACCAAGAACCCTTTTATATTCCAAAGGTTTTATCTAGAGCTCACCCTTATATTATGGTACAAAGAACCCTTGACAAAACCTTGTCGAAAAAGTTCTTGAAAGAACCCTTCTTTCAAAAAGTGTCTTTTGGATGAAAAGGGTTCTTAATGGAACATTCAGTCTTCCAAAGAACCCTTGATAAATCCTTTCTTTAACACAGCGTTCTTCGGAAGCAAATGGCTCTAGTTAGAAACTCAGCCCTTCAGGAGGAAACATTTTTGAACCTTATTTCTAAGAGTGTACCCTTGATTTCATCCTCCCAACACCAAGGTTGCAGCCTGCCTGCTCAGGGTCCATCTGACAGAAAACTTCGAAGGTTACAGCAGATATCTGCTGCACTGCTCCCCCACCCCCAGAGTAAGGCTTTGTTTGATTGCCTCCCTGTGAAATTAATAAGAGTAGCCATTAACAATCTGGTATAAATAGGGAGTCAGTAGATGTGGGGCTGTGAAGGGATGTGTGATGCGGCTGAACCTTGATCATGCAGCGCAGCGATGGAGCTACTAGTGGCGGGGGAAATGTGGAGGTTGTGACCTTGTGAAGTCACTCGGGGGCCACATACAAGCGTAATGTGGTCCTGTGATCAGAGAGAAATTGCAATGTCATCCCAGGCTGGGGAGCAACTGTGATGTGATGTCTGCACAGGCATTCTCTTTAATAAGTACAACTGAATGTGTGTAAACATCTAGATTTTCCCATAGGAAATCAATATTCATATTCATATGTAGTTCAGTTTTGGCGTGCATGTGTGCGTCTACATTAACTCTGAGCAGACAGACAGACAACTGAAGAGAAGGCATGAGGGAGAGGTGTGGAAAAAAAACACTCCTGAGCACTCCTGCCCCCTGGTGGCAGTTTGCAGCAGCACCTCTCGAGGCTCCGGCTGGGTTACAGTACAGAAGAGGGACTGCTGTGTGAATAGTCTGGGGGTTTCTTCTTATTGCACCACCTCATCCTCCTGAAGGGTGGCTTTGATCTCTGCATACATTTAAATTCCAAAGAGGCAAAAAATACCAACGGGTGGTATAAAGCTCATTCATTCATAAACGCAAAAGCGACTGGGATTTAGATCTAGAATTACAGGGAGAGCAGACATCATTTCATAATACTCTTCAAGCTAATTGTGTTTCACTTGCTCGATATTTCAAATGCCTGATGTCAGACTTTGAATGCTGCCTTCACAGAGATGTTTTATTTGCCACTGGCAGAGATAATTTAGCGCAAATTTGAAGCATGCAGCTACACCAGCCCTACCAGAAGCATGTCAGATGTCGCCTCTCGTCTTTTCTATTTTGAACACATCTGTTTGTTTCATCTTATTCAAACCGCTGCACACCTGTTAAGCACACAAATTCAGTGCAGAAAAACTGCTGTGTGAGTGTTAAGAGTGAGAGAAGACAGAGGAGACAAGAGAGGATAATCACAGTATTAGAACTGCTTGAAAAGCCCATAGAAAGGTATTTGATCTGGTGGATCTGAGTTAATGCTGCGACTGCAGTTTGTGCTTTTGTCCACCAGATGGCATCAGCAGTTAGTGCAGTGTGTTGTGGTGCAGTGCTACCACCCTGATGCTGTCTGTCCCCTAGGTCAGAGTACATTTTGGCAATCTGAGACCAAATGCTCTCATCTGACTGTACAACCTAGGCTTCTGATTTCAGGAAAACATTATAAATCCATGCACCTTTACACAATCAGATCCATTTCACTCAGCCTCCATCAGTCTCTGCTTCATATTTCAATCCCCTCAACTGCTAACCCTCCCACACACTTTACACTCACACACTCACACACACACACACACACACACACACACACACACGCATCCCTGTCAAAGTGTCTCTGACCTAACAGCATACCAGTTGCTTCAGTGTGTGTGTGTGTGTGTGTTTGTGAAAGAAAGAGGGAGAAGGCGAGAGATCATTAATACACATGCTAAGGAGCATGGTAAAACTTGTCTGGGGAATCGATAGAAACATCACAAGGAGGAAGAGGAAGATTAGATATTGACTGAGGTAATGGGGTGAGGTGAGGAAAAAATGCATTTAGCTAACTGGTGTTTTCATCTAGCAGTACTAATATGGCCAGTCAAGGCATGAAGAAAAGTATGCTGTACTTATATTATCATAATGAGAAGAGTTTACAGAATAGTAAAATAGTGTAGGGCTGGGAAATATATCAATATTACATAGATATCATGATATGAGACTTTATTGTCTTAGTTTCTGGATGTAGTTATATCATGATATGGCATAAGTCTTACCTTTTATCTTTTCCTGGCTGAATCAAAGTAAAGTGACATAGTTTTCTAAACTTACCAGCCTGTTTTTGTTGCTCTATTATTTGCCTTTACCCACTTAGTCATTATATCCACATCACTGATGATTATTTTAAAAAATCTCATTGTGTGAATAAATTGTGAGTGCAGCAATAGTCATCCCTACAATACTCTCACAATATCAATATCCAGGTATTTGGTCAAAAATATTGTGATATTTGATTTCATCCATATTGCCTTGACCTACTGCCAGTGATTTACTATTACATATGATGTTTTTTTGATTAATATTATTGCTGCATTAATATATATTTTGCATTTTACTGCTGTTGATATTTAAGGTTGTGCCAATTTTAACTACTTTATATACTTTTGGGCAGTTTAATCTACTATGGTGCATCATATTCTACAAGATCATCATATGTTTGCATTATTTGAGTATTTACAATAATTTTTTTGAGAGAGAATGTCTATTTAATATATCACAGAATAGCTTAAACATATTGAAATGTAATTTATAAGCCAGCCCTAAAATAGTGCGATTGCCATACATGATAGAAGAGTGTAAACATTTTCTTTAGATGGATTTATAAAAAAATTAACACTGCACATTAATAAATTAATGTTAGATTTTTTTAGAGCTGCAATCATTTATTGATTGTTAAATTAATCAGCAACTAGTTTGATAATTGATTCCTCGGTTTGAGTAAATTTTTAAGAAATAATATGTCAAAATGTTCTTATTCCAGCTTCATAAATGTGAATACTTTTTGGTTTCTTTTCTCCTTTATGACAGTTAACTGAACATGTTTGGGTTGTGGGCAAAACAAGACATTTGAGGGCATCATCTTGGGCTTTGGCAAACACCGATCAACCAAACAGCTAATCGACAATGAAAATAACCGTTTGTTGCAGCCCTACATTTTTTTAAAAAGGTACAATACACCACTCTTATAGGGGCCACAAACTTAATTTTGCATGTGCTGCAAGACTACTGTGCAAAAGACATGAACCTGCTTAGTTCTTAGTTCACTGATTAATGAATTGTTTTTGCATTTAGAGATAGATTCCATACAGTACTTCATCTTTAGGCTGGGCTGAGCAATAACTTGTGCCTTCTGGTCTGAGGTCACTGGAAAGCCACAACAAAACAGTAAGCCAGAGAGCTGACTGTTCCATCAGGAGAGTGATGAAAAACTACCAAAAATCATATTTTGTCCTTATAGCCTCTGTGCTTGCAGTCCTCTCCTGACAGTACTCCTCCCAAATAAAGACAAGTCACAGGAACACACTTCACTCATCTGGTTGACAGTCATCGCCATCATCACTGTCACCAGCACAACAACAAACTCTCCAATCAGCTACAAATCAGCATATGAGATAAAACAGGAGCAGTAAATCAAAGACAGTAAAGGGGAAAAGGCATTTCACTTCATTATGGAAGTATGATTACCTCTAATAAGAACATGATGATACAAATATGTTTTGAGATGCTGAGCTGAAGGCACTCAAGAGACATAAGAGTTGGCACTACAGATAGCAAGTTGTAGTGCCAACTACAACTTGCCTCATTCCATTGAAAGTACAATGTCCTTTTTGGTTTCTTCATGCAATAAATGCATGAGAGAAATGCACAGTTCAGGCCAGCTTACTATATTGGTCTGAAATGTGCTTTGTTTTATGTTACATGTTCTATTGGCCTTGTTTTAAGCACCTTATGTGTTCTTATTAAGTATGCTTTTGCCTTCATAAGAACACAAGTGTGCTATGCCATATGTACAGTATCGCAGTTTCTGTTTTAATGAATTTTATGTGTCATTGTAGCTGTCAATACTGTTTTAATGTATTTTATGTCTTTGCCGTCATCATTACGCCTGCCCAGGGACTATACTTGAAAATTAGCCGAGATGGCTGAACTGGTACATTATAGAAATGTTTATTCATTTGCAGTGTGCCTGTAACTTTAAACTGTACAAGTGAAGAAAGCTCAAAACGGCGGAAGCAGAAGGTTTATGTACGTATAAATATTGAGCCATGCTTGCGTGAACTGAAAAATATCCAAGTATAGTAGTAATGTTAGTGTTCATGTTAGTGACCAAATTACCATGCAACTGCACTACCATGGGACTGTACCATGAAAGCTGGTTGCCACACATACATCCCTATAATTGATGATTATTGTCACCCTCAGGAACATGTTAAAAGACAGACAATAAACCTAAAAACTGTTAGTTTCTGCATTTCAAAGTTACAGCGAGGATATTTCACCTCATGTAATGAAAATGTCACTGACCAACCAGGTCACAACAGTCTACTCAAAACACAACATCCTTGTGAACTTGAACCTCAAAAATGACAACTCCTCTCTGACTCCACAAAAATTCAGTTTTAAGTAACACTGGAAGATGTGGTCCTATTCCCTCATACTTACAATCCTGCCACTGTAATGACAAACTTAAATTGTGAAAATATGTAAGTTATACATCGTCTGCATACCTGAAATTTCCAGACGTTTGCAGGTGAACATTTTGCAGAATGGCTCTGATGGGTGATCCGGGTTTGCATATCTGCTCAGGGGCTGCAGTCCTCATTCAGAAAGAATTTCCACCATTCTGAAATTGTTTGTTTTGTAGAAGTCCAATATGACACTTGCCAGCCCCCTAAAATAAATAAATAAGAAATTAAAACAATGACATTTTACTTAAATAATACCCAGCCTTGCATTGCTAAAATCTGACACCATAATTTAACAACTAGCTAATTCACAAATTACACACACATCATATAGTAACCCGGTGCTATCTGTTACCTTGCTGTTGGGGGCTAATATTCACTTTTAGCCAACAATAAACTTTTATTTGGATTTCAGTGGTGTTACAGTTGCTTACAAGCCTGGCTAACTTCAAAATGACATTTTAAGCCAACGCTAGCCCAGTTAACAAGTCTAACCATAATTTGGAAGGAACATTAGTGTTAGCTTAAGTTAGCTGAAAGGTCAACAATACATGCTAGCATCATAGGGTTAGCATACATACTGCATAGCATAGCACTTAAATAACATGTAACAAACGTTAGCAGGTTGATGGTGTTAAGATAATGTTTTAATGTTGTTTGAAATACAATTTTGAGCAGTCCCCAGTGTCCACATTTACTCATACAGCCATATAAACAGCCCACAATGTTAGCAGAATAAATTATACTGCCATGTAATTCTATATGTATCATTATTCCTAATAAAGA
Organism: Lutjanus argentimaculatus; assembly: GCA_034769285.1. Classification (NCBI taxonomy): domain Eukaryota; kingdom Metazoa; phylum Chordata; class Actinopteri; order Lutjaniformes; family Lutjanidae; genus Lutjanus; species Lutjanus argentimaculatus. Next base: position 135,474 of record JAWZSL010000029.1, on the reverse strand, counting down.
TGCATGATATTGGATTTTTGCCAATATCCAATATGCCAATATTTTCCCACTATTTTTGGCTGATGACTGATGCCTATACCAATATATACATATATTTTTTTTCCATCTAATTACATCCAGTTTCTCCCATTTAGTGAGTTAGCATATTATTACGCCTACTCTATGCCTGCAGATGCAGACATAAAATGCAATACTTGACAAAATGTACACCTTCACTGAGCAAAGTAAGAAAACTACTGCTGACAAGTTTTATTGCTGGTGCCTGTTTCTCTTTGTTCTTTACAAATTCCTCATAATAATCAATATGATGGCTCTTAAGATGGGCAATTACATTTGTAGTGTTAAAGGAATGTGATTTGTCTCCTCCTCGCATGGCGGACACTGAGTAATCATTGCAAATAGGACTTTGTTGTCTGTTCTGTACACTTAAAAGGCAGATATTACTGACCTGTTACATTAGCAGATATGTTCATTTCATGCTGATGTGATTTCATTTTGAAGACTTTATTGGCTGATCTGATGATGTGCTGATATTATTTTGTATCACTACTCTCTGGTATTTTTTGGAATTGCATCAAAACCAAAAAGCCACTGAAAAACGAGCCAAGATAGAGTGTGTGTCCATATCATAGCGATCTTATATGATCTACTGGCACCACCCAACTGGTTGATAATCATGTTTAATTGAAAGTTTTAGTTGTGAAAGAGGAAGAGTGTCCCTGTCACTGCAGGCTCAAGGTGAAACATACAGTCCGTGTCAATTTTGGAGTGAGAGGAGTGGATCCAAAGGCAAACCAGACCAGCCAGATCTGGACAATAATGTCTGACATTAGTCTGATCATCAACTGTGATTTCATCAGCAAAAATTTAGGGTCGTGAGAGAGTTTAGGCCACTATACCACAATCCAGTTGTCTGTCCACACCCAATTACACCCTTCCTGCAGAGAAGTGGTTTCTAGTGTTGAAGGACATGCATCATTGCATCAGTCTCCATCAGACTAGCACAACACACCTTCAGCACATTCAGAGCTATCACCTGTTTTAGTCATGCTGGTGCCTCCTCATCAGGGATAAATTCATGAAAACCACCACACAGAAAAAAATAACAATGCATTAGGTCATTAGGGTCCTCTGAATAGTCTGGCTAGGGGCTAGCCATTTGAGAAATAGAGCCTGGCTCTGCTCGAGGTTTCTGCCTGATAAAAGGAAGATTTTACTTCCCTGTGTTGTCAAGTTCTTGCTCATGTTGGGAATTGTTGCATAAATAATATTATAAAGAGTACAGCCCAGACCTGAAAAATGCCCTGAGATAACTGCTGTTATGATTTGGCGCTATATAAATAAAATTGACTCAACATGACCCGACTTGACTGTAGGGATAAAGCTGTAAAGTTGCATGATTGCACAAGCCCTGGAAGCAGTTTCATGTGGGCATCAAAAAAAGGCAAAACATTTATGCAAATGTTCAGGGGGTGTGATTCCAGACAGTGCCTGTTTCTGGTTCCCACAAAAACCAGAAAATAGCTGGGACTGAGTCTTTTGGAGGAATAATGTATGTTGTCCCACTGAGTAACAGTTCTTGAATGTTTCTGGACTTGGTGCCATGGTCCGAGGGGAGGACAGAAACATTGCCTTTGCTCTAAAATATTTGTTGCTGTGACCACTTCTGATACTTTGTCAATGGACGAGCAACAAAGTGTTGCACTGAAGCCATTCCAATGAGTTACTTAAGAATAAAAGCATTTCTTTTCCTAAAAAAAAAAAATATGTTTTTGGATGGAAGGAGGCAGGGGAAGTACGACCTCTAGTGATCAACTTTTATGAACGTTATCAACAGCACCTTTAATGTTCTCAACTTTCTTACTTACTTATGGGTATCTGAAGGGAATCATGTCTACTTTCTCTGAGAAAATATAAGAAAAAAATGAATAACAAAAACACACACAGAAATACTTTTGGCCTGTCCTTTTTTGAATGAATTCAGTATTGATTTCACTTGGTACATACCAAAATAATGATAATACAATAATAGTTTGGTTATTACTGTTATTTATTTTTATGACTATTATTTAATTTGGCTTTACCAGTGACCACAAAATGAGAAGATTAATGGGTGAAAAGTGTGACAAAGATGGATTACAGTCAACTTTTTTGTTTGATGTTGCAACTAAGGCTATATATATATATATATATATAAGTCAGCTTTTATGGTTTCATTTATTAGTTGATGTTCAGTGGAAGAAAGCAAACTTGTGAGCGGAAGATAACAAGGCTGAGGATGAGGAGAAGAGAGTCAAATTTTCAATTCTGGATTTATGTGGAGCATTGGCCGTATGTGAAGATGCGGAGTCAGGGCCAGGAGTGGTGGGATTGTGACGTAAATGGCTTCACAGAAGCAGATTTCAACCAAAATTTCAAGGCGTCAAGGGCTACTTTTAACTACATCTGTCAGCGCCTTTCCGCAACACTCTCGCAGCACGACACTTCAGGCAAGTAAATGATGTAAAAGTCACATGAAGTCTGATATGGCTGCTCAGTTTAGGGTTGCAAAAACCAGACCAGTATCTGATTTAGGACCACATACAAAGTTGGCCAGTGTGCTGTTCACACTGGCATGAAAAGAAACAGATCTGAGTCACATACAATAAAAAAATAAATCAGATTTTGGCCACTTTTGCCTGCAGTCTGAATGTTGACTTAGTTTGACACTAACTGTTGGGTTTGGGCAACAAAAGTAATAATGAGTAATAATCTAAGCAAGTAATAATGAAAATATGAGAAGTGAACAGCCACACACACTACTGTTTGTGGGTGGTTGGATGACTTGTTTAGGGAAATCACCTTGGCAACCATGGCTGTTTCCCATTGCAGTCCACTATCATCATCTCGCGATGCTGATGCTGCTGCCAGAGTTTCTCCCTTCTTTTTTTTCCCTCTTCCTTTCTTTAAGGCCACAGCGTGAATGCAGCATCACCACTCATGTGCCAGTGCGCGTGCTTCCAGCCGGGTGTCACGAGGCTAGAGCGTGTGCACGCCTGTGTGTGAGCGGTGTTGCACAGTGGGGGCTCAGTGGAAAAGGGGAGGGGAGGTGGGTGCACGCACGCGGCACCGTATGTCACTTGATCTCGAACATCAGAGCAGATAGATGCAGCTAAAGCGATTAAATGGGAGGAGGGCTTTGCGTCACTGGAAAGGTGGCTGCCCTGGATATGTGAATGGATTAAGAAGAGAAGAAGTACATGAATGACTGCATGAATGAAAGAACAATGAATGAGTACTATACAACTGTTTCCTACATTTAATTCACCCTCTTTTTACAGCTCACCTAAATCTTCTTAAGATGAAGTTCTTGCAAACATTACAGAAAGTATCAAACTGATATAAATGATTAAAATTCAAGTTTCAAGTCTCATCATAATCATAATCATCAGTTTGAGATCACGTGTTGTAGTTTACCCTTCTTCAAAGTCGGGTCTAAATTATTTAATTACCATAATGTCATTGTATCCTCCTCCTCTTTGGCTGAAACATCATTGGCTATATGTTTTATTTAACATGTTGTAAGAACTGAAATACTGCACCAAAATCTGTCAATCTAGGGTTTTGGGAAGCTAACCAGGTCCCATCCTGGATGAAGGGGACGTGCAACTAAATATTAATCTCCGTGGGACTCTCGTCAATTTAACTTTTGTATTTTAACTCATACTAATTAACTAACCATCACTTTCTCTGTCTCTCTTGATGATTACTACTCAGTAACACTATTAACACTATTATACTATTCCATATTTTCATTTTAAACTTACAGAACATAGTTTGGGAATAACCGAAGCTCATAAGCCCACATAGCCCACACCAAGAAACAGTGAGTAATTTGTTAGATTCTTATATACAGCATGGCATGTGGGTGGGCTTTACCTTTTATTATTAAAAAACTGTCACACATTTACTTTTTTATCAGCTTTTAACTGCGCAGTATATAATTTATGCACATTTGTTTTCCAAAGTTGACAAATAAGAAGTAAAAACTGTGACATTCGACATTTGTGATTCTACCAGATATCATGGGCAATAAAAAATGTCCTAATCAGATGGTAAAAATAAAAACCAGTGGTGGTCTTTGTCTAGGGTCCCAGGTTCTATATATCCACTCTGCTGTGTGTCTGTCACCACAGAACATCTCACAGGCTTGATGTCCAGTCTGAGGCCCCCGAACTGCACTGTGCCCTGAAAGCTCAGTTAAGATAATAAAGGCCTTGGGTAGGTTGCTACCCATATTCCCTTTCAAACTCCAGTTTTGAGACATATCTTGTTTAAGATTTGTTTTTGCACATTCTTAAATCTGATTTGTGTTTGATTAAATGTCCACACAGAAAACCTAGACTGGGAGTAAGAAGGGTTAATGGGGCCATGAATTTACCAAATGCTTTCAGCTGTGGTACAAGCCTAAACAATATATTGTTATACAATAGAATTCTCCCTGTTAAGAGTGCATACTTTAATGTTGCTTAATGTAAACATGACACTGCCATAGAAACATAAACTAGAGTATGATTATGTTATTTTAAGATCACAATGAGGAAGATAGTATAATTCTATGATGAAAGCACAAAAATAAAAAAAAAACTACAAAAAAGTTACATTTCAGTTCTGAAATAGCACATCACAAAAGTTCTTAAGTACAAAATGGTGTTAATAAGGTCTACAGCAGTACTCCTTGGTAGAATATTACATCAGGAAGATTGTAATTAAGAGATGGAGTAAGATAATGTTAAGGTAGAATAATGTCCCCAGTGGTAGAAAGTAACTATGTACATTTAGCCAAGTCCTACACTCCTTTCCTACATGTCCTACACTACAATTTTGACATACTTGAACTTTACTTGAGTATTTACATTTGATGCTACTTTATACCTCTATTCCACTACATTTCAGAGGTCAATATTGATTTTTTTACTCCACTACACTGATTATTAGTTACTCTTATATAAAAACATATGATATGATCCAGTACTATACAACAATATAATAGTATACAAAGCATCTAAAATTGGCTCCACCTAGATGAATTACAATATTAAAATGCCTTACATGTATTTGTTAGTGATAAAACACAATAATATAATATATTGTAATAATATAGCACTGTGAGAGGAGCCATTCTGCATAATGAGTATATTTACTGTATTATTGATATCTGAAGTATATTTTGCTGGCAACACTTCTGTACTTAAGTAACATTTTGAATTTTAGGGTTTTACTTGTAAACAGAGTATTTTCAGTGGAGCCTGACTCACATATTTGTCAACTGATATTATCGGCCCGACATCGGCCTACCACAGCTATATCAGTATCGGCATATATGTCGCCCAACGTGCCAATATGAAAACTTTTTTTTTACAAAATATATGTAGTTTTTATTTGTTGGCTTTATAGGCAGCATTTATGTACATTTGATCCTATTTCTTAATTCAGGTTTGCTATGTGCTGTACATATATTCATATATATTTGTGTTTGTTTATTCATAGTTATTCATAATTATTAAAAAATACCAGTGAAACTTTATTGTTTCAGTGCCCTCATATTATTTTATACAATATAATTTATTGTTAAACTGTAAATTATCCTGCCTCCATTACACATCTTTGTCACAAGTTTTAACCACTTTTAAGGGATCATTGTAAAAAATGTGTATATGTTGTATACAAAGTATATTATAATCTGTGTAAAGAATACTGGATATTGATATGTCAATATTGTAGTTTTATTACTCCCTGATATCGGCATTGGACTCAAAAATACAGCATCAGTCAGACCCTAATTTTTGTTCTAGATTTCTATGTCTACTCAAGAAAAAGCTTATGGTATTTTTTGCAGGACTGATTTTCCATAAAATCTGGGAGAAACATGAGTAACAGTTTACTACAAACAGTACACTGATGCTAAATGAGAAAAGGATGTAAAGGTTTACAAACAACCTATGATGTACTTGTATACTTGTTTCTCTACAACATTAATATGATCAATAATTTCCCGAAAAATCTGTTGTATACAATCTGAGACATGTCTTCTGCCCTCTGCTGGATTATCAGTGCTCTGCAGGCAGCAGCCAGCCCGTGAGTACAAAATCCAACATGGCTGCCTTGACATAGTAACTCACATGTTTTTGGCAGAAAAATCTTTGCTAATTTAGAAACAGTTACAGTAAGAATAACATTTATATTGTTACTAATATTTCAATGTGAATATTTGCTCTATTGAAACAGCTTATGATATTTAATATTTTGTACCTTATTTTATAGTAAAATCATGTTGAAAATGTGTTTATCAAATATGATACAGCAGTTACAAAAGATAATCTGTGAAACTCTCAATCATTATTCTATGGAATGTCATGATGCAATCCGCATTATCCTGCAACAATTACAAATACACTGTTAGATCAACTAAAGTTGAAAAGTAATCTTAAGATAAACTTCAATTGGAAATTGAGGTATTTATGTGTGTTTTTATATGTGCAATCTGGTCTCATTATAATCATGTTGCAAACAGTTATTAGCAAGTCAACACGTACTTCACGTTTGGATATTACTTGTGGAGTCCCACAGGGGTAAGTATTAGGCCCCAAATTGTTTGTTCTTGATATGAATGACATAAATAATTTATTAACAATTATTGAAACTTGTTTTATTTGTGGATGAGACAAAAATTTTCTGTTCTGTAAACAATTTACAGCAGCTTTTGGATGTGGTTATAGCAGAAAGTAAACAACAAAGCAAGAAATAATTTACTTCCTGACAATTTACAAAAATGTTTATTTGCTTAGTTGAATATTTATAGATTTTTTCAAAAGCATTTGGTACCATAGATCATGGTGTGTTAATTTACTAAATGGAAAGGTACAGCATTAGAAAGGTGGCACTGAACTGGCTAAAAAACCACGGACAATTTGTGGAGATAGGTGAAATGTTAATGGACAGAAGGGGGGATAAATTAAAAGGGAATTTAATCTAAAATCATGTTGTTTTTGCACCAATCTTAAAAGCATGTGCATATCAATTTGTGGGATGATTTTGTGGAACAGACAGGGGGAAGAAATCAGGCAAAATAAGAATATCAAACAGTTTAAAAATATGATCAAAAAAGTTTTTCTGCAGGAAGAATTGAGGAAGGGGAATGTAAAGCATGTTAATGGTGATGTTACTGGTTTTCTGTTTCTTTTCAAATTCTTCACACTGAAGTGTTGAAATGAAGAGGATGAGCATAGTGGTTTAGTTGTGGGGATGGATGCTGGGGAGGTGAGTGGAATTTTTTTTTGAATTTTGTCATTAATTTAGTTCATTGGTGCATTAGTATAGTAGTGGGAGGATTAGACAAGCATGTTGCTTCTACCTACTCCTTTTCAGACATGAAATGTAACTTATGTTGTTCACTGAAAGTCTGTTGAATATTCATTTTGCTTTTACCTTTGTCTTTTTTCTACAAGTACATTTTGATCATTATTAGTGTTTTTTTAATGTTCGAAATAAATCAATCAAATCAAAATAAGATAAAGAATTTTATAATCCCAAAGGAAATTGTCGTGCCAGAAATTGCAGTAATAGAGAATGAAAAGAGTGAGTATTAAATATAAAGTGAATAAAGTGAAATAGAATAACAAAAGAAGTAACATACATTAAGTAAGAAAACATAAGCTAAAAAAAAAAAAACAGTGACATTGAAAGTTATGTTGGCAGTGATACTGAAAAATAAAAAGTTAAAAGACATATTGCACATGATAGTGATGCTAATATTGCACAATACTTAATACTGTACATGACACATGATAATAATCACAATGAAAAGTAATATTGCACATCAAATCAGCCAAATTTTCCAAAAGTAATGAAGAATATTTTTTAGTTTCTTAATAAAGATTATTGTGATCTATTCATTTTCATTATGCTCTGCATATCAAATATGATACAAATAAAATATGATATATGTAAATGATTTAGAAAAAAACGTTTTTTTTTTCTGATTTTGTCAACAATTCCAATAAACACTACAATTTCAAAAAAATCTTGAATTTTCTGGTAATTATTTGATGTGTCAGGCTCATAAAGATATGACAAAGGGATATTTCCTTCTGGTTTTGATGTGTGTGATGAGATGGAGCTCAGTATAAGCACTGAAGGGAAACCAAAGAGGAAGAGGGGTGTGTGTATGTGCGTGTAAGTGCGTGAGGGTGGGGGGGTCAGAAGATTATGGATTGATAGAAAGAAATAGTCGCTAAAAACAGCCCCCCTCTAACTACCCCTTATACCCCACCCCCTCCCCCCTCCTCTCTCCTCCTCCCCCCCAGCCTGGGGTTTGAATTAATGTGTTTCTATTTTTGGCTCTCCCGTGTTTCCAGGGGAAACCTAATGACGCAATGACGTCAATGCAGGTCACCAGCAAAGAAGCAGACTGGAGGAATTGAGTGGCTTCCATTAGAGGGTTTTGCAGCATTTTCCAAGAGAGGAGGAGGAGGAGGAGGAGGAGGAGGAGGAAGGAGGAGGAGGAGGGGAGGAAGGAAGGAGGACAAAAAAATGGATTAAGAATTAAGAACAGAAAATAAAATAAACATAGAGCGAAAATGAATGGGGAAGGCAATGCGACTGACGTCTGGGAAGAGAAGAGAAGAGAGGAGGATGGATGGATGGAGGGAGGGTGAGAGGGGTGGAGGTGGTGGTGGATGGAGGGGAGGGGGGGGGACCCTTACTGCTGCATATCAATGGGTGCCGTTCAAATTCCCAGGGATTATTGGAGGGAAAAAAGAGGGGGGGAAGAGGAAAAATGATGCACGCTTCCTTCCTCGGATCGGTGATGACTGGGTGAGCCCGTTTCTATTTTTATTCTTCTTTTGCTTTATTGTTGAAGTGAGTAAAAACAACAAGCTGCCGTGCTGTTTTCCTGCTTATAGACCAGACAGTGTTGCCATATAGAGAGGAGAGCCATTGAGAAATTCATGCCCGAGTTTGACGGTGAAGCGTGAGTGGTCAGTGTGTTTTCTCTCCGCGGAGAGACGTGTTGATGTGTGATGATGATGAGAGGAGAAAAAACACACATATTCAACTAAAAGTGTCTCCGTGTGGACTTCCACTGGAGTTGATTGCAATTCTTTATCATTAACCGCAGCGGTGGACGTGCTCTGCTCCGTCTACAGCCCCGATGCGAGACAAATCCTGCATCCATCGGTGTAAATTCACGCTGAGAGAAAGAGAAAGCATGCACATTTACATTTAGAGGACTGGCTGCAATGTTTGAAATATTAGAAACACCACAAGGGGATCGAGGCAGCACTTGCGAGCAGTGTCGCCTAATTGCAATGCCATTTAATCACATCTTACATCATTTTGGAGCGTAAAATGTAAACGATTCTGGCGAGTTTCATTAATAAAATCGAGCTATCTATAGAAATCATCATTTGCCAAGAGGCTACTTTCCATGGCCGGGCTGTGTGTGTGTGTGTGTGTGTGTGTGTGTGTGTGTGTGTGTGTGTGTGTGTGTGTGTGGGGGTGGGGGGTGGGGGGTTGGGGGGGCAGTCGTGCGTGTGGAGCCTTGAAGAAGAAGAAGTAACGTTACTTCTTTTAGTGGAATAGCGAAGATTAGAAGCGCGCACACGCACACATATTGCCCACTCGGCAGGCTTTCAATGGCAACAAGTGCCAATTCATGCACGATCAATTCATCCTCACACTGCTGCACATCCCATCGTGATGACCCCACTGAAAAATAGATGTTTAATGGCATTTCCCCCCTGTTCTTTAGTTTTAATTTTATGTTAATGTCATCCTCAATTTAACAGTTTTGACGAACTCCCACTTTCCCCCCCTCTTTCCACAAACTGGGCTCCAGTGCAGGGCGTTCACCACGCACGCAGCGAGAGCTGGTTTCAGCACCATGGACAGCTCACAGTGTAGTCAGTGTATGTCAGAACCATGGACAGCATTTCAGCACCATGGACAGCTCACAACAGTGAATTTCAGTTCTTCAGCACCACATAGAGCTTTTCAGAACCATGGACAGCTCACAACAGTGTATTTCAGCACCATGGAAAGCTCTCAATTTATTTCAGCATGATGGAAAGCTCACAACAGTGTATTTCAGCATCATAGACAGTTCTCACCATGTATTTCAGAACCATGGAGAGTTCTCACAACCGTGTGTTCTCAGCACTGTGGACAGCTCACAGTGTGGTCAGTGTTTTCAGCACCATGGACAGCTCACCAAAGTATATTCGGTGGATTTCGGTGCCATGGACAGCCCACTGCAATATATTCTCTGTATTTTAGAACCATGGACAGCTCAGAATGTATTTAAGCACCGTGGACAGCTCACAGCAATGTATTTCAGGACCATGGAGAGCACTCTCCCTGTCCTCCACATTATAAGGCCGATAAGCAGTCGTCTTTGAACACCCTTTGCTGTAAAGGTGGGCCTAACCTCAGCAACTTCTAGACGAAGACAGAGGGAGAGCTCACACTGGTTAAGGGCCTGAAAAGCTGCAAAAATTAGATAATTGACGAGCTATCACAGATACACCACATGTTATTAATTCAATCAAAGCACTCAATCTTCAACAACAAAGTAAGCCAAATATGGGACAACACATTTAGAGAAAGAGCAGTAGGGGATGTGACACTTTTTTTCCCCCTCATATGACGCATGTGGTGAGGTAAGTGTGGCAGATGCCTACGTGTGCAGATGGTCCAGTCTGCTGGTCCCTATCCGCCCTGGAGCTTGACGTAACAGCCATATACAGGCAGGCAGAGGCCCCATGCATCGTCCAGATGTGGTCGTGTGATGCGCACGCCTCCTCCTCAATGCACACCACAAAAGCCCTTTTTTAAAGCCCCCTTTCATGAACTTGTTCTTTACTGGAGCATGAAATTTCATGATGTAGGCCTGCGCATTGAGTGGATTTACACTCGCAGTTTAGCTTGTGTTTGATGCAGGATTTTCAGTTTTTTCTATATTTGAGGTCAACAGGATCCTGAATTCAGATGCTAATATCTATATTTATATCTTACATTTTAATAGAAGAGCTAAAAACTATAACTGCAAACACAACTGTTAAGATTTTTCTTGCAAGGATGACTGCTGAGGCTTGTAACAATTCAAGATTGCATGTGTAATGTTATTTTCTGGAATATTCCCCCATTCTCATTCTCCCTCCTCTTTAAAGGTGTCACTGCAAAAGGGTTTCAGCAACTAAAATTTCAGGAACATGTCGCCTGTACTAAGGAATGATGTGATCAAATTCAAAAGTTTTTCTTGATTGTTACAACAGAAATGATTTTCCTTTACCATAAATCCTCCAAAATCGAATTAAGTGATGACGAAAGCATAAAACCTCTGAAAAACACCTTCAACAGAGCTGCAGTGATCAAAAATTTAAATATTAACTGCCAAACAAGAAAAATAGTGATGACAATTTGTAGTTTGGCTTGTGTCTGCTGCCTGATTTCCCCCCTTTTTTCTAGATTTGAGGAAAGAGTTGAGCTGGAGCTAATTTCTAGATTTACAATTTGTGACTTATGTAAAAGACCAAAAATACTATTTCTGCAAAGACAACTCTCAAGATATTTCTTGCAATGATGATTGTTGCATGTTGTAACAATTCAAGATTGTGTAATGCTGTTTTTGGGAACATTCCTCCTCTATAAAGGCGTCATATTCTTTAATAATATAAATGTCCCTGATTCAAATGAATTTTTGGCGACAAACCTCATGGGAAACACACCAAAGATACTAAACATATCTTCAAAAAGCTGATATGGTCAAAAAGTCAAACAGGAACTGCTGGATTCTTCCCCTTTTTTCTAGATTTACTGGCTTTCATCTGGAATCCTGGATTCATATGCTAATTTATAGATTTAGAATTTTAGGCGCAGTTTAGAAAACCAGTAAGTAGAACACTAATAAACCATATCTGCAAACACAACCCTGAAGATATCTGTTGCAATGATTATTTCTGCGGGTCGTAATGATTAAGATTGCATGTGTGTAATGTTATGTCTGGAATATTCCCCTATTCCCACAGTCAGTCCTTTATCAAGGAGTCACTGCAAAAAGCGTTTCAGCAACGAAAATTTTAGGTATATAGAGCATGTCCTAAGAGATGACATGACACTTTGGGCAATCTATGTAGACAGTAGGTAATAAGACAGTAGTAAAAAACACTAAACTGGGGAGCCTTGAGCTCAATCCTCATTCAAAATGTCATTCATTAGGCCTATTACAAATAGTACAAAATGCATAAATTCTGCATAAAAACAAATATGCAAATTGTTACAACAGAGGGCATATATCTTCACAATTAATGCTCCTAAATCTAGAGACAGATGTCATCAGTTGTAAAAACAAGTTATGACAATATAAACCTTATGAAAAGTGAGCTGCAATGGTCAAGATTTTAAACATAAACCATTAGAAAAGGAAAAATAGTGATTGCAATGACAATATATGTGAGAAAATATTGCAAAATTACATTTTATTAAAAAAAAAAAAGTTACTGAGATGATCCAAATACACCTTGACTGATGAGATAGGATGACAAGTTTATGTACAGCGCTCTCTAACACAGTCTCATTTCAAGTCAAGTCAAATTCTATGTATGTAGCCCAGTATCGCAAATCACAGTTTGCCTCAAGAGGCTTTACACAAACTGTGGTGTACGACACCCTCTGTCCTGTAGACCCTCAATTTGGGTGAGGAAATACTCTTATGATCAGGGTGTGGCATGGAGCATCTATCCATATCACTGAATTCATGCAGTATGAGAGATGCAGCTCAGTATTTTGTGTTTTCTACCATCTTCTTCATACAGTGTGGTGCTCTGGCTCGTATGGTGGCTGGCTCGTGATGGTGGACAGTGGATGTGGTGACTGAATGTTTTATACTTCCTAGTTTTCATGCAAGTCATGTGGATTGAACATATTTATAGATTCTGATCTAGTTGAGAAATAAGTTCATTGAACAAGTCATGTCTTCATTCTGTAGCTAAACTGGCTGTTTCAACACTAGGTGTGGTGTTGTTGTGAACGTCTTAATTGTATATTTGTGGTTCAATGTCCTTATTTATGCCGTCTTTTAGAGATTTTATGTCGGATAGTGACTTTTTTTTTTACATGATCTTACTGCTCTGACATGGTGGAAGCTGATGAGTTTTGAAACATTGGGCTGAATGTCAGAGATTTGTTGCTGCTGTGGTTTTCATGCACATACTTGATTTATAGTGAATAAAAAGGTGCACACAATCATTTAATAAGGGAATTAAAATGAAATGCTGGATTTTTAACAAGAGTTCTTCCAGTTCGTGCCGCATGTTGCTCTTATTTCTGGGTAAATCTCTTTCTAGGAATTGTGGTGCCTCAGTTTTGAATTGGGACAATAGTTTAATATGATTTTGTTGATTGAACAGAATATTTCATCAAAACTAGAGATGAATTAATTAAAATCTTTAGTAGTGTGTTTCAGGTGGTCAAGCAAGTAGAGGCATTTATTTGCACTCTGCCACAAAAATCTGAAAAGACAATATTTAAGCTATATTTCATTAGTCTGCTCAGATATCATGTTAGTAGGTGGCAAAATAAGCACAAACTTTCCTTCTGAGAAACCAAATTTAAAGGATATTAATGTTTATGGAACAGTTTGCTCCAAATCTAAAGAACACTTGAGACATTTTACACCATAGTGGTATTTTGACTGACATCAGTTCCTGTCGTGGTCAGTGCAGAGTCCATGAAAGCTAAACATCTTGAATGTGGTGATGGTGGAGGGTGGTGTATGTCACATTATGGGGTTTACCACCAAAGGAAAAGACAACGCCTCCCCCTTTAATGACTGCAGAGAAGACCAGGGTGAAGAAGGAGAATGTGATGCTCCTAGCCAACACTGACGACTCGTTTCATCGGGTGAAAGGACGAGGGAAAGATGCTGGGGTGTCTCCTTCTGGCCTGACGGTTGAACACTGATTTATTACTCTCAAAAAACAAAGCAACTCATTTTTTCCACAAGGTGTTTGCGTCATGGATTTCACCATGCTCTTCTAATGTGCACATCGGACAAATTTTGAATGGTTGCGGGTCAAATGTGCAAGCTGTGGAAGAAAGAGTGGAAGATGCAACCTCAGGACTCCCAGCTCAAGATACTGAACCTCCTGCATTCATCATATTTTTCTGAATGGAAAAGGAAACTTCTTTTTGTTCTTTCTGTGATCAAAAAGGGAGGGAAGAGTGCGTGTGGTTTGTTAGAGGTGATTCTTGAGGCGTTGTTTAGATTCTGGATGTGACAAATATGTCCCAGTCCTCTTGCCACTCATGTTTTCTGGCTCCAGACAGAGACAAACTATAGTACATTTAGACTAAATTTGTAAAAACAAGGATACATTTGCAAAAACAGATCAACATAATCTGAGCATCAAACAAACAAACCAACTGTAAATTTATGAAAATAAAAAACCCATTGAGATTTCTTATCAAAACAACCCAATAAAACAAAAAAACAAAAACGTGTCTGTTTTTGCACGTGAACCCTTCATTCCTTCATTTACTTACAAAAATGACAAAAAATGGCAGAAAAAAATGCAACTTGATTCCTGGAGATGGTGGGTCTCATTCACAATATGTGTGAATGATCAAAGTTGATCTTGAAGTGTAAATTTAAAGTCCTGTTCATTTATTTCTACCCGAATCTCTTTGGCATGAAGAAACTGAAAAGGTTACACACAAAAATGTTTCAGTTATTTTTTAAAGCCTACTAACATCAAATGTACATGGAATTCATCAGCAGTGGGAAACTGTCACATTATAATATGTCTCTTCCTCAGTGACACCAATCTAAACCTACTGGCCAGCAAGGTTTTATTAACAGCAGTTTGGTTGCACCATGTTGCTGTGGAGGTACTGAACAGAGGCAGGGCTGCAATTAACAATTATTCATTATCAACTAATGTGCTGATTGTTTTCACAATTAATAATTTCTAGTTGAGTCTATAAAATGTCAAAAATTGTGAAAAATAACCATCACAATTTCCCAGAGCTCAATGTGATGTCTTCAGATCGCTTCTTTTGTCCAACCAACAGTCCAAAACCCAGCGACTCTTCATGTACTGTCATAAATGACAAATAAAACCAGAAAACCCTTACATCTAAGAATCTGGAACCAGCAAATGTTTGAGATTTTTGCTAGGAAATGACTGAAACAATCAATAGATTGTCAAAATATTTGACTGCTAATTTTCTTTCGATTGACTAATCGATTAATAAACTAATCCTTGCAGCTGTAGATTATAGTAACAAGAGTTTCAAAACAAACTAGATGGTCTTTTGGTGAAGTCATGACCAAAATCACATGATGAATCACACTCCTGATCAGCTTTAATGTCTAAATGAAATGGAAAAAATGCCTTTTTAACCCTTTTACATCACATCCTTGGTCAGTATATGCCAAAAAAATTAGACAACCAGTTTCAACCAATAATGTTATGACATCCACCTATCAATCAATGGAGCAGTACAGATTCACACACCCACTTTTCAATTCAAATCAAATTCCTTCAATGTAATGTCCTACCTGCCTATCCTGTTTGACAAGGAAATACGTCACAATACGGAAGAGAGATATTTGTTTAATGCTGTTTGTAAGGCGCCTTCAGCCCCGACAAAATGTTTATTTAACAAGAAAAGGGGGCGTGAACTCAGAAAGAAAATGATTTGCCAACTATTTTGATAATCAATGAATCTTTTCAGTCATTTTTCAAGTAAAAATCTCAAATGCGCACGTAATGTAAAGATTTGCTGCTTTAAATGAAGAGTCTTTGGGTTTTGGACTGGATTAAAGAAGCAATTTCAAAACATCACGCTGGCTCTGAGAAATTTTATAGACTACATGATTAATTGATTAATAGTGAAAATTAGAGATGTTCTGATACCGTTTTTTCCTTTTACCAATTCACATACCTGAACTTTGTGCATCGACCGAAACCAAGTACAGATCTGATACCAGAATATTTGAAAAAAAAAATCTCAGAATTCAACTTGGTAAAGAATCTGTTTTGTTTTCATCCACAACTCCCAAAAAAAGACCAATCCAGTTCACAATCACAAAAGAAAGACAACTAAAAAAGTCCATTCTGAGTTTTACGGCAGATCCAAAACAAACCAAATCAAGAAATAAAGACTGGAATAACTCGCCTGTATTTGCAGTTCAATAAAAGAGGTTATGTATAGATACTCCAGTCTTATGCAAATCATACCTTAAAGCCTGTTGTACGCCATTGTGATGTGTTCAAGGAAACATGTTGCTCAACCCAGAAACCATAGCAGGTTGACAAAAATGTCAACAAATATTCATAACTGTTCATTTAATTACAGCATGATACAACCACACTGCCACAGATTAAACCATTTGTGTGCTGGACATCAGATGAATGTGTTTAGCAGAATTGCAACGATTCATCGATTAACTGATTAGTCAATCGAAAGAAAATAAATCACCATTTTCATGGTTAAGTAATGATCAGATCAAACATTTGCTGGTTCCAGCTTCCTAAATGTGAGGAGTTGCTGCTTTGCTTTGTCATTTATGACAGTTAATGAAGAATCTTTGGGTTTTGGACCATTAGTTGGACCGAAGAAGCAATTTGAAGACGTCACTTTGGTCTCTGGGAAATTGTGATGAGCATTTTTTTTTTTTTTTTGATATTTCACAGTCTAATCAATTAATCAATTAATAGTGAAAATAGTCAGCAGATTTTTGATTAATCAAGAATTAAAATAATCGTTTGTTGCAGCCCTACTCCTCTGAGAAACCTACCAAACGAGAGAAAACATATCTTAAAGCCATTAATTGCACTTAAAAATATCATGGTGCACCCCTTTTTCAGATTGAACGTGCCCCTGGACTTTCAGATCATTCAGAAACATTCATTTAATTACAGTACAACCACACTGCCACAGATCACTCAGTGTGTGTGCCTGAAATCAGCTGGATGTGTTCAGACACTGTGGACAGGAAGCTCCCGTCAAGACCAACAGTCAAAATCCTGATATCATCCAGTTTATCACCTGACGAAGATTATACATGAATTTAATCAGTGTCCAACTCTGCTGACGCCTAATTAACAATGAAAACGATGCTGCAATTCTTGCATTACTTCTGACACAGCAGTATCGACACCATCAGTCTCACAAATTCATCACATTCAGATGCCTGCAAAATTCATAAATCCTGCTCATCAAATCTTGCAGATTTCTTAAGAAAACAGTAAGAGATGTTTGGAGGATGAGACCCTTCAGGTTCTCTGTGGATGATGCATGAATCGTGTTTAGAAGGAGGAAAAGTTCAAGCTTCTCTGGACAGAAGAAAAATCAAGAAAAGGGGATCCAGAAGAAAGTGAGGTGTCCCAGTAGGCAACTGGTATTTTGACCAAGAGCTATTTTAGGGAGTGTTGGAGCACAAAGTTTCATCTGACAGATTTTGAATCAAACAAGAAAGTAGAAGCACATTCTTTTCTGTGTGCATCAGATGCTCTAACGTCTCTTTTTCTCTCTGTAGATGCTGATGAGATCTCCGCCCCAAGACGACAAAGTCACGTTTTTGTCCTTTGTGGGTCTTTTTGCGGTCTGGGCTTGCTGTTCCTAAGGCAGTAGCCAGGAAGCCCTTACCCCAAAAAGTATCTGCACTGGATTCTGGCATCTGAAGCAGGCATCGTCGCCTTTCTTTCTCCCCTGATGGAGCTGTGAGTATCATCTCATCTCTGTGGGTGTTTTCAGAGTGAAGCCAATACTAATTTGTGGCAGAGGATCATTCAAAATCTGAGATAGTCAAAGACTTGGCCAAAGCTGGGCGTGGCTTTTGATCAGCTGTGAAATACAAGATTTTTAAATAGGGAGCATTTGAGAGGCGTGCTGTAGTGCAGGATGTGGCAGAAGAGATGTCTTAATCGGAGCAGGCAACCTGAGAAAAATCCGATTGCAAAGAGTCGTGTTACAGTAAGAAATAGACGGAGGCTTTACTCGCCCTGACCTCAGATCGAACAGTGTAAAGCTACACTTCCTAAAACTTTCCTGATATCAAAATTAACATCCAGGACAGCACCGATAGTATACACTTTTGCTCATTTTAAACATACCAGACAGTGTAGATACGTTCTCCACTGTGCAAAACAAGGGAGGTGTCATCAGGCTGCTCTGTTGTATCAACATCTGCTGTAAACACACAAAAACACTCCTTCACAGAGGTAAAAGCCATTATTAATTTCCAATATCGTGTATTAGTCCATACTAATAAATATAATAACACAAGAGCAGGCACAGACAAAGAAACAAGGAATGATGATTAATCAACAGCCTTGATCAATCATGTAAAATTTAATCGATCTACTATCAAATAAAGAACTGAAATGTTATTTTTGCAAGCGCACTCTGCATGTTATCTGATATTCAGTTATATGTTTTTTTAAATATGTCGGCATTTATGTCTTCTTATGTCTCATAGTGACGCTGTCTTAGAATGTGTAAATGTTGCTGTTGCTGTGGAAATAAAACTTTAAACGAGGGGGAGGAGGATGCATGTAAAACTGTTTGGTTTAAGCTAAATTGTCTTTTTTTTTAGTAATGATGAATCAGCTAACAACTGGCAAATAATGGTTAATTAAAGTGCTTACAATTTGCAACCCTAATACACTGTACCTTTAATGCATATGTCAGATTCTACTGTTGTGTTATTTGATTACAATATTCTTTTTTACGGGACTGAAATGAAACACCAGCGGATGTAGGTCTTTCATGTTCTCTCATTTTTTTCCCACTCATCTGGAAATTGTTACAAAAATCTGCCTCTAATAGGCCGTCGCCATGAGTTTGTGTGTACACTGTGTTTGGATTTTCAGTGATGGATGATGGAAAAATAACTGGATGTAAAAAAAACTTGTCACTGCCTGATGCTTTTCACACCTGGACTACATCAAAGGGCTTCAGAGGTCTTTCAATCTGTGGACAAATATATAGGTTTTAAATCTTTTCTATACGCTTAATTCCAGTTTTATATTTTTATATATTTTATTTAAGAATATTCTTTTTTTTCTACAACAGAAAAAAAACCAACAAAAATGGACAAACAGACGAGACAAAATTAAACAAAACAAAACAGACAGACTGCCAGCTCACGGAAAAAGGTGCACATATGCATGTCCACATACTAAGATGGGAGTGAGGTCCCAAAACGAAGGCCAGAAAAAGTGAAAAACTGATGGCTCAAAGCATAAAACAATATCAATACAGCACAGTCCAATACAGTTAGTTCCCAGATTGAAACCTCTCCTTCCTGGTATGATCAATAAAAGGTCACCAGATAAGATTCTTGATTGTAAAGCTATTATACAGTGTTAGATTCATAGATGACATACTGGTTAAAAACACATCATGTCATATGCTACAAAAGTATCTGTTTCATTGTGTTTTTAAAAAATTGACATAATTATCAGTGAAATGAATCCACTGGTCAGACATTTATAGAGTTACCTCTGGAAACAGCATAAATGGGACGTAGATGGTGAAGAAATGAGCTGAGGGGAAACAAACGTGTAGCTCGGAGCCTTTGACGCACTCTGTGTGCGTTATGTAAACGTGATTATTTATCCAAACCCAGGAGGCTTCACAATGTGGTTTTTCTACGTCAGAACCCAAGGCTGTTTGTGTGCGCTGACGAGAACGCTTCACTTACACACTAATCACATGACTTCATCGCTCAGAAGAGTGTTTATATACGTACGCGCACATACAAGTCTACATGTGACGCACGTTTAGTGAGATGATGCAGATGTGTGGTGTGTGTCTGACCATCTCAGCATCTTTTTCCTCTTCTCCTGACTGTGTCTGTGCACATGAGGTCATTACATTCACTCCTCTTCTTCTTCTTCTTTTCAAAGCAGCTGCTGCCATTTACATGTTCATGTTACATTATTACCTTTTAAAATAAAGATGAATAAAATGGAGATAAAGTATTGCACTGTCTTGTCATCTGTTGCCTATTATCAGGGTTTCTGCAGTTAAATTTAAGGCCTTTTAAGACTGTTTAAAGCAATTTAAGACATATTTCAAGTTCATACTGAAGTACATGCACAGTTTACATTAGTGGTTACTGGTTCAATGTTTGCTTGGTTTTGCAGTTGTTACAGTGTGATCAACACATTTTTTTTTCTCCAAACGCACATTTACAAGCGATACTGAGGTTAAATCCAAGTTCACAACAACTTAACTTCATAATGCAAATAATTTTTAAGACCTGTAAAAATCATTTTTAAGACATCTCAAGGCCTAAAATTCAGATTATTGGATCGTTTAAGGACCTGCAGAAATCCTGGTTATAACCAATATGAACATTCCTGTTTTGTGTGTACATTAGTGTGTATTAGTTGAAGCTACACATACTAAATACTTCTAAATACTAAATTACAGTAATATAAATATTGGAATCATACCTTGTCAGTGCAAAATGGACAAACTATGATTTCTGAATCCCTTTTTAGTCAAAGTCACCTCAATTGTTAATTCTACCACATGTACAGGACATATAGAGCAGCAGTTCTCAACAACTGGGCTGCGGCCCACTGGTGGGCCCCAGAGTGCCATCTAGTGGGCCCCTGGAGACAGATATACTACCAAATGGTTGGATTAAAAATTTCAAAAATTATCTTTAGTCATTTGCAAAACTCTGGTTTTTTTGTTTTTTTGTTTTTGTTTTTTTATTCTATTATTTTTATATCTAAATGTGCTCAAGATTTCACATTTAAAAAAAACATACAATTGAAATGCAAAATATATAAGTAAGTATACATATATATAAGTATATAAGTACTGAAAACTGAAATATTTACAAGTTAAGTTAGGGATCAGGGGGGAGAACAACAAGGCACAGACAAAAGAAAAAGAAGTCTAGTGATAATATGAACTGAAATGAATAATTATAGTGCAAATAGACCAATAGTGCAAATACAGATGTGCAGATGTGCAAGTTACATTTTATCCAGTATGATGGTGAGCAGCAGCAGTTCTGTAGTGCCTGTACAAATATTGCTCTACAAGAAATGATCAAGTGAGGTTTAAGAAAAAAAATCCAGCTCCTTTTACCCTCCTGAGACCCTGCGTCAGCATATGAGGACATTACATTTTGGACTGGAGGCACCTCATAGCTCAGTGTGCTTAACTTGGACCTGCTGTCCTCATTAGCAGACACTCTTTTGTGCCATCTAGTGGTAGCTAATGCACAATACACTTGTCAGTGTGAAAACAAGATGGCGCCGATCTCTGTGGAAACCAATAAAAAGCGATAAAAGTGGAAAATGTACAAAACCTCATCAAATTTTATGATTGAAACTTGGTTATTTATGCTTGGAAACGTTTGCAGTTTGATATGGCAAACAAAATTTGACAAAGTTTAACGGGCAGGCTAGTACCAAGAAAGGATGCTGCTAATTAGGAAGAGCTTGTTTGAGGACATTGGGACTTTATGTTTATTGTTCATGCAAAGTGAAGGTGTGAAAGTATAAGAAGAAACCAACAGTTTATAAGAGTATACACAGAGTAAAAAATAGTTCTTGCATGTGGTATGAATTAGTCTACATTGATTAACTTTTATGTGATACATTTTCAAGACATTTCTCTGTCAAGGAGAGCATGGAGGAAGGAAGTTACAAAATCACAAGGCTTTTAGATGTGTAGCAAAGTTTGCAATTTAGTTTTTTGCAGTTTAGTTTTTGAAATAACAATATTTTGTAGCTCACTGGTGATCTTATTATGATATACAGTAAAATAAACCCCTCGTCTCATATGAGGGATATAATTTTTTTCAAAACTTACTTCCTATTCACAGACAGTGCTGAGGTTTTATATTTATCTACTACTACTACTAATGTCAAACAGCTATAGGAGAAATGAATAATGCATACGATATCAAAGCTCAGGACTCTGCTTTAATGTTAAGTACAAGTACACAACAACAAATGAAACAAATAAAAAGAACAATGCACGATTATTTATGTCTAAAGTTAAACTGATTTTACAGTCCAACAACAGCGCCTGCTCCTCCCAGCCTGGACCCGGGCTCCAGTATCACACACACCAGTACGAGTGACATGTTTTCCAGTAGAGCAGGCCTCTGCATCCATTAACTGACCTAACAAATCAGCGGCTGACCTTCAGATTGGAGCTCGAGATTCCCAGTTTAATCACAGCGTGGCCCACGGTTTGTGTGTCACACATCGCCCTGGGAAATGGGGCAGTGCCTCATCCATGTTATCAGATAGGGACGCGGGCTGGTGGACGCACATTTGCTCCTCTCGCACTTGTAATGAAGTAAATTAAATTTGTGACCACAGGCCAAAGACACTGGAAAGGGATTTTTTGGCTTGTAATACTGTATATATTCTCAGTATCTTTGTATCACTTAAAACTAAGATTTTACTTTAATTACCCCACATTTGTTTTATTTTTTGTACTTTCTCAATTTCTTATATGCTATTTTGTGTTTTTTATGTTATTAGAATTGTCTGTACCAGAGTTGGATATTAATGGATAACATGTAATCAGGATTACATGATCAGGTTACAAAAATAAGTAACTAATCAGCCCAAATTAGATTTGAAAAATTAGATTCTAGTTACATTGTCAAGCCTGTGTTTACATTTTCCCAAGAAAGTTACAGTGAGTAGTACATTAACCAGTTAAAAAAGAAGCAGAAAGAGATTTTTCTTGACAAAGTTTTTCTTTAGAAAATTTTATTTTTGACATTAGATTTTGTGGCTATTGAACTGGAAACACTGTTATTTTTATCAACAGGAGCCTCAAAAAATCAACAAAACATGAAAGTTCCTTGCAGTAGCTTTAAAATATGGCAGTTTTAAAATGATGACACTTTTTTTTCTCATGAAAACTTATGATCTGTTCAGTCATAAAAACCTTGCCTGAAATTTGGGGTTTCCTAAAAAAGAAAAAAAAAAAAAAAACCCTGTGCAAAAATGCATTTTATTTGCATTGACAATGTTTTGAGATGTTTAAAAGGTTAAAAGGAAAGAAAAAAATGAATAATTGTGGAACTCAAATTTTTGTTTCATGATCCATTTTTTTAAAGGTGCAACATTTTCAATGTTTGATTTTGAAGCTATTCAAAAGTAATTCAAAAGTAATCATATCACATGCTTTTGTAATCCAATGAATTATGTTTTTAATTACAAAAACTGCCATGTAATTTGTTTTCACTAACTGACTACATTTCAAAGTAATCTGACCCAACTGTGGTCTGTACATAATGTGTGATCTGTACTTACATCTTACAGTGTGCTAAAAAAAAGATAAGAAAGACAGTTATTAAACATGTTTGGAAAGAAAAGGTACATTTGTGGTATTTTTCATGTCTTCTCAATGGTTAAATATATATATATATATATATATAAAAGAGATATGCAATATTATGATTTTCTCTCTAACACATGTAACAATGTAGACTAATAAAAAAAATGTATGTATTTAACTTTGGATTGTTCTTTAATTAATACATTTTAGCCAACAGACCAGATGAGTTTCAGAATATCACTAATGAAGAGGAAAATAATCAACTCAAACAATTAAAGGTATTGAACAGTGCTTGCTAGTTGCAATAAGATCAGTGGTGTAAGGACGGGCCGCAGTCGAGGCGATCATGATGAGCCCTAGTGCACACATGCTAGTGATTTGATGGACATTGACAGACAAGCATACATTACCCAGCAATCATCAGTGTATATCTCTTCTGTACATGGCAAAAATACCAAAGAAATTATTAATTTAATTGAATATTTTTTTAGAATTTATTTATAGTTTTTATAGTTTATGCAGATAAGCATAAACCTTTGTTATAGATTGCTACTGACTTTTACTAAAGATAAAAAGAAAAGAAAACCATGATGGAGATGGTTTTGCCTTTTTGAGGGCATATGAAACAAATCACATTATTTCTAAAATAACATGAGTTCTAGTTTGAACACAGGCATATGTGATTCAGAGGTGGGACTCTGAATCCCTTAGCCCAACATTGTTGGAGGGCCCCCAACTTCACTGAGCTCCAGTGCAACCACATGGTCAGCACTGTCTATATTTACACCCCTGAGTAAGATGCACATGTATGTTTAAAAGAAAGAGAAGAAGAGAATTGTATAAAGAGGGTTAAATAAGAAAAAAAAATCAAAGAAACAACAGAGATCATTGTGAAAATGTACTGTAATCTAAAAAGGTATATCCTTAAATGCATGTTTTGTTGCATTTAGGAGATTATTTCAGGCTTACCTTAAAGGGAAATAATAAGAAAGGAGGAATGTCATGCAGAATTGAGACATTCAACACAAACTGGCGAGCTGCTCCGTCATTAAATCTCTGGGTGAGTGCAGCTCTCCAGAGGATGTTTTGAGAACTGCAGCCGGGAAACACTGGCTGCGCAGCTCCATCAACAAATGACAGTTCACAAAAAAAGAGTGCATACAATCTGTGTTCCTGTAAAGTTTCCACAAGTCTCAGCTGGAATAATACTGGCTTTACAGCAGATTTATCCTGTTAAATTCTCAATTTCATACTGGTAAGTCTCCTCCCCTGTGACGTATTCACACTAAAGTTACGGTAAAAAGTGCTAAACTTGAATAAATCAATGCCTCATTTGGTGTAACAAAATATGTTGACTGAGGGCATGTTTGCTATTCTTGGCTTTTGGCCTTTGAGAGATCTGGTGTCCTGGTTCACAGTCTTGGTGTTTTTGCCAAGTTTTCGACTCAGTGATGTGAGTAAATTTAATTGCCAAAAGCCAACTCGTGAAAGGGATCTGAAGTGACTTGAGTGGAATCAGCAGAGAATAAATCTTATTCCAGTCATTCAGGCTGCAGCTGGCAGGACCAGCAAAAATTCTGTGGTTACATTCAGGTCAGCAGAGATGACGCAAAGAAGAAATCAATCACACTTAACAGGTCTGGTAGCTGTGTTTCATTACTATAAACACTAGTTTACGTCAAAATTACGGTTAAAACATGATCATAAACTTGTATTTGTCTGACATCACCTATAGGGAGTCACTGCAACTCCTGTTTTAAATATAAAAGGAGAAACAGGTGTTAATGCATGAGCTAATGCTAACTTAGCCCATAAGAACCCAGACCCATTTCTCCTTGAAGGAAAATTTAGGGAATACAGAATAGACCAAATGGACCACAAGGAACACATTTCTGGATTCATTTTGAAAATACTGCCCCCTAGTGTCGCAGAACCAAAATGTTACACATATGTCACATCGGGCATTTACGATAAACTTATTTCTTAATTTAAAATAAACCAGCTTGAAA
This sequence comes from Lutjanus argentimaculatus, assembly GCA_034769285.1. NCBI lineage: Eukaryota > Metazoa > Chordata > Actinopteri > Lutjaniformes > Lutjanidae > Lutjanus > Lutjanus argentimaculatus. Next base: position 110,086 of record JAWZSL010000029.1, on the reverse strand, counting down.
AATTTTTCATACAAATTTGCCTTTTTTGAATTTCCACAACATAAATCAAAATTAGAACATTTGTGGCTAGGTTTAACGACAAAATCTTTTTTGTTTGCTTTTTGTTCCAGCAGAAATTATGCGAACCAATTAACATTAAATTAGATTGCCTCGTTAGAGGTCCTACTGTAACCTACTGTAGCTGTAACAAACCGAACAACAGAAACATGTACATAGTGTTAAAAAAAAACAAAAACAATGCTGAAGGTGAAAAAAACTTTTCTATCATCAGCATCACATTTGAACCTTGGTAATTTTCTCATTAACAGTTCTTGTTATCAGTTTGTGTTATCAATTATGCATTTCTGGTTGGTTCAAATGGTACCATTTGAAACAATTTCTAAAGCAAAAGATGCACGTCACATTCCTCACAGAGGGTTGTGGTTGCATTGACTTTGCAGAGTTTGCAACTGCCACATTTCAAAGGCCCATGTGCAGTCTGGTCAGTGTATATAACTTATAACTTTATAATGCATTTACTCATACTTTAATTACACAAATACAATTACACAATTTTTATGTTTACAATTTCTAAATATGCCTAGAGAAACATTGTAGAGAATTTATTAATCAAAACAACTGCAAAACAACAGCTAAATTAATTGAGCAGAAAATCACCATTTTTTCTTATTGTGACAAATGTGTACACATAGATTTTTTTGGTTGCAAAGATCGGTTAATTGCCCGATGTGACATCGTGTAACAACAATATTTTTGTAACTCATTTTATATCAATCTGTTTAAAAAATGTGGTCATAACTGGTTAAATGTAGTAAAGGACATGTTATTTCGACACTGCAGTTGTGAAATGGGTCAAAACTTACATTTAATAGCAAAATACAAGCTTTTTAAAATTAGCTTGCTCAGCCACATGTGCCCACCAGGTGGTCGGCCATTTTGGAAATGATGTTGTGGGGAGACAAATTCACACATTGTCACATGACTGCAACAGGATGTTATATAGGTGTAACTTAGGGACTTCATGAGTTTAAGTCAAGGAAAAAGCTGTGTGTGTAATTTTCTTGAACATTTGAAGTGTGTGTGACACCCATGTCACCGTGGGTCCTTATGGGTTAGACCCCCTCGTACTAGTAGCACACAGTAGCCTATGTTTAGTATGTTAGCATCTCTTGTATACGAGATGTATTTTATTATTATTTATAATTATTTCTTTTATTTCATTTATTCAGTCATACAGGTGAGGGGTTTAAATCATGTATTCTCGTTGTTTTTTGTGTTGAAAATTCCACAAACAAATTTAAAAAGAGCTTATCTTTAGCTTATCTTTGTTTTACATTCAAGAGACTAGAAAGACAGAAAGACAGTTTTTTTTTTTACAGCCATGCTAGCAGCTCTGCAGGGCTGTACTTTGCCATGCTTGGAATAAAATGCTAACTTTAGCATGCTAACATTCTCACCACAGTGCTAAAATGCTGACATTTAGCAAGTAATATTAAAGTTCTCTCTCATGTTGCATTCATGCTACCAAGAATTTGATCTGATTGGTTGATGTTAACCCCTGTTAGGTGTGATAGACAGATATCTCATCTCATCCACACCTGCCAAGTGTTTTTGAAAGTGCCTGCCTTTTTCCAAACAGTGTCTAAAAATGACTTCCCAGATGGTTCTGAGTAACAAACCATCCGGTATGTCAGTTTAGCGTTCAAGTAGTGTTGGGATACTCAGAAAAAACAAGTTCCTGACTGGGAAAATTAACATGCTCGCCCCCTTGATTTCGAACAACAACTTGGAAAGTTGGAGGAAATTTTGGTACACAAGTTGCCGAGTTGCTTGTCTGTTGACGTCATAGATGCAGAAAAATGGCGGATGAAAACAGACGTTTGGTTGATAATATTTTATTAATTCATGTATTGCAATTTTTTGCTCGTGTAATTTGTAATATGGTATTTGGTTCTAACCACGTAAACTGACCTAGAGTAGCTAGAAAAGTTGACATGGTGAGGCAAAATGTCAGTGGTTTTAGGCAATGTACTGGTGCAGCAACAAGTCTAGGACAAAATCACTTCCACCTTCCAACTATTTCAACAAACTTGAATAGCGACTTCTTCCCTGGGATGCTAGTCTCAGCCAACCCATCACCCAGATTCTACAACAACAATCCTACCTTAGTCTTTATAACAGCTGCTAACTCGCACTAAGCACAGCTGTGGCTGAAGGGTATGTTGACAGTTTTGCAGGTACTTAGTCATACAGTTGTACACAAAATGATGGGGCAAATTTAAATTTTCACCTGATGATGGTGCTAGAGGAAAAGGTATAGGATCACTGAAGTTATTAGAATTTATCCAGAGAGGGATACGAACATCTCTAAATTTCTAGGCAATCATCCAAGACCTGTCAAGATATTTTATTGAAAAATAACTCGGTGGTTGCGCTAGAGGAAAATGCTTTAACGAGGAGAGGAAGAAGGAGGAACGCACACCAGTGACGGCGAGGTGTGGAGGAAGACAGTAATTCACTTGTGGTTACGTCAGTGCCAGAAGAAGGCACTTCACTGGCATTTCCATCCATAGAGCCACAGCGCTGGTATGGTGAGTAAAACTATTTTGGTTCATAAACAGTTTTTCCCCATAGATTGAAAATTTGGTTGATTATAAGCAAATGATACCACTCAAGACATCTACCACACCAGACACCATGGCCGCAAAATATTTCATTTTATCGCCTGATTTTTTTATTATCATCATTATTATTATTTTGCAACTCCATGGAAAATACACAGCATTGATGGTCTATAACTAAACTGTCTGACAGAACTGTATAACTGAATCACTCTCATTCCTTAGTCATGCCCATTAAACCACAACTATTTCCTGTGCAGACAAGCCATCACTTGTACTATTTGTTCCCAATAACAAGATGAAAAAAAAAAAAAAAAAAAGAGGGTCAAACTGAGTCGGCTCAGTCCCATGTCAGCTTACTGGAATTGACCAAAGCCGTTATTCCAAGAAACTGCCCTTCCCCCCCAACTCCCCTGGCCCCCCCGGGTCCTATTTTTCGACTTTCTGTATCATCCACTTCAGAAGTAAAGTATTTCCATCTGTTTCACGTTATTCCTCCAGCATAAACGCGCAACGTGTTTGAGCGCAGCATGCCCGACTGGATGAGTGAGTCTGTTTGATTTGGCGAGCTACATTATATGATTCTCGCTCTCTAAACAAACCTACTGACATTAATTAAAGTTCTGGGAATCTTGTGCCATTGGGTTGGCAAATACGGAATTGTGCCTCAATTAGTGCTGGGTGGGAGACGGAGTACACAACTGTAAAAACAAGAACAAAGAAGAAGAATCAGTTTACTGGAGTAGTTCATGGCTCAGTGACTGATAAATATAATTAATACACTACACTGTGTGCACAGGAACAATCATCATTTTGCATACTTTGCTCATTTATTAAAAACAAGATAACTGCATATAATGGTAGATAAAAAATTACCTCAGAAGCAAAACACAATCAGAGACTCAACTTTGCATGCAGTTTTTGATTTTTAAGTAGTCTTTTAATGTCTTTGAATGACTGTTTTTTCACTTGGTGTTTAAAAATCCAGCAGTAAACCAGCAGCCAACAGCGTCACCTCATCAGGAAATTGACCGACTTCAGAAACAGGTCAGTATATTAAGTGTAATTCCACGACTGATGGAAGGAGACCAACCTGCAAAGCACAAACATCTGCGAGGCTGAATTTGGCAATCAAAGTAAGAAAAAGTGTTGTCACACCAGAAGGAGGATGCATTCTCCAAAAGCTGCAACTAAAACTTTTAATTAACAAAAGCAGCTTAACGACAGGTTACCTCACTGACCTCAGGAATCTACGTACGTAAGTGTGTTTTGGAATTTGTTAGAGGCATGCAGAACATGCATGTTTTTCTTTGTTGTCTTAGTGTGTCGTCATATAGAAAACAAAACTGGCTAATCAATTTTAATGTCTGTTTTTTTTTTCCTGTGGCTATTGTAGCCTTTAAGCTCTACTGGGGAAAAAAAAAAAAAAAACTGCCGTGTGAAAATGACCCATGCATCCACCCTGTCCTTCCAATACAGCCCGTTTGTCCTTTGCTTATTGTTAGCTTTGGGTGAAAAAGGTTTATCTTAAGGAAAAGATCATGGTTTGGGTCAAAATAACTAACAACTTGTTAGCTTCCGGTGCCAGACATCCCAGTTTGTCCGGGACTGCCAACAATAAAAACTGTCCTGTCTCGGTTTTAAGCTGGGTGTCCTGAGTCTTGCCAAATGCCTGGACTAAAATGTCCCAGTTCTCAACGTTCTCTACCAAGTTGTCCTGGTCCTTTCACCACAATTAAACCGCCCCAGTTCTATGAGGGTGCAAAAGCATGCACTGCACCCTCATTTTAACATTTTACATCCTCTGTTGTTTAGTAATAATGTTACACAACAGCATTTGCACTGCAATGTGTTTCAAGGATGAAAGAAAGTCGGAAAAGAGATGAGCCCTGCTGTCTCCTTCATAAAAAAGCAGAATCTGGGGCCTCGTTTATGAAAATGTTCCTAGATTTATACTTGAACTTACTCTCAGGATAATTACTTACATTCAGTTAATCAAAGGTACTGAGCGTAGTAAAACTTGCCTGAGCAGGTTCTAAGAAGCCCATTTGTAACACACACATCTGTGATCTATAAATCTCAGATTAACTTAAAACTGCACTCAATTTTTCTCACTTTAAAAAGCATGTTTTGCAACTGTAATTAGCACAGGTACTTTGTCACAATACCGGATCTCACTAACACTGATGAGACACTGACAGTGGTTATATTTTAATTTTTTGAACAAATATTGCTAGGAATCCCTTTTGTCCTTCTCACTCTACCGGTGGATGTGGCCTGTTGGTAGATGTGCTAAGCGCTGAAATAATTGTCCCCCATCCTGATGAAAATCTAATGCAGTGCGCATAGTGCATACATGCTTGGCATGAATGTGGGGGTTTCAAAATATGCTCACCCTGCATTGCTTAGACACCAATTGGGCCTATTTAACTCAGGTAATAAACTAATGGCATTTATGCAAGGCTCAGCTAGCAGGTTAACTAGCCAAAAAACTTTAAGAACGTCTACTGAAAACATTCTCCTGATTATACGCAAGCTAAACCTGTATAATATATAAATAGGGTGGTTCAAGCAACAGTTCACTCAAACGTAGTCACTATTCTGACTGAGTTAATAGCTAAACAACACTTCTGTAAGAGTGTTTTAACCAAACGGAAAAAGTGTTTCAAGATTAGACAGTATTTCGGGTAGGCCCACTTTGACTTGATCTTCACGTACAGTACTGGTATTACTGGAAATTGCGTTCACAAGGGAACTTCCATTGCGGAAACACTGAATCAAGATAGGCAAAGAGGACCATGGAGAACACTGTCCTACTCTCTTTGACCACACACACACACACACACACACAGTAATTACACACACATTCAAAAGCCTGGTGGTGGGAGCATCGGGCCTCTAAAAACACCTCCGGAATCCACAACAGTTTACGGACTGTGCGTGTGCCGTTATTATGCTTCTATTTTTAACTTCTAACTGTCGCTGCTTTTGTCTCCCACAACAATAGAAACAATAAAAACGCATAGAAAACGTCACAGGCACCACGTTCCAGCAAAGACAATTATTTTCATTCCACGTACATCTCCAAAATAAGATCAATGCTTTCAAAGACACGTGTAAAGAAAATCCACGGAGGACCGTTAAAGATTGTAGGCAACAAAATGATGACTCACTGGCTTTAATCTATATTGCAGGATGAATTCTAGTTTCTCATTTAATATTACAATGCATTTCAACTATGTATAAATGGCATTTACCTTCCTTACCTTGAGTTTCTTAATTTGTTTGGTTGTACACATGGGTATTAGTGGCTTTGCACTGCATGACGCCAGTTCAAGCTACAATCTACCTACACATTTTCCAGTAGTTAAGAATGAATTATAACAACAAAAAACAAGCTTACATTCACCAGACGCACATGCATCAAGGGAAATCCTCTTACAGGAAAAACAAAACTAAGAACATGGATGTGAACAAGTTCCAAGCGACTGAGTCAGAACGATGGTTCTTTTTTTATGGACCTAAGTGTGAATTTCCTTCATAATCGGAGCATGTTGATAAGTTGACCTGTAAGGGTCAGACTCAGGTTTGAGTTGGAGGGAGGAGAGAGGAGGGGAATGGACCCATGCAGGCTCAAGCCGACTATTTAAATGGAGGAAACCTGCAAAGAGGCATGTGTCATCTCTTTGTCATTCAGTGTTACAGGAGCCACAAGTCCAAAAACACAGGTAAGATTATTATATTTTACAGTGTATATAAAACAGTGCATGTAATACTTTATTTCTGGCAGTACTTTATAAAAATGTGCTATTTAACTGCACAAATGCAAAAGGAAAGCTTTAATATAACTCTGGCAGATCTTCTTTGTTATGGTGTCTTTGTGATTCATCGGTGTTTCTGCACCTACAAGCAATTTTAAATCCAAGGAGTAAAATTCTGGATTTATTTAAAATTTGTAATATGATGCTTGATAAATGTATACACAATGTTATCAAACATCTTGACATAAAAATAATTACTAAATAATGTGATTTAATAACATTTATGAAGTATTTTATGGGTCTGAACACTTCTTTTGTTCATGCTCCACAACTGTGTCTCAATGTTCAGATACAGAAAGTGAGTTAAGTCAGTTATAAAAGGACACTAAACTAAAAGAAAGTGTTTCATTTAAATATATCTTCATAATTAATATTACACCCATTGTGTAATTGGTATTAGGTGACCCTCAAGATCAAGAAACACAAGCCATTATTTCTTCTGGAGTATTTATTTATTGATTATAATGTAATTGTGTATTTTGAACAACTTTCTAAATGTAATCTGAATTACTGTTGAATTCAGACCTTGCTAACTGCCATTTATCTGCAGAATTAACCAAAATGTCATTTCGGCAACATTTTAGATGTTGCGGTTAAGAGAGTTTCAAGGCAAACAAAGGATAAGATCAGTATTTTTCAGCCTGGGCCCTAATTTTCTCTGTTTTTGTTGCATTTAAATGGCTAATGGCAACAACAATTTTGTAAACTGGTACAGTATTGATCCAGAACGTTGCAGCCATCAGCTGTTTGTCATTAAAAGCGACATATATTAAATTTTGTGTGTATAAAAATTGACATCTAAGGTCACTGTCTAAAATTTCCATTGCGTTGAAAAAACATGAAATCCCCTATTTTTTGTGATTTTTTTATGACTGTATTTACAAAGATGCACAAAGCTTGATGAAAATATGTTTAAATGTCTTTTAAAGAAATTAAAAAAAAGAACATGTATAAAATGATGCAGAAATGTAATATTGCAGAGAGAACATTTTATGTAAGAACAAGTGAAAACCATAAAAAACACACACACACATGCTCCAGATTAAAACTTTAACGACTACACTCTAAAAAGTATTTCAGGGGACCTGTTACCACCACATAATTAAATGCATGGCTGCAAGATAGGATTTCTAATTTATTGATGTAGATATACCTTTTTAGTAGCAAAGCTTATTTTGATGGGATGTGTTAACATAATGCTGGTTATTAAATCAGCTTGATATTGTGCAGAATTTAAACTCAAATTTCTGCATTAATTGGTTTAAGACTAATTTCTTATTGTAGTAACTTCATGAAATTTGCTTGAGAACTTATTTTTTCCCACCTTGAGTTCAGGATTTCAAGCCACCGCTCTCTAAACATGCTTCAGACAGATAAGATGGCATGTAAAAAATATATATAATTGGAGCAACTTTTTTTTAAAAATAGCTGTCAACTTAAAAAACTTGTGTTCGCAGTTATGGTAATTAAGTAGATAACACTTTGAAATCTTTTTAATAAATAATCAACTCTAGGATGTGTAATTATGCTACAAATAAATTAAGTTGTAATTAAGAAATCCCTTTATTGTAAAAGAAAACCTAATTCCTCTAACTCAATGTCATAATTGTCATAATTCATAATTCAAAAAGATTGCTGCAAATTGTAGCTTTTTTAATAGTGTATATGCAATTTTAGTACCTGTTTATATGCATTACTCTCTGATGGTTAAAAATACACAGAGGTTGATTTTTTTATTTTATTTTGGAGAGTCAAAAATGCCCGTGGTTGCAGAAACATCATTTAATCTATTTTCAATTTCTTTTAGGATGCACATCCTTCTGGTCTTCCTCTATGTCTCTCTCGTGGTGGCTCCTGGCTGCTCAAGTCTTCCCACAAAGGGGGAGCCCATCAGAAATACCATAAACAGTATAATAAACATAGCTCAGACAACTCTGGTCCACATTAAGAAACTCAGGACAAAGGTATGCACAGCGCTTAATGGACACATAGTTTACCGGTTTTTCACAGCCACAATCTAATCAGACAAGTATAATGTGTATCTCAGAGCACGCAGTATAAAGAAGTATGAAAGGTCTTTATTCCAGACTAAACTGATATATAGCTCACATTCTTTTTCTTTTCGTTAGTTGCAGGTGGCTCCGCAGATAGAGCACACCGCTCCGTCCATTGAGGGACTAACAAGCATCATCCATGAACTTGAACTTTTAGACAGTGAGCTGCAGAACCCGTTGACGGAGCTCCTCAGTCAGATCCAGGCTGATGTTTCCAGCTTGTTGGGACGGGTGCGCTCCCTCGCCCTGACACAGGGATGTACCATCCAGGACAGACCCGAGATAGAGATCAGCAACAGCGCGTTCCCCGACAGTCACCTTCACCTGACTCTGACGAAGGTGCAGCTCTACCTGGACAAGTTTCTGCTCAACAAGGACAAACTGAGAATCTGCTGAGAATCTGCACCTATAATCACACACGTGCCATAATCTTGCCTAATTCAAATATACAGGCTTATTTGCACACATAGCTGAGTGTAGTCGACGTAATTTTGTCTTTTGCATATGCTACTTTTTATGTTTTTGTTACTGGACGTCTGTCACACAGTGATGTGATGCATAATATATTCAGATTCTCAATACTCCAGCAATAATGCTCCTCTGGTTACAAAAACTTTTGCATGTAATGCAAGTAGCCTTTTAGATGCAGTTTTATTTTTTTATATTTGTACAAAGATTTTGTACAAGTTTGAAAAATATTTGCACTGTAGATTTATACGATTATTTATGTTGAGTTGTATTTAAAACATATATTGAGTTGAAAAGAAAAACTTTATAAATATAGCGACATATGTTTCCTCCAGTGTGGTTTAAAATTTGAAGTGTTTTGTATGTTGATGTGGGTATTCTATGTGAAAGAGTTTTTAAGGAAAAGTGTCCGATGAATGTGGAATGTTGAGTGCACTGTTTTGTGTAGAAATATTAAGTTTATGTTCAATAGGATGAGACTTTATAGCTAAAATTGTATATATTATATTAAAATTTTCAATAAAGATTTAAGCAAATGTTTTTTGCCTGTATCATTTGTCAAATGTGTTATGAGAACATATAAAACCATTAAGTGAAGGCTTGTTTTTAAAATGTTGTCATTATTGCATGTTCAAGCGTGCTAAAAATCTTTTTTTTTTTTTGGTTCAATTTATAATACATTTTTTAATAAATAATATTCCACACGCTTTCTAAATTTAAAAATATGAATATGAAATTCTGACTAAACTTCATTGCAGTCTTTGGGTTTACGCAAGTAAAATAATAAATACAGACAGACACTATATTGGTACAATGTGTATGTTACAGAAAGAAATACCTGCTAAACACCAGATTTAATCAATAAAATATTAGGTTTTTGTGGCTATCAAGGCAGTGCAACACATATTAATAATAAATAATAATAATAAGTGTTTGTTGATGTGACATGAAGTAGTACTATAAGAAAGACAGTCACTTAAAATCAGAAAACAAGAGTATTTGTGGTTCTCCAGTTTATGTCCTCCAGAAAGGATATTACTGTATTATTATGTCTTACAGTGCATTCTTAGAATTATTATTATTGTCTACCCGTTTTTATTATATTCATTTTAATATGTAAAAATGCTCGAGTATGTAATATTAGTGCTTTTTCCAATTATTTCCTTAGTGAGCAAAGGATTTAAATTATATTTTTTATTATATAAAATAGGATTTATGATTACAAAAAACAAAACAGAATAAATAAATCATAACAATGGGGAGAGATAATTCTAAGGTACGGTTGAACTCTGACTCAGATAAAAAACCCATTCATCCTAACATCATCGCGTAGGCGGCCTTGTGACTCACACACAGCCGTAAAGCATCACAGTCCACTGAACACCTCGTCCCTACGACAGTCACAGAGGTGAGTACGGTGGAAAGCAGTGAGTCGCTCAAAGTTGAATTTTGTGCCTTAAGAAGAATTGTAATTGAAATGATTTTTGTGATATAATTATGCTGAGATTTAGTGGTATATTCATAACATCGCATTCATTAATTCACATTAAAATGCAGGGGGAAATAATCCATTAAAAGATGGATTTAGACAGAAGCATCAGTCAGCAGTCACGGCTCTACTTCACACACACACGGGGGATGTGAAACTAGAAGGCATCAGTAATATGCACGAAGCAGACAAAGTATACATGCACACGCAGTATCCATAAAAATATGCACATATCCATGACCAAAAAGCAAATTGAATTATTTTTTTGTTTTGTTTTCTTCCCAGGCACCCAGTGTTTGACTCGTGATTTTGGGCCATATAAATTAAACTGACTTGAAATTAACAGGGTAAATTTTGTGGCATATAAAAAAAAAAACAATTACAGAACTTCAAAGGAAACTACGATTGTAATTTTATTTACACACAAAGACACTCAAAAGTTTAATTTACTTTATGATATAAAACCAGAACTCATTCTGATTAGAGAAGGGAAAAAGAAACAATTAACAGGTAAAATATAAAGTATTTAAAGATTGTTCACTCTATTAGTTATAGAACTATAGGGAAAAAATATATAATGGAAGAAGTGCTTATAGCTCACATAGACCATTCACACTATTTAGAATCTAGGTTAACATATGTAACTCCAACTGATGAGAAGAATACATTCCCCCATAGGATACTAGAGATAGAGAAACATAAGCTTCTATAATTTGCAGAGTGTGGCTCACGTATCATTTCCGGTGGTTTTGAACAAAAGTGAACAAAACTCAGGAAATCTGCTATTTGTAAACAATTCTCGCAAGTATTTTTCAGAGCACCGAGAATACATTTAAAAATACTGTCGCAGCATGTGCCACGCAGACACGGAAAGATGTGATGAAATAGTTTATAACCATAAAAAATGCCAATGTCTAAAAATGTTAAAGCGTTTGCTGTGGTGGGGAATAAATGAGAGAGAACTAAGCGTGCATGTTCACTGTAGTGGATATGTGAAGTATGTACAGATAACCAGGCAGAACTTATAGAGGCATGTGAGAAGGACCGTCTGATGAGGGAATATATTACTTGCGTGTCTGCAAGTGTGCGCACATTTAGAACATGTGTATACCAGGCTTATACTAGGCCGAGATCAAAGGAATGCCCCCATTCCAAAGCGCAGTATTCATGTTAAATGATGTTTTGACCTATCAGTACTCGGCCCTGCCACATTTAAATACTACTCTCACCCAGAGAATCAAAAAGAGTGTTTCACTCCCACTGCATGCATAAAATAAAATGTAGATTCTGATTATTTTATATTATAATAAAAAAATCATAAATTGAAACACTACTGAAGATATTGTAATAAGATCACAGGCCTATAAATGGGAACAGTGTATATAAATAAGTAACAAGGTTAAAAGTCTAATAAAAAAAAATGCAGGTTAAAATAACGTCCTTTATTTATTTTTTAAACTGTCCCCAAAGAAAGGAACATTCATATCTGAACATAAATGTGAGTGTTATTGTGATGGCAAGTCTGCTGGGTCATCAGATGGGCACAAATCTACTGAGAGCCTGTAGAGGGGTCAAAAGTGTGCAACATCACCAGATGACAGCATGCTGCTGACTGACAGCTGCTCCACCCAACCACTCATCCTCAGTTGCTATGCTAAAAGCTAACTACCATGAACCAAACCACCGCCATGTTAAGCTAACTAGCATGCCTCAGCAGTTAAGCTAAGCAGCAGGCTGCCTGGGCCACCACATACACCAACTCACACCAGATTCTCCTCAGCTCCTTCACCTTTCCAGCTATCAGAGCATACATCTGTGTCACACCATCACCCAGCACCAAGCTAGCTAACAGCAACTAGCATCATGTTACGGCCACCTGCAATGTTGCAATTTAGCATGCTGCTCAATCTACCAAACAACCTTAACCGAGGTACTTAGTCCTGGCAACACATCGCACGTTTCTGACCACAACAGAAGCGATTAATTAGTTAGCTCGAAGCAGATTATACGACTCTGTATCGGCGTCTCATATCGCGGTCGTGTCTAGAAGGGAACCCTAGATTTGCCAAACTCTCGCGAGATTTTTTCGCTTTGTTCCGTAATTGTCCACCTTCTACGAACTGTTTGTGTTGCGTAACGTGAAAACGCTATAGTTAAGATCGTATAGGGTTTAGGGAGAAAATATACCTTGTTAGGGCTAGAGAAAGATCATTGTTTGGGTTAAAATGATCACTCTCGCGAGATCTTGCGCGAAACACATGAACATCCCAAACAGGACGTTGATACGTCACACGCGTGTTAGAGAGGCGACGGGTTTTGAATGTGGGATATTTTTTAGCAAACCTAAAGTTTTAATTATAAGGACGGGGCGGTAAAATCTGTTTATAAGTGTTCCATAATTATAGCGTTAATTAAAGCTTTTTAGAACGAAATAACACAATGAGATTTGAATCCATCCATAAAAATACAACCGTTTGACCAGCAGATGGCGACATTTAGTCTGTTCCAAATGCTCCGAGACAGTTCAAACAAAAACTGCTTCAGAAAAATCAGAAATCCCTGTTTTCCTCATCGATACGTAACATTAAGATCATGGATTAAACACTTACCTAATTTTCCCCCAGGCACACACTGACACCATAGACTGGAAGTGGCAGCCATGTGTTTCACTGCCTGCTTTAAGGCCGTTTTATAACCAGTTGCTGTTGTTCTTAACTTTTAAAAAAAAAAATATTCCTACGGGTTTTTTCCTCTCATAGGCCATTTCAATTGCACTTCCCCATCGTAGTCGTAACTCCACAAACACACGGCTCCACACCACAACACCAGCTCAGTCTCATTTTCCCATCACCTCCCTGCCTTTAGCTGCCCTGCATCATGCCCGTTCAAACTTGCGTGCTGCCTCACCTGTCCATCCTTACAAATAAACAAAATCCCACTGTGCTGTATGTGAATCTGATGTGTTCAATTCACGCACCCTTAGGCTTTTCTGATTAAATAAACAGAACAAAGACAAAGAAGAACAGTTTTACTTTACAATAATGTGCAGAGACCTGATTCCTGGTACAAAGTGCAACGCTTCCTGTGCAAAACCAAGGAAAATAAATAACTTTTTCAGTTTGGCTTGTGCAAAACAAGCATCACATAACATAACCTCCATAACAATTTAAATATTGCATACCATTTGAAATGTAACCTTAACAACAAAGTTAAATAACTGAGAATGCTTAAAACGCGAGAATAAAAATGCATGTCTTAAAATTACACTGATAATAATGCCAAAGCTGCAAGACAAATTAATCAAAGTGCGCTCTCCTTGACATTGCAAAGGATCTTACAGTATTCAATTCAGTCAAACTAGACCTTTACTCCTGCAGCAGTTCATATTTTTGCTTTCAGAGGGGACATGTGCATTGAATTCAAGAATTTCTCCAGGGTGGAGAGGTAGTCCTCTGGGTGGCATCGCATGTGGGCTGCGTGTTTTGACTCCCTCCACTTCCTGTTCTCCACAGTCACGCCCCTCTTCCTCCAGTGGTCAATGCACTTTTCCAAGGCAACATGGTCGCACAGGGCGTCGTTTTCACTGTAGAAGAAGAGGGCCGGTGCAGTAATCGGGCAGTTGTTGAAAACCTGGATGCCTCTGTCGTAGAAGTCTGCTGTGTGGGTTTTGAAGAGCCAGAAGTAAAGCATGGCGATGTTTTTGATAACGTTCTCGAAACGTGGGACCAAAGTCTTACCAAGACCTGAAAAATAACAAGAGAGAAAGGGGTAATATTTTATAATAAGAGCACAATATACACACTAGAATACTGCATAGGACTGGGTATCCAACTTAAATACTTTTGAGTTTTGGCTTTTCCCCTACTCCCAACACCTGAAATTTAACATTTATGAATTTTGTCACTCCTTTTACTATTTTTTATCTTATGTCTCTTTATCTTATGTCTCTTACACTTAAGGTTTGGTTCTTTTTTATCTTTTGGCATATATATTTGTTTATGTTTTGGCAAATTAGCAACATTAAAACTTTGCCGAATTATCTTTTGCAAGGCCCTGTTTGCAAGGTACCCACAGATATACAGATAGCTATCACCAGGTCACTCTGATACTTAAGAAAACTTAGAATTGTTATTATTCTCAAGCAACCTCTGCAGTTATAAGGAGCACCTTTTTTCTATGATTTATGGATGTTTATTTTTGATGGATAATGATATTCTAGGTTAAAGCAAGTCAAGCTGAACATGACTTATTTATTTTTAAGGGTTAAGGGTTTTTACTAGGGTTTTTAAGTACCTTAAATGCCTCCTTCTGAACTTGCAGATCCTGTCTTAACTGATTGGTAACCATGGTAATTAGGGTTAGGATATGATTTATGAAAAACAAAAGCATTATAGATGAACAGTTCCTAAATCAATGTTCCTATCCTAACTTAAGTTAGCATTTGCTTCTATAATAACAAATTGGGAAAAATCTTATCTTAAATTCTTCCTATCTTAACTTAAGACTTAAGATAAGAGGATTCTGTAAATAATGCCCCAGGCTGCAAAGCTGAAAACTGAACAGGAAGGACAGAGAGGGACTCACATGCATGGTCACATGCAGTAATATGCACACACGGCTGGCCCGGATCAACAGAGAAGCTCAGATTACAACTCTCGCAGGCAGTGTGACTTCAATGTCTGCTCAAGACAGCATTATTCCACTATATCTTTACACGGACAACAGTTGTTTGCTGACATCTAGTGAGGCTGAATAGTATATGCTATATTTCACAATTAAGTTAAAGGTTTATATAAAACTCCAATTCCAAAAAAAGTTGGGACGTTATGTAAAATGTACATATAAACAGAATGCAATGATTTGCAAATTATTTCCAACTAGTATTCAATTGAATACAGCACAAAGACAAGATATTTTATGTTCAAACTGAACTAAACTTAATTGTATTTTGCAAATATACACTCATTCTGAATGATATGCCTGCAATATATTCAATAAAGCTGAGACAGGGGCAACAAAAGACTAAGAAAGTTGTGTTTGGAAAATATTCAAAAGGTTGACAGGTTAATTGGAACAAGTGTGAGTATCATGATTGGATATTAAAGGAGTATCCTCGAAAGGCTCAGTCGTTCTCGACCATAGATAGGGCGGAGTACATCACTTTGTGGAAAAACTGCATGAGCAAATAGTCCAACAGTTTAAGAACATTTCTCAACACAAAACTGCAGGAATTTAGTGATTTCATCATCTACAATTCATAATATTATTAAAAGATTGAGAGAATCAAGAGAAATCTCTGCATGTAGGGGCCAGGGGCCAAAATCAACATTAAATGCCTGTGACCTTTGACCCCCTCAGGCAGCACTGCATTAAAAACCCTCCAGATTCTTACCAGTGCTAATTTCAAAATCCAGCATCTGTGTTGGTGTGGGGGGCCCCATTGATGCTGAATGGTACATACAGGTTTTGCAGAGACGTCTCTGCATATTTCAGCAAGACGAGGCCAAGACACATTCTGGACATGTTACAACAATGTGACTTCATAGTGAAAGCCGTCCGTTTTATTCAGTTTTACAGAACATCCCAACTTTTTGGCAGTTGGGGTTGTAAATGTGAACTGATGAACTGTTTGCAGTCCTAAGGGAGGTTAGAAACAAGCTGCCACAAACAATTCCTGGTCTCCTGACAAACTGGAGCAGTGGGCCAGCGGGCTAATGACTTATTTAAAGATGTGACACGCATATCCAGCACAAAGGTAACCTGAGCTGGATCACTCTCACTCACCTATCGCCATGTGCTCCAGAGTGCCAACCACCAGGCTGTCATAGATGTGTCCTATCACCCTTGGTGCCAGGCCTGCATGTTTTGTCTGTCTCTTAGCAATGAGGGTGAGTATCTGGGTGAAAGTGTAGCCACCGATGGAGGTGGCGTGGACCAGCACCGGCCTCCCAGAGAACTGAGGCTCCTCCAGAACCTTCAGAATCTCCAGCCCGTACTCCAGCCCAAGTCGAGGCCACAGGAAATGCATTACATTGCTCTGGACCACAAGGACATCCATGCCACGGTCCAGATAAAGGTCCCTGTACTTGGCCACCGCCTCTAGCCGGGCACCGAGCCAGGAGAAGAAAAGAAGAAGTGGGCGGGATGTGGAGGCCGAATCTGAGTGGTTTTGGGTGGAGGCAGGTGTGCGTGAAGGTGAATCTGACAGCAAGGGGAGGAGGAAGAGGTGCTGAGGTGCAATATTTGAGATTCTTTGGCAGGACATAATGTGCTGACCTGTGCTCCTGAGAACGGAGCGTAATAATACATTACACCACTCCTGATCCTCCTGACCATGAACCTGCCTCCACTGACTTCCTCAGACACGGGTGAAGTCCTGAAGAGCCTGGAACAACAAACAAAGCCAAAGTCAGTTTAGGAGTCATTTACACGCTCGGTCACACTGGTAGAGAACTGAGAGGGTTCATACGCAAGCTAGAATCAGGAAAAAAAAGGGAAGGTCATTTATTCTACTGAAGATTTCATATCCCTCTGACACCCAGAAGTTATTTTCACTTAATCAGAAAACAAAAACAAACTAACTAAGGTTGTTAAAAGTATTTAAGTATAGATACTTTTTAAATCCCACATGTTTAAACCGATACAATATGTGTTAATTATAGTATTGCACGTACTGAAGTATGCATGTGAATGATTAATCATTAATCGCCATTAAGTCTTTAATCCTTCAACCCTAACCCTAACTTAAAATGAAAAAAAAAAAGAGAGAAAACACAAGAAGATCGTCAACAGTTTTGCAAATTGTAATGATCCTTCAAAAATGGATAACAGTGGTGACAAAGATATACAATGAAGGGAGGATATTTTACAGTCTTCATCCAACTGAGAAATTCTGTCTAGTGCTGCTCCTGTTGTTCTTGGTGTTAATAAAGTTTATAAAACTTAATTATTGGCTCTAGTTTTTGAGAGTCCTCTGTTGGTTATATTTTATTATTTGTTTTGAACAGTACCCAGCAGTGTTTGTCCTCTCTAGTTTGTCCTCACCAATTTCTGTTTGTAAAAAGATTCCAAACTCTGTTAAGCTGAATAACTTTATTCATCATTTACAAGTGGTTTATGTTACTTCCGTTTCCCATTACGAGCCAGTCATAACATAAACTGGGGCTCGTCCACAATTATTTGTTAAAAGGTTCCTATAACCAGGTAATACTGGGTCCAGAGAAGGAGCTCGGCTGAACAAAACAGGATATTTGAGGACGTCACCTTGGACTTTGGGAAACTGTAATCAACATTTTTCGACATTTTCTGACATTCTGTGGACCAAACAACTAATTGATTATTCAGCTAGTCAGCTCTAAACAATAGGTCTAATTACATTATTCAATGACAGGGGAAGACAGCCCACAAACATAATTATTATTATTTGTCCATTTTCCTTTTGCTTCTATTTTTTATTACTTAATATTTCATCTTAGTTTATTGTGTCTTAAATAATCTCTATGTAAAAAATATTGTACTCTTTTGAGTGTTATTGTACATTCAACTCTCTTTTCAATCTGTACTATTTCAGCTGCTTTAACATGCGAATTTCCCCCATGTGGGCAATAAAGTTTATCTTATCTTATCTTATTCTTATCTTATTTGTTCTATAGAGTAAGAATGAAATGAGGCGCATGATTTTGGCTGTCATGTCAGCCATGCTCTCTGTGAGAAATGTTACAAAGAAAATTGAGGAAATAGAAAAGTGGTTGGCGCATCCATCCCATAAATCCGTGGTACATTCATGGTTTGCCATCTGCTCTGAAAAAAAAATAAAGGATTAAGCTCTGTACTAATAAAACGCATCACTTTGCATCCATTCACCCACCGGACTGAAGCGATTTTGGACGCCTTCTCCCTCATTCAACGTGGACTTTTACAGTGCGGATGTAGCACAGCATCATCAGCCCACCTTTTTTTTTTTTTTTTTTTTTTTATGTTCATGCAAGTTCCGCAAGACAGGTCACGCAAACACAAGCAATAATGTCACAGTCAATATAAAACTGTTACCCGAAAAGCGGCAGATTTCCCATGTTTCAACACGCTGAAATGTGCGGGGGGCACCCTGCTGCTCCTCCTGCTGACTGGACGATCACTTCGGTCGGATCTGCCACGGCACCGGCTGTACTGCGGCGGCTGCGCTGCGGCTCGTCTCCATGGAATATTAGAATGCAAAGATGGCGCCCGTTCGTCCAATGAGAGTTGCTCGCCTGGCACATAAGGTGCTCTAGCTTCCGGGTTTACCTCCTGGTTATACGGCCCAGTGAATATGAGCAGTATGGCTTTTTTTCGGCTCTATTAGAGTATAAAAACTCCAAACTCCTTGGCAGTTCGGGGTGTCCAGTCGACAGTTTCATTGTCGTTTCTTTTATAATGGAGGAAAATGCTTTTTGGTCAAGTGAGGAATTTTCGCTGCAGTACCGCGAGTGGCCACTGGTCAAAAAAAAAAAAAAAAATGTCGGCAAGGCTCAGAGGCAATGCCCCGTCTAGTTTTATTATGAGTCTACTCTCTTCCACCACCGGCTACTTATTCTTCTTCATGGTTTCTGGCGGTTGGCAAACAACGAGATCGTACCTTAGCGCCACCAACTGGTATGGACGGGACACTAACAAACACCGAAAGTAACAAACAAACAAACAATAAATAACAGATATAATTAAAATAAATAATAAACACAATAAAATAATAAAGAAAACAGAACGATCTTACCTCCAATCCTTTTTTTTCTCTTTAGATACTAATGAAACAAAAATAGAACGTAACTTTGAAAATAAAACATTGGGCCTCATTAACCAACCCTTGTTAAGAGAAAATTTTCTTCTTAAAAACCACTTAGGCAGTTTTCACAAAGATTTTGGGATTCACCAATGTTTTATGTGGGATTTGTTCTTAGGTTAGAAGAGAATCTATAAACACTCTCCTTGTGGTCTTAAAATTACTACTTAATTTTATTTTACATTTTGATTATTTTGATATATCTTACAATTAATCTCAAAAAAGAAACACGTCACTTACAAAAAAATCATGAAGATTTCAGTGTATTAATCCATCCATATAAGTACAATAGTTTGACCAGCAGATGGCGTCATAAAACTTTTTTTGCAAAACTTTGACTGAAATTTGGGTTTTGAAAATTGTTAAAATTTAGCATTTAGCTCTTAGTCAAATTTTTTTCCATTTTTTTTATTTAATAAAAATATCAAAATCTGACTGTTAAGTAGCTACTAAAGAATGTATGTTACACATTTTCCAAATGATTTATATGTATATGTACATACACAAAGTAATGCACAAAGTAGTTAAACAGAATTAGAATGAATTAATTAGGAATTAATTTGATTTTATATACTGCTGGGTGCTGCTGGCATAGGCTAATAATAGATCAGAATTTATTAGTTGAATTATATTTTGTACTTGCCTCATGATCTAAATCTACAAAGTAAGTAAAATTATATAAATGTAAGGGAGACAGAAGTAGCATAAAATATTTTAAATAATTTGTCTAGTCCTATCAATCTGACTGAGATATGTGACATTGTTTGGTCTGTTCTGCTTCTCCCTGTACATCTCATTCCTCAGACTTTTTTTTTTAATCCTATAAAACCATCTCCCTGACATGTCCTCTCTCTCCTCCCACAGCTTGTGTCAAATTTCCTCCGATCTAAGCTTAATTATACTCTTTATTACCATTTTACTAAAGTCAGCTGTTCTATCAGTGTGGTTCATTTTTGGTGGCTTCTTTTTATCTGCTAATATCACTCCCTGAGTCTCTCTATTTTGATCCAGAACTTTTTTCTCACTGTTGTTTGCAAAGTGCTCTCAATATAGAGAGTTTTAGTTCTCCGTTCTGCAATGTTCACTCAGGTCAAATTAACAACACAGGTGGAAAGCTGCTTGTAAAATGCATTAAGGCTAATAATGACAAGAAAAAGAATTTAAAAAGCAGATCATTTGACATTTTATTTCTGATTGAATCATCTCATTCATTCATTACACTGCACATCAAACTATAAATACACTAACAGATCCCTGGCTCTATTAGTGTATTTATAGTCCACAGGACCTCGTGGCCAGAACAAGCCAAGACTGTCACAGTACAGCAATAAAAATCCTTACTGACCCTCCACTTCATCTAAATAGGGAAACATCAGAAGGTCACGAAGTGTGTTTGCTCTGACCTACTACTCACATAACTGCAAAACGTTTCAGTGCCACAAGATGGAGACAGAGACTAACACCGGCAGGTGGTGTGCAGAAAGAAGTGACTACTTCAGAATATGGAGCATTAATGAATGTCTCCATTACTGCTTTTGTAATTAATACTGATTACCTATGAAAAGTGGTAGATGTGTCATTTCTACGACTCCTGATGTGACTTATTAGTTTGAATCCTCCCCTGGAAATGTGCATATTTTCCGATAAAGTCATAAAAAGATACATTACAGCACTTCTTTTGTCATTCTAAGTCCCCTTTTTTTATAAACTACCCACTTTTCCTCAAATTATGCAGATTTATCTGTGACCCTGCAAAACTTTTTGCAGAAAGTAAAATGACTCCCTATACAGCTATATTATTATATATTAAATTGTTTATTAAATTGTCTTGCAAACTTACCATGTGGATAAACGACTGTCCAGCTTAATGGAAGTACAAGGTCTTGGTTGGCGTGGCCAAATGGCTTGGTCATTTGACCACACCAACCATGTCTGGCAGACAGTAAGTCACTGGACTAACTCCAGAGTATGTATTTTCAGAGCAGTGGGCTTTTGTTTTCAGGATAATAGGCTGAACTCTTCATCAGCTAACAGAGTTATAAACAGCTGATCAACTGACTGTGGAGGACTCGTCCTCACTTGTCAGTTGACCATGTTGTCCTCGTCCTGCAGGAGGCAGCAGGGGGAGCCAACTCGCTTCAACCAAAGGTCGTACAGTAATTGGATTTCAACCTATTTTATAGACTATCCATGTCACCAACTCGCCATTTGGACTACAGTACGTATTTTTCATGCACAAGTCCCACATATTGCTCCTTTAAAAGTGAAAATGAATACAAACCCAGGAATGGAATTTGAACCAAAACTGTAGAACAAGTTTTCTTCCTGGGCTGAAAAAAATCCTTCCTGTTCCTCCCTGCAGTGGAATAATAAAGAGGAATCAGTTACTAAATAATCAGACATGTACAATGTATAGACGGGTTTCTTGTTTACAGACATTACAGGGTGCACATGCGTTCAGGGGGCAAAACAACTTTGATAGCTGGTCAAAAGATTATAGTCAACAGATGTAATCAATGTACATTTAGCATGGTTTATAAAATGATAAAATGCCATTTCAGAGTTGGATCTGTTCGTTTGTCTTTCATATCATATTAATATATTATATGAAAACTTTATGGGTTTCTGACTGGTCCTGTTCATTTTGGTCAACTTATCAGGTTTTGCTGGTTATTGATCCTGTTCATTTGACAGCTACTGTGAACATCCTGTACAAAGCGTGCGACACGTGTGACAGGCAGCTCAGTGGTCTGGGACACTGATGAATGCTGCAGCCATTGTGAGCCAGGCTGAGCCGTCAGGTAGCAGAATTTTCAGTTCAGCAGATAAATAATATTAGGGATGCACAAAATGTTTTTTTGTTTTTTTAGCCAATACCAATAACTGTTAATTACCTGCTTCTCATGGCCAGTATTCATAAGATAACCAATTATTTCACATTTTTGCATTTTAAAAATAAGATCATATAACTAGAGACACACAATAAATATCAGTACTGATAAATTATTGACTGATATAGATATTAGCTTATCAGTCTATATAGGTATCGCTAAATATTAGCTGATAAATATTGGCTCTAATAATGTCTGATTTGACAGATGGTGTCAAAGGATTTCATTTGAATTCTTCAGCTAAATGCTCTATAAAAGTAAAAGCATGTTTGGCAACTCCTCTGTCAGGACCCCCTTGAAACCAAGATGGTTCATATCAACGGGTTTATCCTCAAAAATAAACTTGCAACAACAGTCCAAAACTCACTCTTCTTTTTGCTCTGTTTTTGTCTGCACCAAATCCTAAAGGAAATACTTGTTCACTAGCTTGTTGCTATCTTTGTCAAAACAATGAGCTGAGGGGTGATAAAACGCTCTGTTCAGGGGACTATAAAAATACTATAAAAATATTTATGAGTTGAGCTTTAATTTCAGTGTTTTGGCAAACAGTTTATCTTGTGTGCAAACTTGTGTGTGTGCGTGCAACAGAAAAAGCCTGAGACTTTCTTTGCCTCGCTCAGCATGATCACTTTCAGGCTCAGTCAGGCAGAAAAATGTTTGAGTCCCACAAAAACATAACCCTCGGCCCCTCGGCCATGCGCCTGTGTTACCCTCAACACTCTCTACGCTCCATCCCTTATCCCCGTCTCACGTCAACGTCTTAAACAACCCCCCTCATCCCTGCTGATTTTCTATACATCGCCCTCATCAAAACTCTCCCACCCAGGAAAAGAAAGCCTCCATCACTAAAGCTCCAAGACCCTCTCAGCACCTCAGACCACCCCCCTATTTCTGCCGCACAAACTCCCGGCCTTTTCCTCTTTGCATTGTTTCAACCGTGGCCCCTATTGTTTGAGCAAAAAGAGAAAGTTGGGAGGGAGGGGAGGCAGAGAAGAAAAAGAGGGGAGGAGGGGAGAGAGGGGAGAAATGTGCCCTCTCTGTTCTCCGGGCAGGAGGCGTCCACCCACATCAGGGTGTGGAAATTCCGTTTCAGCTTCCTGCGATTTCTCCCAGTCTTTCCTTTTCACTTCTCTCACTCATCTCTGTCATATTTTCTCCTTTTATCATGCAACTTCCTAACTTTTCACATTAAACATGTCTGAAGCATTAAAACACTGGAGAATTTACTGTTTTACCTGAGTTTATAGGGAGCATGTGACAATAACGCCATTTAAAATGCAGGTATTGGTGCTTTTTCTAACGTCACGCATCAACAGTGTTAGGAGGGAGATAATAACCAGAACCAAGTACAGGAAACATGCGGAAATTTGACGTTTTATGGTTACTCATGCTTGGAAGGTGAAGCAAATCATAATGAACCAAGAGCAAAACAGTCTGGAGCTGGGCTTTTATTCAGCAGCTGTTTTCAATGGTATTAAAGGGACAGTTCACCCCAGAATATATTTTTTTATAAAAACACATTTTCCTCTTATCTGTTGTGCTATTAATGCAGCTTGATAGTTTTAGTGTGAGTTGCAGAGTTGTGGAGATATCAGCTGTAGAGATGTCTGCCTTGTCTTGAATGTAGTGGCACTCAGCGTGTGGTGCTTAAAGCGCCAAAAAATACATTTGAAAACTCACAGCAATGTCTCTTTCCACAGACTAATCTAATCCACAGACCTGTATGAAAACATTAATGGTGTCGTCCTCGGGTGAGCTGTAATCTCTCATCTATGAGTAGATGCACGCTTCCTTCTGCGCCGTGATACAGTCGGCGAATAGTTTCATAGAGAGAAATTAGTACTTAAAACTGCTCACGACAAAGTCTGTGAATTATCTTGAGTAACAAGGTCATGATTTCTAGAAAGAGACATTTCTGTTGAGCAAAACACAATTATATTTGAGAGAAGGCAGACATCTCTGTGGCTGATATCTTCAAACTTTTTTAAAAGTATTTTTTCTGGCTTTTTTGCCATTATTATGAAATGATATCTGTCCCTTTAACATCTGAAATTCATGGTAAAGAGCACAACTCCATCATGTTAAGCTTAAATCTGAACAGGGGAATAAATCAGCATTACGTTTTCCTCAATCTGCTGTTGCATGTTGCAGATTAACATATTTTCTGGGAGTCAGGTCTGGCTCTTTGTTTGACTGGCTGCAAATTTCATCTGCCATTTGATGCTGAGCAGGTAATGTGCAGTGGGAGAGACTTTTTTTTCTATATCTCTCTGTAGTTTCTTACATTATCAACCTTCCATCCATCTCCTTCCATCTTTCACCCTTCTCCATGTGAGGCCGTGATTTGCATTCATAACATGCTTAGAGGCTGTGGTAGCTTATGTGTGTCACCTGTTGAGATTTCTTTAATCCCATCAATCTTCCTTATTGGTATGGAAACCACGTTAAAATCCCCAGTAGGTGCATGAAGCTGATGTATTAAACATACCGTCATTGATTACAGATGACAAGCTCACATCTCACAGGACCCCTCCCGCAACACCTGCACCAACATCCAGTTTGAACCCACCAGCTGTCATTGTGTGCTGTTAAACAATCTGCTATATTGTTAATTTAGGTTTGCACCATGGGCACACATGATGCTTACGTCTGATTGGGTGGCAGGTATCAGGTAAATTAGAAACAGGGCATGCGAGGTACAATCAACTGCAGGTAGCCATGGTAACAGAACTTCAGTTTGATGACATGGCTTTAAACTTTATTGTTTTGCTTCAGTCTCATCCTGAATCTTATCAGTGCAGTTTCCAGATGCAGCAGGCAGCTGTTTTCAGTGGAAAAAAGCTCTGATAAACGCCCTGTGCGCCATCTGTACAGTGACAGGACATCCCAGTTTGTCTGTGATTGTCCTCATTTCAACCTGATGTCCGAGGTCTAACAAATGTTTGTAACACTAAATGTCCCATTTTTAACATTCACCAACAAATATTTTCACCACAAATAAAAATAATTATATATTATACTTGTTTTCATGCTTACATAGACATTTATCATGTTCTGTCCCAACCATCATGACTTAACGCAATATAAAAACATTTGCAATGCACCATGTGTCTGAATTCAATGCTGATTAGTCAAGGCTTTTGCTAGCCTATGAGTCTTAGGCAGCTGCTTGCCGCTCTTTCTGACAGAGCCTGTCAGTATGCAACAGTTCGCTGTCATGCTGAAGATAATGTTCATAAGAGCTCCAGGAGGCTAACTCCTTCATGAAGTACCTGTAACGAAAATGCGCTACATTCATGGCCTGGTTGAATATGGTGCGCTTGTAGCTGCGCAAAGCACTGAAATAATTGTTACCCATCCTGATATAAACGCCCATGGGTGTGGGTTAACAACTGTGCAAAAACTTATGGCACACTTAGGGTCCCTGTTTGAGGCTGGAAAAAAATGGTCACACTATCTGCCCAGGCTAAATGACAGACAGTGACAAGCTAGTAGCAGAGTGAAAATTTAGCAGCTAAAGAACTTAAAGAGGGGTGAATATTTGAGTAACATTGCTTGTTGCTAACACGTTAGCAACACAATAAACCAGTAAACAGCCCTCGGGAGTAACAGATTACATGTGACAGAGTTGTGTAATTAGATACAAAAAAGGTAAATATTCCATTAGAGTTACAAAAAAAGATATAATCATATTGAAGATACGATAAAATGCATTTTTAATAGCCTACATTTAAATAAATGTACTACCATGTACAGTGTGCATACATTATAAACTTGAATGACGATCACAAACCCAAAATACAATAAAACTCACAGGCAACTAAATCTTTAGTGATAATCACTTTAAATATTATTATAGGACAGTTCTAGATTTAAAAAAATAATTATTATTTATGAACACAAATACAGCATAAAACTGTATGAAGCAGAACTATAATACAGTTTATTTACATAAAGAGTGGTTTTATCACAACTAATTTTTTCATTGAAAGTCTATATATGCCTGTAAATCACTGAAACTGACAAAGGAAATCTAATGAGTAAATGAGTAAATGAGATAACGTGTGAAAGACACAAAAACAGCACTTTCAAGCGATTTTTCCAGCTTGCCTCTATATGATATATAAATAAAGTTATTTTACTATAAATGAAACATGTTCACTGATTGACAGGCAGACTCAAGAGAGTTAAACTGAGCACCGAAAGTAGCAAATGCTTCATAGATCAGTACTGTAAGTATGGTGATAGTAAAGTTTTGATGGCATTTTGTTTATCCCGGAGGCTTTTCTCTGTATCTCTAAAGGTAAATACAGTTGATTTGTCCATCAAGGTCATCTCTGATCCTCATCTAACTGCCCTAATCAGCCACATCAAATCTGCAGGGAAGCTGTGTGAGAACACATTCATGAAAACACGCCAGAACACACTCACACACACACACACACACACACACAACAGCAGCATTTTACTCTTGCACACAAGGACGTTGTGTTACTTGTTAAGAGTTACCAAGAGTGTATCGGATTTATCCCCCAGTCAAATTGTCTTTATGGATTTTCTCGAAGGACGTATACACACTGTGACTGCTGCTGTCCCTATATATTGACACTTCGGTTAATGACACGGCTCAGTCTATTTTTACCTTCAGCCTGTAGTATAAGTAAAATGTGAAACATCATTAACAAATATTTATAAATGCACATGGAGACTTATACTAAGTTTTTTTGGGGAGATCTGGGGTCTTGACCTCAACTTTGCTGTCATTGTAAAAAACAAGGGCCCTGGGCAGGGTGTGTATAGATGGCAGAGACAATAAACTATAGATAGAGTCCATTGTTTTTTTTTTCAAGACAAAGAAACTTTCTTTGACCTACAATCTGCCATTGTCTGGCACTTTCTCTGAGCTGGAGCCAGTGGACTGTACAAGGAGAGGACATCATAAAGTCACACACACACACACACACACAGTGAACTCTTAGTATTCTCTGGGGGACTCCAATCTGTTTCACAGTGTCCTTAAGACGCCAACCAGACCTGAGAAAGCATGAAAAGTCCCTTTAACACACTGAAGTCCACTGCCATTAGTCACACTGGTAACACAGGAATATGTGTAAAAGTTCATGACACAGTTCACAGGTTAAATTAAGAAGTGGAAGAGCGTTTTCAGTATTACAGCAGGTTACTGGAGCTTCTGTCATGAGCTGGAGTAGAAGCTAAATAACCTCACCGCAGGGGAAAAAACACAGTGGCAGAGACAGTGGAAACGATATATCGTCATTAGAGTTCCAACTAACATATATTTTCTTTATCAACTGACCCTTTCTAAGACCCGCCAATTTTTGTTCTGTGCTCCGATTTGAGCAACAGTCTCTTGTGCTAGGCTCGTCGATGTTGAAAAGAAAACCAAAATTTGAAGATGGTTAAAATATGTTGCAATACAGCAATTGATGTAGATTAGCTAGTCAGTTAGCTAGCGTCTTGCTAACTTTAGCCATCAGATGCAACTATCTAGCTAACAACTGATGTAGATTAGCCACTTAGTTAGCTAGCGTTTTGCTAACACTAGCTATTGGATGTAACTGGCAAGCTAACAATTGTGTAGATTATCTAGCTAGGAGAAAGTGAACAGGTTCTTCTGGGTAACATTCAGTCAACTGTTATAGGAGCAAACAAAGTATCAGAGAATGGTGAATTCCCATCACAATTTTCTAGAGGCTAAAGTAACGACCTCAGATGTCTTACTTTGTCCAAGTAATAGTCCCAAACCCAAAGATATTCAAATTACCAAGAGATAAAACCAAGAAAAGTAGAAAATCTTCACATTTGAGAGGCTGGAGGCAAGAAATATTTGTCAGTTTTGGTGGAAAATAATCAAAAAGTTGCTAATTAAGTTTCTGTTGAGCAACTCATCAATAATTGACTAATTGTTTGAGCTCTAATTGCCAATAACTATATTTTGGGAACATTTATGTGTTGTATTTGTTTCAAGGAAAAGTTACATTTAAGAATACATCTGGTACACTTGTGAGATGGTGCATATAGATTATTATAACTTATGTATTTCAAATAATTATTCTTTTATTATCTATCAAATCAGGTCTACCAGGATGAGTTGTCTGCCTTCAGTTATGTCTTATTTGCATTGCTACAAAGCCAAACACAGTAACTGAAAAAAACAAAACAAGAACATTATGGGGACATGAATAAATAAAAACTGAGCCGGGACTTAACTAAAGATCCTTAATTAGAACGCTCGTCGTCTGTTGTTGTTGGAGCTGTCCTCGGGCACAGTTTAAAGATCAGCGTACCCTGTCCCAAATTCATAACTTCATAAGACTGAAACATTCAAATCTGTCCTGAGATCACAATGGGAGCTATAATTTCACCTTTCATATCCCTCACTGCTGCTGAACAAACTGAGCCTGCAGGCATGGAAAAGAAGCACTTGTGTCTACAGTTATTACAAAAATGATTTCATTTCTTCTAGTGCATGAAACAAGGCTTTAAAGAAACCTTGTACAATATGTTCTGTCTCTAAAAAATGTGTTGCTTTTACCAAAGAACAGTAGAGTCGAAATCAAAACCCCTTAAAAGACTGGGCCTGTTTCTTCTCCAACCCAGTTTAGTAGGGAGACATATACTGTGTCAGTCCCTTAGACAGTACTTTATTAGCATATGGCGATCTTGACTACCTTTGAAGGTCAGAATAATAGAGCATGTGCAAGTGTGGAGACAATGCGTCCAATCTAAATCCAATTTATTCTACATAAAAACATGACAATACACTGAATTCAAATAGAAGAAGCAGCTGTGGAGCAAGGAAACTAGTCTTTTATCTCACGAGGGTAAAAGTAAAGGTGGTAAGAATAGCAAGGAGAGTCAAGGTCAAATGTGTTATTAAGGCGATCTTGCCTGCGCCGGCGGGACTGAGTAGGGCCGAGCTGGGGAGGGGGGCTTCATCACAGGCAGGACCGCACAGCCACCGCTCAGGAAATTACGTTTCCTTGGGGTGGGAGTTGGCTGATTGTTTCTATCTTTGGCAAATTCCTGGGGATCATGAAGGAGGCAGAGATCTGGGGAATGTTGTGCCAAAGTTGGTGCACAACAGTAACACCCTCCATTGACTGGACACCTTTAGATGTCAACAGAGATATCAAACTGTGCCAAAGGTGAGTCTCTTCAACCTCCTGTAAACTATGGAGGAAGTTGGACATGATGTAAGTTCTGTGCTTGGGGTAGGATGTGCTGGGAACTCACAAAACAGATGCTAAGGACAGCATGGTTTTATAACAACTTGTGGTCTTATTTTTAGTTTTTGCAGCCAACTATCCAGAGGAATCACAGTCATATTGGACTTCTGTACCTCAAGAATAATGTCCTGTGCCAACATTCCAACCAGTACCAACACAAGAAATAAGATGTGCCAGATATGTGGTGCTTAGGCTGTGGAGCTACAATCATGCTGGAGACTGGAGTTCACTTCCCATCACAGACCTGCGATGAACTTTTGCAACCCCTGGTGCCACCATGTTTGAAAAAACGCTGCAAAAGTGCCCTCTTGAATGCCCCTATGGAGGATAAAACATGAGAAATGCCTTCTAGAGTGGCTCAGTGTCCAAGGCAATGTGATAAAGTGCCATCTAGGGTGCCCTTCCAGTGGACAAAACTTGATAAAGTGCCCTCTAGAGTGCCCTTCCAGTGCCCTTACCCCGTTGAGTCTGTCACTGCTAACCCTAACCATAATCCTTCCAGAACCATACCTTACCCAAAATTTCTTTTTGCCATAACCACGATTTATCCCTAATCACAGCCCAACCATTAACTTGGCTCCACCATCTTTCAGTTCATTTTCCATTTCCATGGGCTGTTGTCAACGGGCACTGACCAAAATGCCTCTGGATGCCTACAATCAAACTTAGCAACAAAACGTGTGACGTAATGTAGTTAGTGGATTAAACCCACCAAATCCCGTCAGAAGTAGAGATAAAACATCTTTCTTATCAACAAAAGCTTCAAGTGAATGTGTTTGTTCTTCTTTTAGAGAAAATATACCATCCAGTTCATTTAATACTGACCTGAGAGCAGATTTAACAGAAACTTTTCCACATCAGCAGCAGCCATCTTGGTTGTCACAAATCTGTTGTTGCAGATTCGTCTGGTTCCCAGGCTAACCAGCCATAGTTGCCAGTTGCAGATATTGCAGAATTACGCAACTGTCAAATACTAACATTGATTGCCGCTGCTTATGGAAACATAAAAGTCCAACGGGGCAAGAAGTGGTGAGACACTCCATCAGATTTCAAACAAAACCCTCAGGTTACTCATTTGTAGGATAAAATGGTTGTGAATATTGAAAGTATTACTGAAACCATCCACAATTTTCAGACAGACCTCCTGGAAAAACTTTGACCCGCCACAGTTTGACTGTACCGCAAAATCAAGCAGCTTTAATCCGGCTAATCATTTGGCTTGCTTACAACCTGTCACTCTGCTGCTTGTGTTTGTTGGCTTGTCAGACTCTGTTGTAGTGATGTTGCCATGACGGCAAGATGAGACTCTCCTCTCAAGAAAAACAACACCATCAGTTGTTGCACCAAATTCCCAAAACAGACACATGTTCAAGTAGTGTGATGTTGTTCTATAGCCACAGAGTCCACAGATGGAGGAGGTCGGGGTGGTTGGATGGCACAGGAGACAGCTGTTCACTTCCTGTTTCTAATCGACAGTCAACATTGATTTCTTCTGTTTTTCCCTTTTCAAACATAGTTTATTGATTTCTCCACAAAATGACAACAGGGCAAAGTGCAATCACACAATAAACAATAAACAACTGTAAACAAAACACCATTCACCCTCTGCATGATACACAACACCCTTCAAAATACAAAAATCAGATCAGAAAACTGTTATATTGTTGTTTTGTTCTAGAGGGAAACTACAAATGAAGTATTAGGTCATTTAATTATGAAGAGTTGTCCCACATCTCAGGAATTACGTCACTTAATTCAATATTATCATGAGCATATCATAAGGAATAATAGTCGCCTTTTATTTTACAGTACACTAATAAGACGCAACAAGCCGTACTTTGTATCAAAAACTAGAAGTAATATGTTCTTTATTAGACAGTAAAAATATGTTACCCTAACAAGATGTAATAAGCTGTACTTTGTGTCAAATTAGACAAAAACTGGGAATAATATTTTTTATTAGACACTAAACTGACACAACTTCAGAACAGCTTGTTTAGAGTCTAAAAAAGAACATATTTCTATCTAATTTGATATTTAGTATGGCTTGTTACGTCTTGTTAGGGTAACATCGAGTTTGTTTACTGTCTAATAAAGAACAGACTGTTTTGAATTTTTGTCTAATTTGATACAAAGTACAGCCTGTTATGTCTTATTAGTGCACCGTAAAATAAAGTGTGACTGGAATAATGGCCAAAGCAAGGAAAATAAGACCCAGGTTGGTATTAAGCATTAAAGTTTAACAGAATATGAAGGTAAGGTATTTGTTATATAGGGGTGGCTGATTTGTTTGCAGAGCAAAAAAGTCAACATCAGCATACCAGCTATATTAGGTCTATATATAGTGCTTGAAAACCGCTGAATTCAAACATTTCTCAGCTTACAGCTTGTGTATGTGTGCACATGGAGGTGTGTGCACGAAACATTCAGCGTGTGTGTTTGGATAAGCGATTGTAGCCTGATGCCCAACTCTGTTTCCCAGTGTCCGCAGCACTGGCTGATGTCCGCTAATGAACAATTTGCTCGGTGAGGTGTGACCACAGGCATTGTGATGGGAGCCACACAGTGGACTACTGATGCAGTGAACGAGAGAGCTATACAGAGAGAGGGAGGGAAGCAGAGAGAGAGAGAGAGAGAGAAGAGAGAGAAGAGAGAGAGAGAGAGAGAGAGAGAGAGAGGGAGAGTGGAGGGGAGACTGGAACTCAATTCCACACAGACGAACCTACACGGGCTCAGAAAGACGGTCTCTCACACACACAGGCGCACACACATACACCGCTGGCTGTGGATTCTCCATCTTATTCTATACATCTGTACGGGAGGTAAGCAGCTGTTTTCATCTGCCTGTACCTCTCTCTATCTCTGCATGTGTATGTTAATCAGCTGTTCTGCATCTAGTAACAGGGATGTGTGGATCTGACTCCAGTACATGCATGCTGTAACATGCTGACACACACAAACACACTGTATTTCCTTTAACACATGTAAGAGGGTTTAGGATTAAGGAGATCAGAGTGGTAAATCTGTAGGGAAACAAGAAATGTGTGTGTTGGTAGGTGTATTTATGAGAGTGTGTGTGATCTGGGTAAATCTGACATATAAAGATGTTAACATCTGTAACTGTCATGAATATCTGGCTTATGTTTATTCATTCTATTTTAGTATAAGGACGCACAAAACACATGCATCTCTGCTTGTGTGTTTTGGTGCAAATGTTCTTCAAGCATGGATCGTTTCTGTGTGTGTATATATGTGTGTGTGTGTGTGTGCCCATTTGCATGTGAGTGCAGCACACTCCTACAAGCGGAACAGCCGAGTCCAAAAGGTGCTCAAATCCCGGGGATTAGCAAGACGTCTTTGGCTTCAGCTGTCACCATGGCAAAGGCAGCCGGTGGAACGCCTGTGTTTGAGAGCGCCCTTTCATAGTCGGCAGGTTCACTGCATTCATCAGCTCTACGGTTAACACAAGCATTAGCACCGGCTCAATTAATGTCATTCTCAAGCATGGGGGAATATGTTTTATGAGGGGTTTTAAAGAAGTGGAGTATATGAAGGTTGAGAGATTGGGGTTGGACGTTTGGAGGTGCAAACTAATCTGAGGAAAAAGGGAAAATGACATATGAGCAGATCAACAGGTTTGTCCAAAGCAATGAAAGTCCAGATGAGAAAGTTCCCATGAAACGGCTAGCGGAGTGCTTATTGGTTACCTGTTAAACAATCACCAAGGGAGGGACCGAAACAGCCTCCGAGACGATAGGGATTAGGAGACAGAAGAGGTACAGAGGCGGGTTCTTGCTGGATGTGGCTCCCAGCATCCCAGGGCTGAGTCACAGCTAACCAAGTTAACTGCAATTAGCGGTTAGCTAACTTTCTCTAGCAACAAGTACACCTATCTTTCCATTGGGAAACAACCTCGGTACTGTATTCTGTCTCAGAGGCTGTGTTCATCCCGGTGAGAGGTCATGTTCATTCAGAGGCTGCTGAGCCTGGTTCTGTTGCCTGTTAATGAAAGCTAACAGTTACTGGTAGATACTTTAGCGACAAGAAGGCTATCTTTCCATAAGGAAACTTCATAAACAACTGCGGTACTGTATTCTCTGTCGTCCTTGGAGGCTGTGTTTGTCCCAGCAACCAGCCGTGTTTGCTGGGATGCTGCTGAGCCCGGCTCTGTCGCCCACTAACGGTAGCTGTCGTGGTTAGCTACTTTAGCAAAAAGCAAAACTTTCCATAAGGAAATTCCATAAACGTCCTCAGTACTGTATTCCCTGTCCGCCTCGGAGGCTGTGTTCGCCCTGGTGACTGGCCATGTTCACTTTGAGGCTGCTGACCCCCGTTCTGTTGCCCACTAATGGCAGTCACCGTTAGCTACTTTAGCGACAAGTAAGCTGCTAAAGCTATCTGTCCATCAAGAATCTCTGTAATTAGATCACAGAGAGCTGAGGCTGAGCAGCTGGAAGACATCAGAAGAGATTATTGTCTCCATAAAATATGATCCAGTTTCATCCAGTTCAGTGAATAAACTTATAAAATTGTGCTTTTGTACAGTGAAGGCTGTTCCCCAGACACACTCCAGTCTGCTCCGGTGAACGGATGTATTGTCTTTCTACAGAGTGCAGGATGAGTCATCAACAATTTTTTAACATTTTCCATAAAAGACAAACTCTGAGCCCTTAAAAATACGAGAGAACAACTTTTTTTTTGTCATTGGTGGGCCAGATATTAGTGTATAGGTGACATACAGCACAATACGTATGTCATAAAATATTTAAAACATTGATTTTGACTTAATGGGAAGTTGAATGGTGCTAATAATGTTCTGAGAGGAATTCTGCATGTGGAAATTGGATTTGTAAGATGGCCAGAGGAAACCCCACAGATTAGAATAGCAAGGCATTAATCTTGCTTG
Source organism: Lutjanus argentimaculatus (assembly GCA_034769285.1). NCBI lineage: Eukaryota > Metazoa > Chordata > Actinopteri > Lutjaniformes > Lutjanidae > Lutjanus > Lutjanus argentimaculatus. Next base: position 75,771 of record JAWZSL010000029.1, on the reverse strand, counting down.
TAAATTGCATGAGTCAGGATGTTGTTTGGTTGTAAACCCAGCTGGGACATACGTAACCTGTTGGAGTCCTGCCTGAGATGCTGCTCATTTGGACTCACGACCAGAGGTTTGGCTATTTTCGGACATGGCAGCAGCTCATTATGGTCAATAATGTTCAGGGACTATTGACTGTCGCCGCTTGCACCATTTCTGTCTGTGGATCTGTACCAACTCACACATTAGTGATGGGACGCCAGAGAATCAACTTGAAACAAGGAAACATACAGTTAACGTAAACAGGGATTGATGTGGAATTGCAATTTTCCACTTAAGAGTTTAACGTTTTGGGGAGCTATCAGGCTTACACTTTGATGAGAAAATCGAGATAAGACAACAGCCTGCAGTTGATTAGCTTAGCTTAGCAGAAAGACTAACAGCTAGCTTGGCTCTGTCTGGGGTAGGGTGGTGCCGCCCGCTACTAGCTGGGTCTGCAGCTGTTTTCTCAGTTTTAGAGTGGCTGACTTGTCCACCTACCAACATCTCTAAAGCTCATTAGTCAACACGCTATATCATGTTTTTTTCAATCTGTGCAAAGTTACGGTAAAAACTATTGCAACAGTTGTGGTTTACAAGGGTGTTAAACTTTACACACCCGACTTTGTCTTGGCTAGAAGCAATAACTTTATGGAGACTAATCGTCATCATGCAGAGACTCTGAGAGAGCCCGGGTAGCTATTTATGCTAAGCTAAGCAGCTGCTTGTAGCTGTAAATTTATTAATCAGATCTGAGAGAGAGACGGAGCTTATCATCTGTCTCTCGGCGACAAAATGTTGAACTATCCCTTTAAAATTGCACTGAATTGGACAATAACATATGTCTGCCGGTGGCAGTGTAACTAGACAGCATGCAGGCATACTGTGAGATATGATACTCTAGAATACCAATAACCTGATTGATTCATTTTAAATTGCAATATTGATATAGCATGTATCATCTAATCAATTTTTATTGATATAAATATTGTAGTGTTATCCATAGCAATGAAATAAATGAGCTGTAAAATGAATCCTGGAATGTGGAAGAACATAAATAAGGTCTTAAAACACTGAAACAGTCTTTTCTTTCTTTTTTTGAAGTGAGGACATTAATCATCTAAAACCTACACTTTTTCTTGGTTGTACATCCTTCCTTCCCAAACTGTCATAAAGAATTTGCCACGACCATAACGACAACTACATAGATTGATAGATGGATAGCTCTGTTAAGCTCTCTAACACCTTATAAAGCCCTTCAAATGTGCTGCTTTATGCAGAATAAATCCCTGCTGGCTTAGAGCGGCCAGTCAGATTGAATCTGTGCTGTATTGACATTCCCGTACAGCGTCAAAGTCAGGAGAGGACAACAGGAAAAAGCCATAAGTTGACTCCTTAGATGGGCGATAGAGCCTGTGATGTTAAAGAGATGCAGTCGAAAGTACAGGACCCAGCAGCACGTGGGAGGATGCACATGTAAATACAAACTGAAATGCATGTGGACCTTCGTATAACCATGGAAATTATACTAGAGTGAAAACTAGCGGTTGTAAATATGCACACCCACACAGCGGATTCAGAGAGAAACAACACAACAGTAGCCATTTGCAGGGAGGTAAATTACTCCATTATCCTGCACTGTGTCATTGATCCTCAGGCCTTGACGTGCTTATAGCAGTTTGTTAAATAGTAATGACGCTGGCCACAGTCAATTCATCTCTATTTGTGGCTCCCACTCAGTGTAGAGTCTCTCTTTCAATCACTAACACCTCTAATTCAGTCGTCTCTCCTTTTATAGATTTCTTTTCTTATTTCCCTCTCCTTTTAATTTCAAATTCAACCATACTTGCCAACCCTCCCGATTTTCCCAGTAGACTCACGTTGTTTATTGCCCTCTCCTGGTTTCCTCCCGGGATCACAGTTCTCCTGTATTTCTGCTGATTTCTGACAAGTTTTCATACCTTCTTTCCCTTTTCATTATCACAACCTATTTCTGAAACTGTACATTGTGTGTAAGTCCTATACAACTAAAAGTCTACTGTTTCTAACTGGACAACAATACAGCTGCACCAAACCGGTTTCTTAAGGAAAGCTTTAAAGGAAATGTGCATGCATTCTGTAAAATCTGCCATGTCAATTTTTGCTTAAAATATGGGAATTTTAAAATTATCAAACCATAATTTGATTTGACCAATTCTAAAAATTCTAAATTTGACCAAGATGCTCTACTGTTCTACCAGATTTGTTAATGGTGACTTAAATAATATCTGTTTTTATTTTTTAATGATGATTTATGGATAATGGAGTTTTTATTCCTTGATAAACATTTTGAGTAAGTGCTCCTCTTACAAGAGTGAAGTCCTCAGTTTGGCCTAAACAGCGACAACAAAAACTTACACAAAAGAAACAGTGTCCCACATGTTGTAGCCACACATAACCTATACCTGTAGTTTGTGCAGCACTGTTTTTGAAAGGGTAATTTGATTTGACCAACTGTAAAAGCTTAATATTCAAAATCAATTTTATTTGCATTTAAAATTATTTGAGATGTTTAAAGAAAAAAGTTAGTACATGTTGCAATATTTTAAATGTTTAGATGTGAGGTAATCAAAAAGTCCAATCGATTACATCACTTCATAAGAATTGGCATGTAAAACTGATTACATTTAAAGGAAATTTGACCCAACCCTGTTTATAACAGTATGAGCAGAGTGCTGTTTTATTCTCCCTTGAACAGGCTGCCTTTTTTGCCATTTTTACTGAATTATACAAAAAAAATCAAAATTTAAAAAAACACAATGCATTCTTTGCAATTTTCACTTGCTGCTGCAATTTCATTGCAAAAAAATGCCTGAAAAATTGCAACATGCATCACTTTTTTTTAATTTATTTTTTTTAAGAAAAGTTGCCCTGAAGTCAGGCAATTTAAGCTACAACAATCCCCCCAAAAAGCCTGTGAAATCCTGCAGGGACTGGATATTTATTACAAAGACTACTAGTAAGTTGTAAAAAAGCAGTAAGCAGAAAATTGCTCAGAAAAGAGTTGTTGTTGTTGTTGTTTGTTTGGATGTTTTGTTTTATTTTCTTTAGAACTTTTATTCTCTAGCAACAGAATGGACTTTAAATTCTAAATGAGTGGGAGATATCTTCCTTCTTTAAAAAAAAATCCCTGGCTTTGCATGAATCAAAGTCATGGATCATAAGATTTCAAAGGACAATCGTGGACAAAAGGACCCACAGACACAAAACACTGCAACATGCATCACAATTTTTTTTAGAAAAGCTGCCATGAAATCAGGCATTTTAGGCTGCAACAATCCACCCCCCCAAAAAAGCCTGCTTGGAAATCCTGACGGGACTGTCTTATTACGCTCATCACAGAGGGGCTTGTAATGCTGTAAAACTGCCTGCAGATAAATTTAGAGTGGAGGAATTTCCATAGAGAAATGTGGTGCAGCAGCAGGTTGAAGGCTGATGAGGGCTGAGAGGATGTCTGATGGTCCTGTGAGAAGTGAGGCACACACAGACTAAATTGGAAGACAGGAGTCTGTTTACAGAGTTAATAAAAGAGGCTCTGGCATCAAACTAAAATGAGCATTAGGGAGACTGACTGCCGCAGAGTTTACTCTCCTGCACTACAAACGCCACAGCTGAATGTCAATATGGTGTCTTTGTCTCTTTCTCTCTTCTGCTGCCCTTGTCTTTTGCTCTCTGCCCTTCTTTTCTGCCTCTCCTTCTCTTCTCTCTCCGTCTCTGCTCCACTAAGCACACTACAGTGGCAGACCCCATCTTTGTCAGGAGCAGCGAGACAAAACGCCAGCAAAATAATAGAGGGGACTTGTAAATTCCCCACAGACACTTTTTTTATAGTTGCTTTCCACTTGCTCTGCTGCCTGTCAAAGCAGACAATGCCTTCACTAACAGGCATGTATTTGATGTGGTGACAAGAGAGTTAAAAGACCAATCTGGAATTATGATAAAGCACAATTTTGATTTATTATAGTGGCTAGTACATTAGATAATCAGTTTGTTTGCTTGATTGTTAATTTATTTAGAATATTTTTAATATTTTACTCAAATCCAGATGGAACAGTGTTTTGTGAGCATCTACTTCCATATCGTGATGTTTTTCCAAGTGAGTTGGGAGGAATTTGATTTGAACGTTGATTAGTGGGCTTGTCATAACCCGATGTAACATGCTGCTGCAAGCTAGCTAACTAACTAATGAATCTTTGCTCTCTGCCACTAAAAGCTGAAGACTGATTCATGCTATTATTGGTTGAAATAGGTTGTGATTTTAATATAAGAATCCAAAGATTTTTTGTTTGTTTGTTTTTTTTCTTATTAAATAGGTGCACAATATGACTGATGTTGTGATCTACAAGGGTTAAAAAGCTAAACACACTACATTACTGACAAAACATGTTTTGTTTATATTAAAGCTGAGCTTATCAAAATTTCGATTTTATAAATGGATCACATGACTGTGTACACAAAAGTAGTTGCTCATAGTGACAAATCCAGACAGATTTATCTCCCAATTCCCCTGATATTTTAATGTCTTTTAGCTTATTATTTTGTTTTTTGGCACACATCTTTAAAGGACAGATGTGTAGGATTTAGTGTTATCTAGCGGCAAACTTACAAATGCACCCTCCCCTTCAAAGTGTGTAGGAGAGCCTACGGTGGCAAAATTAACTGAAAGCGCGAAAGGACCTGTCCAGAGCCAGAGTTTGGTCTGCTCATTCTGAGCTGCTGTAGCACGGCGGTGCAACATGGCTGCCTCCATGGAAGAGGACCAATACCCTTTATAGATATAACTATACACCCATCATTGTAATTCCTGTTTTCAGCAGAAAGCTCTGACAAACCCAGTGTACACTAACTGTCCAGCACCAAACTGCTGACAGAGAAAGTTAGCAGCTAGCTAGCTAGTGAACATAACAAAGCAAGTAGCCATGAAAGAGCCCAGTGTTTGGAGCTGATTGAGAGCTAAACAGAGCTAAAAGAGACTGAGTGAAGATGGAATATTAAACTTACAATCATGAAGTTACCAGAAACATTACTGCAAATGATTGCAAATAATGCTACGTATCTGCTGGATGTGTTGCTTACAAGTTAGTTTGGCTCACCGGATGTAGATGGATATAGGCCTGTCAGGCACCATCTGCTATCTGCATTTTTAAACACTCCGTTGCTACTAGAAACAAACAACAGCCTCTGAACTAGCAACCTACGCAGTGAAAATGGCAAGTTAGTACCTGGCTGAAAATGTAAGCAAGATAGCAGCTGTTGCCTTTTCTTTTGCAAGGGTTTAGCAATTTTGATGCCAGTGCTCGCCTCCCTATGTGCAAATTTGTTCCACCTAAACAAGGTCCCCCCAAATGCTATTTTGCAAGGCAAGGTCGCTGCATCTTGGGCTTTTGTGCTGGCCAAGATGACTGTGATAGGTTTAGAATGAATGTGTGCAGTCATCCAACAGTTTCTATGCAAAACTTGTGGCAAGTTAGCCGTACAAACTTGAATATGGTCGAGTTGTGTTTACAGCTTGATTCCACTCAAAATGGCCCCAAAGAAATCAATGATGCAAGAGTGGAGCAACATTACAGTGTATTTGGGAGCTACTGTACTGATCTAAGTAGGAATATATCGTAGATATTTTTTACTGAGCGATCGATCACAAAAAGTCCTTTGTCGGGGCTTTAAAATGTTAGCTGTAATTTTATGTTCAATTCAGAGTTGCAGTGAATTCTTACTTTCCTGGAGGTGGAAGACCTACGACTAAAAAACATCTTTCAGAAGAGGCCTTTGCATGTGTGCCATGACAAGATGAGTCAGCATCAACAAAATACCATCTGCTATTTTACTTGAGTCAAATCAAACAAAGTAAGAATGGAAAGTCTCCTTCTTGACTGAGCGTTTGGAAAAAAAGATGGGATAGTGTAAGCTCAGTGCTGCCCAAAACTGTCCCTGTGGTGTGGGTTCAAAATAGAAGGAGATATGGAGCTTATAAAAATCAGTCTGATGGAGTGAGTCTACGATTTCGAACGTAAAATGTACAGGAAGATATATTTTCAAGTGTATGAAGCGTTTTCTGTGCTGCATGAGTTTCCTTTTGCCACACAGGTGAGCGAAAGTGATACCGACGTGAAATGTGAGAATGTTAGCCAGAATAAATTATACATATCCCCGACACTGTCTAAATAATTGATCAGTTATGCATCAAATCAACAAAAAGGCAATCAAGGATGAAGGATAATTTGCCTCAAGCTTCACAGCTAATTAAAATAACTTACTTCCTCCACAAAACACATTCCCTTTCTCTTTAATTGCACTATTTAATACACTATTTGTTTATAAATGTCTTAAAGAAGCTGAAAAGTTTGTAGCATGCGTGGGTGTGTGTACCTAGAACATTACATGTGGGCGGACAATTGCACTAACATGCAGAATCAGATCCAAATTCATCTACAATCACATCTCTGCACGCACGAAATGTGACCGTGTGTGGGTTGGTTGGTGCAGGCTTGAGCACACACAGGCATCTAAAAACAGCCTCACCTCATTGGAAACTGATTTTCATGCTGTTCAGTCAAAATGCTAAAAGTAGGGAGTGTGTGGGAAGCTCTGTGTTTGACCCCCCTCGTAGTCAGTCTTCATATCTCTGCATCTGACTGTGTATCCAGGTTGGTTTCATCCCTCCAGGCGGGAACGGGGGAGATGGCAGGTCTCCTGGGCCCAGCGTATTACAGAAACATCCTAACTTGTGGATCTTAACTGTTTGGTAACCATGGTAGTTAGGGTTAGGACCTGATTTAGAAAAAAAACACCATTAGCCCTAGAAATGGTTCCTAAATCAATATTCATATCTAACTGAAGATAGGACATATGTATTACACAAGCATCATAACTTCCAAAAGTCTCACATAAACTTTCCAAACTTTAAGACAACTGTTAAGATGTCCTTACTTTCACTTTAGCACTTGTAGTAGTAGCTAACTTACAAACTAGCTGGTCGTGTTTGCTAACAGTAGTGTTTGCTAACATAGAGTTGGGTTGTGTTCATTCTGTAATACCACATTGGTAGAAATCCTCTCCTAGACTCGTCCTATCTTAACTTAAGATAGTAAGTTTCTGTAATATGGACCCTGATCAGGAAAATGACTTTTATGGTAGTGGCTGATTGATCTTGTGTGTGCACACAAAAGGAAATAGCGAGAACTGGAGAGAGCAGAAAGAACTGGCATGGATCAGGGAAAAAAGTGAGTCGTAAATAAACTTGTCAGAGAGAAGAACAGAGGCTGACAATGAAGAAAAAGTGTGAAATAACACTCATAAAGAGTATGGGAGGATGATAGAGGAGCCTTGTGATTGCAGATTTCTGTGAATATTTATGTTTTTTTCTTTACTCCCACACAAACAGATCTTGCTCCCTCCGCTTTAAAGAACAAATAAATCTGAGATTGAAAGAGAGCAAGGCCGAAATTGGGAGGGGGAGTTAAGAGGGGAGTTAAGTACTGCTAAAGCATACAGGTTGTTGTTCTCACAGGGTAAATTCTTTTGGTGCTCCAGTCTTTTCACTTAGGCAACAGGCTAGTAGTGACTTTGAACCACTCGGCGCTCCACAAAAGAAAAAGAGGTCCTTCTATTCTTATGTTGGCAACCCCAGACCCTAATTCTTCACAAACCTCCCCCAACCCTCCTAACACACACATTACTTCTTGACCATTCCTCCCTGAATAGTTTACATATGGATGGAGGTTCCTCCTCTAATTGGTCAGTCTGTGAAGCCGCCCAACCACTGCGGCACAGCACGACATAAATACTGACCACCACATCTGACGGGACACCACTAATTGTCGGGTGTCCATAATACTTAAGTTCTTGTTGAGATTTGTGGTGTGTTTTTTTAGACTTCAGCAGTCGCTTGTAATGGGGTGGCATAGTTTTGGCACTTGATTTACTTTTGCAGACGGGGAAAAGCAGGTCACACTCTGAGGAAACGGAAACTCGGCCTTCCAAAAATGTTCAATGAAAAGAGAAACGAACAGATGCAAATTCTATTAAGTTTCTGTCAACTTAAATTTAGCTGTCCAGAGAGTGGGTGAAAAGTGTGTCACTCCATGTGTCTTTCTTGTCTTTTAGGCCATTTTTTGCCGGAGAGCCAGCCAAACCAGCCTCAGGGAACAGGAGAATGAAGAACAACATGTGACCGATTCGTGCGCCCCTGTCGACAGTATGCTTCGCCTCCTCCGGACCTTGGGTTTTCTCTGCTTCTGGTGTTTCTTGCTACTTCACAGGCAGGCTGTGGCTGACGAAGAGGCCCTCTGGGGACCGACGCCATCAAGAGACACCCCACCTGAAACGAAAAAAAACCTCCTCCTGGTGGTCAAAGCTCCCTTCCTTTCCTTCAATACCGTATCCACGCATCCCTATCCCTTTTTTTGGGAGCTCGGACAGTAACGTAGAGGTCACAACCGCCAATGGGCTGACAGATCCCATCAGTCACTTGCAAGACCACTCTGGTTCAGGCGAAGGGAGCATTTCTGAAGCCTCTGAACCACCCACTGCTTTGACTCAGGGGTTTCTTACCAGCGTGACAGAGATAGGAGCAGAATCACTTCCCACGGGGACATCAGATTCTCCACACGGCAGCATAGCGCCGAGCCACAATGACACTCTTGTTTCAGACTCCTACTCTCCCACAAGCAGCTCTATCAGAAACACTCTGTTCACCAACAGTCCCACTAGCACAAGCACTCCTGAGCAAAATGCAACACATACCCACCCACCACGGGGCACTGCACGAACAGCCGGACCCAGCATGGGTGCCACTCCACAACACCTCCCTGAGGAACTCACGGATAAAGATTTCACAGAAAAGATCTCTTCGACGATAGCGCCAGAAACTACAGTTCCCACTGCCTTGACATGGGCAGCAGCCCAAACCACAACGACAACCCCAGGACTGGTGGAGACCACACTGACCAGCAGACACTCTCTGGGGTCCCCTGCGTCCACAGAAACCATTTTGTCAGAGAACCACAAGACTCAACTGTTAGTTTTGAGACCACAATGACAGAAACTCACCCCACTCCGAGTGAGGCCGACCTAAGCTTCTCTGAGGCCAGGTCGGGGCCTGTGGACGAACAGTCGGGGGTAATCACCACTGCCATGGGGATTGATCGCAAACTAGTGACGGAATCCATAACAAGCACAACTGAGACCCAAAGGGTTAACTTCCCAATAGCAGGAGGTAAGCAAAGTTAAAGAAATCAATAGTGGCTGGATCAACTCAATAGGTGTGATCAATCATGTGCAGGCAGGTCTTAAGTGTTCAATAGGTGCCTGTCAGAAGGCTGCAGACAGTCTGACTTGATCGATGACATTTCTGACATGGTAAGTGGTCAAAGGTCAGATATTAGCATAAATCCAAATCTTGTTGAAACCGTGTCAACAATCATTAAGTACAAGTCTGGAATCAACACTTTCATGATCACAGTGATGGATTATGTGTTGAAATGTGTGTTCATCTTGCCCTTGAGTATCTTAAAGGTAGAGATAAGACTTTTTTATATAAATGGTAGTACTCAATGGTGATTTTAAATGGATAGTGAGTGTATTACCTACAGCAGATGGTGGTCTGCACGCCCCCAGTTGTAGAAGCAGCAAAATTACCAGTGTAGGGACCTAAGCAATATGCATGCTGTTGACAGAGTCAGCAACAAGATATATTTGCTTTACGCTCTTCAGCCCTAAATCAAGGTGCTTAAAAACCCTAAGAAAACCCCCTAAAAACTCCAAACAACACAACATAACACACAGACATGAAACACATATTTCTATACACAAACATTCATAAATCTGCATAGAAATTGTAGAAAAAAGATGTTCCTTACAGATGCAAAACTTGTTTGAGAATCATCACAATTTTAAGTTTTCTTCTATATCAAAGTGACCCGGTGATAGTTGTTGCAAATAAGAACAGCTAATAGCTAATTTGCAATACTTTTAATGGGGATTTAATGAGGCAGTGTATTTCCTACAGTAGATGGCGGTCGACATGCTGTTGACAGGGTCAACAACAAAACATATTTTAAACACCTAACAAAAGGTCCAACTAAAAATATCAGTATCAGTTTAAGTGTATGCTATATTTAGAATAGTTTCACCTCTTTACCTGGCTGTCAGGCAGGTAAAGAGAGAGAGCAATTTTTGGTTTCTGTAACAGAAGTTTCCTGACAGAAAAGGCTGTCTGATGGCAAAGTTAAGTGGTAAAAATCTTCTAAATATAGTGTACATTAGGACTGATATTGATTTTTTAAAGGCATAATCTGTCATCCTAAAAAAAAGGCCAGTGTATAGACTCATACAACCTTAATCCCTCTAAATCATCATATATGACCCCGGTGTTGACAGTGTCTGCCTCAGCCTTTTTTTTGTTGTTGATGGTGGTGTGTAGCCCCCAGCCAATATAGCCCATTGGTTTTGAGTTCGAACTCTAAAAAAATGTTGTGATCAACGGTAATATCGCTCTGTCTCCTCTGCTGAGAGCCGCAGAAAGAGTTTTACACACATACACAAACAAGCACAACAATTGAGGATCGCTTTGGCTGCTTTGTATCAATGTGTTGGCCTGTTTCATTTGTGCTTTAGAATGTAATCACTGTGAAACAATCAGAATATAATATTTTATTTCTCTCATTAACTGCTTTGTTCTCGCTACTCGCACTTGCTCTCCCAATTTACAGTTAGGGTCTCTTGTTCGTTGAGAAAGGGAGGAGGGGCCAACTTTTTTTACAAACAATGTTGCAGATTCTGTCTTTAATTGGCTAAAATGTTTTTGCTGCAGACCTGTCCACAGCAGTACATTAGTTTAGCTTCCTACAGCAGTACTCCTACTGTTTGTGCAAACCAGAGGTGTGCTCAGCACTATCTACGGTAGATAATACACTGATAAGTACCTCATATAACCCCACTTCAAAAAATCTGATACAGCCCTTGGATGGATAGACATTCACTCAATGCACAATTCACAAATGCATTTTATCACCATGACATATTTCAGAAATGTGAGTTGTTCCACAAACAGCAATCAAATCCAACTACAAAAGAATGAAACATCTTAATTGTTTCCAATGCGCGCTTCCCACAGGCTTTGAACTATACAATAAAATAGTTCCATGACACATGGAAGTCTGAATGGAGATTAAAGCATCAAAATCTGTTGTGCAATCTGCTGTGGATACTTAAAAAGCTTTCTAAATGATGTGTTGTTGTTGACTTGTTCCATCCATACCCTAAGTCAATTTCACAATCACTACCACTGAGTAATGTGTACCATCCAATTAAAAAATACATCTTATCTAATCCCTTTAACAGTCTATAATGAGTTTTAGAGCAGCAGTTCCTCTCTTACATTGCATATATCATTACTTCAGTGAATGGAAGGACAGAGTATTTGATTGAATGCTGCTTGATTGGGGTTTTGTTCTCCACAGAGCCTGAAAAGGGAAAGAGGATGGATGAGCTAAACCAGCCACTGGTAGCCAGTAGGTTTTACGAGACTTTGACGCGATATTGAGGCAACACCTCCGTCTTCGTGCCCCATCCCCCACCACTGGTGGCAGTCTGGTGTCTGTATGCTTAATGAGTCTTCAGAGGAGCCTCCTCCTCCAGGTTGAGACACATTCATCATGTAGGGTCAAGGGTTGGAACAGAAAATGATGAGTCGATTATTTTCCAGCCAGGGAGGTTTGTGGTCCTCTGATAAAACCATGATTGTTTGGTGCATGATGTATTCACACAGTGTCTGCAATATTCACTGAGGATGTGTAGGACATAATGGTATTCTGCTTGTGCACATAGCGATTAGCTTTTCTATTTTAATACTGTGATCCCATCAAATGTCCATTAATATCAGCAAGAAATTTAAATTAATTTTTGTCCATAATTACACAACTATTAGGCAAACAATAATAATAAATCAATTCAGTCCAATAATACTTACCTTTTTATTATGCACAATCATAAAGGAAAACAAATTAAGCATACAAGCAGGTTGTGAGGAGCTGGATGAAAAAAAAGCACACAAATGCAGCACATGGCTGCGAGTACTTGGCCACATGGGGATTCAAACGCTTGACCTTTGGATCCCCAGACAAGACGACATACAGATTGCAGCAGTGGGGAGACGTGGTGTTCCAGATACCTTCTAACAACTTGAATCAATGGCATTACATGTGCAAAATTTTGGGGCAGTTAAGTCTCTTTAAACGTAAAGCATTTACAACAATCAAAATGTCAGTGATAAAAATTTTGGAAAAAAAAAAAAAAAAACACCCACATAATTCTGCTGATTTCAAATATTTTGGAGAGGTTTGATCCAACACAGCAAAAACTAAAATGCTGATATTGAATATCACTGCTGACTCACTGTCTGAACAATCCGAACACCATTTAAAACACCGTCTAGAGAATGTGTACGCCAATGTTGATGACATTCGAATGAAGAATTGAGGAGATTTAGATGTTAATCGATTTTGCATGTTTTGAAAAATATAGTGACAGACTTCTGAATTGACCGTATGTTGCTGTGAGGCAAGCTTCAGTTACAAGTCGGTGGATGTGCTGAAAAAAAGCTCTGCAGAACGAACGGGTGATCAATCATATTTTTAATGTTAGTCCTTCTTATTTTAAACAACTTTTATCTTATTGCTTGGCAAAATCTCATGTTAAGGTCGACTTGGTAAGTGTTGTGGAGCTTCCTCCGCAGACAGAGTGTGCCGAGTCGTCATAGAAGGTGTGGCAAATTTCTGTTTTTCTGAGAACTTCAAGGACTTCTTTTTCACGTGTGATACAATCAAAAGCTCAAGCTCAGCCGAACCTTGAGATGAGTTGTTTTGTCAACTGCTGTTTCCAAGGTCAAAAGACTAAACTCTTAAATACAAGAGATTGCAATGCATTTCGCAGAATGTTCATAACTACCTACATTAACAGTTCTTTAGTGGAAAATAAGGGTTGAAGGTGAAAGTTCATTTGCAGTGTTGGAATTCATCTATATCCCCGATCTTGTATCTCTCATTCTGCTTGTACTGAGAGTGGGGATGTTATGTTTTGTCTGCAGCGGCCTGTGTTGTGTCTGCACTTGTTTTCGGCTGTGCATCGTGCGGCGGCATACAGAATAAGATGGGGGGCGGCTTGGCCTGGGCGGGGAGGGGCTGCTGTGGCTGGGTATCAGTATTCCAAGCGCACACTCAGCGAAAACCACCACCTCTCCTGTGGGACCGTCCGCTCACCAGTCGCTGTTCACGGATGCTGAACATGCTGCTTGCCATTTAGTCTCCCCCCTCCTCCTTTTGCAATCTCTTTTTTTTTTTTTGCCTCTGTCCAGACACAAATCCCTGTCAGTTTTTTGTCATGACATGTCATGCTACAGGCTGTTTTGAAGGTTGAAAACGTCTTGACGGGGTTGAGAGAAGCTTCTGGTCACCCATGGACAAAATGCAATAGAATATGGTGCGTTTATGCACCCCAGTAGTCTGTATCACGCGGGAGTCTTGCAGCGTTTAAACAATTACACCTTGCCAAAGGACACAGGAGGAGACTAATATGAAAATGAAAGCACGCCACCCCTGCATTATCATACATTATCCCAGTGTGAATATTCTGGAACTTATTTTAAAGCCGCACCGTCTCGCTACTGGAGGTGTGGAAGAGCTTCACCACACACACGGGTGGATTTTCATTGATCCAGAGAGCGTTTGCCGTGTGGCATTGCCCTTGAGGAGGCTGTCAGGTATAAAAAAACCAGCAACGCTCTGCATCTGTGTCAAATCCCCTACTAAGGGACACTCCAACATCCGACAGTGGGGGCAATTATGAGAGGCGAGAGAGGAAAAAAAGAGATTCTGAAGCAGCTCAGCCTCAGCTGTACATTTTCTTCTCTAAAAGCCTCTCTTCTTCATCTTGCTCCTTCTGTCCCCTCCTCCCACCTTTTCCATTACTGTATGCTGTACTAACTGGCAAGCGGCGATACTAGACCCTTAACACACTCCATTAATACCTGAAAGGATGTATTGTCTCTGCGATCCAAGCTAATCTAATGCACGGCCATGACAGATTGATTGATTATGGAAATGGATTTACAAGCAGAGCATGTGACATGAATATCTGATGCCCTGGTATAGAATTTACATGGGAAAAGGGCTTAAATGCAATAGAGAACACTGTAGTGACTTTAACATTACATTTAAGAGATAGATTGGATTATTAGCAGTGGGGTTGTATGAGGTACTGATACATAGTCAGTGTATTAGCGATGGTAGACGCCGGTCGACATGCCCCCAGTTTGGAGAAGCACCAACATGGAAGCTAAGCTAGAAACTGTTGTTTTGGTATTTTAGCCACTTAAAAAAGTTCCACCTAAAAATATCAACATCGTTTTGGGTGAACGCTATATTTAGAATATTTTTACCGCCTTACTTTGCCATCAGACAGCATTTTCTGTCTGGGAATCGCTGTCATATAAACCAAATATTGTTCTCTCCAAGCCAACCAAACTCCATAGGCGAAATCAGTCATTTTACTTTGCAGAACATAGGAGTTTCTGATCAACCAATGCCTTGATCTGTTAGTTAGTTTGTGTTATTGGGCAACTTTGGTGAATCCGCCCTATCCTTTTAAAACACCAAAGTCACACAATAACACAAACTAACTAACAGATGAGCAGAGTACCAACAACTCCTGTGTTCTGTGAGGTAAAATCACTGATTTCACCTATGGAGTTTGGTTGCTTTGGAGAGAGCAATATTTGGCTTGTATGAGGGCAATTTATCAAAAGAGGCCACCTCATGCCAAGGTTAAGCAGTAAAAATATTCTAAATATAGTGTACGCTGAAACTGACATCAATTTTTTTTAGTAGCGATTAGCTTCCATAGTGGTGCCCCTCTGCTTCTCTGATTGATAAATACCTCATATAACCCCACATTAAAAAATCTTGAGTCGATAAGAACAATCTGAATCATTCAGACTGATTTTACTTTTAATACTTTACAGTGAAATGAAGTTACCATGAATCCCTCGGTAACTATCTTTAACATGAGCCAAATTAGCAACAACATGATGCAATTTAGTGCAAGTACATTCAGAAGAAATTCAAGATTAGTTATCTCATTCATAATATCCAATTTTAATGCATCTGATTATGAGCATCCGACTCTCTGCTGCTCTGCCATTCAACATGTTCCTTTTCTTTCTTTCTTATCACTCTAAGCTCAGTGTGTTTGTTACAAACCCACACATGTATCCTTTCACAAACTCTCTCGGGGCTTACGTAGATAAAGCAGAGTGTAATGGAGTGCAACATCATCTTTTGTTTATTATTTCTGGAAGCTGAAGATAATGAGGAGCCTCTGAAACACTAGACACCGAATAAATAACTGCTACACCAAAATGGCCATAAATGTTTTTTTTTAAAAAGTATGCACACCGTGGGTGCTACTTTCAATTCAATTTAGGCTACATCTCTGGGTAAAACCTTACTTTTTTTTATTATTATTATTATCATTATTCCCAGTAGAGAAATAATGTTGAATAAGCTGTTCCTTTCTAGACGTAACATATCCGTGAATTGCAACATGCAGGCCTCCAGTTTGAGCCCCGTTTTAAGGATGTGAAAGCCAAAATAAGGCACTAATTAGGCCAACAGTAAAATGATAATTCAGCACATGATTCATGTTGAGCTGTTCAATAAGTAAAATGCAGATCCACTCCCTCCTTCTCATCCTGTTTGCTTTTATTTTGCTCCATCAGCAGAGTCTCTGTAAATAGCTGCTCATCAGTTTATTTCGCTTGTGATGTTTTACTTTGTACCGAGTGAGTGAGTGAGTGAGTGAGAGAGTGAGTGAGCGAGTGTGAGCGAGTGAGCGAGTGAGCGCACATGTTTTCTGTCTTTATATCTCATTTGCAGCAGATCTTGTTAGATGATGCAATTTAATCTGCAGGCACATCACAGTGTCTGTGCTGCAGATCTGAGATGCTGCAGTGATCTGGCTCTGGTCTACAGCGTCTGCTTCCAATTCACTGGACTCGCTCAACAAACAACAGCTTTACTGGAAAAACAAAACAGTTGCGACAACATAAGATTTCAAGGAAACTGACATAAATACATTTTTTTTAACTGAGTCAGGAACTGCTGGAACAAATATACCTTTAACTTGCATTATTTGAGAATTCTACACTGTTAAAAAGTTTAAAATTTCATTTTTTTTAACTGAAGTTTGCAACAAAACTACCAAAAATTATGCCAACTTGTCATATTTTGTCCAAATATCTTATTACATAACTTAATATGAGCAAATCAGAATTTAGTGGAAATACTTCAATAAATTAGTTTTGAATCAGGCTGTAAACAAACATTTTCATCACCACAACACACTGTGTGTATCTAAACAAACATGGCACATGAATTGTCTTCCTCATAAATCATTTGCAAAGCTGATTGTTTTAATATTTTATGTCCTGTGTTGTTTACATTCCTGTTCATTCGCTCAAAGTCCTCTTCTTCTCTGCCTTTTTGTTGCATTGCTCCGCTTCACGGCACGTCACAGTCTTCATGCATCGATCAGGACAACAGTGTGAAACTGCCGCAGTGAAAAAAGAGAAGCGTTGGACCGACTTTAAAACATGACTTCAACTGGAAACAATTGTTGGGAAAGTTAATATTTTACTCATGACTAGTTACTGTCATTTGAAAGTAATACTTTAGTTTAGTAGTCTGTGTAGAATAATGTGTGACACTACTTGTGCATTACTTTCACCAAAAATAGCCACACAAATACAACCAGGCGTCGTAAATCCACACAAATTCCACATTTCTTGACACCAGCTGTTGGTAACACCCAAACTAATTAAGTTTTTTTTTAAAAATCAATTTAAAGCAATAGTTGATTTAGAAAAAAAACATCAACTTCATTTGTTTGTTACCAATTTGAAATCATAAGTTTCGGACAAAACTTAAAAAAAGTTCTGCCAACTAACAATCTTTTGTTTAGATAAAATTTCTTCTTCTAAATACTTAAAGGTCTGAGATGCACAGAATAAGAAAATCTATATATCTAAGCCTGTTGAGTCATTTACAGTTGTTCATATTTTAGATACATAGCTTAAAATATTATAATACTGATTTTTCATGGAAAAGTTCAAGTTAGGGTTATGAAAAAAGAGGACTTGAGACACCTTGGAATTTCTTATGAAAACTGACTTGAGCCTATGGCAGCCACAACCATTTAGTCTATAAAATATGTAAAAACTTTTGAAAAATGCTCATCACAATTTCCCAGAGTCCAAAGTGACATATTCAAATCTTTTCTCAAATCTCTTTTTATTTACAGTCATAAATGACAAAGAAAAGCACCAAATCATCACATATAAGAGGCTGAAACCAGCAAATGTTTGACATTTTTATTTGAAAAAATGACTGAAACAATTTATCAAAATAGTTGGCAACTAATTTTCTCTTAATTGACTTATCGATTAATAGTTGCAGCTCTGCTTGAGCTGTGAATCTGGACCTGCTCTGAGGGACATAATATTTCCTTTTAGTGTTTGTCTCATTTCCTCATCACTCACCGTCTCCTTTGGCTGAGACAGATCTCCGGCTGCGTGGAGGCCAACAGAGCAATAAAGCAGATTTTGCTTCGGAGACTTTAAAAACTCACAGTTAGCTCGGGCGCTATGAGCATGACCTAGATTAAACTATACGATAGTAGCTTCTTGCTTTGCCTCGTAGCTGTTATGATTGTTTTTATTTCGAGCTCATTATTCCTCCCACTAGCTTCATGCGTCTGTATCTTTTATTTAATATTCATTCTGAAGCTGTAAACTAACACTGTACCTGTCTGCCCTCATCATCACTTTCTCTCAACAGACTCAGTCCCTGAATATTGTCCCAAATCTCATCTGCTCCATCATTCATGTATAACTGCTGCTGCAGTGCTGTAAAACACACAGATCCTGACTGTGACAATGAAAGACAGAAGAGATGATGTGTCTCTGTCATGTCGTCATTACTGCTCTCATCTTCGCTGTCTCTTCATTTCTTTCTCTGTTTTCTCTCTCGGTGCTCGTTACACTCTACAAATAAAGGTTCCTTCTGAAGGGCTGGGGTTCTACCCGGAACCATTTGCTTCTGAAGAACCCCTTTTTTTGAGGAGAAAGGGCTCTTTGTAAGGCTAAGGGTTCCTTTAAAAACCCTTTTCATCCAAAGAACCCTTTTTGGAAGAAAAGAGTTGAAATCTTTAAAAACCTCTGTTGTCAAGGGTTCAGTATAAAAAGTTTCTTGGTAGAACCCCATGGTTGGGGTCTAGATAAAATTATTGGAGTGTACTTGACTCTTGTTCTAGATAAAACTTTTGGAATATAAAAATGTTCTAAGTAGAACCTCCATGATAGGTTTTAATTAAAAGCCTTGGAATATAAAAGGGTTCTCTGCAGAATGCCCTAGGTGTGTTCAAAATAGAACCCTTGGAATAAACAAAGGTTCTCCATAGAACCCCCCTGGGTGGGTTCCAGATAAAAGCCTTGGAATATAATAAGGTTCCACATAGAACCTCCTTGGTAGGCTTTAAAGAAACCCTTGGAGCATAAAAGGATTCTCGGTAGAACCCCCTGACTTTGTTCTGGATAAAACCCTTGGATTATAAAAAGGTTCTCAGCAGAACCCCTTGAGTGTTTTCAAGATAGAACCCTTGGAACATAAAAAGGCATTCAGTAGGACCCCCTGAGTGGATTCTAGTTAGCACCCTTAGAGGGTGTAAAAGTTCTGGATAGAACCTCCAGTGAGGGTTCTGGTTGGAACCATTACATCACAGAGAGGTTCTCTAGGTGAAACTTTTCACAGTTGGTTTGAGGTCAAACTCTCTGAAAGGGTTCTAAGTGGAACATTTATAATTTTTCTACCAGGAATGAAAAAGGGTTCTCCTATGGAGACAAGCCGAAGAACCCTTTATGGTTCTAGTTAGCACCTTTATTTCTAAGACAGTATTTGTAAGTAGTTTTTACTTTGTTTTCTTTATCGCCCTGAGACAGATGATTGAACGAGGGTCTGGATTTGTGATGGTCCAGGATGTACACAACACACACCACACACACACACACACACAACACACAGGAGAGGAAGAGGATGTCAGTGTAATTAGACTACAGAAAGCCAGACTACTGTTCTATGGATGACTGGCTACAACTAAGTGGATGATCGGCCGATCCATCTGACAGAACTGGGTTAAGAAATCTAGTCCCTCCATGTTCTGCAGTTCTGCAGTGTAGGGCTCAGACGTTCTGCGAGGAGGACAGAAAGGGTTAAACGTTCTTTTAGCAGACTTCAGCTTAGCTAATCTGTTTTTCTCAGAGTTTTGTGTTCTTTAAATTGTATTCCTGATCGCTCAGAGATCACCCAGAGGTTAAACTGCATGTGTCTCCACAGAGCTGCCAGGCAAAGAGGATAAGGAGGATGAGGATGCTGAGGAAGGTGTGGCTCCCTCAGCAGACGGCGACGGCGGTGACACCAGTTTGGCAGAAATTTCCACCCCAGCCGCTAATCTGCTAACACCGTCCCGCCGCAGAGCACAGGTGAGCAAACAAATCCCTCAGACGCTAAACAAACACTGTAAGTTACTTCAGAATCCCATCATGCATGTATGCGCACTGGAAAACTGTGAGGAGGACGAATCAAAAGACTGCACGCTGCTTCTTTCATGAGCTGCTTCAATATCAGTAAATCTGTCAGAGCGCTGGGAAAAACAATTACCCTGCATCCTTTGCCTGAAGCCACTAATTGCATCCAACGGGAGGAGAAAAGTGCTCGTTCAAGCTGTGACTTTGGAGAACTCCTGAGCGCTGAAGAGACGGGCAACAATGGCCACTGATCAACAAATATTCCCCTCCACTGTCTCTCAGGAGGATAATTATTGATCTGAATAGCTTCCTTTAAAAAACTGAAAACATGCACAAGTATTGATTTAGTGCTGGCCAATGACAGAAGAGCCGCTGCTCATGTCAACTTCAATAAATAAAGCATTGTTGTTCATTCTGTTTTGGATCTATTCATCAATGCAGGGTGCAAAACTGCTCTTATTGTGGATTTATGATTTATCACCTGGTTAAAGACTGAGCACACAAAACATTAGGTGCAAATATTGTAGTTAATATATTTGGTGGAGTCGTCATTAAGCATCTTTCCATCCACCTGTTTCTATGCAAAAACTACTGCAAACAAAGTTTGGCTGAGGAGGAAAAGTTGTTGAATCCATAAAAGCAAATTTTGCTCTACATTTGGATGTAAAACTTGTCTGTTGTCAACAAATCCCATGAAAATACTCAAACCGAGAATGTCACCATTTCTCAATACTTTAAAAAAAATATATACTGTATATTATATATTATATATTTTGCCTCGAGACAGCTGAGGATATGACAGGAGAGGTGATAGAGAGAAGGGGGATGGCATGTAGCACTGGGACACAGGCTGGAATCAAACTAGGGCCGCTGCAGAGGACTGACAGCCTCAGCACACGGAGCTGTATGCTCTAAAAACTGAACTACTGCGCGCCCCATCTCTTTCTTCTTCTAACAAACTCTCATGTATCCTACTGATGGCACAAATCTTCAAAAATGGCTCTCAAAGATAATTAAATTTTTACAAACAGCTCAGTAATTTCCTAAAGCAGCTGGCTAATGTCGATTTCAGCAAATGTCACTCAAACAGGAGTAAACTGGGGGATTGTTATGATCGGCGGATTAATAAACGGTTGGTGCTCTGGTGAGTGTTGATTACAGGGTTGACTCAAAATAAAACTACAGTGCCCGTGTTCATTCTTTGAACAACAATGGAGCTCTGTGTCACAGAAAAATGAGTTATATCAGGCTTTCACACAGACAGAACAATTTACTGTTGTTTTTTTGGTCTTTTCATGTGATTTGCTGACAATAATTAAGAAATAAAATATTATTAGACTAAAAAAAAAAAAGATTCTCATAATCCCACTGTTAAATCTGGTATAACGTCATCATATATTAGTCTTTCATATGTATTAGTCCTTCATCATGAACTTGAGTATGTTTATTAAAAGATTCCCTTTCAGCCCAGTTCACAGGAGCAGATGTAACCCATATTACCTCTCCCAGAATAGCAGATGTTGTCAAGTGATTTTCAAAAATAGACCTGTCAAATGTGCCATTCGCTGATGATGGGAGGCTACGGGCCTCTCTAGCTCGGTCCGTCACGAATGACTGATTGAGACAATAATGTTTAGTCTGTCTGTCTGTCTCTTTGAATGTGTCCACCCTAGAGCAAAAAATCTGTTGTGGAAATTTACAGTTATCATACAAGCTCTGCTACTCGGTTTAATGGAGCCGCAGCAGGTGCTTCTGCATTAAGTGCGACACTTTAAGAAGCAGATAAACTCTCGGCCTCACGATGCCCAACACACACAGCTGGCTGCTCCTCAGTATGCATGATCTGACTTCTCCACGAGCCCTGGCTAAATTGCTTTTTCGGAGGTGAGCCAAATTGAAAATGAAGGCAATCAGATGAAAACTACATGCAGCTCTCAGCTTCATGATGCAGAATCAACACGTACCAGCCAATTAAAGACGTGTGTGTCTGTCTGCACGTGTGTTGGGGGAGGTTGTTGGCCGTGTAACAACAGACGAATCCTTCACCTTTATTACCTCAGCTAGTCTGCAGATTGAGGTGCCTTAGGTGAGACCTCGCAAGATTTACTGGCAAAACCCAACGAAATTAAGACATAAATACAGCCTCTGTGCTCTAATAGTGTTTCCACCGAGACCTAAATGGAACTACTCCTCACAAGAAATTATCTGTGAAGTGAGTTGTGTAATACAGGTTTGCTGATTTTCACAAGATTAGTGTTAATTCGTCTTTCAGACTGTGCGCTTTCGTTTTGTGTTAATAATTAAGTGAATCATCTTAAGACAGCTCCAGGATGTTAAATTCTTTTGATTTATACTGAATTTTCTATCAAATATTCATAGTAATCATCACTTAATAGCTGCAGGCATTATGAAAGAAGGGTGAAATGTAGAATACTGCCATGTTGATCAAATGAAACCTTGACGTATGAACTTTATGCCTCCGTGCAAGTGACAGCTGTGGCCCGAGGCGGTATGTTTTTGGGTTGTCCGTTACTTCATCCGTTCATCCCATTCTTGTGAACGCTTTCATGGAATTTCTTCAAACTTTGCACAAATGTTCGCTTTGAACTGATTCAGTTTTGGAATGAAAATTCAGTAATTATCTACTCACCCTCACGCCAACTGAAGGTCGGGTTTAGTTTCTCAGTCCATAAAACTAGTGCTGGAGTTTTGCAGGAAAACAGCGCTGTAGAATCTCCCAAAGAATGGAAGTGAACGGTGACCAGTTTTCAAACGTTAAAAACAACAGAAACAAAAAACACGAAATGCTCCCATACTGCTCGTCCGGCGTAATCCAAGGCTCTAACATGCTGTTCACTTGTGCACGCACACCGCCACGCCACACACACCCAGTTCAGACAGTGTGCACGTGCAAGTGAACATGGCTCCAAGCAGGTAGAAATGGTGGAAATGATGTCCTTTGAGTCAGTTTGGCATGTCAGGGCTGTAGGAGACTTGGATTACACCAGAGGAACAGTATTCTAGTTAGAGTTAGCCATGTTATTGTAGCTTAGCCTCCCTGGCATGCAAGGGATAGCTCTGTTTTTGGCCTCTAGGGAAAAATCTTGCTCATTAGCTGCTAAATGTACCACTATGTTCACCAGTTAGTCACTCACTGAGTCTGTCTGCTGTATGTTACTGTGCAGACTGTGTAGTAGTCACTGTAACTAATTAAAATAATAATAAATATGACTGTAAACAATAAAATCTTTAAAGTTTAAAAGCTATAAAGTCTTTTTGACTTATAAAATGACCTCTGAGTTGGAGTCCACAGGCAGTTTGCTTTCAGGCCGTGTCTGTCTACTTTAGTTGTGTCTACTGTCCCTAGCATGAGAGACTTGTTCCCACAGGAATTGGAGGGCATGCAGTGACGTATGCGAGCAGCATGCAGTGGAACGTATCGCTCTGATCCATCCTTGTACTGTGGCCACCGCATACCAAACCCCGTCCAGGCTGCTCGGCTCGGCTCGGATGTGACTTTTATTGGCGTGAGTGAGGCAACAAAGCATGGCGCTAATTCAATACACGTCACGTTTTCCATTCGGCCTGACTCACAGGCATCCGAACCATCACTATCGCCCTGGAAAGTAAACAAACGGTCACTGGCATAACATTTTACTGAACCCCACCTACTTTATCGGCTGGCCCCCACGTTCAGAACGCCCGCAGCTGTGTGTTTGTTTTATACTGCAGCCACATTTCCCACACAGACACTGTCTGTTTTCACAGGATGACATTGTCAGTGCAGTCGGTGCGAGTTTATTAGAGCAGCGCTGGTGTGTTTAATGCCCTCATTTAAAGCTGCTAATGTCATAACTTTCAACAAGATTAAACCTTTGGTCCTGGTTCAGTGAGGAGTTTTAACTGACTAGTGGGCACTTTTTTTCAGTTTCAGTGCAGTGCTACAAGTAACGATTATTGTTACCATTGATTATACTGTCAATTACTGGCCTTGTTAGCGGCACAGCACGAGGGATGGAAATGTCGGGCAGTTGGTCAAACATGTCAGATGCTATGGGATGGATGACCATGACATTTATTACAGATAATCATGCTCCCATCGGGAACTGTTATCCCTTGATCCCCTGGCTTTTCAAGTATCAAACATTATAGTGCATACAGTAGATGTTTTATATGATGTTGGATATCTTATTTTATGGTAAAATTATGTTGAAAATGTGTGTATCAAACATGATAGAGGAGGTTCTTAAAGTTATTTATTTGTGAATAACTTCAGACTGAAATGTCACCTTAAGATAAATAGAAATTTAGACATTTATATACGTTTATCTTGTGTCATGAGCAAGTGAGCACTTGCTAATAATTGTGTTTTCACTAAAACAATTCCTGAGCAATCAGAATATTGAACAACAGAATTGCTTACTGCACCTTTAAGCAATAAATTCTCTGTTATTCATCTATTTTCATTTGTCAAATATTTTTTAAAGCCTATTTAAGATCAAAAATGTTATTCAGTCACCTCAGGACGTTGTGTTCATAATTCTGTCATTCCCTCCTGGCAAATTAAACATCGCTATAGAACATCATGTTTAAACTGACTTAATGGCTGTACTGCTTGTACTTTCCTGGCAGAACAGCAGTAGCGTGTGAATTAGTGGCGTATCTAAATGTACTGACTGATGTTCACACATCAGTCTAATTCTCTGCCGTATTTGCTCTTAACAACATAGTCCGCTGCAACACTGAAGGATAATGAAAATGATGCATAAGGGAGCCATCTCAACAGCATTTTACTTTTTCTTATTAAATATTCATCAGGCTTTAATTAAAAAACAGTGCATCCCTGCAAAAACAAAGCCTCTCAAAAACTTATCGATCTTTGTTCCTCCTCCTGTTGAGGACACGATTAAGCTTCAAAGACAGCTCAGGATGTCTGAAATAAAACTGCTGCGTCGTGCTACAGTAAAAGATGCAGCAGCAGCTGGCAGTCGAGTCATATTTCCTCGAGTTTGATGTTTTCATTATAACCTGGGACAGTGATTCAGCTGCGGGGTCAAGAGATGAAGGAGGAAAAATGATAAAGACTTTGCCAACAGCAGGCAGACAGCAGGGCAGTGCTGAAGCATAATGTGCTCCAGCACTTGTGGAAATCCTCTGCCACTCTCGAGGATCTGAGGCAGGAAAAGAGTAAGGCTTTGTTCGCTGGGTGGTACTTGAGTCCAGCAAGTGTCAACAGTGTAAACACATGCAAATGCACCGGTAGACAGTCCAACATGAGCACACACAGACACAAGCTACACAACAAAAACACATTAACATCAATCCAAGTGAAAGGGCTTCGGGCTGTTTGCATGTCAGCATCACTGCAGTTATGATGGACCAACAAATATTAATTTAATCTCAGATTAGATCTAATCAGAGTTTGGCAAAACTAGTTTAAAAGCTCTGTTGTACAATTTCAAAACTAATCTCAGTTTAGCAAATCCAAGTTTACAGATTTAAACAGAAATTAAATAGAGTTTAAACAATATGGAGATGCTTGCTTACCCAAATTAAAACAGATTAAAATAAAATTTGAGCACTGTTAACTGACTGTGAACTGTTAACTTTGGACTGCTCTGTATTCCTTAACAAAACCTTGCGTTGTTTCCTCACTGGCATTACTTAAAAATGTTACATTATCTGCTAGCTAATGTTACCTAAAAAGTTAACAAAACGTTACATTGATTGCCAGCTAAAGTTAGCTACAATTAAGAAAACCATAATTTAAGCAGGTTTTAAAAATTAATCCCTGTTGGTGCCACCCAGCCTTACAGCGCTAACAGCAGACGCACCGCACCATTTCACTGTCCCCCACAGAGCTGCAGACCTACACATGTTAAACATAATGGAAGCAGCAGCTGCCAGGCTTTGGATCTATGCAATCTGAACAAAAAAAAAAAAAAAGAAAGAAAAGAAAAAAAGCAGAGAGCAGCAGAGGCAGAAAACATAAAGCATGGGAAGAGAGTTGTAAAAATCAGGGCAGTCAGAGAGAACAGAAAACTGTCCCAGTTTAAAAATAACAAACCCACCTATGGGAGTTTCCCCTCTTTAAAGGCGGGTGTTGAAGGGAAATCATAAACAAAAGGAGCGAATTAGGGGAGCAGGACAGGGTGGGATGGGAAACACAAGAATATAGCCAATAAAAGTACATTAAAAGACAGATGAGAAAGACTTAAAACACAAATGCTCAACCACATGAATTCCCGTTTCAGTTTCACTTAGGAAACGAATTAGACATCTTCAATCTATACGCAAAGATTTGGAGGTTTTGCGGTGCTGATGTCTGCACTTTAAGTTCTTAAACTGGCACATAACATTACCACTCAGTGTAATGTATTCCCCAGGCGTCGCTGGACATATTTAAACCCCCTTTTTTCATCATCATCTACACAAGAGCTACGGCTTTTAGGCTGTATTTGGTGACATTTTTAGAGTCTCTAATCCAACACAGAAATTACTGCAAAATATATTTATGAGCGCACGCGCGACTAAACTGCCTGCTGTGTGATTTACTGTGCTGTCAGTTCATCTGGCTCATTTGTTCCCGTCTCCGTGGTGCATTATAGCACCTGGCTCTTTATGGAGGACTGATTGTCTCTGATAAGCTTGCAGCAAAATGACTGATGAGCCTGTGAGTGCACAAATGACAGAGATGCAATTAGAAGCTGCTTCTCTTCTGCTGCATTTGACGACGTTTTTTTTTTTTTTTTTTCAACAGAGCAAGGTTTTTAAGCAGCCATTATTAGATGAAGGCTGAGTTTCACCAGCAATGATTAATCTTTAAACCTGAATTACTAAATCATGGTTTAGTTTGTCACCTCAGTCCTTGTCAAATTTTGATCCAGTATTAACTTTAAATTGACCATTTCTGCCTTTTTAGATGAGTTGAGAAAAAAATTGAGTTCAGCAAAGAAAGTTAAGGGACAGACTCAATCCAATTGATTTTTATGATGATGATGATGATAGATGATGATGATGAGCTAGCAAACCATGCAATGTTTTCTTAAGGAATATAGAGCAGCCAGCAGTTACCCACTCTTTTATATTGACAAAGCAAGCATCTCCATATTGATTCATCTCTACTTGGTTTACATCAATAAACTTGAATTTACTTCTGGATGAACTGAGGTTAGGGTTCTTAATCATGCGAAAGAGCTCTGCTTAATTTTAAATTTGGATTTAATTGTAAACCCAGTTTTGCTAATCTGATTAGAACTAATCTGAGATAAACTTAATCTTTGATGGTGTAACCCAGTCTAAAGGCCTCAGTATTATTTTTTTTGTGCTGGAAAGATGGCACTGGTGTGACGATGGTTATGTTTAATGGAAAAGAGCAAAGTCCATGATGTGAAGTTCAGTGATGTGGAGACTAGGAGGCTGAAAAATTTTCTCCATCTGTGAAGCATTATGCTGCCTGAAGTCAGTTGTGCTACATCTCATTCAAGTCATCCTCCAGTAATTGAGCTACATAAACATGTACGGCGCAGATGAGCTTTGCAGGCGTCTCTCTAATGTTCACACAAACACATTTATACATGGTTACTCCTTAATTTCCAAAGCTAAACTATTCCCTCGCAGTGCTGAAACCCGTCTAACACAATCATAATTAACTGTACTTGCATGGAAACACCAGATGGTTTACGTAATGCAAGAAAAACTAGCTCTGTGGTTCTGAGTGGGCACACACACTCACTCACACAGATTCACACACTACTGCCTCTTCTTTTGGGCCAAGCTCAGTTTGAAGTTGCCTTCTTACAAGCTTTTAAACAGGATTAGCACATTAGGAGGAAAGCATGCTTTCACCATCCTGGACAAGAGCCAAGTTGTTTTCTGGCTCAGATAGTTTGAACGATGATTAAATGCTTCTGTGTATTCTCATGAGTGGACGATTAGCAGGCCTTTGCTTTTAAGTGATATAAAACAGATCTTAAACTATGCCATTCCTAAGTTTTAGCATTTTATTGTTAACTTCTTTTCAATTAATTATTCAGAAATGAAAAGGATAGTTTGGATTATTTGATGTTGGTTTGTAGGAGACACTTGTCAATGATCAGTGTATTACCTACAGTAGATGCTGCCCAGTTTGGAGGAGTAGGAGGAAGCTAAGCTATGTCCTGCTGTGGATGGGGTCAGCAGCAAAACATGATATATGGAATATTTTCTCTGCTTTACTTTACTGTCAGACAGCCTTTTTAAGTGGCTAAAATACTTCTTCCAAAATACTAAAATACTGCTTCTCCAAACTGGGGGCAACCAGCATACAACCCCAGTTCAAATAATCCAAACTATTACTTGAATTTTGTTTATCCTATTAGCTATTTCACACTAATTTGATCACTTAATTTCTACTCTCTTTTTAGGTGTTCCCCCAGAAACTCCCCACATTCCCCCGTTCACCGAAGACTGGGTGTCCAGCCTGACGGACAGCGAAGTCACCTTCCTTCCAGACTGCAATAAAGAGCGCTCTGGAATCTGCAACCTGTCCGACACTTGGGACTCCACAACCCCCTCAGGCATTAAGCCCACACAGAACACCACTGCCACCAACCAGTCAGTCAACCCCTTCCTGATCCCAGCTCCGCTCATGTTGGTGCCGCTCTACACCGACTGGAACAGTGCCATGGCAGCTTGGGGCCTGGCCTGGGAGGCGCATGTTTATGGCGCCGGTTGCGCCTTTGCAATGCTAACACTAGCCTCAGCACTAAATCTGCTCTGCTTGCCCCTACGCTGCCCATCTGGATGTGGCTACTTTGCCCTGGTCAGCCTGTTCCTACTAGCTGCAGGTTGTACCAGATCTTTCTCGCTCCTTTACGATGCTTACGGCCACCAGGACCGCCTACCCTCCACAGAAGCTTCACTGATGCTCTACGAAGCACCATTTCCCTGCTTGACTGCAGCTTTCGGTTTGGTTTTCCTTCTCCTCTCCATGCGCTCAAGAATGCAGCTCTCCTACTCAGCCTTCCAGAGACCCTGTTTCCTGGCCTGCCTGGTTTTCCTGCACTTTGCTGCTGCATTCGGACCAGTGACACTACTGAAGTTCTACCAGCAAAAGCCTCCCCTCTGCCTCTTTCTTTCACTCATCTCTCGTGGAGCCTTTGTTGCTCTGGCCACATTTCTGTCTACAGCCTACTTTGTGTTCTACATCTAGTGCGGGCAGATTCGAAGCACATCTACCACCTAAACAACACATCTCCAACACCTGCTGAGCGCTACAACCGCTGCCCCTTCGCTGAGAGCCGGGACTGGGACCGTGCAGCTGTGACCGTTTGTCTCTCAGCTTTGTTTTCTTTAGCATGTGCAGGACTGCAGTTATATGCAATTCTCAATGCTATGGGCGTCGCAGGTGGAGAGGAGGTCTTCCACCCTTGGCCAGTGGTGGGCTTTTCAGTTCAGCTGCAGACTGTGCGAGCTTGGGGTCTGTCTCACCTTAGCCTTGGTGGTTGCACAACCAGTCTACTGTTCAGGACCATCTCCCAGCTGCAGGGAACTGCTGGACTGAATTGTTGGCATCTAAGTCACCTATCCTGCCTGGGAGCTACCAGTGGTCCCTGAGCCAGCAGGAGAAGCTCGCCATTGTCGATACCGTGGTCTTGGAGAGACGGAGAGCCTTCCTCTTTACACTCTGATGGATGAGAGGCTTGGGAGCAGTCTGAATGGCCTGGACCTTCTCTACCACAGCAACCGAGCCTTGGCTTACAGAGACCTCGACTTGGATTTGGATTTACGGGGTTCAGAAAAACCTGAGGATGGAGGAGGGGAAGAGCCCTCAGGTGGATCCTCGTTTACCAGCGACTCTACCACAGACTTGCGGCCACCTTCACCCATCAACCTGCGTCGCAGCATCGACGAGGCACTCTTCAGCGAGGCCCTCTTTCCCATGAGCCTCTTCAGCCCCACTAGGCCTCTTCGCTGCAGTGATCTATCCGTAAACAACCACTGTGCACTTCCCAGCAACGGCTTCTGTGATCCGCTCTCAGCTGACCCTGGCCTTTATCGGACCTCCTCCTGTGTGGAGATGGCTTCTAAACCCCCTTGCACCCAATCTCAAGGAGACACTGTTGTAGGTGCTCCACCCTCTCCCTCCCTGTCCTCTTCCTCAAGCTGTTCGTCTCCTGAACGCTGGAGGGGCAGCTCCTCCTCCTGTTCCCTCTATAGAGCCTCTCTCGGAGGCTCCTCACTGGTCCTCTGCTCGAGCCCAGAGAGACAGGCTCGCCAGCTTCTCCAGCAAGGGGGAACGGACCACGTGCCGTCCGCTGACCCGCAAAGGCACTATCACACACTGGGCGCGGCCTCACAGGAGAGCCTGGACCTGGACATGTCATCTGAGGCAGACCGGTCCGTGCAGGAGGAGTTCATCAGTGTCTGCAGACAAATCGATGCTTTGAGCATCTGCAGTGAGACTATTGATTTATAAAGGAAAGTCTGGTCAAAGAAGGGTTACACTGAGGACTTGTTAAGGAAGGTGTCGGCTTGGTGTGGCAAGTTGACTGTCAAGGTTTTTACAGCCTGTTTGGGAGAGTATGGTAGCTTTTGCATACATCATAAGATACACTGAACAAAGTACAAGAAACACTTTTGGTTTTGCTCATATTTTTCATGAGCTGAAGTAAAAAAAAAATCCATGACTTCTTCTATGCATACAAAACGTTAATTTCTCTCAAATTTTGTTCACAAATGTGTTCAAATTCATGTTAATGAGCACTTCTCCTTCTCAAAGGTAATCAACCACCTGACAGGTGTGCTGATTAAACAGCATGATTACTGCACAGGTGTGCCTTGGACTGGTTATAATTAAAAGACACTCAAAACATGCAGTTGCATTTAAATCACGTTTTAGTCAATTTAAAAAAACAACTATAAAACTATTATGACATGAAATTGTTGCTCATTAGTTCAAATTGACAACAAAGCCAAAGAAGAAACATGAACATGTTTGTTTTTTTGTAGATATTTTGTTTTCCATGCGCCTCTTTATATTTTAGTGAAGTCAATAAGGTTAATAACGAGACTAAAACGCATAAAATTATTGTTTTACACCTTATATACCTGTTCCACAGTCTAGCCTTCAAAATTCAAACCCTTTTTTAAATCAGCATCATGTTCTGTATTTGCCGCTCCCTGCTTTTGTAAAAGTGAAGTGCTCACTAAAACGGACAACTGTTAAGAAAATTTGAGAGAAATAAACCGTTTGCGTGCTTCGAAGAAGTCTTTTTGGTGAGAGCAAAAACAAAAGTTTCTATTGTTGTTGAGTGTACGTATGGCTGCCAAAATAAAGTTTTTGGAAGTTTGATGAGCTTTCTTATGGGGTCATTAGTGAATGTCGGCGAGGGTCTAAGTGCCAAGAATGTCAAAAGCCAAAAGGTAATTTGTAACTTTTACATGTTTGATAAAGGTTGGTGAAGTTTGATATAGTCATAAAGAATAGTAACATTTTACTGAGTGGAGATAACAGGAATTTATTTGTACAAATGTTTTTATTGCATTCCAACATTCCAGTTAAATAGATAGTACTGTGACTGAATTAAGCACTTATTATTAAATACTACTGAACCCTTTCAAACTCAGAATATCATCGTCGTTAAATCTCATGTTGGAATAAATGGGATCAGAATTAAGTTTGTCAGACTATAAGCTCTCCATATCAATATGCCACAGTTCTTACATGCAGTTATGATGCAGTGGTGCCCTCTACTGGTCACACAGCGCACACTATGTTACCTTTATCCTCCTACATCTGTGCTTCAAAACACACTGACTGACAGCATCTTCTATGACCGCTTACTAATTTATTTATGTTCAAACATAACTGTGCTCTACACATTGTTTAATAAAGTTTTGTTTTATAACATTTGGCTTCTTTTACTGAACTTTCACAGCAACACTCATGTTCAATAAGACAGTAGCCCACACACAGATTGATTTTTTTTTTAATTCTTCTTGACCATATTGAACAGCAAAAGCAACTTTCCTCTGTTGAGTGTTTTACTGTAAACATATTCTTAAGTGATATTCCTCAAAAAACCCTCATGGATTTATTGAATACTGAGTCTTTTCCATCCATCTAAAATGCACTTGTTTATTGTTTTGGTTGCTGGTTGCAGAAGCTCCCACTGTTCTGGCAACATATTGCAATATACTGAAGCTGAAATTATAAAAAAGTGCAACACTAAAAAAAATGTAAACCTAATATCTCACTGTTTAACACTATATGTGTGCTTTCTAGATGGACACACAGGACTCAGTACTTTACAAATAAGACATTTTATAAACCTGAATTCTCTCTTTAGATGGGAAAACAAGAAAACAAGCAGCTGTCATTTCCAACTGCATATAGGCATATATTTCTCCATATATTTTCATGTACATTTTCTTGCAATTTAGTCCAAGTGCAAGGCTTTTGTTAGTAACCCTGTGCAGGGTAAAGAAGAAGTACATTTAGCACGTTAGAGAAAGCAACTCAACTCTTGCAATCTGGGACTTTTTATTAAAAAAAGAAAAATTACATCTGGCAAAAACGGACATCCAGTACGAAAATGTTAGAAAAGCATACTCCTACATAAGCTGAATGATAACAACACAGCGACGCTGTTTCAAAGTAAGAAAAGGAGGCGAGAAGGTGTGTAGCATTATGTGTTTTTCACTGAGCTGTGCAGCCTTTTATCCATCCCCATTGCAAGGCATTTCTCCGGTCAAAAAAAAAAAAAAAAAGTCAGAAGTGGGTAAAAAGGAACAAAAAGAGGCAGAAATGGGGGAAAAAAGAAACAAAAAAAGAGTCAGGAATGGGAACAAATAAACAAAAAAATAGTCAGAAACAGTCAGAAATAAAACAAACCTATAGAAGAACCTATGCCACACTGTGAGAACGCAGGACTGAACAGGTGACAACAAGCAGCTTGTTGCACCAATTTGGTTTTGAAGTTACAAAAGAAGAGTGTCAGAGGAAGTGTTAAATACACTTGGCAGTATGTATGCAATTACAATAAAGCAGAATATAAATATAGCCATGTTTAGCTTAGTGAAAAAACAAACATGCATATCAAAAACACTTCATGCTCAATTCAACGCCCCCAAGACTATACAGGTTCAATATAAAGTTGTTTTCTTTATCTAAAAGTATTCAAATTATGGGCTCATTCCAAACTATTTTTTGATTGATTTGATACATTTTAGTTAGTTTTTTTTTTACCTGATTCTTCAGCTTTTGGTCCCTTCCATCAGCATATGAACACTGCACTGAGATGGGACACTGATTATTTGGCTCAAGATGTCTTTGAAGGGGAAATGAACGTCCACAGTGATTGAGACCGTGGGTTCTGGGTGACACTGAAGGATACAGAATAATCGCCGTGGCCACTACCTCGTACTTCAGGATCCACAACACAGAAAGTAAACAATACACGCTGAAATTTAAGCAGCTACTTTTCTGTAAGTAGCTTGAACCTGTGTTGACTTGAACAAAAGGTAAGATTGCCATTAACAGACACACTGCACATAGAGAGACAAGTGTTTCGTCTTGTTTTCTGCACTGTGTGTTTCAGAACTGCGATGTGAGAGGGGTCCGACAGGGAGCGTGCTGCTGGTAAGCGTGGATCCCAAAAGAAAAAAGATGCTGATGGGATCTGCACCATGGCTGTTTTAGACTCACTAATATTAAACAGGACACATAAACACAGTGCACCTTCACTTTGTTTGTCCCAACACAAGTTTTTAAACTACTTCACATACTCTTACTCATAATTCACCAAACACACGCGCACAGTTCATTCTCGCTGCTATCAACACACACGCACAATTGGGATGGCTGCATACTCAAGATACAGGTGTGTATGTCATTCCAAAAACCCTGATGCACCGCTTCTTGAGTGCAAAAATCCCAGGTGTTCAGAGAGTCGGGTGTCAGTTTGGAGGTTCTCACTTCTCGCTACGTTGCCTCTTTCCTCCCCAGAGCAGCCAGCTTGGATCAGAGAGAATGGGTAACGGTGGATTCGATGCAGGGGAGGGCGGAGAGAGTGTAGTGGGTGGTGCATTCTTGTTTTGTTTTTTTGTTTTGTTTTTTTTAGCAGAAGTGGCGATTTTAACATTTGGTCACTGTTAGATTGGGTATGTCACGTGCACTGCTTGTCTGCACTCTGATTCCCCCCCGTTCAGTAAAGCCGCTTCTCGTAACTGTGGAGAAAAAAAGGGGAGAGGAAAATCAGTGCTAATTCATCTGACAGAAGTGAGTTTTTCCTGCTACAACTACGCAAACTATGACTCAGCAAATTCAAGGTGTCTTCATGAATCAGCAAGTTAAATGTAAGACTATGGAGCTATTTTAGTGCCAGCACAAATGTAATAGTTTTGAATCTGAAATGCTCAAACTGAATATCATATGCAAAATTTCAATGGATATTTTGTGGATGCAGTCATTGTAATCTTGTAGCTTGTTAAGCTAACGCTAATGGGAACTGAAAATGTTAATACTCTTTGGTGCATTGTGCCTTTTTTTCTTGCAGCTACAGAGGTTTATCTTGCACTGCAGTGTTTGCTAATGTCAACCCCTAACAGGAAGTACAGTAATATTTGGACCCAAGCTGTTCCTTAGCAACGCAATGATGAAATCATCTGAGAGTCAACAAAGAAACCACATTTTACAGTTGCCAGTCCTGCTTCTGGGACTGGCAGATTAAATAACCTGCAGCTCTCACTGAAGAACAACCTCTACAATCCAGTAATTTTCATGATTTACTCTAAGTATTGTGGCAAGAATCCAAATGTATTGTTTAAGATTATTTTTTGTAGGGTTGTATGAGGTACTTATTGACAGTTTGCCCCCACTTAGGGAGAGGCAGAGAGGGACACAGGCACAGAAGTGATAAAGCTTACATAATGGCGGTTTCCTATAAGAAAGGCTGTCAGGCGGTAAAGTGGATAAAATATTCTAAATATAGCATACACTTAAACTGATATAGATTTTTATAGATGGGCCTTTTAAAGTGGCTAAAATACCTTTTGTTGCTGACTCTGTTCACAGCAATTCATTGCTTAGCCTCCGTGCTGGAGCCCCTCTCTGCTTCTAACTGAGGTCATGCTGACTGTCATCTACTGCAGGTAACACACTGACTATTGATAAGTACCTCATACAACCCCACATTAAACACCCTTTACCGTAATGGTTCTGTGTGTTTTTGCACTTACGAGTGGAGTCCATGAACTCCCCCCTCCACCTGTGCAGACATGGTCCTCTTTTCAAACTTCAGCTCTCCAGAGTACATCATGGAACTGAGAAAAGATTGACACGTTGTTAAATATAAGTTTATCTCTGTGTTATAACCAGTAATTCACACACACATGCTGCTCACCGGAGGACAGACAGACTCTTTGCCCCATGTCCTGGCAGCCATGTTGGATACCAGCTATCAGGTATGGTACAAACTTGTGGATGGAGCCCTTATCCTGGACCGAGCCTGACACGCCCTGGGCTACCTTCACCTTGTCGCCCTCACTGTGGGAACAAATCAAGCAATAATTATTCCTCCAATGGAGTCACAACATTGTAATTGAACTACTTTTCGCCTCCTAACATACCTAAAATAGCGTTTCTGACTGCTGGTGCTCTTCTCCATAGCGTCCAGTGAGCCCATGCCACGGTACTTTTTCAGCCGCACACCATCTGAGAAGAAGTACTCTCCTGGAGCCTCAGTGGTTGCCGCTAGCAACGAGCCCATCATAACTGGAGTGGGAGAGAATTATGTGCGTTATTGTGTTATCCAATCTAACCTCCTCCCTGCTGCAATAAACAGCTGTATTGTTATGAAAACTGGATTTTTTTCCCCATGACTAATAAGCTATATGAACTATGACCATTAGATTAAGTAATCATTTTTAAAATCTCACCAGTCGATGCTCCAAGAGACAGAGCCTTCACCACATGCCCCACAGTCTGAATGCCACCGTCAGCGATGACTGGCACGCCGAAGCGCCTGGCGTACTCTGCTACCTTGTATACCGAGGTCCCCTGGGGCCGCCCACATGCCATGACTACAAGGTAGAGAACAAATCTGACATGACTGCCATGGAAACAAGATCAGGTAAGTCAGATCGGACCCTCAGGACAAACAGAAAATGGCTCATGAGATAAAAATCAGTGTCTGTTTCACATAGCTGAGATGTTATGAGATATTATATTGTGTTCGTGTCCTTTGGCTGCAGCACGGCTCTTCTGTTCTTGGTGGTGAATGTGACCCAGTCTGAGCATGAGAGGCCGGTCCCCATGGCAACCCAGAATGGGGCCTTGGCAGATCACCATGACAACTAGGAGCGGTCTCAGGGTATCTGTTACCGTTAGCAACTGATAGCCTTTTCCTCTCGCTGCAGCCCAGAGCCAGGTTAAGAACAAGTACAGCCAGGACTCGTGCTACAGTTAAAGATTTGTTTATCTATTTTCTCTATATTTAAATGATAAGCTAGTAGTTCTGTTGCTTCTTTGTATTAATATAGAGAAAGACATTAACCATTACATTCAATTCATTCAATTTCTGCGTTTCTGGTACTGAGAAACAGAAATTATGCTGTCACTGTGTTCAGGAGACTGAACAAGCATTGAAAAACAAGGGTGCGTACCTTCTTGTGTGATGCAGATGGAGCCGCAGCCCATCCCAACTCTCAGAGCATCGACACCCGCATCGATCAGATTCTTGGCCTGAGCTGCTGTAACCACTGTAGGGGAAGGCGAGCAGAACGAAAAGGGTCGGTAAATATGTGCAAACTATTATTTTTTTCGTTGACAGAAGAAAGCAGGGAGTGCAATGTGTACAAAATCAAAGTCCAGTGACTCACACTTTATTTCTGCTGACATGTCAATTTAATAATAGCAACAGTAAACTCACCATTTCCTCCTACCACTTGCAGGTCCGGATACTTCTGTTTAATATAATTTATCATGTTGATCTGATACACCGAGTTGCCTTGTGAAGAGTCCTGAAGATGCAAAAACATTCATGATTTAAGTACAATGTTGCTGGACTCGAGGATTCTGCAGCCTTAGCAGATAACACAGGCTAAGAGATGCATATATTGTACAGATTATAAGGACATTTCATACGCAGGCAAAATAATGTATATGTAGACAATACTTTCACAAACCTTGGTGAAAGACTTAAGTTTATATTAACTTAACTGTAGAAAAACATTAAGTTCCCAGTAAGTTACAGGATGATAAGTCACGGAATTTCCACCATATTTGATGTATTAGGCACCACTGTTGGTCTTTCAATACTCTCCCACACTTCCTGTTTATCAGTGGAACTGATTACAGTTTCTAGTTTCATGTATTTTTAGAGAACCCCTGCTTGAACTACAACTTAATGCCAGGTTTCCGCTGCGTGGTGCAGCTCAACTCTGCTCGCTTTTGGCACCACGTTCTTTTCTCTACTTCGTTTTCCACTGCAGATAGCACCCCCTCAGCCAGGGTTTCTGCAGGTTCAACAAGTTCAATTTAAGGTTCTGTAAGACCATTAAGAAGTATTTCACCAACATACTGGCAAAAAAGTACAAGCACAGTTTGCATTAGTAGGTGTTTGGTCAATGTTGGTTTCATTATAGAGCTGTTACAGCATGATCAATACAAGTTTTCCCCGAACAGACTGAAGTTGAAGCAACTTTATAAAGGTATGTAAGACATTTTAAAGCCTAAAATTCAGATTATTGGATTTTAGACTTTGTAAAGACCTGCAAAAACTGTAATCCACACCCCAACATAACAGAAGATATCAAAGGACGGTGTTTTTGATACGTCTGCACGTCATCAATTGATAATGGTGTGCTTTTGTGGCCTGCCATTTTTAAAGATCTGGGTCAAAAGATAAAAAACAAAACAAAAACAACCTAACCTTTCTCACAAATTTACAAAAGACTGGCACCGGTGATAAGATTTACATCTACCAGAATACCCACCAGTACGACAACATCCACTCCAGCCTGCACTAACAGGTCCAGTCTGTATTTGTCGTCCTCCCTGGTGCCGATGGCGGCGCCGCACAGCAGCTGTTTGCGGGAGTCTTTGGAGGCCAGCGGGTAGTCCCTGTTCTTCTTCAGATCCGTCCGGGCAATAATGGCCACCAGCTCATCGTTATTATTTACAATGGGAAGCTTGCCTGGTAACAGAGTGGAAGAGGAAGAGGTTATTAAATTACATGAGAACAAAATTCAACTAGAAAAGCTGCTGTCGGGCATGAACTTTTAGTCACCTTTTTTACTGCGCTGCAGAATATCATTGGCTTCTTTCAGTGTAACACCAGCTGGAGCCACGACCAGCTCATCCCTCTTCGTCATGGCCTGGGAGATGAGGAGCATAATTTCAATGTTTAAAAAAAAAAAAAAAAAAAATCAAATGCAAATATTTTTAATGGATGGATATAAAGTGGAAATACACACCTCCTCCAGAGGTTTGTCGTGGTCTTTCTCAGAAAGGAAGTCGATATCTCTGGATGTGACGATGCCCACCAGCTTGCTGCCCATCTTGCCTGTCTCTGTGACAGGAATACCAGAGAAGCCATGTCTTACTTTGGCCTCAAACACATCCCCAACTGTGTGGCGCGGACTCATCACCACTGGGTCTGTGATAAAACCCTGCTCAAACCTCTGCAAACCAAGAGAAAACCAAACCAAACAGAATTATTATCTTTTTTTTTTTTTTTTACTCTTTAATGTGTGCAAAAGAGCAAAAGAAGCGCCAAACCAAACGCCACACACAGGACATATGACAATAAAAAAACATTAATAAGCAAACACCAAAACATAAAACACACAATAACACACACAAAAAAAACACACATACACACAGATGGAAGAACATTACCATGGCCTATATAGGGACAAGATGACAAGAAAGGTCAGTGTGTGGTTTATGTGAGAGTTAATTAAGGTTTGTGAAGGTTAGTAGTACTTTTGGTGTGTATACGCATTTGAGGGAATAATGTGATGACAACAAGACAACTAATCAATAATAATTGTACTACTAGTGGTACTACAACAACAACCAAACATGATAATGAGCTTCTGATTTACCCACAAAACGCTCTGTTTAACATAAAAAAAAACCAAAAAATATCTTGAAAAAAGATCTTTTCACAGTGTATAATCTTCACTTACCTTGACCTTGCGGACCTCATTGGCCTGGAACTCTGGTGTGCAGTTGTGGTGAATGATGCCGATGCCTCCCATTAGCTACCAAGTTCAAAAGGAATAATATGTTGATTTTTAGAATTAAGCAGCAAATGAAAATCAGTCTCGATATGCCAGCAGTGAAGCGAAGTGTCTTACCGCCATAGCGATGGCCATGGCCGACTCCGTGACGGTGTCCATGGGGGAGGGGATGAGAGGAGTCTTCAGTGTGATCTTCCTGGTCAGTGCTGATGTCAGGTCCTGAGAGACAAAATGAAAAGGAGCAACTCAATTTTAATCAGCTTTCTAGCTGGAATTTAAGTTTGATTGATTAAAAATGATTATGAGTGGGAGGCAATTAAAGAAAACACACTTTTAGCTTTTTTTTTTTTTTTTGTTAAACTAAAAAAACATTTTAAATGAGAAGTCCCCTGGCTGAAACAGAAGTATGATCTCTGTCATTTCACTGAAGAAAGAAAATCTGTTTTTGCTTCTAAAATTGGCCACACAAAGGGGGAAACAAAAACATGTTTTTCAGCTATAATTTGATTTCTGTTTGACTAAAAAGCGACAACGTAAGTGGGTGAAAACCGTTTAAAGAACATAATTTTTAGGTGAGTGTGCGGAGCTGTGCTCCAATACAAAACAAAATATATAACACAGACCCCTGCCTTTACTTGTGTGCAAAAAAGCTTGAAAATCTGATTTAGGTTGTGAAGCAAAATTGTGAAAGGACTGCAGACTCCAGAGGGGTTAACTGGACTTGGGAGTTTGTCTCTGTTGATTTGCACACGAGCCACCAGGGGGCAGGCTGAACTCACTGTAGGAGATACAGTGTGTCCTCAGGTGGTTTATGTTCTTCAGTGGTGTCACTGACACATAACCTCTAATGGCAGGAAGCCAATGAGGCCCCTTTAAGCACAAAAATGTACATAATTTTAGCTTGACTGTGACTGACTGTGTCATTAAATGTTTGTCTCTGATATGGGATGTTTACTAAAGGCATTAGAGCTGCACAATTGATTTAAATATTATCAAAATTGCAAAAAAAAAAAAAAAAACTAATATCCTGCAAATTTTTGATAAAGGAAAAATGTGTGACAACACAGCATTATAAAGTGCTTTTGTGCCTCAGAGATGCCCTGTGTTAAAATTATCGCAACATGCTTTTTTTTTTTTTTTTTTTGCCATAACCTGCAGCCCTAAATTCCATCAAAAACAGTGTCCTTCCTCTCAGGTACAGAAACCTGAAACTCTTGAAAACGGAAATGAGCCATCTCAAACAGCCACATTCAACATTTACATCTTCCCACAACAGCCAGCACCAGGTTTTTCTTATCTTCAGCTGCGTGTGGAAAATAATGACATTCCTCACACATGGGAATCCAGCAAATGAGCTGCACGCTGTCCAAGCCTTCCCTCCTTATCTGTGGCAGACATAAACTACGGAGGCTTTTCTCAGGGGCTCACAGTGAAGGTAACAGAAATCAGCTGACACCACTTCTCCATTTGGAGAGCACGACTGCACTAACCTGCTAAATTCAACTGAGAG
Organism: Lutjanus argentimaculatus; assembly: GCA_034769285.1. Classification (NCBI taxonomy): domain Eukaryota; kingdom Metazoa; phylum Chordata; class Actinopteri; order Lutjaniformes; family Lutjanidae; genus Lutjanus; species Lutjanus argentimaculatus. The sequence continues at coordinate 35,344 of JAWZSL010000029.1, read as the reverse complement.
TTAAGAGTGAACGTCAAGAACATCGCGAGCCTGAAAAAATTTCCCACAACGCCTCTACGCACATGTGGCCCCTCATCAGCAGGCTTCCTCCACCTTCTCCAAAATCACATTCAAGCATTTTTAAACTTTTCTAGCACCTTACAACTGTGGTAAATTGATATATTTCTATACAAATATCTACTCAAAATGACTATTTAACTTCTTCATCACATTAAAACAGATGTTACTGTGCTATAAACAACCAAAATTATGTTTTGTGATAGCATTCTAAAGAAGGGTGGCTAATTAAGGGAAAACACAACAAACTTTCATGTTTTGAAACGTATCATTTGCTTGTAAAAAAAAAAAAATTACAAAAATACATAAACTTTTTTTAAGAGGGAGAAATATGTAAACTTTACTTTTAAACAAAATACATAAACTTTACATTCTTTAGAAAGAAATGTGTAAACGTTATGCTTTTTTAAACACAAAATACAGCTTCTTAACATTTCTCAACAAAAATATGTAAACTGTACACATTTTAAACTTTATTCTTTGACAAAAAAAGTGTCATCTTTATGCTTTTTTTAAAACAAAAATACACAAACTTTTTTTTTCTTTACACAGAAATTGCAAATACAATTAGGCTTTCTTCAGCTTTTTTTTTAAACTAAACTATTCAGTCAGATGGTGATTTATTATCAGAGCAATGGAATTACAAGGAGTTTCAAGTACTCTATCCAAGCACACGTCAAACATTAAAATTCAAGTGTTTTCAAGGATTTCCAGCACCCGTACAAACCCTGTGTTCCTCACATCTTATAGAAGCGCACAACAGCTAGAAAGTACACTATAAATTTCAGTCCGATCCACTGAGTCACTGTGTGAACATAAATACTCTATTCAAAGTTGTGACTGAGGCCAAATGTAAAAGCATTTGTGTTATTCAAGCTTGAATGGACTCACTATCCGGTGAAAATCTAGGGCAAGGTCCAAGAGTCTGCGGAGACAACTGACCCATGACAACGCAGCGAGGCGAGCAAGCATCTCTCACAGCAACCAAAGCTCTCTTTATAACTCTGAGAGCAACGGGGAGAGATTATAGATATCAATTAAATTAAAACCTTCTGAGATGGAGGAAGCAGAAGAGAGGGATTTCATGTAAAGCCCAGAGATTAACTCTTCCCGTCATCTGCTGAGAGAGGTGGATGAGCAACCGACCAGACACAAACGTAAACACGAGGGTGAGGGAAGCAGCCAGTGAGTGACCGCACGCTGCAAAAATAGCAGGGCAGCAGGGAGAGAAGAAATGATGCAGACAGTTTTAAACAGGCGAAAAACAAGACGGCTTTTGTGAGAGCTGCGATTATAAAAATGAGTCTGGTAGTAGGAGTAGGTTTGTTTCACTGTAATAAGGCTGATGGTTTAGGCTGCGGCTCTGCCAGGAATGCTCCGTCTGCTGACACTGCCACGTTGTACGATTATCATGATGGAGGGGTGTGAAAGAAACTGAAGAAATTATGGCTCGTCTTTCTAAAACAGCTCGGACAAATCCTACTAACTCTACCTTTAAGTGTGACAATCCTCTGAAACAAACACAGACCTTCATACCCTTTGTACTCTCGAATACATAAAGGCTTGTGCCGACTGAAGGCATGATCAACGATTGGTTTTTCCCAACACTGATATTATCTCCAGAATCCGCACCCCGCTATCCATTTTGAGATGTTTCTGGTGGAGCGGCATGTCTGCCCGCTGAGCCCCGCTAATTAGCATAGGAACTTTTAATTACAAACCAGTTTTCCATCTCTTTTCCACGGATCTGACCCCCCCCCGATCTTGGCTGATTATACTGCTATAAATTTGGGCATTAATGTGATTTCAAGTTTCATAGTGGGACGTTTATATGGAGGCAGACATTTGTTATAAATTTAATAATGTTTCAAAGGTTTGTAACCAAGATTTCATTATATATATTATTAATAGTCTTCCAGTTGGTGGCTATAACTCTTTTAGTACAAACAATCTTTTTATTTTTTTTTAAGTGTGGCCATCTTTTATCACCCATACAATTAAGAATACATAACTTCAGATCTAAGCGAATGTTTTCTTTAATAATTGTTGATAAAATAAAAGTTTTTTGTTTTTTTTCCAAAATGCTCACAGTTTTGGACAATTACAATAGGCCTTTCTCTTTATTAGGAGCCTATTTGTATAAAGGGTATAGGAACGCTGTTGTGGGTTATTCTTTGGGCAAGTGTTGTTCTTGACGTTCTCTTATTGTGATCACGAGTATCCGTGATTGAATGTCGTATCTGTACTCACCACTTCGTCTGAGGTAAAGTCGATGAAGCCAGGTAAAATCAGGAAGTCACTGAAAGACATAAACAAGATGCAAAGTAAGGGGCTATGTGAGGACGAATGCATGCACACAAACTGCATTAAAAACACCAGAAGCTACAGAGTTCCTCATGTTTAAACCAACAAGAATAACTAATATTTATAATAACTTCTGCAAATATCTCCAAGCAAAGCAGGGGTGAAAATGTCTCTCCGACATTATAAATAGTTCACAGTAAACAGGGTGACTTGAAAAGCAATGGAATGAGAGTACTACTTGAAAAGATTGTGTTTTACATCAATAACTGAGTAAAAACAGATCAGATATCAATTAAAGCTTCAATGAATCTTTGAATTAAATATGTGTTAGGCATTTAATTATCTAGTCTGATCTTTCTAAACCACGATTCCAAAAAAGTAGTGACGCTGTGTAAAACAGATGAAAACAGAATGCAAATTCAGAATGAGTGCATATAAAAACGAATAAAGTTTATCAGTTTGAATGTTAAATATCTCGTCAAATGAATATAGGTAAGAAAGCATTTGCAAATCATGACATTCTGTTAATATTTTCGTTTTACACGGCATCGCAACCTATTTGGAATCACAGTTGTGCTCTTTCTCCTTTAAAAAAAATTCAACTAGGATAAGGTACAAAGTTTAGAGTCTGCAATCTAATGTTGGACGTCTCTTATGTCTCTTCACGGTTCCCAAAATATTGCCAAAGTGGCATCGTGGCTGAGTGCAGACACTGAGTGCGTCCTGTACTTTGGTAAAAAGCTACAGTTAACCTCTTTCAGCTCTTGGTCTGTGTAAACACAATGAGAGATAGAAGGAGGTGAAGTGGGGGAGCAGGAGCGAGACACAGGAATGGTGAGTTTGTTTTTCAACCCGAGTCTGTATGTATCTTGTGGGTTTTTGCAGATGGGTGTGAAAACAGGCAGGGGACAGACGGAAAGATGGAGGAATAAGGGAAGCTTTGTGTGCAGTGTGGATGGAGGAAACCGTAAAGAAAGGTACAGAGCGAGAGTGTGTGAGACAGGTAAGCAGTACAGGTGGACATAACAGAGCTTAAATGAGAATCGGAGTCGATAGTGAAGGTAGAGGGCCGATTACAACAGATTTCTGCTGCCTCAGAGTGGGTGGGGACAAGGATGGTCTGAAATAGTCGCATCAACTGGATGGGACATTTCCAGGGAGGAGTCCTGTTTGTTTTCCCCTTCACTTTAGGGTCCAAAACACCCACAAACATCAGTGTGGGCAGAAGCAGGAAGCCCAGCAGACATCTGTTAGCATTTAACAGCAGCCACAAACCTCAGCTGCAGCACACAGGCTGCACCTACTGACTCAGGGTCGGTGCTGTGCCAGAGCTCATTGTGTTGGCTTTGAATGCTTAAGAAAACACTGGCTTGGTGATGCCTTATTATGGTTTTTATTTGAATGTCAAATGTGGGCAAATGTATGATGCTAAGCAGTGTTTCTGCTGGTAGACATCTCGCTAGATTTTTCAGGCCATATTTAACATCAGAATAAAAACAGCAAGATGTTAATTATGTGGACAAATGGTTTTAAAATCCAACTGCTAACATGTATGTTACATTCTGACTGTGTGTGCCGAATAATTGCCTGAAGATTGTAGCTGGGTATTGTAGGGTACCCCTAACCCTCCACTATGTCGGAGATGTTGAACGATTTTCATCTATCTAGCTTTTCTCAGTTGGAATCTTTAGCCAACCAGGCTTTATACTTTGGATTGTCAAGCCAGCCCTCGGAAAACATGCATTTTCCCACTGTAGTCGTTCAGTCCACAGTCAAATTATTGTACTTTGACATACTGACATAATAGTCTTTTTGTCCCCCTGTATTATTTAGTCTCAATTATAAATAAGAACTGAAAGTGAGTCGAAAAATAGCTAGATTATTCAGTTTTCATGGTGCTGAACACAGCCGTGAAGTTATGGTTTTCTTACTCTATGTTCACATTACCGGCTACTAAACAGCGAAATGTGGTCAGCTACATTGTCGCCGGGTCAGCAGTGAATTATTGCTTACAAAACACTGTCAATTAGCGCTTGTTTGTAGAGTCAGGGAACATGGATCAAGCTTCATTTTTTTGTTGATGTTGCAGTAAGGAAAAGGGGTTAAATAAAACGAGCCCGTTCTTTACATAGCACAGGAATTGTAAACATTGTATTAGTGAACAAAACTGTGGTGAACAAAAGTTTATCATATCTAAACGCTTTCTTCAGCAAGATAATCTTCACAAATGAACACCACTTTTATGATTTTTGAAGCATAAAATAATTGTTGAAAGTACAAAGCTAACGTTATATACTAGTGATACCACTGTGGGGAGACTCAGCGTCACCACCACTAACTGACTAGTGTTCGGCATGATGACGTTTAATGTCTGCAACAACCTCTGTGGTCTCATTTAGCCGCTTGTTAGCAACTGCCTTTTTAAAGACGTATAAAAGCTTCAAAATTTAAGAGCGGTGAATTTACTGACATTTTATTTTATTGAACAAAACGTGAAAAACTCTTAAACACGTGTTAACCACAGACCTTATTTCAGGCAAATAACCAAAAACCCATTGACTTTGAGGTGTAGGAACAGGAAGTGCTAATATGCTAACCCATGATTTAGGACTCATCCCTGCAGCACTCCAGAAAGGCACATGGGACGGAGGTGTAATAGAGGCTGTGACGTTCAGGCATGCAAAGTATGCATTTAGTCACACGCCATACCTTTGGCCTTACATTTGACGACTTCCTGCTTGTTCTGGCCTGCACTCTCTCACACAGTGGTAAACTTTTTGGCTGCCTTGCCTGCTCCAAATGCCATGAAATTTTCAGAATTATATATTTTAGAAAATAGAAATAAATATATTTTCCCACACTCGTTTTTTTTTTTTAATCTTATCCAGACCTGCTAATTTCAAACTTCGTAGGAACCCTGTACGTCATAGTACGCCCACACCCAAAAAGATCAAAATCTACTGATGGCATAGCGCCATAGTATTTTGTAAATGCAGCAACACATTTAACAGGGTGAATCTCAATGAATAACATCTGCATGTCTGAGTCATGTCACTTTATTAGATTCGGGTGAAAAAGACGTTGACAGAAAAGGATCATTACACCACAGTTAGCAGCAGGGATTGATTTGCTAAAGTAACTCTGTCATAGTTCTAACAACCATCAGAAATATGTGCTCTTGTAGCAGCAGACTGTGGTTCTCATAAATTATGATGCTGGGTTTGCCAAGTAACTGTCTCTTCAGGCTATGAAAAGGAAAGGTAAAATAAGGTAAGTTAAGGTATTTTCGGGTCATTAAATGGTGCAGTCTGATGGGTGCAGTGCAAGAGGCACTTTTAAACTTGATTACAGGGATGTTTTCATAGCTGGATTTTACACTGTCTACATGTCTAAAATACAATTTGTCTCATCCATCATTCACCCATTTCTCTGTATATTCAGGCAAAGACACTGGTGCCCCTTCATTTTCTTGGCAATTTCAGCGAGTGCTTGACAGAAATGGGGAGTTCAGAAGTCAATTTGAAGGCGAGTGTTCACAATCACACCCAGTACTGGATTTCTGCACCTGGTTGAAGGTTACAATTCTGCAGGAAGCCGTTTGTGTCTCTCACAAAGACGTTTCTGCCTTCCTGTGTCTACATCTCACTCTGTGGGTAGATTACTTTCTTTTTCCTGTCACTAATAAATAAAAATGAAACAAAACTAAAAAGGTAAATTAGCGATTCCTGTTTTCAAGTGATCAATTCGATTGTACAGGGTGACTGCTTTTTTTTTTTTTTTTGGGTCCATTTTTTGGATTTTTGCACACAACACATATGAAAAGCCCAGCTGAAACAATTAGACAGAAAACCATTTCATTATTTCAATTATTGTTTGAGTTATTATTCATGCAAACACATCTTCCAGCTCCTCAAAAGTGGAGATTATATCAATAATTTAGATACAATTTTGAGGTTTAGGCTATTAGTTGGACGAAACAGACACTGTGACATTATTTTTAAAAACCAAACATTCAATTGATTAATGAGGAAAACAATCAGCAGATTAATCCATGATGAAAACAATCACTTGTTGCAGTCCTGCACAAATAAGCACCGCCTCAAGCAATTACAAAAGTAAACTAAGGGTGAAACACCCTTATTTTGAAATTCCCATGGCATGTCTGTGTCACAAGTATCTAGAAGAGTTCAACCATAAAATTGATGAATTATTATTTAGTTGCTTTTTGTGAGCTGACATAAACATAACCGAATGTGTTAAACAGACATATGATATCGTTTGACGTCAATTGCAGACCCCTGAACTGAATCAAAATCGTATTGTGTCCTACTTTGGACAAGAGTGATGCATGTGATTCATCCTAAATTCAACCCCATTCACCCTAAATTCCTCCAACAAGCCACATGATGTCAATTCAGGCAATCATGTGCCAAACTCCCCTTTAGTCGTGATGCACTTCATTACAGTGTGGAGAGGTCATTCAATCACATGCGGACACAATCAAACACCATCATGTTTTTTTTATTCAATTAGCTTTTGTAAAGCAGAGTAGCAGGATTAGAGCAAAGAAGTGAATTTTCAGCTGATAAAACCTTCAAACTAGGCTTGAATTAGTTAGATCTAGATGTAGTTTTGTTGTGCAGATGACGATGCAGTCTGGACAATTATAATACATTAACTAATGGTCTTTCAGGGAACGCTGAGAGGGCATTTTAAGCACTGATTGTAGCGGCTGTTGTTAGGACTTGTGACGAAGAGGCAAAGCACTGTGATGAAAAGTTTTATAAAAGGAAAGACAAGCTTTTCAGCGTCCAACAATCACTTCAAATGAGTTGCACAACGCTTTGCTTCTTGTTAAGAAAATAAAAGTGTGATTAGATGGATTAGTAAAGCAAATAATGTCAGTCAAAAAGCATGATGAGTTCAAATACAAAGCATCTCTGGTGTGTAACCAAAGTGCTTACCAGAGCTGAGTGAGGTGAGAAATTAGTGCTTAATATTAGTACTTTTATCTAAGCAGAGTAATTAACAGATAGGGTGTGAGCTGTTCTGTCATGCATGTTGCATTCAGACAGGTTGTGCACTTTGGGGTTAGGTGGGGTTAATAAAGCAGTTATGTATACAGGAAGCAAATTTGATCCCCATGGCAAAGATCAGGCTGAGCAGTTCAACAAGCCCTCCATTAATCTTCTGCGTACATGCACTTTCATGGCACCAGAATGAGATTTTGGCATGTAAAAACAGTTCCTTTACAAGGACAGTCATTTGCTTCCCCCTTATGAATTCACTATTTTGAGAGACAGAGGATTTTTAAACAGCACAGTTTCAAAACAGTTTGAAGAGGACTGTTTTACTCACTTGTAAGTCAACCCATCTCCTTTAGAGCATAGCTCTTCAGCCGTATGACCATCGGAGACAACGCACTGTTGGTCAGATCTGCTGGTTCAAAATGTGTTGGCCATTACAAAGCACTGCTGCGCACACTTCTCACCCACCACTGCGCGCAGGTGAGGTTTTAAAATCAGGAAGACCTTACTTTGAATGAATTTCATTAACTTTACTGAGATTTTCGGAAAAAACAAATCATAGATGGGGTGATGCAACTTACTTGTATGTAAGGCCGTCGCCGATCGAGAAGAGCTGCTGAGCTGAGAGTCCATCTTCAGGGACGTAGCCTGTACCACCACTGATCAAGTAATCCGCCATGCTGCCAAATGAGAAGAAGAGGCAACTTCAATCAAATGTGCAGCCCAACACTCACATACAGATGTCTACCTCAACCAGGGCTGGGCAACATATGGATATTATGCCGATAACATATTAGCTTAGACATCCTCTTAGATTTTGGATACTGTTATATTGTGATATGGCATAAAAGTTGTATTTTCTTGGTTTTAATGGCTGCATTACAGGAAAGTGAAAAAAAAAAAGGAAAATGACTAGAAAAAAAATGTCCTTTGTTAGATAATAAATCTGATGTGTGCATTTTTGTTTGTATAAAATTGGATTATTAAAGAAGGAAAGCAGAAACAGTTTAGGTTAAACAAGGATAAAGTAAAATAAAATTAGCCAGCCATGACCTAAGCATGCGGAAAAAATGGCATGACTTGCCTTTTCCAATGAATGCTTGAATTGTAGGTATGTACAGTTACAAAACAAAAACAATGCAGCAGTCAGTAGTCACTTTACCAGACTGTGACAATATCTACTGTGATAGTATATTTATTTTATTTTGTACAGTATTGAGATATTGTATTGTAATATTCAATAAATGTTATATCCCTATTATTTATCAAAAATGTCATTGTGCTATAGTTTGTGAAAGCACCAATGTCCCTGTTGCCCAACTACTTTATGTACTGTTGGGTACTTTAATCTACAGCAATGCATCATAAAAACACCATGTTTGCTCTATTTGAGAATTACACTGTTATTTTAGATAAAATGCGTATACTGAGATGTATATTGTAAATCACGGAAATCTGATTATTCATAATACATTAACTGTTGCAGCACTAACAATATGATATTTTTATTTACATTTCACCCAACCATAATGTAAACACAGCAAAACGATGCTCTGCAAGCACACTAGACATCCCCTTTGCAGGCAGAGCTCCAGTGACCTTCTCACAGGAAGACATAACCATGGCAACATCAACATTTCCCAGCCAGTAGCCGGTCAGTGCGCATGCGCGGCAGGTGCAAAATGCAATCGTTTCCTTTGCTTGCAGAAACAAGCTATTAATAATAACAGCGTGATGAGCTTGTAACATGATTGCAGACATTTAATATCGTTTTAAGACTAGTGCAGCCACATCACGAGACACAGAATTAACATAAGGCGGCATAAAATGCCGCAAACACGTACACACCATTGTACAAATCATGTGATTTTGTTCCGAGAAAGACACAGAAAGAGAAATTTGCGTCTCTGCATCTATATTTTTAATACAGCCATCATAAACTTCGCATAAATCGAGCATGTGAGGACAATGCAGCAGTCCTCACACGACCGCGTGTGAAGCACAATAACATGGCCGTGTGACCCACTAACACATAACTGAATGACTACAGCTAATACTGCACGCTTTCGATTTGGAAATGTGAGAGCAGGTTAACGATCACTGACACGCTGCCCTGAGAAGAGAACAATATCTTTAAAATGTCTTACTGTCTCGACTCGAGTCTAGTTACTGTCCCGGTGACCTACATTACATTATCAGCAGCTGGCAAACATGAACTGTTTGCTCTGGACACCCGTAGTTAACAAGATAACTACTTCAGACCTCTCTTTGTTGTTTATACAGTAAAACATGCTAATATCCATGTCGCCTCAGAAGTCCTTAATCATCACCGTTTAGAGTACCAAGCAGTATTTAAAGGAATAAAATGGGATTTTTAGAGCTTGTTTACATTTCTAGTCTCCACCCATTGTGGTGTAGCAAACCCAGATGTATTTTAAAGGAGCATTAACGAGTAAACCAAACATAAAAGTTGAGGTTTCATTACAATAGGTGGTGTTTTGGGGAGTTCACTAGCTGCCGAATGAAAGAGCGCCTCCTTTTACATGCGATACGATCCAAAATATTTTTCTGCTCCGTAACACGCCCTTTTGAGAACAGAGACAACATTATTTAGGGAGAGTTTTAGGGCGAGTTTGGTGTTGCTTTCAGGTCGGGCTCCCTGCCAACAGCGTGTGCGTGCACGCAGGTTGATATGACTATCTAATGTTCTGAGGAACACACAAAGGGGTCATGTTAACCAGCAATAGTGCTGTTAAAATGAAATGCAATTAAAATGTTTATACAATATAAATATCTGTTAACACCATTAGCCTCGGGTAAGGAATAGCTCCAACGTTGATGTTAGCAAACCGTTAGCTAGGAGATTTAGTCGTGTCTAGAAGGGGACCCCATACCCGCGCGAGATCTCGCGAGAGTACAAATCTTAACGCACAACCACGATCTTTTCATAATCCAAACTTAAGTGTTTTAGTCCCAAGATCCACCCAAACTTCAGCCACAGCGTTGTCGCATAACTAGTTTTTTTTTAACGATTCACCCCAATTCAGAAACAACGGGTACAAATCTCGCGAGAGTTTCGCAAATCAAGAGTTCCCTTCTAAACAGGATCACTGGCATCGGAGACGCCGACCGTTACAACAACAAGCTGGCTGATAACTGGACCTCACGTCCCTGTGATGTAGCTAAATGCAAAATTAACAGGCAAGTTAATCGAGACCTCGTGTAAATCATTAGTCACTGTTTGAAACAAAAAAATAAGCATTGCCTCATTTTTTAAAAATTTAGTTATTTAAGCTGTCACTTACTAACTATAAGATGTCGCTAACGTTAAACATTTTAACAGCATAAACGAGTAGGTAAACACTACCAAACCGAGTGCTGGTGTGTTAACAATCCTCTAATATAGCTTTAATGAAGCTGAACTTTTTGACAGACCAGACATGAACTGTGTCCAGACTGCGTGCAGACATGTGGGAGCAGTCATTAGCATTTAGCATTAGCTGCTTGCTAATTTTGGCTTCACCTACGGAAAAAAAAAAAAAAAAAAAGCTCCCGAGGCTAAAAAGCAAGCTCCCCGACCCTTAAAGAGGCACACCACGTGTTTTAAAACATGCGGCTTCTCATCTAGCGTGAACTCAAACGTCTTTTCCCAGACCGAGTTAGCTAAGCTACCTTATGGAGCTGATGCCCACGTTGACCGAAGGGAAGCAACTTTCCCAGCTGTGGATCTACAGACGTCAGGCTAAAAAAAAAAAAAAAAAAGAAGCGGTGATGAGACACGGTGTTTCCGTCCAACCTCGAAGAGCAAACTCGAAGGAAAGACCGGTCGTTCGTGGCTCCCCAGACGTGAAAGTGCAGGTCGGCAGTGAAGTGAATGAGGAGTGATTGCCTGTCGCAGCAGACGGTGCGTGTTGGTGTTATGTACTCCAGCAGCAGCAGCAGCAGCGTCACGTCCCCTCTCCTCTCCTCTCCTCTCCTCTCCTCACTCACTCTCAGAGGCGTGTTTAACCCGCTTGCTGCGAAATCAGGACCGATGTGGAACCAAAAGGGTTAAGTGAGCTAAGACAGCACCTCAAATTTTCATCACTGAAATGTTGGCGGACCGGTTTATCTAAGTCGGGCTGTACATTATCAGGTGGGTATAGGGGAGAGCAGGTGTGTTCCCTGCTTTTAAATATTTTTTTTTCATCATATTTGTTTTGGCAGAGTTGGAATGTTAGGGGAGACTGGGGACAGTTGTAACTTTTTTTTTTTTTTATTTTCCTTTACTACTCACACACTACTTGAAATACACCTGTCATGTTTTGATAAAGGAAACATGCATGTGCAATAATTACTAATGCAATTGCCATATTTCACTAAAAAAAAGGACAAGACTATAATGTTAAATCTAATGCAGGAATTAGACTGTTACCGCTGACCCATCATACGCCCCGCCTCTTTTCCACTCGGTGTTCCAGTTACAGTTGAGCTAGCTTTGGTACCCAACTGAACCTTAGTCAGCATCTTGAAGTTTGCAAAACACTATCTAACTAGCTAACTAGCTATTGATGTAGATTAGCTAGGTTGCCATTTGCTAACATTAGCTATCAGATGTAACTAGCTAGCTAATGATTTATGCAGATTAGTTAGCTAGTTAGCTCGTGCTTTTGCTAACATTAACTAACATAAGATGTGACTAGGCGGCACGATGGCGCAGTGGTTAGCGCTGCTGCCGCACAGCAAGAAGGTCCTGGGTTCGAATCCCCGAGCCGGCGGGCCTTTCGTGGAGTTTGCATGTTCTCTCCGGGTACTCCGGCTTCCTCCCACAGTCCAAAGACATGCAGCATAATAGGTTGATTGGTGACTCTAAATTGACCCGTAGGTGTGAATGTGAGAGTGATGGTTGTTTGTCTCTATGTGTCAGCCCTGGATGAACTGGCGACTTGTCCAGGGTGTACCCCGCCCCCAATGTCAGCTGGGATAGGCTCCAGCCCCAGCCCCCCCGACCCTCACGGATAAGCGGTTACAGAAAATGGATGGATGGAAGATGTGACTTAGAGCTGCAGTGATTGATCGAATAATTGGTCATTAAATGATAACTGATGCATTGGTTTAAGTAATTTTTTTAGTTAATTCCAGCTTCTTACATGGGGATATTATTATTGTTTCTTTGTTCCTCTACAGACCCTTTTACAGCCGGTGTCATCGAAAAGTTGTGCAGACTGCGAGCTGCAAATGTTGCTGTTAAACATTTTACCGGCACCAAAATCACCAAAATGTCTGGTTGTTGTGTATACGATACATCAGAATCGATAGTCAGCAGGTTGACTTAGGTCGTACAGAATTCCGACAGGATCACAACCGTTTCAAAGCGATTGGCGGTGTCTATGACTGCAACCTGTTAAACGTGTTGACTGGACTGAGGACGCGATCAAAACTGCTCGTGTTTGCAGCACCCGTTGGCAAGCTGTTGTGGCTCGCCATACTTCCGTTGCCAGGGTCCCCCAGCAGCATGTTTTAATCAGCTTCAAAATGAAGTTTTGTTTTCAACATAGACGAGGCTAGCACTTAGCCTAACTAAATACAGGAAACAAGAAAGGAGAAGAGAAAATTTGACCGAGGTTCCTTCGGGTACCAGTTTGCTCAACTGTTAATGGAGGACAGATGAAAAAGGGGCGGAATTTAGGAAGGGTCAGTTTGCCCATTAATAGTAGGGGGCAATTGTAACTAAGTAACTGTAATTGTGAAAAAATAAGTCAAGCAATCATAGCAATCCCATATTATAGTATCTAGCGTAACATTGACATTGCTGAATAATGAGTACTTTTGAAACTTTAAGGACATTCTGTTGATAATTATTTGGTATTTTTTACTCTGAATGCGGGACTTTTACACTGTCATTGCTAATTTTACTAAAGTAAAGGATCTGAGTACTTCATTAACCATTTTGCGTGTGTTGTTTGCTGAACAGACAGTTCCTGATGGCGCTTGGCAGAGTTTGGTGGATGCACAGGGTTGAATATTAATCCCTGACGGTGCATTTTAACACTTTGCAGTGAGAAATCATGTGGCTAAGCAACTCTCTCCGACCTATTGCCAGTGCATATGGGTGAAATGATTTTCTTTTTCTTTTCCTAAAGTCAAAATTTTAATGCCTCAGCTTTCCTGAACACAGAGGAAGGTCATGCTAATTTTGAGCAGCAGCACTGTCTGAATTTTGGTCACATGTACATCATCTAAACTGGATTAAGTAAGACAGCACCAGCAGCCACGTTTTATTCACATGATCAGTTTCACAAAGTGTGGATAGGAAGCTGCAGAATGACTCCAGGAAATCTCCTCATTCCTCATTCCTTATTGTTAGCAAAATCTTGACATGGATCCAGCTCACTGTCTCTTTTAGGTCTAATACTTTATACACTGTATATGCAATATATGGTACAAAAGTGGATATAACAAGAAGTATTGTAGCCTCTTTCAGTGTTTGTTGAGGAAACAGGAGCAAGTTGGACCAGTATAAGAGAAAGCAGTTCTATTTTAGGCTTCACCAAGAATACAGGGGGTCACTGAGGAGAATGACGTGGCATCTTTTGAAGCTTATGTCATCAGTTACTGCAGAGTTTTACTTTTGTATTTTTCATTAGTTTTTATTTTTGTTTCATTCTAAATTTTTGTGTGCAGTTCGGTTTAATTTCAGTTAATGTCCAGAGTGGGTTTGCTCATTTCAGTTAACTTTTATATTGTTTACAAATACTTAGTTTTAGTTTTGTTTGTATTAGTTTCAGAATTAGCTTTTGTTTCTTTATGAGGGGACAAAGTTTTAATAAGTTTAGAAAAGATATTACAATACAAACAATAATAAGTTTAGAAAAGATATTACAATACAAACACAGCACTTTGTGAAGGCAGTTGACTCATAGTCACATTGACATCTCAGCCTCAAAAAAAATATACACCAATGCCTCCTTATGTTTATTGTGTTAACAAATTTGACCAAATTGACAAAGACTAAAATGATATATAAATTACACAAGTACACAATATTGTTTCTGTTAATTTCTGTTTTTATTCTAAAGTCTAGTTTTTGTTTTTATTTCATTTAGCTAAAATGTTTTTTCGCACATAGTTTTAGTTTTTAGTGTAGTTTTAGTCACCTAAAATAACTTTGCAAAGCTGATGAGTAAGGTTCATGAGTAAGGTTCAGAGCAGTAGTCTTTTAAAAATAAATATAAAAACCATTACTAAGAATTGCTCAGTGCACAGGACATAAGCGTTGGACAGTCGCTTTACGTTTTGGCAAACGAGAGGCAACATGACCACCACACATACCGCAGACACGCTCCAGTCTCTTTCCTGCATTGCAGCGCACACACGTGCACACTCACATTACTTGACAGAATGTCGGCATGCTGCTCGTGCCATCAAACTGTCAGCAGCACTGATAGTTGTCATGACAGAAAATCACTGTTGCTTTCTCACAACTAAAAATACGTCTGTCAGTATTTTTTTTTATCATCCTCTTCTGTAGCTTTGTGGAGCAGAAGATCAGATTAAAACCTTTCACGACCATAAAAGGTATAAAGAGACATAACTTGTGACTTTAACTACATCAAAGCCTTTCTTACTTAAAATCCAGTATTCACCTGAAATAATCTTGCATAATCTCTTGGATTTGTAATGGGGCTGCTGAAGTTGGCATAATAAAAACAACTGTATATCCTTCTGTCAGATGTTAGGGATTATGTTTCCCAGCTGGGATTATGTCAGCATGTGTATTTAAGTCTAACCTATTGTCTACTGTGCTGGGATTTCCGAGCATATTGTATAATGAGTCGTAGATTGATTATTTTTTGCAGAGATTACATTACAGTTCAGATACTGAACACAATAGAGGGCCATGTGGTCTCCCCTGCAGCCCAATATGCTTCGCAGTCCTCTCCTGTTCTATATTAAACTTTGGTTCCTAGATAGGTATGCCAAGGTGACTCAGGGGGATCTGTTTTCCCACTCTGTGTTTGTGTCAAATTAAATGTGGGTCATTGCAGATATGGGTCAGTGGTTCCTTTATGCATTGTAGCTATTCTAAGCAGTCGATTCAGCCGTGTTTATCCTCCCCGCAGCATGCTGCTCGCGCCTGCCTTGATGTTGCGTTGAAGAATTGTCGGCGTACACACAAGGGGCAGGAGGGCCGGGTTAAAAATAGCACCTGACAACTTAAGATGATCCATTTTCTGTTGTTTTAGCATCTGCTCATGAGCCAAAGGTATTATCTAGAGGACCATCAAACAACTCAAAAATATGGTGTGTCATCCGAAGCAAAGCAAGGGATTTAACCTCAAGGGAATTTGCAAACTGATCTAAATGTAAGAGTATGTGGACGTGTAAACTGACCCGACGGCATGAAGTTAATTTACATGTGCAGCCGGTAGAAAGCCAGACGACGGATATCATGCTGGCATTGAGGGTTGACATTATTGTAGGATTCTTCTATTTCTGCATTAGTCTTGCTTTTGCATTTGAACATTTGTCTTTTTAGAACCAAAACTGATCTTATCTGTAAATTCTGGAAACAAAATTGACATTTTCTTCAATTTTTTGCAGAACACTCACACTTGCTGGTAAGATATCAATTCTGCAGCAGACAAAATGTTTTGACCTGTTCTGTGAAGATAATAATACAAACACTGTAAAAAGATTAATAGAGGAATTTTGTGGGATCAACCAGCCTTTTCACATTATATTAACATAAATATACAAGTTTAATTTATTCAAGCTAATTAAACTTAACAAAGTATTATATAATCATTCCAATGAAAGAATATTTCAAAAGAATATCTCTATGTTAAAGTAGACTAGAAAAGTTTATTTGTTTTGCAAATTAAAAATTGCCCCAGCTTGTCTTCTCAATTCAGTCAACTTAAAATTTTAAGGCTAAGCCGGTACTAACTTTATTTAAATTAAAACTTTTTTTTTTCAACAGTGAGTAGATGTTTGAACCTAAATGCAGCCTGACTTATGCCTTAAGTTGACTTGTTCTCCATGTGTCTCCCAGCGACTCACCTTTCTGGGCCTAGACCGGCCTGGATCCGAGTGGCGCTGTATCTCTGGGCTGCAGTTTCATGGCCGTGCGAGGTTTGCCGCACGTAATGTTCACCTTCCCAAGATGAAAAATTGGTACGGGGGGGCTGAGTGTCTCCCACAATTCTCCGATAATCCACCAGCTGGCTGTCCTCTCCATCTGCACCAAAGTGCTCATAACCATACCCCTCCATGGTCCGTCCAAGGTCAGCCTTTGGGTCCAGCGGCCCTTTCGCCTTGCCTGCGCAGCTTTTCAACTGTTGCTTTCCAAAATCAGTGAAAATATCCAACAGCTGAAGGTTACATTTGGGTCAAAACAGAAGGTTCTGAAAACCCTGCATCTGTATGTACTTCATGAACAGATTTTTGGTTAAAGTTAAGGAGTTAACGTTTCAAAACAAATGCAAACTCTCCATTTTATCCTGAATATTCTTATCTAAATTCCAGTGTCTGCTCTGTTTACCCTCCAGACTAGATATGGAGCTGCAAAGGTGTTCCCACACAGAGAAAAACAGAAAAAAACGACCAGTGTCAGGCTACTGCGTCTGCCCCTGCACAGGATGCACCTGCCTACAAAAAGGCACCAGCCACCTCTAGGCGTGTCAACAGAGGGCGTCACCTAGGAGATTCTCCCACTGAGAGGGTGTCGCCGTGGAAATGATGCCAGCAGCAGCAGAGCGTTGTTGTGGAGAGGCTGTTGCGCTGATGTCTTCGAAATGTTGGAGGAGGTTTTCTGTCTGTCATGAAGGCAGAGGGTAATGGAGAGGATAGATGAGCACAGTACTGTACTTATACGTGGGATAAAGCAGTCATTGCCCTGAGCGCTCCTCTGCAAGTTGAATGGAGTGAGTGGTACTGTCCTGCTGAGTGCTCTCTATGTCTTGCTCCCTCTCTATGTATGGGTTAATCCTGCTTTCTATCAGCGGCAACACGGTGCTTTCACAAAGAGGATTTCAGAATTAGTATGAACAGGACAAGAGACGAGCTGTGCAAAGAGAACAGCGCATTTTTGCAGCAAGGTTGCCACTGTGGTGTGTTATTTTTATTTATCTCAACCCAAATACGTACAGCAAACATAGCATTTCTGGAAACGTGTTGTTTTCAACATCTCCGGACCTGAACGATAGATTTAGCTCTTCGGGTGTGATTTGTTTTGGTTCTTATACTTTGTGCAGGCCTTGCAGAAAATGTTGGTTTCTGAGCAAAATGTGTCTGCGTTATAATAAGCTCTGGTGTGACCACTCCACTTCCTAAAAAAGTCAGAGGCCGAGGTCAGACCCGCAATCTAACACAGCGTGTACTTGTGTACCTTGACGCTGCTGAGTGAAGCTGGCACCAAAGTGTCAGAGTGTTATATAATCACTGTAAGTGAAAAAACGTTTCTGAAAAATATTCACTAAGGTTTGCAACACTGTAAAAAAAAAAAAAAATCTTCTTCATGTTTCTGGAATTTAGTGGAATTAATCAACCTTCACTCATAAACTTAATGTTTTATTTGTTCAAGCTAATTAAACTTAAAGTTTATAGTATTTATTTTCAGAACACTGCAGAACTTACAAACACAAGTTCTTCTAACTTTAAGTCTGTTGACTTGAAATGATGAGTTGAATGAATGTACTGTGCAGGGTTCAATAAACTCATTAAATTAAGTTTCTAAAGAAACATGATCAGCATATTAGCAGACTTCCCAGCATGCACTGTTTGAGAGTTAAAACTCTCCCGACCCTTCTCTTTATAGTTGAAAACATGTATGATGAAAATTTCCTGTGTCTCTCTAATACACTTAAAGATAAAAAGTGTACTTCAGAAGTAGTTGAAGTAATGTAATGTTTTGAAACAGTCTCAGGTTTCTGTTTTTCGCAATAGCAGTCTATTCTTGTGGATTATAACAATGTAAATTTACACCCTGTTCCCTGAACCTACTTAATTACATAAAAGCATGTCAGTTAGGTGTCTCTTAGTATTGTGCAACATCATGATGTCCACGTCTTCTACCCCTGCACTTGAGCTGACATTTTCTCACAGTGACTTGGAAAGAAGGTTACGTCTAATGCAAGAAAATATTAAAATAAGCAAGGTTAAAATAAAAAAATAAATTTAAAAAAAACTTTTCCTGAAACAAAACTATTAGGTTGAAAGGGGCAGTCATTTTACCTTTGGGTAAAACAAATGAGATAACAAATGAGAAAATTAGTAACTTTTTTGCCTTAAATGTAAGTTTCATTAACATAAACTGTTTATCTGAGAGGAATCCAGTTATTAAGTACTAAGTATTAAGTTCATCTGACTTGTTAACCTGATTTGAAAAACTTAATTTATTTGCATGTTACTAAAGGAAGTTGTTTTGTTTTTTTAACAATTCTCTTTTTTCAGTTGATGGTTGCTTTTTTCACAATAATACTGCGAACCATGATAAAGTCCATACTGCCATATATATATTGTCTGAAAGGAATAACTGACTCTTTAAACAAAACAAACAAAAAAAAAAAACAACGTTCATTTGTTTACGTTTGTGACTGAAGAGTTGTTGGTTCAACTTAATATCTTCAGTTTATTAAACATAGTTTCTCATGAACAACAGAATTAGTATCATGTTTATTCAACTAGAAAAGTTTGTTTGTTTTGAATCATTAAAAAATAACATCAACTTGTCTTTTCACATTCAGTCAACTTAAAATTTTAAGTCAGCTAAGATACTAACAAGAGAAAAACAAAGTTTATTTTTACAGTTTTTGTTGGTTTTTTTTTGGGGTTTTTTTTTTGACGACAGGGTGTAAGCTCGTGCATTTAGTGGCATCTACATACAGTATGCATTGTATGTAATTTTGTCCTTGTGTGAAACATTCAGTACAGTTCAGCCAGTGGAAAGAATTCCCCTCTACACATAAGGACACACGTGTGGGGTGTCACTCTCCTCAGAGGGATCACCTCCAGGTGACTGACTGTTTGTGACAGTTGGCGAGACATTAAGATGGAAAATCCTCTTAGCCTGCTCTCCGAGGCTCCAGTAAGTTCCTCACTTGCAGCTCCTCGTTAACGCATGTTAATGGAAACCCCCTCACCCACACAGTGAAGATAACAGATCAGGAACTGCATTTTAGGACCACGGATACATTCTGAGTGGACGTATTTGTAATCTGCTGCTGTGAGAGTGAACCAGCACTGAATGTAGTACATTAAAATTGCGTAATCTACGGCATTAGAGGTTGAGTGTCTCATGCAAAAGGGATCTCACGTGTGCATGTCCTCAGGTTGTGCACGCTCCCTCCTGTCATTCAATTGCATTTATCGTAATGAGCATCATGTGCGCAGTGTGGATGCTCATTAACTGGCTGAGACAAATCAGAGTCATAAGATTTAACACAAGGGCAACCATTCCCAACATGAGAGTGTGTGTGTGTGTGTGTGTGAATGACCACTGAAGATATGATCTGTCAGATGATGTGAATCTACATAAGAGTTGTAATTAATTTCACGTTACGCCACTTTGACGCAGCGCAGCAGGCCTCTTTTTAAGCAATACACTCCAGAGCTGCAGCCAAGGGACCCAAAAAAATGTCTCCTTTTCTATCATTTGATGGTCTTAAAAGAAGATAGTGTCCTCTTAAAAAGTTCTATTAATCAGAGTTAATCAAAGTTTCCGGTCATTTTAGAAATATTACATTTTTATAGATTCTTTTCACGTAAGAAGAAGAAGACAGAATGAATAAGAACCATGATCATGTGCATCATATTGGACTGCTGCTCTTTATATGATTAAAATAAAGTCAGATGTTTTTTTAAACTGAGGTTTTGGTTGGTAAAATTACATACTTGCAGTTCAGAATATGTAATGAACCACTTTTTTTTTTTCATGGTTTTTGAAATTTGAGCCTTAACAAAACACAAGAACAGCAGAAGTATGTCTTGTCAGTTTATTTTTATGTATGTTACAAATCACACGTTTATCTGAAAGGACTTTACAATATAAATTTGTCCCAAAAAAACTTAAACAAGAAAAACTAACCCCCCTGAAAAGCAAGGTAACATGCTGTTGGTGCTCCATACATAGTAGACCAAAGTAGCAGTATAGAGGATTGTACAGTATTGAATAGCAACATTTAGTTAAGTAAAAATCCACATATTTTACACATCAAGATTAATTTAGTTACTAGATTATCACAGGCCTGTAAAAACGGGTGCATAATGAACATCTGTGGCTGTGGTGAGAGTTTTTTAAGGTCAGAGAAAGTAAAAGGACCCGCAGAGTCACTAACAAAAAACCCCGGGACAAAGATTTTGAGTTAAGCCACCTTTAACCTACCACCCCTGTGCACTGTGCATGCAACATATCATATACACATTCACCATTAGGTACAAAGCACACTGAGGACTATTCTGTACATGAATCAATCTGTACTCCAGTGCTTGTGGTAGATTAAAACCCAAAAAATAAATGTCTAAGAGACACAAATAGCAATGCATTTCAACACAGAATAAAAACACGCAAAAAATGTTGATATGAACATGAGTCAGTAGATGTACAGGGAACCAAGCAGCGAGAGAAAGAACGCAGGGTTCAGATTTCAAAAGGGCTTATTAATTAAATTGGGCATAAAAAGAGGTCAACTAAACAGCTTTAAACTCAAAATAGTGAAGTGCAGCAGAGCAGAGTGACTTTAACTGTTCTAAACAAAGATAAAAATCGATCTAACTGAAATACGAACAGGGGGGAAATACAATAATACTGGCCAAACCATTCAACAGACACAAGGGGAGGATAAAGCACAATAACTACATTAACTATGAGTAATCACAGTTTGCCAGTAACTCAGTATTAACTATGGCAAAAATACAACTAAACTTGCAAAATTAAGTCCAAAATACAAACAAAAGGCTGTCTCCCCACCCTCCGGTGCGGCGGCAGGTGTTTGGCACAGTCCAGGGCACAGCTGTAGGCATTTAACGCCGGTCATTGTATCAGTCAATCTTTGATGTCCCATCACAGAGCAGCAGTGCAGTCACGCAAAAGAAAGAAAGTACGCTCAACAAAAATACAAATGCGGCGCTTTTGTTTTTGCTGCCATTTTTCATGAGTTGAAGTGAAAGATCTAAGACTGAGAAGTTTTATTTCCCCCAAATGTCGTTTGTAAATTTGTTAAACTGCATGATCATCACGCAGGCGTGACTTGGACTGGTCACAATAGAAGGGCACTCTAAAATGTGTGGTTTGATCTTGACAAGGACATTTATTGGACGCTCCTGGGTGGAAAAGCTGGTATCTGCAGCCCGGTGTTAAATATCTGTAGTTCAGTGACTAATAAATGTCACATTTTAATGTGACAGAAAAAAAAAACTACTGGACCTGAAATGTTTAATACTGGCTCTGTTCCATTTCAGTAAATAAGTAAGCTCTGACAGTGTGCAACCATGCACAAAACCAGGACCCTCAAAATGACACATATAAATAGAATGCAGCCGTTAGTGACATGTGAAGACTCGTGTATTATGATACAGGATAACAGACCCCCCAAAAAAACAAACACAAACTATAATACACTAGTCATTTTCTCTAAACACTAAAATGAATCATGGCTGAATTCCATTTAGCTGCTGCAGGTTCAGGGTCATGGCTTAGCGGGACATAAATAGAACAGGCCCCTTGTAACCAGTAAGACGTGGTTTATTACTGTGACAATCTGCTGAGATAATGCCTATTATGATACAGTATAAGACCAAATATGATATAGTATTCTGCTGTTAAGAGTGCTGAATTTCACCTCTGAACAAAATGTAGTCTTGCAGGACTCCAAGCCTGAAGCCATGAGAAACTGTTCTGAGCTCTGAACTGTCTTACACTGACATCTAGTGGATGAAATGCTTCATTACTCCCAAACTCCAGCATGATTTCAGGGATTTCTTCGGGTGCTGTTTTCTTACTAAAGGTTCTTAGTGGTGCTGGAAATCCCTGAAAATGCTTGAATTTTAATGTAATGTTTTCAAGGTTTTTATATAAAGATATAAAATCAGTCAGAGAGAGCCTAATTTCTTTTGCTTTTTGTACAAAAATGAAGACGCTCGAGCCTCTCAACACTCACAATGTGCTATTTCGGCGTATTGGCTCCTTTCCTGTGATGACTATTTTCATCACAATTAGTCCGTTGATTATTTTCTTGATTAATCTAGTAGTTGTTTGGTACATTAAATAAAATAAAAAATTGTAAAAAATGTTGGCCAATGTTTCCCAAAGTCCAAGATGATGTCCTCTCTTGTTTTGTCCACAACTAATCAATTATCAAAATAGTTGGAGATTCATTTAATAATCAATTAATAACTGACTAATTGATTAATTGTTGCAGCTTTAATAGGATGCCAAGTCTGCTTTCAGACAGTTGTCACATTTTGAAAGATGAAACTCTTGTGTTTTCCTTTAATTTGTCTCCCTTTTGTAGAATTCTGTCATGAAACATAGTTTTGGTTGTTTGTACCACAATAACATGTGATTTAAACATTTTGAGCATGTGTATGTGTATAAATATGTCATTTACCACAGACGTAAGGTGCTGGAAAACCTTGAATAAGAATAAGAATAGAATAATTGGATGTGATCTCCCACCCCTTGCAGAAATCTATAAGACCAGATTGCCAAACATCCAGGCGCCTGAAGTGCACATATCCTGAAGCTGTCTGCCTACTTAACACTTCAAACAGAGCACCGCAGGCCACTCTTAAAAGCTCTTAAAGCACTTTATCTAGGGCTGTTCCATTTCAGTAAATAAGTAAGCTCTGACAGCTATGAGACCGCTAGAAAAATGGCTGATATACGGTTATATATTATCTCATTAGATTATTATTATTATTGCATCATTATTACACTGATTGTTGAAGATTTGAAAGTGAAATTCTTTCACGTTCTTACTTGACATATGACACTGTTCAGCAGTCTGGGGTCCACATTGTCTCACTTTGCACTTCATAATGCACCACACGTTTTCAATAGGAGACAGATCTGGACTGCAGGCAGGCCAGTCGAGTACGTGAACTCTTTCACTACAAAGCCACACTGTTTTAACATGTGCACAATTTGTCTTTGCGTCGTCTTGCTGAAATAAGCAGAGACGTCTCTGAAAAAGATGTCGTCTGGATGGCAGCATATGTTGCTCTGACACCTGTGTGTACCTTTCAGCATAAATAGGGACTCCACAGATGACAGTTACCCATGATGCTATGTGCTCTAACACACCCCGATACCATCACAGATGCTGGCTTTTAAAGTTAGCGCTGGTGACAGTCTGGATGGTCCTTTTCCTCTTGGATGCAACATCCATGATTTCTGACAAACTGAAATATGTATTTCTCAGACGGCAGCAACATACTGTGTTTACTGACAGCGGTTTTCAAAAGTGTTTCCGAGCCTGTGTATTATCCTTCATACAATAATGTGGGCTTTTAATGTAGTGCTGCCTGAGGGGGTCAAAGGTCACAGGCATTTAATGTTGGTTTTCAGTCTATAATACGTAACCACTGCTGGTGTAACACATGCAAAATGTGTCTTGGCATTGTCTTGCTTAAATAAACAGCACTACGTTGCTCCAAAACCTGTGTGAACCTTTCAGCATTAATTGGGCCTTCACAGATGTGCAGGTTTGCCATTTCGTTCTGAGTTGGTTATAAATCACCTAATGCTTCTGATTTATTCACTTTGAATGATCACCTGATAGCAGTTGGTTTCTGTGTCGAACAACTAATGAGCTTCCTCTGATTCACGGTCTCGTGCTTTCTCTCATTGTTTGCCAGTCTTCCCGGCTCTTCCGCTTTCCAATGTTTATCCAGCAGTTAAAAGTAGTCTATAAATAAATCTGATGAAATATACCATTGTTTCTGGTTGAGAGTGGATTCTTTTAAGCCCAGGCAGTGAAAGGAAAAACAAAAGGATTTATCGCCAGCGTGCGCTGATGAGTAATCTGAACTATTGGCTGCTTGTCAGTTTCGGCTGTGGGAACAGAAATATCTGGCAGAAAAGTGCAATGTATCACCTTCAAGTCCCAGACTGTTAAAGCTGCTTACTCAACTCCAATCCCAGGAAACAATAAAAATGTGCTTCTTTGGAAAGGAGAACTAATTCAGATGCTATTTCTAACTTGTATGAGTTAATAAAACAAATACTCAAAGAATTTGACTCATATCTTACAGTAATATTGCCTTGAAAGTTTAGACTGTGCCAAGTTTTCACAGAGTAAAGTATGACAGTGGGCTGGTGTTGATTAGGCGTGTTTGATTTAAAAGTTATCTCTATATCTGTGGGATCATTCTTCTCCTGAACCCAACAAGTGGCCCTGGAATTTCCTCAACACTGTGCCAAGCCTCCGAGGAAGTGAAATCATGACTGGTGCATGAAAAAGGACAGCAAAGCTATTTTGCTCGCCTCCTTCTTCTGAGTGGGGAATTTTCCATAGCGCAAGGCTGGAATCTCCACTCTGGCAGAGAAATAAACAATTCATTTAGTCATCTGCCAAAAAAGCCCTCTAACAAGTTTATGCAGTGTGGATCACGGTGGGATAGGAGCAGGTCTGAGCGAGCCCACTGAGGTATTTATGTAAGTGATGAAAAAGAAACCTACACCTAATCTTTTTTAATGCAGAGTCACTTTTTTTTGCTGTGAGTCAGTGAGAACATACATAAAACTTGTTGCTCAAGAGTTTAAATGTTAATGTAACCGTTAAAACAAACACCTCGCAGACTGTCTTATGGTCAAACATAAAATATGGAAGTGAAAACCAGTATTTTCATGAGATACCATCTCTGTCTTCCTCTTGGTAGCCCCGTAGAACAAGATTTTCTATGAGGGCCTAAATCTCTAAATCGCTAATATCAAACTACAACTGTAAACAAACAGAAAAAGTAAATGAAAAATAAGCAGCCAACCTACAAGAGCGCTGTCATCACCTCCGACAGCTCCCATTATGAGTTCCTGTAAACAGGCTTCAGCTGACTCACAAGGAAATGCAGGCCCGTGCATTGCTCTCAAGGGGAGGATTGTCTCGTCTCAGGAGAGACTTGGAAAATGTCCCAAAAATACTTGAGCACACATACATATTGAACAACTAGCGTCTTGATACCAGATACATCTTCATCAGAGTAAGGTTATCTTTATTTTTAGCCACGCTAGCAGTGCGTCTTTAGGGATGGCAGTTTGTTAGACGGCCAGTCTGTCCACCACTTTGGTAAAACAACAAGCGATCCCCGACCAGGATTTCGACGTTTATCTCTGGTTGATATTCGGTCTGCACGTCTGAGATCTCTTGCCCCAGCGACAACATGTCACAAAACACAAACTGGTTTAATCATTTTGGTAATTTGTTCATTTGTAGTTTGAAAGAGAGATGATTGTGAGATTGTGAAAGTCATATTTCACCGGTCGGTGCAATCTGGTCCACATGAAGATGTAATTCCGACGCATTTAATGTTTCATGTAAAAGATGGTCAACAAACAGGAAAATGTGGTGAGTGAGCAGGTTAAAAACTGGACAGCCAGCCAATCCATTTTTAAAGTAACACTCCCAACCCTGTTGCACGTTTTGTGCAGACAGACATTGTCCCCAGAGGACGGATCATGTTAACATCTGAGGCTGACATTTGTGGTTTTAGGTTAAAAGTCTCAACGACCTTTGGACAGACTGACATTAAATGTTGACATTTATGACTTTTATATTGCATCAGAATGAATTAAAAACTTTGGTTCCACAGAAGAGTACTCCACTGCTGAAAACTGTCTGACTCACAGTGGACACAATGGACAGTTCCCCACACATAACCCAAAAAGCAACTTTGGCTGTGTCACGCTAGCAGTTAGTCAGCGGCATCAAGCAGATTTTAGGAATAGGTCACAAAGATCTGCTAAACTCACCACCAGATGTTTTTTCTTTTTTTTTTTTTGTTGTTTGTTTCATTTTCAAACTAGTGGCCTGACTCATCTTCAGGCTGGTTCGACGCTGCCCCAAGTGACATGACTTCAGGAAGTTCACCAGACTGTGCAGCCAGAACAGGCTTTGCAACCTTTTCACATGCCTCTGTCACCGCTCCCAAAAACTGTGGTCAATGACTAATTACTTGCCAAACAAATGACATTCCCATCAGTGTTTTTTTTTTTTTAGTAGCTGTTAATCTAGTGCTTACATGTTAACATACTGAATTAGGATGGTGAACTGAACATGGAAAACGGTAGCAGCACGGCTTCCCCATACCAATGCGGCAGCCACATTGATGCATCGCTCCGATGAACAGCAGCAGCCATGCCATATCTATGTGTATGTCTTGCTTCGTTCAGTGCCTCCAGCTTGGCTGACCATCGGAATTATGACACCAATTATAAAAAACACTCTCTAGTGCATATTGTTTTGTATTTTTACTGTGATTATTGTTGTCTATAGCAGAGCAAAATCCTCATTTATGAAAACTCTTTTTCTAGGTGAGGCTGACAAGCATTGAAGTAGAAATACTTTTTTGATATCACAAGTCTGATCAATACACAATACAATATCTGTTAATTGCAGTATTTAAAGTAACAAGGATATAAAAAATTATCCTAGTGCTCATTCAAGACCAGTGGTGGATGGGGATAATTTTCTAATATGTAAGGCAGCCTATGGCACCGCATTGTGTTTTCTCCACTAGAAGGGCAGTTTAGAGGGCACTTTACCACATTTTGTCCATCAGGAGGACACTTTACCACATTTTGTCCATTAGAGGGACACTTAAAAGGGCACTTTAACACATTTTGTTGACTGGAAGGGCACTTTACCATGGTTTGTCCACCAGGCAGGCACTTAAGAGGGCACTTTACCATTTTTTGTGCACGAGGAGGGCACTCTAGGGCACTTTACCACGTTTTATCCACTAGAAGGCCACTTTGCAACATTTTGTCCACTTGAAGAGCACTTTAGACGTGGGAGTGAAAGCTGTTTTTTTACCCCATTCCACTAAACAGAAAAGCTATGTTAGTGGGTGTTAGTGGGTTTTTTGTCCAGCGTGAAAGGGGCTTTTTAAAACTCTGGTCATAGTCTATGATGGTGTCCTCATCTATGGCAGTATAATGGAGTAAAGTAAAAGAAAAAAGTACAAACTAAGCACTTGTTTATGACAAGACAAATACAATCAATGAAACCACGCGGCAGACAACACTGAAGCATGAAACAAGATTATGAAACCCACGGGAAACCCCTGAAGTCTCCTCAGGTCACACAGCGTGAACAGTCAGGAAACCGCCTGCCACTTCGATGTGAAAGTGATGTCACAATTACGCACGAATAATTACGCGGAGCTCGGCAGAGAGAGCGCAGAGACACGGGCAGCAGGAGAGAGGCAGCAGACAGGCAGCTCCAGCTTCGGAGGGATGAAGAGTTTGTCAGCCTTAAGAGGAGAAAACTAACCACTGTTAGACAAATATCAGCGGTTTTGCTCCTCTTGCAAAAGCTTCATCTTCCACAGGCTAAACCAGAGAGAAGAGAGGGAAGAAACGCGCACTTCAGCCGAGTTGGTGAGTCGTTCAGTTCGTTTTTATAATGTACGAAACGCGTAGCTGCGGATTTTACTTCAGAGTGACAAAGATTGAAGCTTCTTCTCGCTGTGTGGTCTCTTGTTTTGTCTTTTCCAAAGCAGCCATGTGCTCCGACTCTTGTTTGGCTGCTGCTGCCTGCAAGTTCCTTACTTTAAGCGCTTGCGTTTCAGCTCAGTTTCATGAGCTTTTAAGTCGAAAATGAGAGCGCAGTTAAGTGCGGGACTTAATACAAAAAGTACAGCAGCTGTGCTGTTTAGTGGCTCTTATTTTGTAAGAGTAATATTAATATTCCAGTCCCAGATGCGGAAAAAAGCCTAATTAAGTCCTGTGCATCACTTTGACAACACACATCTCGATTATTTTCTGCGTCCTCGCAAACTAAACAGCAATCCTGGCATCAAAATTCAAATACATTCAGTCGAATAAGGTCATTTTGGGTTGCTAATGATTAAAATTTGATATTTCCAACAGTCTACAAATGCACCAATAACTCGCTGCTTCCTGTTGATGTGGTATATTAAACTGTAGCTTCCTTAAAAGTAACCTTTTGTCCAACACACAACTCTTTCATACTCCATCCTGTACTGAATTGCGTTCTGCACTGAAATAACTCATTTAACATGTGCAAAATCATTAAAAAAAAACACATTGGGCAAATGTGTTTGTGCATGTATGATCTGTCTATCTATCAGTCGATTTATCTGTCTTTTGTTCCATCTATCGTTCTATCAATCTAGATGGTTAAAGACTTGCAAACATCGCAAAAATCACCATAAATCTGTAATAAATACTAGAAGTGTAATGAAAATCTCAAGGTACATTAATAAAGCAGTAAAAAGTCCAGGATTCGAAGCAGTACTTAATGCAATATTTAAAAAAATAAGAAAAAATGATGATATGATGATAGATCTAAAATGTACAGCATATTTAATTCCTTAACTAAAGATAGATCAGATTATTTCAAGTGGCTTTATGAGGCATTAGGTAAGTATAGTTGTGCAATTATTTCAAGTGGCGTGTGGTGCAATCGATGATATGGTAATCTTATTACCATATTGTGCCTACAATTTTTTGCCAGTGTTATGTTTCCCATGTGGTGGGAAAATTCAGTAAACGTCTGTCTTATCTTCGCTTATCTTAGTTTATCTTACCTAACATCACCTCACTACACCTCAAGTAATCGACAGTCAGTGTATTATGTAAATTAGATGCCGTTCAAACACGCTCCCAGTTAGAGAAGCGCAGAGTACCAGCACAAAAGTGGAGCAATGAACTGCTGTGGACAGGGTCAGCTGCAAAACATATTTTAGCCACTAAAAAAACTGTATCAGTTTAAGTGTACAGTACATTTAGGATATTTTCACAGCTTTACTTTGCAGTCAGGCACCAACCAAACTCCACTGGCGAAATCAGTAATTTTATCTCTCAGAACGTGGGAGTTGCTGGACTACTGCTGCCATGATCTGTTAGTTAGTTTGTGTTGTTGTGTGGCATCAGTGCTTTCAATGGATTTTTCTGATTCACTGAAGTCACACAATAACACAAACAAACTAACTGATCAAGGCAGCATTAGACCAGCAACTCGCCTAATCTGCAAAGTAAAATGACTGATTTTGTCTATGGAGTTTGGTTGGTTTGGAGATACTGATATTTGATGTATATTTTAAAAAGTGGCATGAATTGTCTTTGGCAATGAGTGTTTGAATTATGTCAGTCAGTGGCAGTTCTTCATAAAAAATAATAAAATCTTTAAAACTGATCACTCTTTTTGTTTTGCAGCCTGTCATCCTCGACCACGGGAGCCATGGTGACAGCGGTCCTCAAGATGTATTTTATTGGAACGGCGTGAGCGTGCTCGCCGTCCTCTTCGGATTAGTGGACTCCTTTGGTGGGCTGATGTACGTCCAGGACCATAGCTACATTTTGGAGCTGGAGCACCACCAGACAAAGACGCAAACGCAGAGGGCGGTCTCCTCGAGCCGCAGCCAGAGGAGAGGATCGGTGGTGACTAAACGCATCGGGTCATGAGAGAAACATCTTTGGTCAGGATTTATAAAAACAAAATGTCCGCTGGATGGACAGACTGGATACTGTGGCAATGGACCAACAGACAGTTAGACTTAATTGTTTCCATCTGCACAGAGCCCTGCACTGGTTTGTTGATTTGGATGCATAATCCCACAGTGTGTCCCTGTTTGCTCCACTGTGTACCATCGCCTGTCAAACACTGAAGCAGCAAGTCTGTGTTAAATCTGCACTACTGAAGGAATATTTGCACTAAAAATAGTGTGTTTTGTCTTTTGTCAAGTCATTGTGTTTCTTTGAGGTTTAATTTTAATAAAATGAACTATGTGTTTCAATAAGTACAAGTTTACCGCGTCCTCTTTCCAAAAAAAGGAGGTCAAAAGGTGCCCGTTTACTGGAAAGTGTATTGAAAGAAGCCAAGCTGACTCACAAGGATCTTGCAAATGTTGTGGGAAAATGTACGGAAAATTACTGAAACCATGTCAGCAGTAATTTAGGAATTTAAAGGGACAGCTTTGATTATTCGATGTGGGATTGTTTGATTTAAGACACTTTAAAAAAGGTCCTCCCAAAAAAATGAATCAGCTAGAGTGTATGCTGTATTTAAAATATTTTCACCACTTTATTTTACCACCAGTCAGCCATTTCCAAGAGGAAACCACAGTTGACTGTGCCAAAGCAACCACCCAAACTCCATGGGTGAAGTCAGCGATTTTACAGACAGAAGCAGGAGCTGAGTTCTACCACTGCCTCGATCCGTTAGTTTGTTTCTATATTTATGTGACTTTTGTGAATCTGGGGCCGTGTTCACAAAGCTGCCTGGTACAAAGAGTTGCTCCTCGTGATGAAATTCTTAGAATCGTGACGTTTTCTAAGAGGTTCCCCTTAAAGTTAAGAGCAGAGTCCTGGGAAAGATAAAAGTCAATCACAAAGCATCTTAGCCCTTCGCAGGTGAAAAACTGTTAGAAGTAGGGAGCAGGACTTTTCAGAGTTTTAAGAGTTTCTTAAGCAGAGGGGGAGATAGAAGAAAGAGGAAGGAGAAATGACAGTGAGTTACTGAATCACAGGTTAGATCCTGCAGATGTTTGTCGTCGATCTCATTAGAGATGCATTCATATAACAATATATTTCTATCACTTTTCTTAATGTTACAAAGTGTTTTACAAAACAAAATAAAAGCATTCAAGGCTCATAAATCTCACACATAATGCAGTAACACTATAACTCATTACAATGATCATAACATGAAGATACTTGCAGCAGTGATGACTTGGGTCTGTTGCAACTTTCATCAGCAGAGTGATCACGCAAACAGTGACATCGCTTTCAGTCTCATATTGCGACGCAGTTTATTTGATTTCCACTGGATGTCCACAGCCTCACAAAAGGCCCGTTCACATCAAATATATTAAGCTCTAAAATGGCCAGCGTGGTAAATTAACGTAAGCTAATGACTATTTATTACAAGCATGTGAAAAGGCCACTGTGTCGCCAAGATTTCTTTTGTTTTTTTTCCTTTTTTGGATCAACCATTCACATTCTTTAAAGGCATGAGTCATACCTAGGAAAAGGGTCAGTCACACCTCACTGAGATAAACATTTCTGCTCCCGTCTTGCTCAGAGTTCTCTGAAAGTCCTCTAATCATCTTGACTTGCTTGAATTTTTTTAGGCTCACTTAAAAGCTCTCACAGGTGAAAGTATCATACCCTTAAACTGATATTGATCTTTTTAGTGGAACTTTTTTAAAGTGGCTATAACTACCTCTTTAAAGGGTGAAACGACATTAAAGCCAAAGTGCTGTAAGGTTCCTATACAGGGATAAAAAGCACAAATAAATGCAGAAATATGTTAAAATAATTGACTGGAACGGACAGATACTCAGATAAAACAAGTAAAAACACGCTAAAGACATGATCTTTCCAAAATAAACCACTGTACAATTGAAAACAAGCGTGTGGCCAAGTCACAGCAACTTTTACTTGTATGTTGATCCTCAGATATCTCTTGCAAAGCGGCGACAGGTTCCAACACAGCCGGAGTTTTCCGGAAGGCAAGAAAAAAATGACAAGAACATGAAGCAACCCCAGCAGAGGATGCATCCCTCCTGCTTCAACTCTTTAAACAGCTGCTTGTTAGAGACATCTGGCTCTGTGGAGCAATTTAGCCTCTTTTAGATAATTATTTTGTTTTTTTGTTTGTTTTTTTAGATGAATTACCGTGTGGTTCAGTGTCATTGCACACTGCAATCATAAGACCCAGTTGGTGACAATTTTTATTACATTGATGGAAACTGCTGTCATTTTTTTTTTTTTTTTTGTGGAAGCTGCTGGTCCTGGCGCTCACAAGGCACACGCCTTTGCTCTGCAAAGTTAATAACGTTTGATGATGATCATCGAATAACGTCATCATTAGCTAACACTGACCACAGCAGATTTGATTGTGGTTTACAGAAACGCCTTCCACTTACCATTACTGTTTCGTCGTTGTCCCAGTTTGCTTACACCGTATTGAGAGTTTTGAGCCCTCTTTGTTTTCTTGGATGAAACTGACCTGCTTGACGCTCTCTACTCAGTTGTAAAACTCATTCGAAAGTAAAGTTTAGCTTTTTAGTTTATGCAGAGCAAGTTGGTTAACAGTTTGAAATGTTTTATCAATAACTACATAAACAACCCAATAGTAAAGAACTCTATTGATCACTAGAAGCAAGTAGTAACCCTCTATATGATTATTATTGAACAGCCTGTGGAGTAAAGCCGTTGTGTTTTGACGGCTTATTCACTGGCCGGTTTCACAAAGATAGACTCTGACTGTGGCTGTAACAGATAGTCAAATTTGAGCTAGACATCCAAATTCTTCTGTTGCACAAAACAGTTCAGTTCTGAATGAAATGGATGCAACGCATCCAACCGTTCAGCTCCGTTTACCCCGGCAGATAATATATTTTACAGTGACATTTTACTCGGAAAGATTAGCAAAGAATGTAACAACAGAGAGAAAAATCTGATTTGGAAAAGCAAATGTCAGTGACAGTAAACAGTGTTAATCTTGCAGAGATGTTCAAAAAAAGATACAAAAATATGTCACAAGATGCACAGATATCATCGGTCTCTCCATAAC
Organism: Lutjanus argentimaculatus; assembly: GCA_034769285.1. Classification (NCBI taxonomy): domain Eukaryota; kingdom Metazoa; phylum Chordata; class Actinopteri; order Lutjaniformes; family Lutjanidae; genus Lutjanus; species Lutjanus argentimaculatus. The sequence continues at coordinate 2,217 of JAWZSL010000029.1, read as the reverse complement.
AATGTTAGCAAAACCCAAACCATCAGCCATGTTCTCCTCATTTTTGTTGTTGCGTGCTACTGATCACTTGATGGCACTGATTATCATGGTAACATGAGGGAGCATGAGGGGTAAGGTGTCTAATTTTTATGGCTCACAGTCAGGCTAAATCAGCCTTTATTTTTGTGAAATGGTCTAACTTGCAATAGTCTAGCAAAATTAAGACAAGTCTAAAATATCTTTGTGAAATCGCCCTCCCCCCCAGGTAGCAAAAGTCTCAACTTGATCATTACTGGAAACTCTGCTGCTCTGCTCAGGTCCTACATGTCACTACATAGCCACCAGTATGTTTTCATGAGGGAAAGAATAAGTGAATACTTCACTATAAGTACACTCATCAGTTCGAGGTGATGGGTACATGTGCAGACAAGTCTTTAATCTGGTCTATGAATCATTTCTGGTGATTTGTGACGCAAAGCATCATTCTGAACTTGGCAGTGATACAACATGTGTACTTCTGGTTAGACAATGATCATGATTTGGAAATCTAATGAACAGAAAGTAACCGGGTGTGTGTGTGTGTGCTACTTCACCTTTGACATTAGTTACTGACTCAACAGTGTAAATTAGCAGTGTGATTTCTGAGGAAGCCCATTTCAGCAAATGTGATGACACAAAAGAAAATGCTGTAGACATTTCATAAAGGTTTCTCAGTAGAGTGGCTTACACATATCAAACTAATAAGGAACTTTCTGAAAATAACTATTTAAGGAAGTTTTGGTGATACAAAAAAGTTTCTCATTATTTTGTGATAAGTAACTCATAAAACCACGACAGCACCATCACTGCGACCCTAATCCACAAATATAAAATGTTAAGCTTTGATTAACTTAATCATATTTTTCAGATTTTCGCTTAGTACACAAGATTACCCATAATGCTGCCCTACCCCCTCTGAAGAACTTTGTGCAGCGTCGCTCTGATCTGTTGAACGGAGCTTTAAGGTTTGCCCCCAGGGGTGACTGCAGCGTTCCAAAACAAACCTCTGCCTTCTCTCGATCAGCCGTTCCCTGTAAAGCCATCAAAGAATGGAATAGGCTCCCTGAAGCTCTAAAAAAAATATCACAAGTTGGATTTTAAGCAGTCAGTCTTGTCGGCACTGATCTTAGATGTTAAAGGTTGCCCTAGTAGGTACATAGATGAGGCACATGTAGTCTGCATTGCACCTAGAATTTTATTTATTGCGTCTACTTGTTCAGTGTAGGACTACAGATGGAAATTAGCGGTTTGCTAAATCTGGTTGCAACCATCTTTTCATTTCTTGTAATCATTGTCAATTTCACTGCACGCTGTCCTTTTGTAAATAAACTAAACTAAACTAATTATTTCCTCAAAGTTTCTCATTATTTTGAGGTATAACTCATTATTTTGACATAACCAAGTCATTGTTTTGAAAAAGTTTCTCAGTGACTTACAAGATCTGTGTTTTTCCCCATCACAGTCGGGGAAATGAGCTTTTTTTATTTTAAATTTCCCCATGATATCATCACATTGCCAGAAACATAACCCAAATGAATGCTAATGTTGCATCATATCTATCTACTTGTATAAATAGCAACATGTCTTCCAAACTAACATTACAAAATCAGCTCGCATCTTTCGCAACAGTCACTCTGCTTGGTTTGAGCAGCTGTCCCCTCTGTGTTTTCTGTCTCCAGGGCTGCAGGGCTGTGTTGGTCGGTGGTATGAGACACACCTGTGCATGAAGGCTGGATCAGCAGACAGGTCGTCAGAGATCTCCTCACCTCACAAACCTCTGCGTTGTGCTTTTTGTTTCATTTTCTCACCAACACAAGATCTGTGAATTGTACTCATCCACTCTCTGCACTACTGACTTGTTATTAGGGGCCGGGCAGCCTAAGCTGCCAGGACCCTATTGTAATCCTGCATGTTCTTCTTTCTTTCTTCTTTCTTTCTTTCTTTCTTTCTTTCTTTCTTTCTTTCTTTCTTCTTCTTCCGAGGAAATCCTACTTCCCATGCATGAAAAATGACCAAAACTTTGCACAAAGGTCCAGTCCCATGTCAGATTGCCTCAGCTGCAAAAACAGGCCAATAGTCCTGATGGTGGCGCTACTGCAAGCCTCTAAAGTTCAAAATTTTGAAAATTCATAACAAATCAACCATATGTGCTACAGATTTACAACTTTCACCACAATGTAGCCCCAATACTGAAGAAAC